>OZ024931.1:75730425-78671675 GCA_964017235.1 Sabellastarte sp. h YS-2021
GATGAGTTGAGTTAAAAATAATATTTTATTTGTCAACAAATATAGAAACAGATATGCTCTTTTGGGATTATTATTTTAGAATGGACATTCAATCATCAATCATTTAAATACTTTGAAAATAGGTTTAGAGTTATCATTGCAGGAAGATTGAAAATATAATTTGAGTTATGTATTCGGCGTCTGGGGATACACCATCTTCCTTGGGGAGATATAAACAGAGTAGATTGATGTTCTGAAGTTCATATAATAATGAGTAATTATGTTTTAAAAAATTTCCGATCAAAACCTGTGGCGTGAGTGATGACCTGTCTGGGGATATGTTGGCGCCGAGTTGGCCCAATCTAGTTACTCACCTGCTCAAAATGAGTAAATGCGAATTACCTCTAAAAGTATTGCAGATAGCCAATTTTTCTCAAATAACTCATTCACCTACTTTTGGGAGAGCTTTCACTTGGTGAAGTTTCAGACCCATAGCTAATTACTCACCTACTCAAAATGAGTAAATGCGAATTATCTCTAAAAGTATTGCAGATAGCCAATTTTTCTCAAATAACTCATTCACCTACTTTTGGGAGAGCTTTCACTCTGTGAAGTTTCAGACCCATAGCTAATTACTCACCTACTCAAAATGAGTAAATGTGAATTATCTCTAAAAGTATTGCAGATAGCCAATTTTTCTCAAATAACTCATTCACCTACTTTTGGGAGAGCTTTCACTTGGTGAAGTTTCAGACCCATAGCTAATTACTCACCTACTCAAAATGAGTAAATGCGAATTATCTCTAAAAGTATTGCAGATAGCCAATTTTTCTCAAATAACTCATTCACCTACTTTTGGGAGAGCTTTCACTCTGTGAAGTTTCAGACCCATAGCTAATTTCTCACCTACTCAAAATGAGTAAATGCGAATTATCTGTAAAAGTATTGCAGATAGCCAATTTTTCTCAAATAACTCATTCACCTACTTTTGGGAGAGCTTTCACTTGGTGAAGTTTCAGACCCATAGCTAATTACTCACCTGCTCAAAATGAGTAAATGCAAATTATCTGTAAAAGTATTGCAGATAGCCAATTTTTCTCAAATTAATCATTCACCTACTTTTGGGAGAGCTTTCACTCTGTGAAGTTTCAGACCCATAGCTAATTACTCACCTACTCAAAATGAGTAAATGCGAATTATCTCTAAAAGTATTGCAGATAGCCAATTTTTCTCAAATAACTCATTCACCTACTTTTGGGAGAGCTTTCACTTGGTGAAGTTTCAGACCCATAGCTAATTACTCACCTACTCAAAATGAGTAAATGCGAATTATCTCTAAAAGTATTGCAGATAGCCAATTTTTGTCAAATTAATCATTCACCTACTTTTGGGAGAGCTTTCACTTGGTGAAGTTTCAGACCCATAGCTAATTACTCAC
Source organism: Sabellastarte sp. h YS-2021 (assembly GCA_964017235.1). NCBI lineage: Eukaryota > Metazoa > Annelida > Polychaeta > Sabellida > Sabellidae > Sabellastarte > Sabellastarte sp. h YS-2021. The sequence goes on from OZ024931.1 coordinate 75,731,843, forward strand.
CTACTCAAAATGAGTAAATGCGAATTATCTGTAAAAGTATTGCAGATAGCCAATTTTTCTCAAATAACTCATTCACCTACTTTTGGGAGAGCTTTCACTTGGTGAAGTTTCAGACCCATAGCTAATTACTCACCTGCTCAAAATGAGTAAATGCAAATTATCTGTAAAAGTATTGCAGATAGCCAATTTTTCTCAAATTAATCATTCACCTACTTTTGGGAGAGCTTTCACTTGGTGAAGTTTCACACCCATAGCTAATTACTCGTCTACTCAAAATGAGTAAATGCGAATTATCTCTAAAAGTATTGCAGATAGCCAATTTTTCTCAAATAACTCATTCACCTACTTTTGGGAGAGCTTTCACTTGGTGAAGTTTCAGACCCTAATTACTCACCTACTCAAAATGAGTAAATGCGAATTATCTCTAAAAGTATTGCGGATACCCAATTTTTATCAAATACTCATTCATCTACTTGTGGGAGAGCTTTCACATGGTGAAGTTTCAGACCCATAGCTAATTACTCACCTACTCAAAATGAGTAAATGCGAATTATCTCTAAAAGTATTGCAGATAGCCAATTTTTCTCAAATAACTCATTCACCTACTTTTCGGAGAGCTTTCACTTGGTGAAGTTTCAGACCCATAGATAATTATTCACCTACTCAAAATGAGTAATTGTGAATTATCTCTTAATAGTGTTGCAGATAGCCAATTTTTCTCAAATAACTCATTCACCTACTTTTGGAAGACCTTTCACACACGAAAATGAAAAATTGTGAATATCTCGGAAAAGCTATTTCTTCTGCTTTAATGCTCGGCGGGAGATACACACCACGGCAGTGGTCTTGACAAAAATTTTTGTCTCCCCAAAAATGGTGGCCATTTTGAATTTTCAAAGTTTTTGCAAAACACAAAAATGCTTATATCTCGAAAACCGTGCTATATGGAGCGAACTCAACAAAATTTTGGACCTGCTGGGTATCTCTGCAGAGTAGCCATGCCAATTTTCAAAATATTTTTGTCTCGCCAAATATAGCGGACATTTTTAATTTTTTTATTTTTTGCAAAACACAAAAATGCTTATATCTTGAAAACCGTGCTAGATAGAGCAGACTGCGCAGACTTTGGTTGCCACAACAGTATAAGGCTAGAAACGAAGCATTTTCTTAATACTTTAGCACTCACCTTTATATCCTTTTCGGGACGCTTTGTTTTTGCTATGCAAAAACATTATCTTTTTTTTTTTGCGAGCGATCCTCTAGTTAAAATTACTTGGTATTGTAACAAAATAGGAAATCTTCCCGAATGGCATATACAGAAAAAAAATATATCACGAATGATTTTATGAATGTGCAGCACGAGTATTATATTGTTAATGTTCAAGAGTGAACTACAGGGCACCAGATGAATATAAACCCCCGATCTTTAAGTTGCAATTTCTCTGCCATTTCTGCATTAATTTTATGCAACAAAAACAGGAAGAGCTGAAATAGACCTTTCTAAAAACATACAACACTTACATGTAGGTTACATAGTTTCCGAGATATTAATCAAAATCAACACTTGTTGACGCTAATTATCCATGGTACGGAGACACTAATGTATACAAAAAAAATGATATCCTGCTCCATATATCCCCCTATATGTGTTAGATATGGCACGTGGTGGATATTGAATATGAATTGTTTGTCAGTTTTACCCCACAGCCCTTAAGGGCTGTCGGGGTATTGTTTTCACCCATGGTGTCCGGATGGGTGGATGGGTGGCGGGAAAAAGTATGTCCGGGCTGTATCTCAGAAACTCAGAAACTACTAAGGTGTAGGAAGTTGATACTTGGTAGGGACATTGGTTAGGAGGTGTAGGTGTGCAACGTCATGGTGTGACCTTTGTATCCCGGTCTTTGTACTGTTTCACTACTTCTATAACTCGTGCTGATGAAAACTATAGCCCCCGGCTTTAGTAATAACCTTCCATTCCATTTATAGTTTGTTTCAGTAAATAGGATATATTATAGACTACTCACAAATATCTTCACAGTTCCTAATGTGTGTTCACTTCTATTTCATTTTAACATTTTAACTAGCATTTTATGCCAACATCCTAAACATCTCATATCAGAACATGTTGGGGGAGGTAGATTTTGTTTGCGTGATAGAAGGTTGCTGGTATGGCAGAGGCATTATATTATAAAAATATTGCACAATAATTATGTGAAAGTTGATCTATGTTCATTAAATTAAATAAAAAATCAGATAATTAAGGGTTCTACTGTATTAGTTATTTTATATAAACATATTTTTGGCAATTGTACAACAGTCATACATTTGCAGTTGTATAAAGTCTTTTTAAAGATAATGTAATTACGCATCATATGAAATGAAAATGAGTGGAATGGACAGATAGTCACCATTATTAAGTTGGTAAAAAATGTTTGGATTGTGAGATAAACATATGGATAACTAGACTCATACTAAACTCAAGGATAACTAGATTTTGTTCATATCTGCTGTAAAGTAGGCTTTCAGGAGAGATTTCAACATTTCTTACTATCGTCCGTGTGCTTTACAAAATATGGGTATTATCACACATACAGCATTGCAGAAAGAACTGATTTGTGTTTTCTTGAGGGTAACAACAATCACAAGTTGCATGATCCAATATAGGCAGGTTCTGCATTAAATATATGTTCAACTTGCTACAGCCCATCTTTAAATGTACATGGGTTATATTATCAATAAAACTGCCATCGCTGTATAATTTATATGTGGACTTTGAAAGTGATATCCATATACATTTTGACTTTGCGAGTTCTCCAGCAAAAGATTTTAAGGATGATTTATTGTATTAAAACTTGATAGTTACAGGAATATGAAGTATATCTTCCTTATATGGATGGATCTATGCATGGGCCATTTTAGCTAACTATACTAGCCTCAATTGTATTCAGATTTGGATTTATTGTATATGTAAAGTGATAACATAACTTAAGCCCAATGTACCAAAGAAAGTAAACTGAATGCATCATGCTAAGGTCCTTTAATGAAATTTATAAATATGATCAAGATTGTGAAACTAGTTGTGACAGTGACCCTTTAAAAGTACTAACATTTGTATAAAATAAGTTTCAGATCTACATAAGTATATGAATTTAAATCAACATGGGTATGTTAGTACTTTTTAATACTGTCAAAAAGTACACCTTACATGACCCTAACCCTACTGTATTATATCTCTGTCTGATAGTTTACTGAATATGAAGCTTGTCTTTCTGTATTTTTATCATTTCCTCCAGGAATTAAAGCAGCAACAGTTGGAGACATCGAAAAAGCATGATGCAGCAGTGAGGGAAGGGGAGCTGATGAGGAGTCGTTACAAGGCCACCTTTGAGAAGAATGAGGCCTTGATGAGTCAGATTCAGGCCGTCAGCATGCAATGCAGAGATGTACAGGCCAATGAACAGAGACTCAAGAGAGAAGTGAGTAATTTCTTTTGGAGAAGTCATTGAAAGGGTCTTCACATGATAAAATCAAGGCATTTATTGCAGAATACATATAGTTGAGTGAACAGAAACTGAAAAAAAGAAGTGTGCATGGGTTACACCAGAACACTGAAATTCTAGTTATAATGTAGGTGTTAGCATGTGATATAAATGAAAAGAAACTCAACAGAGTGGTGAGGAGGCATTGTACTGAAGTTATAGCAGTCTCGTGTGAATGTCTTCACAAGTTGAAATTGAGATAGTCGGCATGTAATATGTATTCACCTGTGGGCAAACAAATGGAACCTTCAGAAAAAGGCAAGAAGTCATGAACAGCCATCATCATTTGTAAGGAAGGATTCTATTATCTGTTGTTGATATATCCCGGGCAGGAATTCAAAAATAATATATTACCGCTCCCGCATTCTAAAGTGCCCACGGGCAATGTGACCAAATATTTGCCGAATTTCAGGATGGGTGTTTATGATAGTGGAAACCAGCTGGGTATCTCAAAAAAGTGATCTGAATCTAGGTACTCAAACTTAAATATATAACGGGAGGAAAAGGTTGAAAATTAATATACTGCTATCAAATTTGACTTATAGTAGGTTGTAATTGAGTTAATCTACCTTGCAACAACATAACAGCAATTCATGGAAATTTATGTCAGATTGACAGGGGTGTTTGTGAAAAGGGCGGCACTGATAATACATTTATTTAAAAGTCTGATTGGTTCATATCAGTGCAAATGAACGGGTATTTTATATGAATTAAAGTGTCATATTGTTTCCTGTTTATGTTAGTTTTAAATTTAAAATATTCTTTGTCAGTATGCTTTGTTGTACACATAAATGTTTCTCCAGAATATTTAAGTGGCTGTAGGATCACCCATTTTGAAACCTCAAATTTTGGATGAAAGTGATTTACAGATATTTAAACTTAATTCAGTTATACAATATTAAAATTTTGTCACAGCTTACAATATATGCCTAATGTACTGGGTTTTAAGTGAATTTGGAGAAATATGGAAATTAAACATTACAGGTGGAGGACTTACAGAAGAGACACGAGGATGATAAACTAGAACTAGCTGAGATGAGGAAACAGCAGCGAGACTTAATGAGTGAAAGTGGTTCCTCTGAGGTCCTCAACATGTTGGACACAACTATAGAGAAGTATGAGACTCTCAAACAAGACTATGACAACATGAGGTGAGGCATTGGTTGTAATCGGGAGGATTATTGATTTTGAGTGCCTTCAGCATTAGCATAGTTAAATACAATGATCATGTAATTAGGTAGGTTTAATAATTGAGAATGGCCCGTAGGAGGTCCTCAACAAACAAGGCGTGATTATAGAGAAATATGAGAATATGAAATAAGATTATGACAACAGCTATTGATAGTAGTCGATGAGAGTTAACAGTGAAGGATATGCTGTGGACCAAAACTAGAGGATTCTGAAACAACGCTATGATAGATTGAGATGAAGCATAGATTGGAGTCATGGAGGGTAAGAAGTGGTTGACAAGCTGTGCACCATTATTTCTAAATATAATGTTATTTTGAGACTGCATTCTATGACTTACATGAAGAGAGTTGGGATTAGACAATCATGAGGCAAGAGAAAGACAACAGTAGTTGAGACTGAAGTAAGACAACAAGTAAGTGAAGCAAGGGCCGAAATCAAGGAGAGTTGAATAATTAGGCTAAGTTGTTCATTGGGATTACAAAATAAGACATTCTTAGACACAACTACAACAGCATGAGGTAGAGACTGTTTTAATAAAAGCTTAAAGAATGACTAAAGAATGATTGATAACTTTGTATACTATTTGGTCAATGGATTCTGAAGTGCCAGGCATCAGCAAGCAGCTATATAATTTCCCACTAAAGTTCAAAATTATGAATGGAATCTATAGCTTCATAGGGGAGAGGCAATTGGCTTGGGTACTACCTTATCGAGTCTCCTAGCCTAGCCTAAAATGATAGACAGAGAATGAGGTTAACCTGACACAATGGGTAAAAAATGTCCTGCATAGACATAAAAGACAGAAATTTTTTACCTTCATTTAGCAAGTTCATGCATAGACTATTGCAAATCTTTACAGGAGAAACTATGCTGAAAACCTTGCCATGAAGTCTGCATCTGAAAGCAAGGTGGAACTTTTACAAGAGGAGATTAAGAGGTTACAGTCCACTAATGAAGATGTCATTAAAGAAAAGGCTCATGTAAGCACCTTTTACCTGCATTGAAGAATATCAGTGAATTTTATAACTTTAGCAAATAAATCATACAACATTTTTGTTAAAAGTTACCTGGAGCAATCCAGAAGATACATACTTTTATCACAATTGTTATCAGTGTATCATAATTATCTGTAAAATAAGTATTTATGAAAATTATAAAATATTTGAAAAATATTACTTGTATTCAAGAGGATTTGGTCCAGTTGTTATTGATACTTAGATTGGTTCTGCTTGTTTAATTAAGTAAAGCAACCAACAAACAGTTATGGTTTTCAAAAATTAGTGAGTTCCAAGATCAGGTTGGTACACAATGTACGACATTGAAATATTTCAGTGAAGACCAGTGTCATTTAGAATTGATAGTTTATTGGTATACTAATTTGGAGAAATTTTGGAACAATGTTAACTTAAGGGGTGCACATTGATATAGTATTAGTACACTTTCACAGTAGGTTCAGAATTTGACCTCGACCCTGAGTGAGAAAGAAATTATCCATGGAATACCCTGGGTGAAGGTGCCTCAATTTGTAATAAGTTTTGATAATTTGACCAAAGTAATGGATGGAGGGTAATGTTAAACCAGACAAATCAGATGTTATTGAGTTGTTTATGATTGACTTCTTCAGCTTGAGAAGACTCAGAAGAGTCTGGAGAAACACTTCACGTCTATCATCCAGAAGTCTCAGAATGAGCGGGACCAGTTGAAGCAGGAGAAGGAGGAGTATAAGAAAACACTGGCGCAGCTCAAGAAAGAACTCAATGACAAGCTGGTCAGAGACATGGGCAGGTTCAGGAAGGAGAGGGATGCAGTGCTGCATGAATATTCATTAGGTAAGAAAAGACATAATAATTATAGGTAATTAAATAATAAGATACAAGTAAGAGCTCAATGACATCTAGTGAGAAACATGGGCAGATTCAGAATGGAGGGGGATGCAGTGTTGCATGATCATTCATTGGGTATGACAATATGTATATTTAAATAATAAGATACAGGTAGGAGCTGAATATGGGAATATCAGACATATAGGGAGATTCAGGAAGAAGAGGGATTATTGCATGACTGAGTATTCGCTCTTTGAAATGAATAATTAAAAGTTGCATAGAAATCCTTAAACAGACACCTTGCTGAATTCAATGTCATCTCTATATGACAAAATAACAATGAGATAAGGCAGTTCAGGAAAGACAGTTAATAGAGTAAACCACATACTGGACCAGTATTCACTGGGTGAGATACAATGGACACTTTACTGCATGACCTTACTGCAAGGTAGAAATACTCACTGGGAATTAATTGGAGCTCCATAAACTAATGACCATGGATAGTGCCAGTTAACTCCAAGTGAAATTTTTTAAGTCTGTATTACTTTTGCAAATAAAACTAACCATAAATATAAACTAGCTCCAGTGAATCTTTTAAAGTTTGAAAGTAAAATTTCTTTCAGCTAAAATTTCCACTTATATGGTATTATGAGTGGGTTAGATGTTTAAAGTAGTGTTATCATTCATGTTAGATTAAATGATCGAGTATAATGATTTTGGTTTGGCATTTTGAATCCTTCTTTGATTTTATGTCTAATACCAGAGAGTGGTCTGTGTCAGCCATCTTGTCTAAATCACCAACCTTTTGAATTCTTATACATTCCAATTGTAGAGTTATCCACCCAAATTTAAGTGTTACTCATTAAGTTACGTAATAATATGACTTTTTTATTACCCAACATAACTTGATGTAAAACTTTTTTCTGCCAAGTCTTAGTAAGTCTGGGGCTGTATTCACTAAACCTCCTTTGTTTTAAGGCCCATTTACTAAAGGAAAGTGAAAAATCTCCTTTGCTTAGGTTGCCTTAAAACAACTATTCACGAAATATTCTTTAGACTTTGTTACCAAAGGAAAACTTAAATAAATGATCCTTAGTTAAGGAGTGTGATCAATTCTGCAATCCCATTGTTAAGATCAACTTAAAACTCTATTCACTAAGGCTCCTTTATATCTTTCTTACTAAAGGAATATGTATATCCTTCTTTGGGCATTAGTTATTTAGTACAGGACTAGTGTTATGATATGTCTTCTATTGCCATATTATGTGCAATATTTTAGAATTAAGCGGCCCGTCCGGGACGCTTATTTGTTTTCACCGAAGTTCGACTGATCACCGCCGCCGCCGCAGGATTATGGTCTCCCTTGAATAACTTCTTAGCCTTTCATATTTTTCTTTCCTTGTTACCTTTCTTTAAAACTATAGGGGCGGGAAAAATTTTTGGGATACTTTGCGCAGACCTTAAGCTTTACTTAAGGTAACCTTAAGCATAACTCCAAAACACTCCGTCATCGCGTTTCGGAACAAGCATTCTGACGCATGCATTTATCTCCCGCCGTATAAATAAGATGTACTAAAGATAGTGGAATACTCACTTATCTTTAGGCCTAAGTCCATAAAACCAAAAAAATTTTCAAGGGCGTGAAAATTCATTGGGACAATTAATTTACAAAAAATCTGTAGCTGCAGTAGTTTTGGAGAAATCTGCGTGACTAACTAATGCATGCACGCACGCACACACAGGCATCATTTTATAATCTCCCTCCCGGGCTAAAGCCTGGCGGGAGATAAAAATTGGCTATCTGCAGTATTTTTAGAGATAATTAGCATTTACTCATTTTGAGTAGGTGAGTAATTAGCTACGTGCCTGAAACTTCACCATGTGAAAGCTCTCCCAAAAGTAGGTGAATGAGTTATTTGAGAAAAATTGGCTATCTGCAGTACTTTTAGAGATAATTCACATTTACTCATTTTGAGTGGGTGAGTAATTAGCTATGGGTCTGAAACTTCACCATGTGGAAGTTCTTCCAAAAGTAGGTGAATGAGTTATTTGAGAAAAATTGGCTATCTGCAGTACTTTTGGAGATAATTCGCATTTACTCATTTTGAGTAGGTGAATAATTAGCTATGGGTCTGAAACTTCACCAACTGAAAGCTCTTCCAAAAGTAGGTGAATGAGTTATTTAAGAAAAATTGGCTATCTGCAGTACTTTTAGAGATAATTCGCATTTACTCATTTTGAGTAGGTGAGTAATTAGCTATGGGTCTAAAACTTCACCAACTGAAAGCTCTTCCCAAAGTAGGTGAATCAGTCATTTGAGAAAAATTGGCTATCTGCAATACTTTTAGAGATAATTCAAATTTACTCATTTTGAGTAGGTGAGTAATTAGCTACGGGTCTGAAACTTCACCAAGTGAAAGCTCTCCCAAAAGTAGGTGAATGAGTTATTTGAGAAAAATTGGCTATCTGCAATACTTTTAGAGATAATTCACATTTACTCATTTGGAGTAAGTGAGTAATTAGCTACGGGTCTGAAACTTCACCATGTGAAAGCTCTTTCAAAAGTTGGTGAATGAGTTATTTGAGAAAAATTGGCTATCTGCAATACTTTTAGAGATAATTAGCATTTACTCATTTTGAGTAGGTGAGTAATTAGCTACGTGCCTGAAACTTCACCAAGTGAAAGCTCTCCCAAAAGTAGGTGAATGAGTTATTTGAGAAAAATTGGCTATCTGCAGTACTTTTAGATATAATTCACATTTACTCATTTTGAGTTGGTGAGTAATTAGCTATGGGTCTGAAACTTCACCAAGTGAAAGCTCTTCCCAAAGTAGGTGAATGAGTTATTTGAGAAAAATTGGCTATGTGCAATACTTTTAGAGATAATTAGCATTTACTCATTTTGAGTAGGTGAGTAATTAGCTATGGGTCTGAAACTTCACCAAGTGAAAGCTCTCCCAAAAGTAGATGAATGAGTTATTTGAGAAAAAATGGCTATCTGCAGTACTTTTACATATAATTCGCATTTACTCATTTTGAGTAGGTGAATAATTAGCTATGGGTCTAAAACTTCACCATGTGAAAGCTCTTCCAAAAGTAGGTGAATGAGTTATTTGAGAAAAATTGGCTATCTGCAATACCTTTAGAGATAATTCACACTTACTCATTTTGAGTAGGTGATTAATTAGCTATGGGTCTGAAAACTTCACCAAGTGAAAGCTCTCCCAAAGGTAGGTGAATGAGTTATTTGAGAAAAATTGGCTATCTGCAGTACTTTTAGAGATAATTTGCATTTACTCATTTTGAGTAGGTGAGTAATTAGCTACGGGTCTGAAACTTAACCAAGTGAAAGCTCTCCCAAAAGTAGGTGAATGAGTTATTTGAGAAAAATTGGCTATCTGCAATACTTTTAGAGATAATTCACATTTACTCATTTTGAGTAAGTGAGTAATTAGCTACAGGTCTGAAACTTCACCATGTGAAAGCTCTTTCAAAAGTTGGTGAATGAGTTATTTGAGAAAAATTGGCTATCTGCAATACTTTTAGAGATAATTAGCATTTACTCATTTTGAGTAGGTGAGTAATTAGCTACGTGCCTGAAACTTCACCAAGTGAAAGCTCTCCCAAAACTAGGTGAATGAGTTATTTGAGAAAAATTGGCTATCTGCAGTACTTTTAGATATAATTCACATTTACTCATTTTGAGTAGGTGAGTAATTAGCTATGGGTCTGAAACTTCACCAAGTGAAAGCTCTCCCAAAAGTAGGTGAATGAGTTATTTGAGAAAAATTGGCTATCTGCAATACTTTTAGAGATAATTAGCATTTACTCATTTTGAGTAGGTGAGTAATTAAGCGTCCCGCAAGGGACGCTTGTTTGTGTATGGGAGAGCTTCTGGCTCCGCCGGCTCCGCCGGCTCCGGCGGCTCCGCCGGCTCCGCCGGCTCCGCCGGCTCCGCATTTTGTTTTCCTTATAACTCTGTAACCGTTAGGCGGATTCTTTTCAAATTTGGCAGGTTTAGGCAGTAGCCCTGGGGAATTTTTTTGAATATGCTGCAGTGACATTTCAACCAATCAGAGAGGTCACATGACCAAAAATGTCTTTTTTCGATGGGGAAGCTTGTCCGGATGATAACTTGAAAGGAATTTTATCAATTCACCTGAAACTTGGCAAATACATTCATTCTATTAAAATCTGGAAATCATTAGATTTTGGCATTGATTGGTCAAGAAATGGCCGAGTAATTAATGATTAATTAATCATTACGAATTTTCCAAATAAGGAAAACACAAAAATGCTTATATCTCGAAAACCGTGCTAGATAGAGCGATTTCGACGAAATTTTTGACCCGCAGGGTATCTCTGCGGAGTAGTTTTCCCAATTTTCAAAAAATTTTTGTCTCGCCCAAAATGGCGGCCATTTTGAATTTTCGAAATTTTCGCAAAAATTGCAAAACACAAAAATGCTTATATCTCAAAAACCGTGCTAGATAGAGCAATTTCGACAAAATTTTTGACCCGCAGGATATCTCTGCGGAGTACTTTTCCCAATTTTCCAAAAATTTTTGTCTCGCCAAAAATGGCGGCCATTTTGAATTTTCGAAATTTTCGCAAAAATTGCAAAACACAAAAATGCTTATATCTCGAAAACCGTGCTAGATAGAGCGATTTCGACGAAATTTTTGACCCTCAGGGTATCTCTGCAGAGTAGTTATCCCAATTTTGAAAAAAAATTTTGTCTCGCCAAAAATGGCGGCCATTTTGAATTTTCGAATTTTTCGCAAAAATTGCAAAACATAAAAATGGTTATATCTCGAAAACCCTGCTAGATAGAGCGATTTCGACGAAATTTTTGACCCACAGGGTATATCTGCAGAGTAGCCATGCCAATTTTCAAAAAAATTTTGTCTCGCCAAAAATGGCGGCCATTTTGAATTTTTGAATTTTTCGCAAAAATTGCAAAACATAAAAATGCTTATATCTCAAAAACCCTGCTAGATAGAGCGATTTCGACGAAATTTTTGACCCGCATGGTATCTCACCTACTTTTGGGAGAGCTTTCACTTGGTGAAGTTTCAGACCCATAGCTAATTACTCACCTACTCAAAATGAGTAAATGCGAATTATCTCTAAAAGTATTGCAGATAGCCAATTTTTCTCAAATAACTCATTCACCTACTTTTGGGAGAGCTTTCACTCTGTGAAGTTTCAGACCCATAGCTAATTACTCACCTACTCAAAATGAGTAAATGCAAATTATCTCTAAAAGTATTGCAGATAGCCAATTTTTATCAAATAACTCATTCACCTACTTTTGGGAGAGCTTTCACTTGGTGAAGTTTCAGACCCATAGCTAATTACTCACCTACTCAAAATGAGTAAATGCAAATTATCTCTAAAAGTATTGCAGATAGCCAATTTTTCTCAAATAACTCATTCACCTACTTTTGGGAGAGCTTTCACTTGGTGAAGTTTCAGACCCATAGCTAATTACTCGTCTACTCAAAATGAGTAAATGCGAATTATCTCTAAAAGTATTGCAGATAGCCAATTTTTCTCAAATAACTCATTCACCTACTTTTGGGAGAGCTTTCACTCTGTGAAGTTTCAGACCCATAGCTAATTACTCACCTACTCAAAATGAGTAAATGCAAATTATCTCTAAAAGTATTGCAGATAGCCAATTTTTCTCAAATAACTCATTCACCTACTTTTGGGAGAGCTTTCACTTGGTGAAGTTTCAGACCCATAGCTAATTACTCACCTACTCAAAATGAGTAAATGCGAATTATCTCGAAAAGTATTGCAGATAGCCAATTTTTCTCAAATTAATCATTCACCTACTTTTGGGAGAGCTTTCACTTGGTGAAGTTTCAGACTCATAGCTAATTACTCGTCTACTCAAAATGAGTAAATGCGAATTATCTCTAAAAGTATTGCAGATAGCCAATTTTTCTCAAATAACTCATTCACCTACTTTTGGGAGAGCTTTCACTTGGTGAAGTTTCAGACCCTTAGCTAATTACTCACCTACTCAAAATGAGTAAATGCGAATTATCTCTAAAAGTATTGCAGATAGCCAATTTTTCTCAAATAACTCATTCACCTACTTTTGGGAGAGCTTTCACTTCGTGAAGTTTCAGACCCATAGCTAATTACTCACCTACTCAAAATGAGTAAATGCGAATTATCTCTAAAAGTATTGCAGATAGCTAATTTTTCTCAAATAACTCATTCACCTACTTTCGGGAGAGCTTTCACTTGGTGAAGTTTCAGACCCATAGCTAATTACTCGTCTACTCAAAATGAGTAAATGCGAATTATCTCTAAAAGTATTGCAGATAGCCAATTTTTGTCAAATAACTCATTCACCTACTTTTGGGAGAGCTTTCACTCTGTGAAGTTTCAGACCCATAGCTAATTACTCGTCTACTCAAAATGAGTAAATGCGAATTATCTCTAAAAGTATTGCAGATAGCCAATTTTTCTCAAATAACTCATTCACCTACTTTCGGGAGAGCTTTCACTTGGTGAAGTTTCAGACCCATAGCTAATTACTCGTCTACTCAAAATGAGTAAATGCGAATTATCTCTAAAAGTATTGCAGATAGCCAATTTTTGTCAAATAACTCATTCACCTACTTTTGGGAGAGCTTTCACTCTGTGAAGTTTCAGACCCATAGCTAATTACTCACCTACTCAAAATGAGTAAATGCGAATTATCTGTAAAAGTATTGCAGATAGCCAATTTTTCTCAAATAACTCATTCACCTACTTTTGGCACAGCTTTCACTTGGTGAAGTTTCAGACCCATAGCTATTTATTCACCTACTCAAAATGAGTAAATGCGAATTATCTCGAAAAGTATTGCAGATAGCCAATTTTTCTCAAATTAATCATTCACCTACTTTTGGGAGAGCTTTCACTTGGTGAAGTTTCAGACCCATAGCTAATTACTCGTCTACTCAAAATGAGTAAATGCGAATTATCTCTAAAAGTATTGCAGATAGCCAATTTTTCTCAAATAACTCATTCACCTACTTTTGGGAGAGCTTTCACTTGGTGAAGTTTCAGACCCATAGCTAATTACTCACCTACTCAAAATGAGTAAATGCGAATTATCTCTAAAAGTATTGCAGATAGCCAATTTTTCTCAAATAACTCATTCACCTACTTTTGGCACAGCTTTCACTTGGTGAAGTTTCAGACCCATAGCTATTTATTCACCTACTCAAAATGAGTAAATGTGAATTATCTCTAAAAGTATTGCAGATAGCCAATTTTTCTCAAATAACTCATTCACCTACTTTTGGGAGAGCTTTCACTCTGTGAAGTTTCAGACCCATAGCTATTTATTCACCTACTCAAAATGAGTAAATGCTAATTGTCTGTAAAAGTATTGCGGATACCCAATTTTTATCAAATACTCATTCATCTACTTGTGGGAGAGCTTTCACATGGTGAAGTTTCAGACCCATAGCTAATTACTCACCTACTCAAAATGAGTAAATGCGAATTATCTGTAAAAGTATTGCAGATAGCCAATTTTTCTCAAATAACTCATTCACCTACTTTTGGGAGAGCTTTCACTTGGTGAAGTTTCAGACCCATAGATAATTATTCACCTACTCAAAATGAGTAAATGTGAATTATCTCTTAATAGTATTGCAGATAGCCAATTTTTCTCAAATAGCTCATTCACCTACTTTTGGAAGACCTTTCACACACGAAAATGAAAAATTGTGAATATCTCGGAAAAGCTATTTCTTCTGCTTTAATGCTCGGCGGGAGATACACACCACGGCAGTGGTCTTGACAAAAATTTTTGTCTCCCCAAAAATGGTGGCCATTTTGAATTTTCAAAGTTTTTGCAAAACACAAAAATGCTTATATCTCGAAAACTGTGCTATATGGAGCGAACTCAACAAAATTTGGGACCTGCTGGGTATCTCTGCAGAGTAGCCATGCCAATTTTCAAAATATTTTTGTCTCGCCAAATATAGCAGACATTTTTAATTTTTTTATTTTTTGCAAAACACAAAAATGCTTATATCGTGAAAACCGTGCTAGATAGAGCAGACTGCGCTGACTTTGGTTGCCGCAACAGTATAAGGCTAGAAACGAAGCATTTTCTTAATACTTTAGCACTCACCTTTATATCCTTTTCGGGACGCTTTGTTTTTGCTATGCAAAAACATTATCTTTTTTTTTGCGAGCGATCCTCTAGTTAGCTATGGGTCTGAAACTTCACCATGTGAAATTGAAAACTTTCATGTTTCAACAGAATGCCCTTCTACTACACTGCGGGTCCAAAACTTGCTCGAAATCGCTCTTTCTCTGACAGTTTCAGAGATATTTGCCATTTTTCATTTTCCGCAAAAATTCAAGATGGCCACCAAAAGTTGTAAACTTTGAAATTTGAAACTTTACTCTGTGATAGCTTACCAAAAAGTAGATGGATAACATATTTGAAAAGATTTCCCTAACTTTAATACTTTTGAAGATATTTGACATTTACTCCTTCTGTTATTTAGCTACAAATGAGAAAGTAGCTATTACTCACTTATGGTATGTAATAGAACCCCAAACTATGTACCATGTTATAGGTAAGGACAAAGTAGCTGAACAACATATTTTAGGAAAACACTCTAACTGCAATAGTTTTGGAGTTACAATGGCTTTACTCAACAGTCAGAATTTCAAAGTAGCTATTACTCAGCTATCCAAGGTGCAAGAGGTCTGAAACTTTACTATGTGATAGCTTACCAAAAAGTAGATGGATAACATATTTGAAAAGATTTCCCTAACTTTAATACTTTTGAAGATATTTGACATTTACTCCTTTTGTTATTTAGCTACAAATGAGAAAGTAGCTATTACTCACTTATGGCATGTAATAGAACCCCAAACTATGTACCATCTTATAGCTAAGGACAAAGTAGCTGAACAACATATTTAAGGAAAAAAGTCTAATTGCAATAGTTTTGGAGTTACAATGGCTTTACTCAACAGTCAGAATTTCAAAGTAGCTATTACTCAGCTATCCAAGGTGCAAGAGATCTGAAACTTTACTATGTGATAGCTTACCAAAAAGTAGATGGACAACATATTAGAAAAGATTTCCCTAACTCTAATACTTTTAAAGATATTTGACATTTACTCCTTCTGTTATTTAGCTACAAATGAGAAAATAGCTATTACTCACTTATAGCATGCAACAGAACTCTAAACTATGTACCATCTTACAGCTAAGGAAAAAGTAGCTGAACAACATATTTTAGGAAAACCCTCTAACTGCAATAGTTTTGGAGTTACAATGGCTTTACTCAACAGTCAGAATTTCAAAGTAGCTATTACTCAGCTATCCAAGGTGCAAGAGGTCTGAAAGTTTACTATGTGATAGCTTACCAAAAAGTAGATGGATAACATATTTGAAAAGATTTCCCTAATTTTAATACTTTTGAAGATATTTGACATTTACTCCTTTTGTTATTTAGCTACAAATGAGAAAGTAGCTTTTACTCACTTATGGCATGCAATAGAACCCCAAACTATGTACCATCTTATAGCTAAGGACAAAGTAGCTGAACAACATATTTAAGGAAAACACTCTAACTGCAATAGTTTTGGAGTTACAATGGCTTTACTCAACAGTCAGAATTTCAAAGTAGCTATTACTCGGCTATCCAAGGTGCAACAAGTCTGAAACTTTACTATGTGATAGCTTACCAAAAAGTAGATGAACAACATATTTGAAAAGATTTCCCTAACTTTAATACTTTTGAAGATATTTGACATTTACTTCTTTTGTTATTTAGCTACAAATGAGAAAATAGCTATTACTCACTTATGGCATGCAATAGAACCCCAAACTATGTACCATCTTATAGCTAAGGACAAAGTAGCTGAACAACACATTTTAGGAAAACACTCTAACTGCAATAGTTTTGGAGTTACAATGGCTTTACTGAACAGTCAGAATTTCAAAGTAGCTATTACTCAGCTATCCAAGGTGCGAGAGGTCTGAAACTTTACTATGTGATAGCTTACCAAAAAGTAGATGAACAACATATTTGAATAGATTTCTGGAACTCTAAATCTTTTGAAGATATTTGACATTTACTCATGTCGTTATTTAGCTACAAATGAGAAAATAGCTATTACTCACTTACGGTATGCAATAGAACCCCAAACTATGTACCATCTTATAGCTAAATACAAAGTAGCTGAACAACATATTTCAAGAAAAAGTTGTATCTGCAATAGTTTTTGAGTTATGAGCCCTTTACTCCAAGTAGCTATGATTGCTATTACTCACTTATCTTTAGGCCTAAGTCCATAAAACCAAAAAAATTTTCAAGGGCATGAAAATTCATTGGGACTATTATTTTACAAAAAATCTGTAGCTGCAGTAGTTTTGGAGAAATCTGTGTGACTAACTAACGCACGCACACACGCACGCACGAACACACAGGCATCATTTCATAATCTCCCTCCCGGGCTAAAGCCCGGCGGGAGATAAAAAAGCACACACACCTGTGCTATAAAATTTATCACGTACATTCTAGACCAAATTTCCAAGGTTGGAAATGATTTTCTCATCAATTGGACCATAGATGCCTGAATGGGAGGCGTTTTATTTTCGTAAATTTTTTAAAAATGGGTACTTGGTCTGTATCTCAAAAACGGTGAGGATTTCGGCGTTTTGTTGGAATAACTTATTCAGCTACTTTTTGATAATCTTTCACATGCCGAAGTTTTTGCCCTGTATCTGCAATCTTAAGGTCGCCTAGGTCGCCTTAATGTCGAAAAAGGGGGTTTTAGCCCTCCAGTTCACTTAGTTTTTCACTTTTTTCAGCCAAACTTGCCACATATATTAAGATTTGCCAAAGGAATATCCTGACTTTATGGTGACCTTAAACTCAAAATGTTAATGGACATATGGCCATCAAAAGTCAAATTGGAATAAAATCCTCTGGCTCCTTTTTTTTCCATTTTTTTATATCGAAATTATCACTGGTATTAAACTAGATAAAAATAATACTTATGGTCACCTTAAACTCTCAGAATGAATGGAGTTGTAGCCACCTTAAAGTGATATATAAGGAGGTTCTCAGCCTCCAAGTATCTTATTGTTCGACTGACCTCAGTTAAACTTTGCACACCTATAAAGGATGGCAAACCAAAGGGTTATCCTGACTTTATGGTGACCTTAAACTGTTAATATAATTTTGACCCCCCTAAAGTCATAAAATTTGAGTAAAGCCGTCTGGCTCCTTTCTTTTTCCATATCTAACATATATTGCAGTGATGCTTCTAGAGCACGGGACACGCGATATCTCGCGAGTTTTAGTACTAGCCCGCAATTCGGTATATTCGGCGCGTTCGGTAGAAGACGCGATCCCGCATGTTTACAAAATGGAGGGGCACCGATCGTTTCGCGAGAATCCTTTAATTTTATCATCACGAAGGCTATATTTGGTCGTTTTTTCAGTGAAAAATGTTATTTCATATGAAAACAAAGCGGATACTACAGTTTGAAAGTGGATGATGCAAATGTCAGATACAACAATACTGTTGAACCAATTCATACAGCATGTGTGTTACCTCATATCTTCTCATGAATATTAATGAGTGGGGAGCTATGGCCGTGAGTTCTCAAGTTTAAAGTGTTAGATCTTTGTTGAGGGTTCCATTTTATAAAATATTGCTAGAAAACCCCAATGGAAATCGGAAATCTATGACCTCATATCATCTCATGTATATTAATGACTTGGGTGCTATGGCCATGAGTTTCCCAGTTTAAAGCATTTGATCTTTCATTGAGGCGCTTCTATTTTAAAAAATATTGCTAGAAAAGTATTGTAGAATATGGCCCCAGGTCTTTAATTTTTTTTATCCAAGCACTGATTCAGATAAGTAATAAAAATTACGCAGTGGTTAAATCACAGGACATCCCGATATGTAAATTACTGGCTAAATGTCAGGAAATAATTTCATTGGTTGATTTTTTATCGTTAATTTTCCAGGAAATCTGTGACCTCACATCTTCTCATGAATATTAATGAGTTGGTGCTACTGCCGTAAGTTCTCGAGTTTAAGGTATTTGATCTTCATTGAAGCTTCCATTTAATAAAATATTGTAAGAAAAACCCTAGAAATCCATGACCTCATATCTTCTCATGAATATTAATGAGTTGGTGCTACGCCCGTAAGTTCTGAGTTTAAAGTATTTGATATTTTTGAGGCTTTCATTTTGTAAAATATTGCTACAATCCTAAAACAAGGCATCCCGTGATATAAAGCACTTCCCTAGATGAAGCACTTCCCGACATATAGCCAAAAGTTACATATCGGGACATCCCGGGACATAACCTTGCCGTAAAAATTAATGTGATCTAAGTTGGATCAGTTTCCATCTTCTATTTTTTTTCACAAAGATCCATACAGTAGCATTTGTGTAATCCTGCTAACAAAGATACGTACAGACAAGTGCTTCCGAAATTAATCCCTCTTTGGCGGAGGTACAAGTTCCCATTTTTATTGACCAAGCCCCCACATTTTTCGGACATGGGGGGGAACTGCCCCCACATTTCAAAATTTCTAGAATCAACACTGATATTGATATTGAAGGGACGTTCTCATATTATGGTCACCTTAAAGTTGCAATATGAATGAATTATGGTCACCTTACAGTGAAAAAGGAAGTTTCAGCCTCCAGCTATCTTATTGTTCAACTGACCTGAGCTAAACTTTATGCTCGGTTAAATTTTCTACACTTTTAAAGATGACAATAGGGACATTCTTATTTGCTTTCCACCTTGGAGTTCTAATACAAGTACAGTCATGGCCATCTTGACGTGAAAATGAGGGTTTTCCGCCCCTAACTGATTAACTGTTCAGTAACATCAGTTTAACTTGACATTGATTATACTTAAGTAACACTTTGTATAACATTTCACTTAAAATTCCTGTACTTAAGAGGCTTTGGCCGTCTTAACACGATAAATATATACTTCTTGCTCCCTCCTCATTTATTTTAACACTTTTTAAAACCTCACCTGGCATATGTATACTTAAAAAATATTTATGCTATCTGGCAAACCTAATCTCTTAGTGTTTATGATGTTATGACATCTTCAAAGACAAAAATGAGGTATTTATGATGCACTGATGTGGTTATTAACATATTGCAAATGATCAGTGTTGGAATTGTGGGGCTATAACTTTTTCTTTTTGGAAAAAAGTTTTAATTTATTCAACTTTTCTTTTGCAGAAGAAGTTGAGGATATAGGTACTTGTTCGAAATTCACTTGTTCACATAGACTATGTAAATTGGTCAAATTTATAGACTTGACTTCTTTCAGAATATAAGATGACTGTAAAAAAGCACTGTCTCATAAACAGTTTTTCTTGTACAGTATTTTATGTAGCTCCAACTAAGTGGAAATGAATGAGTTGTCTCTTTCTGCTTCCTCCTCAAACTCTGTATTTGCTTTGGTGTGATATCTATCTAGAGTTACATTCATGGAAAGTCTTTCTAACCAGAAAGAACCCCCCCCCCCCAACTCTCCTTTAGTGCACTAACATGCAGGTGAAAAAAATATTTGCCTCTATATGTGGGGGGTGGGGGGTGGATGGAGGGAGAGTGGGTATTAGTGTGGTTTAGATGATAGATAGAGATATAAATATATGCGTGTGTGCACTTTATGGAAACAAAAAAGTCTAGCTGTTTATGCTGTTCTTTAGAATGTGTATTGTTTTCTTTTACTTTCTTCCATTTTGTGTGACACTTGTACATTTAATAAAATTAAGCTCAAGTTGGAAATGAATTTTGGAAATTTTAATGCATTAATATTCCTCAGATCATGCACTAAATCACTTATAACTTGAAAAGTCTTGTGTTTAGAGCATTTTGTTCAAATATGTTATTTTTCCATAACCTTAAGCATTTTTCATAAAAACCGGTCATTGTGTTTTGGGAAAAAGCGCACACACCTGTGCTATAAAATTTATCACGTACATTCTACACCAAATTTAGAAGGTCGGAAAGGATTTTCTCATCAATCGGACCATAGACATCTGAATGACACCTACAATTTCTCTTCTGCCAAGCTGTGGTCGTTCTTTCATTTGTTAAATGTAGTAACATACACAATGCAATAAACTTTACATTTTCTATTCCTTATCATGCATATCTTGACATCTTTTACAGATTACTTCGCACTTTTTCATCAGGGCCGCTTCGTTTTTGTCAGCAAAAACATTTTTCTAGTTTAAGGAATACCTAAAGCAAGATTTTTGTTTTTAAGTCAGCTAATACCTGTAGCTCATGGCAATAGCTCCTTTGAGGTTCTCACTGTTGAGTAAATCAGTTGTTACTTGAAAACTATTGCATTAAGAGTGTTTTCTTTAAATATGTTATTCAGCTAATTTTCAGTCAGCTATAACACACTGAAATTGCAGACCTGTAGCTCATAGCACAGCTGAGCAATAGCTACTTTGAGGTTATCACTGTTGAGTAATTCAGTTGAAAATTGAAAACTATTGCATTTTACAGTATTTTGTTTAAATATGTTATTCACCTACTTTTTGGGCAGATATAACATAGTAAAATTGCAGACCTGTAGCTCGTTGCATAGCTGAGCAAAAGTTACTCTGAGATTCTCACTGTTGAGTAACTCAGTTGTAACTCAAAAACTATTGCATACACAATATTTGTTCAAACATTTTTTCCATCTACTTTTTATACTTTAACAATTAACTTGGTACTTTGCTTCTGAATACCATTTGCAGGACACAACTTTTGTGTAGTTTTCTTCTGTCGCTTCTACTCTAAAACTCAAAACACACAGTCAGCTGACACAGAGCCTGTTCACCGGCACTGATTGCTTGTTCAAAACTTCTTTTTATTTAGTCAGTGTAAGATAAATCAAATACATTTTATTGGATTTGATAGCTAGAATTCATTCTGATGTGTCATTTTGATTTCGAATGGACTTCCCTGAAAATTATGTCAACATAATATCTAGATATAAAGTATAAGTACTGTCTTCAATTTTTTGCAAAATCCACAATATTACACCTGATACCTCAATTTTATTGAAAAATTGTAACATCCAAAACTCACCCTTGTCATAAAAATTGATATAAACTAACCAAGAAAGTAAAGAAAAAGAAATAAACAAATTGCTCACCTAAGGAAGGTTAGTGAATAGCAAAGTCAGGGATTTCCTTGAAGTTAAAGTTTCCTGAAATTTTAAAGGTCTCCTGAAGATTTAAGGAAAAAAGTATGGCCCCTTTGTTAGGGGAAGGTTATTGAATATCAGAAAAAAGGGAAGGAGGAATAAACAAAACTGATGGGCCCAGATTTTGTTAGCATTCATATTTAGGCCAGAAAATGAAACAATTTTTTTTTCAATTATCAAGACTGCTTTTCGTGACTTTTGAATGATCACTATTGTTTTATACTTGTAATAAGACACAAGTATCATTAATTAATACAATTTACAATAAATAAGATAAGCATAGCATTCTACATTGTAATGATCTTTTATTTGCATGAAAAAAATGACACAAACACATCTCTTGAAAGATGTGGAAAGCAGATACTTGGCTTAATCAACTGAAGTGAGAAAAAACAAAAATAGGTTTATGAAAGGATATCAAATCACATTATATCAGATTACACAACAGCATTATTCCAGTGAAACAGACAAATACAATTGAGATGTTAACAATTAATAAATAGCCCTCAATGGGTTTATGTATGCTTGCAAAAGGAACTTAATTGTTTTTACCTCAAAGCTTTAAGGCTGTGTGGGTGTTGTTTTCACCCATGGCATCTAGTTGGCAGGCAGTTTGACAGCTGGGCAGTCAGGTAGATAATGGGGAATCTTGTCCATTGTAAGGTATAGGAAGTTGATGCTTTGTAGGGACATTGGTTGGGGGTGTAGGTGTGGAATGTCATGGTGTGACCTTGAGTTTACCTTTCACCTTGCTGCATGGATGCTGACCTCTAATATCTTATCCAGTCGATATCTTGGAAACTGTAAGGTGAAGGAAATTGATACTTGGTAGGAACATTGGTTGGGCTGAAACTACGTGATGTCATGTTGTGACCTTGATTTGACCTTTGAATCTGCTGTAGTGACCTTGAACATTAAAGTTGTGTCTGGGCTATATCTCAGCAGCTGTAAGTTATAGGAAGTTGATACCTTGTAGGTATATAGGTTGGGGTGCAGGTGTGCATTCTTATAGTGACTCACCTTTGACCTTAGCTCTGCCGGAATGTTTTTGGCTGCCACATTTGAGAGATATATTGCCTATCACAAGGCTTTCTGGATTGCTACAACTGATAATCATGTGTACTTTTATCTAATAGAAGTATCTCCATTGACAGCTATACTTAAGTTAATAAATAGATCAGTTAAAAAATTTTACAATTTCATAACGTTTATAAATAAATGCCGTCATCTTAATATTAAATTATCTTATTTTGATAATTAAGCGTCCCGCAAGGGACGCTTGTTTGTGTATGGGAGAGCTTCAGGCTCCGCCGGCTCCGCCGGCTCCGCCGGCTCCGCCGGCTCCGCATTTTGTTTTCCTTATAACTCTGTAACCGTTAGGCGGATTCTTTTCAAATTTGGCAGGTTTAGGCAGTAGCCTTGGGGAATTTTTTTGAATATGCTGCAGTGACATTTCAACCAATCAGAGAGGTCACATGACCAAAAATGTCTTTTTTCGATGGGGAAGCTTGTCCGGATGATAACTTGAAAGCAATTTTATCAATTCACCTGAAACTTGGCAAATACATTCATTCTATTAAAATCTGGAAATCATTAGATTTTGGCATTGATTGGTCAAGAAATGGCCGAGTAATTAATGATTAATTAATCATTACGAATTTTCCAAATAAGGAAAACACAAAAATGCTTATATCTCGAAAACCGTGCTAGATAGAGCGATTTCGACGAAATTTTTGACCCGCAGGGTATCTCTGCGGAGTAGTTTTCCCAATTTTCAAAAAAATTTTGTCTCGTCCAAAATGGCGGCCATTTTGAATTTTCGAAATTTTCGCAAAAATTGCAAAACACAAAAATGCTTATATCTCAAAAACCGTGCTAGATAGAGCAATTTCGACAAAATTTTTGACCCGCAGGGTATCTCTGCGGAGTACTTTTCCCAATTTTCAAAAAATTTTTCTCTCGCCAAAAATGGCGGCCATTTTGAATTTTCGAAATTTTCGTAAAAATTGCAAAACACAAAAATGCTTATATCTCGAAAACCGTGCTAGATAGAGCGATTTCGATGAAATTTTTGACCCACAGGGTATCTCTGCGGAGTACTTTTCCCAATTTTCAAAAAATTTTTGTCTCGCCAAAAATGGCGGCCATTTTGAATTTTCGAAATTTTCGTAAAAATTGCAAAACACAAAAATGCTTATATCTCGAAAACCGTGCTAGATAGAGAGATTTCGATGAAATTTTTGACCCACAGGGTATCTCTGCGGAGTAGTTTTCCCAATTTTCAAAAAATTTTTGTCTCGTCCAAAATGGCGGCCATTTTGAATTTTCGAAATTTTCGCAAAAATTGCAAAACACAAAAATGCTTATATCTCCAAAAACGTGCTAGATAGAGCAATTTCGACAACATTTTTGACCCACAGGGTATCTCTGCAGAGTACTTTTCCCAATTTTCAAAAAATTTTTGTCTCGCCAAAAATGGCGGCCATTTTGAATTTTCGAAATTTTCGTAAAAATTGCAAAACACAAAAATGCTTATATCTCGAAAACCGTGCTAGATAGAGCGATTTCGACGAAATTTTTGACCCACAGGGTATCTCTGCAGAGTAGTTATCCCAATTTTGAAAAAATTTTTGTCTCGCCAAAAATGGCGGCCATTTTGAATTTTCGAATTTTTCGCAAAAATTGCAAAACATAAAAATGCTTATATCTCGAAAACCCTGCAAGATAGAGCGATTTCGACGAAATTTTTGATCCACAGGGTATATCTGCAGAGTAGCCATGCCAATTTTCAAAAAAATTTTGTCTTGCCAAAAATGGCGGCCATTTTACTCACCTACTCAAAATGAGTAAATGCGAATTATCTCTAAAAGTATTGCAGACAGCCAATTTTTCTCAAATAACTCATTCACCTACTTTTGGGAGAGCTTTCACTTGGTGAAGTTTCAGACCCATAGCTAATTACTCACCTACTCAAAATGAGTAAATGCGAATTATCTCTAAAAGTATTGCAGATAGCCAATTTTTGTCAAATTAATCATTCGCCTACTTTTGGGAGAGCTTTCACTTGGTGAAGTTTCAGACCCATAGCTAATTACTCACCTACTCAAAATGAGTAAATGCGAATTATCTCTAAAAGTATTGCAGATAGCCAATTTTTCTCAAATAACTCATTCACCTACTTTTGGGAGAGCTTTCACTCTGTGAAGTTTCAGACCCATAGCTAATTACTCACCTACTCAAAATGAGTAAATGCGAATTATCTCTAAAAGTATTGCAGATAGCCAATTTTTCTCAAATAACTCATTCACCTACTTTTGGGAGAGCTTTCACATGGTGAAGTTTCAGACCCATAGCTAATTATTTACCTACTCAAAATGAGTAAATGATAATTATCTGTAAAAGTATTGCGGATACCCAATTTTTATCAAATAACTCATTCATCTACTTGTGGGAGAGCTTTCACATGGTGAAGTTTCAGACCCATAGCTAATCACTCACCTACTCAAAATGAGTAAATGCGAATTATCTCTAAAAATATTGCAGATAGCCAATTTTTCTCAAATAAATCATTCACCTACTTTTGGGAGAGCTTTCACTTGAAGTTTCAGACCCATAGCTAATTACTCACCTACTCAAAATGAGTAAATGCGAATTATCTCTAAAAGTATTGTAGATAGCCAATTTTTCTCAAATTAATCATTCACCTACTTTTGGGAGAGCTTTCACTTGGTGAAGTTTCAGACCCATAGCTAATTACTCACCTACTCAAAATGAGTAAATGCGAATTACCTCTAAAAGTATTGCAGATAGCCAATTTTTCTCAAATAACTCATTCACCTACTTTTGGGAGAGCTTTCACTTGGTGAAGTTTCACACCCATAGCTAATTACTCACCTACTCAAAATGAGTAAATGCGAATTATCTCTAAAAGTATTGCAGATAGCCAATTTTTCTCAAATAACTCATTCACCTACTTTTGGGAGAGCTTTCACTTGGTGAAGTTTCACACCCATAGCTAATTACTCACCTACTCAAAATGAGTAAATGCGAATTATCTCTAAAAGTATTGCAGATAGCCAATTTTTCTCAAATAACTCATTCACCTACTTTTGGGAGAGCTTTCACTTGGTGAAGTTTCACACCCATAGCTAATTACTCACCTACTCAAAATGAGTAAATGCGAATTATCTCTAAAAGTATTGCAGATAGCCAATTTTTCTCAAATAACTCATTCACCTACTTTTGGGAGAGCTTTCACTTGGTGAAGTTTCACACCCATAGCTAATTACTCACCTACTCAAAATGAGTAAATCCGAATTACCTCTAAAAGTATTGCAGACAGCCAATTTTTCTCAAATAACTCATTCACCTACTTTTGGGAGAGCTTTCACTTGGTGAAGTTTCAGACCCATAGCTAATTACTCACCTACTCAAAATGAGTAAATGCGAATTATCTCTAAAAGTATTGCAGATAGCCAATTTTTGTCAAATTAATCATTCGCCTACTTTTGGGAGAGCTTTCACTTGGTGAAGTTTCAGACCCATAGCTAATTACTCACCTACTCAAAATGAGTAAATGCGAATTATCTCTAAAAGTATTGCAGATAGCCAATTTTTCTCAAATAACTCATTCACCTACTTTTGGGAGAGCTTTCACTCTGTGAAGTTTCAGACCCATAGCTAATTACTCACCTACTGAAAATGAGTAAATGCGAATTATCTCTAAAAGTATTGCAGATAGCCAATTTTTCTCAAATAACTCATTCACCTACTTTTGGGAGAGCTTTCACATGGTGAAGTTTCAGACCCATAGCTAATTATTTACCTACTCAAAATGAGTAAATGCTAATTATCTGTAAAAGTATTGCGGATACCCAATTTTTATCAAATAACTCATTCATCTACTTGTGGGAGAGCTTTCACATGGTGAAGTTTCAGACCCATAGCTAATTACTCACCTACTCAAAATGAGTAAATGCGAATTATCTCTAAAAATATTGCAGATAGCCAATTTTTCTCAAATAAATCATTCACCTACTTTTGGGAGAGCTTTCACTTGGTGAAGTTTCAGACCCATAGCTAATTACTCACCTACTCAAAATGAGTAAATGCGAATTATCTCTAAAAGTATTGTAGATAGCCAATTTTTCTCAAATTAATCATTCACCTACTTTTGGGAGAGCTTTCACTTGGTGAAGTTTCAGACCCATAGCTAATTACTCACCTACTCAAAATGAGTAAATGCGAATTATCTCTAAAAGTATTGCAGATAGCCAATTTTTCTCAAATAACTCATTCACCTACTTTTGGGAGAGCTTTCATTTGGTGAAGTTTCACACCCATAGCTAATTACTCACCTACTCAAAATGAGTAAATGCGAATTATCTCTAAAAGTATTGCAGATAGCCAATTTTTCTCAAATAACTCATTCACCTACTTTTGGGAGAGCTTTCACTTGGTGAAGTTTCACACCCATAGCTAATTACTCACCTACTCAAAATGAGTAAATGCGAATTATCTCTAAAAGTATTGCAGATAGCCAATTTTTCTCAAATAACTCATTCACCTACTTTTGGGAGAGCTTTCACTTGGTGAAGTTTCACACCCATAGCTAATTACTCACCTACTCAAAATGAGTAAATGCGAATTATCTCTAAAAGTATTGCAGATAGCCAATTTTTCTCAAATAACTCATTCACCTACTTTTGGGAGAGCTTTCACTTGGTGAAGTTTCACACCCATAGCTAATTACTCACCTACTCAAAATGAGTAAATGCGAATTATCTCTAAAAGTATTGCAGATAGCCAATTTTTCTCAAATAACTCATTCACCTACTTTTGGGAGAGCTTTCACTTGGTGAAGTTTCACACCCATAGCTAATTACTCACCTACTCAAAATGAGTAAATGCGAATTATCTCTAAAAGTATTGCAGATAGCCAATTTTTCTCAAATAACTCATTCACCTACTTTTGGGAGAGCTTTCACTCGGTGAAGTTTCAGACCCATAGCTAATTACTCACCTACTCAAAATGAGTAAATGCGAATTATCTCTAAAAGTATTGCAGATAGCCAATTTTTCTCAAATAACTCATTCACCTACTTTTGGGAGAGCTTTCACTCTGTGAAGTTTCAGACCCATAGCTAATTACTCACCTACTCAAAATGAGTAAATGCGAATTATCTCTAAAAGTATTGCAGATAGCCAATTTTTCTCAAATAACTCATTCACCTACTTTTGGGAGAGCTTTCACTCTGTGAAGTTTCAGACCCATAGCTAATTACTCACCTACTCAAAATGAGTAAATGCGAATTATCTCTAAAAGTATTGCAGATAGCCAATTTTTCTCAAATAACTCATTCACCTACTTTTGGGAGAGCTTTCACATGGTGAAGTTTCAGACCCATAGCTAATTATTTACCTACTCAAAATGAGTAAATGATAATTATCTGTAAAAGTATTGCGGATACCCAATTTTTATCAAATAACTCATTCATCTACTTGTGGGAGAGCTTTCACATGGTGAAGTTTCAGACCCATAGCTAATCACTCACCTACTCAAAATGAGTAAATGCGAATTATCTCTAAAAATATTGCAGATAGCCAATTTTTCTCAAATAAATCATTCACCTACTTTTGGGAGAGCTTTCACTTGAAGTTTCAGACCCATAGCTAATTACTCACCTACTCAAAATGAGTAAATGCGAATTATCTCTAAAAGTATTGTAGATAGCCAATTTTTCTCAAATTAATCATTCACCTACTTTTGGGAGAGCTTTCACTTGGTGAAGTTTCAGACCCATAGCTAATTACTCACCTACTCAAAATGAGTAAATGCGAATTACCTCTAAAAGTATTGCAGATAGCCAATTTTTCTCAAATAACTCATTCACCTACTTTTGGGAGAGCTTTCACTTGGTGAAGTTTCACACCCATAGCTAATTACTCACCTACTCAAAATGAGTAAATGCGAATTATCTCTAAAAGTATTGCAGATAGCCAATTTTTCTCAAATAACTCATTCACCTACTTTTGGGAGAGCTTTCACTTGGTGAAGTTTCACACCCATAGCTAATTACTCACCTACTCAAAATGAGTAAATGCGAATTATCTCTAAAAGTATTGCAGATAGCCAATTTTTCTCAAATAACTCATTCACCTACTTTTGGGAGAGCTTTCACTTGGTGAAGTTTCACACCCATAGCTAATTACTCACCTACTCAAAATGAGTAAATGCGAATTATCTCTAAAAGTATTGCAGATAGCCAATTTTTCTCAAATAACTCATTCACCTACTTTTGGGAGAGCTTTCACTTGGTGAAGTTTCACACCCATAGCTAATTACTCACCTACTCAAAATGAGTAAATCCGAATTACCTCTAAAAGTATTGCAGACAGCCAATTTTTCTCAAATAACTCATTCACCTACTTTTGGGAGAGCTTTCACTTGGTGAAGTTTCAGACCCATAGCTAATTACTCACCTACTCAAAATGAGTAAATGCGAATTATCTCTAAAAGTATTGCAGATAGCCAATTTTTGTCAAATTAATCATTCGCCTACTTTTGGGAGAGCTTTCACTTGGTGAAGTTTCAGACCCATAGCTAATTACTCACCTACTCAAAATGAGTAAATGCGAATTATCTCTAAAAGTATTGCAGATAGCCAATTTTTCTCAAATAACTCATTCACCTACTTTTGGGAGAGCTTTCACTCTGTGAAGTTTCAGACCCATAGCTAATTACTCACCTACTGAAAATGAGTAAATGCGAATTATCTCTAAAAGTATTGCAGATAGCCAATTTTTCTCAAATAACTCATTCACCTACTTTTGGGAGAGCTTTCACATGGTGAAGTTTCAGACCCATAGCTAATTATTTACCTACTCAAAATGAGTAAATGCTAATTATCTGTAAAAGTATTGCGGATACCCAATTTTTATCAAATAACTCATTCATCTACTTGTGGGAGAGCTTTCACATGGTGAAGTTTCAGACCCATAGCTAATTACTCACCTACTCAAAATGAGTAAATGCGAATTATCTCTAAAAATATTGCAGATAGCCAATTTTTCTCAAATAAATCATTCACCTACTTTTGGGAGAGCTTTCACTTGGTGAAGTTTCAGACCCATAGCTAATTACTCACCTACTCAAAATGAGTAAATGCGAATTATCTCTAAAAGTATTGTAGATAGCCAATTTTTCTCAAATTAATCATTCACCTACTTTTGGGAGAGCTTTCACTTGGTGAAGTTTCAGACCCATAGCTAATTACTCACCTACTCAAAATGAGTAAATGCGAATTATCTCTAAAAGTATTGCAGATAGCCAATTTTTCTCAAATAACTCATTCACCTACTTTTGGGAGAGCTTTCATTTGGTGAAGTTTCACACCCATAGCTAATTACTCACCTACTCAAAATGAGTAAATGCGAATTATCTCTAAAAGTATTGCAGATAGCCAATTTTTCTCAAATAACTCATTCACCTACTTTTGGGAGAGCTTTCACTTGGTGAAGTTTCACACCCATAGCTAATTACTCACCTACTCAAAATGAGTAAATGCGAATTATCTCTAAAAGTATTGCAGATAGCCAATTTTTCTCAAATAACTCATTCACCTACTTTTGGGAGAGCTTTCACTTGGTGAAGTTTCACACCCATAGCTAATTACTCACCTACTCAAAATGAGTAAATGCGAATTATCTCTAAAAGTATTGCAGATAGCCAATTTTTCTCAAATAACTCATTCACCTACTTTTGGGAGAGCTTTCACTTGGTGAAGTTTCACACCCATAGCTAATTACTCACCTACTCAAAATGAGTAAATGCGAATTATCTCTAAAAGTATTGCAGATAGCCAATTTTTCTCAAATAACTCATTCACCTACTTTTGGGAGAGCTTTCACTTGGTGAAGTTTCACACCCATAGCTAATTACTCACCTACTCAAAATGAGTAAATGCGAATTATCTCTAAAAGTATTGCAGATAGCCAATTTTTCTCAAATAACTCATTCACCTACTTTTGGGAGAGCTTTCACTCGGTGAAGTTTCAGACCCATAGCTAATTACTCACCTACTCAAAATGAGTAAATGCGAATTATCTCTAAAAGTATTGCAGATAGCCAATTTTTCTCAAATAACTCATTCACCTACTTTTGGGAGAGCTTTCACTCTGTGAAGTTTCAGACCCATAGCTAATTACTCACCTACTCAAAATGAGTAAATGCGAATTATCTCTAAAAGTATTGCAGATAGCCAATTTTTCTCAAATAACTCATTCACCTACTTTTGGCAGAGCTTTCACTTGGTGAAGTTTCAGACCCATAGCTAAATATTCACCTACTCAAAATGAGTAAATGTGAATTATCTCTAAAAGTATTGCAGATAGCCAATTTTTCTCGAATAACTCATTCACCTACTTTTGGGAGAGCTTTCACTCTGTGAAGTTTCAGACCCATAGCTATTTATTCACCTACTCAAAATGAGTAAATGCTAATTATCTGTAAAAGTATTGCGGATACCCAATTTTTATCAAATACTCATTCATCTACTTGTGGGAGAGCTTTCACATGGTGAAGTTTCAGACCCATAGCTAATTACTCACCTACTCAAAATGAGTAAATGCGAATTATCTCTAAAAGTATTGTGGATAGCCAATTTTTCTCAAATAACTCATTCACCTACTTTTGGGAGAGCTTTCACTTGGTGAAGTTTCAGACCCATAGATAATTATTCACCTACTCAAAATGAGTAAATGTGAATTATCTCTTAATAGTATTGCAGATAGCCAATTTTTCTCAAATAACTCATTCACCTACTTTTGGAAGAGCTTTCACACACGAAAATGAAAAATTGTGAATATCTCGGAAAAGCTATTTCTTCTGCTTTAATGCTCGGCGGGAGATACACACCGCGGCAGTGGTCTTGACAAAAATTTTTGTCTCCCCAAAAATGGTGGCCATTTTGAATTTTCAAAGTTTTTGCAAAACACAAAAATGCTTATATCTCGAAAACCGTGCTATATGGAGCGAAATCAACAAAATTTTGGACCTGCTGGGTATCTCTGCAGAGTAGCCATGCCAATTTTCAAAATATTTTTGTCTCACCAAATATAGCGGACATTTTTAATTTTTTTATTTTTTGCAAAACACAAAAATGCTTATATCTTGAAAACCGTGCTAGATAGAGCAGACTGCGCTCACTTTGGTTGCCACAACAGTATAAGGCTAGAAACGAAGCATTTTCTTAATACTTTAGCACTCACCTTTATAGCCTTTTCGGGACGCTTTGTTTTTGCTATGCAAAAACATTATCTTTTTTTTTTGCGAGCGATCCTCTAGTTTGTTTTTGTATGTATGTTTTCTTTTGCTTAAATGTTATTTCTCCTGCACCTTTGCATAATTTACACTGTCTGTTCTGAAAGACTCTTATCTTTGTACTCTTTGTCCATCTCTATTTCCCCAGAATGTGGGTATGGGCATCTCTAATGCTGTTGTTGTATCCACCGGAGGCATCTGGTGGATACTTTGGTTTAGCGTTCGCTACGCTGCCACTGCTGCCGCTGCGTGTAGAGAGATTTTTGGCCTTAACGCTCTCAGAGGAAAACTACACCAGCTAGGTTAATCAAATTTGCAGGATATCTTCATTGGGGGGTAAGCTTCTCTGAGTCTGAAATTAGCCTCATTCTGAAAAACAAGATGGCCGCTGCAGGCATTTCTTTGAAAATTATCTACATTTTTCTACTGGCTGTTCCTCATGGGTAGAAGTTTGAGTCTCTTCATAGGTGATATGTATAATAGATATACATGTCCTCTACAACCTTGCAGACATTTGACCTTTAAGCTCTTAAGTCAAGGTCATCCACGGAGTGCCAAAGTAACCCACATAGCAGACTTTAAAAGTGCCTATATCTCCCTTATTATTGGTCCTAGAGGTTTGCAATGTGAAACCAACCTATAGGAAATCATGTGCTGCGAATCTTCTGATGTGGTCAGATTTGACCTTGGACCCTCCATCAAGGTCAAACAAGGAACTTAAAAGTGCTTATAACTCGTTTATTATTGGTCCTAGAGGTTTGGGATGGTAAACTAACCTACAGGAAATCATGGGCTGGGAATCTTTTGGTGTGGTTGGATTTGACCTTGGGCCCCTCCTTCAAGGTCAAACGAGGATAGCAAAAAAAAACTTAAAAGTGCTTATAACTCACTTATTATTGGTCCTAGAGGTTTGGTATGGTAAACCAACCTATAGGAAATCATGGACTGGGAATCTTGTGGTGTGGTAGGATTTGACCTTGGGCCCCTCCTTCAAGGTCAAACGAGGATAGCCAAACTTAAAAGTGCTTATAACTCACTTGTTATTGGTTGTACAGGTTTGAGATGGTAAACCAACTTATAGGAAATCATGGGCTGGGAATCTTCTGGTTTGGTCAGATTTTATTTTGGATCCCTCCTTCAAGGTCAAACGAGGATGGCCAAACTTAAAATGCTTATAATTCACTTATTATTGGTCCTAGAGGTTTGGGATGGTAAACCAACCTATAGGAAATCATGGGCTGGGAATCTTTTGGTGTGGTCAGATTTGACCTTGGACCCCTCCTTCTAGGTCAAATGAGGATAGCCAAACTTAAAAGTACTCATAACTCACTTATTATTGGTCGTGCAGGTTTGGATGGCAAACCAACTTACAGGAAATCATGGGCTGGGAATCTTTTTATGTGGTCAGATTTGACCTTGGACCCCTCCTTCAAGGTCAAACAAGGATACCCAAACTTAAAAGTGCTTATGTCTCGCTTATTATTTGTGCTAGAGGTTTGCAATATGAAACCAACCTCTAGGAAATCATGGGCTGGGAATCTTTTGATGTGGTCAGATTTGACCTTGGGCCCTTCCTTCAAGGTCAAACGAAGATAGCAAAATCTAAAGTGCTTATAAATTGCTTTTTCTTGGTCCTAGAGGTTTGTAATGTGAAAGCATCCTATAGGACATCATGCGCTAGGAATCTTTTGATGTGATCAGATTTGAGCTTTGGCCCCTCTTTCAAGGTCAAAGGAGGATAGCCAAAATTGAAAGTGTTTATAACTTGCTTATGCGTGTTCCTAGAGGTTTGCAATGTCACACCAACCTATTGGAAATCATGGGCTAAGAATCTTTTGATGTGGTCAGATTTTACCTTGGGCTCCTCCTTCAAGGTTAAGTGATGGTTGATTGGCGAGTTTTCTTTCTGGTGGATACAATTTGCGTCGGTTCTCTGATGCACTACGTCTAGTTATATTTGTATCTTTCATTAAGCAAATATTTTGTTTACTTAGTGTCAGTACAAGTTGCACCCATAAACACTTAGGCCCCCTCCCGACAGGGGTATATTTGTGTCAACCATAATACTCTGTATGTCACGCTTCAACCATGTTCCGTCCGGGATACACTGCGTCGAGACGCAATCTCTAGATTACAGTGAATTTGTCATTCATGAACATCAGATCTGTTCGCTTTATGTATTTTTAAGTTTAATTTCATTATAATACATTGTTCAACTGATAAATATGAAGCTTGTACAAGTTTCAACTTGTACAGGTCCAAAACTTGTACATGTTGCAACTTGTACAGAATCTCAACTT
Organism: Sabellastarte sp. h YS-2021; assembly: GCA_964017235.1. Classification (NCBI taxonomy): domain Eukaryota; kingdom Metazoa; phylum Annelida; class Polychaeta; order Sabellida; family Sabellidae; genus Sabellastarte; species Sabellastarte sp. h YS-2021. The sequence continues at coordinate 75,766,265 of OZ024931.1, forward strand.
GTACATAACATATATAATAAAGAGTGATTTAGTGGATTTTTTATTTTTGCAAAACATTTTAAGATTAACTTATATCTCTCTCCACCTTAAATACTCCATTGTATATTTTGTGGAGTCAGCATTGACAAAATAAATGTTAACTTGTTAACAATTAAATTGTTTAAAATTCTTAAAATATAAGTGAATCTTTTCTATTGAGATCCTAAGAGTCATTTCTGTAATAACATGTGAGAGAGAGGCAGAGTGAGCAGAGAAGACTATTCTTAGGGGATTGCTAGCTCTTTTGGAATGCACAGCCATAAATTTAATGCATTGAGAAAATGAATATAATAACATGGATTTTTTCAGTGTAGAAATTTTGAAACTGACTGGTAATTAACAGAAAATTGTCTATTCTTTAGAAAACATATTATTAACCCAATTATACATCTTCATTAGATATTATATACTGTTATTGTTTTCTACACTTTAGCTCCAGGGATGTGTAGCAAAAACTGTTATATAGTTGATTACAATTATTTTCTTATCATTATTCAATTAAAGTACTTGAAAAAAAGTTTCTTATTACATATCAAGTACCAAAGAATACCACATGTAAAGCTAGTAGAATTATATTTCCTGTATGTAATGAATTACTTAACAAATCTATCAATTAAATTAATGTCACAAAAGTTTTATACAATTTACGATTGCAAATGGTGACATTTTGGGTTGAATGTGTATAAATGTAACAAAATGATTTTGTAATATCACATAAATTTGTTTTAAAGGAGTTTGGTAAATGGACCAGCATATTGGATGTATGCTGAATATCATGTTTTGTATATACTGTTGTCTTTTATTGGGAATATTTTATAAGGTATTAGACTTATTTGATACAATTGATAGCATACTCAGAAGTACAGTAGAACAGTATTGGAATTGTGAATGAAGTTCTAAAGCTTGTGTGGCATGTGACAACAATTTGTCATTAATGTCCTGACAAATACCTTGGAAGTTGTATGGAGTAGAATAATAAATAAAAATCCATATAAATCTATTGAATTGGAAATTAAAACCCGTGTCATAAGATTTGGTTGATACAAAATACAAAGTCAAATAATAGTGTACAATTTTTGATACAGTTGAACCTTGTCAAGTCTAAACTGAAGGAACCAAAAAATACTTAATCAGGAATTCTAGTCTCATTCATTGGAAAGGATGCTGTGAGGACCTTACAGACTTCCATTTGAAGGTGTTTGACTATACTTAACATGGTACTGCATTGACATATTTGTTAGACTTTACTATTTATCCAGTTTATGTCATTGTTTAGTAATGGAGGAACGGAACACGGTGTATAAGGAGATGGACCAGTTGGAGGAGAAACTGACTGCTTCACAAAAAAATGAGGATGACCTACAGAAAAAGAACAAGAGCAAGACTGAGGAGCTGGAGACACTGAGGAGGGAGATTGCCTCAGCACTGCAGGACCGAGATCAAGCCATGAAACAGGTGTGTATTAAACCACAAAACAGGTGTGTCTTAGACAGTGATGCAGGTGTATATTAAACCAAGAAGCGAGTGTATATTAAATCACAAAGTATTGCACCATTATACAGGTTTGTATTAAACTGTGAAGCCGGTGTGTATTAGGCCATAAAGCAGGTGGGTATTAAACCACAAAGCAGGTGTGTACTGTACTATGAAGCAGGTGTGTGTTAAACCATGAAAGACCATAGAGAAGGTGTATGTTAAACTAGGAAGAAAGTGTGTATTAAATCACAAAGCAGGTGTGTATTTTACATTGAGTAGGTGTGTATTAAACAGTTAAGTGGGTATGTATTAGACCTTAAATCAGGAATGTATTGAACCATGAAGTATGTGTGAGTATTTAACCATGAGGCAGTTGTGTATTGTACCATGAGCAGGTGTGCTTCAAAGCATAAAGTAGTTGTGTTTTAAATCATAGAGCAACTGTGTAAAAAACCATGAAGTTGTGTGTATCAAATTGAGAAGCAGGTGTGTCAGACTATGCAGCAGGTGTGTATTAAATCACAAATCAGGTGTGTATTATGCCATAAATCAGGTATATAATAAATCATGAAGCAGTTGTGTATTAGACCATGAAGCAGGGGTATTAATTCACAAAGCAGGTGCTTGTTTTACCATGAGCAGGTGTGTATTTCATCAAGAAACAGGTGTGTATTAAACCCTGAAGCGGATGGGTATTAGACCACAAAGCAGGTATGTATTAAACCATGAAGTAGGTATGTACCAAACTAAGTGGCAGTTGTGTATTGTGCATTTTGAACCACAAAGCAAGTGTGTATTAAATCAAGAATCAGTTGTGAATTAAACCATGGTCAGATGTGTATTTTATCATGAAGCAAGTGTCTGTTATTTCATGAAGCTGTTGTGTATTAGACTGTGAAGCAGGTGTTTATGTCACAGGCAAACTGAGTAATCAGGCATTTTGAGAAATGCTTAAAAATTCCAGGCATTTTGAGAAACCCCTTATTTACTTAAGCAGTTCATGAAATGCCTAAAATTTCCATACTTTTTGTGTAATGCCTAAAATTTGGCCATCTTTATTACAGAACTTGCCTGAAGTATGTTGGACAAATGTGAAATACAATATTTCTGTGTTATTGACACTGTTTTAGTGTTTTATCCAGCTGTTTTTTGAGAAATGAGCAGAGTCATAAATCTGTTTATGTTATTTTTGTTGGAAGAGTTTTAGTTTGGTTATGTTAAGCTCTGCCATATATAGATCAAGATGGATTCAAGTAGATGCATTTTGTACCGTGAAACAGGTATGTATTAAACCATGAGTAAGGTGTGTATTAGACCGTAAAGCAGTCATGTTTTCCATGAAGTAGGTGTGAATTAGACAGAGATCTTTTTGGATTAAAAAAAATTAATAATGATTATAATTATAAAATCTATTGTACTTGAATGAGCTGAGGGTCAGGTACTGCAATCGTAAGTGTGAAAGTGATATGTTTCTATGAAATGTGTTGTAGGTGATTGAGCTGAAAGTTGAGTTCATTAATTTAGAAAATGAAAGTGAAAGTGACATAGAAAATGAAAGTGAAAGTGACCTGTTTATCATGGTGAAATATTTCGCAGGTGAATGAGCTGAAGGTGAAGTACAGCAGTACAGTGGAGGGCCTGAAACAAGAAGCAGAGAAACGGATAGAGAGAGAGCGATCATCTAGAGATGGCAGTGATGCTTCCAGTAAGGACATCTCCACAGCCAGGGAGATAGACAGTCTGAAAAGAGAGGTGGAGAGACTCAAGGCAGAACTCATAGGTAAGAAAGGAAACATCTGCTAAAACTGTAGAAGAAGGCTTGTGAATTTCCCAACTGTATATAAAATTTGGAACTAGAGTTAACTTTTGTACATCAAGAATAAAACTAGGGAAATTCATGAATATTCTGCAAAATGGATAAGTACATAGCATATGTTGGCAACAAAAACAGAGATTTGGTCCTGATATCTTAAAGTCAAAGAATAATAAATCGGTGTGTATGAACTCTGTTATATCTTACATGTACCAAAATCTGGTCCAATCCGCACTCCAGTCTAAAGGGGGTTTAGTGTCAGATTTCTGTGTGGTTATTATGAAAAGTTTTTAACAGAAGCTTTTTCTCCTTAAAAAGAATTGTTTTTCCAGTTTGTTTGTTTTTTCCCCAACACTTTGGTTGGGCAAGATACGAGCACTGAAATCTTTCAAATCTTAAGCTAAAATGACTGTACAGCTTTTATAATAGACTGGAAATATGTTTAAGAATTATATATAGTTGCAAATCTAAGATACAGTGCAACTCTATTTTACATTGGGAGGGAAAGAAGAGTAAAGATAACAGAATGTTTGCAAAACAGAAAGGTATTTTAGCATGAAAGGATAGGTAAATATAAATTTGGGCGAGAGTTCATAAAATCAAGTATGTTGATAATAGAATATTAGTTAGAACGTCTTTGTTTTAGATGCACAGCATGAGGTTGTACTGGCAAAGAACCGACGTGACTGGGTGTTTAGTGAGCGGGACAAGATTGTGCGTGAGCGTGAGAGTATCCGCACACTGTGTGACAAGCTGAGGAGGGAGAGGGACAGTGCTGTCACCCAGTTCATGGAGGCTGTGAAAGACTCAGACGAACTGAAGACCAGCAAGGCAGAGGCTCAGAGACAACTTAAAGAATTACAGTAAGTATACATAGAGACTCATGAAGAGATTAAATAACGAGATACTCACAGAGAGCTTAAAGAACTACAACAAATGTATGGAGGCTCAGAGACAACTTAATGAACAACAGTATGTGCATAGAGATTCAGAGAGCTTAAAGAACTACAGTTAATGTATAGAGGCTCAGAGGCTACTTAATGATTTGTGGTATGTCCATAGAGTCCCAGACATAGCCGAAACAACTAAAGCAAATGCACATAGTCTCAAAGACAAATTAAAGAAGTAATTTATTATTATTATTATGTATTTATACTCAGCGCAATATCTCCATATACTACAGGACTCAAAGCGCTATTTAACCAATCCGACTGTACAGGTACAATGAAATGCACATAATTGCACAGAAAGTGTATTTACAAATGTTAATCAACAATTTTTTTTGCTTATTTACTACTGCCAAGCTTTTTTGAAAGTCTAAGTATTAAAAAGGACTTAGAAAGTTATAATGTGTGGTCAATTTGACAGGGAGAAATATGAAACTCTGGTGGAGAAATCTAACCAGGGTCTGGACATTAGGAGAGAGGGTGATCCAGATGGTGGATATAGCCAGAGTACAGACTCAGCCATAGACTCGGACCTTTCAGAGTGGCATACTGAAAGCCTGCCTATAGACTTGGTGAGTACAAATACAAAGAAGACATGCCTATTTTAATTATTTTTTACCATTTATTTAATGTTATGGCAAAATTGACTCGATAAAGTATTATTATTAACGCAAATTTCTAAACAAACTAACACTAACAAAGTATAGCCATGGGTCTTTAGAAAAGGTCGCACATGTTGCCTCAAAGTTGAAGAAACCTGCCTCGTGCCTTTTAATTTTGTGTCATTTCTTCTTTCTTTTTTCAGTAGGATTATCAAATGATCAGTTTTTTTCCCCACAGCCCTTAAGGGCTGTCAGGGTATTGTTTTCACCCATGGTGTCTGGATGGGCGGGTGGGCGGCGGGAAAAAGTTTGTTCAGGCTGTATCTCAGAAACCGTATGGTGTAGGAAGTTGATACTTGGTAGGGACATTGGTTAGGGGGTGTAGATGTGCAACGTCATGGTCTGACCTTGATTTGACCTTTGACCTTGCCGTAGTAATCTTGGCCGGGCTATATCTCGGAAACCGTAAGGTGTAGGAAGTTGATACTTGGTAGGGACATTAGTTAGGGGGTGTAGGTGTGCAACGTCATGGTCTGACCTTGATTTGACCTTTGACCTTGCCGTAGTGACCTTGACCTATAAAATCTTGTCCGGGCTATATCTCGGAAACCGTAAGGTGTAGGAAGTTGATACTTGGTAGGGACATTAGTTAGGGGGTGTAGGTGTGCAACGTCATGGTCTGACCTTGATTTGACCTTTGACCTTGCCGTAGTGACCTTGACCTATAAAATCTTGTCCGGGCTATATCTCGGAAACCGTAAGGTGTAGGAAGTTGATATTGGTACGCACATTGGTTAGGGGGTGTAGGTGTGCAACGTCATGGTCTGACCTTGATTTGACCTTGCCGTAGTGACCTTGACCTATAAAATTTTGTCCGGGCTATATCTTGGAAACCGTAAGGTGTAGGAAGTTGATGCTTGGTAGGGACATTGGTTAGGGGTTGTAGGTGTGCAGCATCATGGTGTGACTTTGATTTGAACTTTGACCTTGTCGTAGTGACCTTGACCTTTAAAATCTTGTTGCACCTTTGGGTCTGTCTTTTGATGCAGATTAAGCACTGTTAAAGTCATATTAGAATTCATTAAGAATTTTACTTTTACAACTTCCTATTGTAACAGATGGAATTTCATCAAGTGAGCCACAGATTTTGCTCCACCACACATAAGCATTCATTGAATGTATTACCACTTCTGTATGCATGGTAATATTCAAAACATCCAAACCACAATTCGGCCATGCCAGATGTAGATAAAGAGTGTCGTAATGTTTAGTTTACTGATTAATGCTATCATCTTGTTATTGAATTGTCTTGTTTTAATACTTCATCTTTACATGCATTATCTTTCTTGTAGACATATTTTCTGTATTTAAACATTGTTTGGACCTTTGTATAACTGACAGTGCTCTGAAAGTATCCTGAACTTTGTACTGATACAGTACTTCTATATCTCATGGTGTTAAAAATATTTCCCTAGGCTGTGGAGTACGGGCATCTCTGATGCTATTTTTAATTTTCTGTTTCAGAGTACCACACCAGGGCACTTAGGATTTGACCTGGGTCCTGGGGGAGAGGAGGGTACGGTAGCTGTCACTAGTGTCACTCCTGGAACCATGGCATTTGAAAAACTTAGGTAAATCAATTCCCAATTTCTGCGCTTTTTCATGCATAATATAATAAATTAGACTTGTTTTAGATTTCACTTATAAGTATGTTATTCAGGTACTTTTGTGTCAGCAATAACATAGTAAAATTGCAAACCACTAGCTCATTGCGTAGCTGAACAATAGCAACTTTCAGGTTCTCACTGTTGAGTAAATCAGTTGTAACTTAAAAACTATTGCTTTTATTGCGCTACAATAGCTTACCATGTGGGACTGATTGCTGTTCTCAGATGGCTGCAAGGCATCATGGCCAACGTCTAAGAAAAATGGACATTTATAATTGGCCGTAGCCTCAGGTTGTCGTCTCGCGGTACACTGACGTTCGTCTCCTTTTCTCGTTGGTCGCGTGATTTTAACATGCCTTATTTTAGAAGGAAAGTTTTTTCTTTTTTACAAGGCTTTACTTGTCGTTGGATATGGAAACTACATCAGTTTCTTTATTTTATTACATAGAATCATAATTTGGTGACTTTTAGTAGTTCAGATAAGTATTTTTCGCATATTTTACAACTGAAGTCCACTTCCAGTTCAGGTTGTAAAGAAACAGCGACTCGTTTATGTGGTTTCTAATACAGGATATATATATATATATATATATGCCTGGCAGTAAAATAAAATATTTAACCCCTATCTGCTTCATTATTTGACCATTTTTAGGGTTTTAAAAATATATAATTTAGCCCAAACAAGTCCTTGTCGAGTGAAATCATCGGAAACAACTTCCGTTTTTTGTCGAGACGACAATTGCTTGCAAACTAATGCACGTCTCGTGTATGTAGTTTATATACAGGAATATATGCCTGGTGAAATCAAATAAGATAAATCTGTTCATGGTTTATCCCCGTTCTTCTACAGTATTTGTCCATTTTAGGGTTAAAATATGATATAAAGCACGAAACTAACTTGGGGAATCCTCAGGGAAACCCCTGTGCTGGCGTCTCGTCTAGACAGCATGTACTGAGAGACGTGTGTATGTAGTTTCTTATACAGTACGTTTACCTAATAAAATAAAATAAATTGAATTAAATATTTTACCCCTTCTTTCTTGTATATCGACCATTTAAAAATAAGGTATTTTACATTTTAGGTTCTATGTTATGTAACAAAATTCTGTGTAATTTTTGCTTTCCTTATCTCGCAACTAACCCTACCTGCAGTGAGGCAGGTGGGGGAGATGGCCTTGTGTCACTCTTGATTTAAATAAATCCAGTTGTGTAGTTCTCTTCAAAGAACTATTAAAGGAAAGCTTACATGGAAATTATAATATCCAACTTCTTTCTAGCCAGGGTGGATCAGATCCCTGCTTGAATCTGAAGCCAGATCCGAACTTAGTTCAGCGGAGTTTTTAATCCATCCGAGAATCGGATGCATTATCCCCCAAGTTCTTTCCATCCGAGTATGATTTGATACTTGGATTTTCATTGCATCTACATCCGATTCTCGAATCTAAGACCCGATGATCGGATGTCTGCAGCTACCATCCTATCCTCGGATGATCGGATGTCTGCAGCTTCCATCCAATGCTCGGATGGTCTGATCTAAAATCCGATGATCGGATGTTTGTATCTGAGATCCGATGCTCGGATGATCGGATCTTAAATCTGATGTTCGGATGATGGTTCCAGATAAGAACTCTGAACAATCCTAACTCACACTTGGACTAATAGTACACAAACCTGGTAGTAATATCACTTATTGGAGGCTTCGGTACAAGTCCAAAGTCCTCAAGCCCAAGAGGGCTTCCTCTAAACAAGGTCCTTCATTCAGTCCGGACTCTGTATTTTTGAGGGAAGTAGGTTTACCTGACTTAACCCTAGCCATATTCCAAGGACATTGAAACTTAGGCAGTTTTGGAATTTCCCTGTCCCCAGGGAATTTATGCCTAGGTCCTCCACACTCTGGACTCTGAATGATTTAGCAGACCAATATGAACTTAGGCCAAGGGGCCCTTCAGCCATGCTCCCATTCGGTCCTCAACCAAGATGCTTATTAAATTTTACAGCACCCTTAGGGTGCTAATAATAATAAATAAACCCCTAGTTTTACTAGGGGGTACATTTGGGACAACCTTCTTTTTTGAGGACAAATTATAAGTTTTCAAATCTGCATCCCCCCCCCCCCCCCCCCCAACCTGTGTATGGAGTTTATGGAGTTAAGGCAGTAGCCAGGCTACTACGAGACAGGTTAAACTCAATTTCATGGTGCATATAAGTAGTCAGAAGGGGTATGGGGAATTTAGGTGAGATACCGGATCTTAGGAACTTTAAGTTCCCCATTCACAACTAGTTTAGGAGGAACAGGAGTTCCTCATCAGGCACCTGTAATAACACTTAGGGTTTAGGCCCTATCAATCAGCCCTTTCACATTCCCCACAATCTTGAGGCTCCTACAGGAAACACCCCAATGAGGGTCATTCCATTCCAAGCAGTATCCATTGTTTTCCCCAGGTAGGGGGAAATCGAGTAGCAGAGGCTCCAAGGTCGTTTGCGACCCCACTCCAGGGGACGAGGGCATGAAAACCCTTCCCCCCCCAATGACTCCTCCAAAGCCTCCCTCAGTCCACCAGTAGGAGGTCGCCTCCGTTCTTTCAGAAAAGACTGGCAAACAAATCTTGTCATTCTTTTCAAATCCAAGTCCGGTCAGATTCCCTCTGATTCAGTCAGAATACAAGGCCCTTCAAAAGACCAAGCTCTGGCCACTCGTATCCAGTCTCTTCTGTCAAAGAATGCAATAGAAAGGGTGGAAAATTTAAAATCTCTCGGGTTTTACAGTCGCCTGTTTCTAATCCCCAAGCCTCACCAAAGGCGGAGGCCAGTAATAGACTTAAGCAGGCTCAACTCTTTTCAACACCTAGAAAAGTTCTAAATGGAAACTCCAGAGTCCATCAGGACGTCCCTGACTCCAGGGGAATGGGTATCGTCGATAGACCTATCGCACGCTTACCTTCACCCTCCCATCCACCCAAACTCAAGGAAATACATAAGGTTTTGCCACAGGTCACAGGTGTTCCAGTTCACCTCCCTTCCTTTCAGACTAGCACAGCCCCCCAGGTCTTTACGATGATTGTAAAGGAAGTGAAGCTAATGGCCCTCGCCAGAGGAGTCAAGACTTCACCAGTACCTGGACGACTGGCTGATCAGGTCCCAGTCTCAGGAGGAAGCCCAAGTGAACACTCAGGCAGTGGTAGACCTAACCCAGTCCTTGAGGTGGATCATAAATCAGGAAAAATCAGAACTGAAACCTACTCAGGTGTTTTCGTTCGTGGGCTACAAATACCATCTAGATTCAGCCCTTGTAAAACCCATTCAAGAGAGATGGCTCAAACTTCAGGATTTGATCCTTAGACTCAAGTCAAAACGTGTTTTGACTGCAAGATGTTTGATGTCGCTATTGGGTTGCTTGCCTCAACGGAGAAAATGGTCCCGGAGGGACACCTTCACATGAGGCCCTTTCAGTTTCATCTCAAGGAGCACTGGAGATATCCTTAGTCGTTGGACAGCCTCCTTCCTTGGACAGAAGCCATTGCAGCACACCTAGACTGTTGGCAAAATCCCTCAAACGTGATGAAAGGTGCAGACCTTCATCCCAAAGACCACAGTATCCAACTCTTTACAGACACCTCAAACGAAGGTTGGGGTGCTCACTTAGATCAAAGTTCTACAAGGGGTCTGTGGTCAGACCGGGAAAAAAGGCTACACATAAACGTCCTAGAATTGAAGGAGTTCTCCGTGGCCCTTCAAAGCTTCAAGGACCAGTGCCAGAACCAAACAGTGCTAGTTGCAACAGACAACTCAACAGTGGTAGCCTACATAAACAAACAAGGAGGAACTCACTCAGCAGAGATATGTGCTCTCCTGTGGAAGATCATGACCTGGTGCCATCACTATCACATAACATTGAAAGCCAGACACATTCCAGGGTGCCTGAATGTGATGGCTGACCTTCTGTCCAGGTCAAACCAAGTGCAGTCAACAGAATGGTCACGGCATCCACAGGTGTTCAAACAGATCTGCCAAATGTGGTTCACACCTCATGTAGACTTATTTGCCACTCATCTGAACCACAAACTTCCACTGTACATATCTCCTGTCCCAGACCCAAATGCTTGGGACATAGATGCTCTGAACATAAACTGGACGGCTCTCACTGCCTATGCTTACCCTCCGACGGCTCTCCTTCACAGGGTGATCCAAAAATCAGGCAATAGCATTGTAATAGCCCCAGGCTGGCCAGGGATGCCACTACGACTTCCAGTGTCAATGACTCTTCTCAAACAGTCCCACAATATGTGTTCCACAGCAATCCACAGCATCTCAACCTCCACGCCTGGTGTCTAGGAGTGGACAGCTCCAAGAACAAGGCTTCTCTGTGGAGGTAGCAGAGAGAATTGCTGCACCTCAGAGGTCATCAACAAGAACCATTTACAAGTCAAGTGGGCCTTATTTGAGAATTGGTGCAGAGAAAATTCGGTGGATTTCTCCACTCCATCTGTGAAACAAGTCTCAGACTTTTCCATGTACCTGTACCAAGATCTAAACAGGGGCCCCTCGACCATCAATAGTTACAGGGCGGCCATTGTTGACACTTTGGGCCCAGCGGGCCACCATATTGCACAAAGTTCAGACCTTCATAGGTAACTCTCCAGCTTTCATAGGGATCGTCCCAAAAGTTGCAGGAATCTTCCTAAGTGGAACCTTTCTGTTCTTAATGAGCTCACAAAAGCACCCTTTGAGCCTATGAAAGACAGACCTCAAACATCTTACTGCTTTCTTGCTAGCTTTGGCCACCGGCAAGTGCGGCAGCGAAATCCATGCCTGGGTTGCAAACAAAGTATCTCATCTAGGCCAATGGAAAAAGGGTTGCCTTGTTCCCTTCTTCTGAATCCATAGCCAAAAACCAACTAGGAAAAGGTTCTCAAAATGTGTCTCCATTGACTATTCCTGCTTTGACTACCATTGTAGATAGACAGTTCAAAGAAGACAGGACCCTGTGTCCGGTGCGGGCCCTGAGGTACTATTTGGATCGAACCAAAGACCTGAGAGGGTCTCGATCCCTCCTTTTCATCTCCTTCAAGAAAGAACATACCTCAGACTTCAGACCCGCTACTCTCTCTTCCTGGTTGAAACAAACTATCCTACTTTGTTATAAATAAGCAGACCAGAAAGCCTTGGTCCAAGTTAAAGCGCATGACATTAGGGCCTTCGCGGCCTCTAAGGCCTTTTATGGTGGGGTATCGGTGTACCAAATCATGCAAGCCTGTCACTGGAAAGCTCACAACACATTTACTAATTTTTACCTAAAAGACCTTACTTGGTCAGACGACAACAATATGTATCGTTTTAGACCCTATCCCTTGGTCCAAGTTAAAGCGCATGACATTAGGGCCTTCGCGGCCTCTAAGGCCTTTTACGGTGGGGTATCGGTGTACCAAATCATGCAAGCCTGTCACTGGAAAGCTCACAACACATTTACTAATTTTTACCTAAAAGACCTTACTTGGTCAGATGACAACAATATGTATCGTTTTAGACCCTATCCCTCAGACCAGGTATCCTCGGAAAGAAAAGAAGAGGGGGGCACATCCGCTACAACCAAGTCTTCAGGAGTCTAAATCCCAGGGTCTAGGTATAAGTTTACCTCATCAGGATGTTTAAGTAAGGTCTTTTTATTTTTTCAGTATATATTGTTTTATGTATTAAGGACTTCTTAAGGTTGTCATATCTTCCAGTCTCAGCTGTAATCCCTCCACCCTGCAGTTGGATTCAGCAATCAATCCCACATGGTAAGCTATTGTAGCGCAATAAAATTGAAAATTTTAATTACTTAAATGTAGCTTTTATAAGCTACAAGCTTACCATGTGGGACTGAGAAGAGTCCCACCCTGCCTCCCCGCTGTATTACAGCTGAGGGTGTGTGATTTAACATTGCAACGAGAAAAAGGAGACGAATGTCAGAGTGTACCGCGAGACGACAACCTGAGGCTACGGCCAACTATAAATGTCTATTTTTCTTAGACGTTGGGCATGATGCCTTGCGGCCATCCGAGAACAGCAATCAGTCCCACATGGTAAGCTTGTAGCTTATAAAAGCTACATTTAAGTAATTAAAATTTTCAATTTTATTACGCTACAATAGCTTACCATGTGGGACTTAATGCTGATCTCGGGTTGCCACACCCGGGGCCAACGTCTTAGAAAAAAAGACAGTTCTTGTTAGCCACCGGATATACTGGTAGTTGTCGTCACGTGATAACTTCTGACCAATCGTCCTACTTTCTCGTTGGCCACGATTGACTGGTAGCAGTTTGTAAATATACAGACATTTTCATTTATTTCTCAGACTTTACTTATTGTTGGAGGCTAATATTTGCATATTTCTTGTAATATATATCATAGATTATTCTGTAAAAGTTTCATTTCCACAGGATAAGTATTTTTATTGCAGTCGCGTGTTTTGAGTTTTCCTCGGTTCAGGCTAATTCTTTCTACGTCTTTTATTGCGTACAAAATGTCTACACATCAAGCAAATAAAGACAAACCGAGAGCGCAGAAATGCCGCCATTTCTGCTTTAGTTTTGATACACATAATTTCTGCCCTACTTGTAGGGAGGCTGGCAAGGGAGATGACCCCTGTGTCACCTTTGAAACCCCTTGCGAAGTTTGCACGTCTTTTACAGATGAGCAACTTCAGAAAATCCAAAACCGGAAACGGTATTTGAAAAAGCAGAAAGCGACAACTAGTTCCAAAGATGAACTAGATCTTTTGGGTGAAGGCGACGGGGATTCCTTCACTGGGTCTAATGCAGACCTCGAGTGTGCGGCTGATAGCCTTTTTATCTCACCCCCCCCGTCCACAACCTCTTGCCTTCAGTTCCCTGTCTTTGAAAACGCCAGCAAAAACCGCTCCACCCACCCCTGGTACAGCTTTGCAAAATAAAATCCAGTCAAATTTAGAGAAATCACTCGGTGATTCCTTAAATATACATTTACAGCAGCAAATGGGTTCCTTTCAGGCATCCATGTTGGAAGCTTTTAAGTCACTCCGAGAGGAGTTGACTGTAAAACAGAAAGTCGAGGCTCAGTCCTCGACTCTTGCTTCAAAACCTGGCTTGTCCAGTTCTTCTGCTGCCCCTCTGGATTTGCCCCCTCCGAGATCTGGTACTAACATTGCAAGCGAGGATATGGATGTGGACTATGGTCCAACTCTTCCTCCTCGTTTAGTATCTACTCAACCTTCCTCGGATCAGTACGTTGCCCCCTCTGAAGGTCATCCCGAAGAGGTTTCGTACTCTCACAAAAAGCCCAGCCATAGGCAGCCAGTTGACCCGAGCTCTGCCTCGGACCAACTAAATGAGGATTCCGATGAACCTCGGATCCCTTCTTCTAGATCTAAAAAGCACTCTGACAAGAGCAAACATAAATCAAGATCTAGATACGTGTCTTTTACCTCAGAGGAGGATCACTCCCCTGTAGCCAGACACAGGTCTTCTAAGCCCTCTAGGGCCCAGCCCTCAGGAGTTGCTTCTGATCAAGACCTCCCACAACATGATCCAGACCCCCCTTATTATAGGGCAGTAGCTTTGTCTGACATGCCCTCACAATACTCTGAGGAAGTTGATACCTTCAGGCGTATTTTGTCTCTCCCTGACCCCAGGGAATCTATGCCCAGGTCTTCCACCTCGGTCTTGGGTCTGGATGATGAAAAAGGCCGTCAAGAGCTCAGACCTAGAGGTCCCTCCTCTATTCTTCCACTTAGCTCAGTTATCAAGGACGCCTTTGATAAATTCCAACATGACTTTAAGGCTGCCAACTTATCTGAGGGAAAATATGTCAAGCCTCCTCCCTCAACATCAAAGTGGTACAAGGTGGGACAACCAACTTTTCAAGACAAAATCCAGGAGTTGAATACAGACTTTGCTAAGATCTGTATTACTCCTAGACCTTCTGGGCCCCCAGTAGCCAGAGTTCCCCTGCCAGTTCTCAAGGAGCTAGAACTTCAGGCTAGACAAAATATCTCTACCCTCAACTTCACCGCTGCTTTTGCCAAGACCTCCTCTTCTTGCAATGCTTCATTGGAAAAATGTCAACATAGCATCAAGTCTACGGTCAAGAAGATTAAATCTCAGATTCAAAAAGGTGCCGATCCTGAGAGAGCAGCAAAGCGCGGATATGAGGAAGTAGCTGACTACTTAGATTTTTGGAACAAGACAGTACTTGTTCAACACAGGGCCCTCACTTGTCTCAGCAAATCTCTAGCCCATATTTTGCAGAGGGAATTATACTCTATGGCTAATACCGGCTTGCTTAGGCGCGAAGCCGAGATGACTCTATTACATCCACAATTAGGAGAAACGAGACGTCAAGAACTCAGGAACTCGTCCTTTTGGGACGCTTCCTTGTTCGAGTCTCAATTAGTGAAGGAAGGTGAGGACTTCCTTCTCAAAAAAGGCACCTCAAAAGATTCTCAGGGTTTTCCACCCTACCAGAATAAGCCCTTTCGTGGTCCCCACAAGAAAAGAGGCTCCTACAGGAAACGCCCCTATGGGGGCAATACCTCTCAAAGCAGTAACCAGTCCTTACCTTCGGGAAGAGGAAAATCCAACTTCAGAGGCTTCAGGGGTCGTTTTCGACCCCACAATAGAGGAAGGGGGCGTGGAAACCCCCCTCCCCAATGACTCCTCCAAAGCCTCACTCAGTCCACCAGTAGGAGGTCGCCTCCGTTCTTTCAGGAGAGACTGGCTCACAAACAAATGTTCTCAAAACGTGTTAAACATTATCACCAATGGCTACGTTCTGCCATTCCGTTCAAAGCCAAACTTGATCAGATTTCCTCTGATTCTGTCAGAGTACAAGGCCCAACAAAAAGACCAAGCCTTGGCTACTTGTATCCAGTCTCTCCTGTCAAAGAACGCTATCGAAAGGGTAGACAATGTAAAATCTCTCGGGTTTTACAGTCGCCTGTTCCTAGTACCCAAGCCTCACCAAAGGTGGAGGCCAGTTATAGACTTAAGCAGGCTCAATACTTTTCTACACGTAGAAAAGTTCAAAATGGAAACTCCAGAGTCCATCAGGACCTCCCTGATTCCAGGGGAGTGGGTATCGTCGATAGATCTGTCGGACGCCTACCTGCATATCCCCATCCACCCAGGCTCAAGGAAATACCTAAGGTTTTGCTACAAGGCTCAGGTGTTCCAATTCACCTCCCTCCCGTTCGGACTGGCCACAGCCCCCCAGGTCTTTACAATGATCGTAAAGGAAGTGAAACTAATGGCCCTCTCAAGAGGACTCAGAATTCACCAATACCTGGACGACTGGCTGATCAGGTCCCAGTCTCAGGAGGAAGCACAAGTGAACACTCAGGCAGTAGTAGAACTGACTCAGTCCTTGGGATGGATAATAAATCAGGAAAAATCAGAACTGAAACCTACACAGGTGTTTTCGTTCGTGGGCTACGAATACCACCTAGATTCAGCCCTTGTAAAACCCACTCAAGAGAGATGGCTCAAACTCCAGGATTTGATCCTACGACTCAAGTCAAAACGTGTTTTGACTGCAAGATGTTTGATGTCTCTAATTGGGTTGCTAGCCTCAACGGAGAAAATGGTCCCGGAGGGACGCCTTCACATGAGGCCCTTTCAGTTTCATCTCAAGGAGCACTGGAGATATCCTCAGTCGCTGGACAACCTCCTTCCCTGGACAGAAGCCATTGCAGCCCACCTAGATTGGTGGCAAAATCCCTCCAAGGTGATGAAAGGTGCAGACCTTCATCCCAAAGACCACAGTATCCAACTCTTTACCGACGCCTCAAACGAAGGTTGGGGCGCTCACTTAGACCAAAATTTTACCAAGGGTCTGTGGTCAGATCGGGAAAAAAGGCTTCACATAAATGTCCTAGAATTGAAGGCGGTCTCCCTGGCCCTTCGAGACTTCAAGGACCAGTGCCAGAATCAAACAGTGTTGGTTGCGACGGACAACTCAACAGTGGTAGCCTACATCAACAAACAAGGAGGAACACACTCGGCAGAGATGTGTGCTCTCCTGTGGAAGATCATGACCTGGTGCCATCACTACCACATAACATTGAAAGCCAGGCACATTCCAGGGTGCCTGAATGTGATGGCCGACCTGCTATCCAGGTCCACCCAAGTGCAGTCAACAGAATGGTCTCTGCACCCACAGGTCTTCAAACAGATCTGCCAGAAGTGGTTCACACCTCATGTAGACCTATTTGCCACTCACCTGAACCACAAACTCCCTCTATACGTGTCTCCTATCCCAGACCCAAAGGCCTGGGACATAGATGCTCTGAACATAAACTGGACCAACCTCACAGCATATGCGTACCCTCCTACGGCTCTCCTTCACAAGGTGATCCAAAAGATCAGGCAATGCCAGTGCCTGATCATCGTAATAGCCCCAGGCTGGCCAGGGATGCCCTGGTTTTGGGACCTAGTGCAGCTCTCAACAGAGATCCCACTGCAACTCCCAGTGTCAACAACCCTACTCAAACAGTCCCACAAGCTGGTGTTCCACAACAACCCCCAGCACCTGAACCTCCACGCCTGGTGTCTAGGAGCGGACAGCTCCAAGAACAAGGCTTCTCTGTGGAGGTGGCAGAGAGAATTGCTGCCCCTCAGCGGTCATCAACAAGGACCATCTACAAGTCAAAGTGGGCCCTATTTGAAAAATGGTGCAGAGAAAATTCGGTGGATTTCTCCACTCCATCTGTGAAACAAATCTCAGATTTTTTCATGTACCTGTACCAAGACTTAAACAGGCGCCCCTCGACCATTGATGGTTACAGGACTGCAATCGTTGACACTTTGGGCCCAACAGCCCAACATATTGCACACAATGCAGACCTTCATAGGTTACTCTCCAGTTTTCACAGGGATCGTCCCAAAAGTTCCAGAAACTTACCCAAGTGGAACCTTTCTGTTGTCCTTAACGAGCTCACCAAAGCACCTTTTGAGCCCATGAAAGACTCAGACCTCAAACATCTCACTTTAAAAACTGCTTTCTTGCTAGCCTTGGCCTCCGGCAAGCGCCGCAGCGAAATCCATGCCTGGGTCGCGAACAAAGTATCTAATTTAGGCCAATGGGAAAAGGTTGCCTTGTTCCCTTCTTCTGATTTCATAGCCAAAAACCAACTAGCAAGAGAAGGTTCTCAAAGTGTGTCTCCGGTGACTATCCCTGCTCTGACTACCATTGTGGATAGACAATTTAAAGAAGACAGGACCCTGTGTCCCGTACGGGCCCTGAGGTTTTATTTGGACCGAACTAAAGACCTGAGAGGGTCTCGTTCTCTCCTTTTCATCTCCTTTAAGAAAGGACATACCTCAGACATCAGACCCGCTACACTCTCTTCATGGTTGAAACAAACCATCTTACTTTGTTACAAACAAGCAGATCAACAAGCCTTGGACTTGGTCCAAGTCAAAGCGCATGACATCCGGGCCTTCGCGGCCTCTAAGGCCTTTTACGGTGGGGTATCGGTGGACCAAATCATGCAAGCCTGTCACTGGAAAGCTCACAACACATTTACAAATTTTTACCTAAAAGACCTTACTTGGTCGGACACCGACAACAATTTGTACCTGGGACCCGTAGTGGCTGCACAACAAGTCCTAGATCCTTCCCCTCAGACCAGTTGTCCTCGGAAAGAAAAAAGGGGGGGGGGGGCACATCCGCTACAACCAAGTCTTCAGGAGTCTTTCCCAGGATCTAGGTATTCCTTTACCTTCAAGATGTTACGGGTAAGGTCATTTTATCCTTCAATTATCAAGTAATTTCTATTAAGGACTTATTTAGTTGTCATTAATCTCATTTTCAGGTTGTAAAAATTTTATGAGATGCCCAACCACTGGGTTGGTCAGTCATACGTGAAGGGCCCTTTTGGACCCTCAGACCTCGGAGTGAGCTCTGCTGCACTTCCGTCCTACAATAAAACATCTAGACAGTTTTAGCACTGTCTCTCATTTACTTAGGTTTTTGGCTCGTTACAGGCCCGGCCTTCGGGATAGGGGCACTGTAAATGGGACTCAGACTGGTATTTCTGGCACTATTCTATACATGTTAATTCAAAATCTTAGAAAAAATGACATACCTTCCAGTCTCAGCTGTAATCCCGCCACCGGGCGGTTGAATTCAGCATTAAGTCCCACATGGTAAGCTATTGTAGCGTAATAAAATTGAAAATTTTAATTACTTAAATGTAGCTTTTATAAGCTACAAGCTTACCATGTGGGACTTAGAAGAGTCCCACCCTGCCTCCCCGCTGTTTACAGCTGAGGGGTAGGTTTAAAAAATTTCAACGAGAAAGTAGGACGATTGGTCAGAAGTTATCACGTGACGACAACTACCAGTATATCCGGTGGCTAACAAGAACTGTCTTTTTTTCTAAGACGTTGGCCCCGGGTGTGGCAACCCGAGATCAGCATTAAGTCCCACATGGTAAGCTTGTAGCTTATAAAAGCTACATTTAAGTAATTAAAATTTTCAAATTTAGAGTATTTCCTTTAAATATGTTATTCACCTACTTTTGGATCAGCTATAACATAGTAAAATTGCAAAGCTGTAGTGTCTCCCTCACAAACAGACCATGCTTCATGTATCCTCACTTTTGATTGGCTAATTTTATGATTACTGTGGTAACAGTTGGAAAACCCCCAGATATTTTCTGTTTACTTTATTATTTTTTTTGCATTTACCGCTACTTTTGTGATTTTAACTGATGAATATTTCAGATTTTTACAAAATATTATTCCAGTTTTATTGTGACCAATAGACTAGAAAGAAATGAGTTAGCAAATATCGGTTGTACTTAAAGTTTACCGATCATTGATCGGCAGTGAGCCAGCGAGCGATAATACCAAAGTTTGCAAACATCGTCCCAGCAACTAGTGCATAATAAAATGACACTTGACTAGAAGTTCTCTTTTATATTATTTAATCATAATAGAAACTAGCCATTGTAAGAATTGTTCTTGTGTTTTCATTCTGTCTGCTGTGTAGGCTGAGTGATATGGTCCTTAAAATCAACAACATAGATGTGGATATATTGAACGTGCAGGGCTTGTTAGAATCAGCCAGACATTCAGGAAATCTAGTCATTGTGGTGAGTATAGTTGCGTCATGTTTAACCTTTTAATATAAACATAGTCCAGGGCAGGTTTTCTTGTTAATATTGTATCAAAGCAAAACAATAGCAAAATAATCAGAACAATGTATTGATTCTCAGTCTAGCAGGGTTTGGTAAGTCCATACATAGTTGGGGGTTATACTTTCCATACGGAATGTGTTTTATTAAAAGTGCAGTATAGCATGAACCTTTTATACTTTACCATTTATCACATTTATGTATGTGGTGCATACATTAAATTTCAACAGCATATTGTAAATAACAATTCAATGCACATGTATCTATAATTAGAATCCCTATAATTTGTATCCAGTCTGCTCACAGATATATTTAACGAACCTCCTTGATGCTCCTATATATTTCTCTACAAATCAGCAATCATTTATGATTTCTTCAGATGAAATTGCTACTATTATATTCTTTTGATTACATTGTCTTTCCAGCAGTAGCTGCACTAGTCAAAATGAATACAGAATTTGATTATCCAGCAATTAGTTAGAAATAAACATCGATTGCTACTCTTACTGATAAGCCGAGGTTCTTTTGCAGCCTTCAATCGATCAGAATCTCACATTTGTGATTTATTTTTGTCCATCACTGAAAAGACTTATATTTTTCCACAGGATGTGAGGAGGAAGAAGTTAGTGGGTGGGAGTGGCATTAAGACTGTAGTCATAAACCTGGGAGGTGGGAATCATGTAGGGCTACAGATTACAAATGGTGTCTATGTGTCTGGCATTCAGCCTGGATCGTCTGCAGCAAGGGAAGGGAGTTTGGCAGTGGGTGACAGAATCCTAGCTGTGAGTGCAGTATAAATTTCTTTTTTGATCAAGTAAATGTTTGATTCTTACAGTTACTATGATTACCCATTGTTGACAAAATTCATAATGTAAATGAATTCAAAAGACAGAGTCTTTGCTGTACAAATTCTATTAAGTACAATATAGAAGCACTAAGTTTCAGTGTAACATTTAGTGTTTTAAGCATCTCTCTTTATCTTGCAAAATAAGTTTTATGAAATAGATATAAATGATAAAAAGATTCACTAACACTACTTTTCCTGATTTGTACAGGTAAATGGTTCATCTGTGGATAATCTGCAAGTCTCGGATGTATTAAACAGGATACAGAGCCAGAGTAAGCTGTCACTCAGTGTGATGAAGGGTCAGTCTTCTTCAGTTATGACCACTAGTTTGCTGTCCAGTCCTGGTTCCAGTGGTCACTTACTGTCTGAGAGCTCGCCTGACCACCGTTCAAGTTCACCTAGTGGGCCCATGTGGTTAAGTACCTCCCCAGAAAGTAGTTCAAAGACAGGGAACACACCGCTACGTACCAGCGGCTCACAAACTGACAGCCTAGACAGTCCCCAGCCCAGTGGGAGAAACCCCAGGAATACTTCTAGAGAGAATGAGGAACTCTTTAGCAAGCCACCAACAGACAAAAAACAGGAACAGTCTCGAGAATCTATACTCAATCGTGTTGTGAAGAAACTCCGTGGACCGTTTCATACAGATCGTAATGAGAGGGAGGTTAAGGCAGCAAGTATGTATGTGACAATAGAAGAGAACAGTCTGAATGATGAGGCAGTGATAGCGGAGCTACATGAGATAGCTAACAAGTACTCTCAGCCAGATGAACAAGTCAATAACAACAACAAGCATGAGAAGAGGAGGCAAAGAAAGGAGAAAGACAGTGGCGGCACCTGGCCAAGGTATAGACCAGTACAGGAAAACCCCAACAGACCTGGGACCTTCCAGCCCATCCCAGCAGTAAGACATAAGATTAGGCCACCCCTCACTGAGGAGTCTTATAATCCAAGGGGAGGGACGGGTAGATCCACAAACAGTAGTCACCACCCACCCCCTCCTCCCCCACCTGAACCCAGGTATGTGGAGTCTAGGCTACCTCCCACTCCGCCTGAAAGAAATGACTCTTTCAAGAGGATCCCCTCGGTGAAACATAGCCCACAGAGCTCTGACTCCACAGTCACCTCCTCACATTCATATAACCCTAGTTCTAGTCCAAACAGGCCTTTCCACAACAAGTCTGTGTCTGCCCAACAGTCGCAGCCCTCTCATGATGTGTTCTCACCCCCACCCCCACACTTGCCCAGAAAAAAGACAAGTATTGGAGGTGGAGAGGCACCACCAATTGGAACACATGGCTACCAGGTTGCAAACTCCTATACACACAAAAACTATGCCAGTTCTTCGGCAGATAGCACACAGGCTTCTCCAGACTTGACTGTTGTGTCTGCTGACCCATCTTCTGCTATAAGGACTCACTTCAATCGCAGAGCCAACTCTGGCTCCAGACCTAGAACAGCACCACCTAGGAATAGAGAGGAGAGAAAAGAGCAAGCCAGTGCTGCAGAGAGCCCGAGTAGTACTGAAAGCAGGGGGAGCAGGTCTGTCGTGAAGCCAAGCTATATAGACATTCAACCTGTGTATCCACCTCTCAGACCCCCACCTCCCAGATCAGGTGAGACCTATGTGCCTGTAAAATTAAGGCCTAAGTAAGTTTTGTGGAAGAACAATCAAGTTTAATGGTGTAGAGTAGTGATAAATATATTTCAATATCTACTGGTATGGGGGGGATATTGTCTACTGAAAATCAGAAATCACTAACAGAAAGTTAAGTCTATCATAAAACAAAACATGGGAGTTCTGATAAAAGATGCAGTAGTAAAAACTACAGAAATATAAGATAGAAGTGCACAATTTCATCAGATTTGGAGTTTATCTCTAATATTTGTAGTGTAGGTTTTAGTGCTGCAACGATGTTTGAAGAAGTTTGATAGTTCGCTCGTTTACTGCCCCGATTTTGGACTTTGGTTCAAACGTCTGAAATTCGGACTTTACATTTAGAAATCCCCAATATCACACCACATCCCAACGGATCCCATTTTCGCCCATCTATAAAACCTGTTTCTTTTATTGAAAATATGGCGGAATTTATTTAAAATATACATTGATTTTATATTTTTGCTATATTTTCAACAAAGTGACAAAATTTTATGTGAGATTTCTGCGTTTTAACTGGTTTTGAAAACGTTGTTTCGAAGATCGAACTAGACCGAAGTTCGCTAGCTTGTACAGATACCAAACATCGAACCCAATATTTGAAGCGATTTCACAGCACTAGTAGGTTTATAGTTCTGCATAAAATGGCGATATTGATATGCATCTTTGCACACTAATATCGACAAGCCTCTCCCAAAGCAATAAATATCACCAATTTTAACAATTTACCCACTAGTGCAGAAGCATTTTTTTTATTTGTTAAACCGCAGTTTATTATTTGTGTAAAAATTGACTATAATGCTGAGATCAGGTAGTGAGTAGATCCTTCAAAGAAGGGCAATGTGTGGATTGCAGAATATGTGATAATTACAGGTTGTTCATTAACATGAAGTTAAGTTAAGTCACTGCATTTTTTTGTCATTATGCACATTTTAAAATAGAAATTTAGCGCGATAAACTGTGTGGTCATAGTAGGCCAGGAATTGATCAATTTGTTTTGTATGTTTTATTATCAATACTTTGACGTACATGTTTTGTTTGCTTTAAATTCTAAGATCCTTCATCCACATGATTATTTTCCATTGTTCTGCTCGTAGGCCTATCCCACAAGACCTTGTTTAAAGTGAATTTAGTGCCAACTTTAACTCATAGTTTCAATACTTTGACGTACATGTTTTGTTTGCTTTAAATTCTAAGATCCTTCATCCACATGATTATTTTCCATTGTTCTGCTCGTAGGCCTATCCCACAAGACCTTGTTTAAAGTGAATTTAGTGCCAACTTTAACTCATAGTTTCAATGACTGTGATTCAGTATTATATCAGGTAGTTTGTTTTCAGTTCATTCCTCCAGTGTGTCATCATCATCACACAACATGAATAGCAGCAACAGTCATTCCAAGTCCATGTTCTCCCCAGTAGAAAGACCACCCACTACACCCAGTAGCAGTGGCAACAATGGGGTCGGTCTGGTGTCACCAAAAGACAAACCCCCACCAGGCTACTTTGTTCATCCAAGCAAACTCCCCACACAGCAAAGGTAACATTTAGCCCATCTACTTAAAGTGTTACTGTTAAATCAGTGTATGTTCTGTTTTTTACCCCACTTTGACCTTGCTGGAGTGACCTTGAGTTTGAAATTCTTGTCCAGGCTATATCTTGTAAAACTGTAAGGAGTAGGATGTTGATACTTGTTAGGGACATTGGTTAGGGGTTGTAGGTGGTCAACATCATGGTGTGACCTTGATTTGACCTTGACCTGTAAAATCTTATCCGGGCTATATATCTCAGAAACCGTAAGGTGTTGGAAGTTGATAGGGATATTGGCGGAGGGGTGTATGTGTGCAACATTATACTTGACTTTTACTTCACTTTTGACATTGCTGTAGTGACCTTGACCTTAAAACTATTGTCCAGGCTATATCTTGGAAACCCAAAGGTGTAAGAAGTTGATAGTAAGTAGGGACATTGATTGGGGAATGTAGGTATCCAATTTCACAGTGTGATCTTTATTTAGTGTATAATTTTGTGTATTTTAGTCAAAAGTAATGTTTTTTCCCCTAAAGCCACAAAGTTTATGCTAATCGTGTATATTTCTCTGGATTTTAGTCAAGGGTTTATCACTCTTGAGCCACAGATTTGTTTTTAGTGTGTATAATCCTCCATATTTTATCACTATCAAGCAACGGATTTTGTGCTGATCATCTTTATCTCTTTATATTTTAGTCAAGAGTTTACCACTCTGAAGCCACAGACTTTGTGCTGATGGTGTAGAGTAAGAAATCTAAAATTCGCCAGGAATCTAAAATTTGCCACCTCTAAAACCTTAGTTAATTTTATGAATAATATGATGTTTTTGTCTTAAAATTGGTATTTTTATTGCGTAAAATAGCCTTACCTTATCCTCACAAGTGCTTGTTTGGTTTTGTGGAGCAAAACACATCGACCGACAAGAATTTTTTTAAAGGAATATTCTTGTCATGAGAGGTGACCCCTTGTCTGCGCATGTCCGCGCTTGCGCAGTAGTCGTTGTCGACAGACGAATGTCAAGAGTTCTTCATTATATTTTTGGTCGATATGGGAGCAACACGTTCTTTTCCTTATTATCGTCCATTCACGGATGAAGATCTATGAAGTTTTGAAGCGTGCAAGCGTGCACCTACCTGTAGTTGTCCATTATTCGACTGGTACTACCACTAATTCTGCCTCCCTTGTCCTGAAAAGGGTCAGAATGAGAAGTTTATAGTCTTCAGTGGAAGACGGTGATAGATTTGTTTCCAGCTGTGTTCGATTGGAACTACTTCCTTGTTGAGGAAAGGTATGCAGAGAAGAGCTGCCGTAAGTTTTCAGTGGAAAACTGCTTCTAAAAGGTCAGAAGAAGATGTGCAAGAAGATTTTGCTGTAAAGTTTTCAGTGGAAAACTGTTTTATTGTCCCTAAACAAAGAAGAAAGAATGCAGTTGTCTTGGCAGCGGAGGTCGTAGATTCTTTACTGTGGGTGGAGCGCCACTCTGGTACAGTAACAGGTCTGCCTCCAAAAGAACGACTACAGAAGCGTATCCACGGATCCTTGCAGTTATTATTTTGTTTCCCAGCAGGTACAGTCAACTTCCTGCTTATCAAGACATGAAAATATGGACAGATTACCTTCCTTTGCTGTAAATTTGGATGAAGATCCAACAGACATCTTTGGGGCAGTATGTGTACTGCTTGTCTGTTCAGCCCTGTTGAAGTATTCTTCTGCAAACTCAACGAAGATCAAACTGGCTAGATGAGATTTTATGTTATATTATATTATGTTGAAGTCCTTGCTTCCAACTTTTACTAACCACAAAAGATCGTCGTACCACTCTGCCTAGTTTACCAGGTCAGAGGGATACAGAAGAACGTGGCTACATTTATGCAAGTCACCATGGAGGCTCTTCTTGCAGTGTTACTGGCAGTGATTGGATATTTTTTCATTGCCATCCCAGAGTGGTGCGAATCTTCAGTTGGGATTGTCGAGTTACTCTCCAATCGAATTCGCCAATGCCTATACTACCCACAATGCAAAGCGATGACGTCAGACAGGAAAACATGGCTACAGTAAATACCGCTGAAATATTGCTGGAAATGCTTCAAAAGACAGCAAGTTATCCACTCAAGAATTGCAGAACTCCAGGTTTCTATGGCAGTTTATTTCTTGTATAGAAACTCGGTTAATGACGACCTCTGATACATCTCATTGTCCTGAATTGATTTCTAACTACAACTTCAACGGTCACTGCCCACGAGTGAAGTTCGTTTACTATGTCAATAAATACCTGCTTGTCGCATCATTTAAACTGGAGACAGCAGAAATCATTAAAAATTCGGTTACAAAAGATGCGTTCTTCTGTGTACCGATTCACAGGTCTCTCAACATCTACTTCAGTTTAATGTACACGGTCAAACCTATCAGTTTAAAGCATTATGAAATTCGGGTTATCGACCCCTCTACAGTATCATGCGCGTAATAAAGGGGCAAATCTCATTCTTCAGTCTCACGGAATAGGAGTTCACCATATACCTGGACCACTGGTTGTTAAGTGTATGTAGAAGACACCAGTATTGGGTTCAAATCAAAGAACTCATCCAATTATTCAACAACTGGCTTCGTAATATCGATTTCCTAGGTTACCACTGCATTTTGGTACCAGGAAATTTCTTTCACCTTATACCTAGACTACTGGTTGTTTAGTGTACGTAAAAGACACCAGTATTGGGTTCAAACCAAAGAACTCATCCAATTATTCATCAACTGGGCTTCGTGATATCGATTTCCTAGGTTACCACTGCATTTGGGTACCAGGAAATTTCTTTCTACCTGGAATAAATTAAATACCTGAGAATCTATTCAAGTCATGGCGATCTCATCACAATCAACCCCAAAGTTGCTTATATCCCAGGTAGGGATACCAGCATCTTTGGAAAAGACTATACCAATGGGTCAGTTATGTATGTGTGCCTTTCAGTGGTATCTAGAAAAAAACTGGCAATTTCTCCAGTCACTAGTTGTGAGAATTCCTGTTTCAAATCCTTCTGAAAAGGCATATTCAGTGGTGGAAAATGCCAAAAAAATGAGAAATAGGATGCCTTTTCTATACACGGGTGCACAATTCCCTTATTTTCGTAGATGCATTAAACCAGGGTTGATGGTCCCATCTATAAGCATCACAGTTAGTGGCTTTGGACAGTTAAAAATGTATATATTACATTTCAATGTCATACAGCTGAAGGCAGTGTGTTCAGCCCTTAAAAGCCTTCAAGACAAATTCCACACAAAAGAATTCTGATAGCATCAGACAACACCACTGTGTTCGGTTATCTGAACAAACATGGGGGGGGAGCGTATACCTCCTAGTTTGGCGCAGCTTGGCCTACTGCAATCCTTGAAATATACTCATAACAGACCTATTCTTGGTTGCTTAAAGGTCATACCCAACATCATCTCCAGAAGGGATAAAGGTTTGGCGTATCCTGGCCTACTGCAATCCTTGAAATATACTCTTAAGAGACAGAAATATTCTGGGGTTACTTAAATGTCATACTCAATGATCCCTACAGAAGGGACAAAAGTAATATGTACAGAATGGTTCTTACTCCCTTTATGGTTCTAGACAACGTGCAAGTTTGGCACAAATCAATAATAGGTGTTTTATGCAGGTATGCTGCATCTTGGCCTACTGCAATCCTTGAAATATTCTCATATGAGCCAGATATATTCAGGGTTGCCTAGATGTCATGACAGCCTCTCCACAAAGAACGAAATAATATAGACAGGAGAGTCTTCATCTTTAATATTCTATTTGATTTACATAGTTTGTCAAATACCAATGGTAGAGATGTTTGCCACCAATATGAGTCACAACTTCCATTCTATGGTGCCAGTCCCGGATGCAAATGCTCTGAACATAGATGAATTAAACATCTTGTTGGAGGTTCTGGACTGCTAGGCCTTTTGTCCTATACCACTTATTCCAAAAAGTCATTGAACAAGTGAACACCAGGTGCAAAATGATTGTAGTGGCCCCTTGGTGGCCCATGATGCATTGGCTTTGGGGTCTGGTGAGTCATTCAACCAAACCTCCATTACAGCTACTTCACTGGTCTCAAAAACAGCCATTCAGTCAGAAATACCATCTAAATCTGTTGCATTGGCACCTTCATGCTTGGCACCTTAACACCACTCAGAATCTCTTATATCATTCTCTGGGCAAGGGATAGAGAGATTTAGGGCATCTCAAGGACCCTCATCTTGGAATGTATGAGTCATGATGGGCCATTTTGAGCTCTGGTACCCACAGAATAAGGTGGCCATCTCAGAGCCTACGGTCTCAAATATACCAGATTTTTTGAGCCATTTACTTGCAAAAATCTGAAACCTGTCACTATTGTTGGCTTTGCAGCAGCCATAGCTGATCATTTACATTTTTTGTGCAGGAGTTGAGCCAAAGCCTGCATCTTTATAGGCCTATTGCAAGTGTTATAGAGAGAAGCCCACTGCTAACAGAGGTGCAGCATCAAGGGATTTGCCTTTGCTTCTGTTGGTTTTCACAAAAGGCTCCTTATTAACCTTTAAAAGGAGGTCAGTCTAAAGAAGTTTGACTTGCAAGACTGTTGCAATGCCATTGAAAGTGTATTCTGGGACTTTGGCTCCTTCAGACACAAGCCTCATAGGAAGGAGTTTACAGTTCTCCCTCCTACCTACCTTTTCAGCAAGGACCTATTAGCCTCAGTTGGTCTAGATTACCTCCAGTGGTCACTTCAGCTCTGGATCATTCCTGAACTCAAATTGCCTGGACACTTGATTCGTTGTCCTCTTACAGCACTTAGATCCTTCTTGGACAGGACTACTGCTTGGAGAAAAGGGAAAGTCTCCTTCTCCTGCCTTTTAGCAAGAATCAGTTGGCTTCTGATGGCCCAGATGGCTCAAACCAGTGGTCATTCCAGCTCACAAACCTTTCTTGAGCTGATGTTGGACTGATGTTGTGACACTCTGCTCTCTTACAGTGCTTAGTTACTATCAGGACAGTACAATACTTCAAGGAGGGGAAGAATCTTGCTCATATCTTTTAAGGAAGGCTTGATGGAGATATCTTGAGTTCTGCTATCTCTTCCTGGATCAATCTGGCTGCATGATTAGATTGCCAGTCCTTTAATTTTGAGTCTCGGAATCTATACTTTGAGACTCATATTAGATCCATGGCTGCCTTTTTAGTTTCCAAGAGTGGGGTCTTACCTGAGCAGATATCAAACTCTTGTTATTGGAAGACCCACAATTCTTTACTACATTCTACTCGAAGATGTAGCTTGGCAATCCCATGACCAGTCCATGAACAAATTGGGCCTTGTGGATTCACCTCAGCATGTAGTCAATTTTTGTGTATTTATACATGTCATTGATATGACTCACATTTTTATGTTCTCTCCAGTTATACAAGTCTTGTGTCACTGACATATGTCTTTCTTGGCTTACATATGGCCCCATATCTGCAGTTTATGCAGTTCAGTTTGCCTGCTTGGAGATATTCCAATTGTCAGATGATGACATCTTGCTTGGGGAGTCATGCAGACATCTCCAGCCAATACTGGGTGATGGTTAATACTGCTATGTGATTTGTTGTAAAATTTTCTACAACAGCAACAGCAGCAACAATGACGACCACATCATGGATCTCTTGTTGAGGTTAGCAAATTACTTATCTGTGTTGAAGAAGTAACATATAACCTAAGATGTGGCTTAGGGAAGCTTATCTTATCCTCTTATCAGTGCTTTATTTGGTGACCCCTTGTCTGACAATCATCTAACAGTGTGGCCAAAACAAATACCCTCCACCTGTTATGGTTGTATTCAAGCACTTGTGAGGATAAGGTAAGGCTATTTTACGCAATAAAATGTAACAAATTTTATTGTAATTTAACTTTTTACAAGTTAAATACTTACCTTATCCTCACAAGGATAAACCCACCCTACCTCCCCGCATAATTTGTTTTCTGGGGACCAAAAATACAATGAAGAACTCTTGACATTCGTCTGTCGACAACGACTACTGCGCAAGCGCGGACATGCGCAGACAAGGGGTCACCTCTCATGACAAGAATATTCCTTTAAAAAAATTCTTGTCGGTCGATGTGTTTTGCTCCACAAAACCAAACAAGCACTTGTGAGGATAAGGTAAGTATTTAACTTGTAAAAAGTTAAATTACAATAAAATTTGTTACATTTTCAGTTCAAAAAGCCTTAATTTACTATACATTCAACAAATCTCACCACAATTCATTTATTTTATTAGTATTTTTACATGTGGCGAATTTCAGATATGTGGCGAATTTTACATTTCTTACTCTATATCCCTCTGTATTTTAGTCAAGGGTTTATCTCCCTCAAGCCACAGACTTTGTGCTGATCATGCATATCTCTCTCTATTTTAGTCAAGGGTTTATCACCCTTAAGCCACAGACCAGTTCCACGTCTAGTCCTATTAACATGGCCCCTCCACCACCTGCCAGTTTCTCCCCACCCCCAGCTTATCATGCCAGTTCAGGTGCCTACAATGTGCAGTTTGCAAGACTGAACACACCTTCACCCAGCCCCTCTCAGCAGGTAGGTAGAACTAGAAATACACACATAAGGAAATTCTCTGCTTGAGTCAAATGAATTTGTACAAGTTTGTCTATGTTGTCAACATTCTTCTTCATTGGTGACTCTAAACAAACAGACTTTTTCTAATAAGCTTCGTAATATTAATATTATGGCTAAGCAGTACCAACAGTTGATATGATTTTAATAACATCGTATTTTCAGTAATACAGAACAACCTAAATATTATTTGCGCAGTTTCTAACTCAGCTACTTCTCAAAACTGTATAAGGCTCCCTTGTTTGAAAGAGCAGTCTGAATTGAAAACTTTTTTTTTTCTGAAGCATCATCTCTGTAAAGGTTTCACAATATAAATGTGAACATCTAATGGGCCATGTCCCAAAAACTCAGCTTGAATTTAAAATTCTGATAAAGAGGTAATCATGGACTTATATGTGGATTAAATGCAGTACTTTAAGAATTAAGCGTCCCACAAGGGACGCTTGTTTGTGTATGGGAGAGCTTCCGGCTCCGCCGGCTCCGCCGGCTCCTGCGGCTCCGCCGGCTCTGCCGGCTCCGCATTTTGTTTTCCTTATAACTCTGTAACCGTTAGGCGGATTCTTTTCAAATTTGGCAGGTTTAGGCAGTAGCCTTGGGGAATTTTTTTGAATATGCTGCAGTGACATTTCAACCAATCAGAGAGGTCACATGACCAAATATGTCTTTTTTCGATGGGGAAGCTTGTCCGGATGATAACTTGAAAGGAATTTTATCAATTCACCTGAAACTTGGCAAATACATTCATTCTATTAAAATCTGGAAATCATTAGATTTTGGCATTGATTGGTCAAGAAATGGCCGAGTAATTAATGATTAATTAATCATTACGAATTTTCCAAATAAGGAAAACACAAAAATGCTTATATCTCGAAAACCGTGCTAGATAGAGCGATTTCGACGAAATTTTTGACCCACAGGGTATCTCTGCGGAGTAGTTTTCCCAATTTTCAAAAAAAATTTTGTCTCGCCCAAAATGGCGGCCATTTTGAATTTTCGAAATTTTCGCAAAAATTGCAAAACACAAAAATGCTTATATCTCAAAAACCGTGCTAGATAGAGCAATTTCACCAAAAATTTTGACCCACAGGATATCTCTGCGGAGTACTTTTCCCAATTTTCAAAAAAAATTTTGTCTCGCCAAAAATGGCGGCCATTTTGAATTTTCGAAATTTTCGCAAAAATTGCAAAACACAAAAATGCTTATATCTCGAAAACCGTGCTAGTTAGAGCGATTTCGACGAAATTTTTGACCCGAAGGGTATTTCTGCGGAGTAGTTATCCCAATTTTGAAAAAAAAAATTTCTCGCCAAAAATGGCGGCCATTTTGAATTTTCGAATTTTTCGCAAAAATTGCAAAACATAAAAATGCTTATATCTCGAAAACCCTGCAAGATAGAGCGATTTCGACAAAATTTTTGACCCACAGGGTATATCTGCAGAGTAGCCATGCCAATTTTCAAAAAAATTTTGTCTCGCCAAAAATGGCGGCCATTTTGAATTTTCGAATTTTTCGCAAAAACTGCAAAACATAAAAATGCTTATATCTCGAAAACCCTGCTAGATAGAGCGATTTCGACGAAATTTTTGACCTGCAGGGTATCTCTGCAGAGTAGCCATGCCAATTTTCAGACAAAAAATTCTCGCCAAAAATGGCGGCCATTTTGAATTTTCGAATTTTTCGCAAAATTGCAAAACACAAAAATGCTTATATCTCGAAAACCGTGCTAGATAGAGCGATTTCGACGAAATTTTTGACCCACAGGGTATCTCTGCAGAGTAGCCATGCCAATTTTCAAAAAAAATTTGTCTTGCCAAAAATGGCGGCCATTTTGAATTTTCGAATTTTTGCGCAAAAATTGCAAAACACAAAAATGCTAATATTTCGAAAACCGTGCTACATAGAGCGATTTCGACGAAATTTGTTATCTTCAGGGTATCTCTGCAGAGCAGCTATCCCAAAGAGCTTTCACTTGGTGAAGTTTCAGACCCATAGCTAATTGCTCACCTACTCAAAAAGAGTAAATGCGAATTACCTCTAAAAGTATTGCAGATGGCCAATTTTTCTCAAATAACTCATTCACCTACTTTTGGAAGAGCTTTCACTTGGTGAAGTTTCAGACCCGTAGCTAATTACTCACCTACTCAAAATGAGTAAATGCTAATTATCTCAAAAACTATTGCGGATAGCCAATTTTTCTCAAATAACTCATTCACCTACTTTTGGGAGAGCTTTCACATGGTGAAGTTTCAGACCCATAGCTAATTACTCACCTACTCAAAATGAGTAAATGCGAATTATCTCTAAAAGTATTGCAGATAGCCAATTTTTCTCAAATAACTCATTCACCTACTTTTGGGAGAGCTTTCACTTGGTGAAGTTTCAGACCCATAGCTAATTACTCACCTACTCAAAATGAGTAAATGCGAATTATCTCTAAAAGTATTGCAGATAGCCAATTTTTGTCAAATTAATCATTCACCTACTTTTGGGAGAGCTTTCACTTGGTGAAGTTTCAGACCCATAGATAATTACTCACCTACTCAAAATGAGTAAATGCGATTTATCTCTAAAAGTATTGCAGATAGCCAATTTTTCTCAAATAACTCATTCACCTACTTTTGGGAGAGCTTTCACTCTGTGAAGTTTCAGACCCATAGCTAATTACTCACCTACTCAAAATGAGTAAATGCGAATTATCTCTAAAAGTATTGCAGATAGCCAATTTTTCTCAAATAACTCCTTCACCTACTTTTGGCAGAGCTTTCACATGGTGAAGTTTCAGACCCATAGCTAATTACTCACCTACTGAAAATGAGTAAATG
This sequence comes from Sabellastarte sp. h YS-2021, assembly GCA_964017235.1. Taxonomy (NCBI): domain Eukaryota; kingdom Metazoa; phylum Annelida; class Polychaeta; order Sabellida; family Sabellidae; genus Sabellastarte; species Sabellastarte sp. h YS-2021. The sequence continues at coordinate 75,799,448 of OZ024931.1, forward strand.
CGAAATATCTCTAAAAGTATTGCAGATAGCCAATTTTTCTCAAATAACTCATTCACCTACTTTTGGGAGAGCTTTCACTCGGTGAAGTTTCAGACCCATAGCTAATTACCCACCTACTCAAAATGAGTAAATGCGAATTATCTCTAAAAGTATTGCAGATAGCCAATTTTTCTCAAATAACTCATTCACCTACTTTTGGGAGAGCTTTCACTCTGTGAAGTTTCAGACCCATAGCTAATTACTCACCTACTCAAAATGAGTAAATGCGAATTATCTCTAAAAGTATTGCAGATAGCCAATTTTTCTCAAATAACTCATTCACCTACTTTTGGGAGAGCTTTCACTTGGTGAAGTTTCAGACCCATAGCTAATTACTCACCTACTCAAAATGAGTAAATGCGAATTATCTCTAAAAGTATTGCAGATAGCCAATTTTTCTCAAATAACTCATTCACCTACTTTTGGGAGAGCTTTCACTCGGTGAAGTTTCAGACCCATAGCTAATTACCCACCTACTCAAAATGAGTAAATGCGAATTATCTCTAAAAGTATTGCAGATAGCCAATTTTTCTCAAATAACTCATTCACCTACTTTTGGGAGAGCTTTCACTCTGTGAAGTTTCAGACCCATAGCTAATTACTCACCTACTCAAAATGAGTAAATGCGAATTATCTCTAAAAGTATTGCAGATAGCCAATTTTTCTCAAATAACTCATTCACCTACTTTTGGGAGAGCTTTCACTTGGTGAAGTTTCAGACCCATAGCTAATTACTCACCTACTCAAAATGAGTAAATGCGAATTATCTCTAAAAGTATTGCAGATAGCCAATTTTTCTCAAATAACTCATTCACCTACTTTTGGGAGAGCTTTCACTTGGTGAAGTTTCAGACCCATAGCTAATTACTCACCTACTCAAAATGAGTAAATGCGAATTATCTCTAAAAGTATTGCAGATAGCCAATTTTTGTCAAATTAATCATTCACCTACTTTTGGAAGAGCTTTCACTTGGTGAAGTTTCAGACCCATAGCTAATTACTCACCTACTCAAAATGAGTAAATGCGATTTATCTCTAAAAGTATTGCAGATAGCCAATTTTTCTCAAATAACTCATTCACCTACTTTTGGGAGAGCTTTCACTCTGTGAAGTTTCAGACCCATAGCTAATTACTCACCTACTCAAAATGAGTAAATGCGAATTATCTCTAAAAGTATTGCAGATAGCCAATTTTTCTCAAATAACTCATTCACCTACTTTTGGCAGAGCTTTCACTTGGTGAAGTTTCAGACCCATAGCTAATTACTCACCTACTCAAAATGAGTAAATGCGAATTATCTCTAAAAGTATTGCAGATAGCCAATTTTTCTCAAATAACTCATTCACCTACTTTTGGGAGAGCTTTCACTCTGTGAAGTTTCAGACCCATAGCTAATTACTCACCTACTCAAAATGAGTAAATGCGAATTATCTCTAAAAGTATTGCAGATAGCCAATTTTTCTCAAATAACTCATTCACCTACTTTTGGGAGAGCTTTCACTCTGTGAAGTTTCAGACCCATAGCTAATTACTCACCTACTCAAAATGAGTAAATGCGAATTATCTCTAAAAGTATTGCAGATAGCCAATTTTTCTCAAATAACTCATTCACCTACTTTTGGGAGAGCTTTCACTTGGTGAAGTTTCAGACCCATAGCTAATTACTCACCTACTCAAAATGAGTAAATGCGAATTATCTCTAAAAGTATTGCAGATAGCCAATTTTTGTCAAATTAATCATTCACCTACTTTTGGGAGAGCTTTCACTTGGTGAAGTTTCAGACCCATAGCTAATTACTCACCTACTCAAAATGAGTAAATGCGATTTATCTCTAAAAGTATTGCAGACAGCCAATTTTTCTCAAATAACTCATTCACCTACTTTTGGGAGAGCTTTCACTCTGTGAAGTTTCAGACCCATAGCTAATTACTCACCTACTCAAAATGAGTAAATGCGAATTATCTCTAAAAGTATTGCAGATAGCCAATTTTTCTCAAATAACTCATTCACCTACTTTTGGCAGAGCTTTCACTTGGTGAAGTTTCAGACCCATAGCTAATTACTCACCTACTCAAAATGAGTAAATGCGAATTATCTCTAAAAGTATTGCAGATAGCCAATTTTTCTCAAATAACTCATTCACCTACTTTTGGGAGAGCTTTCACTTGGTGAAGTTTCAGACCCATAGATAATTATTCACCTACTCAAAATGAGTAAATATGAATTATCTCTTAATAGTATTGCAGATAGCCAATTTTTCTCAAATAACTCATTCACCTACTTTTGGAAGAGCTTTCACACAGGAAAATGAAAAATTGTGAATATCTCGGAAAAGCTATTTCTTCTGCTTTAATGCTCGGCAGGAGATACACACCGCGGCAGTGGTCTTGACAAAAATTTTTGTCTCCCCAAAAATGGTGGCCATTTTGAATTTTCAAAGTTTTTGCAAAACACAAAAATGCTTATATCTCGAAAACCGTGCTATATGGAGCGAACTCAACAAAATTTTGGACCTGCTGGGTATCTCTGCAGAGTAGCCATGCCAATTTTCAAAATATTTTTGTCTCGCCAAATATAGCGGACATTTTTAATTTTTTTATTTTTTGCAAAACACAAAAATGCTTATATCTTGAAAACCGTGCTAGATAGAGCAGACTGTGCTGACTTTGGTTGCCACAACAGTATAAGGCTAGAAACGAAGCATTTTCTTAATACTTTAGCACTCACCTTTATATCCTCTTCGGGACGCTTTGTTTTTGCTATGCAAAAACATTATCTTTTTTTTTTGCGAGCGATCCTCTAGTTGTTTTTACAGCGTGTACTCTGAAAAGTTGTTTTAAAATTTATTCTATTCTTGTGTATATTTAGCATGTGTAGCTTTCGGTTAGTCATTTGTTATAATGTCAATATCTTTTCTTTTATTCACATGGGTATTTTGTGAATTTTGTAGAGTAATCTCACATATGACAACTCCGGTACAAACAGCGAGGGAGAGTTTTATCAGAGACACTTCATGCCCAGGCAGCTGGACCATAATTTAACAGAAGCCTCAACCCTTCCAAGAAGGTTAGTGTTACAGTCTACTGTTAAGTGGGTCTAACAGGCTAATGAAAACGGGACCTACTTAAGATTTACTTGAACATTACTTGTAGATGCTTTAAGTGATAGTGTTGTATTATTTTAGCCTCAACACATGAATAGGTACAAATTACTGTAAAAGCTGTAGCATTTGATTGAAGAACAATAATTCACACTTGATGTCATTTAAAACATCATTTCATCCCTAGTGAGGATAATGCAATCTAGAAAATAATGATCGAGGTTACCAGTAATCTCTGCTTGATACTGACAAACTTGATCACCAAGGTTAGATTTTACAGGAACAGTACACTTATATTTTTGAAATATTATACTAAATTAAAATGTCATAAAAATTTAATAACAAGGAGTGAATTTAGCAAATGCTTTGAAATTAATTTCTGTAGTAGTTGAGGTCACAGTTTATTTGTGAGTAATATGTTTTTGTTTCATCCCTGCAGGTCTCCATATCCTGATGGACGAATTAAGATCCCCTCCACCACCAGTATGATTGGATCCAGTACTCAGTCCTCAGTCAGCAAGATCTCCACCAGTTCTATAGAGAAAAGTCAGTACCATAATCATACCTCACTTCTTCATACAAGTGGAAGTGCATTCAAATCTGACTCATGACCACATGTTCACAGAGCACTGATTATGATATACGCATAACCTTAACTTTTTATTGTGTTAATACATCTACCTAACAGACTAATGCTATATACTGGATGGGCAAATGGGCAAATAGGTGGGCCGTTCAATGGGAAATTTTTTGTCCAGGCTGTATTTCAGAAACCGTAAGGTGTAGGAAGTTGATGCTTGGTAGGGTCATTGGTTGGGGGGTATTGGGGTCCAACATCATGGTGTGAACTTGATTTGAGCTTTGACCTTGCGTTAGTGACCTTGATCTGTAAAATCTTGTCTGGCCTATAACTCGGAAACCGTAAGGTGTGGGAAGGTGATTGTTGGTTAGGGGTTGTAGGTTAGGTTAGGGGTTGTAGGTGTGCAACGTCATGGTGTGATCCTGATTTGCCTTTGACCTTGCTGTAGTGACTTTGAGTTTGAAAATCTTGTCCGGGATATTTCTTGGATTCCGTAAGGTATAGAAGGTTGACACTTGGTAGGGACAGTGGTTAGGGGTGTAGGTGTGCATCATGGTGTTACCTTTAACTTTGACTCTGCCAAAGTGTGATCACCTACCCTATTTGAGACATGTTCCCTTATGACAAATGTATATATATTGCTGAAAGTGATTATTAGATGTACTTTTACGTAATTGTGCTATTTCCATTGACAACTATACTTCAATTAATAAATTGTACAGCTTCATAATTTTTAGTTTACTGATTAATGCTGTCATCTTGCTACTGAATTATCTTGTTTTAATACTTTATCTTTACATACATTTTCTTTCTCTTAGAAGTTATTTTCACTTCTGAAACTTTATTTGTACCTTTATATAATTGACATCTGGAAGTATCCTGGTCTTTGTAGTGTTTTACTACTTCTATATCTTATGGTGTTGAAAACTATTTCCCTGGGTAACTGGCATCTCAGATGTTATTTTTTTGATAACTGCAGTTAATAAAACTGAAAATAATAATATACAAAACGTTTGACAAATACATGTGAAACTTTTTTACCAGGTATAAAACAGAAGTATGCTTTGGGGGATTTTGGTATGACACCTGTATATTAGATCCAATACCAAGTATGAAGATCATAAATTAGACTGCGTGAAGTATCAAACTGAACTCTGTAAATATTAACCAGAACATGCCCGTGAAAGTATGTTAACTACCATTAAAAGTTGTACTGACACTAGAGTTTGAATGTTATTACAGTAAAGAAATGCATATTTAGTGTATCTGTAATGTATCTTTGCACAGTATCAGACCAGCACACCAGTCCGAGGTCCTCATTTATTCACCTTCAAGATGCTCCACCTCTGATGCCAGGCACGTCCCACTCGCTGCCTCCAAGAATCCCAATGGTGACTACACTCAACAAAAGGTATCCTTAAACATAGTCCTATAGTTCCATATTTGAGTAGTAAGTGGTGTAAGCATACTGAAATTCTATCTAATGTGTAATAAATTAAAGGATAATTTATTTCAATATAGTCTTTGGGGAAATACTTGACAATACCTCATATTTTAGTGGTAGAAAGATGGGTGCTGATATGTTCACAATTTACACAAGCATGTAATTTCAGCAGCTCTATGATAGAATTTCCTTCATTGGTGATGTTCCCAGGAATACTTTTTCACAATGGAGGGAATTATTCCTGCAATTTGTAAGTCGTCTTACAACTACTGACAATTTCACTCTGAGCAGTAAAATCCAGTGCAAAAACTCAATAATCATACATAATGATAAAAGTTGTACATAAAAACCAGCACTTGCAGTACAAGTTTGAAAATATATTTCATGACATGTCAACACTATTAACCTATGAAAAGTGTGCATTGTGCAAATTAGAGCTTGTTTCATTCACCTCTGTTGGAACTGGTTCATCGCTGAGTATTATTGCTGTGAAATGCTTAGAATTTTGGGTTCAATTTTTGGTATCTCCACAAGGTAGCAAATTTTCTTCCCAGCCTTACTGAGTACACACTTAATATAACATAGAGTACAATGTCTTATATTCCACTTGTAATTCCAGCAGGCCTAAAATTGGAGCCACGAGGCAGATCACAGTGGAGAAGGGCAGCGAGACACTGGGTATTCAGATCAACACGGGCAGGAGGGGTGCCATATTTGTGTCCTCAGTCAGTGACAATAGTCTGGCAGCCAAAGCAGGCCTCTTAGTAGGAGACCAGATTCTAGAGGTTAAAAGCTTGCATATTACATTATTTATGGTAAAATTCAATGTGTAATTGGTCGAATTTTTAAACTTTCTCCAGTGAAAAGATTTAACTTCTCAATATTTGGTTTAAAATCTTTTGCAGGGACTAAATTTTGCCATTCTATTGCATAATATGATTTTGGTTTGTAAGTGAAATTGTATGTTGACACCATGTTATGTTCGAATGCATAATTTGTACAGGGACAAATCAATGTTAATCTATATTTCCTCCTGAGACAATAATGGTGCAGGTACATGTCATTGGATAGAAGGACTACAGCAAAAGCAGGATCCACCAAGGGAGAGTTTGTCATGCTGGAATGCAAAATTGGGCTACCAACTTGTTTGTGGCTACAGATATTAGAAATTGACAGTTGGCCTTACTAAGTTTACTGGAATTTACCATTTCAACAGATAACGAGGTTGACAAAAATTGAGAGACTTACGCTTTATCCTATTGTGAAATTTTTAGGTTTGTGGTATCAATACTCGCCAGGCTACGAGGAACCAGGTGGCTCCAGTACTCAGACAGGTGGGAGCCAGTATCAACATGTTAGTGCAGTATAACCCTGACAGTAAGTCTTGTAGCTTGCCCAACTCTCTCCTATATTTTATATCTTAAATTTTAGTCAAATGTAACAATCATAACTTCCCGCGTTAGAAGAAAGTATCAAAATATTTGATATATGGATCTCAAACATTTCATTCTTTTTCATGTGTGGCACTTTCTGTTGCTAATCAAATTTTGTAATTTAAAGAATTTCAGTCTCAGTTATGGTTAAATGTGACTAATGCAACTGTTTTCCAATTGACTGAATTGCAGCCACTTAGATTCTCTATGTATCCCCAACTTTCCCTGTGTCTCTTCCTGAGTGATTGAGCACGATGTGTTGATTCATTTATTACATTGTATATCTGAGGAACTCCTAAATGTATTTCATGAATTGCAACCTGCTCTTGATAGCTCCTGATAGCTCCTGATCAGTGAGTGACTCTGAACCTCATTTTATTTGTGTAATTTTGGATCAAGTTACAGGCTTGTAACTCTGTCTCTGTATTCCAAGACTGCAACTCCTCTATAATGTGATTCTAAGTTGAATATCACAGTATTGCCACTTTGTGTAAATTTGATCAAGGTATGGCATTGAAAGTCTATTCCATTTGTTAACCCAGAATTCCAGGAGGATGGTTCCTCTTCGTCTACAAGTGACTCCGAGCCAGAATCACGTGAGAAGAGCCTGGTGAGTGTGTCCCACAGTCGCCAGCGCAGTGGGGGTTCAGGCAGGAGTTCAGGTAGGGGCAGTCTGAGGCGACCACAGGGCATGAGTGATGAAACCCTAGTCAACCAGACTGATACACCCACATCCATGAGTCCTGTACATGCCAGGTGAGAGGACATAGAATCAAGTTTAAATGTAAATACAGTAGAACCTCGATTATCTGGCCCTCTTCCCTCATCTATCCAAACCCCTCAATTATCCGACCGGATTGTATGTCTTCCAAGGGGGTTTGGATAATCGAGGTTCTACTGTAGATTTGAGTCTCTTTAAATAGAAGTAGCTTAATGTAGAATGCTTTGTAGATTTAAGTGAAATAGTGGGTCATTCAAAGATATATTGCATCCACTTTTACCCTCTTGAAGTACTGCATAGGTACACTTATACTGTTAAAATATAATTTTGATCCTTTTACATCGACTCCTTTTTAAACTGTGACCGAGGACATATTGTTCATATGTTGTTAGGACAAAGGGAGAAGATCCGTCTGTGTTACCTGGTGAGATCCGCTTTGTGTTCTATAAGAAACGGAATCCTGAAGACCATGCAGGTTTTGACATCATTGGAGGGAATGCAGTGGGTATCTTTGTGAACTGTGTTCATCAGAATGGAGTGGTGCCTTCAGGTCCCAATGGTCTGCAGAGAGGAGACCAGATCCTGGAGTACAATGGCATCAACTTCAGAGACCAGACTGCGGAACAGGCTTTACTCGAGCTGTTAAAACCTGTGGACTCTGTAACAGTCAGGGCCCAATACAACTACAGCAAGTACAAAAAGGTAGGTATAGTGCAGTCCTAGTACAATTATAATAAGTACAGAAGGTTGTTACATTGAACAGATGGAACAATCAAAACAAATAGGAAAAAGGTACGTACAGTGCAGTCCCGGTAGAAGTATAAGAAGTACAAAAGATTGGTGCAATGAGGTCTTTGTGAAATGGTACTGGGATGGCTCAGTATAATTGTAATAAGTGCAAAACATAATATTGAAAGGCTCAGTATAACTGCAGCAAATACAAAAAAAGTCAAGCAACCTCCTCAGTGATATTTTTGTTGCAGTGTTTCAACCAGTTTGTAATCAAGAGTTTGTTTTTTACAAGTTGATAATCTAACAATGCATTATAATATAAAAAAAAGTTTTGTAAATAATTATACTTATGTACATATAAGTTGCTGCACAATATACACAACATGTTAAGGACATGCCTGGTATACTTTGGTCTATTATATATGACAGGTTCAAAACATTCCTGGCGATGCATTGTTTGTGAAGCCGCTGTTTGACTACAGTGCCGAGAAGGAGGAGGAGCTAAGCTTTAATCGTGGAGATATCCTGTATGTGGACGACACTCTATACAACAGCCAGCAGGGTGTGTGGAGAGCCTGGTTACTGGACTCACATGGCAACAAACTACAGTGTGGCATGGTGCCCAGCAAAAACAAGTGAGTATATATAAAACAGGTGCACTGCAAGTGAAATAAGAAAGTATATGTATAAAGAACCAGGTGTGCAGAGGGCCTGAATAGATTGGAAAAAAACGACAGCCTGTCATGAGGTAAGTCAATAACAAGGGAGTGAAAAGTTATAGTGTAGCTTGAAACTACAAAAAAAAAAAACAACAAAAAACGAGCACTCAGAGAGGCCAGACCGCTGCCAAAGCCCAACAAGATGGTTTATGAGTGCAATGATAAAAAATCCATTAAAACATTCTTGGATCTAGATGGTGATCTGGATCACCACCAAAATTTGATGTTTTAATGCATAAAATAGCCTTACCTTATCCTCACAAATGCTTACTTGGTTTTGTGGAGGCAAAACGCGACGACCAACAGGAATATTTAAAAATTATTCTTGTTCGAGAGGTGAACCCTGTAGTTAGTGATAAGTGCGCATGCGCACCGCACATTGTCGGTTGGACTTTGTCGAGAGATCTTCATTCAATTTTTGGTCGTCGTGGAGGCTGCACGTTTTTTCTTTGAAGTTCATTATGGCTGAATCTCAGTTGAAGTCTACGGAGCGTGCTTCAGGTTGTGGCCACCCACTTTATGATTGGGACTCTCACCTTTTCTGTTAGAGACAAAGGCAAGGGACAGGATGTATGCGTTACATCGAAGGAAGAGGACTGTTTCAACTGCTTGCAGTTCACCTCTGAGCAGAAGAAGAAGCTACGATCTAAGTCGAAGAAGAAACCTAAGGATACAGTAGTTTCTAAAAAAGTAGAAGACTCCCTGTTAGGGCAGGAATCTGACCCACATCATTCCCCTACAGCTGAGAAATCTCGGCCTGTAGCAGAGGAAACCTTGTTGAAAATATTGCAGAGGTTAGAAGACATGCAGTCTCAGATAATGTCTTTGAAGGCGAATTCGTCTTCTGCCTCTTCCTCCTTGCCTACTCCCCACCAGCCTCGTGCTTCCAGAGCTTTGGATTCGGGTGAAGATGACTTGTCTGATTTTAGCTCAGTACATGAATCTACAAGTGTTTCCTCTCGCAAGAGGCAGAGGTCACTGTCTCTTCATGAAGAAGTGGAGCAAGATCCTACCTACAGGGAAACTTTGGCTGCTATCAGGACTTTATTAGAAGTTGAGGTTCCTGAAGAATCTTCTAATCTACCATCCAAAATTTTTGGGTCTAAGAATAAAGAATTCAGGAAAAAACAGGTTCTTCCAATGGTCATGCCCCCATTGGAGGGCATAGTTCAGCGATGGGATTTCTACGAGGCCAAGGCGTCTGGGAACCCTAAGAAAGGTGAGCCCGAGAGGCTTCAATGCAGTCCTGTGAATACTGATAACTTTTTGCTATATAACAGGCCACCTATGAAATTCTACAGATCATCTACGGTGGAGTTTTCGAATTCTGCACCCAAATGTCCGGATGCTTTCAGGTCACTGTTCCCTAAAGCAATTCCTTCTTCCATGCATATTCCTATCAGACAGCACACATGTATGGAGACTGTGACGAGAGAATGTGTCCAGATCTTATCTTATGTGAATTGGTTTATGAAAGCCATTGGCAAGACATCAACCTCAATGGAGAATTTACTTCAGCAAGAGGGTTCAGAGATGTCAGCTGACTTGTCAGTCAGCTGGCATTATGGCATCACTCTGCGGCATGTACGTACGCGTACGCATGAGCGACTTCTCCTCCGAAACTACAAGGCCCAGAGACATGCTGTTTTTTTTAAAAGATAGCTTATCTACCTAGCATGAAAAATTGTTCAAGGCATGCAGATCTGTTCGTTCGTCTGTTTGCTAGAGCCATTATAAGGGAGGTACCCCCCACCCCAAGTATGAAAATGTTAACACTTTATCACAATTTTCTCAGTGACTATTGCAGGGATTTGTCTGATATTTTGCACATATGTACTAGGTCATAAGTAGATTCCCTTGTGTGAGTGTCAGACCTGGATCTTTCTTAATTATTTTTTTATGAATTTTTAAAATAATTTTTAATACTTTAAAATTAATGAAATCATGCACTAAATCAATTATAACTTGAAAAGTATTGCATTTAGAGCATTTTGTTAAAATATGTTATTCAGCTACTTTTTCCATAGCTACAACATGGTGAGTAACTTGGGTGTCTATCTCAATAGCTAAGTGAGTAATAGCTACTTTTGGACTTTTCAGTAACTTCCATCATGAGTAAAGTCACCTGTAACTTAAAAACTATTGCATTTAGAGAATTTTGTGTAAATATGTTATTCAGCTACTTTTGGGTCAGCTATAACATAGTAAAATTTCAGACCTGTAGCTCATGGCATAGCTGAGTAATAGCTACTTTTAGGTTATCACTGTTGAGTAAATCACTTACAACTTGAAAAGTATTGCATGTAGAGTATTTAGTTTCTTATGTTATTCACCTATTTTACGGTCAGCTATAACATAGTAAAATTCCAGACCTGTGGCTCATTGCATAGCTGAGTAATGGCTACTTTGAGGTTCTTACTCAACACTAAATCATTTATAACGTGAAAAGTATTGCATTTAGAGCATTTTGTTAAAATATGTTATTCAGCTACTTTTTCCATAGCTACAACATGGTGAGTAACTTGGGTGTCTATCTCAATAGCTAAGTGAGTAATAGCTACTTTTGGACTTTTCAGTAACTTCCATCATGAGTAAAATCACCTGTAACTTAAAAACTATTGCATTTAGAGAATTTTGTGTAAATATGTTATTCAGCTACTTTTGGGTCAGCTATAACATAGTAAAATTTCAGACCTGTAGCTCATGGCATAGCTGAGTAATAGCTACTTTTAGGTTATCACTGTTGAGTAAATCACTTACAACTTGAAAAGTATTGCATGTAGAGTATTTAGTTTCTTATGTTATTCACCTGTTTTAGGGTCAGTTATAACATAGTAAAATTCCAGACCTGTGGCTCATTGCATAGCTGAGTAATAGCTACTTTGAGGTTCTTACTCAACACTAAATCATTTATAACTTGAAAAGTATTGCATTTAGAGCATTTTGTTAAAATATGTTATTCAGCTACTTTTTCCATAGCTACAACATGGTGAGTAACTTGGGTGTCTATCTCAATAGCTAAGCGAGTAATAGCTACTTTTGGACTTTTCAGTAACTTCCATCATGAGTAAAATCACCTGTAACTTAAAAACTATTGCATTTAGAGGATTTTGTATAAATATGTTATTCAGCTACTTTTGGGTCAGCTATAACATAGTAAAATTTCAGACCTGTAGCTCATGGCATAGCTGAGTAATAGCTACTTTTAGGTTATCACTGTTGAGTAAATCACTTACAACTTGAAAAGTATTGCATGTAGAGTGTTTAGTTTCTTATGTTATTCACCTATTTTACGGTCAGCTATAACATAGTAAAATTCCAGACCTGTGGCTCATTGCATAGCTGAGTAATAGCTACTTTGAGGTTCTTACTCAACACTAAATCCTTTATAACTTGAAAAGTATTGCATTTAGAGCATTTTGTTAAAATATGTTATTCAGTTACTTTTTCCATAGCTACAACATGGTGAGTAACTTGGGTGTCTATCTCAATAGCTAAGTGAGTAATAGCTACTTTTGGACTTTTCAGTAACTTCCATCATGAGTAAAATCACCTGTAACTTAAAAACTATTGCATTTAGAGAGTTTTGTATAAATATGTTATTCAGCTACTTTTGGGTCAGCTATAACATAGTAAAATTTCAGACCTGTAGCTCATGGCATAGCTGAGTAATAGCTACTTTTAGGTTATCACTGAGTAATAGGTACTTTGTCAATTTTTAATGATAACCATAATGAGTAAATGGTTTATATCTTCAAAAGTATTGCAGCTACACAATTTCTGTCAAATATGTTGTTCATCTACTTTTTGTGAACTGTAATATATTTAAATTTTCACAACTGTTACTCAATATACAAGTGAGTAATCGCTATTTTATTGCTACTTTTAGTGAAAATGTGAAAAATCACAAATATCTCGAAAACCGTAAGAGATAGAGCGATTTCGAGCGAATTTTCGACCCACAGGGTATTGCAAGAGTGTCCCATGCAAAGGTTTGGTGGCCATCTGGGATTTTTGCGGAAAATGAAAAAGTGTGAATATCTCACTGTTACACCTTAACAGTTACCTTCTTGCTTTCCTTGTGAACACCATTTCCAGGGCACAACTTTTGTGTCTTTTTCTTCTGTCACTTCTACTCTGAAACTAAAAACACACAGTCAGCTGACACAGAGCCCGTTCACGGGCACTGATTGCTTGTTAGAGACTCTGACAAGTTGTTGTCCCACCTTCAGATGCAGTCCGCCTGTCTTATCTCACTGGATAAGGCTCTTGAGTCTGTCACCAACCTTTCCATTGCTTTGGCCTGCAGTTTACAGCTTGCTAGGAGGGATTCCATCCTTAAAGTCTGTGCATCACACTTGCAGGAACATGATTTTAACAAGCTGCGAAGGACAGGGTTCAAGTCTGCAGATTTATTTTGTCCCATGACCCTTGATCAAATTCAGAAGAAGCAGGACAGATCTCTCAGGAGACTGAAGGGTGACAGTTGCCAGTCTTTCCAATTGAATCGCTCTGATGACAGGTGTTCTTCTTCATCTTACGCTTCAGGCTCCAAGTTTTTTCGTGGCCAGCAAGAAAAATTCATCAAGAAGCCCTACCAGTCGTCTTCCTCAAGACGTGGGGGCAACAGACGCAAGTGACTATCTACATCTATTACATGGAGGCCGTTTGCAGTCGTACTGCCAGGTATGGCAACTTCTTCATTGTCATCCAAGAGTTGTGCAGATCTTGAGGTTCGGTTACCGCATAATTCCTCAATCGAATCCGCCCAAATCTGTTCTACCCACAATTCGCAGTGGTTACAGCACACCGGAAAAGCATCGCTTTCTAACAGATTGCGTGTCAGATATGCTCCACAAAGGGGCTATTTATCCTCTCAAGGTATGCACAACTCTAGGTTTCTGCAGCAGGTTGTTTCTTGTACCAAAACCCGGGAAAAAATGGTGTCCAGTGATAGACCTCAGTGTCCTGATCAGGTTTCTGCATGTTCCTACATTCAAAATGGAAACTGCAGAGATTATCCGAAATTCGCTCACAAAAGGGGAATGGCTAGTGTCCATAGATCTGAAGGATGCGTACTTTCACATTCCCATATATCCGGATTCACAACACTTGCTTCGGTTCCATGTAGACAAGCAAACGTACCAGTTCAAAGCTCTTCCTTTCGGGTTGGCGACAGCACCCTTAGAGTTCACGCGAATCGTACAAGAAGTAAAACTTGTTCTTCAGTCTCGCGGAATTCGAGTTCACCAGTATCTAGACGACTGGTTGTTAAGAGCAAATACCAGGCACCAATGTCTGGTACAGACAAAAGAACTCATTCAGGTGGTGCAAGATCTCGGATTTGTGATAAACTTCGAAAAATCAGAGCTGGAACCTACACAAAAAATCGACTTTCTGGGTTACCATTTCGATTTGATACAAGGAAATGTCTTTCCAGCCGAAAAGAAGTTGAAAATTCTAGAAAAAGCTGTTCAGGACATTGAGGTCGTATCACAAACTACTCCAAGGCTATTAATGTCCCTGATAGGTGTGTTAGCATCTCTAGAAAAGACAATACCAATGGGCAGGCTCCACATGCGTCCGTTTCAGTGGTACCTGAAGACACATTGGCAATATCCCCAGTCTCTAGACCTGAAGATTCCCGTTTCAAATCTTCTGAAAAGTTATCTTCAGTGGTGGAAGGATCCAAAAAATTTACGAAAGGGTTATCCTTTACATCCTCAGGAACACAATACCCTTATTTTCACAGATGTGTCAAATCAGGGTTGGGGAGCTCATTTAGAAAACATGACAGTCAGTGGCAAGTGGACAGATCAGGAAAAATTGCTTCATATCAGTGTCCTAGAGTTAAAGGCAGTGTTTCTGGCCATAAAAAGCTTTCAAAACAAAATTCTAGACCAAAGGGTTCTGATAGCAACAGACAACGCCACTGTAGTCAGTTATCTGAACAAACAAGGGGGAACACACTCTTGGGACATGTGTCTCCTGGTTTGGCGCATCTTGGCCTACTGCAATCCTCGGAAAATTCTCATAAGAGCCAGACACATTCAGGGTTGCCTCAATGTCATAGCCGACAGTCTCTCCAGGAAGGACAAAATAATTCAAACAGAATGGTCACTTCATCCTCAAATATTCAGTCTAATTTGCAAAGTTTGGCACACACCAATGGTGGACATGTTTGCCACCAAATTGAATCACAAACTACCAATCTATGTCTCACCAGTCCCAGATGCAAATGCTATGAACATAGATGCATTGAACATCTCCTGGGAGGGTCTGGACGGCTATGCCTTTTGTCCTGTAGCGCTCATACCAAAGGTCATACAGAAAATGAACACCTACAGGTGCAAAATGATAGTAGTAGCACCAGGGTGGCCCAGAATGCATTGGTTTTGGGATCTAGTCAATCTGTCAACCATCTGCTAAAACAACCTTTCAGTCAGAAGTTCCATCAGAATCTCATGTATCTGAATCTACATGTTTGGCACCTAGACACCACTCAGAATCACTTGAATCTTTCTCTGAGCAGGTGGCAGATAGAATTAAGGCACCTCAAAGACCCTCATCTAGAAGATTATATGAGTCAAGGTGGGCCATTTTTGAACTCTGGTGCCAACAGAACAAGGTGGTCAGTGCAGAGCCTTCTATCTCAGACATAGCAGAATTTTTGAACCATCTGTTTACTGTCAAAAATTTGAAGCCTGCCACAATTGCTGGCTACAGAACTGCAATTGCTGACCATTTGGGACCTCTTGGTCAGGAAATAAGCAAGAGCATGCACTTGAATAGACTTCTTGCAAGCTTTTACAGGGACAAACCCATTCTAAATAGGGTTATTCCCTCTTGGGACCTATCTTTGGTTCTCATGGCTTTGACTAAAGCTCCCTTTGAACCTTTGAAGGATGCAAGTCTTAAGATTTTGACTTTCAAGACTGTTTTCCTGATGGCTTTGGCATCTGGCAAAAGGAGGGGGGAGGTGCACGCTTGGACATTCTCTTCTCTCAGACATAAGCCTCACTGGAAGGAGGTCACTATCTCTCCTTCTCCTGCCTTCTTGGCTAAGAACCAGTTAGCCTCTGAGGGCCCAGATTTGATCAGACCTGTAGTTATTCCACCTCTAAAACCATTTCTGAGCTCCGATTTGTCTGATGATATGACTCTGTGTCCGATTAGAGCTCTTCGTTATTATTTGGATAGGACTTCTACACAGAGAAAGGGCAAGAATCTTTTGTTCATCTCCTTTAAGGAGGGTTTTTACAAAGATATTCAAAGATCCACTATTTCATCTTGGATCAAACAGACTGTTGCTTTAGCCTACCAGTCTTCTGATTCTATGTCCGACAATGTTCATGTGAAGGCTCATGACCTAAGATCCATGTCAGCCTCTTTAGCCTTTAAGGGTGGGGTCTCATTAGAGCAAGTATTAGGCTCATGTTATTGGAAAAGCCACAACACTTTCACCACTTTTTACTTGAAGGATGTAGCTTGGCAGTCCACCGACCAATCAGATTTCAAGTTAGGCCCAGTGGTTTCTGCTCAGCATGTGGTGAATTTTTGTGTATGTTCTCCATGTTTTTCATATGTCCTACATACTTACATGTCTTCAGCCATACCAGTAGCTTGTACGGACATATGTCTTCTTTTTTCGGATGGCCCCATGATTGTATTTAAGGAGCCATAGAAGTCAGCGTGGGGATGCCTTTCTGGTGGATGACAGCATCTTGCTTGAGGAACCCAGCAAGCCATCCCCGACCATGCAGTTAAGGGGTGATGGGTAGCTGTAAGACAACACATACCAATTGAATCAAGTGTCAACCACACCAGTGCATCATGAATATTCATGAGGTTAGCATTCATTACTTATTTTCACAGATTTTTCACAGTAATGAGTAATCTTAATGCAGCGTTCTTAAGCTTATCTTATCCTCTCCATCAAATGCTTTCATGGTGAACCCCATAGTCTATTAACAGGGAGGTTTCAAAACAAACCCCTCCTCCTGTTATGGTTGGAATCAAGCATTTGTGAGGATAAGGTAAGGCTATTTTACGCAATAAAATGTAACAAATTTTATTGTAATTTAACTTTTTGTAAGTTAAATACTTACTTTATCCTCACAAGGACAGACCCACCCTTCCTCCCCTCACAGTTTGTTTTTTATAGGGGACCAAAAATTAAATGAAGATCTCTTGACAAAGTCCAACCGACAATGTGTTGTGCGCATGCACACTTATCACTAACTACGGGGTTCACCTCTCGAACAAGAATAATTTTTAAATATTTTTGTTGGTCGTCGCGTTTTGCCTCCACAAAACCAAGCATTTGTGAGGATAAGGTAAGTATTTAACTTACAAAAAGTTAAATTACAATAAAATTTTTTACAATTTGTTCCTTATTCTTTTTTGACATTTTCTGAAAATTTCATAAAAATCTGTCCATAAATATTCAAGTTATTTTGCAAACAAATATACACTGCCATTTAAACAACCTCCGTGGTGGAGGTATGGAGTAAATCATGACAATGTAACTCTATAAGAATCCTTTACATTGGCAGAATATTGGTGTTTTAATGCACACATCATGTTATACATAAGGATATTGTTGTTAGATACACATTTTGTGTTTACAGGTTGGAGGATGAGTATGTTTTGCGTAGGAGTATGTCAGATATTGGAGAGGATGAGTTAAAGAGACGTAACTCTAACTCAGCCACTAGGCGGAGCTTCTTCCGACGTAAAAAACAGCATGCCAGAAACAACAGTAAAGACAGTCATGACCTGAATTCCTTCAGTGATGCATCCATCAACAGTGACTGTGATGGTAAGTCTGATTGTGATTTGGAATACATCACTATCAAAATTGTGTAGATAAGGAGGCCTACAATGCATAACTGTTCCCATTTTGGGATTTTGGAAAAAAGATTAATTTTAGTACACCACTAATCAAATAGGTCACTGACAGCAAGTGAAAATCATGAAACCAAAAATATAACTGGTTCCTCTCAACAGTATTACAATAGAAGGCCCCAAATGTACAAAAATATGGGATAAATATTAGCAATTTCTTCAGATTTAGGGTTTGTTTCCACTATTTTAAGTTTTCCTTCAGTTTTATGCGTTGACAAGTGAAATGGTGGTTGTAAAATGTTGTCACAGTATTTCAGTAAAATCGTCTTGTTACCAAGGTACTGGGGCCACCGACTCATCCCTAGTGGTGAGAAGATATGCAGCACTTGTTTACCATACAAAGTTAAACAGAACATAGAAAGAGACAAAAATTGAAGGTTTTCAGAATGTTGTCATTGACAGGACCTATTATAAGAGTCTGTGCAATGTAATCAACTACATGTAGGGTTGTTACACATAATTATTAAAAGACACTTATTTGCTATGCAGAGTAGAGGAATTTAACAATTGAAAGATAGATATAAACATGTCTCCATATACATTGAATATGAAGGTATGATTGGGTAACTGTGTTATTACTCATGTTATTATGTAAGTCTGTCTAAAATCCAGCAAGTTGGAATAAAGTCACAAATGCCTCCATATACATTGAATATGAAGGTATGATTGGGTAACTGTGTTATTACTCATGTTATTATGTAAGTCTGTCTAAAATCCAGCAAGTTGGAATAAAGTCACACGCCCACTTATAGCAAGATGTGTCAACTGAATCGCATTTGCTGTACACAGTGATTTTGACCTGTTAAAAATAGTTGCAATTACTTTTTTGTCAAGATAAAAATATCAGCAACTGGTTCTACTTACACCAGTATGGTTCAAATTTATTTAGGTATTTGTGCATTTCTGTGACTTTCCAGATGGCTCAGTGCTGACATATGAACGGGTTGAGAGACTTGACTCTTTAGTACAGAGACCTGTGCTCATACTGGGACCTTTGTCAGAAGCCCTCATCAACAAAATCACATCTGAGTCACCTGACAAGTACTTCCGATGTAAACCAGGTCAGGAGATATAGGGATTTGTATACAGATCAAGCACTTATTAAACAGTAGTTAAAGTTATTTTTTGGGCTAAATATTAAAGTATTTTGCGGCATTAAGAAGTGGCAATTACATTATGTTTTTGGTGTAAATTGTTTTCAGATTTTATTGATAGCTTTGTAGTATATAATATAATAATAGAAACATTTGTTTAGTGCAAAATTGATGAAGTTAATAATCTACAACATGAAGGTATGTTTACATTAACTATAAAATAAGCTTTATTGGTAGCATTGTATCAGGCAAACTGATAGTGACATCCTGGTGCTTTAAATACGCCCATGTCTTGTTTTTGAAAAATGGCTTTCATTGCTTACACTAAATTTATGTATATTCCAAATATTATGTGTTAATATGCCGTAAAAATGTTACTATATTATTTGCTGGAAATGTGCACTTACAGAATCTGTGCAAACAAGCATCTCCACCCTGCAGGCAGGGCAGCATGACGGGGTATTCATTGATGTGAAGCCACTGTCTGATGGACGCTTTGAGTGCATCACTGTAGACAGTATCAAAGCCATCATTCTCAATGTAGGTTATTAAACTAAGATGTCTGTGTGTCATTGTAAGGTGTTTCATCATTATGTCCGCCCCACTGGGGGGTGGACATATTATTTTTGCTTTTTCCGGCGTCCGGCGTCCCACTTGGTTTCCAGACATTTTAGGCAACAGTTCTTATCCTATCTTTACCAAATTTGGCATGCAGGTTTATTGGGTTAATAGCTTGTATGGGATTGCTTTTGGTGATGATAGCTCTATAGCTAACTGAGTAATAGCTACTTTGCTACTTTTGAGTAGCTCTTTGGTTTCCAGACATTTTAAGGAATGCTATTAAGCCTAGCTTTCTGAAATTTGGTATGGAGGTTCATTGGGTTAATAGCTTGTATGGGATTGCTTTTGGGGGGAATTGCTTCATAGATGAGTGAGTAATTAATTAAATAAATGAGTAATTAGCTATTTTGAATACTGAAAAAAGTAAATGTGCTCATATCTCCTAAACCATGCGAGATAGAGCGATTTTGTCGAAATTTTCGACCCACAGGGTATCTAAGGAATGTACTCTTTGCAATTTTCAAAAAAATGTTCCCCTCCCCAAAAATGGCGGCAATTTTGAATTTTCGAATTTTTGCCAAAAATCGCAAAACAATTTTCGCCCACAGGGTATCTGAGCATTGTAGTTTTGGCAATTTTCAAAAAATTTTCCCCTCCCCAAAAATGGCGGCCATTTTGAATTTTCGAATTTTTGCCAAAAATGGCAAAACACAAATTTCCTTCTATCTCCTTAACCGTGCGAGATAGAGCGATTTCGTCGAAATTTTCGACCCACAGGGTATCTAAGGAATGTACTCTGTGCAATTTTAAAAAAATTTTCCCCTCCCCAAAAATGGCGGCCATTTTGAATTTTCGAATTTTTGCCAAAAATGGCAAAACACAAATTTGCTTCTATCTCCTTAACCGTGCGAGATAGAGCGATTTCGTCGAAATTTTCGACCCACAGGGTATCTAAGGAATGTACTCTGTGCAATTTTCAAAAAATTTTCCCCTCCCCAAAAATGGTGGCCATTTTGAATTTTTGCCAAAAATGGCAAAACACAAATTTGCTTCTATCTCCTTAACCGTGCGAGATAGAGCGATTTCGTCGAAATTTTCGACCCACAGGGTATCTAAGGAATGTACTCTGTGCAATTTTCAGAAAAATTTTCCCCTCCCCAAAAATGGCGGCCATTTTGAATTTTTGCCAAAAATGGCAAAACACAAATGTGCTTCTATCTCCTTAACCGTGCGAGATAGAGCGATTTCGTCGAAATTTTCGACCCACAGGGTATCCAAGGAATGTACTCTGTGCAATTTTCAAAAAATTTTCCCCTCCCCAAAAATGGCGGCCATTTTGATTTTTCGAATTTTTGCCAAAAATAGAAAAACAGGAATTTGCTTCTATCTTCTTAACCGTGCAAGATAGAGTGATTTCGTCAAAATTTTTGACCCAACCAATGCAAAAAGGCATGAAGCTGAAATAATTTACATCTACACTAATAAATATTTAAGCATCATTGATATATTTTACAAGTGAAACAGGGTCTTGTAAGAATACTGTACAATTTTGGCAAAAGGTTCATGGGGTGGACATTACACATGATAATGTGTGTTCTTCTATGCTATCCTGTTTCTATTCGCATCTACTATCAACAGGGCGTCCTATTTCTAGTATTGAATGTGCTCTCATTGTATCAAATAAACACTTTATCCCACTAAGTCATTTTTTGGAGGCAAAACCAAATCAATAGAGAAGATATTTTTTAAATGGATAAGTATTGTATACCATAATGTATTAGTATATCATTTCATATAAAACATGTCATGTAAAACAAAGAACATATCAGATGTATCTTTGCGCCATCTTGGTAAACCTATCCTTAAGCAAGTAAAAGTGGAATTCTGATGTTGTAGAGCCTGTAAATAGTTTTAAAAATGACATCTTCAGTATATAGTGTATGAATCTGCAGAAACATGGTAGTTACAGATGAATCACATGCTCTTCATTGGAAGGAGTAAATTCATATGTTGTAAGTGTAGTTTAAGTAGATATGAAGTTTATAGTTAACAAGTTGCCCACTTTGTAGAACCGCCACTGTATGTTGAGCGTAGAGCCGGAAGCTATTGAAAGACTTCACAAAGTGCACATCTACCCCATTGTATTGTTTATCAAGCATGATAGTTCAAAACAGATAAGGTAAGTTGTACTACTGTTGTAGATGTGAAGTCATAAATTGCGGTGATATTGAATAGAAAATTCACTATCTATATGAAACTCCAATTTGGCTTTCCGTATCAGTTCATATGAAACTGGTCTGCTTTATAACTAAACTTTTATCAAAACATATTTAAAATTACTAGAAAACTTAAAGCTGTTCAATCATAATTCAATGTATATTACCCAAAGTATAAATTAATGATTTTAGTATTTTGTTATAGGTTACAGAACTTTGCAAACTTTCAGAACAAAACTCATAAATCAAATTATCAGTACTAAGCTGTGTGGTAAATTGAATGCTTCTCACAAATTTACAAGATCATTCATCATATAAAACCATCACTAAGATGAACTTAACTTCCTTTATTCCATACACAAAACATACAAGGTCTTTGTAAGTGGGGAATAACGACTTTGTCTATCAGTCAAGGGAGGAGACCCGGTATCAAGTGATAAAAGTCACTATATATACAACTGTGCTGTAAAACTTTAGAAGTTTGCCATAAACATTTTTGGAATATTTATTGAATAAGTAAAATTAAATGTTTACTGCATTATCATACCCTGGAATGTAATGGATTCAAGTGACCTGTTTGTATGAAAAAAATGGCTTATGTAGATTAGCTTCAAGGAAAGTATATTTCATGTAATATTTTCTAGATTAAGACATATTAAACAGAAATGTAGACAAATACTTTACAATAACATATATTTACACAAAAATAAATCTGCATGTTTTGGGAACTTTTTACAGCCTCGTTCGTTTTTTAAAAATTAGATGTTCTTAGCTTGAAGTTTACGAAAGAAATCAGAAAATAACACATTGTCATTATGTGTTATAATTTGAGGTTTCATTTGATGAATGAAAAAATGAAACCTTTGAAAATGTTAAGATTACCTTAATGATTAATTAAATTATAGGATTTTTACTACACCTTCCATCCGCCTTCCATCAAAGATATAACTCAAATTTCGTGTAACTCAAACTAAATTACCTGGATTTTTGACATTCAAATGATACAGAGTCTGCTGTACCAAGTATATACTTGCACAGTTCATATTTGATTTAAAATTTGACTTAAATAAGTTGAGTTTACTAATGGAGATTATTTTGTGCAAGATTTAGACATACTAAACAATGGTTGCAAGCATTTAAATATTTGTCATATTTGATTTGAAGGACGAGATATAATACAGAATTTTTATACACCAAACAATATCAATAAACAAACTGTAATCCAAAGTATCAGCCGTAGGAAATGGTAATACATAGCCGACACTGTCTACTGTGTGTTTCAGAGACTTCCGTGATAGCCGGTTTTTACCAGAGAAACTGTCCAGTAAATACGCCAAAGAGTTATACCAGGTCCACAAAGAACATGAACAAAAGTTTAAGCGTTACTTCTCAGGTAAGCTGGGATGAAGGTGAACTCTGTCTACCAGATTTGTCCCTTGCCAGGTGTCACTTGGCATCATACATCAGTTTGAAATAAAACACCGCCTTATTTGTTCTCTCCATCTGCTGTTTATTTTGATTTAAATTATTTGAAAACTTTCTTTGATTAAACAGGGTTCCCACATCCTTGAAAATCCTTGAAAAAAATTGCTTCATTTTCAAGTCCTTGAATTTGTTATTGCCCAACTTTTGCATCTGCATAATCTAGTTTTACTGCTATGGCAGACTCAGCAAAGCAAGTATGATCTAGTCTGAACAAAGGTTATGTTAAAATATTATTAGATTTGTTAACGAACATTGTTGTAATGAGTTTACAAAATGTAAAGTTCATGCGACGAAGAATTTTGTGGGAGAAATGGATGGCTAGAAGGGGAGGTAAAGGAGGCCGTTTCTTAAAATATATCCTTGAGAATTGTTATTTTTGGCCTTAAAAATCCTTGAAAAGACCTTGAATCCAGTTGTCTTTGGGAACCCTGTTACATGTATCATTTACCTATGATCTAGATTTTACTGCTAAATTTTCAAAACCTTCATGTTTTGTAATGTGAATCATTAATTTAGTAAATGGATCTTTACAAAATGATTAAATTTGAAGTGTAGTGCTCTAGAAGCATGAGCCTCGCTTAAAAATATTAGCAGGAAATTATTCTGATGACTTTTTGACATGTGTTGTCTTGTTTGACCATGCTTCAGATGGCTCAAACTGAGTTCACATCCAACCAATATCCATATTCTTAGTTAGCCAATTCAAATAAAAGTGTTCACACTGAAATGTTTTTCAAGGTGTGTGGCGATAGATTTAACAATGGAGGAAAATAGGATGTGGCATACATTAATCAACCTGTTTGCTTTTGAATGATGCGTCGTGATTTAATTTTACAAATATTCGTTACCTTCTATAGGTTAGGTCTGCACTTTGTCATATTGTTAAGAAGCTGTGTAGTTGTGTACAGACAGTAGCGTATAGTCTTAGGTTCTTTTCAAAGTCTGGTTTTGATTGGCAGACACATATTTCATATCTTGTATAAGTTGTCTTTTTACTTGTAGATGTGATACAAGGAGAGAATCTAGCTTACCTTTGTGTGAAGATCAAACAGGCAATTGACACTGAGCAGAAAAAGACTTTCTGGGTACCATCTGGTACTTTGTGATGACCCAGGAATCGGACAGATGGAGTGTGATAATCTTGTTATGTTATACTTATCGTTTTCATATTTTACAAGTGAAAACTCTCATATCGTGAGGTCATACTATTCAAATAGAAACACATACAGATTGGCTTGTACAGAGAGCAATGTCGACATTGTGCCACATACACTCAAACCAGAGAAAACAGTTAGTCACTGACTCATTATAACCAGCCCAATCTACATGCACGGGATATATGTGTGCTTGTTTTTATGGTAATAAGAATTTAATGAGAAACAATGGATGTCTCTGAAATTTGTCCGTGGAGAAAGCCTGATGTATTACAGTTAATGATTTATGGGATATTCTGTTAAACTTTATGATATATATGTTACAGGCAATCTGTGTAACCAGGCATTACGCCGCGTAATGACTGAACATTTCAGTCATTTTGCGAAATGCCTAAACAGTTCAGGCATTTCGCGAAATGCCTAGGCATTTCATGTAATGACTGAAAATGAGCTCTAGGTATTTTGCGTAATGCCTGAACATGGTTTTTCATTATGTTTGATGATTATTGATGAATTAGTTTGATATTATATGGTCTTATCCCTGCTTGTTGTTTAATTAGAGAATACATTTTATGAACAATTATAAAATGAAAATGGTATTATGATTGAAAATATCTAATCTTATTGAAACTATTGGAATTGTTTTTATCACTATGCATACAAAGTATACAGAAAACATAATAATACATAAGTACAACTCTATATAATGTTAACTCTAAGGTTATGAAAAAGTGACATTATTCACCAAAACATGTGCTTTATATTGTGTTCTCATCAACAGAGTTAGTGTCATTACATATATATTATTCTGTGAACACAGTCAGCAGTGAAACTTTAAATGTGCTAAAATATCAAAACAGAAAATCTGTCATCACTTTTATGCACTTCTGTAGAACTGGCAACTAAATTCAGTTTCTCAATCATTGTAGTATACTGCTCCTTGGTATTAGAACTTTCTTATCAGCTTAATGTTTCTTGAATAGCTCAGTTTTAAATTTCTTTTCAAAAGTTTTACAGTGTAATATATCAGTAATCTGTAAATTATATCAGTTATTCAAAGCTAAAATATTCCTCATAAGTGATGTAACTCATTAAAATCCTTCTTCAGGTTCTTCAACCTTTGATGGTTTCACAGTATATATTTTGTCACTATCATATATCAAAGCTGATAGGACCTTTCATTGGGGGACAGTTTACAAAATACTCATTTATGTCAAACTAGCTCAGGCTGAGTTACTGGATGCTTAAAAAGGTTCGGGAGTCTTAATTGCAGTTAAGCTGGTTTCATCAAATAGGATTAACATCAAAGTTTTCAGTATTTGTTTCATACAATCAATGAAGCCCCTCTCCCCCCACCACACACAAACACACACACACATAAGACTTGAAATAAAAACAATCGGACATAATGCCCTTCTTACAACTCGTTGAAAAGAGGTACGGAATATATGACTATTATTGATCGCATTGCAAAACTGCTCATTTATTTAAAAGTATGAGAGATATCAAAATGTACCTTAATTGTCATACAGTTAAAACTACTTGAATTGCTTCTATCAGCAAGAAATAATACACCTGATCAATAAAATTTTAAAAGATGGTTACACAGACTGCTTGTAATCTCAAAGTTTCAGTATTTTATATAATTGAAGAAGCCCAAACCCACATGTTTTGAACAAAATAAGTACTCTACTTGAAAGTAAAATGAGAATAAGTGTGAAATGTATCATTATCAATGATAATTATGTAATAAAACTGTTAATCTACTCACTTACGCAAAACTGTATGTGAGAAATCAAAATATATCTTCCTTAATTGTCATGTAGTTAAACTGCATATTAAATTGCATACAGCAAGAAATAACCATATTCTATCAAAAAGATACTTGAAAAAGATGATTACACAGATTGCCTGAAATCTCAAATACATGTTTAGGTGATCTGAATAACAGTGAACCTTATTTTTATTGCGTAAAATAGCCTTACCTTATCCTCACAAGTGCTTGTTTGGTTTTGTGGAGCAAAACACATCGACCGACAAGAATTTTTTAAAGGAATATTCTTGTCACGAGAGGTGACCCCTTGTCTCCGCATGTCCACGCTTGCGCAGTAGTCGTTGTCGACAGACGAATGTCGAGAGTTCTTCATTATATTTTTGGTCGATATGGGAGCAACACGCACTTTTCCTTATTATCGTCCATTCACGGATGAAAATCTATGAAGTTTTGAAGCGTGCAAGCATGCACCTACCTGTAGTTGTCCATTATTCGACTGGTACTACCACTATTCTGCCTCCCTTGTCCTGAAAAGGGTCAGAATAAGATGTGCAAGAAGATGTTGCTGTAAAGTCTTCAGTGGAAGACGTGTATATCTTCGCTGTACTCACCCATTATTCGACTGGAACTACCTCCGTGTCGATGAAAGGTATGCAGAGAAGAGCTCCCGTAGTTTTCAGTGGAAAACTGCTTTATTGTCCCATAATTGATGACATAACATGAGTATTAGCGTATGCTCGAAAACAAAGAAGAAAGAATGCAGTTGTCTTTGCAACGGAGGTCGTAGATTCTTTACTGTGGGTGGAGCGCCACTCTGGTACAGTAACAGGTCTCCCTCCAAAAGAACGACTACAGAAGCCTATCCACTGATCCTTGCAGTTATTATTTTGCTTCCCAGCAGGTACAGTGAACTTCCTGCTTCTCAGACATGAAAATAAGGACAGATTACCTTCATTTGCTGTAGATTTAGATGAAGATCCAACAGACATCTTTGGGGCAGTATGTGCACTGCTTGTCTTTTCAGCCCTGTTGAAGAATTGAACCTTCCTATGACCATGTCTCCAATGGAAGGAATACTGTGACTTTTGAGTTAATTCTTCTGCAAACTCAACGAAGATCAATTTTGTTCTACTAACTACAAGATATCATCGTACCACTCTTCCTAGTTTACCAGGAGAGAGGGATTCAGAAGAACGTGGCTACATTAATGCAAGTCACCATGGAGGCTCTTCTTGCAGAAGTTACTGGCAGTGATGGGAGATTTTCATTGCCATCCCAGAGTTGTGCGAATCTTGAGACGGAGTTGGCGAATTACTCCCCAATCGAATTCACCAATGCCTGTACTACCCACAATGCAAAGCGATGACGTCAGACAGGAAAACATGGCTACAGTACTAAATATACCGCTTAAATGCTTCAAAAGAAAGCGATTCATCCACTCAACAATTGCAGAACTACAGGTTCCTATGGCAGTTTATTTCTTGTATAGAAACTCGGCTAATGACGACCTGTGATAGATCTCAGTGTCCTGAATTGATTTCTAACTACGACTTCAATGGTCATTGCCCACGAGTGAAGTTCGTTTACTATGTCAATAAATACCTGCTTGTCGCATCATTT
The DNA here is from genome assembly GCA_964017235.1 of Sabellastarte sp. h YS-2021. Lineage (NCBI taxonomy): Eukaryota > Metazoa > Annelida > Polychaeta > Sabellida > Sabellidae > Sabellastarte > Sabellastarte sp. h YS-2021. The sequence continues at coordinate 75,827,029 of OZ024931.1, forward strand.
AAACTGGAGACAGCAGAAATTATTAGAAATTCGGTTACAAAAGATGCGTTCTTCTATGTACCGACTCGCCAAGATTTTAACATCTACTTCAGTTTAATGTACACGGTCAAACCTATCAGTTCAAAGCAATATGAAATTCGGGTTAGCGACCCCTCTACAGTATCATGCGAGTAGTAAAGAAGCAAAACTCTTTCTTCAGTCTCCCGGAATAGGAGTTCACCATATACCTAAACCACTGGTTGTTTAGTGTACGTAAAAGACACCAGTATTGGGTTCAAACCACAGAACTCATCCAATTTTTCTTCAACTGGGCTTCGTGATATCGATTTCCTAGGTTACCACTGCATTTTGGTATTAGGAAATTTCTTTCACCATATACCTAGACTACTGGTTGTTTCGTGTACGTAAAGGACACCAGTATTGGGTTCAAACCAAAGAACTCATCCAATTATTCATCAACTGGGCTTTGTGATATCGATTTCCTAGGTCACCACTGCATTTGGTACCAGGAAATTTCTTTCTACCTCGAATAAATTAAATACCTGAGAATCTATTCAAGACATGGCGATCTCATCACATTCAACCCCAAGGTTGCTTATATCCCAGGTAGGGATACTAGCATCTTTGGAAAAGACTATACCAATGGGTCAGTTATGTATGTGTGCCTTTCAGTGGTATCAAGAAAAAACTGGCAATATCTCCAGTCACTAGTTGTGAGAGTTCCAGTTTCAAATCCTTCTGAAAAAGCATATTCAGTGGTGGAAAATGCCAAAAAATGGAAATAGGATGCCTTTTCCATTCACAGGTGCACTATTCCCTTATTTTCGTAGATGTATTAAACCAGGGTTGATGATCCCATCTTAAAGCATCACAGTCAGTGGCTTTGGACAGTTAAAAATGTATATATTCCATTTCAATGTCATACAACTGAAGGCAGTGTGTTCAGCCCTTAAAAGCCTTCAAGACTAATTCTACACAAAAGAATTCTGATAGCATCGGACAACACCACTGTGTTTGGTTATCTGAACAAACAGGGGGGGGGGAGCATATACCTCCTAGTTTGGCGCAGCTTGCCCTACTGCAATCCTTGAAATATACTCATAACAGACCGACATATTCTTGGTTGCTTAAAGGTCATACCCAACATCATCTCCAGAAGAGATAAAGGTTTGGCGTATCCTGGCCTACTGCAATCTTTGAAATATACTCATAAGAGACAGAAATATTCTGGGGTTGCTTAAATGTCATACTCAATGATCTCTACAGAAGGGACAAAAGTAATCTGTACAGAATGATTCTTACTCCCTTTATGGTTCAAGTTTGGCACAAATCAACAATAGGTGTTTCATGCAGGTATGCTGCATCTTGGCCTACTGCAATCTTTGAGATATTCTCATATGACCCAGATATATTCAGGGTTGCCTAGATGTCATGACAGCCTCTCCACAAAGAACGAAATAATACAGACAGGATAGTCTCTCCATCTTTAAATATTCTATTTGATTTACATAGTTTGTCAAATACCAATGGTAGAGATGTTTGCCACCAATATGAGTCATAAACTTCCATTCTATGTTGCCAGTCCCGGATGCAAATGCTCTGAACATAGATGCATTAAACATCTTGTTGGAGGTCCTGGACTGCTAGGCCTTTTGTCCTATACCACTTATTCCAAAAAGTCATTGAACAAGTGAACACCAGGTACAAAATGATTGTAGTGGCCCCTTGGTGGCCCATGATGCATTGGCTTTGGGGTCTGGTGAGTCATTCAACCAAACCTCCATTACAGCTACTTCACTGGTCTCAGAAACAGCCATTCAGTCAGAAATACCATCTGAATCTGTTGCATTGGCACCTTCATGCTTGGCACCTTAACTCCACTCAGAATCTCTTATATCATTCTCTGAGCAAGGGGTAGAGAGATTTAGGGCATCTCAAGGACCCTCATCTTCGAATGTATGAGTCATGAGGGGCCTTTTTGAGCTCTGGTACCCACAGAATAAGGTGGCCATCTCAGAGCCTACTGCCTCAAATATACCAGATTTTTTGATCCATTTACTTGCAAAAATCTGAAACCTGTCACTATTGTTGGCTTTGCAGCAGCCATAGCTGATCATTTACATTTTTTGTGCAGGAGTTGAGCAAAAGCCTGGATCTTTATAGGCCTATTGCAAGTGTTTATAGAGAGAAGCCCACTGCTAACAGAGGTGTAGCATCAAGGGATTTGCCTTTGCTTCTGTTGGTTTTCATAAAGGCTCCTTATTAACCTTTAAAGGAGGTCAAAAAAAAAAAAAAAAAAGTTTGACTTGTAAGACTGTTGCAATGGCATTGGAAGTGTATTCTGGGACTTTGGCTCCTTCAGACACAAGCCTCATAGGAAGGAGGTTACAGTTTCTCCCTCCTACCTACCTTTTCAGCAAGGACCTATTAGCCTCAATTGGTCTAGATTGGCTCCAGTGGTCACTTCAGCTCTAGATCATTCCTGAACTCAAATTGCCTGGACACATGTTTTGTTGTCCTCCTACAGCACTTACATCCTTCTTGGACAGGACTACTGCTTGGAGAAAAGGGAAAGTCTCCTTCTCCTGCCTTTTAGTAAGAATCAGTTGGCTTCTGATGCCCCAGATGGCTCAAACCAGTAGTCATTCCAGCTCACAAACCTTTCTTGAGCTGACGTTGGACTGATGTTGTGACACTCTGCCCTCTTACAGTACTCAGTTACCATCAAGACAGTACAAGTACTTCAAGGAGGTGAAGAATCTCTTGCTCATATCTTTTAAGGAAGGCTTGATGGAGATATCTTGTGTTCTGCTATCTCTTCCTGGATCAATCTGGATGCATGATTATATTGCCAGTCCTTTAATTCTGATTCTCAGAATCCATACATTGAGACACATATTACATCCATGGCTGCCTCTTTAGTTTTCAAGAGTGGGGTCTTACCTGAGCAGATATCAAATTCTTGTTATTGGAAGACCCACAATTCTTTACTACATTCCACTCGAAGATGTAGCTTTGCAATCCCATGACCAGTCCATGAACAAATTGGATCTTGTGGATTCACCTCAGCATGTAGTCAATTTTCTGTGTATTTATACATGTTATTCATATGACTCACATATTTATGTTCTCTCCAGTTATACAAGTGTTGTGTCACTGACATATGTCTTTCTTAACTTACATATGGCCCCATATCTGCAGTTTATGCAGTTCAGTTTGCCTGCTTGGAGATATTCCCATTGTCAGATGATGACATCTTGTTTGGGGAGTCATGCAGACATCTCCGGCCAATACTGGGTGATGGTTAATACTGCTATATGATTTGTTGTAAAATTGTCCACAACAGCAACAGCAGCAACAATGACGACCACATCATGGATCTCTTGTTGAGGTTAGCAAATTACTTATCTGTGATGAAGAAGTAATATATAACCTAAGATGTGGCTTAGGGAAGCTTATCTTATCCTCTTATCAAGTGCTTTATTTGGTGACCCCTTGTCTGACAATCATCTAACAGTGTGGCCAAAACAAATACCCTCCACCTGTTATGGTTGTATTCAAGCACTTGTGAGGATAAGGTAAGGCTATTTTACGCAATAAAATGTAACAAATTTTATTGTAATTTAACTTTTTATAAGTTAAATACTTACCTTATCCTCACAAGGATAAACCCACCCTACCTCCCCGCATAATTTGTTTTCTGGGGACCAAAAATACAATGAAGAACTCTCGACATTCGTCTGTCGACAACGACTACTGCGCAAGCGCGGACATGCGCAGACAAGGGGTCACCTCTCGTGACAAGAATATTCCTTTAAAAAATTCTTGTCGGTCGATGTGTTTTGCTCCACAAAACCAAACAAGCACTTGTGAGGATAAGGTAAGTATTTAACTTATAAAAAGTTAAATTACAATAAAATTTGTTACAATTTCAGTCATTACATGAAATGCCTGGTTACACTGATTGCCTGTAACATATACAACAGGTTTTGTGTAATTTGGTAAAGAATGTTAGTGAAATGTTGTTTTATGTTAAGGGGAAAACCCCCATTGATTAATTTTGATGTCTTCGATGGCCTAGTGGTTTTGCAAGTTTGGAATCTGATCACTGACTGTGACATCTGTGTGGGTTCAACTCCAACAAGTGACAATGCTGAGAACCTGTCCAATATGAACCTGGTTGTTGAAATGATGTAAAACCCCAACTTTGACCTTTGACCCAGTGATGGATTTCATACTGTCCAGTGCAGGACAAATGAAACTAGTGTTAATTGTTGTTTTACAGGCTGTTCTATCTTTGCATTCATTATTAATAGATAGTACTTTTGTTTCATAAATGATAAAATATCAAAAACTAGTTTGCAGATTGTCAGTTAAATTTATTACTTTCTAAAGGCAATACACACTGTGTTATGTCTCTTTACACAGGTAGATATCAGGAAAAGGGAAAGTCACTTTCTGAGTTGTGAGCGAAACATGGAGATCTTGTCATAGAGGAAAATGCTTTCAAATAATTCCCAAGTATAAGCAATAATTATACATTTCTGCGGAGAATTTTTGACAAATAATTAAAAAGTATGTTGAAACATTGTAATTGTAAGTCACTGGAAAAGTTTACATAGTCCTTTCTCATTGTCCCCATTAAATTAGAACGTTAAAAGTTAAAAGACCACCCCATGTTGAACTTGACCCAAGTGAAGTTATCTTATATTCCATTCACACTACAGTAACCCCGGTAGTAGGTGTTGGGTGAAATGCCACTGTCCTTCAACAACCATCTGATGTCCGTATGCGAACTTGTAACACAGTGGCAAACCATCCAATTCCTTGAGTGTCCCACAGAAATTTTTAAATGTTTAAAATTTCTGCCTCTGAATTTGGAACCGGATACATGCTCGGATGAATTTTTAAGCGCGAGCATTGGGTTATGGCTTCATTGCACTAATCATATTTTTGGTGGCTTCTCGCTCGCGCTAGGGGACCAAAACACCTTTCGGCCTTGTTCATAACTGAACCTGAAGTCGTGTTCCAGTGTAACTTGTTAGTGCAACCACAATATAAGGTGAGTTGAGGTAAATGGAGGTTGTCTCTTGTTTATACTACTCTAGTCCTACTGCCACCCTACTTTTATTTACGGTTACACACTGTGTACAATCAGTGGCCGTGCAGGTCATACCTTATGGATACACCGAACCTCAGAAGAAATGAGGTGGTTCTGCTGCCAAGTAAAAATTACTAATCACGGGCTATACCACCTGTAGCGTGAATGGGGCATTAGAGTTATGTATATTAAAATGTGCTGTAATCTGGTAGGTATGAGGTAGCCATCATTACAACTGAATCCTGTATATATTAAAAGGTCTAGTTTCACACTGCACTGTATCTTTTCATAGTTAATCTCTCCCAACTTTGAGGAGTGACCATGATTTCTGTTCAGAGGTCTTTATCATGTTCCCTACCTTCATATGCTTAAGGCTTGGTGTATGGACAATATTTCAATCATATGTTTTAACAAATTGGTGATTTTTCAACATATTTACAACCTTTGATATTTATATTTGTATTTTTGTTTTATCAATTTGTCACATTATGGAATATGTTACTATTTTAATGATACATGAGAGAAATTACTGTACAGCTTTTAATGATTTTATATAAAACATTCATGCATTATGTTGTTTTTTGACTTGCTATTTCACATTGGTACTGTCAGTTGCTATATTCATTGAAAATAAAGATTATATAACTTAATAACATTCATTGCTGTACATAACAGAACAGCACTTCAGTGATCCAGATGTCTTAAGGTTAAGTAGTATTTTTTTTGGTTGAAGGTAGTTTCAGGTGAAGCAGTCCTATATCCAAACTAGTACAATAAAGTAATACTTTAAAAATCCATATTTGCCAGTGAAAGTCACCTGACCAGAGAATTTGTAGTTACGTTTTACCCCACAGCCCGGGGAATTGTTTTCATCCAGTGTGTCCAGATGGGCGGGCGGGCGGCGGGAAAAAGTTTGTCTGGGCTGTATCTCAGAAACCATAAGGTGTAGGAAGTTGATACTTGGTAGCGACATTGGTTAGGGGGTGTAGGTGTGCAACGTCATGGTGTGACCTTGATTTGACCTTTGACCGTGCCGTAGTGACCTTGACCTATAAAATCTTGTCCGGGCTATATCTCGGAAACTGTAAGGTGTAGGAAGTTGATACTTGGTAGGGACATTGATTTCACCTTGCCGTAGTGACCTTGACCTTTAAAATTTTGTCTAGACAATATGTCTGAAACCATAAAGTGTAGGAAGTTGATAGTTGGTACGGGTATTGGTTAGGGGTTGTAGGTGTGCATCATAATCTTTAGTTTACTGATTAATGCGGTCATCTTGCTATTGAATTGTCTTGTATTAATACTTTATCTTTACATACATTTTCCTTCTCTTAGATGTTATTTTCTCTACTTAAACATCATTTTGACTTTAAATTAACTGACACTGCTCTGAAAGTATCCCGATCTTTGTACTTTTTCACTACTTCTATATCTCATGGTGTTGAAGACTATTTCCCCAGGGTGTGGGGTACGGGCATCTCTGATGCTATTTTTAAATCATTCAACATTACAAGAAAATAAAGGTGGGCCACGGTGGCGCAGTGGTAACACATTTGCCTCCAAATGTGGAGGTCTGTGGTTCAAACTCTGGATCCCATGTGAAAAGTTGGTAGTTGTTTACCAATAGTCAGCAGTTTACAGTATAGAGCCTTGACCAACTGTATGTACTGGCTTCCTCTGCTGATTAGAAACTACCTGTTGTGATATGACCTAGTGTTGAAAGCGACGTTAAAACCCAAATAAATAAATACATGAAAATAAGATATTGAATTACAGTTAACTAATAAATTTTGTTGTTGTTGTTGTTACTTAAGAAATTTCTTAATATTTTACTCTGTACTTCAGTTTATTATCACTAGTTTCATATATTTTAAGTGATAATCTATAAAAAATTATGTGTTGTATTTTAATAAGTTGCTTACATATCTACTTGGTGATTAAATGGTGCCTATAAATTGCAGATATATAGTAGTACAACATACATGTACTGCAGTTATTATTAGAATCAATAAATATGTTCCATAATTTCTTTTTAATATTTTTGCAGTTTTAAAGCCATGGCACTTTTATATGTGAATTGACTTGTCAGTCAGCTGATATTATGGCATCACTCTGTGGTGTATGTGTTGGTGTTCGCATGAACAACTTCTCCTCTAAAAGTACAAGGCCCAGAGAAATTCGAAAATTTTAATTAAATGTAGCTTTTATAAGCTACAAGCTTACCATGTGGAACTGAATGATAATTAAAGTAATTAAGCGTCCCTGAAAAGGGCGCTTATTTGGTTTCGCGTCAGTTTCCTTGCCGCTGCCGCATTATGGTCTCCCTTGAATATCTCCCTTATTATTGGAAGCTTTTTAACCATATTTGGCAGTTAGGCGTGGGAAAATTTTTCCACATGCTTAAATTTGACCTTTTATCTTTATCAAGGTCACATGATCAAAAAATAGTTTTTTTCGGGTAAACCCGCCCGTCATCGCAGTTCAGGAAAATCTACTGACCGCAGAGGCTTGTAACTTCATACATGTGTTCATATTATCAAAAAGGCGGGCGGATTAGATTTTGGGAGCAATCCGTGGAAAATTGACCGATTTATGGGCAATTTTCTCACAGGTACCAATCAGAAAGCTTAAAATTCATGTGAACCCCCCTATTATCTTCTTAAGTATTGCATTTAGAGCCATAAAATGTATTTGGGAGGTAGTAGGAGACCATATGTGGAGAGTCTAGAAAACAAGTCAAATTTCCCCTCCGACCCCCCTGTAGAGGTCAAACTGGGGTCATAAAATAGCGAATTTTGTCTTTTTCCCTTATATCTCCTTTATTCTTGCTTCTACAGCTTTAGAATGTATTAAGAGGTATTGGGAAACCATATGTGAAGAGTCAAGATAGCAGGTCAGATTTACCTCCACACCTCCCCTTATGGGTCAAACTGGGGTCATAAAATAGCCGATTTTGTGTTTTTGCCTTATGTCTCCTTTATTCTTGCTTTTAGAGCTTTAGAATGTATTAATAGGTATTGGGAAACCTTATGTGAAGAGTCTAGATAGCCGGTCACATATTTACACCCTGACCCCCCCCCCCCCCCTTATGGATCAAACTGGGGTCATGAAATAGCCAATTTTGTGTTTTTGCCTTATATCTATTTTATTCTTGCTTTCAGAGATTTACAATGTATTAAGAGGTATTGGGAAACCTTATGTGATGAGTCTTGATAGCCGATCAGATTTACCCCCTGACCCTCCCTTATGGGTCAAACTGGGGTCATAAATAGCCGATTTTCAACTAGATTGGGCCAACTCGGCGCCAACATATCCCCAGACAGGTCATCACTCACGCCACAGGTTTTGATCGGGAATTTTTAAAAACATAATTACCCATTATTATATGAACTTCAGCACATCAATCTACTCTGTTTATATCTCCCCAAGGAAGATGGTGTATCCCCAGACGCCGAATACATAACTCAAATTATATTTTCAATCTTCCTGCAATGATAACTCTAAACCTATTTTCAAAGTATTTAAATGATTGATGATTGAATGTCCATTCTAAGATAATAATCCCAAAAGAGCATATCTGTTTCTATATTTATTGACAAATAAAATATTATTTTTAACTCAACTCATCATATTTTTCAACCTTCCTTCAAAGTATTTAAATGATTGATGATTCAATGTCCATTCTAAAATTCATAATCCCAAAAGCGCATATCTGTTTCTATATTTGTTCACAAATAAAATATTATTTAAAAAAAAATTATTTATATTATTATTTTATTATATTATTTTTAGAATTTGCAAATTGTTTTCAGTTATTCATTTCCTCTATACCTATATATGTGGTCCATATATATGCAACCTAAATATGTGACACAATCTCAGTTCTGACTCCCCTTTGTGTTATATGTAATGAAGCCCACCACCTCCCACCCCCACCCCTCTCCCCTTCTCCACACCTCTCTCACTATTACACAAGATCTGCAACCCCATTGAGTTCTTTGTTTCTCATCTGATATCATTAAATACCTTTGTTTATTTAGTGTCACTCAATATAGCTGGAGGTCCCAGAGGTGGGTGGGGGGAATCCGGGTGGGGGATGTGGGTTGAGCATAAATGGTAAACAAACAATCTATATAAAAGGGGTACTCAAATACAAAAAGAATTGAGAATTTTAAGTATGTGATTATCAACTGAAATGAGTTCATAACTGTAGGAGCTGTGCCAAAATTAACTGAGGCAAGTTGAATAAAACTGGGCTAGTTGAGGGTTAAAAATCCCCTAGTTTTACTACATAAGGATATAATTTCATTAATATTGGGACTTAAAGCTCACTTAAAGTGTCCATTTTGCCTACTTGAATATGTTTAACCAGTTTCATTTTAAAAAGTGAAAAACTCAGCAAGCAGAGGTATAACACACAAAAATAAGTTCTTAAAAGACTAAGATAGCCATAACATTATTAATATTCAAAATTTAAATAGACAGGCATTTCCTTTTAAAAATTCAAAGATTTCAGCTCTATAACCCACATAGTTTGACAGTTACTGGGCTTTAAAGTGGCATAATATCCATAAATTGGGTTTCTGTGGGCATTTTACAATTGTTAAAGAGACCTTAGCAATTAAACTACAGATCTGAAACTTTTTGGGGGACATACATAACAAACAAAAATTATATATAATACAGTTTAAGACTTGTCACACTAAGCATTTCCAAATAACAGGGCAAAATACGGAAAAAATGTCAAAAAAGGCACTTGGGTGAGTGTCTATGGCCCTCATACACAGGTTAAATGTCTACTAAAAACCTTGATTTTCGGCATATGTAAAAAGGACATAATAATGCATTCCCAGATGGGATTTCAGCTCCATCAATCACATAGTTTAACAGTTACAGGGCTTAAAGGTGGTAAAAAGTCCAAATATTGGGTCATTGTGGGCCTTTTAGAGATCTCGATGTGGCTTTCAAATTAAAGCTTCAGACTTAAAATTTGTTACATACTAAGATTACACATAGAATATGTATCTAATAAAGTTTGAAACTTCTCAGACTTACCATTTCCAAGTTACAGAGCAAAATATGTGAAAAATGTCTTAAAAGGGTCACTCAGGTGGGTGTTTAAGGTCCTCATACACAGGTTAAATGTCTACTTGAAGCCTTGATTTTTGGCACATGTAAAAAGAACATAATAATGTATTCCCAGATGAGATTTCAGCTCTATCAGTCACATAGTTTAACAGTCACAGGCCTTAAAATTGGCATAAAGTCCAAATACTGGGTCTTTATGGGGCCTTCTAGAGACCTAAATGTGGCCTTCAAATTAAAGCTTCAGACTTAAAATTTGTCACATACTAAGATTACACATAGAATATGCATCTAATACAGTTTGAAACTTCTTAGACTTACCATTTCCAAGTTACAGGGCAAAATATGTGAAAAATGTCTAAAAATGGTCACTCAGGTGGGGATTTATGGTCCTCATACACAGGTTAAATGTCTTCTTAAAGCCTTAATTTTTGGCACATATAAAAATAACATACTAATATCTTCTCAGATAGGATTTGAGCTCTATCAGTCACATAGTTTGACAGTCACAGGGCTTAAAAGTAGCAAAAAGTCCAAATATTGGGTCTTTGGGAGCCTTTTAGAGACCTCAATTTGACCTTCAAAATTAAAGCTTCAGACTTAAAATCTGTTACATACTAAGATTACACACAGAATATATATCTAATACAGTTTGAAACTTCTCAGACTTACCATTTCCAAGTTACAGGGAAAAAGATGTGAAAAATGTCTTATAAGGGTCACTCGGGTGGGTGTTTATGGTCCTGATATACAGGTTAACTGTCTATTAAAGGCCTAAATGTTGGGGCACATATAAGAAAACACATAGATATATTCCCAGATGATATTTAACTTAGATGAGAGACATAGTTTGAAAGCTACAGTGCTTGAAAGTGGCAAAAAGTGCATAAATTGGGTCTCTGTGGGCACTTTTGAGACCTTAAGTCGACCCCTTTGGGTAAACCTACAGCCCTAAAATTTTCTACAGACAAGGATTACATATCAAAGTTATACCTAGCGCAGTTTGAGACTCATCAGAATTATCACTTCCAAATTATAGGGCAAAATATGTGAAAAGTATAGCAAAAAATCCCTAAGTGGGGGTATTTATGGGCCTCAAACACAATTTTCTCCTCAACTTAAAGTCATGATTTTCGGCACATGTACTTAGAACATATTAATGTGTTGTCAGGGAAAATTTCAGCCAGCTGAGCATCATAGTTTGTGACCTACAGGGCTCTAAGTGGCCAAAAGTGCAATTTCTGACCTTAAGGTGGCCATAAGTTCTTTTTTACTGGGAGTTTAAGGTCACCTTAAAATAGGGATCTTCCTTTGGGCACCCTTAACATGTGTACCAAGTTTGAAAAAAAAATATTAATTTGTTTTTGAGTTATCGCGTCCACAAGGAAATTTCTACGGCGGCGGCGGCGGCGGCGGCGGCGCGACGGACCTGAATCCAATATATCCCCGACTTTCGTCTGGGGATATAATTATATCTAAATAGAAATGAGCATTATTCATAAGATTTAAATAGGCTTGTGGGAACATTGACCTTTTATTTACTCATTGGGATAGATGTGGTCACAGCATTGTGTCATAAACTTCTTGCCTTTCTAAAGGCTCAAATTTTACTATGCCATTTTCTAAAATGTAAATAGGTATATGGCATTTATAAAGCACTGTTACTCTTTAATAGTAGTAGTTTTATGGTGTAATGTTCAATCTATTATAAGTATTGATGCTTTATGCTTTCTGAGCCAGAACATTTATTCAATTAAGTTTTCACAATGTATAACCAAAGAAAACAAAATAAAGCTTAAATTTTTCTTTGATGTTAATGCATAAACTTCCACACTGTCTGCTTAACTTTCACTTCTTCTCTCAGCACTGCATGTTTTTATTTTCAAAAACCTTTTTCTACTGTATATTATATTGCGGTGAACCTTTTTGGGATGCTTAGTTTTTGTTAGCAAAAACATTCTTCTAGTTAAAATTTTTAATTATGGACATATTTTTTTTGCTTTTTCCGCCGTCCGGCGTCCCACTTGGTTTCCAGACATTTTAGGCAACAGTTCTTATCCTATCTTTACCAAATTTGGCATGCAGGTTTATTGGGTTAATAGCTTGTATGGGATTGCTTTTGGTGATGATAGCTCTATAGCTAACTGAGTAATAGCTACTTTGCTACTTTTGAGTAGCTCTTTGGTTTCCAGACATTTTAAGGAATGCTATTAAGCCTAGCTTTCTGAAATTTGGTATGGAGGTTCATTGGGTTAATAGCTTGTATGGGATTGCTTTTGGGGGGAATTGCTTCATAGATGAGTGAGTAATTAATTAAATAAATGAGTAATTAGCTATTTTGAATACTGAAAAAGGCAAATGTGGCAGCTATTTTGAATTTTCGAATTTTTGCCAAAAATGGCAAAACACAAATTTGCTTCTATCTCCTTTACCATGCGAGATAAGAGCGATTTCGTCGAAATGTTCGACCCACAGGGTATCTAAGGAATGTAATCTTTGCAATTTTCAAAAAATTTTCCCCTCCCCAAAAATGGCGGCCATTTTGATTTTTCGAATTTTTGCCAAAAATGGCAGAACACAAATTTGCTTCTATCCTTAACCGTGCGAGATAGAGCGATTTCGTTGAAATTTTCGACCCATAGGGTATCTAAGGAATGTAACCATTTAAAACATTGGGCATTTGGTTTTCCAATGATAAAAATGAAACTGTTGATCTAAATTTTAAGCTTAGGCTTGACAAGATGAAAACATTACTGAACATCTGGAATTCTAGAAATCTGTCACTAAAAGGGAGAATAACTATACTGAAGTCTCTGATATTACCACAAATCTTATTCTTATTCAATTTAATTTATGTACCAGTCTACATTCTTGACCAAATTAATGAGATGTTTTTTAAATTTTTATGGAGGAATAAAGCTCCAAAAATAAGGAAAGACACTATAGTTGCTCCAATTGAACTAGGAGGCTTGAAAATGGTTGATGTATATTCTATGCATACAGCAGCTAAAATTAGCTGGATTAAAAGACTTTGTACAAATGAAGATACAGACTGGAAACTGTTATTCTACAAAATGTTATCTTTAGAAAAAAATATGCTAAACAAAAAAGTTAGTTTATCTCAGATTGTTAAAAATAACATGTCGTCATTTCATAAACAAGTATTAGAAAGCTGGTACAATTTTTATGGGACTGATCCAAATAGTACTGAAGAAATATTAAATGAATATATCTTGTACAATAAAAATATAACCATAGCTAAAAAATCTATCTCTTTGAACCAGTTTCCAAATAAATTTGGTTACAATATCAAAGTTAGACATATTCTAGACCAAAATTGCAAAATTTTGAATAAAGATATTTTAAACTTATCACTAGATACAAAGTTGACTCAACTGTCATATAATTCAATCATCAGTGCAATTCCCAAAGAATGGAGACAAAAAATAAAAGAAATAGGCACTAGACCTGAAAACAGATCATCTGATGAAATTCGTATTAAAGTTGATAACGAACTAGTCCCTATAAGTAATATTACATCAAAAAAAATTTATAATGAGCTGATAAGGTTTCGGTCAAAGCCACCAACATCCTTAATATCATGGATTGAACTCTACCCCTTCTTAGAAAAATATAACTGGAATGACACATTTGTGCTTCCTTATAAAGTAATAAAAGAAACGTATATGCAGAGTTTTCAATACAAAGTATTAAATAGAGTTATTAACTGTAATTTTAATCTATTTAAGTGGGGTATAAAAAATTCACCGAATTGTGCTTACTGTGAAAATATTGATACAGTGACACACCACTTCTTTGAATGTGCTGATTGTATCGAGTTCTGGAAGAAAGTTGAACAATGGCTGTTTGAAAAATTGAAAGTTAAGTTTAATTTAACAGTGTGTGAGGTAATTTTTGGGATACCTTTTTCAAATGACAGCTTGATGCAAATTATTAATTATGTTATTATTTTGGCAAAATATTTCATAAATAAACAGAGACATAATGGTAAAAAACTGACATTTCATAGCTTTATCTATACTTTGAAAGAAAATGTTAAAATATATATCAGTTTGGTAACAGTAAGACTTAACGGAGAATCAGAAACAACTTTACTGCAGTATTATGAATCACTAATGAGTGATTAATTTCCTCATTCAATAATCTTTAATAAAAATAAAATACCAGCGGAGACTGAAATATGTTTGTGTTTGTGAAATTGTCTTTTTAAATGTCCTGTGTATTATGTATATGTTGTATTGAATGTAGATAACTGTTGAATGTATACATTCAACGGGTCAAACCGTTGAATGTATAGATTCAATGGGCAAACTGTTGAATGTATACATTCAATGGCTCAGCTGTGGAATGTATAGATTCAATGGGTGAAACTGTTGAATGTGTACATTCAACACCTAGGCCATTGAATGTATACATTCAACACTTGAGCCATTGAATCTATACATTCAACAGTTATCTACATTCAATACAACATATATATTGTTATGTCTATTTTATGTCAAAATAAAAAGATATAAAAAAAAAAAGAATGTAATCTTTGCAATTTTCAAAAAATTTTCCCCTCCCCAAAAATGGCGGCCATTTTGAATTTTTCGAATTTTTGCCAAAAATGGCAAAACACAAATTTGCTTCTATCTCCTTAACCGTGCGAGATAGAGCGATTTCGTCGAAATTTTCGACCCACAGGGTATCTGAGCATTGTATTCTTGGCAATTTTCAAAAAATTTTCCCCTCCCCAAAAATGGCGGCCATTTTGAATTTTCGAATTTTTGCCAAAAATGGCAAAACACAAATTTCCTTCTATCTCCTTAACCGTGTGAGATAGAGCGATTTCGTCGAAATTTTCGATCCACAGGGTATGTAAGGAATGTAATCTTTGAAATTTTCAAAAAAATTTCCCCTCCCCAAAAATGGCGGCCATTTGAATTTTCGAATTTTTGCCAAAAATGGAAAAACAGGAATTTGCTTCTATCTTCTTAACCGTGCAAGATAGAGTGATTTCATCAAAATTTTTGACCCAACCAATGCAAAAAGGCATGAAGCTGAAATAATTTACATCTACACTAATAAATATTTAAGCATCATTGATATATTTTACAAATGAAACAGGGTCTTGTAAGACTACTGTACAATTTTAGCAAAAGGTTCATGGGGTGGACATTACACATGATAATGTGTGTTCTTCTATGCTATCCTGTTTCTATTCGCATCTACTATCAACAGGGTGTCCTATTTCTAGTTTTATTACGCTAAAATAGCTTACCATGTGGAACTGAATGCTGAATGCAACTGCTCGGTGGAGGGATTACAGCCGAGACTGGAAGTATTTGTCAATTTTTCTTGGATTTGAATAAATTAGATTAGAATGAATGTATTAGAAAGACCAGTATGAGTCCCACTTACAGTGCCCTGGTTCCAGGAACTGGGCCTGTAAGGAGCTAAACACCAGAATACTTGAATGGATGACACAACTGGAACTGTCTGGATGTCTGGTTACAGGAGGAAGTGCAGCTGTGCTCACTTAATGGAGTATAGCCCCAAGGGCTTCGCCACGAATGAAAACAAGCCCTGGGCTTGAAAAGATCACATAACTTCCAACCCTTATAGTGAGATTATGGGATCACCTGAATAAGTACTTAATACATTATACATGTTAAATACTGTACTGAATAAAACATAAAAGACCTACCAACATCCTGAAGAGGTAATCATATACCTAGACCCTAAGATTTAGACTCCTTAAGACTTGGCTGCAGCGGGTGTACCCCTCCCCCCCCCCTTCTTTTCCTTTCGAGGAGGACTAGTCTGAGGGGAAGTGTCTAGCACTTGTAGAGCTGTTACTACTGGACCCAGATAAATATTGTCGTTGTCCGACCAAGTAAGGTCCTTTAGATAAAAATGTGTTGTGAGCTTTCCAGTGACAGTTTTGAGAGTGGTCCACGTAAACCCCACCAAAAAAGCCTTAGACGCCGCAAAGGCCCTAATGTCATGTGCTTTAACTTGGACCAAGGACTGTTGGTCTGCTTGTTTGTAACAAAGTAGGATAGTTTGTTTTAACCAAGAAGAGAGAGTAGCGGGTCTGAGGTATGTCCTTTCTTGAAGGAAATAGAGTAGGGATTGACCCTCTCAGGTCTTTCGTTCAATACAAATAGTACATCAAGGCCCGAACTGGACACAGGATCCTGTCTTCTTTGAATTGTCTATCCACGATGGTAGTCAAAGCAGGGATAGTCACTGGAGACACAATTTGAAAACCTCTTGCTAGTTGGTTTTTGGCTATGAAGTCTGAAAAGGGGAACAAGGTAACCTTTTCCCATTGGCCTAGATGAGATACTTTGTTTGCAACCCAGGCATGAATTTCGCTGCGGCACTTGCCGGAGGCCAAAGCTAGCAAGAAAGCAGTTTTGAGAGTAAGAAGTTTGAGGTCTGTGTCTTTCATAGGCGCAAAGGGTGCTTTATGAGCTCATTTAGAACCTCAGAAAGATTCCTGGAATTTTTGGGATGATCCCTGTGAAAACTGGACAGAAACCTGTTAAGGCCTGAGCTTTGGGAAATATGGTGCCCAGCTGGGCCCAAGGTGTCAGCAATGGCTGTCCTGTAAGCATCAGTGGTCAAAGGGTGCCTGTTTAGATCTTGGTACAGGTACATGAAAAAGTCTGAGACTTGTTTCACAGAGGGAGTGGAGAAATCCACCGAATTTTCTCTGCACTATTTCTC
This sequence comes from Sabellastarte sp. h YS-2021, assembly GCA_964017235.1. NCBI lineage: Eukaryota > Metazoa > Annelida > Polychaeta > Sabellida > Sabellidae > Sabellastarte > Sabellastarte sp. h YS-2021. Next base: position 75,843,953 of record OZ024931.1, read on the forward strand.
AAATAGGGCCCACTTTGACTTGTAGATGGTCCTTGTTGATAATTCTCTCTGCCACCTCCATAGAGGAGCCTTGTTCTTGGAGCTGTCCACTCCTAGACACCAGAGGTGGAGGTTGAGATGTGGTGGATTGCTGTGAAACACATAGTTGTGGGACTGTTTGAGAAGTGTTGTTGACACTGATAATTGGAGTGGATATCTGTTGAGAGCTGCACTAGGTCCCAAAACCAGGACATCCCTGGCCAGCCTGGTGTTATTACAATAATGATGCAATTGTGTTGCCCGATTTTTGAAGGAGAGCCATGGGAGGGTAAGCATAAGCAGTGAGACCCAACCAGTTAATGTTTCAGAGCATCTATGTCTCAAGACATTTGGTCTGAGACTGGAGATGCATACAGTGGAACTTGTGGTTCAGACAAGTGGCAAATAGATCTACATGAGGAGTGAACCACTGTTTGAACAGAACTGTTTTAACACCTGCGGATGCAGTGACCATTCTGGTTTGCGTGGATAGGTCAGCCATCACATTCAGACACCCTGGAATGGGTCTGGCTCGTAGGGTTATCTGGTAATGATGGCACCAGGTCATGATTTCCCACAGGAGAGTGCACATCTCTGCTGACTGGGTTCCTCCTTATTTGTTTATGCAGGCAACTACTGTTGAGTTGTTCGTAGCAACTAACACTTTGGTTCTGGCACTGGTTGTTGAACCTTTAAAGAGCCAAAGAAAGCGCCTTTAACTCTAGAACATTTAGGTGTAGCCTTTTTCTCCATTGAGGCAAGCAACCCAATTAGCGACATCAAACATCTTGCAGTCAAATGTTTGACTTTTAAGCGTAGGATCATATCCTTAAGATTGAGCCATCTCTCTGAGAGGGTTTTACAAGGCCTGAATCTAGGTAGTATTTGTAGCCCATAAAACACCTCAGTAGGTTTGAGTTCGGACTTCTTCTGATTTATGTGGGCGTCTGACGGGTCCATCGACGACAGGTCCATTCCCCTGGAATCAGAGAGGCCCTGGTGGGTTCTGGAGTTTCCATTTTGAACTTTTCTACAAGTAGAAAGGTGTTGAGCCTGCTTAGGTCTACCACTGGCCTGCACCCTTGGTTAGGCTAGGGGACTAGAAACAGGCGATTGTAAAACCCGATAGATTTACATTTTTTACCACACAGCCCTTAAGGGCTGTTGGGGTATTGTTTTCACCCATGGTGTCCGGATGGGTGGGTGGGTGGCGGAAAGAAGTTTGTCCGGGCTGTATCTCAGATACCATAAGGTGTAGGAAGTTGATACTTAGTAGGTACATTGGTTAGGTGTAGGTGTGCAACGTCATGGTCTGACCTTGATTTGACCTTTGACCTTGCGGTAGTGACCCTTGACCTACAAAATCTTGTCCAGGCTATATCTCGGAAACCGCAAGGTGTAGAAAGTTGATACTTGGTAGGGACATTGGTTAGGGGGTGTAGGTGTGCAACGTCATGGTGTGACCTTAATTTGACCTTTGACCTTGCCTTAGTGACCCTTGACCTACAAAATCTTGTCCAGGCTATATCTCAGAAACCTTAAGGTGTAGAAAGTTGATACTTAGTAGGGACATTGGTTAGGGGGTGTAGGTGTGCAACATGATGTGACCTTGATTTGACCTTGCCATAGTGACCTTGACTTATAAAATATTGTCCTGGCGATATCTCAGAAACTGTAAGGTGCAGAACGTTGATACTTGACAGGGACATTGGGGGGATTGTAGGTGTGCAATGTCATGGTATGACCTTGACCTCTAAAATCTTGTCCAGGCTATATCTTGGAAACGGTAAGGTGTAGCAAGTTGATACTTGGTAGGGACATTGGTTAGGAGGTGTAGGTGTGCATCGTCATGGTGTGACCTTGATTTGACCTTTGACCTTGCTGTAGTGACCTGACCTATAAAATTTTGTCTGGGCTACTTCTTGGATTCCATAAGGTGTAGAAGGTTGACACTTGGTAGGGACATTGGTATCATGGTGTGACCTTTTTGCTCTGGCAAAGTGTTCAGCTGCCATATTTGAGACAACTTTCTCTTATGACAAGGATATATGGATTGCTGATTATTGTATGCACTTTTACATAATTATGCTGCCATATTTGAGACAACTTTCTCTTATGACAAGGATATATGGATTGTTGATTATTGTATGCACTTTTACATAATTATGCTATTTCCATTAACAGCTATTCTCCAATTAATAAATTTTACAGCTTCATATGTTTTAGTTTACTGATTAATGCTGTCATCTTGCTATTGAATCGTCTTGTTTTAGTACTTTATATTGACATACATTTTCTTTCTCCTAGATGTTATTTTCTCTAGTTAAACATTATTTGGACCTTTATATAAGTGACACTGCACTGAATGTATTCCCGTCTTTGTACTGTTTCACTGCTTCTGTATGTTGTGGTGTTGAAAACTATTTCCCCAGGCTGTGGGTTACGGGCATCTCTGATGCTATTTTTACTCTTTTTATTGTGTTCTCTGACAGAAGAGACTGGATACAAGAGGCCAGAGCTAGATTTGATGAGCCTTCTATCCTGAGTGAATCAGGGGAACTCTGGTTAATTTTGGATTGGTGATGAATGGTAGAACGTAATCATTGGTAAGAATGTTTACACGTTGTTTGAGCATGTTTGTTTGCCAGCCTCTTCTGAAAGAGCAGAGACCTCTCATTGGTGGACTGAGGGAGGCTTTAAAGGAGTCATTGGGAGGAGGGGTTTCCACGCCCTCATCCCCTTGTGTGAGGTCAAAAATGACCTCTGGAGCCTCTGCTACTCGATTTCCCCCTACCTGGGGAAAATGATGGTTACTGCGTGGAATGGATTTGACCCCCACAGGGGTGTTTCCTGTAGGAGTCTCTTGGTTGTGGGGACCGTGTACGGGCTGATTTGATAGGGCCTAAACCCTAAGTGTTTTTACGGGTGTCTTGAGGAACTCTTGTCCTTCCTTAACTAATTGTGAATGGAACAAAGGAGAGGCACAGAATAGGAAGCTCTAAGTTCTTAAGATCTGGTATCTCCCAGGTGAGGTTGAAGGTGGGTCATTTCAGCCTCGCGTCTAATAAGCGCTGAATTCCCCATAGAGTATAAGTCTCTCTGGAGAAGTGGGCTAAGGCCTTACTTGACAGGCTAAGGGACTCTTTTAGATAACGATCCTCACAGTCTAGTCACAGGTCTTTTCATAATTGTTTTTTTTTGGTTGCTTATGCACCCTTTGAATCTGAGTCTGATCTGTTTGGCAGTAGCCTTGATACTGTCTTAACTATTTGTATTCAGAAAATACCTAGGTAAGGGCAACCAAAAATTAAGGGTACAGAGATTTTGCCTTGCCTGAAGCTCAAACTCTTTGACTACCAGTAGGTGACCTAGCCCATAGGGGCCCCAGAGGGATTAGGGGAGATACAGATTTTGAAATCTTGTAATTTGTCCTGAATTGTACCCCTAGTGGAACCAGGGGTTTTAAAGATATATTTTCAGGTAAATTAGCAGCCTGAAAGTCCTGTTTAAATTTATCAAAAACATCTTTAAGTTGGGGACTGAGTGGGAGCATAGCTGAAGGGCCCCTTGCCGTAAGCTCCTGTTGGCCTGTTACATTATTCAGAGACCAGACTGTGGTCACCGTGGAGGACCTAGGCATACTGTCCCTGAAGTAAGGAGATTCAAGAAACTGCCTAAGTTTTAAAGTCCTCGGAACATTGTTGACAGCAAGTCAGGCAAACCTACTTCCATAAATATACAGAGTCTGGGTCTGATTTGATGGATCTTGTTCAGAAGCCCTTTTGGGCTTGAGCACTTTTTGACTTTTTAAAGCAAGTGTGTGTTCGGACTAGGATTGTTCAGAGTTCTGAACTGAAACAAGCAATCAGTGCCTGTGAACGGGCTCTGTGTCAGCTGATTTTGTGTTTTGAGTTTCAGAGTAGAAGTGACAGAAAAGGAAACAAAAGTTGTGCCCTGCAAATGGTATTCAGAAGGAAAGTAACAAGTTAACTGTTTAGGTGTAAAAGTTGGTTAAAAACATTTTTAAAGAAAATACTGCAAATGCAATAGTTTTTGAGTTACAACTGATTAACTCAACAGAGTAAACCTCAAAGTAGCTATAGGTCAGCTATGGGATGAGCTACAGGTCTGCAACTTTACTATGTTATAGCTGACCCAAAAGTAGGTGAACAACGTATTTAAACAAAATACTCTAACTGCAATAGTTTTGAAGTTACAACTGATTTACTCAACAGTGAGAACCTGAAAGTAGCTATTGCTCAGCTATGCCATGACATACAGGTCTCCAAATTTGCTATGTTATAGCTGATCCAAATGTAGGTGAACAATATATTTAAACAAAACACTCTAAATTTGGAAATTTTAATTACTTAAATTGAAAATTTTAATTACTTAAATGTAGCTTTTATAAGCTACAAGCTTACCATGTGGGACTTAATGCTGTTCTTGGGTTGCCACACCCGGGGCCAACGTCTTAGAAAAAAAGACAGTTCTTGTTAGCCACCGGATACACTGCTAGCTGTCGTCATGTGATAACTTCTGACCAATCGCCCCACTTTCTCATTGAAATTTTCTAAAACCTACCCCTCAGCTGTAAACAGCGGGGAGGCAGGGTGGGACTCTTCTAAGTCTCACATGGTAAGCTTGTAGCTTATAAAAGCTACATTTAAGTAATTAAAATTTTCAATTTTATTACGCTACAATAGCTTACCATGTGGGACTTAATGCTGAATTCAACCGCCCAGTGGCGAGATTACAGCTGAGACTGGAAGATATGTCATTTTTCTAAGATTTTGAATTAATATGTATAGAATAGTGCCAGAAATACCAGTCTGAGTCCCATTTACAGTGCCCCGATCCCGAAGACCGGGCCTGTAAGGAGCCAAAAACCTAAATAAAACTAGAGGATCGCTCGCAAAAAAAAAGATAATGTTTTTGCATAGCAAAAACAAAGCGTCCCGAAAAGGATATAAAGGTGAGTGCTAAAGTATTAAGAAAATGCTTCGTTTCTAGCCTTATACTGTTGTGGCAACCAAAGTCAGCGCAGTCTGCTCTATCTAGCACGGTTTTCAAGATATAAGCATTTTTGTGTTTTGCAAAAAATAAAAAAATTAAAAATGTCCGCTATATTTGGCGAGACAAAAATATTTTGAAAATTGGCATGGCTACTCTGCAGATACCCAGCAGGTCCAAAATTTTGTTGAGTTCGCTCCATATAGCACGGTTTTCGAGACATAAGCATTTTTGTGTTTTGCAAAAACTTTGAAAATTCAAAATGGCCACCATTTTTGGGGAGACAAAAATTTTTGTCAAGACCACTGCCGCAGTGTGTATCTCCCGCCGAGCATTAAAGCAGAAGAAATAGCTTTTCCGAGATATTCACAATTTTTCATTTTCGTGTGTGAAAGGTCTTCCAAAAGTAGGTGAATGAGTTATTTGAGAAAAATTGGCTATCTGCAATACTATTAAGAGATAATTCACATTTACTCATTTTCAGTTGGTGAATAATTATCTATGGGTCTGAAACTTCACCAAGTGAAAGCTCTCCCAAAAGTAGGTGAATGAGTTATTTGAGAAAAATTGGCTATCTGCAATACTTTTAGAGATAATTCGCATTTACTCATTTTGAGTAGGTGAGTAATTAGCTATGGGTCTGAAACTTCACCATGTGAAAGCTCTCCCACAAGTAGATGAACGAGTATTTGATAAAAATTGGGTATCCGCAATACTTTTACAGATAATTAGCATTTACTCATTTTGAGTAGGTGAATAAATAGCTATGGGTCTGAAACTTCACAGAGTGAAAGCTCTCCCAAAAGTAGGTGAATGAGTTATTTGAGAAAAATTGGCTATCTGCAATACTTTTAGAGATAATTCACATTTACTCATTTTGAGTAGGTGAATAATTAGCTATGGGTCTGAAACTTCACCAAGTGAAAGCTCTGCCAAAAGTAGGTGAATGAGTTATTTGAGAAAAATTGGCTATCTGCAATACTTTTAGAGATAATTCACATTTACTCATTTTGAGTAGGTGAGTAATTAGCTATGGGTCTGAAACTTCACCAAGTGAAAGCTCTCCCAAAAGTAGGTGAATGAGTTATTTGAGAAAAATTGGCTATCTGCAATACTTTTAGAGATAATTCACATTTACTCATTTTGAGTAGGCGAGTAATTAGCTATGGGTCTGAAACTTCACCAAGTGAAAGCTCTCCCAAAAGTAGGTGAATGATTTATTTCAGAAAAATTGGCTATCTGCAATACTTTTAGAGATAATTCGCATTCACTCATTTTGAGTAGGTGAGTAATTAGCTATGGGTCTGAAACTTCACCATGTGACAGCTCTCCCACAAGTAGATGAATGAATTATTTGATAAAAATTGGGTATCCGCAATACTTTTACAGTTAATTAGCATTTACTCATTTTAAGTAGGTAAATAATTAGCTATGGGTCTGAAACTTCACCATGTGAAAACTCTCCCAAAAGTAGGTGAATGAGTTATTTGAGAAAAATTGGCTATCTGCAATACTTTTAGAGATAATTCGCATTTACTCATTTTGAGTAGGTGAGTAATTGGCTATGGGTCTGAAACTTCACCATGTGAAAGCTCTTCCAAAAGTAGGTGAATGAGTTATTTGAGAAAAATTGGCTATCTGCAATACTTTTAAGAGATAATTCGCATTTACTCATTTTGAGTAGGTGAGTAATCATCTACGGGTCTGAAACTTCACCATGTGAAAGCTCTCCCAAAAGTACATGAATGAGTTATTTGATAAAAATTGGGTATCCGCAATAGTTTTTGAGATAATTAGCATTTACTCATTTTGAGTAGGTGAGTAATTAGCTACGGGTGTGAAACTTCACCAAGTGAAAGCTCTTCCAAAAGTAGGTGAATGAGTTATTTGAGAAAAATCGGCCATCTGCAATACTTTTAAAGGTAATTTGCATTTACTCTTTTTGAGTAGGTGAGCAATTAGCTATGGGTCTGAAACTTCACCAAGTGAAAGCTCTTTGGGATAGCTGCTCTGCAGAGATACCCTGAAGATAAAAAATTTCGTCGAAATCGCTCTATGTAGCACGGTTTTCGAAATATTAGCATTTTTGTGTTTTGCAATTTTTGCGCAAAAATTCGAAAATTCAAAATGGCCGCCATTTTTGGCAAGATAAAATTTTTTTGAAAATTGGCATGGCTACTCTGCAGAGATACCCTGCGGGTCAAAAATTTCGTCAAAATCGCTCTATCTAGCAGGGTTTTCGAGATATAAGCATTTTTATGTTTTGCAATTTTTGCGAAAAATTCGAAAATTCAAAATGGCCGCCATTTTTGGCGAGACAAAAATTTTTTGAAAATTGGGATAACTACTCTGCAGAGATACCCTGTGGGTCAAAAATTTCGTCGAAATCGCTCTATCTAGCACGGTTTTCGAGATATAAGCATTTTTGTGTTTTGCAATTTTTGCAAAAATTTCGAAAATTCAAAATGGCCGCCATTTTTGGTGAGACAAAAACTGTTTGAAAATTGGGAAAAGTACTCTGCAGAGATATCCTGCGGGTCAAAAATTTTGTCGAAATTGCTCTATCTAGCACGGTTTTTGAGATATAAGCATTTTGGTGTTTTGCAATTTTTGCGAAAATTTCGAAAATTCAAAATGGCTGCCATTTTGGGCGAGACAAATTTTTTTTGAAAATTGGGAAAACTACTCCGCAGAGATACCCTGTGGGTCAAAAATTTCATCGAAATCACTCTATCTAGCACGGTTTTCGAGATATAAGCATTTTTGTGTTTTTCTTGGAAAATTCGTAATGATTAATTAATCATTAATTACTCTGCCATTTCTTGACCAATCAATGCCAAAATGTAATGATTTCCAGATTTTAATAGAATGAATGTATTTGCCAAGTTTCAGGTGAATTGATAAAATTCCTTTCAAGTTATCATCCGGACAAGCTTCCCCATCGAAAAAAGACATTTTTGGTCATGTGACCTCTCTGATTGGTTGAAATGTCACTGCAGCATATTCAAAAAAATTCCCCAAGGCTACTGCCTAAACCTGCCAAATTTGAAAAGAATCCGCCTAACGGTTAGAGAGTTATAAGGAAAACAAAATGCGGAGCCGGCGGAGCCTGAAGCTCTCCCATACACAAACAAGCGTCCCGCAAGGGATGCTTAATGAGAGACAGTGCTGAAACTGTCTAGATGTTTGATTGTAGGACAGAAGTGCAGCAGTGCTCACTTCGAGGTCTAAGGGTCCCTGAGGGCCCTTCACTAGTGACTGACCAACCCATGGTTGGACATCTCATAAATTTTTGCAACCTGAATATGAGATTAATGACAACTAAATGCGTTCTTAATAGAAATTACTTGAAAACTAAAAAACAAAATGACCTTACCCGTAACATCTTGAAGGTAAAGAAATACCTAGATCCTGGGAGAGACTCCTGAAGACTTGGTTGTAGCGGATGTCCCCCCCCCCTTTTTTTTTCTTTCCGAGGACAACTGGTCTGAGGGGAAGGATCTAGGACTTGTTGTGCCGCCACTACGGGTCCCAGATACAAATTGTTGTCGGTGTCTGACCAAGTAAGGTCTTTTAGGTAAAAATTTGTAAATGTGCTGTGAGCTTTCCAGTGACAGGCTTGCATGATTTGGTCCACCGATACCCCACTGTAAAAGGCCTTAGAGGCCGAGAAGGCCCGGATGTCATGCGCTTTAACTTGGACCAAGTCCAAGGCTTGTTGGTCTGCTTGTTTGTAACAAAGTAGGATGGTTTGTTTCAACCAGGAAGAGAGCGTAGTGGGTCTGATGTCTGAGGTATGTCCTTTCTTGAAGGAGATGAATGGGAGGGAACGAGACCCTCTCAGGTCTTGGTTCGGTCCAGATAATACCTCAGGGCCCGAACCGGACACAGGGTCCTGTCTTCTTTGAATTGTCTATCTACATTGATAGTCAAAGCAGGAATAGTCACCGGAGACACACTTTGAGAACCTTCTCTTGCTAGTTGGTTTTTGGCTATGAAATCAGAAGAAGGGAACAAGGCGACCTTTTCCCATTGGCCTAGATTAGATATTTTGTTTGCGACCCAGGCATGGATTTCGCTACGGCGTTTGCCGGAGGCCAAAGCTAGCAAGAAAGCAGTCTCGAGAGTAAGATGTTTGAGGTCTGTGTCTTTCATGGGCTCAAATGGTGATTTTGTGAGCTCGTTGAGGACAACAGAAAGGTTCCACTTAGGTAAATTTCTGGAACTTTTTGGACGATCCCTGTGGAAACTGGAGGGTAACCTGTGAAGGTCTGGATTATGTGCAATATGGTTGGCCGTTGGGCCCAAAGTGTCAACAATTGCAGTCCTGTAACCATCAATGGTCGAGGGGCGCCTGTTTAGGTCTTGGTACAGGTACATGAAAAAATCTGAGATTTGTTTCACAGATGGAGTGGAGAAATCCACCGAATTTTCTCTGCACCATTTTTCAAAAGGGGGCCACTTTGACTTGTAGATGGTCCTTGTTGATGACCGCTGAGGAGCAGCAATTCTCTCTGCCACCTCCACAGAGAGGCCTTGTTCTTGGGAGTTGTCCGCTCCTCGACACCAGGCGTGGAGGTTCAGCTGTTGTGGGTTGTTGTGGAACACATAGTTGTGGGACTGTTTGAGTAGGGTCGTTGACACTGGGAGTTGTAGTGGGATCTCTGTTGAGAGCTGCACTAGGTCCCAAAACCAGGGCATCCCTGGCCAGCCTGGGGCTATTACGATGATCAGACAATGGCACTGCTTGATCTTTTGGATCACCTTGTGTAGACGAGCCGAAGGAGGGTACGCATAGGCCATAAGGTTCGTCCAGTTTATGTTCAGAGCATCTATGTCCCAAGCCTTTGGGTCTGGGACAGGAGATACGTACAGTGGAAGTTTGTGGTTCAGATGAGTGGCAAATAAGTCTACATGAGGTGTGAACCACTTCTGGCAGATCTGTTTGAACACCTGCGGATGCAGAGACCATTCTGTTGACTGCACTTGGTTGGACCTGGACAGCAGGTCGGCCATCACATTCAGGCACCCTGGAATGTGCCTGGCTTTCAATGTTATGTGGTAGTGATGGCACCAGGTCATAATCTTCCACAGGAGAGCACACATCTCTGCTGAGTGAGTTCCTCCTTGTTTGTTGATGTAGGCTACCACTGTTGAGTTTTCCGTCGCGACTAACACTGTTTGGTTCTGGCACTGGTCCTTGAAGTCTCGAAGGGCCAGGGAGACCACCTTCAATTCTAGGACATTTATGTGTAGCCTTTTTTCCCGATCTGACCACAGACGCTTTGTAAAATCTTGGTCTAAGTGAGCGCCCCAACCTTCGTTTGAGGCGTCGGTAAAGAGTTGGATACTGTGGTCTTTGGGATGAAGGTCTGCGCCTTTCATCACGTTTGAGGGATTTTGCCACCAATCCAGGTGGGCTGCAATGGATTCTGTCAAAGGAAGGAGGTTGTCCAGCGACTGACTATATCTCCAGTGCTCCCTGAGATTAAACTGAAAGGGCCTCATGTGAAGGCGTCCCTCCGGGACCATTTTCTCCGTTGAGGCTAGCAACCCAATTAGCGACATCAAACATCTTGCAGTCAAAACACGTTTTGACTTGAGATGTAGGATCAAATCCTGGAGTTTGAGCCATCTCTCTTGAGTGGGTTTTACAAGGGCTGAATCTAGATGGTACTCGTAGCCCACGAACGAGAACACCTGAGTAGGTTTCATTTCTGATTATTTTATTTTTTTTTATTTATTATCCACCCCAAGGACTGGGTTAGGTCTACCACTGCCAGAGTGTTCACTTGGGCTTCCTCCTGAGACTGGGACCTGGTCAGCCAGTCGTCCAGGTATTGGTGAATTCTGAGTCCTCTTGAGAGGGCCATTAGTTTCACTTCCTTTACAATCATTGTAAAAACCTGGGGGGGTTTGTGGCTAGTCTGAATGGGAGGGAGGTGAACTGGAACACCTGAGATTTGTAGCAAAACCTTAGGTATTTCCTTGAGTTTGGATGGGTGGGGATGTGTAGGTAAGCGTCCGACAAATCTATCGACGATACCCATTCCCCTGGAATCAGGGAGGTCCTGATGGACTCTGGGGTTTCCATTTTGAACTTTTCTACATGTAGAAAAGTGTTGAGCCTGTTTAGGTCTATGACTGGCCTCCACCTTGGGTGAGGCTTGGTACTAGGAATAGGCGACTGTAAAACCCGAGAGATTTTACATTTTCCACCCTTTCTATTGCGTTCTTGACAGAAGAGACTGGATACAGAGGCCAGGACTTGGTCTTTAAAGGGCCTTGTATTCTGACTGGGTCAGGAGTCTGACTGGACTTGGATTTGAAAAGAATGACAGGATTTGTTTGCCAGTCTTATCTGAAAGAACAGAGGCGACCTCCTACTGGTGGACTGAGTGAGGCTGGAGGAGTCATTGGGGGGGGGAAGGGTTTTCATGCCCTCGTCCCCTGGAGTGGGTCGAAAAGACCCTGAAGCCTCGGCTACTCGATTTCCCCCTACCTGGGGAAAACGATGGATACTGCTTGGGATGGAAAGACCCCCATTGGGGTGGTTCCTGTAGGAGCCTCTAGATGTGGGGAATTGGAAAGGGTGATTAATAGGGCCTAAACCCTAAGTGTTATTACAGGTGCCTTGATGAGGGACTCCTGTCCCTCCTAAAGTAGTTGTGAATGGGGAACTTTAAGATCTAAAGAACCAGCATCTCACCTGAATTCACCATACCCCTTCTGACTACTTAAATGCACCATGAAATTGAGTTTGACCTGTCTGGTAGTAGCCTTGCTACTGTCTTAACATATATCCATAACCAGGTTGTATTGAGAAGAACCTAGTGGAGAGCAGCCTAAAGCTCAACTCTTGCTGACCAGAAGGGGAGGAGGGGCTTACCCAAGGAGGCCCCTAGGGAGATACAGATTTGAAAACTTGTGTTTAAAACAAGGTTGTTCCATTTTAAGGGAAAATAGCAGACCAACTTCCTGTTGGCCTAGTACATCATTCAGAGTCCAGACTGTGGGGGATCTAGGCATAAATTCCCTGGGGGCAGGGAGGTTAAAAAAACTGCCTAAGTTTCAATGTCCTCCAAAATGGTTAGGGTGAAGTCAGGCAACCTACTTCCCTAAAAATACAGAGTCAGGACTGAATGAAGGGCCTTGTTTAGAAGCCCTCTTGGGCTTGAGGACTTGGACCCAAGCCTCCAGTAAGTGATATTTACTGCCAGGCTGGTGAAGTATTAGTCCAAGTGTGTGTTAGGATTGTTCAGAGTTCTGATCTGGAACCATCATCTGAACATCAGAATTAAGATCTGATCATCCGAGGATTAGATCTAGATACAATCATCCGAGCATCGGATTTAAGATTAGATCATCCGAGCATTTGAACTTAGTGTAACCTCGGATCTGATATCTGAGCATCAGGTCTAGATGCAATGAAAAAACCGAGTATCAATCATAGTCGGATGGATAGAGGTTGGAAATAATGCATCTGATTCTCGGGTGCATAAAACCTCGGATGAACTAAGATGTTATCTGGCTTCAGATTTAAGCAGGGATCTGATCAACCATGGAGAAAGAAGTTGGATATTATAAATTTTTTATGTAAGCTTTCCTTAAAGCTTCCATGTAAGCTTTGCCTTTCCTTCTTTGAAGGAACTACACAACTGGATTTACGTAAGTAAATCAACAGTGACACAAGGTCACCTGCCCCACCCGCCTCACTGCAGGTAGGGCTAGTTGTGAGATAAGGAAAGCAGAAATTACACAGAATTTGATTAAATAACATAGAATCTAAAAGGCAAGTACAATATTTTTAATATTATGAAACTGGATGACTTAAAATATGATTAAAATAATGGGAAACCAAGGTTACCTTAGTTTGAAGAAACACGTGTAGTCTAGATGATTCTATTCCTGTTTATTTAAGTATTAACATTTTAAATGGACAATAATACAGGAAAGAAGGGATAAAATATTTTATTTTATTATTAATTTTATTTAATTTTATTGAGAAACGCTACTGTAAGAAACACGCGTCTCTCAGCACATGTAGTCTAGACGTGACGTCATCACAGGGGTTTCCCCGAGGATTCCCCCAAGTTAGTTTCGTGCTTTATATCATATTTTAACCCTTAAAATGGACCAATAGAATAGAAGAACGGGGTTAACCCTTGCAAAATTTATTTTATTTTAACAGGCATATATTCCTGTATATAAACTACCTACACGAGACGTGCATTACAAGAAATTGCTGTCTCGACAATAAAAACGGAAGTTGTTCCCGATGATTTCACTCGACCAGGACTCGTTTGTGTTACATTTATATATATTTAAACCCTAAAAAAGGTCCAATAATGAAGCAGATAGGGGTTAAATATTTTATTTTATTTTACTGACAGGCATATATATATATATCCTGTATTAGAACCACATAAACGAGTCGCTGATGATTTACAACGAGAACCCGGAAGTGGACTTCAGTTGTAAAATACAGTAAAGATAATTATCTGAACTATGAAAAGACATCCAATTGTGATTCTATGTAATAAAATAAAGAAACTGATGTAGTTTCCAGATCCAACGACAAGTATATCCTTGTAAAAATGAAATAATATTCCTTGTAAATAAAGCATTGTTAATTCGCGTGGCCAACGAGAAAGTAGGGCAATTGGTCAGAAGTTATCACGTGACGACAGCTAGCAGTGTATCTGGTGGCTAACAAGAACTGTCTTTTTTTCTAAGACGTTGGCCCCGGGTGTGGCAACCCGAAAACAGCATTAAGTCCCACATGGTAAGCTATTGTAGCATAATAAAATGTAGCTTTTATAAGCTACAAGCTTACCATGTGGGACTGAATACTGTTCTCGGATGGCCACAAGGCATCAGGCCAACGTCTAAGAAAAATAGACATTTATAGTTGGTCGTAGCCTCAAGTTGAATAAAGCACAATATGAAGGAATGTTGCTCAAAGTGTATGATTTAATTGACTTTGTTTAAGTTTGTGGATGATATACAGTAAAGAACAGTTAGTCAGTTGTCAGTGTGGACCAGAAACAGTACATACCCAATAAAGTACAATAAGAAGGAACACTGCTCGCTGGTGGGTGTCAGACTCATCGGAAATTTGTGAAATTGGCCTACAGACAGTGAGCGGTGAAAAATATAAGAATTTATAACAGAGTCATTTACAACATACTACAGACAGTGAATGGGGAAAACATAAATAATTAAATAAAAAATTAAAACTAACGCCGTAAAACTAAATAGACAGTAAATGGCCAGTCCTAAGTAGAAAGTGGAAAATGGTTTTTCTATAAATTGGTATAACTGATTTATAACAGTGACATTTACAACAGACTGTAAACATACTATTTATTAACAGTGGGTGTCAATCTCATCGGAAATTTTGGAAATTGGCCTACAGACAGTGAGCGGTAAAAAACATAAGAATTTATAACAGTGACATTTACAACAGTCTGTAAACATACTATTCATTAACAGTGGGCGTCAATCTCATCGGAAATTTTGGAAATAGCCCTACAGACAGTGAGCGGTGAAAAACATAAGAATTAAAAAAAATAAATAAATAAATAAAACCAAATAGACGGTAAATGGCCAGTCCTAAGCCGAAAATGGTTTTTCTATAAATTGGTATAACTGATTTACAACAGTGACATTTAAAAATCAGGAAACTAATCTGCCAGTTTAAATATGGCAGAAAAAGGCAAAAAACATAAATGTGAATTCTCCCCACCGTCACCAGACGTTAGTCCATTCTTGGTGAATAAAATTGAAAAAATTGTGGATGAAAAGCTATTGGCATGGGAGGAAAAATTTAATAAAACATTAGATACTCACTTTGAAGAAACAAAAAAGAGTTGGAAGCAAAACACACTGGAATTGAAACAGGACTTAAAAACAATGTTTGCAGAATATACGTTAAAGTTAAATGACCAATCTGCAGAAATACAACAAGTAAAGAGACAGTTAAATTTAGAAACAGAAAGAAATAACCGTCTGGAAGCAAACTTAAAAAAGAAAAACCTCAGATTTCTCAGAATTTCAGAAGAAATAACAACAGACAATTTAAGCCAGCATGTTATAGAGTCATTGAACAGATGTTCAATTGCCGTTGTCAATACAGATATTGATACTGTCTATCGCCTCCCACAAAAACACAATAAACAGTCAAGACCAGTTTTAGTTACCTTCAATTCATTGGCAATAAGGAATCATGTGTGGAATAATAAGCACAAACTCCATTCAAGCAACCTGACTATCCAGGAAGACTTACCAGCTGAATGGGCGAAACACAGAAAGGAGCTTTGGCCGATCCTGAAACAAGCAAGAAACTTGAATTCAACTGATAATCCAGTTAAATCAAGGTACAAGTGGGGCGGTATTGAAATTAATGGAAAATTTTACAACCAACACAACCTGGAAGAGCTACCTACCCTGTTAAACCCTGGGGAAGTATGGACACCAACAAAAGAGAAGGTTGTGCTGTTCTTCACAAAAAACTCCCCCCTCTCCAACCACTATTTGTCAACTTTTACATTTGAAAATGTAACCTATAATTGCGGAGAACAGTTCATAATGTGCACTAAAGCAAAATTATTTGGTGATCTAGAAAGTGTAAAAGCTATTATGGCTGAAAAAAACCCAAAACTCCAGAAAAAACTGGGGAAAAAGGTAGCAAACTTCAAACTAGAAACTTGGCACAATCAAATCTGTGAACTGATCCAACCTGGTATCCAAGCAAAGTTTGAACAAAATAAACACGCCTTAGAAACGCTTAAAAATACAGGTCAAAAGAGAATTGCAGAGGCCAACCCATATGATCATGTTTTTGGGATCGGCATGGCATTTGACCATCCAGATGCCTGGGAACCAGCAAAGTGGCCCACTAAAGGCAACATTATGGGAAATATATTAGAAAATGTGAGGAAAAATGTTATTAAGTAAAATAATATACTAAATACCGTAACATTGGGAAATGTATTAATAATATATGCCACTGTGTCTTGTTTAATGTAGCATGCCTGTTATGATGTTGGGGAAATATTCCATAATCATTTGCTTACTGTGTCGTGTATGTGAAATAACCAATTAATTTTCTGTTGCCTGTATAAATTAAAATAACATCTATTGCCAGGTATAGATTAATAGAGTGATATTGTGAATGAAGGAAGATTTTAATTGAGGTTAATATTACTTCAATATTCATAGAGGCTGTGTATGATATCTTTTCTATTACTTACCTAGGGTAAGCAAATATACAATGAACCAATTAATAGTATGTTGCAATGTAATCAAGCTTCCATCTCAATATGCCTGAATTAACACGGGTATATTTCATTGATACCGAAGTATTAATTTATTCATGGTATTTATACTGATATCGATATAGTAGGGTATGAAGCCAAAATTGTAACTATACAGCTTGAGCCTTGCACTATTACTATTGATATGCAAATACACAAAGAAAATAACGGCATGTTACTGTGTAATTAAACCTTTATGTCAATTTACTGTTAATTAGTGCTGGTATTGTTTATTGATGGACAATCAATCAGTCCATGTAAACTATACCGATATCAGTAATGTAGAATACAATATCGATATCGAAACATAGTATTAAACATATGCAACCATTCTATCTTCTAGTTCAAATAAAACGTAAAGTTGAGAAATAAATTGAATTCCAATCATTTTCTTGTCAACTTTCAATCCCACTGAAGTGGAAACATCATACCTAACTTTGCTTCAGGAAATTAACAAAACCTGAGAAAAAGTTTGGAAGTATCTTCCAAATAATATTAATGACCCAATACTTAGCAACAATTGACATAGAAGGCAAATTATGATTGGACTTGATACATATATTAATACCGATACCAACATTGCGGTAAATCCATTTAAAATTTGTCTATTTAGTATAAACCTTACTTCTATTTCTTTCTAGATTTGAGAGGAACAGAGTTTGCAGAAAAAGAAGGAATATTCATCACTGACTCAATAGGCAAAAATTTTCGTCATTTAACAAGAGCCTTATCATTGTCAATCCCAGGGGCAACAATATCGAAAATTAAAGAAAGAATACCAAATATCCCCCTTGAAAAATACAAGGTAGTTCTGCTACTGGTAGGAACAAACGACCTAACCCCCAAATCATTATGGCAATGGTACAAAAAAACAAAATTGGAAAATAAAGGCAAAGAAATAACTTTGCCACATCATACAACAACTCCAGTAGACAGAATAGTTGAACACTACAAACTACTGTTGGAAGTTGTCAAAATGAAGAATCCACATATATTTATAATGGCTTCAGCTATCCTCCTTAGACCATTTGATTTTAAGCAGAACAAGAACTACCTCATTGAGGTAAATAAGGCTCTAGAAAAATTATGTAAAGAATTGAATGTGTACTTTGTTTATAGCTACAAACCACTCATGAAATATGGATCCCCGAAAGAGAATTATTTTGACTGTGATGGTTTACACCTATCACAAGACGGGTCAAAAGTGATGCAGAGATTTTTTCTTGGTCAGCTATCATATGTAATAAAACGAGAAAAAATATCAACCTAAAAAGTTTAAAAGTGGTGATATAACAATTGAAGTATCATTACACTTTTATCAAGTTTATTAAAAAATTACGGTACGCCATGAATGATATTCTCGGCCTCTGTGAAGTCATGTTATACCATGTAATCATAAAAACTGTTGCCTTTAGAGGCGTTAGTCTACACAATAGAATTAAATCAAGTGATTATTTTACTTGAAAACCCACAATTTATATGCAAAATGTGTTTAGAAAAACAAAGGTGTACATTAATTGCATACATGTAATATCTGTTAAACAAGCAATCCCGAACTAACTCTTACACCAGGGCAGTCCCTCCCATTGGTGGGAGGCAGTGAGGGAAACCAGCTTGGTCGTTATGGTAACAAAATTGTCTAAAGGTAGTGAAATTATGTCTTGTGAAATGTTTATATCGCTTAATATGACTGTTGCCTTTAGAGGCGTTAGTCTACACAATAGAATTAAATCAAGTGATTATGTTACTTGAAAACCCACAATTTATATGCAAAATGTGTTTAGGAAAACAAAGGTGTACATCAATTGCATACATGTAATATCTGTGAAACAAGCAATCCCGAACTAACTCTTACACCAGGGCAGCCCCTCCCATTGGTGGGAGGCAGTGAGGGAAACCAGCTTGGTCGTTATGGTAACAAAATTGTCTAAAGGTAGTGAAATTATGTCTTGTGAAATGTTTATATCTCTTAATATGACAGTTAGTAGAGAGATTACTTAAGTTTACTTAGCGGGTTAAATCAATTGATTATGTTACTTGAAACTTAAAAGAGAGCATAACAGCATTAAATGTTTACTGATATGCAAAAAGTGCATATGCATAACTGAATCTTATTGGTATTATGTGGTGAAATGGAAATTGATATAATCTTACCAGTTTTTTATTGAATTATTGCATTGCATTAAGTCGTTGGCTTTGGAGGCGTTTGTTTACATAACAGGTTTAAATCAACCTATTATGTCACTGAAACATAAAAGAGTGCACAACAGTATTAAAAGTTCACCTATATGTAAAGTGTGTTTAGAGAAATAAATGATTTTTACATAAATTATTTACTTGTAATATTTGTCAAATATAATTTCGAACTTTCTCTTACAGCAAGGCAACTCCCCATTGGTGGAAAGGGGATGGAAACCATGCCTGAATGACATATTAACTAAACATATTTGTATGGTCATCTAAATGTAGTCAAAGTATGTTCTGTGAAGTGTTTATATCTTTCAATAAGATAGTTTAGTTTTTGATTTTGATGGTTTACTTATATTAAAAGAACAGTCAAAGTGATGCAGAGACATCTTTCTTAAAGAAGTATAATTATACCTTTGTGGTATCATGTGGTGAAGTGAAAGTTGATATAATTTAACCAGTTCATTGAGATACTACCTTGTATTACAGCTGTTGCTTTTGGAGGTGTTAGTTTATATAACAGATTAAAATCTACTGATTATATTACTTGAAACATAAAATAATGCACAATGCATTAAAAGTTTACTTATATGTTTTACGCAGATAATATACATGTAATGTCTGTCAAAGCAAACAATCCTGAACTATCTCTTACACCAGGGCAGTCCCCCCCATTGGTGGGAAATAGTGAAGGAAACCATGCTTAAATGTCATAGGAATTAAAAATATTGGTACAGGTTTTAAACGCTATCAAAGTATGTTCTGTGAAATGTTTATATTTCTTAAAACAGTTTAGCTTGATTTTCATTGTGATGATTTACATTCATAACAAGATGGGTCAAAAGTGATGCAGATGCCTTCTCATTAAAAAAAAAAATAAATAAATAAAAAAAAACAAAAAAAAACTGCAATTAAATTTTATTGGTATCAAGTGGTAAAAGGGAAGTTGAAATATTTTCTAATTTTACCAGGTTAATGGAGATATTACCTTGCATTAACACTGTTGCCTTTGAAGGCGTGTTTACATAACAGGTCTACATTTACTTATTAAGTCATGTGGTGAAATGAAAGTTGAAGTATTGATATAATTTTACAAGGTTTGTCGAAATAATACCTTGAATTGAAGCTGCTGCCTTGTAGAAGATAGTTTACATAGCATGTTTATATCACCTGATAATGCCATGTGAAAGTTAAAATATCGATATAACTTAACCAGGTTTATGGAGATATTAAAGCAGTAACAGGTTTTATAAGAAGACGCTACATAAGCGGTGTAACCTTTTGATGTAATTAAAAAATATCTACATAATCTGGAAATGACCACAAACTTGTGATAACTGGTGTATTCTAATTTTGGAGAAGTAGGAGGAAGCATCTTTGGTGAGAGTAATGAGACCTTAATTCAAAGTGCAGTATATAACTCAATTGACAAAATGGCCATGGTGTAACATGATGGCTTAGTAATTTGTATACGTTGGCAAATAAGCGTTGTGAATTGTTGTAAGTAAGCATGAAATATTGCCAGTGCTTGTAGAAGGGAATAACCTTCAAAAACGTTATTCTTATATCTCGTATTGTTAAGAGAAGCCTTGCATGTTTAAAGCAGTAATGTATAATACTTATGCTTTAAATCATGGTTACATTCGGCTTTTTTTTTATCCATGTTCAATTATGTTTTTTCTGTTTTGTATAATATCAGGAGTTTTCAAGTATCATTTGTTGATTTTAACAAAAAATCCTAGTAAGTCACATCATGTAATTTGTCAAAAGAGTTATTTAATGAGATGGGAAATTACTCTAAGAATTAGTAGTGAAACAAGGACACGGTGTGGATGGAGAGAGAAATGTATCCAAAATGGATGGGAAAATAGGTAGTCATATAAAAGTGTTGTCTGCAAACTGTCAAGGATTAAGAGACCAAAAAAAACGAGCCGATGTAATAAACTATCTAGATTCGTTAGGCGGCAATATCCTATGTTTACAAGAAACCCATTGGACTAAAAACGATCTAAACACAATAAAAAACCTTTGGAAAGGCGATTGCTTTTTAGGTGGGACAAAGACAAACTCAAATGGAGTAGCAATACTTATTAAGTCTAATTTTGAATATGAGGTAGTTGAACACTTCATAGACAATGAAGGGAAAATTATTTGGTTAAATATTTTAATAAATAAAAAGCTAAAAGTGAAGCTAATTAATATTTATGCTCCGAACAAAGATACTCCCGACTTCTTTAAAAAGATTGGAAACATAATTGAGTCAAGTAATATGGATTATGTTATGCTAGCTGGGGACTTTAATATTACTTTAGACCCCAAATTAGATAGTTATAATTATAAACAACTCAATAACCCCTGTGCAAGAAACGAAATGCTGTCTGTTATTAATAAATATAATTTATGCGATATATTCCGATTAAACCATCCAAATGAGAAACGATATACGTGGAGGCGAAAAAATCCACTCAAACAGGCAAGGCTAGATTACTTTATAATTTCTCGACCGTTTTCTGATCTAGTAAGCGATTGCCCAATAAGAGCATCCTATAGGTCAGATCACTCGATACTCGAATTAAATATTACGATTTGCAGCTTCCGACAGGGAAAAGGAGTTTGGAAATTTAACAACTCACTATTGAAGGACAAAGATTATTTAATAAAAATAGACAATGTTATCGAGGAAGAAAAAATGAGATATGCTGTCCCAATATATAACCCTAATAATATTACAAAGGTTAAAGACACTGAGTTGCAACTTACTATATCAGACAGCCAATTTTTTGAGGTATTATTGCTAAAAATAAGAGGTGAAACTATTAAATTTTCATCGCTCAAAAAGCAGTCAGTGAACAGTAAAGAACTGAATTTAATAAAAGAAATTGACTCCATTGAACAAGAAGAAGTACCGGATTTAGAACTGTTAGGAAAAAAGAAAAAGGAAATCGAAGACCTCAGAGGCGAAAAGATAAAAGGCTCAATAATCAGATCAAGGGTAAAATGGCTGACGGATGGAGAAAAGCCTTCAAAATATTTCTGTATGCTAGAAAATCATAGGTATATAGAAAAAACCATTAAACACTTGAAAAATGAAAAGGATGAAAATATATATGAACAAGACAATATATTAAAAGAAATTCATAAATTTTATTCTAACCTATTTAACAAGAAAGAAAATAAATACGCAAAAGACTTTTTAAAAAAAATAAGCCCAAATAGTTATAATCGGTTATCAAAGTTAGAATCAGATGCACTTGAAGGAAAACTCACGGAAGATGAGGTTGATTCCCCATGGTAACTCCCGCGAAATCCCACTATTACTATGTACATACGGTTACATTCCCCCCCGACAGCCGCCACATTACCTGTCAACAAAATAACACGGGCCTGGTGCATCAGAGGAAACCTCCCACCAAACTCCTTCGCCACCATTGCCAGCATTAAAAAGCATTGTCAGCATTAAACTTTTTCGCCAGCATTGTCAGTCTGAAACTTTTTCGTCAGCATTGTCAGTATGAAACTTTTACGCCAGCATTGCAAGCAGTAAACGTTCTTGCCAGCATTAAACCCTCTTTTGCCCGCATTGTCCGCATGAAACTTTTTCCCCAGAATTGTCAGCATGAAACTTTTTCGCCAGCATTTAACATTTTTGCCAGCATTGCCAGCATTAAACTTTTTCGCCAGCATTGCCAGCAATAAACTTTTCCGCCACCATTGCCACCATGACCACCATTAAACCTTTTTCGCGAGCATTGTCAGCATTAAACCTTTGTTGCCAGCATTGTCAGCATCCCCAGCATTGTGGGCATTAAACTTGTCAGCAAAAAAAAACATTTTTGCCAGCATTGTCACCATTGCCAGCACTAAACCCTTTTTTTTGCCACCATCGCCGCCATTATAGTTTTTCACATATTTTTGCCACCATTGCCCGCATTGTCATCATTAAAAATATTTTCGCCACCATCGCCAGCATTCGCCACCATCGCCGGCATTGCCAGCATTAAACATATTTTCACCATCATCGCCAGCATCAAACATATTTTCGCCATCATCGCCAGCATCAAACATATTTTCGCCATCATCGCCAGCATTAAACATATTTTCGCCACCATTGCCAGCATCAAACATATTTTCGCCATCATCGCCAGCATCAAACATATTTTCACCATCATCGCCAGCATCAAACATATTTTCGCCATCATCGCCAGCATTAAACATATTTTCGCCACCATTGCCAGCATGAAACATATTTTCGCCACCATTGCCAGCATCAAACATATTTTCGCCATCATCGCCAGCATTAAACATATTTTCGCCACCATCGCCGGCATTGCCACCATTAAACATATTTTCGCCATCATCGCCAGCATTAAACATATTTTCGCCACCATCGCCAGCATTAAACATATTTTCGCCACCATTGCCAGCATTAAACATATTTTCGCCACCATCGCCGCCATTGCCAGCATTAAACATATTTTCGCCACCATCGCCAGCATTAAACATATTTTCGCCACCATTGCCAGCATCAAACATATTTTCGCCATCATCGCCAGCATTAAACATATTTTCGCCACCATTGCCAGCATCAAACATATTTTCGCCATCATCGCCAGCATTAAACATATTTTCGCCACCATCGCCAGCATCAAACATATTTTCGCCATCATCGCCAGCATTAAACATATTTTCGCCACCATTGCCAGCATCAAACATATTTTCGCCACCATCGCCAGCATCAAACATATTTTCGCCATCATCGCCAGCATTAAACATATTTTCGCCACCATCGCCAGCATTAAACATATTTTCGCCATCATCGCCAGCATTAAACATATTTTCGCCACCATTGCCAGCATCAAACATATTTTCGCCATCATCGCCAGCATTAAACATATTTTCGCCACCATCGCCGGCATTGCCAGCATTAAACATATTTTCGCCACCATCGCCGGCATTGCCAGCATTAAACATATTTTTGCCATCATCGCCAGCATCAAACATATTTTCGCCATCATCGCCAGCATTAAACATATTTTCGCCACCATTGCCAGCATCAAACATATTTTCGCCATCATCGCCAGCATTAAACATATTTTCGCCACCATCGCCGGCATTGCCAGCATTAAACATATTTTCGCCATCATCGCCAGCATCAAACATATTTTCGCCATCATCGCCAGCATGAAACATATTTTCGCCACCATCGCCGGCATTGCCAGCATTAAACATATTTTCGCCATCATCGCCAGCATCAAACATATTTTCGCCATCATCGCCAGCATGAAACATATTTTCGCCACCATTGCCAGCATCAAACATATTTTCGCCATCATCGCCAGCATTAAACATATTTTCGCCACCATCGCCGGCATTGCCAGCATTAAACATATTTTCGCCACCATCGCCGGCATTGCCACCATTAAACATATTTTCGCCATCATCGCCAGCATCAAACATATTTTCGCCATCATCGCCAGCATTAAACATATTTTCGCCACCATTGCCAGCATTAAACATATTTTCGCCACCATCGCCAGCATTAAACATATTTTCGCCACCATTGCCAGCATTAAACATATTTTCGCCACCATCGCCGGCATTGCCAGCATTAAACATATTTTCGCCACCATCGCCGGCATTGCCAGCATTAAACATATTTTCGCCACCATTGCCAGCATTAAACATATTTTCGCCACCATCGCCGGCATTGCCAGCATTAAACATATTTTCGCCACCATCGCCAGCATTAAACATATTTTCGCCAGCATTAAACATATTTTCGCCACCATTGCCACCATTAAACATAGTTTCGCCACCATCGCCGGCATTGTCAGCATTAAACATTTTTTGCCACCATCTCCACCATTGGCAGCATTAAACATATTTTCGCCACCATCGCCAGCATTAAACATGGTTTCGCCACCATCGCCGGCATTGTCAGCATTAAACATATTTTCGCCACCATCGCCAGCATTAAACATATTTTGCGCCACCATCGCCAGCATTAAACATATTTTCGCCACCATCGCCGGCATTGCCAGCATTAAACATATTTTCGCCACCATCGCCGGCATTGCCAGCATTAAACATATTTTCGCCACCATTGCCAGCATTAAACATATTTTCGCCACCATCGCCGGCATTGCCAGCATTAAACATATTTTCGCCACCATCGCCAGCATTAAACATATTTTCGCCAGCATTAAACATATTTTCGCCACCATTGCCACCATTAAACATAGTTTCGCCACCATCGCCGGCATTGTCAGCATTAAACATTTTTTGCCACCATCTCCACCATTGGCAGCATTAAACATATTTTCGCCACCATCGCCAGCATTAAACATGGTTTCGCCACCATCGCCGGCATTGTCAGCATTAAACATATTTTCGCCACCATCGCCAGCATTAAACATATTTTGCGCCACCATCGCCAGCATTAAACATATTTTCGCCACCATCGCCGGGATTGCCAGCATTAAACATTTTGGCCAGCATTAAACATTTGCGCCAGCATGAAACATATTTGTTGCCACCATTGCCAGCATTGTCATCATTAAACATATTTTCCCACCATTGTCATCATTAAACATATTTTCCCACCATTGTCATCATTAAACATATTTTCCCACCATTGTCATCATTTAACATATTTTTGCCACCATTGCCAGCATTGTCAGGATTACACATATTTTCGCCAGCATTGCCAGCATGAAACATATTTTTGCCACCATTGTCATCATGAAACATATTTTCGCCACCATTGCCAGCATTAAACATATTTTTGCCACCCTTCCCAGCATTGTCATAATTTTTAAAAACATATTTTTGCCTCCACTGTCACCAGTATACATATTTTCGCCATCATCGCTGGCATTGTCAGCATGAAACATATTTTTGCCACCATCGCCGGCATTGTCAGCATGAAACTTATTTTCGCCACCATCGCTAGTATCAAACATATTTTCATCACCATCGCCAGCATTGTCATCATTTAACATATTTCCGCCACCATTGTCGGCATTAAACATATTTTCGCCACCATCGCTAGTATGAAACATATTTCCACCACCATCGCCAGCATCATCACCATTAAACACATTTTCGCCACCATCGCCAGCATTATGATTCCTTCCACAGTATGATGATAATAGGGGCAGCAAAACACTGTACTTTCCACAATGTGATGATAAAATCTCCAGTAAAAGAAACTCTTTTTTCCACAGTGTAACGATCAAGTTTTCTGCGAAATTGATAAGCCTTATTGGAGTTCCGAGTGCGCATGTGCGGCAACCCTGTTTACAATGGCTACGTGCGAACAAGAATATTCACTAATTACCCAGTTAAAATTTAAAGAAAAAATTTTTCCCTCAATTTTAACATATTGAACATCGTCTTGAAGCAAGTACACAGAATTTAAATTATTGTGTTTTTATGGCTTTGTACTGAATTTGTGATGATTTTGATCCTTACTTTTAAGTCACACAACAAAATATGAATTCTTGTAAATGCCTTTAAATTTTATTTAAAGCCTAGACACGTGCATATAGTTTGAATATAAAGAGTGAAATAATTAGAACAAATTTTATTTTTATATATTTTAATATATATTGGCAAGTAAAGTATTTGAAGAAAAAATGATTCATTGTAATGTTGTCATGCTCATATACCAGCTGTCCAATAACCTGGGGAAATATTAAGCAACAAGTCTTAGACTTAACTTTTGTTTTACAATTTTGCAAAGTAAAGCCTACATGTATATATTATAATTTCTACACATATAAATTGAAATTTTAAAAGGCCAACTGATTTTAAAAGGTGTAGACATATAAATATAAATTTTAAAAGGTCAACAGACCCTACCATTGATAGTTGTGGATATGATAAATATTATATAAAATATTGTGTAGCACAGGAAGGTAAGCTGTTATAAAACCACAAAAACTTGATACAGTTCTTGGTTAGACTTGACCCTAAGTGAGAGGCAAAGTTAAAGTCAATGCAGATTGCATAGAGGCAGGTAATTTCATGTTGGATTAGAATCCAAGCCCAGTGGCCCCAGACTTCAGACCTACACCAAGTGCTCCCACATCAACATAAGGTGAAGTAATGCACCTACACATAGATGCACATATAGATTAACATGGTACAAACATCCCAGCACTGTTCTCAGTGAAGAATTTTGAAGGAAAACTGGCCTCTTACAAGGACCACCCCATGAAAGGTCAGACACAGGTCAAGGTGAAATTATTACCTGAGATATATACGTTACAGGCAATCTGTGTAACCAGGCATTACGCGTAATGACTGAACATTTCAGTTATTTCGCGAAATGCCTAAACAGTTTAGCCATTTCGTGAAAATGCCTAGGCATTTCACGTAATGACTGAAATGTAAGGTTAAGTGTTACACAGATTGCCTAAACAAGTATTTCATACATGAAAACGGTACATTAACAGACTCATGACAAGAAGTATTAGCCAAGCTGTAATTCAGGTGGAATCCACCAATGCTGGACAAAAAAAAGCTATATTTTATAAAATATGATATTTTTATCATTTTAAAGGCAAATTATTACTTCTAATGCTTCTTAATTGATGCATTTTTATTGTATATTTAAAAATGTTTGGATTAAATGGTGAAGAAAACTTGTGCCAGGTATGTTATTAAACAACCAGAATTTAAGGACGTTAGCTGTTGTTCACTGCAGTCTCTAGCCATTTAGAGGACAATTATTACTTGGGACTATCCGGCCCCACACCTTTTTTCCATCCCTGTCATTTTGAAAGTGATCTCTAAAAGTAAATAACCTTTTAAGAAGGTGTGGGGCGGGATAGCCCCCAGTGAAAACAATAACTGTGATCAACTGGGTGTTTGTAAATAGAAGTCAATCAGCTTAATACAATATGTTCATAATTCTGTGGTTAGATTATCTTACTCGAGTATTATTATATTCAGTGCCATTCATTTTATTTTAAAGTAAATTTTACATAAAAGTCATTGTACTTTTGTTTTTGTACAAAACTTTGATTCCATCTAGATTGTTAAAGAGTGACAATGAGAGCAAACTATTTGTCACATGTACCCATTTTTAAACAATTGTGTCTCCATGTTTCCTATTTTCTGTGACTTTGTCTATGAATTAAACTAGGAATATTATGAATATTTGGTTTTATTCATCTCTCTTTTTTATTATAAACTGATGTATTGGTGAAAATGTGACTAAAACGATTTTTCATGGGAAATAAATGCAAATAATACTGTCAACATGTTGCAGATAACAAAATTTTTGGTATAATTGTATAAAAGTAGGGTCGACCTTTTAAAATTGATATGCCTAGACCTTTTAAAATCTGTTGACCTTTAAAATTGAAATTTATATGTCTAGAATTATCCACAACTAAACTAAGGCAAATCAAAATCTACAATAAAATGACATTAAAATGGTAGACATACCATATTTTTACTTCAGCAATTATGAATGTGTAATATATGTTATTTCCTTTGAAAAAGAGTTTCTGAAAATTTTATTTCTTGTATTTCAACACTCTAAAAAAGTATTTGCAACACGCTTCAGCTTTATTTAAATAAGAAACACCAAACCTTAGAAATTAAATATTTTTTTAAATGTGAAAAACACAGTGGCTATTCTGCCGACGATCGTCGGTAAAATAAGCCATGCTCTATTTTACAGACGGTCAGCAAAATAAGGTTCAGGTTATTTTACTAACTACATATATTATTTAAAATAGGGTTGATCAATTTTTCATTACTCAAAATAATATTTAGCATTATCCTTTTTTTACAGTGAATAAAATGTATTTTAGTAATAAGTTTTATTTTCTTCTTTATAGGCTAATGGTTCCTTGATCAGTGTAAATCAAATGACAGGCTAGTCATATTTTCTTTGATTTTGTGAAGATGTAAAAGGAGAAATGGGAAAGTATCAGCAATCACACTATATCATACCCAAAATAAAAACTGAAATATTCAGTGAAACCCTAAATACACTGCAGATAGCAGCTCACCTGGTAAATCAATGAACTTAACATCATTTTCATATCTACCTTTTCATTGTCTTAACAAGCTGTACAGGTCTGTGCTGGAATATGTTGTATATACTATTCACTCAATGCATGTGTTACAGTCACATATATGTCTTACTGTGCCTGTAAACATCAAATCCATTATTAATACAGTCAGTAAACAGCCTGAACCTAATTTTGTTGACCGTCGGTAAAATAAGCCATACTCTATTTTACCGACGACCGTCGGCAGAATAGCCACTGTGTAAATAAAACACAAAGTAATGTCATTGATCCAGTTCCAAAAATCCCTATTTTCGCCCACCTTAGACGACTGAAAACAATAGTTTAGAATATCTTTTCACTTTGAAAAAACATGATGCATATGTATATTTTTTATAAAAATTAAGTATGATCTGTGGATCTGTGTTTGGAGGAAAATATGTACATTTTTATCATGTTTAAAGCAGTTCCCGGTTTAGATCTACGTACATTTGTTTATCCACATACATTTTCCACGAACGGAACTCCAATAAGGCTTATTCTCTGAAAATGTACTCCAATGATTCACACAGTAAAAATATGAACAAGAGATGAGAAATCCACAGACACAAACTACTGAATCAACAGACAGATAAGTAATGCTAAGGGAATTGGTGCATCTCACAAAACAAAGCAGGTTGTGTCACATGTTTGTAGTCAGTAATGTTTAAGACATACAAGATAATGGGGGAATCTGTGTTAATAAGACCCAGAAACAATGCTTGGCTTTTAGTACATGTATTTCTTTGGTCTTTGGTTGTTGGGGGGGGGTTGCAGAAGGTACAAAGCACCCTATTAACAGCATCAGTCAGTCATTGTTTATGAACCTGATTCACAAAGGGAGAAGGGGGGATGGAGAAGGCAAATTTATGTTTGCCTAACTTTCATGAGTTCACTCCCTAGGGGCAGCAGTGCAAAGAAGCAATGAATGGCCAAGAAAGAGGGATCCTTATTTGTGCAGAAGAAAGACTTTAAATTGCTGTACATGATAATGACTGGGGAAGTGATTGAAATGAAATGAATGGTGTATGCAATGGCTAGAAAGATCAGAAAGAAGAAATGAGACTTTTGCCTTTAGATGTGCCAAAAGAAAGCAGTCTCAATATAAAGTGCATTTTGTACAAACTCATTATGAGTGTTAAAATTTTATAAAACTATCTTCAGATATGGAACTTTGTTACTTCAACTACCACCTACACTCATGGCGGAAATGGTACAAGATTTTCAATGTCTGTGTATGACTTTGTAAGTGACTCTGCAATATTTGTATTGATATCAGTAGTATAATACAATAGGATATATGAAATTACGATTGTAGGACAGAAAGTACCTGGACAAAAAGAACTGCACACAGACAAAAAGTATTTGGACAAAAAGTAGCAGGCATAGGACAAAAAGTACCGCATTTTATAAAAAAAGTTTTCTAATCCTATATAATTTATCTGTGTATTTTACATATATATAACTTTATATTTTCATGTGTTTCATTTTGTAAGTTGACACCCAAATAATTGGTTCTACAAATAAGCTTTTGTTATACTTTGAGATTAACTTAAATCCTTGGGGTGGGGGTTCCCTGTTTTTGGTATCATTGAAAAAGTAACAGTTTATTTAATCTTTGTCTAACATAAAGCCTTAAATGCATTAAGGGGGTAAATAGGGTGATTTCAATTAAGCCCACTAAGCGAAGGTACAATACTTATTGTTAAATGCTTAAAGGAAATGCTTTGGTGTGACATAAAAGGTGATAGGTGATTGTAATGATTTCTGAATGATTTCAAAGCATCTGGACCTGCTCAGTGAGATTAAAATTCTTTTAAAGTGTGCTCAGGAAGATTAGAGTACATAATTCACATAGAATCATTTAAAAAGCCCTGAGAATACATTAAGGCAACGAACCTGTTCAGGAAGATTAGAGTAGATAATTCTGTGTGCAGTGACTATAACTGTGGAGGACTTTCTCAAGGGAGTAGGGCATACCATTAGACTGTGTTTAGTTTGAGGGCTAATGTATGTGTAAAAACGTTAAAATGTGTTAAAACTACTACAAAGAAAATTTACATGTGTTTTCTAATAAATGTTACTATTTATTTCAAATAAAGATATGAAGTACTTTTTGTCCTATGGTGCAGTTCTTTTTGTCCAGGTACTTTTTGTCCTAGTAATTTTGAGGCTGGTTCTTTTTGTCTAGGTTCTTTTTGTCTGTACCCCTGAAATTACAAAGGCACCCAATGAAATTTGCCCACATGTCTATCTCCTTCTAATTGGTATACTATATGTAGTATTTACCTTTAAGCAGGCGCATATTCAACTAAAAAAGCCTCCTATTTATTGTGTGGCATTGAAAAAATGCCTCCTAACAAATAACTTCACATAACCCAAAGACTTTAAATGTCAACTCATTCACAGCTATGATGTTGGTAATAAAAGTATAGACCTAACAGCTTAATATACAAGATTGTAAGGTATCACAGAAGTCATTTCAACATGAAGCCTTAAAACTGAATTGCAATCAGGTACCCCTTGTACTTTAGCAAATAAACACTAAATGGCTTCTTTCAGCATAACCAGATTAGTGTATCTGTTTCATTGACAAATTATTAACACAAAAGGGGTTGGGGTAGCTATGACATAAAAAAAGAATAGCTAAATGATATATACATTGGATATTACTAAAATGTATGTAACTGTTGAAAAGAGAAGCTTATAAAATTTATATTGTTTTAGTGAAAAAAGTTTTTTGTACCATGGGGGTTCTTCACTTGGTAGAAGAAAGGGGGGAATTCAACAGCATGAAAATCATTCGCAATGCATAAGCTTACCTCAATATGATTTCATGACAATGACCCACAATTTTAGTTTCAGCGATCGACATCAGAGCTCTTAATTCTTCTTTAAAAACTGGTCACAAGTTCACATTTAAAGCTTTGGGTTATGCGAAATTATTTTGTTAGGCGTTCTTTGTCCTAGTCACAAAATATTCAGGAGGCATTCTTTGTAAGAGACAATTTTCTAGGTGTTTTTTCGGGGATGCATTTTTTCCACACAGCCTATTCTACACAACCTGCAAAACTGCCTGAGAGGTTTTCTCCACAGGCCAAATTTCAATGGTTTCCTCCTGAGGGCTTTTCTCCACAGAGCCATTCTACCGAGGGCTGCTCTATGGATTCCTATTTGTGTCATGACTTTATCGGTGTATCACAATAAGAAGCTGTAACACATAAGATAATTGTTTTGTACACAATGATTGGGTTTTCTCATCATTTCCAATTTATCTGTGGGGTTGTGTCTGAATGGGGTTTTGCCCTACCAGGTATATATTAGTGGGCTTGTGTCTCAGTGGGCTTTAGACCGTTTACCGTATATTACATGTGACTTTGAGAAAGAGAACTATTTCTGGCCTAAAAGGAGACTAGCATGATGCCTGAGTCATGGATACAGATGCCATAAATAGATTGGTTTTAAAAGAGTGTCTTTTTAAGGTTGATGTATAAGGAAATAAGATGTGCTTCAGGCTGAACTGCTGGTTTCTATGGGAAGTAATTAGGATGCAAAGTCTCAGCTTTGTTATTTTAATTTTCATTATCATATCTTATTTCTTTTGGGTTGTGTAACACCCACAGTTGATAAATTGGTTACTAGTACTACTTTAAGTACTTGTATAATGTATATTGTAAATGTTGTAACACTATAGCCATATCCATTGAAGTTTCTACTCAACAGTGACTTATAAGGCCATCAGGGCTGGGCAATGTTGTGTTATTATTAGGTTTTGTACTTGTCCTGTGTGTATTGCATGACACTGTGATGGAGAAACTATTGAATTCTTGGTAAAGTTTGCCTCTCAGTGCAGATAAACACAAAGGGTAGACACAATGACTGGTATGGGTATCGAATGGGCAGAAGGGAGTGTGCTACCCCTGCACCATTGTACTTGTAAAAAGGCATAAGACCCTGCTCCCCCTTATGATCTATCTATGTCAGTATGGTAAGACAAGTCCCCCCCCCAACACCACTCATTCCACAGAAGATATGTACATCTCTATTATTGGAATGTTTGCTTTAGATGTCTGGGATGCCACAATGGGTGGGTACAGATGTTATTGCAGCCATTGATAAGGGGCAAGTTTCTGTAAAATGGTAATTGTTTTATGTACTTGTTTGTCTCCTTGTTTGTGGCATCCTGCAGACCAAGGGGCTGGGGAGGGGGGTTCATTCTATGCTCATGGATCTGAAATTATTGGGTCACCAGGTTTGCATGTCTACCCATTATGATTCTGTCTATTGGACTGTAAAGGACATTTGGAATGAGTGTTTATATATGTTTCTGGACATTTGTATGATGTTAATGGCTTACATGGCTTGTAATCCACTTTCGAACTGAAGATTAGAATCTCTGTATTGCTGTAGCCATAAATGTTTGGATATTGTTTTTCTTCTATTTCTTTGGATGAAGGCACTAGCTTGGAAATATTAACAGGTGAGATGCTTTATTTGGTACCACAGTGATATACACAGACAACTCGGCGTTTTGCAAACTCGGGCCACGACAAGTCTCACCCATTTTTACACAAACTCGTCCCTGTAGCTGAAGAAACTGGGCCCGTTTTTGTAACAAAATTAGCCCCTTCTGGAACCATGTCCCACAAACTCGACCCATCATTCTTGTATAAAAAATATGTATAATAGCCTTAAGAAGGGTATATTAAATTGACGGACTGACTACAACCACGTTTCACGTGGCGGTAAAGCGGCTCTTTACTTCCACGTTCCTTGCAATAGTAATAGATCTGGGCAACCAGTGTACTTTTCGTCTGCAAACGTGATTACTTTAATTAACCAATGAAATAATTTGTTACTGAAAACTCACTCGAGACAAATATTTTACTTTTATCTCAACCACTGTTGAAGTTTTCTAGCAATATTTTACAAATAGAATATCAAATGCTAGTACTTGCACTCACAGAGTTAAGGAAATAGGAGGTTAGATTGGTATTTTTTCTATTTTTCAATCTATTTTTTTCATCTGCAAACGTTTGTGAGGCATTTTTGTGCACCTATAAGTGCACACGTCCCAAGAAAATAGGAGGTCACGGAATTCCATGGGGTTCCCTAACACCATTTTATTGGTGTATATGCGGCTTTAAGATATTTATTTATACGGAATAATATAATTTTCAAGTAATTTAGAAATATTCATGACTTGTATGTTTGTCTGTTTCTGTGAAACGTAGAAACAAAGTTCCGCATTATCACCACGGAAACGTGGCTTTAGTCTCGCCGTTAAATTTATGGGTCGTTCTAAAGAATTCAAGAGCTTTCGCTCCACAGAGGTTTTGCTCCATTATGTGGGATGTTTCGCTCCATATATTTCTGTGATCTTCAACTAAATTGTGACGTTTTATGTAATATACTTCATGTACAAAGCATTTCTATTTGAAAAGAATTGTCAGGAAACCCGTTGGAAATCCTTGATGTTATATTTAATGTGCCTAAATAATGAGTGAATTTGAAGTATTTACTTGAACATCAAATACTTCAAATTCCTTACTTCTGTCAGGGTTTCCTAGCAATATTATGAAACTAGTTTTGGACTTACAATGGATTTACTCAACTGTAGAATTTCCAAGTAGCTATTACTCAGCTATCCAATGTGCAACAGATCTGAAACTTTACTATGTGATAGCATATGAAAAAGTAGATGAATAACATATTTGAAAAGAATTCCCTAACTTTAATACTTTTGAAGGTATTTGACATTTACTTGTGTCATTATTTTGCTACAAATAAGAAAATAGCTATTACTCACTTATGGCATGCAATAGAACCCCAAACTATATGCCATCTTATAGTTAAGGACAAAGTAGGTGAACAACATATTTTAGGAAAATACTCTAACTGCACTAGTTTTGGAGTTACAATGGATTTACTCAACTGTAGAATTTCAAAGTAGCTATTACTCAGCTATCCAATGTGCAACAGATCTGAAACTTTACTACGTGATAGCTTATCAAAAAGGTAGATGAACAACATATTTGAAAAGAATTTCGTAACTTTAATACTTTTGAAGGTATTTGACATTTACTTATGTCATTATTTTGCTAGAAATAAGAAAATAGCTATTACTCACTTATAGCATGCAATGGGACCCCAAACTATGTACCATCTTATAGCTAAGGACAAAGTAGCTGAACAACATATTTGAAGAAAAAGTTGTAACTGCAATAGTTTTTCAGTTATGAGCCCTTTACTCCAAGTAGCTAAGATTGCTATTACTCACTTATCTTTAGGCCTAAGTCCATCAAACCAAAAAAATTGTGGAGGGCGTGAAAATTCATTGGGACAATTAATTTACAAAAAATCTGTAGCTGTAGTAGTTTTCGAGAAATCTGCATGACTAAGTAACGCACGCACACACGCATGCACACACCCACGCACACACAGGCATCATTTCATAATCTCCCATAAAATATGCAAATTAGCAAACGTGAGGTCGTGGCATTCCGTGAGGGGTTCCCTAGAGCTGTTGTAAAATAAAATATGCAAATTAGAAAATGTGAGATTGTGGAATTCTGTGGGGGGTTCCCTAGAACTATTATAAAATAAAATATGCAACTTAGGGCTGCCGTGGTCACATGATGTATGTGCTTGTAATTTCTGACAACATTGTACATCGAATTTTCTTTAATCTAAACCCAAATTGAAACTATATCGTTAAAAATTAATGCTGAAAACGTTCATCTTTGGAACAAAATCTCCCAAATAATGGAGCGAAACCTCTGTGGAGCGAAACCTCCGTGGAGCAAAACCTCCTGACACCGTTCTAAACACCAAACGGAGACTGAAAGCTAAATATATTAAAAAAGTATTTCTGTGATCATCATCCATCATTAATTATTTGTACATTCGAAGTGACTATGTATCAGGTCCCTGACACATAAATAAATCACTGTGCATCAGGTCCTCCATACTTTACACTGACTTGTGCACCTCATTAATATTCATGTGTGCATAGAAAGTACACCATGGCTACAGAACAGTCACTGACGGATCGGAAAACAATCACTTTCAGAACCGCCACTGGAAACGATTTACAAAGTATTTCCTTTAAGATACGTTTTAAAGAAAAACGTCTTTCACCTTGATGTATTTTATAAATATATATCTATATACGTTCGCTCATTTCAAATAAATAACTTTAATGCAAGGTGCAGTAAAACCTCGATTTTGTGAAACAGTATATGAATTTGGAAAGCAAAATAAACTAGGATTATCATTGCCTACACCTAGGATTTTCTGTAAAATATGTAAATTTTACACTGTGGCTTCATCACATTGATATATATATAAAGGGGCTCGGTGGTGTAGCAGTTACAGTTCTCGCCTGCAACCTGAGGCCGCCAGTTCGAATCTCGGGCCGGGCGCTTCATGTTGGAAAGTTGGTAGTTACTTGCCGATGCCCGGTGGTTTACAGTGCAGTATGCACTGGTTTCCTCCACCTGTAAACTACCCGTCGCAATTAATATGACCCTGGCTGTTGAACGCGACATAAAACATGTTGAAAAGTTGGTAGTTGGTCTAAATCATAACATTGATATATTGCATTTATCGATCTTTTTATTTCTCTATTTTCACCGACTCCATGCTTTTCAGCCACACTGCATTCAACCCGTTCTTGTCGGTTCTGAAGACACTCTGTAGAAAGTATGAGGTGCTGTTGGACTGTGTAACAATATTTAATTTTTAGAAATAATGCTTAAAGATAAAGCATTAAAGGGATTGAGACCGACATGAATGAGGAATGGAAGAGGAGTGCAAGACAGGGACAGTGAAAGTCTGAACTGGGAAACGGAAGGGAGTAACAAAGAGGGACATTAAGAACACTAACACGAAATCCAGATTACATTGAGTAAGGTACCCGAGGAACAATATGAAGAAGTAATTTTGTGGCATGCATGTAAGAGCATGCCATTGTGTGCATTATTATTTGGGCAATCGAAGAGAGAAGGTGTCACTGGAAAATAGCGCTATGCAGAGAAGCCCTCCTTTTCCTAAGAAAAGGCAGAGCAATCACTTGTTTTTGTAAATGGTATATTTGAGCAATGAACCCTATTTGCAAGTAGTATTTTTCTTGTGTATATGTATGATTTATACATAGTAATTGGCTACTGGTAAAAGTACTTTGCATATCTGAGGCATGTGATGTAATATAAACATTTAATTGCAATGCACCAAAATCAGTTTATTGCAAAAATGTACTGAAGAAGATGTTATATCACTTTTCCAGATAAGAGGAGCTGAAAGGAAAGGAAGCCACAAATCAGCGGTGAAAATTCCTGGTACTGCAGTGCATGCCAGTAAAGCTCTCGCAAGTACATCCTTAGGCTATTTCTTAACATCCATGCAGTGGAACTGAGGAAACTGCATGGCTGTACAGTAACTATCGAGCAGATATTACAAACGGTGTCTGTTTTGTTGGCATAACAATCAATTTTTCCCCCACAGCCTGAAAAAGCTTTGGGGGTATTGTTTTCACCCATGGCCTCTGGCTGGGCATGCGGTCGTTCGGTCGGGCAGGCGGAATATCTTGTCTGGGCTGTATCTCAGAAACTATAAGGGGTAGAGTGTTGATACTTGGTAGGGACAGTGGTTAGGGAGTGTAGGTGTGCAACGTCATAGTATGACCTTCATTTCACCCTTGACCTTGCCGTAGTGACCTAGACCTTAAACATCTTGTCTGGGCCATATGTCAGAGAGCATAATGTGTAGTATGTTCATACTTGGTAGGGACATTGGTTACGGGGTGTAGTTGTGCAACGTCATAGTTTGACCTCGATTCGACTTTTGACCTTGACCTTAAAAATCTCGTCCGGCCATATCTGGGAAACCATACGGTATAGGATTGTCATACTTGGTAGGGACATTGGTTAGGGGGTGTAGTTGTGCTACATCATTGTTTCACCTGGATTTGACCTTTCACATTTCTGTAGTGACCTTGACCTTAAAAAATTGTCCAGGCCATATCTGGAAAAACAAAAGGTGTAGGATGTCAGCTTTTGGTGGGGACATTGCTTAAGGGGTGTAGGTGTGCAACATCATAGCTTGCCCTTGATTTGACATTCGACCTTGGTGAAATGACCTTGACCTTAAGAATCTTGTCCGGGCCACATGTTTGAAACCATAAGCTGTGGGATGTTGATATTTGTTAGGGACATTGTTTGGGGGTGTAGTTGTGGAGCTTCATAGTTTGGCCTTGATTTGACCTTGCCGTAGTGACCTTGACCTTAAAGATACTGTGCGGGCCATATCTGGGAAATTTTAACACATGTTGCATGTTAATACTTGGTAGGGATATTTGGTTGACCTTTGGCATGACTTATATCTAGGATGATATTTATTTCTTGAGCACATGAAATGTACATTTTATCATCTGATCTCATAAGCATTACACAAGTCAGTGACATGTATACATAAGTAACCTAATCAATGGAAAAGTCACTGATATGGAAAAAAAAACATGCAACCCTTTGTTGACCACAGGGTACATTAATCATTGCACAAATGAGTGACATTTGTACACAAGGACCCTAACCCACGTCACTAGCCATTGAGTAACCTAACCATTACCTTAGTAACTGACATGGAAATGCTGAGTGATGGCACTGTATCTGGTAATTGACAAGTCACCCGACATAAAAACTGTAAAGAGCAAAAGCACTTTAAAGAGGCACCTTAAAACACCCTGTTATGGGGTCCTAGAGAGCACAAGCTAAAAAAGCCCTCTTTCAACAATCCTTGGACTATAATACCGGTCATCTACGGCTCCATCTCCCTAATGGGGTCTCAAACCCACAACCAAAAGAAACAAATCCCTTCCAAACAATTTCAGGACTAACACACAGGTCAGAAACGCCCCTAACCAACTGTCTAATGGGGTGCCAAACCCTAACCCAGACAAAAGAAGTCCCTTTTGTAAATAGTTTTAGGACTAAAATAGGTCACCAACTCCCTAACGGGTTCCACAACCCTTACGTAAAATAAGAGATTCCCCTTTTAAAGTAGTTTAGGACTAAATCATGGGTCTCCAATGCCCCATGGCAACTGCGTAATGAGGTTCAAACACGAGCGAAAAATAAGGAATCCCCTTTAAAGAGCAATTTGTGGACTAAAATGAAGGTGACCAATGCCCCTAACCAACTCCCTAACGGGGTCCAAAACCCTAAGCAAGAACAAAGAAAAGTACCGAAAGAAACCCCTTTTGAAAAAAATGTAGGAGTAAAATACAGGTTAGCAACACCCCTAACCAACTCCTGAAGGGGTTCCCCCAACCCTAACCTAAAATAAGAGATACCCCTTTTAAAGAAGTTTAGGACTGAAATACAGGTCATCATCGCCCTTAGGCAACTGCCTAACGGGGTCCCAAACCCGAACCAGAAATAAGAAATGCCCTTGAAAAAGCAATTTTAGGGACTGAAATGAAGGTCACCAACTCCCTAACGCTGTCCCAAAGCGTAACCCAAAATAAACAAAACCTTTTAAAATTGAACACTAAAATAAAGGTCACCTGCACCCCCAACCAAGAATAAGCAATCCCCTTTTAAACAATTTTAGGAGTGAAATACAGGTCACCAACAACCCTAACCAACTCCCTAATGGGGTCCCCATCCCTAAACAAAAATAAAGAAACCCATTCAAAAATAATTGTAGGAGTAAAATACAAGTCACCAATGCCCCAAAGCAACTCCCTAATATGGTGTTAAAGCCTAACACGAAATAAAGAAATCCCATTCAAACAAGTGTAGGGCTAACATACTGGTCACGGATGCCCCTAACCGACTCCCTAATGGGGTCCCAAACCCTAACCTAAAAGAAACAACTCCCTTTCCAAAAAATGTTAGAAGTAAAATGGAGGTGAGCAACACCCCTAACCATCTCCCTAATGGGTTCCCCAACCCTAACTTAACATAACAGATACCCCTTGTAAAGAAGTTTAGGACTGAACTACAGGTCACCAATGCCCCTACACAACTCCGTAAGAGGGTCCCAAATCCCAACCCAAAATACGCAATCCCCTAGAAAAAGCCAAAGCCAACTCCCTAATGGGGTCCCAAAGCCTCACCAAAAATAAACAAACCAATTTAAAAACAAATTGAGGACTAAAATACAGGTCATGAAAGCCCCAAACCAACTCCCTAATGGGGTCCCAAACCCAAACCAACAATAAAGAAACCCCTTTTAAAACATTGTTAGGACTAAAATGCAGGTGAGCAACGACCCTAACCAACTCCCAAATGGGTTCCACAACCCTTACCTAAAATAAGAGATTCCCCTTTTAAAGTAGTTTAGGACTAAATCATGGGTCACCAATGGCCCATGGCAACTGCCTACTGAGGTTCCAACATGAGGGAAAAATAAGGAATCCCCTTTAAAAAGCAATTTGTGGACTAAAATGAAGGTCACCAATGCCCCTAACCAACTCCCTAACAGGGTCCAAAACCCTAAGCAAGAAGAAAGAAAGGTACCGAAAGAAACCCTTTTTGAAAAAAATTTAGGAGTAAAATACAGGTCACCAACACCCCTAACCAACTCCCTAATGGGTTCCCCCAACCCTAACCTAAAATAACAAATACCCCTTTTAAAGAAGTTTAGGACTGAAAAACAGGTCACCATCGCCCCCAGCCAACTGCCTGACGGGGTCCCAAACCTGAACCAAAAATAAGCAACCCCCTTCAAAAAGCAATTTTAGGACTGAAATGAAAGTCACCAACGCCCCTGACCAAATCCCTAACGGTCCCAAACTGTAACCCAAATAAACAAACCCTTTTCAAATTGAAGACTAAAATAAAGGTCACTAACACCCCTAACCAATTCCCCTAACCAAGAAGAAACAATCCCCTTTTAAACCATTTTAGGAGTAAAATACAGGTTACCAACACCCCTAACCAACTCCCTAATGGGTCCCACAACCCTTACCTAAAGTAAAAGATTCCCCTTTGAAAGTAGTTTAGGACTAAATCACAGGTCTCCAATGCCCCTTGGCAACTGCCTAATGAGGTCCCAACACGAGCGAAAAATAAGGCATCCCCTTTAAAAAGTAATTTGTGGACTAAAATGAAGGTCACCAATGCCCCTAACCAACTCCCTAACGGGGTTCAAAACCCTAAGCAAAAAGAAAGAAAGGCACCGAAAGAAACCCCTTTTGAAAAAAATTTCGGAGTAAAATACAGGTTTGCAACACCCCTAACCAACTCCCGAATGGGTTCCCCCTACCCTAACCTAAAATAACAGATACCCCTTTTTTACCCCACAGCCCTTAAGGGCTGTCAGGGTATTGTTTTCACCCATGGTCTCCGGATGGGCGGGCGGGCGTCCTGTGGGGCGGGCAGGTGGGCGGGCGTCGGGAAAAAGGTTGTCCGGGCAGTATCTCAGAAACCCCAAGGTGTAGGAAGATACTTGGTAGGGACATTGCTTAGGGGGTGTAGGTGTGCAACGTCATGGTCTGACCTTGATTTGACCTTTGACCTTGCCGTAGTGACCTTGATCTATAAAATCTTGTCCGGGCTATATCTCGGAAACTGTAGGGTGCCGCAAGTTGATACTTCGTAGGGATATTGGTTAGGGGGTGTAGGTGTGCAGCATCATGGTGTGACCTTGATTTGACCTTTCACCTTGCCGTAGTGACCTTGACCTATAAACTGTTGTGCGGGCTATATCTCGGAAACTGTAAGGTGTAGGAAGTTGATATTTGGTAGGGACATTGCTTAGGGGGTGTAGTTGTGCAACGTCATGGTTTGACCTTGATTTGACCTTTGACCTTGCCGTAGTGACCTTGACCTATAAAATGTTCTCCGGGCTATATCTCGAAAACTGTAAGGTCTAGGAAGTTGATATTTGGTAGGGACATTGGTTAGGGGGTGTAGTTGTGCAACGTCATGGTCTGACCTTGATTTGACCTTTGACCTTGCTGTAGTGACCTTGACCTATAAAATCTTGTCCGGGCTATATCTGAGAAACCGTAACGTGTAGGACGTTGATACTTGGTAGAGACATTGGTTAGGGGGTGTAGGTGTGCAACGTCATGGTTTGACCAGGATTTGACCTTTGACCTTGCCGTAGTGACCTTGACCTATAAAATCTTGTCCGGGCTATATCTCCGAAACCGTAAGTTGTAGGAAGTTGATACTTGGTAGAGAAATTGGTTAGGGGGTGCAGTTGTGCAACGTCATGATCTGACCTTGATTTGACCTTTGACCGTGCTGTAGTGACCTTGACCTATAAAATCTTGTCTGGGCTATATCTCGGAAACCATAAGATGTAGGAAGTTGATACTTGTTAGGGACATTGGTTAGGGGCTATAAAACCAACTCCCTAATGGGGTCCCCATCCCTAAACAAAAATAAAGAAACCCATTCAAAAACAATTGTAGGAGTAAAATACAGGTCACCAATGCCCCAAAGCAACTCCCTAATATGGTGTTAAAGCCTAACACGAAATAAAGAAATCCCGTTGAAACAAGTGTAGGGCTAACATACTGGTCACGGATGCCCCTAACCGACTCCCTAATGGGGTCCCAAACCCTAACCTAAAAGAAACAACTCCCTTTCCAAAAAATGTTAGAACTAAAATGGAGGTGAGCAACACCCCTAACCATCTCCCTAATGGGTTCCCCAACCCTAACTTAAAATAACAGATACCCCTTGTAAAGAAGTTTAGGACTGAACTACAGGTCACCAATGCCCCTACACAACTCCGTAACAGGGTTCCAAATCCCAACCCAAAATACGCAATCCCCTAGAAAAAGCCAAAGCCAACTCCCTAATGGGGTTCCAAAGCCTCACCAAAAATAAACAAACCAATTTAAAAACAAATTGAGAACTAAAATACAGGTCATGAAAGCCCCAAACCAACTCCCTAATGGGGTCCCAAACCCAAACCAACAATAAAGAAACCCCTTTTAAAACATTGTTAGGACTAAAATGCAG
The DNA here is from genome assembly GCA_964017235.1 of Sabellastarte sp. h YS-2021. NCBI lineage: Eukaryota > Metazoa > Annelida > Polychaeta > Sabellida > Sabellidae > Sabellastarte > Sabellastarte sp. h YS-2021. The sequence goes on from OZ024931.1 coordinate 75,886,538, forward strand.
GTGAGCAACGACCCTAAGCAACTCCCAAATGGGTTCCACAACCCTTACCTAAAATAAGAGATTCCCCTTTTAAAGTAGTTTAGGACTAAATCATGGGTCACCAATGCCCCATGGCAACTGCCTAATGAGGTTCCAACATGAGGGAAAAATAAGGAATCCCCTTTAAAAAGCAATTTGTGGACTAAAATGAAAGTCACCAATGCCCCTAACCAACTCCCTAACGGGGTCCAAAACCCTAAGCAAGAAGAAAGATAGGTACCGAAAGAAACCCTTTTTGAAAAAAATTTAGGAGTAAAATACAGGTCACCAACACCCCTAACCAACTCCCTAATGGGTTCCCCCAACCCTAACCTAAAATAACCAATACCCCTTTTAAAGAAGTTTAGGACTGAAAAACAGGTCACCATCGCCCCCAGCCAACTGCCTGACGGGGTCCCAAACCTGAACCAAAAATAAGCAACCCCCTTCAAAAAGCAATTTTAGGACTGAAATGAAAGTCACCAACGCCCCTGACCAAATCCCTAACGGTCCCAAACTGTAACCCAAATAAACAAACCCTTTTCAAATTGAAGACTAAAATAAAGGTCACTAACACCCCTAACCAATTCCCCTAACCAAGAAGAAACAATCCCCTTTTAAACCATTTTAGGAGTAAAATACAGGTTACCAACACCCCTAACCAACTCCCAAATGGGTCCCACAACCCTTACCTAAAGTAAAAGATTCCCCTTTGAAAGTAGTTTAGGACTAAATCACAGGTCTCCAATGCCCCTTGGCAACTGCCTAATGAGGTCCCAACACGAGCGAAAAATAAGGCATCCCCTTTAAAAAGTAATTTGTGGACTAAAATGAAGGTCACCAATGCCCCTAACCAACTCCCTAACGGGGTTCAAAACCCTAAGCAAAAAGAAAGAAAGGCACCGAAAGAAACCCCTTTTGAAAAAAATTTCGGAGTAAAATACAGGTTTGCAACACCCCTAACCAAGTCCCGAATGGGTTCCCCCTACCCTAACCTAAAATAACAGATACCCCTTTTTTACCCCACAGCCCTTAAGGGCTGTCAGGGTATTGTTATCACCCATGGTCTCCGGATGGGCGGGCGGGCGTCCTGTCGGGCGGGCAGGTGGGCGGGCGTCGGGAAAAAGGTTGTCCGGGCAGTATCTCAGAAACCCCAAGGTGTAGGAAGTTGATACTTGGTAGGGACATTGCTTAGGGGGTGTAGGTGTGCAACGTCATGGTCTGACCTTGATTTGACCTTTGACCTTGCCGTAGTGACCTGGATCTATAAAATCATGTCCGGGCTATATCTCGGAAACTGTAGGGTGCAGCAAGTTGATACTTCGTAGGGACATTGGTTAGGGGGTGTAGGTGTGCAGCATCATGGTGTGACCTTGATTTGACCTTTGACCTTGCCGTAGTGACCTTGACCTATAAAATGTTGTCCGGGCTATATCTCGAAAACTGTAAGGTCTAGGAAGTTGATATTTGGTAGGGACATTGGTTAGGGGGTGTAGTTGTGCAATGTCATGGTCTGACCTTGATTTGACCTTTGACCTTGCTGTAGTGACCTTGACCTATAAAATCTTGTCCGGGCTATATCTGAGAAACCGTAACGTGTAGGACGTTGATACTTGGTAGAGACATTGGTTAGGGGGTGTAGGTGTGCAACGTCATGGTTTGACCAGGATTTGACCTTTGACCTTGCCGTAGTGACCTTGACCTATAAAATCTTGTCCGGGCTATATCTCCGAAACCGTAAGTTGTAGGAAGTTGATACTTGGTAGAGAAATTGGTTAGGGGGTGCAGTTGTGCAACGTCATGATCTGACCTTGATTTGACCTTTGACCGTGCTGTAGTGACCTTGACCTATAAAATCTTGTCTGGGCTATATCTCGGAAACCATAAGATGTAGGAAGTTGATACTTGTTAGGGACATTGGTTAGGGGCTATAAAACCAACTCCCTAATGGGGTCCCCATCCCTAAACAAAAATAAAGAAACCCATTCAAAAACAATTGTAGGAGTAAAATACAGGTCACCAATGCCCCAAAGCAACTCCCTAATATGGTGTTAAAGCCTAACACGAAATAAAGAAATCCCGTTGAAACAAGTGTAGGGCTAACATACTGGTCACGGATGCCCCTAACCGACTCCCTAATGGGGTCCCAAACCCTAACCTAAAAGAAACAACTCCCTTTCCAAAAAATGTTAGAACTAAAATGGAGGTGAGCAACACCCCTAACCATCTCCCTAATGGGTTCCCCAACCCTAACTTAAAATAACAGATACCCCTTGTAAAGAAGTTTAGGACTGAACTACAGGTCACCAATGCCCCTACACAACTCCGTAACAGGGTTCCAAATCCCAACCCAAAATACGCAATCCCCTAGAAAAAGCCAAAGCCAACTCCCTAATGGGGTTCCAAAGCCTCACCAAAAATAAACAAACCAATTTAAAAACAAATTGAGAACTAAAATACAGGTCATGAAAGCCCCAAACCAACTCCCTAATGGGGTCCCAAACCCAAACCAACAATAAAGAAACCCCTTTTAAAACATTGTTAGGACTAAAATGCAGGTGAGCAACGACCCTAAGCAACTCCCAAATGGGTTCCACAACCCTTACCTAAAATAAGAGATTCCCCTTTTAAAGTAGTTTAGGACTAAATCATGGGTCACCAATGCCCCATGGCAACTGCCTAATGAGGTTCCAACATGAGGGAAAAATAAGGAATCCCCTTTAAAAAGCAATTTGTGGACTAAAATGAAAGTCACCAATGCCCCTAACCAACTCCCTAACGGGGTCCAAAACCCTAAGCAAGAAGAAAGATAGGTACCGAAAGAAACCCTTTTTGAAAAAAATTTAGGAGTAAAATACAGGTCACCAACACCCCTAACCAACTCCCTAATGGGTTCCCCCAACCCTAACCTAAAATAACCAATACCCCTTTTAAAGAAGTTTAGGACTGAAAAACAGGTCACCATCGCCCCCAGCCAACTGCCTGACGGGGTCCCAAACCTGAACCAAAAATAAGCAACCCCCTTCAAAAAGCAATTTTAGGACTGAAATGAAAGTCACCAACGCCCCTGACCAAATCCCTAACGGTCCCAAACTGTAACCCAAATAAACAAACCCTTTTCAAATTGAAGACTAAAATAAAGGTCACTAACACCCCTAACCAATTCCCCTAACCAAGAAGAAACAATCCCCTTTTAAACCATTTTAGGAGTAAAATACAGGTTACCAACACCCCTAACCAACTCCCAAATGGGTCCCACAACCCTTACCTAAAGTAAAAGATTCCCCTTTGAAAGTAGTTTAGGACTAAATCACAGGTCTCCAATGCCCCTTGGCAACTGCCTAATGAGGTCCCAACACGAGCGAAAAATAAGGCATCCCCTTTAAAAAGTAATTTGTGGACTAAAATGAAGGTCACCAATGCCCCTAACCAACTCCCTAACGGGGTTCAAAACCCTAAGCAAAAAGAAAGAAAGGCACCGAAAGAAACCCCTTTTGAAAAAAATTTCGGAGTAAAATACAGGTTTGCAACACCCCTAACCAAGTCCCGAATGGGTTCCCCCTACCCTAACCTAAAATAACAGATACCCCTTTTTTACCCCACAGCCCTTAAGGGCTGTCAGGGTATTGTTATCACCCATGGTCTCCGGATGGGCGGGCGGGCGTCCTGTCGGGCGGGCAGGTGGGCGGGCGTCGGGAAAAAGGTTGTCCGGGCAGTATCTCAGAAACCCCAAGGTGTAGGAAGTTGATACTTGGTAGGGACATTGCTTAGGGGGTGTAGGTGTGCAACGTCATGGTCTGACCTTGATTTGACCTTTGACCTTGCCGTAGTGACCTGGATCTATAAAATCATGTCCGGGCTATATCTCGGAAACTGTAGGGTGCAGCAAGTTGATACTTCGTAGGGACATTGGTTAGGGGGTGTAGGTGTGCAGCATCATGGTGTGACCTTGATTTGACCTTTGACCTTGCCGTAGTGACCTTGACCTATAAAATGTTGTCCGGGCTATATCTCGAAAACTGTAAGGTCTAGGAAGTTGATATTTGGTAGGGACATTGGTTAGGGGGTGTAGTTGTGCAATGTCATGGTCTGACCTTGATTTGACCTTTGACCTTGCTGTAGTGACCTTGACCTATAAAATCTTGTCCGGGCTATATCTGAGAAACCGTAACGTGTAGGACGTTGATACTTGGTAGAGACATTGGTTAGGGGGTGTAGGTGTGCAACGTCATGGTTTGACCAGGATTTGACCTTTGACCTTGCCGTAGTGACCTTGACCTATAAAATCTTGTCCGGGCTATATCTCCGAAACCGTAAGTTATAGGAAGTTGATACTTGGTAGAGAAATTGGTTAGGGGGTGCAGTTGTGCAACGTCATGATCTGACCTTGATTTGACCTTTGACCGTGCTGTAGTGACCTTGACCTATAAAATCTTGTCTGGGCTATATCTCGGAAACCATAAGGTGTAGGAAGTTGATACTTGTTAGGGACATTGGTTAGGGGCTATAGGTGTGTATTATCATGGTGTGACCTTAATTTGACCTTTGACCTTGTCGTGGTGACCTTGACCTTTAAAATCTTGTTGCACCTTTGGGTCTGTCTTTTGATGCACATTAAGCACTGTTAATTCATATTAGAATTTATTAAGAATTTTACTTTCATAACTTCCCATTGTAAGAGATAGAATTTCATCAAGTGACCCACAGATTTTGCTCCAACACCACACATAAGCATTCATTGAATGTATTACCACTTCTGTATACATGGTCATATTGAAAACATCTAAACCATAATTCGGTCATGCAGATGTAGATATAGAGTGTTGAATTTTAGTTAACTGATTAATGCTGTCATCTTGGTATTGAATTATCTTGTTTTAATACTTCATCTTTACATGCATTTTCTTTCTTTTAAACATTATTTTCTCCATTTAAACATTGTTTGGAACAGTGCTCTGAAAGTATCCTTAATTTTGTACTGGTACAGTACTTGTATATCTCATGGTGTTGAAAATATTTCCCTAGGCTGTGGGGTGCGGGCATCTCTGATGCTATTTTAAAGAAGTTTAGGACTGAAATACAGGTCACCATCGCCCCTAGCCAACTGCCTAACGGGGTCCCAAACCCAAACCAAAAATAAGCAACCCCTTAAAAAGCAATTTTAGGACTGAAATGAAGGTCAGCAACGGCCCTAATCAACTGCCTAACACTGTCCCAAACCGTAACCCCAAATAAACAAAAACTTTTAAAATTGAACAATAAAATACAGGTCACCAACAAGCCTAACCAACTCCCTAATGGGGTCCCCATCCCTAAACAAAAATAAAGAAACCCCTTGAAAAACAATTGTAGGAGTAAAATACGGGTCACCAATCCCCCAAAGCAACTCCGTAATATGGTGTTAAAGCCTGACACGAAATAAAGAAATCCCGTTCAAACAAGTGTAGGGCTAACATACTGGTCACGAATGCCCCTAACCGACTCCCTAATGGGGTCCCAAACCCTAACCTAAAAGAAACAACTCCCTTTCCAAAAAATGTTAGGACTAAAATGGAGGTGAGCAACACCCCTAACCATCTCCCTAACGGGTTCCCCAATCCTAACCTAAAATAAGAGATACCCCTTGTAAAGAAGTTTAGGACTGAACTACAGGTCACCCATGCCCCTAGACAACTCTGTAACAGGGTCCCAAACCCCAACCCAAATACGCAATCCCCTAGAAAAAGCCAAAGCCAAATCCCTAATGGGGTCCCAAAGCATCACCAAAAATAAACAAACCCCTTTTAAAACAAATTGAGGACTAAAATACAGGTCATGAAAGCCCCAAACCAACTCCCTAATGGGGTCCCAAACCCAAACCAACAATAAAGAAACCCCTTTTAAAACAATGTTAGGAGTAAAATGCAGGTCAGCAACGCACCTAACCAATTCCCTAATGGGGTCCCAAGCCCTAACCCAAAATAAAGAAACCCCTTTTAAAACATTGCTCCTACCCAGGGATGATGGTACAGTAAGGCAGAGTGGGAGATGCCTGTGTATTTTTTTACCCATAACCCCCTGGGGTAGCGGGGAGAGACTCCCCTTGAGGGAGGGAGATGCTGCATGAAATGTGAGCATGTAATCAGTCTTAAGTCCATGACATATCTCAGCAACATGATTGCAGTGTTACTTATGTTTATTTGTAACAGATACACAGCGAGGTTGTGGACACATAGACCAGAGACTTGAGAGATGGAACTAAAACGTGATACCTTATTTCTGGCAATGCTGACACTGCGACGATTACAGCAATGCTGGAGATGGTGCCAAAAAGAAGTTAAATGCTGACACTGCTGGCGATGGTGTTGAAAGAAAGTGTAATGCTGACGATGCTGGCAATGCTGATGAAAAAGTTCAATGTTGACAATGCCGGCAATGGTGGTGAAAAAGTTGTAATCCTGATAATGCTTGCGATGGAGAGGAAAGAGTTTACTGCTCACAATGCTGGAGTTCCCATGCAAAAGTGTAATGCTGACGATGCTGGCCAAAAAGTTCAATGCTGAGAATGCTGGCGATAGTGGTGAAGAAGTGTAATGCCAACGATGCTGGGAATGGTGGCGAAAAACAGTTGAATGCTGACAATGCTGGCGATGGTGGCGAAAGAATTTAATGCTGACGATGCTGGCGAAAACAGTGTAATGCTGACAAAGCTGGCGCCGGTGGCTAAAGAAATGGAATGGTGACAAAGCTGGCGATGGTGGCGAAAAAGCTTTATTTGGTGCCGAAATTTAATGCTGACGATGCTGGCGAAAACAGCGTAATGCTGACAAAGCTGGCGCCGGTGGCTAAAAAAATGGAATGCTGACATTGCCGGCGATGGTGGCGAAAAAAGTTTGAATGCTGACAATGATTGTGCCGAAAACAGTTTAATGTTGACAATGCTGGCGCCATTGGCGAAAAAAGTTTAATGCCGACAAATCAGACAATGCCGGGGATGGTGGGAAAAAATTAAATGCTGACAATGCCGGCAATGGTGGCGACGAAAAGTTTAATGCTGGCGATGGTGGCAAAAAAAGTTGAATGCTGGCAATGGTGGTGAGAAAAGTTAAATGGTGACAATGGCGGCAATGGTGGCGAAAAAAGTTTAATACTGACAATGCCGGCGCTGGTGGCGAAAAATGTAATGCTGGCGATGATGGCGAAAAAAGTGTAATCCTGACAATGCCGGCGATGGTGGCGCCAAAAGTTAAATGCTGGCAATGCCGGCGATGGTGGCGAAAAAAGTTTAATGCTGGCGATGGTGGCGAAAAAAGTTTAATGCTGACAATGGCAGCAATGGTGGCGAAAAAAGTTTAATGCTGACAATGCCGGCGATGGTAGCGAAAAAAGTTTAATGCTGGCGATGGTGGCGAAACAAGTTGAATGCTGGCAATGGTGGCGAAAAAAGTTTAATGCTGACAATGCCGGCGATGGTGGCGAAAAAAGTTTAATGCTGGCGATGGTGGCGAAAAAAGTTGAATGCTGGCAATGGTGGCGAAAAAAGGTAAATGCTGGCAATGCCGGCGATGGTGGCGAAAAAAGTTTAATGCTGGCGATGGTGGCGAAAAAAGTTGAATGCTGGCAATGGTGGCGAAAAAAGTTTAATGCTGACAATGCCGGCGATGGTAGCGAAAAAAGTTTAATGCTGGCGATGGTGGCGAAAGAAAGTGTAATCCTGGCGATGGTGGCGCCAAAAGTTAAATGGTGGCAATGCCGGCAATGGTGGCGAAAAAAGTTTGAATGCTGGCGATGGTGGCGAAAAAGAGTGGATTCCTCGCAATGCTGGCGAAAAAGTTCAATGCTGAAAATGCTGCCGCTAGTGGCGAAAGAATTTTCTTTGGTTATAATGTTCCCCACCCCCCCCCCCCCACCCCTATTTGATTCAGTGGCAACGCCACAAAATAGTTGGCGGTAATAGAAATTTCGCGGGAGTTACCATGAGGAATAAACCGAAGATGAAATCAGCCAATCCCTACAAAATATGAAACATAATAAAAGTCCTGGGATAGATGGATTTCCATCAGAATTCTACAAAGTCTTTTGGAGAAAATTGAAATTTTTTGTTCTGAGAACCTTGAATGAAAGCTACAACATAGGTCAACTACCTGTAACAATGCGTCATAGCATAATTTCATGCTTGCCAAAGGGTGATAAACCAAGAGAGTATTTGAAAAACTGGCGGCCTATTTCACTTTTGTCAGTAGCTTATAAAATAGGTTCAGCGGCAATAGCAAATAGATTAAAAAAAGTATTAACTCACTTAATCCCAGAGCAGCAAACAGGCTTTATAAGAGGACGCTATATGAGCGATTGCACACGTTTGATATACGACACAATGCATTTTACAGAATATAATAAGATCCCGGGCTTAATTATGCTTGTAGACTTTGAAAAAGCGTTCGACTCAGTGTCATGGGATTTCCTTATCGAAGCTCTAAATAAATTAGGCTTTGGACAGAATTTCATCAAATGGATAAATACTTTGAACACAAACATTTTCGCAACTGTTCTTCAATGTGGTTTCTTATCCAATAAGATTTGTATTAAAAGGGGTTGTCGACAGGGAGACCCAATTGCACCATATCTTTTCATAATATGCTCCCTTTTCTTAACAACCTTAGTAGAAACGTGCGGTTCAATTAAAGGATTAAACATAAACAAAGAATATTTAAAAATTATCCAGTTTGCAGATGACACAATATTTTTAGATGGCTCTGAAACCTCTCTCCAATCAGCTCTCAATGTCCTTGAAATATTTGGCACATACTCAGGTTTAAAAGTGAATAAAGAGAAAACACAAGTAGTATGGATTGGCTCAAAAAAGGGTAACACACAAAAAATATGCCAGCACGCGAACTTGAAATGGGAAGCCAATACCTTCAGAGTTTTGGGTATAACCTTTTCAGTAAATCTTAATGACATGCCCAGTTTAAACTATGATACTATAACTGTAGAGGTAGAAAGAACCCTCGTGCCTTGGAGGCAACGGAAACTCACCCCAATTGGAAAAATATGCATACTAAAAACATTCATAATACCAAGGTTAACCACGTTATTCATGACGATCCCTAGACCTAGCCCTCGGACCATTAAATTACTGAATAAGTTGTTTTATTCGTTTATATGGGATTATAAACCAGACAAAATAAGTCGAGCAAAACTAACACAAGGCTATCCAAAGGGAGGCCTAAAAATGACTGATGTGGATGCTTTCATAACCAGCCTTAAAATCTCTTGGATCAAAAGACTGCTGAGTAATGATACACCGGTGTGGAAAACTTTAGGACTACATTGCATTAAAAATCCAATCAGATTAAAATATCTTGGCTCGACTTGGCCTAAAAATCTTGCACTAAATATAACAAATACTGTTTGGAAAGAAGCCTTACAATCCTGGGCATGCTTATTGAATGTAAACTCACTAGACGAAAATAGGAAACTTTCAAGCCCGATATGGTATAATCCAAGGATATCAAAAATAGAACTTTTTTTGCCACAATGGTTCAACAAGGGCATCATATTTGTAATCGATCTAATCGATTCCCAAGGAAAATTCCTACCGTATCATGAACTAATGGCAAAATATTCTGTACACTATAATTTCTTAGACTATCATAGGGTCAAACAATGTGTGAACAACTTCCTAGGTACATCGGATACTTCAATAAATGAAAGGCCCGTTTACCCTATAACATTATACCTTCTCTCTAAAGGCATAAAAGGTTCACGTGAATTTTATAAAATTTTGCTTTCACAAAAACGCTTTAACGATGACAAGCTTAGACAAAAATGGGAAAGATCTTTGAATGTTGAAATTACAAAACCCATGTGGGAAAAAAGTTACCTGGTTTGTTTTAAAACTATACAAGATAATTACTTGATCTGGTTTCAATATAAAATCTTAAATAGAATATTGGGAATTGAAAGCTTAAAATTTAAAATGGGCATATCACTAAACAATGTGTGCAGATTATGCAATGAAAATGAAGAAACTCTAGTGCATCTATTCACTTTATGTAACCCTGTAAAAAAATTCTGGGAAGATTTGACCAGAAGAATAAAAGCCGACATAAATAGAGATTTAATTTTTTCAAGCAAAGATATAATTTTGGGTTACCAAGAAAAACAAATGTGGCCCGCGAACATTTTATTGGTAACTATGAAAAAATATATTTTTGTGGCAGCCTGTAAAAAAAAAACTCCACAGGTAGTTGAAGCTCTTGAGATGCTAAAAAATATTTTTTTTGAACAGGAGTATGTGTCAAGAATACAGAACCACGAAAGTGAATTTAAAAAAAAGTGGGATTTTATTCCACGACTATTACAGTAACATATTTTTGTAATATTTTATATATTTTTTTTTTTTTTTATAATACTGTGACTATGGAAAGCTTGTAATTGTTGGTAAAATATAATACATGTAAATGTTAACTCCTATTGAAAAAGAAATAAAAATATAAAAAAAAAAAAAGTTGTCCTCTCGTGGTACACTACGAGATCTCTTCCTACTTTCTCGTTGCAATTTTAAACCTTACCCCTCAGCTGTAATACAGCGGGGAGGCAGGGTGGGACTCTTCTCAGTCCCACATGGTAAGCTTGTAGCTTATAAAAGCTACATTTAAGTAATTAAAATTTTCAATTTTATTGCGCTACAATAGCTTACCATGTGGGACTGAATGCTGAATCCAACCACAGGGTGGAGGGATTACAGCTGAGACTGGAAGATATGTCAATTTTTCTTTAGATTTTGAAGAAATAGATTAGAATGAATGTTTTGAAAAGTACCAGTCTGAGTCCCGTTTAGTGCCCCAATCCCAAAGACCGGGCCTGTAAAGAGCCAAAAACCTGAATATACTGAATGACAGTGCTAAAAACTGTCAAGATGTTTTGATTGTGGGAGAAATGCAGCCGTGCTCACTTAAAGTAGTTTAAGGGCCCTTAGGGGCCATCCACAAGTGAAAAACCAGCCCTATGGTTGGAATTCTCATAAATTTTTAGCCACCTAACATGAGATTAATGACAACCTTGATAAGTCCTTAATACATATTATGCTTGATAAATTAACAATAAAAAATGACCTTACCTGTTACATCTTGAGAGGTAAACCTATACCTAGATCCTGGGATTAGACTCCTGAAGACTTGGTTGTAGCGGATGTGCCCCCTCTTCTTTTCTTTCCGAGGATAACTGGTCTGAGGGGAAGGATCTAAGACTTGTTGTGCCGCCACCACTGGTCCCAGATACATATTGTTGTCGTCTGACCAAGTAAGGTCTTTTAGGTAAAAAATTGTAAATGTGTTGTGAGCTTTCCAGTGACAGGCTTGCATGATTTGGTCCAACCCAGATACCCCACCGTAAAAGGCCTTAGAGGCCGCGAAGGCCCTAATGTCATGTGCTTTAACTTGGACCAAGTCCAAGGCTTGTTGGTCTGCTTGTTTATAACAAAGTAGAATGGTTTGTTTCAACCAAGAAGAGAGAGTAGTGGGTCTGAAGTCTGTCCTTTCTTGAAGGAAATGAAAAGTAGGGATCAAGACCCTCTCAGGTCTTTAGTTCGATCCAAATAATACCCCAGGGCCCGTACTGGACACAAGGTCCTGACACCTTTTCCCATTGGCCTAGATGAGATACTTTGCAACCCAGGCATGAATTTCGCTGTGGCGCTTGCTGGAGGCCAAAGCTAGCAAGAAAGCAGTTTTGAGAGTAAGATGTTTGAGGTCTCATAGGCTTCAGTTTCATAGGCTCAAAGGGTGCTTTGGTGAGCTCATTAAGAACAACAGAAAGGTTCCATTTTGGAAGATTTCTGGAACTTTTGGGACGATCCCTGTGAAAACTGGAGAGCAACCTGTTAAGGTCTGAGCTTTGGGAAATATGGTGCCCAGCTGGGCCCAAGGTGTCAACAATGGCCATCCTGTAACCATCAATGGTCGAGGGGCGCCTGTTTAGATCTTGGTACAGGTACATGAACAAGTCTGAGACTTGTTTCACAGAGGGAGCGGAGAAATCCACTGAAATTTCTCTGCACTATTTCTCAAATAGGGCCCACTTTGACTTGTAGATGGTCCTTGTTGATGATCTATGAGGGGCAGCAATTCTCTCTGCCACCTCCACAGAGAAGCCTTGTTCTTAGAGCTGTCCACTCCTAGACACCAGGTGTGGAGGTTGAGATGTTGTGGATTGCTGTGAAATACATAATTGTGGACCTGTTTGAGGAGGGTTGTTGACAATGGTAGCTGAAGTGGGATCTCTGTTGAGAGCTGCACTGGGTCCCAAAACCAGGGCATCCCTGGCCAGCCTGAGGCTATTACAATGATCAGGCAATTGCATTGCCTGATTTTTTGGATCACCCTGTGAAGGAGAGCCGTTGGATGGTAAGTATAGGCAGGGAGACCCGACCAGTTTATGTTTAGAGCATCTATGTCCCAAGCATTGTGGTCTGGGACTGGAGACACATACAGTGGAAGTTTGTGGTTCAGACGAGTGGCAAATAGATCCACATGAGGGGTGAACCACTTTTGACAGATCTGTTTGAACACCTGTGTAAGCAGTGACCATTCTGTTGACTGCACTTGGTTCGACCTGGACAGAAGATCGGCCATCACATTCAGACACCAGAATGTGTCTGGCTTTTAAGGTTATTTGGTAATGATGGCACCAGGTCATGATCTGCCACAGGAGAGCGCACATCTTAGCTGAGTGAGTTCCTCCTTGTTTGTTTGTACTGCCAGTACTGTTGAGTTGTCTGTTGCAACCAAAACTCTTTGGTTTTGACACTGGTCTTTGAAACTTTGAAGGGCCAGAGAAACCACCTTCAACTCTAGAACATTTATGTGTAGCCTTTTTTCCCTGTCTGACCACAGACCCTTTGTAGTGGTTTGCTCTGAGTGAGCGCCCCAGCTTTTGTTTGCGGCGTCTGCAAAGAGTTGGATACTGTGGTCTTTGGGATGAAGGTCTGCGCCTTTCATCACATTTGTGGGATTCTAGTCTAGGTGTGCTGAAATGGTTTCTGTCCAAGGAAGGAGGGTGACCAACAACTGAGGAAATCTCCAGTCCTCCTTGAGGTGAAACTGAAAGGGCCTCGTGTGAAGGCGTCCCTCCGTGACCATTTTCTCCGTTCCGTTGAGGCAAGCAACCCAATTAGCGACATAAAACATCTTGCAGTCTTGAGTCATAGGATCAAATCCTGAAGTTTGAGCCATCTCTCTTGAGTGGGTTTTACAAGGGCTGAATCTAGATTGTACTCGTAGCCCACAAAGGAAAACACCCGAGTTGGTTTTAGTTCGGATTACTCCTGATTTATTATCCACCCCAAGGACTGGGTTAGGTCTACCACAGCCCGAGTGTTCAATTGGGCTTCTTCCTGAGACTAGGACCTGATCAGCCAGTCGTCCAGGTATTGGTGAAGTCTGAGTCCCCTCGTGAGGGCCATTAGCTTCACTTCCTTTACAATCATTGTAAAGACCTGAGGGGCTGTGGCCAGTCCGAATGGAAGAGAGGTGAACTGGAACACCTGCGACCTGTGGCAAAACCTTAGGTATTTCCTGAGTTTGGGTGGATGGGGATGTGAAGGTAGACGTCTGATAGGTCTATGAACGACACCCATTCCCCTGGAATCAGGGAGGTTCTGATGGACTCTGGAGTTTCCATTTTGAACTTTTCTACTTGTTGTTGAGCCTGCTTAAGTCTATTACTGGCCTCGACCTTTGGTGAGGCTTGGGTACAAAAAACAGGCGACTGTAAAACCCGAGAGATTTTACATTTTGCACCCTTTCTATTGCATTCTTTGACAGAAGAGACTGGATACAAGTGGCCAGAGCTTGTTCTTTTTGAAGGGCCTTGTATCCTGATTGAATCAGAGGGACTCTGGCAAGTTTTGGTTTTGAAACGAATGGGAGAACGTGACCATTGGTGATAATGTTTAACACATTGTTTGAACATTTGTTTGTTTGCCAGTCTCTTCTGAAAGAACGGAGGCAACCTCCTACTGGTGGACTGAGGGAGGCTTGTGATGAGTCATTGGGGGAGGGGTTTCCATGCCCTCGCCCCCTAGAGTGGGGTTGAAAATGACCCTTGGAGCCTCTCAAATTCGGTTTCCCCCTACCTGAGGAAAATGATTGGTTACTGTTTTGAGAAGAGTTGCACCCACAGGGGCATTTCCTGTAGGAGCCTCTTTTCTTATTGTGGGGACCACAAAAGGGCTTATTTTGGTAGGATGCGAAACCCTGAGCATCTTTAGAGGTGCCTTTTTTGAGGAGGAAGTCTTCTCCCTCCTTGACTGAGACGAGGATGAGGAAGGCCAAAAGGGTGAATTCCTGAGTTCTTGGCATCTCGTTTCCCCTAAATGTGGTTGAAGTAGGGTCATCTAGGCCTCACGCCTAAGCAGGCCAGTGTTACCCATGGTATATAGCTCCCTCTGGAGTATATGAGCTAGGGATTTGCTCAGGCAGGCAAGTGCTCTTTGTTGAATAAGTCTTGTTGAGTAAATGGTCTTATTCCACAGCTCCAAATATTCACAGGTCTGGTCATAACCATGCCTGGCTGCTTTTTCAGGGTTGGCACCTTTCTGGATTTGAGATTTAACCCTTTTGAAAGAAGACTTCAAACTGTGTTGACACTTCTCCAAGGTGGAGTTACAAGAAGAAAAAGTCTTAGCAAATGCTGAATGAAGTTGATAGTGGAGAGATTCTGCCTGGCTTGATGTTCCAGTTCCTTAAGAACTGGTAGGGGAACCTTGCCCATAGGGGCTCCAGAAGGTTAAGGAGAGATACAGATCTTCCAAAAGTCTGTATTCAACTCCTTGCACCACTTTGCAGTGGAGGGAGCGGGCTTAACCCTCGGGTAAATTAGAGGCCAGAAAATCATGCTCAAACTTATCAAAGGCATCCTTGAAGTGAGAGCTAAGTGGGAGCATAGAGGAAGGGCCTCTTGGCCTAAGCTCCTGTTGGCCTTTTTTGTCGTCCAGGCCCAAAACAGAAGTGGAAGACCTGGGCATGGTTTCTCTGGGGTCAGGGAGATCACCAATACGCCTAAAGGTCTCCACTTCCTCAGTATATTGAGAGGGTAAGTCAGCCATGGCTACTTCGCTATAAAAAAGTGGGTCTGGATCGTGCTGAGGCTGGTCTTGATCAGAAAGGGCCTTAGAGGGCTGGGAAGACCTTTGTAAGTGTACAGAGGACTGATCCTCCTCTGAAGAAGATGACTGAGATAAGTATCTGGACCTAATCTTGTGTTTTATTTTATCTGCATGTTTTTGGGGTCTAGCCGAGACAACCTGAAAGGGTTCCTTGGACTGACCTGAATGTCAGAATCATGCATCGGTCAGAATCATGCATCGAGTGATCATCTCCGAGACATCGTGGAAGAGGTGGACCATACAAGTCCACCTCCATAGCCTCATCCGTATGAGAGGATGGTTGAGTTCTCGGAGGATGTCTCCGAGGGGTAGGGTCCAGATTCTCAGTTTGTTAACTGGTACCAGGCTTAGAGGCTGAACTGGAAGTCTGATCCACCTCCACTTCTTTATATGTTTTTTTGAAAGACTGAAATTCGTCTCGGAGACACTTCATGGCCTCAAGCATAGAAACTTGGAAAACCACCATTTGCTGTTGCAATTGGATGTTAAACTCAGAACCCAGGGATTTTTCGAGTTTGGACTCGATTTTCTGTTGTAAAGCTGTACCTGGGGTAGGAGGGACAGTTTTAGCTGGAGTTTTAAGAGACAATGACTTGAAACGCAGGGGCTGGGGGCATGGTGGAGAAGCAAATAAATTGTCAGCAGCACCCTCAAGGTCTGCCTGAGATCCAGTAAAGGATTCCACATCCTCATCTCCCAGCAAATCGAGTTCATCATCTTTTGAAGTGACTGGTTTCTGTTTCCTCACATAACGCTTCCTGTTTTTGATTTTTTGCATTTGTTCGTCTGAGAAACCAGAGCAAATGTCACACGGAGATTCTAGAGTAACACAGATAGAGGGATCATCTCCTCTATTTGCTTTCCTACAGGAAGGACAATAATTGTGGTTATCAAATGGAAGACAGAAATGTCGACACTTCAAAGATCTAGGTTTATCTTTGCTTGTTCTTTGGGTATTGGAGGACATTTTTACTGCAATAACAAAGGCGTAAACAAGCAAGCCTGAACCGAGAAAACTCACAAATCACAAAAATATAAAGAACTAGAGATTGCGTCTCGACGCAGTGTATCCCCGGACGGGACATAGTTAAGGCATGAATATGTCGGTCTTGAGCCTGTGATATCTGTCTTTAAAAATTACATTTCATGGATCCAGAAGATCCATATAGTGATCCGGATCACTTCCAAAATTCAATCATTTCATCCTTTTACCTTTTCAGACATATTCTAAAAATTTCATCAAAATCCGTCCATAAGTTTTTTAGTTATCTTGTGCACAAACACATCTGGCAGCCTGGATCCACATGATCCAGACAGTGATCCAGATTACTCCCAAAAACTAAGCACTCGTTCTTTGTCCCATTTAAGACATTTCCTGAAAATTTCATAAAAATCCATCCATGACCTTTTGAGCTATTTGTCTTAAAAATTACATTTCTTGGATCCAGAAGATCCAGATAGCGGTCCAGATCACTCGCAAAATTGAATCATTTCTTCCTTTTACCACTTCTTCCTTTTACCATTTGTAACATATCCTAAAAATATCAAAGTCCATCCCACAATTATGTGGCAGCCTGGATCCAGATGATCCAGATCACTCCAAAAAGTTTAATCACTTCTTCCTTGTACCATTTAGGCCATTTGCTGAAACAATCCATCCATAACTTTTTGCGGTATCTGTCTTTAAAAATTACATTTCATGGATCCAGAAGATCCATATAGTGATCCGGATCACTTCCAAAAGTCAATCATTTCATCCTTGTACCTTTTCAGACATATCCTGAAAATTTCATCAAAATCCGTCCATAAGTTTTTGATTTATCTTGTACATAAACACATCTGGCAGCCTGGATCCAGATGATCCAGATCACTCCCAAAATCTAATCACTTGTTCCTTGACCCATTTAGGACATTTCCTGAAAATGTCATCAAAATCCACTCATAATTGAATCATTTCTTCCTTTAACCACTTCTTCCTTTTACCGTTTCGAACATATCCTAAAAATATCATCAAAATTCATCCTAAAATTCTGTTGCAGCCTGGATCCAGATGATCCAGATCACTCCAAAAATGTAATCACTCGTTCCTTGCACCATTTAGGTCATTTGTTGAAAATGTTATCACAATCCATCCATAACTTTTTGAGGTATCTGTCTTTAAAAATTACATTTCATGGATCCAGAAGATCCATATAGTGATCCGGATCACTTCCAAAATTCAGCCATTTCATCCTTTTACCTTTTCAGACATACCCCACGAAAATTTCATCAAAATCCATCCATAAGTTTTTCAGCTACATTGTACACAAACACATCTGGCAGCCTGGATCCAGATGATCCAGATCACTCCCAAAATCTAATCACTTGTTCCTCGCATCATTTAGGTCATTTGCTGAAAATGTCATCACAATCCATCCATAACTTTTTGGGGTATCTGTCTTTAAAAATTACATTTCATGCATCCAGAAGATCCATATAGTGATCCGGATAACTTCCAAAATTCAATCATTTCATCCTTTTACCTTTTCAGACATATCCTGAAAATTTCATCAAAATCCGTCCATAAGTTTTTGATTTATCTTGTACACAAACACATCTGGCAGCCTGGATCCAGATGATCCAGATGATCCAGATCACTCCTAAAATCTAATCACTTGTTACTTGTCCCATTTAGGACATTTCCTGAAAATTTCATCAAAATCCACCAATGACTTTTTGAGCTATTTGTCTTTAAAAATAATATTTCATGGATCCAGAAGATCCAGATAGTGGTCCAGATCACTCGCAAAATTGAACCATTTCTTCCTTTTACCACTTCTTCCTTTTACCATTTGTATCATATCCTAAAAATATCATCAAAATTCATCCTAAAATTATGTTGCAGCCTGGATCCAGATGATCCAGACAGTGATCCAGATCACTCCAAAAATGTAATCACTTGTTCCTTGTACCATTTAGGTCATTTGCTGAAAATGTCATCACAATCCATCCATAACTTTTTGAGGTATCTGTCTTTAAGAATTACATTTCATGGATCTAGCAGATCCATATAGTGATCCGGATCACTTCCAAAATTCAACCATTTCATCCTTTTACCTTTTCAGACATATCCTGAAAATTTCATCAAAATCCATCCATAAGTTTTTGAGCTATATTGTACACAAACACATCTGGCAGCCTGGATCCGGATGATCCAGATAGTGATCCAGATCACTCCCAAAATCTCATCACTTGTTCCTCGTCTCATTAAGGACATTTCCTGAAAATTTCATCACAATGCACCCATAAGTTTTTGAGTTATCTGTCTTTAAAAATTAAATTTCATGGATCCAGAAGATCCAGACAGTGATCCGGATCACTCCCAAAATTTAATCATATCTTCCTTTTACCATTTTGGACATATCCTGAAAATTTTATCAAAATCCATCTGTCAGTTTTTGAGTTATCTTGTTCACAAACAAACAAATAGAGGGCCAAAAATGACCCTCGGTCAGGTACTTTGGCGGCGGTCAGTGGATGACCTTAAATGAAGATCTGTAACTGGTAAGCCTGGATGCTGGTACTCCATCATGTACTCAACCTCCAAAGCCATTTTCAATAGTTTCCATGCAATGTAGTCAGCATTAAGTGTGAAAATATCTCCAATTTTGCCAAATATGACCCTTGGTCAGGTACTTTGGCGGTCAGTGGATGACCTTAAATGAAGATCTGTACCCAGTAAGCCTGGATGGTAGAAGTCCATCATGTACTCAACCTCCAAAGCCATTTTCAATAGTTTCCATGCAATGTAGTCAGCATTAAGTGTGAAAATATCTCCAATTTTGCCAAAAATGACCCTTGGTCAGGTACTTTGGCGGTCAGTGGATGACCTTAAATGAAGATCTGTACCCAGTAAGCCTGGATGGTAGAAGTCCATCATGTACTCAACCTCCAAAGCCATTTTCAATAGTTTCCATGCAATATAGTCAGCATTAAGTGTGAAAATATCTCCAAAAAGGCCAAAAATGACCCTCGGTCAGGTACTTTGGCAGTCAGTGGATGACCTTCAATGAACAGCTTCAAGGTCAAATTTCTGCATGCTTACAGAGGACATATATATGTATTATATATACCAGCCATAGGATGATCTGACTTTCTGTATACGAGAACTGCGCCAAAAAGTGAAAAAATGGCCAAAATCTGACCTTTAAGAGCCCACCAGTGACCTTGAGATTGAAGGTCAAGGTCACAAAACAATAGTGTTCGTGGCATTGCCCATATATACCCACATACCAAATTTGAAAGTTCTAACTAAAATATTTTTTAAGTTATCGCGTCCAAAAGGAAATCTCTGCGGCGACGGCGGCGTGACCGTACTGAATCCTAAGTATCCCCGACTTTTGTTCGGGGATACAAATACTTATCCTGTCAAAACATAAGTTTCACAGAATAGTCTATATCATTAAAAAGGTAAACTAGAGATTGCGTCTCGACGCAGTGTATCCCCGGACGGGACATAGTTAAGGCGTGAATGTGTCGGGCTTGAGCCTGTTTCCTGGAGCACCAGGTCAGGATTCTCCATAGTACCAGATTACTTCCAAAAGCTAATCACTAGTTGTTTCACTTATATCTGTCTTTAAAAATTACATTTCATGGATCCAGAAGATCCATATAGTGATCCGGATCGCTTCCAAAACTCAATCATTTCATCCTTTTACCTTTTCAGACATATTCTAAAAATTTCATCGAAATCCATCCATAAGTTTTTGAGTTATCTTGTACACAGACACATCTGGCAGCCTGGATCCACATGATCCAGACAGTGATCCAGATTACTCCCAAAATCTAATCACTTGTTCTTTGTCCCATTTAAGACATTTCCTGAAAATTTCATAAAAATCCATTCATGACTTTCTGAGCTATTTGTCTTTAAAAATTACATTCACGGATCCAGAAGATCCAGATAGTGGTCCAGATCACTCGCAAAATTGAACCATTTCTTCCTTTTACCACTTCTTCCTTTTACCATTTGTAACATATCCTGAAAATAGTAAAATCCATTCCAAGATTATGTGCAAGCCTGGATCCAGATGATCCAGATCACTCCAAAAATGTAATCACTTGTTCCTTGTACCATTTAGGCCATTTGCTAAAACAATCCATCCATAACTTTTTGAGGTATCTGTCTTTAAAAATTACATTTCATGGATCCAGAAGATCCATATTGTGATCCGGATCACTTCCAAAATTCAATCATTTCATCCTTTTACCACTTCTTCCTTTTACTATTTGTAACATAGCCTAAAAATATCATCAAAATTCATCGTAAAATCATGTTGCAGGCTCGATCCAGATGATCCAGACGGTGATCCAGATCATTCCAAAAGTATAATCACTTGTTCCTTGTACCATTTAGGTCATTTGCTGAAAATGTCATCACAATCCATTCATAACTTTTTGAGGTATGTCTTATTACATTTCACGGATCCAGAAGATCCATACAGTGATCCGGATCACTTCCAAAATTCAGTTATTTCATCCTTTTACCTTTTCAGACATATCCTGAAAATTTCATCAAAATCTGTCCATAAGTTTTTTGCTACAATGTACACAAACACATCTGGCAACCTGGATCCAGATGATCCAGATCACTCCCCAAATCTAATCACTTGTTCCTCGCACCATTTAGGTCATTTGCTGAAAATGTCATCACAATCCATCCATAACTTTTTGAGGTATCCGTCTTATTACATTTCATGGATCCAGAAGATCCATATAGTGATCCGGATCACTTCCAAAATTCAGCCATTTCATCCTTTTACCTTTTCAGACATATCCTGAAAATTTCATCAAAATCCGTCCATAAGTTTTTAGCTACAATGTACACAAACACATCTGCAACCTGGATCCAGATGATCCAGACAGTGATCCAGATCACTCCCCAAATCTAATCACTTGTTCCACGCACCATTTAGGCCATTTGCTGAAAATGTCATCACAATCCATCCATAACTTTTTGAGGTATCTGTCTTTAAAAATTACATTTCATGGATCCAGAAGCTCCATATAGTGATCCGGATCACTTCTAAAATTCAACCATTTCATCTTTTTACCTTTTCAGACATATCCTGAAAATTTCATCAAAATCCGTTCATAAGTTTTTGAGCTATATTGTACACAAACACATCTGGCAGTCTGGATCCAGATGATCCAGACAGTGATCCGGATCACTCCCAAAATCTAATCACTTGTTCCTCGTCCCAATAAGGACATCTGAAAATTTCATCAAAATGCACCCATAACTTTTTGAGCTATTTGTGTTTAAAAATTAAATTTCATGGATCCAGAAGATCCAGACAGTGATCCGGATCACTCCCAAAATTTAATCACATCTTCCTTTTACCAATTTGGACATATCCTGAAAATTTTATCAAAATCCATCTGTCAGTTTTTGAGTTATCTTGTTTACAAACAGAGGGCCCAAAATGACCCTCGGTCAGGTACTTTGGCGGCGGTCAGTGGATGACCTTCAACGAAGATCTGTAACCGGTCAGCCTGGATGCTGGTACTCCGTCATGTACTCAACCTCAAAAGCCATTTTCAATAGTTTCCACACAATATAGTCAGCATTAAGTGTGAAAATATCTCCAAATATGCCAAAAATGATCCTTGGTCAGGTACTTTGGCGGTCAGTGGATGACCTTAAATGAAGATCTGTAACCAGTAAACCTGGATGGCAGAAGTCCATCATGTACTCAACCTCCAAAGCCATTTTCAATAGTTTCCATGCAATATAGTCAGCGTTAAGTGTGAAAATATCTCCAAAAAGGCCAAAAATGCCCCTCGGTCAAGTACTTTGGCGGTCAGTGGATGACCTTCAATGAAGAGCTTCAAGGTCAAATTTCTGCATGCTTATAGAGGACATATATATGTATTATATATACCAGCCATAGGATGATCTAACTTTCTGTCTTGGAGAACTGGGCCAAAATGTGCAAAAATGGCCAAAATCTGACCTTTAAGTGGCCACCAGTGACCTTGAGATTGAAGGTCAAGGTCACAAAACAATAGCGTTCGTGGCATTGCCCATATATACCCACATACCAAATTTGAAAGTTCTAACTAAAATATTTTTTAAATTATCGCGTCCAAAAGGAAATCTCTGCAGCGGCGGCGTGACCGTACTGAATCCTAAGTATCCCCGACTTTCGTCCGGGGATACAAATAGCCAAGTTATAACATCTAACAATACGTAAAAACTGGGAAATAAAGTAAAATATGAATGCACAAAGCAAACGCTTCCAAATCACGTGGCCAATAAGAAAAGGAGGAAGAGTTGAGAAGAGTTCCACGAGAGTACAACCTGAGGCTACGGCCAACACTAAATGTCTATTTTTCTTGGATGTTGGCCGGATGCCTGCGGCCTCCCGAGTTAGCATTCAGTTCCACATGGTAAGCTATTGTAGCACAATAAAAGCAATACTTTTCAAGTTATAGGTGATTTTGTGCATGATTTCATGAATTTCAATGCATTAAAAATTATTTTAAAAAATCCATAAAAAAATAATTTAAAAAGA
Source organism: Sabellastarte sp. h YS-2021 (assembly GCA_964017235.1). Taxonomy (NCBI): domain Eukaryota; kingdom Metazoa; phylum Annelida; class Polychaeta; order Sabellida; family Sabellidae; genus Sabellastarte; species Sabellastarte sp. h YS-2021. Next base: position 75,909,260 of record OZ024931.1, read on the forward strand.
TCAAGGTCTCACACTCACACAAGGGAATCTACTGGGGGCCTAGTACGTATGAACATGATAAGAGAGAAATCCCTGCAATAGTCAGTAAGAAAATAAGTGATTTAGTGCATTATTTCATGAATTTTTATGCATTAAAAATTATTAAAAAATTAAAAAAAAAAACCAGAAAAAGGTTTTTACCAAGAAAAACGAGCGGCCCAGATGGAGAGCTGTAACTACATTCATATTAGGACTTAAAGGTGACCATAAAAGAATGTCCCTTTTGTCACCCTTTATAAGTGGACAAAGTTTAGCTGAGGTCCGTTGAACAATAACATAGCTGAAGGCTGAAAACTTTTTTCCTTTTTTCACTGTAAGGTGACCATAACTTCATTGATATTTGGACTTTAAGGTGACCATAAAATCAGAATATCCCTTCTGGCAACCTTTATAAATGTGTCAAGTGTTATTCTAAAAATTTAAACATTAACCGAACTTAGGGCTGAAAACCCCTACATTTTAAGTTTAAGATGGCCATAAAATTATTAATATTTAAATCATAAGGTAGTTAGAGTCTTCTTTTGATCAATCTCAATATCAATATAAGATATATTCTTTAAAAATAGAAAAAAATAGGCGCCAGATGGTTTTATTCCAATTTTATGACTTTAGGGGGACCATAGCTCCAATTGTATTAACAGTTTAAGGTCACCATAAAATCAGGATAATCCTTTGGTAAATCTTAATATATATGCCATGTTTGGTTGAAAAAAGTGAAAAACTAAGTGAACGGGAGGGCTAAAACCCCCTTAGTTGACATCAAGGTGACCTTGAGATTGCAGATACAGGGCTAAAAACTTTGGCATGTGAAAGATTATCAAAAGGTAGCTTATCAAGTTATTCCAACAAAACACCGAAATCCTGACTGTTTTTGAGATACAGACCAAGTAAACGCCTACCATCTAGGCATCTATGGTCCGATTGATCAGAAAATCCTTTCCGACCTGCGAAATTTGGTCTACAATGTACCTGGTAAATTTTATAGCACTGGTGTGTTGCTTTTTCCGAAACGCGATGACGGGGTGTTTTTGAAAAATGCTTAAGGTCTCTGCAAAGTATCCCAAAACTTTTTCCCGCCCTATAGTTTTAAAGAAAGATAAGAAGGAAAGAAATATTTGAAAGCTCAAGAAGTTATTCAAGGGAGATCATAATCCTGCGGCGGCGGCGATCAGTCGAACTTACGTGAAAACAAATAAGCGCCCCTGACGGGCCGCTTAATTAAGACGGATCCAAGTCTGACACTCACATAAAGGAATCTACTTGTGGTCTAGTATATATATGCAAGAAAGGAGAGAAATCCCTGGAATAGTCCTGAGAAAATTGTGATAAAGTGTTGAAATTTTCACACTTTTGGTGGGGCTACCTCCCTTATAATGTCTCTAGCAAACAGATGAACAGACAGATTTGCATACCTTGAACAAATTTTCATCCTCGATAGATAAGGTATCTTTTAAAAAAACAGCATGTCTCTAGGACTTGTAGTTTTGGAGAAGTTGTTCACGTGGACGCGTCCGCCGCAGAGTGATGCCATGTTAGCTGACTTGTCAGTAAAAAAACCATAAAAATCATCTAAATATCCGAACTGCATGGAGGTCGGATCCGAACAATCATCCGAACATCCGACCATCTGCTTGGATGGATAGTACTTGGGTGATCATGCAAGTCAAGCTGTTGGTCAGGACCAGGCTTCAAAAATTTGAACATCCAAACTGCTTGGATGGTTACAACTCGGATGAAATGCAATGGTTTGGACCAGGCTTCAGATTCAAGTGGAGCACCACCGCTTGGAATTGGTTCACAAATTTAATTTATCAGAAGCCTGAAACCTCCCCATTATTGCTTCCAAATTATGGAGACAAAACATTATGTAAACAATTCTTTACGTTTGAAAATTGCCTTGTCATTGTGCATGAGTATTCGTCTATTTTACAAAGACATAAAATACGTAAAATATTTTAACTATTTTATATATTCATATTAACATAAAATCTATGTTTGACTTTTGATAAAATGCACAGAAAAGGGGGGGGGGGGGGGGCGACTATTATTATTGCCAAACCAAGGTCTCCCATAACACCATAGGGAGACATTAGTTTGCAAGCACCTGCTGTCTAGACGAAGACGATTTCTTGAATAAGGACTCCTAGTGATTTATTTATTTTAAGTTTTAACCCTTTAAATGGTCGAATAATGTAGCAGGTAAGGGTTAAAATATTTTGTTTTATTTTATTTCGACAGGTAAAGGCCCTATAATAAGCTACATATACGATTTGTAGTCTCTCTGCACTTGCTGTCTGGACGATGAGGTCACCAAAGGGATTTCCCAAGGATTCTGTTCGGAGTCCGTTTTCGTGCTTTATTTCATATTTTAACCCTTAAAAATGGTCAAACAACTTATTTTACAATGTGAACCCGGAAGTGGCTTTAAGTTGTAAAATATGTAAAATATACTTATCTGTTCTGTGAATAGTCCCAAAATTAAGATTCTATGGTATAAAATAAAGAAACTGATGAAGTTTCAGTATATCCATATGAAGAATTAAACTTCTTTCCTTGCAATAAAATACACGTGTAACTATGGCGGCCAAGGAGAAAGGAGGAGTTTTGAATGGAAGTACATGGTAAGCTATTGTAGCACAATAAAAGCTGGTTTTTTCAAAGATACCTTACCTATCGAGGATGAAAAAGTGTACAAGACATGCAGATCTGTTAGTTCATGTGCTCCTCAGAGCCATTAGAATGAGGCAACCCCACCCTAAGTGTGAAAATTTCAACACTTTATCACAATATTCTCATTCACTATTACAGGGATTTCTCTCTTATCTTGCGTGTATGTACTATGCCACAAGTAGATTCCCTTGTGCGAGTATCAGGCCTGGATCTGTCTTAATTATTTTTTATGAAGTTTTTTTTTAATTCATGAAATCGTGCACTAAATCACTTATAACTTGAAAAGTATTGCATTTAGAGGATTTTGTTAAGATACGTTATTCAGCTACTTTTTCCATAGCTACAACATGGTGAGTAACTTGGGAATCTATCCCAATAGCTAAGTTAGTAATAGCTACTTTTTGACTTTTCAGTAACTTCCATAATATGTAAAATCTCCTGTCATCTGAAAACTATTGCATTTAGAGAAAATTGTACAAAAATGTTATTCAGCTACTTTTGGGTCAGCTAGAACATAGTAAAATTGCAGACCTGTAGCTTATTGCATAGCTGAGCAACAGCTACTTTCAGGTTATTACTGTTGAGTAAATCATTTGTAGCTTAAAAATTATTGCACTTAGATTATTTTCTTTAAATCTGTTATTCACCTAAATTTTGATCAGCTATAACAAAGTAAAGTTGCAGACCTGTAGTTTATTACATAGCTGAGCAACAGCTACTTACAGGTTCCCACTGTTGAGTAAATCAGTTGTAACTTGAAAATTATTGCACTTAGAGAATTTTATATAAATATGTTATTCAGCTATAACATAGTGAAATTGCAGAACTGTAGTTTATTGCATAGCTGAGCAAAAGCTGCTTTGAGATTCTCACTGTTGAGTAAATCAGTTGTAACTCAAAAACGATTTGTTTAATATGCTTTCCATCTACTTTTTACACCTGAACAGTTAACTTGGTACTTTTTGTCTGAATACTAAGTGCAGGGCACAACTTTTGTGTCCTTTTCTTTCACTTCTACTCTAAAACTCAAAACACACAGTCAGCTGACACAGAGCCCGTTCATGGGCACTGATTGCTTGTTCTTTCCTGTTCTCTAGTTTCCCTGTGGTCTCACTTTCAATACTATGTATATTTAAGAAACAAGAGGAGAGTGCCCGTGAACGGGCACTGTGTCAGCTGACTGAGTGTTTTTGATTTGTGAAGCTGATAATGAGAGGAAAGCATAATTATCAGGGAAAGTGCTGTACAGAAGTACAGTAAATGGTAATTGAACAGCATGTTTGAAAGAAATTCCGAAGCTGACAGAAGAAAAGGACAAAAAATGGTATTATGAAGGAAAGTAACAAGGAAACTGTTTAAGTGTAAAAAGTAGGTTAAACATATTTAAAGAAATACTGCAAATGCAATATTCTCGTTCCACCTTGAAGAAGGGGTCCAAGGTCAAATCCAACCACACAAAAACATTCCCAGCCCATGATTTCCTATAGGTTGGTTTACCATCCCAAACCTCTAGGACCAATAATAAGCGAGTTATAAGCACTTTTAAGTTTGGCTGTCCTCATTTGACCTAGAAGAAGGGGTCCAAAGGTCAAATCTGACCACACCAAAAGAATCCCAGCCCATGATTTCCTATATGTTGGTTTACCATCCCAAACTTCTAGGACCATTAATAGAGTTATAAGGACTTTTAAGTTTGGCTATCCTCGTTTGACCTTGAAGGCAGGGTCCAAGGGTCAAATCCGACCACACCAAAAGATTCCCAGCCCATGATTTCCTATAGGATGGTTTAGACACCCAAGTTACTCACCATGTTGTAGCTCTGAAAAAAGTAGCTGAATAACATATTTTAACAAAATGCTCTAAATGCAACACTTTTCAAGTTATAAGTGATTTAGTGCATGATTTCATGAATTTTAATGCATTAAAAATTCTTAAAAAAATTTATTAAAAAAAAAAATAAGACAGATCCAGGTCTCACACTCACACAAGAGAATCTACCTCTGGCCTAGTACATGTATGCATATGAGAGAAATCCCTGCAATAGTCACTGAGAAAATTGAGATAAAGTGTTATAATAATAATAATAGTAGGATTTATATAGTGCAAAATTGATACAAATCCTCTAATGCGCTTGAGACCAAATAGGGAGAGTCCAGGGACAGGCATGGGTCGATATCTAAAAAGCACCCGCCAGGGTATGACTAAGGTGGGGGGTATGCCAGCCTAAACAAGTAGGTCTTTAGCTGGCTTCTGAAACCATCTATTGTTTGCTGAGATTTGACAGTCTGTGGCAGCTTGTTCCGTTCAGCTGGTGAAGCTACTGCAAAGCCATGCCTGCCTATGTGCTTCTTAGGGCGGGTTGAGGAGATAGATAGCCTGTTGCCGCGAGTGAGACTGCTCGATCTTATTAAAGCTGAGAGATACGGGGGCTGTGATAGATTAATAGCCTTGAATACCAAAAGATTATACTTAAAGAGGATGCGATGTTGATTTGGGAGCCAGTGGAGTTTTTTCAAAAAGGGTGTAACACGACTCATTTTGTCAAGTCTGAAGATGATGCGGCAAAGAGCATTCTGGACTCTCTGTAGTTTGGCTATGTTGGACTTGCTTACCCCATAGAGTAAAGAGTTACAGTAGTCTAGACGACTACTGACCATAGCATTTGCCAGAAGTATTGCTGTCTCAACTCCAAGGAATTTGCGAATTTGTCGCAAATCACGAAGATGATAGTAACATTCTCTGCAAACCTTGGCAACATGATTGTCAAAGGAGTTGTCTGAGTCGAAAATAACACCCACACTTTTTACTTCCACCGACGGAGAGATATTGTTTTGAAGGAGTGGAACAGGGAAATTTGGTGCAAGCGACTCTCTGATGGCTTTTTGACCTATTATGATAAATTCGCTTTTTTCTGGGTTTAGTTTTAGTTTGACACCGTCCATCCACTCCTGTACAGACTTGAGACACTCGGTCAGCTCTTCCATGCTCGAGTCAAAATTCCTGGAGTCAACTGCTAGGTAGATCTGGGTGTCATCGGCATACAGGTGATGAGAAACATTGAATTTTGAAATAACTTGACTAAGGGGACTAGTGTAGAGGGTGAAAAGGAGAGGACCCAGTACAGAGCCTTGGGGGACTGCGAAAGGGAGAATTACGGCCTCAGAGAAACTATCACCTATTTTAATTTTTTGTTTATGGTTTGAAAGATATGATTTGATCCATGACAAAACAGTACCATCTAGACCAAACCAGTCATGCAAGCAGTCATATAAAAGAGAATGATCAATCGTATCAAACGCCGCCGATAGGTCTAATAATGTTAGGGCCACTGCCTTTCCTGAGTCCACTGAGAGAGCTATATCATTTTGAATCTTCAACAATGCGGTTTCAGTGGGGAGGGAACTCTTGTAAGCAGACTGGTTGACATTTAAGAGCCCCTCGTGCGAAATAAATTCATTTAGCTGCTTTGCCACCACCTTCTCAATAAGTTTAGATATAAAGCTGAGGTTTGACACCGGCCTGTAGTTTTTGAGGATATTTCTGTCAAGGGTCGGCTTCTTTTGAAGGGGGGTGACATATGCCATCTTAAAACAGTTGGGGAAACTACCTTCTGTGATTGAATAATTTACAATTTTAGTGATGGGGGTGATGAGAATATCAGCACACTCCTTGACCAGTGACGTCGGAATCGGGTCAAGGTCACATGATTTGGATGGTGAGGACTTTAGAATTTTAGTAGTTCTTCCTCTGACACAGGTGTGAAAGAGGACAGAGTATTTTTAGTGGGGTTGGGTCTAGTAACTGAAGATAGTATTGATGACTGCAGTGTGGATCTTATCTTGAGGATTTTGTCATAGAAGAACTTACAGAAAGTGTTCGCAAGGTCGGTTTTGTGTAGTCTGTGTAAGATCTTTTAGAAACAGTTCCACAGAGCCTTGGGATTTCCTTGGTTTTCAGCCACAATGTTGGAATAATGATTGCATTTGGACTTCTCAAGCAGGAAATTATAGTGGTTGATTGCAGCCCGGTATCGGCTACGATTACTGGCTGAGTTTTCACGACGCCATGCCCGCTCATATTTCCTCTTGAGTCGTTTTGCTTTGAGGATGTCACAATTCATGAAACCAGTCTCGGCATGTCTCGGTATATTTTTCTTCATGATTGGGGCGAGCTTGTCAAGAAGGCTTCTCAAGGTATTAAAGTATTGATGACTGAGAAGACTGGCAGTTTTGTACGGGCATCTAATGAGGTCGGAATTCAGGATATCCATTCTAAAATCTGAAGTATTTATCTTGTGAATTTTACAGATAGGAACACATTGAAACTTACAGGATTCTCTGACAGGGAAGATAAAGCTGAATATTATTGCCTGGTGGTCTGATAGTCCCCCAATAACTTTGGGACTAATGGCCCAGCAGAAGGAATCCCTCACACATAGAGCATCCAAAATATGACCATGAATATGTGTGGGTGTATTGACAAGTTGTGTAAAACTGAATTGCTCAAGGATATCATAAAATTTCAGTGTCCAGGTGTCATGTTTATCCAGATGAAAATTAAGATCACCAAGGAGAATATTTTCATAGCCTGATAAAGCAGCACCTTCGAGGAACATGCCAAATTCGTCCAGGAACTGCGACTTTGAGAGATTTGGGGGCCTATAGGCTACATGAAATATAACATCTTTAGCACCCTCAGTGCTAATCTGTATGGAGATACTTTCAAAAGCCTGATAACTGTTTTTTGAAACTCATTCAAAACTCAGGTCCTTGATGAAAAAGCCAACTCCCCTTTCTTGACATTTCGAGGTACATGAGTGAACTTATAACCAGGAGGTGTGATACTAGAGATAAAACTTTCAGTATCCTCTGGCCTAAGCCATGTCTCGGTGACAGCTATAAGATCAGCATTGTTATCTTTGACGAACTCCAGAAAGGAAGCCGATATATTTCTGATAGATCTAACATTGAGAAGACAACCATTAAGAGATCTAGAACCAGGGCCTGGATTGAGACTGATATCACCCGAAGGAGCTAGGATGTCCACGGACTTACGTTCCGGAAACGTTGTGTCACCCTTCGACAGTGACCCTGGAAAGCCAGATAGGCAAAATTGATGCTATCTACACATGGGTGAATCCCCGACTCAATGATCACAGGATGGCCTGAGTGCATGATTGGTTCAGATGAGTCACAGACTCTGATGCCGCTCAGTATGAGGTAAACGGCAAAATGCAAGAAATGCATTTCGAAAAATACTGTTAGTAAGTATGTATACGACTAAAAAATGTAGAACTAAGAGCAAAAATATGAAATGATGACAAATCTACTTTGTGGGTTAGTTGAACGAAAAGTGCATTGCCAGACCAACAGAGGCCAAGAATTAAAAATTTAGAAGAGGTGCAACTTACCATTTCCTAACAGTAGCTATTTGTTGGAGCCATCCAACCCAATGGCCAACGCAGAGATGCGATTTTAAGGTTATATAACCACCTTAATAAAGCCATTGGGTTACAGTAGTCCGTCCTCCCGCCAATTAGGTCACCTGACCTCCTTTGTTTACCTCATTATTTTTGTTGCAGGTAAAAGAATGACTTGCGGGGAGGCGGGAGGGAAATCCATGTGTTAGGAAATGGTAAGTATTTCTAATAAAAATTTAAATTACTATTAAATTTTCCAATTTTATAGCGAAATACCCTTACCATTTCCTAACAGTAGCTGAATGCAGCCTTGCAGGAAGGAGGGAATTCTTTTATTAAAACTTCCACCTACCAACAACAAGAAACAACATTGTGAGAACCAACAGTAAACATGACAATAGTGAAATGTACATGCAAACAGCAACACATACAATCCAACATACAACATTCAACACAACAACATACCTTTTAAATGAAGGCAGTATGCAGTTGAACACTCTCACAATGCTCTGATTCCAATAAATGCACTTGTTGAACAACATCTATTTTACAAACTGAAGTAACATCAGGTCGAACCCCACTTGGTACCACTATCAGCTGACGCGTCATAAACACCAAGTACGGTCCAAGCTACACAAACTGTACAATATATACAGGTCGACGCCGTCTATCCTGTAAAATACAGACAGATTAATAAATAATTGTACCCATCACAAAGTAAATACAAGCAGATTGGTTAATAATTGTATCCAACCCAAAGTATCAACTATTCACATATTCAAACACATAAAGTATTATACAGTTATAAAAACCTACTCATAAGTTTATAACATGCTGAGCAGATACTATTGGACCCAATTTCAAGATCTGACCATTATGCCAACAGAGGTCCTTAAGGTAGAAATTGGTAAACGTATTGTGGGACTTCCAAAAGCATGCTTCAAGAATCTCACTTAAGGAAACTCCTCCTTTAAAAGCCAAAGAAGCCGCCATAGAACGAACATCATGAGCTTTGACCTGACACAACTGCTGCGTTTCAGAATCCGACTCCTCATAAGCCAAAAGTATAGTCTGTTTTAGCCAAGAAGAGATTGTTGCCCTTGAAATATCTCTGGTAAAACCCTCCTTAATAGCTACAAACAAAAGATTCTTATTCTTCCTTAAATCCTTTGTTCTGTCCAAATAGTATTTCAAGGCCCTCACAGGACAAAGAGATCTATCTTGAGTCAAACTGCTATCCAAATGAGGTTTGAGAGCTGGAATGACCACAGGTTTAATGACAGTAGGCCCATCTGACGCCAACTGGTTCTTTGCCAAAAAGGCGGTTGATGGAGCAATAGTTACTTGTGACCAATTTTCTTTGTAACTAAGAGAAGAGAAAGTCCAAGCATGAATTTCACCTCTTCTTTTGCCTGATGCCAAAGTCAAAAGGAAAACTATCTTGAAGGTAAGCAACTTCAATGAAGCCTTCCCCAAAGGTTCAAAAGGTCGTTTAGTAAGAGCCTGCAAAACCAAGGCCAAATCCCAAGAAGGTATGGATCTATTAACCACTGGTTTGTCTCTGTAAAAACTTGACAATAACCTATTCAACTCAAGACTTTTTGACACATCTTCACCTTTCAAACCCAATCCATCAGCAATTGCTGTCCTGTAACCAGCAATAGTCGATGGCTTGAGAGCCTTCTCCTTAAACAAATAATTAAGGAAGTTTGCTATGTTTGGAATAGTGGGATCTGAGATGTCCACCTGATTCTCCTGACACCACTTCCCAAATATGGACCACCTTGATTCATAGATTCTCCTCGAGGAGTGTCGCTGAGGCTCCTTAATTCGCTTCGCCACCTCCTCTGAGAATCCTCTTGAACCTTCAGGACTGACTCCAGATGCCAAGCATGAAGGTTCAAATAAGCCAGATTGCTGTGAAGTCTGTTGCTGAACGGTTGAGTCAACAGATTCACCCACAAAGGAAGCCTTAGAGGGAGTTTCGTGGACAGATCCACCAGATCCCAAAACCAAGACATCCCTGGCCACCCTGGGGCAATCATGATTATCTTGCACCTGTAGGTGGTCATCTTTTGAATCACCTGCGGTATGAGAGCCACTGGACAAAACACATAGGCGTCCAGACCCTCCCAAGAGATGTTCAATGCATCTGTTTCCCAAGCCCGACCGTCGGGGACAGGAGACACATACATTGGTAGCTTGTGATTCAACTTTGTTGCAAACAAATCTACCATTGGTTGATGCCAGCAATGGCAAATTTGATTGAACACTCGATGATTCAAAGCCCATTCGGTCTGAATCACCTTGTCTTTTCTTGACAGAGAATCTGCCAAGACATTGAGATTCCCTGGAATGTGTTTTGCCTGAATCTGGCATTTGTCCAAGCCATGATTCTCCAGATTAAGGCACACATTTCTTGAGAGTGGGTGCCTCCCTGTTTGTTCAGATAGGCAACCACTGAAGAGTTGTCTGTGGAAATCAGCAGATTTTGATTCAGAAGCTGATTTTCGAATGATTTTAAAGCTAGAAATACTGCTTTTAGCTCTAGAATGTTTATGTGAAGTCTTGACTCCACCTGACTCCACAGACCACTGGCTGTGTGATGCTCTAAATGAGCCCCCCAGCCTTTTAGGGAAGCATCTGTGAATAGAAGGAGATTGCACTCCTTCTGATGAAGTGGGGAACCCCTCATCAGGTTCGAGAGATTGGTCCACCACTGAAGATGCTGTTTTAGAACCTGAGACACTGGTACTGGGATATCCAGAGACTGAGGATACCTCCAGTGTGTCTTGAGGTACCATTGTAGAGGCCTCATATGCAGACGACCCAATGGTACAGTCTTCTCCATTGAAGCCATGCTCCCAATCAGTGACATGAGCTCCCTTGGAGATGTTTGAGTAGCTTTCAACATGGAAACTATCTTTTCTAGAAGGCGATCGATTTTCTTTTGAGTTGGAAACACAAGACCCACCCTGAGGTCGAATTTGTAACCCAAAAACTCGATTTCCTGAGTTGGAATTAAATCTGATTTTTCGAAATTTATTATCCAACCCAAGCTTTGAACAAGACGAATCAACCTGTGGGTATTCTCTTGGCATTGTTGCTTTGTTTTCGCTCTCATTAACCAATCGTCTATGTACTGATGAATCCTGATGCCTTCTGCAAGAGCCATCAGTTTCACCTCTTTTGCTACCATGGTGAACTCGAGTGGAGCCGTAGCGATTCCGAAGGGTAAGGCTGTGAATTGGTATGATCTGTCGCCTACATTGAAGCGAAGATACTTCTGAAACCGTGGGTGTATTGGTATGTGAAAGTATGCATCTGTAAGGTCGAGTGAGGTTACCCACTCGCCTTCTTGCAGCGAATCTCGAATATTTTCGGCAGTTTCCATTTTGAAAGTGGGTACATGTAAATAACTGTTTACCACACTTAAATCTATTACTGGACGCCACCTTTTTCCTGGTTTTGGTACAAGAAACAAACGACTGTAAAATCCCAGGGAAGTGACCTTTTGAACTGGAGTTATCGCTCTTTTGTCGATCATTTGATAAACCACCTTTATCAAAAACTGCTGTTTCTCCCGGTTCAAATATTTGCTCCTTATTAAAGGAATCTTTGTCAATGGAGGTTTTAGCCTGAAATTTAGACAATAACCCTCCTTCAAAATGGTCACTACCCTTGGATGTGCCCTCCTGGCTTCCCATACCTGCCAAAATGTGGATAAACGGCCTCCTGGCACCAAGCAGTCACTTCCTTCTCCCACCCCTGCCCCTGAAGGGTCTGGATGAGAAGGATCCTCTACCTCTGTTACTAGTTGTGGAAGTAGCTGCTGAGGAGCTGGTGGCAGAACTGTCATGATAGGGACGAAAAGACCTGTTTTGTGGCTTAGTGTCCCTCCTATCCTCATGTCTAGTAGAGTGCTCCTTTCTAGGTTTGTAAGACTCTCTGTTAACATGAGCCCACTGAATAAAATTCCTCTGGACTTCTGACAAAGTTTCTACTGGAAAAACCTCATTAGGTGTGAATGAAGAATTCCTCAACTTGGAAATATCATCCTCTGTAACATCCTTTGAGCAATGTTTGAGGTAGTTATCTCTCCTATTTAGCAATAAATTGGAGGACATAGTCATGGAACTCCCTAACAAAGACTCCAAAGACTTCCCCAATGACTGATTTATAGTGGCCTGGAGCTGCAAACACTCCTGAACATATTCCATGGCATTATTGAAATCACCCTCAGACTGTGCAGATTTAATAATGCTGAATTGTTTCTCCATTTCCTCAGTAGACTTCATATTTGCAGAGTTGAACCAGAAAATATGATTCAACACGTTAATATTTTCCCTGTTCACTGATTCCCATAAAGTATATTGCTTCAAGGGAGTTGAGACTGTAGTGGGAGCCTGAAACTGAGAGGAAGTTATATTCCTAAAGGCATCCTGTAGTTTAGGAGCTCCCAAAGCATGAGGTTGAGGAGTCATGTTGTACCATTTCATATTGGGCCTGTCAAAGTTCAAAAATTGACCCCTGGCTAGAGGATTTTTCCTGGAAGATTTATTCTTCACGTTATCTAGACCTTTGGAGATTCCAGAAGCCTCATACTCCTTGAAATCCCAAAGATTCACCATGTTCTCTGCTGGAGGTAAAGCAAGTGAAACCTGTGCAGACTTCTTGATTTTATGAGCTTGGGAGAAAACAGACGGAGCAATGATAGCATCAGTGTCAGTAATGTCAATGTCTAACCATTTTTTTACAGTTAACAAAGTGTCCGAATAGGAAGGACCTGGCTGTTTTTCCTCTTGAGATGAATCATATTCCCCATCTGAAATCTCGATTCTGCACCTTTTTGTAGGTACAGAAACTCGATTGTCATTACAGGGGTTTTCCTCCGCTGAACGTTTCGACTGGACCTCGACGGAAGCGTTTTCCGAAGAGATAGTCTTTTCTCTGCAATCGGAACTTCCCCTTGGAGACGCTTCCACAATGTCTGCTTGCATAGGGGAATCCCTCTTCTCTACCGCTGAAAGCCTGTTCGAAATAGTTGTCAGTTGTGATAAGATTGCCGCCAATGCCTGGTTGTTAGAAGTCGAAGACTGAGCCACATTTGTGACAGACGAATTGTCATCTTCATCCAAGATGGAATCGTCTATCTTAGGTTTTTCAACAGGAATTTCTTTTACAGATTTCTTCCCTTTTGAAAGTTTGGAATTAAGCTTACGCTTCTGATCTTCAGAGAAAGATGCACAAAGCAAACAGTCTTTCTTCAAAGCACATAAATCGTCTCCCTTACCAGATTCTCGACATCTAAAGCAATATCTATGGTTGTCAAAACCAGGCATAAGATGACCACAAGACGAAGATTTCTTCGCCTTATTGTCAGAAGAATCAGTATTATTAGCCATATTGAAGAATAAACCTCAATAAAAAAGCAAAAGTCCCTGAAACTTTACCACTTCCAAAACACGTCCTACTGTTGATGGCCAACAAAAATAATGAGGTAAACAAAGGAGGTCAGGTGACCTAATTGGCGGGAGGACGGACTACTGTAACCCAATGGCTTTATTAAGGTGGTTATATAACCTTAAAATCGCATCTCTGCGTTGGCCATTGGGTTGGATGGCTCCAACAAATAGCTACTGTTAGGAAATGGTAAGGGTATTTCGCTATAAAAACTTAAATTTACAGGCGTATTTCTATGGTTAAAATGAAAATTTAAAACCGCATTGTAAAAACAACATCTACCCCTGGCGAACGCTAAACGAGAAAAAAAGTGTTGAAATTTTCACACTTTTGGTGGGGGTACCTCCCTTATAATGTCTCTAGCAAACAGACAGATTTGCATGCCTTGAACAATTTTTCATCCTCAATAGATAAGGTATCTTTTAAAAAAAAAACAGCATGTCTCTAGGCCTTGTAGTTTTGGAGGAGAAGTTGTTCACCCAAGCGACAGAGTGACGACATAAAAAGACACTCAATAAAACTTGTCTTCTTTTTGGGGTTAATAATATTTTAATTTTTCCAGCTTGAATATTTATAAGTTGTTGTACTAGAAAACTCCGTCAATTTTACCCTTACTATTTGTATGTATGAAAAGTTATTGGTCTATTTCTTAATGTTTTTAGATTAAACAAGATCTTTGTAATTTTGATGAATGAAAAGTCTAAGAGGATGAATAAACATCAAACAAAAGAAGTTTTTTGTGGTACAAGCTTTAATGCACAAAGACACATTGCCAAACTATGCAAGTGAAGTACAGAAAAGAATGGTTTCCAACACATCACCAACATATTACTCCAGTTAATGTCAAAGACTCATAAAATAATTAAAGAGTACTAAAAAAATTCCTTTTATCTTTTATCAGCAAAAAACACGAGTACAAGGTAATAAAATGGTTTTCCCATCATAAATGCTTCACTTAACTTACAAAGCGAAAAATGACAGTACAAAGTTTACAAAAAAACACATTGACACCATCTCCTTATATCCTTCTCCCCAATATTCTAAAATACGAAATATACGCAAGAATTTTCAAACAATAAGAAACAGTACCATTTAAAACACTGACAACATTGTACAAAACAATAAAGATACCATAATAAATAGTGTTCCAACAATACTAGATGTACTTATTTCAAAGTACAGAGAAGAATCTTTGCAATATTCCACTTAATGTTTTCTGCTTTATGGCTTGTGCAACCAATACACTGTTCTCATTAGATACACAGCAGTTCTTTGTCACTTACTCCTTATATCAAGATTACATTTTATTCATAAAAATACACATTTACCAGAAAACCTCCAATTAATGAGAAAACTGCTACATTATTAATCTTATTTAATTATACCACTTGGCAATATGCTCCAACTTTACATCAACCTTCAAGCAATATATCAATGAATTCTATACTCAGTGCACAAAATCACCCCCTCGTTAGGAAAAAGAAAGCAAGTTATTTCAACCAAGTAAAAGTCCACTATATAAGCATCTAACATCTACCAGACATTTGAGTATAATATATGTACTCTACAGGACATTGAAAGCCTCTGTCCACAACAGCCAATTTGTTCTTGTTACTAAAGCCACTGCTACTTCTATAACCACGCCTCTCTTCTTATCAGTGGGCATATATACTGAATGTTCTTGTTATCCCATTTCTCCAGCACATAGGTATTTGATATAGATCTTAAAATATATAGCAACACTCAAGCCTACAACAAGTGTAGGATATTTTTATCATATTCAGTTCATCGTGCTGTTGGTGTTGCAATGTCCATGTTGCACAGACTGCTTTTTCTGTGAGATTACTGCCATCATTTTAACTACCATATAAATTGATTAACAAACTGGTAAGTAGCAATGAAACAACCTTTAGTATTGTACAAAGTATTCAGTCAATTATATTGTTACAAGAAATGTCCTCCGAATACTAGCTTGTGGAATGCTTCTCAGTAACAGCGGTCACTATAGACACACTGACCACGGTCATTTTGTCATCATTTGTGATACAAGGAATCCGATTCCCATTGTTATAACAGTCCCATCTGGTTAAGTCTACTAGCAAATGTATTAAGATGTATTAAATACATACTAGTTAAGCTTGGATCATGTCATAAAAATCCAACTTTCCAGTAAGAGTACATTGAAAATCCTTGATTTATCAGCAACTTTATAGGAAAGCTTCCACCACCCTGTACTAAGTTCTTCAACTACACTCTACCAAACAGTTTTTAAATACACTACTAAGTTACTCGTCACTTCAATAATCACTGATATCTGCCATTTTAAACTCAAAAGTACACATTTCTCTACAAACTTTATAACACTTAAGCTGTAATTTGTATATCCGGTGATTTAAAGTATCAATAATGCAGAAATCAGGAATCTAAGCTGAGCTGCAAAGGAGACTCTGGTTAATACATGAAAAAATCCACATATGTACAAAGTATCTGTAACAATATGACAACAATATATGTTCTGCCTTCAAACCTTCTTGTATATTTGTATGTACAATAACTCACATTCTACTTGTCGCCACTCAGAAGCACAATTCCAGACCGATAAAACCAGAAATTGAACATTATGTACAAATTTAGATAGAGTAACACAAAACAACAATAACAACAGTGATCTGCATCTCAGCTTAGATTTGTGACTCAAAAACCGACTCCAACCATGACATCAAAATTAACTTTATCTTGCTAAAAATCTAATAAGTCTAGTTGTAACATCTTCTGTTTTCCATTCAAAGTTTATTTCATTTTCAATAGAATATACATCTGTTTAACAAGATTTCTGTCATTTTATGTCCATTATTGTTTAGAAGCCTGTTGTGAGTTAAATTGTGGCACCTTCATACTGTCACCTCAATACTTGTATTGAATTCTGAGTTTATACTCTTGAGTTTATTTTGAGTTATGACACCTTCTATCATTCACTGTCTTCAGTGGCCAGTTGTGAGTAGTTGGGCCACCTGTTTATCTATCTCCCTATTACTGGTGCAGTGCGGGGTTACTACCTCCATCCTCCTCTCCTCCCATCTGTGCAGTACCCTCCATAAACTGGTCGATGATCTGCTGCATGCTGTCTCGCAGCTCCTCTGGGCCCTCATTGTCCTGCTCCACATGCGTGTCCTCTGTCACTATCGTCTCCTCCTTGCCATCCCGTATGATGGTCTTCTTGTGGATCTGTTTCTTCATTACCAGTCTGAAAAGAGGTATAATAGACAATAGTTGTAATAACAACTGAGCCAACGCCACTTGCAGAGAACAGATACACAAAACAATATGCTACACCATCACCGGTCTGAAAATGGGAGATTGGACAGGGATCAGTAAGAACTTGAAATTGGGTAAAATGGCACAGATGCATAAGTATAAATGAAAGATCCTGCCTCTTTATTACCAAACTGATTGTAAGACAATATACAGAATGTATATCTTAATCACAAATGTGAAACCAGGAACAATGGACAGTGACATTTGAAACAATCTGTCCCTTCGTCATGATTGTGAAATGTGAAGAATGGACAGACTGAATTGTGGTAATTGGAGAACCTAAATAATCACTCTGTGGGAAAAATTAAAATTTTAAATTTAATTAAAATAAAAAAAAATGGTTGTGGTACTTTCCTCTTGATTCCCAGTCTGAAAATTGTAAGGTATCTTACTATTTGCAGGATAGTCCTCACTGCCATCAGTATAGAAGCAAAATTTTTTTCTAAATTGCAAAGAACAAAAAATGACTTCCATTATGTTTCAAATGCAGACGGGCAGAAAATCTTCTTTATAACAAAAGCCTTTTCAACTATACATTCATGGGCATGCATTTTCTATGCAAAAACATGATACAGAAGTCTTCGATTTTATTTTACTTTCATATTTAAATAACCTTTCAGCACATAGTATAGGTCATATCATGATGGGTAGCTGAGACTAAAGCAATGCTGTGTACATTGGTTTGTATTGATTCTGTATTGCAAACCACTGGGTATCATCCAGTCACTCAAGGTGCAGGCTGAGATTCAAAACCACATCGTAAATAGGTTTGCGGTGTATGTTACCCAAAACCCACTGAGTCCTCTGTATTTCCTAAGAGATTTTATCACAAATACCTCTTTCAGGAACAAAATGTAAGAATGAGGTAAGTTTAATGCACATTTACTGGATTATTCTTGAAAATAAAGTTACAGAGTGAGAAAACATGAAATTTGTTACACTGTGGCAGCCACTATTTTAAATAATACAAAATAAATCAACAAATTCTGCATCACGGGAGATCAGAGCCCTGGTGTAGTCACAAAAGGGGATTTCCTCATTGGCAGAGTTCACATAGTGTGATTAATTTCCCATCCTATTCTGTACACTTACTTTGCTGTCTGCAGCTCTCCACCTTGTGCTGTATCCAGGTCTCCATCCTCTGTGTGAACCAGCTGCATCTCTCCCTCTGAAACAAGGAAAACACGGACCCCTATACATCTACTGGCCCAATTCTCAGTCTGTGTATTTCTATGTATGTATGAAACAGTGTTTCCATGTGTGTATCTTTGGTACAAATTTTACATGAATCATCAGCATACTCACCCCCTCAACAAATTATTAAACACAGACACTGATGTGAAAAATATGTGTCTGAATGTGTTTTCTCTCATGAAGTGAAGAATAACCTTCACTTGGCCTTTTTGGTTGTCCTTTCATGTCACTAGACTCCATAGTTTTTGTACTTTATTTGTAATACTTTTTGTACTGTATGAGACTTTCAACTCAAATAATAACTTTTTTTAATAAATTTTGTCCAATTCTTGGTGAAATGATTTTAATATAATACTTTTTATCTAAATTCCTGGAAATTAACACTAGAACAAAACAATCCTCTCTTTTAAAACACAAAACCACATACACACTAGATATAAAACATAACGTCTACACTGAGCAACAGCAATCCTTGAACTGAGTGATAAGCAGGCCTGCATCTCATGTAATTGCTTTGTTGCATAGTGTGTGTATGAGATAGAACTGCATTTAAAAATAACATTCTGATACATGGAAATACTAGTTGATGCATTGGTGCACAAAACTCTCATTTGCTACACATGTTTTGTTCTGACATAACTCAAAAATCAAGGACAATCATCTGGAGTGAATGACCATTATCAATCAATTTTCTGAAAGAGTAAATTAACTAAACTGTCTAAACCAAATTGTTTCATGTACTTCCAAGTCAATGTTTTACAGTTTAAGTCATTGTAACTAGGCAAATTTTGTGTCAAGGTTGCCTATTAAGCTTATTATGTTTATGAGTGATTAAAAGTACATTTTGATGGAAATTATATAAATTCTAATACACAGTTTATTTTGCATACCATATTATTTAACATAGTTCTTAAAGTAATATTTTTCTCCGCTATAAAAAGCCAACATGTACCATGATCTTCAAGTTAGCAACTTCAGTTCTATATATCATACAACTACTTAATTACATCGCCACCAAAATGCAACATAAACATAGTTAACATACTTCATCTCAAATCATGTCCATGTAAAAGCGTACATGGATAAAATGGCTTATAAATGAACCAAACAGCTCAGTATTTGAAATACATAAGAAAGTTGAAGCAGGCACACACAACAAGGTAAAAATATGGGTGTTTGTAAAACAAATGATTTTCTGAATAAAATAATAGGAGAAACACCAAACATCAACATCAAAGCAAGGTGAATGGTTGAAAATTATGTAAAAACTCACAATTCTTAGGGATACAAAACAAGAAAATCCATTGTCTATACATCAATGGAAAAGTTGAGAGAAGGGTAAGTTCACAAAGTAGTTGTTTGAGATTTGTACTAAACAATGTGAAATAAAAGGTTTAAAATATCTAGTTTAATAAAACTAGAAATTTCACTAAATTGTGAAAAAAAACAGAGCTAAAGGTAATGAATATCCCACTGCAGATACAATATGACATCAAGGGTAAACTCAAAACCTCAACTGAAAATTCAATGTTTTCAATTTATTTCCCACAAAAAATAAACCTACACGAACAAAAATATAAAATACAAAGCTCTCGTACATCACAGACCTCCAGCAGTGAGCATTTCCCAAAACTTGTGATTTTTTTATATCCAGAATATGATTTTGATCTTTTTACAATGTGATCATATCTTCCTAAATGGCTAGGTCCTAACCATAATAAAAATTTCATCAAGATCTGCCGATTACTTTTGGAGTAATAAAAATACAATGAAAATGGGACCTTTGAAAATGGAAGTTTTGGGATTTTTTTCTTTAAATTTTGGAGTTATCCCCAAGAGACACAAATGAAGGAATGCATCCCAAAACATAATCTCCGGGTGGATGTGTAATAATGCCAAAGTCTTTCCCATTGCAACACACAAAAGCTATAACATACTTCTCTGCTCCGATGCCTTAGAATCTGTCTTATTATAAGCTTACTGAAAGCAGCACACAAACAAAAACTGGCAAATATAACACACACCCACCCTATCTCTGCACAGGCACCAAGGCTCTATTCATCTTATATCACCATGTCTACAGCTCATTTACTACTTTACTACCATTATTCTAGACTTTCTTCGAGTCCTTTTGTCTAAGGTATTATATGAGGACTATAGGACTTTTTTACAAGAATGTGGGGCTGACAGTAATATCCCCACCCATTTGTGGATTCATAATGATTCCATGTATGTCAGATTTGGTGGAATAAGAAATACAAAGACTTGGAGCAAGTCTACCATTATTCAAATACCACATACAGGATTACAAATAACCAATGACAGAACAAATCTTTCTTGCATTGGAATTTCTTTTTAAAATTTCAATGCACAGCTTAACTGCTCATGTACAAGATAGAGGAAAAGTACCTGATAATTTCCCAAAACATTGCTTAGAATAAACCGCATGAAATTTATGTGTGATAAGGTATAAACTTTACAGTAGAATTTTCAGTTTAGAGGAACTGGTATTTGTGGGAATTTTTTACAAATAGAGCCACATTTGAGAATGTAATATGTTAAAATGCTGACTTATAAGAACGTTATCTATTGGGAGAACAATAATTCTACATCAAACACCTGGTTTTCATTTAGTTAAATTCCATCAAGTCTGTCAAAATGGAGGATTTTGAAAAAGGTTTACATCCACACCATATTGTGGGAGTACATATAAAGCAGAAGCGACTGGTATTGTGTCACCTGTGTCTGGGGTTAGGTCGGAGGCAGTCGATGACTGCAAATCCTCCATCTGATCAGTGGCAGACAAGCCTGGACAGCAACATACAAAACACGGACAGGTATTGCAAGAGAAAATCAACAGAGAACTCTCCCAGTAAAAGATAAACCTTCTTCCAGCCAGGGCTAAATGCTATGCAGTCCTTACAATGATAAAATTTGTGTCATGACTGCCACCCTTGGTGACTGATCATTCAATTCCAACCATTCCACAAATTGTATTTACCACCCAAGTGAAGTATACACTAAGACTTGTTCCTGTGTTACAGAAACGTGGTGATATTTTTTTGAAAATAATTAGGGTTAGTTATATTGAAAAAACTAATTATTCTGTTCCTTCTACTCCTGAGGCATGTCAAATGTGGTCAATGTTTATATGTGACACCTGAGGATTTAACATTGATACGACCAGGCTTCAATGAAAGCAATGTACCAGTGAAATAGTTTTACCCCATGTATCAGCCCACTTATCTGTAGGGTCCTATTCACCATCAGCCAAACTTGTTAATATCAAGACTGACACTCTTATGTGTGCAGTAAAACCATCCAACAAATGGCACTGACAGAGAAACCTGTCAACTCTTAATGACTGCGTACCTTTCTTATTTCAACATGACCTTTCCTGATACTTTTTCTTGTTGACTGAACAAATTCTACTGAGGACATACATGGTGCCTTGTTACCTACTTTACCTACCACAGTCAGCACCTTTTCAAGTGTGGCATTATATCCCAGACACAGTCAGAAATTAACTGAACTATTATTTATACAATAACCCCAACATCATAACAGAAACAAACATTATTCCAAGTAGCATAGCAGAGGTCATTGTATTTGTTAAAACTTTTACCCTCCAGATTACACAATCAATTTCTATATCAGATGACAAATGAAAAATTTTCAACCAAACAATACAAAAATAATGCAAACACAATAAAAGTAAGTATGGATCAAAAAGTTTTAGTAAAAACTGATGAAATTTCAAACTTCAAAAAAGAGAAAACCAAACCCCAAACTAAGGGCAGCCTTTGATAAATTGCAACAGGTATTTTACTTGAGAAAAATACTTTGACAAGGATGTGGAAGTGCAAATCACAAGCTAAAAGCATACAATCAATGAAAACTCTGTGAAAGTGTTCACATTATAGCATTATGCTTCGTAATATAAATGCTAAAATATGATATTATTTTATTGATATAAAAATGCCAAAATGAAGTATTGTTTAAATCAAAACCAAAACATTTGTATAATAAATACCAAAACAATCGCATCCACTTAGAAACTATCTAGTGTTAGGATGCTTTTAACTTGTATTCCTTCTGTCCAATAAAATAAAAGTAAACACTTCCTTTGAATATCACCACACATAAATGTCCAATATATACGTTTTTATGACAAAAATGGCATGTCCATTTGTATATTTTAACTAATAACTGTATGCTAACTCAAAAAGCTTTTGTACACAGCAAAACATACTAGTTCAGTGAGCTGGCATAGAGTTATAGATGCAATTAAATGTGGTATGGCATCAATTCTTGGATAGAAACAAAGGCAGGAATATCATATACACTCCTGATAATATAATAACATTATGTTGATAGTTCCTAAACAACGCAATCAATTTTTAGTTTTTAGCCACACAAGTGGAAAATCTTTTAGAGTGTTGAAGAAAGGATTGATGCCAAGCTTATCTGTGGAGTATACATATATCCAAGAATTTGTCTTGATCTAAACAGTGCCCAATCAAATGGACCTTTTAAAGTACAACAAAAACAAGGTAGAAATACTGGTCTCTACCTGCTTCATGTTCGATCTGGTCAAATGTCCTGTCCTTTGGTAGGTAAGCTTGAAGAGAAATCAAAAGATTACTTCACACATGGGCCCAAAATACAGTTTTGTATACTTAAAACCATTAATAGAAATGGGTTAGTACTATATAATGATTTATTTGTTGTGTCTGATTTCCTCATTGTTAGTGTTAAGATTTATATGAGTGAAACAAATCTAATAATTTCCTGAATCTTTTAAACTCTGATATCACTATAAAACACATTCTACAAATTTTCCAGAAGTAACTTTTTGAAAGAGTACAATACTGGATATTTGAAAAAAATGATATACAAACTCTCAAAACCAAAAATCAACAAAATAAGAAAAGCAGAGACAAAATAACTAAAAAGCCTCCTCGACAGAAAATGATTAACTTAAAACTAAAAAGTAAAAGCAAAATGAACACAGAAAAACATACGTAGATCAATTCATTCCACACCTCTAATCTACAGTAATGTATAGTGGAGAATCTATATGAATACATGTACTTCCTTAGCAAATGTGCAGGCTCAATGTTTTGAAGCTAGAAACTGACAGGGAGCCATGCTTTTTAGTGATGAAGGCTGTACCAGTGTCTATTAAAATGAACTTGAATTTCCTTCCAATCTTGTACTATGCATTTATCCACAAACACAATAAAAACAAAATCAGAAAAACCAAAATTAAATTTTAACTTATGCAAACCATGATGAGATGTACGTATAAAATTTCAGTCATTTTTTGTAATAAAAGAAAAGGGGTTTCTGATTATAGAATTACCAAAAACTGAAAAAAACAAACTTTCCCAGCAATGAAAAAAGAACATCAAAGAACTTAAAACAAAACTGAATCAATGCAAAAGACAGAAAATAAAACATAACAAAAGATCAGGTACTAACAATTTGAAATGGAACTCAGTACCAAAGAAAAAAAATTGTTATCTTAAATTTAAGCCATTTGAAAATCTTAAATTCTGCTTGACTGTGTTCAATCTGTGAGATGTTGCTTTCAGTGATCTGTCCATACCAGTTGCCATACAAGTGTAAACTTCTCCATTTTAATTTTAATTTAACAACAAATTAGTTTACCATCATAAGGTTTTCACTGTGTTGAAAATCTTAGCATATTGGAAATCACAAATGTTTGCATATAATTTTGAGCTTTCATAAACATCAAAGTCAATATTTAGTATTTTACATGCTGTCAAAGTTGGAGTTTTACTTCCTGTTCAACAGCCAGGGTCATATTGGGACATGTCCTCAGTATTGTCACTTGTGGGACTCGAATCCACAGAGGTGACAGCCTATGATTAGATGACAAACTTGCTAACCACGAGATCACTGAGGACATCCACATGCCGTCATACGCAGTATTCCAATGCACAGCCAAGTGATCATTTGAAAAACCTGATAACTGCTACACCACTGTCATCTTACTGGAAAAAAACATCATCATTTACACCTGTATTGAGATTTCTTTTTGTGAAAACTTTATTTTAATCATATTTTAGCAATTCATCACCATAATAGCCTTCAAAACTGACATTCAAAATCCCAAGTAGAATATTGGAAGATGTGCAAGTTCAGTTACATATTGATTATTCATTACTAACAGTACTTAAACAATAAGGAACATATGTGCCTGTTTTAGAAAGTCTGAAACTGGGCAGTTCCTGATACATTTTACACTAAAATTTTACACAAATATACCTCAGCTATTAATCCAACCTAGATGCCTTTTGTACGAGCTGTCAGTGTTATAGACACCCGGAGAATCTGCAAACTTAATACACAAATGCACAGATATAATGAAACTCATAAGAATTGGACTGACAACATTCAAAAGGGCAAAGTGTGCCTGATTCTACATAATACAAAGTGCATAACAAAAGTGGGTGTTTCAGACTGAAAGACAAATTTAACATTTATAGTGTAAGATAACTTGCAGGCTATGTGAGACATTATTAACAGAACCAAGTTCAGAAACTTTTTTGGGAAAATATAAAATGTTATAATTTACTTTTTAATACAATATATAATGTTGAGTGTACTTGACCACCTTTCAGTTATCTTACATTATACATCACAGCGTTTTATATAAAGTACAGTTATAGACACCCATGCATGCACAAAATACAACTTATTAGGGCTGATCACTTGACCTCACTTTTTGTGACATCTTTATCCCACAAAATTATGAAACTTCTGTTTAATTTAAATATGAAAATGTGAGCAAATACAATAGTAAGTTTTTAAAACTGCTATGGCAAGTGTTCAGCCCATGTTAATGGTAATACCTCGATGCATGGGTGAACCAAGTGGTGTATCATCCTTTCCATAGCTGGTACTACTGGAATCTGGGCCACAGTAACAATTGTCAGAGTGGGAGGAGTCAGTTGGGGTGGATGAGCGGGAATGAAAGGCTGGGGACCCCCCTCTTATTTCAGGCTCTATGGCTATGCTAGTGACAGTATCCCTGGACACCCAACCCCTACCAGCTGCAGAATCCATAGTGAAACTGATTTTCCCAACTCCTGGTTCATAGGTCATTCCCTTCTTTTGTTTGTTGTCATCATAGGAAGATGTACTTTCTTTGCGTGTTTGATAACTGTACGTCTGTTGCAAGGGATAGTTTGCAGCACTCTCACTTTGAATCAGGGTTCTGCTGGTTTCTGAATGATGGTGACTTCTGCTGGTTTCAGATTTTGAAGTGAAGACAGTTTTCCTTTGTTCAATGTTTCCCTCTTCATCAATAGACTGTTTGCTATTATCGGGTTCAATATTCCCCTCTGTATCCAGATTTGAAGGGTCACAAACCTGGGCTCCATCTGTCTTTTGGTCTACTTCTAGTCTTGGTTTTTTAGCTTCAGATTCTTCAAGAACTGTGTCAGATTTATGACTTAAAGTGTTGACCATATCTTCTGAGCTACTTAGTGATCCAGGAGAATCAACAGATATTTCCATGACCTCATGATCTTGGCCAGAATCAATATCACTCAATTTCAAGGTTTCTGATGACACAATTGAACTAGATTGACTCCATGCTCCTGATTCCACAGACAGTGCCATGACATTGTATAATTTCTTATCTTGTATTGTGAGTAGGTCTTCCTTTTCCACAGTTGAAGACATAATTCCTTCTTGTTCAAATTGATCTTTCTCCAAACTATCTTGGGACTCAGACTGAGGAAGCAGACCACTTTCCAAAGAATCAACTGACCTCACCATTTCATCTTGCATCTCTGGTGCTTTAGCTTCCAAAGAATCTGTTGATGCTTGCATATCAAAACATATCTTGTTTCTGTCTGCTTCTAATGAATCTGTTGATGCAATGAATGGATCTGCTTCCATTTGTGTGTGGCTTGAAACCCTAAGGTCATCTTGAGTGAGACTCTCAGTCATGTCCGTTTCTCCCAAAGAATCTACAGATCTTTGCAATGATGGAACACTTTCTAATGTCAGTGAGTCTGCAGATTGTTGCATCGCAACACTATTTCCTTCATCCTCAGGTGATTTTTCAATATAATCAGGTAGTGCATCATAACTTAAATCAGGCAGAATCTGGTCTCCTTCAAATGACTCAGCTGAAACTTGCATTACAGAATCTGGGTCTTGCAGAGAATCAGAATCTAATGGTGCTGAACATGTGATAGAATCTTCATCTTTCAAAGAGTCTTCATCTAATTCAGTAGTTACAATCTCTGCAGGGATGAGTCCAATTGAAATTTCAGCAACTGGGGATGATGCTTGCACTGGTCCAGCTTCTGACTTTGCATTTGGTTGTTCCTGTAGAAGAGTTTGCATTGCAGCCATGGTATCAGTTAAGTGTGCAGCAGCTTGTTTATCGAAATCAAAGGATTCTACGTTCTTGGATGCTTGTTTGATGATTTTTTCAATTTCGGGAGGACACTCATCCTCTTCTGTTGTCTCAATTACAGTGACCTTTTCAACCTTTGCTGATGCTTTCTCCTCAAGTGAAGATACACTGTCATCTCTGGGCATATCTGTAAAGTCTATTAATTGTTCTTTTGACAGAGAAAGATCTTCCAATTCTGATGTACTTCCTAATGGCCTCCTAAACTTTCCTTCATTCCCAGCTTGCATTAATGCACCTGACTCTAATAGATTCACTACTTTCTGTGCTTCAGCTTCTAATTCCTCATCAATAATAACCTCTTGCTCCAAGCGTTCAAATTCATCCAAAGAGGAAGACGATGATGTGAAACTTTTTCTTTCTAATTCTATGTCACTTATAGAACCAATCTTTTCATCATCTGAACTAGGTTTAGATAAAACCTCCAAAGAATCTGAATCAGTTTTAATTTCCTTTTCCAACTTTTCAAATTCAGCCAAAGATGACAAAGACCCTGAATCCCCCCTTCCAATCTTTTCTTGTGGTACTTGTTCCAAGGAAACAGACTGGACAACAACACTTTCCATCAGTTCAAATTCTGCCAAAGAGGAAGACAGTGATACATCACTTTGACCACTTTTTTCATATATTGGCTTGCTAGATTCTGAATCTGCTTGAATGGAATCTAAACTTGACTGAACCACTTGTGATTCTAGTATTTCAAACTCCAACAATGAAGAAGATATTGAAACATCATCTCTTTCAGCACTTTTATTAAATTTCTTAACAGCATATTTTTCAAGGGCTCCTGGTGAAGGTGGTACATCTGGTGAGTGGGCTAGCTTTTCAGACGAGCTTGATGATATGCCATCAAGCTTGTCAGAAGAACTTGTACTTGTGCTCTTTCTCTTTTCTTCCTCACTTTCCTCTTGGATGACTGACAGCTCCATGTGTTCTCTATAAACAGGTATTTCAATTGTCAATTCGTCTTCATCTTCACCCTCTTCAGAAATTAATGCAAGCTGTTCTGAAAGCACAGGACTTTTAATATCATTTTCACTGGTTCCTTCTGATGTGTTACATTTATCACTTGAAGAGGAATCATCTTCATCTTGGATTTCTTGTTCATCTGTAATATCTCGCACATCAATGCTCACAATAGCTTCAACTGGCTGATCGTCAAATATTTCGGAACAAATGGATGAAGTCATGGAGGCTATATCCGCCAAACGGTCCTCATGCTCTTCAGGATTTTGTTCATCTTCATCTTGGGTAACTGGTACTACAGTGGCAAAACTGTCTACACTTGATGTCTCACCTTCACTTTCACCTCCAAGTAAGTCCTGCATTTCCCTATCTGAAACCACATCCCCTATACTGACAGTGTCAGGTTTTAAGTCTTTGTCAGTCAGACTGGGGTCTATTATCATGCTTTCATCCTCTTGGCCAAGAATTGTACTGCCATCTGATAAAGGAATTTCTGATTCTGTCATTAAATCAATTAATTTTACTTCATCTTCAGTGTCCCTTGCACTGAGCTCATCATTTGCACCACTGTCCCCAAAGGTGTTATCTTGGTTTCCAGCTGTTAACATTCCTTCTTTTGGTGCATCAGAGCCTTCCACTAAAAAATGATCATTTTCTTTTCCCTCACCTTCACTCTGTAATTCTTCTTCTGGTCTGTATATTGATTTTGTATCACTCTCTGATTCTTCAATATCCATTGGAGTTTCTTCTCTTTCATTTTGACTGTCATAAGATAGTTCTGTTGTTTCATCAAGCATCTCATCAACTACTGGCGTTTCTTCTGGAATGATTTCACTTTGTGAGACTTCTGTTTCATCTGCAGAATCAGATTTTAGCTCTTCCTCAGATTCTTCTCTTGCTTGAGCATATGAAGTGGGATAGTCATCTTGATGCGTTTCTGTATGTAAATGCTGAGTAACTGTTATTTCTGGAATGTCATCTGGTACTTGTTTGGCTGCTTCAGGATCTGTAACAATGGACTCTTTGATTTCTATTTCATCGTCAGATTCTGAGGAGCTTGTACTTGGTTCTAATTGTCGATGAACTTCAGATTCCTCATAGCCAGATGATTTACTTAGTTTTCTTTGGACTTGTTGGATAACCTCAGGATCCATATCAGTGGGTAAATCCCCTTCCTTGCTGAGCTTAAGAATAACTGATTGTTTTGCTTCTTTGAGAACAGTATTGACAAATTCTGAAGCCCTCAGTTCAAGTTCTTGATCATCAACTGAGATTGACCTTCTTTCATCCTTTGGGGTATCACACTTTTCAGGTGTAACAAATTCCTCTCTGTGAACATGCTCTTCTAGTATTGGTTCTGGTGATTTGGGTCTGTCTGCATCTAAGTCATCAATTTCAAATTGAAACCGGTCTTCTATTGGAGAAATATTTCTATTATCATATGACTGATCTTCACTGTGTTGAGAAATGTCCATGTTATCATCTTCTTCATCTTCTGCTAAAGCTATTAATTCAGGTTCCTCTTCTTCATTAATTAAGTCCTCATATTCCTCAAATTTGTCATCTTTTGAAAATCTTTCTTTTTGATCATTCTCAATTTCTGCATCGGACACATGTTCATACTGAATTTCCATTGCTGCTTCATTTGATACTGGGACAGCACCATGCACTGAAGATGGTGTCTTTGATTGATATTCAAGGTACTGTTCGTCTTGTTCATGAACATCCATACTAATTCCCATTTCCTCAATATTCTGCATTGACTCTGTTTGGTCTATCTGTGTTTCAAAACTTTCATCCTGTTCCCATATTCTTGTCTCTTCCTGTTGCAACTGCACCTCTTCAGATGGCATCTCTAAGTCATACAATGTCTGTTCTGATGCTCGAAGTTTTTCATCACTGCTCTCAGTCACAACAGTATGTTCTTCTATGGGATCTTGCCTTCCATGGTCATCTGTGAATGGCTCAGGTTGTGGTGCTGGTTTAGAATCGACTGGGATACTTTCATCAATAGTAGTTGACTGTTCTTCAGCCGAGACTGGTATATCTAATCCCACCAAGACTGAAGTTGATGTTTGTTGTGCTGAAGGACTCTGGGTCTCATCAACATCTGTCATTTCCTGATGACGAAATGGGTCATCATATTCTTCATGGAAATCAACTTCAGTGGGTCCATTTGTATGAACATACACTGATTCAACAGGCTGTCCAGAGTCTAAGCTCACCAATTCATTTGACTGTACCAAATTCGGAAGCAAACTTGAAGAGAGATCTACAGGACCAGGACTTTTTTGTTCTGAATATTCACCGCTACTAACTGGTGATGCAAGGGATGGTGAATTTTCACCACCATCTAAAATGGGAATTTCGCCTTCCAAACTACAAGCCTCTGCTTGTGGAATATCAGTCTTTTCTTTTGACTCTTCCTTTAGTTTACAAAGATATTCATCATATCCTTCAAGATCATTTTCTTCAATTAGTTCAAATGGGCTGTGGACACTTCTGGAGTCCTCCTCTGATGAATGTCTTTCCTCACTAGTATCTTCTTTCATTTGCAGGGAGCCCAATTTTTTCTCATCAAATTCATCATCATCATCATCTTGAAGTTTCACCTTTACCTTTTGTTCATCATCAAAAACTTCATCCTCAGGGCTTGAAAGAATAGCTCGTGGTTTTGTTTCAACTGCCACTGTTTTCTCAACAGCATCTGGGGAAACATCATATGCAGCTACAACTCGTGAAACTGCTCCAGTGTCTAGGTCATATGTGGCTGCAATCAATGTTGGTTCAAGAGATGTATCTGAGGATGAAGATGTTACTGAAGTTTTTCCTTTTGAGGTAGTTGTTTGCTCCTTCTGATGATCAATGTCATCAACTATTTTCTGACTGTCTTCAAGGTCTTGCTGAAAGACTTCCTCATCTTCTGGAAGCCATGGTGGCTGAGGTGAAGGAGCAATATCCTTCTGCATCTCAAGGTGCATCTCTTCTTTCTGATCTCCATAAGGTTCATCCATGTCTTCACTGTCAAGAGATGCAGATTCTGTTCTGTCAATTGATCCCAAGGATTGCTGATGTAATGTAGATATCAATACTCTGTCACTGGCCACCTGTAAAAAGTCACCAGTCATATCTCTATTCCCTTCAATGTTAGCTGATACATCAGTGGTTTCCTCATTTATTTTATCACTTTCTGAGAGGTTCTCTGATCCTTTATTTTCTGAAATATCCTCATCAAGATGACAGTCAAAGGTTGAATATTGAAATCCTTCTGGACCAAAGTCTTGTGGAAATTGTGGCTTATCTGGCAGTAAAACATTGTCCTGACGCCTGATCAAAATAGAATCAATGACTGCAGCATCATGTTTTTCCTTGATTGCTTCATGTGGTTCTTCAACGTCTATAAGCAGTTGGTCCTGTATAGGTGTGTCATTGCCCCCAAGGCTTGCAAAATCAGGCCTGTCTACAGAGTCAATTCGTTCTATGGTACCAGAATCTTCATCAGTCAAAATTTCCCCTTTCACATCAATGTCAGATTCAAGTGGCTTGCATTCTGTAATGGTTTGTACCCCTTCAAAATCTGTTAGGCATTCCTGTTTCAGATCTTCTTGAGTTGACACCCCTGACACCTGATCAGAGGTGTGCTTCACCACTAAAAAAGGATCCTCTTTGACAACTTCTTCATCTTCACTTTCTTCCACATTCTGAAATTCTTCTGACTCTAACTCAGGTATGAATGGTTGGTTTGTCATTTTTTCTTGAAGCTCATCCATAGATATTTCTATGTCTTCCATCTTCCCTGCACTACTTTCAGATGATATACTCATATCTCTACTGAATGTTTGATGTGTGTCTTGTGATACCAATGTCTCCTGTGTATTCAGTTCACAAGTCTCCACAAGAACTTCACCATCTGATTCCTCCTCTACCTCAGCAATCTGGTTCAACTGATTCTGAATTTCAAAAGCTTTCACCACATCAATATTTTCATAATCTGGAGAACTTTTTTCTTCCGTATCAAATGTTGTATCTGTCTTATCATGGCAAGTGAAACTGCCCTCAAATGCAATATTGTCAAATGACATAAGTTCACTTCTGTCTAATGCTGCCTTTGATTCTTTGATTCCTGCATCATCTTCAGTTGGTGAACTGGGCAGACTGGCATTCTCTTCAACCTTGATCTTACCAGCAAAGCCTTCCTCGATTCCCTCCCCGACTGTGTCTGTGACAAAATCATAATGAGGTTCCTCATGTGAGAGGTCGTCTTTTGATGATTCATCCATTTGCATGTCTTCAATACTACGGTCTTCAAAAGTCTCCAACTGTTTTGATTCCCATACATCATCAGTTTGATTACCTTCTTGTTGGTCCATATCACTGTCACCTTTTGGTGTCTGTCCAATTTCTGAACCTTCATCTTTACCACCATCATAAAGAAGCTTAGTAAGCTTAAGACTACTGCCACCAACATTCTCTTCATCCTCCTCAATGATAAAGTCACTAGGGGAGGCCCCCAGCAGAATCTTATGGGTGGCTGACTCATCAGGACCCAAATAGACTGGGGATATCTCTTCCTGGAGAGCCTTTTCATGGGAAGGAGAAATGGGTTCTGGGGGAGAATGGGACAAGGGTAGGTCAAACATGTCCTTATTGTTAGGAGAAAAGGACTCTTCAATATCTGTTCCCTCGGATCTGCCATCAACGTCAACCTTTAACTCCTCATTCTCCACTGTGTGGTTGAAAGCAACAAATGCAAACATGTCATGCTGTTAGTAACTCAATGTAACTTTCAAATGAGGTCTCATGCAAAATGGGGAAAATATAGGTTATAGTTCAGCTTTTAAACTGTTTAAACAGAAAAGAAACCACATTCTGTTAGTGCTGTTTTCAATAAATCCTGGCATAAGAACATAGTTTTGAGACAACTCATAAAATAATTTTATTTTATGCATATAAATCTGTTCCAATCCTGATGGACAGTACAAATTTACATAATTTAATATATTTAGAAAAATGACCAACATAAAAAAGGACTCTTTTCTTGTGTAAGTTCTCATACCACCGCAATAAATTAACAATATATTATTTCAAAAAGTATCACAAGATCTGTTTCCTTACATCTATTTCTAAATTCTATCTGAAAGAATAAAACTTGAAATCAAACCATCATACAGGAATTCCATAATACTGGACTACATACTAAGGAACTGATTTAATGTTCTGTTCCAGTGTTATAATTTATCTCCAAATTACATTTTATACTATTCTGTCAGCTTTGACAATTTGGTAAAACATTCAGAGTCCAATAACATAGAAATCAACTGAAAACACATCTACTTTGCATTACAGACAAGAAAAAAATACAAAGAAGTAGTAAGTAAAGTAGGAAGTAAGTAGAAAATAAAAAAAAAATTGCCAGGTGCCAAATATTCATTGAAACATGACACTGTATTGCAAAAGCTTTATCTCACAGATAAATTTGCTCAGGAAACATAAGTATAACAAGCAACTAGACCTACGCATCGGAGAACTGATGCAAATCTGTATCCACTGGAAAGACAACTCACCAAAGCCAGTGAACCATCGTTTGACCTTGAAGGAGGGGCCAAAGGTCAAATCTGAGATTAGAAGATTCCCAGCCCACAATATCCTGCAAGTTGGTTTTTTCACATTGCAAACCTCTAGGATCAATAATAAATGAGTTATAAGCCCTTTTAAGTTTGGCTGTCCTCGTTTGACCTTGAAGGAGGGGCTCAAGGTCAAATCTGACCACATCAGAAGATTCCCAGCCCATGATATCCTATAAGGTGGTTTACATTGCAAACCTCTAGGACCAATAATAAACAAGTTATAAGCACTTTTAACTTTGGCTATCCCTGTATGACCTTGAAGGAGAGGTCCAAGGTCAAATCTGACCACATCAAAAAATTCCCAGCTCATGATTTCCTATAAGTTGGTTAAACCATCCCAAACGTCTTGAACCAATAATAAGCGAGTTATAAGCACTTTTAACTTTGGCTATCCTCGTTTGACCTTGACCGAGGGGCCCAAGATCGAATCCGACCACACCAGAAGATTCCCAGTTCATGATTTCCTATAAGTTGGTTTACCATCCCAAGTGTTTTGGACCAATAATAAGCGAGTTATAAGCACTTTTAACTTTGGCTATCCTCGTTTGACCTTGAAGGAGGGGCCCAAGGTCAAATCCGACCACACCAGAAGATTCCCAGTTCATGATTTCCTATAAGTTGGTTTACCATCCCAAGTGTCTTGGACCAATAATAAGATAGTTAGAAGCACTTTTAACTTTGGCTATCCTCGTTTGACCTTGAGGGAGGGGTCCAAGGTCAAATCTGACCACATCAAAAGATTCCCAGCCCATGATTTTCTATAAGTTGCTTTACCATCCCAAATTTCTAGGACCAATTATGAGCGAGTTATAAGCACTTTTAAGTTTGGCTATCCTCATTTGACCTTGAAGAAAGGGCCCAAGGTCAAATCCGACCACACCAGAAGATTCCCAGCCCATGATTTCTTATATGTTGGTTTACCATCCCAAACCTCTAGGACCAATAATAAGCGAGTTATAAACACTTTTAAGTTTGGCTATCCTCGTTTAACCTTGAAGGAGGGGTCCAAGGTCAAATCTGACCACGTCAAAAGATTCACAGCACATGGTTTCCTATAGGTTGGTTTCACATTGCAAACCTCTTGGACCAATAATAAGGGAGATATAAGCACTTTGAAAGTCCGCTATGTGGGTTACTTTGGCAATCTGTGGATGACCTTGAATTAAGAGCTTCAAGGTCAAATGTCTGCAAGGTTGTAGAGGACATATATATCTGTTATACATATCACCTATGAAGACATTCAACATTCTACCTATGAGAAACAGCCAGAAGAAAAATTAAGATAATTTTCAAAGAAATGCCCGCAGCGGCCATCTTGTTTTTCAGAATGAGGCTAATATCCTTCCCAGAGAAGCTTACCCCCCAATGAAGATATCCTGCAAATTTGGTGAACCTAGCTGATGTAGTTGTCCTCTGAGAGCGTTAATGCCGAAAATCTCTCTACGCCCGGCGGCGGCGTAGCGAACGCTAAACCAAAGTATCCACCGGATGCCTCTGGTTGATACAATAAGCCATGGCTGAAGCTATGACATATCTGGGGCTTATGACAAGTGTTGCCATCCATGATTACTCAGATAAAATTTTTTGGGGAGTTTGCACTGGGTAGAATAAGCTGAAGAGTGTTATTTTATCACCGTTGTTATTGTCAATTTATTGTATAACAGAAAAATATGCAAAAACATAATTATGTAGGTAGTCTGTATGCTCTATCCAACCATTTGCATTTATAATATATTGTTTCAATATTATATATTTTCAAATCATTTATATTTACAGATTCTTTGAAGCAAAGCTAGAGGTGCATACTAAATAATCTGCAGTTAAATATTGTTGGTGCCCTCAAGTATATAATTGCAAAAATACCCTTTACTTTGAATAAAGTTTCTTCCCTTACCTGTGGGTGGATTTTAAAATGATAAAAATGAGCAGAAGCTTTGTTAAACAAGACCACTGCAGTAGTATGATCTCCCACCAGGGAATAAATGCCAAACAAGAAACTGGGGTTGTAGACCCCAAAAGTGGGGTTGTGCAATCAGTATCAGGGGTGGTAATACATACTAGTACTTGCAATGTCTACAGGATAGATATATGCCAGATGTATGCAACATGATAGCTGTGACACTGGTCCTGGACATATCAAAATAGTACTGGGTTCTGTCCTTCCACTTTGTCAAGTTTGAAATCGATTAGTAGAAGCATCTTCAAGTTACAGTCTGCAAACAGAATTTCAAGATGGCGACCATGGTGGCCCTCTTGTTTTTCCAAATGGCACAAACTTCGAAAGCAACCTGACCAAGGTGGTGCCCTACCATCCTATTAAGTTTCAAATCGGTCGGCTGAAGCGTCTTCGAGTTAGAGTCCGGAAATGGAATTTCAAGATGGCAGCCATGGCGGCAACCTTGTTTTTCAAATTAGCACCAATTTCAAAGGCAACCTAGCTTAGGTGGTGCCCTACCACACGGTAAGTTTCAAATTCACTGGCAGAAGTGTCTTCGAGTCCAGAAACGAAATTTCAAGATGGCGGCCATCTTGTTTTTCCAAATGGCACCAATTTCGAAACAACCTATCCTAGGTGATTCCCTACCACTCTTTCAAGTTTCAAATCAATTGGCAGAAGTGTCTTCGAGTTTAGAGTCCGGAAACAGAATTGCAAGATGGCGGAAACAGATTTTAAACATATTGGAGCTTTGGAAGCAAAAAGCAAACAAGAACAATTGAAACTGGACGAATATCAACATGTTTCAATAAGCAGAGCATGCACAAATAATTTAGAAATCATGATAGAAAATTTGTTTGTCTTGCAATTTGCAAACTGGAAAAATGTTTTTGCTTTCACAAAACAAAGCGTCCCCAAAGGTTAGATGCAATATAGTATAAAAGTAGAAAAAGGTTTTGGAAAGAAAAACCAGAAGGGCTGAGAGAAGAAGTAAACATTAAGCAAACAGTGTGGAGGTTTATGCATTGACATGAAAGAAAAATGTAAGCTTTATTTTGTTTTCTATGGTCATAAATTGTGAAAAGTTAATTTAATAAACGGTATACTTTGTAAGAAGAGTTGTTTTAGATGTAAAATATGGCTACTAAAAAGAATACTTATGTTCATATTATAAACCCGCAGTTTGCAAAGCAATAATAAAGGACCCCAATTTGACCCATTGCTGGGATGGTGGGGTCAGGTGGGAAATCTGACCAG
Source organism: Sabellastarte sp. h YS-2021 (assembly GCA_964017235.1). Classification (NCBI taxonomy): domain Eukaryota; kingdom Metazoa; phylum Annelida; class Polychaeta; order Sabellida; family Sabellidae; genus Sabellastarte; species Sabellastarte sp. h YS-2021. The sequence continues at coordinate 75,945,604 of OZ024931.1, forward strand.
CTATATAGATTTTCCACATGTGGTTTCATAAATACCACTTAATACATTGATACCGTGGTAAGGGTGGGGGCTGGGGGGATTGACTTGCTTTCTAGACTATCCACATATGGTTTCCTACTACCTCCCAATACATTTCATGGCTCTATATTCAATACTTAAGAAGATAATAGGGGTTCACATGAACTTTAAGCTTCTGGTTGGTACCTGTGAGAAAATCACTCATAAATTGGTCAATTTTCATCAGATTGCTCCCAAAATCTAATCAGCTCGCATTTTTGATAGTATGAACATGTGTATGAAATAAGAAGCCTCTGCAGTTAGTAGATTTTACTTAGGGGTGATGACAGGCGGGTGTACCCAAAAGAAGCTATCTTTTATCATGTGACCATAATGTGGTGGTGGCGAGGAAACTGAAGTGAAAACAAATAAACGCCCTTTCAGGGTCAATTAATTAGTGCAAACTTTAAGCAGTATTTTACACAACAGGATTGAATGGATCAAAAGAGAATAATTATACTCAACACACATATACAGGTATAACGTATATGTGAAAACTAATACACTACTTTTAAGTGCAAATAATTTCCAGGGTAATATTTCAAAATCAGTCCAGGGTAATGATTGCAAGGAACTTGAGTTGGGCCTCAACTTTGTTTGGGAAACTATATGCTGACAACATGAAAATAGTATAAAAGTATCTAAAATAGAAATATAAATATATCAAAGCACAAGAACAACATAAAACACATCAAGCCCAAAACTTATAGAGAAATGCCAACCTGGGGCATAAACATCTTCCAATTGTGCTACTTCTGAGCTTGAACTGCTCAACTGATCATCTGCTCCTTCTATCTCATCAAAGCCATCTGTTCACAGAGTAAACAAGGTGATCACTTCATATATCATATCTACCACTTTGTCAAATAAATGGGCTTCAGCAAGAAATATTTATATTTTATGCAACATATATATCTAGTCCTAAGATACTCTACTGAGTAGTTTAAACCATACGAGTTAGAACAATAAAAACATATGAAATAAGTATACATTTCAAAGAAGATTTGAAGAAGATGATATAACTAGAATACCATTAAAAAGGAACCAATAATAACAAATAAGAAGTAAAAACTTTCACAACAGAAGGGAAAATAAAACCCACAATGCCAAAACAGATGCTAAGGACAAAGGTGACTAGATACCTTTGCCTGCATGCTGATCATCTTTGTTGAGGACTGCTTCTGGAGATGAGTAATGGCGGTGTCTATCAGAGGTGTCATCATGCTCATGCCCTACTTCATAGGAATAGGATCTTTCCAAGGTGTCCCTCTCTTCACCAGGATCTTCTTCTTCATGACCAACCTGATCTAGACCCGACTCCAGTGTCACATCAATGGGTGAGCCAAACTGGGGTGGTGATTGTTGGGAGGGGGCTGCTGGGCAGGTTAAATCAAGGTCAAGGTGTGATTCAGTTTGGGCTGACATGTACATTTGTGGGGGAGACTGGACATAATACTTCTCATCCTCACCTACACCCTTTTCAGGTCTATCAATATCACTCTCCACCTCATCTCCCTCATCTACATCCTTATCGTCCACATAGTCTGCCTCCTTAGAGCTTGCCTCATACAGGTTCTCAAAGCTAGAGGCTCTACCACTATTTGATGACACAAAGCTACTGTCCAAATGCTTATGTTCATGTCTATCACCAATATCAAGTGGTTCTGCAGGTATAATTATCTCTTCATCACCCTCAAGAGGAGCTTTAATACCACAATAGATATCTTCATAACTAGATGACTTCAACCTATCCCTCTCCTCTAAAGCTGCATGATCAGTAACTACTTCAGCACTTTCTTCAAGAGTCTCTTTAGGTGCCTTACTTAGCAGTAAATTTGGTGCCTCCTGCCTCTCACTAACATGACTAATTTCTTTCTGTAAGCCTACTTCAATAACCTCATCAACAGAGGTACAGGACTGATCACCAACTGGTGCAGTGGCTGTGGGTGAAACATGCAAAGCATCAATTTGGAAATCTGAAGGGGAAACATCATCTGGAGCAAACTGTTTTAGCTCACTCCGTTCCACTGCAACTGTTAAGCATATGATAACCACTCATTCATTACAAATAAAGATAAACTTGGTAAAACAACAATGTAAAACTTGTAGATCCTGTGTTAAGGGTGTAGCCTGAATCCAAAAGAAACTAGAGTATTGCGTCGCAAGAGAAAAAGAAATTGTTTTTGCACAGCAAAAACAAAGTGTCCCAATGAGTATTAATGAGTTTGTAAAAATGACCATCTTCCTGTGTTTAATATGTTTTTCCATTTATGACAAAATGCAAGATTTCATAGATGAAATTTCGTTTTTTGCGAAATAATGCCAGTGGACTCTGCAGATACCCTGTGGGTCAAAAATTTTGTCGAAATTGCTCTATCTCGCTCCGTTTGAGAGATAAACACGTTTTTGCATTTTACGCAGAAATTCAAGATGGCTGCCAAAAGTGGCGGGAAAACAATTTTTGATAAAAGTTGCCAGTAGACTCTGCAAATACCCTGTGAATCGAAAATTTCATCGAAAACGCTCTATCTCATTCCGTTTCCGAGATAAACACGTTTTTGCGTTTTCAGCGTTTAGAAAAATTGTGACTTTTAGTTAATCGTTAATAAGTTGGCCATTTTGTGTTGGATCACTTCCAAAAGTTAATGATTTCCAGACATCTATATAACAAACCTACTTGCCAACTTTCATGTGAATAGCTGAAATGCTTTTAAGATATCATCCGGACAAGCACACCCTTTTGAAAAACATGTTTTTGGTCATGTGACTTCTCTGATTGGTTGAAATGTCATGACACCATATTCAGAAATTTATCCCAGGGCTACTGCATACACCTAAATATGAAGAGAATCCGCCTTATGGCTGCGAAGCTATTGCGAAAAGAAAATGTGGATCCGGCGGATTCAGCGGATCCGGCGGAGTCGCTTCTCCCATATACAAACAAGCGTCCCTCGTGGGACGCTTAATTATATCAATAACTGGATATTTTTCTAATTTGATATGCATTTGCTTCAGGAAGCTGCACATGCCATAGCAAAAGCACACCAGCAGAAAATTTGTGCACTAATTCTCAAAGATGCATAGATATGTCATTAACACTAACTTTCTCAGAAATATCTCAAATCTGTCCGACCTAGATAACTGTGTACTGTCTCTTGATTATGACAACTGCTTTTTCTGATTTGTATAGATTTTCTGAAAGATGTCTGATTTCCGCTAATATGAATCATTTGTAATTATTTTGTAATAACAAAAGATTTTGTCAAACTAGACCAAGAATGCATCCACCAGAGAAGGATGACCAATATGCTTATTGAGATAGACAACATTTTCCATTTCTGTCAAAATTCAAGATGATGGAAAATATTTAAAAAAAATTCTTTTTGAGATTAACCACATTTTACATTTCTCACATGATGGCTGAAATTTGGAAAATTCAAAATTTTTAGAGGCCTTAGAGGAGTCCTTAATACCCTGAGGCTCCAAGGTTAGCCTGAAATGGCTTAATCAATAATGGTTTTTGAGATAATAACATTTTCCACTTCTGCCAAAATTGACGATGGCAGCTCTAAATTAATTCAGGTCAAAAAGGAGTAGGGCTTAATACCCCAGATGGTTCAAAATTTGCACAAAATCACTCTATCTCTTACAGTTTGTGAGATTGATGACATTTTACATTTCTGACATCATGGCCAAAAGTTTGAAAATTAATATAATTCTAGAAGCCTTGGAGGAGGGGTCCTTAGCACCATGGGCTCCAAAGTTAGCCCAACATTATTCCATCTCTTACGACTTTTGAAATAAATAACATTTTCCATTTCTGGCAAAACTGCAGATGGTGGCTGAAATTCAGTAAATTCTAAATTTTTCACAGGCTTAGTACCCAGGGGTCCAAAATTTGCCTGAAATTACTCCATCTCTTACGGTTTTTGAGATAAAACTAGGTCATTAATCATTATGGTAAGCAATGAAAAGTAGCAAAAAGTAGCTGTTGCTCATTTAGCTATTGTGATACTTATACACTGAACAGCCATACTGAACTTTCATTATGATACAGTGCAAGCAGTGGTTTAAGAATATATCAAAGAGAAAAGTGTAACTGTACTTCTTTTTTTAAACAGAAGCTATTTACTCATTATGTTAACTGCTTAAAAGAGAAAAATAACTATTAACACAGTCAGCGTTTGCAATCTGCATCCCCAAAGTTACCCAAATTTCAGCTAAAGATAAATTCTTTGAAAATTTCTGTGAAAATGATAAAAATGCATTCATTTTTAAGATATAAACAATTTATTCAACTGTAAGATGAAAAAAGAATCCTTTACTCATTTATAAAAGTAGCTATCACCCACTTCTACACTGAGCAAATGGTCTGAAATTTAACTATGTTGCAGTTCACAAATAAATAGGTAACAATAACTTTGAGAAAAATGTTGTGTACCTGTATTACACCTGAAGATATAAGCTGTTTAGTCATTATGGTAACTGCTGAAAAGTAGGAAAGTAGCTATAACTGACTTATTCGTTGTGATACTCATCAGGCAACCAGTTTCAACTTTCACTAAGATATACCACAAAAAGTGGTTTAAGAATATATTAAAAGGAAAAAGTGAAACTACTTCCTTTTAAGATAGAAGTCCTTTCTCATTATGCTTACTGCTGAAAAGGGAGAAAGTAGCTATAACTCACTTAGCTATTGTGATTGGTATCCAAAAAATTAACCAAGTTGTAGCTAAAGATAAAGTATCAGAAAAATGTACTTTGTGAAAATGCTAAAAATGCATTAGTTTTTACAAAAAAGGTGGACGACAACTTTGAGAGAGCTTGTGTAGCTGCACTACTTCTGAAGATATAAGCATTTACTCTAGAAAAGTGAGAAAGTAGCTATAACTCACATAGTTGTCACATACCTCCAAACTATGGAACAAATTGAAGCTGTGATGAATGTAGCTGAACAAGGTATTTCATTAAAATGGTCTAAATGCAAGAGTATTCAAGTTAAAACTGGTTTAAAAGTTTTCTTCCAAAAATTTGGTGTCATTTTTGGAAATTTAAAGGCATTATGATTTTTGATCTACAATGATAATGGTTGGGAGACTTTGTATCAGTATACATGGCCAAATAATTAATATGTAAATTGTTTTTCTTTTTTGTCTGTAAACTTTTTTTCACTATATTAATGAGTATATCTATATTACTCTTTTTCTGTATATTTGCTTCATGTAACAGCTTAGCAGGAAAATCCTGAAAATCGACAAAAAATGGACTTAGAACAAGTTGGGGTTCAAGGGCTGACCTTGAAGAACAAATTTTTAGGTCAAATGTCTGTAGGCTATAGAGGACATATATATCTACTAAAAATAGCAACTTTCCTCAGATGAGGAAGAGCCTCAGAATGTGTAAAACGCCTTGAAGACCATCAAGGAAGCACCCATGGCTGCCATCTTGTTTTTCAAAATGAGGCCAAAAATATTTCCAGGCAAGCTTTTGTAATAATGAACATATCCTGCAAATTTGAGAAGTCTACCTAATAGCTTTTCCTAGATGGTAACAGGAAAATCTCTACACACTGTGGTGGATGTGGTGGCATACTCATGAATAAACCATGGTCTCTACCAGATGCTATCCAGTGGATACAATTAATCCAGTTACAGGTACCAGGAACTTGGCCCACAAAAGACAAAGTCTAACAGACATTCAACAATGTCACACAAACTTAGCAAAACACTACAACAATGGAAGCAACTTTAATTTAGAAGTTCAAAATGATTGTGTTCTTAGATGCACAAATATTTGCAATCCACTTTCAAACCAGCACCTGAACTTGTGATATGTCACATCAAGCATTTACTAAAGGAATATCTAAATGGAATTTCACACTGTACTTTCATGCTTTTTTAAGGTTTAAAATTGTTCATTAACCTGGAGCAATAAGTTTAAAACATTAAGAAACAAGCAAGTTGAATTTTCAAGATATGTAACAAACATGCTGCAAAATGCACACCATCTGAAGTAAACAGGCAACAGTAATAAAACTTTGGTTGGTATCAGCTTCAGTATATACTTTCTTTTAATTACCTGAAAATGAATGTCATCAAGAACAAAATTTCTCAATGTCTGGTACTTTATACAACTTTGCTCAAATTAAAATTCAGACCACAATTTTATTCCTGTATAAATATATTAAATGGTTAAACTGTTATAATTAAAATTGCCATTGGTTCTTCATTAAAAAAAACAAAGAAGAGTAAAAATGTTAGTGTATGTTAGTACCTTCACCATGCAATGACTGTGTTAGCTCATCAGACTGGTAATCAGATTTAGGTTCATCCACTGCACTCAGTTGGTCAAGGCCTTCTGCTGATGGCTCCATTGGTTCAGGAACTCCTAAAACATCTTCTGGAATGCTTTCCCCTTCTCTGACCTCAGTCTCAGTTACCAAAGTATAATCTGTTGGGGATGGAGGGCGATCATCTGCTTGTGTACTACTGACTGAAGATACCCTAGAAGCCTCTATAGATTGCTCTATGAATATCTGGTGTGATATATCAGTCCCTAGCCTTCCTTCTGGCTCTACATCTTGATTAGCATCAAGTGTATAGTCAGAAGGGGAAAGTGGACGTTCTTCAGTCTCTTCTCTCCCTACATCTCCACCCTCTGGGGCTTCTTCTACTTCCTGTGAAGTGTATTCACCATCTATTGACCCAAAGTCACTGGGGGGTTCTGACCCTCTTTGTACATCCATTGAGGTGGACCAATCAACAGGTTTTTCAACATGTAATTCTGAGTCTTCACCCACATCATCGAAAGTAACATCAAAAGACAATGTTCCTTGGCCCTCCTCATCATCTTCCCGAATCTGTTCCGCCTCTAACTCATCTACAACCACATGGGAGAACCCTTTAGGAATAAAAGTATCATCTACTGGACTCTGGGTCAATGGACTTGGTGCCTGGATGGAGATCTCAGGAGCGACCAACCTATTATCTTGCTTCTTATCACAACTTCTGATTTCAGGACTACACATCTCAGAAGTCTCTACTGCAGAAGTGTCTACACTAACTACTGGTTTACCATCAAACATATAAGGATCATACTGTTCTTGAGGTCCTGAAAGAATAACATGGGGAACATCACTTTTTACACCTTCACTAAATCTATCTGAGGGAAACTCTGACCCATCAAACCCTGCTGCAACACTACCTGAGTAACTCAAACTTTCTGCAGGACTTGAAGATGAGGACTCTAGGGGGGCATCAAGAACTGAATAAAAAGACAGATCACAGGTATGGGACTCAGATAGGCTCTTAAACTTATCTTTATCTGATTCTTGACCTCTATCATGGTGACTTGCAAAACTATCTACAAAGTCCTTTCCTAAGCTAGACCCTTCTAAGACCACTCTCTCAGCCTTTACAGTTGATTTCTGTGTTGTGGTTATTTGTTTCTTTACTACTGTTCCATCTGGTAATACTTCTTCCATGTATTGAGTATCAGTATCTGTTTGTGGTTCAGAGTCAATTCTATCAGAATACTTTTGAAATTCAGGTGAAACTTCATGTAACATAGCTTCTGCTTCACTATCCATACATTCTGGCCCTTCTAATACCATTCTTTTAACAATTGTTTGTTTTTGCTTTGTTCGTATTACTTTTTTTGTGACAATTCTTCCATCTGGTAAAGTTTCCTCAAACTGTTTAACCTCTGTTTCAATTTCAGGCTCGCCTTCTATTGTGTCAGTATACACCCTTATTGATGATTTTGATGAAACTGATTCTGCTGGTGATATTAATCCAGATGTTGAAAATGAAGAGGCCGGAGACAAGGTCTCTTTGGCTTCTGATATGCAAGATTGGATATCCTGACTATCAGAAATGTCACATTCTGGTATTTCTTCAGTTACAACATCTTCAACAACTTCTCCATCACTATTTACTGTCCGTACCTTCTTTGTAACAATTCTTTTCATACTTTTCTTCATCACTTTCTTTCTTACAACTGTTCCATCTGGCATCTCCTCCACTATTTCTTCACATGGAGGTGAAATTGAGTCTGTGCTTTCATCAACTGAAAATACATCTTTTTCTTCTGCTTCAAATTTATTTATTTCATCTATCAGTTCATGAGCTGACTTTTCAAGCGTTTCTCTGGATAACAGATCACTTTCTATTTTTGATTCACTAAAATCAACTGGTAAGATTAACTCCTTGTTTAAATCTGTTTCAATTTTGTTGTCATCACCTTTACACAAAGCTTCTTGAATGTTGCTTTGAAAATTAGACTCTTTTTCATTTGTCTGCTTGTTTGATTCAACATTGTCAAAAGGTTTTGAATCACCATCACAAATTGGTGTTACTAGACACACATCTTCCAATGGCTCTAAAGTAAAAAGATCAGTTCTGCAACTTGACTGCATACTAGATTCAACAGTTTCTTCAGCAGGAGATGAAAGTGTTTCAGTAAAACTTTCAAATTCATTCTTCCCCACACCCTCCTCTGGTGTGATTAAGCATATATCACTTTGTGGTTCAAAGCTAAACATATCCTTCTTAACTGGTGACTGAATTCTTGTTTCCACCTCTACTAATCGGGTAAATATTGGCTCTGTGAAGATAGTTTCATCATCTGTGTATGAATCTTCTTCATACTTTGGAGACATTAAAGAAAAATCAGCTGCTTTTGATGTTCTGTCTCTTAACATAAAACTGCTCTTATCTAAACCAACCAAGTCTTCTGAATCTTCAAAAGTTGCGCCTGTAATATTTGTCATTTCGCTATCACCACCAGATAATACAGCATCTGTTTCTAAACTCTGAACATCAAAATCAACTTCATTTTCAGAAATTGGACCAGAGACAAGGGATATATCTTCACTATGGTCAGATTTATGTGAAGAAATATCAAAATGGCCTTCAAGAAATTCTTCAAATGATGGTTCAGCTTGGATTTCAGACTTAATTGGGGTGCCTTCATTCTGGAAAGACTTCAAACTTGTTATACACTCATGACTCTTTTCTAAAAGTTCTTCCTCTGATTTATCAATAAACTCTGATGGCGATATGAAACTTTCACTGTTTTCTGTTGGCACATCACTGAGAAAATCGATATCAGTTAGTTTTGACAATTCTCCAATACATTCTACATCTGCTTCTACAAAAACCTTATCTTTCTCATCAGATTCACTTATTGCATATATGTCCTTAGCAGTCTCAGTTTTAATTTTTGATTGGTTATCCATTATTTGATTTTGTGCAAACTGTTCCAGTGTTTCATGGATACCTTCCTGCATAGGTCCCACTGCAAAATTTTCACTTCTCAGGGCTCGGACTTCTGTCCCCAGATTTGCCTCGACTTTGATTTTAGGTTCAATAGAAACTTCAGATTCTCTTTCAACTGGTTTAATATCTGTCACAGTGGGGATGTGATCCACACATTTTGGCTTCAAATCAGTTTCATCTACCAGCTGGTCATGTGTTACCGGTTCTTCAACTGTCTCACTGATGACAACCTCATCAGCATTTATTGGCAAATCTGCAATCATTGCTACAAGGGTTTCTTCACCTGTTTTAACAAAGACGTCATCCTTGGTCTCTGTTTCTTCAACTGGTTCAGATACTACTTCACTGGGTTCTTCAAGAGCTATTTCAGTTTTTACAACAGGTTCTTTAACCACTTCACTTATAGTTTCCTCAGTAATCTCTGCTGGCAATTCTTTTTTATTACTTTCTGCAGGCATCTCCATCTCCACAAGAACCTCCTCCTTCCATCGAGTTTCATCAGAAACCTCAGGTTCTGTTTCAACAGGTTGAATATCCCTTGTATGAATGTCATCAACAACCTCTGGTTTCAATTCAGTTTCTTTGAGAAATTGGTCATATGTCACAGGTTCTTCAACTGTTTCACTGATGACATCCTCATGTATATCTTTTGGCAAATTTGGATCCTTTGTTTCTGTTTCTACAACTGGTTCAGATTTTATTTTGCTGGGTTCCTCCTCACCAGCGATTTCAGTTTCTACAAGAGCTTCTTCAACCACTTCACCGATAGTTTCCTCAGTAGTCTCTGCTAGCTTTTCTTCTTTATAACTTTCTGCAGGCATCTCCGTCTCTACAAGAGCCTTGTCTTTCATTTGAGTTTCACCAGAAACCTCAGGTTCTGTTTCAACCAGTTGAATATCTGTTGTAGGAATGTCATCAGCAATCTCTGGCTTCAATTCAGTTTCTTCGAGAATTTGGTCATGTGTCACTGGTTCTTCAACTGTGTCACTGATGAGAGCTTGATCGGTACCTTTTAGCAAATCTGCAATCATTCCTACAGGTGCTTCTTCATCTGTTTTAACAAATGCATCATCCTTTGTTTCCGTTTCTTCAATTGGTTCAGATATTATTTCACTGGGTTCTTCCTCACAAGCTATTTCAGTTTCTACAAATGGTTTTTCAACAACTTCACTGATAGTTTCCTCAGTAGTCTCTGCTGACATTTCTTCTTTAAAACTTTCCGCAGACATCTCTGTCTCCACAAGAGCCTCGTCTTTCATTTGAATTTCATCAGAAACCTCAGGTTCTGTTTCAGCAGGTTGAATATCTGTTGTAGGAATGTCATCAACAACCTCTGGCTTCAATTCAGTTTCTTCTAGAATTTGGTCATTTGTCACTGGTTCTTCAACTGTCTCATTGAGGATAGCCTCATCAGTATCTTTTGGCAAATCTGTAATTATTGCTACAGATGCTTTACCTGTTTTTACAAATGAATCATCCTTTGATTCTGTTTCTTCAATTGGTTCAGATACTATTTCACTGGGTTCCTCCTCATGAGCCATTTCAGTTTCTACAACAGGTTCTTTAACCAATTCACTGATTGTTTCCTCAGTAGTGTCTGCTGGCAATTCTTCATAACTTTCTGCAGGCATCTCCACAAGAGCCTCTTCTTTCATTTGAGTTTCATCAGAAACTTCAGGTCCTGTTTCAACAGGTTGAATATCTGTTGTAATAATGTCATCAACACCATCTGGCTTCAATTCAGTTTCGTCTGGTACTGTTTCAACCGCTTGAATATCTGTTGTAATAATGTCATCACTAATCTCTGGCGTCGATTCAGTTTCTTCTAGAATTTGGTCATGTGATACTGGTTCTTCAACTGTGTCACTGATGACAGCCTCATCAGCATCTTTTGTTAAATCTGCAACCATTTCTACAGGTGCTTCTTCACCTGTTTCAACAAAGGCATCATCCTTTGTTTCTGTTTCTACAACTGGTTCAGATACTATTTGGCTGGGTTTTTCCTCATGAGCTATTTCAGTTTCTACAACAGGTTCTTTAAACACTTCACCCATAGTTTCCTCAGTAGTCTCTGCTGGCATGTCTTTATAACTTTCTGCAGGCATCTCCGTCTCCATAAGAGTCTCGTCTTTCATTTGAGTTTCAGCTGAAACTTCAGGTTCTGTTTCAACAGGTTGAATATCAGTTGTAGGAATGTCATCAACACCCTCTGGCTTCAATTCAGTTTCTTCTAGAATTTGGTCATGTGATACTGGCTCTTCAACTGTGTCACTTATGACATCCTCATCGGTATCTTTTGGCAAATCTGCAATCATTCCTACAGATGCTTCACCTGTTTCAACAAAGGCTTCATCCTTTGTTTCCATTTCTTTAACTGGTTTAGATATTATTTCACTGGATTCTTCCTCATGAGCTATTTCAGTTTCTACAACAGGTTCTTCAACCACTTCACTGAAAGTTTCCTCAGTAGTCTCTGCTGGCATTTCTTCTTTATAACTTTCTGCAGGCATCTCCATCTCCACAAGAGCCTCGTCTTTCATTTGAGTTTCATCAGAAACCTCAGGTACTGTTTCAACCGGTTGAATATCTGTTGTAATAATGTCATCACCTATCTCTGGCGTCGATTCAGTTTCTTCTAGAATTTGGTCATGTGATACTGGTTCTTCAACTGTGTCACTGATGACAGCCTCATCAGCATCTTTTGTCAAATCTGCAACCATTTCTACCGGTGCTTCTTCACCTGTTTCAACAAAGGCATCATCCTTTGTTTCTGTTTCTACAACTGGTTCAGATACTATTTGGCTGGGTTCTTCCTCATGAGCTATTTCAGTTTCTACAACAGGTTCATTAAACAATTCACCCATAGTTTCCTCAGTAGTCTCTGCTGGCATGTCTTTATAACTTTCTGCAGGCATCTCCGTCTCCATAAGAGCCTCGTCTTTCATTTGAGTTTCAGCTGAAACTTCAGGTTCTGTTTCAACAGGTTGAATATCAGTTGTGGGAATGTCATCAACACCCTCTGGCTTCAATTCAGTTTCTTCTAGAATTTGGTCATGTGATACTGGCTCTTCAACTGTGTCACTTATGACATCCTCATCGGTATCTTTTGGCAAATCTGCAATCGTTCCTACAGATGCTTCACCTGTTTCAACAAAGGCTTCATCCTTTGTTTCCATTTCTTTAACTGGTTTAGATATTATTTCACTGGATTCTTCCTCATGAGCTATTTCAGTTTCTACAACAGGTTCTTCAACCACTTCACTGAAAGTTTCCTCAGTAGTCTCTGCTGGCATTTCTTCATAACTTTCTGCAGGCATCTCCATCTCCATAAGAGCCTCGTCTTTCATTTGAGTTTCATCAGAAACCTCAGGTTCTGTTTCAACAGGGTGAATATCTGTTGTAGGAATGTCAACATCTGGTTTCAATTCAGTTTCTTCTAGAATTTGGTCATGTGTCACTGGTTCAACTGCCACACTTATCACATCCTCATCTGTATCTTTTGGCAAATCTGCAATCATTCCTACAGGTGCTTCTTCACCTGTTTCAACAAAGGCTCCATCCTTTGTTTCTGTTTCTACAACTGGTTCAGATATTACTTCACTTGGTTCTTCCTCATGAGCTATTTCAGTTTCAAGTACAGGTTCTTTAACCACTTCACTGATAGTTTCCTCAGTAGTTTCTGCTAGCTTTTCTTCTTTATAACTTTCTGCAGGCATCTCTATCTCTACAAGAGCCTCATCTTTCATTTGAGTTTCATCAGAAACCTCAGGTACTGTTTCAACCGGTTGAATATCAGTTGTAGTAATGTCATCAACAATCTCTGGCTTCAATTCAGTTTCTTCTAGAATTTGGTCATGTGACAGTGGTTCTTCAACTGTGTCACTGATGACAGCCTCATCAGCATCTTTTGGCAAATCTGCAACCATTTCTACAGGTGCTTCTTCACCTGTTTCAACAAAGGCATCATCCTTTGTTTCTGTTTCTACAACTGGTTCAGATACTATTTGGCTGGGTTCTTCCTCATGAGCTATTTCAGTTTCTACAACAGGTTCTTTAAACACTTCACCCATAGTTTCCTCAGTAGTCTCTGCTGGCATGTCTTTATAACTTTCTGCAGGCATCTCCGTCTCCATAAGAGTCTCGTCTTTCATTTGAGTTTCAGCTGAAACTTCAGGTTCTGTTTCAACAGGTTGAATATCAGTTGTAGGAATGTCATCAACACCCTCTGGCTTCAATTCAGTTTCTTCTAGAATTTGGTCATGTGATACTGGCTCTTCAACTGTGTCACTTATGACATCCTCATCGGTATCTTTTGGCAAATCTGCAATCGTTCCTACAGATGCTTCACCTGTTTCAACAAAGGCTTCATCCTTTGTTTCCATTTCTTTAACTGGTTTAGATATTATTTCACTGGATTCTTCCTCATGAGCTATTTCAGTTTCTACAACAGGTTCTTCAACCACTTCACTGAAAGTTTCCTCAGTAGTCTCTGCTGGCATTTCTTCTTTATAACTTTCTGCAGGCATCTCCATCTCCACAAGAGCCTCGTCTTTCATTTGAGTTTCATCAGAAACCTCAGGTACTGTTTCAAATGGTTGAATATCTGTTGTAACAATGTCATCACTAATCTCTGGCGTCGATTCAGTTTCTTCTAGAATTTGGTCATGTGATACTGGTTCTTCAACTGTGTCACTGATGACAGCCTCGTCAGCATCTTTTGTCAAATCTGCAACCATTTCTACCGGTGCTTCTTCACCTGTTTCAACAAAGGCATCATCCTTCAATTCAGTTTCTTCTAGAATTTGGTCATGTGATACTGGCTCTTCAACTGTGTCACTTATGACATCCTCATCGGTATCTTTTGGCAAATCTGCAATCGTTCCTACAGATGCTTCACCTGTTTCAACAAAGGCTTCATCCTTTGTTTCCATTTCTTTAACTGGTTTAGATATTATTTCACTGGATTCTTCCTCATGAGCTATTTCAGTTTCTACAACAGGTTCTTCAACCACTTCACTGAAAGTTTCCTCAGTAGTCTCTGCTGGCATTTCTTCATAACTTTCTGCAGGCATCTCCATCTCCATAAGAGCCTCGTCTTTCATTTGAGTTTCATCAGAAACCTCAGGTTCTGTTTCAACAGGGTGAATATCTGTTGTAGGAATGTCAACATCTGGTTTCAATTCAGTTTCTTCTAGAATTTGGTCATGTGTCACTGGTTCAACTGCCACACTTATCACATCCTCATCTGTATCTTTTGGCAAATCTGCAATCATTCCTACAGGTGCTTCTTCACCTGTTTCAACAAAGGCTCCATCCTTTGTTTCTGTTTCTACAACTGGTTCAGATATTACTTCACTTGGTTCTTCCTCATGAGCTATTTCAGTTTCAAGTACAGGTTCTTTAACCACTTCACTGATAGTTTCCTCAGTAGTTTCTGCTAGCTTTTCTTCTTTATAACTTTCTGCAGGCATCTCTATCTCTACAAGAGCCTCATCTTTCATTTGAGTTTCATCAGAAACCTCAGGTACTGTTTCAACCGGTTGAATATCAGTTGTAGTAATGTCATCAACAATCTCTGGCTTCAATTCAGTTTCTTCTAGAATTTGGTCATGTGACAGTGGTTCTTCAACTGTGTCACTGATGACAGCCTCATCAGCATCTTTTGGCAAATCTGCAACCATTTCTACAGGTGCTTCTTCACCTGTTTCAACAAAGGCATCATCCTTTGTTTCTGTTTCTACAACTGGTTCAGATACTATTTGGCTGGGTTCTTCCTCATGAGCTATTTCAGTTTCTACAACAGGTTCTTTAAACACTTCACCCATAGTTTCCTCAGTAGTCTCTGCTGGCATGTCTTTATAACTTTCTGCAGGCATCTCCGTCTCCATAAGAGTCTCGTCTTTCATTTGAGTTTCAGCTGAAACTTCAGGTTCTGTTTCAACAGGTTGAATATCAGTTGTAGGAATGTCATCAACACCCTCTGGCTTCAATTCAGTTTCTTCTAGAATTTGGTCATGTGATACTGGCTCTTCAACTGTGTCACTTATGACATCCTCATCGGTATCTTTTGGCAAATCTGCAATCGTTCCTACAGATGCTTCACCTGTTTCAACAAAGGCTTCATCCTTTGTTTCCATTTCTTTAACTGGTTTAGATATTATTTCACTGGATTCTTCCTCATGAGCTATTTCAGTTTCTACAACAGGTTCTTCAACCACTTCACTGAAAGTTTCCTCAGTAGTCTCTGCTGGCATTTCTTCATAACTTTCTGCAGGCATCTCCATCTCCATAAGAGCCTCGTCTTTCATTTGAGTTTCATCAGAAACCTCAGGTACTGTTTCAACCGGTTGAATATCTGTTGTAATAATGTCATCACCAATCTCTGGCGTCGATTCAGTTTCTTCTAGAATTTGGTCATGTGATACTGGTTCTTCAGTTGTGTCACTGATGACAGCCTCATCAGCATCTTTTGTCAAATCTGCAACCATTTCTACCGGTGCTTCTTCACCTGTTTCAACAAAGGCATCATCCTTTGTTTCTGTTTCTACAACTGGTGCAGATACTATTTGGCTGGGTTCTTCCTCATGAGCTATTTCAGTTTCTACAACAGGTTCTTTAAACACTTCACCCATAGTTTCCTCAGTAGTCTCTGCTGGCATGTCTTTATAACTTTCTGCAGGCATCTCCGTCTCCATAAGAGTCTCGTCTTCAATTTGAGTTTCAGCTGAAACTTCAGGTTCTGTTTCAACAGGGTGAATATCTGTTGTAGGAATGTCAACATCTGGTTTCAATTCAGTTTCTTCTAGAATTTGGTCATGTGTCACTGGTTCAACTGCCACACTTATCACATCCTCATCTGTATCTTTTGGCAAATCTGCAATCATTCCTACAGGTGCTTCTTCACCTGTTTCAACAAAGGCTCCATCCTTTGTTTCTGTTTCTACAACTGGTTCAGATATTACTTCACTTGGTTCTTCCTCATGAGCTATTTCAGTTTCAAGTACAGATTCTTTAACCACTTCACTGATAGTTTCCTCAGTAGTTTCTGCTGGCTTTTCTTCTTTATAACTTTCTGCAGGCATCTCTATCTCTACAAGAGCCTCGTCTTTCATTTGAGTTTCACCAGAAACCTCAGGTACTGTTTCAACCGGTTGAATATCTGTTGTAATAATGTCATCACCTATCTCTGGCGTCAATTCAGTTTCTTCTAGAATTTGGTCATGTGATACTGGTTCTTCAATTGTGTCACTGATGACAGCCTCATCAGCATCTTTTGTCAAATCTGCAACCATTTCTACCGGTGCTTCTTCACCTGTTTCAACAAAGGCATCATCCTTTGTTTCTGTTTCTACAACTGGTGCAGATACTATTTGGCTGGGTTCTTCCTCATGAGCTATTTCAGTTTCTACAACAGGTTCTTTAAACACTTCACCCATAGTTTCCTCCGTAGTCTCTGCTGGCATGTCTTTATAACTTTCTGCAGGCATCTCCGTCTCCATAAGAGTCTCGTCTTTCATTTGAGTTTCAGCTGAAACTTCAGGTTCTGTTTCAACAGGGTGAATATCTGTTGTAGGAATGTCAATATCTGGTTTCAATTCAGTTTCTTCTAGAATTTGGTCATGTGTCACTGGTTCAACTGCCACACTTATCACATCCTCATCTGTATCTTTTGGCAAATCTGCAATCATTCCTACAGGTGCTTCACCTGTTTCAACAAAGGCTCCATCCTTTGTTTCTGTTTCTACAACTGGTTCAGATATTACTTGACTTGGTTCTTCCTCATGAGCTATTTCAGTTTCAAGTACAGGTTCTTTAACCACTTCACTGATAGTTTCCTCAGTAGTTTCTGCTGGCTTTTCTTCTTTATAACTTTCTGCAGGCATCTCTATCTCTACAAGAGCCTCATCTTTCATTTGAGTTTCATCAGAAACTTCAGGTTCTGTTTCAACAGGTTGAATATCAGTTGTAATAATGTCATCAACAATCTCCGGCTTCGATTCAGTTTCTTCTAGAATTTGGTCATGTGACACTGGTTCTTCAACTGTGTCACTGATGACAGCCTCATCAGCATCTTTTGGCAAATCTGCAACCATTTCTACAGGTGCTTCTTCACCTGTTTCAACAAAGGCATCATCCTTTGTTTCTGTTTCTACAACTGGTTCAGATACTATTTGGCTGGGTTCTTCCTCATGAGCTATTTCAGTTTCTACAACAGGTTCTTTAAACACTTCACCCATAGTTTCCTCAGTAGTCTCTGCTGGCATGTCTTTATAACTTTCTGCAGGCATCTCCGTCTCCATAAGAGTCTCGTCTTTCATTTGAGTTTCAGCTGAAACTTCAGGTTCTGTTTCAACAGGTTGAATATCAGTTGTAGGAATGTCATCAACACCGTCTGGCTTCAATTCAGTTTCTTCTAGAATTTGGTCATGTGATACTGGCTCTTCAACTGTGTCACTTATGACATCCTCATCGGTAGCTTTTGGCAAATCTGCAATCGTTCCTACAGATGCTTCACCTGTTTCAACAAAGGCTTCATCCTTTGTTTCCATTTCTTTAACTGGTTTAGATATTATTTCACTGGATTCTTCCTCATGAGCTATTTCAGTTTCTACAACAGGTTCTTCAACCACTTCACTGAAAGTTTCCTCAGTAGTTTCTGCTGGCTTTTCGTCTTTGTAACTTTCTGCAGGCATCTCTATCTCTACAAGAGCCCCATCTTTCATTTGAGTTTCATCAGAAACTTCAGGTTCTGTTTCAACAGGTTGAATATCAGTTGTAATAATGTCATCAACAATCTCTGGCTTCGATTCAGTTTCTTCTAGAATTTGGTCATGTGACACTGGTTCTTCAACTGTGTCACTGATGACAGCCTCATCAGCATCTTTTGTCAAATCTGCAACCATTTCTACCGGTGCTTCTTCACCTGTTTCAACAAAGGCATCGTCCTTTGTTTCTGTTTCTACAACTGGTTCAGATACTATTTGGCTGGGTTCTTCCTCATGAGCTATTTCAGTTTCTACAACAGGTTCTTTAAACACTTCACCCATAGTTTCCTCCGTAGTCTCTGCTGGCATGTCTTTATAACTTTCTGCAGGCATCTCCGTCTCCATAAGAGTCTCGTCTTTCATTTGAGTTTCAGCTGAAACTTCAGGTTCTGTTTCAACAGGGTGAATATCTGTTGTAGGAATGTCAATATCTGGTTTCAATTCAGTTTCTTCTAGAATTTGGTCATGTGTCACTGGTTCAACTGCCACACTTATCACATCCTCATCTGTATCTTTTGGCAAATCTGCAATCATTCCTACAGGTGCTTCACCTGTTTCAACAAAGGCTCCATCCTTTGTTTCTGTTTCTACAACTGGTTCAGATATTACTTCACTTGGTTCTTCCTCATGAGCTATTTCAGTTTCAAGTACAGGTTCTTTAACCACTTCACTGATAGTTTCCTCAGTAGTTTCTGCTGGCTTTTCTTCTTTATAACTTTCTGCAGGCATCTCTATCTCTACAAGAGCCTCATCTTTCATTTGAGTTTCATCAGAAACTTCAGGTTCTGTTTCAACAGGTTGAATATCAGTTGTAATAATGTCATCAACAATCTCCGGCTTCGATTCAGTTTCTTCTAGAATTTGGTCATGTGACACTGGTTCTTCAACTGTGTCACTGATGACAGCCTCATCAACATCTTTTGGCAAATCTGCAACCATTTCTACAGGTGCTTCTTCACCTGTTTCAACAAAGGCATCATCCTTTGTTTCTGTTTCTACAACTGGTTCAGATACTATTTGGCTGGGTTCTTCCTCATGAGCTATTTCAGTTTCTACAACAGGTTCTTTAAACACTTCACCCATAGTTTCCTCCGTAGTCTCTGCTGGCATGTCTTTATAACTTTCTGCAGGCATCTCCGTCTCCATAAGAGTCTCGTCTTTCATTTGAGTTTCAGCTGAAACTTCAGGTTCTGTTTCAACAGGGTGAATATCTGTTGTAGGAATGTCAATATCTGGTTTCAATTCAGTTTCTTCTAGAATTTGGTCATGTGTCACTGGTTCAACTGCCACACTTATCACATCCTCATCTGTATCTTTTGGCAAATCTGCAATCATTCCTACAGGTGCTTCACCTGTTTCAACAAAGGCTCCATCCTTTGTTTCTGTTTCTACAACTGGTTCAGATATTACTTCACTTGGTTCTTCCTCATGAGCTATTTCAGTTTCAAGTACAGGTTCTTTAACCACTTCACTGATAGTTTCCTCAGTAGTTTCTGCTGGCTTTTCTTCTTTATAACTTTCTGCAGGCATCTCTATCTCTACAAGAGCCTCATCTTTCATTTGAGTTTCATCAGAAACTTCAGGTTCTGTTTCAACAGGTTGAATATCAGTTGTAATAATGTCATCAACAATCTCTGGCTTCGATTCAGTTTCTTCTAGAATTTGGTCATGTGACACTGGTTCTTCAACTGTGTCACTGATGACAGCCTCATCAGCATCTTTTGTCAAATCTGCAACCATTTCTACCGGTGCTTCTTCACCTGTTTCAACAAAGGCATCGTCCTTTGTTTCTGTTTCTACAACTGGTTCAGATACTATTTGGCTGGGTTCTTCCTCATGAGCTATTTCAGTTTCTACAACAGGTTCTTTAAACACTTCACCCATAGTTTCCTCCGTAGTCTCTGCTGGCATGTCTTTATAACTTTCTGCAGGCATCTCCGTCTCCATAAGAGTCTCGTCTTTCATTTGAGTTTCAGCTGAAACTTCAGGTTCTGTTTCAACAGGGTGAATATCTGTTGTAGGAATGTCAATATCTGGTTTCAATTCAGTTTCTTCTAGAATTTGGTCATGTGTCACTGGTTCAACTGCCACACTTATCACATCCTCATCTGTATCTTTTGGCAAATCTGCAATCATTCCTACAGGTGCTTCACCTGTTTCAACAAAGGCTCCATCCTTTGTTTCTGTTTCTACAACTGGTTCAGATATTACTTCACTTGGTTCTTCCTCATGAGCTATTTCAGTTTCAAGTACAGGTTCTTTAACCACTTCACTGATAGTTTCCTCAGTAGTTTCTGCTGGCTTTTCTTCTTTATAACTTTCTGCAGGCATCTCTATCTCTACAAGAGCCTCATCTTTCATTTGAGTTTCATCAGAAACTTCAGGTTCTGTTTCAACAGGTTGAATATCAGTTGTAATAATGTCATCAACAATCTCCGGCTTCGATTCAGTTTCTTCTAGAATTTGGTCATGTGACACTGGTTCTTCAACTGTGTCACTGATGACAGCCTCATCAACATCTTTTGGCAAATCTGCAACCATTTCTACAGGTGCTTCTTCACCTGTTTCAACAAAGGCATCATCCTTTGTTTCTGTTTCTACAACTGGTTCAGATACTATTTGGCTGGGTTCTTCCTCATGAGCTATTTCAGTTTCTACAACAGGTTCTTTAAATACTTCACCCATAGTTTCCTCAGTAGTCTCTGCTGGCATGTCTTTATAACTTTCTGCAGGCATCTCCGTCTCCATAAGAGTCTCGTCTTTCATTTGAGTTTCAGCTGAAACTTCAGGTTCTGTTTCAACAGGTTGAATATCAGTTGTAGGAATGTCATCAACACCGTCTGGCTTCAATTCAGTTTCTTCTAGAATTTGGTCATGTGATACTGGCTCTTCAACTGTGTCACTTATGACATCCTCATCGGTATCTTTTGGCAAATCTGCAATCGTTCCTACAGATGCTTCACCTGTTTCAACAAAGGCTTCATCCTTTGTTTCCATTTCTTTAACTGGTTTAGATATTATTTCACTGGATTCTTCCTCATGAGCTATTTCAGTTTCTACAACAGGTTCTTCAACCACTTCACTGAAAGTTTCCTCAGTAGTTTCTGCTGGCTTTTCGTCTTTGTAACTTTCTGCAGGCATCTCTATCTCTACAAGAGCCCCATCTTTCATTTGAGTTTCATAAGAAACTTCAGGTTCTGTTTCAACAGGTTGAATATCAGTTGTAATAATGTCATCAACAATCTCTGGCTTCGATTCAGTTTCTTCTAGAATTTGGTCATGTGACACTGGTTCTTCAACTGTGTCACTGATGACAGCCTCATCAGCATCTTTTGTCAAATCTGCAACCATTTCTACCGGTGCTTCTTCACCTGTTTCAACAAAGGCATCATCCTTTGTTTCTGTTTCTACAACTGGTTCAGATACTATTTGGCTGGGTTCTTCCTCATGAGCTATTTCAGTTTCTACAACAGGTTCTTTAAACACTTCACCCATAGTTTCCTCAGTAGTCTCTGCTGGCATGTCTTTATAACTTTCTGCAGGCATCTCCGTCTCCATAAGAGTCTCGTCTTTCATTTGAGTTTCAGCTGAAACTTCAGGTTCTGTTTCAACAGGGTGAATATCTGTTGTAGGAATGTCAACATCTGGTTTCAATTCAGTTTCTTCTAGAATTTGGTCATGTGTCACTGGTTCAACTGCCACACTTATCACATCCTCATCTGTATCTTTTGGCAAATCTGCAATCATTCCTACAGGTGCTTCACCTGTTTCAACAAAGGCTTCATCCTTTGTTTCTGTTTCTACAACTGGTTCAGATATTACTTCACTTGGTTCTTCCTCATGAGCTATTTCAGTTTCAACTACAGGTTCTTTAACCACTTCACTGATAGTTTCCTCAGTAGTTTCTGCTGGCTTTTCTTCTTTATAACTTTCTGCAGGCATCTCTATCTCTACAAGAGCCTCATCTTTTATTTGAGTTTCATCAGAAACTTCAGGTTCTGTTTCAACATGTTGAATATCAGTTGTAATAATCTCATCACCAATCTCTGGCTTCGATTCAGTTTCTTCTAAAATTTGGTCATGTGACACTGGTTCTTCAACTGTGTCACTGATGACAGCCTCATCAGCATCTTTTGGCAAATCTGCAACCATTTCTACAGGTGCTTCTTCACCTGTTTCAACAAAGGCATCATCCTTTCTTTCTGTTTCTACAACTGGTTCAGATACTATTTGGCTGGGTTCTTCCTCATGAGCTATTTCAGTTTCTACAACAGGTTCTTTAAACACTTCACCCATAGTTTCCTCAGTAGTCTCTGCTGGCATGTCTTTATAACTTTCTGCAGGCATCTCCGTCTCCATAAGAGTCTCGTCTTTCATTTGAGTTTCAGCTGAAACTTCAGGTTCTGTTTCAACAGGTTGAATATCAATTGTAGGAATGTCATCAACACCCTCTGGCTTCAATTCAGTTTCTTCTAGAATTTGGTCATGTGATACTGGCTCTTCAACTGTGTCACTTATGACATCCTCATCGGTATCTTTTGGCAAATCTGCAATCGTTCCTACAGATGCTTCACCTGTTTCAACAAAGGCTTCATCCTTTGTTTCCATTTCTTTAACTGGTTTAGATATTATTTCACTGGATTCTTCCTCATGAGCTATTTCAGTTTCTACAACAGGTTCTTCAACCACTTCACTGAAAGTTTCCTTAGTAGTCTCTGCTGGCATTTCTTCTTCATAACTTTCTGCAGGCATCTCCATCTCCATAAGAGCCTCGTCTTTCTTTTGAGTTTCATCAGAAACCTCAGGTACTGTTTCAACCGGTTGAATATCTGTTGTAATAATGTCATCACCAATCTCTGGCGTCGATTCAGTTTCTTCTAGAATTTGGTCATGTGATACTGGTTCCTCAACTGTGTCACTGATGACAGCCTCATCAGCATCTTTTGTCAAATCTGCAACCATTTCTACCAGTGCTTCTTCACCTGTTTCAACAAAGGCATCATCCTTTGTTTCTGTTTCTACAACTGGTGCAGATACTATTTGGCTGGGTTCTTCCTCATGAGCTATTTCAGTTTCTACAACAGGTTCTTTAAACACTTCACCCATAGTTTCCTCAGTAGTCTCTGCTGGCATGTCTTTATAACTTTCTGCAGGCATTTCCGTCTCCATAAGAGTCTCGTCTTTCATTTGAGTTTCAGCTGAAACTTCAGGTTCTGTTTCAACAGGGTGAATATCTGTTGTAGGAATGTCAACATCTGGTTTCAATTCAGTTTCTTCTAGAATTTGGTCATGTGTCACTGGTTCAACTGCCACACTTATCACATCCTCATCTGTATCTTTTGGCAAATCTGCAATCATTCCTACAGGTGCTTCACCTGTTTCAACAAACGCTTCATCCTTTGTTTCTGTTTCTACAACTGGTTCAGATATTACTTCACTTGGTTCTTCCTCATGAACTATTTCAGTTTCTACTACAGGTTCTTTAATCACTTCACTGATAGTTTCCTCAGTAGTTTCTGCTGGCTTTTCATCTTTATAACTTTCTGCAGGCATCTCTATCTCTACAAGAGCCTCGTCTTTCATTTGAGTTTCATCAGAAACTTCAGGTTCTGTTTCAACAGGTTGAATATCAGTTGTAATAGTGTCATCAACAATTTCTGGCTTCGATTCAGTTTCTTCTAGAATTTGGTCATGTGATACTGGTTCTTCAACTGTGTCACTGATGACAGCCTCATCAGCATCTTTTGGCAAATCTGCAACCACTTCTACAGGTGCTTCTTCACCTGTTTCAACAAAGGCATCATCCTTTGTTTCTGTTTCTACAACTGGTTCAGATGCTATTTGGCTGGGTTCTTCCTCATGAGCTATTTCAGTTTCTACAACAGGTTCTTTAAACACTTCACCCATAGTTTCCTCGGTAGTCTCTGCTGGCATGTCTTTATAACTTTCTGCAGGCATCTCCGTCTCCATAAGAGTCTCGTCTTTCATTTGAGTTTCAGCTGAAACTTCAGGTTCTGTTTCAACAGGGTGAATATCTGTTGTAGGAATGTCAACATCTGGTTTCAATTCAGTTTCTTCTAGAATTTGGTCATGTGTCACTGGTTCAACTGCCACACTTATCACATCCTCATCTGTATCTTTTGGCAAATCTACAATCATTCCTACAGGTGCTTCACCTGTTTCAACAAAGGCTTCATCCTTTGTTTCTGTTTCTACAACTGGTTCAGATATTACTTCACTTGGTTCTTCCTCATGAGCTATTTCAGATTCAACTACAGGTTCTTTAATCACTTCACTGATAGTTTCTTCTAGAATTTGGTCATGTGATACTGGCTCTTCAACTGTGTCACTTATGACATCCTCATCGGTATCTTTTGGCAAATCTGCAATCGTTCCTACAGATGCTTCACCTGTTTCAACAAAGGCTTCATCCTTTGTTTCCATTTCTTTAACTGGTTTAGATATTATTTCACTGGATTCTTCCTCATGAGCTATTTCAGTTTCTACAACAGGTTCTTCAACCACTTCACTGAAAGTTTCCTCAGTAGTTTCTGCTGGCTTTTCGTCTTTATAACTTTCTGCAGGCATCTCTATCTCTACAAGAGCCTCATCTTTCATTTGAGTTTCATCAGAAACTTCAGGTTCTGTTTCAACAGGTTGAATATCAGTTGTAATAATTTCATCACCAATCTCTGGCTTCGATTCAGTTTCTTCTAGAATTTGGTCATGTGACACTGGTTCTTCAACTGTGTCACTGATGACAGCCTTATCAGCATCTTTTGGCAAATCTGCAACCATTTCTACAGGTGCTTCTTCACCTGTTTCAACAAAGGCATCATCCTTTGTTTCTGTTTCTACAACTGGTTCAGATACTATTTGGCTGGGTTCTTCCTCATGAGCTATTTCAGTTTCTACAACAGGTTCTTTAAACACTTCACCCATAGTTTCCTCAGTAGTCTCTGCTGGCATGTCTTTATAACTTTCTGCAGGCATCTCCGTCTCCATAAGAGTCTCGTCTTTCATTTGAGTTTCAGCTGAAACTTCAGGTTCTGTTTCAACAGGTTGAATATCAATTGTAGGAATGTCATCAACACCCTCTGGCTTCAATTCAGTTTCTTCTAGAATTTGGTCATGTGATACTGGCTCTTCAACTGTGTCACTTATGACATCCTCATCGGTATCTTTTGGCAAATCTGCAATCGTTCCTACAGATGCTTCACCTGTTTCAACAAAGGCTTCATCCTTTGTTTCCATTTCTTTAACTGGTTTAGATATTATTTCACTGGATTCTTCCTCATGAGCTATTTCAGTTTCTACAACAGGTTCTTCAACCACTTCACTGAAAGTTTCCTTAGTAGTCTCTGCTGGCATTTCTTCTTCATAACTTTCTGCAGGCATCTCCATCTCCATAAGAGCCTCGTCTTTCTTTTGAGTTTCATCAGAAACCTCAGGTACTGTTTCAACCGGTTGAATATCTGTTGTAATAATGTCATCACCAATCTCTGGCGTCGATTCAGTTTCTTCTAGAATTTGGTCATGTGATACTGGTTCCTCAACTGTGTCACTGATGACAGCCTCATCAGCATCTTTTGTCAAATCTGCAACCATTTCTACCAGTGCTTCTTCACCCGTTTCAACAAAGGCATCATCCTTTGTTTCTGTTTCTACAACTGGTGCAGATACTATTTGGCTGGGTTCTTCCTCATGAGCTATTTCAGTTTCTACAACAGGTTCTTTAAACACTTCACCCATAGTTTCCTCAGTAGTCTCTGCTGGCATGTCTTTATAACTTTCTGCAGGCATTTCCGTCTCCATAAGAGTCTCGTCTTTCATTTGAGTTTCAGCTGAAACTTCAGGTTCTGTTTCAACAGGGTGAATATCTGTTGTAGGAATGTCAACATCTGGTTTCAATTCAGTTTCTTCTAGAATTTGGTCATGTGTCACTGGTTCAACTGCTACACTTATCACATCCTCATCTGTATCTTTTGGCAAATCTACAATCATTCCTACAGGTGCTTCACCTGTTTCAACAAAGGCTTCATCCTTTGTTTCTGTTTCTACAACTGGTTCAGATATTACTTCACTTGGTTCTTCCTCATGAGCTATTTCAGATTCAACTACAGGTTCTTTAATCACTTCACTGATAGTTTCTTCTAGAATTTGGTCATGTGATACTGGCTCTTCAACTGTGTCACTTATGACATCCTCATCGGTATCTTTTGGCAAATCTGCAATCGTTCCTACAGATGCTTCACCTGTTTCAACAAAGGCTTCATCCTTTGTTTCCATTTCTTTAACTAGTTTAGATATTATTTCACTGGATTCTTCCTCATGAGCTATTTCAGTTTCTACAACAGGTTCTTCAACCACTTCACTGAAAGTTTCCTCAGTAGTTTCTGCTGGCTTTTCGTCTTTATAACTTTCTGCAGGCATCTCTATCTCTACAAGAGCCCCATCTTTCATTTGAGTTTCATCAGAAACTTCAGGTTCTGTTTCAACAGGTTGAATATCAGTTGTAATAGTGTCATCAACAATTTCTGGCTTCGATTCAGTTTCTTCTAGAATTTGGTCATGTGATACTGGTTCTTCAACTGTGTCACTGATGACAGCCTCATCAGCATCTTTTGGCAAATCTGCAACCACTTCTACAGGTGCTTCTTCACCTGTTTCAACAAAGGCATCATCCTTTGTTTCTGTTTCTACAACTGGTTCAGATGCTATTTGGCTGGGTTCTTCCTCATGAGCTATTTCAGTTTCTACAACAGGTTCTTTAAACACTTCACCCATAGTTTCCTCAGTAGTCTCTGCTGGCATGTCTTTATAACTTTCTGCAGGCATCTCCGTCTCCATAAGAGTCTCGTCTTTCATTTGAGTTTCAGCTGAAACTTCAGGTTCTGTTTCAACAGGGTGAATATCTGTTGTAGGAATGTCAACATCTGGTTTCAATTCAGTTTCTTCTAGACTTTGGTCATGTGTCACTGGCTCAACTGCCTCACTTATCACATCCTCATCTGTATCTTTTGGCAAATCTGCAATAATTCCTACAGGTGCTTCTTCACCTGTTTCAACAATGGCTTCATCCTTTGTTTCTGTTTCTACAACTGGTTCAGGTATTACTTCACTTGGTTCTTCCTCATAAGCTATTTCAGTTTCAACAACAGGTTCTTTAAACACTTCACCCATAGTTTCCTCAGTAGTTTCTGCTGGCATGTCTTCTTTATAACTTTCTGCAGGCATCTCTGTCTCCATAAGAGTCTCGTCTTTCATTAGAGTTTCAGCTGAAACTTCAGGTTCTGTTTCAACAGGGTGAATATCTGTTGTAGGAATGTCAACATCTGGTTTCAATTCAGTTTCTTCTAGAATTTGGTCATGTGTCACTGGTTCAACTGCCACACTTATCACATCCTCATCTGTATCTTTTGGCAAATCTGCAATCATTCCTACAGATGCTTCTTCACCTGTTTCAACAAAGGCTTCATCCTTTGTTTCTGTTTCTACAACTCGTTCAGATATTACTTCACTTGGTTCTTCCTCATAAGCTATTTCAGTTTCAACAACAGGTTCTTTAACCACTTCACTGATAGTTTCCTCAGTAGTCTCTGCTGGCTTTTCTTCTTTATAACTTTCTGCAGAAAACTCTGTCTCTACAAGAGCCTCATCTTTCATTTGAGTTTCATCAGAAACTTCAGGTTCTGCTTCAACAAGTTGAATATCAGCTGTAATAATGTCATCAACAATCTCTGGCTTCGATTCAGTTTCTTCTAGAATTTGATCATGTGATACTGGTTCTTCAACTATGTCACTTATGACAGCCTCATCGGCATCTTTTGGCAAATCTGCAACCATTTGTACAGATGCTTCACCTGTTTCAACAAAGGCTTCATCCTTTGTTTCCATTTCTTTAACTGGTTTAGATATTATTTCACTGGATTTTTCCTCATGAGCTATTTCAGTTTCTACAACAGGTTCTTCAACTACTTCACTGAAAGTTTCCTCAGTAGTCTCTGCTGGCATTTCTTCTTTATAACTTTCTGCAGGCATCTCCATCTCCACAAGAGCCTCGTCTTTCATTTGAGTTTCATCAGAAACCTCAGGTTCTGTTTCAACCAGTTGAATATCTGTTGTAATAATGTCATCACCAATCTCTGGCGTCGATTCAGTTTCTTCTAGAATTTGGTCATGTGATACTGGTTCTTCAACTGTGTCACTGATGACAGCCTCATCAGCATCTTTTGTCAAATCTGCAACCATTTCTACCGGTACTTCTTCACCTGTTTCAACAAAGGCATCATCCTTTGTTTCTGTTTCTACAACTGGTTCTTTAAACACTTCACCCATAGTTTCCTCAGTAGTCTCTGCTGGCATGTCTTCTTTATAACTTTCTGCAGGCATCTCCATCTCCATAAGAGTCTCGTCTTTCATTTGAGTTTCAGCTGAAACTTTAGGTTCAGCTTCAACAGGGTGAATATCTGTTGTAGGAATGTCAACATCTGGTTTCAATTCAGTTTCTTCCAGAATTTGGTCATGTGTTACTGGTTCAACTGCCTCACTTGTCACATCCTCAGCTGTATCTTTTGGCAAATCCGCAATCATTCCTACAGGTGCTTCACCTGTTTCAACAAAGGCTTCATCCTTTGTTTCTGTTTCTACAACTGGTTCAGATATTACTTCACTTGGTTCTTCCTCATGAGCTATTTCAGATTCAACTACAGGTTCTTTAATCACTTCACTGATAGTTTCTTCTAGAATTTGGTCATGTGATACTGGCTCTTCAACTGTGTCACTTATGACATCCTCATCGGTATCTTTTGGCAAATCTGCAATCGTTCCTACAGATGCTTCACCTGTTTCAACAAAGGCTTCATCCTTTGTTTCCATTTCTTTAACTGGTTTAGATATTATTTCACTGGATTCTTCCTCATGAGCTATTTCAGTTTCTACAACAGGTTCTTCAACCACTTCACTGAAAGTTTCCTCAGTAGTTTCTGCTGGCTTTTCGTCTTTATAACTTTCTGCAGGCATCTCTATCTCTACAAGAGCCTCATCTTTCATTTGAGTTTCATCAGAAACTTCAGGTTCTGTTTCAACAGGTTGAATATCAGTTGTAATAATTTCATCACCAATCTCTGGCTTCGATTCAGTTTCTTCTAGAATTTGGTCATGTGACACTGGTTCTTCAACTGTGTCACTGATGACAGCCTTATCAGCATCTTTTGGCAAATCTGCAACCATTTCTACAGGTGCTTCTTCACCTGTTTCAACAAAGGCATCATCCTTTCTTTCTGTTTCTACAACTGGTTCAGATACTATTTGGCTGGGTTCTTCCTCATGAGCTATTTCAGTTTCTACAACAGGTTCTTTAAACACTTCACCCATAGTTTCCTCAGTAGTCTCTGCTGGCATGTCTTTATAACTTCCTGCAGGCATCTCCGTCTCCATAAGAGTCTCGTCTTTCATTTGAGTTTCAGCTGAAACTTCAGGTTCTGTTTCAACAGGTTGAATATCAATTGTAGGAATGTCATCAACACCCTCTGGCTTCAATTCAGTTTCTTCTAGAATTTGGTCATGTGATACTGGCTCTTCAACTGTGTCACTTATGACATCCTCATCGGTATATTTTGGCAAATCTGCAATCGTTCCTACAGATGCTTCACCTGTTTCAACAAAGGCTTCATCCTTTGTTTCCATTTCTTTAACTGGTTTAGATATTATTTCACTGGATTCTTCCTCATGAGCTATTTCAGTTTCTACAACAGGTTCTTCAACCACTTCACTGAAAGTTTCCTTAGTAGTCTCTGCTGGCATTTCTTCTTCATAACTTTCTGCAGGCATCTCCATCTCCATAAGAGCCTCGTCTTTCTTTTGAGTTTCATCAGAAACCTCAGGTACTGTTTCAACTGGTTGAATATCTGTTGTAATAATGTCATCACCAATCTCTGGCGTCGATTCAGTTTCTTCTAGAATTTGGTCATGTGATACTGGTTCCTCAACTGTGTCACTGATGACAGCCTCATCAGCATCTTTTGTCAAATCTGCAACCATTTCTACCAGTGCTTCTTCACCCGTTTCAACAAAGGCATCATCCTTTGTTTCTGTTTCTACAACTGGTTCAGATACTATTTGGCTGGGTTCTTCCTCATGAGCTATTTCAGTTTCTACAACAGGTTCTTTAAACACTTCACCCATAGTTTCCTCAGTAGTCTCTGCTGGCATGTCTTTATAACTTTCTGCAGGCATTTCCGTCTCCATAAGAGTCTCGTCTTTCATTTGAGTTTCAGCTGAAACTTCAGGTTCTGTTTCAACAGGGTGAATATCTGTTGTAGGAATGTCAACATCTGGTTTCAATTCAGTTTCTTCTAGAATTTGGTCATGTGTCACTGGTTCAACTGCTACACTTATCACATCCTCATCTGTATCTTTTGGCAAATCTACAATCATTCCTACAGGTGCTTCACCTGTTTCAACAAAGGCTTCATCCTTTGTTTCTGTTTCTACAACTGGTTCAGATATTACTTCACTTGGTTCTTCCTCATGAGCTATTTCAGATTCAACTACAGGTTCTTTAATCACTTCACTGATAGTTTCTTCTAGAATTTGGTCATGTGATACTGGCTCTTCAACTGTGTCACTTATGACATCCTCATCGGTATCTTTTGGCAAATCTGCAATCGTTCCTACAGATGCTTCACCTGTTTCAACAAAGGCTTCATCCTTTGTTTCCATTTCTTTAACTAGTTTAGATATTATTTCACTGGATTCTTCCTCATGAGCTATTTCAGTTTCTACAACAGGTTCTTCAACCACTTCACTGAAAGTTTCCTCAGTAGTTTCTGCTGGCTTTTCGTCTTTATAACTTTCTGCAGGCATCTCTATCTCTACAAGAGCCCCATCTTTCATTTGAGTTTCATCAGAAACTTCAGGTTCTGTTTCAACAGGTTGAATATCAGTTGTAATAGTGTCATCAACAATTTCTGGCTTCGATTCAGTTTCTTCTAGAATTTGGTCATGTGATACTGGTTCTTCAACTGTGTCACTGATGACAGCCTCATCAGCATCTTTTGTCAAATCTGCAACCATTTCTACCAGTGCTTCTTCACCTGTTTCAACAAAGGCATCATCCTTTGTTTCTGTTTCTACAACTGGTTCAGATGCTATTTGGCTGGGTTCTTCCTCATGAGCTATTTCAGTTTCTACAACAGGTTCTTTAAACACTTCACCCATAGTTTCCTCAGTAGTCTCTGCTGGCATGTCTTTATAACTTTCTGCAGGCATCTCCGTCTCCATAAGAGTCTCGTCTTTCATTTGAGTTTCAGCTGAAACTTCAGGTTCTGTTTCAACAGGGTGAATATCTGTTGTAGGAATGTCAACATCTGGTTTCAATTCAGTTTCTTCTAGACTTTGGTCATGTGTCACTGGCTCAACTGCCTCACTTATCACATCCTCATCTGTATCTTTTGGCAAATCTGCAATAATTCCTACAGGTGCTTCTTCACCTGTTTCAACAATGGCTTCATCCTTTGTTTCTGTTTCTACAACTGGTTCAGGTATTACTTCACTTGGTTCTTCCTCATAAGCTATTTCAGTTTCAACAACAGGTTCTTTAAACACTTCACCCATAGTTTCCTCAGTAGTTTCTGCTGGCATGTCTTCTTTATAACTTTCTGCAGGCATCTCCGTCTCCATAAGAGTCTCGTCTTTCATTAGAGTTTCAGCTGAAACTTCAGGTTCTGTTTCAACAGGGTGAATATCTGTTGTAGGAATGTCAACATCTGGTTTCAATTCAGTTTCTTCTAGAATTTGGTCATGTGTCACTGGTTCAACTGCCACACTTATCACATCCTCATCTGTATCTTTTGGCAAATCTGCAATCATTCCTACAGATGCTTCTTCACCTGTTTCAACAAAGGCTTCATCCTTTGTTTCTGTTTCTACAACTCGTTCAGATATTACTTCACTTGGTTCTTCCTCATAAGCTATTTCAGTTTCAAGAACAGGTTCTTTAACCACTTCACTGATAGTTTCCTCAGTAGTCTCTGCTGGCTTTTCTTCTTTATAACTTTCTGCAGAAAACTCTGTCTCTACAAGAGCCTCATCTTTCATTTGAGTTTCATCAGAAACTTCAGGTTCTGCTTCAACAAGTTGAATATCAGCTGTAATAATGTCATCAACAATCTCTGGCTTCGATTCAGTTTCTTCTAGAATTTGATCATGTGATACTGGTTCTTCAACTATGTCACTTATGACAGCCTCATCGGCATCTTTTGGCAAATCTGCAACCATTTGTACAGATGCTTCACCTGTTTCAACAAAGGCTTCATCCTTTGTTTCCATTTCTTTAACTGGTTTAGATATTATTTCACTGGATTTTTCCTCATGAGCTATTTCAGTTTCTACAACAGG
This sequence comes from Sabellastarte sp. h YS-2021, assembly GCA_964017235.1. NCBI lineage: Eukaryota > Metazoa > Annelida > Polychaeta > Sabellida > Sabellidae > Sabellastarte > Sabellastarte sp. h YS-2021. Next base: position 75,978,104 of record OZ024931.1, read on the forward strand.
TTCTTCAACTACTTCACTGAAAGTTTCCTCAGTAGTCTCTGCTGGCATTTCTTCTTTATAACTTTCTGCAGGCATCTCCATCTCCACAAGAGCCTCGTCTTTCATTTGAGTTTCATCAGAAACCTCAGGTTCTGTTTCAACCAGTTGAATATCTGTTGTAATAATGTCATCACCAATCTCTGGCGTCGATTCAGTTTCTTCTAGAATTTGGTCATGTGATACTGGTTCTTCAACTGTGTCACTGATGACAGCCTCATCAGCATCTTTTGTCAAATCTGCAACCATTTCTACCGGTACTTCTTCACCTGTTTCAACAAAGGCATCATCCTTTGTTTCTGTTTCTACAACTGGTTCTTTAAACACTTCACCCATAGTTTCCTCAGTAGTCTCTGCTGGCATGTCTTCTTTATAACTTTCTGCAGGCATCTCCATCTCCATAAGAGTCTCGTCTTTCATTTGAGTTTCAGCTGAAACTTTAGGTTCAGCTTCAACAGGGTGAATATCTGTTGTAGGAATGTCAACATCTGGTTTCAATTCAGTTTCTTCCAGAATTTGGTCATGTGTTACTGGTTCAACTGCCTCACTTGTCACATCCTCAGCTGTATCTTTTGGCAAATCCGCAATCATTCCTACAGGTGCTTCTTCACCTGTTTCAACAAAGGCTTCATCCTTTGTTTCCATTTCTTTAACTGGTTTAAATATTATTTCACTGGATTCTTCCTCACGAGCTATTTCAGTTTCTATAACAGGTTCTTTAACCACTTCACTGATAGTTTCCTCAGTAGTCTCTGCTGGCTTCTCTGTCTCTACAAGAGCCTCATCTTTTATTTGAGTTTCATCAGAAATCTTAGGTTCTGTTTCAACAGGTTGAATATCTGTTGTCGGAATGTCATCAGCAACCTCTGGCTTCGATTCAGTTTCTTCTAGCATTTGGTCTTGTGTAACTGACTCTTCAACTGTGTCACTGATGACAGCCCCATCGGTATCTTTTGGCAAATCTGCAATCATTTCTACAGGTGCTTCTTCGCCTGTTTCAACAAAGGCTTCATCCTTTGTTTCTGTTTCTTTAATTAGTTCAGATATTATTTCACTGGGTTCTTCCTCAAGAGCTATTTCAGTTTCTACAACCGGTTCTTTAAGCACTTCACCAATAATTTCCTTAGTAGCCTCTGCTGCCATTTCCTCTTTATAACTTTCTGCAGACATCTCCATTTCCACAAGAGCCTGGTCTTTCATTTGAGTTTCATCAGAAACTTCAGGTTCTGTTTCAACAGGTTGAATATCAGTTGTAGGAATGTCATCAACACCCTCTGGCTTCAATTCAGTTTCTTCTAGAATTTGGTTATGTGATACTGGCTCTTCAACTGTGTCACTTATGACAGCCTCATCGGTATCTTTTGGCCAATCTGCAATCATTCCTACAGATGCTTCACCTGTTTCAACAAAGGCTTCATCCTTTGTTTCCGTTTCTTTAACTGGTTTAGATATTATTTCACTGGATTCTTCCTCATGAGCTATTTCAGTTTCTACAACTGATTCTTCAACCACTTCACTGAAAGTTTCCTCAGTAGTCTCTGCTGGCTTTTCTTCTTTATAACTTTCTGCAGGCATCTCTGTCTCTACAAGAGCCTCATCTTTCATTTGAGTTTCATCAGAAACTTCAGGTTCTGTTTCAACAAGTTGAATATCAGCTGTAATAATGTCATCAACAATCTCTGGCTTCGATTCAGTTTCTTCTAGAATTTGGTCATGTGATACTTGTTCTTTAACTGTGTCACTTATGACAGCCTCATCAGCATCTTTTGGCAAATCTGCAATCGTTCCTACAGATGCTTCACCTGTTTCAACAAAGGCTTCATCCTTTGTTTCCATTTCTTTAACTGGTTTAGATATTATTTCACTGGATTCTTCCTCATGAGCTATTTCAGTTTCTACAACAGGTTCTTCAACCACTTCACTGAAAGTTTCCTCAGTAGTCTCTGCTGGCATTTGTTCTTTATAACTTTCTGCAGGCATCTCCATCTCCACAAGGGCCTCGTCGTTCATTTGAGTTTCATCAGAAACCTCAGGTTCTGTTTCAACCAGTTGAATATCTGTTGTAATAATGTCATCACCAATCTCTGGCGTCGATTCAGTTTCTTCTAGAATTTGGTCATGTGATACTGGTTCTTCAACTGTGTCACTGATGACAGCCTCATCAGCATCTTTTGTCAAATCTGCAACAATTTCTACCGGTACTTCTTCACCTGTTTCAACAAAGGCATCATCCTTTGTTTCTGTTTCTACAACTGGTTCTTTAAACACTTCACCCATAGTTTCCTCAGTAGTCTCTGCTGGCATGTCTTCTTTATAACTTTCTGCAGGCATCTCCATCTCCATAAGAGTCTCGTCTTTCATTTGAGTTTCAGCTGAAACTTTAGGTTCTGCTTCAACAGGGTGAATATCTGTTGTAGGAATGTCAACATCTGGTTTCAATTCAGTTTCTTCCAGAATTTGGTCATGTGTCACTGGTTCAACTGCCTCACTTGTCACATCCTCAGCTGTATCTTTTGGCAAATCTGCAATCATTCCTACAGGTGCTTCTTCACCTGTTTCAACAAAGGCTTCATCCTTTGTTTCCATTTCTTTAACTGGTTTAAATATTATTTCACTGGATTCTTCCTCACGAGCTATTTCAGTTTCTATAACAGGTTCTTTAACCACTTCACTGATAGTTTCCTCAGTAGTCTCTGCTGGCTTCTCTGTCTCTACAAGAGCCTCATCTTTCATTTGAGTTTCATCAGAAATCTTAGGTTCTGTTTCAACAGGTTGAATATCTGTTGTAGGAATGTCATCAGCAACCTCTGGCTTCGATTCAGTTTCTTCTAGCATTTGGTCTTGTGTCACTGACTCTTCAACTGTGTCACTGATGACAGCCCCATCGGTATCTTTTGGCAAATCTCCAATCATTTCTACAGGTGCTTCTTCACCTGTTTCAACAAAGGCTTCATCCTTTGTTTCTGTTTCTTTAATTAGTTCAGATATTATTTCACTGGGTTCTTCCTCAAGAGCTATTTCAGTTTCTACAACCGGTTCTTTAAGCACTTCACCAATAATTTCCTTAGTAGCCTCTGCTGCCATTTCCTCTTTATAACTTTCTGCAGGCATCTCCATTTCCACAAGAGCCCGGTCTTTCATTTGAGTTTTATCAGAAACTTCAGGTTCTGTTTCAACAGGTTGAATATCAGTTGTAGGAATGTCATCAACACCCTCTGGCTTCAATTCAGTTTCTTCTAGAATTTGGTCATGTGATACTGGCTCTTCAACTGTGTCACTTATGACAGCCTCATTGGTATCTTTTGGCCAATCTGCAATCATTCCTACAGATGCTTCACCTGTTTCAACAAAGGCTTCATCCTTTGTTTCCGTTTCTTTAATTGGTTTAGATATTATTTCACTGGATTCTTCCTCATGAGCTATTTCAGTTTCTACAACCGATTCTTCAACCACTTCACTGAAAGTTTCCTCAGTAGTCTCTGCTGGCATTTGTTCTTTATAACTTTCTGCAGGCATCTCCATCTCCACAAGAGCCTCGTCTTTCATTTGAGTTTCATCAGAAACTTCAGGTTCTGTTTCAACAGGTTGAATATCAGTTGTAGGAATGTCATCACCAATCTCTGGCGTCGATTCAGTTTTTTCTAGAATTTGGTCATGTGATACTGGTTCTTCAACTGTGTCACTGATGACATCCTCATCAGCATCTTTTGGCAAATCTGCAACCATTTCTACCGGTACTTCTTCACCTGTTTCAACAAAGGCTTCATCCTTTGTTTCTGTTTCTTCAATTAGTTCAGATATTATTTCACTGGGTTCTTCCTCAAGAGCTATTTCAGTTTCTACAACAGGTTCTTTAAGCACTTCACCAATAATTTCCTTAGTAGCCTCTGCTGCCATTTCTTCTTTATAACTTTGTGCAGGCATCTCCATTTCCACAAGAGCCTCGTCTTTTATTTGAGTTTCATCAGAAACTTCAGGTTCTGTTTCAACAGGTTGAATATCAGTTGTAGGAATGTCATCAACACCCTCTGGCTTCAATTCAGTTTCTTCTAGAATTTGGTCATGTGATACTGGCTCTTCAACTGTGTCACTTATGACAGCCTCATCGGTATCTTTTGGCAAATCTGCAATCATTCCTACAGGTGCTTCTTCACCTGTTTCAACAAAGGCTTCATCCTTTGTTTCTGTTTCTACAACTGGTTCAGATATTACTGCACTTGGTTCTTCCTCATGAACTATTTCAGTTTCTATAACAGGTTCTTTAACCACTTCACTGATAGTTTCTTCAGTAGTCTCTGCTGGCTTCTCTGTCTCTACAAGAGCCTCATCTTTCATTTGAGTTTCATCAGAAATCTTCGGTTCTGTTTCAACCGGTTGAATATCTCTTGTAGGAATGTCATCAGCAACCTCTGGCTTCGATTCAGTTTCTTCTAGCATTTGGTCTTGTGTCACTGACTCTTCAACTGTGTCACTGATGACAGCCCCATCGGTATCTTTTGGCAAATCTGCAATCATTTCTACAGGTGCTTCTTCACCTGTTTCAACAAAGGCTTCATCCTTTGTTTCTGTTTCTTTAATTAGTTCAGATATTATTTCACTGGGTTCTTCCTCAAGAGCTATTTCAGTTTCTACAACAGGTTCTTTAAGCACTTCACCAATAATTTCCTTAGTAGCCTCTGCTGCCATTTCCTCTTTATAACTTTCTGCAGGCATCTCCATTTCCACAAGAGCCTCGTCTTTCATTTGAGTTTTATTAGAAACTTCAGGTTCTGTTTCAACAGGTTGAATATCAGTTGTAGGAATGTCATCAACACCCTCTGGATTCAATTCAGTTTCTTCTAGAATTTCGTCATGTGATACTGGCTCTTCAACTGTGTCACTTATGACAGCCTCATCGGTATCTTTTGGCAAATCTGCAATCGTTCCTACAGATGCTTCACCTGTTTCAACAAAGGCTTCATCCTTTGTTTCCATCTCTTTAACTGGTTTAGATATTATTTCACTGGATTCTTCCTCATGAGCTATTTCAGTTTCTACAACAGGTTCTTCAACCACTTCATTGAAAGTTTCCTCAGTAGTCTCTGCTGGCATTTCTTCTTTATAACTTTCTGCAGGCATCTCCATCTCCACAAGAGCCTCGTCTTTCATTGGAGTTTCATCAGAAACCTCAGGTTCTGTTTCAACCGGTTGAATATCTATTGTAATAATGTCATCAACAACCTCTGGCTTCGATTCAGTTTCTTCTAGAATTTGGTCATGTGATACTGGTTCTTCAACTGTGTCACTGATGACAGCCCCATCGGTATCTTTTGGCAAATCTGCAATCATTCCTACAGGTGCTTCTTCACCTGTTTCAACAAAGGCTTCATCCTTTGTTTCTGTTTCTACAACTGGTTCAGATATTACTTCACTTGGTTCTTCCTCATTAGCTATTTCAGTTTCTACAACAGGTTCTTTATCCAGTTCAATGATAGTTTCCTCAGTAGTCTTTGCTGGTTTTTCTTCTTTATAACTTTCTGGAGGTATCTCTGTCTCTACAAGAGCCTCATCTTTCATTTGAGTTTCATCTGAAATCTTTGGTTCTATTTCAACAGGTTGAATATCTGTTGTAAGAATGTCATCAGCAACCTCTGGCTTTGATTCAGTTTCTTTGAGAATTTGGTCATGTGATACTGGTTCTTCAACTGTGTCACTGATGACAGCCTCATCGGTATCTTTTGGCAAATCTGCAATCATTCCTACAGGTGCTTCTTCACCTGTTTCAACAAAGGCTTCATCCTTTGTTTCTGTTTCTACAACTGGTTCAGATATTACTGCACTTGGTTCTTCCTCATGAACTATTTCAGTTTCTATAACAGGTTCTTTAACCACTTCACTGATAGTTTCTTCAGTAGTCTCTGCTGGCTTCTCTGTCTCTACAAGAGCCTCATCTTTCATTTGAGTTTCATCAGAAATCTTCGGTTTTGTTTCAACCGGTTGAATATCTCTTGTAGGAATGTCATCAGCAACCTCTGGCTTCGATTCAGTTTCTTCTAGCATTTGGTCTTGTGTCACTGACTCTTCAACTGTGTCACTGATGACAGCCCCATCGGTATCTTTTGGCAAATCTGCAATCATTTCTACAGGTGCTTCTTCACCTGTTTCAACAAAGGCTTCATCCTTTGTTTCTGTTTCTTTAATTAGTTCAGATATTATTTCACTGGGTTCTTCCTCAAGAGCTATTTCAGTTTCTACAACAGGTTCTTTAAGCACTTCACCAATAATTTCCTTAGTAGCCTCTGCTGCCATTTCCTCTTTATAACTTTCTGCAGGCATCTCCATTTCCACAAGAGCCTCGTCTTTCATTTGAGTTTTATTAGAAACTTCAGGTTCTGTTTCAACAGGTTGAATATCAGTTGTAGGAATGTCATCAACACCCTCTGGATTCAATTCAGTTTCTTCTAGAATTTCGTCATGTGATACTGGCTCTTCAACTGTGTCACTTATGACAGCCTCATCGGTATCTTTTGGCAAATCTGCAATCGTTCCTACAGATGCTTCACCTGTTTCAACAAAGGCTTCATCCTTTGTTTCCATCTCTTTAACTGGTTTAGATATTATTTCACTGGATTCTTCCTCATGAGCTATTTCAGTTTCTACAACAGGTTCTTCAACCACTTCATTGAAAGTTTCCTCAGTAGTCTCTGCTGGCATTTCTTCTTTATAACTTTCTGCAGGCATCTCCATCTCCACAAGAGCCTCGTCTTTCATTGGAGTTTCATCAGAAACCTCAGGTTCTGTTTCAACCGGTTGAATATCTATTGTAATAATGTCATCAACAACCTCTGGCTTCGATTCAGTTTCTTCTAGAATTTGGTCATGTGATACTGGTTCTTCAACTGTGTCACTGATGACAGCCCCATCGGTATCTTTTGGCAAATCTGCAATCATTCCTACAGGTGCTTCTTCACCTGTTTCAACAAAGGCTTCATCCTTTGTTTCTGTTTCTACAACTGGTTCAGATATTACTTCACTTGGTTCTTCCTCATTAGCTATTTCAGTTTCTACAACAGGTTCTTTATCCAGTTCAATGATAGTTTCCTCAGTAGTCTTTGCTGGTTTTTCTTCTTTATAACTTTCTGGAGGTATCTCTGTCTCTACAAGAGCCTCATCTTTCATTTGAGTTTCATCTGAAATCTTTGGTTCTATTTCAACAGGTTGAATATCTGTTGTAAGAATGTCATCAGCAACCTCTGGCTTTGATTCAGTTTCTTTGAGAATTTGGTCATGTGATACTGGTTCTTCAACTGTGTCACTGATGACAGCCTCATCGGTATCTTTTGGCAAATCTGCAATCATTCCTACAGGTGCTTCTTCACCTGTTTCAACAAAGGCTTCATCCTTTGCTTCTGTTTCTTCAATTAGTTCAGATATTATTTCACTGGGTTCTTCCTCAAGAGCTATTTCAGTTTCTACAACAGGTTCTATAAGCACTTCACCAATAATTTCCTTAGTAGCCTCTGCTGCCATTTCTTCTTTATAACTTTCTGCAGGCATCTCCATTTCCACAAGAGCCTCATCTTTCATTTGAGTTTCATCAGAAACCTCAGGTTCTGTTTCAAACGGTTGGATATCTGTTGTAATAATGTCATCAACAATCTCTGGCGTCGATTCAGTTTCTTCTAGAATTTGGTCATGTGATACTGGTTCTTCATCTGTCTCACTGATGACAGCCTCATCAGCATCTTTTGGTAAATCTGCAATCATTTCTACCGGTGCTTCTTCACCTGTTTCAACAAAGGCATCATGCTTTGTTTCTGTTTCTACAACTGGTTCAGATACTATTTGGCTGGGTTCTTCCTCACGAGCTATTTCAGTTTCTACAACAGGTTCTTTAAACACTTCACCCATAGTTTCCTCAGTAGTCTCTGCTGGTATGTCTTCTTTATAACTTTCTGCAGGCATCTCCGTCTCCATAAGAGTCTCGTCTTTCATTTGAGTTTCAGCTGAAACTTCAGGTTCTGCTTCAACAGGGTGAATATCTGTTGTAGGAATGTCAACATCTGGTTTCAATTCAGTTTCTTCTAGAATTTGGTCATGTGTCACTGGTTCAACTGCCTCACTTATCACATCCTCATCTGTATCTTTTGGCAAATCTGCAATCATTCCTACCGGTGCTTCTTCACTTGTTTTAACAAAGGCTTCATCCTTTGTTTCCGTTTCCTCGACTGGTTCAGATAGTATTTCAGTGGGTTCCTCCTCATGAGTTATTTCAGTTTCTACAACAGGTTCTTCAACCACTTCACTGATAGTTTCCTCAGTAGTCTCTGCTGCCATTTCTTCTTTATAACTTTCTGCAGGCATCTTCATCTCCACAAGAGCCCCGTCTTCCATTTGAGTTTCATCAGAAACCTCAGGTTCTGTTTCAACCGCTTGAATATCTGTTGTAATAATGTCATCAACAATCTCTGGCTTCGATTCAATTTCTTCTAGAATTTGGTCATGTGATACTGGTTCTTCAACTGTGTCACTGATGACAGCATCATCGGCATCTTTTGGCAAATCTGCAACCATTCCTACAGGTGCTTCTTCACTTGTTTCAACAACGGCTTCATCCTTTGTTTCTGTTTCTTCAATTGGTTCAGATATTATTTCACTGGGTTCTTCCTCAAGAGCTATTTCAGATTTTATAACAGGTTTTTTAAACACTTCACCAATAATTTCCTTAGTAGCCTCTGCTGGCAATTCTTCTTTATAACTTTCTGCAGGCATCTCCATTTGCGCAAGAGCCTTGTCTTTCATTTGAGTTTCACCAGAAACCTCAGGTTCTATTTCAAAAGGGTGAATATCTGTTGTAGGAATGTCATCAACAACTGGCTTCGATTCAGTTTCTTCTAGAATTTGGTCATGTTTCACTGGTTCAACTATCTCACTGATGACATCCTCATCGGTATCTTTTGGCAAATCTGCAATAATTGCTACAGGTGCTTCTTCACCTGTTTTAACAAAGGATTCATCCTTTGTTTCCGTTTCTTTAACTGGTTCAGATATTATTTCACTTGGTTCTTCCTCATGAGCTATTTCAGTTTCTACAACAGGTTCTTTAAACTCTTCACTGATAGTTTCCTCAGTAGTCTCTGCTGGCATGTCTTCTTTATAACTTTCTGCAGGTATCTCCATCTCCACAAGAGCCTCGTCTTTCATTTGAGTTTCATCAGAAACTTCAGGTACTGTTTCAACCGGTTGAATATCTGTTGTAATAATGTCATCACTAATCTCTGACGTCGATTCAGTTTCTTCTAGAATTTGGTCATGTGATACTGGTTCTTCAACTGTGTCACTGATGACAGCCTCATCAGCATCTTTTGTCAAATCTGCAACCATTTCTACCGGTGCTTCTTCACCTGTTTCAACAAAGGCTTCATCCTTTGTTTCTGTTTCTACAACTGGTGCAGATACTATTTGGCTGGGTTCTTCCTCATGAGCTATTTCAGTTTCTACAACAGGTTCTTTAAACACTTCACCCATAGTTTCCTCAGTAGTCTCTGCTGGCATGTCTTTATAACTTTCTGCAGGCATCTCCGTCTCCATAAGAGTCTCGTCTTTCATTTGAGTTTCAGCTGAAACTTCAGGTTCTGTTTCAACAGGTTGAATATCAGTTGTAGGAATGTCATCAACACCCTCTGGCTTCAATTCAGTTTCTTCTAGAATTTGGTCATGTGCTACTGGTTCTTCAACTGTGTCACTGATGACAGCCTCATCAGCATCTTTTGTCAAATCTGCAACCATTTCTACCGGTGCTTCTTCACCTGTTTCAACAAAGGCTTCATCCTTTGTTTCTGTTTCTACAACTGGTGCAGATACTATTTGGCTGGGTTCTTCCTCATGAGCTATTTCAGTTTCTACAACAGGTTCTTTAAACACTTCACCCATAGTTTCCTCAGTAGTCTCTGCTGGCATGTCTTTATAACTTTCTGCAGGCATCTCCGTCTCCATAAGAGTCTCGTCTTTCATTTGAGTTTCAGCTGAAACTTCAGGTTCTGTTTCAACAGGTTGAATATCAGTTGTAGGAATGTCATCAACACCCTCTGGCTTCAATTCAGTTTCTTCTAGAATTTGGTCATGTGCTACTGGTTCTTCAACTGTGTCACTGATGATAGCCTCATCAGCATCTTTTGTCAAATCTGCAACCATTTCTACCGGTGCTTCTTCACCTGTTTCAACAAAGGCTTCATCCTTTGTTTCTGTTTCTACAACTGGTTCAGATACTATTTGGCTGGGTTCTTCCTCACGAGCTATTTCAGTTTCTACAACAGGTTCTTTAAACACTTCACCCATAGTTTCCTCAGTAGTCTCTGCTGGCATGTCTTCTTTATAACTTTCTGCAGGCATCTCCGTCTCCATAAGAGTCTCGTCTTTCAATTGAGTTTCAGCTGAAACTTCAGGTTCTGCTTCAACAGGGTGAATATCTGTTGTAGGAATGTCAACATCTGGTTTCAATTCAGTTTCTTCTAGAATTTGGTCATGTGTCACTGGTTCAACTGCCTCACTTATCACATCCTCATCTGTATCTTTTGGCAAATCTGCAATCATTCCTACCGGTGCTTCTTCACTTGTTTTAACAAAGGCTTCATCCTTTGTTTCCGTTTCCTCGACTGGTTCAGATAGTATTTCAGTGGGTTCCTCCTCATGAGTTATTTCAGTTTCTACAACAGGTTCTTCAACCACTTCACTGATAGTTTCCTCAGTAGTCTCTGCTGCCATTTCTTCTTTATAACTTTCTGCAGGCATCTTCATCTCCACAAGAGCCCCGTCTTCCATTTGAGTTTCATCAGAAACCTCAGGTTCTGTTTCAACCGCTTGAATATCTGTTGTAATAATGTCATCAACAATCTCTGGCTTCGATTCAATTTCTTCTAGAATTTGGTCATGTGATACTGGTTCTTCAACTGTGTCACTGATGACAGCATCATCGGCATCTTTTGGCAAATCTGCAACCATTCCTACAGGTGCTTCTTCACTTGTTTCAACAACGGCTTCATCCTTTGTTTCTGTTTCTTCAATTGGTTCAGATATTATTTCACTGGGTTCTTCCTCAAGAGCTATTTCAGATTTTATAACAGGTTTTTTAAACACTTCACCAATAATTTCCTTAGTAGCCTCTGCTGGCAATTCTTCTTTATAACTTTCTGCAGGCATCTCCATTTGCGCAAGAGCCTTGTCTTTCATTTGAGTTTCACCAGAAACCTCAGGTTCTATTTCAAAAGGGTGAATATCTGTTGTAGGAATGTCATCAACACCCTCTGGCTTCAATTCAGTTTCTTCTAGAATTTGGTCATGTGCTACTGGTTCTTCAACTGTGTCACTGATGACAGCCTCATCAGCATCTTTTGTCAAATCTGCAACCATTTCTACCGGTGCTTCTTCACCTGTTTCAACAAAGGCTTCATCCTTTGTTTCTGTTTCTACAACTGGTGCAGATACTATTTGGCTGGGTTCTTCCTCATGAGCTATTTCAGTTTCTACAACAGGTTCTTTAAACACTTCACCCATAGTTTCCTCAGTAGTCTCTGCTGGCATGTCTTTATAACTTTCTGCAGGCATCTCCGTCTCCATAAGAGTCTCGTCTTTCATTTGAGTTTCAGCTGAAACTTCAGGTTCTGTTTCAACAGGTTGAATATCAGTTGTAGGAATGTCATCAACACCCTCTGGCTTCAATTCAGTTTCTTCTAGAATTTGGTCATGTGATACTGGCTCTTCAACTGTGTCACTGATGACAGCCTCATCGGTGTCTTTTGGCAAATCTGCAATCATTTCTACAGGTGCTTCTTCACTTGTTTCAACAAAGGCTCCATCCTTTGTTTCTGTTTCTCCAACTGGTTCAGATATTATTTCACTGGGTTCTTCCTCATGAACTATTTCAGTTTCTACAACAGGTTCTTCCACCACTTCACCGATAGTTTCCTCAGTAGTCTCTGCTGGCTTTTCTTCTTTATAACTTTCTGCAGGCATCTCCGTCTCTACAAGAGCCTTGTCTTTCATTTGAGTTTCATCAGAAACCTCAGGTTCTGTTTCAACAAGTTGAATATCTGTTGTAGGAATGTAATCAACACCATCTGGCTTCAATTCAGTTTCTTCTAGAATTTGGTCTTGTGTCACTGGTTCTTCAACTGTTTCACTGATGATAACCCCATCAGTATTTTTTGGCAAATCTGCAATCATTTCTACAGGTGTTTCTTTACCTGTTTCAAGAAAGGCTTCATCCTTTGTTTCTGTTTCTTTAATTTGTTCAGATACTTTTATGGAGACTTGTTTCTTAATGTCCACTGCAGACATGTCTTCAGCAACCTCAGCTTTCTCTGGTTTCATATAATCTTTTTCCTCTACTTTTTGTGCTTCTATGACTGATTCTTCAAGTGCTTCATGGAGAACTTCACCAATGTTCTCTGTTCTAGACATATCACTGCTTTGCGTAGCCATCACTGCTTCTATAATCTTGTTATTCCATGGCTCAGCTACTGCAAAAGTTACTGGTATATCAATTTCTAGTTCTCGTAGTTTGCTAATTTCATCATCTTTATGCAAACTGCCAGAAACTTGTTCTTCTGTAATTGTTTTCATACCTTCATCATAAGACTGCCTCTCAACTGTCTGTACTCTGTTCATTTCAAACTCTGTGAAAATTTCAGCCTCTATAACTTTCTCTCTCTCTCCTTGCATTTCACTTAGTGTGTCTATTTCAACAAATGCATTATCCTCAAACATGCTGACAATAGTTTTAACATCTTTTTGAGTCTCAACCACAATACTGTCATCAATGCCTGGATCTGGACTTTGCCTGATATTATCCATCTCTTCTACTTTTTTGATACCTTCTGTACTCATACATACTTTTTCGGCTACCTCAGAATGCATTTTATTTTTTTCTTTTAGTAACTTTCTATATGAGAGGTCAGGGTCTCCTAACTTAGCTTTAACCTCAAACATTTCCACAACAGAGGAAACAGGGGCATAGGGCTCTTCAAAGATTCCCTTATCTATAATGGTTCAAAAACGGGTCATATGGAAATTTCAGATAAAACGTTCATACCATCCCATTTTAGGATCCAAGTAGATGGGCAGGCATGAAAGAGAACAGAAAGAAAACAAAGTGTTAGATTTTAATAAGTAAGAGCAACTAAATATTGAAATGGTAGAGTTTAAAATGTTAAAAGCAAGCAAATTCAAGCAGAAAGCAACTAATAAAAAGGAGAAGGGAGGGTTGATAGACAAAATATGCATGGTTTATGTTCTATGTTTTGACTTTTAAGTTTAAACTCAATAAAATAACTAAAAGTAAAAAGATAGTTTAAAGAAAGAATAAAAAACTTTTATATGAGTTTTGGTGAAACTTATGTACAAAATTATTTAATAGATCTTTGAGTCAAAATTCTAAACCTATTTTGTGTTGCAGCAAAAGGTTGTGACAATTTAATTTCCCTCAGTTAAACACAATTACTGCTACCTTTATCCTCCACAGCTATTACTCTATACATCATGACACTGAGAATAAACTTACTGCACAGAGTAAAGATTAAACGTCAGATACACACTATGATAGTTAAGCTTTCAGGCACTGCAGAAAAATGAAATATATAGTGTTATATATAACATAAAACCATTATTAGTTAAAATTGTCACATTCATGCATGTAGTTTATGCTAACGCTGCAAGGTACCAATCACATGTTCAATAGCACATTGATACTGCACTTTCTACAGGTGAAAAGAAATTTTATTAGAACTATACCGTATAGTAGAACCATATAAATATGGTATATGATAACTAGCTTATGCAACAGAATTTACGAATACATTTAACAAGGATGTATATCTTGAAAAGACATACTGTTTATTCAAATTTTGTGTACATAAGTTCACATTGAAAAAAATATTTTTAAATGTTTATTTGTGTGTACACAAATGTTTTGAAAAATATTTGGTTAACTAGAGAAGACAGTAATGTGCTTCTATATTTTAAGAGATTCGGGATAACAATATATAAGAGACAAACTGTCACCAAAGATGGCAATCAGCCTTTTAAGAAAGCAAATATCTGACAAAATGATTAATCTGATCATGGCTGTAATGAAACACACATTTGCTTTGTAAACATTAAAAATAATATTTTGTACCTTTAGAGTGTTAAGGCTGATTGCAACTAGCAAGGATTTCTGCAGGTTGGGCCCAACATTTTGCCTTTTAAGTATCAAAGCACATGATAAATTGACAATTTTCTCACCACATAATTTCACTAGTGTTGGTTTTTTATAGAAATCCCAAATGCAAAGGTATTTTAAAAGAGTGTATTATACTTTTGAGGGTACTTTTTAAAATAAGCACAGAAAGATATCAAACATGCAATGAACATGCTTTTTGATTCAGGGTGGAGGCCAAGATAAAACCTTAAGTCTGAACATGTGTGTTGTTAATACACCTGTGCAATCTTATGTTTTGTAATGATCAGAAATAGCTCTTTATTATGCTTATATGAATTTCATAAGTATCATATATTACCAAGAAAGCAAAATGTTGGCTGTAAGCAAAGATGGTATGCTTTACATACAATTGTTATTGTTGAGTTATTAACTTAGTCTGGTGTTTCTGAAATTTTGATGATAAAAAATGCACTTTTTATCTTTTAAGCAATAATACTCAATTTAATGCAATTATAAGAGAAAAATGTAAGATATCAAATTTAAAACCCAAGTTAAAACTCAACATTTAATCAGTAAAGTACAAAGTGCAACCCGTTAACAGTGTTATGTACATCAACGGACACACTGACTTCAACAAAACCTAATGAACACTTCACTGTGACACAGAGCTTTTGTAACATAACCTCGCACTTCATTTCACAGAATATTGTGTGTAAAAAGATTGTGCCGACTCAATTACAACATATTCCTGGACAGGCCATCTCTTGTGCCATAGGTGCATATTTTCTGTGGGCTCCATTTCCTGTATGCCACAATTAATTTATTCTGAATTATTTTATATTATTTTATTTGCAATAATAAGTTTTATCCTTTTTAAATTGTACCCTCTAAAATAGTAAGCCAAAAATAGCTACATCACTTCTCACTAGAGAGATGAAATGATAAAAAATGTAATTAGATCTTAACAGATCCCTCATCCCCAGGCTACTCATATTTTAGGAGGAGAGAAAAGGCATTAAGACATAAAAATAACTTGAAAAGATGTGGATGGGAAATTTTTGGGAAATGTTGACAATGGCACAAGGAGCAGATAACTAAATTTTGCTGGTGAGTTGGATCACCACCTGGTTCCAGGAATTTTTCCAACAGATTTTTAAACACTGGATTGTAGAACCTTGGCATAGGTCTGCATTCTCTAATTGCTCATTTGTTAAGGCTGTTTATTATATCCAATACATACATAGGGAAAATATGTACATAGTGATAATAAAATACTCTATAATCACTTAAGTACAGCCAATTGATAAGAAAATTGACTGGTGTCTGGATACTAATGTCCTTGATATAGACCTCAAATTGCAAAGAGATACCTTACAAGCTGTTTACAAGCCCACTACAAGCAAAGAAAAATTTTTTTTCCATGTAACCACGATAAAGGTCAAACGTCCAGCTCATATATTTCAAAACTGTACTCCATATCTAATAAATGTATATGCCAATCATTTGTATAACATTCATATTAAAGGAGATACCGAAAAAAATAAACTACATTATAAAGAATTTAAAACTCCTTAATTTTACAATAAGAGTTGTTTTTGTTAGTTTGGCATGCATTATTTAAATCATATTGTATAGAAGTTTTTATGTTAAAGAGGGAAAATCATGATGCATGTAAAAAACAGGTCCCCATTACAACAGAGTGTGACATCAAAACCAACTAGACCTACGCATCGGAGAAGCGATGCAAATTTGTATCCACCGGAAAGACAACGCACCAAAGCCAGTGAACCATCGCTTGACCTTGAAGGAGCAGACAAAGGTCAAATCTAACATCAGAAAATTCCTAGCCCAAGATTTTGTATGAGTTGGTTTCGCATTGTAAACCTCTAGGATCAATAATAAGCGAGTTACAAGCACTTTTAAGTTTGGGTTTTCTTGTTTGACCTTGAAGGAGGGGCCAAAGGTCAAATTTGACAACACCAAAAGATTTCCAGCCCATGATTTCCTATATGTTGGTTTACCATCCCAAACCTCTAGGACCAATAATAAGCGAGTTATAAGCACTTTTAAGTTTGGCTATCCTCGTTTGACCTTGAAGGAGGGGTCCAAGGTCAAATCTGACAACATCAGAAGATTCGCAGCACATGATTTCCTATAGGTTGGTTTCACATTGCAAACCTCTAGGACCAATAATAAGGGAGATATAGGCACTTAAAGTCTGCTATGTGGGTTACTTCGGCACTCTGTGGATGACCTTGAATTGACAGCTTCAAGGTCAAATGTGTGCAAGGTTGTAGAGGACATGTATATCTGTTATACATATCACCTATGAAGAGATTCAACCTTCTACCTATGAGAAACAGCCAGTAGAAAAATGTAGATTATTTTCACAGACATGCCCGCGGTGGCCATCTTGTTTTTCAGAATGAGGCTATTTTCAGTCCCAGAGAAGCTTACCCCCCAATGAAGATATCCTGCAAATTTGGTGAACCTAGCTGGTGTAGTTTTCCTCTTAGAGCGTTAACGCCGAAAATCTCTCTACGGCGGCAGCGTAGCGAACGCTAAACCAAAGTATCCACCGGATACCTCTGGTGGATACAATTACATCTGATGTTGACACTAGAGAAAAAGGCCTGCAGGAATCGGGACATCCTCCAGAGACACGCAGAAAAGTCAGTTTTCATTATTACAACAGTCATAGTTTTTATATGGCAAAAATGGAAAAACAAAACAGGAGCGTTTTTGAGACATTTGAACCAAGCCTTGTGGTTCTAAGCATTGCATCAATAAAGTTGCGTTTTACCAAATCGCCTCTGGCAATCAATTTTGCCCAAAGTCAATAGGTTTCCTCCCATGAGTTATATCAATGATTGTACACAGTGTTTGCTCTTGTCAAAACTCAATGCGAGACAGACCGTCTCCCTTCACTTGAAAAGGCAAGACAACTGTGAAAAAATATGAGACATGCTTTGCGTCAAGATATTTTGGAATACTAGTATTTAGTTTCAATTTGGGATTGCATAAAATTGACTTTCTTTAAATAAGATATAGATGCTCAACTTAACGTTCAAATAAATTAATGCTCTTATTATTTGTAAAGTTTTATTTTCACTTCAGAATCGCATCTAATCCTTAATGGCTGGGTGCTACTATGTTTTTGTCACTGTTATCTGGAATTATCAAATAAAGCAAACCGCAATTCTTCTCTTTGGTATTTATTTCTTTGAAATATAAATAAAACTGTATATTGCCTCCACTGATAATAGACAAATTTCTTTGGTCATTTGTTGTGCCAACTGTTTCGCCTGCAAAAATATATGCAGAAGACGAGTAAAAAATTCGACAAAAACCACTGAAACCTCGTGAGAATACCCTAATTCTTGCAAGGGTAACTGTGACCTTGATTCATCAAATATGATGATCTCTTTGTCATCTATTTCTTTGAATAAATATATATGTTGTCGTTCTGACAATCGACGATATTCTTCGGTCAGTAGTTGTTTCGACTGTTTTGTCTGTGGAAATATATGCAGAAAACTAAAGAATCCAACAAAAAGCACTGAAATCTTGCGAGAATAACCAAATTCTAATTAATTACTTGTTGGCTGGTTGCATCAAATAAGATAAACTCACTTTCATGTTTTTCTCGCCTATTTCTATGAGGAAATAAGCATGTCGTCACTTCCGACAATAGACAAATTTCTTCGGTCTGTAGTTGATTTGAGTGTTTGGCCTGGTTGTGACAATGCAGACGCGTTGGTGAACTGGTTTTGTAACAACTCACCCCAGAGTGTGTACAAACTCGCGAAATCGCGCTCGAGAGCAAACACTACAAAGTTTGAAGACAATCGGACAAAGCAATCTGGACTTAAGACACCCATGCTTTAAAAATGGGTGGCGGCCATCTTGGAAACAAGATGGCGGATGTAAATTTTTTTTCAGAAGTTGTCCCCCTTCATTCTGAAACGAACACAGAAAACCTGAAGATGATATCTTGAACTCTTTGCTGTAATCGGGTAAAGTAGAAAGTGAAGGAAAAAGAAAAACAAAAGAGGAAAAAAAATCTGACAAAATCTTCAGGGTATCTAATCTCAACGGATGTCCTAATTAAAATATTTCTGTGAAATTCCATGCAATCAGCTGTTAAAGCTCCACATTCTGTGACAATACACAAGACAGTACAAGGCACTTGTACTGTGAAAATATATGTTCAGACATTACTGTAAAGAGTGGTGATTTAACAAGTGCCACGCATATAATATATTAGGCTATGTGTTGGCTGCAAGCCATATCTTTCTGAGCCCCATTCCTGGAGAAATTTCTTGATAAAGGTAAGCACACGAGTTCGAATTTGAATCCTAAAAATAAAAAGAAAATCTGAGGTAACTTCAGTGATATGAATACTGTGGAAAAAACTAGCGATTTGTGTGCCAATACCAACACAAAGGTTGCTGCAAAAACTACCTAGAAATATATACTATTTCTGGAGTGTCTTCAATTCTTCCATGGTGTATAGAATATAAATGTACTGATGGTGACACACAAAAGTAAAACATTTTATGTATATTTCCAAAGGTAATTTTTGCACATTACTCTCAACCTTAACAGTACAGTAACAAACACATAGAAGGATAACTCAATCAGCAGACAAACGTGTGAAAACAGGCTGCATTCTTGAAAAACATTCTATTTTCACAAAGTGTGTGCAGTATATGTACCTTCTTCTTTCTCTGCAAACTCTTGGTGAAGCTGTTCTTCTTGTGGGGAGGCTAGAAGAGAACATACATTGTAGCCAGCAACTGGGGTTTGTTAAATTGTTAGTATCATACCTTTACATGGTGTAGAGCCTTTTATACCTGCACATATTTATTTTCCAAGGGATGTGTGAAAATGGCCGTCTACCTTTCACTACACAGCTAATATTAAGTGTCGATATTGGCTAGTCCACATATTATATCATGTGTACATTAACAAATACACTGATTGTAATGGTTCACAAACAACAAAACATATAAAAAACATATAATAAAGTTAAATCTATACTTAGCGCTCCCTACCTACACAACTATGCTTGTATTTCCCATACATCCAGATAATTTGGATGCTTTTACTTGCTTAATGCTCAAAATTTACTAAAACCTCAAACCAAACTATTCTTAAACTAGTCTTCATCACAGACGTGCTTTCCTTAATATAATCATTATCATCAGAGGGATATTCTGGTCATATTGGGTACATCATCTTTGTACCCAGCATCACATCAATAACATCAACAAAACAACCAAAATAATGACAACATAGAAAGCCACAAGAAAATCATTTCACATGCATTCTTTTTTATGACCTGAGAAATAAGACTGGATTCTTCAAAATACTGAGTCACAAGAAAAAAATCTCTTGGAGGCACGTTTAGTATAAAGAGTAAGCTAGAAAAATATTTTTGCTACCAAAAACAAAGTATCCCCAAAAGCATTTATGCAATGTCACCAAAGAACCAGAAAATGTGAAGATTGAATTCTGATTGTATCTCAAGTTCAAGTTTGTTAAATTGTAATAATTTTAGATTTATTCTTGAAAATAAATGTGCATCCACATCCTTAAAATTTAGAAAAGAATAATTATACAAAGTACATTACAATTTCTCATGAGAAGAAATCTAATTTATTTACATCATCTGTACATGTGATAATGTACACATAGCAGATGTTTCACTACATATTTTTTGCTGAATTAGGATCAAATTTGAATTTGGTAATAGTCAATTTAAATAGAGCTACAAGAATATCTGAAGGTAAATTTTTTTAACAAATCTGAAAATACATGAAAATCCAGTACTTTATAGATAAGGCAGATAGAGGTTAGAAATTAAAAAAAAAACCCACTGAAATCCTAAATGTTTCTGAGACAGTGACTAAGTACCTATTTTGACCCCAGTTTTTTTTTGGTTTTTTTTTTTTTTTTGGGGGGGGGTGGGGTATTTTTTTGTATTTGTATTTATTCAGCGCAATATCTCCATGTACTATAGGACTACATGACCAATTCAACGGTACAAGTACAGTCCAACTCTCAAGTTACTGCCATTTCCCTAACTGAAAGACAGAGGCTCAAGGATGATCATTTATCAATGTCCTTGAGGCTCTTTTACCTGCCACAGGGGATAGGACCCAATGACAGAAGACCGCCATTTTAACTGGTCATCCGAGCCACTATTTATCTGCCTGTACCTGGGACTGAACCCAAGTCCTCTGTGTTCCTAGGCAAGTATATTACCCACTAGGCCACAGTGGCAGATAGTTTGACCCATAAAAGGGAAGGGGAGGTTT
This sequence comes from Sabellastarte sp. h YS-2021, assembly GCA_964017235.1. Taxonomy (NCBI): domain Eukaryota; kingdom Metazoa; phylum Annelida; class Polychaeta; order Sabellida; family Sabellidae; genus Sabellastarte; species Sabellastarte sp. h YS-2021. The sequence continues at coordinate 75,998,639 of OZ024931.1, forward strand.
TTCAATCTGATTGTCCAGTCGGATATGGTTTCCTGTTACCTCCCAATACATTCAAAGGCTGTAAAAGCAATAGTGAAGGCAGAACAATAAATAATACGCAGTTTGACCTGTGTGGCTGTGGGGTAGGTATTTATTTCAGATTAACACACATTAATTTACAAAGAAGAACAAAAAATGCCTTTCCTTTACTCATGACCTGTTTAATGAACCACTATTGAAAATGTTTAATAGCATACAATCCAACTCACTTATATCATCAACATGTGCACAAAATAAAAGATAAGAAACATTTAAAAGGAAAGGAAACTATATTAGAAGACAAAAACTTGTGAAAAAAAATATGCTGGTATAAACTCTTGAACTAAGATAAAAACTCATTTTGATGATATAACTTAAATTTCCCGCTATTGATGTATACATAAGACAAAATAACAACAGAACATGCAATATGTAAACTAGTAATCAGTTCTATATGAAACTAACTTCCTTGAACAACTCTTAAAATACAGAGTTTTTCTGTATTTTGTGTCCTCGACAACCAGTTCTACAGAAACAGCACAACTACTTCTACAGAGTCTACCATTATCTTCCAAAGTTACATTTACCAAATTGGCAAATTAGGCAAAATGTTGTATTAAAACTTTAAATTTTATTTCAACTGATCCTGCTCTATACAATACACTTATCAGTGTTCAACAAAGTTAGGTCTGGCTTACAACGGTTGGTAACAATACTATCAGTATGAAAAACAAAAATATCCGTGACCTCTTCAACATCTGTGGATAAAATAACTGATGAAAATGAGTGCTTACATTCTAATTCTAATTGGACTTTTATAGCGCTTAATCTCCCCAATACGAAGGGGACTCTAAGGCGCAACAAAACAAAAACAGGCAACCAATCTCAATATCCAGGGACAGAAAAAAAAGTTCAGCACCACGGAGAACACAAGGGTGAGTAAAACAGTACAGTACTCTCAAACCTCATCTGTACATGTTACAAGGTGACGATGTGTACTAAATAATGATATACAATGTTCCTCTCCACAATACCTTTCTCAAGATGTTCCTCAAGACAATAGCACTGAGCAAAATCTTCTTCAGCTGGTGAACTATTGTCTTCTGTTATTGTTATGATAATGGGGGTATCAAAGCCTTTCTCCTCAACTTTAATGTTGCATGTTTGAAGAAATATAAAATATAGGGAAACTTGTGTAATTTCTTACCTGTGTGTCAATATTTTGCCAAGCCATTGGTAACAAGACCATAGCAGTAGTATGATCTCCCGCCGGGGATTAAATGTGGTGAAAGGGGCCACGGTGGCAGAGTGGTAACACTCTCGCCTCCCACCTCTGAGGCCGGGGATCGATTCCCGTACGGGCTCAAGTGGGAAAGCTGGTAGTTGCTTGCCGTTGGTCGGCAGTTTACAGTACACAACCCTAGCGAACTCTATGTACTGGTTTCCTCTGCCCTTCCAACTACCCGTCGTGATATGACCTGTACAGTGTTGAAAGCGACGTTAAACCCCAAATAAACAAATAAATGTGAACTATTAAAGTAGCTATTACTAAGTTAGCTATGGAGCTACAGCTACGATAATTGGCTATGACGTAATACATCAAAAAGTAGGTGAACAACAAATGTCATAAATGCTCTAAAGTCAATAGTTTTGCAGTTATAAGTTACTCAGTGGCAAACTGTCAAAGTATCTATTATTCAGTTACCTATGGAGCTACAGCGGTGAACATTTCCATGACAAAGAACATTAAAAAGTAGTTTAACAATGTGTTCACCAAGATGGTCTTAATTCAATACTTTTGAGGTCATAAGCGATTTATCACTTATTTAATGGTGAACCATTAAAATAGCTATTACTCAGTTAGCTATGAAGCTAAAGTTCGGACAACTAGCCATGGCATAATACATCAAAAAGTAGGTGAACAACATATTTAACCAAAGCATGTAACCAACAGTTGCAAAGAAAAAAATCCATTTACTCATTTTTCTCACTATTAAGAAAAGAAAATAGCTATTACTTAACTATTGAGGTAGACATCTTAAACAGGTGCCATCTTATAGGAGCAGAGAAAGTAGTTTTTAATAAATGCTCTAAGGGTTATAAGCAACTAACTGAAAGCAGCTACTAGCCCTATTACTCACTCAGCTATTGACCTAGATCTGCAAAAGAAACAAAAAATGGAGTACATAGAAACTGGGAAAATGGTGTGACATATGCATGCACTCACGAACTCGTGCGCACTCAAGAGGCATATTATAATCTCCCACACAGCGGGCCAGCAGGAGATAAAAAGAGAATAAGTAGAAAATCATACTACTAACCTGATCTATCTTGCCGTTATCTTTATTTATAATGGATTGGTTCATAACTGGGTTTATTCTATATAAAAATGGGGTTGTTGCTGCATAGTTATATAGACTGAAACTTGCCAAATCAACTTATTATTTATTCACTGTGTCTCACATTATGTTGAGAAACCCTGCAGAAAAAAAACTACCTTTAAACTAACTTATTGGTTCCTCATTTAATTTGGCATTGATAGTATCCTCTCCCTGGTACTGAAAGCATTTAATCCCAAATCCAACATGAAATTACCTCCGAGGGAGTGATATTTTTAGTGCAATTAGTACAAAACTAATCCATGCATCTTTCAAGGGCCTGAGCAAGGAAAGAAACATTTGGGAAAGAACCTGATCATATTCTGGATAGGAAAAAAACTAACTTACAACAGTCCACTTTTCAATGATTTTCATCACGGTCATTTTACCTCATTGAGGGTTAAAATTTTTAAAAAAGTAGTAACTGGGTGAAATTAAAATACAGGTATATTCAGCTGACTTGGCAGAGATTTGCACTCTAGGAGTGCTTTCTAGTTTTGTAAGTAACACTTCGATGGTCATTTCATAAAATTTAGAAAGACATAAAATATTTGAATCGAGTACTCTTCTGGAAGACAACAGGACTGTTCATGCCATCTCATAACCACAATATATTTCTATAAATCATAGTTTTTGATTTCACTTCAGCACAGTATTAAACAGCCTGTAGAAGGGAATAATATCGAGCATTTTGCTCAAAAAATTGTCAATATTCAAATTTGATCTACGGCATTGTTAAAGAATGCGCCAACATCCAGACATAACATGCAACAGCAGTATCCCAGGATTTTATTGGTAAAAATCTCAAATTATATAATACATGACTGGGACACCTAAGAATAGAGCCAAGGAAAAGGATAGAGCGTGTGAACATGACGTAATGGAACCAAAAAGCTTCAGATACCCAAAATAAAAGCAAAATGAATAAAATATACTGTATCAAAGGTTTGTGCTGGATACTATGTTTTGCCATTTTTGAATTTTGGTCACTTAAAATTTAAAGTTACAATCAATTGGAAGGATAAGTATTTGTTACTGATATGTACCCACTTGCTTTGCTGTAGTTTTTTTCCAAAATTGTAAATATATTTCTAAACAAGCACCGGGACCCATTTCTTAATTTATGATCAAGTAAAATTACATATGATACCATTTAAAATAACACTAAAAATACACAAATAATTACTGAAGCAACAAGACAACACAAGTTGCAAGCAACAACATGGAGCTGAGAACTTATTTCTGAAACCTAAGTTAACATCAGCCTAAAAATCAATGGTAATTATTGATTGCATCTAAATCAGGAAATAGCCTTCTTAATAACTTCTTCTGAGTAACAAAATAATATATCAAATGCGCTATTTCATACATTTTTGTCTGCCTTTCTGCCCTTACTCTAAAGGCTTTTTAAAAAAAATAAAGCCCAAATCTATGGATAATTCATACTTTCATGTTAACAAAATGTGGTGAGATTTTAAACTGTGGGTATCCACGTCATTCAACACACTGGCAATAGAACATACTACACAGATGTATGCATCACATGTCACAGAAACAAAAAGTTTGTCCTACCTTCCCCAAAGGAAACTGGCTTCTGTTCTTCTTGTCCTGTAAAACAGAATATACAATGTCTATTATTAACTAGTCTATCTTTGTTGTTACAAAAATCCAATTCTTTAAGACATGGTCTGAAAATACTTTTAACAGTTAAATTATAAAAAAGCAATGCACTTTTCGTTTATGAAAGCAGTTTCAATATTAGTGTTAAAAGAAGCACTGTATTACTGATTAAACAAGTCACTAGAAGTCTATTAAATATTATAGATTCACCAATTATTTTGATAACACAAATCGTGCTTTTTCTAGTAGTTATACTGTAGCTTTCGTACAAATTTGATGCCATGCAGTCATTAAAATATCATATTCTGTAGAATAACAAGTTTACAGGTAGTATTATACCAATAATGAAATGTTCAGAACCTAGTAGTAGGGCAGCTGACTCAGGGAATAACTTGAAAAAAGGTGTATGATATAACATTGTCACTTGATTCAGTGGATCTAATTGGAAACACTGTGGCATGGTAATTGCCAAAATATTGGTGATGTGAAAATATATATTGGATATGTAAAGCATACAAGCACAGAATTTATAACTTAATATGTCGGCTATTTTCTTTATTTAAATAAAGCATTATTAGAGTTCCAAAGATAAAGAATTATAGAATTACTCCAATTATTTCCTGAAATTCAAAGTAATCAGTGAATACAACTTTTTAAGTTTTTAACACGTAAATGGTTAATGTAAATTTTTCAGATCTACTAGACCTAGCGAGAACCAAAGCAAATTGTATCCACCAGAAAGATAACTCACTGAAGCCAGTGTTTCAGCACATCAGAATATTCCTAGCCCATGATTTCCTATAGGTAGGTTTTACATTCAAAACCTCTAGGAGCAACAATTGGGTTATAAACACTTCTATGTTTGGCTACCTTGTTTCACCCTGAAGGAGGGGCCAAATCCGACCACATCAGAATATTCCTAGTAGATGATTTCCAATGGGTAGGTTTCATATTACAAACCTCTAGGAGCAAAAATAAGTGTTATAAGCACTTTTACATTTGACTACCCTCATTTGACCTTGAAGCAGTCCCAAGGTCAAATCTGACCACATCAGAAGATTCCCAGCCCATGATTTCCTATAGGTTGGGTTCATATCCCAAACCTTTTGGAGCAATAATAAGCGTGTTATAGGCACTTTTAAGTTTGGTTACCCTCGTTTGACCTTGAAGGACAGACCCAAAGTCAAATATGACAGATTATTCCCAGCCCATGATTTTATAAAGATTGGTTTCACATCCCAAGCCTCTAGGAGCAATATTAAGAGTGTTACAAGCACTTTTAAATATGGCTACCGTCGTTTAACCTGGAAGGACAGGCCCAAGGTCAAATTTGACCACATCAGAAGATTCCCAGCCCAGTAATTCCTATATGTTGGTTTCACATCCCAAACCTCTAGGACCAATAATAAGCAAGTTATAAGCACCCTTAGGTTTCGTTCTCCTCGTTTGACCATGAACGAGGGGTCCAAGGTCAAATCTGACCACATAAGAAGATTCCCAGCCCATGATTTCCTATAGACTGCTTTCACATTCCAAAACTCTAGAAACAATAAGTTACAAATTTAAGTTTGGCTACCATCATTTGACCTTGAAGGAGGGGCCTATGGCCACATCAGACCAAATCATTAGATTCCCAGCCAAGATTTCCTTAGGTGGGACTACTAATAAGCGAGCTACAAGTACTTTTAAATTTGGCTACCCTTGTTTGACCTTGCAGGAGGGGCCCAAGGTCAAACTTAACCACATCAGAAGATTCCTAGTCCATGAGTTCCTATTAGTTGGTTTCACATTCCAAACCCCTAGGAGCAATAATAAGGGAGATATAGGCACTTTTAAGTTTGTGTACCCTCATTTGACATTGAAAAAGGGGCCCAATATCAAATCTGACCACATCAGAAGATTCCCAGCCCCCTGATTATCTACATGTATAAGTTGGTTTCACATTGCAGACCTCTAGACCAATAATAAGCAGGCTATAATCACTTTTAAGTTTGGCATCCTCATTTGACCTTGAAGGAGGGGCCCAAGGTCAAATCTTAACACATTAGAAGATTCCAAATCCATGATTACCAACAAGTTGGTTTCATGTTGCAAACCTCTAGGACCAATAATAAGCAAGTTACAAGCACTTTTAAATTTGGCTACCCTTGTTTGACCTTGAAGGAGGCCCAGCCCATGATTTCCCATACATTGGCTTTACATGCCAAACCTCTAGGACCAATAAAAGGGAAGTTATAGGAACTTTTAAGGTCCACTATGTGGGGTACTTTGGCACTCCATGGATGACCTTGAAGGAATAGCCCCAAGGTCAAATGTTTGCTGCTAGTAGAGGATATATATATCTGTTATACATATCACATATGTAGAGATCCAACCTTCTAGTCACAAGAACCAGCCAGTAGAGAAAGGTAGATAATTTTCAAAGAAATGACTGTGGCGCCCATCCCGTTTTTCAGTTTGCAAAGAAGACCTCCCAGTAAAGATATCCTGTAAATTTGGTGAAGACAGCTGATCAAGTTTTTCACTGAGTGTTAACGTTGAAAATCTCTCTACACACAGCGGCAGTGGTGTAGCGAACGCTAAACCAATGTAACCACCAAATGCATCCGGTGAATACAATTAAGCACTCAAGCAAACCCAAGCACTAAAACATTTTATATACCAATATTAATGTAAATACAAAGGTTTAGTTTGACACATGCACTTGTTTCACAGAAATCAATCACCAAAGAAGAAATGTTGTTTTAACAGATGACACACCTAAAATCCAAGGAAATATATACAAACAATATAAATGGTTAAAACATAAACCCCAAGAAACAGCAAGTTAGATATCTGAACTTTGATCATCAACTTGTGTAAAATATATGATGCTCATATTACATGTACTTAGCCACACTATAACTTGCAACAAGCCCCACAATTTTGTCTGATGTGAAATGTGTATTTTACAGTTTTAAGCTTTGGTAATTTTTTTTTGAATGGATACTTTGAACATATACATAATAAATTTCATAAAACTGGGTGGATATATCATCCACCCAATGATAAAAAGTTACTTTTAAAGTGGGTAGCAAGAGGATAACAAAATATTCAGAATAACACTGTAAAAAAATACTGAATTACAGAATAAAAACACCACTCATAACAAGTACCTTCTACAAATGCAATAAACAAAGAATTAACTATTTCACATCAATCCATTCTCCATACTTGTGTTGAAATGACCATTGGTTATATTATTTTTGTAATGAATTTTGAAATCATTAATTCTCTATACTCAAGAATCTGCTGATTTAACAACTGAATGTGTGAATACATTGGATGAGGTAAAAATAACAAGAAGCAATTCATAGTATGTAATTTGAAATAATATTAGTTCAAATCATGAAGGATGTAGAAATATTTTACAAAGTTCACAAGTAATCACACAAATGATAATTTAATTATCCTAAAATGACTTTAGAAGTAAAAACAATTGACGTTTCACTTTTAACATTTCAACTACTTTTGTGTCAGTACTATCTGACTCATCCTTTTAAAAAGAGAGAATGATAAAGAAAACGCTCAAATTAGCCAATGTTCTGATCAATAGTAAAATGGGCAGTTACATCTCTCGAGTTGGCATGAACCTCAATGACTGATGAAAATTTGGTCTCAGGGTTGATGTCAAGATCATGTTTAAGCCTTCCAGTCTTGAAAATAACAAATTTCTAAAGACAAACAGTTGTAAGGTCACAATGGCAAGGTCAAATGTCAAAAAATCAGGGTCACACCATGACATTGCACACCTATAAACCACAACCAATACTCCTACCAAGTATCAACTTCACAAGCCTTATGGTTTCCAAAATCTTGTGGAGCATCTTTGACCAGACCAGATGCTAAAGGTAAAAGTTGGTATGGCAAGAGTGAAAGGCAAATCAAGGTCACACCTACATCCCAAGCAGCAAGGTATGTTGAAAATTGACTGTTGAGGTTATAGCATTTGGAGGGGTATTAATATTTCGGGGTCAGGGATCATCGAGGTCAAGGGTCCGCTTAATAAAAGGGTAGTTTTTATTTTTGTTTTTCATCGATAGGATGTATATTTTGAAGTGGATTTTACAAAAAAAAATAAAATTAGCGAACTTGTTTAAATAATAAATACAAGAATGCAGTTAAAGTCAGCCATGTAGTAGAATCTGGTTTAAGGAGTATTGAAACAAAAAACTCCAAATGTAAATTTATTGCATCTACGGCAAATAAGTTTAAGTTCTATAATGTTTTATTTGAATAAAATCAACAGTTCAGATTTATAATACCTCGAGGTTGTGTACTTATGTTTCCAGTATTGCAAGGTTAGTTGTGAAGAAACAGAAATAAATAGAAACTTATCCATGCACACCCAGAATCCTCACAGACCTTCAAGTTGCATAGGACTATAGAAATTGGCAATTCAGGATGCACACTAATGCACCCCAAGACCTCAATATTCAGGACTAATCCAGAGTGTCCTGACTGCCACTTGCCAAATTAAAATTTTTTTTATAGATACAAGGCAGCCGGTACACTCAGTCATCTTGACTCCCCTCCAGAAGCCGGTTACTAAGGTAACCTATACAACAACTCAGGACCACAGGGTACCTCCCATCTGCTTGCTATTTGCCCAGAGATCATACACCATGACCACCTGGGCAGGCTAATTTTAGGCCATGTGGACTGGCAATCCCAAGATTGCCTTGGACTCTAGGCCTCCCAGCAAAAAGGCCTAGGAAATCAAACCAATATCCCTGTCCACAATCACACACACGGTAGTTTGAATTAATACATGGACACACCGCATACAAAGGTCTGATGAGCCTCTCTGGCAAAACCATGCCTCCGCTTCACCAATATCCCCCACCTAGGGTATATTGATGTCATCAATGACATCATTATTAGTGGATAAAACTTACTTACATCACAATCGGTCCATAATGATGCCTATTTGCCAAATAATTTCTTTGAATTGACTGGTCAAACAAGCTTGTGTATATTAGTTTGGCATATTTGAAGTCATTTCATGCACAGTCAGGCATCCGGCAACACTGTTTTAGGAGTCTCAATAACAACTTGCCACATTCACCACATAAATAGAAACATTTGTACAACTCAAAATTGACAAGGATCGTGTAATGCATTAAAATCCAAAAACGGACAGTCCAAAAACCGAGTAAAAGTTGGTACCCTTAAAAGCCCATCAGGGGAGGATGACCATGGTGGTGGGTATGCTAAACAGGTAAGTCTTGATTTGACTTCTAAAACCGGAAATGGTCTGCTGGGATCTGACATTAAGTGGGAGCCGGTTACATTTCACTGGTACAGCCATGAAAAAAACCATGCCTGCCTATGGCCTTTCTGGGATGAACTAAGGAAACTTCGTCTATTTTTCAACAGTCTGACTACCAGGCTTGATCAAAGATGACAAATAAGGAGGTTACGAGAAATTTATGGCCTTAAAACTAAGGATACTATATTTGGAAAAATACAACATAAAAACAGTTATATCTACTCTAAAAACATGGATTTATTTCATATTTATAATACTTCACAACTTCTTTCCCTGCATTGAAACAGATAAAGAAATAAAGGAAGCCAAGAAATAATATTCAGTAGGACTCGCTGTCAAATATGACGAAAATGAACAAATGAATGATATAATGTAATTTGAGACAGTACCACAGACTGCCAATGTGACAAGAGGCTTCAAATATGCATAGTTCAAGGCCGACCTATCACTTCTCCCAGGACATACACAACAATATATTTAACACTTTTTGTGATTGTCCCTACTGCTTCTCGTGACTCTTTGTAGCCTCTTTCTTCAGATTTTGTGGAGCCATCTGATTGGACCAAAATTTGCTAAACAAGAGGAGAGTGCCCGTGAACGGGCACTGTGTCAGCTGACTGAGTGTTTTTGATTTGTGAAGGTAATAATGATAGGAAAGCATAACTAGACGAATGCTTTTGCTAACAAAAGCGAAGCGTCCCTGAGAGTTTAAAATGCCTTGTGGTTTTAATAAGCATGCTATAAAGATAAGAATGCACAAAGCTGTACCGTACTGTTACATAAAGCAACCCCCTTAGTGATATCATGACAGGGAAAATCCTACAAAGGTCTTCTTTAATTAACATAAACAAGCGTTGTAGACATAGACAAGCTGGAGAAAGTGTTGTACATTGGATGTACAACATTGGATGTAACTTTAGTAAATTTTGTGTAAATGCTACAAAGCATTTCAGTAACGAGTATTGATAACTTCATATAATCATATAATATAATGATATAATCATGTGTGCAAGTATGTATTGCTATTTAGATTGTCCACAGGGTTTTGCAATAGGTTTTAATACATTGTGAAAGCATACAAGCAACAATAAAGGCAAAAGCTATTTCATGACCCCAGTTTGACTCATACATGGGGGTCAGGAGGTAAAACTAACCGGCTATTTAGACTGTCCACATATGGTTTCCCAATACCTCTTAATACATTCCGAAGCTATAATAGCAACAATGAAGGAGATATCAGGTTAAAAACTCCAAAACAGCTATTTTTACCCCAGTTTGACCCATAAGGGGGGGGGGGGTCGGGTGGTAAAACTGACCGGCTACTTAGACTCTCCACATATGCTTTCCCAATACTTCTTAATACATTCTCAATCTATAAAAGCAACATTAAAGGAGATATAAGACAAAAACTCGAAATCAGCTATTTTATGACCCCAGTTTGACCCATAAGGGGGGGTCGGGCGGTAAAACTGACCGGCTATTTAGACTCTCCACATATGCTTTCCCAATACCTCTTAATACATTCTGAAGCTATAAAAGCAACAATAAAGGAGATATAAGGCAAAAACTCAAAATCAGCTATTTTATGACCCCAGTTTGACCCATAAGGGGGGGGCCATGGGGTAAAACTGACCGGCTATTTAGACTCTCCACATATGCTTTCCCAATACCTCTTAATACATTTTGAAGCTATAAAAGCAACAATAAAGGAGATATAAGGCAAAAACTCAAAATCAGCTATTTTATGACCCCAGTTTGACCCATAAGGGGGGGCCGTGGGGTAAAACTGACCGGCTATTTAGACTCTCCACATATGGTTTCCTATTACCTCCCAATACATTTTATGGCTCTAAATGCAATACTTAAGAAGATAATAGGGGGGTTGACCTAAATTTAAGGCTCTCAGATTGGAAGGTGTGAGGAAATCACCCATAAATGAGACATTTTTCAAGGGATTGCTCCCAAAATCTAATCAGCTCGCGTTTTCGATAGTATGAACAGGTGTGTCAAAGCATAAGGCTGTGTAGCAAGTAGTTTTTCCTGAACTGTGATGACGGGGGGGGGGTGTACTTAAAAAAATTGTTTTTGATCATGTGACCTTCATAAAGATCAAAGGTCAAATTTAAGCACGCAGAAAAATTTTCCCACGCCTAAGGTATATAAGTGCCAAATATGGTTTGAATCCTAATAATAAGGGAGATATTCAAGGAGACCATAATGCGGCGGCGGCGAGGAAACTGAGGTGAAAACAAATAAGCGCCCTTTCAGGGACGCTTAATTATCAGGGAAAGTGCTGTACAGAAGTACAGTAAATGGTAATTGAACAGCATATTCAAAAGAAATTCTGAAAGTGACAGAAGAAAAGGACAAAAAAGTTTTGCCCTGCAAATGGTATTATGAAGGAAAGTATCAAGGTAACTGTTTAAGTGTAAAGAGTAGGTTAAAACATATTTAAAGAAATACTGCAAATGCAGTATCCTCGTACGACCTTGAAGAAGGGGTCCACGGTCAAATCCAACCACACAAAAACATTCCCGGCCCATGATTTCCTATAGGTTGGTTTACCATCCCAAACCTCTAGGACCAATAATAAGCGAGTTATAAGCACTTTTAAGTTTGGCTGTCCTTATTTGACCTTGAAGGAGGGGTCCAAAGGTCAAATCTGACCACACCAAAAGATTCCCAGCCCATGATTTCCTACAGGTTGGTTTACCATCCCAAACCTCTAGGACCAATAATAAGGGAGATATAAGCACTTTTCATGACTGACAAAGAAGCACCTGTGGCGGCCATCTTGTTTTTCAAAATGAGGCCAAAAATATTCCCAGTCAAGATTTTATAATGAGGAACATATCCTGCGAATTTGAGATCTCTACCTATAATACCCTTTCCTCTAGAGGGCCAACAAAAGTCCTTGTTTAAAGTCGAATAAACATCCCTGGCGGCCATCTTGTTTTTCAAAAATATTCCCAGGCAACATTTTATCAGAGCGGTAATGGTGAAATCTCTCTACACATTGCGGCTATCCAGTGGATACAATGATTTACTAAATAGTGAGAACCTGAAAGTAGCTATTGCTCAGCTATAGCACGACATAGAGGTCTGCAATTTCACTATGATATAACTGACCAAAAATTATGTGAATAACATATTTAAACAAAATACTCTAAATGTAATAGTTTTCAAGTTACAACTGATTTTAACAAAATACTCCAAATGCAATATTTTTCAAGTTACAATTGATTTACTCAACAGTCAGTACCTGAAAATAGCTATTGCTCAGTTGTGCCATGAGCTACAGGTCTGTAATTTCACTATGTTATAGCTGACCCAAAAGTAGCTGAATAACATATTTACACAAATTTCTGTAAATGCAATAGTTTTCAAGTTATAAATGATTTACTCAACAGTGATAACCTCAAAGTAGCTATTACTCAGCTATGCCATGAGCAACAGATCTGAAATTTTACTATGTTATAGCTGACCCCAAAACAGGTGAATAACATATTGAAACAAAATACTGTAAGTGCAATAGTTTTCAAGTTACAAGTGATTTACTCAACAGTGATAACCTAAAAGTAGCTATTACTCTGCTATGCCATGAGCTTCAGGTCTGAAATTTTACTATGTTATAGCTGACCCCAAAATAGGTGAATAACATATTGAAACAAAATACTCCAAATGCAATAATTTTCAAGTTATAAGTGATTTACTCAACAGTGATAACCTAAAAGTAGCTATGACTCAGCTATGCCATGAGCTACATGTCTGAAATTTTACTATGTTATAGCTGACCCAAAAGTAGGTGAACAACATATTTAAGCAAAATACTGTAAATGCAATATTTTTCAAGTTACAATTGATTTACTCAACAGTAAGTACCTGAAAATAGCTATTGCTCAGTTGTGCTATGAGCTACAGGTCTGTAATTTCACTATGTTATAGCTGACCCAAAAGTAGCTGAATAACGTATTGAAACAAAATACTCTAACTGCAATACTTTTCAAGTTATAAGTGATTTACTCAACAGTGATAACCTAAAAGTAGCTATTACTCAGCTATGCCATGAGCTACAGGTCTGAAATTTTACTATGTTATAGCTGACCCAAAAGTAGGTGAACAACATATTTAAGCAAAATACTGTAAATGCAATAGTTTTCAAGTTACAACTGATTTACTCAGTAGTGAGAACCTGAAAAAAGCTATTGCTCGGCTATGCCACGAGCTATAGGTCTGTAATTTCACTATGTTATAGCTGACCCAAAAGTAGGTGAACAACATATTTTAACAAAATACTCCAAATGCAATATTTTTCAAGTTACAACTGATTTACTCAACATACAGTACCTGAAAATAGCTATTGCTCAGTTGTGCCATGAGCTACAGGTCTGTAATTTCACTATGTTATAGCTGATCCAAAAGTAGCTGAATAACATATTTACACAAATTTCTGTAAATGCAATAGTTTTCAAGTTATAAGTGATTTACTCAACAGTGATAACCTCAAAGTAGCTATTACTCAGCTATGCCATGAGCTACAGATCTGAAATTTTACTATGTTATAGCTGACCCCAAAATAGGTGAATAACATATTGAAACAAAATACTCCAAATGCAATAGTTTTCAAGTTATAAGTGATTTACTCAACAGTGATAACCTCAAAGTAGCTATTACTCAGCTATGCCATGAGCTACAGGTCTGAAATTTTACTATGTTATAGCTGACCCCAAAATAGGTGAATAACTTATTGGAAACAAAATACTCTAAATGCAATAGTTTTCAAGTTATAAGTGATTTACTCAACAGTGATAACCTAAAAGTAGCTATTACTCAGCTATGCCATGGGTTACAGGTCTGAAATTTTACTATGTTATACCTGACTCAAAAGTAGCTGAATAATATATTTATAAGAAATTCTCTAAATGCAATAGTTTTCATGTTACAAGTGATTTTACTCAAGATGGTAGTTACTGAAAAGCCCAAAAGTAGCTATTACTCACTTAGCTATTGAGACAGACACCCAAGTTACCCACCATGTTGTAGCTATGAAAAAAGTAGCTGAATAACATATTTTAACAAAATGCTCTAAATGCAACACTTTTCAAGTTATAAGTGATTTAGTGCATGATTTCATGAATTTTAATGCATTAAAAATTATTAAAAAAATTTATTAAAAAAAACACTAAGACAGATCCAGGTCTCATACTCACACAAGAGAATCTACCCCTGGCCTAGTACATATATGCAAGATATGAGAGAAATCCCTGCAATAGTCACTGAGAAAATTGTGATAAAGTGTTGCAATTTTCACACTTTTGGTGGGGGGACCTCCCTCGTAATGTCTCTAGCAAACAGACAAACACATAGATTTGCATGCCTTGAACAATATTTCATCTTCGATAGATAAGGTATCATTTATAAAAACCGGCATGTCTCTAGGCCTTGTAGTTTTGGATAACTTGTTCATGCGGATGCGTACCCCAACGCCGCAGAGTGACAACATAATGTCAGGGGGGAAACATCACTGGAGAAATGTTACATATCACTTTTCAAATGAAACTAGACCAAGGACGCATCTGTGGCCAGATGCAAGATGTATCCACCAGAAAAGGCCAACTAACATAGTTTAGAAGATAAACAGCATTTTTCAATAATAAGCAAGTTGAAAGCACTGTTAAGTTTGGCTACCCTCACTTGACCTTGAAGCATGGGAACAAGGTCAAATGTGACCACATCAGAAGATTCGCAGCCCATGACTTCCTATAGGTTGGTTTCACATTGCAAACCTCTAGGACAAATAAGCGAGTTATAAGCACTTTTAAGTTTGACTATCCTCATTTGACCTTGACGGAGGGATCCAAGGTCAAATCTGACCACGTCAGAAGACCCACAGCCCATGATTTCCTATAGGTTGGTTTACCATCCCAAATCTCTAGGACCAACTAGACCTACGTATTGGAGAACCGATGCAAATTTGTATCCACCAGAAAGACAACTCACCAAAGCCAGAGAACCATCGTTTGACCTTGAAGGAGGAGCCAAAAGTCAAATCTAACAACATCAGAAGATTCCCAGTCCATGATTTCCTATGAGTTGATTTCACATTGCAAACCTCTAGGACCAATAATAAGCGAGTTATAAGCACTTTTAACTTTGGCTATCCTCGTTTGACCTTGAAGGAGGGGCCCAAGGTCAAATCCAACCACACCACAAGATTCCCAGCCCATGATTTCCTATAGGTTGGTTTACCATCCCAAACCTCTAGGATCAATAATAAGCGAGTTATAAGCACTTTTTAAGTTTGGCTATCCTCGTTTGACCTTGAAGGAGGGGCCCAAGGTCAAATCCGACCACACCACAAGATTCCCAGCCCATGGTTTCCTATATGTTGATTTACCATCCCAAACCTCTAGGACCAATAATAAGCGAGTTATAAGCACTTTTAAGATTTCCTATAGGTTGGTTTACCATACCAAACCTCTAGGATCAATAATAAGTGAGTTATAAGCACTTTTTAAGCTTGGCTATCCTCATTTGACCTTGAAGGAGGGGCCCAAGGTCAAATCCAACCACACCAGAAGATTCACAGTCCATGATTTCCTATAGGTTGGTTTGACATTCCAAACCTCAAGGACCAATAATAAGGGAGATATAAGCACTTTTCATGACTAAAAAGAAACGCCCGTGGCAGCCATCTCGTTTTTCAAAATGAGGCCAAAAATATTTTCAGTAAAGATTTTGTAATGATGAACATATCCTGCGAATTTGAGATCTTTACCTATAATTCCCTTTGTTCTAGAGGGCCAACAAAACTCCTTGCTGAAAGTCAAAAAACACACATGGCGGCCATCTTGTTTTTCAAAATGAGGCCAAAAATATTCCCAGGCAAGATTTTATGGTTATCATGCTATCCAGTGGATACAATTATTCAATTAACCCATGATTTCCCAGATTTTATAGCTTTTTGGGGGGTATCAGTCCAATTACATCTTATCAGCACAGTTTCCATGATTTCTTCCCAGTTTTTCAAGTAAGGTGTGTTAATACCAGAAATTTTTAAAATCTTTTTTTTTTTGCAGAGTGGAAGAGTGCTGAATTTGTGAAAATCTTTTAGTTAAAATTACTCAAAACACATCTGAAAACAGCAGTTAACAATCACTCGAAATTGCCACAATTTTCAAAAGGTTCACCAGACAACAGAACAGTCTGGAGTTTCACGCATTCACAACTCAAGAGAAAAGGCATATGTTATGTGCGTCACACAAAGCTTTTTCATCATTTTGAGAATTTATATATTTTCCAATATAGTTTTCCAATTTTCTGACTTTTCATAATGTAACATGACTCACAAAAGTCAGGTGTACAACATGTAGATAATTATAAAATTTTATACTATTTTAAACAATCCAAATATCTAAAATGTAAGAAATTCTGAAATGTTTGGCTTTACTTTATTTTATATACAAGATTATTTCCACAGTGGTTAACTCCCGCTGGGTTTGAAGAAAAAGTGGAAGTATTTTGGGACTGTGAAACAGGCTTCAAAGCCCAAGGAGCCAAAATAAGGCCAAAATTACTCCCAAGAAAGTTTTCCTTGCCATAATATGGCGGCCATATACATTTTTTGGAAATCTAATAATCATTTAAGTTTTAGGATATCTTAGTAATTTTTGAAGAATCAGCTATGGCAGCCATTTTATTTTTCCAAAAGAAGCGAAGGTTTATAAAAGACATGTTTTCATAGCCATAAACATTTTCTGCAAATATGGTGAAGATTCTTTCATAAATGAAAACTAGATTGGGCCAACTCGGCGCCAACATATCCCCAGACAGGTCATCACTCACGCAACATGTCTTGACTGGGTATTTTCCATGGGACCCCTCCTGTGTGATATAATTTTGAGGGAAAACATAATCAACCACTTACATATAAGAACTTGAGTAATTCAATCTACACTATTTTTATTTTGCAAGCAAAATGGTATCCCCAGACGATTGATGCGAATCCAGGAACTTTGCCCACAAGAACTTTGCCCAATGCAAACTCTATCCACAGGTACTTTGCTGACAACAATCTGACAGGGTAGGATGTTCACCCACAACTGAAATTTTTCTAACCACAGACATTTTTAATTTTTATCAATCAATCAATCAATACTCCATTTAGATAACTACTCAGGATATATAGTGTTGAAAGAGATAAACATTAACTGAACTAAAGTTGCACTATATACAGTATGTAAGTTGATTTCATAAGCATTTAATTCACTGTTGATAGATTTACATAGTACTGCAAAATGGAAACAATAAAAATACCAGAGGTGGCCAAAACATTTGCAATAAAGAATGCATATATACAAAAAAGGTTTCAAGAAAGTCTAACAGTCATTGAGAATACTATTACATTGTAACATTACATACTTAAAATTCTATAATATAATAAGAAGCTGATCTTTAATATGGTAGATATTGTACACTTATACTTCAATAAAACATTAAAAAGCTAATTTTGTGGATATTATTTCATATTATTATTTTATGCAAAGTTCCTCCCCTGTAAAAATGTGCTGGGCAAAGGTCCTGTGGGCAAGAGTCCTTGTGGGAAAAGGTCCAAACACAAGTTGATCTGTTTCTATGTTTTACTATATTAGTGGATAGATGAAATATTATAAAACGAATATGCAATTCGATTTTTTTTCTTCATAATTTGACATGTACCCTTCCAAGCCTTTTACAAAGTAAATTAAAGCTGGTTTCACAGTTTCATTTATTATAAGAAGAAACAGTAAAATCTGACAATATCACTTCTCAGTTCCTTGCAAACAAAATAAAGTTTTAGTTTATATAGTCTTACATATGCTGGGTTTTATACCAGCATACTGACTGCTTAAACAAAAAGGAGAATGCTTTTTCATATATCTATGTAGAGCAAAAAAAAAAAAATAACATCAGAGATGCCTGTACCCCACAGCCTGGGAAAATAGTTTTCAACACCATGAGATATAGAAGTAGTGAAACAGTACACAGATTGGGATACTTTCAGAGCAGTGTCCAACTAATGTTTAAGTAGAGAAAATAACATCTAAGAGAAAGAAATTGCATGTAAAGATTAAGTATTAAAACAAGACAATTCAGTAAACTAAAAATTATGAAGCTTTAAGACTTCTCTCATTTTGATTTTCATTTGTATGGTCGAATTATGGTGTGGATGTTTTGAATATTACCCATACATACAGATGTAGCAATACATGCTTTTATGTGGAATTGGGGCAAAAACCTGTGTCTCACTTGATGCAATACCATCTGTTACAATGGGAAGTTGCAAAAGTAAAACAGTTAATGACTTCTAATATGATTTTAACAGTGCTTAATCTACACCAAAAGACACCCAAAGGTGCAACAACCAAGATTCAAGTGAAAAGATATGAGATATAAGAGAGATAAATAGTATCAGATATCTTCGTAGAGACATAAAATAGCATCAGATATGCAAGATCAAAGGTCAAATCCAGGTCACACCATGACGTTGCACACACATAACCCTTGACCGATGTCCCTACCAAATATCAACTTCCTACATATTATGGTTTCCAAAATATAGCCCAGACAAGGCATTATAGGTCAAGGTCACTACGGCAAGGTCAAAGGTCAAATCAAGGTCACACCATGACGTTTTACATCTACACGCCCTAGCCAATATCCCTACTCAGTATCAACTTCCTACACCTTACGGTTTCCGAGATATATCCCGGACAAGATTTTATAGGTCAAGGTCACTACGGCAAGGTCAAAGGTCAAATCAAGGTCATGCCATGACGTTGCACACCTACACCCCCTAACCAATGTCCCTACCAGGTATCAACTTCCTACACCTTACAGTTTCAGAGATATAGCCCGTACAAAATTTTATAGGTCAAGGTCACTACGGCAAGGTCAAATCAAGGTCAGATCATGACATTGCACACCTACACCCCCTAACCAATATCCCTACCACGTATCAACTTCCTACACTTTATGGTTTCCGAGATATAGCCCGGACACAATTTTATAGGTCAAGGTCACTACGGCAAGGTCAAAGGTCAAATCAAGGTCATGCCATGACGCTGCACACCTACACCCCCTAACGAATGTCCCTACCAAGTATCAACTTCCTACACCTTACAGTTTCCGAGATATAGCCCGGACAAGATTTCATAGGTCAAGGTCACTACGGCAAGGTCAACGGTCAAATCAGGGTCAGACCATGATGCTGCACATCTACACCTCCTAACCAATGTCCCTAGCAAGTATAAACTTCCTACACCTTACGGTTTCTGAGATACAGCCCGGAGAAACTTTTTTCCGCCGCCCGCCCATCCGGACACCATGGGTGAAAACAATACCCTGACAGCCCTTAAGGGCTGTAGGGTAAAAAAGATATGATATAAATCTGATTGATGTATGATGATCATCTAATTAAACATCTAACACTATCTATTACTGTAGATCTAACACTATTACAGGAGATCTGCAACCCCACTGAAAAGCCTGGTTCTTTGTTTCTCGTTTGATATCATTCAATACCTTTGTTTATTTAGTGTCACTTCAACGGCTGGCGGTCCCAGAGGGGGGTGGGGGGAGACTACATTACCTAATATGACAAAGGGGTTGAGTGATACTGCATAAATGGTAAGAGATAACAAACACTCTGATATATATAAAATGGGTAATAAAATACTCAGAAATCATCAATGGTACTATCTATTTTATAAACTTGCAATACAAAAAGCTCAATTAATCTTATGACTAAAAATAAATCACATATATAAATAAGGATTGTCCAACAGGAAAATTATACCTCCAAATTATTAAACCACAAGAACAGATTTATAATAATAACTCAGAAATGAGAATTTTAAATGTGTGATTATCAACTGAAATAAGTTCATAACTGTTGGAGCTCAGTCAAAATTAACTGTGGCAAGTTGAATAATACTGGGCTAGTTAAGGGTTAAAAATCCCCTATTTTTACTACATACGGCTATAATTTCATTAATATTGGGACTTAAAGCTCACCAGAATATAAGTGTCCATTTTGCTTACTTTAATATGTATAACCAGTTTCAATTTAAAAAGTTAAAAACTCAAGCAGAGGGATAACACACAAAAATAAGTTCTTAAATGCCTAAGATAGCCATAACATCATTAATATTCAAACTTTAAATAGACAGGCACTTCCTTTGAAAAATTAAAAATTCAGCTCTATGAGCAACATAGTTTGATAGTTACAGGGCTTTAAATTGGCACAATGTCCATAAATATGGGTCTCTGTGGGCATTTTAGAATCGTTAAAGTGACCTTAGCAATTAAACTACAGATCTGAAACTTTTTAGGGACATAGATAACAAACAAAAATTATATATAATACAGTTTAAGACTTGTCACACTTAGCATTTCCAAATAACAGGGCAAAATACAGAAAAAAAGGTCAAAAAAGGTCACTTGGGTGAGTGTCTATGGTCCTCATACACAGGGTAAATGTCTACTAAAAGCCTCGATTTTCACCACATGTAAAAAGAACATAATAATGTATTCCCAGATGTTATTTCAGCTCTATCAATCACATAGTTTAACAGTCACAGGGCTTAAAAGTGGCAAAAAGTCCAAATATTGGGTCTCTGTGGGCCTTTTAGAGACCTCAATGTGACCTTCAAATTAAAGCTTCAGACTTAAAATCCTTCACAATCAAAGATTACAAATAGAATTTATATCTAATACAGTTTGAAACTTCTCAGACTTACCACTTCCAAGTTACAGGGCAAAATATGTGAAAAATGTCTTAAAAGGGTCACTCGGGTGGGTGTTTATGGTCCTCATACACAGGTTAAATGTCTATACAATTTTGGGGCACACATAAAAAATACATATTGATGTACTCCCAGATGATATTTCAGTTAAATGAGATACAGAGTTTGAAAGGTACAGTGCTTGAAAGTGGCAAAAAGTCCATAAAGTGGGTCTCTGTGGGCAATTTTGAGACCTTAATTCGACCTTACAGGTAAACCCACAGCCTTCAAATTTTTCACAGACAAGGATTACATATAAAAGTTATACCTAGTGCAGTTTGAGACTCATCAGAATTACCACTTCAAAATTATTAGGCAAAATATGTAAAAAATGTAGGAAAAAATCCCTCAGTGCGGTCTTTATGGACCTCAAACACAATTTTCTCCTCAACTTAAAGTCTTGAGTTTCGCTACATGTACTAAGAATATATTAATGTGTTCTCAGGTAAAATTTTAGCCAGATGAGCCTTATAGGTTGTGACCTGGAGGGCTCTAAGTGGCCAAATGTCCTATTTCTGACCTTAAGGTGGCCATAAGTTCTTTATTATTGTGACTTTAAGGTCACCTTAAAATAGGGATCTTCCTTTGGGTACCCTTATCATGTGTGCCAAGTTTAAAAAAAAATACTGATCCATTTTTGAGTTATCGCGTACACAAGGAAATTTCTACGGCCGGGGCGGCACGATGGACCTAAATCCAATATATCCCCGACTTTCGTCTGGGGATATAATGATATAAAGGTGTATGTGGTACAGTAATCAATACACATGCACATACACAAAAATTGCATTTTATAATCTCCCAACCTGGCCTTCAGCTGGCAAAAGGTAATTAGTAAGGGCACACAAAAGCAGGAACAAATCAGCAGAAATTAGTACCAATGATTTTTATTTTTTCCCATTTTACAAAAAAGTTGCCCTTGAATTACAATATCAGACATGCACAACCGGGTAAAACAATAAGTTACTACTTGTACAACAATTGAATACCAGATCACCAAAAGCATTCGACCCTTTGAATACACATGCTAATACAATGTTAAAATGTTAGCAGCTCTAGGTACCAAGCACCAGGAAAATAAGCAATCAGCAAGTGGTAGTAATTGACTGAGGTGTGCATAGGGCAAGGAAAAGCCAACAAAGCTACATCATCTACCTTGAAGGTCTGGTACAACTTCAGGTTCATCAACAGCTGGCATGTCAACATCTTGTGCTGAAACTTCATAGTAATCATCAACTTCTGCACTCATTTCCTGTTCATCTTCCAGTATGGATGGTCTCGTCATTGGTTTATCAGTATGCAAATCTGGCTCCACCATTGATTCTTCCACTGGATGGGGTACCATTTCAAAATCATCAGTGTCATCCTGTCCTTCCAAAATTTCTGGTGGTGGACTACTTGCTTCCATAACAGTTCTTGATGTTTTCATCTGTTCCTCTGTTGTAGTAACTATTTTCTTTTTGACCACACTGCCATCTGGCATAGTTTCTTCATATTCTTGGACTTGTGTAGCTGTTTGAGGTTCTTCTTCAGTATAATCACTGTACTTTAGGTCTGGTTGGAATCCCCCGTCATGACTGAGCATTGCTTGAGCTTGTTCTTCAGTGGTGGGTAAATCAGTTTCTGGCCCTTCCATTACTACTCTTTTGACAATAGTCTGTTTTTGTCTGGTCTTAATAACCTTTCTCTTTACCACAGTGCCATCAGGTAGAGTTTCTTCAAATTCTTGGACATCTGTCTCAATCTCTGGTTCCCCTTCAATTGTGTCAGTGTAGACTCTCACTGATGAACGTTCAGTTTCTGTTTCAGCTGGAGTACCTAATTCAACAGGAGACATAGGAACAGGGGATGTTAATTCACGGGCGTCATTTAAACTAGACATTACACTTGATGCCCTAGAAGATTCTGACAACAGATCAGACTCAGGTATTTCCTCAGTTACAACATCTTCTATTACCTCACCATCAGGCCCTACCCTACGAATTTTACGTGTTACAGTTTTTCTGATTCTTTGAGATAATACTTTACGTTTTACAACAGTGCCATCAGGCAAAACTTCTTCTACTTCCTCATATTCAGATGATGGTGACAAGATATCACCTTCAACTGGAAAGTCTTCTAGCGAAGTATCTAACTCATCAAGTGTTAAAGGCTGATAAATATCACTAGACTGTTTTTCTTGTATTTCAGACACTTGTTCTACTGCTTCTTCAAAAACAGGAGTCTGCTCTCTGTCATCATGCAATATGTCTGTTTCATGTTCAGATTGTGTACAGTATTGCATTTCTGAGGCCACAGGTGTTGATTCACGGTTATCCTCTTCCAAAAGATGGGCTGGAATAAAAACGCCCCCAAATGATTGACCTTGATCCTTTGTATTTGAGTATTCACTATTTCCAATCTCAGCTGGTCGTCCTACAGTAACTGTTGTTACAGTTTTCTTGAGCCAACTTCCATTTTCAAGAATCTCTTCTTGTTGCTGTGTTGACGTTTTTCGCAGAACATTTTGAGTTTCCTTTGATGAAATCCCTGGTTCCAACTGGAGAATATTTTCATTAATTTCAGTTCCAACAAGTGTCTTATCAAAATCCACTTTTTCAAATCCTTCAACATCTTGAGTTTCAGGAATTCGCTTGGAATGTGTCTTTATTACAGTAGTTTTATGGATAACACTACCATCTTCTAGTGTTTCTTCAGATGTTTTGACTTCTGTATTGATTTCAATGTCACTTTCAGATAATCCATGATATCCTTTCAGTTTTTCATCTGATAAAGAAATAAGATTAACTGTGACTGTGGTGGTCTTATGTTTGATCCAGGTTCCTTCACTTGTAGTTTCTTCTCTTTCTCTCACTGAAGTTTTCTTCTCAACATTGTCTGAATCTGGGTTTTCAACTCCAGGGCCTAATTCCAAAATGGTCTCATCAATTTCAGTACCAACTGGTAGTTCAGTCTTTTCCACCGTTTCCACTCCATCAGCTGTTACAATAGTTTCTATGGGTTTGAAATGACTAGTAGTGATGACAGTCTTCTTGATGTATGTTCCATCATCTTTTCTATCTTCTGTGACTTGTGTTTCAGATCTATTGTCAATGTCCCCCTCCTTAACCTCAGGTGGTTTCATTACTGGTGCTGCCTGATCTACCCTAGCAGATTCCTTGGCTACTGCATCCTCCAGTACATCCATGGCTTGATCAGATGGTATAAGTTGATATGCTGGGGCCTCAGTGGTACTAAGAGAAGTCACTGTGACTGTGGTGGTCTTATGTTTGATCCAGGTTCCTTCACTTGTAGTTTCTTCTCGTTCTCTCACTGAAGTTTTCTTCTCAACATTGTCTGAATCTGGGCTTTCAACTCCAGGGCCTAATTCCAAAATGTTCTCATCAATTTCAATACCAACTGGTTTTTCAGAATGTTCTACCCTTTCCACTCCATCAGATATAACAACTCTTTTGACTGGTTTGAAATGACTAGTAGTGATAACAGTCTTCTTGATGTATGTTCCATCATCTTTTCTATCTTCCATGACTTGTGTTTCAGACCTGTTTTCAATATCCCCCTCCTTAACCTCAGGAGGTTTCATTACTGGTGCTGCTTGATCAACCATATCAGATTCTTTGGCTACTGCATCATCCAATACATCAGTGGTTTGATCAGATGGTGCCTCTGTGGTACTCAAAGAAGTCACTGTGACTGTGGTGGTCTTATGTTTGATCCAGGTTCCTTCACTTGTAGTTCCTTCTCTTTCTCTCACTGAAGTTTTCTTCTCAACATTGCCTGAATCTGGGCTTTCAACTCCAGGGCGTAATTCCAAAACGTTCTCATCAATTTCAGTACCAACTGGTAGTTCAGTCTTTTCCACCCTTTCCACTCCATCAGCTGTTACAATAGTTTCTATGGGTTTGAAATGACTAGTAGTGACGACAGTCTTCTTGATGTATGTTCCATCATCTTTTCTATCTTCCATGACTTGTGTTTCAGATCTGCTTTCAATGTCCCCCTCCTTCACCTCAGGTGGTTTCATTACTGGTGATGCTTGATCTATCCTAGCAGATTTCTGGGCTACTGCATGGTCCAATACATCCGTGGCTTGATCAGATGGTATAAGTTGATCTGATGGGGCCTCTGTGGTACTCAAAGAAGTCACTGTCATTGTGGTGGTCTTATGTTTGATCCAGGTTCCTTCACTTGTAGTTTCATCTCTTTCTCTCACTGAAGTTTTCTTCTCAACATTGTCTGAATCTGGGCTTTCAACTCCAGGGCCTAATTCCAAAATGTTCTCATCAATTTCAGTACCAACTGGTAGTTCAGTCTTTTCCACCCTTTCCACTCCATCAGCTGTTACAATAGTTTCTATGGGTTTGAAATGTCTAGTTGTGATGACAGTCTTCTTGATGTATGTTCCATCATCTTTTCTATCTTCCACAACTTGTGTTTCAGATCTACTTTCAATGTCCCCCTCCTTCACCTCAGGTGGTTTCATTACTGGTGATGCTTGATCTATCCTAGCAGATTCTTGGGCTACTGCATGGTCCAATACATCCGTGGCTTGATCAGATGGTATAAGTTGATCTGATGGGGCCTCTGTGGTACTCAAAGAAGTCACTGTCATTGTGGTGGTCTTATGTTTGATCCAGGTTCCTTCACTTGTAGTTTCATCTCTTTCTCTCACTGAAGTTTTCTTTTCAACATTGTCTGAATCTGGGCTTTCAACTCCAGGGCCTAATTCCAAAATGTTTTCATCAATTTCAGTACCAACTGGTAGTTCAGTCTTTTCCACCGTTTCCACTCCATCAGCTGTTACAATAGTTTCTATGGATTTGAAATGACTAGTAGTGACGACAGTCTTCTTGATGTATGTTCCATCATCTTTTCTATCTTCCACAACTTGTGTTTCAGACCTGCTTTCAACATCCCCATCCTTAACCTCAGGAGGTTTCATTACAGGTGCTGCTTGATCAACCATATCAGATTCCTTGGCTACTGCATCGTCCAATACATCCGTGGCTTGATCAGATGGTATAAGTTGATCTGATGGTGCCTCTGTGGTACTCAAAGAAGTCACGGTCACTGTGGTGGTCTTATGTTTGATCCAGGTTCCTTCACTTGTAGTTTCATCTCTTTCTCTCACTGAAGTTTTCTTCTCAACATTGTCTGAATCTGGGCTTTCAACTCCAGGGCCTAATTCCAAAATGTTCTCATCAATTTCAGTACCAACTGGTAGTTCAGTCTTTTCCACCGTTTCCACACCATCAGCTGTTACAATAGTTTCTATGGGTTTGAAATGACTAGTAGTGACGACGGTCTTCTTGATGTATGTTCCATCATCTTTTCTATCTTCCACAACTTGTGTTTCAGATCTGCTTTCAATGTCCCCCTCCTTTACCTCAGGTGGTTTCATTACTGGTGATGCTTGATCTACCCTAGCAGATTCCTGGGCTACTGCATGGTCCAATACATCCGTGGCTTGATCAGATGGTATAAGTTGATCTGATGGGACCTCTGTGGTACTCAAAGAAGTCACTGTCATTGTGGTGGTCTTATGTTTGATCCAGGTTCCTTCACTTGTAGTTTCATCTCTTTCTCTCACTGAAGTTTTCTTTTCAACATTGTCTGAATCTGGGCTTTCAACTCCAGGGCCTAATTCCAAAATGTTCTCATCAATTTCAGTACCAATTGGTAGTTCAGTCTTTTCCACCGTTTCCACTCCATCAGCTGTTACAATAGTTTCTATGGGTTTGAAATGACTAGTTGTGATGACAGTCTTCTTGATGTATGTTCCATCATCTTTTCTATCTTCCATGACTTGTGTTTCAGACCTGCTTTCAACATCCCCATCCTTAACCTCAGGTGGTTTCATTACAGGTGCTGCTTGATCAACCATATCAGATTCCTTGGCTACTGCATCGTCCAATACATCCGTGGCTTGATCAGATGGTATAAGTTGATCTGATGGTGCCTCTGTGGTACTCAAAGATGTCACTGTCACTGTGGTGGTCTTATGTTTGATCCAGGTTCCTTCACTTGTAGTTTCATCTCTTTCTCTCACTGAAGTTTTCTTCTCAACATTGTCTGAATCTGGGCTTTCAACTCCAGGGCCTAATTCCAAAATGTTCTCATCAATTTCAGTACCAACTGGTAGTTCAGTCTTTTCCACCGTTTCCACACCATCAGCTGTTACAATAGTTTCTATCGGTTTGAAATGACTAGTAGTGACGACAGTCTTCTTGATGTATGTTCCATCATCTTTTCTATCTTCCACAACTTGTGTTTCAGATCTGCTTTCAATGTCCCCCTCCTTTACCTCAGGTGGTTTCATTACTGGTGATGCTTGATCTACCCTAGCAGATTCCTGGGCTACTGCATGGTCCAATACATCCGTGGCTTGATCAGATGGGGCCTCTGTGGTACTCAAAGAAGTCACTGTCATTGTGGTGGTCTTATGTTTGATCCAGGTTCCTTCACTTGTAGTTTCATCTCTTTCTCTCACTGAAGTTTTCTTCTCAACATTGTCTGAATCTGGGCTTTCTACTCCAGGGCCTAATTCCAAAATGTTCTCATCAATTTCAGTACCAATTGGTAGTTCAGTCTTTTCCACCGTTTCCACTCCATCAGCTGTTACAATAGTTTCTATGGGTTTAAAATGACTAGTTGTGAGGACAGTCTTCTTGATGTATGTTCCATCATCTTTTCTATCTTCCATGACTTGTGTTTCAGACCTGCTTTCAACATCCCCATCCTTAACCTCAGGTGGTTTCATTACAGGTGCTGCTTGATCAACCATATCAGATTCCTTGGCTACTGCATCATCCAATACATCCGTGGCTTGATCAGATGGTATAAGTTGATCTGATGGTGCCTCTGTGGTACTCAAAGATGTCACCGTCACTGTGGTGGTCTTATGTTTGATCCAGGTTCCCTCACTTGTAGTTTCATCTCTTTCTCTCACTGAAGTTTTCTTTTCAACATTGTCTGAATCTGGGCTTTCAACTCCAGGGCCTAATTCTAAAACGTTCTCATCAATTTCAGTACCAATTGGTAGTTCAGTCTTTTCCACCCTTTCCACTCCATCAGCTGTTACAATAGTTTCTATGGGTTTGAAATGACTAGTTGTGATGATAGTCATCTTGATGTATGTTCCATCATCTTTTCTATCTTCCACAACTTGTGTTTCAGATCTGTTTTCAATGTCCCACTCCTTCACCTCAGGTGGTTTCATTACTGGTGCTGCTTGATCAACCATAACAGATTCCTGGGCTACTGCATCTTCCAATATATCAGTGGCTTGATCAGATGGTATAAGCTCATCTGATGGGGCCTCAGTGGTCCTTAATGAAGTTACTGTCACAGTGGTGGTCTTATGTTTGATCCAGGTTCCTTCACTTGTAGTTTCTTCTCTTTCTCTCACTGAAGTTTTCTTCTCAACATTGTCAGATTCTGGGCTTTCGACTGCAGGGCCTAATTCCAAAACATTCTCATCAATTTCAGTACCGACTATTTTTTCTGAATGTTCTACCCTTTCTAATCCATCAGATACAACAACTATTTCGACTGGTTTGAAATGACTAGTGGTGATGATGGTCTTCTTGATGTAAGTTCCATCATCTTTTCTATCCTCCATTACTTGTGTTTCACACCTGCTTTCAATGTCCCCCTCCTTAACCTCAGGTGGTTTCATTACTGGTGCTGATTGATCAACCACAGCAGATTCCTGGGTTATGGCATCCTCCAGTACATCCTCGGTGCCTTCACCAGATGGCATCAGTTGTTCTGGTGGGGCCTCTGTGGTACTCAAAGAAGTCACTGTCACTGTGGTGGTCTTATGTTTGATCCAGGTTCCTTCACCTGTAGTTTCTTCTCTTTCTCTCACTGAAGTTTTCTTTTCAACATTGTCCGAATCTGGGCTTTCGACTCCAGGGCCCAATTCCAAGATGTTCTCATCAATTTCAGTACCAACTGGTTTTTCTGAATGTTCTACCCTTTCTAATCCATCAGATACAACAACTATTTCGACTGGTTTGAAATGACTAGTGGTGATGATGGTCTTCTTGATGTAAGTTCCATCATCTTTTCTATCCTCCATTACTTGTGCTTCACACCTGCTTTCAATGTCCCCCTCCTTAACCTCAGGTGGTTTCATTACTGGTGCTGATTGATCAACCACAGCAGATTCCTGGGTTATGGCATCCTCCAGTACATCCTCGGTGCCTTCACCAGATGGCATCAGTTGTTCTGGTGGGGCCTCTGTGGTACTCAAAGAAGTCACTGTCACTGTTGTGGTCTTATGTTTGATCCAGGTTCCTTCACCTGTAGTTTCTTCTCTTTCTCTCACTGAAGTTTTCTTTTCAACATTGTCCGAATCTGGGCTTTCGACTCCAGGGCCCAATTCCAAGATGTTCTCATCAATTTCAGTACCAACTGGTTTTTCTGAATGTTCCACCCTTTCCACTCCATTAGATACAAGAACTCTTTCGACTGGTTTGAAATGACTGGTGGTGATTACGGTCTTCTTTATGCAAGTTCCATCATCTTTTCTATCCTCTGTTGCTTGTGTTTCAGACCTGCTTTCAATGTCTCCCTCATTAACATACTTCATTTCTATATCCGATACTGTTGGCACAGTGTTTTTCTTAGGTTCTTCATGATCTGATGTTGGTATAGTTTCTCCACCTTCTTGCATCAGTTCATGTACAACAGTTGTTTTTGTTCTTATTGTTTTTCGTTTCACAACAGTTCCATCTGGTAATAATTCATCGTATTCCTGAACATCAGTTTCTGGATCTTCTTCATGAGTAATGTTCCTAATTTCAGAATTCTCAGGAAGATCAGGTCCATTATCATATGATTCAGTTACAACACGTTTTACTATAGTTTCCACCTGTTTTTTCTTGACTATGCGTCTCTTAACAATAGTACCATCAGGTAAAGTTTCCTCAAATTCTTGAACTTCAGTTTCTGGTTTGCCCTCTATTCGATCTGTGTAAACATGAACAGCTACGTCTCCTGCAAAATTATCACTTGTATACTTTTTTGACAGTTATGAAGAACATAAAAAAACTATAAATCAGTTAGTTGGACAATGGTATATTTCAAAATGCATGCAAAAACTTTCAATAACACCACACCATTTATTTATCACAATCATACAACACACTCCTCATATACACTTGAATTCCTTACACACATACACTTTTCCTTTCATGCTTACCTTCACTAACATCAAAGAAATCCTGTTTAGCCTCCACATCTTCCTCTCCTGCAACCTGTTGGTTAACTACAACAATGTCGTCCAAACTGTCAGTACGCTCTAATGATTCATTTTTCAATGCATCAACAAATTGACTCTCTATTTTAATTGCCCGAGCCGCTTCCATATCAAGAATATTGTCAGATTCGGGTGACACTGATCTAGGAATCAATGTATACACCCGAGTAATGACCTTCCTTTTCATCCAAGTACCATCATCCAGTGTTTTATCTTCTTCCGTTTCTGTAGTCTTTGTTGCAACACCTGGATCTTGTGGACTTTCAACACCTGGTGCAAGTTCTACAATATCTTCCACTACCTCTGTACCCACTGGCCTTTCTATTATATCTGAGTCTTCTGTATCATCAACTATTTTCTTTATGCTAACCATCTGAAAGTATTTCTTTGTTAGACATTTTGTTTTCACCTTTGTACCATCATCTAAGGTATGTTCACTTTTACTTTCTTCTGTTCTACTTTCAACATCTCCTGGGATTTCCTGCACCACTGGCTCAGGCTTTTCCACCTTCAACATGTCATCAGTATCTACAGCATCAACAAATTTACCTTCATCTTTCTCAAAATCAACAGGAATGTCTTCATCTTTGGATGCATCTGGTGATATTGGTTTTTCCATCAATGAAACAATTGTTGTGACAGTTTTCTTTCTCAACCATGTGCCATCTTCCTGTGTTTCTTCCTCCTCCTTTTCGGACTTTTTCTTCATTGTACCATCAGCATCTTCATCTTCCACACCTGGTCCAAGTTCAGTGACAGTCTCCAATATTTCAGTTCCCATGGGCTTTTCTACTTCTTCTGTTTTCTCCACATTGTCTATTACAGTACACCTTGTGACTATTTGAAAGTGAGTTACAACCACAATTCTTCTCTGGACCTTTGTGCCATCATCTCTCACATCCTCAAGGTTTTCTTCATGTATTCTGGTATCCATTTCTCCTGGATATTCTTCAACAGTGGGCACTTGCTCATCTCCTACAATAGCAGGCTCTGGTTCTTGCATTGTTTCTGCTGAAACATACTCTACTTCCTTTATTACTCCTTCAGATTCTGTGCCAGGATGGTCTTCTTTAGGTTCTGGTGATACTTCTCTTGAAACTAAGGTACATGTTGTGGTTGTGACCTTCCTTTTTACCCATGTTCCATCAGCCAGTGTTTCTTCTTCTTCCTTTTCTGTAATCTTTGTTGCAACACCTGGATCTTCTGGACTTTCAACACCTGGTGCAAGTTCTACAGTATCTTCTACTACCTCTGTACCCACTGGCTTTTCTATTAGCTCTGACTCTTCCACATCATCAACCATTTTCTTTATAGTAACCAGCTGGAAGCATTTCTTTGTTACACATTTTGTTTTCACCTTTGTACCATCATCCAAGGTATGTTCACTTTCACTTTCTTCTGTTCTACTCTCAACATCTCCTGGGATCTCCTGCACAACTGGCTCAGGCTCTTCCACTTTCTCCAACATGTCATCAGTATCTACAGCATCAACAAATTTACCTTCATCTTTCTCAAAATCAACAGGAATGTCTTCATCTTTGGATGCATCTGGTGATATTGGTTTTTCCATCAATGAAACAATTGTTGTGACAGTTTTCTTTCTCAACCATGTGCCATCTTCCTGTGTTTCTTCCTCCTCCTTTTCGGACCTTTTCTTCATTGTACCATCAGCATCTTCATCTTCCACACCTGGTCCAAGTTCAGTGACAGTCTCCAATATTTCAGTTCCCATGGGCTTTTCTACTTCTTCTGTTTTCTCCACATTGTCTATTACAGTATGCCTTGTGACTAATTGAAAGTGAGTTACAACCACAATTTTTCTCTTGACTTTTGTGCCATCATCTCTCACATCCTCAACGTTTTCTTCATGTATTCTGGTATCCATTTCTCCTGGATATTCTTCAACAGTGGGCACTTGCTCATCTCCTACAATAGCAGGCTCTGGTTCTTGCATTGTTTCTGCTGAAACATACTCTACTTCCTTTATTACTTCTTCAGATTCGGTGCCAGGATGGTCTTCTTTAGGTTCTGGTGATACTTCTCTTGAAACTAAGGTACATGTTGTGGTTGTGACCTTCCTTTTTACCCATGTTCCATCAGCCAGTGTTTCTTCTTCTTCCTTTTCTGTAATCTTTGTTGCAACACCTGGATCTTCTGGACTTTCAACACCTGGTGCAAGTTCTACAGTATCTTCTACTACCTCTGTACCCACTGGCTTTTCTATTACCTCTGAGTCTTCCACATCATCAACCATTTTCTTTATAGTAACCAGCTGGAAGCATTTCTTTGTTACACATTTTGTTTTCACCTTTGTACCATCATCCAAGGTATGTTCACTTTCACTTTCTTCTGTTCTACTCTCAACATCTCCTGGGATCTCCTGCACAACTGGCTCAGGCTCTTCCACTTTCTCCAACATGTCATCAGTATCTATAGCATCAACAAATTTACCTTCATCTTTCTCAAAATCAACAGGAATGTCTTCATCTTTGGATGCATCTGGTGATATTGGTTTTTCCATCAATGAAACAATTGTTGTGACAGTTTTCTTTCTCAACCATGTGCCATCTTCCTGTGTTTCTTCCTCCTCCTTTTCGGACTTTTTCTTCATTGTACCATCAGCATCTTCATCTTCCACACCTGGTCCAAGTTCAGTGACAGTCTCCAATATTTCAGTTCCCATGGGCTCTTCTACTTCTTCTGTTTTCTCGACATTGTCTATTACAGTACGCTTTGTGACTAATTGAAAGTGAGTTACAACCACAATTTTTCTCTTGACTTTTGTGCCATCATCTCTCACATCCTCAAGGTTTTCTTCATGTATTCTGGTATCCATTTCTCCTGGATATTCTTCAACAGTGGGCACTTGGTCATCTCCTACAATAGCAGGCTCTGGTTTTTGCATTGTTTCTGTTGAAACATACTCTACTTCCTTTATTACTTCTTCAGATTCTGTGCCAGGATGGTCTTCTTTAGGTTCTGGTGATACTTCTCTTGAAACTAAGGTACATGTTGTGGTTGTGACCTTCCTTTTTACCCATGTTCCATCAGCCAGTGTTTCTTCTTCTTCCTTTTCTGTAATCTTTGTTGCAACACCTGGATCTTCTGGACTTTCAACACCTGGTGCAAGTTCTACAATATCTTCTACTACCTCTGTACCCACTGGCTTTTCTATTACCTCCGAGTCTTCCACATCATCAATCATTTTCTTTATAGTAATCAGCTGGAAGCATTTCTTTGTTACACATTTTGTTTTCACCTTTGTACCATCATCCAAGGTATGTTCACTTTTACTTTCTTCTGTTCTACTCTCAACATCTCCTGGGATCTCCTGCACAACAGGCTCAGGCTCTTCCCCTTTGTCCAACATTTCATCCGTATCACGCACATCAACAAACTTGCCTTCATCTTTCTCAAACTGAACAGGAATCTCTTCACCTTCGGGTGCATCTGGTTTTTCCATCAATGAAACAATTGTTGTGACAGTTTTCTTTCTCAACCATGTGCCATCTTCCTGTGTTTCTTCCTCCTCCTTTTCTGACTTTTTCTTCATTGTACCATCAGCATCTTCATCTTCCACACCTGGTCCAAGTTCAGTGACAGTCTCCAATATTTCAGTTCCCATGGGCTTTTCTACTTCTTCTGTTTTCTCCACATTGTCTATTACAGTATGCCTTGTGACTAATTGAAAGTGAGTTACAACCACAATTTTTCTCTTGACTTTTGTGCCATCATCTCTCACATCCTCAAGGTTTTCTTCATGTATTCTGGTATCCATTTCTCCTGGATATTCTTCAACAGTGGGCACTTGCTCATCTGCTACAATAGCAGGCTCTGGTTCTTGCATTGTTTCTGCTGAAACATACTCTACTTCCTTTATTACTTCTTCAGATTCTGTGCCAGGATGATCTTCTTTAGGTTCTGGTGATACTTCTCTTGAAACTAAGGTACATGTTGTGGTTGTGACCTTCCTTTTTACCCATGTTCCATCAGCCAGTGTTTCTTCTTCTTCCTTTTCTGTAATCTTTGTTGCAACACCTGGATCTTCTGGACTTTCAACACCTGGTGCAAGTTCTACAGTATCTTCTACTACCTCTGTACCCACTGGCTTTTCTATTACCTCTGAGTCTTCCACATCATCAACCATTTTCTTGATAGTAACCAGCTGGAAGCATTTCTTTGTTACACATTTTGTTTTCACCTTTGTACCATCATCCAAGGTGTGTTCACTTTCACTTTCTTCTGTTCTACTCTCAACATCTCCTGGGATCTCCTGCACAACTGGCTCAGGCTCTTCCACTTTCTCCAACATGTTATCAATATCTACAGCATCAACAAATTTACCTTCATCTTTCTCAAAATCAACAGGAATGTCTTCATCTTTGGATGCATCTGGTGATATTGGTTTTTCCATCAATGAAACAATTGTTGTGACAGTTTTCTTTCTCAACCATGTGCCATCTTCCTGTGTTTCTTCCTCCTCCTTTTCGGACTTTTTCTTCATTGTACCATCAGCATCTTCATCT
This sequence comes from Sabellastarte sp. h YS-2021, assembly GCA_964017235.1. NCBI lineage: Eukaryota > Metazoa > Annelida > Polychaeta > Sabellida > Sabellidae > Sabellastarte > Sabellastarte sp. h YS-2021. Next base: position 76,033,582 of record OZ024931.1, read on the forward strand.
TCCACACCTGGTCTAAGTTCAGTGACAGTCTCCAATATTTCAGTTCCCATGGGCTTTTCTACTTCTTCTGTTTTCTCCACATTGTCTATTACAGTATGCCTTGTGACTAATTGAAAGTGAGTTACAACCACAATTTTTCTCTTGACTTTTGTGCCATCATCTCTCACATCCTCAAGGTTTTCTTCATGTATTCTGGTGTCCATTTCTCCTGGATATTCTTCAACAGAGGGTACTTGCTCATCTGCTACAATAGCAGGCTCTGGTTCTTGCATTGTTTCTGTTGAAACATACTCTACTTCCTTTATTACTTCTTCAGATTCTGTGCCAGGATGATCTTCTTTAGGTTCTGGTGATACTTCTCTTGAAACTAAGGTACATGTTGTGGTTGTGACCTTCCGTTTTACCCATGTTCCATCAGCCAGTGTTTCTTCTTCTTCCTTTTCTGTAATCTTTGTTGCAACACCTGGATCTTCTGGACTTTCAACACCTGGTGCAAGTTCTACAGTATCTTCTACTACCTCTGTACCCACTGGCTTTTCTATTACCTCTGAGTCTTCCACATCATCAACCATTTTCTTTATAGTAACCAGCTGGAAGCATTTCTTTGTTACACATTTTGTTTTCACCTTTGTACCATCATCCAAGGTATGTTCACTTTCACTTTCTTCTGTTCTACTCTCAACATCTCCTGGGATCTCCTGCACAACTGGCTCAGGCTCTTCCACTTTCTCCAACATGTCATCAGTATCTACAGCATTAACAAATTTACCTTCATCTTTCTCAAAATCAACAGGAATGTCTTCATCTTTGGATGCATCTGGTGATATTGGTTTTTCCATCAATGAAACAATTGTTGTGACAGTTTTCTTTCTCAACCATGTGCCATCTTCCTGTGTTTCTTCCTCCTCCTTTTCGGACTTTTTCTTCATTGTACCATCAGCATCTTCATCTTCCACACCTGGTCCAAGTTCAGTGACAGTCTCCAATATTTCAGTTCCCATGGGCTTTTCTACTTCTTCTGTTTTCTCCACATTGTCTATTACAGTATGCCTTGTGACTAATTGAAAGTGAGTTACAACCACAATTTTTCTCTTGACTTTTGTGCCATCATCTCTCACATCCTCAACGTTTTCTTCATGTATTCTGGTATCCATTTCTCCTGGATATTCTTCAACAGTGGGCACTTGCTCATCTCCTACAATAGCAGGCTCTGGTTCTTGCATTGTTTCTGCTGAAACATACTCTACTTCCTTTATTACTTCTTCAGATTCGGTGCCAGGATGGTCTTCTTTAGGTTCTGGTGATACTTCTCTTGAAACTAAGGTACATGTTGTGGTTGTGACCTTCCTTTTTACCCATGTTCCATCAGCCAGTGTTTCTTCTTCTTCCTTTTCTGTAATCTTTGTTGCAACACCTGGATCTTCTGGACTTTCAACACCTGGTGCAAGTTCTACAGTATCTTCTACTACCTCTGTACCCACTGGCTTTTCTATTACCTCTGAGTCTTCCACATCATCAACCATTTTCTTTATAGTAACCAGCTGGAAGCATTTCTTTGTTACACATTTTGTTTTCACCTTTGTACCATCATCCAAGGTATGTTCACTTTCACTTTCTTCTGTTCTACTCTCAACATCTCCTGGGATCTCCTGCACAACTGGCTCAGGCTCTTCCACTTTCTCCAACATGTCATCAGTATCTATAGCATCAACAAATTTACCTTCATCTTTCTCAAAATCAACAGGAATGTCTTCATCTTTGGATGCATCTGGTGATATTGGTTTTTCCATCAATGAAACAATTGTTGTGACAGTTTTCTTTCTCAACCATGTGCCATCTTCCTGTGTTTCTTCCTCCTCCTTTTCGGACTTTTTCTTCATTGTACCATCAGCATCTTCATCTTCCACACCTGGTCCAAGTTCAGTGACAGTCTCCAATATTTCAGTTCCCATGGGCTCTTCTACTTCTTCTGTTTTCTCGACATTGTCTATTACAGTACGCTTTGTGACTAATTGAAAGTGAGTTACAACCACAATTTTTCTCTTGACTTTTGTGCCATCATCTCTCACATCCTCAAGGTTTTCTTCATGTATTCTGGTATCCATTTCTCCTGGATATTCTTCAACAGTGGGCACTTGGTCATCTCCTACAATAGCAGGCTCTGGTTTTTGCATTGTTTCTGTTGAAACATACTCTACTTCCTTTATTACTTCTTCAGATTCTGTGCCAGGATGGTCTTCTTTAGGTTCTGGTGATACTTCTCTTGAAACTAAGGTACATGTTGTGGTTGTGACCTTCCTTTTTACCCATGTTCCATCAGCCAGTGTTTCTTCTTCTTCCTTTTCTGTAATCTTTGTTGCAACACCTGGATCTTCTGGACTTTCAACACCTGGTGCAAGTTCTACAATATCTTCTACTACCTCTGTACCCACTGGCTTTTCTATTACCTCCGAGTCTTCCACATCATCAATCATTTTCTTTATAGTAATCAGCTGGAAGCATTTCTTTGTTACACATTTTGTTTTCACCTTTGTACCATCATCCAAGGTATGTTCACTTTTACTTTCTTCTGTTCTACTCTCAACATCTCCTGGGATCTCCTGCACAACAGGCTCAGGCTCTTCCCCTTTGTCCAACATTTCATCCGTATCACGCACATCAACAAACTTGCCTTCATCTTTCTCAAACTGAACAGGAATCTCTTCACCTTCGGGTGCATCTGGTTTTTCCATCAATGAAACAATTGTTGTGACAGTTTTCTTTCTCAACCATGTGCCATCTTCCTGTGTTTCTTCCTCCTCCTTTTCTGACTTTTTCTTCATTGTACCATCAGCATCTTCATCTTCCACACCTGGTCCAAGTTCAGTGACAGTCTCCAATATTTCAGTTCCCATGGGCTTTTCTACTTCTTCTGTTTTCTCCACATTGTCTATTACAGTATGCCTTGTGACTAATTGAAAGTGAGTTACAACCACAATTTTTCTCTTGACTTTTGTGCCATCATCTCTCACATCCTCAAGGTTTTCTTCATGTATTCTGGTATCCATTTCTCCTGGATATTCTTCAACAGTGGGCACTTGCTCATCTGCTACAATAGCAGGCTCTGGTTCTTGCATTGTTTCTGCTGAAACATACTCTACTTCCTTTATTACTTCTTCAGATTCTGTGCCAGGATGATCTTCTTTAGGTTCTGGTGATACTTCTCTTGAAACTAAGGTACATGTTGTGGTTGTGACCTTCCTTTTTACCCATGTTCCATCAGCCAGTGTTTCTTCTTCTTCCTTTTCTGTAATCTTTGTTGCAACACCTGGATCTTCTGGACTTTCAACACCTGGTGCAAGTTCTACAGTATCTTCTACTACCTCTGTACCCACTGGCTTTTCTATTACCTCTGAGTCTTCCACATCATCAACCATTTTCTTGATAGTAACCAGCTGGAAGCATTTCTTTGTTACACATTTTGTTTTCACCTTTGTACCATCATCCAAGGTGTGTTCACTTTCACTTTCTTCTGTTCTACTCTCAACATCTCCTGGGATCTCCTGCACAACTGGCTCAGGCTCTTCCACTTTCTCCAACATGTTATCAATATCTACAGCATCAACAAATTTACCTTCATCTTTCTCAAAATCAACAGGAATGTCTTCATCTTTGGATGCATCTGGTGATATTGGTTTTTCCATCAATGAAACAATTGTTGTGACAGTTTTCTTTCTCAACCATGTGCCATCTTCCTGTGTTTCTTCCTCCTCCTTTTCGGACTTTTTCTTCATTGTACCATCAGCATCTTCATCTTCCACACCTGGTCTAAGTTCAGTGACAGTCTCCAATATTTCAGTTCCCATGGGCTTTTCTACTTCTTCTGTTTTCTCCACATTGTCTATTACAGTATGCCTTGTGACTAATTGAAAGTGAGTTACAACCACAATTTTTCTCTTGACTTTTGTGCCATCATCTCTCACATCCTCAAGGTTTTCTTCATGTATTCTGGTGTCCATTTCTCCTGGATATTCTTCAACAGAGGGTACTTGCTCATCTGCTACAATAGCAGGCTCTGGTTCTTGCATTGTTTCTGTTGAAACATACTCTACTTCCTTTATTACTTCTTCAGATTCTGTGCCAGGATGATCTTCTTTAGGTTCTGGTGATACTTCTCTTGAAACTAAGGTACATGTTGTGGTTGTGACCTTCCGTTTTACCCATGTTCCATCAGCCAGTGTTTCTTCTTCTTCCTTTTCTGTAATCTTTGTTGCAACACCTGGATCTTCTGGACTTTCAACACCTGGTGCAAGTTCTACAGTATCTTCTACTACCTCTGTACCCACTGGCTTTTCTATTACCTCTGAGTCTTCCACATCATCAACCATTTTCTTTATAGTAACCAGCTGGAAGCATTTCTTTGTTACACATTTTGTTTTCACCTTTGTACCATCATCCAAGGTATGTTCACTTTCACTTTCTTCTGTTCTACTCTCAACATCTCCTGGGATCTCCTGCACAACTGGCTCAGGCTCTTCCACTTTCTCCAACATGTCATCAGTATCTACAGCATTAACAAATTTACCTTCATCTTTCTCAAAATCAACAGGAATGTCTTCATCTTTGGATGCATCTGGTGATATTGGTTTTTCCATCAATGAAACAATTGTTGTGACAGTTTTCTTTCTCAACCATGTGCCATCTTCCTGTGTTTCTTCCTCCTCCTTTTCGGACTTTTTCTTCATTGTACCATCAGCATCTTCATCTTCCACACCTGGTCCAAGTTCAGTGACAGTCTCCAATATTTCAGTTCCCATGGGCTTTTCTACTTCTTCTGTTTTCTCCACATTGTCTATTACAGTATGCCTTGTGACTAATTGAAAGTGAGTTACAACCACAATTTTTCTCTTGACTTTTGTGCCATCATCTCTCACATCCTCAACGTTTTCTTCATGTATTCTGGTATCCATTTCTCCTGGATATTCTTCAACAGTGGGCACTTGCTCATCTCCAACAATAGCAGGCTCTGGTTTTTGCATTGTTTCTGTTGAAACATACTCTACTTCCTTTATTACTTCTTCAGATTCTGTGCCAGGATGGTCTTCTTTAGGTTCTGGTGATACTTCTCTTGAAACTAAGGTACATGTTGTGGTTGTGACCTTCCTTTTTACCCATGTTCCATCAGCCAGTGTCTCTTCTTCTTCCTTTTCTGTAATCTTTGTTGCAACACCTGGATCTTCTGGACTTTCAACACCTGGTGCAAGTTCTACAGTATCTTCCACTACCTCTGTACCCACTGGCTTTTCTATTACCTCTGAGTCTTCCACATCATCAACCATTTTCTTTATAGTAACCAGCTGGAAGCATTTCTTTGTTACACATTTTGTTTTCACCTTTGTACCATCATCCAAGGTATGTTCACTTTCACTTTCTTCTGTTCTACTCTCAACATCTCCTGGGATCTCCTGCACAACTGGCTCAGGCTCTTCCACTTTCTCCAACATGTCATCAGTATCTACAGCATCAACAAATTTACCTTCATCTTTCTCAAAATCAACAGGAATGTCTTCATCTTTGGATGTATCTGGTGATATTGGTTTTTCCATCAATGAAACAATTGTTGTGATAGTTTTCTTTCTCAACCATGTGCCATCTTCCTGTGTTTCTTCCTCCTCCTTTTCGGACTTTTTCTTCATTGTACCATCAGCATCTTCATCTTCCACACCTGGTCCAAGTTCAGTGACAGTCTCCAATATTTCAGTTCCCATGGGCTTTTCTACTTCTTCTGTTTTCTCCACATTGTCTATTACAGTACGCCTTGTGACTAATTGAAAGTGAGTTACAACCACAATTTTTCTCTTGACTTTTGTGCCATCATCTCTCACATCCTCAAAGTTTTCTTCATGTATTCTGGTATCCATTTCTCCTGGATATTCTTCAACAGTGGGCACTTGCTCATCTCCTACAATAGCAGGCTCTGGTTCTTGCATTGTTTCTGCTGAAACATACTCTACTTCCTTTATTACTCCTTCAGATTCTGTGCCAGGATGGTCTTCTTTAGGTTCTGGTGATACTTCTCTTGAAACTAAGGTACATGTTGTGGTTGTGACCTTCCTTTTTACCCATGTTCCATCAGCCAGTGTTTCTTCTTCTTCCTTTTCTGTAATCTTTGTTGCAACACCTGGATCTTCTGGACTTTCAACACCTGGTGCAAGTTCTACAGTATCTTCTACTACCTCTGTACCCACTGGCTTTTCTATTACCTCTGAGTCTTCCACATCATCAACCATTTTCTTTATAGTAACCAGCTGGAAGCATTTCTTTGTTACACATTTTGTTTTCACCTTTGTACCATCATCCAAGGTATGTTCACTTTCACTTTCTTCTGTTCTACTCTCAACATCTCCTGGGATCTCCTGCACAACTGGCTCAGGCTCTTCCACTTTCTCCAACATGTTATCAATATCTACAGCATCAACAAATTTACCTTCATCTTTCTCAAAATCAACAGGAATGTCTTCATCTTTGGATGCATCTGGTGATATTGGTTTTTCCATCAATGAAACAATTGTTGTGACAGTTTTCTTTCTCAACCATGTGCCATCTTCCTGTGTTTCTTCCTCCTCCTTTTCGGACTTTTTCTTCATTGTACCATCAGCATCTTCATCTTCCACACCTGGTCCAAGTTCAGTGACAGTCTCCAATATTTCAGTTCCCATGGGCTCTTCTACTTCTTCTGTTTTCTCGACATTGTCTATTACAGTACGCTTTGTGACTAATTGAAAGTGAGTTACAACCACAATTTTTCTCTTGACTTTTGTGCCATCATCTCTCACATCCTCAAGGTTTTCTTCATGTATTCTGGTATCCATTTCTCCTGGATATTCTTCAACAGTGGGCACTTGGTCATCTCCTACAATAGCAGGCTCTGGTTTTTGCATTGTTTCTGTTGAAACATACTCTACTTCCTTTATTACTTCTTCAGATTCTGTGCCAGGATGGTCTTCTTTAGGTTCTGGTGATACTTCTCTTGAAACTAAGGTACATGTTGTGGTTGTGACCTTCCTTTTTACCCATGTTCCATCAGCCAGTGTTTCTTCTTCTTCCTTTTCTGTAATCTTTGTTGCAACACCTGGATCTTCTGGACTTTCAACACCTGGTGCAAGTTCTACAATATCTTCTACTACCTCTGTACCCACTGGCTTTTCTATTACCTCCGAGTCTTCCACATCATCAATCATTTTCTTTATAGTAATCAGCTGGAAGCATTTCTTTGTTACACATTTTGTTTTCACCTTTGTACCATCATCCAAGGTATGTTCACTTTTACTTTCTTCTGTTCTACTCTCAACATCTCCTGGGATCTCCTGCACAACAGGCTCAGGCTCTTCCCCTTTGTCCAACATTTCATCCGTATCACGCACATCAACAAACTTGCCTTCATCTTTCTCAAACTGAACAGGAATCTCTTCACCTTCGGGTGCATCTGGTTTTTCCATCAATGAAACAATTGTTGTGACAGTTTTCTTTCTCAACCATGTGCCATCTTCCTGTGTTTCTTCCTCCTCCTTTTCTGACTTTTTCTTCATTGTACCATCAGCATCTTCATCTTCCACACCTGGTCCAAGTTCAGTGACAGTCTCCAATATTTCAGTTCCCATGGGCTTTTCTACTTCTTCTGTTTTCTCCACATTGTCTATTACAGTATGCCTTGTGACTAATTGAAAGTGAGTTACAACCACAATTTTTCTCTTGACTTTTGTGCCATCATCTCTCACATCCTCAAGGTTTTCTTCATGTATTCTGGTATCCATTTCTCCTGGATATTCTTCAACAGTGGGCACTTGCTCATCTGCTACAATAGCAGGCTCTGGTTCTTGCATTGTTTCTGCTGAAACATACTCTACTTCCTTTATTACTTCTTCAGATTCTGTGCCAGGATGATCTTCTTTAGGTTCTGGTGATACTTCTCTTGAAACTAAGGTACATGTTGTGGTTGTGACCTTCCTTTTTACCCATGTTCCATCAGCCAGTGTTTCTTCTTCTTCCTTTTCTGTAATCTTTGTTGCAACACCTGGATCCTCTGGACTTTCAACACCTGGTGCAAGTTCTACAGTATCTTCCACTATCTCTGTACCCACTGGCTTTTCTGTTACCTCTGAGTCTTCCATATCATCAACCATTTTCTTTATAGTAACCAGCTGGAAGCATTTCTTTGTTACACATTTTGTTTTCACCTTTGTACCATCATCCAAGGTATGTTCACTTTCACTTTCTTCTGTTCTACTCTCAACATCTCCTGGGATCTCCTGCACAACTGGCTCAGGCTTTTCCACTCTCTCCAACATGTCATCAGTATCTAGAGCATCAACAAATTTACCTTCATCTTTCTCAAAATCAACAGGAATGTCTTCATCTTTGGATGCATCTGGTGATATTGGTTTTTCCATCAATGAAACAATTGTTGTGACAGTTTTCTTTCTCAACCATGTGCCATCTTCCTGTGTTTCTTCCTCCTCCTTTTCGGACTTTTTCTTCATTGTACCATCAGCATCTTCATCTTCCACACCTGGTCCAAGTTCAGTGATAGTCTCCAATATTTCAGTTCCCATGGGCTTTTCTACTTCTTCTGTTTTCTCCACATTGTCTATTACAGTACGCCTTGTGACTAATTGAAAGTGAGTTACAACCACAATTTTTCTCATGACTTTTGTGCCATCATCTCTCACATCCTCAAGGTTTTCTTCATGTATTCTGGTATCCATTTCTCCTGGATATTCTTCAACAGTGGGTACTTGCTCATCTACAATAGCAGGCTCTGGTTCTTGCATTGTTTCTGTTGAAACATACTCTACTTCCTTTATTACTTCTTCAGATTCTGTGCCAGGATGATCTTCTTTAGGTTCTGGTGATACTTCTCTTGAAACTAAGGTACATGTTGTGGTTGTGACCTTTCTTTTTACCCATGTTCCATCAGCCAGTGTTTCTTCTTCTTCCTTTTCTGTAATCTTTGTTGCAACACCTGGATCTTCTGGACTTTCAACACCTGGTGCAAGTTCTACAGTATCTTCTACTACCTCTGTACCCACTGGCTTTTCTATTACCTCTGAGTCTTCCACATCATCAACCATTTTCTTTATAGTAACCAGCTGGAAGCATTTCTTTGTTACACATTTTGTTTTCACCTTTGTACCATCATCCAAGGTATGTTCACTTTCACTTTCTTCTGTTCTACTCTCAACATCTCCTGGGATCTCCTGCACAACTGGCTCAGGCTCTTCCACTTTCTCCAACATGTTATCAATATCTACAGCATCAACAAATTTACCTTCATCTTTCTCAAAATCAACAGGAATGTCTTCATCTTTGGATGCATCTGGTGATATTGGTTTTTCCATCAATGAAACAATTGTTGTGACAGTTTTCTTTCTCAACCATGTGCCATCTTCCTGTGTTTCTTCTTCCTCCTTTTCAGACTTTTTCTTCATTGTACCATCAGCATCTTCATCTTCCACACCTGGTCCAAGTTCAGTGACAGTCTCCAATATTTCAGTTCCCATGGGCTTTTCTATTTCTTCTGTTTTCTCCACATTGTCAATAACAGTATGCTTTGTGACTATTTGAAAGTGAGTTACAACCACAATTCTTCTCTTGATTTTTGTGCCATCATCTCTCACATCCTCCAGGTTTTCTTCATGTATTCTGGTATCCATTTCTCCTGGATATTCTTCAACAGTGGGCACTTGCTCATCTACAATAGCAGGCTCTGGTTCTTGCATTGTTTCTGTTGAAACATACTCTACTTCCTTTATTACTTCTTCAGATTCTGTGCCAGGATGATCTTCTTTAGGTTCTGGTGATACTTCTCTTGAAACTAAGGTACATGTTGTGGTTGTGACCTTCCTTTTTACCCATGTTCCATCAGCCAGTGTTTCTTCTTCTTCCTTTTCTGTAATCTTTGTTGCAACACCTGGATCTTCTGGACTTTCAACACCTGGTGCAAGTTCTACAGTATCTTCTACTACCTCTGTACCCACTGGCTTTTCTATTACCTCTGAGTCTTCCACATCATCAACCATTTTCTTTATAGTAACCAGCTGGAAGCATTTCTTTGTTACACATTTTGTTTTCACCTTTGTACCATCATCCAAGGTATGTTCACTTTCACTTTCTTCTGTTCTACTCTCAACATCTCCTGGGATCTCCTGCACAACTGGCTCAGGCTTTTCCACTCTCTCCAACATGTCATCAGTATCTAGAGCATCAACAAATTTACCTTCATCTTTCTCAAAATCAACAGGAATGTCTTCATCTTTGGATGCATCTGGTGATATTGGTTTTTCCATCAATGAAACAATTGTTGTGACAGTTTTCTTTCTCAACCATGTGCCATCTTCCTGTGTTTCTTCCTCCTCCTTTTCTGACTTTTTCTTCATTGTACCATCAGCATCTTCATCTTCCACACCTGGTCCAAGTTCAGTGATAGTCTCCAATATTTCAGTTCCCATGGGCTTTTCTACTTCTTCTGTTTTCTCCACATTGTCTATTACAGTACGCCTTGTGACTAATTGAAAGTGAGTTACAACCACAATTTTTCTCATGACTTTTGTGCCATCATCTCTCACATCCTCAAGGTTTTCTTCATGTATTCTGGTATCCATTTCTCCTGGATATTCTTCAACAGTGGGTACTTGCTCATCTACAATAGCAGGCTCTGGTTCTTGCATTGTTTCTGTTGAAACATACTCTACTTCCTTTATTACTTCTTCAGATTCTGTGCCAGGATGATCTTCTTTAGGTTTTGGTGATACTTCTCTTGAAACTAAGGTACATGTTGTGGTTGTGACCTTCCTTTTTACCCATGTTCCATCAGCCAGTGTTTCTTCTTCTTCCTTTTCTGTAATCTTTGTTGCAACACCTGGATCTTCTGGACTTTCAACACCTGGTGCAAGTTCTACAGTATCTTCTACTACCTCTGTACCCACTGGCTTTTCTATTACCTCTGAGTCTTCCACATCATCAACCATTTTCTTTATAGTAACCAGCTGGAAGCATTTCTTTGTTACACATTTTGTTTTCACCTTTGTACCATCATCCAAGGTATGTTCACTTTCACTTTCTTCTGTTCTACTCTCAACATCTCCTGGGATCTCCTGCACAACTGGCTCAGGCTCTTCCACTTTCTCCAACATGTTATCAATATCTACAGCATCAACAAATTTACCTTCATCTTTCTCAAAATCAACAGGAATGTCTTCATCTTTGGATGCATCTGGTGATATTGGTTTTTCCATCAATGAAACAATTGTTGTGACAGTTTTCTTTCTCAACCATGTGCCATCTTCCTGTGTTTCTTCTTCCTCCTTTTCAGACTTTTTCTTCATTGTACCATCAGCATCTTCATCTTCCACACCTGGTCCAAGTTCAGTGACAGTCTCCAATATTTCAGTTCCCATGGGCTTTTCTACTTCTTCTATTTTCTCCACATTGTCAATAACAGTATGCTTTGTGACTATTTGAAAGTGAGTTACAACCACAATTCTTCTCTTGATTTTTGTGCCATCATCTCTCACATCCTCCAGGTTTTCTTCATGTATTCTGGTATCCATTTCTCCTGGATATTCTACAACAGTGGGCACTTGCTCATCTACAATAGCAGGCTCTGGTTCTTGCATTGTTTCTGTTGAAACATACTCTACTTCCTTTATTACTTCTTCAGATTCTGTGCCAGGATGATCTTCTTTAGGTTCTGGTGATACTTCTCTTGAAACTAAGGTACATGTTGTGGTTGTGACCTTCCTTTTTACCCATGTTCCATCAGCCAGTGTTTCTTCTTCTTCCTTTTCTGTAATCTTTGTTGCAACACCTGGATCTTCTGGACTTTCAACACCTGGTGCAAGTTCTACAGTATCTTCTAATACCTCTGTACCCACTGGCTTTTCTATTACCTCTGACTCTTCCACATCATCAACCATTTTCTTTATAGTAACCAGCTGGAAGCATTTCTTTGTTACACATTTTGTTTTCACCTTTGTACCATCATCCAAGGTATGTTCACTTTCACTTTCTTCTGTTCTACTCTCAACATCTCCTGGGATCTCCTGCACAACTGGCTCAGGCTCTTCCACTTTCTCCAACATGTCATCAGTATCTACAGCATCAACAAATTTACCTTCATCTTTCTCAAAATCAACAGGAATGTCTTCATCTTTGGATGCATCTGGTGATATTGGTTTTTCCATCAATGAAACAATTGTTGTGACAGTTTTCTTTCTCAACCACGTGCCATCTTCCTGTGTTTCTTCCTCCTCCTTTTCGGACTTTTTCTTCATTGTACCATCAGCATCTTCATCTTCCACACCTGGTCCAAGTTCAGTGATTGTCTCCAATATTTCAGTTCCCATGGGCTTTTCTACTTCTTCTGTTTTCTCCACATTGTCTATTACAGTACGCCTTGTGACTATTTGAAAGTGAGTTACTACCACAATTTTTCTCTTGACTTTTGTGCCATCATCTCTCACATCCTCAAGGTTTTCTTCATGTATTCTGGTATCCATTTCTCCTGGATATTCTTCAACAGTGGGCACTTGCTCATCTCCTACAATAGCCGGCTCTGGTTCTTGCATTGTTTCTGTTGAAACATACTCTACTTCCTTTATTACTCCTTCAGATTCTGTGCCAGGATGGTCTTCTTTAGGTTCTGGTGATACTTTTCTTGAAACTAAGGTACATGTTGTGGTTGTGACCTTCCTTTTTACCCATGTTCCATCAGCCAGTGTTTCTTCTTCTTCCTTTTCTGTAATCTTTGTTGCAACACCTGGATCTTCTGGACTTTCAACACCTGGTGCAAGTTCTACAATATCTTCTACTACCTCTGTACCCACTGGCTTTTCTATTACCTCCGAGTCTTCCACATCATCAATCATTTTCTTTATAGTAATCAGCTGGAAGCATTTCTTTGTTACACATTTTGTTTTCACCTTTGTACCATCATCCAAGGTATGTTCACTTTTACTTTCTTCTGTTCTACTCTCAACATCTCCTGGGATCTCCTGCACAACAGGCTCAGGCTCTTCCCCTTTGTCCAACATGTCATCCCTATCACGCGCATCAACAAACTTGCCTTCATCTTTCTCAAAATCAACAGGAATCTCTTCACCTTCGGGTGCATCTGGTTTTTCCATCAATGAAACAATTGTTGTGACAGTTTTCTTTCTCAACCATGTGCCATCTTCCTGTGTTTCTTCCTCCTCCTTTTCTGACTTTTTCTTCATTGTACCATCAGCATCTTCATCTTCCACACCTGGTCCAAGTTCAGTGACAGTCTCCAATATTTCAGTTCCCATGGGCTTTTCTACTTCTTCTGTTTTCTCCACATTGTCAATAACAGTATGCTTTGTGACTATTTGAAAGTGAGTTACAACCACAATTCTTCTCTTGATTTTTGTGCCATCATCTCTCACATCCTCCAGGTTTTCTTCATGTATTCTGGTATCCATTTCTCCTGGATATTCTTCTATTACAGGTTTTGGGGGTACCTCTTTTGTCACACAGGCAACCATTGTTTGACTTTTCTTTATCCAGGTTCCATCATTTGCTAGTTGCTGCTCATCAGTTGTTGTAGATGTTACAATGTTATCTAAATCAGGCTCTGCAACACCTGGCGGAAGTATGTACATAACTTCCTTGACATCTGTCCCAACAAGTCTTTTTTCTTCCGGATTTGTATTTTCAAAATATCTTACAGTTGTGACAGTCTTTTTAACAGTATTTCCATCACTATCTTTGTCAATATAGTCATCAACACTGGTTTCAGTAGACAGATTACCATCGGTTATATCACCAATTGCTTCCGCTAACTGACCTTGTAAAGTAATGTCATCATCATTTACTTGTAATAGTTCACTTTCTCTGTATGTGTCAGAATCTAAAAGTATATCCTCCTGTTTTTGTTGGGACAGAGGCTCTATTGGATCTGGGACTGGTTGTGGGATTTCATCAAAAAAGTGTTCTTCCCTGTTTATAATCTCAAAAGATTCTTCAGGGTAGTCAGTCACTTTTGGAATGTGATATTCTGCAATGTTTAAAGAAAATCACATTTCGTCTAAATGGTAATGAAAAATGTGGTTGTAAATTATCACAGCAAAAGCAGAAGGTGTGCAACAGTTATTGGCATGCCATAAAAAGCTTGTTTGAAATATTAGCTATGCCACAATTTATTTATAAATTTATCTTTCCGGTCCATGCAAATAAAGCAAATAGATGGCACTTCCAAACATGTGATGGAGGTACTACTGCATGAGGCATCTACTGCATTGAGAATGACTGCTTCATGTATCATTTTCGCAAAAATAATACAATCACAGTACATGTTTAGGTACAGAGAAAGCACAATGTGATAATACAGGAAGTTGACTTCACAGCCAGAGCTGTACAGCTGTACAGCACCAAGGCAGGAACAGATTCACAAAAAGCCTCACAACATGTCAAGCTGCTCTACTCAGTAAATAGTTATGTTATGTTTTAAGTTTCTATCTGACTGAGTTAGCTCACTGACTTGCTACAAAGCAGAAACTGTGATTATACGATAAAAATAAAACTGAATATAATTACAGTTAGATCCAGCATCCCTGTATCATAACTGCCATGAATGTAATTCCATGAAGTGGTGGGCAATATTCCCTCAGCACTGCTAAATTTCATCCGACATACTGCAAGCCAATTCTTTGGATACATGATCCCAAAATCCATATCTATACCGTGTGCTGCCTTCTCAATCATGAAATATACAGGGATGGGTAACTGTCTGAACAAATGGTTTTACAGCAACTAATTTCCTGACAGGACACTTCTACACCTATTCAATCATACCCTCTGTCATGCCAACACCCGCACTCACATAAATTACAAAATAAGATTGATCATTGTTTGTGGTTATGCATTTGTCAAAACCTCAGTCATATTTTTGTCATGAAGAATAAAGGTTGCTCAACAAAAGTAAAAGAACATTCGCACTAAAGTCATTTGCCCAGCTCACCCAGTCAAACTAAAAATAATGCACACATTCAGAACAAAATCAAGTGTAACAGTCCTGCTTATTCAAAGGGGCTTTTTGATGGGTTAAGTATTCAAATAGTTCTTTTGATATTTTTTCATGTTATGCCAGCTTCAATTCCAGTAAAAAATACAGTAAAAGATACAGAACAAACCAAGTTCATTAGTTGGCCTTGAGGGTATTGTTCTATAGAAATAGTCGTCAAACATGGGTCAAAATAAAGGCAAATGAAAGCCAAGTGTGTATTTTAAAGAAAGCCAAATTGTGGAGTGCAACACAACTGAATAAATGTAAGATGGACTATCTATTGCCATTTGTTGCAACAACACAAAAAGTTCAATTGCAAGATAATAAGTGGAGAAAAAAGAAACTTTGCATCAACAGAAAATTTTGATTTGACCACAAAGAGATACTAAATTTAAAGTCTTAAAACTCATCAAGTAGTTACTGCCAATTTTTAACTGCAGAAATGTTGCAAGCTTCACTAAAAAGACCCAGCTTATGAGATAAACAAGTGTGGTAGGTTTGAAAACACTCATGAAAAACAGAATAATGATGCGTCTTTTCAGGGATGAAACTGTTACAATCTTGCTAAAGCTGAACTACCAGCAAAATTAGCACTGTTAACAGATCAAATGCATTGGAATATTCATGGAGTTCCATTTTGAAACGGTTACATTTTTCTTTTCACTTGACAAATGTAAAACAAGAATTCATTGTAATAAGTTTATTATCTACAAACATAACAGTGTTCATGTATTTGTATAACATATACATGTGTAAAAGACGTAAAACATACTTAACAAATCAGAAGAATGTATCAGAATACTACATGTAATCTTTTTCTGCTCTAATTTTGAGAAAACTATATACAAAAGAACTGTACAGTTACCAAAAATGTACACAAGTATTCCAATCTAGCATTACTGTTAAAGTGTGTTAATGCACACCTATTAGTAATGGCATTAGATGTTTGTATGGGGAATTTTAACCACGCATAAATTTAACAGATTGCACAATCTAATAGCACATAGCGAATTGTCGTTAGGTTTACTTCACAATTTACTGTAAGCATTAAACAATGTAGGCATTTTCACATGATTGGTTACATTATTGGCAATTCAATAAACAACCAAAGAGAAGAGAACATAATAAACACAACATATACAGATAATAACAAATTGCAACAGTACGTTCTACTGGCTGGGATAAAACAAATCAAAATTTTGGAATTGATGTTGTCAGTGGATTATGCATCCAGTATGAGCCAAATGTTTCTTTTTGAGCCCAGTCAATAAGATTGAGACCAACACAAATACACAGAAAACATAGGTAACTTCACTGACAAACAAGGGAGCATGCTCTTAATATATAAATGTCAAAAGTACAGGACAAAGTATAACCTTTAACATAATAGAAGATGTTGTAACATGGATAAAAACAATAAACTCAAAAGTATATAATGGATAATTAAAACAGTACTTTATATTCAAATCATAATGAGGGATGTTCATATATAACTAAAGAAACAAAAAGGGACATAAAACAACAAAAAATGTTAAATTTATGTCAACTTGCCAACTTATTACTTCATCTCCCGTTGTATTACATTTACTAGAACAGTTACTTTACTATAAGTAGAAGAACAACACAGCTAACAGTACTTAAATTTTCAACATGTGACCATAAAAATTAAATCTCCTGGTACAGCTGCACCATATATGCACACTTGTGTGACATGTATTTTACATAGCATTAATGACATTATTCAGACACAAAGTTCAGAGGTTAAGCTCACCCTCTTCTTGAGGTGTTTGTCCCTCTGGTACCTCGGGGGTACTTTCATCAGCCTTTGATTCCTGCAATAACACCTCTGGGGTACTTTCTACTGTGGTAGTTGTGGTTTCCTGCACAAAGGTCTCTGTACCAGCAAGTTGAGCAGCAAGCTCCTGCTCAGAAATGTCTTGACCTGAAAAACACAGTACATCACCATTTCATTCTGAAGCAACAGCCAAGTGTTTAATAAGTATTTAAACAATAACTAATTTCATGTATAGTAATTGCAATTCCAAAGGGAAGTACACTGACCAAATACTTTTCTTTTTTAAATTTACCTTTTGTTTATATTTAAAGTTAGGTTAAAGTCAGTTGAAAGTTCAAGCAATATTCTGTATTAAAGGCCAATATGAATGCCATGACAATAGTCCATGCATGCATACACTAATTCTTATTCAAAATATTGTCACAAATATTTGCAGTTTTAGTGTTTGTAGTAAGATGCTATGAAACAGTTTAGGTATTTGTAAATATAAACATTAAAACAACAATTATGTTACTTGAAATTTCATTTGAAATTATATGTGTATTGTACAATCCAGTAAAGAAACAAATGCAAAAACATTTATAATACAGAGGATGCACACTGAGAAAAAGAAACAACAGACATTCCATAAATCACAATGATATTCACATGTACTTAAGACACAGAAGCAGGAACTATATGGAAGTCTTAAAAATATTTATATACATTTCCATTCTTTAAACTAGACGATTAAAAAGCAGTGAGAAACTCCCATAACGCACTGTGAAAAATAATGAATTTATCAATTCAAAAATTTGTTTATTTTGCTGTTGATGTTTTTAAAAGAAATGGTACATTTTTACAGTTAATGGGCAGGAAAACATTTCATCTCTCTCACATTATTCATGGGGATGTTTCACTAGGGCCGTCTTGTGGTTAACTAAGTATTTTTTGAGGGTAGGGAGCAATGTTTAGGGTTGGTTGTAGTTGGATCGGCAAAATATTGTCTTGTCTGTCTACTTGTCTGTCCTTGTCTGTCTACCTGTCTTGCCTGTCCTCTAGTTGTCACTTCCAGCCTTGTCCTGTACTGTGCACCATTTGTCTGGAAACACTTGCCAGCCTGTCGTAGTCAAGAACCTGGACACCACTTCATGACAGGCCATAAAACACAAAGTGACCATACTTGAAGAGAAACTGGCCTGTCGTAACATCCCCGACCTGACTTGGTCGCTTCCCATAAAGACGGGAAGTCTCCAAGTGTTTGGATGCAGAGTTGTTAACATCTCAGCAGGACAAGCTGGAAGCACACCAGGACAAGCCGTAAAGAGAAACCGACCAGGTGATTACAGCAACAGACGGCCGGGACGTGCATCGGACAGGACAGCTTCATTTTATCGATCCACAGCTTGTCTGTTATGCAATCAGTGGGTATGAAAGGTGAGTCAGTTTGCGGAATGCCTCAGTTGAATTTTCAACTCTTGCAGATTACATCTGCCAAAACTCTGCTCAAGACTTGGTTCGAATCCCAAAGGGCTTACTACGGAAAGCTAACCCAGTCCAAGTCTGGCCAGGCTCCCCAGGAAATGGCAGAGAGGCAGAACAGGATTCAGGACAAATTTAACTGCTTGAAACACACATCAGAAGGAACGGACTCAGCAGCAAATCTTCAGGCTTCAAGTCCCTGCAGACAGGAGCCGGTGGTAGAGCAGCCTCAGCTCAAAACATTTCATGAGGTTCCACAGATACTGACAGTATGGAGACCAGCATGTGATTTGACATAACACACCAGCCATCCACTGCCATCCCCGGTGTAGTGTCCCAGCCTCCATCAGTTGACAAGCAGGTCATGGATCAGTTTGCACAGTTGAAGACTATGTTCAGATCTTTCTTCAGCCTAAGGCAGAACACCAGAACAGCCTTCTACAACTACCTGGCATCTGAAGTTAAAAATTTGGAGGAAAGAGACTTTCAAACTTTCAGAAACAAGGCTGTGAAACTTTTAAGTGGGATACAGAGCAGGGCAGATGAAAGGACCCGCTCAGCCCCAGCAACCTACACTTTGTAGGAGCTCCAGTACCACTTCCACATATGTGCCATTAAGTTACTAACAGCCACAGCAACCAGCAGCTGCTGCCAAGGAATACATCTTGACTATTCCAGAAACATGATACCAGCAAGACAGGATATCCAACCAGCTTAACAAAGCCAAGTGGTGCCCAGAGGACAGCAACAGCCCAGAGGACCAGAGACTTCATACCTAGTTGTTGACAAGCAACAACCCGGCACCTCATTACAGCTACATATCACTATCAACCCAGCCAAGGCCTTAAATCCACAGTCAGTAACCTCTGTCACAGTCAAAGTTCACACATCTCAGGACTCCAGCCTTTTTGGGAATATACAGTCAGTCACGAGCTACCAGCAGATGGATACACTTCAACCATTTTCACCAAGTGATCCTCACCAACACACCACCTCTCCTCCAACCATCCAGCAGCAAGAGCCTCCTCAGCCAGCCCAGCCCCCACCCCCAACCCAGGCAGCAGCAGAAGTAGATTTACTGCACCTACCTACAATTGGTCTTTTTCAGGACTACCGTTGTGAGATGTCCTTTTCAGGACAACTGCTGATTTATCGGTCCTCAGAACCGCCTGAATCTTCCAAAAATAATTAACAAGCTGAATCTTAATTCCCAAAACAAAAAACATTTCACCATCCCACACCAAACATACGACCCCAAAACACAAGAAAAAATAGTCAGCCTCGGCAGGCAAGTACCCCAGCCCACAGGTACAGCTAAGTGGCCAACAACATTGAGATTTGGGAAAATCTTAGGAACAACTTCTGTTGTTCTACAAAAGATGTTCTGCAAAAGATTCACAGCCCATGATTTCTTATAAGTAGTTTTCATATTTTGAAGCCAAAGAAACAATTATGAGGGAGATATCAGGCCTATTTGATATGATGACACTCCTATTTGCCATTAAAGATTGATATGGCGGCCATTTTGTTTCCAAAACAAGGACACAATTACTCTCAGGCAAGCTTTCCTATCCATTTGCATTTTGTGCAAATCTGATGAAGCTAGCTGCAATACTTTAGGTTACAGAAAACATTAAAGATTTTAGAACAAACTTTAAAAGCTGAAAATTTTAAAAGTGTTGCCACGGCAACAGTTGCTGCTGGATACCCCCAAAACCTACTCAGCTGTAGATCCTCTTGAGATAAACATATTCTGAAAATTTAGTGAAAATCCATGCATGGGTTTAGGCTGTGGAAAAAAGGTTAAGACCTGAAAATCTTAAGTGTTGCCATGGCAACAGATATCACTGGATACCCCCAAAACCTAATTAGAGGATCGCTTGCAAAACAAAGCGATGGCAAAAACAATGCGTCCCGAAAAGGAGAAATAATAGCAGCTTAATCATGTAAGAAAGTTCTGCTTATAGCTCAACAAAGCCAGAATATAGGAAAAGTGGGTCTTGGGCAGGGTAGTTTTCTTGAATACAGTGTTTCAAAAATTTAAAACTTAGCTTGCACAGTTAAGGAGACAGAGGCAATTTGGTGTTTTGCACTTATTGTCACCATTTTTGGGAAGGGTAAACTTTTTTGGAAAATTGGATCAGCTACTCAGTAGCAGTTACCCTGTGGGTCCAAAATTTCGTTGAAATCGATCTATCTAGCATGGTTTTTGAGATACAAGCATTTTTGTGTTTTGCGATTTTTATGAAAAATTCGAAAATTCAAAATGGCCGCCATTTTTGGCGAGTGTAATATTTGTTGAAACATGGAAAGGCTAGTCTTCACAGATACCCTGTAGGTCAAAAATTTTGCCGAAATCCCACTAGTAAATTTTTATTTTATGAAGAAAATGGTTTCAAAAAGTACTCATATCACTTAGTATTGTTCTATATGTGTACCTTATGAGCCCATATTTCCAATCTTGTGTTTTGCATTTATTGTCAAAAATTTGAAAATTGAATATGACCCCCATTTTTGGGGAGGAGAAATTTTTTTGGAAAATTGGAGAGTAGTCTCTTTAGACACCCTACGGGTCAAAAATTTCGACGAAATCGCTCTATCTCACACGGTTAAGGAGATACAAGCAGTTTTTTTTTTTACTCGTTAAGAAAATTGATAATGCTTAATTAATCATCAATAACTAGGTCATTTCTTAACCTATCCCTGCCAAAATTTAATGTCGCCCAAATCTTTATATGCGGAAGGTATTTGCTAAATTTCAGGTGGATGATAAATAAAATGCTTTGTAAGTTATCCGGACAATGACACCCTTCCAAAAAACGCATTTTTGGTAATGTGACCTCTCTGATCGGTGAAAATGTCATTGTCATTGCGGAAGGTATTTGATAAATTTCAGGTGGATAGATAAAATGCTTTTAAGTTATCCGGACAATGACACCCTTCCAAAAAATGCATTTTTGGTAATGTGACCTCTCTGATCGGTGAAAATGTCATTGCAGCATATTCAAAATAATCTCCCAGGGCTACTGCATGCACCTGCCAAATATGAAAACAAGAGGAGAGTGCCCGTGAATGGGCACTGTGTCAGCTGACTGAATGTTTTTGATTTGTGATGGTGATAATGAGAGGAAAGCATAATTATCAGGGAAAGGGCTGTACAGAAATACAGTAAATGGTAACTGAACAGCATGTTTGAAAGATATTCCGAAGCTGACAGGACAAAAAAGTTGTGCCCTGCAAATGGTATTATGAAATAAAGTAACAAGGTAATTGTTTAAGTGTAAAAAGTAGGTTAAAAATATTTAAAGAAATACTATAAATGCAATATCCTCGTTCGACCATGAAGAAGGGGTCCAAAGGTCAAATCTGACCATACCAAAAGATTCCCAGCCAAAGAATATAGGATGGTTTACCATCCCAAACCTCTCGGACCAATAATAAGTGAGTCATAGGCACTTTTTAAGTTTGGCTATCCTTGTTTGACCTTGAAGGAGGGGTCCAAGGTCAAATCCGACCACACAAAAAAATTCCCAGCCCATGATTTCCTGTAGCTTGTTTACCATCCCAAACTTGTAGGACCAATAATAAGCGAGTTCTAAGCAATTGTAAGTTTGGCTATCCTCAATTGACCTTGAAGGAGGGGTCCCAGGTCAAATCTGACCACACCAAAAGAATCCCAGCCCATGATTTCCTATATGTTGGTTTACCATCCCAAACCTCCAAGACCAATAATACGCGAGTTATAAGCACTTTAAGTTTGGCTATCTTCGTTTGACCTGGAAGGAGGGGTCTAAGGTCAAATCCGACCACACCAAAAGATTCCCAGCCCATGATTTTCTATAGGTTGGTTTTCCATTCGAAACCTCTAGGACCAATAATAAGCGAGTCATAAGCACTTTTAAGTTTGGCTATCCTCATTTGACCTTGAAGGAGGGGTCCAAGGTGAAATCCGACCACACCAAAAAATTCCCAGCTCATGATTTTCTATAGGTTGGTTTTCATTCCAACCTCTAAGACCAATAATAAGCGAGTTATAAGCACTTTTATGTTTGGCTATCCTCATTTGACCTTGAAGGAGGGGTCCAAGGTCAAATCGGACCATATTAACAGATTCCCAGCCCATGATTTCCTACAGGTTGGATACAATGATTTACTCAACAGTGAGAACCTGAAAGAAGCTTTTGCTCAGCTATGCCATGACATAGAGGTCTGCAATTTCACTATGTTATAGCTGACTAAAATGTCTGTGAATAACATATTTAACAAAATACTCTAAATGTAATAGTTTTCAAGTTACAACTGATTTACTCAAGAGTGAGAACCTCAAAGTAACTATTACTCAGCTATGCAATGAGCTACATGTCTGAATTTTTTCTCTGTTATAGCTGACCTAAAAGTAGGTGAAATTTAAGCAAAATACTGTAAATGCAATAGTTTTCCAGTTACATCTGATTTACTCAATAGTGAGAACCTGAAAATAGCTATTGCTCCGCTATGCCATGAGCTATAGGTCTGTAATTTCACTATGTTATAGCTAAGCCAAAAGTAGGTGAACAATATATTTTAACAAAATACTCCAAATGCAATATTTTTCAAGTTATAAGTGATTTACTCAACAGTCAGTGCCTGAGAATAGCTATTGCTCAGTTGTGCCATGAGCTACAGGTCTGTAATTTCACTATGTTATAGCTGACCCAAAAGTAGCTGAATAACATATTTGCACAAATTTCTGTAAAGGCAATAGTTTTCCAATTACAACTGATTTACTCAACAGTGAGAACTTCAAAGTAGCTATTACTCAGCTATGCAATGAGCCACAGGTCTGGAACTTCACTATGTTATAGCTGATCCCAAAATAGGTGAATTGAAAAATTTTGTTGTAATTTTAATTTTTATTAGATAAATACTTACCATTTCCTGACCATTGCTATATGTTGGTGCCATCCAACTCACTGGCCAACGTTGAGAAACGTTTTAAGAAACCTTAAGAGGCCAGTGAGTGAGTGTGAACTAGCATGTCCCCCTAGTGGTCATGTGACCACGCTAGTAAACAACCTTCATTATTTTTGTTGCAGAAAATACTCCCCTAGTACTGAATCTGCGGGGAGGCAGGGGGGGACTATCCTGGTCAGGAAATGGTAAGTATTTATCTAATAAAAATTAAAATTACAACAAAATTTTTCAATTTTATTGCGAAAAATACACTTACCATTTCCTGACCATTGCTGAATGCAGCCTTCATGGAAGGAGGGCAGTACTAGAATTTAAAGACCCAGTACACCACTCTGCACAGCTATCATACACAGCACAAACCTATAGGCATTCAGATCCAAACTAACCTCCCAGATGAGGCAGTGGAACTGTTGAGCACTACAAAACAACACAGCCTTGTTGCTGTTGTTGTTGCTGTTGTAGGAAGGAAGTAATCATAACAGAGACTCACTACCTAGCCTACAACTAAAACATTATGAGAAGTTTACATTGAAATTTACATGCATACCACAACATATAAACTTCCAACAGTCACCACATACCATACAGATACCCTAAATCATAGTATGTAGTTGAAGTTCTCACAAACTGACAGTCATTGTCACAGTTGAATGTTGCATCTAGACAAACATCCAACACCCACACAGGTGACACAAATATTGGAAGTGTCATCAGCATATTGTGTAATTCCAAGCCTGAATGAAGTCAACAATTCTGCCTAATAAAAAGACAGATAGTATGACAGACATTCAGATGCAAATGTATACTAAAGTATCAAAATAGGTATCACACATATACTTATAAGATAACAAACTGTAGGACACAATATCAAAGTCTGACCACAAGCAAACCAAGCAGGTGAGACTGAAAATTGGTGAAAAAGTTATGGTTTCCAGTAACAGGCATCTGAAAATTCATATACAGAAACACTATACTAAAACCTAAAGATTCTTGCTTTGACTCGCTGCTGTTGAGAGTCAGAATTTGAGTTCTCCTCAGTCAAAAAGCTAGTCTGCCTACAGCAAGATAAGATAGTAGACCTGAAAATATCTGCTGTAAAGCCTTCCTAACTAGGCACAGACAAGACATAATAATTCCTCATTGAATCCTTTGTCCCAAGTAAAAGTATTTCAAAACCTCACAAGACAAAGAGATCTATCTTGAGTAAAACTGCTGTCCCAGTGATTGAGAGCTGGCATATCGACCGGCTTAACTGAAGTAGGCCCATCCAAAGCCAACTGAATCTTGGCTAATAAATGGCCAGAGCCACTTGTGAGCAATACTCATTCAAAGTAAGGGAAGACAAAGCTAACGAAAATACCCTTCTTCCTTTGCCTAATGCCAAAGTCAAAAGAAAGACCGTCTTGAAAGTTAATAACCTCCAAGAAATCTTCCCCAAAGGCTCAAACGGCTGTCTGGTGAGACCAAACAAGACCAGAGACAAAAGGTAAAGAAGGCTTAACCTATTGACTACTGGATTGTCTCTATAGAAATATGTCAACAATCTATACAGCTGAAGAGTTCTAGAGACTTATTCTCCTTCAAGGAAAGCAATCTACCATTGTTATTCTGAAACCAGCAATAGTAGATGGCTTAAGATTCCTTTCCTTAAAGAAATAATTAAGGAAATTTGCTACATCTAGAAAAGAAGTATCTGAGAAGTTCACCACAAAAAAGCCTCAGATGTGCATAGATTTACCAGGTCCCACAACCAAGAACATCCACCATGACCATCATGATTCAATCATGATGAATCTGCACCTGAAGGTGGTCATCTTCTAAATCACCTGAAGAATCCTTGGCTATCCTGGTGCAATCATGATGATTCTGCACCTGTAGGTGATCATCTTGAGTCACCTGAGGAATGAGAACCACTGGAAACAAACACAAAGCTGTCCAGATCCTCCCAAGAAATGAGTAATGCACCTGATCCCCAAGCCTCACAGTCTAAGAAAGGAAACACATACACTGGAAGCTTAAGATTCAGGTTGTTGGATACCAATGGCATAATGATTGAACTCACCAGCAAGGGAAGCCTTAAAAAGGAACCTTTGTGGAACAGATCCACCAGATCCCAAAAATAAGACATCCCTAGCCACTCTGATGCAATCCAGATGATTCTGCACTTAAATCTTGGAGTAGCCTTTCTTAATAGCTACAAAAAGAATTTTCTTGACTTTCCTGAGATCTTTGACTTATCCAGATAACCTCTCAAGACTCTCACTGGACAAAGAAACCTATCTTGCACCAAAGCATGATCTAAAGAAAGTTCCAAAGCAGGAATGACTACAGGTTGAAAATCAAAGGAGCCTTAGAAGCCAAATGATTCACCTGCATCACCTGAAGAATCAAGGTCACAGGACCAACAAACTGTCCAGTCCATCCCAAGAAAAGTTGAAAAAGACAAGCTTGTGGTTCAAACTAGTTGCAAAACAAACCCATCATTGGTGATTGTAATCAAAGACAGATTTGATTGAACACCTGAATCAGAATAGAAGATTCAAAAGTCATCCAAAACACATTCAATTTGAATCATCTTGACTCTCATGAACAAAGAATTTGTTGGAATATTTGTATACCCTGGGAAGTGATATGCCTGAACCTGAACCCATGGCATTCGTCCAAGGAATGATTATTCAGATAAGAAAAACATTCCTGAAAGTGGATACCTCCCTACCTGTTCAGATAGGAAACCACTGATGAAATATCTGGGGAAATCAACAGATTCAGAATCCGAATCAGACCTCCAAATGATTCTAAAGGTAGTAGCCCTGTTACTGTGGAGTCTTGAGCCCTCATGATACAACAGACCAATGGCTGTTTGATGCCATAATTGTGCATCCCAACCGTTAAAGAAAAGATCTAATAACAGAAGGAGATTGTGCTCCTTCTGATGAAGTACAGGGAGCTCCTGCAAACTGAAGATGATCCCTAAGAACCTGAGAACAGAAAAACTGGTACATTATCTGTGTATAATGTGTGGTATCTGTGGTACATAGCAGCTAAACAAATGACCCAATGGCACTGTTTTGTCCTATGAAGCCATACCGCCACCAAAGAAATGGCTTCCTTAGAAACCATTAGCCGGAGAAAATGCTTTGCTATGAGTGAAGAAGTACCCTAAGGTGGAATCTGCAATCCAAACTAAAAATCCTGGTGCTTTAGACAAGATGTTGTTTTTTTTTTTTTTTTTTTTTATATAAGCTGGTGAACACCCAATGCCTTCTACTGCAGCCATCAGGTTCACTATCCGTTGATACAATAGTAAAGTCGAAAATAAACCATTTCCAAGAGCAAAGCAATGAAATGGTCTATATATTGGTAAAGCATGATGCGTTCTTATAGATCCCACAACCTCACCATGGACTAACATAGCAAACAGGCAGTGAACCGGTGTGAACTGTCATCAACAGGGAAGTGAAGATAACAATTCGCGTGAATCTGGCTATGGAAGAATGCAACTGCACTGTAAGGAAACGCGTTAACACACCCATTCACTTACAAGTAACAACTCGCAAAAAAACCCAACAATATGAAAATAAGGTACTTAATTAGGCTTATTTACCTCAACTATTAGCGGTAGCCATCTCTTCCCAGCTTATCACAACCGATAAACTGTAAAATTGTAGCGATATCACCATCTTACTGGTGTTATCGCCCTTTTGTCGATCATTTCATACACAGCTTTTATGCAAACTGATGTCTCCCGCATTTTATTCATTTATTCTTCAAACACATGTGCACAACTGCTTTAGGAACATGAATAAGTAATCCTTCCTGCTACTGTTGCTTCTGTAAAAAGTAAAGTATGGTTGAAAGAATCCTCTTACTATGTTGAGATGTAAAATGTAGAATATCTGCCACTAGTGGACAAACATTCCTCCTAAAGATTACCCCCAACCCCTCTAAGACTTACAGAGGAGGAGAGTTTGAAACAAAGTTGGAGGATTAATTATCATAATGGGAACAAAAACTGCCCTGGGGCACTAAACCCTTTTCTAGCCATGAGTAGGAGTTTACTCCTTCCCAGACAGAGGAAACACTATACCCGAGATCACAATATGAAGTTTTCCTGGACATTTGACCAAAAGTTCAGCAGGAGAAAACCTCATTAAGAGTGAAAAATGCACTTTTATTCTACCAAAATCATGTAAGAGATAAGATAGAGAAAAGTAAGACTTGTAACACTCCTGATAAGTAACAAGTTGAAGACTGATCCCAGCACTGCCCAACAAACAATTCCTGACTACTGAGGCTGTAATTGCAAACTCTGCACACAGCCCAAGGCATAAAAGAAACTCTGTGAGATCCTGCAATCCTTAGCTCCTTGAAGACGTCCTGCCAGAGGTCCTGTTAGACCACTTCAAAAAATTATCCAGGCTTTAACATGCTCTCTGCAGCAGAAACCCAGAGAACCTGTATTCCCGAATAATAAAATGATAATGGCTACTAGTTCATAAGTACCGGTGCCGGTCTAAGAGCAGCCGAAAAACCGGTAAGAAACCACAGAAACAAATGCCCATTACTGGGATGAATCACAGCTCCGGGAATCTGACAAACCGATTTCTGACCTTTTGGGAGGTATGGAAACTCGATTGTATTCGGATGACGTCATGCAGGTATTTTCCTCCGTGAAAAGTTTCGACTGAACCTCACCGGAGGAAATAAACGGTGTAAAAGATCCACTCTGCATCCGGAACTTGCCCACGATGTAGCCTCCAAGAAAATCAATGATGTCTGCCACCACGGGGAATTCCAACCGGTGGCCTATTCGGTAGAGGAAGATGTGGTGAGATCTTTGCTACCAAACGCCTGGCTATACGAACCCGACGTGTGATAAGCTTTGTGACAATCGAATTGTCTCCATCGTTTCCTTTGTCGCCTAGCAACATGTAAACTGTCCCTGCCGGAGCTAGTATGACTGCCGACAGTTTCAGTGTTAATAAATGAAGTAAATCTTCAAAACTGCATAAAAAGAACTCCCATATGATGTAATACGAGAGTTATGAAGAAAAACAGGCATTCTGAGCAGCAGAAGATCTTCATCCAGCGACAAACATCCCTGTCGCCATTTTACAAAAAGTGGTAAACAATCCGTGAAGAAAAGTCTACAAAAGCACTTTTCCTCTGTGCTTTTCCTCTTAATTTTGTCCTGAGAAGACATAGTCAACACAGACGTCTTATAACAGAACTCAAAACCACAAAAAGTCCAAATACTTAATAAAAATCCGAAAAGAAAATAAACATCCACACTCTAGGATGGCCAACAAAAATAATGAAGGTTGTTTACTAGCGTGGTCACATGACCACTAGGGGGACATGCTAGTTCACACTCACTCACTGGCCTCTTAAGGTTTCTTAAAACGTTTCTCAACGTTGGCCAGTGAGTTGGATGGCACCAACATATAGCAATGGTCAGGAAATGGTAAGTGTATTTTTCGCAATAAAATAACATATTGCAACAAAATAATCTAAATGCAATAGTTTTCAAGTTATAAGTGATTTATTCAACAGTGATAACCTAAAAGTAGCTATTACTCAGCTATGCCATGAGCTACAGGTCTGAAATTTTACTATGTTATAGCTGACCCAAAAGTAGCTGAATAACATTGAGAACTTCAAAGTAGCTATTACTCAGCTATGCAATGAGTCACAGGTCTGGAACTTCACTATGTTATAGCTGACCCCAAAATAGGTGAATAACATATTGCAACAAAATACTCTAAATGCAATAGTTTTCAAGTTATAAGTGATTTACTCAACAGTGATAACCTAAAAGTAGCTATTACTCAGCTATGCCATGAGGTACAGGTCTGAAATTTTACTATGTTATAGCAGACCCAAAAGTAGCTGAATAACATATTTATACTAAATTCTCTAAATGCAATAGTTTTCAAATTACAAATGATTTACTCAACATTGAGAACTTCAAAGTAGCTATTACTCAGCTATGCAATGAGTCACAGGTCTGGAACTTCACTATGTTATAGCTGACCCCAAAATAGGTGAATAACATATTGCAACAAAATACTCTAAATGCAATAATTTCCAAGTAATAAGCGATTTACTCAACAGTGATAACCTAAAAGTAGCTATTACTCAGCTATGCCATGAGCTACAGGTCTGAAATTTTACTATGTTATAGCTGACCCAAAAGTAGGTGAACAACATATTTAAGCAAAATACTGTAAATGCAATAGTTTTCAAGTTACAACTGATTTACTCAATAGTGATGACCTAAAAGTAGCTATTACTCAGCTATGCCATGAGGTACAGGTCTGAAATTTTACTATGTTATAGCTGACCCAAAAGTAGCTGAATAACATATTTATACTAAATTCTCTAAACGCAATAGTTTTGCAATTACAACTGATTTACTCAATAGTGAGAACCTCAAAGTAGTTATTACTCAGCTATGCAATGAGCTACAGGTCTGAGATTTTACTATGTTATAGCTGACCCAAAAGTAGGTGAACAACATATTTAAGCAAAATACTGTAAGTGCAATAGTTTTCAAGTTACAACTGATTTACTCAATAGTGATGACCTAAAAGTAGCTATTACTCAGCTATGCCATGAGCTACAGGTCTGAAATTTTACTATGTTATAGCTGCCCCAAATGTAGCTGAATAACATATTTATACTAAATTCTCTAAATGCAATAGTTTTGCAATTACAACTGATTTACTCAATAGTGAGAACCTCATAGTAGTTATTACTCAGCTATGCAATGAGCTACAGGTCTGAAATTTTACTATGTTATAGCTGACCCAAAAGTAGCTGAATAACATATTTATACGAAATTCTCTAAATGCAATAGTTTTCCAATTACAACGGATTTACTCAATAGTGAGAACTTCAAAGTAGCTATTACTCAGCTATGCAATGAGCCACAGATCTGAAACTTCACCATGTTATAGCTGATCCCAAAATAGGTGAATAACATATTGAAACAAAATACTCTAAATGCAATAGTTTCCAAGTTATAAGCGATTTACTCAACAGTGATAACCTAAAAGTAGCTATTACTCAGCTATGCCATGAGCTACAGGTCTCAATCTTACTATGTTATAGCTGACCCAAAAGTAGCTGAATAACATATTTATACGAAATTCTCTAAATGCAATAGTTTTGAAGTTATAAGCGATTTACTCAACAGTGATAACCTAAAAGTAGCTATTACTCAGCTATGCCATGAGGTACAGCTCTAAAATTTTACTATGTTATAGCTGACCCAAAAGTAGCTGAATAACATATTTATACGAAATTCTCTAAATGCAATAGTTTTTAAGTTACAAGTGATTCTACTCATGATGGAAGTTACTGAAAAGCCCAAAAGTAGCTATTACTCACTTAGCTATTGAGACAGGCACCCAACTTACTCACCATATTGTAGCTATGAAAAAAGTAGCTGAATAACATATTTTAACAAAATGCTCTAAATGCAACACTTTTCAAGTTATAAATGATTTTATGCATGATTTCATGAATTTTAATGCATTAAAAATTATTAAAAAAATTTATTAAAAAAAAAGTAAGACAGATCCAGGTCTCATACTCACACAAGAGAATCTACCTCTGGCCTAGTACATATATGCAAGATATGAGAGAAATCCCTGCAATAGTCACTGAGAAAATTATGATTAAGTGTTGAAATTTTCACACTTTTGGTGGGGGTACCCCCCTTGTAATGTCTCTAGAAAACAGACGAACAGACAGATTTGCATGCCTTGAACAATTTTTCATCCTCGATAGATAAGGTATCTTTTAAAAAAAACAGCACGTCTCTAGGCCTTGTAGTTTAGGAGGAGAAGTTGTTCACGCGGACGCGTACGCCCACGCCGCAGAGTGATGACATAATGTCAGCTGACTGACAAGTCAGCTGACATAAAAATCCGCCTTATGGCTGTGAAGCTATTGCAAAAAGAAAATGTGGATTTGGTGGAGTCGCTTCTCCCATATACAAAGAAGCGTCCCTCATGGGACGCTTAATCATCTCTAAATCCATTTGGGGTAAACATATCCTGAAAATTTAGTGAAAATCCATACAGGGGTATAGGCTGTGGAACACCCAAACTTTAAGACCCGAAAATATAAAAAAGTGTTGCCATGGTAACAGTTGTTTCCAGATACCCCCAAAACCTAATCAGCGCTAGATCCTCTTGGGGTAAACATCCCTGAAAATTTGGTGAATATCCGTGCAGGGGTTTAGTCTGCGGAACACCCACAATGTTTAAGACCCAAAAATCTTAAAAGTGTTGCCATGGCAACAGTTGTTACCGGATACCCCCAAAACATAATCAGCTCTAGATCCTTTTGGGGTAAACATACCCTGAAAATTTGGTGAAAATCTGTGCAGGAGTTTAGTCTGTGGAACACCCACAAAGTGTAGTTTTCATCAGTCACATACAGCACTTAAAACAATGTTAAAACAATGTCTCTGACCTTTGGCCTTTGCTCCATTGTGCCCAGTAAGATCCTGAATCTGCTTACCAGGACTCCGAACGCATGCTCCACAACCCTCCTACCTCAGGAGATCCTGTAGTTTGCATTTCTCTCTTCTCTTGTGATTTGCCTTCTGCTGTAGGCTTTCACAAGCCATGGCATCAAGGCGAAGGTTTCGCCACCCAGCAAGAAGTGGTGTACATCTGGTCCTCCCTCTCCCAGGGGTTCAGGTGGCGGAAGCCCAAAGGTGCCATCCTCAACTTGCTGCTGTTAAATATTGTACATCTGTTGAAGAACCACTTGACCCAACATCTACCCAGACCAATCAGTATTCTGCATCGAGAACGGCTAGCAGCACCAGGAAAAGAAGACATTGTAGTTGTAATATTCACTCACAGATCACTTTGGCTTCTTCATGGCAATATGTTTTCTGTCCAGTGGCCAGAGAGCATGGGGAACATTCCATCTGATTCTGATTCCAGTCATCAGGAAAGGTGGGGCAAATCAAATACTCTTCCTGGAATTCATCAAGGATGGCCCAGCAGACCTTGGAGATGAATTTACATCTGGTGGTTTGGCCAACCAGCCAATGATACTGCAAGGATGTGTACGTTTCTCTTGTTGTCAGGAGTCTCAGCATTATTGCCAGTTTTAGTCCTACTTCTAGGGGCTTCCTGAAATTGGTGACTTATTTCTTGGTGCAGCGGTGCATGCGTTTTTCAATACGGTAAAAAAATACAGGTGGCATCCTGACAAAATTCTAGTAACCTGGGATATCAGTCTGTATTAGGTCTGCCATGAGGGTTCTATAGCATCTTCTTTCTTCTAGTTGAAGGATACAGGGTAAGACCCAGGGGTTTTGTGGCTTTCCTCTTCTCCTAGGTGATGGTGGGAGCTGTGGTGAAGGTGTATGGCAGGTGCTAGTCCTGGGTTCAGATACTTCCTTTTTGTCTGCAAATCACAATGAAAATCCAAATAATTAAACTCAATAAATACAAAAGGACCCTAAGCTTCTGTAGAAAGTCACTCTGATGTGTAGCTGGCATCTTTGTAGTGATAAATGATGAGTTACAGCAGCCAGAAGGGGTTTATATAGTGTAGGTTTGATCCAGACTCGCGATCCAGACTCCAGAAATGAATTAGTCCCGTTGGGGTGGGTCAGGACACTGCTCCAGTTTTTGCCAGTTTGTCACGGCTTGTCGTGCTCCGATACAGTTTGTTGGTTAGAGGTTTAGGGTTTGTGCTGGTAGTTGCCCGTCTAGCCCTGAAACAAACACCCCGACCCCAAGTCAAGTCGGGAGGTAGATCCAGTAGTATGTCCTGTCAGGGAGGTGAAACTGACCCAAATTTTTTGTGCAAATTTTCGTTCCCGACTTTTCTGACCCTTGGGTCATAGAGTCACTTGTAGTGTCGGCTCCAGTGGAACACCCTCATTAGTGAACATACAGTTGAACACATAATCTGACAAAATAGACCGTTTTAGTAGGTAGGAATCAAATCCATGGGAATAATTTAAAGACCAGCTTAAGGAATATTGGCTTAAAGTATACTGTGTAAATTTAAAGGACATATTCAATGTCATGTACAACATATATGTTATGAGCTTGTTATGAGATAGAAGACTAATACAGAATCCATGCAGGTTCTGATCTGAAAAAAAACCTGCAAAGTTCAAATGTTTAAAATATAAAAAGTTTTGCAATAGGGAGGTCTTGCCCAAAAAGTAGCTAGTTTGACTTCATCTGGAGACAGACATGTCTTGACGTTTAGTGGAAATGCACAGAGATGTTGTCAGTAGAGTTTGCTGAAACTGTAAAAAGTAGCAGGCAAGACATAAGTCATTGTAACAGTAAATTTTAAATGGGCATAACAATGGTCGTTACCGCAAAGCCCCCAGCTGAACCAGAAGCTAAGGTTGAAAGGCCTTGGAAAATGGTGACCCAGAAGCTAAGGTTGAAAGGCTTTGGAGATGATTTAAGTTTCTTCCTAAAGGAGACAATAGAGGAAGCAGAATGAACATCATCAGGAAATTCAATCCAGATTGTAAGAGCATCTAAAACAAAACTATGATCAAATTGCTTCTTAGATTTATATAGGGAGAGACTAAAATGTGGACTTTCCAGGAACTTTCTATCCGGTCTTCCTCGTCTTGTGTATTTGCTGCTTAAGGGGATCAAATATGGACTGATGTAGCTAGAAGACCACAACTGAGAAACCTGTAGACAAGTATAGCCATCTTAAGCATAGAGCAGTGTGAATACTACACCAAACAGTACAAAAATGGATAACTATAATGAACAACACTGAAACAATGACAGACCAGTTATAGCTACATAAGCAACAACATATAAATAATTATTATAAATAAATTTACAAAATACACCAATAGGCAAAAGACTGTGAATTACAGGAAAGCTATCAGCAGAAAGATTTTCATATTGTTAATTTTGTTTATTTGCGGACTTAATAACATTTCTTCAAATGTGATCAGAGGGGATGTTATGCCATAGTATGAAGAAAAGTGTATTCTGAAAAAAAAGCTTAAAATACTTGCATCTTGAGATAATCCTGGAATATTAAATGTCATCATCCACACCAGGATGTAATGTTTTGGGGTACATTTATTTGTTGTTTGTGCTCAAGATAACTCCAAAAGTAAGAAACATCCAAAAGTATACACAAAAATCTTGAATGTACAAAGGTCCCGTATTTAATTTAGTTTTAATGACTTCAGCTTTCTGGTTGACATAACTCCAAAGCTTATGAGCAAATGTTATGAAATTCCTATGTGGGTAAGGTCTGGCCATTTAGGAAGAAGTGATTAGTCACAAGTCTCAACTAAATACTTATTTTCTGATATAGCAAAAGGACAATAGATGCCAATGTTTACTGGAGTGTACCTAGATGAACAGTACATTAAAGTATACTTTCTTTTCTCTAAGTTAATTGCACTTTTCTAAATATAAGTTGACATATGGCATAAATACTGATAGAAAGGGAGAAATTGACTTGGTAAGAAACAACAATAAGAACACCTTAAGTAGCCTTGTCAACAGTAAAACTCAGTATAACAATGAATAGATGTCCATGCTGAATACAAATGATGTGCACCGGACCAGATATCATACAGAGTGGGTACATTTTGAAGCTTATTTCTATGGTAACAGAAATTAAAATCAACAAAAAGAACATTGAAGTAGTCATAAATTGCTTCATAAAACGCCCACAAAGATTATCAGATGCCGGACATGACTAATATTCAAGTGATCAACAAATACTGGCAAAGGCATGTAATTTACAACTGACAATCTCTGTGGAACATACGAAGAAGCCATGTTTTGTACCTGAGACAGATCTACTAGACCTTGTGCTAGTTTTTGCCACACAAGTTTTACGAAGGAGAATCCACTTTTCTCCATCCCATATTTCTTCAGTCTCATATTCAGGTGAAGATGATTCTGTAGTCGATGAGCCGGCTGAACATAATGCGAGTCAAAAATAGAGTTAGCATGGGGTCTAATATTGCAAAAGATTGGTGGTTTTAATTTGATATGCCGTGAAAATTTATGATTATCCTTATTAATCATCTGATCTGTAGTCTACACTGAAAGAAAGTTAACTTTTAAATTATACCGTTTTATCAGAGGGCTGTGAACCTAGAACTGTGGCAACAATGAGGTAAGCACTGAACCGACTTTAAGACCTGACCACTTTGTGAAAGTTATTTAGTTTATTTTGAAGATACCCAGATGATAAATTCCTCATTTAATAACTATGAAAACCTAAAAATACCATTTCATGTCAAGAATGTATCAACAGAAAACATAGATGGAATCATCAAAGCCAAAATTAAAAGTAGATTAAAATAAAATTTTGTAATACAACCGGGGTGGATCGAGCCTTAAATAAGCAGGGGTTCGTGTGAGGTGTGCCAGAGCTAGAGAATCCTGGCTAAGCTTTGGGTTTACTGTTGAACCCCCTTTAAATTTTTCAGGGGAGGGGAGGAGTGTCGAACTCCCTGAAGTCCCGCCTCTCTGGATCTGTTATTGTATAAGCAAAATGGCCAATAATTTATTGTTTAATACATCTTATATTTGAGCTGTGCTAATTTTCTCCTTAAGGGATATCAAGAAGGTACATCTTCATTAAAGCAAGATCCCCTTATGTTATAAATCAATGCAAAAAGCTGCCTTCAAAATGGACAATTATTTGAATGAAATTTCAAAAGAAGATTTCTTATATTTTGTTGGATAAGCATGTAACAGGGCAAATCCTTCAAATTCTCACTGTTGACACCCATGCAGAGAACAATGCTGAAAAGACATGCTCAAATGTCCCACTAAATTAGTACACTGAATGAGGCAAACAACACACATACCAGGGTAACCAGGCTATATAGAATGAGTGTGTTGTAGGTTTGATTTTCACAAGAGCCATCACAAAATGTTCAGATATTGAACGTTTCATACTTTAAATGTGCTTTGATGAGTTTGTATGAATACGGTTCATTTCAATGTCTCGTTCTTAGAAATACTATAAAAATTAGGTTATATAACAACTAAGTTAAAACAAAGGAAATACCTGAAATTTTAACAAACAGAAAAGCAAACTCTCTGGTATCTTTTCAATTACAGACTGCAGAACTGCTTTAGTTATCATGTTCATTTTACATGATTTATAAATGAATTTCTACTTGAACAAAACTTGAATAATACATTCACACATTCTTTATATTTTGGGAGGATTCTTATTTTGATCTTTTTATAACCTCATAATATTGTGTGTTTATAAGTACAGAGCTCCAATAGAAGGCAATTAAGATATGAATGAAATGTTTGTTTGGTTTTTCATCCAGGTGAAAGGATACAATATTCCTGTGTGAAGGAGTAGTGTGGTCAAAATAAGAAAACAAATGGATGTTAGTTTATTTATTTTGGGTTTTATGTCGCTTTCAATATTGTACAGGTCATATCAAAAGGGGTATTTTTTGGGGTAGAGGAAACCAGTACATACAGCTGGTCAAGGTTCTGTACTGTAAACTGCCGACTATCAGTGTAAGAAACTACAAACTATACCACATATGGTAGGGGGTTTGAACCGCCGACCTCAGAGGTGGGACACAAAGCAAGGACACAAATAGTTTGTAAGGTCTCCTCACCAAAAATATATCTTAAAAACACGTGAAACTGAGGGTGAAATACAGAGCCAAGTATTCATACTGTGTATACGGGTCCATAAGCAGGTATTCGTATTTAAATATGAGCCAAATGGGGGAACAGGTGAAGGGTGTCCGCCTAGGGTTTTACATTCTGCTCAACTGCCATAATGGCAAGGCAAATATGATGGTAAATGT
The DNA here is from genome assembly GCA_964017235.1 of Sabellastarte sp. h YS-2021. NCBI lineage: Eukaryota > Metazoa > Annelida > Polychaeta > Sabellida > Sabellidae > Sabellastarte > Sabellastarte sp. h YS-2021. Next base: position 76,070,689 of record OZ024931.1, read on the forward strand.
AAGTAGATGTATATGTACATTGAAATAAAATGTCAAATATCTGTGAGAATAAGGAAATTTATGTTAAAAACTAAGGCTGCGTCCGGGTGGTTGGTATTCACGAGTGGAGTTGATTTGGGAAGATTTCGAGTGCTTTCTGGTCCACCCGATCGTCGTTAACTACTATAACATATTATATTGTCGCCCACTTTATCACGTTTTTTAGGATGATAAAGAATGTCAACACTGCAAAATGGCAGAATTCTTCGTATATTTGGAAATTTTATATAATACTCCTCATTTTATAACAATATAATAAGTTTTGATTGCCTTTCACCACTATTTTAATGCTAAGACATTGTTTCCGGAAACCACCGTTTTGTTTATGGAGAGGAAAAACACGCGAATACCGAACTGCGAGACAAATTTGCGTAGCTCGGGTACCGGGGTGGATTTCAACCACTCGTCACAGCCTTATTAAAAACAAATGTCTGGAGGACAGTTGTCTGGTAATAAGGTTGCACCTGGGCTATGTATGGAAATCTTTTGATACTTTTACAAGAATCCAGTTCACTTGTTTTCACTCAGTATTTCAACATAGCCCATTCTTGAGTGACTGTGTATCCTGTCAAAGCCTTAGCTTGAAAGATAAAAAACCAATGCACAGATGGATTCTGTACATCAGAGTTAATGATCAAAAATCAGCTAGACATTGTGTCTAGATGCAGTGTTATCCCCAGACAAGATATGGTGTATAACATAGAAAGAATCAGCCATTCTGAAAATAGCTGGTGACACACCGAAGATATCTTTGTGTATGCCAAACCCTAGGTCCAATAATAAAGAAGTTATAAGACTTTTGTAGGGTTGTAGCTGAAGGTAAACTGTAAGCAGGAACTGATTTTTTTTTTTGGACAAAAGCAGAAAATAAAGCAAAAGACTGAAATCACTCAACCTAGATTAGGCCAGAAAGAGTTGAACAACTGTAGGGTTACAATGTTAAATATCTATATGCTGCAAAGAAATACTAAATCTATACTGAAGAGGGTTAGATCAGTTGAATTATATACAAATTACTCCACATATAGACTACAAGAGCCATCCGGCGACATCTGCCAATCTGCACAGATAGAAGCATATGATTATAGCACATGATTTAAGCAAGTACCTGTGTGATCTTTCGAAAGTTGCTCTGTGGGTGATGGGGGTGGGGTTCTGGGCTTTTCTTCTTGAAGATCCTCCGAAATCACTTCTGTGTGCACAGATTATTAATATACACAAAATCAGCTCAATTCAGAACAAAAAAGGAGGATTTTAAGCACAGAGAATGAAGCAAGTATAATGCACAGAAAACAATACTCTGAAAATAAAGTGCAAGACTACTTCATATTGTTTTTCCACTTATCAGTCGTCATTAATGTGACTAAAACATAAATCTGGTAAAATTGCTCAGAATTCAATAGAATTTGGAAGCAAAAAGATTAACATAAGGTAGTACAACCTTAACACAAAAATGTTCACTACCTTGATCGAAGCTGTGATACATATTTTGATAATGCACACATAACTGAGAGGAAATTTAGACCCGTCATCTTTGAAATTCATGTCTATTAAAGGTAACACAAGCACCAACATTTTGTGATTATTTATATCATTTTTGTTTCACAAAATGTAGTACTGAAAACTGAAATTTAAACAGACAAGGTTGGAAACAAAAGGGTAGAACAAAGAACATTATTCATTCAAATAGAGGCATACCATGTGACATAACAGTATTCATGCATATAGTATAAATCGAGCACTAATGTAATCTACAAATGCAATCATAATCTATACCATACAATACTGACTTTTTGTTACTTAAAAATATTTAAAGTATTTGAAACATGACTTAAAGCATTTAGTGATCTATGGCTGTATATCACATTACAATCTGATAACAAATCTAGGACAAATTCACCAAATCATCGAGTAATTGACCACAATGTATATAACAACCAGGACAGAGTCACATGAAAAATACCTTGCTGACTGTCTTCAATGACAATGGGTTCCTCACTGGATTCCGAAAATCGATCATCCATCCCCTGGAGACTTTTCTCTGTTTGAGCCTGGATTATGTCAGCTTTAAATGGACAAATAATGGACCAGTCTGATTTATTGGCATACTTACAGCGAAGAAACCCTCTCAGTGACAAATAACAAAACAGTAGATGTGGTATACTGAGGTTTTAGTCAACAAGTTCTTCAAATTGAAACCGTAAAGACTGCAAAAACTTAAACAAAATCATGTTGGATTAAATAATTAAAGGCTGTTATGAAGAAGGAATTTTTAAAAATATCAATACTGATTAGGAATTATGTGCATTTACAACACATAAAAAATCATTACAATTAAGAATGGTATTCAGATTTCAAGCAGGTTCTACTGAAAATACACTAATTTCTCTGATATATTATATGCATCAAAGGACAATTTTATACCACTTCTACAGTTTCTTCAACTGATGATTGTTCACTTTACTTTGTTAGTAATCTTATTTGAAAAGAACCAATACCACATTAAACCATTCTACTATAACAATTATGCGGTCAGATCACATATTTAATGTTAAACATGCAGTTAGTTGTAACAGAACAGATACACTGGTTGAAAAATTATAACATCGAACAAACTGAGCTGTCACAGGCAAAAAGAAAACTTTTACTATGATCTCAAACCTAACTCTGATTTGTTAATGAAAAACCTACCTGTGTATAAAATAGACACAACCAAATTTCATCATAACTTAAGACAAATTTTCTAAAATAGCCAGCCTCGGCAGGCAAGAACCCCAGCCTGCAGGTACAGCTAAATGGCCAACAACACTGAGATTTGGGAAAATCTTAGGAACAACTTCTGGTGTAAGAAGTACAGAGAACCCACAAGATGTTGTACAAAAGATTCACAGGCCATGATTTCTTACAAGTAGTTATCATATTTTGTAGCCCTAGAAGCAATTATAAGGGAGATATAAGGCTTTTTTGATATGACGACCCTCCTATTTGGTATTAAAGATGTGATATGGCAGTCATTTTGTTTCCAAAACAAGGACACAATTACTCTCAGGCAAGTTTTCCTATCCATTTACATTTTGTGCAAATCTGATGAACCTTTATGGGCTGTTGTTAAAAACTATCTGTACTTAAAATGACAAAAGTGTCCTCAATTATTTTCTGGCATACTTACATGTTTTTTGATGCACATGATCTTATGGTCTTGCATCAATTTAAAAATGTTGCGATCTGCACAACCAACACTCCAAGTATATCTCTCAGTAAATTTAACAATCACTAATTTGAAAATTTTAAGTGTACCTATGTAAGTGGCCACTGTACCATCCTTATATGACTTACAGGTCAGAAGATGCAATCCAAATAGTCTGATCTCATATCACTTTAAACAATGCAATAATACCAAACATTTCCCTTGAAAATTGTTATATTTTTTACCAGAATTACCCCCCTTTACATTAACCAACAAGGCCTCACAATCACTGCTTTAATGCAGAGAATGTATGAAATAAATGTCCAGCTATCTTCTCAGACTAACGCAAATTCTGAAAACCCCCCTCTGTTAATCACTTGGATGTAAATACTGCAGTACACCACTGGATTATGGATTATGTTTGAGGTCACAAGGTGCAGCTCATAACCTGTAACATACTAAAAACCTTTAGAAGATCTGGGAAAGCTGAAGACCCACTCAAGACTGACTTGCTTGCTTTCACTTGTTGTGCTTACACTACACATCTTTGTGCAATACCTTTGAGGTCATCAGTGATGACAAATTGCTGCTCATCACTGGAACTTGACATTCTATCATCACGACCTTGGACTTCTGCAGTTTCCATGGCTTTGATTAGCTCCTCAACATCAGTCATGGGTATGTCTGGTTTGTTTTCTGCCTCCACCGTGATTTCATCTACAGGGGATTCTGTTAGTGGTATCAAGATTAGAGGCACTGTAGGACTAATACACAGATTAAGTGGAAAAACATTAACAATGGTGATGACAGATTGCAGAGATTATATCTAATGTTTATATTAGTTTTGACTACTACATTGGCATCTATATAGACTATTATTAAAAATAATCTTTAAGCAGAAACATAAATGTAGAAAAACATCAACTTATCAACATGATAATTTTGAAGAAATTACTTGGATATTTCTCTTAGACAATCCACTAAATGTTGCAATCTCCATCCCAATATTGATTGACAGTGTCTTTAATAAAATAATGGTAAAATAATAGGATATGTACACCAATACACAATTTAGCTTGTTCACCAATTAATATATACAGAATATCCCATAACCAAGTTATATATTTACATAAGATAGTTACTACCACCATTTCTAGTAAAGACAGATATTCATACTACTTGTAGTTTAAGTTAATTTTGTCAAATACTAAAATTTCAAAGCTTTATGTAGGAGTGACCATCCATGAAGTTCACTGTAATAATTATTTGAGTTCACATTTTACACATAAATATTACTGCAATGAAAAGCATGAAACATAAAGCATTAATCTACAGCTAATCAAATCTCCTACAAATCTATCAACATGTAAAATAAAGCAATGAATGATGGTGGTCAATAGGAGTTAAAAAGATTTAACTCAAACATATAACAAGATGCACTCAGAGAGAGCAAAACGCTCGACTCGATGTGACCAGTCTCACAAGTGTTATAAAGTATAACACACATCCATCATGGTGGCATTTCCAGAAATTCTGGAGGCTTCTTGGTATCCAATATATTAATTAGATCTTTCCTAAACTATAATCACTCCTTCCCATGGCTAGTCCCTTCCTACTTCAAATTTGACATCAAAATTTATTAATTACTTTTGAAGAAATATGAAGTAGAAAGCTAAAATCATTAAAATACATTGAAATGGGACCTATGAAAATTCATGATTTTTTTGTATCCAAAATATGATCCACGTCTTTCCCAAAAATTAGTAATTTCTTCCTTTTACCAGGTCCTACTCACAAATTTTTTATAAAGATCTGTTCATTAGTTCTGGAGTAATCTAAACACCAAAAACAGGCAGACAAATAGACAAAAAAGCACACAACAAACATAAATTCCTGGTAGAGGTAAAAATATTGGTTAAAAGCCACTTCTTGGTCAAAATTACTCAGGGTAAATTTTTGTGATGGACTGTCAAGAAATTGAAACAAACAAACAAACAAAAACAAAAAAAAAATAACAGAAATAAATAAACATGACAAATACACCACTTCCCTCTCAATTGTATTTATGTCAATTTCAAGACATAAATTTAATGAGAAGAAGTATATCACACGTATCACAAGCTAGGTTTTGTGACCTCACAATGACAATTGCATTGTGACATCATTAAGTAATGACATCATCAGACAGCAAAATATTGATTTTTTTACATATGCAATAAAGAAAATCAGATTTCTCTGTATATGCCCAATTGATCTATTATTGTCCATCAAGTTGAACACTTTATCTTGGTTAAAGTTTTTTTTTTTTTGAACAGTAAAATTTTAGATGCTGTGTTTTTTTCTTTTCTTTTTAAAAGACCTTTAAAAAAATTTCTAAAAAAAACCTAAAAACAAAAATAAAAAAAAAAAAAAAAATTTAGAATTGACTGGTATTGAACCCCAACCATGAGATTACAAGTTCTACACATTACACTCACAGCCACAGAGGATATCTGATGAGGCAAGAATTTATGAGGAGGAAATCCTATCACGATATTGATTTTTGAAGACAAGTAGCTTTCACTGTGTATACCCAATTAAAAATTAAAAAACCTGTCTCCTGACTTTAATTTTCAAACAAATTACACCAAATTTGGAAGATTCCGTCTGTACCCCATGAAATATCTACCCACCAAATTTGAGCTCGATTGATGGTATAGTTTTTGAGTTATAAGGGCAAAACGGTGCACAGACAGACAGACAGACAGACAGACAGACAGACTGACAGAAACAAACTGATTACAATAACCCAGATAGCATTCCGCCGTCGGACCGACGTTGGCTATTGGTCGCATGGTCGGCAGATTTTGCCGACGTTGGGCCGACGTTGGGCCGACGTCGGCTTGCCAACCAACACTCTGGTTAGATGTCTCTATATTTTTTGCCGACGTTGGGCCGACGTTGGGCCAACGTTGGGCCGACGTTGGCTTGCCAACCAACACTCAGGTTAGATGTCTGTATTTTGCCAACGTTGGGCCAACGGCGGATTTTTATTCAAGATGGCGGCGAGCAATAGGAGGGGATTTGGGGTAACTTAGAAAAAAATATTTATTATGGTATGTCTAAAAATCATATTTCAGTGAGCCCACAAATTTTAACTAACCATTTAACAATTTTACACATAAAAATAATATTCTCATTAAAAATTAACACTACAAAAGTTATCAATGAACATCATCTGATTGGCTGATGCTATACATAGAATATAATTTTCACCGGTGGCTTGCCGACGTTGGGCCAACGTTGGCCCGACGGTCAAAAAGCCGTTGGCCCAACGTCGGCAGCCAACGTCGGACCGACGGATGTGCCGATGTTGGGCCAACGTCGGTCCGACGGTGGAATGCTATCTGGGAACCCTCTCCTATCGTCGAGCGTTAAAAACAAACATGGAATGGTACACATTACAAGAAAGAGAAGAAGCCTGGGTGTTTAAAAGTTCAATGTAAACATGGCCCAGACAAAAAATGCAAATTGGTAAAGCTAAAGCGGAACAGCAGAAATCTAAATGTATAATCTATCAATGTAAGTGAAAAAGAAAAGAAGATATGAAATTAACAGCTTAGGCAGGGACCTAATGAGACAAAGTAAAGAAGATATGAAATTAACAGCTTAGGCAGAAAACTAATGAGACAGACATAAGATAAGCACACTGCTAATATTTATCTTAGAGAACTGTGGAAAGGTACTGATTTTGAATTTGAAAAGTAATTTAGCAACTTTGGGCATATTCTTAAAATATTCAGGGGCTTTAGTATTTGGCAAGACTACATCCGTTGTCATACCACAATGTGGTTATTAAGGTCATGTACCACCAAATTATGTGCACATGAAAAAACAACATCACTAGTGATGGCATTTTTAATGAAGGAGTAATAGTTGATGATAGATCAGTCGTTATTTAATCAAATATTCTAAAATGGTACACAGACACATCTTTGCACAATTTTGAAACTGTATATATAGAATGGTAAACAAAGTAATGCTGTTGAATTCTGCATACATTGTCAGCGCACAAATGTAAACAATCAACTTGCAGTAAAATAAGTAGTTAAAATAGTCATAAAATTGTTATTTCTTGCTTGATTTTAACAAATAACATATTGTTTTAAAGCATACAAGAGACTGAATGCATCTACAATGACAGTCTCTAACAAATTCTATGAAAACAGAGATACAATAATAATTGTTTTTTTAAACCTAGATATCACTATTATGTTTCATTGATAAAACAGCCAACATGGCTTGGATTTGTTTTGACTTTTGCGTATGTACCTTATTTTTATAAGGTAAAGTAAACTTCGTGGGTTTAATATATAGCTGATCAATAGTTTAAAACCATCATAAAGCACTCGAACATGTCATTTATCCCTAAAATATAAGTGGGATGATCTTGGGATGAGCCAGTGATGGGCTGAGGTTAGGACAGCCAAAAATATAGTAGCTAAGGTTAAAACATTAACAACAAAACACAACAAAGTGATAAAACTTTAATGTATCTCGGTTCTTAACTTCTTATGATATTTGCAAGACCAGAAAGTAAATCCTGATAAACTGAATGATTACCGCTCACTGAACCTAGCCACCATACCCTTGTATATGAGTATACTCTGATCAAAATTTGAAACTGAACCGTCTACCAGATACAAACCAATTTCTGTTCAACACCACACTAGTTAGAGTAATTTTAACAAGTTTCTTCAGTCCTGCCACTTTGTTAGCAGTTGGGTGAAAACTCCAAAACAAGACTGTTAAGTCCTGTGTCATCTAGTTAGCAATACAGTTAGAATCCAGTTAATTTCAATTCCCAGTGAAACACTAATAACTCTGTTATCAATCAGTTTGAACTTATACCCATCCTCCCACTTTGGCAACACACTGTTGAACATGGAAATAGTGATCTACTTTACAACCAACATAGTAGTAGCAAGTGCGTTGCATATTTTAGGTACAATAGCAAACCTAAAATTCATCTCTGGAATATCAGCAAGTTAACAATTATTTCACCCAAATAGATCTACAGTTTAGAACCCTTCTGTGGAGCAAAAATTATCAAAACGAGTGACATATTAAAGTAACAAATGAAAATCAAAGCATACAAAAACCTTTCAAACCAAAATCTTTGAACAGAAGCACACAAAACAGCAATCACAAACAAATACCCAAAGAAAATGTCAATTGGCTCATTAATTGGTCACTAAAACGGAAAACAACAAAAATGTAAAGTGTTTATGAGAATACTACTGGTTGTACAGAACATAGTAAAAAATTGCTGACACAGTGAAGAATAGATGAAAATTCACATCATGACATCAACAAAGCATAAAGTGGTGTGGGAGATTTGGCAACAACAATCAGTGTCTTCTGACCTAATTTATTGGCTGTTTCAGGTTGTTCTACCGTCTGCTCATCCATGATGTTGTCCATCTCCTGGATAAGTTGTAGATAAGCCTCTTCTTTTTGCCTGGAGAACTCCCTCTCTTCCTCTTCAGAAAGAGGGGCAAATGTCTCCTTGCTAGGATCCATCTTTGTGGTAATTTCCTCAGAGTCCATCAAGTCATCTGCTTGTTGTACATGTTGAGGAATAAGCACAAAGTCCTCATCTCTAAATGTTGGAGAACCTGGGGCTTGCTCCTCATGTTCCTCCCCTTTATACAGCAGTAAAAACTAGCCTTATTAAGATGTACAATGAAGCACATACTTTCCTTATAAGAATGCACAATCAAATACATACATTCTTTGTGATCAAGGGACTAAGAAACATGCCTTATTTATGTGAAAGTGAATAAATGCCTGTAGAAACCTCACTTACTTTGAATGACAAAGGGTATATGCCTGATTTACTTTAGTATATAAAGGAGTTAAAGACTGTCTTAGTAGGATAGATGCATAGCAGGTGGGGCAGCTGAGAAAAAAAATAAGAACACCACCGAAACCAAGACGTATTATACTGGGCACAGAGAAAGAATCAAGCAGAAAAAAAGTCATTTCATAAAGACTGAAGATCTACAAAGCAAAACTTATTATGCAATAAGAGCTATTTGATTTGGATTTGCCAAGCTCTAAAAAAAATTTATAAAATTAGGTATAATCTTAGTGGTCACAAAGTTAGTTTTTAGGAATAAGATTAACAACAAAAATGTATGTACAATGATTAATTGTACTTATCACAATTAAGTAATTATCAAATTACAGGAAACAAAGTTATTGTGGGATACTGGAAAAATCATTAGTATTTACAATAAAATATTACCGACTTAGGAAAAAACATAAACTGATCTAGGACATTCTGTGATTCATCAGTTGACATTAGCACACACGTTAGTTCCCGTTTCCCAGGTTTAACATATATCAAAAATATACCTTATTGACCTTTCATTGAAGACATAATGACTGTGTAAAATCAATCCGAAATCAAAATGTTCCACCCACCTCTGTTTATTTCTTTATTGGAATCACTGTATATATGTTAGGGCTCAAGCAAAACTTCTTTCATCCAAACAAAATAAGGTAGAGAATTAATACCAAAAAAATATCTATTTAAAAATAACAGGCAATTATGGATTTTTAAAGCAGATGACGGACTCTCTACAAACCAAGTGCTTGGATAACAGAAGTTCCTCTTGTACCTATTTGACTTCAGTCTCCATGACAACACTTACCAACAGGAGTTTTCTCTCGCTCCACTACAGAACTTGTCTCGCTCCCTGATTCTTCTGCAGCAGATTCTGATTCCTGAGAAAATGTACAAAAAGAAATTACCTTAAATATCCATGATGGTACAACTACACAAGGAAGTATTTTGTGACCATGTCTTCCACATAAACTTGATCCATCTGTCCTGGTCCTCAAATATATTTCTCTAGCAGGTAAGTTACCACATGGTAACTTATTTGATTGGTGTTCAATCTCTTCTTTTTTCAAGCAAAAATGATACGTTACCAACTTTAATATTATTATATATGTGAAACAACTTATGCGCATTTTCTTCAAGTTGCAAGCTGACTTTTATATGTCGCTAATGATTAAGAAAGGATATATACTTGTGTCGTACTTATTCCAAATATTTTTGAAGATTTTTACACTTAAATCACAAAGGATATCCCTTAGCATGTTCTCAGCAACATTTAACTTATGCCTTGGTTAGACAGTTTAATGGCTACATATTCTATAAATTTTAATTTTACTATGATAATATCAACATCAGAAGTTTAAAATGAACACCACAAGACAATATGAAGATAACTTTTTTCATATTTACTTTACACCCCAAACAGCGAAATAACCATAGTTTACTCATGTTGAAAACATGATCTTCATAAAGCTTCTGTATCTATACTACGGAACTAAGGCAGCTGTGTTTATATTTGTTTATAAATACACACTGAAAAGAAGAGCTACAGCTTCCTAAACAACAGATCCTACATATAAAACCCGGCAAGTTTTATTTCCTAATATCTGTTAATGATTTGGTTCACTAATATATGTTAATGTCAGTTTGTGTTAAACTGTGTAAACAGATTAGTATTAATATCTTAACATAGCTATTATACCCAATGAAAGTACACAAACTAGTCGACCAACGATGGCTTATTTTTTATACTTTTTTTGGCAATTAAATAATCTTATTTATCTTCCAAATTTTTACATAGGCCTCTGAACGAAATCATATTTGTGTGGACAGTGATGCAAAAAAAGATAAAGTTAAAAGTTAAAGGATATAAACTAGTCTGCAAGTCACAATATAATATATTCTTGCATTTTTTTCTGTAAACTACTGGCTACAATAAATGACATGTAAAGCAAATATAATGAAAAATAAAAATATATACCCTGGTATATAACACAGAATACTGCTTCAACCACAAATGACAGGATTTAAATTTTTTATTATCCACATCAGTAAATTCTCAGCATTGGTAAAATCACTGAGAATTAAACTTTGAGATACTTACATGTAGTTAAAAAAGGGTAAATTAGATGAAATAGAGGGAAAAAATACTTATGAGCCATAGTATTGTAATGTATGTTTTGTGAGATGTACTGAAATATTTTAGTTTCTAACAATTCTTAAATCATTGTCAAATGTTGATATCTAATATGAGTAAAGGGCATGTTTATAAAAATTGTAATGTACTAAGGTTAACTACATAAAACCAGTTTTTGAATAAAAATGACATAAACACAGTCCATTCCATTTAATTTAATGTAGGTAGTTACTGAAAGCATTACAATTCCAGTCTTAGGCGTAGGCGTAAATTTTAGCTACCACAGAACCTGATTCTAAGAGTTCCAAAATACTGAACAAATCATTCCTACATTATATCTGGCTAAAACAGAGGCATACAAAATGCACTTTCTTTTGCTCTTGAATAATAAAGAACTTTCAAAATTTCAACTCATCACATTTCATTTTCTTAATTGTTTTAAAGAGTTCAAAATATATTTCATGGTCTTTTACATATACAGTACTTTTTTTCATGTATTCTTATAAAAAAATGAAAAATAGTAAACATAATCTATAAGCATGCCAAACTGAGTGACAATAAAAAGGTGGATTTGCCAGTGATTTACAGATGACACAACACATGAAAGTAGTGCTTTGTTGTGCTTGCTCACCTTATCATAATCATCATCCACATCACTGAGTGCCTGAACAAAACCACAAACAAACGAGTAGGAAAAAAACATGCATGGCATCAACCCCACAGATACACAGGAGCACACCACGATAATCAGAGCAGATGAAACGACTGTCTGCAGACAACGAGCTTCTGGTACTCAACATGATTTAAATGACCGAATAATCATACCCGGTCATTGGACTTACATTTGAAGCAATAACAATAGAATATATCCAATTTGGTTTTCGTTCTTATACTTTTTAAGGTAAATATTTCATTTAAATTGTTGATACTGCATTTCTAGATTCAATGAATGTGTTGTCAAAATATGACACTGTGACATTTCTTCATGTAGTGACTATATTCTCCGACAGTTATTTCTCATAGTATTTTGAAATTTGCAAACCGGGTATTAACATATAAAATAGTGATGTGCATATTGTCATATTATTGTTAAGGGTATGTTAGATCCTGTAGTGTTTATTGGTGAATTTCCCATACAATTAGAAAATTTGGTTCTCTTAAAGTATAATTTTATATAATTTGACATCATTGAACTATATTGAGGTCATTTATAATCATAGAACAATGCTGAGATTTACCAGTAATATCATCAGTATATTTGTACTGCATGGTAACTTATAGTAATGCATTGTATATGAAAAATGTATTACAACATGTTAAAGATTAAGTTCATCATATGTTAAATTTGCTTGATTAAACGTTACAGAAAGAAATGTGACATTCATCACTGGAGGGGGGGTACCATTTTAAAAGTAAGACAAAGAGGACTCACAGAGTGCAGACCTCCGCCAAGGCATGTAACAATAAGCAAATAGGAAAATGTGGATATTTTTTGTATTCAGACGGCTATCCAGAAGTCTAGGAATAACTAGAAAAGTACTCAAGAGACAGCAGACCATCTTTAAGGCCCAATACTTCCACTATGGCTTATGTGTGCAGCAGACCATCTTTAAGGCCCAATACTTCCACTATGGCTTATGTGTGCAGCAGACCATCTTTAAGGCACAATACTTCCACTATGGCTTATGTGTGCAGCAGACCATCTTTAAGGCCCAATACTTCCACTATGGCTTATGTGTGCAGCAGACCATCTTTAAGGCCCAATACTTCCACTATGGCTTATGTGTGCAATGATAAATAATCCTTTAAAAGATTCTTTGATCTAGACCGTGATCTGGATCATCGTTAAAATTTAATCATCTTCCTAGGGCCAATGTTGACATTTCCTGAAAATTTCATCAAAATTTTGCACACCTTTGCAAGATAAACGCATGTTGCCAATTACATATACCTCCTTGTTAGAGGTTAACAAAAATCATAAATGTGGAAAGAAATTCCCACAAGTCAAAGAAATAGAATGGGGTTTCCTCACTGGCAAATTTCATTACTATGGTGAATTTTGCATTTCTTACTTGAGCAATATTTCATGCTGCATATTGAGAAATGTGGTTTACACCATCAAAGGAAAACACTAAATAAAACATCAAAGTGTACATTTGCACCACTTATTCAAGACCTAAATTAGAATCTGTATAGGTGATATATTTTTAGTTTCATTAAATTGCCATATATTTCTTCTTAAAACCCCAAAGTAAAAAACAACAATTTGTACAAAATGTCTACAGTTCTCGTCTATATACAACTATATTACAATCCCAGTCTTTACTAAACTCCCAAATATAGTTCTGATAAAGCGGAAAAAGACAAACCACAATGGCTTCCAGTTAATTAAGAGGTTATTTTTTTTCAAATATATTTGTAATATCTATGTACCCCAGCAATTTCAAGAAACTGCAAGGATAAACAACACATGTGTAACTGACAGAATGATTTAATTTTTTGACTGAACTGTTATCTACTAGTTGAAAGAACGTGTAAATTATTGTACCTAAAGAGAATTCAATATCATTTTTCTCACTATTACTACACAAAAAAATTTCAGAAATAATTTAAAGATAAATTTTGGCAACAAAACTACAAAAGAACCCATTTAAACATATAAGATGTTAAAAGAAATTCATGGCAATTTAACAACTGGAGGATGATTGTTTTTATTTCACCAACAAATTTACAGAAAAAACATCTTATTCACATGTTGAATGAAAAGGTTAGGATAATATGTTTACACAAAGTGTATCTCAAATTTATATACATAGGTCAAAAATATCTACCAAAGTAGAAGAACATTTTCTATTTCAATACAAGTGTGTGATACAGAAAAGTAAAATTTTACAGAGAGAAAACTACTTCAGAGACAATTTCACCGAGAAGAGAGCATTCTACAACCAGAACTGTACATGCTATGCAAGACAGTAAGTTATCTAAACAAAGTTATGCACTGCACAAACTGTAACACTGGGAAAATCACAATACAATGGATATATGAAATTATAAAATGTTGTGTTTTACCACAGACCTAAATTTATCACAAAATGCCAAGTGTCACTTACAACTTGATAAAGTAACTTTAACATATCTTATCTTTTGTACCTTTATTTCTCAGATTTACTGATTTACAAAATCAGCTCTGAATGTACCGAAAATCTATAAAAATGATGGAAGAGTAATTTCTACTGATATTACATTAGATGTTGTAATTCATGAATTAATTTTGATGCAGATTTTGAAGTTTCTCAGAAACTTAGGACTCAATTTATTATAATACCCAGCAAGAATTTGTGGTAAACTTAAGCACAATTAATGAATATCTGTTTGGTTAAGGTTAGCTATAATTTCGCAATTTACCACTCCACGCAGTATAGTATAATCTATTAGTTGTTCTAGTTGTTAAAAATATTAATTAATTTTAGAAGTAGTTTACAAAATTTGAATCTTTTCTACTGTTTTGAAGTCTTTAATCATTTTCCCCCAGTTTTCTGCCAAGACTTCTATGTTTTGCTTTAAATAAATCAACTGTTAAATACTGTCTGCGTTGAAAACAAAACAGCACAGATTATTCCAACAGCCGCCATTGCTAACTGATAATCTGCCTATAAGCAATAATTAATAAACTGTGTGGAATGATGAAACGGCCCTTCTGACATGAATTTCCACAATGAATATGCATTATTTTTTCATCCTCACCTTGACCAGGTCCTGCTCATCATAGTTGACGTCCACCGAACCTCCTCTGTGGATAGAGGAGTCTCTAGACACGTCTCTTGAGGCTTCTGCTGATGGACCAATCTCATCCTTCAGCTCATCAAAGCCTGAAATTATTTTCATAATTATTGATATTATCATCAACATAGTTACTGCCACTGTTATTCTGAATTTTATCAATAAACTTCTATAATGCATACTAATTATCGCTAACTGATATTAATTCGGAGATGCTACGACTTGTGAAAAATAGGTAAAAAAATGGGAAGTTACATCAAGGTACATTGGCAGTATACAGAATATAGGCACCAGGATAAGGGGTGAAATAAAAGGATCGAGGTTCACACAATGAGTTGTTCTTCTGAGCAGAAGCCAGCCCCTGCAGATCCAGGTGGAGCTAAAATGCTTTGCTTTTTGCAAACTGTTGGAAAATATGAGGCAGAGAATTAGTCCTTCAGACTATCTGTTCACTAGCTCATGTTATTTTTATATTGGCAGTATACCAGGAAACTCCAATGGAATTACAGCTGAAATACATTTAATAGATCCTACATTAAAACTGTTCTCTCTCAGTATTCAGACAAAAGATTGATTAATTTGACTCTTACATGACTTCTGCAATTTTCTATATAACACAATGTAACATCATCCATGCTCAAGCTGTCAGTGAAGCTTCATAATTTCTCACTTCACTACATTTTTCACCAGGCATGAATACCTTACACATGTTGTTATTGTACTGGTTATATTACTGTTCATGATAACCAATTTCACATATACATTTCTTACTTGGTTAAAATCGACTTTCTTTCTTGTCAAGCTCTCTCTCTTTTAACAAAATTTATTGTAAGTAAACAAACATGGTGAACTAGATGCTTTATCACCATCACTTATTATTTCCGTGATGTAATTACTCAAACTACACCCCTTCCTAGCCCTGCAGACATGTGCACATTATCTGGCTGCTTACCTTTCTGATCTAGGTGTACTTTGGCCACTGCTTTCTCTATGTCATCTGTCACTTCTGACACATTGTACATACACTTGTGAATCACATCTTCTCTTCCAATTTTCCGTAAGGCTCTTTCTAACTCATTTCCTGCAACCAAGGTTTGTGACAGTATCTATTTATTGCTTTCTTTTTATAATAAAGATAAAATACAAATGGAAATTATAAAACAAACTAAGTCTGAGCACCATATATACATTCAAGTACACTGTACATAAAGTCAAAATTGCATATTCAACTAGTGACACTTTCCATGTTTAAATATGATCGCTTTCTGCAAAACAATCAGGATCATTCTGCATCTGAATCATGGCGTGATCTCTTAAACAAGAACATTTTTTAAATTATTCTCATTTGTCAACCTAGAATAGTTCCATTTTACCATATGGACTAATGACATACATATATTTAAACAATATTTCAGATTAAATAACCTTCAATACATCAATTTCACTTAGAAACTTTCCCTTTCAAAATGATTAATTTTGTGTCGTTCTTACTTTATGAGATATGCGAGTTATATATTGTACAATCAATATGCCTTACCAACACATTCTTATAGTACAAGTTCTGCCAACTTACCATTGGCTCTCTCCTGGTTTTGTTGAATCCAGAAGTGTAACATGACGAGGGCCTGCTCGCCCACGTAGTTGTACTCTGTTTGTATTTTATCAATGTCTTCATTGGGAATGCTGAGTTGTTCTCCTAAGCTCACCCAGTCTTCTTGCAAGGCATCTGCTATATCAGTTAGGCGGAGCTCTGCTTTGGATATTTGGTCATCTGGTGCTGAAATGGGTCAAATGTAGCACAAGACTTGTCTACAAGCTTTAAATTCAGTGTTTGTTTAAATATTTTAAAGTGGTTTAGATTCAGCCCTAAATTTAAAATACTAACCAGGCTTAATTAGAAATACTGAAGGTCTAATGTCACAAAATTTGCAGTAGTTTTGAGAAGAATATCCAAGTAATTGGATATTAATGCATGAAGAAAATCAATCTGTAATAAATTACATGTTGTATGTGTAAAGAAATGGCCACATATTCCAAGGATATGATTCTTATTAGTTTTACTTGATACTAACTTTGTAGCTGACAAGACAAAACTTTAAGTAAATTTCTCTTGCTAAGTGAGCACAAATTTGATATTCACGGGTAAAGAGTTAATTCTATATCTAATTGGACTTTTACAGCACTTGATCTTCCCGTTATTAGAGGGGCTCTTAAGGGACAACAGCACAGATCTGGTCAACCAATTTCAGTATCCAGAGATCGACAAAGGGTTATGCACCACAGAGAATGCAAGGGAAATAGAGACTAAGGTGACTTTGTACAGAGATAGGATTTCAGAGTTACTTACGGATTCCTGATTTCATTAACTCATACTTTCGTTTCCGTTCTTCTGAGGTTAATTCTAGTTGTGGTTCTCCCTGTAATACATATAAACATATGAATACAGCAATACGGCTTTATCAGCACTAGATCAATGGAAAGGTATGGGTTGAAAACACCTGCAGTAATTGAAGAAGTTGCAACAGCAACTAATATAACAAAATTTAATATTACTGCAAATTATAATCTTGTAATTACACTTTACAAACTTTCAATTTTGTATGACTGACCTTAAAAATTATTTAACTGTATACTTAACAAAAGTGATTCTATTAACACAGGAAAACTCTGTATCAAAGTGGCTAAACTCAGAAACATAACATCAAAGTTACAAAGCACAGATAAGGCTCAACTCACTCTCACAAATTCTGGCAGTGTAATGTTCAAGTTACAAATTGGCTGTTGTTGGGCCTCTCCACGGGCAGACTTTGGATCCCGCATAAAGGCAATCCTTCCTAATGGGTCCGCATTGTTGTCTCGTACACGGACAGTGAAAGGTAATCTATTTTCTCTAAATGCATGAAAGTTGATGTAAAGTTGATCTCCGGATTTTGTGACTGGTACAATGTTTCCTCCCATCTCTATATACTGAGGTTTGCCTTCTAGTACCTGAAACAAACAGATAAAAAAACTCAGTCTCTCACTTCTAGATAATGGTGCCGACAATACTTTTCAGGGACTTGTGTTTACAAAATAATGCTACTTCTTGTACATGTAGATTGTATCAGTGACCTTAAGTACAAGAAGTTATAATTCCAATCTTTTTTTTAAAAAAAATTTCAATATAAGACCATTATATTTTAGTTGGAGTGTAAATAAGTTTGCGACAAACTGTATGATTTATGTATGATTTACAATTTATGAATCATTTGAAAAATAAACTAATTTTCACCAAAGTAATAGTTAAAAATAACAAAGATTGCACTATACTCTTTTAGTAGTGTATCAAATTCCCTGATATGCACAGAATAATATTTGAATAATATTTTGCTATAGGTTCAAATATCTTAGACAAAACAATGCATAGACATGTACAACAACATTTTCAGCCCTTGTCACTAATTTAATTTCTGATTGTTCTTTCATCTGCATTCCTTCTAATATGAGAGATTTCATATAATACAACACTTTTTGTTTTCGAAGCAACTAATCTGAAAGAGTAACCAAGACATGATCAGGTTTGGCAGTGAATTTGAAGTCTACAGTGCACTATGTACCACTGTCATACTACACCACTATTACCAAAACATTGATAGAGACAGACAAAAAAACATGTGAAAGACAAACACACACCCAGTAACATTTATGAGTAGAAATCGAAAACTGCCTCTGCTTAACTAAACCCAAGTGTTGTTTTTACAAAGAAAACACACATACGCAAATGTACAGTACACATATACTACTGAATTGGGTTAACATTTAATTGATTTTAAGATTTTAATATAAATAAGGTTTATTTCTATGTGCTGCTGATGAATATAATGCATAAACAGTGAAAATTATGGCATGTATATTATTATCTCCCGCCAGCAGCCAAAAGCTTTGAGATTATAAAACGCCTTCCATAAGTGCATTCATGCGTGAGGGGTCTGTTCATCATGTTTTACATAAACTTGTATTTCTCATTCATTTTAAAAGATATCTTCACTAAATTGGCAGGGAACGTTTATGGTTATTAAAACATTTGTGCAAAATTTTAGCCTCATTTTGAAATACAAAATGGCTGCCACAACCAATTGTTGAAAATCATTAAGATTATCTAAAACTTGGAATATTGCAGCTAGCTTCATCGAATGTGTACACATATTGGCCAGGAGAGCTAGTATGATAGTAATTTTAGCCTAGTGTCAAAAACAATGTGAAAACAACTTATAGGAAGTCATGGCCTGAGAATCTTTTCCAAGTGCTGAAGTTGACCTTTGACCCCTGCTCCAAGGTCAAATAAGGTCATCATACTAAAACGACCTTGTATCTCCCTTATTATTGGTCATAGGGCTTAAGGATGTGAGAAGTGCCATTGAAAAGTCCTGGCCTGCAAATGTTTTGCCTGTGAACATTTTTGGCCTCATTTTGAAAACTATAATGGCTACATATCCAATTGTTTGAAAATCATCAAGATGCTCTAAGTATTGAAATACCGCAGCTAAGTTCATCAAATTGAGCAAAAGATACATGGCTAGGAAAGCTAGCGTTATAGTAATTTTAGGCTGGTCTTCAAAAGAAAGTGGCTGCCATATCACGTTTAATGTCAAAAGGGGTTATCTCATTAAAATAGCCTTATGTTTCTCCTTTTCATTGCTTCAATGTGAAAACAACGTATAGCACGTCATGCCTGAGACTCTTTTCCAAATACTGAATTTGACTTTTGACCCCTTCTTTAATGTCAAGTGGGGTCATCTTACTACAAAGGCCTTCAATCTTACTTAGATTTCTATCATTACTGATCCTAAGGTAGGAGATAACCACTGTGGCAGTAGTCTTGTTTATCCTGTGGATGACATTCGCTACAAATAAAACATCTTGGTTAAAATCTAAATTTCCAATCTCCATAAGAGGCCACCACGTAGCAAAGATTTGTACCACGTTAATACATATACTGAGCTTAATATCTTGTGCCAGGATATCTCAGAACTGCTTTTCCACTTGGCACAATACACTGTTTCCACAACCACTGTACATGTACTTTAAAGATGTGTTTTCAACAACAAAGGATTTTCTTTATCACGCATCTTTAGTTTGGAGAAATAGGATATGTACAGTGTATACAGAAGGATTTTCCTGTTTTAAAGTCTTTTCTCTGCAAAATATTGGCATAGGCAATAAACTTATCAATGTTCCCAATACCGATTTCTAAACAAAATAGAAATCAACTAAGGTGAGATAATAACTCAATATAATAAGCACTATATTCTATTATAGGTACAAAAAGAATTGCTTCTGAACCAAAGCCCCAAATGAATAAAACACTTATTTTCCAATAGTCTTAAACATATGAAATGATCACCAGTTTTCCGCAACAAACTAAGAAGCCAGAACCAAAACAAGCTCTTTTGTGCAAATGCAAAAAGCAACTGTTTTTCTTCCTGTTTAATATTGTATTGACATTGACACATCATCTCTTCACACGCAATAATGTTTTGAGAACTTTGGACACAAAAAACACTAAGGTCTACAAAAACTGTCCCACCATATTTCTTGTTACAATGGAATAGACTTACAAAAAGGATCCAACGACTGTCACTCATTTAAGTATCAAACACAACATAGCTGTCTAATACAAAAATTACGTAATTTAGCAGCCATGTGTGTCTTGGGCTCCAACAAGTCAAGCAGTCGCATAAAATTGTTCTATGTTAGGGGCATCTTTTAATACAATACAACCAGTCCACCAAAACTGAACTATTAATGCTAAAGTTGCAAAAATGACCCACACTCTCTTTAGCCACTGATCAGTTTCCATCATCGTGTACGAAGGCAGTGTCTTATGACCTTCACTAAAAACCCTTACGCTATCGATTTTATTGAGTTTGACAGCAATATATCATCTCCTAGCGAAGTTACTGTATTCACCACACTATGTGAACTAATACTCCATTATAGGCCAAGTGTATGTAGCTATAGTTTGGCTGTGTCCATCTACCCACTAATGCACAGGACAAACACAGAACATCCACAATGATTATGTAAAGTTATGTATAACTATCCGATGAAAACAAAAATTGAAAGACCTCAACATACCTTGAAAGGAATCCACTCGCAGAAATAAGTTGATAAAAAGTTATACCAATAGCAAGCTTTGATGGAATTGGGGTGTGGGATAACAGCAGTAAAATAGCAAATCTTAAAGAGGGGTATTATAGGAAAAAGAAATGGCTCCAATATTTCAAAACAGTAACCATAATATAAGAACGCATACACAAGACTACATAATCAGTTCAAAAGTAGGTTCCAAAATATAGAAATATCTTACTGGCAATCCTATGAACAGATAAAGCAAATGTAAAATACAAAGTCAGAATAAAATGATAGTCAAAATATACTCAAACACAAAAATTCTATATCAAGTTTATAAAGAGGGGCAAAAACTTCAGAATTTACAAACCTCTTAAATTTACATCTAATGAAATACAGAAAGCATGCATTCACACTGCTATAAATTCCAGCCAAATTAGAAATAAGACTTGGCTACTCTTTCTGTGGAAAGTAACAATAAAAGAACATTTTCCCCATCAGTTACCCTACCAATATGATTCTCCTGCATGGATCATGTTTCAACCCAAATGTGAAAGAGATAAATTCTCTGTCCGGACAATTCACACTATTTGCATCAGCAACTGAACCAGAAAAAGTTTCTGTTTTTGCTTCATTGATTTATACTTTGTGCTGAACCTGCAAATGCAAAGATCTGCCACTGGCCTTGTACAAGCACATACAAAATGCAATTTCCAAAAATTTTCATAAACTACCCAAATGATATGCCCAATGATGACTTCTGTACATTGGTTTCGCTTGTATAAAATTTACATCAGCGGCCTAACTGTTGCATCAAGGTATGTCAGATCGCCAGAAACTTCCGCACAAGAGAATGGACTAGACTTGGTATTAGTGTGAGAATATCAGATCTGTTTCTGACATTTTAAAGCCAAAGAACAATCTAACATTCACATTAATAGCAAAAAAATCAAAATAGGCTGTAACGTCAGTGATGAGAATCCTTCAGATTGTTGGTATGTAATAATGTACAAGCATTTTACTTTTAAAAGAGCGAGACACTGCCTCTTCTGATCTGGGGAACTTCATCAATATCACTGCAGACAGATTCTCTCCCTCATTAAAAACAAATCTAAAGTTCAATGAGGGAGTTTAGGAAACATCTGATGGGTTTCACTAACCTCCACATCGCGGCTGCGAGCCACTTCTGTGAAATGTTCCTGGCTCTCCAGAGTTTTGTCCATTTTGTCGTCTGTCATGCAGAACACTCTGAGACGAGACTCCAGAGGGTCATGTCTCTTGGAGAACACCACAAACTTGGACATGAAGGGCACAGCGATGGCATCCTTATACAACTCTGTTGCCATTTTTGCTGCATCTTTGACATTCTGGCAATCCATCAGCCAGAATCTGAAAAAAAATTGTTACTTAATTGACAAGTCATGAAAAATCCTGGGTAATTGGCAAGTGATGGACAGACCAGTTTAATACTGACTGGTATTTCGCTTATCATTTTAATAATAAAATTTCTGCAATTCACTTGTAAATATTTAAATTAACTCAACTTAGGTATGTCTGATATGGTATTTTAAAAATTATTTTAATGTAGTTTTCAATTCAAATGCATAAATTTTATTCATAGCACATAAAATATTCATAGCAGGTAAAATACAGCAAATTATGTTATTATACTTTAAAACCCTAAAAGAAAACTATAATGTATTATTGGTTTTATCATAAATCTTCAAAATAACACTGGGAAATTACCTTATTGAAAATGATTATAAAATTGTACGAGATTTTTGTGCTAAGTTAATACTACTTCACTGAAAGGGGTAGAACATCATTTTGCAAATTACGTGCCTGGTAAAGTGATCACAAAGCATGCAAAATCATTTAACAGTAATAACGTGACTGACAGAAACAAACATTTATATATTTAATTAGTGTGTCAATACCAGAGTTTTTATTTGAGGGTAATAATCTTATTAATTTATATCAGTTACGCAGCTGAGACAGTAATGGTAAAAGATGCAATGAAGAAAAGTCAATGATAAGGCATCAATTACATTTTATTGAGTTTACTTAACATGTGTCAGTACTTTTTTTCAGTTACAGGCAATAGGGGCTGTATTTGAACTTACCTGGCTGATACAGTAGTGGTGAAGGAAACACAATCATTGACAAATGTCAGTGGTGAGGTACCAGTCACATCTTCCCACTGAGCTGCATTGGTGCCACCTAGTACACACAAACCAAACAACATGTTGAGTAAAAGAGAGAAGGATCATAAATAATATCAGGTTTTTATCGCACCTGCACAGCATACCAACTATACTCTGAACTTAAAAGGATTTTGAAGTGTTAGTATACAGACACATAGCAGGCATCAACATGAGAGCTCTTGGACCATCATGTTCAAAATTAAGTTAGATTGAAGTGTGGCTTGAAGTGTGGCTTTGGCAAGGAAAAGTATTTATAACTTAAATTTTGGCCATACTTAAAGAAAATAGACTCTTATACGAGCCATGGCTCTGATGAAGATGAATACTATAGTGTACAGAACTTGAGGAATCAGTCATGCAAGATTGTGTGCAATATTCACATAAACGATTATTTTACATTAGTATTTAGTGCATCTCGGCCACAAATTGTTCATATAAATAATTAGATAAATTTCCATCTCATATTACATGATATATATAGAGCTAATACAAAGCTGCATTGAAAATTAGTGATTAATTTGAAGATTAGCAGAAAATTATAACATTATTCATACAGGTGATATAAACAGGGGGAAAGGGGGTCCTCCATATGATTATAAAACAGAAACATACCATCACAATAAAAGAACATTAAAAACCCATTTCACACTAAATATATGGGTAATAAAACTTCAAATATTTTGAAAATATATATATGTATTCGTTTGTGCAGAATAAATGTCAAAATATTTTTGTACTATATACAAGTGATTTGAAATTTTGCATTTATTATAACAGAAAACTAAACTATACATAGCAAGACTGGAGATTATTAACGGAGACAAACTGTATTGTTTAGTCAGATAGTTTTCTTGTACTTATTTGTTCTTGTTTATATGTTTAAGCCTTTGCATGGATTTATTCTTAATAAACCTGTCCCTTAAATAACAAGCATTCTGACGCATGCATTTATCTCCCGCCATATAAATTAGATGTACTAAAGATAACATATTTTAACAAGGTGCTGTAAATGTAATACTTTTCAAGTTATAATTGATTTAGTGCATGATTTCATGAATTTTAATGCATTAAAAATTATTTAAAAAATTCATTAAAAAAATTTAGCATGTGAAAGCTCTCCAAAATGTAGGTGAATGAGTTATTTGAGAAATATTGGCTATCTGCAATACTTTTAGTGATAATAGGCAGTTATTCATTTTGAGTAGGTGAGTAATTAGCTACGGATCTGAAAATTCACTAATTGAAAGCTCTCCAAAATGTATGTGAATGAGTTATTTCAGAAATACTGGCTATCTGCAATACTTGTAGAGATAATTCGCATTTACTCATTTTCAGTAGGTGAATAATTAACTACGGGTGTGAAACTTCACCAAGTGAAAGCTCTCCCAAAAGTAGGTGAATGAGTTATTTGAGAAAAATTGGCTATCTGCAATACTTTTACAGATAATTCACATTTACTCATTTTGATTAGGTGAGTAATTAGCTACGGGTCTGGAACTTCACCATGTGAAAGCTCTCCCAAAAGTAGATGAACGAGTAATTTGATAAAAATTGGATACCCGCAATACTTTTAGAGATAATTAGCATTTACTCATTTTGAGGTGAACAATTAGCTACGGCTCTGAAAATTCACCAAGTGAAAGCTCTCCCAAAAGTAGGTGAATGAGTTATTTGATAAAAATTGGCTATCTGCAATACTTTTACAGATAATTCACATTTACTCATTTTGAGTAGGTGAGTAATTAGCTACGGGTCTGGAACTTCACCATGTGAAAGCCCTCCCAAAAGTAGATGAATGAGTTATTTGATAAAAATTGGATATCCGCAATACTTTTAGAGATAATTCACATTTACTCATTTTGAGTAGGTGAATAATTAGCTACAGGTCTGAAACCTCACCAAGTAAAAGCTCTCCCCAAAAGTAGGTGAATGAGTTATTTGAGAAAAATTGGATATCTGCAATACTTTTACAGATAATTCACATTTACTCATTTTGAGTAGGTGAGTAATTAGCTACGGGTCTGGAACTTCACCATGTGAAAGCTCTCCCAAAAGTAGATGAACGAGTAATTTGATAAAAATTGGATATCCACAATACTTTTAGAGATAATTATCATTTACTCATTTTGAGTAGGTGAATAATTAGCTATGGGTCTAAAACTTCACCAAGTGAAAGCTCTTCCAAAAGTAGGTGAATGAGTTATTTAAGAAAAATTGGATATCCCCAATACTTTTAGGGATAATTCACATTTACTCATTTTGAGTAGGTGAGTAATTAGCTACGGGTCTGGAACTTCACCATGTGAAAGCTCTCCCAAAAGTAGATGAATGAGTTATTTGATAAAAATTGGATATCCGCAATACTTTTAGAGATAATTCACATTTACTCATTTTGAGTAGGTGAATAATTAGCTACGGGTCTGAAACCTCACCAAGTAAAAGCTCTCCCAAAAGTAGGTGAATGAGTTATTTGAGAAAAATTGGATATCTGCAATACTTTTACAGATAATTCACATTTACTCATTTTGAGTAGGTGAATAATTAGCTACAGGTCTGAAACCTCACCAAGTAAAAGCTCTCCCAAAAGTAGGTGAATGAGTTATTTGAGAAAAATTGGATATCTGCAATACTTTTACAGATAATTCACATTTACTCATTTTGAGTAGGTGAGTAATTAGCTACGGGTCTGGAACTTCACCATGTGAAAGCTCTCCCAAAAGTAGATGAACGAGTAATTTGATAAAAATTGGATATCCACAATACTTTTAGAGATAACTAGCATTTACTCATTTTGAGTAGGTGAATAATTAGCTACGGGTCTGAAACTTCACCAAGTGAAAGCTCTTCCAAAAGTAGGTGAATGAGTTATTTAAGAAAAATTGGATATCCCCAATACTTTTAGGGATAATTCACATTTACTCATTTTGAGTAGGTGAGTAATTAGCTACGGGTCTGGAACTTCACCATGTGAAAGCTCTCCCAAAAGTAGATGAATGAGTTATTTGATAAAAATTGGATATCCGCAATACTTTTAGAGATAATTATCATTTACTCATTTTGAGTAGGTGAATAATTAGCTACGGGTCTGAAAGTTCACCATGTGAAAGCTCTCCCAAAAGTAGATGAAGCAGTTATTTGAGAAAAATTATGTCATTATTTTGCCACAAATAAGAAAATAGCTATTACTCACTTATGGCATGCAATAGAACTCCAAACTATATGCATTTACCCTACAGTCACAATTTCAAAGTAGGTATTACTCGGCTATCCAATGTGCAACAGGTCTGAAACTTTACTATGTGATAGGTTATCAAAAACTAGATGGATAACATATTTGAAAAGAATTCCCTAACTTTAATACTTTTGAAGATATTTGACATTTACTTATGTCATGATTTTGCTACAAATAACAAAATAGCTATTACTCACTTATGGCATGCAACAGAACCCCAAACTATGTACCATCTTATAGCTAAGGACAAAGTAGCTGAACAACATATTTTAGGAAAATACTCTAACTGCAATAGTTTTGGAGTTACAATGGCTTTACTCAACAGTCAGAATTTCAAAGTAGCTATAACTCAGCTATCCAAGGTGCAACAGGTCTGAAACTTTACTATGTTATAGCTTACCAAAAAGTAGATGGACAACATATTTGAAAAGATTTCCCTAACTTCAATTGTTTTGAAGACATTTGACATTTACTTCTTCTGTTATTTAGCTACAAATGAGAAAATAGCTATTACTCACTTATGGCAAGCAATAGAACCCCAAACTATGTACCATCTTATAGCTAAGAACAAAATAGCTGAACAACATATTTTAGGAAAATACTCTGCAATAGTTTTGGAGTTACAATGGCTTTACTCAACAGTCAGAATTTCAAAGTAGCTATTACTCAGCTATCCAAGGTGCAACAGGTCTGAAACTTTACTATGTCATAGCTTACCAAAAAGTAGATGGACAACATATTGGAAAAGATTTCCCTAACTTTAATACTTTTGAAGATATTTGACATTTACTTCTTCTGTTATTTAGCTACAAATGAGGAAATAGCTATTACTCACTTATGGCAAGCAATAGAACCCCAAACTATGTACCATCTTATAGCTAAGAACAAAGTAGCTGAACAACATATTTTAGGAAAACACTCTAACTGCAATACTTTTTTAGTTACAATAGCTTTACTCAACAGTCAGAATTTCAAAGTAGCTATTACTCAGCTATCCAAGGTGCAACAGGTCTGAAACTTTACTATGTCATAGCTTACCAAAAAGTAGATGGACAACATATTGGAAAAGATTTCCCTAACTTCAATACTTTTGAAGATATTTGACATTTACTTCTTCTGTTATTTAGCTACAAATGAGAAAATAGCTATTACTCACTTATGGCATGCAATGGGACCCCAAACTATGTACCATCTTATAGCTAAGGACAAAGTAGCTGAACAACATATCTGAAGAAAAAGTTGTTTCTGCAATAGTTTTTGAGTTATGAGCCCTTTACTCAAAGTAGCTAAGATTGCTATTACTCACTTATCTTTAGGCCTAAGTCAATAAAACCAAAAATTTTTTCAAGGGCATGAAAATTCATTGGGACAATTAATTTACAAAAAATCTGTAGCTGTAGTAGTTTTGGAGAAATCTGCGTGACTAACTAACGCACGCACACACGCACGCACGCACACACAGACATCATTTCATAATCTCCCTCCCGGGCTAAAGCCCGGCGGGAGATAATTAGTAAAAATGCCAAAACCATTGAGCATTAACCATTCAAAAATGTAAATATAACCACATAATGAAAGTGGGAACTCCCAATGCAGACAAGTTTCAAGTTTTTTGATTGGCTGGTCATTAATGTGGCAAGTACAATCCATTTGATTGGGTGTCTGTACATGAGCAATAAATTTTTTGTAAAGACAAATACTGATATTTCAGCCATGCTAGCATAAGCGTCCCTCCCCAACTTTTCCCGTCTTTCCAGTGAAGGGCCCATGGGCACAACCATGGACGATTTTGACATATAAGGTGTGTAATATGTTTGTATTTTCCATATCTTTAATGTTTTATACTGCAAAGGATGTTAAAAATTAGTAGACTTTTATTTTATAATAATTATCTCAATGGGTATTGATTAGAAGCATTATAATTATTTATTGTAAATGTAAAGTTTTAAAATAAGTAATGTAAGCATAGCTCTTGGTGCTTTAAGAAATTCTCAGTGTATCTCAGATGAACCATAATAGAAAGCATATCATTTCACAATGTATATGGAAATCCATGCTGAAGGAGAAACATATACTAGATTTATGACATTTCATGCAATGTACATTTCTGCTTCTCACTCTTCAACAGAGCTGCAACTACAAAACGAGGGACCAGGTAAAGGTCAAAAAGCAAAATTTACTTGTTTCTTACAGTTGCAAGCAAACATTGCCAATTAAACTTGCTCGTTGAAATCAAGTCATTTTCATTTCCTTTGTTGATTAATGATTCAATTATATTTATTCATTTAAAAATGAATCTGGAGAGTTGATTAATCTCATATAACTATAGATATGACAAATACGTCACATTTTGATAGTCTGTTAAATCTGATACAAATGTTGTATATACAAAAATATTATCACTCCTGTCATTTTAGTAGGTCTTATGATCAGTATTACTGAATAACTTGGTTATATGTATGAAATGAGAAAGAGTGTCCCTACAGAAATGGTAACAATATAAAGATCCCACTGGAAAGTCAGTATAATACCACAACATAACATTGTTTTCATGCAATACTAAATCTATTGCACTACATCAGTTCTTAAATATGTTGCTCCATCTTTAAATTACTACTAAATACAACAACTGATGGCACTAAGGCTTGAAATAACCACTGTAGCTGTAGATATACGGTATCTGTTATTATATCGTAAATGGATACAGCATCAGTATATTATGTCAGATACTTAATGCTGATTCAACTACTGTATGACTGATGAGCCTAAGTGTTTTACTAATCCCTGTCTCAAATAATTAGAAACCAGTGACCAGAGATAAGGATGAAAAACAAAAAACCAAAGTCATCCAGGTTATGCTCTTTGCTTTTTTTCGACAGCTTTGAGATAATATAAAAGCAAGAAATGGGAACTTGAGACATAATTCTTTTTACAATATGCACAGTTGATGTAAATACATACATCATAACATTGTGGTGAGAATGATAAACGGCAAACTGCATTTCGTTTAGGTAAAAATGACAACATCCGCAAACAATATTTAAGTACCAGTTATTGAAAACTCATCATATTTGCTTTATACTGGTTAATACTTTGCCAAAACAATAAAAAAACTTATATATTTGAGGAAATATATTACACTTTTACTTTATATTCATTGTAAAAGAAATTTATAAACTTCAAAATTTCTCGTGAATACATATATCCTTTTAAATCATGGCATGTGTAATTTTCACCATATCAATGAAGACATTCAGAATCCCATATATCCTTCGGTTTCCAAGCGCCGGAAACTGGTTTGATATTCAGAACCAGTCATAATAGTAGTATGACCACAGTGTATGGATGTCTCAGATGTAGTATATAATGTTACACAGCTGCATTCAATAAGCACAAGGACAATAGACATCATGCCTTCAAAACAGACAATGGCTTCACATAGTTCAGTATCCACTAGGTTGCAATGTTGTTACAAAAGGGATTCAAATTAACCAATCAATCAATCATGCTGTCATTTAAATTTCAATAATTTTTTATTTTGGTAAATTACATACACGTGGGAAGCCACTGTCCCCTATAATAAAGAGAAAAACAGTTAAGATGACTTTAATAGTTGCTAACGTTTCCATTTTATAATTATTTTAATGTTGCTAATTAAGTCTAACGAAAATGAAAACACCTGATTACTAGTCTGCAGGAAATATGAAATGGCATAACTCAAAGAGGTACCAAACAAGCTAGGTTCTACCTTGATCAGAATTTTTATATTTATTGAAAACATTGTGTCATCTAACCATGATAAGCATAGCATGTGCATTATCCCTTCTGAAGCCATTTTACATTTAATTTTGTCGAGTTGTAACAATTTGTTTGGATGAAAAGGAGATGCTTAAACAGGGACCTTCTTTTCCTATAATATTGTTTTACCAATTAAAGATTATCAGACCAATATTTGCTGTGTTAACTAAGAATACCATTGTGTTTGAAATAATACTGGAACTTGTCTTAATTTTTGCAAAAAAGTGGAAATAATAAAATAGCACATTTTTCATATTTGTTTCAACCAACCGAATTATGTTCTGTCCATGTGAAGGAACAGATGAACAATAGTCCAGTATTTTGATGCATTATGAAACAATAACTATAAGATAGAATACAATTTAATCAAAATTATAAACAATAAGCAACAGGTAAGACAGGCGTACTGCAAAAATAATATTGAAATAAACTAAAACATAGTTATATTTGACGTACGGGGCATTAAGAAGAACACATTGCTAGAAATATGAAATATAGGGTCAGAGGTTTACATTCATTTAACTCTTCCAGTAAAATGATTGTCAAAGTAGCACAATAATTCTGTTTCAATCCAAAAAGATTAATGAACATAAGTACTATTCTGGTCAGAAAGTAATTCAACCTAATTCACTCCTAAACTGATTTTTGCTCACTTAACACTGCAAAGAAAACACAATAGTAAAACTATGCATGGCATAGATTTTCAATCATTTTTAGAGTTTTTTTTTTGCAAATATGGACGAAGTTATAAAAACATCATACATTTGATGACTTAAGCTTAAGCATACTGTGATTTGTGAGGCTGTACATGTAAAATTAATTAGAATTGATAAAGTATGCCTGAAAATTATATACTCATTTTTATCTGAATTAACTGAAGCTATTTCATCACCAAAACATTACTTTTGAAAATGGCTTTAGAGGTAATTGAAACAGAATTACAGCTACATAGAACCACCAAAACAGAAATACATGCACCCCAGTAGAAAATAAGAGTGGTATGTTAAAACAGGATTTCTTTTGAAAGTATCTTTCCTTGCACTTTTACAAGAAGACATATAAAAGGATTACATGTACGCCTGTGCTTATACCTGCATCCGAAATGGGCGACAATTCAGGCGTGGATCGGTCCCCATTCAAATAGGAAAAGTTATCTAAACCTACATGTAAAATGACAAAATACAAATCAAGCAAAGTCTTGCCACTTTGTCTCAATATATGCTGCAACGTTGTGGTCATTTGCATGTGTTGTTGTTGTTGTGTGTACAAATGTGAAGTGAAGGAATTAAAACATAATGACTGACACAAAGCTGGAGGCAATTTTACAACAAGAATGATTTCAAAACTGATTATTCCCATATAACTGTAATACTGCAATAGTAAGTAAAACCCTACATTTAGGAATTTTTTAATAGAAGAACAAAGTCTCCACTACGGTAATTTCAAAGTTGAGATATAATTTGAAAGCTACATATAATTTTTCAAAAGAATAGGTGATTATATAATTTTTCTGAAGAATAGGTGATCATATTCATGCAATTTAACACTTCTTTGCAAACTAATATTTAACTTTACGATGTTCTATGCACTACTCAAATGATTGAACAGGCACTACAAAATAATGATGGAAACGTTTGCAGCTGCAAGAACTATCACAACTACAAAATAATATGGTAAAAAAAAACAAATCCTACCATACACTACCTAGAGAGAATAAAATATGACAAGGAATAGGAGAGGAGGCCACATATATATACCTAAAGTAGGAACATGTTTACGTTTACCTAATTAGTAAAACAGTCACAGCAACAGCAAAAGTGATGGTTGTAGGAAAGGTTGAATAAAAATAGAAAATAATTGACTGGCGAGTAGTGGTTCTGTCTCAGTGTACACCAAGGTGAAGTCAGGTGATGTAATATATATGTACATACACAAAATATACAAATATCTCTCTCATTTATAAAACATATATAGCCTCTGTTGATGACTGAACACTGTCTGTATAATGGTGTGTATCCTGATGAGTATATATTTTGGGGTGGACAAGCAACTACAGCTATGCCTCTTGGGCAATTGGTGCCCTACGGGTGGTAGTTGCAGCCTGGTTATTCGCATGGAGGTTGTTTTGGGCCATGGCACTTTGTGATAGCTTTGCAGCAACAACTGGCTTGCTGAAGTTGTGTTGATGTTTAGGCGATTGCTGCCCAGGTGAAGGTGATGCTTGTTGGTGCTTTTCTGCTTGCTCCAGTTGTTCAGGAGTGACTGAGATGTTTACAACTCCTACACAAAGCTTGACTAGAAATGCAAACCAACAGATGCCTCACTTTTAATCTTTTCTAATAAAACCTTACAATATTATGGTCAACTATAGTTTGATTCAAAATTGATAAAGACAGACCTGATTCTATATTTAAAAATATCAAAGCTAGTACTTCAACATATTATGATGAAATACATTTTAAGACAATATGCTTATTAGTTCAAAACTGTTCTAATATTCAGTTCATGCTATTTCGTACACCAATAATGATTGAATATATTTGGATGAGATCCTTTCTTAGTTTTTCACAATTTTTACCGTAAAAATTTTTCACACTTGTAAGTAAAATTGGGCAAAGGCTCAATTAATTTTCACCCAAATCTTGTTCAAACAAAGAAACACTGTAAAAGCTTCTACAACATCGAAGGTTTCTGTAAAATGAGGCATTTGTTGTGAAAATGTCTATAGGAAGGTACTACTTAGCATTTTCACAAACAGATAAATTGGTATATCATCCCAAAGATTCCTCAGGATTTATTTTATATTGTATTTTGCACTATTATTTTGTGGTACGAAAGGTAAATAAGTGTTCCACTTTTTCATTTCGCTGTCAAAATAATTAATATTTAAACACCAGTTTGTAGAAAATAACATTATTTTGGGCTTACTAATCCCAAATAATTCATCAAAACAATAAAAAAACATATTGACTTGGGGAAGTCTATCACATTTTTACCTTATATTAAGTAAAAATCTACTTTCTAAATTTTAAAATTTCTTCAGAATATGTTTCTGTTTTAAATTTTGGTTAATTTACAATCTATGTTTAATGTCACCACATGAGTGACAAGCATCAGAAATACTAAATTTGCTTTGGTTTCAAAGCCCCGGAAATCTATTTTAATTTTCATAAATGGTCAGACCACCAATATTTCGGTTTCCTTATTTAAATCAATAAGGCTTTAAACAAAAATTATAAAAGTTTGTTTTGACTAAAGATAATCTTCGAAAACTTGGCACAAACGGGATAATTTTTAAACCAAGAAAAAAATTCCTGAGGAAATCTGAAAAAAAATTTGAGTGAAAGTTAATGAAATGAAAACACTAAGCGCAACAAAAATGGCTTACACACAATTAGTTTTAAACAGGAATTGAAAATTAACCAAGAGATTGGAGTAAACTCATATAAAAAACTGTTTGTCATTCTAGATGTACAACACAACTTTGAGAATAATAAATGTACTATGTACATATATTAGATTATACCTTATATTTGATTAATTTCATGATAGTATTGTACAATTAATTAGTATTAATCATGCATAGTGATGAGATATTAGAATAAAATATATACAAAGCGTATGTGCTTCAAACTGATTTAATCTACACAATACATTTACAAGAGAACTAGTTTTTAACCCGCGTAACTATTATTTATTAAATGAAACAGCAACATGTTAAAACAAAAGTCTGTAAATTACAGACAAGAAACAATCCAGAGAAAATCCATTTTCTTTTTCTGTTAAGAATCTGAACAATTGTTTCAACTATTTTATATAATTATTTTAGTTCAAAGCTGGTTAAATATTACCTCATAAAAGTGTCACCAAACAAAATCTATAGCTAGCTATGTGTATTTTTTGCTATCTATCAATGTCATGTGCACAGTTTGGAAAATGACAAAATATTTCGGATTGAGTCTTTTTCTACCAAAATAATGTTATATATGTGAAGAATGATATAAGATTTGCACTTAATTGAACTTCAGTTTCCGCCACTTTAAGCATCTAGTGTCTAATTCATACGAATTTACACAGTGGACACTTTTCTGCTCACTTCTTACACAACACATTGATTCATTTCACACAAGATTAATTACAATCATATATTATAAGGAATAATCATTTATTAATAATAATGCAGGGAGTATGAAAAGTGAAATTTAGCACAAAATATGAAATTCAATACTGATGAAAGCCCCATATTTATTTTTTTAAATTATAGGATATTCTGAAACAGTTTGTAATTTCCGTGGCGATTTCAGCCCATTTATTTAACCTGTTGTTGAATTTTGCTCGTCACTGAATCATTAAATCTAATGCACCAAAGTTGAATTTTAAATTCTATGGTTAATACAAAACACACAATCATCTAAAATTGTTGCATAAATTACAAATTTGAAACATATGTCCAATATCTCAAGGACAAAATATAGGAGTTTCCTCAGTAAGGACTTTGACTAGTTTTCATTTCATATTTCTAACTCTGTACATACATGTATACTTCTAATGGACACATTTAACGGCTACACGTACCAGTGATACTGCAGAGAAGCCTGAGAGTCGGTGAGTCACCCCCGTACTGGTTCAGCATGCCTTTCTGAGCTGCCTTGGGCACTGGGATCGTCAGGGTGATTGGCTTGTGGAACTTGCGACGACGTGGCTCCACGGTAACGATGGGACTTACTGCTACTCGGTTTCCAAGCAACTTGGTCACACTTTCAGGTGGAACTTCCTGAGCCTATAACAGGTGAATATAAAACAGATTTGAAGAATGTACACGCTTATATTTGACTACTGTCGGATGAAACCAGCAATGTTACAACTGAAAAGTTTCATCGTCCACACAATTTCCTAGTCATACCAGACATGTGCTTCTCCATCTAATATTCTTGTTTTACTCATATCTTGCAATTTATATAACACTGTTCACTTTTCTTTATATTACTTGTAGTTTACTTTCAATCTTTCAATCTACCCTTTATCTCCATATTAATCCAACTCTTCCTATATGTAACCCTTGGTTCCCTCCTATCAATTAACATTCCAATCTTACAGTGGCTATTCTAGGATTTCTTTGGGATCCCATATGCCATTCAATTGTATTCTGTTGATGTTTTTTACCATCAATCCTCGTTTGACCTTCTTAGTGAGAACTCGAAACAGACCACACTTGGGGTAATGTTAAAACTGCCAACCATTCCATACTCCACCTTACCTATAACCTTTCCCTTTACTCACTCATCTATTACAAATTACCTGTAATCCAACTTTGATCTTCTTGGTGAGAGCCCCATCTGGGAACACTGCCTGTACTTGGGGTACCACTGTACTGCTGATCATGCCACCTTCTGGTCCGATGTTACTGGACTCCTGGCGGATTCTGGTGACAATGGCAAAGTAATTTGGGAACTCGGTAGCCAGGATCCTTGTGATTCTCTTGTTGTACAGTTCCTCAGCACTTTCCAGGTCTGGATGTGTGGAAAGATTGCAAAAAAAGTGAAAAAAGAAAAAGACATATTAGTTTTAATTATACATGAATCAACAAGTGATCACTATAGGCATGTATGTTACTGTGAAATGGACAGTAAAGCAGAATATATAGCAGCTTTATTGTCTTTGAGTTTAGAATAAGTGTAACAGCTGAAATGTTGGTGTCTCCATAATAAAAAGTTAAAGCAGATGTGGTTTTAATTGTTAAAGCCAAGTCAACTGCAGCCACAAAGCTCTGTATTTTGAATTACTTTTTGCCAACAGAAAATGTTGATATTTTCATTGATAAATGTGCATGGTGCCCACTCATATGACCCAAAGTGCATGCTTTTGTCAGGAAAATACACAAGAAAATTTTGCAAAAAGAAAAGTCTGGTACACCTGATGGTAACCCTGCACAGCTTAAGCATGCAACTTGAGCAATGTGATGCTGAAGCAAAGCAGTAGCAGAAAGTGGCATGCAGAATGGGCTTGCAAGCAAAATAAATTTATTTATTTATTTGGGATTTTGTTTATTGTTTATTTGGGGTTTTACATCGCTTTCAACACTGTATAGGTCATATCACAACAGGTAGTTGGAATAGCAGAAGAAACCAGTACATACAGTTGGTCAAGGTTCTGTACTGTAAACTGCCGACCAATGGCAAGCAACAACCAGCTTCCCACTTGAGCCTGTGCCGAGAACCGAACCCCGGCCTCAGAGGTGGGAGGCGAGAAATAAAAAGCAAAATAGAGATAATAGTCCAAGAAATAACCTCTGTTCAATTTGAAACAAAAAGGAGGTCCTGATGTCTTAGGCATTTAATATTTTACTCACACTGTGCATGTTACAACTGGCAATATCTTAACACATCTGTTAGTAACAGAAGAGCGAACCTGGACTATCAAAAATGATAAGGATTTGTTTAAAATTAAGAAATATTCAGAACACAGAAATATCTGATGGTATTACATTACATTGAATTTGATAATAATATACCAGTATAAAATACAGGGCCCAGTTTCACAAAGGCCTACTATCTCCTTAGTAGGCTGCTAAGTGCTAGTAGTCTACTACAAAAGTGTTCCACTGAGCTGATACTTGGGACCTATCAAGTTCCTGAGACAGCAGGGCTTCTAGTGAGGACAGCCTACCAATTACCGCAGTAAAAAACCATCCCAGTGAAACAGATAGCATAGGCTTAGTACACTATTAGGACATAGCAGCCTACTAGGGAGATAGTAGGCCTTTATGAAACTGGGCCCAGATGGTTAATAAACAGTTCTAAGGAAAATATCTATTAATTTAAAATGAAATCCTGTACTTATAATTATCAAATGTTCATAACTGCTTTTTATTTTACATTATACTAGTTTATTTATGCATATGGCTAATATATAAGTTACCCAATACCTTCACTCACACATGTGGGAGCATGCACTTTTGACCACCTTAAAATTGACATACAAAAGTTTAAACATGCAATAAAAAGTAGCAGAAAAAAAATCATCATTAAAACATCGTACATATAAAATAATGAGGTTACAATTTCCAAAGCCTATACAAATCAATCAAAAATGTAACAATAACGAAACAGTAACAAGCAATACAGGGTATTTACAAAAGTCTAGCATTTATATTCAACTTGTAACAAAAACAAAGACAAAAGAAAAAGCTTGGAAGGAAAAGAAGCTCAAGTACAGCATTTCTTGGCTAAATTTTTCCTGCAGCTGCAAAGGACTCGGAGCGACTAGACCCTCTTATATCCAGAAGCTTTCTAACTGAAATTCTACTTGTATCCACCAAAACAAAGTGTTTTGGTATTGAGACCTCAAAACGGGTTCCACTTGTAACCCAAATTAAATTGGTTCTTGTTATTATACTCTACTGTGCTTTACAATGTAAAAATTTTAATCATCAGTAAAATACTTCACACATACATCAATTTTTTTATCTATACCAAATCCAACTTTTTAAATAATTTATTACCTTCATTTTATACCTAGAAACTACATATCTACATAACTGTTTAACCAAATCATGAACTACAGGTGGCAATGTTAAGTCAATCAATATTTTGATTTTCCAGCTTTGTAACATTACAGTATCCTGACACATAAGTACATAAAAACATACAAACTTTGACAATATCATGCAAAACAATAGAAATTTATCTGCATGCAAAGGGGGGAAAAATGAAGCATTGAAGCACAAAAATGCAAGTATCACTTTCATACTACCACTGCAACAAAACAGAAAATATCAACATTGATTTTTTCAATATTCAGTTTTCTTCGTAACTAAAGTGAAGGAATCTACTCTGAATATTGCACTACCAGAATTTACTTCCAGGCCAAAAATGCTTCAACCTTTTATAAGGTCAGTTCAAAAATAAAATATAAATTTTTACTAATTCTGTCAAGTTAAAATATAAGGCTGTGATAGGTTACCCAGTTACCTGAAAATGGTCCGAATTCTTTGAGAGTACAAACTGGCGAAGCAGGTAACCGAAAAAATATGAAATATAGCGTAAATCAATGAAATACTCGGATAAACCTTAGTATTCTGTCAGATTTCTTTAACTGATATTAGTTTTTCACATGATTTTACTTATTTGTACAGATATTTAACATTATATTTCGTAACGTTTTGTTTACACCATCTGCTATGTTTGATTTTCTGATACTTCCACTGGGTGACAACTAAAACACGGTTACCCGAATTCGGATCGGTTCTTTAGAGGCAAATACCCGGTGTCGTTTTTCTAACGAAGTCACAGCCTTTGTAAAATATTTGAGAAAGCTAATGCCTTCAAATTAAAGGAATAAATACAGCAGATATACCTCACAAAGTCTGCACATAAACAATTGTATCCACATTTCAAAGCATCTCACCTATTCAACAACATACATACATAATAATACAATCATTTTACAAAATCACAATTAAGGTAAATGTCTAAGCCTATGCAAATAAACTTAAAAGCAATTTAACTTAACAAACATGATCATAAACATTTTAATACTTATATATGTGATCAAAGGCAAGTATCT
This sequence comes from Sabellastarte sp. h YS-2021, assembly GCA_964017235.1. Classification (NCBI taxonomy): domain Eukaryota; kingdom Metazoa; phylum Annelida; class Polychaeta; order Sabellida; family Sabellidae; genus Sabellastarte; species Sabellastarte sp. h YS-2021. Next base: position 76,109,629 of record OZ024931.1, read on the forward strand.
TTTTTACCTTAGGTTGTTGATCAAAATACATGTAGCCAGGTGCTGCTACTTCCATAACATCCTAGAGTGTTAGGCAATAGGTTTGCAGCTTCAGTATTGATTATAAAATATTAATATTGCAATCAATCAAATATATGTTGCCACAACACCTTATATTTCAGTATAAATACTTTTCATTTTGTTCCAAATGTGTAAAAAGGACTTGCCATTTGACCATCTTACAAAAAAAGCTCTATGTCAAAACAACAGTGCATATGTCTTTATTAAAATAACTTAAACTGGAATAAATATGGTAGAATAAGGTCGAGTGCATGCCCCCACCACACATGCTTCTCTTTTGACTTAGAATCACCTTCACCTTCAAAGCTTCCACCCAGAGCTTCCTGTATAGCGTCCTCTGTGGCATCCAGCGGATGCTCCTTCCAGTGCTCTCCATCTTCACTGCGCAGAATCACAATCTCACGTTCATGTCCCCGCAGACTTGCAAAGTGAGGAACCTCGATAATGACTGGGCTGTAAACATATAACCCTTCAACAATAAGGACCTTGATAATCAATGTACTCAAAAAATATAACTCTTTAACAATTACAAAAAGGAGCTTGATAATTGATGAACTGCAGAGATAAACTAGATTGGGCCAACTCGGCGCCAACATATCCCCAGACAGGTCATCACTCACGCCACAGGTTTTGATCGGGAATTTTTTAAAACATAATTACCCATTATTATATGAACTTCAGCACATCAATCTACTCTGTTTATATCTCCCCAAGGAAGATGGTGTATCCCCAGACGCCGAATACATAACTGAAATTATATTTTCAATCTTCCTGCAATGATAACTCTAAACCTATTTTCAAAGTATTTAAATGATTGATGATTGAATGTCCATTCTAAAATAATAATCCCAAAAGAGCATATCTGTTTCTATATTTGTTGACAAATAAAATATTATTTTTAACTCAACTCATCATATTTTTCAATCTTCCTTCAAAGTATTTAAATGATTGATGATTCAATGTCCATTCTAAAATTCATAATCCCAAAAGCGCATATCTGTTTCTATATTTGTTCACAAATAAAATATTATTTAAAAAAAAATTATTTATATTATTATTTTATTATATTATTTTTAGAATTTGCAAATTGTTTTCAGTTATTCATTTCCTCTATACCTATATATGTGGTCCATATATATGCAACCTAAATATGTGACACAATCTCAGTTCTGACTCCCCTTTGTGTTATATGTAATGAAGCCCACCACCTCCCACCCCCACCCCTCTCCCCTTCTCCACACCTCTCTCACTATTACACAAGATCTGCAACCCCATTGAGTTCTTTGTTTCTCATCTGATATCATTAAATACCTTTGTTTATTTAGTGTCACTCAATATAGCTGGAGGTCCCAGAGGTGGGTGGGGGGAATCCTGGTGGGGGGATGTGGGTTGAGCATAAATGGTAAACAAACAATCTATATAAAAGGGGTACTCAAATACAAAAAGAATTGAGAATTTTAAGTATGTGATTATCAACTGAAATGAGTTCATAACTGTAGGAGCTGTGCCAAAATTAACTGAGGCAAGTTGAATAAAACTGGGCTAGTTGAGGGTTAAAAATCCCCTAGTTTTACTACATAAGGATATAATTTCATTAATATTGGGACTTAAAGCTCACTTAAAGTGTCCATTTTGTCTACTTCAATATGTTTCACCAGTTTCATTTTAAAAAGTGAAAAACTCAGCAAGCAGAGGTATAACACACAAAAATAAGTTCTTAAAAGACTAAGATAGCCATAACATTATTAATATTCAAAATTTAAATAGACAGGCATTTCCTTTTAAAAATTCAAAGATTTCAGCTCTATAACCCACATAGTTTGACAGTTACTGGGCTTTAAAGTGGCATAATATCCATAAATTGGGTTTCTGTGAGCATTTTACAATTGTTAAAGAGACCTTAGCAATTAAACTACAGATCTGAAACTTTTTGGGGGGACATACATAACAAAGAAAAATCATATATAATACAGTTTAAGACTTGTCACACTAAGCATTTCCAAATAACAGGGCAAAATACGGAAAAAATGTCAAAAAAGGCACTTGGGCGAGTGTCTATGGCCCTCATACACAGGTTAAATGTCTACTAAAAACCTTGATTTTCGGCATATGTAAAAAGGACATAATAATGCATTCCCAGATGGGATTTCAGCTCCATCAATCACATAGTTTAACAGTTACAGGGCTTAAAGGTGGTAAAAAGTCCAAATATTGGGTCATTGTGGGCCTTTTAGAGATCTCGATGTGGCTTTCAAATTAAAGCTTCAGACTTAAAATTTGTTACATACTAAGATTACACATAGAATATGTATCTAATAAAGTTTGAAACTTCTCAGACTTACCATTTCCAAGTTACAGAGCAAAATATGTGAAAAATGTCTTAAAAGGGTCACTCAGGTGGGTGTTAAAGGTCCTCATACACAGGTTAAATGTCTACTTGAAGCCTTGATTTTTGGCACATGTAAAAAGAACATAATAACGTATTCCCAGATGAGATTTCAGCTCTATCAGTCACATAGTTTAACAGTCACAGGCCTTAAAATTGGCAAAAAGTCCAAATACTGGGTCTTTATGGGGCCTTCTAGAGACCTAAATGTGGCCTTCAAATTAAAGCTTCAGACTTAAAATTTGTCACATACTAAGATTACACATAGAATATGCATCTAATACAGTTTGAAACTTCTTAGACTTACCATTTCCAAGTTACAGGGAAAAATATGTGAAAAATGTCTAAAAATGGTCACTCGGGTGGGGATTTATGGTCCTCATACACAGGTTAAATGTCTTCTTAAAGCCTTAATTTTTGGCACATATAAAAATAACATACTAATATCTTCTCAGATAGGATTTGAGCTCTATCAGTCACATAGTTTGACAGTCACAGGGCTTAAAAGTAGCAAAAAGTCCAAATATTGGGTCTTTGGGAGCCTTTTAGAGACCTCAATTTGACCTTCAAAATTAAAGCTTCAGACTTAAAATCTGTTACATACTAAGATTACACACAGAATATATATCTAATACAGTTTGAAACTTCTCCGACTTACCATTTCCAAGTTACAGGGAAAAAGATGTGAAAAATGTCTTATAAGGGTCACTCGGGTGGGTGTTTATGGTCCTGATACACAGGTTAACTGTCTATTAAAGGCCTAAATGTTGGGGCACATATAAGAAAACACATAGATATATTCCCAGGTGATATTTAACTTAGATGAGAGACATAGTTTGAAAGCTACAGTGCTTGAAAGTGGCAAAAAGTGCATAAATTGGGTCTCTGTGGGCACTTTTGAGACCTTAAGTCGACCCCTTTGGGTAAACCTACAGCCCTAAAATTTTCTACAGACAAGGATTACATATCAAAGTTATACCTAGCGCAGTTTGAGACTCATCAGAATTATCACTTCCAAATTATAGGGCAAAATATGTGTAAAGTATAGCAAAAAATCCCTAAGTGGGGGTATTTATGGGCCTCAAACACAATTTTCTCCTCAACTTAAAGTCATGATTTTCGGCACATGTACTAAGAACATATTAATGTGTTGTCAGGTAAAATTTCAGCCAGCTGAGCATCATAGTTTGTGACCTACAGGGCTCTAAGTGGCCAAAAGTGCAATTTCTGACCTTAAGGTGGCCATAAGTTCTTTTTTACTGGGAGTTTAAGGTCACCTTAAAATAGGGATCTTCCTTTGGGCACCCTTAACATGTGTACCAAGTTTGAAAAAAAAATATTAATTTGTTTTTGAGTTATCGCGTCCACAAGGAAATTTCTACGGCGGCGGCGGCGGCGGCGGCGCGACGGACCTGAATCCAATATATCCCCGACTTTCGTCTGGGGATATAAAAACCCTTCAACATTTACTAATGCCAATCCTGATCAAAACTGGGCAGGAAAGACACTTTACAAGTAGCAATAGGGACACCTGGACACTTACTATCACTGGGATCATTAATATGGAAAAGTGACGATTTCAGAGTGAAAGGTAAATGTGATTTTTATATAAAACGGAACACTCAATTCCTATCTCAGATAACTTCACATAGCTAGTACATCACATAACCATTGCTCAGGAGTATTCCTCACCATCATTACAACATTCACCATGTAACATAAATTTCAATCCATACCCTAGGAACTTTGCCCCCACGGGTCCCATTTCCAGGATTCTGCTGGCCAGAGCTTCTCCCTCCATGAGAGGGGGTGGGAACATTAGCTTCTCCTTCTTCACCAGCTTGCAGGTCACTCGTGTTGGCATGCAGGCCTTGCCCGGTGGAATGATGATACGCACACCCGAGTGGCGACAACCTCGCATTGCTCCACCTCGTGCATCAACCATAAAACTCACCAGAAAGCTGTGGAGAAGAGAAAATAACAATATGTGAAACCAAAGATAACATTCACCATCATATTTCATCAGTGAACAGAACTTACAAAAAAATCATATCAGGTAATGATCCACTGAAATGGCATTTTATGGTGAAATATCGTGGAAATTGACTAACAAACCATAGACAACGTTCAATGCCATTCACGATAGCAGAATTACATTTCTTATCGTAGTTCTTACTTATTACTGGAGAATTTATTTGCAACATGTTTCCAACAGCAATTTCACAAGCCCAAATGCAGGTGAATATAATTCTTGGGAAGTAATTACTATTTAACATCATCATCCTGATACTGTGACTGGAGAATATGACCAAAGAAAGCAAACAAAACTACAACAAAGATACACCAATATATTTATAGAAGAGTTTTATACTTAATATTACAGAACTGGAGTTCAGTTGTGAATTAACTGACACACAAAAAAAGAGATTCTCCGGCATAAAAGCCACAAGTGCAGTGAAATTCAGTTTAGTGTGCTCTTAAGTTATTTGCAAACACAAGTTACAACACAGATGAAGCACCTACAAATCAAAAGTTTTAAATCTACTCCATGTCTTTTACTAAATATACAAGAATGAATAGAATATTTGATAGAAGTAAGAGAAATAATCCCTTTAAATCCTTAAAACAACCAAATCGATAAAATTTCACAGAACCAGTCATGTTATTTTAATTCATAGACTTTAGATTATCTTAAATACTATATCAATTGACCCTTACATGCATTTTGTTTTATTTTTTGGTAAATTTGTGAACCTGATGTTAACAAATCTACAATTTTTGGCTATTTCACTACAAAATATTAAGTATATACAACATCTTTGTGCATTTTAGTACAACAGTTACTTTTTCAACATGTGCAGAAACAGTTCACTGTGTTGTGGGTCTTTCAACATGTGCTATTCAAAATATAAGTAACTTCAAATCAAATAAGTTAATTCATTAATGGTATAATTGTATCATCAAACAACGGCAGAATTAATGCTATTTCAGTATATGAATATTATAATTCTATAAGGGATGGTAACTGTATTTTATGAAAGAAAAACAGAATTTCAGATTTTCATTTGATTCTATAAATGTACTAGAAACACAAATTCTGTATTATTTACAATCATTAAATATTATAACCATTTTATTATTTTTTGCATTTTTCTTTGTTTGGTTTTTACACCACAGCAGACCAATTTAAATCAGGAAACATATATATATACCTAAATTGGTGTTGGTAATTAACGACTACTCAATTACCCTGAGGAGAAAAGCAGTTCTTACAAACAGGAGTGCAAATAGGAGACAATGTGTGTGTCTTCCCATCAGACTGAGTCAAAACCAGAAACATTCTTCAACAAAGACCATTATGGAAAAAGTGAAACCACTTCTACAGAAATAATCATTTTTAATAACTTGTTCCTTTAAAATAGGAAGCATCTTTGAAAGATGTGTTTTTACAATGCAAAAATCCTGTTTCCAAAATCTCAAGGTATTTTGGGGGAACTTTGTTGCCCTCCATATCCTAACATATGCTGCCATAATCAAACAAGGTTAATTTCTAATGAAATTATCATATCAAATTGGGTAAAATCACAAATTTTCACAATCATTTCACATTTTAGGTTTTTAGGGTGACTGCTAAAAATACATTCAATTTTCTTGTGAATTAAAACAAGAACATCAAAGCCAAAAATCATAGCAAATGCCTGAAATGAAAATGCAAGCCACATCTAGGAATGTAATTGTGTATATGCAAGTGTAATTGGCTGCATATGAATGCCATACTCTGCCACTTTGGAGGCTGTTGAGTACACAGATGACCTCAATGAAAGGAGTGACACAGGGGTCCTGTAACAACACAAAGATCAGTGTGTAAATTGTTTACTGTGAATCACTAATACTCTGGAATTAGACTGCATACTCAATACCAACATTACATAGAACTCTGCAATCTTGATAGATTAAACAAAACAAAATTCCTAATCCCATTTTAATCCTAACTCAGGTGTTCTATCTGTTGACAAAGTAAACTATCATAATACTTGTTAGTATAGCCTGGTTTACAAAATCTTATACAAATACAGTAGTATCCATAGCCTGCTGAGCACAAATATTTTTCATTTGAAATTTTCTCTATAACCTTTGATATTACCGACTCTTGCTTTCTAAATAGCTGGTCAGTTGTTAGTGAACTTGTGACATGTAAACAATTTACTCACTGATAAATATACAACAAATCACATCACCAAATGTCAGTATAAGTAATTAACACCCGTATTCAGACATGTAAGAGACAGTAAACAAATATGAACCGTATCGTCGAAGTAAGAGACAGTTATTTTTTAAAACACTAAACATATTAAAGATGTGATGTTTAAATTCACATTAAAACTCGTGCTACAATGATTAATGTGTTTGGCCATATGCAATAATATGAAATATAATTATTATCACTCAGCTCAAGAAAGTAAATAATGTAGTCTACCAATTCAACTCAGAAGCTCCACCTACACAACTGCTACGTTGCAAGTTTTAACTAAAACTCAACACAGTTACTTAATAACAAAAAGGTCAGAAGATATGCTTCTTCCAGAACAAATCCATTACCCAGATGTTTCAAAATTTATTGCAAAACAAAGAAGTGGATTGTGCTGGTACACACAAAACACGTGTAAATGCTCCTGGTTTGGGGGATTTCTTACTGCTAAAAGTGAAGAACTACAAATCTACGACATATACCACATCTGACACACGGACTAACAACATAAAAAATCTTCAAAACAAAATACAAAACTAACTACCCATTGCAAAGTAAAAGATTGTGAAAATATAAAGATATTTTCTTTAAAAGTGTACACCATTAACTTATTATCTACTGGTCCTGAACCGAAAATATATTTGAATATTCTGGGACTTGCTTTTAACTTCAACATGCAACGCACTCGTACACTACATGTAAATAATTCATTTTCGGTTATCTTGTTTTACAGTAAGAGACAGCAAAAAACTGAACCAACATCAGACTCCACACTACTGATGAAAATCCAGAATAAGGAGAATATATTTATATATATGAAAAACACAAACAAAATAGATCAACGCCTAACCTGTAAATAAGTGAGCACAGACAGTTACACAGTCACAAAATTTCTTAAAATATACTGAATACATCAATGAAAACACTTAACAAAGAGCATATAGCCTTTACCTCTTCCACTTGAGTTTCCTATTATGGTACGCATGCAATAAAGCACAGTTTAACATATTAATAAAAGATACATTTGTTAACACAGAACATTCATTCCTATTTATAGGCCATTACTGATTATTACTAATAACCACCACCCAAATGTTTTATTTCAATATGTTTAAGTGAAAGAAAATGTTGGGATATTAAGTGTAATTTTTCCACAAAAAACATGTGACCCTTGTTAAATGAGAAAACATTTACAAAACATGCACACTTTATTCTGGAGATTAATGACATCCCTGCAGTTATTGCTCTTCTCGCACATAGAAAAAATTGGCAAAAACCAAGTAACAGGAGTCAAAAAGCATATAGAAAGAAATTGAATGTCTCTCACCCTTACCATACTTTCTAGTTTCAAAAGGTGAGCTTGGAGCACTGTAACCACAAATCCCTTTAACAGGATTGGCAACAGCTTTTGTGATAAAAAAACTGAGTTACATAAGATTAAAGATTGGAATGACGTTAATTCCCTTAATTATATTCTTTGTGAGATAACCTTACCCAGAGTAGACTGGATGTCTATCTACAGCCACATTATCTGGGTCAAAGCTACTGCCATATGACACTCCGCTGTAAGAGCCGTACATGGAGGTACGAGATTCATCCAGTCCAGCAGATGGTGGTGCTGCCTGCAGATGACCCGGTACATACGCTGCCTGCAGAGGTGCTTCCTATAGAAGAGAGTAAGATGTGCCTTACAAGTGTACAAGTTATTCAAATAAATCACATTTTGAGAAATTAGTAAATTTGTACATGTCAAAAGAGGCATCAGAACAACTACATAATAAATATGTTTGTAAGGAAGTTCAAAATATTTATTCCTTCTGTATAACCATAAGACTTTAAAGAATGGTTGGCTAAATATGTAAGCACTCATCTATTTGACTATTCAAATAATCCCAAAATCTTCTGAAACACGATTAAGACTATAATCAATTTAATTATTAATCCAAACAGATGAGTGTGTTTAAGCACTGCATGTGTGAAACATTTTAACAGTGAAAAAAAACAAAATTATTTACTCCAAAAGAAGATCTTTCAGTCAATGCCATATTCTAATTTACCCACATCCGACAGACACAACAAATGTAACAATACTTTAACAACCAAAGCCACCTAGATATCCCTATTGATCACAGTTTGGTGAATAAATCTTGTTAACCAAGGTCCTACAAAATCAGTGAAAACACCTGCTGTCTCTGCATTACAGTGATTTACTATAACAGTACACATAAATGAATACTTTGAATCTATGCCCAGAGCTTTACTACACTTGTTTGAATGAAATGACCAACTGATACTTGAATTATGTACTTAGCCCACCAAGTGCTATCAATTCAGAAAACCTACACTTTGAAATTTTTTATCTCCATCATGACCTCTCTTACCAATATATTCATTCACAAATATGAGTTTGACATGATTACGTCATGGACAATATCAAAAAGGAGAAAAAAATATTCCAACCTTAGTGAGAGTGGCGGAAAGACTTCACTTGAAATTTGTCTCTACCCGTATGTCTGAATGTCCAAATAGTCTAATACCTTTGAAGTGTCAAGTTACAAATATTTTTACCAAATATGTGAATACGATTTGCATATTTTGTAACAAAAAAAAGGAAAGTCAATTTCATGGACTTCCTTTTTAAGACATCTTAACTACTGTACATGTTGAATTTTCAGTCAGAAGCTTGATAATGAAAACAAAATGATAATACTGAAGTTTTGTATAATCTATTTCATTAGCTGAGAGCTAACTAGCAGTAATCAAAATTACTTGTTGAAACTCTAGTTTAATATTTGCTTAGGTGAGATAAATATCAATACTTAAGTGATCCTTCTACGAATAAATCATTTACCCATTAACCTCTGCTTGAAAAGGACAATTAAACCATTGAATTTCTGAATGTTAATATAAGGTCCATACAACATTTAACATAAAACCAAATAGATTAATCACACAAGAAGAACCAAAAGAGCTGTCACACATGGAGAAAAGGAAACTAAAACACCCAAAAAATTCATGCAAAATTCATGGACAGGGATTTTAAGTTTCTGCATAACATACACATTTCAACAGGATAAATCTGACAGTTACTTAAGTGTGTGAAGAAAACAGCAAATCAAGACTGTATCATTCTGTGTGAAAGATAGCTTGCCCTAGTTAACATTCAGAACTTATTTTCTTAAAAGTTTAAAAGAAAAAAAATATCTTAAATAATGTAAATTAGAAACTCATTTGTGACCGCAAAAACCCAGAGTGGTTGTTTATTTACAGCCAGTCTCATCTGTGTAATTCATTTTGTTTCAATTAACTCTACCTTTTATTAATTATCAATGGATGATAATAATGGAAAGTATGATGAACTGGGATACTCAAACAGCTTCTGATTTAATTGTTACACATGTTCCTTTTTAATCTTTACCATATCAGATGACAGCTGTATAACTGATTGTGTAACCATTTCTCCACTGATATGCCAGATATCACAGACATTATTTGAAGAATTTGTATTATTTCATTGGGAAAATCATCAGCCACACTCATATTATTTGTTCTGGTGTAAAAATCTTATTGGGATATCCACGTTTTTCAAATATACAAAAAATAAAGCATTCATTCATGTGGACATTATTGGAACATCATTGGGAATAAACACAGATTATGGTAAACATGGCATTTGAGTAACTCAAGAGAAAGAAATCCTTATCAAAATTCAGAGAGAGTAAAAGTGAAGTTTCCAGCTTAATTTAGATCACAATAATAAAAGAAAAAGCATGTCTGAGGCTTTATTTGACCGGTAGTAACAATAATTGTAAAATCTGGGAGAATGTATAATTATTTGATAATTCTGTCAGTTACAAGATTTTGGGTTAATTTATTAATTGTTGTTTGAACAAATTCACGGTTAACGGAGTCACTCAGGAAGGTATAAAAATGATTGGTGTTCCACACTGGTACAAGTCATACATTGTTTAATATACGAATAACTGAGATCATATTACTATAAATCATAATTAATTTCATCCCTTTCTCAAGTGTTTCATATCACTCACTGGACTGATTATTAATGGAGGTTGCTTACACACAGTGTTCCTTAGGACATAGAGCTGTGGTCCTTACATGAGATACCTTGATGCCTTCCATGCGGTCAAAGACGTTGTCTGGACCATCCAGATACTGGCCCATGTTATCCTGGCCAGCATAAGAGCTGCCCCGGTCTCTCTCCAATGTGCTCTCTCTGGCCATACTGTCTCTTGCTGTGGCAACACTGTACCGCTCAAAATAACTGAAATCCCTATCGTCCTGTCAAAGCAAGGGGAGGTAGAGTACATCAATGGGTTTTTGTATTGGATTTTTATTTTGGCATATCCTCTCTGTGCCTAATGGTGGAATATTGGAACAGGACTCCAGCATGTAAGAGGAGAGAAAGTGGGTCAAAGTTCAAAGGATAATTTCAGTTTTAAAACATCTTCCTGAGACAGAGGCTTCAAGTATTTCAGCTCTGAGTAAATAAAGTATGAAGTGCAATGATACAGACAAGAGATCACATGTACAAAACACACAAAAAACAACAAAAACACAACAGAATATACTTAGAAACAGAGGCCTGAAACAAGTGGTCTCAAACGAGTATACAGGGGAACTGTAATAAATGCCTGTGTTGCTATTATCTTAATAATGACAGAATGCCCACTCAGTTTTCCATTTGATAAGTAATGATACACTTCACAACTTAATAAATTATCAGAATTTTTTATAAACGCTATAAATGATTAAAATTTTTATACCATATGCAGTCTCATAGAATGTAACAAAATGGGAGTTTGTTATACAAACCAGGTGATTAGAGTTGAAAATTAACAAATATAATAAGCAGCAGCATCATAGTTTGAAAATACTCGTTTCTAATGTAGGAGGGGGTTTTGGTTGGTTTACAATGAGCAGAAAATGGACCAACAGCAGATTCCTAAAATAAAATATATTAACTAAATAACACACAAGAGGAGAGAGACTTAACATTAGAACCAGTGAATCTAGATTTGAGACATCAAGTAAAGTCTATGCACAACATGCAATTTTAACCACTTCTATCATGATTACACATAGATTATTTGAAAATATTTTACAATTTAGTAATTTTTCAATAATATGTTATTACAGATGTATCCAGTTTTTCAACAAAATTATTTTGAGCTATGTGTTATCATGGTAAATGTAGACACAACATCTCTGTGAAAACAACAGAACATCTTTGTAAACTAGATTGGGCCAACTCGGCGCCAACATATCCCCAGACAGGTCATCACTCACGCCACAGGTTTTGATCGGGAATTTTTAAAAACATAATTACCCATTATTATATGAACTTCAGCACATCAATCTACTCTGTTTATATCTTCCAAGGAAGATGGTGTATCCCCAGACGCCGAATACATAACTCAAATTATATTTTCAATCTTCCTGCAATGATAACTCTAAACCTATTTTCAAAGTATTTAAATGATTGATGATTGAATGTCCATTCTAAAATAATAATCCCAAAAGAGCATATCTGTTTCTATATTTGTTGACAAATAAAATATTATTTTTAACTCAACTCATCATACTTTTCAATCTTCCTTCAAAGTATTTAAATGATTGATGATTCAATGTCCATTCTAAAATTCATAATCCCAAAAGCGCATATCTGTTTCTATATTTGTTCACAAATAAAATATTATTTAAAAAAAAATTATTTATATTATTATTTTATTATATTATTTTTAGAATTTGCAAATTGTTTTCAGTTATTCATTTCCTCTATACCTATATATGTGGTCCATATATATGCAACCTAAATATGTGACACAATCTCAGTTCTGACTCCCCTTTGTGTTATATGTAATGAAGCCCACCACCTCCCACCCCCACCCCTCTCCCCTTCTCCACACCTCTCTCACTATTACACAAGATCTGCAACCCCATTGAGTTCTTTGTTTCTCATCTGATATCATTAAATACCTTTGTTTATTTAGTGTCACTCAATATAGCTGGAGGTCCCAGAGGTGGGTGGGGGGAATCCGGGTGGGGGATGTGGGTTGAGCATAAATGGTAAACAAACAATCTATATAAAAGGGGTACTCAAATACAAAAAGAATTGAGAATTTTAAGTATGTGATTATCAACTGAAATGAGTTCATAACTGTAGGAGCTGTGCCAAAATTAACTGAGGCAAGTTGAATAAAACTGGGCTAGTTGAGGGTTAAAAATCCCCTAGTTTTACTACATAAGGATATAATTTCATTAATATTGGGACTTAAAGCTCACTTAAAGTGTCCATTTTGTCTACTTCAATATGTTTCACCAGTTTCATTTTAAAAAGTGAAAAACTCAGCAAGCAGAGGTGGGTGGGGGGAATCCGGGTGGGGGATGTGGGTTGGGACTTAGTTTAGTTTATTAGTTTATTATAGTGACATGTATTATGTTGACAAGGATTATGCAAAAACTATTGAAGTAATACCCAGCCCTATATGGGCTTATAAGTCACTTTAAATAGAGAGTTAATAACAAACAGAGCAAACATATTTTGAGGTAAGATACAGTAAATAAAGACAGCAATTCAATACATAAAAATTAACAATATAATTTACTTTTTCTTTCTTGCCACAAATCAAAAATAAAATTAATAACCATATTGACATTCATATGAGTTAATACCCTTGATAATTGATCTATTAATAATTCAGATTTATCTATATTTAAAATTTTGAAATATTTCATACGAATCAGCTCTAAAGCTGGACAAACACAAACAAAATGTATCTCATCTTCTACATCTTTTTTACACAGTTTACATGTTCTCTCAAAGAGATGGAGTGCTACAGCAAAAATGGTAAACAAACAATCTATATAAAAGGGGTACTCAAATACAAAAAGAATTGAGAATTTTAAGTATGTGATTATCAACTGAAATGAGTTCATAACTGTAGGAGCTGTGTCAAAATTAACTGAGGCAAGTTGAATAAAACTGGGCTAGTTGAGGGTTAAAAATCCCCTAGTTTTACTACATACGGATATAATTTCATTAATATTGGGACTTAAAGCTCACTTAAAGTGTCCATTTTGTCTACTTGAATATGTTTAACCGGCGTTTAACCAGTTTCATTTTAAAAAGTTAAAAACTCAGCAAGCAGAGGTATAACACACAAAAATAAGTTCTTAAAAGACTAAGATAGCCATAACATTATTAATATTCAAAATTTAAATAGACAGGCATTTCCTTTTAAAAATTCAAAGATTTCAGCTCTATAACCCACATAGTTTGACAGTTACTGGGCTTTAAAGTGGCATAATGTCCATAAATTGGGTTTCTGTGGGCATTTTACAATTGTTAAAGAGACCTTAGCAATTAAACTACAGATCTGAAACTTTTTGGGGGACATACATAACAAACAAAAATTATATATAATACAGTTTAAGACTTGTCACACTAAGCATTTCCAAATAACAGGGCAAAATACGGAAAAAATGTCCAAAAAGGCACTTGGGCGAGTGTCTATGGCCCTCATACACAGGTTAAATGTCTACAGGTTAAAATCTTGATTTTCGCCATATGTAAAAAGGACATAATAATGCATTCCCAGATGGGATTTCAGCTCCATCAATCACATAGTTTAACAGTCACAGGGCTTAAAGGTGGCAAAAAGTCCAAATATTGGGTCTCTGTGGGCCTTTTAGAGATCTCGATGTGGCTTTCAAATTAAAGCTTCAGACTTAAAATTTGTTACATACTAAGATTACACATAGAATATGTATCTAATAAAGTTTGAAACTTCTCAGACTTACCATTTCCAAGTTACAGAGCAAAATATGTGAAAAATGTCTTAAAAGGGTCACTCAGGTGGGTGTTTAAGGTCCTCATACACAGGTTAAATGTCTACTTGAAGCCTTGATTTTTGGCACATGTAAAAAGAACATAATAATGTATTCCCAGGTGAGATTTCAGCTCTATCAGTCACATAGTTTAACAGTCAAAGGCCTTAAAATTGGCAAAAAGTCCAAATACTGGGTCTTTATGGGGCCTTCTAGAGACCTAAATGTGGCCTTCAAATTAAAGCTTCAGACTTAAAATTTGTCACATACTAAGATTACACATAGAATATGCATCTAATACAGTTTGATACTTCTTAGACTTACCATTTCCAAGTTACAGGGCAAAATATGTGAAAAATGTCTAAAAATGGTCACTCGGGTGGGGATTTATGGTCCTCATACACAGGTTAAATGTCTTCTTAAAGCCTTAATTTTTGGCACATATATAAATAACATACTAATATCTTCCCAGATAGGATTTGAGCTCTATCAGTCACATAGTTTGACAGTCACAGGGCTTAAAAGTAGCAAAAAGTCCAAATATTGGGTCTTTGGGAGCCTTTTAGAGACCTCAATTTGACCTTCAAAATTAAAGCTTCAGACTTAAAATCTGTTACATACTAAGATTACACACAGAATATATATCTAATACAGTTTGAAACTTCTCAGACTTACCATTTCCAAGTTACAGGGAAAAAGATGTGAAAAATGTCTTATAAGGGTCACTCGGGTGGGTGTTTATGGTCCTGATACACAGGTTAACTGTCTATTAAAGGCCTAAATGTTGGGGCACATATAAGAAAACACATAGATATATTCCCAGATGATATTTAACTTAGATGAGAGACATAGTTTTAAAGCTACAGTGCTTGAAAGTGGCAAAAAGTGCATAAATTGGGTCTCTGTGGGCACTTTTGAGACCTTAAGTCGACCCCTTTGGGTAAACCTACAGCCCTAAAATTTTCTACAGACAAGGATTACATATCAAAGTTATACCTAGCACAGTTTGAGACTCATCAGAATTACCACTTCCAAATTATAGGGCAAAATATGTGAAAAGTATAGCAAAAAATCCCTAAGTGGGGGTATTTATGGGCCTCAAAGACAATTTTCTCCTCAACTTAAAGTCGTGATTTTCGGCACATGTACTAAGAACATATTAATGTGTTGTCAGGTAAAATTTCAGCCAGCTGAGCATCATAGTTTGTGACCTACAGGGCTCTAAGTGGCCAAAAGTCCAATTTCTGACCTTAAGGTGGCCATAAGTTCTTTTTTACTGGGAGTTTAAGGTCACCTTAAAATAGGGATCTTCCTTTGGGCACCCTTAACATGTGTACCAATTTTGAAAAAAAAATATTAATTTGTTTTTGAGTTATCGCGTCCACAAGGAAATTTCTACGGCGGCGGCGGCGGCGGCGGCGGCGGCGGCGGCGGCGGCGGCGCGACGGACCTGAATCCAATATATCCCCGACTTTCGTCTGGGGATATAAATATTCATAACAAACCACAAAAGGTGAAATATCCTATGAAAAGATACACAGGCAAATGAAATTTAATTAAAAACATATTTTAAAACAACTAACAAGATTCTTTGAAGTGGATGTTTTTTCCAAACGTGAAGAAACTGAAAACATGCAAAATTTAATTTCAGAATAAATACCATTCTGTTAAAATATTGAAATTTTAGTATGCTCAAAAAAATTAACATTACACAAAAAATTAACTTTTCAAACTTGAAACAGAAGCAGGATAAAGCATAATGTTTAACTGTACAAAATACCAACATTCTCAAATGCTGCACTATACATTGGTACGTACTGTAACAATAGTGTTGCAAGTAACTTCAAACAATGCACTTATAATACACAACAACTAGTATAATTTAAATGGGACAACTTTTAAAACATGAAATACTGGTGACGGATACTTCACAGTGGAGAGCATCACTCAAAAATGACACAAAAATGCCAGAAACATGAACAGCACGTTAATAGCAGTTGATGCTTGACTGGCATTGTCTGACGTGCTACAATATACAGTATTCCTCCTCATAGGAGCCCAAAGTCTCATAATAAACTGCCATCAACTACTCTCAGCGGTTCACATTCTATCACCAAAATAACACTGAATCATGTTTAGAGAACTGGTGTCAACACATAATATACATAATGCACTTTAAAACAGTAGACTAGTTTTGGCATTATGTATGTTATGTACTAGTTGAGATTTTGTACAAGTTGCAACTTGTACAAAAAGCATGTACAAGTTGCAACTTGTACAAGCAGTTTGTCGAAGTTGCAACTTGTACAAGGATAGGCTGTAAAAGTTGCAACTTGTACAGGTCCAAAATTTGTACATGTTACAACTTGTACAAGATGTTTGTACAATCTCAACTTGTACACAACCTATATATTTATAACCTGCAAACACTTCTGCAATTTAAAAGTTCTTTTATGAGTCCACACTGAATGAGAAGAGGCGAATTTATATCCAACCCTTAATGTTAATTCAAGACCACTGGGCTCTAATGAGGGAGTTTACAGACAATTCATGTAATGTGCTTGCAAGAGTCATACCTTCATTGGACTTATGGAGTCATCGTGAAGATGTTTCATGTCATCGGTAGTCATGTACTGGAAGGAAGTGTCTCCAGCAGGTCCAATTATAGTGTCTTCTCCTTCAAAACCCAAAACATATTGGTGTTACATTAGAGAGAGAGAACAAGGTTATCCTTGTCTGAATATATGCACAATATGTTAACAATAATCGACTGTAGATGTATTTTTACCGTAGCCGCGCTCTGTAGCGCTCATGCTTTTGAAAGCGCCCATCCACAATCTTGCGTTATCGCTCAAAAATTACTAATATGTCGTTTCGAGGTAAACTTTCTCCATATAAACCCAATAATCAGTGAAATGTGATTAATTTATATCCATTTTAAATGAAATTTTCCTTATTTTAGCAGTTATGTCACCTTTTATTGCAACAAGATTTGTTTACCAACCGCATATTTTACTTCCAGTCGGTGTGTGCTAAAACGTGGTTTCCTAAAATTCGGGTTATTTTTTTTGAAACGCCCGGCTGCTTTTCATTGTTGTAAACACCCATCCCCAACTTTTGCAAATATTTGGTCACATTGCCCATGGGCGTTACAGAGCGCGGCACCGGTATACACATATAAATGGTTATCACCTGGTTAAAAAATATTTCAAAGGTAAAAGAAATTTATCAGTCAAAGATGGTAATATGAAGGAAGCAAGTTTTCAAGAAAAGAAACACAAATACCTAGCATTTTACAACAAAAGCAATACTCAATATAAGGCACTGGAAAGCTGGGGAAAATAAGAGAAAGATTATCAATGAATAGTTTAGCGACACAATTCTTAATTCAAAATTATTTCACTAAATTTAACAATAGCATCAATTTATATGAAGCATCGGGCAGTCAGAAAAAACATTGGTGAGCAATAGTTCAGCAGAGGAAGATAGAATATCTTGTTCCTTAATGAGAAAAATAAATAAGAAATACTGACAAGACTTCTTCACTAAAGACGTTGGCAGTTCTCAAAGAATATAACTTAAATACCAGAAATAAAATGGGGAGTATACACTAAAAAGAAGCTAGAACAAGACTTACTGTCCTGCAACGTGTCCCCCTCATAGTAAGGGAGGTAGACATGTTGATCTGACATTGGCATCCCAAACTTGGGCATTTGAACCATTTCCAAGTCATCACCTGAGAGCATGGAATTGACTAATCAAGTTTATATTTTTTTTCAACAATTTTTGCAACAACAATATCTGCCAGTAAGACACACACACAGTCAGGATTAATGACACTGGGGAAGATGTCAACTAATCCTGCCATGAGAACTTAAAAAACACAGAGGCAGGCCAAAAACTGCTATGCACAACTGCACTGCCGTTTCTACCATGCATGGCTTATATCTACAGGACTGTAAAAGAAATAAGGGATTCAAAAGGAAACAAGAGTGCAGAAACAATGCTGGAGAAGTGTAGGAACAATATCATCATAAGTATTGTACATACAGGAGTATAAAATGAGAAACCGAGACATGGCCTAAGTTCTGAGGTTTCTAGATTAATTGTAGCTTTGTGTAACTCAAGCTCTTCCAATAATTAACATTACACAGTGATACCTTGGAAACAGGTAAATTTGGTATATCAAATGGGCGAGATATGTGAATCTGAATTGGATCTGCAAATGGAAACATCACTCAGGTGTAATAAAATAGAAGGCTTTTTGCAACATTTAAGGATGTGGCCTTTGTCCTTAATAGGGCAAACTAGGGTATGTTCAAAAACAAATGAACTTGTTAAAATATTGGCAGTTAAAAACACAACAATATGATGGCATCAAGACATGAACTACTCTTAAACCAGGAGCCCAGCAAGACACAAGACACAGGTGTTGTGAAAAGATCTACTGAGGGTCACAGCAATGGCTGACCACAAAACTAGTGACAAAGACAAAAGTCAGTATGTTCAACACAAAGACTGAAGTGAAACACATGCAAAACAATTAAACATTTAAGCTAAATAAACCCCAAAAAGGAATCTTCAATATCTCTATTGCATTTAATTATTTCATCAAACATTTTAAGCAATTCAATAAAATAAAGAAACAGAACAAAGGGAAAGCAAATGCATGGGAAAGCAAACAATAAAAATAGAATCAGAGATGCCCGTACCCCACAGCCTGGGGAAATAGTTTTCAACACCATGAGATATAGAAGTAGTGAAACAGTACAAAGATCAGGATACTTTCAGAGCAGTGTCAGTTATATAAAGCTCCAAATAATGTTAAGTAGAGAAAATAATATCTAAGAGAAAGAAAATGTATGTAAAGATAAAGTATTAAAACAAGGCAATTCAATAGCACTAATCAGTAAACTAAAAATTAAAAATCATGACGCTGTAAAATTTATAAATTGAAGAATAGCTGTTAATGGAAAAAGCACAAATATATAAAAATGCATATAATAATCAGTTGCAGCAATCCATATATTTTTGTCATAAGAGAAAGATGTCTCAAATATGGCAGGTGAACACACTTTGGCAGAGCCAAAGTTAAAGGTCACACAATGATGCACACCTACACCCCCCAACAAATGTCCCTAATAGGTATCAACTTCCTACAACTTACAGTTTCTGCTTATAGACGGACAAGATTTTATAAGTCAAGGTCACTACGGAAAGGTCAAATCAAGGTCACACCATGACGTTGCACACCTACACCCCCTAAGCAATGTCCCTACCAAGTATCATCTTCATACACCTTACGGTTTCCGGGATATAGCCCGGACTAGATTTCATAGGTCAAGGTCACTACAGCAAAGTTAAAGGTCAAATCAAGGTCACACAATGATGCACACCTACAACCCCTAACCAATGTCTGTACCAGGTATCAAATTCCTACACCTTACGGTTTCCGAGATATAGCCAGGACAAGATTTTCAAACTCAAGGTCACTGCGGCAAGATCAAAGGTCAAATCAAGGTCACACCATGACACTGCATACCTACATCCCATAACCAATGTCCCTACCAGGTATCAACTTATTACACCTTACGGTTTCTGAGATACAGCCCAGACAATCTTTTCACCACCCCCGCCCGCCTATCCAGATCTCCATGGGTGAAAACAATACCACAACTGCCCTTAAGGGCTGTGGGGTACAAAGCAATACAAGATCATAATAACAAATAAATTGAAATATTGAATACTGTGCCATCTTTGCCAGTTGCCTGATTCATAGAATAAAAGCATGTTTACAACTTGGAATCTATTTTGTACGGTATGTTAACGAAATTTTGTTTGATATAAATAGGACTAGGTTAGCCACTGTGGTGGTGGTTTCATGTGGATTTTATGTAACACTGCCTGAAGCATTACTCAGATAATATCAATGCTGTTAGTGATAAAAGGGTTGAGAATTCGGTCTGATGGAAATATATCTCCATTAAAAGAGATTACATAAAGATTAAATGGTGCTGAAAGATTTACAGTGCACAAATGAACAGGAATATCTACATATTTTCCCCCAAGGCATTGTTTTGATACAGAAGCTGTGTAAAAATACAATAACTGTTATATTTTTTGAAAAAGTGACATTTTTATGATATTATATTATTTCTTAAGTATCAAAATGAGCACATTACATTAAAATAGCATCAGAGATGCCCGTACCCCACAGCCTGGGGAAATAGTTTTCAACACCATGAGATATAGAAGTAGTGAAACAGTACAAAGATCGGGATACTTTCAGAGCAGTGTCAGTTATATTAAGGTCAAAATGATGTTTAAGTAGAGAAAATAACATCTATGAGAAAGAAAATGTATGTAAAGATAAAGTATTAAAACAAGACAATTCAATAGCAAGATGACAGCATTAATCAGTAAACTAAAAATTATGATGCACACCTACAACCCTAAAGCAATGCCCGTACCAACTATCAACTTCCTACACTTTACAGCTTCCGAGATATTGCCTGGACAAAATTTTAAAGGTCAAGGTCACTACAGCAAGGTCAAAGGTTAAATCAAGTTCACACCATGACGTTGCACACCTACAATCCCCAACCAATGTCCCTACCAAGTGTCAACTTCCTACACCTTATACTTTCTGAGATATAGCCCAAACAAGATTTATATAGGTCAAGGTCACTATGGTAAGGTCAAATCAAGGTCACACATGACGTTGCACACCTACACCCCCTAACCAATGTCCCTACCAAGTATCACCTTCCTACACCTTACGCTTTCTGAGATACAGCCCAGACAAACTTTTTCCCACCGCTCGCCCGCTCGCCCATCCGGACACCATGGGTGAAAACAATACCCCCGGCAGCCTTTAAGAGCTGTGGGGTAAAAATGGAAAATATTATACATTTATAAGGTAAAGTGAAGCAATATTTTTGTTTTCAAGCAAAAAGATACATTGGCTTAATCAACAGAAGCACATAACTGTTAAAATTGATAAAGAATATTTTATATTGTATTATTTGTAGAAATTGATACAAAATATACTTTAAACTGAAGAAGACAAAGACGTTGTGGACATGAATACAGTCAGAGAACTCAAAAATTATGATTTCCAGAAACAGATTAAAAGTAAGGAAAATAGTACAGTAAAGACCTAAGGCCGACTCCAAAGCAGTAGCAACATTCAAATGTATCAAAGAAAACTTTTCAAGTGAGACGCCATCTGGCATCCAATCAACACAAGATCAACCTGACTCCTTATAACCACTTTCAAATGGCCAATTTATTTACTGCATCAGCTCCTTTTCAACAAAATTGTGTAATTTTATATTCACCTCAACACAAAACTTTAAGGTTAATCAGATTTTTTTGTTAATACAATATGAGCCAATCAAATTCCTTGACACAAAATATTGAGTCCATCAGATAAGTGTAAAGATTGTATGAACCAATCAGATTCCTCAACACAAAACTTTGAGCCAATCAGATTACCCTTACCTTCATCCTCTGAGTCAGTCATCATGGCTTCCTGCATGCCTTCAGGCACCTGTACTTCATACTTCTTGTCATCCTGCTGTGTGGCCTGAACCTCAGTGATGTTCTTCAGAATCTCCACAACCGAAATGTATCCCAGACGCTGGGCAATGGACAGTGGTGTCTGGCCATTCTACAAAAAGTACAGGCTAATTATTTAAAACATGTCATAGATAATTAGGCAACTGAAAAACTTACAATGGTATGACGGACAAACAGGTAAGAAACAATAACCATGGCCATTGTCTGGCTATGCTTGCACAATTTACTGATAACCATGTAAGTTTGTTCAGATTTTCCACAACTACGATGTCACCAGAATTGGATTACGGAAAATTTTGTCTGGTTATTCTAAAACACGAAACTGCAAACAATTTAAAACATGTCCAGTTCTTTAAAATTTCCATCTCAACTGTGATAAATCTTAGGGGCTGGACAATGAACAGTGTTATCTTATAATTCTACAAAAATGTTCAAAGAGCAGATTAAAAGAAACTTGATGAATTACATTAACAAAAAAGGTGAAATTTTTTTCATCCAGCTGAGGTATCGACTGTGTTGTCTTGCATTTTTAATATTTTTATACATACAAAGATGCAGCCCAACCCGTGTTTTAGTAGCAACTACTTGGAAGTTCCAGTAAACTAAATATGGTGGTTGAAACCAAGGTTTCAGTCATGTTTTATTCATAGCAATAGATAATATTTGAATACTTTCATGAATGTTAATTCTATTTTGTGTGTCTTCCGTTTGTCATATAACTAAAACATCGTACAAATATTGCTGACAGTGCATGAAATATCCTATCTGTCAAATACTGCTGCAACACTTTAATTGAAGCAAACAGCTTTTGAGAAACTGACAAACTTGTAAAAAGGGGCTGTGCCAGTATATATGGTCTATCAGTGAGAAGAATTTTACAAAATCAACACATTAAATGTATCCTAGTTAACTGTATTGTAGAGTGGGATGATGACTAGAATTTGTATCATCTTGCTGCCTGTGGCAATTTTATCACTTGCAGTAAATGTAGGAATTAAATTACTGCAGGTTTCATGCCTTTGCATGAGCCTCACTGCAATGTAGTTTCTGACTTGTTCAAACTGTGACTAAGATGGTCTCCACCCTTTAGTTCCACCTATCCTATCTATCATCATAAGCTCATACTTGGTGCTGTTTATTGTTATATATCTTGGCCATTAATCTTATGTTTTAGTTTGTCAGAACTCAACCTCCCATTTTTAATCCTGGTATTTCAATGGATCTTTGTTTATGAAAAAGTCAAACTCCTTCATACTAATTAATTTCACATTCTTCCTTTTAATTCAGTGTGGAATACCCCAGAAAAAAAGTAACAAAGCAAAATGCAGAATTGTTTTTGGAAAATTACTTCAGAAATGCCACTGAAAGTACTTCCACTAAAAGCATTAGGGAATGTACCGTAGCCGCGCTCCGTAACGCTCATGCTTTTGAAAGCGCCCATCCACAATCTTACGTTATCGCTCATATGTCGTTTCGAGGTAAACTGTCTCCATATAAACCCAATAATCGGTGAAATATTTTTAATTTATATCAATTTTCAACAAAAGTTTCCTTATTTTAGCAGTTATGACAACTTTTATTGCATCGAGATTTGTTTACCAACCGTATATTTTACTTCCACTCGGTGTGTGCTAAAACGCGGTTTCCCTAAATTCGGGTTATTTTTTTCGAAACGCCCGGCTGGTTTTCATTGTCGTAAACGCCCAACCCCACCTTTCACAAATATTTGGTCACATTGCCCATGGGCGTTACAGAGCGCGGCTACGGTAGTAATATTGAACTACTTTTATCATTAGTGTATTACTCAAGGCTAACATAATGCAAAGAGTGCCTTTAGAAGTCTTCAACATGATCTGTTGTGATCTTGAACGTCTTGTGATGTTTTCATTGCTGAACTTAATAAAAATCTTTATTCAGTGGAAACTAAGATGTGTCACACGTACCATATGACTGACGACAGTCACCCACTATTGAACTAATACCCAGAAAGAAGATTCCCTGTACTGAAGCAGTTTACAATAGAATTAGCAATGCTTGAAACTTCCTATTAATGTATCGACAATTTTTCCCTGTTTTTTTCTGGGAATATGCATTTATGGTTCCCTATTATATAAACTTTCTATATTGCTGAGAAGTTGTAATGTGCCCCAAGGCATACAAATTAAAATGTGAAAGCTAATATTCTAAGCATGACTTAATTGACGAGTTGTGTAATATACACTGAAACCATGTCACAAGAAGTATATTTATTTGCATATGATGACAAGACATCATATGAATGATAACATATACCAAAAGTAAAAACTATAAAAGTGTCAGTAGTTACCTTATCAGTACACCAACAGTGTGATGATATTGTTGTATGTATGAAAAATACTTCAATAGATTATGCCCCATCCACATTAGAGGAGGTATACCCTGTGGTTAGACATTTTACTTGGCAGCAGAACCATCTCTCAGGTCACCTCATATCCTATGAGATTTGACATATCCATATGGTACAACACGCATCGCCACTTATTGGACATGGTGTGTAACCATATAATAACAGTAGGATGGCAGTACTATCAACGTAATCATTGAGACAAAACCTCCATTAACCTCAACTCACCTTCAGTAGCCGTCACATGAACACGTGCTACTGAAACGAGACTGACTTACAACCTTATATTACCAACAGACCACACCCTCAGTTACTGTACCAAAACTTATATGAGGAGTGTCACTGAAATGGAAGTGCGAGGATGGAGACACACATATAAAGGCATGTTGGTAGTACTGACAAGGAACGGTGATTGGTGGTGCAACAGTCAGAGGCGGAGATTTTAAACATCTTAAACCTTCATGGGAGACTCAAGAAATTGGACATTTTGCCCCTATGCCACTAGCTCGCATACAGATGTCAGATGGTAGTTGAAGGACTGGGGCGTGTTAACCAATGCCTACTAC
Source organism: Sabellastarte sp. h YS-2021 (assembly GCA_964017235.1). Lineage (NCBI taxonomy): Eukaryota > Metazoa > Annelida > Polychaeta > Sabellida > Sabellidae > Sabellastarte > Sabellastarte sp. h YS-2021. The sequence continues at coordinate 76,134,702 of OZ024931.1, forward strand.
TGCACAAGGGGCGTGCCACTTGTAATGAGACTGGGGTACAAAGCAGAGGTAGTTGACAGAAATTTAAAGAGAACTATTTTTAAGTATAAAATTGTGAAATATTCGCAAAAATGAGACACACATCTCGAATGTGTTTGAAACAAAATTTAAAATAAAACCTTTTTACACCATAAAATGACAACAAAAAGAATGAGTATTAAACACATAACTATTATTGTTCCACCATTGTATTTGATTGATATGCACTCTAATTACAACAGTAAGCCAGTTCAGTAATTGAATGTAGCAATGAAATGGAAAGGTATCATTTGTGGGAATAGCACAACCTAAAACAACAGAACCAAAAGGCATCAAAAACCCTAATGTTTTCAATGGAAAGGAAGGCCTTCTGTGTACAAAGGAAATTGAACTGATACTTTTTGCAGGTTCTGATAAATGGCTCAATAAAAATATACATACATTTGTAACCCTGCAGCATCAAAGTATACAGTCAAACAATTATGGGTACTTGGTTAAAACAGTGCTTTTTTGAAAAAGAACATATTAAATATGTTTCAACATGCTTGTTATATGTATAATTTTATACAGGAAATGTTAATTTATATTTATTTATATCATTAAATGGAAAAAAATATATATTTACTTATTGTTATTCATTAAGAAGCTGTGTATTGATGAAAAGGTAAGAAAAAACTGCAAAAAAAAACTTGTAAAAACTGCAGTGTAATTTTTTGTGAGAGTCATTTGAGGAATGTGATGCCATGTTATAGGCCTACACAACTATCACATTATGTTTTGTATAAAAAACAACTGAAGCAGTCTCTAGATTTACTTGTAAAAACTTGGATCTCGTGTATGTCTAGAGTGCTCTTGCAAGTACACAATCTACAGATAACGCTATAAATACCAAGTATTAGTAAGTGAAGCACCATGTTTACTATATCATGATGAGTCAGGTGTCACTTCCACAGAAAAGTCCGCTCAATATGTGTACATTTACACTTGGCCTAATAACAAATTCACTCATACTTTTGAAAGCACTAATTACTGGTAATATCCTTCATGTTTTGCTTAATGTAGAGTCATATTACATTGTTGACACAGCAGTTACCAAACACATCATTAGTTTTAAAAAGATAGCTAATCAATAGCAGAACTCTTGTACATTTCTGAAACAAATACCTAGCTCAAATAAACACCAAGTGTAGATCACATGAATACATTGCCTTTCTTTAATTATAACCAGATATACTAATGTTTGTGCATACATTGGAAGATACAGTATTTGTTCTATCTTATTTACTATTCCAGCAACACTTCAACCTCTTTAAAAGAAGGTTTGACTATACAACAATTAAATCATTTGAATTTTCATATGTAATGGAAAATCAAATATCTTACATCCTGGAACTTTGGTGGAAGAATGACAAACAAATTTTGGTATCTGCAAGATGTTCTTGTTTTTGGTGGTCTGTCAAATTTCACAAGTTTTAATGATTTACTATACACAAAACAGTTTTTGGTTGATAATACTAATGCATATACTGAGGATTTATTTACCATGTTAGTAATTTAATCAAGGGAAACTTTGCACTTGAAACTACACACTGATGGTTTCAGTAATACACTAATTTCTCAATTACTCAACACATGAACTTATGATGTAGTTCGTGTACAGATGAGTTCAACTCATTCACTGAGCCCTTTCATTTTACAGTGGGTTGGTAATTTAATGTAATGTAAATTTACTATAACATATATATATTATTAAGGACATATACACTGGTAAGCTGAAGACTTATACTTTGTCAGTAAACTGGTGATTCAACACTCGCATCAGTGACAATGTTATACTGAGTAGAAGGTTTGTGACACAGTGCTCACATTGGTAACAGGAACAGCATGTATTGGGGACAGCTTTTAAGTAAAATTTTCATCACTTAGTAGTCACAATGGCAACAGCTTCTGAGTATAAGTGAATGACTCAGTATTTACACTGGTGACATTTTTAAGTGTAAGCTGATGACTTAGTAGTCACATTAGTGACTGCTTTTGAGTAGAATGTTCACAACTAAGCAGTAACACTGGTAACAGCTTTTTAGTAGAGTAAGAAATCTAAAATTCGCCAGGAATCTAAAATTCGCCACCTGTAAAACCTTAGTTAATTTTATGAAGAAAATGATGTTTTTGTCTAAAAATTGGTATTTTTTGGTTCAAAAAGCCTTAATTTACTATACAGTCAACAAATCTCACCACAATTCATTTATCTTATTAGTATTTTCACATGTGGCGAATTTCAGATATGTGGCGAATTTTAGATTTCTTACTCTATAGGGTGATAATTTAGGAGTCACATGAGTGACAGCTTTTGAATGTAAGTTCATGTTTTGATATTCAAACAATACTATTCACAATCATTTGAGGTCAGCTTTTGAAATGCTAACAGAATACTCACATTGGTGACAGCATTGGGAGAAGCCTTGTATTTGAGGAGAAGGTTAATGACAAGCACATGTCCCTGCTGAGCAGCCTGGTGAAGCGGAGTGTAGCCAAGCTTAGTGGTCTTTGTCACATCCGCATTATGCTCCAACAGGAATCTGGAAAAAAATGCAAGTTCAGTTAACTGGAAAAAAATAAGTTCAGTTAACTGACAGAATATTATGTTACATGCTGGGGTGAATACTGGATGAGAAAATCAACATTCTACCTTATTACCCCATACTATTATCCTTTAATAGTTTCTATATTTGTAGTACATTCCTCATTATGTCATCAAGTCCAAAGTCATTGACAGCATATACTCGCACTACCTATTGTGATTTGAAAATCAGGTACTCTGCCATACCTCCACAATTCTATCTTTTCTGCATACACATGTATTACACTTTATATTACCTGTGTAAACCTCTGATACAGTTCTCTGTTTACTCAAAATACCCATACCACAAGTCTTTTATTATAGGAATAAAAGACATATTCGAGTGCTTTATGATGGATTTAAACTATCGAGCGGCTGTATTAAAGCCACGAAGCCCGAAGGGCTGAGTGCTTTAATACAGCAGATCGATAGTTTAAAACCATCATAAAGCACGAGAATTTGTCTTTTATTCCTATTCTAAAATGGTTACACTAATATTTTGGTCAAAATAAGCAGTAAGCCTTACGCAAAATTCAAAACAAATCCAGCGCCATGTTGGCTGTTCCATTAACTAAACGTGCTTAGTGATGGATGTGCAAACAGCCTTTTGGTTAAAATCCCCCACAGAATTCTGTAATGTCATATTAATGAGTAGTCGATCTTTAAATGAAATATTGATAAAAATCCCCACTGAATTATTTAACTTTATATTTGCTGCATATAATTTAAGTTTTATTTTACCGTATGTTGTTTGTTTACATTTGTACGTGAAGGGATGATGTACGTAGAATTCAACAGCGTTACTTTATTTACCGTTCTATATCCGCGATTTCTGAATTGCGCAAAAGACGTGTCCAAGGTCACTGCGCAGCCTACCATTTTAGAATTCTGTATATACCCATAGTGCATCACTCTCCTGTATACTATTATGTTTATTGTATATCTACAGCTCTACATTAACATACCTGATCATGTTGATCTGTCCAAAATGACAAGCAGTGTGTAGTGACGTGTACCCTGCTTTGGTCTGAGTATCTATCTCTGCTCCATACTTCACCAAAACCTCTGCCACGGGCACTTTGTCTTCCTGGGCTGCCAGGTGCATGGGAGTCAATCCATTCTGTGTAAAGTAGCAGCAAAGAATGTCAAATTCCTCTAATATATACACAGTGTCTTAACATACCTGCCCTGTTCATTGGATTCACTGGTTTGAAATGCTTACATGTCATGCGATACTGAATTCAAACATTTTACACAGACAATTATTATGAATTTTGAAGTTTTTAAATAATGATGCTCAACTGAAGATTGTGATTTTCATACTTTTTCATTATATATCACTAACTCAAACAAGTTATACTTTAATTACTTCCTTTTATGGAGATTTGATAAGATAAAGATAAGTTAGTAAAAATAATCTAAACTGTCCCTGCAATATTTTATATTATTCTGGATATTTATTCTAGATACAAGACAAAATTGGTAAATTTAATGGTTCTGGATTACATAATACTTATTATGCTTGACTTGAGTGTAAGCACACACCTTTGCCTTGCATCCCACATCAGCACCGTGTTCACACAGTAGAGAGACCATGTCGGTGTGGCCCTCCTGAGTGGCCAGGTGCAGTGGAGTGAACCCATTCTTCGATTCTGCATTGGGTTTGGCTCCGTACTCCAGCAGAGATGTTGCAATGTCCTAAAATATGCAGCATGGCATGGATTTAAACAGCAATATAGCCATACCTTGTTAAGCAGAAATATGACAAGTACCATTCCCCTTCAGAAGTGAATTTACTGGTTTTTTGAAAGCCTCTTTCTACAGAAAATTACCCAGTTATGTTGAAATTCTGGTTAAGAAGAGAGCATAGAGCTATTTCCAGATTTGACATGCTTTAATATAGGAATAAAAGACATATTCGAGTGCTTTATGATGGTTTTAAACTATTGATCGGCTGAATATTAAAGCCATGAAGCCCAAAGGGCTGAGTGCTTTAATACAGCCGATCAATAGTTTGAAACCATCATAAAGCACGAGAATTTGTGTTGTATTCCTATTTTTAAATGGTTTCATTGATATTTTGTTCAAAATAAGGGGTAAATCTTACGCAAAATTCAAAACAAATCCAACGCCATGTTGGTTGTTACATCAACGAAAGATACATGGCGATATCTAAGGTAAAAAAATAAGTATTTTTGTCACTCTATTTTCATAGAATTTGAAATATTAAGAGACTTTCACTGTAGATGCTTTCAATTTGTTGTAAACTTTAAAATAGCATCAGAGATGCCCGTACCCCACAGCCTTGGGAAATATTTTCAACACCATGAGATATAGAAGTACTGTACCAGTACAAACTTCAGGATACTTTGAGAGCACTGTCAGTTATATAAAGGTCCAAACAATGTTTAAATGGAGAAATAATGTTTAAAAGAAAGATAATGCGTGTAAAGATGAAATATTAAAACAAGATAATTCAATGACAAGATGACAGCATTAATCAGTAAACTAAAATTCAACACTCTTTATATACATCTGTATTTCCGAATTATGGTTTAGATGGTTTGAATATTACCATGCATACAGAAGTGGTAATACATTTAATGAATGCTTATGTGTGGTGTTGGAGTAAAATCTGCGGCTCACTTGATGAAATTTTATCTCTTACAATGGGAAGTTATGAAAGTAAAATTCTTAATAAATTTTAATATGACTTTTGCTTAATCTGCATCAAAAGACAGACCCAAAGGTGCAACAAGATTTTAAAGGTCAAGGTCACTACGGCAAGGTAAAAGGTCAAATTAAGGTCACACCATGATAATACACACCTATAACCAATAACCAATGTCCCTACCAAGTATCAACTTCCTACACCTTACGGTTTCCGAGATACAGCCCTGACGATTTTATAGGTCAAGGTCACTATGGCAAGGTCAAATCAAGGTCACACCATGATGCTGCACACCTACACCCCCTAGCCAATGTCTCTACCAAATATTAACTTCCTCCACCTAACAGTTTCCGAGATAAAGCCCGGACAATATTTTATAGGTCAAGGTCACTACGGCAAGGTTAAAGGTCAAATCAAGGTCAGACCATGACGTTGCACACCTACACCCCCTAATCAATATCCCTACCAAGTATCAACTTCCTACACCTTACGGTTTCCGAGATATAGCCCGGACAAGATTTTATAGGTCAAGGTCACTACGGCAAGGTCAAAGGTCAAATCAAGGTCAGACTATGACGTTGCACAACTACACCCCCTAACCAATGTCCCTACCAAGTATCAACTTCCTACACCTTAAAGTATCCGAGATATAGCCCGGACAAGATTTTCAAACTCAAGGTCACTACGGCAAGGTCAAAGGTCAAATCAAGGTCAGACCAATGTCCCTACCAAGTATCAAGTTCCTACACCTTACGGTTTCTGAGATACAGCCCGGACAAACTATTTCCCGCCGCCCGCCCACCCGCCCGCCTTAAAGGGCTGTGGGGTAAAAATGATATGCTATTTATTAAAATCAAGCAAGAAATGACAATTTTATGAATATTTTAACCGCGAGTCATTTGTTTACATTTGTACGTGAAGGGACGATGTATGCAGAATTCAACAACATTATTTTATTTACCATTCTATATTCGCGATTCCAGCATTTCCCCAAAGTCATGTCTAAGGTCACTGCGCAGCATAACTTTTTAGAATTTTAATTAAAGAATATAACTCATGGCATGTTGCAATCTGAAGGCATTTTCTACATTATCCACAACAACCACATATAACTGAGGTAGAGGGATTTGCAGAGTGGGACATATATTTTTTGTATACAACGACGCCTCCATACCATGGATAATTAGTGTCAACTAGTGGCAATTTTTCATTAACATCTCGGACACTATGTAACCTACAAATATGTATTGTATACCATTAGAAAGGTCTTTTTACAGCACCTCTGCTCGGTTTTTTGTTGCATAAAAATCCATGCAAAAATGCCCATACCCCACAGCCTGGGAAAATAGTTTTCAACACCATGAGATACAGAAGTAGTGAAACAGTACACAGATTGGGATACTTTCAGAGCAGTGTCAGTGTCCAAATAATGTTTCAGTAGAGAAAATAACATCTAAGAGAAAGAAATTGCATGTAAAGATTAGTATTAAAACAAGACAATTCAGTAAACTAACAAGAGGAGAGTGCCCGTGAACGGGCACTGTGTCAGCTGACTGAGTGTTTTTGATTTGTGAAGGTGATTAGAGGACAGAATAATTATCAGGAAAAGGGCTGTACAGAAATACAGTAAATGGTAACTGAACAGCAAGTTCGAAAGAAATTCCAAAGCTGACAGAAGAAAAGGATAAAAAAGTTGTGCCCTGTAATTGGTATTATGAAGGAAAATAACAAGGTAATTGTTTAAGTGTAAAAAATAGGTTAAAACATATTTAAAGAATACTACAAATGCAATATCCTCGTTCGACCTTGAAGAAGGGGTCCAAGGTCAAATCTAACCACACAAATACATTCCCAGCCCATGATTTCCTATGGTTTACCATTCCAAACCTCTAGGACTAATTATAAATGAGTTCTAAGCACTTTTAAGCTTGGCTGTCCTCATTTGACCTTGAAGGAGGGGTCCAAAGGTCAAATCTGACCATACCAAAAGATTCTGAGCCAATGATTTCCTATGGGATGGTTTACCATCCCAAATCTCTGTCACCAATAATAAGCGAGTTGTAGGCACTTTCAATTTTCGCTATCCTCATTTGACCTTGAAGGAGGGTTCCAAGGTCAAATCGGACCATATCAACAGATTCACAGCCCATGATTTCCTGTCTGTTTACCATCCCAAACCTCTGGGACCAATAATAAGTGAGTTATAAGCACTTTTAAGTTTGGCTATCCTTGTTTGACCTTGAAGGAGGGGTCATTGAAGGTCAAATCTGACCACACCAAAAGATTCCCACCCCATGATTTCCTACAGGTTGGTTTATCATCCCAAACCTCTAGGATCAATAATAAGGGAGATATAAGCACTTTTCATGACTGACAAAAAACACCTGTGGCGGCCATCTTGTTTCTCAAAATGAGACCAAAAATATTCTCAGACAACATTTTATGGTTATTAATATATACTGCAAACTTAAGAAAGCTAGCTATAATATTTTTTTTCATCAGAGCAGTAATGGTGAAATCTCTCTCTACACACTGCGGCTATCCAGTGGATACAATGATTTACTCAACAGTGAGAACCTGAAAGTAGCTATTGCTCAGCTATGCCATGACATAGAGGTCTGCAATTTCACTATGTTATAGCTGACCAAAAATTCTGTGAATAACATATTTAACAAATTACTCTAAATGTAATAGTTTTCAAGTTACAACTGATTTACTCAACAGTGAGAACCTCAAAGGAACTATTACTCAGCTATGCAATGAGCTACATGTCTGAAATTTTACTATGTTATAGCTAACCCAAAAGTAGGTGAACAACATATTTAAGCAAACTACTGTAAATGCAATAGTTTTCAAGCTACAACTGATTTACTCAATAGTGAGAACCTGAAAATAGCTATTGCTCCGCTATGCCATGAGCTATAGGTCTGTAATTTCACTATGTTATAGCTGACCCAAAAGTAGGTGAACAATATATTTTAACAAAATACTCCAAATGCAATATTTTTCAAGTTATAGCTGATTTACTCAACAGTCAGTACCTGAGAATAGCTATTGCTCAGTTGTGCCATGAGCTATAGGTCTATAATTTCACTATGTTATAGCTGACCCAAAAGTAGCTGAATAACATATTTCCACAAATTTCTGTAAATGCAATAGTTTTCCAATTATAACTGATTTACTCAACAGTGAGAACTTCAAAGTAGCTATTACTCAGCTATGAAATGAGCCACAGGTCTGAAACTTCAGGGTTATAGCTGACCCCAAAATAGGTGAATAACATATTGAAACAAAATACTCTAAATGCAATAGTTTTCAAGTTATAAGTGATTTACTCAAGAGTGATAACCTAAAAGTAGCTATTACTCAGCTATGCCATGAGCTACAGGTCTGAAATTTTACTATGTTATAGCTGACCCAAAAGTAGCTGAATAACATATTTATACTAAATTCTCTAAATGCAATAGTTTTCAAATTATAAGTGATTTGCTCAACATTGAGAACTTCAAAGTAGCTATTACTCAGCTATGCAATGAGTCACAGGTCTGGAACTTCACTATGTTATAGCTGACCCCAAAATAGGTGAATAAAATATTGAAACAAAATACTCTAAATGCAATAATTTCCAAGTTATAAGCGATTTACTCAACAGTGATAACCTCAAAGTAGCTATTACTCAGCTATGCCATGAGCTACAGGTCTGAAATTTTACTATATTATAGCTGACCCAAAAGTAGGTGAACAACATATTTAAGCAAAATACTGTACATGCAATAGTTTTCAAGTTACAACTGATTTACTCAATAGTGATGACCTAAAAGTAGCTATTACTCAGCTATGCCATGAGCTACAGGTCTGAAATTTTACTATGTTATAGCTGACCCAAAAGTAGCTGAATAACATATTTATACTAAATTCTCTAAATGCAATAGTTTTGCAATTACAACTGATTTACTCAATAGTGAGAACCTCAAAGTAGTTATTACTCAGCTATGCAATGAGCTACAGGTCTGAAATTTTACTATGTTATAGCTGACCCAAAAGTAGGTGAACAACATATTTAAGCAAAATACTGTAAATGCAATAGTTTTCAAGTTACAACTGATTTACTCAATAGTGATGACCTAAAAGTAGCTATTACTCAGCTATGCCATGAGCTACAGGTCTGAAATTCTACTATGTTATAGCTGACCCAAAAGTAGCTGAATAACATATTTATACGAAATTCTGTAAATGCAATAGTTTTCCAATTACAACTGATTTACTCAATAGTGAGAACTTCAAAGTAGCTATTACTCAGCTGTGCCATGACCTACAGATCTGAAATTTCACTATGTTATAGCTGGCCCAAAAGTAGCTGAATAACATATTTATACGAAATTCTCTAAATGCAATAGTTTTGCAATTACAACTGATTTACTCAATAGTGAGAACCTCAAAGTAGTTATTACTCAGCTATGCAATGAGCTACAGGTCTGAAATTTTACTATGTTATAGCTGACCCAAAAGTAGGTGAACAACATATTTAAGCAAAATACTGTAAATGCAATAGTTTTCAAGTTACAACTGATTTACTCAATAGTGATGACCTAAAAGTAGCTATTACTCAGCTATGCCATGAGCTACAGGTCTGAAATTTTACTATGTTATAGCTGACCCAAAAGTAGCTGAATAACATATTTATACGAAATACTCTAAATGCAATAGTTTTCAAATTACAACTGATTTACTCAATAGTGAGAACTTTAAAGTAGCTATTACTCAGCTATGCCATGACCTACAGATCTGAAATTTCACTATGTTATAGCTGGCCCAAAAGTAGCTGAATAACATATTTATACTAAATTCTCTAAATGCAATAGGTTTTAAGTTACAAGTGATTTACTCAATAGTGAGAACTTCAAAGTAGCTATTACTCAGCTATGCAATGAGCCACAGATCTGAAACTTCACTATGTTATAGCTGATCCCAAAATAGGTGAATAACATATTGAAACAAAATACTGTAAATGCAATAGTTTCCAAGTTATAAGCGATTTACTCAACAGTGATAACCTAAAAGTAGCTATTACTCAGCTATGCCATGAGCTAGTCTGAAATTTTACTATGTTATAGCTGACCCAAAAGTAGCTGAATAACATATTTATACAAAATTCTCTAAATTTGTAAATTTTAATTACTTAAATGTAGCTTTTATAAGCTACAAGCTTACCATGTGGGACTTAATGCTGTTCTCGGGTTGCCACACCCGGGGCCAACGTCTTAGAAAAAAAGACAGTTCTTGTTAGCCACCGGATACACTGCTAGTTGTCGTCACGTGATAACCTCTGACCTCTCGCCCTACTTTCTCGTTGAAATTTTCTAAAACCTACCCCTCAGCTGTAAACAGCGGGGAGGCAGGGTGGGACTCTTCTAAGTCCCACATGGTAAGCTTGTAGCTTATAAAAGCTACATTTAAGTAATTAAAATTTACAATTTTATTACGCTACAATAGCTTACCATGTGGGACTTAATGCTGAATTCAACCGCCCGGTGGCGGGATTACAGCTGAGACTGGAAGGTATGTCATTTTCCGGTGGCGGGATTACAGCTGAGACTGGAAGGTATGTCATTTTTTCTAAGATTTTGAATTAATATGTATAGAATAGTGCCAGAAATACCAGTCTGAGTCCCATTTACAGTGCCCCGATCCCGAAGACCGGGCCTGTAATGAGCCAAAAACCTAAATAAAATGAGAGACAGTGCTGAAACTGTCTAGATGTTTGATTGTAGGACGGAAGTGCAGCAGTGCTCACTTCGAGGTCTAAGGGTCCCTGAGGGCCCTTCACTAGTGACTGACCAACCCATGGTTGGACATCTCATAAATTTTTTACAACCTGAATATGAGATTAATGACAACTAAATAAGTCCTTAATAGAAGTTACTTGATAACTGAAAAACAAAAATGACCTTACCCGTAACATCTTGAAGGTAAAGGAATACCTAGTTCCTGGGAGAGACTCCTGAAGACTTGGTTGTAGCGGATGTGCCCCCCCCCCCCCCCCCTTTTTTTCTTTCCGAGGACAACTGGTCTGAGGGGAAGGATCTAGGACTTGTTGTGCCGCCACTACGGGTCCCAGATACATATTGTTGTCGGTGTCCGACCAAGTAAGGTCTTTTAGGAAAAAATTTGTAAATGTGTTGTGAGCTTTCCAGTAACAGGCTTGCATGATTGGTCCACCGATACCCCACCGTAAAAGGCCTTAGAGGCCGCGAAGGCCCGGATGTCATGCGCTTTGACTTGGACCAAGTCCAAGGCTTGTTGATCTGCTTGTTTGTAACAAAGTAGGATGGTTTGTTTCAACCATGAAGAGAGAGTAGGGGTCTGATGTCTGAGGTATGTCCTTTCGTAAAGGAGATGAAAAGGAGAGAACGAGACCCTCTCAGGTCTTTGTTCGGTCCAAATAAAACCTCAGGGCCCGCACGGGACACAGGGTCCTGTCTTCCTTAAATTGTCTATCTACAATGGTAGTCAAAGCAGGAATAGTCACCGGAGCTACACTTTGAGAACCTTCTCTTGCTAGTTGGTTTTTGGCTATGAAATCAGAAGAGGGGAACAAGGCAACCTTTTCCCATTGGCCTAGATTAGATACTTGTTTGCGACCCAGGCATGGATTTCGCTGCGGCGATTGCCGGAGGCCAAAGCTAGCAAGAAAGCAGTTTTAGAGTAAGATGTTTGAGGTCTGTGTCTTTCATGGGCTCAAATGGTGCTTTAGTGAGCTCGTTAAGGACAACAGAAAGGTTCCACTTGGGTAAATTTCTGGAACTCTTAGGACGATCCCTGTGAAAACTGGAGAGTAACCTATGAAGGTCTGCATTGTGTGCAATGTGTTGGGCCGTTGGGCCCAAAGTGTCAACGATTGCAGTCCTGTAACCATCAATGGTCGAGGGGCGCCTGTTTAAGTCTTGGTACAGGTACATGAAAAAATCTGAGATTTGTTTCACAGATGGAGTGGAGAAAACCACCGAATTTTCTGTGCACCATTTTTCAAATAGGGCCCACTTTGACCTGTAGATGGTCCTTGTTGATGACCGCTGAGGGGCAGCAATTCTCTCTGCCACCTCCACAGAGAAGCCTTGTTCTTGGAGTTGTCCACTCCTAGACACCAGGCGTGGAGGTTCAGCTGTTGTGGATTGTTGTGGAACACATAGTTGTGGGACTGTTTGAGTAGGGTCGTTGACACTGGGAGTTGTAGTGGGATCTCTGTTGAGAGCTGCACTAGGTCCCAAAACCAGGGCATCCCTGGCCAGCCTGGGGCTATTACGATGATCAGACAATAACATTGCCTGATCTTTTGGATTACCTTGTGAAGGAGCCGTAGGAGGGTACGCCTAGGCCGTGAGGTTGGTCTAGTTTATGTTTAGAGCATCTATGTCCCAGGCCCTTGGGTCTGGGATAGGAGACACGTACAGTGGGAGCTTGTGGTTCAGGTGAGTGGTAAATAAGTCTACATGAGGTGTGAACCACTTCTGGCAGATCTGTTTGAACACCTGGGGGTGAAGAGACCATTCTGTTGACTGCACTTGGTTGGACCTGGACAGTAGGTCGGCCATCACATTCAGGCACCCTAGAACGTGCCTGGCTTTCAATGTTATGAGGTAGTGATGGCCCCAGGTCGTGATCTTCAACAGGAGAGCGCACATCTCTACTGAGTGTGTTCCTCCTTGTTGTTGATGTAGGCTACCACTGTTGAGTTGTACATCGCAACTAACACTGTTTGATTCTGGCACTGGTCCTTGAAGTCTCGAAGGGCCAGGGAGACCGCCTTCAATTCTAGGACATATATGTGTAGCCTTTTTTCCCGATCTGACCACAGACCCTTTGTGGAATTTTTGGTCTAAGTGAGCGCCCCAACCTTCGTGTGAGGCGTCGGTAAAGAGTTGGATACTGTGGTGTTTGGGATGAAGGTCTGCACCTTTCATCACGTTTGAGGGATTTTGCCACCAATCTAGGTGGGCTGCAATGGCTTCTGTCCAAGGAAGGAGGTTGTCCAGCGACTGAGGATATCTCCAGTGCTCCTTGAGATGAAAATGAAAGGGCCTCCTGTGAAGGCGTCCCTCCGGGACCATTTCTCCGTTGAGACTAGCAACCCAATTAGAGACATCAAACATCTTGCAGTCAAAACACGTTTTGACTTGAGTAGTAGGATCAAATCCTGAAGTTTGAGCCATCTCTCTTGAGTGGGTTTTACAAGGGCTGAATCTAGGTGGTATTCGTAGCCCATGAACGAAAAACACCTGAGTAGGTTTCAGTTCTGATTTTTCCTGATTTATTATCCACCCCAAGGACTGAGTTAGGTCTACCACTGCCTATGTGTTCACTTGGGCTTCCTCCTGAGACTGGGACCTGATCAGCCAGTCGTCCAGGTATTGGTGAATTCTGAGTCCTCTTGAGAGGGCCATTAGTTTCACTTCCTTTACGATCATTGTAAAGACCTGGGGGGCTGTGACTAGTCCAAATGGGAGGGAGGGAATTGGAACACCTGTGACTTGTAGCAAAACCTTAGGTATTTCCTTGAGTTTGGATGGATGGGGATGTGTAGGTAAGTGTCCGATAGATCTATCGACGATACCCACTCCCCTGGAATCAGGGAGGTCCTGATGAACTCTGGAGTTTCCATTTTGAACTTTTCTACGTGTAGAAAAGTGTTGAGCCTGTTTAGGTCTATGACTGGCCTCCACCTTAGGTGAGGCTTGGTACTAGGAACAGGCGACTGTAAAACCCGAGAGATTTTACATTTTCCACCCTTTCTATTGCGTTCTTTGACATAAGAGACTGGATACAGAGGCCAGGACTTGGTCTTTGAAGGGCCTTGTATTCTGACCGGGTCAGGAGTCTGACTGGACTTGGATTAAAAAGAATGACAGGATTTGTTTGCCAGTCTAATCTGAAAGAACGGAGAACTCCTACTGGTGGACTGAGTGAGGCTGGAGGAGTCATTGGCGGGAAGGGTTTTTATGCCCTCGTCCCCTGGAGTGGGTCAAAAGACCTTGGAGCCTCGGCTACTCGATTTCCCCCTACCTGGGGAAAACGATGGATACTGCTAGGGATGGAATGACCCCCATTGGGGTGGTTCCTGTAGGAGCCTCTAGATGTGGGGAATTGGAAAGGGTTAATTAACAGGGCCTAAACCCTAAGTGTTATTACAGGTGCCTTGATGAGGGACTCCTGTCCCTCCTAAAGTAGTTGTGAATGGGGAACTTTAAGATCTAAAGATCCAGTATCTCACCTGAATTCACCATACCCCTTCTGACTACTTATATGCACCATGGAATTGAGTTTGACCTGTCTGGTAGTAGCCTTGCTACTGTTTTAACATATATATATATAACCAGGTTGTATTCAGAAAAAAACCTAGTGAAGAGCAGCTTGAAGCTCAACTCTTGCTGACCAGAAGGGGAGGAGGGGCTTACCCAAGGAGGCCCCTAAGGAGATACAAATTTGAAAACTTGTTCCATTTTAAGGGAAATTAAACTGCCCAAGTTCCTGTTGGCCTAGTAAATCATTCAGAGTCCAGACTGTGGAGGATCTAGGCATAATTCCCTGGGGGCAGGGAGGTTCAAAAAACTGCCTAAGTTTCAATGTCCTCAAAAATTGGTTAGGGTGAAGTCAGGCAACCTACTTCCCTAAAATATAGAGCCAGGACTGAATGAAGGACCTTGTTTAGAAGGCCTCTTGGGCTTGAGGACTTGGACTTTTTGAACTTGGACCCAAGCCTCCAATAGGTGATATCTACTGCCAGGCTGGTGAACTATTACTCCAAGTGTGTGTTAGAATTGTTCAGAGTTCTGATCTGGAACCATCATCCGAACATCAGATTTAAGATCTGATCATCCGAGGATTAGATCTAGATACAATCATCCGAGCATCGGATTTTAGATTAGATCATCCGAGCATTGGAACTTAGTGTGACATCCGACCATCCGAGCATAGGATGGAGAAGCAGACATCCGAGCCTCGGATCTGATATCTGAGCATCGGGTCTAGATGCAATGAAAATCCGAGTATCAAATCATACTTGGAATACTGCATCCGATTCTCGGATGCATTAAAATCTCGGATGAACTAAGATCTTATCTGAATTTAAGCAGGGATCTGATCCACCCTGGAGAAAGAAGTTGGATATTATAATTTCTATGTAAGCTTTCCTTAAGGTAAGCTTCGATGTAAGCTTTGTCTTTCCTTCTTGAAGGAACTACACAACTAGATTTACGTAAGTAAATCTACTGTGACACAAGGTCACCTGCCCCACCCGCCTCACTGCAGGTAGGGTTAGTTGTGAGATAAGGAAAGCAGAAATTACACAGAATTTTATTAAATAACATAGAATCTAAAAAGCAAGTACAATATTTCTTATATTATGAAATTGGATGAATTAAAATAATAATGCCAAACTAAGGTTACCTTAGTTTGAAGAAACACGTAATGTCTAGACGATTTGATGAAGGATTCTATTCCTGTATATTTAAGTATTAACATTATAAATGGTAATAATACAGGAAAGAAGGGATAAAATATTATATTTCATTTTATTTATTTATTTTATTGATAAACGTACTGTAAGAAACCCGCGTCTCTCAGCACATGCGGTCTAGACGTGACGTCATCACACGGGTTTCCCCGAGGATTCCCCCAGTTGGAATCGTGCTTTATATCATATTTTAACCCTTAAAATGGACCAATAGAGTAGAAGAACGGGGATAAACCCTTGCAAAATTTATTTTATTTGATTTCAACAGGCATATATTCCTGTATATAAGCTACTTACACGAGACGTGCAAATTGGAAGAAATGCTGTCTCGATAAAAAAACCGAAGTGGTTTCGATTATTTCACTCGACAAGGACTCGTTTGTGTTACATTTATACACTTTTAAACCCTAAAAATGGTCAAATAATGAAGCAGATAGGGGTTAAATATTTTATTTTATTTTATTCTACTGACAGGCATATATATATATCCTGTATTAGAAACCACATAAACGAGTCGCCATTGCTTTACAACGTGAACCCGGAAGTGGACTTCCGTTGTAAAATATAGTAAAGATACTTATCTGAACTATGAAAAGACATCGAATTGTGATTCTATGTAATAAAATAAAGAAACTGATGTAGTTTCCAGATCCAACGACAAGTATATCCTTGTAAAAAAGAAATAATATTCCTTGTAAAATAAAGCATTGTAAATTCGCGTGGCCAACGAGAAAGTAGGGCGAGAGGTCAGAGGTTATCACGTGACGACAACTAGCAGTGTATCCGGTGGCTAACAAGAACTGTCTTTTTTTCTAAGACGTTGGCCCCGGGTGTGGCAACCCGAGAACAGCATTAAGTCCCACATGGTAAGCTATTGTAGCGTAATAAAAGCAATAGTTTTGAAGTTATAAGCGATTTACTCAACAGTGATAACCTAAAAGTAGCCATTACTCAGCTATGCCATGAGCTACAGGTCTGAAATTTTACTATGTTATAGCTGACCCAAAAGTAGCTGAATAACATATTTATACGAAATTCTCTAAATGCAATAGTTTTTAAGTTACAAGTGATTTTACTCATGATGGAAGTTACTGAAAAGCCCAAAAGTAGCTATTACTCACTTAGCTATTGAGACAGACACCCAACTTACTCACCATATTGTAGCTATGAAAAAAGTAGCTGAATAACATATTTTAACAAAATGCTCTAAATGCAACACTTTTCAAGTTATAAATGATTTTGTGCATGATTTCATGAATTTTAATGCATTAAAAATTATTAAAAAAATTTATTAAAAAAAAATTAAGACAGATCCAGGTCTCATACTCACACAAGAGAATCTACCTCTGGCCTAGTACATATATGCAAGATATGAGAGAAATCCCTGCAATAGTCACTGAGAAAATTGTGATTAAGTGTTGAAATTTTCACACTTTTGGTGGGGGTACCCCCCTTGTAATGTCTCTAGCAAACAGACGAACAGACAGATTTGCATGCCTTGAACAATTTTTCATCCTCGATAGATAAGGTATCTTTTTAAAAAAACAGCACGTCTCTAGGCCTTGTAGTTTTGGAGGAGAAGTTGTTCACGTGGACGCGGACGCCCACGCCGCAGAGTGACGACATAATGTCAGCTGACTGACAAGTCAGCTGACATACAAATTATGAAGCTTTAAGACTTCTCTCATTTTGATTTTCATTTGTATGGTCGAATTATGGTTTGGATGTGTTGAATATTACCCATATATACAGATGTAGCAATACATGCTTTTATGTGGAATTGGGGCAACACTTGATGCAATACCATCTGTTACAATGGGAAGTTGCAAAAGTAAAACAGTTAATGACTTCTAATATGACTTTAACCGTGCTTAATCTACACCAAAAGACACCCAAAGGTGCAACAACCAAGATTCAAGTAAAAATATATATTAAGAGAGATATAAGAGAGATAAATAGTATCAGATATCCTCGTAGAGACATAAAATAGCATCAGATATGCAAGATCAAAGTTCAAATCCAGGTCACACCATGACGTTGGACACATACAACCCTTGACCAATGTCCCTACCAAATATTAACTTCCTACACCTTACGGTTTCTAAAATATAGCCCAGACAAGGCATTATAGGTCAAGGTCACTATGGCAAGGTCAAAGGTCAAATCAAGGTCACACCATGACGTTTTACATCTACACACCCTAGCCAATGTCCCTACTCAGTATCAACTTCCTACACCTTACAGTTTCCGAGATATACCACGGACAAGATTTTATAGGTAAAGGTCATTACGGCAAGGTCAAAAATCAAATCAAGGTCACGCCATGACGTTGCACACCTACACCCCCTAACCAATGTCCCTACCAAGTATCAACTTCCTACGCCTTACAGTATCCGAGATATAGCCCGGACAAGATTTTAGAGGTCAAGGTCAAAGGTCAAATCAAGGTCAGACCATGACGTTGCACACCTACACCCCCTAACCAATATCCCTACCAAGTATCAACTTCCTACACCTTACGGTTTCCGAGATATAGCCCAAGCAAGATTTTAGAGGTCAAGGTCACTACGGCAACAGGGTAGCCACAAGATTTCCGTTTTGAAATTCCATGATTTTTCCATGATTTTTCCAGATTTTTTCCAGGTTTTCCTGAAGTATCACCCCAGAAATATTTATGACCAAAACAAAATAACTACAATATTTACATGGGAATTTATCATAAGAACATGATATAATAGTGCAAAGTTAAAGAATCTTTTCCTACTTGTATCAAGTTATAACCCACTACCATATTTTCGGTAAAATAAAAAAATACATCAAACATACTCAAAAAATAATTTATTCAAAATTCAAAGTAAAAATACTGGGAGAATTCTTTAAACTAAGGAATGTAATGCTTTAAACAGAAAATAGTTCATGACTTTTATAGATCAGTTGTGGTAAACATTGAAATCTATCACAATAGCTTAAAAAAATCCAGAAAATTAAATTGCAAATTTACAAATTTTATAAGCTGATGTCTTTGTCCAGCCACTCCTGACAAATGTCAGAAAAAGACGTCCTGACTCCTGAGCTACGCTAACTGGACTGGTAGTATCTTAACCACTTGCTATCTGGCAACCATATCTGATACTCGCCAGGTGGCAACTGATCAAGTGACTTTCTCATTCCAATACCACTAGAAGACCTGAGTAAGTTGAAGTTTGGTAATGTTTGGGAGGCATGTTTTAGGTAACATTTAAACTTAAAGGGGTGCAGAGGTTCATCAGGAAGCATGTTTGTTTAGTCTAGCCACAAGTGTGAGTGTGGTGAGATCTGAATACAAGAATATTATTCTCCGGGGACTCAGGCACATTCCAGTTTCTGAGGAAATATGTCACACCATCTGACAAAATGGACCACATTGTATCATAGACAACTCTGAGCTTCTATGGGGAGACTCAATTCCTCCTGCCATTTGGTCAGAGATATCCTGCTGTTTGATAGTCACAGTTCTATTAGCCAATCATACATGTTCAAGTTTGAGGTCCTTGTGCAGACTCTCTTTGTTTTATTTATTTATTTGGGGTTTTACGGCGCTTTCAACACTGTACAGGTCATATCACGACGGGTAGTTGGAAGGGCAGAGGAAACCAGTACATACAGTTCGTCAGGGTTCTGTACTGTTAACTGCTGATCAACAGCAAGCAACTACCAGCTTTACCACTTGAGGCTGTGCTGGGAACCCAACCCCGGCCTCAGAGGTGGGGGGTGAGAGTGCAGACTCCCTTTGAACAATTGGGTTAACAGGTTCTCTGAAGGGGAAGGCAGAGAGGTATCTCGGACAAAAACATTACTAGGTTATAGAACAAAGGCATTTGGGGCCAGCTCAGGGCTATCAAGATTACCTTGCACATGTGGCTCATGATTTTGCTGACTACTTTGCCCACAAGGGACACTTTGGGAAGGCATATAGATTCAGGCCCTCTTAAGACAAGCTGACAGCATCCATTGAGATACAAACTGTGCCGGCTTGTTGTACCTGGTGGCAAACAAATTTATTTTGGGACAGTGCCACCAGTTGCAGATCTGGTCGAATGGCTCCTGGAGGATTGACTGAAAAATATGCCTGTGTCATAACAGCTCATTTTGAAATACATTCAGTTGACATATAACATGCCAGGCTTTTAAATGATCTAAGCTTGCAGCAGGAGAGAAGCCTTCATAGGAGGGCACACAGTGCCTGATCTCAAACTTCCCTCCTTGAGTATGCATGATAAAACTCTGGTGCTGTCTGTGGCAATCAGAATGATCTGGCCAAAACACAAGTGATCAAACTTTCCTTCAGTTCCAAGATGTTTGTGTGTAGGTTGCTTTCTGGAACTGACAAAAACATTTTGAAGTGCAATCTCCTAAGTGAGCTCTCCAATCTTCAATTGATGTGTCTGTAAAAATTTATACGGCATGTTTAAGGGAGTGCAGAGGTTCATCAGGAAGCATGTTTGTTTCCTCTAGCCACCAGTTTGAGTTTGGCGAGATCTGAATGCAAGAATATTATTCTCTGGGGACTCAGGCACATTCAAGTTTCTAATTTCAGGTGCCACTGAATTGGTCTCATATAAAGATGGCCCTTGGACACTTGTTTTCTGTGGCAGTCAGCAGCCCTATTAGAATCATGAGCTGTCATACTGAACAACCTGGCCTGACAGAGGGTACTTTATTTTCAAACCCATGGCCTGTCACCTTTCTTTGGTGGGTCTTTAATAGGTCATTCTGATAACCCACAATGTTGAAGATTTGCTTGGGGTCCAACTCAACTTTTGGAGATTCCCATTTTCTGACAGATAACTAGCAGGGTTTGGTGTCTTAGAAAAAAATCCTTTATTGGCAGATTATTCAGTTTTGTAGGTACTGGTGGATTTTTATAACATTTCCCTGTGGAGCGAGTTTCACTTCTTTTATAATTATGGTGAACTCCACTGGCACTGTCGACTGACCCCAGGGGAGAGCCTTAAACTGGAATGCTTGGCTTTGATAATAAATTGTAGGTCTTTCCTTTGTTACATGTAAGGGTACTGTGCCAGATCATTGTTGTGTATGGGTCAAGATTCCTTTACTATACAAGGAGACTTGAATTGTTGATTTTCTCGGTATTTTTAATAAGTGGCCTTGTCAGCACTGGCCTTTCTTGTTCTCTACTAGAGTCATCTATTTTTAGATCTAGGAAAAATATCGCTAAGCTTCTAGAACCTTCGAAATCTGATGCATTTTCATTTGTTTCTAGAACCTTCTAGAGTCTCCAGCTATAATAAAGGGTAGAAGGCCTAACCACAGTTAGTGTTGAAATAGTGTGCTATATGAACAGAGGTTTATGAAACTCTGATATCCGACTGGATTTATTTGACTGTGTATCCAGTGCATCAAACTGCTTGGTGTATGTACTTTGTGGTGAACTCTAACAGGAGTGAAATGGGGCAAATTTCAAGAAAGGTCTTAGCCAGGTTTCAGGCTCAAACTTGAGACTTTTGTCTCAAATTATTGGAACATTTGAGCCCACTCTGAGCCCAAGGGTGATCTCAGCTTTGGCTGAGCCACTGGCTTAAATGCTGAGACTGGTAAGTAGTGGGCTTAAGTTTTGTAAACAGAGGCTCAAATATGTCTGCCATAATTTAATCGCCACTTCAAAATTTGAAATGGCTGTAAATAAGGTTCAAGTAAATAAAACATGTTTACACGGTGTCCGATTGCAAGAATAGCATTTGACCAGGAATATTATGTGTCAAACAAGGAACATACATGTCATCAGTGGAATATTTAGACTACAAAAAAGGGTCACATGACACAGAAAAGCACAGTGGGTATTTGATAAGCTTGATCTCAACTGAGGCCCATTCTGTGAAAACAATTTGAGACAAAGACTTAGCTGAGCCAAAAACCTATGACTTGAGCCAGTGGCCGAGCCCAAGACTGGGCTAAGTCTGAGACCTTTCATGAAATCTTCCCCTGGATTGAGTGGCTGGATATCCTGGACAGTAGATTGTTGCTTATCAACAAACATTGTTCATATTTGGGAGCAACTAGCAGAATTCTGTGGACATACAGAACACTCGGATGCAGAGATTCCGTGCTGGCGGATCACTGGACAGATTGCTGGACAGAGTGGAAAAACTGGCTGTTAGGTGGATAGGACCATGGCCAGGCTGGATTGGTTTAGTTTTTTCAACTATTATTGTATTATTAATCATCAGGGTATCTTGACTGTAATTATTACTTTAATTGTTAAATAACTTTGTAAAGTGAAACTTCCTGTTACAACTTGAAAGTAGCCAGTAATTGCTTTCCTGCTTGCCCCGTGGACTGAAACACCTTGACCTCTGATTTACAGGGATGTGAAAGTGAGCATTACTGAACTCTGGCAAGATCACAAACTATCCACTGACCCTTGCTATGTCCCAGGTTGATAATTATAGTTTTCTGCTTTTTCTGTTTGGTGCACCTAGTCTTTCTTCAGATTGGGATAAGCACTATAATTAGAATTAGAATTGATCTTCATCTTTCTGATGGGAAAGGTGGTCATCATCTGGTTCATCTGGTAAACTGATCAGTTGAAGTGTAGCCTATTCACAGATAATTACATATTAAGACTTAAGTGCAAGAGTGTATTGAAGAAGCTACACCATATTAAAAAGCTATTAATCTGTGACTGTTGGACTCAGGGCTCCAACATGTTGTGAGATGACATACTGGACACAGTTTCCACTCAGCTACTTACATGAATAGGGGCCTTGGCATCTGGTGAATTAATGTCATTTATCTCATTTTATTTGCCATTCACTGGTTTTGACTTCATCATGGCATCACAAAAGTTGTTCTCACAATAAGTATGAATCAAAGAGTGAATCAAGTTGAGCTCACACTTTGCTCCTGTTACAAAAGGACAAGTTCTCAGTTCTCCTTCAGGTGTTCCATAAAAAAAGCAAGATCAATGAAATGGCCACTTAAAATTTTCGCGGGCTTTGGAAATAAAATTCCATGATTTTTCCATGATTTTGCCCAAATTATAAAATTCCATGATTTTTCCATACCTGGAAAAAATTTTCAGCTTTTTCCAGGTTTTCCAGTGTCCGTGGCTACCCTGGGCAAGGTCAAAGGTCAAATCAAGGTCAGAGAATGACGTTGCACACCTACACCTCCTAACCAATGTCCCTACCAAGTATCAACTTCCTACACCTTACGATTTCTGAGATACAGCCCGGACAAACTTTTTCCCGCCGCCCGCCCACCCGCCCATCCGGACACCATGGGTGAAAACAATACCCCAACAGCCCTCAAGGACTGTGGGGTAAAAATCCATAAACATACAATTTTGAGACAATAGGGTCAGATATTTTATCATATTCAGTTTAAATAGGGCAGTTACTGAGCATTTTGCATGACTCTTAACTGAATGACAGTCACAAATATTATCTCAGAAAATCTGCAAATATAAGCCAACTTAAAGAAGTAACATTTCCAGATTATATCATAGACTGTCTTGGAACAGTTATTCATCTCAACTTTCTGTATCAATGATTCACTGCGCAGAAACATTTTTTTTTTCATAGAAACCAGACAGAGGGCTAAAACCAGGTCTTCTCATTATACAGTCCCCCAGAAATAATTCATGCTCCTGTAAGCATCAACATATATTACTGAGAGGGAGCCAGTGTTCTCAGCCATCAATATTGATCAGGGAATAACACAGGCGACAGGAACTGCTCTTAATGAAGTAGGTCAGAGCTATATGCTTACTGAGCAAATCAACTGCAAGCTTTACCATTTTACCATCAGCTCAGAGTGTGCAATAGAAAGATATTCATAGTTCTGTTTCTATTGTGTAACAGACTTGATTTTATCTCACTTTTGTATTTTGCTTCACTTCACTTCTTTATACTCTGTTCATAAAATATTTAAGCCATGTCAATAGAAATATTACTGATACTATTGAAGCACTCAAAGTTGCGTCACTGCAAGGTCAGATTTACAGAAGAATATATCAGTCTAGATTATAGGCTCTAAACCTAACATAACTTGTCAGTATCTTGGAAACTACAGAGCAAAAGAGTTCAATGTGCTAAGGAGAAAAAAAGACATCTTCACTAATGGGCATCTCAGCAAGCACTTTATCAAAACCTGAATAGCTTTATTCTTTATTTCATAAAGACTTTTTTCCAGCTCATTCTGGTTTCACCAAGCGAGACTCCGCCAAATCGATATAGCTGGTGAGGAAATAACCCTGTTTACCAGATCTCAGAAGAACTCCAGACTGTGATATTAATACTATCAAAGCAGACCTGGCAATCTTGCAGATCAAGTGCATTATACAAGAGTTATGTCCCCTCACTGTGAGTCACCATATTTATTGGCCAGTTTGTTGTTTTTTTTGGTGAGGGAAGCAGCATTTTGTGAGGATTAATGCCATTGCTATTTCTGTAAAAGTCGATATAAACCTCTATTTTACATTTCTGACCTGCGCAGAGGATTGAGACAATTCTGAAGTGGCTGGCACTTGATGAAATCCAGAAAAACATCAACAAAAGACAGACAGAAACAAATTTTCAGTTTCATTTGAATACAATCGTTATGCATCTATTATTATGTTGTTACACATATTAGTTGCAGTCAAGCACTGAAGGGTCAGATCCCAAGAAATAATACCTCAACTTAACCATGAATTCAAAATAATACAGTAAATTTTAATTGCAAGACCTGTTAAGTATTTAATATATTTTTTTCTTAAAGAGGGAATTCTATTAAACTGAGTTCCATTGTATAAGTTGAAAGTTTCAGTGGACATTAATTTCAACTACTTTAGCTAATGAACTTGGAAAGTGAAAATTTGTTCCTAGTGAAATTTTAAAATTGTATTAATATCTAAAATATAAACTAGCCAATTAGTGAAAATTGATTTAGTGAATATTTCTTCTGGCCAAATTTTTCCTTATACAGTACGTTCAGGCACTGCCATTTCATGTTCTGCTTTGAACATTTTAAAACTTTTTAAATGTGCATGAGTGAATGAAGACAACATGCTACTTCATTATTCTTTGCCATGATGCGAGACTGACTGTATACAGTAGATCTGTTAAACTAATAAGGCCATAAGTAGAACATTCCGACAAGCACAAGTTTTTTCTAATTCACAACAATTATTAGTGCAAAATATAAGGATAACTAGAAATTTTATATATAGAAAGTAGCACTATTGTTACTTTTCCATGACAATAAGAAGGTTTAAGTAGAACCTAAAAGTCTTGTGGGTACAGAAATGTCAATATCCTTGAAGGAGGTGGCAATATTTCACCACCGTCTTACTCTGCAATGTATTGGTCATTAAAAATAGCCGGTTAAAGCACTACTGTATCATAAAGCCTGAACACCAAACAAACTACAGAATAACATAACCATCAAGTATTGCAAGAGAGTTAAATTGTATGAAGTTTTCAGTAAAGTGGGTATAACTGGAACTTGCCATAAGTAGAAGTAACTGGCTGACATAATTTTTTGCAACTTAGATCAAATTCAAATGTACATACTTATCACTTCTCTTCTGTTACTCCAAGTGAAAATAAATTTTTTAACTATTCAGAAAAAAAATGACTTCTTACCATTTCATCCTTCTTTGCTGCAATATGCAGGGGTGTATACCCATTCTTTGCTGCTGTGTGTGGACTGGCTCCATTCTCCAGTAACAGCAGAGCCACATTGCTATGGTTATAGTGGGTAGCAACATGGAGAGGCGTCAGTCCATTCTTGCCCTGCATATTGGCATCAGCTCCCTTTTGCAGCAGCAGATTCGTGGTCTGCATGTTACCATACTTGGCAGCAATGTGCAGGGGTGTGAAGCCCTTCTATTGAATAAAAACACACACAGTTTCTCTAGCAATTTCAGAATATCTCTGATTTGTAAATTTATGCAAGAACTTGCAAATCTGAACTATTCAAGAGACATACTCAAAGGACAGTAAATATTAACTGTTTACTACAATTTGCAGTTTTAGTTACGCACGCAAATCCCATCACATTTAACAGTACAGAAACCAATGAAAGAATGATGATCCTAAACAAAACCTCCTCTATCCCCTCCAATCTCAGAGTAATAAGAAAAGTCTAAACAACAGGTAATAACTAAAAATATTTAAAATACTACTATAAATACAAAACTAGCACAAGGAACATGATTTGGGTATTGGCATATACCCCACGTTAACTATTTTTCTTAATACTTCTGATAATACAACCACTCAACAGGATTGTCAATGTTTTACTTGGCAGTTCTTGTCTGGCTTGCACTGGGTACCTGCAATCACTCATGTACATTCCGTTCTATGTTGTGCAATTTATTTGTAATCAGAACTTACAATTCACTATTTTATTCAGTTCTATATTGAGGTCTTATCTTGGTAGTGGGTATATGGTTTGCATTCACCTTTGCTCATGGTACCAACTGTTATATATGGTTTCTCACCCTAAGAATGTACCTTGGCTGTCTGCTTACTATATGCATCACCAGTTGCATGAAGTATAATCTTCAATATCAACATCTTACCTTGGTAGACAGTGTCTGGCTTGCTCCATGGTCCAGTAGTACAGACACCACTTCTTCATGGCCCTCCTTTGCTGCAATGTGCAGGGGTGTGTACAGATCCTTGGTTGTGGCATCAGGGGATGCTCCATGTTGCAGCAGTAGTAGCACATTGTCCACATTTCCGAGCCTGGCTGCAATATGAAGTGGTGTCTGTTGTTCCCTTGCACGGGCATCCACATGCGCACCATTACGCAGCAGGATGCGCATGATGTCGGTCTGGTTGGCGCGGGCGGCATGGTGGAGTGCCGTCTCTCCGCGCATGTTTGGCGTGTCTGGGTTTGCGCCATGCTGGATCAGGTAGATCACAATGTTCATGTGACCCATAAAAGCTGCCACATGCAGTGGAGTCAGTCCAGTCTGAAATTCAGAAATCAGCAAACTATGATATCACTTTGATAATACGTTAAGTAATTTTCAGGTCATATGACATTAAAAGAGTGTTACTGAGAGATTCAAAACAAGGCAAACGAGCTAAGTGATTAAACCCGTCAGCAGTGGCATATTTTAGGTCTTTCATTGAGACTACACTCATGTGTGTTTTTCATTAATACTGGCTCTATACATGAAGAGCTGTTCTACAGGAGTCATTTTACTAAATTACTGTTACATGTGCTAAGTCTTAATTAAAGATTTGACAAATACCTCAGTGGTGGCCTCAATACTGGCTCCATACTTGAGCAGCAGCTCTACCACCTTGATCCTGTTCTTCTTGCATGCAATATGCAGAGGTGTGAATCCATTCAGTGCACGGGAATCCACTTCACACTTCCTGTCCAGCAATAGTTTGGCAGTCTTCACATTGCCTGATGTGTGAAATAAGAACTACTTATATATTGTCTCTTAGTTAAGAATCTTTAGTTACTGCCATAAATGTTGACATTAAAATTCCAGTATTTAGCCAATTATGTGTTACACATTTTGTAATAATTTATAGAAGTATATTTGTGGTCTTGCTTCTCTTGATTTATTAATCCTTTAACAATGTAAATGGTTTTGCATTGTTATAAACATAATTCTTATATCAATAGTCTTCCAGTGAATTTATAATACTAAGTTAACTCAATAATGTCTTCACTTTTGAAGTCTCCTTACCCATACTATTTAAGAAATAACAAGCATTAATAAAAGTATATTAAATATACAAGCTACTTTGAGGAATGACAAATAGGTCTAATATACTGATTAAATTACTGCCAGACAACTAATTAGTACCCATAAATCTCTCGATATAATTATTTACTACAGATACTTAAACGTCTATAAACGTGGAAACTGATCTGTAGTACATACCGCAGTGAGCAGCAACATGTAGGGGTGTCAGGTAGTCCACTGTTACCTCATCTATAGGGGCCTTGTGGATGAGGAGTAGGCGAGCGCAGTCTACATGGTCACCTTGCGCTGCCATGTGCAGTGGAGTCAGTTTGTTCTGAAATAATCAAACATACACATCACTAAAGAACAGAAATACGAATGTACAAAGAAACAAACAAGAAGGAGATTTATTTTCAATATGCATCACAGAGATTTTCAAAATAAATGGACAAATATTTTTAAAATGCGTTAACAGAACTACTTACAATGTACAGCATTTTGCCTTTGTCTCTTCAGATTCTTGAAAACTTACCTTTCTCTTGGCATCTAAATGTGTTCTTTATTGCTGTCTCTCATCACTCTCAGCTGTTCCTTGCCTACCTTAGAAGATACTGTATACTTAGGTCTCTGTATCTACATGTATTCCTTTCCTTATAACATGATAACCTATGAGGCCTTACCTTGGTCTTGGCATCTACAGGTGCTCCTTTCTCCAGCAGGAGATCCACCACCTGGTCGTGACCAGAGCGGGCACCACAATGGAGGGAGGTCAGGCCGTCCCTTGTTGAGGAGTCAATCTGTGCCTTGTTGTCCAGGAGCAGGGTCACCATGTTGGTCTTGCCCCACTTACTGGCCACATGTAGTGGTGTAATCTGGTTCTACATATTAACATGTAATAAATACTTGATTTAAAACAATAGCAAAGACAAGGGAGAAGTATAACTTACATGAAGCAGTATGAATCAATGGAGGACAAGAAGCATTACTGAGCTGGCTTTTACTGAGCTGGCTTTAGTAAAGAAGATATACAATCAATATGTTGTGACAAATAGTTATACCATTATGAAGCCATACCAAACTTTCTCACACATGGTAAGTAATAAAAATATTAATACACTAGAATAACCATGTTCTGAACCATGTTCTGGTGATTCTAAGTGCTAAAATCATTAAGTATAGCAAAGTAACAGCAACCTCAATCATTTACTTATGTACTTCACTCAAAAGATGTACTTTATTTAATTACAAGCACGCATTTAATACTTAAAGCAACACAAAACTGCAACATACTTGGTCACTAGTAGTGCTGGGACGATGTTCGCAAACTTCGGTATTATCGCTCGCTGGCTCATTGCCAATCAATGATCGGTAAAATTTAAGTAAAACCGATATTTGCTAAATCCATTTCTTTGCAGCCTTTTGGTCACAATAAAATGCTCACCTTCATAATATTTTGTAAAAATCTGAAATATCCATCAGTTAAAATCACAAAACTAGCCGTGAATGCGTAAATAGAAACACCTTGGGGTTTTCCAACTGTTGTCAAGGTGATCATAAAATCAGCCAATCACAAGTGAGGATACATCAAGCATGGTCTGTTAGTGAGGGAGACATCTGTGAATGGCTTTTAGATTATATTTTGGTCATATTTGTGGTAATTTGTGTGTATTTTACTTGATATAATTTAATATTTGATTTTATCTGTCTTTTTTACACTTCGACTCCATAATCGGAAATGTCCGAAGTTTGGTTACAAATGTCCGATACGAACATCGACAGGGAAAATCCAAGCGATCTCCCAGCACTAGTCACTAGTATATATTAGTATCAAACATTTCTGAAAATTAAAAAAAACTTGTATATTTAAAGTCATTGTGAAAAATTCCAATGCACTTCCTAAAGACACCTTAAATAGTCAATAGGAAACAAATAAACATACTCTGGCCTTGAAGTTAACATTTGCTCCCTTGTCAATGAGCAGAGTTCCAACTGTGATGTTTCCATAATGAGATGCAATATGCAGAGGGGTGAAGCCAGACTGAAAGAACAGAAGTCACAAGTATAGTCCTTGTATTTAGTAGACTTGCACCACACTATAAATAAAAGAACCTAAATATTATAAATGCAAAAACTATGGGCTTTTCTTTTCATTTTGTCAAAAGAAAAAAAATGATTGTTTGAAGAGACAACTGATATTTTACAAGTTTTAAAAATATTTGATCAATAGGAATATACAAAAAGTGCTAAGGATTTAAAGTAAATTTTATACACAGCCATTCAACATATCAAGATGCAAAAATAATTCACTGAAATTATACAATGTGTAAATTTCATAAAAGCAGGGATATTTGAACATCAAGTACAAAGCGGTAAAAATTTTATTTTCCAGCCTAACTTTTAAACGAAAAACTTACTAACATATCGCAAATTACCAAATCTGATGAATGTATACAAGGCAGAAACAATCACAAAAACAAGGCAGTACACAAAAACTTAAAACTTCCTTGAAAATAAACCACTGAACAACAGATTAAGCTGAAATCAAACAAAAGAAACTAAGGACCACATAAGAAAAAGAACCACCAAAAAGTTTTGAATGACAAAGATAAGCACACAAAACAAGTCATTATACTTGTAAAAACATGTTTGAACAACCCAATTGTATCATACAAAGCAACATTCCATTCAAAATATAGTAAGAACAGCTGTTACAAGAGCCTTGTAATGCAACTTATGAAAATACTTTTTATTAGGAATTGGACTATTTATTTTGTAAAAGCTAACATTTTAATTAAGAATCATATATATTTTCCTTGGCTAGATGGAGTATTTTGCTAACATGAGATGAATAAAACAAGGCAGAATCAATTGCACTGGCATTTCAGATAAGCCAATACAAAATGGCAGGTGGCTGCCATCCTCATGGTCATACAACAGGCAATTTTCCAAGTGACATACACCTCCCTTCAGCAGCTGGCAACAACTAGGGAGCAATTAGAGCAACTAATGTGAAATGTGCTACAATATGTGAATTTCAGGCCCTCTTTATTTTTACTTTATTATGGGAAATTCCTATAAAATTTGTTATTTCTGTGACAATTTTAGGTCATTTTTCGAAACCATTGCAACCTTCAGTCGGTTAGCCCTAATTTTAAGTGGATGGACCAAGTGGTGAATTTCACATGCTGTGGGGAATTTCACCTTTTTTCTCCTTTACTCAAAAGCAGGAGGGAGGCACAAGTGTGGACTGTATGTGAGTAACAAATGGTCTGCGTAATCAATCAGTGTTTTTGTCAAACTTGCTTTACTAACTGCACAGAACTAAGAATTTGTACATCTTCTAAGCAAGCTTTTGTCAGCATAAATACTCAGAAACCTGATGTTGTTTGTTTCACTTTTCCCCATGTTTTTTTTTTTTGGTTTTAAACAAATTTTTTTAAAACATAGATCAATCCATTTAAAGACCTGACTGATAGATGTGATAATAGCACCAAAACTTGGGACTTGTGCTTAAACTAATAATACTGTCAAATAGCTTCACAATCAACTCAGTTAACAGTGTTTAAAATAATCCGCATTGACCTCAGTTAAGATTAGGTAGGCTTCTTTCCCCCTCATTAAATCCCCTCATGCATGGTTCAGTGACACACAAAAGACATTGCAACATCATTAGCTGGTGATTTGTACATTTGTCTGCACTAGTTTACAGAATCCCAGCACATCTGGCCCTGTGTTCTCTCTTTGTTTACTGCTCAGTGGCTGCCACCCAATAAGACTGTCTGGTGACAGTGTATGATATGCTAGACAAATAACACAGATGAACAACTGCTTCACTCCAAATAAATGCCATGAACACTAATATGTTTCCAATTTCCAAAGCAACCATTTCCGTTAGGATGTTACGCTACATTTAATTAAAACACAAAATAATGAAATACAATCTTAGTTGGAACCTGAATTATTGAAATTGCTGGAAGGTACTGGATATCCACTTTGTGAATATCCAAGTTAAAAAGTGAGATATATTTTCAAAAATATCACTAATTCTGTAAACCTAACATAAGTCAGTAAGCAATATGATGGACATACTTTAAAAATAAGTAAACACTGAAATTTAAAGCTGAGCTTTCACCATGGATTCCCCTTGTCAGGTTTCAGACTACAACCTCGGATAGCAAGACTATAATGCATCAGGAATCTAAACCACTAATCCATCTTGTACGTCAAACTTTATTAATGAATAAGCCTGATAAGACCCTTCTATTATCTGTTATTAACAAAACTGAAGAACCTGCATATCTTATGAGCAGCCATATTACTGTCAAGTGTGAAATGTTACCCGACAACTGTATTTTTGTATTAAATCCATTTTTTCCCACATGGAAAAACTGTACCTTTAAAGTAAAATATCTTAAGCATCCAGAAATAGAGAATTTTGCAGGTATTAAGTGGAAATAAGGTAGAAGTAGAAGTAAATCAGGTGGAAATTGAAGCTTCTACTACTACAGAATCAATTGTATTTTTCCAAAATCCATCACTATTCATTACAAAATTTAAGAGCATGCTATAAGGTGAAGGGCAAAGTAAGAATTCCAGGGTCAAAATGTCAAACGTTTAACTGATGGAAGCTCATATAAACCAATATTTAGTTTCTGATATTTTACCTGGTTTTGACAAGACTTGTGTCTCTATATATTTATTTTGTGCTTTAAGTCAGGTCTCATGTTTATATTTTAACAGGCATTTGGAAGGACATTCAAACCAGTAGACATAGTTGGTCAAGGTTCTGTACTGTAAACTGCTGACCAACCGCAAGCAACTTCCAGCTTTCCCACTTGTGGTCACGCCAGGATTGCAACTCTGATCTCAGAGTTGGGAGGTGTATTACCATTGCGCCACCGTGGCCCACACAAGGCTTATGTAGAATTTATGTACACGCAGCATCATGAATATCCATAAATACTTTGATTTTTAAAATTTTACCTGTATAACCTCTCCTGGAAGTGAATCACAGGTACAAATTGTTGGTGATACAAATGAATTCTGTCAATTAATTTTATCTTTGGATATCTCTGGAGAGATTTGAGGAGAATTACTGATGACTTTCTGCTGTACAACAGTAAATACATTCTCTGTTAATGGCCTTTGGATGTCCTGCCCAACCAGCTGGTACTCAGACTCTATTATTTAGTCTACAGCAGTTTTCTATATTTCTGGCCTAACATACTGAAAGGATTATCTACATGATAGTTGAAACCTTTTACTCTTGATTATAGAAAAATCAATTGTAAGCGCAATTGATACTCATAAGTCACAAAGAAGATAAGTTTTTATGTATAAAAGCTGCTTCTTGAAGAAAAGGATTTTTTAATTTAAAAAAACAAAACAGAACATACGGGTTTAAATTTTGTTTCTGTGTTTACACCAGTACAGGTAAGACTAACATTGCCCTTTTCTACTGACATACCTGTCTAAATGAAAGAATGTCTGGTGAATATACTACTTCGGGATAATAGTTTTACTGAAAAGGAATCAACTTAATTGAAGTATGGGTGGTTCGTCTCTATATTTACAAAATAACAACCAGGTGTTCTAGAGCTATACAATAAGATACAAGGTAGATAGTTCAAAAGAAAAATGCCAGACTACATGTTTTGATCACATGTCTGACAATCCAAAAAACTTAAAAATAGCATCAGAGATGCCCGTACCCCATAGCCTGGGGAAATAGTTTTCAACACCAAGACATATATAGAAGTAGTGAAACAGTACAAAGATAGGGATACTTTCAGAGTAGTGTCAGTTATATTAAGGTCAAAATGATGTTTAAGTAGAAAAAATAACATCTAAGAGAAGGAAAATGTATCTAAAGATAAAGCATTAAAACAATTCAACAGCAAGATGACAGCATTAATCAGTAAACTAAAAATTATGATGCACACCTACAACCCCTAGCCAATGCCCCTACAACTATCAACTTCCTACACTTTATGGTTTCAGAGATATTGTCTGGACAAAATTTTAAAGGTCAAGGTCACTACAGCAAGGTCAAAGGCCAAATCAAGGTCACACCATGACATTGCATACCTACAAACCCCAACCAATGTCCCTACCAAGTATCAACTTCCTACACCTTACACTTTCAGAGATATAGCCCAAACAAGATTTTATAGGTCAAGGTCGCTACAGCAAGGTCAAAGGTCAAATCAAGGTCACACCATGATGGTGCACACCTACACCCCCTAACCAATGTCCCTAGCAAGTATCAACTTCCTACACTTTACGGTTTAAGAGATATTGTCTGGACAAAATTTTAAAGGTCAAGGCCACTACGGCAAGGTCAAAGGTCAAATCAAGGTCACATCATGACATTGCACACCTACAACCCACAACCAATGTCCCTACCAAGTATCAACTTCCTATACCTTACAGTTTCCGAGATATAGCCCGGACAAGATTTTAAAGGTCAAGGTCACTATGGCAAGGTCAAAGGTCAATTCAAGGTCACACCATGACGTTGCACACCTACACCTCCTAACTAAAGTCCCTACCAAGTATCAACTTCCTACACCTTACGGTTTCCGAGATATAGCCCGAACAAGATTTTAATGGTCAAGGTCACTACGGTAAGGTCAAAGGTCAAATCAAGGTCATACCATGACGATGCACACCTACACTACATAACCAATGTCCCTACCAAGTATCAACTTCCTACACTTTACGGTTTCTGAGATATAGCCCAGACAAGATTTTATAGGTCAAGGTCACTACGGTAAGGTCAAATCAAGGTGACACCATGATGTTGCACACCTACACCCCCCTATCCAATGTCCCTACGAAGTACCAACTTCCTACACCTTACGCTTTCCGAAATAAAGCCCGGACAAGATTTTCAAACTCAAGGTCACTACGGCGAGGTCAAAGGTCAAATCAAGGTCACACCATGATGGTGCACACTTACACCCCCTAACCAATGTCCCTACCACGTATCAACTTCCTACACCTTATGGTTTCTGAGATACAGCCTGGACAAACTTTTTCCTGCCGTCCGCCCATCTGGACACAATGGGTGAAAACAATACCCCCACAGTCCTTCAGGGCTGTGGGGTAAAAACTGAAAATGTTGATGACAAAAAAAAACAAAAACAAAAAAAAAAAAAACAGAAAATATAACACATTGGAATTTGTTTAAATTTCTTCTAGCCAAAGAAAGTGCAATGAATGCAAATTTCCTACAGGGCCATCATCAAGCTGAGACAACAGAGTAAATACGAGATACATTTTACATAAAGAAGGCTGTACCAAGTACCTGTGTCATGTTTTATATGTTTAACTCTTTTTTATGACATCTATATATTATACTGATATTCTGCTCTACCTAGATACAAATAACTTGACAAATCACATATGTTTGTTGCTTTGGAGAGGGATTTCTCTGCTGAGAAAAATGCAAAAGCGTGCCAGGACCATGATACACACAGGTAAAAAAGGTTGTGTTTGGAAAAAAAGTGCATGAAAAAAAAAATAAGATAAACAAGCAACAAAACTTCCAGCTACAGTGAACACACAGATATATGTACACAATACCTCTTATATGCTATTAATGCTGGCCTTAGCTTACTGTGCAAAAGCAATTCAAAACAAAAGCTTTTGACACTGCAATGTCGATGCAAGTATTCGAATATAGCATTGTTTATTACTCTATTCTCTTGTATGAAGTTTCAACAAGCTACTACAAATGGAAGCTAAGAATACATAATATGACTACATTAATACAGAAGCATTAAGCTGCGTCTGAAAACTGTATACCTACTTACTTTAACCCAGAGCCTTTATGTGCAGAAATGTCAAGATATTACTGAAGTAAACATAATGACATTCATGACATTAACCAGTATACTGAAGTAGACATTTTTTGTTGAAAAAGGAGGTTCATGAGGTTATGGGCCAATAACACAAACCAAGGCTTGATCTGAATCAGCCAAAAAGAAAGTATTATGGCAGAAACAAGAAGCAATGTCTTTTTATTGAGAAAACAAAGATATATTTTGGTATGCTGCTAATCAACAAAGTGGATATCATTCTCTGGAAGTGTAACCTTATGTACCTCATATAGCAGAACAATTCCCAATTCATTCAGCCTTTTGGGAAGCTCTAAGTGTTTGATAATACAAGAAGTACCTGGGAATTTTTAACAAAACTATTTAGTAATCTTGGTTTTTCAAAGATAAGTGGAATATCAACAAGACAGAATCATTCCTGTTTTTGCTTAAAATATCTCTTAAGCATCTGTACCTATAAATAGTAAGAGACTAACACCTATGGAGCAGTTTGCTTGCTGCAAAACAATGACTGGTAGGTAGTTTGTAACAGTAATATTCAATGCTTATAATGACATTTGCAGCATACAAAGTGCACATAAAACATATACTAAACAGCACATATCTACATTTTCATGATATTTACAAGAATAAATAACACAAATTAAGGGTAACCACAATGATATATTGCAACTGTTTTGTACTACAATTATAACTGGGTAAAACCATGTTGGTGAACAAGTTCTTCAGAACATGAAATCAGTGAGTAACCATCAAAAATTTAATTTACTTCATAATTTTCTTACATATTCCACTCAGTAGATATTATTTATTATATAATTTCATTTACTATTCACTATCAATTGTAATCACATTGTGAAGATTTGCTCTGCAAAAATAACCCATGGTTTTACCAGTTAGTCCAAGGACACAAGACATTTATACATGTCATTTTACAAACCTTAGTGGTATCATTCACCAAATTTCCATTCTGCTAAAATTGAAGGAAGCGCAAAGGAGAAAAGGGTAAGAGAACATAAATTAAATTTTTTAATCTAAGTGTAACAGAAAAAATTTTACAGATAAGTATACAAGTTTAAGACAGGCAAAATCAACTCAGATTAGTAATATTAGTAAAAGCTATAAAAGATTGGGTTAACGAAAAAACAAAATTGTATAATTAAGCAAAACTAAATGCTTAGTAATTGAAATAGTTCTTACTGCCATATCTTTTCTTGTTACTTTTTTTTTACAAATGTAGAGATGGAGTCAAAATAATATAATTCTCTTTTCATAAAGAACACCAGAAATATACAGTTTTTCAATTGACCTCTTTTTACATGGTGACCTATTTTTTACTGCTTTAACTGTAGTTCTGACTAGTTTATGATGTATCATCAAACATGAATGAAAATATCTCTCTGAAATGGATTGCAATAAAATTGTCACATTACTGGGTTGCCAAATGTGCTATGAAACACTCAAACGCATCAGACACAATTACACCATTTTTCTGGAATGGATAAAGACCTACTTTCCAGTGAAATTTTGTCTCTGGGTGTATTGGAGGAATTAAATTGATAAGAGAGAGACCATGTGAAATGGCAGCATAGAGCACAATATTCTTCAGTTTTGCAGCTGAAGTGGGACCGCTTGCCTCTGTATTATATTATATGCTCACTAGCTGCCACTGAACAATAGAGCACTGCAGCCATTTAACATGTCTTTTGGGATGCTGCTAGCTTTTACTCAGACTGGCTCATTGATTTTTCCCTCTGTGAGCTCTGGCCTTGCTATATTGATATTACTCAACATTATCTCTCAAACCAACACATATACATGGCCTTCTCTGCTGGACTTTTTCACTAGCAGGCTATGTTATTACATACATATATATATGCAATTCCAGTTTTGTCTTTTTGTGGACTTTTACAGTTAAATAACATCCACACAAGATAATGGTCTAATATTCAAGTTTTATACAACAAATTTGTTGCTTTACAGTTGTTGTTTTTTTTTCAAAACATAAAACATTTAATACTGCAGTTAATTTTAGGGAATGGCCTTGTCATGAAAAAGGCAATATTTTAACTACATGTAATTTAAACTCATTATTTTCAGAACTTGAATCAAAATAAGATGCAAACATCAAATTTTCCTTGGCAACCCAAGTAATTGCACAGAAAAAGCTGGGAAATCAATGGTAACACAATTGTTTAGCTTTTCCACAAAGATTGAGCATGACACTGGCTATTTGAGGAGATCTGGCATACATTCAAAGCCCAGGATCTATTTTGCTTTTTTTTGTTCCCATTTCTACATAAAGGCTTTGCTGTTTGAAAAATGAACCGGTGTGACTGCTTCCTTCTAATGAGAATGGCAGCACATTATTTACTAAATAATAAGCAAGTAAAAACTTCATTTTTATTGACTGATCTTTAGTTATGCAATTTGCTGTCTACAAAAATTTATTCTAATAAGACACACTCCACTCTTCTTTAAAAGTTAAAAATTCTGCTTTTCGGACAATGCCACAAAGCAGAATGAAAGTAACGGGGTTTGCTAATAAGAGAATATTTGACATAAATACTTAATACATGCCGGAGTTGCAAACATAATCTGTTGAATCATGCATGAAATAGAAACTACAATCTCAGAAACCACAAAGTAATTAGCAAGGTCATAGCAAGAGGAGTGAAAATAATATTCAAAAGATCTATTTCCATTTTTTCTTGAAAGAATAATGGATGAGATAAATTAACATACACCTGAGTTAAATGTAAGTTCTACTACAGAAACCAGTCACAATAAGGAGTAAATCTTGTTTGATTTTAAGTTTGATAATTAAACATATTTTTTAGTAGGGCTATGAACAGTTACTCGAGCCTTGACAGAGGAGTCGATCTTGGCTAGTACTCGAGTCCATTTTAATTAATCGGTTACTCGCGAGGTATTGTATTATCGCCCACGTAATGAAACGTTTGTGTAAAATAAGCTACATTTCATCATTTCCTTCACATAATATCAATTAAAGTTGTTGTTTTCGCTTGAAAACATATAATTTATTCCATATTCTATAATATCTGGTTAAAAAGAAGACGTTTTTCTTCAAAAGTTTCATTTCTGGAATCGACAATTTGTTTACAGAAGACTTCTAATGGTAGATACTATATCTCGCAGTTACTTGAATTTGGGTTGGTTGTCAGAGGGCAAGTACTCGGTGCCGTTTTTTAGCACCCGTCCCAGCCCTACTTTTTAGTCAATAACACTAGTCTTAAAACTCACACCAGTCAACTTGTGGGTTATACTTTTAAATGGCCTGTGTCTTCATTCTATCTTTTTACCTCACATAAAGTTACATATACAACATTCCAACATGATTAATCTGCAGAAACAAATTTTGTAAGAGGTCATTACTGAAGAACAAAGATTCATCAAATTTATTAGTAAATGTTATGAAGAAAATGTTAGTCAATCATTCAAATCTGTTAGTGGATATACAATAACTAAAGATACTATTCTCTTTTTGATAGCTGTCTTATTTACAAATAACACATACAAATTGAGTATTTGGCAATTATATCCAATGAAAAATAATGTCTATAAACCAACTGTTTTTAGAATTGTG
This sequence comes from Sabellastarte sp. h YS-2021, assembly GCA_964017235.1. Classification (NCBI taxonomy): domain Eukaryota; kingdom Metazoa; phylum Annelida; class Polychaeta; order Sabellida; family Sabellidae; genus Sabellastarte; species Sabellastarte sp. h YS-2021. The sequence continues at coordinate 76,173,667 of OZ024931.1, forward strand.
TAATAACTTTGTAAATAGTTTTAAAAGGTGGCTTTTTTTTTACAAGCCTGAGTTTTTTCCTCCACCTGATGGAGTTCTATTGAGAAAATACATTGTACAGTGAAAATACCTTTGACTGTCCATCCACACTATGTTCATTCTGGAGTAGAAGTGTGGCTGCTTTCACGTCATCCTTTTTGGCTGCAATGTGGAGGGCAGGCAGTTTCACCTTGCCTCTTGTGTCATTTTCCAGCAACACAGCAACAACCTTGTCATGACCTTGCTGAAGGGCAACAGCCAATGGTGTAAAGCCATCCTGAAAAGTCAAGAAAAATATAGAATGCGTCCAAAATTTAGGGACAGAGAAGAAAGCCTTCTTAAATATCTTAAATATGGCATGTATATGTTATACACTGGAATGGACAATAGTATGTACATTCTGACACTGGAAGCAATGTCATTTGCAAATGGCATCGACAGAGTTGTGTTTTGTGTAAAACCTTTTCAATATGGAGTTGGAGGATCACATACACACTGTACTGGGTTTCATCTCCAAAACTGAACCTCACAGTCATCACAAATCATCCCATTCCCAAGGAGGGAAATTTATGAAGCAAAATTATTGTAAATAATATTTCTATAACCAGTACAGTGATGTGGCTGATGGAAAAAAAAAACATTCCATATATGTCCACTAGCTGGGAAATAAAGAATAAGCCAGATATTTTACCCACTGAAAATAACTTTAAAATACACACCCATATATGGGTTATAGATATAGAGATACAAAATATATCAGACATCTTCTATACTGACTTAATTAAGATGTTGCATGAAATATCAATATCTCAAGTATTTGACAAGCCTCTGACAAAATCAACATGAAACCATATATGAATATATGTACATTAACTGGCTTATTTAAGCTGGAAAAAACAGAAAAAAAACAGTTGGATTGATAAAACTACCATAGACCATAAAGTAACACATTATGTCAAAAACCCTCTTCACATGAAAAGGGATGGACAGAAAACAATTTCTCCTCTCATCTTTTATTCATGAACTTTACTTTGTTCCTACATAGGCTGCCACAAGCTGGGTGGTTTAGAAATTGCTATTCATGCCATTATTAGACCCTAAAGACATATGTATGTACCCCAGACCAGTCTGACATTTTCTGCAAAAGTCAAAAGCTGATGCCAAAAAAATACCAATGCTCACTCTTTGCAATGCTTACTGTGTGTAACTATTAAATAAGAAATATATAGATTCACTCAGTGGTTAAAATTAATCACCAATGAAATTGTCCTGCTTTAATTACCTTCACTAAGGAGGTTATGTTTTCGGGTGTGTTTGTTTGTCTATTTGTCTGTGTTCACGAGTACTTCAAAAAGAATGCAAGGATCTTGAAGAAATTCATTATTGGGTAGGGCTTGGCCAATGGAAGAAGTAATTAAATTCTGAGAAGATCTGGATTATATTCTGGATACAAATAACCCTGAATTTTCAAAGGTCCAATTTTAATGTATTTTAATTACTTCAGCATTTTGTCTGAAATAACTCTGAAATAAATAAATGAATCTGTATGAATTTTTCATGTGGGTATGGCCTGGCCAAAAGATAAAGTGAGAACATTTTGGGAAATGTATAATTTAAAACTAAATCACAAATTTCCAGCAATGTCCTCAACAGAGATCTGCCCTCTATGAGAGCTTTCAATTTTAATTATGGTACATTCTTATCTAATATGGATCATGGTGATAATTATGGACAACTGATGTATCTGCTGTGGAATTTGACTATTCCTCTTTTCACTTATTTTTGAACTGTACAGTAGATTTCCCAAAAGTATGAGTTTGTATCTATTTGTTGAAAATATGATACTTTCACAGAGAATAACTTTTCTTTAGCAAAACTTTTTATAACACAAAAACCAGGAAAAATTGCAAATAACAGTAGGACTCAAGTACAACAAGACAAGGTATTGATATGAAATAAACAAAATGAAACTATTCTGTCATTCTGCCACTTAATCTTCACTGATAATCACATACAAGTAGACAAACACTCCAACAAGATCTGTATGAGACTGGTGTAGTTCATATTTTCGTTACTATGCTTGAACATAGCTTCTAGGATCCTTTTTTTCTGATGTTTTACAATGCCTACAAGAATGTGTATTAATACATCAATTGTTTTTCAGTATTTACTTATTTTTCATTTGCTTTTTATATGTGCCTATTTCCTAATAATCGGCACTTGGAAAGATCCTGTTGAGAGAAACTCATTTTTTTCCTCTTGATAGGACTAGTATGACTGCATATGTTACAGAATTTTAACTGATCATTTTAAGTTGATTCTCTTTAATTTTGTCAATTTAATTGCTCATTAATTCATACACAGTGGACTCCATATACATAAAATAGCATCAGAGATGTCCGTACCCCACAGCCTTGGGAAATATTTTCAACACCATGAGATATAGAAGTACTGTACCAGTACAAACTTCAGGATACTTTCAGAGCACTGTCAGTTATATAAAGGTCCAAACAATGTTTAAATGGAGAAATAATGTTTAAAAGAAAGATAATGCGTATAAAGATGAAGTATTAATCAGTAAACTAAAATTCATCACTCTTTATATACATCTGCATTTCTGAATTATGGTTTAGATGGTTTGAATATTACCATGCATACAGAAGTGGTAATACATTTAATGAATGCTTATGTGTGGTGTTGGAGTAAAATCTGCGGCTCACTTGATGAAATTCTATCTCTTACAATGGGAAGTTATGAAAGTAAAATTCTTAATAAATTCTAATATGACTTTTGCTTAATCTGCATCAAAAGACAGACCCAAAGGTGCAACAAGATTTTAAAGGTCAAGGTCACTACGGCAAGGTAAAAGGTCAAATTAAGGTCACACCATGATAATACACACCTATAGCCAATAACCAATGTCCCTACCAAGTATCAACTTCCTACACCTTACGGTTTCCGAGATACAGCCCTGACGATTTTATAGGTCAAGGTCACTATGGCAAGGTCATAGGTCAAATCAAGGTCACACCATGATGCTGCACACCTACACCCCCTAGCCAATGTCTCTACCAAATATCAACTTCCTGCACCTAACAGTTTCCGAGATAAAGCCCGGACAATATTTTATAGGTCAAGGTCACTACAGCAAGGTTAAAGGTCAAATCAAGGTCAGACCATGACGCTGCACACCTACACCCCCTAAGCAATATCCCTACCAAGTATCAACTTCCTACACCTTACGGTTTCTGAGATATAGCCTGGACAAGATTTTAGAGGTCAAGGCCACTACGGCAAGGTCAAAGGTCAAATCAAGGTCACACCATGACGTTGCACACCTACACCCCCTAACCAATATCCGTACCACGTATCAACTTCCTACACCTTACGGTTTCTGAGATATAGCCCGGACAACATTTTATAGGTCAAGGTCACTACGGCAAGGTCAAAGGTCAAATCAAGATGTTGCACACCTACACCCCCTAACCAATGTCCCTACCAAATATCAACTTCCCAAGCCTTACAGTTTCCGAGATATAGCCTGGACAACATTTTATAGGTCAAGGTCACTACGGCAAGGTCAAAGGTCAAATCAAGGTCAGACCATGACGTTGCACACCTACACCCCCTAACCAATATCCGTACCAAGTATCAACTTCCTACACCTTACGGTTTCCGAGATATAGCCCAGACAAGATTTTATAGGTCAAGGTCACTACGGCAAGGTCAAAGGTCAAATCAAGGTCAGACTATGACGTTGCACAACTACACCCCCTAACCAATGTCCCTACCAAGTATCAACTTCCTACACCTTACAGTTTCCGAGATATAGCCCGGACAAGATTTTCAAACTCAAGGTCACTACGGCAAGGTCAAAGGTCAAATCAAGGTCAGACCATGACGTTGCACAGCTACACCCCCTAACCAATGTCCCTACCAAGTATCAACTTCCTACACCTTACGGTTTCTGAGATACAGCCCGGACAAACTATTTCCCGCCGCCCACCCACCCGCCCGCCCATCCGGACACCATGGGTGAAAACAATACCCCAACAGCCATTAAGGGCTGTGGGGTAAAAACCAGCCTAAGTCAAATATAGGTCTATGTGGAACCAATTCTAAGGTCCCAGCTCAAGCAAGTGCAGTAATTTTGTAGGCATATGTGGGTGTTAGGCATAACTGGACCCACATCCAGTGGATCTTGGAGTTTCTAGTTATACAGAGTCTACAGTAAATATAACTTGATGCACTGGTACAGTGGAAATACTGAAACAATAAAAACAAACAAAAAACACTTAAACTGAGCCACAAGTCTACATTAATGATGCCTTCAGAAACCAAGCAGTTCCCTTCACTTTTGACTGATATATAAACACCAAGAGAAATTCTTCTGTCCATCTGACTTTTTCTCACTCAAACCATGATGGTGTAACAGTCACTTACCACACGTTTCCTCTCATACAAAATACACATAAATCATATCTCTAGAAACTATTACATGTGTAAAACATCCATCCCACGTAAATCCACCAAAACCACACCCATAACTGAAACCAGCCCATTTGATAACCATTCTGCATAAGACAAGTATGTTCAGCAGTAAAGATACCCGGCAGATTCAGAATTTATGGAAATATATTATTTTACAGGAAAAGTGATTAAATTATTTGTCCACCAATATATCAAGATGTACATTTGTTAAAAATTACTACAGCTTAATTTACAGATTTACATAAAGAAAGCAGCTATAGACAAATGAATTCAAGCAATATAACGTCAAGATATTTTGTGCATGTGTACAAAACTTTTCCTTAGAAATTTAAGTAATGTTCCAAATATTTTTATATGATAACTTGTTGATTAATTTTTGTTGGAAATCACCTCAAAAATCCAAATGCATAAAGTACATAAAGTATGAAAGAAATAAGAGTTTCTTACATCAGTAGTTGTAGTCTGACTTGCTCCATTATTGAGAAGGTACTTCACAACTTCTACATGATTTTCCTGGGCTGCCATATACAAGGGAGTAAATCCTCCACTCTAAAAAGACAGATTATTGTATAATAATTATTGTCAATAATTATCAATTTTATAATAAAGACCACAGTTTTTCAAAATATTGCTCATAAAATCTGTGTGAAATCTTTATTCTTTTAAATAACCAAAACTTTTATCATAAAGGCTTAAATACATGCAAACCAATAAGTTTGGGTGATTTTGAAGCTAATTTACACAATCGTATCAACTCAAGTGGAACAACATAATGCTTCTACATATCAAAATAAGAAATACTAAGCATGATGGAATTGAGACCTGACACTTGTCTATAGGAAATTTCACTAAACATGTAAATGGAACTTCTACTTGGGGTCTAACTGTATTAGTTTTAGCAGATAAGGTAAATGTCAATGGCAAGGTCAGAAGAACATGGTCTTTATTACTACTAATTATCATTAACATTATCATTATCATTTACAAAGTTCTATTTAAAGGGCAATATATTCACATACTGTAGCCTGGGAATTCACTTTGGCTCCCCTCTGTACCAATATCTTCACAATTTCTTCTTGGCCAGCCAGAGATGCAATATGAAGGGCAGTGTTTCCTTTCTGAAATAAATATATAAACAAATAGCAATGAGAAACATAGTGAGAGTTACACATACTTTTTACCAGCTTTACTCCATACTCTGAAATGAAAAATAATCGATATGACTGCTGACTGTGGATGGGTTTAAATTTCTGGCAGATATACAAATATATATGCAAGCTCTTTATGCTCTATCAAGTATGGATGAACAAAAAGCATATTGATGAATTGAAAAGAGAAGTGTAAAAGCATCTTCACAATGACATGAGAAATATGACCAAGCAGTAACAGAATGTGGGTCCCTATATAACCTGTTTGTGTGAAGTTATTATTTGCTTTCATCTAAAAATTACTTCAACTCAATAACATTTCGAGCCAGAGGAACTTCAAACTCTAATTACAAGCTGATAAACACCAATTTGAGTTTCATCCGGTGAAACCCCCCTGAATTAGAGTTTCCCCTATGAAATACATCTGCAATTACATAACAAATTCATGAACTTTGTTCTGTGTTGTGACAGAACTTCAAGCTGACAGAATTTCCAATTCTAATTTGAAGTTCTGTTGAAGGAAATTCAATCCTTGTGTTTCATTGGTGTGGGGGAATTTGTTCATAAAATTCTGTGAACAGAATTTGAAATCCTGTCAACAAAACTTCAAATCCTGTTAAAATTGACGACATTGCTCTGATATCCAGATTTTGCGATTAAAAGTTCTATCGACAATATAAAATTCTGTCTGACTGGAAGTTCTATCATGACAAATACTTAGTCCTTAACTTTATCCATCAATTGAAAGTTTAATTTTACTTTTGATGTGCAACATTGAGAGATTTAAATTAATATGAAAGTAGCAATGACACTTCCAATAACTATTATGCCTAATTATGGTAAATATAGAAGTTTGAATTATCAAGAATCCTTGAGAAAAGTTACTGTCAGTGAATATAAAGTCACTGATTTATCTGTTATGCACCAAAACCTATAACATTTTAACAAACTACAGGGAAAAATCCATAAATTACTACATCAGTGTTGTACTATATAGCCTTTCTCAAGATATCAAGCACTCATGTATTTAAAATACCTAAAAATGGATATTAAAAAGATATATCTGATGAGGAAAGGCCACTGCATACAGTGTGAACCAATATGAATTGATCTAATACATTATTTTACTTCAATAGAATGTCTCCCATGTGATCAACAATAAATTAAACTTGGCTCATAAGCCTTGCTATGTCCCAGACACACAGACACACCTCCCACTCAATAACATAGCCAAAATATCTTTACCAACAAAAACTCGAGCACATTGGTTTTACCTAGGAAATTTTGAAATTTTTCAATTGCAAGATTAAATTCATACAACAAATGACAAAATATCTTCACTTTTCCATTTTTTGGTTAATGTTTATATCTTAAGTTCAAATGATAGAAGTTACAGTGTCATAATCTCAATTAGAAAAACCACAAGAAGTATTACATGAAAGCTACTATAAAGAACTAGACTTTTTTATTGTGGATGCATGTACAGTGTATGAATATTTCACTCATATTCTTCACCATATAGAAGTAGTGAAACAGTACAAAGTTCAAGATACTTTCAGAGCAGTGTCAGTTATATTAAGGTCCAAATAATGCTTAAGTGGAGAAAATAATATCTAAGGAAAAGAAATGTATGTAAAGATGAAGTATTAAAACAAGACAAATCAATAATAAAATGACAGCATTTATCAGTAAAACAAAAATGGCCGAATTATGGTTTGGATGTTTTGAATATTACCCATGCATACAGAAGTGGCAATACATTCAATGAATGTTTATGTGTGGTGTTGGAGAAAAGCCTGTGGCTCATTTGATGAAATTCCATCTGTTACAATGGGAACTTGCAAAAGGAAATTCTTAATGAATTCTAATATGACTTTAACAGTACTTAATCTGCATCAACAGACAGACCCAAAGGTGCAACAAGATTTTAAAGGTCACTACAGCAATGTCAAAGGTCAAATCAAGGTCACACTATGACGTAGCACACCTACACCCCCTAACCAATGTCCCTACCAAGTATCAACTTCTTACACCTCTTACGGTTTCCAAGATATAGCCCGGACCAGAATTTATAGGTCAAGTTCACTACAGCAAGGTCAAAGGTCAAATCAAGGTCACGCTATTACGTACCACACCTACACCCCCTAACCAATGTCCCTACTAAGTATCAACTTCCTACACCTTATGGTTTCCAAGATATAGCCCGGACCAGGTTTTATAGGTCAAGTTCACTACGGCAAGGTCAAAGGTCAAATCAAGGTCACACCATGACGTTGCACACCCACTACCCCCAACCAATGTGTACCACGAAATCCTCCCCCCCCGGAAATCCTCCCCCTAGGGGGGGGGGGGGGGAGGATGTCCTAGGATATCCTCCCCCGGGGGGGTAAATTTCCTAGGAAATCCTCCACCCCGGGGGGGGAGGAACTCCTAGGAATATGACCCCCCCACCAGGAAATAACCCACCCCGGGGGGGGGAGGATTTCGTAACAGATCTTCTAGGAAATCCTCCCCCCACCATACTGCAACTACACAAATTTTGTATTAAAAAAATGAAAATCAACAGTGTCAGCTAGATCTTGTGTATTCTGAATTCTGTCAATGTACTATTGCAGAAATGGATAAATATATAAATTACAAATCTCAAGGAAAGATGTTATGTAAAAAATTTAAAAGTTATAAACCATTTTGGAATAGTAAATTAAATAGCTTATGGAAAGATATGTGTCATAAGGAAAGGTCAGCTCGATGTTTAACAAGTAATTTACAACATAAAAAATCATTAAGAATGAAATTTTCAACTGCAAGAAAAACATTTGACAAAAGACTCCACTATTATGAGAGGCAATATAACAAAAATATTATTGCAAATATAGAAACTGTAAGTTCTTCAAATCCCAGGGAATTTTGGCAAAAAATAAAAACACACTGTCAGTGTAATAAAAAATTTATCTATTTATTAACAAAATGAAAAATTTTATGGAACCCCCCTTTAAATGCATCCTTTTGTCACTGGCATACTTTCTGTATTATTTTCTGAAGAAATCATTAGTGATTTTTACTGTTGTTGGTAACTCCCAAAGAACCCCGAAATGTATATTTTGCATATATATCATTGAGTATAATTTTAATAATGAGCAGTTAAATGGATTGGAAATAATCAAATCAACTTGAATACATTTATATAAGGGGCAGCCCAAATAGTATTCATAAGGGATATAAACTGAACAAATTAGAATATTAATATGATTATATGTCTTAATTTTCAGCTACCTTTTTATGACTAAGTTAGATTCCCCCTAATCAATGTCCCTACCAAGTATCAACTTCCTACACCTTATAGTTGCTGAGATATAGCCCGGACAAGGTTTTATAGGTCAAGGTCACTACAGCAAAGTTAAAGGTCAAATCAAGGTCAGACCAAGATGTTGCACACCTACAACTCCTAACCAATGTTCCTACCAAGTGTCAACTTCCTACACCTTATGGTTTCCAAGATATAGCCCGGACAAGATTTTATAGGTCAAGGTCACTACAGCAAGGTCAAAGGTCAAATCAAGGTCAGACCATGACGTTGCACACCTACACCCTCTAACCAATGTCCCTACCAAGTATCAACTTCCTACACCTTACGGTTTCCGAGATATAGCCCGGACAAGATTTTAAAGGTCAAGGTCACTACAGCAAGGTCAAAGGTCAAATCAAGGTCAGACCATGACGTTGCACACCTACAACCCCTAATTAATGTTCCTGCCAAGTATCAACTTCCTACAGCTTATGGTTGCCGAGATATAGCCCGGACAAGATTTTCAAACTCAAGGTCACTACGGCAAGGTCAAATCAAGGTCAGACCATGACGTTACACACCTACACCCCCCAACCAATGTCCCTGCCAAGTATGAACATCCTACACCTTATGGTTTCTGAGATACAGCCCGGACAAACTATTTCCCGCCGCCCGCCCGCCCATCCGGACACCATGGGTGAAAACAATACCCCGACAGCCCTTAAGGGCTGTGGGGTAAAAACTTAACTATTACAGACTCTCTTCAATTATAATCAACATCTTCAATATTTAAGTCAATGAAATTACTAAACTTAGATTAAATCCATTAAACATGAGGTAATATTTTGAAAGAAGCGTTTATGTAATAGGGTATCTGCTCAATGCAATTTTAATGCCAGAGGAGCCAAAATTCCAGAAAACAGTATTCACTATAACCTTGAAAGAACATTACTACAATTAGACTGGCCTACATGATAAAAACAAATAAATCTAGCCAGAGACCTAGCAGTATTAATAAATCTCAAAGTGGAAGGTAGCCAGGTACAATAGACTGATTTAATGGTGGCAGTAATCAGAATCTAAATGCCAAGAGGGATTTATTTGTAACTAAGGTACTGACATATACCAGCACTACTGACAAGAGGTAGGTTGCATTGGCTTTGTGGAAAAAGAGTGGAAAAATTGAGGATAACCTTTTCCAGGATTCTCAAATTTAGTTTTTCTTATAATATGTGAAATGGTGGGTTTTATGATTATACTACATTGATATTCAAATAAAGCAGTGCCGTTACTATCTCAATACTGCCAAAATTCTATACTAATACATGTCAGACCAGAGAACCATTCATATCTAATAAAGTTTACATTTTTTTTTTTTTTTTTTTACAAATTTATGTGCTGTCAGAACACTCTGAGGTAAATAATTATACATTTATATAAAAGTCTTTTTTTTTCTAAAATCAGAATTTGATATTACGAATGTTAATAATGTTGCAGTGTACACTGTATAACTTAACGAGCATTCTGAATTTATTACGACAGAAGTCATGTGATAAAGTAAAAATTAAACTTCAAAATTTTATCATGAAATGCCTTATTTTAAGCCTGCCTTTATTACTAAATGTATATTATTTGAATTATGCTGTGATTCCTCAACACTGATCTTCAATAATGACAATGTTTCCACACACCACACACTTATCTCAATTCAGTGTAAAGCAGTGTACATGAGGAGATGGAAGAGAGTAGACTATAAGAATTGGTCATGATTCTGGCCGGAACATCATCAAACCAAGGACACAAGCAACTGTTTGCTTTCCAACTTTGGGACAGGGCAACGGATTAGAACCCCAAACCCCACAAAGTGGGAGGTGAGTGTTTTACCCATCAAAACACTGTTTCCCTTCCCCAAGGAATCTACAGTAACAGTGTCAAAGTGTCAGTGAAAAGGAAAGATTTGCTTACTCGCTCTTTATAACTGTGTAGGTGGTTGTGTGTGTTTTACTTTGAACAAGAGGTATCATTATGAGCTTCATCATGCTTCATGCATATATTATCAATTCTGTTCCCCCAGGGCCGCTTGAACAATTTTAGATCTATAACTTATATTTCACAATTTTCCTTCCCACAGAAAAAACTTTTCAAAAATATGCAAAATAAACCTTGCATGTTCAAAGTGTGAAATTTGAAATTTGCCACAACCATATCAAGTGTGTCATGGGGGATTGGGGGTAACACCCTAGCAGGTAACAAGACAGAATATTACTGAAACTTCTGCAACGGGTTTGACAATGGTCTAAAATGTTCCAAAAAGGACAAATTTAATTGGAACATTCCATTAATTTAAGTTAAACTAGACCTAGCGCATCGGAGAACCGATGCAAATTGTATCCACCGTAAAGACAATGCACCAAAACCTCTAGTACCAATAACAAGCGAGTTATAAGCACTTTTAAGTTTGGCTATCCTCATTTGACCTTGAAGAGGGGCCCAAGGTCAAATCCGACCACACCAGAAGATTCCAAGTGCATGATTTCCTATATGTTGGTTTACCATCCGAAACATCTAGGACCAATAATAAGAGAGTTATAAGCACTTTTTAGTTTGGCTGTCCTCATTTGACCTTGACCGTGGGGCCCAAGGTCAAATCCGACCACACCAGAAGATTCCCAGCAGATGATTTCCAATGTGTTGGTTTACCATCCCAAACCTCTAGGACCAATAATAAGCGAGTTATAAGCACTTTTACCTTTGGCTATCCTCATTTCACCTTGAAGGAGGGGCCCAAGGTCAAATCTGACCACACCAGAAGATTCTCAGCCCATGATTTTCTATATGCTGGTTTACCATCCCAAACCTCTAGGACCAATAATAAGCGAGTTATAAGCACTTTTAAGTTTGGCTATCCTCATTTGACCTCGAAGAAGGGGCCCAAGGTCAAATCCGACCTCACCAAAAGATTCCCAGCCCATGATTTTCTATATGTTGGTTTACCGTCCCAAACCTCTAGGACCAATAATAAGCAAGTTATAGGCACTTTTACCTTTGGCTATCCTCGTTTGACCTTGAAGGAGGGGCCCAAGGTCAAATCCGACCACACCAAAAGATTCCCAGCCCATGATTTTCTATATGTTGGTTTACCATCCCAAGCCTCTAGGATCGATAATAAGCGAGTTATAAGCACTTTTAAGCTTGGCTATCCTCATTTGACCTTGAAGGAGGGGTCCAAGGTCAAATCCGACCACGCCAGAAGATTCCCAGCCCATGATTTTCTAGATGTTAGTTTACCATCCCAAACCTCTACGACCAATAATAAGCGAGTTATAGGCACTTTTACCTTTGGCTATCCTCGTTTGACCTTGAAGGAGGGGCCCAAGGTCAAATCCGACCACACCAGAAGATTCCCAGGCCATGATTTTCTATATGTTGGTTTACCATCCCAAACCTCTAGGACCAATAATAAGCGAGTTATAAGCACTTTTAAGTTTGGCTGTCCTCGTTTGACCTTGAAGGAGGGGCCCAAGGTCAAATCCGACCACGTCAGAAGATTCCTAGCCCATGATTTCCTATAGGTTGGTTTACCATCCCAAACCTCTAGGACCAATAATAAGCAAGTTATAAGCACTTTTACCTTTGCCTATCCTCATTTGACCTTGAAGGAGGGGCCCAAGGTCAAATCCGACCACACCAGAAGATTCCCAGCCCATGATTTTCTATATGCTGGTTTACCATCCAAAACCTCTAGGACCAATAATAAGCGAGTTATAAGCACTTTTCAGTTTGGCTGTCCTCGTTTGACCTTGAATGAGGGGCCCAAGGTCAAATCCGACCTCACCAAAAGATTCCCAGCCCATGATTTTCTATATGTTGGTTTACCGTCCCAAACCTCTAGGACCAATAATAAGCAAGTTATAGGCACTTTTACCTTTGCCTATCCTCGTTTGACCTTGAAGGAGGGGCCCAAGGTCAAATCCGACCACACCAAAAGATTCCCAGCCCATGATTTCTTATAGGTTGGTTGACCATCCCAAACCTCTAGGACCAATAATAAGCGAGTTATAAGCACTTTTAAGTTTGGCTGTCCTCGTTTGACCTTGAAGGAGGGGCCCAAGGTCAAATCCGACCACGCCAAAAGATTCCCAGCCCATGATTTCCTATATGTTGGTTTACCATCCCAAACCTCTAGAATCGATAATAAGCGAGTTATAAGCACTTATAAGTTTGGCTATCCTCGTTTGACCTTGAAGGAGGGGTCCAAGGTCAAATGTGACCACATCAGAAGATTCACAGCACATGATTTCCTATAGGTTGGCTTCACATTGCCAACCTCTAGGACTAATAATAAGGGAGATATAGGCACTTTTAAAGTCCGCTATGTGGGTTACTTCGGCACTCCGTGGATGACCTTGAATTAGGAGCTTCAAGGTCAAATGTGTGCAAGGTTATAGAGGACATGTATATGTGTCATACATATCACCTATGAAGAGATTCAACCTTCTACCTATGAGGAACAGCCAGTAGAAAAATGTAGATTATTTTCAAAGAAATGCCCCTGGCGGCCATCTTGTTTTTCAGAATGAGGCTATTTTCCTTCCCAGAGAAGCTTACCCCCCAATGAAGATATCCTGCAAATTTGGTGAACCTAGCTGCTGTTGTTTTCCTCTTAGAGCGTTAACGCCGAAAATCTCTCTACGCGCGGCGGCGGCGTAGCGGACGCTAAACCAATGTATCCACCGGATGCTTCCGGTGGATACAATAATCAGGGAGTTTCCACAGAGGTAAACTTCACATATTGGGAGAAATTTTAAGTTTCTTACAACAAGCATAGACATTAAAATAAACATTTCATTTAACCCTCTTTTGCTACATATATCAGACGTTATCCTATCAATTTAGCATACATCCAAGCTAAGCTACTTTCATTTTCTGAAAATGCACACTCACAATTAATATTTTATGGTAATAAAACTAAATATTTTATATTCTTTATCAATACTTAACAATTCTTGTTACAGCATTAGTTATATGTTATAGGCCAAATTAAATTCAGGAGGATTTAAAATTTGTTGAAGAGATATCAAAACTTTGATCAAGACCAAATTACAATTTTGGCTTTGCCTAGGTACATTACAAATCCATCTATGGCAATTTAAAATTAGCCTCAACTAACTAAAAATATTGAAATTTGGATTAACTACATATTTTACATACACACGTGGTAAAGTAATAACTTATAATCAAAACTGTTATTTATTTTTACCTATTTTCAAATCCTAATTTTAAACATTAATTTTATGGGTAACATAGAATACTGTACATGTACTTACATCAATTAATATAACGTATGCCTAATCCATGAAATTTTACCTTTTATGAAATTGGCAAGACTTTTGTCCATTCCGTGAAATAGGCAACAGACTTGCCAATTTCAAGAAGGTAATGTATCAATTATTCTCTTGCACCTTCCTTGAAGGCGAAAAATGAGTTGCCCATTTCATAAAATGAATATTAGGAATATCATATTAAAACTGTGGTCCAAATGACCCGAGTCTGTGGGTGATGGTAAAGCCTTGTAAAGCCCATGGATAATGCATTACTACCTGATATAATCAGATAATGAAGGTGGAATTCATGTCACTTATCTTGTCTATACACAAAGACTACAGTACCATACCAGTCAATATGAGACAACTTTTATCAAAGCTTGAAGTATCATCAGTATACACCACATAGCTTCAGTTAAAATGACCAAATCTTCCTTATTTCTGAACAAACTCAAAATATTTCTCACCATTCTGTTCAGTTTAAATAAGTCTTACATAGACTGGTACTTGTTTGGTACTAGCAGGGCCTAAGATACGATGCTGCATGTCAAGGAATCAAGCTTTCAATTATAAACTGCCATTTATTTGCACTTAAGGAATTCCACCACAAGGATCACATATAAACCTTTCATTTCTTGGACTATGACTTTGAATCTACAGTGTATCCAATGCTGAAGTATGACCAACTAGTAGTGGTGTGAACGATAAACCGATAAGCGGTTTTTTGTTCGCTTTTGGTAAAAATAACGAAATCCGCAAGGAATATTTGGGAACCGGTTATTGAAAACGTCATCATTTTAGGCTTTATAATGGCTGATACTTCATCAAAACAATAAAAATATATATATATATTGTGAAATAAGTTACATTTTTACTTTATATTGAGCAAAAGTCATGTTTACGTACTTTTTAATATCTCGCGAAAGCCATTTCCAGTTGCACGTTCTGGTTCATGTACGCCCTGCGAGAAATAATCAATGCCAGTAACAAGCATACGAAATACCGGATTTTGTTCATTTCAAAGCCCCCGGTAACCAGTTTTGATTTCTGTAAACGATCCTACCACTACCAACTAATGAACACTGCTTCCTATTGAATATTGTGTCCTGGACAACATGCTGAAATGATCATTAAACCTAAATATATGAGTATATCATACTTATTATAGCCAGTATTTTAAGACTCTTACCTTTGTGGCGGCATCTACATTTGCGCCCCTGTCTAGAAGTTCCGTCACAACATTCACATGCCCTTCTTTTGAAGCTAGGTGGAGAGCATTCAGGCCATTCTGAAATATATAGTAAAATCATCTGTATGAACATTCCAAAAGAATATATAAAAATAAAAATTTGATTACTGTTGTCACCTAAATACCAAGAGGTCATTTTGAACTTGGCTACCAATTTTTAAGTTAATGTACAACCGAAACTTATCTCTAATTTGATTTGAACCACATTTGACCTTAATCCTTTTACATTGTTGCAATTAAAAATTGGAATTGGAAACAACAATCACTTAATACAGATAATTCTACTTTGGTTAAAGTGTTCATTACCAATCACATTGTAAAAAATTCTTAATTTCACCCCGTCGAACTGTAGTTGCTGCATAGTTACAATCAGTCAGTAAATCATTTGGCTGTGTCTAATCCAGCCCATGAAAACATGTAGGATTTGCTGCGGCCCTGTTCTTGCATTTTGTTTGCTATTAAAGGTGGACAACACCCTAGTATTGTTATTTACCCTCTGCAGGTTATGTTCTGTTTTATTTTTTCACTTTATTTGTTCTTCCTACTTTTAAATCTGTTATGGGCACAAAATCAACAATTATTTTAGTCTTGCATTTTTTTTTTTTTTTTTTTTTTTTTTTTGGGGGGGGGGGGGGGGAGATACATTTCCTGTAAAAGGACCTGAGGAGAACTTGTTGATATAGTTTGATGACATGGACTAAATTTTCAGGGTGAAGTCTTGTATAATTTAGTGATCTTAAGTGTAGCTCTTAGCTCATACACAGATACAAATCAGAACAAATCTAGTTTGTAACTGTAAACTATTCTAGCATATACAGGCAATATTGTAATATCATCAGCTACTGCTGGGATTCCAATTAATATTTTTCTTCAGAAAATTCAACTTTGCCTCTGCCATGTACTGTAGACATTGATTAACAGACTTATAGAGGTGGTGTGAAATGTTCTACTTTCCTATATATGGTATGCAAAGCATAGGAAACTCACAGTCACGTGGCTTGTGGTATGATACTGTGACACTTTGTTCATACATGACATGGACATTTGATTTGATACACAGACCTGGAGAAACAACTGTCTTCTGATAGATTCAATTAAGAGCGTGCCCCGATTTACAAAATGCTTTATCAATATTTAGTACATCTTGCCATCTTACCACATCAAAAGGATATGTTACTTCAGAAACTTAAAGATGCCTTGATAAATTAACAAATACTTTATGTCAAATAATCCCATTTCTAATTTAACTTGTGCATTTTGGTACTTCATGTCAGAAAAACAGATTTGATTAAAATTTTAACATTTCACACAACTCTGCAGTTTCTGTTACAAGTTATTTACCTTAGAAAATATCACAAAATGTCATGCAAATTTGAAATTCAATAAAATATCATAAATACCTTAGCAATCCACCAACCAGGATAAGTTTCAAGATTAAATCCATAGTCTACCATACTTTTTGGGAAAAGTAATAAATATTATTAACTGTAGTTCAGAAATATTGTATACTTTGCAAAATGACCAGGATGTGGAATAGCTACTAAACACAAAAACTTATTAACAATAACCTTTTAACAAATCCAGCCAGCCAAAAAGATAACTGCACATAAACAACTGTGCAAGCAATATAGACCCTATAATACAGAACAGCTAATACAAATTCATATATACAACATATACCAACAATGGCATTTCATCTATTTAGACTTAAGGCAAATTATATTTTTCAAAGAACATGGAAAAGTTCTGAAAGTTATTAGTAATTTTACAGCTCAACCATTAATAATGTATACAACTGACCATTAAAAACTGTTCAACAAAATCATTCAAATCTATCAAATAATATGATATGAGCATCAATTGTGAGCAATTTAAGTTACTGAAAGCAGAAGTACAGGTCTACCTAAGAAGTCTCCTTCTGCCAAAAGATTACCATGCTATTACAGCTTCTGGGTATTACAGAGGCTTGAAGCAAAACAGAAGTTGTATTTCACCAGGGCTGTTCACTTAGCTAAAGCAAGATATCCACTTTAGACTAGAAGAAGAAGAGGCAAACTCACATTAATCTATTCATGATGAAAGATCTACAGGCTAGTGACTAGTTGCTTAGGGAAACTACTCAATTTTATGGACCGACTAAAACAATATAATGAGTTTTCCAGAAACTCCAATGTTTTTTGAAATCTATACTTGCTTGTATTTTATTTGTATCTGTATTTTCATAGATAGGGCCTTGAAATAGCACTCTGAAATGCCAGTACTTTTTTTAAACACCACAAAAAGACATTTCAATTCAGTAATTTATGTCTCATGAAAATTGATGACAAGCAAGTCTAAACATTTCATATAAAATTTATTGGTGTCATTTCGTTTCACAAAAAGTTTTGAGATGTAACAATATATTTGAAAGACTCAAAACAGGTTGGCTTAAAGTTTCAAGCTATTTTGAAAATTATGTGACACATACTCGAGGGAAATATTCCAGAAGCATTAAAAAATCTCACTAAGTTACTACCAGCTGGGAAATGCCACAAGTATTTAGCTCTCCTGTTTTTTATAATTACAATCAGGTTAAAAAGAAAACACTGGAGTACAGGTTGCTGCTGTGGATACTTATTGAGGTTAGATGAAGGCATTTTCTGGTCAAACTGTTGTGTATTTTACCCAGGTACATACACAGGTACTTCTCAAGAATAGGTAAATAATTATAGTCTTAATCACTTATATTATTTTGATTAGTATCAATTAAGGACTGACTTCTGTATATTTGATGTATATTTTGATCACTTCTGTACATGAAACAGAAGACTTGGAAAAAGAAAGAAAAGTTACAGCTGGATATTTCAGGCTTGATGACACTCCTTAACTTCAGCAGAACACTTCTGACTCATAAGGCGTTCTCCATGATGTCGACCATAGCTATGGATAAGGACAATGATTTTTGTAACTATGCTTATGATGTTGCGCCTTAGAGTCTGTCACTTCGGCAGAGATTAAGCGCTATAAAAGTTGAATTGGAATTGGAATTCTGACACACATTTATGCAGCTGGTTATATCAACCTGGCCAACACATGCTTAATTAACTACAAAAAAATGTGATATACAATGCAAAAACAGACATCCATTCTAACACTTACCGCATTACTAGTATTGATGTCAATGCTTCCTTTCAGGAATTCAAGCACTTTATCCAGATTTCCAGCTCTTGCAGCTCGCAGAAAGCTTGAGTTGCCATCAGACTAGAAAACACAAAGAAAAACATACATTTTGAATGTATTTCACATATAAAAACATAGCTTTATCCAGTTCAAATTAAGTAAGATAAGTATCCTCAAAACAATCAATACCCTGTTCAGCAAGATTTTCTGACTTGCACCATTGCAGAACCTCTGGCAATAACAATTAGCCAATTTTCTTCTTTTTCCAAACAAGTACTTGCAAAGCTAGGCTGCCTCATAAACAGAGGAACCAGTTGAAATTTTAACTTCAGCACTATTTCCTCAAACACAAATGGCTGTATATTTGACTCTAATAACAATTCAATTTTTTTTTGCAAATAAAAGCATCTGGCTTCAGTTCTACTTACTGGGTGTATTACAATTGCATTTTCTTTACTTGTATCCATTTTTATTCCATGTTTGTGTGAAAATCACAAAACAAACACAAAACTAGATAAAACAGATGAAAACACACATAGCAGGAAACATAACCAAAGAAAAGTGCACAGGTATATTTGAAGTGTGGTCTCCTTTTCCACTGTCCCCAGGTACTTTCTGACAAGTGTATACACTAGAAGTGTATGCATAAAATCTGAAACAAACCCACACATAAACATCCATCACCACCAATGACAGGACTGGAGGCTGAGTGGCTTGTAGACATTGATGTTTACACAGATTTCTCCAAACTTTATCACTTGAGTCATCAAGTTACCAGTGAGTGAACCCAATTATTGCCATATCTTCACAAACAAGAGCCTATATGCTCCAAAATAATATGAATATATTAAAAGGGAAAACAACTACACTAATGACAGTAAAGTCAATGTATGTAGAAAATGCAGTTTTCTGCTTTTTTCAATAACTTTGTGCCAGTTGAATGAAACATCAAAACCTGCAAAAACACAATTTTTTCCATGTTTTTAATTTTCTAATTTCAAAATCATCTCAATCCTAAAATTCAATATGAGTCAACTATATTTAACAGTAGTGTTTAAAGTAAAAGTTGGGGTTTTACGTCCCGTTCAACAGCCAGGGTCATATTGGAACAGGTCCTCACCATTGTCACTTGTGGTAGCAGATTAAAAGTAGAACCCGGCACAGAGGTTACAGCCTGTAATTAGATGCCAAACCAGTAACCCACAAGTTCACGGCGGATCTCTAAGAGTGGTTATAGCTGTTTAATTTATATAGATACTTTTCACTTCAATCATTTTGCACAATTACCATAACTGGAAAGGGGAGGCCTCAGTGGCAACACACTCACCTCCCACCCCTGAGATCAGAGCTTGAATCCCTACCTGACCTCAAGTGGGAAAGCTAGTAGTTGCTTGCCCTTGGTCCAGTTTACAGTACAGAACCTTGACCAACTGTATGTACTGGTTTTACCTACCCTCCTAACTAAACGTCACAATATAAGCGAAGATAAGCTACTAGGCATGAAGTAAAACACTAAATAAATACAACTGGAGAGACAAGCTACATACACAAAAGGCACAGGAGAGAAAGCTCTGTATGTGCTTCCTCTATACTGGCACCATATGTACTAGTATCAACACTACTGTTTCCATACACAAGATTTATAGCCTGACCATGTATACTGACATAATGTCCTTATAATTATAACTTTCTTATTCCCCAAACCAAATTTTGATTAAAACTAGAAAAATGTTTTTGCTAACAAAAACTAAGCGTCCCAAAAAGGTTCACTGCAATATAATATACAGTAGAAAAAGGTTTTTGAAAAGAAAAACATGCAGTGCTGAGAGAAGACGTGAAAGTTAAGCAGACAGTGTGGAAGTTCATGCATTAACATGAAAGAAAAATTTAAGCTTTATTTTGTTTTCTATGGTTATAAATTGTGAAAAGTTAATTGAATAAATGCTCTGGCTCAGAAAGCATAAAGCATCAATACTTATAATAGGTCGAAAGTTACACCATAAAACTACTTAATTAAAGAGTAACAGTGCTTTATAAATGCCATATATCTATTTACATTTTAGAAAAAGGCATAGTAAAATAATAGCCTTTAGAAAGGCAAGAAGTTTATGACACAATGCTTTGAACACATCTATCTGGTAAATCTGACCAGCTATCTAGACTCTGCACATAAGGTTTCCCAATACCTCTGAATACATTCTAAACTCTAAAAGCAAGAATAAAGGAGATATAAGGCAAAAACACAAAATCAGCTATTTTATGACCCCCAGTTTGACCCATAAGGGGGGGTCCGGGGGTAAATCTGACCAGCTATCTAGACTCTTCACATATGGTTTCCCAATACCTCTTAATACATTCTAAAGCTGTAAAAGCAAGAATAAAGGAGATAAAAGGCCAAAACACAAAATCGACTATTTTATGACCCCAGTTTGACCCATAAGGGGGGATGCGGGGATAAATCTGACCGGCTATCTAGACTCTTCACATATGGTTTCCCAATACCTCTAAATACATTCTAAAGCTCTAAAAGCAAGAATAAAGAAGATAAAAGGCAAAAACACAAAATCGGCTATTTTATGACCCCAGTTTGACCCATAAGGGAGGGTCTGGGGGTAAATATGACCGGCAATCTAGACTCTTCACATATGGTTTCCCAATACCTCTTAATACATTCTCAAGCTCTAGAAGCAAGTATAAAGGAGATATAAGGGGAAAAGATGAAATTGGCTATTTTATGACCCCAGTTTGACCCCTACAGGGGGGTCGGGGGAGAAATTTGACTTGCTTTCTAGACTCTCCACATATGGTTTCCTACTACCTCCCAATACATTTTATGGCTCTAAATGCAATACTTAAGAAGATAATAGGGGGGTTCACATGAATTTTAAGCTTTCTGATTGGTACCTGTGAGAAAATCACTCATAAATCGGTCAATTTTCATCGGATTGCTCCCAAAATCTAATCAGCTCACGTTTTTGATAGTATAAACATGTGTATGAAGTTACAAGCCTCTGCGGTCAGTAGATTTTCCTGAACTGCGATGACGGGCGGATGTACCCGAAAAAACTATTTTTGGATCATGTGGCCTTGATAAAGATCAAAGGTCAAATTTAAGCATGTGGAAAAATTTCCCCACGCCTAAGGTATATAACTGCCAAATATGGTTTAAAAGCTTGCAATAATAAGGGAGATATTCAAGGGAGACCATAATACGGCGGCGGCGGTGGTGGCGAGGAAACTGACGCGAAACCAAATAAGCCCCCTTTCAGGGACGCTTAATAATAAAATCAATGTCATCAAACAGGAAATGGCATTCGGAACTGTGGAAACATAAACTTAAATGCCCAGACTGTTGAGGTAAATGACCTTTACAAACTTCAACATTTGTGCAGACAATGTTTACTTGTATAAATTCTACTTGAATGGCATTATAGCATGGGTAGCGAAGTGTAAGAATGTGTCAACATGGTTGTAATACAACTTTGCGCTCAATGAAAAACGAAATAACGGGATAAAATCTTTCATGACTGAAGTCACATGTTTCAAAACAAGATCTAACAGAGGTAACAAATACAGTTTATAGAATTATGTCTATCTATTGTGAGGTTCCTCTACATAAAATGCCAAATCTTAATATCTATATTCAATTTTTAACTTTTATTTATAGCTTAACTTCTTTATTTTGATGCAATAATCACACAATACCTGAACTACCACCAAGTAATGGGAGATATCATAATTAGCAAATTTAATTTGATGGTTTTGAACTTTCTTTTTTGAACAATAAAGAGATATATCATTTTAATTGTATAAAATATTGCATGTTAATATGTAATAGTTGGTTACAGTTACAAATCTCAATGGCCTTATTACACTGGCATTATTACTCCAGAAACTTTACAAAATAAAAAGAAAAATGTGTAACAATTTACCTGCAATCTGTAAAAGTTCAATCAGCATAAATTATTGATTTAAAAGGCATTGCAAGCCTTTCCGTACTTCTGAAACGGGGCTACATATAGCCAATTTATGACAGTTTAAAAAATATTTGAGGTTGAATTGGATCTGCTAATTCAAGAATGAGGGCTCCTCAGCTTTAAAAAATATTTTCATAAAGAAATTCCCTAGAATGCCCAGTGGCAGTCAAGGTC
Source organism: Sabellastarte sp. h YS-2021 (assembly GCA_964017235.1). Classification (NCBI taxonomy): domain Eukaryota; kingdom Metazoa; phylum Annelida; class Polychaeta; order Sabellida; family Sabellidae; genus Sabellastarte; species Sabellastarte sp. h YS-2021. The sequence continues at coordinate 76,196,493 of OZ024931.1, forward strand.
ATCCTGCACAATACTTAATGGGATTGCTTAACATAGTGGACAGCCAAACCATCTACAAACATTTGATCAATATACTCACCCAAGATGTTATCTTCTTTATCATGGTAGACATATTTAATCCACACGAAATCAGATCAGTTCAAGAAGATACAACTCGCAATCAACACTACAATGCTTAATACATTTTTCATCTACTGATGTAAGTAACTGGATTTATGAATTTTATCAGAACTTTGAGATTGTCTACACAACCAACTCTTTGCCTTTTCTTCTTGCTTGTTCTTTATAGAAGCTTCTCCACCGTCTTCAGGCGAAATATGTTGAAATACTGATGCGTCTTACTGTTGAAAAGTAGTCAACGCAAAAGTATACAATCAAACATCTCCTGTGGTACGGAGCACACTTTCAATGCAGTCTGTGTCTGGGAAACAAGTGACTTGCAACCCTTAGCTTCCTTGGTATTTAGTAACTCAAGAACATAGGCAAGAACTGTCTGAACAATTCCGTGGCAAACCCCCTGAGGTATGATTGATGAACCTTTGGGCAGAATTTTTTCAGCAATAATATTAAATGATTTGGCTCTGATTCTCTCTCCACCAGCAAAGAACTCTCCTGCTCAAATCTCTGCACACCTCTGTTCTATATAACTTGCAAACTACTTGCTCTTTTCTTCTAGCTGCTTGCAAGATTCAGCAACTGTAGCCAAGTATTTAAGCTCACTGTGTGATGAATACATTGTAGCTATATATCACCCAGAAGCCCTTCTAAGACTCAAAAATATTCAACCTGATGAATAGCCAGTACTTTTTTATGTCATACTTATCTGTAATATTACAATTTTCAATTCGTAAATGGAAAGTACCATTGGCCAAATATGCAACAAAGAATCTAGAACTGACAGTTGTTCAAAACTTGAAGTTTCACACACACCTAGATTATGGTTTACAAATAACTTAAGCCATAAAATAAATAAATGATACATATTTATAAAAAAATTCTTTCATTTACAACAATTTAACAAAAAAATAAATCTATGACAATACCTAGAAGAACATATACATTTTTTTTCAACTTAACTTTGCATTTTTTCATTTATTGTCTTTCAGTTTTTTCAGTGCCATACACTTGGCTACTATTGCCATGAGCCCGATTTGTTGGTTAGGTGTGTCAGAGAAAGATTGAGGTTACACAACAGGGAATGAGTAACTTGAAAGAGCAACTCCCTTCTCACACTGAATATTTTTTGTCCCCATAAATTATCATTGAAAAAAAATGAAGCAAACTTTTGCTGAAATAGCTGGCAAATCAGTTGTGCTGTACATACGACTATATTGACGTAAGGAAAGGTCAAAACAAATGCAAACTACGTATACAGAAAACACATATCACTGATATTCCCACTTTGGTGTTCAAGGCACCACAAATAATACAAAATGTTAGTGAAATTTCTGTCTTATGAAGCAACATAACTGCAATGATATACAAATGAAGTCTGGATAAGTAGAATTTGTGTATGTTGAATTTAGGTGTTATGGTTTTACAGTGTAAAATTACAAGAGGAGTGTCACTTTAACAAAATTATCCAGGAAAAGACAAACAAATTGTTGTATCTACAACACTACAGCATTATTATCAAAAATGCACATGTTATAGCAGATATAAATGCCAAATATTTGAAATAATACCAAGGACGTCATGTCACATCTTTAAGGTTGGATAGAGGTTATCACATTAAAAAGGCCCAACATCTCCTATCACTGGTCCTAGGGGTTCGGAATACGAAAAACAACTTATAGAAAATCATGGCCTGCAAATCTTTTGCAAGTATCAAATCTGACCTTTGACCCCTGCTTCAAGGTCAACTGGGGTAATCATACTGAAAAGGCCTTATATCTCCCTTATTATTGGTCCTAGGGCTTGTGAAAATTACCTGGGTGGCCATGGCCTGAGAATCTTTTGCAGGTGTTTAATTTGACCTTTGACCCCTGCCTTAAGGTCAAGTGAGGTCATCACACTAAAAAGGCTTTATATCTCCCTTATTATTGGTTCTAAGGCCTCAGAACAGGACAACAAGTCGTAGGAAATTATGGCCTGCAAATCTTTTGGAAGTGTCAAATGTTTAAAATTCAAATGGGGCCATCATTCTGAAAAGACCTAATATCTCCCTTATTGGTCCTAACGGCTTCGAAATGTGGGAACTGCCTATAGGAATCCATGGTCTGCAAACCTTTTGCAAGTGTGGAATTTGACCTTTGGCCCCTGCTTCAAGTGCAAGTAGGGTTATAATACTACCCAGGCCTCATATCTCCCATATTATTTGTTCTTGGGCTTCAAAATGTGAAAATAACCTACAGGAAATCATGGCCTGTGAATCTTTTGCGAAAGTCGAATTTAACCATTGATCTCTGCTTTGAGGTCATGTGGGGTCCACATGCGAAAAGTCCATTATATCTTCTTTATAACTGGTTCTGGAACTTGGAAATATGTAAGCAACCTATAGGAAATTATATACTGCAAACCTTTTGCAAGTGTGGAATTTGACCTTAGACACCTGTTTCAAGGTTAAGTGGGGTTATGATACAAAACAGGCCTTATATCTCCCTTACTATTTGTTTTGGAGCTTCGAAATATAAAAACAACCTCTCATGACTTGGGAAATTATGACGCTCAAAAACATAATATATATAATTTCATTACTAATTTACCCATATAAAGTCACCAAAAACAGGTATTTTTTGTTGTGAGATCTTCTAAACAAGCAATCAGTGCCTGTGAACGGGCTCTGTGTCAGCTGACTGTGTGTTTTGAGTTTCACAGTAGAAGTGACATAAAAAAAAGGACACAAAAGTTGTGCCCTGGAAATGGTGTTCAGAAGGAAAGTAAGAAGGTAACTGTTAAGGTGTAAAAAGTTAAAAACATATTTAAAGAAAATATTGCAAATGCAATAGTTTTAATTTTACTATGTTATAGCTGACCCCAAAATAGGTGAATAACATACTGAAACTACCGGTAAATAATCTAAATGCAATAGTTTTCAAGTTATAAGTGATTTACTCAACAGTGATAACCTAAAAGTAGCTATTACTCAGCTATGTCATGAGCTACAGGTCCGAAATTTTACTATATTATAGCTGACCCAAAAGTAACTGAATAACATATTTACACAAATATCTCTAAATGCAATAGTTTTCAAGTTACAAGTGATTTTACTATTGAAGGAAGTTACTGAAAGGTCCAAAGTTAGCTATTACTCACTTAGCTATTGAGATAGACACCCACGTTACTCACCATGTTGTAGCTATGGAAAAAGTAGCTGAATAACATATTTTAACAAAATGCTCTAAATGCAATACTTTTCAAGTTATAAATGATTTAGTGTTGAGTAAGAACCTCAAAGCAGCTATTACTCAACTATGCAATGAGCCACAGGTCTAGAATTTTACTATGTTATAGCTGCCCCAAAATAGGTGAACAAAATATCGAAACTAAATATTCTAAATGCAAAACTTTTCAAGTTATAGGTGATTTACTCAACAGTGCTAACCTAAAAGTAGCTCTTACTCAGCTATGCAATGACCCACAGGTCTGGAATTTTACTATGTTATAGCTGACCTCAAAATAGGTGAATAACATATTGAAACTAAATACTCTAAATGCAATAGTTTTCAAGTTATAAAGTGATTTACTCAACAGTGATAACCTAAAAGTAGCTATTACTCAGCTATGCCATGAGCTACAGGTCTGAAATTTTACTAAGTTATAGCTGACCCAAAAGTAGCTGAATAACATATTTACACAAAATGCTCTAAATGCAATACTTTTCAAGTTATAAAATGATTTAGTGTTGAGCAAGAACGTCAAAGTAGCTATTACTCGGCTATGCAATGAACCACAGGTCTGTAATTTTACTATGCTATAGCTGACCCCAAAATAGGTGAATAACATATTGAAACTAAATACTCTAAATGCAATACTTATCAAGTTATAAGTGATTTAACCAACAGGGAAAACCTAAAAGTAGCTATCACTCAGCTATGCCATGAGCTACAGGTCTGCAACTTTACTATGTTATAGCTGACCCAAAAGTAGCTGAATAACATATTTATACAAAATTCTGTATATGCAATAGTTTTCAAGTTATAAGTGATTTTACTCCTTATGGAAGTTATTAAACAGTCACAAAGTAGCTATTACTCATTTAGCTATGGGGATAGATGCCCAAGTTACTCACCATGTTGTAGCTATGAAAAAAGTAGCTGAATAACATATTTAAGCAAAATGCTCTAAATGCAATACTTTTCAAGTTATAAGTGATTTAGTGCATGATTTTATGAATTTGAATGCCTTAAAAATTATTTTAAAAATTAATAAAAAAATAATTAAAAAAGATCCAGGTCTTATACTGACACAAAGGAATCTACCTGTGGCATAGTACATATACGGTAGGCAAAATAAGAGAGAAATCCCTTCAAAAGTCAATGAGAAAATTGTGATAAAGTGTTGAAAATTTCACACTTTGGGTGGGGGTACCTCGCTTCTAATGGCTCTGGGGAACAGACGAACAGACAGATCTGCATGAATTTTACGATTTACCATCCTCGATAGATAAGGTATCTTTTAAAAGTAACAGCATGTCTCTGGGCCTTGTGGTTTTGGAGGAGAAGATGTTCACGCGGACGCGGACGCCACAGAGTGATCCCATAATGTCAGCTGACTGACAAGTCAGCTGACATAAAAAATGAAGCAAAAATGAAAATGATAAATATTTTACAAAGCCATGATGGTACGTAGATGGTTGCACTCATTGGCTTGATGTGCTCATTGTTCCTATTAGATTGCCACAACATAGAACAGCTGCATCCATGTCTATTGTGACCTCCAAATATTGATTTGGTGTCCCAAAGTGAACAAGCACTCAAACAACCAGACAATTGTATTGACTATAAATCTGAAAGCATGACCAGATGTGGTGAGGCCCTCCAGGAGTGATAAAAACACATTAAACTTAAAACACACAAATTATATGTGCCTCAAACATATCATCAAAAGATACTGATATTTACATGTTAGAGTCTGATTTCATTTCACAATCCTCAAGACCACTGGTTTTTGTGGCAACAATAAGTAAGATTTAACCAATTACAACAAAAACTTTGTACATAAAAGTTAATATTTACATCTTCATGGGATGATACCAATGTTGTCATAATATGTTGTAGTGTTTGTACTGATTAACCAGTCCTACATATTTATAAACAGAATTAACTAGACCTACGCATCGGACAACCGATGCAAATTTGTATCCACCGAAAAGACACCTCACCAAAGCCAGTGAACCATCGTTTGACCTTGAAGGGGGATCCAAGGTCAAATCTGAAAACATCAGAAGATATGCAGCCCATGGCCACCTATAAGTTGGTTTCATATTGCAAACCTCTAGGACCAATAATAAGCAAGTTATCAGCACTTTTAAGTTTGACTATTGTCGTTTGACCCTGAAGGAGGGGCCCAAGGTCAAATCTGACCATATCAAAGGATTCCAAGCCCATGATTTCCTATAGTTGGTTTCACATTACAAACCTCTAGGACCATTAATAAGTGATTTATAAGCACTTCTAAGTATGGCTATCCTCGCTTGACCTTGAAGGAGGGGCATAAGGTCAAATCTGACCACATCAAAAGATTCCTAGCCCATGATTTCCTATAAGTTGGTTTACCATCCCAAACCTCTAGGACCAATAATCAAGTTATTGGCACTTTTAAGTTTGGCTATCCTCGTTTGACCTTGAAAGAGAGGTCCAAGGTCAAATCAAACCACACCAAAAGATTACTAGCCCATGATTTCCCATAGGTTGGTTTACCATCCCAAACCTCTAGAACTAATAATAAACTAGAGGATCGCTCGCAAAAAAAAAGATAATGTTTTTGCATAGCAAAAACAAAGCGTCCTGAAAAGGATATAAAGGTGAGTGCTAAAATATTAAGAAAATGCTTCGTTTCTAGCCTTATACTGTTGTGGCAACCAAAGTCAGAGTAGTCTGCTCTATCTAGCACGGTTTTCAAGATATAAGCATTTTTGTGTTTTGCAAAAAAATTTAAAAATTCAAAATGTCCGCTATATTTGGCGAGACAAAAATATTTTGAAAATTGGCATGGCTACTCTGCAGAGATACCCAGCATGTCCAAAATTTTGTTGAGTTCGCTCCATATAGCACGGTTTTCGAGATATAAGCATTTTTATGTTTTGCAAAAACTTTGAAAATTCAAAATGGCCACCATTTTTGGGGAAACAAAAATTTTTGTCAAGACCACTGCCGCGGTGTGTATCTCCCGCCGAGCATTAAAGCAAAAGAAATAGCTTTTCCGAGATACTCACAATATTTCATTTTCATGTGTGAAAGCTCTTCCAAAAGTAGGTGAATGAGTTATTTGAGAAAAATTGGCTATCTGCAATACTATTAAGAGATAATTCACATTTACTCATTTTGAGTAGGTGAATAATTATCTATGGGTCTGAAACTTCACCAAGTGAAAGCTCTCCCAAAAGTAGGTGAATGAGTTATTTGAGAAAAATTGGCTATCTGCAATACTTTTAGAGATAATTCGCATTAACTCATTTTGAGTAGGTGAGTAATTAGCTATGGGTCTGAAACTTCACCATGTGAAAGCTCTCCCACAAGTAGATGAATGAGTATTTGATAAAAATTGGGTATCGGCAATACTTTTACAGATAATTAGCATTTACTCATTTTGAGTAGGTGAATAAATAGCTATGGGTGTGAAACTTCACAGAGTGAAAGCTCTCCCAAAAGTAGGTGAATGAGTTATTTGAGAAAAATTGGCTATCTGCAATACTTTTAGAGATAATTCGCATTTACTCATTTTGAGTAGGTGAGTAATTAGCTATGGGGCTGAAACTTGAGAAAAATTGGCTATCTGCAATACTTTTAGAGATAATTCGCATTTACTCATTTTGAGTAGGTGAGTAATTAGCTATGGGTCTGAAACTTCACCAAGTCAAAGCTCTCCCAAAAGTAGGTGAATGATTTATTTGAGAAAAATTGGCTATCTGCAATACTTTAAGAGATAATTCGCATTTACTCATTTTGAGTAGGTGAGTAATTAGCTATGGGTCTGAAACTTCACCAAGTGAAAGCTCTCCCAAAAGTAGGTGAATGAGTTATTTGATAAAAATTGGCTATCTGCAATACTTTTAGAGATAATTCGCATTTACTCATTTTGAGTAGGTGAGTAATTAGCTATGGGTCTGAAACTTCACCAAGTGAAAGCTCTCCCAAAAGTAGGTGAATGATTTATTTGAGAAAAATTGGCTATCTGCAATACTTTTAGAGATAATTCGCATTTACTCATTTTGAGTAGGTGAGTAATTAGCTATGGGTCTGAAACTTCACCAAGTGAAAGCTCTCCCAAAAGTAGGTGAATGATTTATTTGAGAAAAATTGGCTATCTGCAATACTTTAAGAGATAATTCGCATTTACTCATTTTGAGTAGGTGAGTAATTAGCTATGGGTCTGAAACTTCACCAAGTGAAAGCTCTCCCAAAAGTAGGTGAATGATTTATTTGAGAAAAATTGGCTATCTGCAATACTTTTAGAGATAATTCGCATTTACTCATTTTGAGTAGGTGAGTAATTAGCTATGGGTCTGAAACTTCACCAAGTGAAAGCTCTCCCAAAAGTAGGTGAATGAGTTATTTGAGAAAAATTGGCTATCTGCAATACTTTAAGAGATAATTCGCATTTACTCATTTTGAGTAGGTGAGTAATTAGCTATGGGTCTGAAACTTCACCATGTGAAAGCTCTTCCAAAAGTAGGTGAATGAGTTATTTGAGAAAAATTGGCTATCTGCAATACTTTTAAGAGATAATTTGCATTTACTCATTTTGAGTAGGTGAGTAATCATCTACGGGTCTGAAACTTCACCAAGTGAAAGCTCTTCCAAAAGTAGGTGAATGAGTTATTTGAGAAAAATTGGCTATCTGCAATACTTTTAGAGGTAATTCGCATTTACTCATTTTGAGTAGGTGAGCAATTAGCTATGGGTCTGAAACTTCACCAAGTGAAAGCTCTTTGGGATAGCTGCTCTGCAGAGATACCCTGAAGATCAAAAATTTCGTCGAAATCTCTCTATGTAGCACGGTTTTCGAAATATTAGCATTTTTGTGTTTTGCAATTTTTGCACAAAAATTCGAAAATTCAAAATGGCCGCCATTTTTGGCAAGACAAAATTTTTTTGAAAATTGGCATGGCTACTGTGCAGAGATACCCTGTGGGTCAAAAATTTCGTCGAAATCGCTCTATCTAGCACAGTTTTCGAGATATAAGCATTTTTATGTTTTGCAATTTTGCGAAAAATACGAAAATTCAAAATGGCCGCCATTTTTTGCGAGAATTTTTTTTTTTGAAAATTGCCATGGCTACTCTGCAGAGATACCCTATGGGTCAAAAATTTTGTCGAAATCGCTCCATCTAGCACGGTTTTCGAGATATAAGCATTTTTATGTTTTGCAATTTTGCGAAAAATACGAAAATTCAAAATGGCCGCCATTTTTGCGAGAAATTTTTTTTTTTGAAAATTGGCATGGCTACTCTGCAGAGATAACCAACCTATGGGTCAAAAATTTCGTCGAAATCGCTCTATCTAGCAGGGTTTTCGAGATATAAGCATTTTTATGTTTTGCAATTTTTGCGAAAAATTCGAAAATTCAAAATGGCCACCATTTTTGGGGAAACAAAAATTTTTGTCAAGACCACTGCCGCGGTGTGTATCTCCCGCCGAGCATTAAAGCAAAAGAAATAGCTTTTCCGAGATACTCACAATTTTTCATTTTCATGTGTGAAAGCTCTTCCAAAAGTAGGTGAATGAGTTATTTGAGAAAAATTGGCTATCTGCAATACTATTAAGAGATAATTCACATTTACTCATTTTGAGTAGGTGAATAATTATCTATGGGTCTGAAACTTCACCAAGTGAAAGCTCTCCCAAAAGTAGGTGAATGAGTTATTTGAGAAAAATTGGCTATCTGCAATACTTTTAGAGATAATTCGCATTAACTCATTTTGAGTAGGTGAGTAATTAGCTATGGGTCTGAAACTTCACCATGTGAAAGCTCTCCCACAAGTAGATGAATGAGTATTTGATAAAAATTGGGTATCGGCAATACTTTTACAGATAATTAGCATTTACTCATTTTGAGTAGGTGAATAAATAGCTATGGGTGTGAAACTTCACAGAGTGAAAGCTCTCCCAAAAGTAGGTGAATGAGTTATTTGAGAAAAATTGGCTATCTGCAATACTTTTAGAGATAATTCGCATTTACTCATTTTGAGTAGGTGAGTAATTAGCTATGGGGCTGAAACTTGAGAAAAATTGGCTATCTGCAATACTTTTAGAGATAATTCGCATTTACTCATTTTGAGTAGGTGAGTAATTAGCTATGGGTCTGAAACTTCACCAAGTCAAAGCTCTCCCAAAAGTAGGTGAATGATTTATTTGAGAAAAATTGGCTATCTGCAATACTTTAAGAGATAATTCGCATTTACTCATTTTGAGTAGGTGAGTAATTAGCTATGGGTCTGAAACTTCACCAAGTGAAAGCTCTCCCAAAAGTAGGTGAATGAGTTATTTGAAAAAAATTGGCTATCTGCAATACTTTTAGAGATAATTCGCATTTACTCATTTTGAGTAGGTGAGTAATTAGCTATGGGTCTGAAACTTCACCAAGTGAAAGCTCTCCCAAAAGTAGGTGAATGAGTTATTTGAAAAAAATTGGCTATCTGCAATACTTTTAGAGATAATTCGCATTTACTCATTTTGAGTAGGTGAGTAATTAGCTATGGGTCTGAAACTTCACCAAGTGAAAGCTCTCCCAAAAGTAGGTGAATGATTTATTTGAGAAAAATTGGCTATCTGCAATACTTTTAGAGATAATTCGCATTTACTCATTTTGAGTAGGTGAGTAATTAGCTATGGGTCTGAAACTTCACCAAGTGAAAGCTCTCCCAAAAGTAGGTGAATGATTTATTTGAGAAAAATTGGCTATCTGCAATACTTTAAGAGATAATTCGCATTTACTCATTTTGAGTAGGTGAGTAATTAGCTATGGGTCTGAAACTTCACCAAGTGAAAGCTCTCCCAAAAGTAGGTGAATGATTTATTTGAGAAAAATTGGCTATCTGCAATACTTTTAGAGATAATTCGCATTTACTCATTTTGAGTAGGTGAGTAATTAGCTATGGGTCTGAAACTTCACCAAGTGAAAGCTCTCCCAAAAGTAGGTGAATGAGTTATTTGAGAAAAATTGGCTATCTGCAATACTTTAAGAGATAATTCGCATTTACTCATTTTGAGTAGGTGAGTAATTAGCTATGGGTCTGAAACTTCACCATGTGAAAGCTCTTCCAAAAGTAGGTGAATGAGTTATTTGAGAAAAATTGGCTATCTGCAATACTTTTAAGAGATAATTTGCATTTACTCATTTTGAGTAGGTGAGTAATCATCTACGGGTCTGAAACTTCACCAAGTGAAAGCTCTTCCAAAAGTAGGTGAATGAGTTATTTGAGAAAAATTGGCTATCTGCAATACTTTTAGAGGTAATTCGCATTTACTCATTTTGAGTAGGTGAGCAATTAGCTATGGGTCTGAAACTTCACCAAGTGAAAGCTCTTTGGGATAGCTGCTCTGCAGAGATACCCTGAAGATCAAAAATTTCGTCGAAATCTCTCTATGTAGCACGGTTTTCGAAATATTAGCATTTTTGTGTTTTGCAATTTTTGCACAAAAATTCGAAAATTCAAAATGGCCGCCATTTTTGGCAAGACAAAATTTTTTTGAAAATTGGCATGGCTACTGTGCAGAGATACCCTGTGGGTCAAAAATTTCGTCGAAATCGCTCTATCTAGCACAGTTTTCGAGATATAAGCATTTTTATGTTTTGCAATTTTGCGAAAAATACGAAAATTCAAAATGGCCGCCATTTTTTGCGAGAAATTTTTTTTTTTGAAAATTGCCATGGCTACTCTGCAGAGATACCCTATGGGTCAAAAATTTTGTCGAAATCGCTCCATCTAGCACGGTTTTCGAGATATAAGCATTTTTATGTTTTGCAATTTTGCGAAAAATACGAAAATTCAAAATGGCCGCCATTTTTGCGAGAAATTTTTTTTTTTGAAAATTGGCATGGCTACTCTGCAGAGATAACCAACCTATGGGTCAAAAATTTCGTCGAAATCGCTCTATCTAGCAGGGTTTTCGAGATATAAGCATTTTTATGTTTTGCAATTTTTGCGAAAAATTCGAAAATTCAAAATGTCCGCCATTTTTGGCGCGAGAAATTTTTTTTTTTAAATAGGCATGGCTACCCTGCAGAGATACCCTGTGGGTCAAAAATTTCGTCGAAATTGCTCTATCTAGTACGGTTTTCGAGATATAAGCATTTTTGTGTTTTGCAATTTTTGCGAAAATTTCGAAAATTCAAAATGGCCGCCATTTTTGGCGAGACAAAAATTTTTTGAAAATTGGGAAAACTACTCCGCAGAAACATCCTGCGGGTCAAAAATTTCATCGAAATTGCTCTATCTAGCACGGTTTTTGAGATATAAGCATTTTTGTGTTTTGCAATTTTTGCGAAAATTTCGAAAATTCAAAATGGCCCCCATTTTGGGCGAGACAAAATTTTTTTGAAAATTGGGAAAACTACTCCGCAGAGATACCCTGCGGGTCAAAAATTTCGTCGAAATCACTCTATCTAGCACGGTTTTCGAGATATAAGCATTTTTGTGTTTTCCTTATTTGGAAAATTCGTAATGATTAATTAATCATTAATTACTCGGCCATTTCTTGACCAATCAATGCCAAAATCTAATAATTTCCAGATTTTAATAGAATGAATGTATTTGCCAAGTTTCAGGTGAATTGATAAAATTCCTTTCAAGTTATCATCCGGACAAGCTTCCCCATCAAAAAAAAGACATTTTTGGTCATGTGACCTCTCTGATTGGTTGAAATGTCACTGCAGCATATTCAAAAAAATTCCCCAAGGCTACTGCCTAAACCTGCCAAATTTGAAAGAGTTATAAGGAAAACAAAATGCGGAGCCGGCGGAGCCGGCGGAGCCTGAAGGTCTCCCATACACAAACAAGCGTCCCGTTTATAAGGACTTTCAAGTTTGACTATCCTTGTTTGACCTTGATGGAGGGGTCCAAGGTCAAATCTGAACACACCAGAAGATTCCCAGCCCATGATTTCCTATATGTTGGTTTACCATCCCAAACCTCTAGGACCAATAATAAGCGAGTTATAAGCACTTTTAAGTTTGGCTATCCTGGTTTGATACTGAAGGAGGGGTCCAAGGTCAAATCTGACCACACCAAAAGATTCCCAGCCCCTGATTTCCTATAGGTTGGTTTACATTCCCAAACCTCTAGGACCAATAATAAGCAAGTTATAAGCACTTTTAGGTTTGGCTATCCTCGTTCGACCTTGAAGGAGGGTCCAAGGTCAAATCTGACTGCATCAAAAGATTCCCAGCCCATGATTTCCTATATGTTGGTTTACCATCCCAAACCGGTACGACCAATAATAAGCGAGTTATACGCACTTTAAGTTTGGCTATCCTCGTTGGATATTGAAGGAGGGGTCCAAGGTCAAATCTGATCACACCAAAAGATTCCCAGCCCATGATTTCCTATAGGTTGGTTTACTACCCAAAACTCTAGGATCAATAATAAGGGAGATATAAGCACTTTTCATGACTGACAAATAAACGCCTGTGCGGCCATCTTGTTTTTTCAAAATGAGGCCAAAAATATTCCCAGGCAAGATTTTATGGTTATGAATATATCCTGCAAATTTGAGAAGGCTAGCTATAATATTTTTTTTGTAAGAGCGGTAATGGTGAAATCTTTCTACACACTGTGGCGGCAGCGTAACGAAGCGAAATCCATAGCATCCACTGGATGCTATCTGGTGCATACAACTAGAGTATTGCTTTGCAAGAGAAAAAGAAATTGTTTTGCACAGCAAAAAGAAAGTGTCCCAATGAGTATTAATGAGTTTGTAGAAATGACCATCTTCCTTTGTTTACTAAGTTTTTCAATTTATGACAAAATGCAAGGTTTCATCGATGAATCTATGAAAGACGCAGAAATTCAAGATGGCCACCAAAAGCGGTAGGAAAATGATTTTTGTGAAAAGTCGCCAGTAGACTCTGCAGATACAATGCGAGTCAAAAATTTTGTCGAAATTGCTCTATCTCGCTCCGTTTCCGAGATAAAAGCATTTTTGTGTTTAACACAGGAATTTAAGATGGACACCAAAAGTGGTGGAAAACGTTTTTTGAGAAAAGTCGCCAGTCGACTCTGCAAATACCCTGCTGAAATCGCTCTATCTCACTCCGTTTCCGAGATAAATGCGTTTTTGCGTTTAAGGCAGAAATTCAAGATGGCTGCCAAAAGTGGTGGGAAAACGATTTTGGGGAAAAGTCACCAGTACACTCTGCATCTGCAGATACCCTATGGGCCAAAAATTTTGTCGAAATCGCTCTATCTCGCTCCGTTTCCGAGATAAACATGTTTTGGTGTTTTATGTAGAAACTCAAGATGGCCGCCAAAAGTGCGGAAAAATGATTTTTGAGGAAAGTTGCCAATAAAACTCTGCAGATATCCTGCGGGTCAAAAATTTCATCAAAATCACTCCTTCTCGCTCTGTTTCTGAGTTAAACTCATTTTTTGCATTTAGTGCAGAAATTCAAGATGGCCACCAAAGTGGGGGGAAAACGGTTTTTGCAAAAAGTCGCCAGTAGACTCCGCAGATACCCTGCGAATCAAAAATTTCGTCGAAATCGCTCTAGCTCGCTCAGTTTCTGAGATAAACGTGTTTTTGCATTTTTAATGCAGAAATTCAAGATGGCCGCCAAGACTGGCAGGAAAACAGGTTTTACAAAAGATCACCAGTAGACTCTGAAAATACCCTGCAGATCAAAAAAGTTGTCGAAATTGCTCTATCTCGCTCTGTTTCTGAGATAAATGTCTTTTTGAGTTTTCAGCATTAACCCTTTCGCTACTGAAGGATCATTATTCTGGGGGACTGTAGCCATATCACGTCATATCACGTCAGAAACGCCAATCAAGTAAAACATTAACTCCCTACCTTATACACTTCATTTGCAGTATTTTTCGGCATATTTCATTAGGAATTGATGAAAGTCGAATGGGGAAATTCGTGGGAATTCCCCAAATAAATATAACCACAAGTAAACAATATGCAGTTACTTGCGGTAAATACGGCAATATTTACAGAAACCAGTTAAAATAGCTAAAAATGGCGATTTTTGTTTAAAATATGGCATAACATACATATATTTTACTTAAGCAATCGTTTTAATACTGAAAACGTATTGCAGTATACTGAAGGGAAAGAAGAAATCAATATTATTGCCGTCGACCCTGTGTCGACAGACATGGTACCTGGTAATACACATAAGCGTCGACTGCTAGACGTCAGAGATGATAGCGAAAGGGTTAAGAAAAATCATGACATTTAATCGTTTATAAGTCGGCCATTTTGTATTGGATCACTTCCAAAAGTTAATGATTTCCAGACATCTATATAACAAACCTACTTGCCAACTTTCATATGAATAGCTGAAACACCATCATCCGGACAAGCACACCCTTTTGAAAAACATGTTTTTGGTCATGTGACTTCTCTGATTGGTTGAAATGTCATGACACCATATTCAGAAATTTTCCCAGGACTAAGTTCTGCATACACCTACCAAATATGAAGAGAATCCGCCTTATGGCTGCGAAGCTATTGCGAAAAGAAAATGCAGATCCTGCGGAGTCGCTTCTCCCATATACAAACAAGTGTCCCTAACGGGACGCTTAATTAAGAAATAGAATAGCTTTCTTTGATTATCAGATTTTACTCAATGTACCTTTTTTTCTCTTCTATAAGACACATGCAAAAAAAAAAAAATTTTCCCCATATTTTAAGTTTACAAAAACTATTTGAAGCTGAAAAACACATCTGTGAGAATTGACACAAATGCTACTCAAACAGACTTACGTATTTTGGGGGGTTTTTTTGCAGATTAAATAAAAAATATCCCTGACTTTACCAAGTATTATTTTATTGCTGTTAATTGCTTTGAAAAGTCCTTATTATATTTGTCAATCAGGTGGCATTGTACTGGTTACAAATGTAACACTCACAAAATAAGAATTGCCAACACAACACTGAACATGCAATTCTACACGAGTGTTCATAACAATGTCAGGTTGAGATTGTGTTTCATTGTATTGGAGATGGTTTTCATAACATTACAGTAAAAGTTATAAATGTCTAAATTGTCTTTACTGCATTCTATGTGTAATTAATTGAAGGATAAAAGGAAGGATTTCAGCTGCCATGGTCTAAACTATTTTCGGGTTTATATTGGTTCTTAATCTCCATACTTCTAGATTCTAAGGAAACCCTTTTGCACCAGTTCATGACAGAAAGCTACATGTTAGTTTAATATAGGATAATATTGCATCAGAAAACTTGGTCTAGTGTAATTGAGAGACTAATGACAATAACTGGCATCATAACTTGGTATGCACCTCAACTTGACACAAACCATAAGACAGAACAGTTGTCAACAATTGACTGCCATCGTAACTCCAGTTGATCTCCAGGAATGTACCAGACCAAATAGGGCAAGTACTGTGGTAGCCAAAGTGACAACAGATAAATATTAACTGGATTGACAGATATACGTATCCCACTTGTGCACGGTTATGATGCTGATTTTACGGGACAGTCCCACTTCGGCTGATGATCCAGGAAAAGATTGGCAACAGGCCGACAGAGGGACTATTCTTGTGATCTAGGACCATTGATCCTGAATATGTGGCCTTCTTCCTATTTTCT
The DNA here is from genome assembly GCA_964017235.1 of Sabellastarte sp. h YS-2021. Classification (NCBI taxonomy): domain Eukaryota; kingdom Metazoa; phylum Annelida; class Polychaeta; order Sabellida; family Sabellidae; genus Sabellastarte; species Sabellastarte sp. h YS-2021. The sequence goes on from OZ024931.1 coordinate 76,212,431, forward strand.
GCCATTCCCAATCTGTTCTTAGTGCCGCCACATACAGCTCCAGTACTGAGCCCATTCTGAAGCAGGATCACTAGTGGATAAGGGGTAAAAATCAGGGTAAACACACGACTTGGCTCCCAGATACTGCCAGATGCCCACAGATATACATGATTCCTGCTGAATCTCCCCGAATGTGCCCCCGTACTAGCTATGCAGGCTTCCATCACCCACACAACCGCTCCCATTTTACTCATCTATGGACAGTTATTGCTCCCAAATCAGAACATCTATGGGGACATTCTTGGCCATCCTGGATCATCCATGGATTTTTTACTCCTGGATGATCGGGTATGCATCCCAATGACCCAGGAAGCACTTGTCCCAGCATAGGCAGGGTTCTAACTCAAAGCATTCATCTGGTTAATCCTATGTTGGGTCTGGGTTCATTCCTATACTTCGTAGGGTACTGTGTGGATTACCTAGTTGAACTTGGGTAGCTGAGCAGTACATGGGCCTGAATTGGTCCATGGCCAATTCTGAAATAATGCTGCTGTAAACATAGGAATCAACTGGCAAACATTTTCTCCCAAAATAAAATAAACAAAAGCACATGGAAACTGCCTACCTCTGCCGAGGCACAAAATAATAATTAAGAAAATGTTATCCAGGGGCCATATTCACAAAAGGGCTTAGCAAAATCTCAGGCTTAAGTTGGCTACTATTGGTATACACTTGCCCCAAGACCTTTCACTAAATTGAACCACCACCTTTTTTATTTTTGGGGGAAGATCCAACCATGCAGTAGACGTGGTTACCTCGGCTCTACTTCACTTGCATGTAGAGCCGTGGCACGACCCCACATAGAACTGGAGATTTGCATAAAATGTTTTTCTGTTGAATAAAACTTAATAAAATGACTGAAAATGATTTAATATAATAAGAAACAGTTGAAATTAAGCGAAGGACACAACAAATACAACACGTGTACAAAATGTATGCTATTTCACACAGCTTTTGTAATATAAGAACATTTTCAAATTTTTGGAGAAATGGTCCAAAAACCCGGGAAAATCAGGAAATGTCATTTATGTTTTGTCAAACATGTTTGCATGTTGACTGATTATTGAAGAAAATGAAACAAAACAGTTGTGGGAACACTTATGTATTCACATTTGTAGGATATTTGTGTTTTATGCAAATCTCCAGTTCTATGTGGGGTCGTGCCACAGCTCTACAGTACATGCAAGTGAAGTAGAGCCGGGGTAACCACGTCTAACCATGCAGTAGAGCTACTGCTACCCTGCATAAGTTGGCCGCAGTCATAAGTTGGCTGCGGCTCATCTACTGCTTCCCTGCATAAGTTGGCCGCCCTCACCACAGCTTCACAGGGCTTTAACATGAATGGCCTACTACACTCTGAAACCATGTATTATTGTTAAACTTATTATATGCAACCGTTTTCATTGGTGTACAATAACCTATTTGTCTTTCTGGAGCCTGTAGATGAGCTGCGGCCAACTTATGCAGGTACGTAGCAGTACAGGCTCCAGAAAGACAAATAGGTTATTGTACTCAGTACACCAATGAAAACTGTTGCATATAATAAGTTTAACAATAATACATGGTTTCAGAGAGTAGTAGTAATTATGATTAGCTTAGATTACTGTAGCTCTGTCCTCACCTTTTTCGCAGGCTGCTCAGGCTTACTACCGAAATGACCGGCATCTTTCTTCTCGTCTTCGATCAGCCCCTTTTCTGAAGCCATAATTTGGGACAAACACCAAAATAAACCAAATTAAGACCTACTGCAGTTTATCAAAACCTTGTCAGACAATGTTTCTTTATCCAGCAATGAAATATAGATACGAAAATGTCATATTTAACAACGAAATCAAAAGAGACAACGACCGCCTACAAGCCGGTCTGAAAATTTGCAATTCAAGATGGGATGTATTTGTAAACGAGCCTTATTTGTAAACGGAGGGGAGTATAAATTATGTCAATTAGGAATGGAACTCGACCGCAGACTCTGGCGACAATTATTAAGTAAGAGCAGAAGTTTTTACACATCAAAATACGTGATTTAAGTTTTGTTGAGCTTTACTGTTATAATACCGAAATATGTTTAGTAGATTATCAAGGATTTACAATCCACGTTGCAGCTACACTAATGTAATGCTTAATTTAAGATATACTAAAGTGTACTGATATGAGCTCAATCAAACATGTCTCTTGGAATTATAATTTACATTCCATGAATGGATTATTGCAATTAAAAATTATTTAAATCATGGTTACATTATCAAGTAGCTTATGACAAAATGTTCATATATGTGTGCAAGAGCCACATAAAAATGGCAATTTTACAGTTTGCAGTAAACAGTTACCAAGTATTAAAAACAAAACATTTATCTCACTACATTTTAACATGATACATCTATTGTCTCTGATGAAAAGAATGTGCTCATTGTTACCACTATTTTAGAAAGATTTGAAATGATTTGCCTGATGATGTACAGTTGGCCACTTCTCTCCACTCATTCAGAAAGAAGCTCAAAACCTATCTTTTTGCACCAGCATATCCACCCTGACTTCTACTTTTCTCTTTTCTCTCCATGGCAATGACCCCCGCTATGTCTTAGGTTAATGATTAAAGTTCTCTGCCTTTTCTGTTTGATACACCTAGAGTCTGTCTTTAGATGGAGATTAAGTGCTATAAAAATGCTATTAAAATTAGAATGTTGGTGTAGAGGCCCACTGTAGTGCAGTGGTAACACACTCACCTCCCACCTCGGATGTCTGTGGTTCAACCCCGGGCCTTATGTGGGAAAGTCTATAGTTGCTTACTGATGGTCGGTAGTTTACCTTACAGAACCTTGACCAACTGTATGTGTGCCCATAAAAACTACTCATTATGATGTGATCTATGCAGTGTTAAAAACAAAATAAGCTAGTAAATAAATGTTGTTGGGTAGGGTACAAAACTCTACTTTGTATAATTTTTAAAATTATATGTTGTAATGTTCTCTACTTCATGTATATATATATATATATATATATATATATATATATATATATATATATATATATATATATATATATATATATATATATTCAAAAAGCTTATTTGTACATTTATTTTGATAATTAGATATCATTTGTATATTTTATGTTAATTTCATATCAAACACATTTTGAATGAGAACTATATAATATCACACAAGCCTTGATTCTTGTAGTAATATATAATCAAACTTTTAACCTTAGATATTTATTATACCAATTACAAAAAAAAAATTAGATTTTTATATATGCACCCAAAATAATTAGCACTTGTAATGGTGTTCTTCAAGGTTCTATAGTGCTTACCAAGTTTTTTTTTCCACACAAATAGGGCAGATGGCTTGTTGATTTGCATAGCAATAGAAAACTACTATTGCCAGGCAACTGTAATCTTTCTTTGTTTGGCATAACATACACAAATAGTTACTTAGCTCTGAGAATTTTATAAAATGTTTATAAAAATACTAAAATACAATTCTAATAAGAATGTCCTGATTATTGATCTAAGGCTGAGTGAGATACACTTTCGTATCATTCCTTAATTGAAGTGATGCTTTACTCAAGTTAGATTTATGGACAATATCCAGTCAAGATGCAAGGCTTGGGAGATTTTTGGAAAGTTGGGCTTTACCTCTTGGTACTATGCTACAGCACAGTTGAAAATTTGTCAGCAACTACCTTATCAAACTATGGTCCATGTATAGAGAATTTGCTCCATATTTCTAAGCCTTGTGCCAAAGTTCAGGTCGATACTTGCAGCCATGTCTGTTGTAAACCAGACTCCTGGGGTTCTAAAAGGGCCTGTTTTAATACTAATTTCCTGTATACTGCGAGCTAAGTTATATTTGCTAAATTGCATACTTCTGACGGGTACAACTTCCGTTTTGTCTAAATTCAGTTTTAATCCAGAAACAATGCCAAAATTGTTAAACATTTCGATTGCAGTCTTTAGTGAATCTAGGTCTGCCAAGAAAAGAGTAGTATCATCTGCAACTTGAGCTATTTTAAATTCACAGTTATTTATAGTAAGACATTTAAATTTGTTCTTATATTTATAGCCAAGATTTCTGCCACAAGAATAAAAAGATCCCTAATCCCTCTTGTTAAAGTGAAATAATTTGAAATATACCCATTGTTAGACACGCACGATGATATATTAGTGTAGAGCAGACATATCCAAGATATAAAGCACTCCCCAAAGTTAAACCGTTTTAGCGTTTGAAATAAGTATGGCCATTCAACAGTATCAAACGCTTTTTGAAAGTTGATTAAGGCCAGTGTTCCTGGAACATTTTTCAGTGATGTATAATTAATTATATCCTCTATTTTTCTTATGTTTTCCCCAATATATCTACCTTTAATATATCCAACCTGGTCAGTATGGACCAAGGATGAAATGACTTCCTGCATTTTTAAGGATAGAGCTTTAGCCAGTATTTTATAGTCTGTAGCCAGAAGTGCTACTGGCCTCCAGGACTTTATAAAGCGAAGATCTTTATCTTTTTTAGGAATTAAATTTAATAGTCCCCTTCTTTGGCCATCGGACAGCATACCAGTTTCAAAAGAATACAAAAAGCTATCAAGTAGGGGTTGTTGCAAGTCATTCCAAAAATATTTGTAAAAGTTTGTGCTGAAGCCATCGACTCCAGGTGATTTATCATTTGCCATATCTTTTAAGGCATTAGTCAACTCTGTCAATGTTAATCGACTATCACAAACATCTTTATCAGTTTGAGTAAGTTCTGGAATACTTGTGTTGTCAAGAAACATATTTTTTCCTGCTGCCTTACTTTGATTTTTTAACTTGGTTTGATAAAGGTCGGTGTAGAACCTAAACTGTTCTTGTAGTATTTCTGAAGGATTCGTTATTTCCTTTTCATCTGCTGTAATAAGTTTTCTAATAAATTTATTATTATAATTTCTTTTTTCGAGATTTAAAAAGTATTTTGAATTTCTTTCTCCATATTCTACCCATTGGGCCCTTGATCTAATGATAATCCCATTGCTTTTGTTCATCTGTATACTTTCCCATTCACTTTTCAGCTGTTGGTATTCTAAATGTTCATTTTTATTGCTAGTTACATTATGTTCTAGCTCTTCTATTTTCTGAGTTAATTTTTTTTCTTTTTGTCTTTGTTCCTTTGCCTTTTTACCTGCATAAATCATAGTGTCAGTACGTATTTGACATTTTAGGTACTCCCAAAATAAGTTTTTGTTATCAAATTTGACCTCCTTGTTTATCATTGATATTGTGTTTCTGATTTGTTTCACATATTGTTTATCAATTAAAAGTTGGTTATTAAATTTCCATGTACCTTTACCTCTTTTCGGAGTTTCATGTAGTTCTATCTCTAATGTAAGTAAGCTATGATCTGATCCAAATGCTGGTTTAATGTTTGTATTACTAATTTGTGACTATAAGGCACTAGAAATTAGCCAGTAATCTAATCTTGATTGCACGATACTGCCTTTTGTATTTTCCCTTCTTGTAAACTGCTTTTTACTTTGGTTTCTAATGCGCCAGATATCTGTTAATGCATAATTATCAATAAAGTCGAGTAGGTTTTTGCCATAAACAGACAAATTTTCAACCTTTTTTATCAAACTCTGGATTGAGACAGGTATTAAAATCCTCTTCCACTACAATATTTTTATCTCCATTATTTTCAACCATTACACGTATATTTTCAAGGAATTCATTTTGTAACGATACTTTATCTTTTGTTGGTGCATATACATTTATAACTGTGAATTTCGTTTCATGTACTGTGTAATCTATTAACAGTATTCTTCCATCAGTGTCTTTGGTAATATTTGTCAATGTAATATCAGAGTTAATGGGTGATAATATTGCAACACCCCTGCTATTCGACTGCCCATGTGAAAAAAATATTTTGTTACCCCATTCTTTTTCCCACTGGTTTTCATACAATTCAGTTGAATGTGTTTCCTGTAGAAGTACCAGACCCTTGTACTTAGTTTTGAGCCAATTGAAGAGCGTAAGACGCTTTGTTTTATCTCCCAGGCCTCTACAATTTAATGATGCAAGCGAAAAAGTTTCTAGAGCATTAGACCTCATATTATAGCAGGAAATCAGTTATGCTAAATGATATTTCAAAACATTTTAGACATACTGTATATAATATTAGTATTTATATTTTCTGTAATTTTAGACATACTGTATATGATACTAGTATTTATATCTTCTGCATGTACACACATCCACATTGAATTACACTCAGCAATATTGAATCAACAGACAAATAACATAGAATAAAACAGGTTATCATCAACACAAAGATGTGATAAAGATCCGGCATGAAATGCATCTGGACAATTTTATATGCAACTATTTCTCCTATGTGGTTAACATAAGAGGATTTAGTTAACCACAATTCATTAATCATTAATATGGCAAGAAGCTTGAAAAATATGTTATAATTTGAAGAACATACAGACAAATAACTAAAGTACTACCATAAAGGCATAAACACTGTGATTTTTAGTTAACATCTGTATTTACTCTTTCTTTAGCTTTAGTGTTTGATCAGTGATGAAATTAATTTTAATAGAAACACCTGCTGTATACAGAGAATCTTATCAGTCAAATTTTGCTGTCTTAAGCCATAAGCAATACAATATTAAAAAGTTTATGGATATGAACTTTAACTGTTACCTTAAGCTATTATTAAATTTATGGCTAACAATAATTTTAAACCAACAAAGGCACTTACTACACTCAAAAGACCCAGCTTTAATACAAAAGATGCATCATGGATTGTGAGTCATGGACTGTCGGGGAATTAGTTGACACTGATACATTATACAATAACAATAACAGATTGTCTACTCCATACCCCAAATTCAATATCTATTACTCATCATCAACACAAAGATATGTTAAAGATCTAGCATGAAATCTTTCTGGACATTTTTATATGAAACCTATTCCTGTCCTATATCATCATACATTAGTTTACCATAAATCAATTATCGTTAATATGCTGAGAAATTAGAAATACATGTAATCTTTGAATAGCATACAATCAAGCAAATAAAATACTGCAACACTGTGATCTCTGGTCAATAGAATGAACTTCAATCAGTGATAAAATTAATTTTAACACAAACACCTACTGCATACAAGGAATCTCAATCTGTCAGTCCTAAGCCATAAGTAATACTATATTTAATTGTACATAAATATGAGCTGTTACCTTAATCCAGTATTCCAGCATTTTATGCCATATGAGCTGTTACCTTAATCCAGTATTCCAGCATTTTATGCCACAAGTATTTGTAGAGTAACCGCATGTCAGAATCATGCAAAGCTTAACTCAATCTAGCCACAGAAGAGAATATCAATACGTATTTGTTAATAAATGTGGAACAAGAAAAAACCTATAGTAGCTGGGCTGCTACTACCCTTTCAAGTACGTTTGAAATAAAGTTTAGATTGGAGACAGGCCTGTAATGTTTGAAAACTTCTTTGTCTAAGGATGATTTTTTGAGGATTGGGGTTACATGGGCCTGCTTGAAAATTAGGACACTTACCTTGTTTAAGAGAGGCGTTGATTATTGAAGTGATGGGGTGATGAGAATGTCCAGATATTCAAGAACAAGAAAAGTGGGTCCAGGGAACATGATTTAATAGGAGAGTCTAGAATGATATTGGTAACTTTAACTTCAGTTACAGTAGAGAAAGAGACAAACATGGGTGGAGGAGAGTATTTCCTGGTGTTTAAAATCTAATTATGTCTTCTGGTGTTGAAAATTGTATACATTAATCATGCACAGATTCAGAAGTTGGTATACTAGTGAAAATAAATCAAATTTTAGTGATGATAACATTAGTAAATCTGAACCCTTTCTCTCTGATGATGACAGTATTACTTAAAATGAAGATATTAATATAAATAATATCAATGGTTCTTATGTCAGTAATATTTAGATTACAAAATACTGAATGTAATGTAAATTCACTTCAAAAGTTAACAAGATTATTTTGATTCAATCCATATACAAAGTCATGAGGGCTAATGATTTCAAATCTGGGTTTGTATATGGCAGTTTTTAAAATTGTGTTGTTTTACTCAATATAATTTTCTTCCTGAATGTTTCGAATAATAATAATTACTTAGATGGCACCATTGCTATTTTTATGTGAAAAAAACAAAATAAATAAACAAAATATAGTCTTATGAATAATCCTTGCAATTTACACATTTCTTAGTTTTTTATGAAACATCACTTCAAAGCTTGATGGTTTTTCATGTAAAGTTTTAAAAACTCAATTTGCTCCTAAAACTTGTGTATATTATACCAGAAACATGAGAATATCTGACATCAAAATTCAAACTATGGCTAGGTATGTTTTAGCTGAACTACCATAGTTGACTTGACAAAAAGAAAAATAGTAGTTAGATCAACAAAAAAGAGGGGATAATTATAATTCTTGAAAGTAAAGTAAAATCTGGGCCTCCAATTTGATTTTACTGAGGATTATTCTGTCATAATTTAAATTCTGAATGAATCTTATTCATAATGCAGGTGGACAAAATACTTTGAATGCTGTAAATTTAAGTTTTATAAACAGAATTATGAATTCTGTCTAAATTCTGCTGACTGAACTTGATATTCTTCTAAAACAAGGATTGCAAAACAAGGATTGGAAATTCTGTCAAAAGAATTTCAAATTCTGCCATAAGAATTTAAGTTCTGTCATGACATTTTCATGTGATATAAAAGTTATTTATTAAGAATTGTTTACCAAACATAAACATAATAAAATATTGAAACATGATATTACTGACCATATTTGAGTGGAATGTCAAATGAAAAGCCATATACATTCTTTAATCTAAGTATTATTTGATAAATTAATATCAAGTTACTCCTGGAATATTTCATGTCCATTGTCACTATTTTTTCAAGAAACACAAACTATAAACAAAACTTTTAGTGTGTACTTGTATTTGTATTTTTTTTGTAGATGGGTTTCCAATTTATAAAAGGTGCAAGAAATACTATGTTTCAGTAATTATTGGCCATTGACTCAAGTAGGATAACCTTTTATGTAAATTAAAACAATTTGTGTGCAACAGACAAAAAATTTACTGTACAGTTTATAGTGCAATATTACCAGGACATCCAGTGGCCATGAGAAAGCAATCCATTCTTATACGTCACAGCATTCTGCTGACATGGCTGTTTATGTTTGAAAGCTGTGGGGAGGGAGCTGCATAAAAAGTGAAATATTTCCCTTATAACATGGCAGTTTTCAAAATGTTGTATGTAGGTGCTTTGTTTAAGTGGTTTTTCAACTGGTTGTGTTGAGGGTGCTACAGGCTCTTTAAATAATGTAACAATTTTGTTTGTATATTGTCAATGTGAATATTTGAAGAGATAATGAATAATTTTATTGAAATGATAAAATTTTGTAATGGTAAAATTTCTCAAGCTAAACCAAACCAAAGAAGGCATTATATTTCATGATAAAATGTAAAGATATGTACTAATGTACATTTTAAGTTTCAGTTCCAGCAATTTATATAAAAATGACATTCAATAAGTACAATAGGAAAAATTTCGCTCACCCTTAAATTTCTTCTCATTTTATCTAATATTATGTAAAAAGAACCTTTACTGCACTTAATCTCCATCATCTGACAGGTGCAAATATACATACACAAATTGAAAAAGAGCTAGACCATTAACATAGCCAAGTCATAACAGGTTGTTGGATGCAAAGTTCTCTTTCGCAGACCCTGTGTCCAATGTTTGTCAAAATTCTTTTCAGAGTTATGCAATCTCAGGCATATTAGACAATGTCTGACAGTTGATAGTGCTATACTTTCTGTAAATACTCTTGTTGGCAGTTGGCCAGACTACTGCAATACTCTTTTCAGTAGTTTATTTCTTTTCAATAAACACAAATTACAGTGTATCCAGTATACGCTTGCATAGTTTTTCCAGTCATAATAAATACACCTGGGCTACCAAAACCTATAAAATCTCCACTGATTGCCTACTAGATACCACAGTAAGCTTAAGGTGGCTTCACTTGTCCACAAGTTTCTTAACAGTATTCATCCTAGCTACTTCTGACCAGTTCTGATCCCCTGTAGCAGCAAATACAACATAAAATGAGGAAGACCAGATAGATTTCTTTGAGATTCTTCACTTTGTCCAGCCTTGTATAAATCAAAGAGATAAAGAGATACAATGTGATCATAATTTCACATTTGATGCTCTTACAATCTAGAATGAATCACCTGATGAAGTTGTTTCAGCTTTTTCTGTCGCTTCTAATTAATTTTACAATGCCTCTACCCTATAGTTTGCTATTCACCCAGTGTCTGTGGTAACGACCATTTTTGCAATACTCTTATTGATTGTTGCACCTTAGACTCTGCTAAAATGCAGAGATTAAGCACTACAAAAGTCCTAGGGTAGAATAGAAGCAGAGGAAATACAGGAAGGTCAGTAGCTAAGGTGGACTGGCTTTTGCAAATAAGAGAATTTTGAACTTTTTTCTGAAGCAGGCAATAGCGGTCAACCTGTATATGTTATTGGGTACGTCATTCCAGATTTCACCGATTTAGGAAATGAAGAGTGAAAAGCGCAACTGTGAAGTATTGATTTCTAATTCTAATATGGCTCTATAGTGCTCAATCTCCATCAAAACACAGACTCTAAGGCACAACAACCAAGAAAGAAGCCCAAAGAAGAAAAAGTGAAAACAGAACGGGGGTTCAATTGGAAAATACAACAAAAAATGAGTCACCTCCATCCAGTAACTCCTAGTATTGTAAAAGCTTTTCCTGGGGTTCAAAAAGCTCTGAAGTAATTATAGGATAACTACTCTGAAGGAACTTATAGACTTTTGGAGCTGTTTTGAACACTGATTTTTGTTGAATAGGCAACCAATGCAAGCATTTAAGTATGAGTTACTTGTGAATATCTATTTGTGTTGATGACAATCCTAGCTAAGCTTTTCTGTACACTTTACAGCATCCTAACATTAAATCCTGAAGGACTCCTGGACAAGGAATTTTAATAGTCAAGCCAACTGCTTACAAGAGCATGTGCAGCCAATACTGCAAGCAAGATTAGACAGCAAGATACTGTATCTAGTCCATTTGAATTTATGTGATCAATCATCTGAGAAGCAAAAACTTGTTCAACTAGTTTAGACATAAAGCACAAGCCAGATACAGGAATTTTTCATATCATCACAAGGCAAAGAAGCCCTTTTGATTAATGAGGTAACAACTACCTTCTTGAAACTCTCTGGAACAAAGTTCTCAGACAACGAGCAGTTTACCCAATTTTGTTATTAATGGAAGAAGATATCTTAACATTCTTTTACAAGAAAAGTAGGCCAGGGGTCCAACACGCAGGATTTTGTAGAGGTTCAGGGAAAGTAGAAGTATGAAAATATTTCAGAAATCTTGGATATCTTAGAGGTAAAAGAGACAAAGTAATCAGCCAGTGATTTCTCAGATTCATGAGAAGGAATAAATTTTCAGGGATCCTGTGAAATGCTTGAACCCCAAATACCCTCATACTAACTCTTGAGTGCCCATTGCTTTCCGATAGGAATCAGACAACCATTTTTGCAGATTCCTTGACAAAAGTATGAGTGAAAATTGGTGCATGTTTATTCAAAAGGTCACTCAGATCGTTCTCATGCTGTTCACATAAGACACTAACTTTTCCTGCAAGAGATTTTACAAATAAAGAATTTCCGAGGTCATACCTAAAGGTGGACATCCTAATTTTGTGGTACCCTCTGAAGGATACAATATTTGACTTGGTAACATTCAGACAAGAGAAATCAAGTTTACACTTAATCAAAGCATGATCAGAGATAAACTCACCAACCTTGACATGTAAAACACAATCGAGGTCACTGGGAGTAAGAAATGTGTTACTGACTGGGGATAGACACTCAAAAAAGGGTAAACACTTCATCCAAAAAAGCCATTGAGCAGGGATCTGGTGGACGATGTACACAAATGACTGAGATAATAATGCTCTCAAAAGTTTTACAGGAAGGGGAATCAACAGGTTTGTATTTCTATTCACTGTTAGTCAGGAAACCCACACCACTGCCGAAACCATTCAACCTTGGCTTATGACATAGCTTAAAATGTACAGCAGTAACTGAGTGAAGGAGACTGTCAGTATCCTGTGGTTGTGTGCGAGTCTTTGCCATTGCATGTATATCCAGGTAATTTGAAGTGATAATGTCATTGATAAGGGAACCCTTATTACTAGATGGATCTACAATTAACAAATCCAAGAGACAGTAAACCCGGATTTAGTGATATGTCTCTATGCAGAGCAGGAGCAGGAGTAGCAAATCATTGAGATTAACATTAAATGGAAGTCGGTTCACATTGTCAAACTGCTGATCAACCAAAAACCACCAGTGGGTCATCGGTAGCCCAACGGTGGCAAAATCTGCCCACCATATGATGGTAGATTGTCTGCAATTACATTCAGAAAACCGAGAATGTGTCTGGCTTTCAGTGCAATCTATTTTAGATGGCACTGTAAAAGGAGTTGCCCTAGAAGGACTCAAAGTGAGCCTGACATCATACCTCCCTCCTTGTTTATGTACATTACAACTCTTGGTGTTGTCTGTGGCAATCAAAACAACTTGACCTTAAATCAGATACTGGAACCTTTTTAGAGCCAGCCACACGGCCTTTAACCCCAGAAAATTCATATATAGCTTGCTTTCTGGACCGGAGATAGTCCCACTTGCTGTGTTATCTCCAAAGTGAGCACCCCAGCTTTTGTTTGAGGTGTATGTAAAGACCTGAAGGGCATACTGAAGGGGATGCTAAATTTGACCCAGGTGGACATTTGCTGTTTGGGTCCACCACTGAAGGCGAGGGTGCAGAGATTTGAGAGCTGGGATTTCCTTCTCCAGAGATTTGGACACCCTCCAATGGTTCTTGAGGTGCCACTATATAGGTTTCATTTTGAGCCGGCCCAAAGGCACCTATTTTTTCTGTTGCAGTGAGAAGCCCTATAAGGGAAATAAATTAGTCTGACATGACAGGTCAGATTTGACATCAAAGAGACAAGTTTCTGTTGCAGGGACTCCCACCTGTTTGTGTGGGTCTGATCAGCCTATGCAAAGGTCGTATTGATAACCCACAAAGTTGAAAATCTGTTTTGGCTCCAACTCAAACTTGGTGAGATTGATCAACCAACCCAACTCCTGATGAAGGGCCAGGAGGGTTTCAGTGTCCTAGTGTTAAGAGTCTTTTGTTCAGGCTCTTATAAAACAGTCATTTAGGTACTGGTGGATCCTTATAACCTTTGCTTGACCATCAACTTGACCTCCTTGTCCACACAAGTGAACTCCATTGGAGCTGTTGTGAGGCCAAGGGGGTGGGCTTTGAACTTGTAAGTTTTGGCTTGAAAATTGAACCTCATAAATTTTCGTGACTTTTGGGTGATGGGAATGTGGAACTAGGCATCAGTGAATGCAAAGCCTCCTTCAGCGAGCTGTTCTTGATAGGGTTTGCATATCCGCTGATCATCAAAGGGTCCCTGGTGGGGGGAGGTGTGATCTTGAACAGGAACACATAACCATCCTTCGAGATCGAGACCACCCGATTCATACCTGGATGAGCCCAAGTCTGCCAAAACTTTTGCAGATGATTTATTTATTTGGGTTTTAACATTGCTTTAAACACTCTATAGGTCATGACAGGTAGTTTTATGGGCAGAGGAAACTAGTGCATACAGTTGGTCAAGGTTCTGTACTGTAAACTGCCTACCGTTGGTAAGAAACAACCAAATTTCCCACATATGGTCTGGGGTTTGAACCGCCAACCTCAGAGGTGGGTGCATGGTGTGTTACCAATGAACTATTGCAACATTGTAGGCATTTGGACAATTGAGACAAAACAACAATTATCAACAATAGAAACACTTTGATCTTGGATGGCTTACAACAATCATTACAGGCTGCTTTAAACACACTTGAAATATTTGGTAATTTTTCAGGACTAAAAATGAATAAAGAAAAAAACAAAGGTAATTTGGATAGGCGGGAAAAAACATTCCAAAGATAAATTGCAAATTTCTGAAAAACTTGATTGGGGCAAAACAGATTTCAAATTGCTTGGGATAACCTTCAACGTTGATTTAAACAAAATGCCGGAGATAAATTTAAATCCCATTTTGGAAAAAATTCTCACTGATATTAATAATTGGCAATCAAGGCAACTTACACCAATGAGCAAAATTACTGTTTTGAAGACTATGATGATGTCAAAATTTATTCACATATTCTCAGTACTACCAATATCAGAATCATTTATTCATGAGGTACACACTATATTTTTCAAATTCCTCTGGAAAAATAAATCAGATAAAGTTAAAAGAGAAACTGTTTGTTGTGACTATTTAATGGGTGGTTAAAAGTGGTTAATGTCCATGCATTTATTAAATCTTTGAAGGTCAGTTGGGTGCATAGAATATTCTGTGGTCCAGAATGTCAGTGGTTAACACTGTTTAATGAAATGTAAACATATACTGGGAAATTGCATTTCGACAGCATGTGGGGAAATGTTCTTATAAAAAGGATGTCTAGTGCTTTCTGGGTTGAGGTTATTGAAAACTAGCAGATTCTATGCAGAAAACAACAGCCAATAAGTAACTCAGACCTAATAAACACCAGTATTTGGTATAATCCCAAAATATCAAGAGAACCTCTATACTTCTCAAATTGGTTTAATGCAGGAGTGTCACTATTAGGTGATATTTTAAATGAAAAAGGTAAAATTGAATCATTTGAAACACTTCAAAAAAGATATAACATTAAGTGCAATATACTAGATTATTACAGGATAAAACTCTCTGTTCAAAACTTTGTTAAAAAGTTCAGTTTTGAAGAATCCTTTAATTACTCTAGACCATCCTGCCCTTTTCATCTACGGATTTTCTTCAAATCAAGTAAAGGAGTTAAAGATTTTTACCAAATATTCCTCAGTAATCTTGGTTGTAGGCCCGTAGCACAAATAAAATGGCAATCACTTGCCAATGTGAAGATTTCAAATTATTGGTCAGTGATCTACAAAATCTGTTTTAAATCTACATATAACAACAGCTATGTCTGGTTCCAATATAAAACAATAAACAATATCCTAGATACAAATTATTATCTGCAAAAGGTTAAAATGTTAGAGTCTAATCAATGCCGGTTATGTAATGGCAACCCAGAAACCATTACCCATCTCTTTTCAGAATGCAGAGAAACATTATGGATGAATGTTGAATATTGGATATTAACTCGAACCGGCACAAACATTAAATTTGATACGACAATGGAAATACTTGGCTATCATAAATATGATTCAAACTTTTGGCCTGTCAACTTTATACTTATTACAGTTAAATACTATATCTTTAAGTGCTCTAAACAAAAAAAATTGTATATATTTCAAGTGTAAAAATTAATAAAAAAACAACATGATGAACAGAAACTATTGAGTGAAATAAATTGCCGCAGTGAGATATTTGAAAAAAGATGGCACAATTGGAAAAATTTGTTTTCTAATATTTGACTTTTGTGTAATGCACAACAATGAAGAATTGTTAGTAATATATAGTGAAAACAATTAGTAAGGAGTATGTGATATGTGTGATGTTTCTGTTGAGTTAAACATCCTAGTTATACTTGGTTTCTATTTACATGTTACATGTACCATGTTCTTGTAATTGAATTGTATCTTACATATAATAATGTACCTATAAAAATAAAAAAAAACAATAGAAACACTTTTTATTTTTTTCTCTTTTAATAAAGACCTTATGTCTTTCTTTTGCAACTTCTTTGAAAAGTTTGTTGCAAAAAGTATAGGAGTGACAACATAAAAAAAAACAACAAAAAATTTCTCTTTGCTGAACATTTTAAACACATGAACTGTCCCTGGACCTGACTTCCAGCACTGGTCTTATCTTGCAATAATTATCAATTATACTGCATAACACTCTTGGCAGGTTGGTTACCACATTCAGAGATGACAACCCCCGCCACGAATGTGAGATCTGCCTCCAGGCTGGTTGTTCTTGACCAGTTGGCTGAGTCTGCCAAACAGATTCCTGAGGTTGTTAACAAGCAGTAGTGTAAGGCGGATAGTGATGTTGCTGTCACTTTTGACCTGAAGCAAACCCATCATGGCTCCGACTGGGCTAGGAGGTACACCTAGCAGATTCAAAATCTATTATTTTCTACTCATCCTTCCTGATTATTGCATCTGGAAAAAGAACATAGAAATTCAGGTGGCAATTTCTGAGAGCAGAGAAGGTGTCTGACTTGACCCAGGTGATCAAGGCAACAGCTTCTCCTTACCAGTGTTAGAGTATACTCAAAGTCTAGGATATGAGTCCAACCCACAAACGATCTAACCCGCAAGACCATTTCCTGGTAATTCTGATCCTCACTTAAAGTCTTTTTAGAGCCATTGGAATCCAAATCTTCATCTGGTTTGGAAACCTCTCCCTCTACTCCGGCCTGTTGGTCTGGTGGAAGTTCTTCCTCCCAGTAAACATTACAAACATTTATAAACCTAACTGTCAACGGTTTAGATTAGGTTTAAAATGATGGATCCCTAAACGTTCGCCAATAAACATTTATAAACGTTTAAGCATAAACGTTTATACATAAGCATTTATAAATGTTTATACATAAACGTTTATAAAAGTTTCTACACGTGTTTAAAATCTGGAGAAATATTTCTGTAAGTATATCTTGCTGTTTGAAGCCATCAATACATTCTAAGCAGATATATAGAAGTATATAATTTGATGATATTATATACTTTTATATCTCCACTTATAATATAATGATGGCTTCAAACAACAGTGATACAGTAAGATATAGTAACAGAAATATTTCTCAAGTTTCTCTCAAAATGGCTGTGCTGTTGTCATCATCCCAAATGAAAGTGAGGTTAAGATATTTTTAGCTCTTTGTAAATTTTTATTTATTTATTTGGGGTTTTACGTCGCTTTCAACACTGTACAGGTCATATCACGACAGGTAGTTGGAAGGGCAGAGGAAACCAGTACATACAGTTCGTTAGGGTTCTGTACTGTAAACTGCCGACCAACGGCAAGCAACTACCAGCTTTCCCACTTGAGGCCGTGCCGGGAATCGAACCCCGGCCTCAGAGGTGGGAGGCAAGAGTGTTACCACTCTGCCACTGTGGCCCCAGCTCTTTGTAAAGGTTTATTTTTATTTGGGGTTTTTACGTCGCTTTCAACACTGTACAGGTCATATCACGACGGGTAGTTAGAAAGGCAGAGGAAACCAGTACATATAGTTCGTTAGGGTTCTGTACTGTAAACTGCCGACCAACGGCAAGCAACTACCAGCTTTCCCACTTACAGCCATGACGGGGATCGAACCCCGGCCGCAGAGGTGGGAGGCGAGAGTGTTACCACTCTGCCACCGTGGCCCCCTTGTAAAGGTTTAAAAATGTTTATAAACGTTTATAAACCAAACTAATGTTGCTGAAACGTTTATAAACCCATAATATTGGATAATTGTCAATATTTAGGTTTATATTTGGTTTAAAAAACGTTTATAGGTTTAATAAACATTTATAAATGTTTGCTCTGTCTACTGGGCTGAGCAGACTGAGTCACTGACACAGGGCTGGCAATGCCGACATGAGAGAGCACCAGTTGTGGATCAGGATCTGGATACAACCTTTGCAGAGATGACATGCCCATGCACTGACTTGTCTGACAACCAACCAGGCCAGAAGCCAGACTGGAAGAACTGTAGAATAGATAAATGGGTTCTTGCTAAGGGCATGCACCTACTGGTGCTGGGTGAGATACCAATACTTTTTTGCAGTGAGAAAGTTGGCTTAGGCACCTTGGCACTGACCTGGTGAAGCCATGTGAACAATAAAGTAAAATCATCATACCAGGAAACGCAAAACAAGCAAATATATGAATAATCGAACAAATTAAATTTCTTTCACCAAGAGCTTGACTTCAAAAATTGCAGGAAACAAAAAAGATGCTCTGACATCACATCCCTCTAGTGAGTGAGGCAGGAACTATGCCACCTGGTAAGTGGAGTGCACTATACAGGTGTAAGCCCCCAGATTATACCCCCTTCATTTTATACCCGGGTAGATCCAGGAGTGCCCAGAATCTACCTCGGGGTAGATTCCAAAGTATACCTGGGGGGTAGATTATGAATACCACCAAAATCTACCCCCTCCTCCCAGAATCTACCTCCCTTGTGATTAGGAACACAGAGTTATAGAATATCACTAAAAGGAATGCTAATGCTATTTTTATCCTAAAATTAACCTTGAGATAGGTATATGGGATGTATATGGTCACATTGTTTTATTATTTTGTTTGAACACAACATAATAGTCATAATTTTTATACACATTATTTTAATTTGAATTGTACATCTTTTTAGACCATATGAGCTACATTTTGTGTAATATATTTGCGTAATATTTTCTACAACACTCTCAGTAAAATAAACATTTGTGTATCTCATCTAACTTATTACAGTATTTGTACAGCTGAAATATTTCAGAAAATCTGCATACAATTGTCATCCATTTTTCAATTTTGACAAGTGATAATCCTGCAATTAAATGATTTGCTTACATACACTTCTAAACAAACCTTCACATAAATTACACTTGACTTGATTGCTATTTAATAGTATTTATGCCCCTGATTCACATCACTGGACTTTTTGTAAGAGGAATCAGCTGATCTAGTTATTCCTTTGAATTCACCAATTAAGATTTGTGGATGAAATTCCTCATTTTACATGCTATAAGTCTAGTTGTTCTTTTGATTTTGATTGATTTGATCAGTTAAAACTGGATCCCATTGTACATCAAAAGTCTAGTTTAGTTATTCTTTTGATGTCGTTAATTTTGATAAGTTGAAGTTTGGTCTCAGTGTATATTCAAAGCCTAGTTATTTTTTTAATTTCATAAATTGGGATTGGCTGAAACAGGATCTCAGTCTACATCCAATGTTTTGTTTTTCCTTCATAATTTGGGATTAGTTCAAGCTAAGCCTCAGTGTACACAAAAATAGGTCCCATCAATTTAACATCCTATCAGGGACTCTGTTGAAAACTCTGAATTCCAATGCATGCAGTACCCAATCACTTCACCATTAACTACTTTCAATTAATAACTTGGTGACCAATTTCAAAAAGTTTAAATACTATGTAACACAAATTATCAATCACCTGTATTAACTAAATAGAGGGGGTAGATTCTGGGAGACTTCCCCAAATCTACCCCGGGGTATAATCTGGGAGGGCAGGGTAGATTCTGGAAGACCACTTTTTTTTACAAATACATGATCCAGCAATATTTTACTGTCACCGCACCTAATACTACCTCCTCAATATATAACGACGAAACCTTTATTTATGATTTGTCATATTACGTGTAAATGTAAAAAACGTTGTATTAAATATTAGTTTACCTGTTAGACGTTGTTTAAGCCAGTGACAGAGTAGCACATGATAATTACACAATTAAAGGGACATGTTGAGTCATCCTTGCCCAGTCATGTGACTTTTGGAGTTCTACTGTACGTACTGAATATATTGACGAAGAGTTTCGGGATCAGAGTTTCTTCGTGATAATGTGATGATGTTACATGACTACTACTTTGTAAACTAGGTGCATCAAATTAATTTGCTTGTTAGAATTAATTTGCTTGTTAGAAGTATTTTGAGTCAGTGACAGTAAAAAAGTGACAACACTGCAGAGACTGCTTTAAAATTTCAGTGCTGAAGGCTGAGAAGTGGGGTATTAGAGAGCAGTAGAGGTGAGTAGTGTTGGACCAATTCATGCTGAAAGACCCTCCTGTTAATTAGCTCAATATAAGTATGAATATTGAAAACATGGAACTCTCATTTATATTTTGACTAAGGTAATGGTTGTATATTGGGGGAATATAACAAAACAGTTGTTGGAAAACATTGTGTAAACATTTGTATGGTTTGTGTGTTTCAAGCAAATCTCCAATTCTAAGTACTGTGAAGGTTGCGCCCTAACAGATGTATAAATCCCGGACGAGCCCCCAAAAATGTGAAGGTTGCGCCCTACAAGATTTATAACAAATCCCAGCTCCGAGCCCCCACCTAACAATTTGTTAGGACAAAAACTTTAATCACCAATATGTTACGCAACAACCTTAAAATTGCCTGAGTTCATTGACCCGACTCCTAACGGAGGAAGATTGACCTTAATCTTCGCAAGAGAATAATACCACTAAGATCTTTAGATTTAATGTAACAACTTATTAATAACGTCGTATTAATATAAATTTGACATTTATTAAATCTAATATAAAATATCCAGCAATACAAATACAAGAATACACAGCAAGTCTAAATTAAATCGTATTACTGTATTACAGATACGAAATATAAATATTACTAGAAACTAAGTTTTAAACTACAAAGTTACTACTGCTGCTGATAATAGTAATAACCTATAAATACCCGAATGTATATGTTGTATTGAATGTAGATAACTGTTGAATGTATAGATTCAATGGCCCAAGTGTTGAATGTATACATTCAATGGCCTAGGTGTTGAATGTACACATTCAACAGCAAATAGCCATTGAATGTGTACATTCCACAGTTTGGCTGTGGAATGTGTACATTCAACAGTTATGATCATTGAATGTGTATAAGTTCTAATTTTAAGAACTTAAAATATTATGATTTTTATAAGTAGTCCCTAAACAGTTTAATATTTATGTAAAACTTATTTAGTTTAATATTATATTGTATGAATTAATGATGCATTTTTACTAATATAAAAGTTAAATGTAGTTATGAGTTTATTAGTATAGTGTATTATAGTGTATTATTGTTTAAATATTTGGTAAAGGATGAAAAAGAACAAGAAATATTAATCTATTTTCCAATTACATAATCACAATGAACCCCAATGCTCTTGTGTTTCTTGGTGTGGTAAGACTAATTGCAATTGCACCTCTGTGATCCTCTTTCATGGATTAAACTGAGGCTGATCCCATTCTCTACTTTGTAATAATACATGGCCAATGCTATTTATGTATACCCAGATACATAGTAATACTCACTTGTATTGGTGTTACTTGTCAGTGTAAATTAATTTTCTTCACCAATTAAATGTAAATTATTTCATGTATTTGGAATAAGTGTTATTGATGTTCATTAAGCCACATTCAATAATGTTTTAACTTTGATTTTAGAAAATAGTTTATGTTAAAGTTCTTTACAAAATACATGTTAATGATTATTCAGTAACATTCACTTGTATTAGTTGTCAGTTTATATTAATTTTCTTTATCGGTATAATGTAAATAATTGCATGTATTTGGAATAAGTGCTATTGATGTTCATACTTCCAATAAACTTATCAACTATAAATTATTTCCACATTCCATGCCCTGAGCCATTGAATGTACACATTCAACAGTTTCACCCATTGAATCTATACATTCCACAGCTGAGCCATTGAATGTGTACATTCAACAGTTTGCCCATTGAATCTATACATTCAACGGTTTGACCCGTTGAATGTATACATTCAACAGTTATCTACATTCAATACAACATATATATTACCGTTACCGCAATATATTACCGTTATTACAATCTGTTGTAATTAAAAACGAACACAATACCTGTGTTCTTGACCCAAAAAACCTGTGTAAATTCTTTACACAAATATTATAAATTAAACCAAATGCTTGGTCTTCAACCGAAATGTGATAATTACCAGATAAAGTACCACCTATACAACACGGAATGTATTACCAACTATAGCGATAAATATACTGAAACCAACAATTAATCACGTATACCACCGGCACAGTCTCCGACTTTACGGTCTCTGATACCGAATATATAGCCAGTCTCCGACTTTACGGTCTCTGTCTATAATTACCAATATACTGATTAAAACCCTATTAAACAGTATCCGACTTTACGGTTTCTGAATAATACACAATATATTATCACTAAGAATAAATAACAATTCCGGATGTAAATTACTATCCTAAATCTGGTACTCTTCAATCCAGCAAAACACCTTCTGATAAAACACTTCACAACTGGTACAACACTTTCAATAATATCAAACTCCAATCTAATTATAAACAACCCGGTAAAACACTGCTTATAACCTCAAGATTCGAACCCAAACTCGGCCTATTTAAAAATACTTCCTACCACTTAAAGATTCAAACCCAGGATTAGCATGCTAAAAATACGTCTTGACACTTCAAGATTCAAACCCAGACTTAGCTTGCCAAAAACACCTCCTGCCACCCCAAGATTCAAACCCAGACCAATTTTAAAATCAAATCACCCTATGACCTAATCAAGGTTGTTAAGATGCCTGTACCTACAGCTGACAACAACTTGACAACTGATAAACTGTATTATGACATCACAGATTTTAAACAATACAACTTATAAAAGTGCCTTAATTCACACAACCTGTCACTGATAACTAGCAGCAACATTATTAATAAAGCATGTAATACATTAAACCACATGAAAACCTATAAACCTATTATAAAGCATGAAATCCTACCTTTTAAACATTCAAAATCACCGTTAAAATCACGTCATCATCACAGGATGTGTACGTAAATGGTTACTGCTAAATTTCAAACTCCATAACCGAAAACGGAACTCCCGAAATTCTCTGTGAATCTCGTTGAAATGGCGTCATTTCACACTACGATAGTGTCATGACTTTACAGGTAAAAGTAAAGTAGAACCATGGTAACCATGTTTAACCGAAGATTCATTGCTGAAAAAAAATAAAACGTTCATAACTAAGTCAGTATGCTGAAGCTACAAATATAATATTTATCTCATTTTGAAGATGATTTATTTTAGTTTATGATACTTGGAGCTTCAGAGGTGTGGTTAGAGGGGTGTGGAGTGTGGTTTTAGGTGTGGTGGGTATTCTGTCTTTGCAGCTATTTAGTGACACCACCTGTAGGATTGTGGTAAATGAATATACGACAAACAAAACTTGACTTCCATTATTTTGTTTCTCTCTTATTTCATAAAGAATTTTAAAGAAATAGAAAGTAGAAGCACTATTCAATTACCTTTTAAATGATATAATAAATATCTGTGGTTTCGTAGTCTTTAACATACAGTCTAACCTGAGAAATATTGATTTCCTACTCATCTCAACATTCATTGTATCCACCGGATACCACACAATGAAAGGAATGAATACTTTGTATTTCACTCTGTTACACTGCCACTGCCAGTGTTTAGAGAGATTTCACCATTACTGCTTTAACTAAAAAAACATTACAGCTTGAGTTCTCAAATTTTCAGGATATGTCCATCATTGCAAAATTTTGCCGTGGAATATTTTTGGCCTTATTTTGGAAAAACAAGATGGATGTTTCAACTTTCAGTGAGGACCTTTGAGACCACTCTAGAGTATAAGGTACCATAGGTAGAGATCTCAAATTTGTTCATGATTACAAAATCATGTCTGGGAATAATTTTGGCCTCATTTTGAAAAATAAGATGGCCACCATGAGTGTTTCTTTGTTGGTCATGAAGCACTGTGTAGAGACTTTCCCGTTACCCCCTCTGGAGGAAAAGGTATTATAAAGTTCTCAAATTTGCAGGATATGTTTATAATTACTAAAGCTTGACTGCGAATACTTTTGGCCTCATTTTGAGAAACAAGATGGCCACCATGTGTGTTTCTTTGATGGTCACCAAGGAGTTTCGTACATTCTGAGGATTTTCATCATCTATGGCAAGTTGAATGATATACATGTATGTTACAGTAAATATGCGAAATTACGCTTGGTCAGTAAATATATACGCGTATTCCCTGAAAATTTTGGTCCAGTAAATACACGTAGTTACTAAAATCATAATGGAGACTTTATATCTTTAATAGTTGGGTGTTATCTGCTATGTTTTCATATTATATCTTTAACAGTTCAGTGTTATCTGTGTTCATATTAACAGTTATTTAAAACTTTAAATGTCTTTGTCATATTCAAAGCTTGATACTTGTTTACAATCCAGCTTTTTATTCAGCTAAATATGTGCAAGGTTTTATTTTAAGTATATAACATATAAATGACAGTACATGAATATAATATTTAAATGGAATGAAATATATCAGCACTGAATGAGTACATAAATACAATTGTACATAACAACTTAGGCATTGGGGTTATTTGAGGATTAGAATAGCTTCTACTTATTTCTATCCACTCACTGCCATTGAAGCCATACTGTTAATGCTGTGTCTCAAAATCTTATTACTGACAAGCCAGAGTTAAGCTGACAAGCCAGAGTTTATACTACCTGATGATAGCCCTAGAATAGTGGGCTAAATAGTTTAATTGCAATTATGAAAGGAACAAGTATAAACCCCTCTTTTTTGTATTATACTTGAAAGTGACACCAGTAGCAAACATGTTTGATTGTTTATATATGCTAATGTATACAGTTTTAATTCTGTCCACTGATTTAAGTGAAACCAATTCATACTTTGCAGGGTGTATATAAATGGTGCGCGGAAAAAATGCCTCCTGGAAAAAATGCCTCCTAGAAAAAATGCCTCCTGGAAAAAATGCCTCCTAGAAAGAATGCCTCCTGAATATTTTGTGACTAGAAACAATATCACAAAGTATTATAACACTACAGGTTCACATTACAGTGGCCAATGCCTGTCAAAAATTCACAGTCTTTTGCCTCATTTGTCTAGCTTTACAAAGGTACTTGAGTACCTTTGTACAGCTAGGCAAATGGGCAAAAAGACTTAAGTACCTTTGTACAGCTAGGGAAATGGGCAAAAAGACTGTGAATTTTTGACAGGCATTGGCCGCTGTAATGTGAACAGGTAGTGCTATAATACTTTGCTGGTTCTTCTCAGTCTTTCTGTTGGCTGCTGAACTCTGGCTTCCATCATTACAGTTGTCTTGTTTCTTTTATAACTATATTTCTGCACCTCCTAGTGTGTTTAACTGCAATCATCTCCTTACAGAGGGGATAACCTATATTGTAGTCTATATTGTAATTTGATGACAATACATATTCTAAGCCTCAAAGGCCACAACTAATTCATCAAAACAAACATCACAGCCATAAATTCTGCTTTGAAACTGGTCTTGAGTATAGTTGAAAGGGTACCCTTTTAAGAAGACATTTGTACTTTGTGATATTATACATTCTAGTTTGACTGTATATATTGAAAATATTAGGGCTGTGAACGAGTACTCGAGCCTCGGTGTACGAGACGGTTTTGCCTTTTTTTTTGTACTTGTCACAGCCCTAGAAAATATAACATGTTTTTGATATTACATGTGATAGTTTTCATATATAACATGTTTAAAAGTTGAAATAATTTTTTTTCTCAGGAGGCATTTTTTCCTAGTCACAAAATATTCAGGAGGCATTCTTTCTAGGAGGCATTTTTTCCAGGAGGCATTTTTTCTAGGAGGCATTTTTTCCAGGAGGCATTTTTTCCCGGATTCTATATAAATACCCAAAGACATTACCCAGTATTACCCAGTATTGCCCAGTAATGGCCATTATTACCCAGTTAGGATAAATTTTTTATATGTGACAGTATCATAATTTCTTAAGAGTATTACCCAGTAAAAACAAGGTTTTACGATGTGACAATATTATCATTTTTAATAGTCACAGATAATTTAATAATACTAGTGCTTTCTATAGAGTAGTTAAAATCTGTCTTTTGGTTTAATAAACCCATTAAGTCTAGTATTGCCCAGTAATGGTCATTATTACCCAGTTAGGACAAATTTGTTTTCTGACAGTATTATAACCTCTTAAAATATTGCCCAGTAAGAACAAGTTTTTAATCTGTGACAATATTATAGGAATAAAAGACATATTCGAGTGCTTTATGATGGTTTTAAACTATCGAGCGGCTGTATTAAAGCCACGAAGCCCGAAGGGCTGAGTGCTTTAATACAGCAGAACGATAGTTTAAAACCATCATAAAGCACGAGAATTTGTCTTTTATTCCTATTCTAAAATGGTTACACTAATATTTTGGTCAAAATAAGAAGTAAATCTTACGCAAAATTCAAAACAAATCCAGCGCCATGTTGGCTGTTTCATTAACTAAACATGCATAGTGATGGATGTGTAAACAGCCTTTTGGTTTAAATATTGTTAGGAAATACCCACAGATTTCCGTGATCTCATAAATATTTATGAGCAGTCGATCTTTAAATGAAATATTGATAAAATCCCCTACAGAATTATTTGACTTAGTATATTTGCTGCATATAATTTAAGTTTTATTTCACCGCGAGTTGTTTCTTTACGTTTGTATGCGAAGGGACGATGTACCAGATTTCAACAGCATGCTTTATTTATAGTTCTATATTTGCGGTTCAAGCATTGCGCAAAAGACGTGTCCACGTTCACTGCGCAGCCTACCATTTTAGAATATCATTTCTAATAGTGACAGACCATTTAATAACACTAGTGCTCTTTATAAAGTAGTTAAAATCTGTCTTTTTGTGTAATAAACCCATTAAGTCCAGTATTACACCTATGTTGTTAACTCGGGACGGTTTTAACTCAGGACACCCAAACACAAAAATGATAAAAACTTCATAAAAATAGTGGCACCATCCATATATCAATAATACACAAGTGTATTTGTCATAACCCACCAAAATAATATATTTTTTGAATAATTTTTACCATGTTATTCCTAAGATGATAGAGTGACACTTTTAAGATGTCATCCAGTGCAGATTTTCAGCGATATTGCTGAACTCAGTGTCCCTTAGGCACAGCATATATCCTAGTTAAATTGTGTGATGCTTTATTTTATACAAAATAGTATCTGTAAAAAAACATCAATAAACACAGGATATAATAAAAATCACGTTTACCTTTGATTTACAGAAATGGCATATCTTTTAAAAGTGTCCTGAGTTAAAAATAGAATGAAAATCCCAGGAATACATATTGGTTGTTGTTTAGTAGACAGGGAGGCATTTTATACAGGGTAATTTTCTGTAACTGCTAGACTCTCACTGGTCTTCTCATATGATAAGGATAAGCAGATATTCTATTATTCATTATTGTGTATTTACACTATTTGTTCAAAAAGTGTCCCGAGTTCGCAACACAGGTGTACCCGTTATTGCCCAGTAAAACCCGGGAAAACCCGGGTTTTCCCACTGGGCTGGGCAATACTGATAAAACCCGGGTTTTTCTCAACACTGGTGAAATTACAATACGTTTTGTATAGGGAAGAACAAGCAGGGTAATAAGGTTAACACATCTTTATTGTTTCAGAACTGAACTGCAATGTAGTTTTAACAATGTATTTTAACAATGTATTTCTTTTACAAAGGTCATCAATAAAATTTAGATCTGTAATTAGGGTTGAATAAAATCTCCTTTTAATGTTGTCCCTTTAATCAAGGAAGCCACACCATAACCATAGATGCCTTAAAAGGGATTAAGTCCCTCTGAAAGACATTGCTTTAATCCAGTTAGGACTAGCTGGCCTTTTCAATGTGTCTAACAACAATTCAAGCAAGTAGCCAGTACCTACATTAAAGTCATATACCTACCAGAAAATGGCAAAATATTAAGCCTTGATTGAAATAAAATAAACAAACTACTTACTGATAGTCTCTGGTTAACAATAGATTCTTAAAGAATACAATCATCATATGGATTTGTTTGGGTGTAAATCATTTTGTCTCTAATGGTAATGTTACGGTCACGGGCAAGCACGGTAGCAATTACCGGTTGTCTTTAAGTTGTAACAGAAAAAGCAAAAAGTTAAACTTAACAAATTTATTTAATAGTCAACAATAATGATTACAGTCAACTGGTGTGCTCTTAACCAAACACACTAATACAACAATAAGATCTAGCTGACCTGACCACTGAGATTAAGAGTTAAGTTTATCCGCCGTATCCAGCAATCTGTTACATAATCCGTCCTGTAGTATATTCTGTGATCTGCCCAATGTCCTGTGGTCTGTCCTGTGATCTGTCCAATGTTCACTCACACACGGATATCTATATCTTGTGACCTGTCTCACACTCAACAACACAAAAGATTCTTGTCCTGCTATTCTTTATATATCCAGTCACACAGAATGTCTGTCTGGAGATATTTAGAGAGTTAACACAACTGTACTGTCTGCTCCAAGATGTGGACAATGTCCAAAATGCAGTAAATTCACTCTCTGTTATATGAATGTACAATATCCAAAATATCCAAAGTACAATAAATCTGTCCAGATGATGTATCCAGTTCACTCCAGTAAAAGTTCACAGCAACACAAGTTATATTATATTCCAAAACACAATAGCTCTCCTTATAGCCAGCGAATACAAAGTTCACTTGTGGTCAGATGTACATTCCTTATATACATTCACAGATTTCTCTGGAATTGTACAGAACCAACTCAAAAAGGTTTGAGCCATCTAGGCCAAAGGAGGAAGTTCTAGAAACTACTGGCAATTGGGTTTCCCCAAATCTAACATAACCACTGAGGGGGGGGGGGGGGGGGGGGATTTCCCCCAGTCTGTGAACAGATCAATAAACACTAAAACACAAAAGTCAATAACTCCCTTACTTTAAATGTCAACACACAAAAAGAACCAACAACACAATTATCTTTTATGACAATGTATAAACATAAAGCTTAAATTAAACAATGCACTAATATAGTGCCTAATATATGTAATATACAATGTACTAATATAGTGTCCAATATATGTAACACCTCCCCCCTTAAAGAAAAATTTTGGAAACCAAGGGATTACAAAATTTTACAAGAGATTTTCATGATGTATACAAACACAGGTAATAACATTTCACAAAACATTTTTGTCTAAATACAAAAGTAAAATTAGTACCATGTATAACTTTTATAAACTTACTAATTACAGGTATATAAATCACACATTAAATACAGCTTCTGGACAGGGCGTCCGCACAGATATTATCCTTTCCTTTAACATGTTCTATTTGAAGATTGTGTTCTTGCAACATTAAACTCCAGTTCAATAATCTTCTATTTTTGTTTTTCATTTTGTGCAAGAAGACTAAAGGATTGTGATCTGTGTATACAACGGTGGGTTTTGACGATGAAAATATGTATATGTCAAAATGCTGAATGGCCAAAATGAGTGCTAAACATTCTTTTTCTATTGTAGAGTAGTTCTTTTGATGAACATTAAATTTTTTTGAAAAGTAGCAGATGGGATGTTCAATATCTTCATTATCACATTGCAGTAAAACTGCACCTGCACCCACATCACTGGCGTCTACAGCCAGCCGGAAAGGTTTACTGAAGTCCGGAGCAGTTAGTACGGGCTCTAAACAGAGAAGGTTCTTTACTTTGTCAAATGATTTTTGACAAGTCTCTGACCAGTGATATTTTACATTCTTTTTCAGTAGTTCAGTCAGTGGAGCAGTGACCTCTGAAAAGTTTTTGCAAAATTTCCTATAATATCCCGCCATTCCAAGGAACCTCATTAAGCTTTTCTTATTTTCAGGAATGGGATAGTCAATGATGCTTTTCACTTTAGCTTTGATTGGTGTCACAACTCCATGACCTACTACATGCCCTAAGTACACAACCTTTGCTTTTACAAAGTCACTCTTTGACAAATTTACAGTGAGGTTTGCCTCTTTGAGCCGAAACAAGACTTGTTCAAGCCTTTTTAAATGTTCTTCCCAAGTATCACTAAAGATGACAATATCATCCACATACACTTCAACACCTTCTAAGTCTTTTAAACATATATTCATTAGTCTTTGAAATGTGGCTTGGGAGTTCTTCATGCCAAATGGCATTACCTTGTACTGATATAGACCATCAGGGGTCACGAAGGCTGATATTTCTTTGGCCCGCTCAGTAAGAGGCACACACCAATATCCTTTCAGTAAATCACACTTTGTGATGTATTTGGCATTGCCAATCCGATCAATACAGTCTTCCATCCTTGGGATAGGGAAGGAATCCGTTTTACTCAAAACATTGACTTTTCTGTAGTCAGTGCAATATCTGATTGAACCGTCTGGTTTCGGGACCAAAACACAAGGAGATGCCCAACTACTTTGACTTGGTTCAATTATATCTTTTTCTAGCATGTATTGCACTTCCTGCCTTAATTTTTCGAGTTTGATAGGATTTACCCGATACGGATGCTGTTTGATCGGACGGGCATCGCCGACATCGACATCATGCATGAGTATATTTGTCCTATTAGGGGCATTTGGGAACACTGACTTGTACTTTAAGAGCAATGAGTGGAACCCTCTTATCTGGTGGTACATGACTCAGTTTGGTTTCCAAATCATCAAGGATCTCAGAATTATTCAACCTAATTTTACATTCAACATCGAGATCAGGAGTGTCGTCCCATATTTCATGCTCCTGATTACTGTTACTTTCTATATTACAGTCAGTAACCATAACAGGTTTTTTCACACCCCTTTCAAAGTATGGTTTTACCACATTTACATGACATAGTTGAGTTGACTTTCTTCTGTCCGGGGTTTCAATGATATAGTCCAGGTCACCTACTCTCTTTAACACTTTGTATGGCCCGTGATATCTGGCCTGTAATGTATTTCCCTGGACAGGTAGTAACACTAAAACCTTGTCACCTGGTTTGAAAATACGGTTTTGTGACTTCCTATCATAAAGTATCTTCATTTTTGACTGAGAATTTTTCAAATTTTGTTGCGCCAGCTCACAAGCCTTCTTCAACTTATCTCTGAACTTTGAAACATAATCTAGCAGATTTAGGCTCTCGGTGTTCTCAGATAACCAATTTTCCTTCAACAGCTTGAGAGGACCACGGACTGAATGGCCAAAGACCAACTCGAAGGGACTAAAGCCTAAAGACTCTTGAACAGACTCTCTAACTGCAAACAATAATAAGCTGATGCCTTCATCCCAATCTTTTTCATTGTCTAAACAATATGTCCTAATCATATTCTTCAAAGTGGAATGGAACCTTTCAAGTGCACCTTGGGATTCTGGGTGATAAGCACTAGATTTGATCTGTTTGGCACCTAGCTGAAATACAACCTGTTGAAATAGTCCTGACATAAAATTTGACCCTTGATCTGACTGGATCTCTTTTGGGAAGCCAACTAGAGTAAAGAAATTAACCAGAGCTTTTGAGATTTTGGGAGCTGTTATGTTGGTCAATGGTATGGCTTCGGGAAATCTGGTTGAGGCGCACATAATGGTCAAAAGATATTGGTTTCTGGATTTAGTTTTTGGTAAGGGACCTACACAGTCAATTATCACTTTGCTAAATGGTTCCTCAAATGCTGGAATGGGTTTGAGAGGAGCTACAGGAATTTTTTGGTTTGGCTTCCCTACCATTTGACAAATGTGACAAGTCTTGCAAAATTCTGCCACACAGTGCCGAATTTGAGGCCAATAAAAATGTTTGGTTATTTTGCTGTAAGTTTTGTTGATGCCTAAATGGCCACCCATCGGAGATTCATGAGCCAATTTTAATATCTCACTTTGGTACACTTTTGGCACAACAATCTGGTGTACTACTGACCATTCTTCAGATGCAGGGACATTTGGTGGCCTCCACTTTCGCATAAGCACACCATTTCTGACATAATAGCCTACAGGGACCTTATCTAGCTCTACTGGTGGCAAGACCAACTTGAATAAAGGAGCTAATTCAGGATCATTTTCCTGCTCTGAAATCAATTTTGATTTTGAAAGTGATACATCTTGACAGTCAATTGAGTCTTGTTTTTCAGAATCTACCCTAGCCTTGGGATTAGTATCACTAGAATTCTGCACATCATGGTCATAGTTGTTTAAGAATGTATCTGACAAATCAACTAAGACATCTGTAGATTATTTACAATCTTTTGGTTCTTCTTGGGCCTTTTTGGCCATAGCTCGAGTCACAGCACAGGAGGGAAAAATACCAGGAATAACCTCTTCTAATTTCTCAGTGCTAACCAAAGTGATCGGCTTAGAAGTAACCTTAGGATCAGCAACTACCTTTCCACCTGCAAGATCATTTCCCAACAACAAAGATACCCCTTTAATGGGTAAAGTGGGCCTGGTACCCACAACTACAGAACCAGTAACTAAGTCTGATACTAAGTTGACCTTATGCAAGGGAATGTTCACACAGCCTCCTTCAATACCTTGAGCAATGACACTCTCACCAGTAGATGTGCTTACACTCAATGGCAATACACCTTCTAAAAGTAAGGACTGAGTAGCTCCAGTGTCTCTTAATATCTTAATGGGGACCTGACTGGAACTACTTTCCAAGGATACAAAACCCTCAGACACAAAAGGTTTGAACTCTTCCCTAATAATCTCAGACTTGTCTAAACCAATACTAGACTCTGCTCTATTGGCATTTGAATGCCAGTTAGACTTGCTAGACACAAAGGCGTTGGGCGTTGCCTCCTTTTCTCTTCTCTTCTTTAAGAGCCAACAGTCAGACATAACATGCCCAGGTTTCTTACAATAGTGGCAAACAGGAGCAAAGGATCTGGGTTTCCTATCCTTACTCATAGTCTGATTTGAGGTTTGACCCTTATCTGAACTCTTTTCTGGAGCTACATTTTCAGATTTCTTTCCTATTTCTGGATACGACTTTTTAGCAGGACCAAAGGACTTATTCTTGTTGAAAGTGGACTTGTGAGTTAGCGCATAATCATCAGCATAAGCTGCTGCTTTTGCCAAATTTTCAACTTTCTGTTCATCTAGATAGGTTTTAATGTCATCACGAACACACCTTTTGAACTCTTCAATCAAAATAACTTGCCTAAGTTTTTCAAAGTCTGTACCTACTTCCCTAGAATTACACCATCTGTCAAAGTACACTTCTTTCTCATGGGCAAATTCAACATGAGTTTGACTTTCTTGTTTACGATAATTTCTGAATTTTTGACGATATGCTTCTGGTACCAACTCATATGCTTTCAAAATAGCATTTTTGACAGAGTTATAGTCCACACATTCAGAAATTGGCAAAGCCGTGTATGCCTCCTGGGCCTTTCCCCTCAAAACACTTTGCAGCAATAAAGGCCACTGTTCTATAGGCCATTTCAAATTTTGAGCTACTCTTTCAAAGTGTTGAAAGTACTTATCGACCTCTGACTCATTAAAAGGTGGTACCAGTCGCACATTTTTACCCAAATCAAATTCGGTAGCAATGGACTCTTCATGGGCAATTCTACGGGCATTGAGTTCTAAAGCTCTCATTTCTCTTTCATGTTTAA
The DNA here is from genome assembly GCA_964017235.1 of Sabellastarte sp. h YS-2021. Classification (NCBI taxonomy): domain Eukaryota; kingdom Metazoa; phylum Annelida; class Polychaeta; order Sabellida; family Sabellidae; genus Sabellastarte; species Sabellastarte sp. h YS-2021. The sequence continues at coordinate 76,245,817 of OZ024931.1, forward strand.
GCTCAAGTTCCTTTTCTCGCTGTTGAGCTTCAAGCTCTTCTTTTCGTTGTTGAGCTTCAAGCTCTTCTTTTCGCTGTTGAGCTTCAAGCTCTCTTTCTCTAGCTTCAAATTCTCTAAGTTTTAGCTCTCTTTCAATTTCTAATCGCCTGATCTCATATTGCCCAGAAGGTTCCATTGGTAGAGGCTTATACACTTCTAAACAACTATCAGGTAAAACATCTTCATCAACTAACTGTTCAACAATAAGCCTTTTAAGTTCATGTTTACGTGTTGACCTTTTCACCTCTAACTGTAACTCTTGTGCTATCTGCATTAACATATCTTTTTTAAAAGTTTCTAGAACTTCTATAGATGGTGACTGTACAAACTCTTTAGCACTAGCCATTTTGAGCACTGTTGACTGTAACCAATTACTAAATCAAATGGATTTTCAAAATGTTAATTGAACGGTTGATCAAATAGTTGTAATCAAATGGTTGTATCCCGGACGAGCCCCCAATTTTCCTGTTACGGTCACGGGCAAGCACGGTAGCAATTACCGGTTGTCTTTAAGTTGTAACAGAAAAAGCAAAAAGTTAAACTTAACAAATTTATTTAATAGTCAACAATAATGATTACAGTCAACTGGTGTGCTCTTAACCAAACACACTAATACAACAATAAGATCTAGCTGACCTGACCACTGAGATTAAGAGTTAAGTTTATCCGCCGTATCCAGCAATCTGTTACATAATCCGTCCTGTAGTATATTCTGTGATCTGCCCAATGTCCTGTGGTCTGTCCTGTGATCTGTCCAATGTTCACTCACACACGGATATCTATATCTTGTGACCTGTCTCACACTCAACAACACAAAAGATTCTTGTCCTGCTATTCTTTATATATCCAGTCACACAGAATGTCTGTCTGGAGATATTTAGAGAGTTAACACAACTGTACTGTCTGCTCCAAGATGTGGACAATGTCCAAAATGCAGTAAATTCACTCTCTGTTATATGAATGTACAATATCCAAAATATCCAAAGTACAATAAATCTGTCCAGATGATGTATCCAGTTCACTCCAGTAAAAGTTCACAGCAACACAAGTTATATTATATTCCAAAACACAATAGCTCTCCTTATAGCCAGCGAATACAAAGTTCACTTGTGGTCAGATGTACATTCCTTATATACATTCACAGATTTCTCTGGAATTGTACAGAACCAACTCAAAAAGGCTTGAGCCATCTAGGCCAAAGGAGGAAGTTCTAGAAACTACTGGCAATTGGGTTTCCCCAAATCTAACATAACCACTGAGGGGGGGGGGGGGGGGGGGGGGGGGGGGGGGGATTTACACAGATCTAAACAGATCAATAAACACTAAAACACAAAAGTCAATAACTCCCTTACTTTAGATGTCAACACACAAAAAGAACCAACAACACAATTATCTTTTATGACAATGTATAAACATAAAGCTTAAATTAAACAATGCACTAATATAGTGCCTAATATATGTAATATACAATGTACTAATATAGTGTCCAATATATGTAACAGTAAGGCAAAATGTCTGTTGAATGAAAGTATAGATAAAAGATGTTAAACTTTTGAAACTCAAATTTCAATTAATTTCTAAAACTTTATTTATTGCCAGTAAAACACTTTTTATGAATCAGTCACATAAAAATGGTGAAAAGTTAAATGATCTTTAATCATTTTTAGGGATATCATAGGTCCTTTATAGGCTGTGGGATTGAAAGTAATATAAGCTTAAATGAAATTTTTACTGCAAGCACATACCTAAAGCTTGTAAATATAAATATTTAAAAGTCTAGTTCTATTTAGTTGACATAAAATATTGTATATAATCTAATGCTAAGTATATTGTAATAGTCAACATAACAGTAAAATGTTCCAATAAAATGTATATTTTGGTTTACAGTTCAATATTATATATTTACAACCAGTAAACATCAAAGTTTCATTTCACATATTTACTGAAAGGCAAACCAGTAAACTTGTGAAATAACACAGGTCATAAATCAATAAATACGAGTATTTACTGAAAGTTTTAGGGAATACGCGTATTTACATATATATCCTCTATAGCATACAGATATTTGACCTTGAAACTTGTCTGATTTATCAAAAACAAGTTGTCCACCACAAGCTGTTCCTTCTGAGGCCCTATAGAGGAAAAGGTGTTCACCCATTCTCAGTTAAATGGGACAATTATGAAAATAGGGTGTCTCAGACACATATCTGACTGTCAGTTAACTTATTCTAATTTTTTTGGATCTATTTATATAGTTTAAGCAAAGACGAATCTGGTGATATATGGTTTGTTATGGTTTTAATGTACATTTATTATTGAAATTTACCATTAAAGTGTGAAAATGGCCAGAAAACAACCTTGTCCAAAGCCTGGGTAATAAAATTCCAATAACATGTTTGTGTCTTTCATGTGGTTAACTGGGGTTAAGTCAATACTACTCAGGTTCCAGTAAATCTCCACCATGCAATATCAAAAGTTCTTTTAAAAGACATCAACAAAATATTATTTTTTGCCAAATTTCAAAATGGCCAAAATATTCTTGTGAATTATGTTACCATTATAAACACTTAATTTTGTTCACATTTGGTAATTCTAAAAGTCTAGCTTTTTAGTGCAAATAATTCTTGAATAAGTGGATAATCGGAATGTTAAAGTAATATTTCAGCAGAAGACTACAAATACAAGCAATTCTTAAGGAAGTACCAAAAAGTAGAATTCTGCATCTTCTCATGTGAATTATGTTACCAGTCATTTTTAATTTCCTCAAGATGTGAGGATGACAAGAAGACTATATATGATAAGCATATGTTTGTCCTTGTTGTGTATTTGAATTATAGCAATATCAACACAAAGCTCTGAATTTTAAATTTGATTTAGTATAATTTAGTGAATTACGTTGCTGTGAATTGCTTAACTACACTAACAAAAATGGGTACTTTTTCCACAAGCAATTGACTGCAGCATGTTTAAGCATTTCTCACAGCATGGAGAAGACGACATGGAAGAAATGACAATTTAAGCATAATATTATTTTATGTTCTGTTGCACCCATCATTTGTTACAAATAACTATCAGGTACTAGGTCGTTATGTCATAGATTATTTTTATGTACCTTGTCACAGAATATGGCAAAAGTATGTGATCATTAGATAACATATAAACCTTTCAACTAGAGCAGTATTAAAATTGGTGTGCATCTTTTTAATATTGCATCTGTCATGAAGTACCGTAAGTCAGAAAGTAGCAACTTAATTCACTTGTATCAGTTACATCTGCTCGACTTCAAATGTAGCCCAATCTGATGTTTATAAATTCTTATAATTAATATGAAATTTTCTAGAATTGATGAGTTAATGATTCAGTACTTTTTATTATTAACAACAGTTTGCTCTTTGACATTTATGCTCTCATTGACTACAGTCAATTGTTGCAGTGTGGAATCAACTTGCTTTAGGGTGAGAGCGATTGAGGGTATTTACTTCTCAATCAATAATTTGTAGTTCATCTGTAGTTTAGCTTGAACCTTATGAATGCATTTTGCCTGTACATATAAAAAAGAGATACCACAGTAAAAATTTAAAGGGCTTATTAAGAATGAAATTAGCTCAAATAGATGCAAGTAGTTACACTACTGATCAGGCAAAAACAATGCTGGAGTGTGGGAGAAAATAAGCGGAGAAGGTCAAAGAATACTGTATACTTACAAAGGACTAGGAATGGGTGCTTCACTAAAAAGGTTAAAAATCACTGAGATATAACTTTGCATTGTAACCAGAATGTGAAGAAGACCCAGTTTTGTTGTCTGATTGCCTCTACAACCAGTAAAGGGCGGAAATGCGAAAACTTCATGCTGTTGTTCTAACAGAACCAGGCTATGATTTTGTCAAAAAACATCGATCATTTGTAGTCAGTGTTTTGATGGTGGACAGTTTTAGACAGTTTGTGATCTCTTATAGAATACATAACTTACAAGGTAATGGTAAGTGCAATAAAGACCAGTCAAAATTGATTTCATTCTCAGAAATTGATTTTGTAGCAGTTCAAAATAGCTACTTGTACGTGAAACATTGATTTATCAAATTTATCAAAGTTTGAAATTTCACAAAAGTTAGTAGTTTGGAAAGTGGCAGTTCAAAGAGTGGATGTTCATTCAAATGGGCAAGAAACTGGGATGCAGTTTGGGTAGAGGGTAAGGCCATATTATGTAAAGTTAGTCACTGTTTTAATTATCTAAGAACACAATTTGAGAAAAGTGCTGGCATTTGCAAACAAAGTAAGTGAATTACATTACAATAATGGACATCTGCTTGTTGTTTATAACAGCTTCAGATTAAATGTAATCTAAAAAAAAGTTAAATAATGTCATGTGTGACATTATGTTATGAAAATAACCCCCTTAAACAAATTAAATTAAATTAACAAACACTTTTGTAATTACTGTAAAAGTCTGATAAATAAGCATTCTTATTTGGTATTCATGTTCCTTTTATCCTGTTAAGATGCCAATTCTTGAAGATAATACATCAAAAGATGCATTTATAGCTTTAAAAGAGTTTACACACAGTTCATTGACACTTTAAGAATCTAGTGATAATTTCAGAATTTTATATTTAACTGTCTTTACCTTGCTCTACTTGCTTCCTTACTCCATGTGAATTATGTTATCAAGCATAGAAATCGTAAATCATTAAAATAAAAGGTGTTATCATGGATGGTTTCCTGTCCAATATGTTTTTAAAAATCTGTTGATATCTATATTTTATTTGTATTTAACTTTTAAGACAAAAATTGAAGCATTCATATTGTATTGAATGTATGCTAATATATAAGATTTTTAAGTATTTGAAATACTTTTGAAAAGTATTTGCATTTGAAGAAAATAAAAGTATATGCATTTGCATTGAAAATTGAAAAGTATTTGCATTTGCAAGTCTGCTTCAAGGACAACCCTTGACCCCTAAAATGACCTAACGAGCGATTTTTTTTGCAGTTCAGTAAATTACTTATAACTACAACACTTTTGGGGGGGGGGGGGGTGCTGTTGAGTATTTTACTTTAGTAATTTTAGCTTAGTTTCTTATGTCCTCAGTATTTTTCCTGCTATTGCAGATCTAAGTATATTGCTTATAACCCTAAAGTGACTGCATATACAGCATTGTACTAAAATATGTTGTTCAGCTACTTTCTCTGAACCTACAAGATGGTACTTGTTTTTGAGGTCTAACTTAATAGCTAATCAAGTAATAGCTTTTTTTGTGTTTAAAAGTGAGGGACACTAGTAAATGGCTTTTTCTTTGTAACCATTATAGTTACATTGTTTTTGCTAAATAAATTGTTCAGCTACTTTTTGATGATCTGTGTCATGGTAAATTTTCAGAGCTACTTTGATAGTTCAGCTTTCAGTAAATCACTCGTAACCCCATAACTATTGAATGTAGAACATTTTTGTGAAATTTATTGTTCACCTAATTTTTGATGATCAGTGTGATGTCATATTTTAAGAACTGTAGTTCAATAGCTACCTGAGTAATAGCTACTTTGATACTTCATCTTTGAGTAAATGACTTGTAACTAGAAAACTATTGAATTTAGAGTGTTTTTGTGAAACATATAGATCAACTACTTTCTGATGTTCTGTGTTGTGGCAAATATTCAAACCTGTAGCTACACATCTGCCTGAGTTATAGCTATTTTGATAGTTTGACATTGAGTCAGTTGCTTGAAACTTCAAAACTATTCAATTAAATTGAATCAATTTAGAGGGTTTTGTATCAAGTATAATGTTCAGCTACTTCTTGATGTTCTGTGTCATGACAAACTTTCAGAGCTGTAGTTGTACAAGCAACTGAATAACAGCTATTTTGCAAATAGTAAATTGCTTGTAACTTTTAAACTATTCAGATTAGAGTTTTTTCATCAAATATGTTGTTAAGCTACTTTTTCATGATCTGTGTAATGGCAGATTTTCAGAGCTATAGCTCCACAGCTAACTGAGTAATAGCTACATGGTGAGTAACTTGGGAGTCTATCTGAATAGCTAAGTAAGTAATAGCTACTTTCTGACTGTTCAGTAACTTTCATATAATGAGTAAAATCACTGTTGCATTTAGAGAATTTTGTATAAATATGTCATTCAGCTACTTTTAGGTCAGCTATAACATAGTAAAACTGCAGGCCTGTAGCCCATTGCACAGCTGAGTAATAGCTCTTTTGAGATTATCACTGTTGAGTAAATCAGTTATAACTTGAAAACTGTTACATTTAGAGTATTTATATCCCCAGACGAAAGTCGGGGATATATTGGATTCAGGTCCGTCGCGCCGCCGCCGCCGCCGTAGAAATTTCCTTGTGGACGCAATAACTCAAAAACAAATTAATATTTTTTTTTCAAACTTGGTACACATGTTAAGGGTGCCCAAAGGAAGATCCCTATTTTAAGGTGACCTTAAACTCCCAGTAAAAAAGAACTTATGGCCACCTTAAGGTCAGAAATTGCACTTTTGGCCAATTAGAGCCCTGTAGGTCACAAACTATGATGCTCAGCTGGCTGAAATTTTACCTGACAACACATTAATATGTTCTTAGTACATGTGCCGAAAATCATGACTTTAAGTTGAGGAGAAAATTGTGTTTGAGGCCCATAAATACCCCCACTTAGGGATTTTTTGCTATACTTTACACATATTTTGCCCTATAATTTGGAAGTGATAATTCTGATGAGTCTCAAACTGCGCTAGGTATAACTTTGATATGTAATCCTTGTCTGTAGAAAATTTTAGGGCTGTAGGTTTACCCAAAGGGGTCGACTTAAGGTCTCAAAAGTGCCCACAGAGACCCAATTTATGCACTTTTTGCCACTTTCAAGCACTGTAGCTTTCAAACTATGTCTCTCATCTAAGTTAAATATCATCTGGGAATATATCTATGTGTTTTCTTATATGTGCCCCAACATTTAGGCCTTTAATAGACAGTTAACCTGTGTATCAGGACCATAAACACCCACCCGAGTGACCCTTATAAGACATTTTTCACATCTTTTTCCCTGTAACTTGGAAATGGTAAGTCTGAGAAGTTTCAAACTGTATTAGATATATATTCTGTGTGTAATCTTAGTATGTAACAGATTTTAAGTCTGAAGCTTTAATTTTGAAGGTCAAATTGAGGTCTCTAAAAGGCTCCCAAAGACCCAATATTTGGACTTTTTGCTACTTTTAAGCCCTGTGACTGTCAAACTATGTGACTGATAGAGCTCAAATCCTATCTGAGAAGATATTAGTATGTTATTTTTATATGTGCCAAAAATTAAGGCTTTAAGAAGACATTTAACCTGTGTATGAGGACCATAAATCCCCACCCGAGTGACCATTTTTAGACATTTTTCACATATTTTTCCCTGTAACTTGGAAATGGTAAGTCTAAGAAGTTTCAAACTGTATTAGATGCATATTCTATGTGTAATCTTAGTATGTGACAAATTTTAAGTCTGAAGCTTTAATTTGAAGGCCACATTTAGGTCTCTAGAAGGCCCCATAAAGACCCAGTATTTGGACTTTTTGCCAATTTTAAGGCCTGTGACTGTTAAACTATGTGACTGATAGAGCTGAAATCTCATCTGGGAATACATTATTATGTTCTTTTTACATGTGCCAAAAATCAAGGCTTCAAGTAGACATTTAACCTGTGTATGAGGACCTTTAACACCCACCTGAGTGACCCTTTTAAGACATTTTTCACATATTTTGCTCTGTAACTTGGAAATGGTAAGTCTGAGAAGTTTCAAACTTTATTAGATACATATTCTATGTGTAATCTTAGTATGTAACAAATTTTAAGTCTGAAGCTTTAATTTGAAAGCCACATCGAGATCTCTAAAAGGCCCACAATGACCCAATATTTGGACTTTTTACCACCTTTAAGCCCTGTAACTGTTAAACTATATGATTGATGGAGCTGAAATCCCATCTGGGAATGCATTATTATGTCCTTTTTACATATGCCGAAAATCAAGGTTTTTAGTAGACATTTAACCTGTGTATGAGGGCCATAGACACTCGCCCAAGTGCCTTTTTTGACATTTTTTCCGTATTTTGCCCTGTTATTTGGAAATGCTTAGTGTGACAAGTCTTAAACTGTATTATATATGATTTTTGTTTGTTATGTATGTCCCCCCAAAAAGTTTCAGATCTGTAGTTTAATTGCTAAGGTCTCTTTAACAATTGTAAAATGCCCACAGAAACCCAATTTATGGATATTATGCCACTTTAAAGCCCAGTAACTGTCAAACTATGTGGGTTATAGAGCTGAAATCTTTGAATTTTTAAAAGGAAATGCCTGTCTATTTAAATTTTGAATATTAATAATGTTATGGCTATCTTAGTCTTTTAAGAACTTATTTTTGTGTGTTATACCTCTGCTTGCTGAGTTTTTCACTTTTTAAAATGAAACTGGTGAAACATATTGAAGTAGACAAAATGGACACTTTAAGTGAGCTTTAAGTCCCAATATTAATGAAATTATATCCTTATGTAGTAAAACTAGGGGATTTTTAACCCTCAACTAGCCCAGTTTTATTCAACTTGCCTCAGTTAATTTTGGCACAGCTCCTACAGTTATGAACTCATTTCAGTTGATAATCACATACTTAAAATTCTCAATTCTTTTTGTATTTGAGTACCCCTTTTATATAGATTGTTTGTTTACCATTTATGCTCAACCCACATCCCCCACCCGGATTCCCCCCACCCACCTCTGGGACCTCCAGCTATATTGAGTGACACTAAATAAACAAAGGTATTTAATGATATCAGATGAGAAACAAAGAACTCAATGGGGTTGCAGATCTTGTGTAATAGTGAGAGAGGTGTGGAGAAGGGGAGAGGGGTGGGGGTGGGAGGTGGTGGGCTTCATTACATATAACACAAAGGGGAGTCAGAACTGAGATTGTGTCACATATTTAGGTTGCATATATATGGACCACATATATAGGTATAGAGGAAATGAATAACTGAAAACAATTTGCAAATTCTAAAAATAATATAATAAAATAATAATATAAATAATTTTTTTTTAAATAATATTTTATTTGTGAACAAATATAGAAACAGATATGCGCTTTTGGGATTATGAATTTTAGAATGGACATTGAATCATCAATCATTTAAATACTTTGAAGGAAGATTGAAAAATATGATGAGTTGAGTTAAAAATAATATTTTATTTGTCAACAAATATAGAAACAGATATGCTCTTTTGGGATTATTATTTTAGAATGGACATTCAATCATCAATCATTTAAATACTTTGAAAATAGGTTTAGAGTTATCATTGCAGGAAGATTGAAAATATAATTTGAGTTATGTATTCGGCGTCTGGGGATACACCATCTTCCTTGGGGAGATATAAACAGAGTAGATTGATGTGCTGAAGTTCATATAATAATGGGTAATTATGTTTTAAAAAATTCCCGATCAAAACCTGTGGCGTGAGTGATGACCTGTCTGGGGATATGTTGGCGCCGAGTTGGCCCAATCTAGTTTCTTTATATATGTTATTATCTCCCGCCCGGCTCGCCGGTGGGAGATTATAATTTGCACCATGTGTATGCATATGTGTGTGCGTGCGTGGGTCATGCAGTTTTCTCTGAAACTACTACAGTTACACATTTTTGGTAAATTACTTGTCCTAATGAATTTTTACACTCTTCAAAATGTTTTTGGTTTGGTGAACTTTGGCCTATGTTTGAGTAATAGCACTTTTACCTAATATAATTATATGGCTTATAACTCTCAAACTATTGCATTTAGAGTATTTTCTTGCAATATGTTGTTCAGCTACTTTCTCCACAGCTACAACATGGTCAGTAGTTTGCAACTGTATCTCCATAGCTAAGTGAGTAATAGCTACTTTGTCAATTTTTAATGATAACCATGATGAGTAAATGGCTTATATCTTCAAAAGTATTGCAGCTACACAATTTCTCTCAAATATGTTGTTCATCTACTTTTTTGTGAACTGTAACATATTTAAGTTTCACAACTGTTGCTCAATGTACAAGTGAGTAATGGCTACTTTATTGCTACTTTTAGTGAAAATGGGAAAATCACAAATATCTCGCAAACCGTAAGAGATAGAGCCATTTCGAGTGAATTTTTGACCCACAGGATGGTACAACAATGTCCTATGCTAAGGGGATTGGTGAGCTTTGGCCTACTTTTGAGTGAGTAATAGCACTTTTACCTAATGTAATTATATGGCTTATAACTCTCAAACTATTGCATTTAGAGTATTTTGTTCCAATATGTTGTTCAGCTACTTTCTCCACAGCTACAACATGGTCAGTAGTTTGGAAGTGTATCTCCATAGCTAAGTGAGTAATAGTTACTTTGTCACTTTTTAATGATAACCATAATGAGTAAATGGCTTATATCTTCAAAAGTATTGCAGCTATATAATTTCTCTCAAATATGTTGTTCATCTACTTTTTTGTGAAATGTAACATTTTGAAGTTTTCCAACTGTTGCTCAATGCACAAGTGAGTAGTGGCTACTTTATTGCTACTTTTAGTGAAAATGTGAAAAATCACAAATATCTCACAAACCATAAGAGCAAAATGAGTAAATGCTAATTGTCTGTAAAAGTATTGCAGATACCAAATTTTTATCAAATAACTCATTCATCTACTTTTCGGAGAGCTTTCACATGGTGAAGTTTCAGACCTGTAGATAATTACTCACCTACTCAAAATGAGTAAATGCGAATTATCTCTTAAAAGTATTGCGGATAGCGAATTTTTCTCAAATAACTCATTCATCTACTTTTGGAAGAGCTTTCACGTGGCGAAGTTTCAGACCCATAGCTAATTACTCACCTACTCAAAATGAGTAAATGCGAATTATCTCTAAAAGTATTGCAGATAGCCAATTATTCTCAAATAATTCATCTACTTTTGGGAGAGCTTTCACTTGGTGAAGTTTCAGATCTGTAGCTAATTATTCACCTACTCAAAATGAGTAAATGCTAATTATCTGTAAAAGTATTGCGGATACCCAATTTTTATCAAATAACTCATTCATCTACTTTTGGCAGAGCTTTCACATGATGAAGTTCCACACCCGTAGATAATTACTCACCTACTCAAAATGAGTAAATGCGAATTATCTCTTAAAAGTATTGCAGATAGCCAATTTTTCTCAATAACTCATTCACCTACTTTTGGAACAGCTTTCACATGGCGAAGTTTCAGACCCATACTGCTAATTACTCACCTACTCAAAATGAGTAAATGCTAGTTATCTCTAAAAGTATTGCAGATAGCCAATTTTTCTCAAAAACTCATTCACCTACTTTTGGGAGAGCTTTCACTTGGTGGAGTTTCAGGCCCGAAGTTAATTATTCACCTTCTCAAAATGAGTAAATGCTAGTTATCTCTAAAAGTATTGCGGATACCCAATTTTTATCAAATAACTCATTCATCGACTTTTGGGAGAGCTTTCACATGGTGAAGTTCCAGACCCGTAGGTAATTACTCATACTCACCTACTCAAAATGAGTAAATGTGAATTATCTCTAAAAGTATTGCAGATAGCCAATTTTTCTCAAATAACTCATTCATCTAGTTTTGGGAGAGCTTTCACATGGCGAAGTTTCAGACCCGTAGATAATTACTCACCTACTCAAAATGAGTAAATGCAAATTATCTCTTAAAAGTATTGCAGATAGCCAATTTTTCTCAAATAACTCATTCACCTACTTTTGGAAGAGATTTCACATGGTGAAGTTTCAGACCCATAGGTAATTACTCACCTACTCAAAATGAGTAAATGCGAATTATCTCTAAAAGTTTTACAGATAGCCAATTTTTCTCGAATAACTCATTCATCTACTTTTGGGAGAGCTTTCACTTGGTGAAGTTTCAGACCTGTAGCTAATTATTCACCTACTCAAAATGAGTAAATGCGAATTATCTCTAAAAGTATTGCAGATAGCCAATTTTTCTCAAATAACTCATTCACCTACTTTTGGGAGAGTTTTCACTTGGTGAAGTTTCAGACCCGTAGCTAATTATATATGCTACGTTTAGTGAAAATGTGAAAAATCACAAATATCTCACAAACCATAAGAGATAGAGCAATTTAGAGTGAATTTTTGAGCCACAGGGTAGTACAACGGTATCCTATGCTGTTTGGTGAACTTTGGCCTACTTTTGACTGAGTGATAGCACTTTTACCTAATATAACTATATGGCTTATAACTCTCAAACTATTGCATTTAGAGTATTTTGTTCCATATGTTATTCAACTACTTTCTCCACAGCTATAACATGGTCAGTAGTTTGGAAGTTTATCTCCATAGCTAAGTGAGTAATAGCTACTTTGTCAATTTTTAATGATAACCGTAATGAGTAAATGGCTTATATCTTCAAAAGTATTGCAGCTACACAATTTTTCTCATATATGTTGTTCATCTATTTTTTACCCGACAGCCCATGGTGTCCGGATGGGTGGGTGGGCAGGCAGGTGGCGGGAAAAAGTTTGTCCAGACTGTGTCTCACCAACCGTAAGGTGTAGGGAGTTGGTACTTGGTAGGGACATTCATTAGGATGTGTAGGTGTGCAACGTCATGGTCTGATCCTGATTTGACCTTTGACCTTGCTGCAGAGACCTTGAGTTTGAAGATGTTGTCCAAGCTATATCTCGGAAACTGTAAGGAGTAGGAAGTTGATATTTGGTAGGAACATTGGTTAGGGGATGTAGGTGTGCAATGTCATGGTCTGACCTTGATTTCACCTTTGACCTGGCCGTAGTGACCTCGACCTATAAAATCCTGTCTGGGCTCTATCTCGGAAACCGTAAGGTGTAGGAAGTTGATACTTAGAAGGGAAAAAGGAGGACAGTGTGCAATGTCATGGTCTGACCTTGATTTGACCTTACTGTAGTGACCTTGACCTATAAAATCATGTTCGGGCTATATCTCGGAAACCGTAAGGTGTAGGAAGTTGATACTTGGTAGGGACATTGGTTAGTGGGTGTAGGTGTGCAATGTCATGGCCTGACCTTTATTTGATCTTTGACCTTGCTGTAGCGACCTTGACCTAAAAATCTTGTCCGGGCTATATCTCGGAAACTGTAAGGTGTAGGAAGTTGATACTTGGTAGGGACATTGGTTAGGGGGTGAAGGTGTGCGACGTCATGGTCTGACCTTGATTTGACCTTGCTGTAGTGACCTAGGCCTATAAACTATTGTCCGGACTATATCTCGGAAACTGTAAGGTGTAGGAAGTTGATACTTGGTAGGGACATTGGTTAGGGGGTGAAGGTGTGCGACGTCATGGTCTGACCTTGATTTGACCTTGCTGTAGTGACCTCGGCCTATAAACTATTGTCCGGACTATATCTCGGAAACTGTAAGGTGTAGGAAGTTGATACTTGGTAGGGACATTGGTTAGGGGGTGTAGGTGTGCGAAATCATGGTCTGACCTTGATTTGCCCATTGCCCTTGCTGTAGTGACCTTGACCTATAAAATCATTGTGAATATCTCGGAAAAGGTATTTCTTCCCCTTTAATGCTCGGCGGGAGATACACACCGTGGCAGTGGTTTTGTTCATCTACTTTTGGATCAGTTGTAACATAGTGAAATGGCAGAGCTATAGCTCATGGCATAGCTGAGTAATAGCTACTTTGAGGTTATCATTATTGAATAAATCAGTTGTAACACTACAGCTATTGCTTTTAGAGAATTTTGTATAAATGTTATCCAGCTACTTTTGGGTCAGCTATAACATAGTAAAATTGTAGACCAGTGGCTCATTGCATAGATGAGCAATAGCTACTTTGAGGTTCTCACTGTTGAGTAAATCAGTTATAACTTGAAAACTATTGCATTTAGAATATTTTGTTTTAATATGTTATTCACCTACTTATGGGTCAGTTATAACATAGTAAAATTGTAGACCTATAGCTCATGTCACAGCTAAGCAATAGGTACTTTGAGGATATCATTGTTAAGTAAATCAGTTGTAACGCGAAAACTATTGCTTTTATAGAATTTTGTTTAAATATGTTATTCAGCTACTTTTGGGTCAGCTTCAATACAGTAAAATTGTAGACTTGTAGTTTATTGTATAGCTGAGCAATAGCTACTTTCAGGTTCTGACTGTTGAGTAAATCTGTTATAACCTGAAAACGATTGCAGTTAGAGTGTTTTCTTTTAAATATGTTATTTACCAACTTTTGGGTCAGCTATAATGTATGGAAATGGCAGACCTGTTGCCCATGGCATAGCTGAGCAATAGCTACTTTGAGGTTATCATTATTGAGTAAATCAGTTGTAACATGAAAACTATTGCTTTGAGAGAATTTTGTATGAATATGTTATTGAGTTACTTTTTGATCAGCCATAACATAATAAAATTGCAGACCTATAGCTCGTTGCATAGCTGAGTAATAGCTACCTTGAGGTTATCACTTTTGAGTAAATCAGTTATAACTTGAAAACTATTGCATTTAGAGTTTTTATGTCAGCTGACTGACAAGTCGTCATTTAGAGTTTTTATGTCAGCTGACTGACTATGTCGTCACTCTGCGGCGTGGGCGTCCGCGTCCGCGTGAACAACTTCTCCTCCAAAACTACAAGGCCTAGAGACGTGCTGTTTTTTTTTAAAAGATACCTTATCTATCGAGGATGAAAAATTGTTCAAGGCATGCAAATCTGTCTGTTCGTCTGTTTGCTAGAGACATTACAAGGGGGGTACCCCCACCAAAAGTGTGAAAATTTCAACACTTAATCACAATTTTCTCAGTGACTATTGCAGGGATTTCTCTCATATCTTGCATATATGTACTAGGCCACAGGTAGATTCTCTTGTGTGAGTATGAGACCTGGATCTGTCTTACTTTTTTTTAAATAAATTTTTTTAATAATTTTTAATGCATTAAAATTCATGAAATCATGCACAAAATCATTCATAACTTGAAAAGTGTTGCATTTAGAGCATTTTGTTAAAATATGTTATTCAGCTACTTTTTTCATAGCTACAATATGGTGAGTAAGTTGGGTGCCTGTCTCAATAGCTAAGTGAGTAATAGCTACTTTTGGGCTTTTCAGTAACTTCCATCATGAGTAAAATCACTTGTAACTTAAAAACTATTGCATTTAGAGAATTTCGTATAAATATGTTATTCAGCTACTTTTGGGTCAGCTATAACATAGTAAAATTTTAGACCTGTAGCTCATGGCATAGCTGAGTAATAGCTACTTTTAGGTTATCACTGTTGAGTAAATCGCTTATAACTTGAAAACTATTGCATTTAGAGAATTTCGTATAAATATGTTATTCAGCTACTTTTGGGTCAGCTATAACATAGTAAAATTTCAGACCTGTAGCTCATGGCATAGCTGAGTAATAGCTACTTTTAGGTTATCACTGTTGAGTAAATCGCTTATAACTTGGAAACTATTGCATTTACAGTATTTTGTTTCAATATGTTATTCACCTATTTTGGGATCAGCTATAACATAGTGAAGTTTCAGATCTGTGGCTCATTGCATAGCTGAGTAATAGCTACTTTGAAGTTCTCACTATTGAGTAAATCACTTGTAACTTAAAACCTATTGCATTTAGAGAATTTCGTATAAATATGTTATTCAGCTACTTTTGGGCCAGCTATAACATAGTGAAATTTCAGATCTGTAGGTCATGGCATAGCTGAGTAATAGCTACTTTAAAGTTCTCACTGTTGAGTAAATCAGTTGTAATTGGAAAACTATTGCATTTAGAGAATTTCGTATAAATATGTTATTCAGCTACTTTTGGGTCAGCTATAACATAGTAAAATTTCAGACCTGTAGCTCATGGCATAGCTGAGTAATAGCTACTTTTAGGTCATCACTATTGAGTAAATCAGTTGTAACTTGAAAACTATTGCATTTACAGTATTTTGCTTAAATATGTTGTTCACCTACTTTTGGGTCAGCTATAACATAGTAAAATTTCAGACCTGTAGCTCATTGCATAGCTGAGTAATAACTACTTTGAGGTCATCACTATTGAGTAAATCAGTTGTAACTTGAAAACTATTGCATGTACAGTATTTTGTTTAAATATGTTGTTCACCTACTTTTGGGTCAGCTATAACATAGTAAAATTTCAGACCTGTAGCTCATGGCATAGCCGAGTAATAGCTACTTTTAGGTCATCACTATTGAGTAAATCAGTTGTAACTTCAAAACTATTGCATTTACAGTATTTTGCTTAAATATGTTGTTCACCTACTTTTGGGTCAGCTATAACATAGTAAAATTTCAGACCTGTAGCTCATTGCATAGCTGAGTAATAACTACTTTGAGGTTCTCACTATTGAGTAAATCAGCTGTAATTGCAAAACTATTGCATTTAGAGAATTTAGTATAAATATGTTATTCAGCTACTTTTGGGTCAGCTATAACATAGTAAAATTTCAGACCTGTAGCTCATGGCATAGCTGAGTAATAGCTACTTTTAGGTCATCACTATTGAGTAAATCAGTTGTAACTTGAAAACTATTGCATGTACAGTATTTTGCTTAAATATGTTGTTCACCTACTTTTGGTTCAGCTATAACATAGTAAAATTTCAGACCTGTAGCTCATGGTATAGCTGAGTAATAGCTACTTTGAGGTTATCACTGTTGAGTAAATCACTTATAACTTGGAAATTATTGCATTTAGAGTATTTTGTTTCAATATGTTATTCACCTATTTTGGGGTCAGCTATAACATAGTGAAGTTCCAGACCTGTGACTCATTGCATAGCTGAGTAATAGCTACTTTGAAGTTCTCAATGTTGAGCAAATCACTTATAATTTGAAAACTATTGCATTTAGAGAATTTAGTATAAATATGTTATTCAGCTACTTTTGGTTCAGCTATAACATAGTAAAATTTAAGACCTGTAGGTCATGGCATAGGTGAGTAATAGCTACTTTTAGGTTATCACTGTTGAGTAAATCACTTATAACTTGAAAACTATTGCATTTAGAGTATTTTGTTTCATATGTTATTCACCTATTTTGGGGTCAGCTATAACATAGTGAAGTTTCAGACCTGTGGCTCATTTCATAGCTGAGTAATAGCTACTTTGAAGTTCTCACTGTTGAGTAAATCAGTTATAATTGGAAAACTATTGCATTTACAGAAATTTGTGCAAATATGTTATTCAGCTACTTTTGGGTCAGCTATAACATAGTGAAATTATAGACCTATAACTCATGGCACAACTGAGCAATAGCTATTGTCAGGTACTGACTGTTGAGTAAATCAGCTATAACTTGAAAAATATTGCATTTGGAGTATTTTGTTAAAATATATTGTTCACCTACTTTTGGGTCAGCTATAACATAGTGAAATTACAGACCTATAGCTCATGGCATAGCGGAGCAATAGCTATTTTCAGGTTCTCACTATTGAGTAAATCAGTTGTAGCTTGAAAACTATTGCATTTACAGTAGTTTGCTTAAATATGTTGTTCACCTACTTTTGGGTTAGCTATAACATAGTAAAATTTCAGACATGTAGCTCATTGCATAGCTGAGTAATGGCTACTTTTAGGTTATCACTGTTGAGTAAATCACTTATAACTTGAAAACTATTGCATTTAGAGTATTTTGTTTCAATATGTTATTCACCTATTTTGGGGTCAGCTATAACATAGTGAAATTGCAGACCTCTATGTCATGGCATAGCTGAGCAATAGCTACTTTCAGGTTCTCACTGTTGAGTAAATCATTGTATCCACTGGATAGCCGCAGTGTGTAGAGAGAGATTTCACCATTACTGCTCTGATGAAAAAAAATATTATAGCTAGCTTTCTTAAGTTTGCAGTATATATTAATAACCATAAAATGTTGTCTGGGAATATTTTTGGCCTCATTTTGAGAAACAAGATGGCCGCCACAGGTGTTTTTTGTTAGTCATGAAAAGTGCTTATATCTCCCTTATTATTGATCCTAGAGGTTTGGGATGATAAACCAACCTGTAGGAAATCATGGGGTGGGAATCTTTTGGTGTGGTCAGATTTGACCTTCAATGACCCCTCCTTCAAGGTCAAACAAGGATAGCCAAACTTAAAAGTGCTTATAACTCGCTTATTATTGGTCCCAGAGGTTTGGGATGGTAAACAGACAGGAAATCATGGGCTGTGAATCTGTTGATATGGTCCGATTTGACCTTGGAACCCTCCTTCAAGGTCAAATGAGGATAGCAAAAATTGAAAGTGCCTACAACTCGCTTATTATTGGTGACAGAGATTTGGGATGGTAAACCATCCCATAGGAAATCATTGGCTCGGAATCTTTTGGTATGGTCAGATTTGACCTTTGGACCCCTCCTTCAAGGTCAAATGAGGACAGCCAATCTTAAAAGTGCTTATAACTCATTTATAATTGGTCCTAGAGGTTTGGAATGGTGAACCATAGGAAATGATGGGCTGGGAATGTATTTGTGTGGTTAGATTTGACCTTGGACCCCTTCTTCAAGGTCGAACGAGGATATTGCATTTGTAGTATTTCTTTAAATATGTTTTAACCTATTTTTTACACTTAAACAATTACCTTGTTATTTTCCTTCATAATACCATTTACAGGGCACAACTTTTTTATCCTTTTCTTCTGTCAGCTTCGGAATTTCTTTCGAACTTGCTGTTCAGTTACCATTTACTGTATTTCTGTACAGCCCTTTTCCTGATAATTATTCTGTCCTCTAATCACCTTCACAAATCAAAAACACTCAGTCAGCTGACACAGTGCCCGTTCACGGGCACTCTCCTCTTGTTTGTTTAAATATGTCATTCATCTACGTTTGGATCAACTATAACATAGTGAAATTGCAGAATTGTAGCTCATTGTAAAGCTGAGCAATAGCTACTTTGAGGTTCTCACTGTTGAGTAAATCATTTATAACTTGAAAGCTATTACATTTAAAGTATTTTGTTTAAATATATTATTCACCTACTTCTGGTCAGCTATAACATAGTGAATTTACAGACCTGTAGCTCATTGCATAGCTGAGCAATAGCTACTTTGATGTTATCATTATTGAGTAAATCAGTTGTAACACGAAAACTATTGCATTTCGAGAATTTTGTTGAAATATATTATTCGTGTACTTATGGGTCAGCTATAAGATAGTGGAATTGCAGACCTGTAGCTCATTGGATAGCTGAGCAATAACTACTTTCAGGTTTTCAATGTTGAGTAAATCACTTGTAACTTGAATACTACTATATTTAGAGGATTTTCTTTAAATATGTTATTCACTTACTTTTGGGTCAGATATAACATGGTAAAAATTCAGACCTGTAGCTCCTTGCATAGCTGAGCAAAAGCTATTTGAGGTTCTCATTATCTCCCGCCAGGCTTTAGCCCGGGAGGGAGATTATAAAATGCATCCTGTGCATGCGTGCGTGTGTGCGTTAGTGTGTCACGCAGATTTCTCCAAAACTGCTACAGCTACAGATTTTTTTGTAAATTGTCCTAATGAATTTTTATGCCCTTGAAAATTTTTTTGGTTTTGTGGACTTAGGACTAAAGATAAGTGAGTAATAGCAATTTTAGCTACTTTGAGTACAGGACTCATAACTCAAAAAGTATTGCAGTTAGAGTTTTTTCTTGAAATATGTTGTTCAGCTACTTTGTCCTTAGCTATAAGATGGTACATAGTTTGGGGTTCTATTGCATGCCATAAGTGACTAATAGCTATTTTCTCATTTGTAGCTAAATAACAAAAGAAGTAAATGTCAAATATCTTCAAAAGTATTAAAGTTAGGGAAATCTTTTCAAATATGTTGTTCATCTACTTTTTGGTAAGCTATCACATGGTAAAGTTTCAGAGCTGTCCCACATTGTACAGCTGAGAAATAGCTACTTTAACATTCTTACCATTGAGTACACCCTTTGTAACTCCAAAACTCTTGCAGTTACAGTATTTTCCTAAAGTATGTTGTTCAGCTACTTTGTTCTTAACTATAAGATGACATATAGTTTGGAGTTTCATAGTATGCCATAAGTGAGTAATAGCTATTTTGTTATTTGTAGCGAAATAATGACAGAGGTAAATGTGAAATATCTTAAAAAGTATTAAAGTTAGGCTAATCTTTTCAAAGATGTTGTTCATATGTCTCAAAAGGTAAAAGGAAGAAATGGTTCAATTTTGGGAGTGATCCAGATCACTATCTGATATCTTCTGGATCCATCAAATGTTATTTTTAAAGACATAACTCAAAAACTTACGGACAGATTTCGATGAAATTTTCAAGATATGTCTGAAATGGTAAAAGGAAGTAATTTTCAATTTTGGGAGTGATCCGGATCACTATCTGGATCTTCTGGATCCAAGGACGGATTTCAATGAAATTTTCAAGATATGTCTGAAAAGGAAGAAATGATTCAATTTTTAGAGTGATCTGGATCACTATCTGGATCTTCTGGATCCATGAAATGTAATTTTTAAAGACAGGTAACTCAAAACTTATGGACGGATTTCGATGAAATTTTCAGGATATGTCTGAAAAGGTAAAAGGAAGAAATGATTCAATTTTTGGAGTGATCCAGAACACTATCTGGATCTTTTGGATCCACGAAATGTAATTTTTAAAGATATGTAACTCAAAAACTTATGGACAGATTTCGATGAAATTTTCAGGATATGTCTGGAAAGGTGAAAGGAAGAAATGATTCAATTTTGGGAGTGATCCGGATCACTATCTGGATCCTCTGGATCAATGAAATGTATTTTTTAAAGACAGATAACTCAAAAACTTATGGACGGGTTTCGATGACATTTTCAGTATATGTCTGAAAAGGTAAAAGGAAAAATTGATTCAATTTTTGGAGTGATCCAGATGACTGTCTGGATCTTCTGGATCCATGAAATGTGATTTTTAAAGACAGATAACTCAAAAACGTATGGATGGATTTTGATGAAATTTTCAGGATATGTCTGGAAAGGTAAAAGGAAGAAATGGTTCAATTTTTGGAGTGATCCTTATCACTATCTGGATCTTCTGGATCCATGAAATATAATTTTCATTGCGTTAATACATCTTACCTAACAGACGATAGCTATTGTCCGGCGCCAGCCGGTCCCGCCAAACGCCAGAAAAAGACGTCCTGAGTTTCACCTCCGGCCGGACCGGTACACTCCAATCCACTCGCCAGGTGGCCTAGTTCCTGCTTTATTCGCCAGAGGGACGTGACGTCATAGCATCTTTTTCGTTTGGCGCGATTTGAAAAGTTGTATTTTTTCTGAGAACTCTTTGCATTTGTGGATATTTCTTCTCATTTTATTTGTGTGTACCTGAAGTTTTGTCATCGGATATTCACATCATCATGGCATCTCCAGGACAAAGGAAAGGAGCCTGCGGGCATATTATGGCGTCTTTTGACCGCCATTCACGTTGTGCTAGATGCAGGGACAAGAGTTTAGGGGAGGACCCTTGTGTGTTGAAACTGCCCTGTGAGTATTGCGAAGTTCTAACACCAGAACAGGTTATTCAGTTGGCTACACCAACTTATAAACTACGTAAGGAAAAATCAAAGGGGAAAGACACTCTCATTGATCCTTCTACTGTTACTGTGGTGGCTCAAGTCGAATCTCAGGAGTCTGAACCCGTTGTTCCTCCCCTCAATACTTCCGGAGACCTTACTCTTCCTCAACCTAACTTCCGTAAGGAACTTCAGGAAATGGATGAGAAATGGGCTGTACGCATGGCTCGTTTAGAAGCACTATTAACCATTGGACCACGTCCTTCTTCTCAGCCATCTTTCTCACCGGTGAAGGCACCGGTCGCTCACAAACCTCCATCCGGAGTATTGTCTTCTAACCCTTTCCTACCACCATCTGTTCCTTCCGGCCAGGCCGGTCCGGCCTTTGGTCCGGATAGAACTCACACTGTGACGGCTACTACTTCTTCACCTGTGGACATGGTATCTCCACTGGAGAATTTGTACCAGGACCCGGAACCGGTTTTTGCTGAGCCTGCTTCTTCCGGCCCGGTGTCCTCATTTGAACAGTGCACTGAAACTCTTCCGGCATCTACCCGGGAATTTACTCAACCGGAACCAACAGAAGAAGGGGAATTGTCAGAACTGGAAGATCATCCAGACATTGTTGACACGGAGACTGACCGGGCGATAAGTGAAGATCAGAACTATCGTGAAACTGTCAGAGGAGTCAGAGCCTTCATGGGTTGGTCTCACATCCCAGATCTGGAATACTCCCCGGCTACTCGTGCTGATAATCCTTGGGTTGGTCACAGGTCTCAGCCGGTAGGAAAAGTCTCTGTCCTTCTTCCACCGGAAGACTGGTTGTGCAAGAAATTAGAGAACCTTAATCTTGTGCTCATAGAGGGATACCCATCCAAATCTTCAGAGCCTGGAGGGTTGCATATGGACCAATATCTCCGCCCCCCCAAATCTCAAAGTAGATGGTACGGGATTCACCCGGCCGAACCTAAAGACTTTACCAGACCGGGAAAGTATGTTACTACATGGCCCAATGATGCCGCAAAGTTGAACAATGCCTTTACAAGAATTGCCAAGTCTTCTTCTGTTTCAGCTCAACCGCCTTCACGCCCCATTGCCCAGGATACCCTCAGGAAGTGGGAGAAGGCGGCTAAGGAAACGAGTTATATATGCAACCAGTCCGCTGGATTCAACCGTTGCATTACCAAGATACAAGACAGTGTCCAAGAGCAACTTAAGATTTTACAAACAGAATTAGGAAAGGGTAAATCTTCTAGCAAGGCTCAGTCAGCATTGGATGAGTTGCATTACCTAACCTCATTCAATCAAAATGTGAGTTTTGCGGTAGGAAAATCTCTTCAACATCTCTCGGACTTCACCTTTGTCCAGATGGCCAATTTGACCTTAGTCCGCAGAGACTCATATTTGGAGCATTTGAAAACAGGAGTGAAACCAGACACGTTTTCCGCCTTGAGAAATTGCCCTCTGAACACTCACGCTTTGTTTCCAGATGCGGTCATCCGCAAAGCGGAAGATGAGATTCAACAATTTGAAACCATAAAGCGTACCAACCAGCCCGGTCCGGGCCGCGGTGGGTTCGCCGGTAACCATAAAAAGCAAAATAGATTCCAACCCTACCCCACTAACTGGAAGCAAGGACAGGAATCTACTCAGACCGGTGCTTCCGCAGGAAAAGACATACCCGCATGGAAGTCCTTTGGGGGACGTGGCAGGTCTAGAGGCAGAGGAAGGGGAGGTCAGCCCGGTCGCGGCACCCGCCCTCCTAGGGATCAAGGGCAGTATAAATGACAATTATTGTGTTCCAAACCCGGTGCTGGTGGCCCGGTCAAAGATAAATGTCATAAATGTAATAGAACAAAACTTTTGTGTGTCTGTTCAACAACCTGTGTTTTGTCCTGTTGCCAGTCCTGTACCTTTTGTCGTAAAAAGAGGGCAGTCACAAAAGAAAGACACAAGTCCCTCGTCAAGAGTGAAGCAAGAAATAAAGTTTGTCAAAGATGCTTTTTCTGTAGATCATTGCGTTTTTGCCCCCATTGCTCAAAATGTCCTCAATGTTGTCAATGCTCATCTGATAGGGGGACGTCTCCAAAAATTTTGGCAGAAGTGGTCCCTCCTAGGTTCAAACCCGAGAGTAGTGTCCATTTTGAAGGACGGCTACATTCTCCCGTTCAAAATCAGACCCCCACTAGTAAGGGACCCCCTAATAGTCAGTGGTTATGCAAACCCCCTCAGGAACCTCTACCTGAAGGAGGCTTTGCAAGCCTTACTACAAAAGGAGGCAGTAGAGATGGTAAGGGTTCGGACATCTCTAGCCTTCTTCAACCGACTGTTCATAGTCCCAAAACCAAACCAAAGGTGGCGACCAGTCTTGGACCTCAGTGCTCTAAACAAATTTTTGAGCGTAAAAACATTCAAAATGGAAACCCCGGAAACAATTCGGATCTCACTGCAACAGGGAGAATGGGTGACATCGCTGGATTTCAGCGACGCCTATTTCCACATACCAGTCCATGTGAAGTCCAGGAAATATCTCAGGTTCCATTTCCAAGGTCAGTCCTATCAGTTCCGGGCTCTTCCCTTTGGCCTCTCCACAGCTCCCATGGAGTTCACTTGTGTGGTCAAAGAGGTGAAGCTAATGGCTCAATCCCGGGGTATAAGGATCCACCAGTACCTAGACGACTGGTTGATTCGAGCCCCTACCAAAGAGTCCTGCCACCAGAGCACGCAATCCCTCCTCGCCCTTTGCCAGGAATTGGGTTGGATAATCAACGTACAAAAGTCGGAACTAGAACCCAAACAGATTTTCGAGTTCGTGGGTTACAAGTACGACCTCTCTCAGGGGCTGGTTCTACCGACCCAGAGCCGGTGGGAATCAATCCTTCAGAAGTTAGGAGCCATCCTATCCAAACCAAGTTGCCGAGTCAGGAACTTCATGTCCCTGATAGGCCTACTTACAGCGACGGAAAAACAGGTTCCCCTAGGGAGACTCCACATGAGACCCATTCAGTGGCACCTAAAACGGCATTGGAGAGTTCCGGAATCCCTAGAAAAGGAGATTCCTGTACCAAGATCACTTCACCCGCACCTTCTATGGTGGACCAAGGAGACAAATGTCTTAACAGGACAACCTTTACATCCCTTGAGTCATGCCGTTCAGATCTTTACCGACGCCTCAAAAGAAGGCTGGGGTGCTCATTTAGGAGACGTCACAGCAAGAGGCGATTGGTCAGTTCCAGAAAGTCATCTTCACATAAATTTCCTGGAACTAAAAGCGGTCCTACTGGCCTTGAAAAGGTTCCAATCACTGGTACAAGGCAAAGTAGTTCTGGTGGCCACAGACAACACCACGGTTGTGGCATACATCAACAAGGAAGGAGGTATGAGGTCAGGCTCACTTTGTGCCCTTCTATGGCGACTCCTATGTTGGTGCAATCTGAGACAGGTAGTCCTACGGGCCAGGCACATACCTGGGCGTCTGAATGTAATTGCAGACAAATTGTCTCGTCAAGGCCAAGTCATTCAGACAGAATGGTCCCTTCAACGGGAGGTCTTCGACCTCCTGACTCAGACCTGGCACCTCCCCCAGGTAGACATGTTTGCAACGAAGTACAATTGCAAACTGGACCAGTATGTGTCTCCAGTACCGGACCCCAGGGCTTGGGCAGTGGACGCCCTGACAGTCTCTTGGGAAAACCTGGACATGTATATCTTTCCCCCAGTATCTTTACTGGGCAAGGTGGTCAGCAAACTGTCGGACCATCTTTACAAGAGAGTGATCCTAATAGCTCCGGGTTGGCCCAACATGCCATGGTTCTGGGACCTGGTGGAACTGTCGTCTCAGATCCCTCTTTGCCTACCCAACCATCCCGACCTAGTGACGCAGCCATTCAACAGGGCACGTCACAGGAATCTGACCAACCTAAACCTACACGCCTGGCTCCTAGAGCCGAGGCTATCAAGGAGCAAGGCTTCTCTAGCCCAGTGGCGTCACGAATTGAGGCTCCTCAAAGAAGTTCAACCAGAACAGTCTATGAGGCAAAGTGGGCCGTTTTTGTCAGATGGTGTGAAGCAAGTCAGGTGGACTTCAGGTCTCCATCTGTCAAACAGATAGCAGATTTTCTCCTGCATCTTTTCCAGGAGAGGAATCTCCAACCCAGTACCATTGATGGTTACAGATCAGCCATTGCAGACAAATTGGGCAATTCTTCTTTGAATGTGAGTAAAGATGAAAACCTAACTCGCCTGTTGGACAGTTTTCATAGAGATAGACCAAAGGGTAGAAGAGGAATTCCTTCATGGAATCTCTCTCTGGTTTTACATCAGCTCACCAAAGCTCCATTTGAGCCTCTCAGAAAGGCTTCATTAAAACATCTGACCTTTAAAACGGTGTTTCTCCTCGCTCTGGGTTCAGGTAAGCGTAGGAGTGAAATACACGCTTGGCTGAACAAGAATATTAGACACCAAGCTGATTGGTCAAAGGTGTCCCTTTACCCTTCACCAAGTTTTTTGGCTAAGAATCACTTAGCAAAAGAGGGGCCAGAGTGCGTGGCGCCAGTGGTTATACCAGCCCTGGCTCCTACTCTGGACAAATCCTTGAAGGAAGACAGGTCACTCTGCCCAGTGAGAGCTTTACGCTACTATCTGGACAAGACTCAAGAGCTCAGGCAAGGAAAGGAGCTGGTTTTTGTCTCCTTCAAAAAGGGTTTCACGAAGGATATTTCTCCTGCTACGATCTCATCTTGGATCAAGCAGACGCTTATCCTGTGCTACGATCTATCAGATCAGGAATCTCTAACCCTTCATCAGGTGAAGGCGCATGACGTTAGAGCTTTCGCGGCTTCAAAAGCCTTTCAGGGTGGCATTTCACTAGACCAGATCTTAGCTGCATGCCACTGGAAATCCCACAACACCTTTACTCAATTCTACCTTAAAGATGTGGCGTGGGCAGATTCGGAGCTTTTTCACCTAGGTCCAGTGGTGGCTGCACAACAGATCCACCGATGAACCTTACAAGCTCCTATTTTGTAAATAATGTACATAATAGTTAAGGTTTTTTGCTAGTTTGCCTGAGGCAATTAGTATGAGACCTTTATTCCACTCTTACGGTCTCGATGGAATCCCTAGGACTGAACTCTTCTCTCTTCCTCCTCTCAGAGCAGAAAAAAAGGGGGGGGGGGGAGAGAAGTGGCACTGCTCGGTAACTTAAGGAGCAGTTTTTGAGCTTCTTTATCAACCGGGCCAGAGGTTACGTGCCTAATTATAGAGTTCCTTCTAGTCCTCAGGAAGCTGCCCTCCTTCCACTGGGTAGTTATTCTAGCTATCGTCTGTTAGGTAAGATGTATTAACGCAATGAAATTGCAAATTTTAATTAGTAAATTAAATTTTTATTAGTTAATACCTTACCTAACAGACGGGAGATTCCCACCCGGCCTTCCCCGCTTTCAGCTTCATTTAACCTACGTTGGGACGAAAAAGATGCTATGACGTCGCGTCCCTCTGGCGAATAAAGCAGGAACTAGGCCACCTGGCGAGTGGATTGGAGTGTACCGGTCCGGCCGGAGGTGAAACTCAGGACGTCTTTTTCTGGCGTTTGGCGGGACCGGCTGGCGCCGGACAATAGCTATCGTCTGTTAGGTAAGGTATTAACTAATAAAAATTTAATTTACTAATTAAAATTTGCAATTTTAAACACAGATAGCTTAAAAACTTATAGACGGATTTTGAGGAAATTTTTAGGATATGCAAGATAGAACAATTTCAGTGATAATGAAGTCATTCACCTACTATTGGGTGATGTACCATATGGCGAAGCAGATCTATAACTTTTTGAATAGCTGAGATCTCACAAGAAAATTTATATTCCACTATCTTTAGTACATCTAATTAATATGGCGGGAGATAATTGCATGCATCAGAATGCTTGTTGTTGAGTGAATCACTTGTAACTTGAAAATTATGGCATTTAGAGTATTTTGTCTAAATATAATATTGTTCACCTACTTTTTGGTCAGCTATGATAAGTAAGATTGCAGACCTATGGCTCATTGTATAGCTGAGCAATAGCTATTTGGAGAGTCTCACTGTTTAGTAAATCACATTATCTCCCTTCTTATTTGTCCTTTTGCTTATATGTCTCTCTTATGATTGGTCCTTTTGCTCATATCTGTTAAACAGATGTCAGTCTATAAACATTCACAGTATCCTATCAGTTCAAAGTACTCTAAAAGTATGGTATACCACAGGGATCAGTTTGGGGTCCTTTTCTATTCTCTAGCCTAGGTGTATTGCACCCTTAACAAAAATAATCTCTGCCTTTAACTCACTGAAATTTTACTTTTATGCAGATGATGAAAATCTACTTTCAGGCACCTAGATAAGTGCCCAAGTGAGATTCAACTATAGATGAATTAATCG
Source organism: Sabellastarte sp. h YS-2021 (assembly GCA_964017235.1). NCBI lineage: Eukaryota > Metazoa > Annelida > Polychaeta > Sabellida > Sabellidae > Sabellastarte > Sabellastarte sp. h YS-2021. Next base: position 76,273,786 of record OZ024931.1, read on the forward strand.
AACCAGGGTGTCATATTTGACTCTGATTTCTCCTTTAAAGCAGCTGGATACTGTTTGCAGACATGTTTTGCTGGACTCCATGATCTGTGGAGGATTAGACAGTGCCTACCAAAGACAGTGGCTATCTCAGCTGCTGCAAATGCACCTGTCAGTAGCAGACTGAATTACTGTAATAACCTTAGAAGATTACAGCATCTGCAACATGTCTTGGTTCCACTTGTCATGGGTTCTTGCAAGTGGACCCACATTACACTGGTATTGAAGTCTCTACATTGGCTCCCTCTTGAACACAGAGTCACTTTCAAAACTGTAACCCTCATTTACAAATATCTGGATTCCAGTTTGCCACAGTTCTTCCATGAATACACATATTAGTACATATCCTCTGTCAATACCTGACGTGTTATTGTTACAACACACACCTGGTTGTTCCCACCTTTATTCTTTTGATTGATAAGTCTACGACTCATTTTGATAGATCCTTTTGCTAATGACGGACTCAAACTTTGGATCAGGCTTTCACTTGCTGTATGATCTCCCTTCGCATTGTCATCTTTCATGTGTGAGCTTAAGGCTCACCTCTTTCATGAAGCCTGTCCTCCTCTGGTTGCTTTTCTGATGCCAGCTTTTCCACCCATCGACTTTGATTTAGCTCCTACCCTTTATTTTTTATCATGCCTTAGAATGTGATGTACATCAAAATTAAGCAATTAAAAGTTTATAAATAATAATAATAGTTGCTTGAAATGTGAAAACAACCTGTAGGAAATCATGTTCTGTGAATGTTTTACAAGTGTTAGATTTAACCTTTGACCCATGTTTCAAGGTCAAGTGGTACATCATATTAAAGATGCATTATATCTCCTTTATGTTCATTCTAGAATTTTAACGTGAAAACCGCCAATAGGAAATCACATTCTTCGAATCCATTACAAGCGTAGAATATGTGTCCTTTGACCTCTGCTTCAAGGTCAGGTGGGGTCAGCATACTAAGCCCTGTATACCCCTTATTATTCATTCTAGAGCTTGGAAATGTTACAACTAATAATAGGAAATAATGTCCTGCTAATCTTTTGCAAGTGTCAAATTTGATGTTTGACACCTGCTATAAGGTTCAGTTGGGTCATCATATTGAAAAGGCTGTTATCTCCCTTATTATTGCTCTTTGAGCTTTGAACCCTGTTTCATGATAAATAGAACCTCCATTTTTACTTAATACTTGGTGGGAGATAAACATCACAGCAGTTTCCTAAATAAATAAATCAAGTAAGTTAGTAATTAATTGGTAATTAACTGAATTATCAATTAATTTATCGTTACTTCAGTACACACCTTTAATGGGCACAAACAGAAATTAAGCAATAGTGAATTCAAACTGTAAGTAATAAAAAAGACAAACTCAAGGTATATGTTAATCCATTGTGTGTACATTGATATTACATCAGTTATGTGTAAAAAATTGATATAAACATCCCTCAAAATACCCTATAGAGGATAATTTAATTGCTTTTCAGTGTTAATCTTTATGCTACACTAATGTAAATATGCATTAACATTTATAAACAATTCTAAAAAGAGATTAAAACAAAACTTTTTGATATCCAAATGTTTTATTTTTATTATTTTGTAATATTTGTAGAAAAGTGAAGTAGTGAACATGGACTGGAACTGCATAAATGACTCCCGTGTTCAGTTGGGAATTGTGGTCATAGTAGGAACTACATTTCTTGTATACCGAGCTCAGAAAAAGAAGACCAGATTTGTTTTGCCACCTGGACCAAAGCCATGGCCATTTGTGGGAAATCTTCTAAGTATGAAACCTATACCCTGAATACTTTTGCAACATGTACTTCAGCATATTTTAAACAAAATTATCCTGGTTGATAATTAATATAATTCAAGCTAGAAGGCCCTTCAAGAGTGCAAACCTCATCCAGGGACTGTTTTACAAAAATTCAGCATATTTTTGCATCCTGAATAGATCCAGATCTTTCCCAAAATGTAATCTCTTCTTCATTTGCCCAGGCCCTACCCATAGAAAAAAAATCCCATGAATATCTGCTCCTTACATTTAGAGTAATGTCAGCTAGAAAACCAAAGCAAAGTCATTGGAAATACTTTGAAAATTTGTGATTATTTTGTATCTCTTCCTTTGGCCTGGCCCTGCCCACATGAAACATTATGAAGATTTCTTTTTTTTTTTTGACTTTTGGAGTAATCATGAACACGGAGAAAAAAACTAAGTTAACGCACCTGAAAACATAACCTCCTAGTAGACACAATAGATAAGCAGTTTAATGAATAGCATAACATCTAGTTATCTCACAAGGAGGTACCCTTTGTCGTGTAAAATTTAATGTATTCATTCAAAGTTTAATTACAAACTTTTCAGTTCATTACACCTGTCAAGCTGTTGCATTTGCTTTTAATCTGTTTTGCACACCTTGTTTTTAAGGCCTCGGGACGACTAACTTACATCTGATGTTTACTGAAATGAGGAAGAAATATGGAGACATAGTTACAGTATACTTAGGTACGTAAGAAGGACAATATAAAATAAATTTTCTTGTAAAGACTTGGTCGTCAATAGAATACATTATTAAATCTACAGGAAGGAGATTATTTAGGTCCTTTTAACTTTGTAATGAAAACATCTTCTGTTGTTAACTGGTTAGATAAAACATTAGCTGCTTTTATTTCATATGTCTTTGATATATATTCCTATTTTCTATTTGTTCTTTTTTCTAGGAAGGCAACCATCAGTAATCTTAAACACAGCCAAGGTAACAAGGGAAGCATTCGTCCAGAAAGCAAATGACTTTGCTGGAAGGCCTGAAGTGTTTTCATGTGAGAATTTTGATTTTCAGTGCAATTATTCAAATTTAGAGTATTTAATGAAATTAATTATTTTATCCCCAGATGAAAGTGGGAAAATATACCAGAATTTGGTCTGTCAGGTTGCAGCCGATGTAGAAATGTCCTTGTGTATGCGATACTTCCAAAAACCCATCAGTGTTATCAAACTTGGTATAGATGTTAACATGGTATAAGGAAATCCCTATTTTTAGGTGAAATTTAACTCCCCATAATAAAGAAATTAAAGCCACCTTTAAAAATAGATGTAACCCAAGTTCACTTAGATTTTGACTTTATCCTATCAAACTTAACATACATATTAATACTTATCAAAGGAGGTGTACGGAAGAATGCCCATCAGGAATAATACCCATCAGGCACTATGCCCATCAGAACAATGCCCATCAGGAACTTTGCCCATCAGCAAATTTTCAGGGGTGGAGGTTTGCCCTTCAATTTTTTTACCCATCTTTTTTTTTACTTAAACTTTACTTATTTAAAGGTTTAATAATTTTTTTAGGTAAGGAAAGCCTACCAGGTGGCCTGGGTGCATTATCAGTATCTAAACTTAGTGAAACTAATGGTTTCTATATAGGTTTTATTGGCATTTTATTGACATTGATAAAATATACATACATCAAGATAGCACATCACAACATACATACAATGACATTGATAGAGATAGCACTAAAAATGGTAGAAACAGGTTTTATAACATTTATAAAAATACACATCAAGATAACACATCACAACATACATACAATGACATTGATAGAGATAGCACTAAAAATGGTAGATACAAATGACATCAGAACTTTATAGTGTTTCCAAGTGATTGCAAGAATTCGTTCATTGTCTTAACCCCATGTTGATAGTCTGTGCACAGTTGCTTCAACCTCTTTTGTAGCAGAATTGAGGCTAGCCTAGTTCTTTTGGGTTGTAGCTGGCCCTGGAATGCCTGAAGTAGGGCTGTGGCAACTGTGTGAACTAAATCTATTATAAGTCACCCCCAAGTCCTTTGATGTAGCCCCTTTTGATTAAATTTAAGTATGTATGTATAAAGTGCAACTAGGAATCTTGTTATCACCCTTGGAAATTCTATAGTCCTGAGTACATTTCTAAGGCCTGTGTGTAGTGCTGTCACTCGCTGGTGCAAATGAATATCGAATATTGCCCACATTGGCCGACCGAGTACCGACATGTGTCGACTTCATAAACTCACCTCAAAATGAAACTATTTAATTAAAATGTAAAATATTTTGTTTCTCACCCGAATACATCATTTTAGGGTCATATTTGTCCTTTTATTTCAGTTGTTTATGCATTGTCAAATGTAGGAACACTTTGAAAACCGTCAGTATATTAAAACAATTATCTAATTCCGACTTTATAAAGTGCTGCATAATGGCATTATAATATCATGTACGCCTCAAATAAATAGAACTACAGTGTTTTTAAAGATTATTTGAAAGCTTTACGTCAATTAAATTGACTTACCAAGTGTGAAACAAAAATAAAGATGCAATTCCGAAACTACATTCAAGCAATGGTTTAATATGCTTTCCTGATAGGTCATGTGACTAGATTTGTACAGATTGTGTTCTGAAAAGGCCGAAAATATATTTTAAAATGCTGAATAAGCCTTCACCTTTAAAAGATATTTTATCTTTATTATATAAATATGCGCATCCGATTATCGCTCATAATAGACCTACCAAACGATAGTATCGGAAGTAGCGAGTGTCACGACAGCACTACCAGTGTGTGAACTACTAGTATATCTATTATAAGTCACCCAGGTTCTTTGATGTAGCCCCTTTTGATTAAATTTAAGCATGTATGTATAAAGTGCAATTGGGAATCTTATCACCCTTGGAAATTCTATAGTCCTGAGTACACTTCTAAGGCCTAACTGTGTGTGAACTATATCTTTTATAAGTCACCCCAAGTTCTTTGATGGCCTATAAGCTGTTAATATAATCCTTTTAGTGAAGGGAGAATTTATGAATGAGATGAAGATAACATTAGTGGTAGGCATTCCTTGCCTAAAAAAATATTAAATCTTTAAATAAGTAAAATTTAAGTAAAAAATATGGGTAAAAAAAATGGATGGGCAAACCTCCACCCCTAAAAATTTGCTGATGGGCAAAGTTCCTGATGGGCATTGTACCTGATGAGCACTGTTCCTGATGGGCATTCTTCATGGATTCATCAAAGGAATATCTTGACTTTCTGCTGACGTAAAACTGCAAATGTTTTTGAAAGCCATGATGTTATGACCATGTTAAACTTTAAAATGTGATGTTTTAGCCTTTCTCTCCCGGAGGTTTTAACTTTTTAAAATCAAACTTGGTACACATATGAAAGTTGGAAAAAGACATCTTATTTTATGGTGACTTTAAAGTCCCAATGTCAGTGAAATTTTGGCCACCTTACAGTGAAGAAATAATGTTTGAAACCCTTAGCTAGTTTAGTTTTCAACTTACCTCAGTTAAACTTGACACTTTTATTAAGGTTACCCATAGAAAAATTTCTGTGGTCTGTTTACCTCAGACTCCTGATATTTAGGAACTTGTGGTAACCTTAAATTAACAAAAAATGTAGTTTTTAACTCTTAGCTCATTTAGTTTTTGATTCTTTTTCAATCAAAATTGGCACATATAGGTTCAAATAAAATTTCTATTGTCAGACCAACTTAATTTCTCAGTGCTTAAGACGAACTTCAAGCAACCTTGAAGTAAAAAAATACATGTTATTCAACCCCTGGGTCATGTAGTTATGAACCTATTTTAGTTGATGATCACTCATTTATAAATTCGTAATTTTAAGTACATTGTATAACACATTTTTCTGATTCTGATTTTCTGATGTAGAGTCATGTAGAGTAAGAAATCTAAAATTCGCCAGGAATCTAAAATTCGCCACCTCTAAAACCTTAGTTAATTTTATGAAGAAAATAATGTTTTTGTCTAAAAATTGGTATTTTTCAGTTCAAAAAGCATTAATTTACTATACATTCAACAAATCTCACCACAATTCATTTATTTTACTAGTATTTTCACATGTGGCGAATTTCAGATATGTGGCGAATTTTAGATTTCTTACTCTACTACTTATCTTGGGATACAATATTCCTGTTGGCAAATTCTTCAATTTTACTTTGAATTTGGAAGAATTCACAGATCACTCCGAGTTTATTTATATGTTTTGGTATACATATATTTTTCTGCTGTATTTTTTAAACACCCTCCGAGCATTAATACAGTTTAAATTTGGTATTCTTAGCTCACTTTAAACTCCGAACAATAAATTTATGACAATGGCTTTCAGGTAAGTCCATGTTGGAGATTCTGTATAAGATGTGCATCAAATTTATCACAATGACTTTTGGGTAAGTGAATATCATAGGCTCTGTATAAGTGGAACCAGTTTAAGTTGAATTCAGGAAAAGGTGGAACAAGTTCTGACATCCCATCTTCAAAAATAGTGTAATTTTGTTAGCACAATTGGAAAATAATCATGTTATATGCAAATTTATGATTTGTAGTTCATATTGTGTTCAGTTGAAATTAAAGAAGTTAAAAGCTACTTTTTCATTTGAGTTTTTCCATTCTGCCTCATTGTAGAATGTCACTCTATCCAAGGAACATAGTTTTAGCCACTTCTGGCTTGAAAACTTCAAATGTTGTGCACTACTTTTCTCATATGGAGGGTGTATTTTTCAAAGAGTGTCAATCTATGCCAGAGGATTATCTTGACTCGTGTGATTTTTTTTACCTGACAGAGCTTGCTATTCTCTAAAGCAAGATAAACAACTGAAGAAATCTTGTATTAATTTTGACTGAGTGGCTGATTGGGTAGGTGGCACCAGGATCATAATATTACAAAGGAGTAAATTGTCCTTTTCCTTTGTAGTTAACTTGTTTACTGATGGAGGAAAAGACATTGCACTGGGACAGATGGGGCCTGTTTGGAAGTTGCAGAGAAAAATAGCCCACGGTGCACTCAGGTTGTTAAAATTGTTGTATATATGTTCAAATGAATTCACATTTGACTGTTATATATTAAAGGAAACCTGTTTCAAGATAAAAGATAATTTTAAAATATAAAATCTCTTTTGGTTAACATGTTGGGTTATTTAGATCCAAGTCAGATTTCACACTTGTTTCTCAGAATACTCCTTTTAAACTTTCCTGTAAAACCTGTAGGCCCTGTGAAACAGGTGCGCCACTATGCACAAGATGATCTCCATTCTATTTATTTCTCAAAAATCTCAGGTGGATGTGTACTTCTTGATTACTGATCAAAAGGCCAATACAACTGTTGATTTAATATACAGATGTGTCTCTTTAATAATAAAGGTATGCATTTCCATTACATGTAATTTGTATAATTATCAGGTCAGACTTGGGGTCAAATACTTTTAAAAGTATTTAAATGCAAATGCAAATACTTTTCAATTTTTTAAATGCAAATGCAAATATTTTTATTTTCTTCAAATGCAAATACTTTTCAAAAGTATTTCAAATATTTCTGAACTGTGTAGTCCATCTAGTATTTGATCTTAAAGCAGAAAATATTGTTAAGAAACCACCATGGAAATCTGTGACCGCATGAATATTAACATATTGTCCGTGCATACTGATCAAGTAAAGTATTTCTACATACATTGTTGGGAAACCCCACGGAATTCTGTGACCTCATATATACATTATACACAATTATCAAGCAAATGTACCACTAATAAATTAACTGAGTTGTCAAAATTCATTGATTTTTAATGTGATGCCGTGACTTTAGACGAAAACTTCAAACCACGATGCCATGACAGGAGTCATTTCGTAAAATTTTATATATTAGCCAGTGTGAGAAATTCGTCGCAAAGCAGTGGTGGCCCCATAGGGCCACTAGGTTCTAAAGTTCAGTGGCCCCTATTAAAACTTGATGGCCCAAACTTTTTAAAAACTAATTAACAAACTTTATTTTTCTAAGAAATTGTCTTTTTAATTTATTAAAAGTAACAAGTCATAAAGATACAAAAGTGATCTATGTTAAATTTCTTTAATTAACTTCAAGCTTGAATACAAATTATACAAGATGCACTCAGAGAGAGCAAAATGCTTGAATCCATGTGACCAGTCTCTCAAGTGATATGAAGTATTGTAAGGAAGACAATAAAATAAAACCAAACATGTAAATTAATTTTTATGTCATCACTCTGCGGCGTGGGCGTACGCGTCCGCGTGAACAACTTCTTCTCCAAAACTACAAGGCCTAGAGACATGCTGTTTTTTTTAAAAGATACCTTATCTATCGAGGATGAAAAATTGTTCAAGGCATGCAAATCTGTCTGTTCGTCTGTTTGCTAGAGACATTACAAGGGGGGTACCCCCACCAAAAGTGTGAAAATTTCAACTTTTTTTATCACAATTTTCTCAGTGACTATTGCAGGGATTTCTCTCATATCTTGCATATATGTACTAGGCCAGAGGTAGATTCTCTTGTGTGAGTATGAGACCTGGATCTGTCTTCCTTTTTTTTTAATAAATTTTTTTAATAATTTTTAATGCATTAAAATTCATGAAATCATGCACTAAATCACTTATAACTTCAAAAGTGTTGCATTTACAGCATTTTGTGAAAATATGTTGTTCAGCTACTTTTTTCATAGCTACAATATGGTGAGTAAGTTGGGTGTCTGTCTCAATAGCTAAGTGAGTAATAGCTACTTTTGGGCTTTTCAGTAACTTCCATTATGAGTAAAATCACTTGTAACTTAAAAACTATTGCATTTAGAGAATTTCGTATAAATATGTTATTCAGCTACTTTTGGGCCAGCTATAACATAGTAAAATTTCAGACCTGTAGCTCATGGCATAGCTGAGTAATAGCTACTTTTAGGTTATCACTGTTGAGTAAATCGCTTATAACTTGAAAACTATTGCATTTAGAGAATTTCGTATAAATATGTTATTCAGCTACTTTTGGGTCAGCTATAACATAGTAAAATTTCAGACCTGTAGCTCATGGCATAGCTGAGTAATAGCTACTTTTAGGTTATCACTGTTGAGTAAATCACTTATAACTTGAAAAGTGTTGCATTTAGAGCATTTTGTTAAAATATATTATTCAGCTACTTTTTTCATAGCTACAATATGGTGAGTAAGTTGGGTGTCTGTCTCAATAGCTAAGTGAGTAATAGCTACTTTTGGGCTTTTCAGTAACTTCCATCATGAGTAAAATCACTTGTAACTTAAAACCTATTGCATTTAGAGAATTTCGTATAAATATGTTATTCAGCTACTTTTGGGCCAGCTATAACATAGTAAAATTTCAGACCTGTAGCTCATGGCATAGCTGAGTAATAGCTACTTTTAGGTTATCACTGTTGAGTAAATCACTTATAACTTGAAAACTATTGCATTTAGAGTATTTTGTTTCAATATGTTATTCACCTATTTTGGGGTCAGCTATAACACAGTGAAGTTTCAGACCTGTGGCTCATTTCATAGCTGAGTAATAGCTACTTTGAAGTTCTCACTGTTGAGTAAATCAGTTATAATTGGAAAACTATTGCATTTACAGAAATTTGTGGAAATATGTTATTCAGCTACTTTTGGGTCAGCTATAACATAGTGAAATTATAGACCTATAGCTCATGGCACAACTGAGCAATAGCTATTCTCAGGTACTGACTGTTGAGTAAATCAGCTATAACTTGAAAAATATTGCATTTGGAGTATTTTGTTAAAATATATTGTTCACCTACTTTTGGGTCAGCTATAACATAGTGAAATTACAGACCTATAGCTCATGGCATAGCGGAGCAATAGCTATTTTCAGGTTCTCACTATTGAGTAAATCAGTTGTAGCTTGAAAACTATTGCATTTACAGTAGTTTGCTTAAATATGTTGTTCACCTACTTTTGGGTTAGCTATAACATAGTAAAATTTCAGACATGTAGCTCATTGCATAGCTGAGTAAAAGCTACTTTTAGGTTATCACTGTTGAGTAAATCACTTATAACTGGAAAACTATTGCATTTAGAGTATTTTGTTTCAATATGTTATTCACCTATTTTGGGGTCAGCTATAACATAGTGAAATTGCAGACCTCTATGTCATGGCATAGCTGAGCAATAGCTACTTTCAGGTTCTCACTGTTGAGTAAATCATTGTATCCACTGGATAGCCGCAGTGTGTAGAGAGAGATTTCACCATTACTGCTCTGATGAAAAAAAATATTATAGCTAGCTTTCTTAAGTTTGCAGTATATATTAATAACCATAAAATGTTGTCTGGGAATATTTTTGGCCTCATTTTGAGAAACAAGATGGCCGCCACAGGTGTTTTTTGTCAGTCATGAAAAGTGCTTATATCTCCCTTATTATTGATCCTAGAGGTTTGGGATGATAAACCAACCTGTAGGAAATCATGGGGTGGGAATCTTTTGGTGTGGTCAGATTTGACCTTCAATGACCCCTCCTTCAAGGTCAAACAAGGATAGCCAAACTTAAAAGTGCTTATAACTCGCTTATTATTGGTCCCAGAGGTTTGGGATGGTAAACAGACAGGAAATCATGGGCTGTGAATCTGTTGATATGGTCCGATTTGACCTTGGAACCCTCCTTCAAGGTCAAATGAGGATAGCGAAAATTGAAAGTGCCTACAACTCGCTTATTATTGGTGACAGAGATTTGGGATGGTAAACCATCCCATAGGAAATCATTGGCTCGGAATCTTTTGGTATGGTCAGATTTGACCTTTGGACCCCTCCTTCAAGGTCAAATGAGGACAGCCAAGCTTAAAAGTGCTTATAACTCATTTATAATTGGTCCTAGAGGTTTGGAATGGTAAACCATAGGAAATCATGTTTGTGTGGTTAGATTTGACCTTGGACCCCTTCTTCAAGGTCGAACGAGGATATTGCATTTGTAGTATTTCTTTAAATATGTTTTAACCTATTTTTTTACACTTAAACAATTACCTTGTTATTTTCCTTCATAATACCATTTACAGGGCACAACTTTTTTATCCTTTTCTTCTGTCAGCTTCGGAATTTCTTTCGAACTTGCTGTTCAGTTACCATTTACTGTATTTCTGTACAGCCCTTTTCCTGATAATTATTCTGTCCTCTAATCACCTTCACAAATCAAAAACACTCAGTCAGCTGACACAGTGCCCGTGAATGGGCACTCTCCTCTTGTTGAAGAAATATCAAGTAGAAAGCTAAAGTCATTAAAAATGCATTTAAATGGGACCCCTGAAAACCCATGATTATTTTGTATCCAAAATAAGATCTAGATTTTTCTTTTTTAGTAACTTCTTCCTTTGGCCAGGTCCTACCCACAAAAATTTTTAATAAAGATCTGTTCATTAGTTCTGGAGTAATCTAAACACACACACAAAAAAAAAAAGAAAAAAAACAGAGAGACAGACAAATAGACAATTAGCACACAAGAACATAAACTGCTGGGTGAGGTAAAAAAATATTGCTTAAAAGTCACTTCTTGGTAAAAATCACTCATGGTAATTTTTTTTTTTTTTGATGGCCTGTCAAGGAACTGAAAGAAAAAAAGAGAAAATAAAAACAGAAATGATAATTAATAAAAATTATGAATACACCACATCCCTCTTTATTATCTTTATGTAAATTTCAAGACAAAAAACTGGAAGAAATATTTTTACTTAAAGACAACTAGTATCACACCCTAGGCTTGTGACCTCACAATAACAATTGCATTGTGACATCATTAAGTAATGACATCACCAGAAAGCAAAATATTGATTTTTTACGTATGTGAGAAGAGAAGCAGATTTCACTGTAAAAGCCCAATTAAAAACTCTCTCCTGGCTTTAATTTTCACACAAATTACACCACATTTGGAACAATACATCTGTACCCCAATTCATTTATTTAACTTTCCTAATGTACTGATGGATTGATTCTGGACTCTTCCAAGAGTTAGTACACTAAGTGGTTCTCCCCTAGCCTGGCCTTCCAGGCTGTCTCAACCATAATGCAAATGTGAAATATTTTTTGCCATAATGCACACTGTATCAGAGGCCTTTTTAGTCTGGAAGTTCTCCTCAGCAAGCTAGGCTAAGTAAATGTATGAGAGCATTGTGAAAAATACTTCTAATGCAATCAAACAGTTGTGTCTATATTATACATATAAATGCCTGTGGCAAGGCTAGTTCTCCCCCTCCCCCTTCACTGCGAAGACTGCAGAAAAAGGATCAATATATAACCAGTACACTGACAAGTCCCCCCTCCCCCTCACTCACACAAAACTGCCAGTGAAGAAACATTCAGAAACACATACACACACTCACTGCCTAGCTTTAACATATAAAGGAGTGGGGGAAAGTATGTTGGCCTGTGTTTGAAAGACAGAGAAACAGTGTCAGCTAATTAAGGGTGAACTCAATCTGGAATATGCAAAACACAATGCATAATTAAGGGCTTAGCCATGGAAAACGAAAACTAATTTAAAAAAATGACAGCACACTGGATTGTATTACCACACAAGGCATGTTGTAGTCAATGTGGTGGCCCATTGGGGCCCATGAAAGTCAAGTTGTGGTGGCCTTAACTTAAAAAGGGGGGGCCACGGGCCACCCTGAATTTCGCACACTGATATTAGCATACATTAAAATATTAAATGTGAAAATTGTAATGCAAATTAATACAGTGAGAATGAGCTACAACAAGTAAATAGTAAGTAAGGTAGGTATCATATATTAAAAAATATCTGTAGAAAAAGATGAATTAATTTACAATTTTCAAAAAAGGTGTATTTAACACTTATTTCTTGAACTTCTGAGATATTTATTTTCTAATTAATACCTTCTTCATGAAGGACTAAACTTTTACCTTAAAATAACATTAATTGGAAATGCTTAAAATTGTAACCGTCAAGTGAAGGGATTAGTGGCTGCTTTTGTTGAGTCACTGAGTTTACTAGAATATGCTAAATGCACCTCACACAATACTTTGCTTTTTCATCAGGGACATTCATAACAGAAAAGTGTTGTCTAACATTAGGCTGAATCTTTTCTGACATCTTGAATCTCGCCAATAATCTATTACTGAATGTTTGCTTTTGAGCTTATGTATTTAAACACAGATTCACAAGGATGGGACTGCCACTTGTAAGCTGCTTTTATATTAGCAGGACAATGGATTGTTTTTGGACTTGTTGATGTTAATTGCAATATCACTTAGAGAGATCAATCAGTCTTTGACAGAATGTTTCTTCATCAGCTAAATATCTTCAAATAAGCATATTAGTAATAACTAGTAAGTCAACAAGCTCAAATATTTTTAATCTATTACTTTTTTAAAAGTACTTATTAAAAGCCGAAATTGAGCTCACCAATACATAACATTAATAGTAACAAAAGAATAACTTAAATTGTATGCTTTACAAAAAGAAGGAAAAACCAGCAAATTCATTCACTTGCAGAATAAATTGTATTTGCAAAATGTATTTGAAAGTATTTGATTTTTTTTTTCAAATGCAAATACTTTTCATTTGAAAATCTCAAGTGCAAATGGAAATACTTTCAAAAAGTATTTAAAATGCATTTAAATACAAATGCATTTCCATTTGACCCCATGTCTGTATCAGGTATGTTAAATTTTATATTATCAGACACTTGTGACCACTTTCCCATTTCCTAGTCCTGTAAGAACATCATAACTAAAATACTCTTCTACCTCATGCCCTGAGAAAGATCATATAACTAGTGATAATGTAAAATGTTTAATTTCAGAGAGATAATGTAACAACACATCATTTAAGTTACAACAAAATGTACAAAAGCAGCAGAATCTGAAAACAATTGCTTTAAAAATGGTATAAATATCATATTTGTAGCTTCAACAAAACAACCACATAAAACAATTTTTGTAAAAATTTCCAGCAAGATGGAGAGTGCCAAGGCATTTGCAGCTGGTGCTCATCTTTTGTAAATATTTTAAAAACTAATTCACCTAAAAATATACATGCCAATGAAAGCTATTCTACTTAAATCCCACCACTGAAAAGACAAGTCTGATGAAGAAAAGAAAATTGTTACAAAAGGAAAAAATAGGTCCTATAAAGTGTATATAAGCCTCGTTTGGTGAAACATCCCTGTCCTTTGATCACTATCGGACGTCTGTATGCCACCTTGGGAGTCAGTGGCAAACGATCCATTACCTTGCGCATCCTATAGAAGTTTTAAATGTTTAAAATTTCTGCCTCTGAATTCGGTACTGTGGGCATGCGGAGATGATTTCATGCATGCGCGTATGAATTTCTTATAACAGTAACCGAAGGTGTGGTCCACAGTGTACATAAGATTGTGATTTAGTCGTCTTTCAGTGTAATACAGCGACCTAAGGTGGGTCTTGGTTTTGGTCGTTTTGCCACGTGTTCGTTCGATGGCTACCTAAAGTGAGTTGAGGTAGATGGGGGTTGCTTCTTGGTGACCACCTGAGTTTGGTTCTGCCACCGAGATAAACTTTTAACCGCACGTACCACCTGTTATGTGAATGGAGCATTACATATGGATCTTTTAACAACCTCATGCTTTGTGCAATTGGCTGTGCACCTGTCATGTGAAACATAGCTATTGGTAAATAAGTAAACTTTGTCAAAATATGTAAAAATGTCAGGGCTATATATCAACCTAAAACATTTGATACAAAGTACCAAGGTACAATCTAATATTATTTTCACATTTTCACTAAATGAACATCACATTCATTTTACTGGGTGATTATAAAAGAGATTTTTAGGGATTCACTATCACCATCTGCCACCCCATTATACTGTGGTTATTGCTTGCTTTTCTTATATATATATGTATATAATAGGGGTCATGGTGGCACAATGGTAACACACTTGCCTCTCACCTCTGAGGTCTGTGGATCAAACCCCAGAGCCTATGTAGAAAAGTTGGTAGTTGCTTACCGATAGTTGGCAGTTTTACAGGACAGAAACTTGACCAACTGTATGTACTGGTTTTCTCTGCCCATAAAAGTACCCGTCATGATATGAAGTGTACAGTGTTGAAAGTGACATAAAAACCCAAACAAATAAATTTACACATGTATTTAGGCATTGTACTATGTGTAAAAAATTATAAGTATTTAAATAAAATAACAAAAGTTCAGAATTATGGTGATGCATCAAATGAAATTTCAATGTGTATTTAAAAAACTTTTATAATTTTAATTATAGTTTTCTTATTCTAATTCCAATTAGTTGAGACTTTTGTAGTGTTTAATCTCCCTTTATTAAGGGGACTCTAAGAAGTAACAGTACAAAAATGGTCAACCAATTTCAGCATCCAGGGACAGAAAAAGGGTCAAGTACCACAGAGAACACCAAGCATATATTGAGACTGCATGTACTACTTTACTTTGATGTACATAATTTATGTTTTCATTTATATTAGGAAATATGCATCTGGGAAGCACTTGGAAGAGCTGATTAATGTTGCATTTGCTCGAATAGAAAAGCACCTGTTAGAAGAAACAGGACCATTTGATCCCATGGAGTATAACACACTTCTAATCTACAATATCATTGCAGGCATGTGTTTTGGAAAATCGTAAGTTCATTTTTATTGCGTTAATACATCCTATCCAATGGACAATTGCTTTACCGGTCGGCGCGACCGGTCCCGCCAAACGTCAGAAAAAGACGTCCTGTATATAATACCGGCAGGACCGGCCAGGAGAGTGCATTCGCCAGGTGGCGCATCATATTTCCTCTTCCTGTCTAGACATCGTGACGTCATAGCATCTTTTTTGTTTGGCGCGTGGAGAGTGAAGACGTGTTTTCATGACAAGCGAATTTTTTATTCTACACCGAATACATCCATTTTACTTCAACTTTTAAGAAGTTCTACAGTATTATCTACGACTATGTCTTCTCCAGGACAAAGACGAGGTTCCTGCGGTCACGCTATGGCTGGGTTTGACTCCCACTCCAAGTGTGCACATTGTCGCGATAAGGGGTGGGTGACGACCCTTGCGTCCTCAAGAAGGAATGTGATGTCTGTAAGGGGTTTACTCCTGATCAGATTCAGCAGTTATCAACACCCACCTACAGAGAGCGAAGAGACAAGAAGGCGACTGCGTCCTCCTCTGCTTCCACTCTTGTGGACCCTGCACACGTGAGTGTGCTGGGTAAGGTAGAGAAGGTCAAGGCTTCACAGCCTCAGTCAACCCCTACTACTGCCAAGAAGACGAAACGTAGTGAGTCTCCCAAGCCCTCTGACAGCATAAAGAAATCTTCCAGTAGCAGACCTTCAGCTGATGATCTGAAACAGCTAGATGATAAATGGGCAGAGGTTCTCCCGACTGAAGGCGATGCTGTTGGCCAAGACTTTCACAGTACCTGTTGAACCGGTTGTGAAACCAGCTTCAGATGTGACTACCAGCCAGAAGCCATTTTTGACCCTGGTGCCACCACCAGCAGTCAAACTGCAGTGAATTCCGGTCCCTGCCTTGATCAGGCCACCGGGGAAGCAGTAGATGAGATGCAGACAGCCACCCAGCCTCTTGAGGCTCCCGGTGGCGGGACAGCAACCCAGCCTGTTCAGGCCCCCGGTTCAGTCCCTGATGGTCAGCCCACCGGTGAGGTAGATCTGAGTGCAGCATCTGACAGTGAATCTGACCAGCTCAGTGTTACCGGTTCCCTGGATGATGAGATCCACCGGGACCGGTCACCAGACAGGGATGTCACCAGGGATGAGACTGACCAGGAACCTAATGAGGAGGCCAATTATAGAGAGACTATGAGAGGTGTGAGAAGTTTCATGAACTGGCACAAGATTCCTGAGTTTGAAACTGTGTCCTCTGCTGCAGATGACAACCCCTTTGCCGGTGCACGTGTACAGCCTACCGGTAAAGTCTCTGTGAAACTCCCTGTGGACGACTGGTTGTGCAGGAAGATGTCTACGCTCAACCTCACAATCACAGAAGGGTATCCCACCAGGAACACCGACAATACTGGCCTCCTCAGGGATCAGTTTGTTAAACCTCCCAGATCTTCCAGATGGTACGGGATGCATGCTGAGAAAACAAGTGAGAGTTCAACAGTACGCACCTGGTCACCGGACCCTGCCAAACTCAACCATTCCTTCAGCAGGGTTGCACTAAGAAACCTACCTACTGCCCCACCCTCCCGGGCCTTCAGTCAAGATCTTGTCAGGCGTTGGGAGAGAGCAGCAAGGGAACAGACAATAATGTGCAACCAGGCTGCTGGTTTATCAAGGTGTTTGACTAGGGTTCAAGACTTTATGGCCACTCAGCTTAAAACCCTACGTCTGGACAGCAAGGGCAAGTCATCAGAGAAGATGAAACAAGCTGTGAATTAACTGGAATACTTGACCACTTTCAACCGGTCAATCTCACAAGCCATGGCCAGAACAATGCAGGACTTATCTGAGGGTGTTTTTATTAACATGGCTAACTTCACTCTGGCCCGCAGAGATAGTTATTTGGACTACCTACAGGCTGGGGTGAAGCAAGATACTGTGAACGCCTTAAGAACGTCTCCGGTACATCTCAACGCACTGTTCCCGGACCAGCTTATCTCCAAGGCTGAAGAGGAAATCAGTAAGAGTGAGGAGAGGTGTTCGTCTGCTACGTCACACCGACATCAAAATCGCTTCCACCCTTATGCTGCAAGTGACAAATCGACTGGCCATCACGACAGGAAATCGAACCTCCCGGCTTGGAAGCAGATTAAAGACAAGCAACAAGCTAGGAAGGGTCGTGGCAAAGCCTCAACATTCTCCCAGAAGCCGGCTAAGGGTTTCAAGTCTCATAAATGACAATCACTGTGTAAATTCTGTGACCAGTCAGAAGAACTCTGTACATGTTACCGGTCAGGGAGACTTGAACCCAGCACCAGTGGTAGCTGGGAACAGCAAAGTGACTTTAAATTTGAATGTAGACTCTTGTGTTGCAAATGCTCATATTGTCACCGGGTTGCCACAAAGGAAAGGCGTAAATCCCACCTTTTGTCAAATGCACACAGAAATAAAATATGTGAAAAATGTTTCTTGTGTAGGTCACTTGAGTTCTGTAAATCTTGTCAACAATGCCCCACATGCTGTTATAGATCCTCCTGTAAGGGCAAGGTTACACCAGTGTTGGAAGAAATGGGAAGCTCTGGGTTCGAGTCCAAAGATAGTCACCACACTGAGGGAGGGCTACACCCTCCCCTTCCGGTTCAGACCCAACTTAACAAGGTCACCTACTGTAATAAGCAACTACCACAGCTCAGCGAGTCCTTCCTTGTAGAGGCACTGTATCAGCTGATAAACAAGAATGCAGTCGAACCGGTAGAAAATCAAAACTCACTAGGGTTTTACAACCGGCTATTTTTGGTACCCAAACCCAACAACCGGTGGAGACCGGTCCTGGACCTGAGCACCTTGAACACCTTTTTAAACACAGGGTCGTTCAAAATGGAGACCCCAGAGACAATAAGAACCTCCCTACAGGCAGGGGAGTGGGTCACATCCATAGACTTCAAAGACGCATACTTCCATATACCAATTCACAGTCAGTCCAGGAAGTACATGCGTTTTCATCTCCAGGGTCGGTCCTACCAGTTCAAAGCCCTACCCTTTGGTCTATCCACAGCTCCCATGGAGTTCACAGTGGTGGCCAAAGAGGTCAAACTCATGGCACTTCAGAGGGGTATAAGGATCCACCAGTACCTAGACGACTGGCTGGTGAGAGCCTCTACCCACGACACTTGTCTCCAGCATACACAAACCTTAGTGACCCTTAGTCAGGAACTAGGGTGGCTGGTGAACAGGGTAAGTCAGAACTGGCTCCCAAACAGGTTTTCAACTTTGTATGTTACCAGTTCGACCTGAAAGAGGGCAAGGTCAGATCAACACCAGAACGTTGGCAGACTTTGACAGACAAGATCAGATCAATACTGTCGGATCCGGTATGCCCGGTCCGACAGTTCATGTCCCTCATAGGTCTACTCACAGCAACAGAAATACAAGTCCACCTAGGGCGACTTCACATGAGGCCCATAGAGTGGCACTTGAAAAACAACTGGAGGGTACCAGAGTCACTAGAAAAGGTGATCCCAGTCCCCAACTCCCTCCACCCAAATCTAAGGTGGTGGCTGGAGGAAAGCAATGTGCTACTAGGTCAACCATTACACCCTCTAAAACATGCTCTGCAAATATTTACAGATGCATCAAAAGAAGGGTGGGGCGCTCACTTAGACGAGCACACAGGAAGGGGAACTTGGTCCCTTCCAGAAAGCAAGTTGCACATAAACCACTTAGAGCTAAAAGCAGTATTTCTAGCTCTAAAAGAGTTTTGAACCCTCTGCTGCAACAAGACAGTACTGATAGCTACAGACAACACAACAGTGGTTGCCTATATCAACAAAGAGGGGGGGATGAAGTCGGGCTCTCGGTGTGCCCTACTGTGGAGAATCCTGTCCTGGTGTACCAGACAGCAGGTAACCCTCAGGGCACGTCACATCCCCGGCCGGCTGAACGTGATAGCAGACAAGCTATCCAGACTTGGCCAGACCATTCAAACAGAGTGGTCACTTCATCCAGAAGTATACCAAGCTATATGCTCCCGGTGGCACCAACCCCAGGTGGACCTGTTTCCCACCAGATTCAACAACAAACTGCCACAGTTTGTTTCACCGGTTCCAGACCCCCAGGCATGGGCAGTGGATGCACTCAGCCTCTCCTGGGAGGACCTGGACCCATACGCCTTTCCACCAACAGCCATCTTGGGCAAAGTGGTGGAGAAGTTACAGGACTACCCTTGCAACAGAATAATTAAGCATCCCTGAAAGGGCGCTTATTTGGTTTCACCTCCGTTTCCTCGCCGCCGCCGCATTATGGTCTCCCTTGAATATCTCCCTTATTATTGCAAGTTTTTTAACCATATTTGGCAGTTATATACCTTAGGCGTGGGAAAATTTTTCCACATGCTTAAATTTGACCTTTGATCTTTATCAAGGTCACATGATCAAAAAATGTTTTTTTCGGGTACACCCGCCCGTCATCGCAGTTCAGGAAAATCTACTGACCGCAGAGGCTTGTAACTTCATACACATGTTTATACTATCAAAAGCGTGAGCTGATTAGATTTTGGGAGCAATCCGATGAAAATTGACCGATTTATGAGTGATTTTCTCACAGGTACCAATCAGAAAGCTTAAAATTCATGTGAACCCCCCTATTATCTTCTTAAGTATTGCATTTAGAGCCATAAAATGTATTGGGAGGTAGTAGGAAACCATATGTGGAGAGTCTAGAAAGCAAGTCAAATTTCCCCCCGACCCCCCTGTAGGGGTCAAACTGGGGTCATAAAATAGCCAATTTCATCTTTTCCCCTTATATCTCCTTTATTCTTGCTTCTAGAGCTTGAGAATGTATTAAGAGGTATTGGGAAACCATATGCGAAGAGTCTAGATAGCCGGTCATATTTACCCCCAGACCCTCCCTTATGGGTCAAACTGGGGTCATAAAATAGCCGATTTTGTGTTTTTGCCTTTTATCTCCTTTATTCTTGCTTTTAGAGCTTTAGAATGTATTAAGAGGTATTTTGAAACCATATGTGAAGAGTCTAGATAGCTGGTCAGATTTACCCCTGGACCCCCCCTTATGGGTCAAACTGGGGTCATAAAATAGCCAATTTTGTGTTTTTGCCTTATATCTCCTTTATTCTTGCTTTTACAGTTTTAGAATGTATTAAGAGGTATTGGGGAAACCTTATGTGATGAGTCTAGATAGCCGGTCAGATTTACCCCCGCATCCCCCCTTATGGGTCAAACTGGGGTCATAAAATAGTCTATTTTGTGTTTTGGCCTTTTATCTCCTTTATTCTTGCTTTTACAGCTTTAGAATGTATTAAGAGGTATTGGGAAACCATATGTGAAGAGTCTAGATAGCTGGTCAGATTTACCCCCGGACTCCCCCTTATGGGTCAAACTGGGGGTCATAACATAGCTGATTTTGTGTTTTTGCCTTATATCCTTTATTCTTGCTTTTAGAGCTTAAGAATGTATTAAGAGGTATTGGGAAACCATATGTGAAGAGTCTAGATAGCTGGTCAGATTTACCCCCGGATCCCCCCTTATGGGTCAAACTGGGGTCATAAAATAGCCGATTTTGTGTTTTTGCCTTTTATCTCTTTTATTCTTTTACAGCTTTAGAATGTATTGAGAGGTATTGGGAAACCTTATGTGAAGAGTCTAGATAGTTGGTCAGATTTACCCCTGACCACCACCCCCCCACCCCCACCCCCACCCCTTTTATGGATCAAACTGGATTCATCAAATAGCCGATTTTGTGTTTTTGCCATATATCTATTTTATTCTTGCTTTTAGAGATTTATAATGTATTCAGAGGTATTGGGAAAACTTATCTAGATAGCTGGTCAGATTTACAGATAGATGTGTTCAAAGCATTGTGCCATAAACTTCTTGCCTTTCTAAAGGCTCCCATTTTACTATGCCTTTTTCTAAAATGTAAATAGATATATGGCATTTATAAAGCACTGTTACTCTTTAATTAAGTAGTTTTATGGTGTAACTTTCGACCTATTATAAGTATTGATGCTTTATGCATTCTTAGCCAGAGCATTTATTCAATTAACTTTTCGCAATTTATGACCATAGAAAACAAAATAAAGCTTAAATTTTTCTTTCATGTTAATGCATGAACTTCCACACTGTCTGCTTAACTTTCACTTCTTCTCTCAGCACTGCATGTTTTTATTTTCAAAAACCTTTTTCTACTGTATATTATATTGCAGTGAACCTTTTTGGGACGCTTAGTTTTTGTTAGCAAAAACATTTTTCTAGTTCTGATTGCCCCAGGGTGGCCCAACATGCCCTGGTTCTGGGATCTAGTGGCAATGTCCAGTCAAATCCCACTGTGTCTACCCAACATACCAAACTTAGTGTCTCAGCCATTCAACCAGGTCCTTCACAGGAACCTGTCAAATCTGAATCTACATGCCTGGCTCCTAGAGCCTCGGCAATCAAGGAGCAGGGCTTCTCTGAGGCAGTGGCAGCAAGAATTGAGGCTCCTCAAAGAGGATCAACCAGATCTGTCTATGAGGCAAAGTGGACCATTTTTACAAAGTGGTGCCTCAGTAATCAGGTGGACTTCAGGGCACCACCTCTGAAAGCCATTGCTGACTTCCTCCTGCACTTGTTTCAGGACAAGAAGTTGCAACCAGGCACTATTGATGGCTACAGGTCAGCCATTGCTGACAAACTGGGCAACTCCACCATTAATGTCAGCAAGGATGAGAATCTCACTCGTCTCCTGGACAGTTTCCATAGAGACAGACCGAAGGCCAGGAGGGGCATCCCCTCCTGGAACCTTTCCCTGGTGCTACACAAGCTGACAAAGGCCTCCTTTGAACCCCTAAAAGAGGCCTCCTTGAAACATCTGACTTTCAAGACTGTTTTCTTGCTGGCCTTAGGCTCTGGTAAACGCAGGAGTGAGATCCATGCTTGGTTACATAAGAACATCAGACACCAGTCAGACTGGTCTAAGGTGTCCTTGTACCCCTCACCCAGCTTCCTATCCAAGAATCAGCTGGCTAAGGAGGGTCCAGATAGTGTGGCACCAGTGGTCATTCCAGCCCTGGCCCCATCTCTGGATAGGTCACTCAAAGGTGACAGGTCCCTATGTCCAGTTAGAGCCCTGCGCTACTACTTGGACAGGACTTCAGATCTTAGGCAGAATAAGGAGTTGGTTTTTGTCTCCTTCAAGAAAGGGTTTAACAAAGACATCTCACCTGCCACCATCTCCTCATGGATCAAACAGACTGTGATTCTGTGCTATGAGCTCTCTGACCAGGAGGCCCTCTCCTTACATCAGGTTAAAGCCCATGATGTTAGGGCCTTTGCTGCCTCTAAGGCCTTCCAATCAGGGATCTCCTTAGAGCAGATATTGTCAGCCTGCCACTGGAAATCTCACAACACCTTCACTCAGTTTTATTTGAAGGATGTTGCCTGGGCTGACTCAGAGCTTTTCCACCTGGGACCTGTAGTGGCTGCCCAACAGGTGCACCACCAGGACCAGAGGTGAGGAGATGCTGTATATATATGTAAATATGTACATACTGTAAATATGCTAGATATGTACATAGTGTAAATATGTGAAATGTACATATGTTATAAAAAAAAAAAACCAAAAAAAACTGTGACTTGCTTCCCATGGGAAGTTTATTTCTTCTGGGACTGAACTCAGCCCCCTCTCTCTCTCTCTCTCTTCCCCTTCTCCGATCAACCCTGGGAAGGGAAGAAAAAGGGGGGGGGGGCAATGTTGGTGGACTCCCGGGTAGTTGGTAGCCGACCTTGACCTCTCAAGGTTCTCTGACCCAAGGTCAAATGGGCCTGTACAGTTTTTACCCCACAGCCCTTAAGGGCTGTCGGGGTATTCTTTTCACCCATGGTGTCCGGATGGGCTTGGGCGGGCGGCTGGAAATAGTTTGTCCGGGCTGTATCTCAGAAACCGTAAGGTGTAGGAAGTTGATACTTGGTAGGGGCATTGGTTAGGGGGTGTAGGTGTGCAACGTCATGGTCTGACCTTGATTTGACCTTTGACCTTGCCGTAGTGACCTTGAGTATGAAAATCTTGTCCGGGCTGTATCTCGGAAACCGTAAGGTGTAGGAAGTTGATACTTGGTAGGGACATTGGTTAGGGGGTGTAGTTGTGCAACGTCATGGTCTGACCTTGATTTGACCTTTGACCTTGGCGTAGTGACCTCGACCTATAAAATCTTGTCCGGGCTATATCTCAGAAACCGTAAGGTGTAGGAAGTTGATACTTGGTAGGG
Source organism: Sabellastarte sp. h YS-2021 (assembly GCA_964017235.1). Lineage (NCBI taxonomy): Eukaryota > Metazoa > Annelida > Polychaeta > Sabellida > Sabellidae > Sabellastarte > Sabellastarte sp. h YS-2021. The sequence goes on from OZ024931.1 coordinate 76,297,502, forward strand.
ATATTGGTTAGGGGGTGTAGGTGTGCAACGTCATGGTGTGACCTTGATTTGACCTTTGACCTTGCCGTAGTGACCTTGACCTATAAAATCTTGTCCGGGCTATATCTCAGAAACCGTAAGGTGTAGGAAGTTGATACTTGGTAGGGATATTGGTTAGGGGGTGTAGGTCTGCAATGTCATGGTCTGACCTTGATTTGACCTTTGACCTTGCCGTAGTGGCCTTGACCTATAAAATCTTGTCCGGGCTATATCTCGGAAACCGTAAGGTGTAGGAAGTTGATATTTGGTAGGGACATTTGCTAGGGGGTGTAGGTGTGCAGTGTCATGGTCTGACTTTGATTTGACCTTTGACCTTGTCGTAATGGCCTTAACCTATAAAATCTTGTCCGGGCTATATCTCAGAAACCGTAAGGTGTAGGAAGTTGATACTTGGTAGGGATATTGGTTAGGGGGTGTGGGTGTGCAATGTCCTGGTCTGACCTTGATTTGACCTTTGACCTTGCCGTAGTGACCTTGACCTATAAAATGTTGTCCGGGCTATATCTCGGAAACCATAAGGTGTAGGAAGTTGGTAGTTGGTAGGGACATTGGTTAGGATGTGTAGGTGTGCAACATCATGGTCTGACCAGGATTTGACCTTTGACCTTGCCATAGTGACCATGAGTTCAAAAATCTTGTCCGGGCTATATCTCGGAAACCGTAAGGTGTAGGAAGTTGATACTTGGTAGGGACTTTGGTTAGGGGATGTTGTTGTGCAACGTCATGATCTGACCTTGATTTGACCTTTGACCTTGGCGTAGTGACCTTGACCTATAAAATCTTGTCCGGGCTATATCTTGGAAACCGTAAGGTTGAGGAAGTTGATACTTGCTAGGGACATTGGTTAGGGGCTATAGGTATGTATTATCATGGTGTCACCTTAATTTGACCTTTGACCTTGTCGTAGTGACCTTGACCTATAAAATCTTGTTGCACCTTTGGGTCTCTCTTTTAATGCAGATTAAGCACTGTTAAAGTCATATTAGAATTTATTAAGAATTTTACTTAACTTCCCATTGTAAGAGATAGAATTTCATCAAGTGAGCCACAGATTTTGCTCCAACACCACACATAAGCATTCATTAAATGTATTACCACTTCTGTATGCATGGTAATATTCAAACCATCTAAACATAATTCGGGCCTTGCAGATGTAGATAAAGAGGGTTGAATTTTAGTTTGCTGATTAATGCTGTCATCTTGTTATTGAATTATCTTGTTTTAATACTTCATCTTTACATGCATGATCTTTCTTTTAAACATTATTTCTCCATTTAAACATTGTTTGGACCTTTATATAACTGACAGTGCTCTGAAAGTATCCTGAAGTTTGTACTGATACAGTACTTCTGTATCTCATGGTGTTGAAAATATTTCCCTAGGCTGTGGGGTACGGGCATCTCTGATGCTATTTAAGCGTCCCGCAAGGGACGCTTGTTTGTGTATGGGAGAGCTTCCGGCTCCGCCGGCTCCTGCGGCTCCGCCGGCTCTGCCGGCTCCTGCGGCTCCGCCGGCTCCGCATTTTGTTTTCCTTATAACTCTGTAACCGTTAGGCGGATTCTTTTCAAATTTGGCAGGTTTAGGCAGTAGCCTTGGGGAATTTTTTTGAATATGCTGCAGTGACATTTCAACCAATCAGAGAGGTCACATGACCAAAAATGTCTTTTTTCGATGGGGAAGCTTGTCCGGATGATAACTTGAAAGGAATTTTATCAATTCACCTGAAACTTGGCAAATACATTCATTCTATTAAAATCTGGAAATCATTAGATTTTGGCATTGATTGGTCAAGAAATGGCCGAGTAATTAATGATTAATTAATCATTATGAATTTTCCAAATAAGGAAAACACAAAAATGCTTATATCTCAAAAACCGTGCTAGATAGAGCGATTTCGACGAAATTTTTGACCCGCAGGGTATCTCTGCGGAGTAGTTTTCCCAATTTTCAAAAAAATTTTGTCTCGCCCAAAATGGCGGCCATTTTGAATTTTCGAAATTTTCGCAAAAATTGAAAAACACAAAAATGCTTATATCTCAAAAACCGTGCTAGATAGAGCAATTTCGACAAAATTTTTGACCCGCAGGATATTTCTGCGGAGTACTTTTCCCAATTTTCAAAAAATTTTTGTCTCGCCAAAAATGGCGGCCATTTTGAATTTTCGAAATTTTCGCAAAAATTGCAAAACACAAAAATGCTTATATCTCGAAAACCGTGCTAGTTAGAGCGATTTCGACGAAATTTTTGACCCGCAGGGTATCTCTGCGGAGTAGTTAACCCAATTTTGAAAAAAAAAAATTCTCGCCAAAAATGGCGGCCATTTTGAATTTTCGAATTTTTCGCAAAAATTGCAAAACATAAAAATGCTTATATCTCGAAAACCCTGCAAGAAAGAGCGATTTCGACGAAATTTTTGACCCACAGGGTATCTCTGCAGAGTAGCCATGCCAATTTTCAAAAAAAATTTATCTTGCCAAAAATGGCGGCCATTTTGAATTTTCGAATTTTTGCGCAAAAATTGCAAAACACAAAAATGCTAGTATTTCGAAAACCGTGCTACATAGAGCGATTTCGACGAAATTTTTTATCTTCAGGGTATCTCTGCAGAGCAGCTATCCCAAAGAGCTTTCACTTGGTGAAGTTTCAGACCCATAGCTAATTGCTCACCTACTCAAAAAGAGTAAATGCGAATTACCTCTAAAAGTATTGCAGATGGCCAATTTTTCTCAAATAACTCATTCACCTACTTTTGGAAGAGCTTTCACTTGGTGAAGTTTCAGACCCGTAGCTAATTACTCACCTACTCAAAATGAGTAAATGCTAATTATCTCAAAAACTATTGCGGATACCCAATTTTTATCAAATAACTCATTCACCTACTTGTGGGAGAGCTTTCACATGGTGAAGTTTCAGACCCGTAGATGATTACTCACCTACTCAAAATGAGTAAATGCGAATTATCTCTTAAAAGTATTGCAGATAGCCAATTTTTCTCAAATAACTCATTCACCTACTTTTGGGAGAGCTTTCACTTGGTGAAGTTTCAGACCCATAGCTAATTACTCACCTACTCAAAATGAGTAAATGCGAATTATCTCTAAAAGTATTGCAGATAGCCAATTTTTCTCAAATAACTCATTCGCCTACTTTTGGGAGAACTTTCACTTGGTGAAGTTTCAGACCCATAGCTAATTACTCACCTACTCAAAATGAGTAAATGTGATTTATCTCTAAAAGTATTGCAGATAGCCAATTTTTCTCAAATAACTCATTCGCCTACTTTTGGGAGAGCTTTCACTCTGTGAAGTTTCAGACCCATAGCTAATTACTCACCTACTCAAAATGAGTAAATGCGAATTATCTCTAAAAGTATTGCAGATAGCCAATTTTTCTCAAATAACTCATTCACCTACTTTTGGCAGAGCTTTCACTTGGTGAAGTTTCAGACCCATAGCTAATTACTCACCTACTCAAAATGAGTAAATGCGAATTATCTCTAAAAGTATTGCAGATAGCCAATTTTTCTCAAATAACTCATTCACCTACTTTTGGGAGAGCTTTCACTTGGTGAAGTTTCAGACAACTAGCTAATTACTCACCTACTCAAAATGAGTAAATGCGAATTATCTCTAAAAGTATTGCAGATAGCCAATTTTTCTCAAATAACTCATTCGCCTACTTTTGGGAGAACTTTCACTTGAAGTTTCAGACCCATAGCTAATTACTCACTTACTCAAAATGAGTAAATGTGATTTATCTCTAAAAGTATTGCAGATAGCCAATTTTTCTCAAATAACTCATTCACCTACTTTTGGGAGAGCTTTCACTCTGTGAAGTTTCAAACCCATAGCTAATTACTCACCTACTCAAAATGAGTAAATGCGAATTATCTCTAAAAGTATTGCAGATAGCCAATTTTTCTCAAATAACTCATTCACCTACTTTTGGCAGAGCTTTCACTTGGTGAAGTTTCAGACCCATAGCTAATTACTCACCTACTCAAAATGAGTAAATGCGAATTATCTCTAAAAGTATTGCAGATAGCCAATTTTTCTCAAATAACTCATTCACCTACTTTTGGGAGAGCTTTCACTTGAAGTTTCAGACAACTAGCTAATTACTCACCTACTCAAAATGAGTAAATGCGAATTATCTCTAAAAGTATTGCAGATAGCCAATTTTTCTCAAATAACTCATTCACCTACTTTTGGGAGAGCTTTCACTCTGTGAAGTTTCAGACCCATAGCTAATTACTCACCTACTCAAAATGAGTAAATGCGAATTATCTCTAAAAGTATTGCAGATAGCCAATTTTTCTCAAATAACTCATTCACCTACTTTTGGGAGAGCTTTCACTTGGTGAAGTTTCAGACCCATAGCTAATTACTCACCTACTCAAAATGAGTAAATGCGAATTATCTCTAAAAGTATTGCAGATAGCCAATTTTTCTCAAATTAATCATTCACCTACTTTTGGGAGAGCTTTCACTTGGTGAAGTTTCAGACCCATAGCTAATTACTCACCTACTCAAAATGAGTAAATGCGAATTATCTGTAAAAGTATTGCAGATAGCCAATTTTTCTCAAATAACTCCTTCACCTACTTTTGGGAGAGCTTTCACTTGGTGAAGTTTCAGACCCATAGCTAATTACTCACCTACTCAAAATGAGTAAATGTGAATTATCTCTAAAAGTATTGCAGATAGCCAATTTTTCTCAAATAACTCATTCACCTACTTTTGGGAGAGCTTTCACTTGGTGAAGTTTCAGACCCATAGCTAATTATTGACCTACTCAAAATGAGTAAATGCTAATTATCTGTAAAAGTATTGCGGATACCCAATTTTTATCAAATACTCATTCATCTACTTGTGGGAGAGCTTTCACATGGTGAAGTTTCAGACCCATAGCTAATTACTCACCTACTCAAAATGAGTAAATGCGAATTATCTCTAAAAGTATTGCAGATAGCCAATTTTTCTCAAATAACTCATTTACCTACTTTTGGGAGAGCTTTCACTTGGTGAAGTTTCAGACCCATAGATAATTATTCACCTACTCAAAATGAGTAAATATGAATTATCTCTTAATAGTATTGCAGATAGCCAATTTCTCTCAAATAACTCATTCACCTACTTTTGGAAGAGCTTTCACACAGGAAAATGAAAAATTGTGAATATCTCGGAAAAGCTATTTCTTCTGCTTTAATGCTCGGCAGGAGATACACACCGCGGCAGTGGTCTTGACAAAAATTTTTGTCTCCCCAAAAATGGTGGCCATTTTGAATTTTCAAAGTTTTTGCAAAACACAAAAATGCTTATATCTCGAAAACCGTGCTATATGGAGCGAACTCAACAAAATTTTTGACCTGCTGGGTATCTCTGCAGAGTAGCCATGCCAATTTTCAAAATATTTTTGTCTCGCCAAATATAGCGGACATTTTTAATTTTTTTATTTTTTGCAAAACACAAAAATGCTTATATCTTGAAAACCGTGCTAGATAGAGCAGACTGCGCTGGCTTTGGTTGCCACAACAGTATAAGGCTAGAAACGAAGCATTTTCTTAATACTTTAGCACTCACCTTTATATCCTTTTCGGGACGCTTTGTTTTTGCTATGCAAAAACATTATCTTTTTTTTTTGCGAGCGATCCTCTAGTTTTGTTTCTGTTATGAGTTCACTTAAGTCCCTAGCTGCTTATCCGCCTACCAAGCGGTAGTTATTCAGCAATTGTCATTGGATAGGATGTATTAACGCAATAAAATTGCAAATTTAGTAAGTAAATTAAATTTTTATAAGTTAATACCCTATCCAATGGACAGGCAAGGCCCACCCAACCGGCCCCGCTATCAGCTTACTAGGGGTCTTACTAGGACTAGACACGAAAAAGATGCTATGACGTCACGATGTCTAGACAGGAAGAGGAAGTACGACCTGGCGAATGCACTCTCCTGGCCAGTCCTGCCGGTATTATATACAGGACGTCTTTTTCTGACGTTTGGCGGGACCGGTCGCACCGACCGGTAAAGCAATTGTCCATTGGATAGGGTATTAACTTATAAAAATTTAATTTACTTATTAAATTTGCAATTCTTCGTTTTTACAGAATGTAATTTATGATGTATTTAATATGGTACTATTTGTTATTTTATTATTTTGAATTTGGAGGCAAAACCCTTGTGAAACAATTATAGCCCTGGGGCAAAATTTTGTGTGTAAAGCTATACCATTTTGTTATATTGAATACAATTGCCATCTAAATGCAATTGAATTGTTATGCCAATTTGAACTTTATAGGCTTTTTAAAAGTAATTATAATACATTTATTGTTAGTGTACTGTTTCTATTAATCAAATACTGGATCAAAATACGCCCTGTCATGAAATAACATGGATAAGTCCATAATATATTCAGCTGTTGTTTAACAATTATGCTTTTCATGTTTTAAAGAAACCTATGGGGTTTATTAAGTGCCGTCCTGTAGTATGTTACAGTCATGTACAAGTTTAAATAAAAATACCATGAAAGAAAAAATTAAAATGTACAAGTTGTATTCATGCAGTTTTCTCTCAAGTTCAGTCCTTTTGTGTTTTGAATACATAATTTAGCTTTGTTTTTTGTATCCTCCACAGTTTTGGCTGCTTTCACAGATCTGTTTTCATAACTGAGTGACTTATAGTGCTAGTAGCTATTTTGAGTAAATTGCTTATAATTATATCCCCAGACGAAAGTCGGGGATATATTGGATTCAGGTCCGTCGCGCCGCCGTCGCCGTAGAAATTTCCTTGTGGACGCGATAACTCAAAAACGGATTAATATTTTTTTTTCAAACTTGGTACACATGTTAAGGATGCCCAAAGGAAGATCCCTATTTTAAGGTGACCTTAAACTCCCAATAATAAAGAACTTATGGCCACCTTAAGGTCAGAAATTGCACTTTTGGCCACTTAGAGCCCTCTAGGTCACAAACTATGAGGCTTATCTGCCTCAAATTTTACCTGAGAACACATTAATATATTCTTAGTACATGTGCCGAAAATCAAGACTTTAAGTTGAGGAGAAAATTGTCTTTGAGGCCCATAAAGACCCCACTTAGGACTTTTTTCCTATATTTTTAACTTATTTTGCCCTATAATTTGGAAGTGGTAATTCTGATGAGTCTCAAACTGCACTAGATGTAACTCTTATATGTAATCCTTGTCTGTGAAAAATTTAAAGGCTGTAGGTTTACCTGTTAGGCCGACTTAAGATCTCAAAATTGCCCACAGAGACCCAATTTATGGACTTTTTGCCATCTTCAAGCACTGTAGCTTTCAAACTATGTCTCTCATCTAAGTGAAATATCATCTGAGAATATATCAGTATGTTTTTCTTGTATGTACTCCAAAATTTAGGCCTTTAATAGACATTTAACCCATGTATGAGGACCATAAACACCCACGCGAGTGACCCTTTTAAGACATTTTCACATATTTTGCTCTGTAACTTGGAAATGGTAAGTCTGAGAAGTTTCAAACTGTATTAGATATATATTCTATGTGTAATGTTAGTATGTAACAGATTTTAAGTCTGAAGCTTTAATTTGAAGGTCAAATTGAGGTCTCTGACGGGCTCCCAAAGACCCAATATTTGGACTTTTTGCCACCTTTAAGCCCTGTGACTGTTAAACTATGTTATTGATGGAGCTGAAATCCCATCTGGGAATGCATTATTATGTCCTTTTTACATGTGCCGAAAATCAAGGCTTTAAGTAGACATTTAACTAGTGTTCTCAATAAACCCTTTTTAGTAGGACCGGGTATGCAGTGGTTTCAGCGGGCGGGTACCCGGGTATCCGCTCCGATGGGCGATAATAGATGAAGCTACAAATATCTCCATATTTACAGACTTAAACCCTACAGAAATAATGGGATACAACGATTTGCTTTATTTCTTGTTGGCCACGTTTTTGCATTCAAAACAGTATTACACGGAAGAAATGTGAAATAAAAAAGACTTCTGTACATTCAAAACACGGTTGTTTATATAAAAACGGAGTCACATGACCTATCACAAAAGCATTAACTGCTGCTCGAATGTAGTTTCGGAATTGAAACTTCATTTTTATTTCAGGTTGGTAAGTGAATTTTATTAACATAAAATTATTAACTACTGTGTGAAAATATTGTATTTTTATTTATTTGAGGACTGCATGTCACTATATAGCCAATATACAGTGTTTTATGGACTCGGAATTAAGTAACTGTTTTGATATACTGACGATTTTCAAAGGGTTCCGGTGATTTGACAATGTATAAACAACCAAAATAAAAGACAAATAAAATACTATAAACGGTGTACAAGGGTGAGAAAACAATATTATTAAGCGTCCCGCAAGGGACGCTTGTTTGTGTATGGGAGAGCTTCAGGCTCCGCCGGCTCCACCGGCTCCGCCGGCTCCGCATTTTGTTTTCCTTATAACTCTGTAACCGTTAGGCGGATTCTTTTCAAATTTGGCAGGTTTAGGCAGTAGCCTTGGGGAATTTTTTTGAATATGCTGCAGTGACATTTCAACCAATCAGACAGGTCACATGACCAAAAATGTCTTTTTTCGATGGGGAAGCTTGTCCGGATGATAACTTGAAAGGAATTTTATCAATTCACCTGAAACTTGGCAAATACATTCATTCTATTAAAATCTGGAAATCATTAGATTTTGGCATTGATTGGTCAAGAAATGGCCGAGTAATTAATGATTAATTAATCATTACAAATTTTCCAAATAAGGAAAACACAAAATTGCTTATATCTCGAAAACCGTGCTAGATAGAGCGATTTCGACGAAATTTTTGACCCGCAGGGTATCTCTGCAGAGTAGTTTTCCCAATTTTCAAAAATTTTTTGTCTCGCCCAAAATGGCGGCCATTTTGAATTTTCGAAATTTTCACAAAAATTGCAAAACACAAAAATGCTTATATCTCGAAAACCGTGCTAGATAGAGCGATTTCGACGAAATTTTTGACCCGCAGGGTATCTCTGCAGAGTAGCCATGCCAATTTTCAAACAAAAAATTTCTCGCAAAAAATGGCGGCCATTTTGAATTTTCGAATTTTTCGCAAAATTGCAAAACACAAAAATGCTTATATCTCGAAAACCGTGCTAGATAGAGCGATTTCGACGAAATGTTTGACCCACAGGGTATCTATGCAGAGTAGCCATGCCAATTTTCAAAAAAATTTTGTCTTGCCAAAAATGGCGGCCATTTTGAATTTTCGAATTTTTGCGCAAAAATTGCAAAACACAAAAATGCTAATATTTCAAAAACCGTGCTACATAGAGCGATTTCAACGAAATGTTTTATCTTCAGGGTATTTCTGCAGAGCAGCTATCCCAAAGAGCTTTCACTTGGTGAAGTTTCAGACCCATAGCTAATTGCTCACCTACTCAAAAAGAGTAAATGCGAATTATCTCTAAAAGTATTGCAGATAGCCAATTTTTCTCAAATAACTCATTCACCTACTTTTGGGAGAGCTTTCACTCTGTGAAGTTTCAGACCCATAGCTAATTATTTACCTACTCAAAATGAGTAAATGCTAATTACCTGTAAAAGTATTGCGGATACCCAATTTTTATCAAATAACTCATTCATCTACTTGTGGGAGAGCTTTCACTTAGTGAAGTTTCAGACCCATAGCTAATTACTCACCTACTCCAAATGAGTAAATGCGAATTATCTCTAAAAGTATTGCAGATAGCCAATTTTTCTCAAATAACTCATTCACCTACTTTTGGGAGAGCTTTCACTTGGTGAAGTTTCAGACCCATAGCTAATTACTCACCTACTCAAAATGAGTAAATGCGAATTATCTCTAAAAGTATTGCAGATAGCCAATTTTTCTCAAATAACTCATTCACCTACTTTTGGGAGAGCTTTCACTTGGTGAAGTTTCAGACCCATAGCTAATTACTCACCTACTCAAAATGAGTAAATGCGAATTATCTCTAAAAGTATTGCAGATAGCCAATTTTTCTCAAATAACTCATTCACCTACTTTTGGGAGAGCTTTCACTCTGTGAAGTTTCAGACCCATAGCTAATTACTCACCTACTCAAAATGAGTAAATGCGAATTATCTCTAAAAGTATTGCAGATAGCCAAATTTTCTCAAATTAATGATTCACCTACTTTTGGGAGAGCTTTCACTTGGTGAAGTTTCAGACCCATAGCTAATTACTCACCTACTCAAAATGAGTAAATGCGAATTATCTGTAAAAGTATTGCAGATAGCCAATTTTTCTCAAATAACTCATTCACCTACTTTTGGGAGAGCTTTCACTTGGTGAAGTTTCAGACCCATAGCTAATTACTCACCTACTCAAAATGAGTAAATGCGAATTATCTCTAAAAGTATGGCAGATAGCCAATTTTTCTCAAATTAATCATTCACCTACTTTTGGGAGAGCTTTCACTTGGTGAAGTTTCAGACCCATAGCTAATTACTCGTCTACTCAAAATGAGTAAATGCGAATTATCTCTAACAGTATTGCAGATAGCCAATTTTTCTCAAATAACTCATTCACCTACTTTTGGGAGAGCTTTCACTTGGTGAAGTTTCAGACCCATAGCTAATTACTCACCTACTCAAAATGAGTAAATGTGAATTATCTCTAAAAGTATTGCAGATAGCCAATTTTTCTCAAATAAATCATTCACCTACTTTTGGCAGAGCTTTCACTTGGTGAAGTTTCAGACCCATAGCTAATTATTCACCTACTCAAAATGAGTAAATGTGAATTATCTCTAAAAGTATTGCAGATAGCCAATTTTTCTCAAATAACTCATTCACCTACTTTTGGGAGAGCTTTCACTCTGTGAAGTTTCAGACCCATAGCTATTTATTCACCTACTCAAAATGAGTAAATGCTAATTATCTGTAAAAGTATTGCGGATACCCAATTTTTATCAAATACTCATTCATCTACTTGTGGGAGAGCTTTCACATGGTGAAGTTTCAGACCCATAGCTAATTACTCACCTACTCAAAATGAGTAAATGCGAATTATCTCTAAAAGTATTGCAGATAGCCAATTTTTCTCAAATAACTCATTCACCTACTTTTGGGAGAGCTTTCACTTGGTGAAGTTTCAGACCCATAGATAATTATTCACCTACTCAAAATGAGTAAATGTGAATTATCTCTTAATAGTATTGCGGATAGCCAATTTTTCTCAAATAACTCATTCACCTACTTTTGGAAGACCTTTCACACACGAAAATGAAAAATTGTGAATATCTCGGAAAAGCTATTTCTTCTGCTTTAATGCTCGGCGGGAGATACACACCACGGCAGTGGTCTTGACAAAAATTTTTGTCTCCCCAAAAATGGTGGCCATTTTGAACACAAAAATGCTTATATCTCGAAAACCGTGCTATATGGAGCGAGCTCAACAAAATTTTGGACCTGCTGGGTATCTCTGCAGAGTAGCCATGCCAATTTTCAAAATATTTTTGTCTCGCCAAATATAGCGGACATTTTTAATTTTTTTATTTTTTGCAAAACACAAAAATGCTTATATCTTGAAAACCGTGCTAGATAGAGCAGACTGCGCTGACTTTGGTTGCCACAACAGTATAAGGCTAGAAACGAAGCATTTTCTTAATACTTTAGCACTCACCTTTATATCCTTTTCGGGACGCTTTGTTTTTGCTATGCAAAAACATTATCTTTTTTTTTTGCGAGCGATCCTCTAGTTGTGCATTTTAATTGAATAGTTTCATTTTTAAATGAATTAATGAAGTCCAGATACGTCTGTACTTTGTCAGCCAACGTGGGCGATATTAACAGAAATAAACTTAGATTCGGGTACTCGGGTATGAGATGTCGGATTCGGGTAAGTATTCAGGGTTCGGGTACCGGGATATCCGGGTACCCGTTGAGATCACTACATTTAACCTGTGTTTGAGGACCATAAATCCCCACCCGAGTGACCCTTTTTAGACATTTTTCACATATTTTGCCCTGTAACTTGTAAATGGTAAGTCTGAGAAGTTCAAACTGTATTAGATACATATTCTATGTGTAATCTTAGTATGTGACAAATTTTAAGTCTGAAGCTTTAATTTGAAGGCCACATTGAGGTCTCTAAAAGGCCCCATAGAGACCCACTATTTGGACTTTTTGTCAGTTTTAAGGCCCATGACTGTTAAACTATGTGACTGATAGAGCTGAAATCTCATCTGGGAATACATTATTATGTTCTTTTTACATGTGCCAAAAATCAAGGCTCCAAGTAGACATTTAAACTGTGTATGAGGACCATTAACACCCACCCGAGTGACCGTTTTAAGACATTTTTCACATATTTTGCTCTGTAACTTGGAAATGGTGAGTCTGAGAAGTTTCAAACTTTATTATTAGATACATATTCTATGTGTAGTCTTAGTATGTAGCAGATTTTAAGTCTGATGCTTTAATTTGAAAACCACATCGAGATCTCTAAAAGGCCCACAGAGACCCAATATTTGGACTTTTTGCCACCTTTAAGCCCTGTGACTGTTAAACTATGTGATTGATTGAGCTGAAATCCCATCTGGGAATGCATTATTATGTCCTTTTCACATGTGCCGAAAATCAAGGCTTTTAGTAGACATTTAACCTGTGTATGAGGGCCATAGACACTTGCCCAAGTAACCTTTTTTGACATTTTTTTCTGTATTTTGCCCTGTTATTTGGAAATGCTTAGTGTGACAAGTCTTAAATTGTATTATATATAATTTTTGTTTGTTGTGTATGTCCCCCAAAAAGTTTCAGTTCTGTAGTTTAATTGCTAAGGTCTCTTTAACAATTGTAAAATGCCCACAGAGACCCAATTTATGGATATTATGCCACTTTAAAGCCCTGTAACTGTCAAACTATGTGGCTCATAGAGCTGAAATCTTTGAATTTTTCAAAGGAAGTGCCTGTCTATTTAAATTTTGAATATTAATAATGTTATGGCTATCTTAGGCTTTTAAGAACTTATTATGTCCACCCCCCTGGGGGGTGGATATATTATTTTTGCTTTTTTCGCCGTCCGATGTCCGGCGTCCGATGTCCGGCGTCACGCATGGTTTCCGCTCATTTAAAGGAAAAGTATTAGAGCTATTGTCACCAAATTTGGTATGCAGGCTTATTGGGTCAGTAGCTTGCTTGGGATTGCTTTTGGCTGTTGTACCTCTTTTGCTTACTGAGTAATACTTAAGTACAGCTATTTTCAGTACCCATTGGTTTCCGTGCATTTAAGCCAAAATAATTAAAGATATTTTACTACAATTTTGAATACAAGATTGTTATGTCCATAGCTCGCTTGGTATTGCATTTGGGACTGATAGCTTTGTCAGTACATGAGTAATAGCCATTTAGGTACTTCATTGTGTATTTTCAGTACTACTTTTGAGTAATTTGCTAATATCTCAGAAACCGTGCGAGATAGAGCGATTTCGTCGAAATTTTCGACCCACAGGGTATCTAAGGAATGCAATCTTTGCAATTTTCAAAAAAATTTTCCCCTCCCCAAAAATGGCGGCCATTTTGAATTTTCAAATTTTTGCCAAAAATGGCAAAACACCAATCTGCTTCTATCTCCTTAACCGTGCGAGATAGAGCGATTTCGTCAAAATTTTCGACCCACAGGGTATCTGAGCATTGTACTCTTGGTAATTTTAAAAAAATTTTCCCCTCCCCAAAAATGGCGGCCATTTTGAATTTTCGAATTTTTGCCAAAAATGGCAAAACACAAATTTGCTTCTATCTCCTTAACCGTGCCAGATAGAGCGATTTCGTCAAAATTTTCGACCCACAGGGTATCTGAGCATTGTGCTCTTGGTAATTTTTACAAAATTTTCCCCTCCCCAAAAATGGCGGCCATTTTGAATTTTCGAATTTTTGCCAAAAATGACAAAACACTAATTTGCTTCTATCTCCTTAACCGTGCCAGATAGAGCGATTTCGTCAAAATTTTCGACCCACAGGGTATCTAAGGAATGCAATCTTTGCAATTTTCCAAAAATTTTCCCCTCCCCAAAAATGGCGGCCATTTTGAATTTTCGAATTTTTGCCAAAAATGGCAAAACACAAATTTCCTCCTATCTCCTTAACCGTGCCAGATAGAGCGATTTCGTCAAAATTTTCGACCCACAGGGTATCTGAGCATTGTACTCTTTGCAATTTTCCAAAAATTTTCCCCTCCCCAAAAATGGCGGCCATTTTGAATTTTCGAATTTTTGCCAAAAATGGCAAAACACTAATTTGCTTCTATCTCCTTAACCGTGCGAGATAGAGCGATTTCGTCGAAATTTTCGACCCACGGGGTAACTAAAGAATGCAATCTTTGCAATTTTCCAAAAATTTTCCCCTCCCCAAAAATGGCGGCCATTTTGAATTTTCGAATTTTTGCCAAAAATGGCAAAACACTAATTTGCTTCTATCTCCTTAACCGTGCGAGATAGAGCGATTTCGTCGAAATTTTCGACCCACAGGGTAACTAAGGAATGCAATCTTTGCAATTTTCCAAAAATTTTCCCCTCCCCAAAAAATGGCGGCCATTTTGAATTTTCGAATTTTTGCCAAAAATGGCAAAACACAAATTTCCTTCTATCTCCTTAACCGTGCGAGATAGAGCGATTTCGTCAAAATTTTCGACCCACAGGGTATCTGAGCATTGTACTCTTGGCAATTTTTTAAAAAATTTCCCCTCCCCAAATATGGCGGCCATTTTGAATTTTCGAATTTTTGCCAAAAATGGCAAAACACTAATTTGCTTCTATCTCCTTAACCGTGCGAGATAGAGTGATTTCGTCGAAATTTTCGACCCACAGGGTATCTAAGGAATGCAATCTTTGCAATTTTCCAAAAATTTTCCCCTCCCCAAAAATGGCGGCCATTTTGAATTTTCGAATTTTTGCCAAAAATGGCAAAACACAAATTTCCTTCTATCTCCTTAACCGTGCGAGATAGAGCGATTTCGTCGAAATTTTCGACCCACAGGGTATCTAAGGAATGCAATCTTTGCAATTTTCAAAAAATTTTCCCCTCCCCAAAAATGGCGGCCATTTTGAATTTTCGAATTTTTGCCAAAAATGGCAAAACACCAATCTGCTTCTATCTCCTTAACCGTGCGAGATAGAGCGATTTCGTCAAAATTTTCGACCCACAGGGCATCTGAGCATTGTACTCTTGGTAATTTTTAAAAAATTTTCCCCTCCCCAAAAATGGCGGCCATTTTGAATTTTCGAATTTTTGCCAAAAATGGCAAAACACAAATTTCCTCCTATCTCCTTAACCGTGCCAGATAGAGTGATTTCGTCAAAATTTTCGACCCACAGGGTATCTGAGCATTGTACTCTTGGTAATTTTTAAAAAAGTTTCCCCTCCCCAAAAATGGCGGCCATTTTGAATTTTCGAATTTTTGCCAAAAATGGCAAAACACAAATTTGCTTCTATCTCCTTAACCGTGCCAGATAGAGCGATTTCGTCAAAATTTTCGACTCACAGGGTATCTGAGCATTGTACTCTTGGTAATTTTTAAAAAATTTTCCCCTCCCCAAAAATGGCGGCCATTTGAATTTTCGAATTGTTGCCAAAAATGGCAAAACACTAATTTGCTTCTATCTCCTTAACCGTGCGAGATAGAGTGATTTCGTCGAAATTTTCGACCCACAGGGTATCTAAGGAATGCAATCTTTGCAATTTTCAAAAAATTTTCCCCTCCCCAAAAATGGCGGCCATTTTGAATTTTCGAATTTTTGCCAAAAATGGTAAAACACAAATTTCCTTCTATCTCCTTAACCGTGCCAGATAGAGCGATTTCGTCAAAATTTTCGACCCACAGGGTATCTAAGGAATGCAATCTTTGCAATTTTCCAACAAATTTTCCCCTCCCCAAAAATGGCAGCCATTTTGAATTTTCGAATTTTTGCCAAAAATGGCAAAACACAAATTTGCTTCTATCTCCTTAACCGTGCGAGATAGAGCGATTTCGTCGAAATTTTCGACCCACAGGGTATCGAAGAAATGCAATCTTTGCAATTTTCCGAAAAATTTTCCCCTCCCCAAAAATGGCGGCCATTTTGAATTTTCGAATTTTTGCCAAAAATGGCAAAACACAAATTTGCTTCTATCTCCTTAACCGTGCGAGATAGATCGATTTCATCAAAATTTTCGACCCACAGGTATTTCAGCATTGTATTCTTGGCAATTTAAAAAAAAATTTCCCGTCCCCTAAAATGGCGGCCATTTTGAATTTTCAAATTTTTGTCAAAAATGGCAAAACACAAATTTGCTTCTATCTCCTTAACCATGCGAGATAGAGCGATTTCGTCGAAATTTTCAACCCACAGGGTATCTAAGGAATGTAATCTTTGCAATTTTCAAAAAATTTTCCCCTCCCCAAAAATGGCAGCCATTTTGAATTTTCGAATTTTTGCCCAAAATGGAAAAACACAAACTGGCCTTAACCGTGCAAAATAGAGTTATTTCGTTGAAATTTTCGACCCATAGGGTATCTAAAAAATGTACTCTTGGCAATTTTCAAAAAAATTTCCTTTTCCCAAAAATGGCGGCCATTTTGAATTTTCAAATTTTTGCCAAAAATAGAAAAACAGGAATTTGCTTCTATCTTCTTAACCGTGCCAGATAGAGTGATTTCGTCAAAATTTTCAACCCAACCAATGCAAAAAGGCATGAAGCTGAAATAATTTACATCTACACTAACAAATATTTAAGCATCATTGATATATTTTACAAATGAAACAGGGTCTTGTAAGACTACTGTACAATTTGGGCAAAAGGTTCATGGGTGGACATTACACATGATAATGTGTGTTCTTCTATGCTATCCTGTTTCTATTCGCATCTACTATCAACAGGGCGGCCGATTTCTAGTTTTTGTGTGTTATCTCTCTGCTTGCTGAGTTTTTAACTTTTTAATATGAAACTGGTTAAACATATTCAAGTAGGCAAAATGGACACTGTTATTTTCTGGTGAGCTTTAAGTCCCAAATATTAATGAAATTATAGCCTTATGTAGTAAAAATAGGGGATTTTTAACCCTCAACTAGCCCAGTTTTATTCAACTTGCCTTAATTTTGACACAGCTCCTACAGTTACGAACTCATTTCAATTGATAATCACATACTTAAAATTCTCAATTCTGAATTATTATTATAAATCTGTTCTTGTCATTTGATAATTTATATTTAATTCTGGAGGTATATAATCTTCCTGTTGGACATTCCTTATTTATATATTTGATTTGATTTTAGTGATAAGATTAACTGAGCTTTTTGTATTTGATTACCCCTTTTATATTATAAGTGTTTGTTTACCATTTGTGCTGCAGCACTCCATCTCTTTGTAGTCCCACCCCCCCATCCCCCACCCACCTCTGGGACCTCCAGCTATTGAGTGACAATAA
The DNA here is from genome assembly GCA_964017235.1 of Sabellastarte sp. h YS-2021. Classification (NCBI taxonomy): domain Eukaryota; kingdom Metazoa; phylum Annelida; class Polychaeta; order Sabellida; family Sabellidae; genus Sabellastarte; species Sabellastarte sp. h YS-2021. Next base: position 76,314,973 of record OZ024931.1, read on the forward strand.
ATAAACAAAGGTATACAGATCTTCTGTAATAGTGAGAGAGGTGTGGAGAAGGGGAGAGAGGTGGGGTGGGGGTGGGAGGTGGTGTTTGCTTCATTATCTAATTATCTAAGACAAAGGGAGTCAGAACTGAGATTGTGTCACATATTTAGGTTGCATATATATGGACCACATATATAGGAATTGAGGAAATGAATAACTGAAAAACAATGCAAATTCTAAAAATAATATAATAAAATAATAATATAAATAATATATGATTTTTAAATAATATTTTATTTGTGAACAAATATAGAAACAGAGATACGCTTTTGGAATTATGAATTTAGAATGGACATTCAATCATCAATCATTTAAATACTTTGAAAATAGGTTCAGAGTTACCCTTTGCAGGAAGATTGAAAAGTATGATGAGTTGAGTTAAAAATAATATTTTATTTGTCAACAAATATAGAAACAGATATGCTCTTTTGACATTATTAAGCGTCCCGCAAGGGACGCTTGTTTGTGTATGGGAGAGCTTCCGGCTCCGCCGGCTCCGCATTTTGTTTTCCTTATAACTCTGTAACCGTTAGGCGGATTCTTTTCAAATTTGGCAGGTTTAGGCAGTAGCCTTGGGGAATTTTTTTGAATATGCTGCAGTGACATTTCAACCAATCAGACAGGTCACATGACCAAAAATGTCTTTTTTCGATGGGGAAGCTTGTCCGGATGATAACTTGAAAGGAATTTTATCAATTCACCTGAAACTTAGCAAATACATTCATTCTATTAAAATCTGGAAATCATTAGATTTTGGCATTGATTGGTCAAGAAATGGCCGAGTAATTAATGATTAATTAATCATTACGAATTTTCCAAATAAGGAAAACACAAAAATGCTTATATCTCGAAAACCGTGCTAGATAGAGCGATTTCGACGAAATTTTTGACCCGCAGGGTATCTCTGCAGAGTACTTATCCCAATTTTGAAAAAAAAAATTTCTCGCCAAAAATGGCGGCCATTTTGAATTTTCGAATTTTTCGCAAAAATTGCAAAACATAAAAATGCTTATATCTCAAAAACCGTACTAGATAGAGCGATTTCGACGAAATTTTTGACCCGCAGGGTATCTCTGCAGAGTAGCCATGCCAATTTTCAAACAAAAAATTTCTCGCAAAAAATGGCGGCCATTTTGAATTTTCGAATTTTTCGCAAAATTGCAAAACACAAAAATGCTTATATCTCGAAAACCGTGCTAGATAGAGCGATTTCGACGAAATTTTTGACCCACTGGGTATCTCTGCAGAGTAGCCATGCCAATTTTCAAAAAAATTTTTTCTTGCCAAAAATGGCGGCCATTTTGAATTTTCGAATTTTTGCGCAAAAATTGCAAAACACAAAAATGCTAATATTTCGAAAACCGTGCTACATAGAGCGATTTCGACGAAATTTTTTATCTTCAGGGTATCTCTGCAGAGCAGCTATCCCAAAGAGCTTTCACTTGGTGAAGTTTCAGACCCATAGCTAATTGCTCACCTCCTCAAAAAGAGTAAATGCGAATTACCTCTAAAAGTATTGCAGATGGCCAATTTTTCTCAAATAACTCATTCACCTACTTTTGGAAGAGCTTTCACATGGTGAAGTTTCAGACCCATAGCCAATTACTCACCTACTCAAAATGAGTAAATGCGAATTATCTCTAAAAGTATTGCAGATAGCCAATTTTTCTCAAATAACTCATTCACCTACTTTTGGGAGAGCTTTCACATGGTGAAGTTTCAGACCCATAGCTAATTATTTACCTACTCAAAATGAGTAAATGCTAATTATCTGTAAAAGTATTGCGGATACCCAATTTTTATCAAATAACTCATTCATCTACTTGTGGGAGAGCTTTCACATGGTGAAGTTTCAGACCCATAGCTAATTACTCACCTACTCAAAATGAGTAAATGCGAATTATCTGTAAAAGTATTGCAGATAGCCAATTTTTCTCAAATAACTCATTCACCTACTTTTGGGAGAGCTTTCACTTGGTGAAGTTTCAGACCCATAGCTAATTACTCACCTACTCAAAATGAGTAAATGCGAATTATCTCTAAAAGTATTGCAGATAGCCAATTTTTCTCAAATAACTCATTCACCTACTTTTGGGAGAGCTTTCACTTGGTGAAGTTTCAGACCCATAGCTAATTACTCACCTACTCAAAATGAGTAAATGCAAATTATCTGTAAAAGTATTGCAGATAGCCAATTTTTCTCAAATAACTCATTCACCTACTTTTGGGAGAGCTTTCACTTGGTGAAGTTTCAGACCCATAGCTAATTACTCACCTACTCAAAATGAGTAAATGCGAATTATCTCTAAAAGTATTGCAGATAGCCAATTTTTCTCAAATAACTCATTCACCTACTTTTGGGAGAGCTTTCACTTGGTGAAGTTTCAGACCCATAGCTAATTACTCACCTACTCAAAATGAGTAAATGCGAATTATCTCTAAAAGTATTGCAGATAGCCAATTTTTGTCAAATTAATCATTCACCTACTTTTGGGAGAGCTTTCACTTGGTGAAGTTTCAGACCCATAGCTAATTACTCACCTACTCAAAATGAGTAAATGCGAATTATCTCTAAAAGTATTGCAGATAGCCAATTTTTCTCAAATAACTCATTCACCTACTTTTGGGAGAGCTTTCACTCTGTGAAGTTTCAGACCCATAGCTAATTACTCACCTACTCAAAATGAGTAAATGCGAATTATCTCTAAAAGTATTGCAGATAGCCAATTTTTCTCAAATAACTTATTCACCTACTTTTGGGAGAGCTTTCACTTGGTGAAGTTTCAGACCCATAGCTAATTACTCACCTACTCAAAATGAGTAAATGCGAATTATCTCTAAAAGTATTGCAGATAGCCAATTTTTCTCAAATTAATCATTCACCTACTTTTGGGAGAGCTTTCACTTGGTGAAGTTTCAGACCCATAGCTAATTACTCGTCTACTCAAAATGAGTAAATGCGAATTATCTCTAAAAGTATTGCAGATAGCCAATTTTTCTCAAATAACTCATTCACCTACTTTTGGGAGAGCTTTCACTTGGTGAAGTTTCAGACCCATAGCTAATTACTCACCTACTCAAAATGAGTAAATGCGAATTATCTGTAAAAGTATTGCAGATAGCCAATTTTTCTCAAATAACTCATTCACCTACTTTTGGGAGAGCTTTCACTTGGTGAAGTTTCAGACCCATAGCTAATTACTCACCTACTCAAAATGAGTAAATGCGAATTATCTCTAAAAGTATTGCAGATAGCCAATTTTTCTCAAATTAATCATTCACCTACTTTTGGGAGAGCTTTCACTTGGTGAAGTTTCAGACCCATAGCTAATTACTCGTCTACTCAAAATGAGTAAATGCGAATTATCTCTAAAAGTAGTGCAGATAGCCAATTTTTCTCAAATAACTCATTCACCTACTTTTGGGAGAGCTTTCACTTGGTGAAGTTTCAGACCCATAGCAAATTACTCACCTACTCAAAATGAGTAAATGCGAATTATCTCTAAAAGTATTGCAGATAGCCAATTTTTCTCAAATAACTCATTCACCTACTTTTGGGAGAGCTTTCACTTGGTGAAGTTTCAGACCCATAGCTAATTACTCACCTACTCAAAATGAGTAAATGCGAATTATCTCTAAAAGTATTGCGGATAGCCAATTTTTATCAAATACTCATTCATCTACTTGTGGGAGAGCTTTCACATGGTGAAGTTTCAGACCCATAGCTAATTACTCACCTACTCAAAATGAGTAAATGCGAATTATCTCTAAAAGTATTGCAGATAGCCAATTTTTCTCAAATAACTCATTCACCTACTTTTGGGAGAGCTTTCACTTGGTGAAGTTTCAGACCCATAGATAATTATTCACCTACTCAAAATGAGTAAATGTGAATTATCTCTTAATAGGATTGCAGATAACCAATTTTTCTCAAATAACTCATTCACCTACTTTTGGAAGACCTTTCATACACGAAAATGAAAAGTTGTGAATATCTCGGAAAAGCTATTTCTTCTGCTTTAATGCTCGGCGGGAGATACACACCACAGCAGTGGTCTTGACAAAAATTTTTGTCTCCCCAAAAATGGTGGCCATTTTGAATTTTCAAAGTTTTTGCAAAACACAAAAATGCTTATATCTCGAAAACCGTGCTATATGGAGTGAACTCAACAAAATTTTGGACCTGCTGGGTATCTCTGCAGAGTAGCCATGCCAATTTTCAAAATATTTTTGTCTCGCCAAATATAGCGGACATATTTAATTTTTTTATTTTTTGCAAAACACAAAAATGCTTATATCTTGAAAACCGTGCTAGATAGAGCAGACTGCGCTGACTTTGGTTGCCACAACAGTATAAGGCTAGAAACGATGCATTTTCTTAATACTTTAGCACTCACCTTTATATCCTTTTCGGGACGCTTTGTTTTTGCTATGCAAAAACATTATCTTTTTTTTTTGCGAGCGATCCTCTAGTTAATTTAGAATGGACATTCAATCATCAATCATTTAAATACTTTGAAAATAGGTTCAGAGTTATCATTGCAGGAAGATTGAAAATATGATCTGTTGAGTTATGTATTCGACGTCTGGGGATACACCATCTTCCTTGGGAGATATAAACTTAGTAGATTGATGTGCTGAAGTTCATATAACTTTTCCCAATATTTATGGCATACAACAAATAGATTAAATAAAAAATTCCCGATCAAAACCTGTGGCGTGAGTGATGACCTGTCTGGGGATATGTTGGTGCCAAGTTGGCCCAATCTAGTTCTAAAATGACTCCACGTAGAGCTTTTCACAAAAATATATTATTCAGCTACATTCTCTGACCCTATAAGACAGTACCTGTTTTAAAGGTCTACCAAAATAGCTAAGTGAGTAATATACTGGGTCGTCTTCATATTTCATTGCTTTTACACTTGTTAGTACTGGTGGTGGTAAAACCCTCTTCACCAGACCACAAAATGAGATAGATTGCTTGTTTAAGTTTCTTATCTCTTTTTTTTTCAATCTTCCAAAGAAACACTTTTATGCATTAATACCTAGATTAGATAAACCAGACACTGTGGCTTCCATAAACACAGCAGGTTTAGAAAAGCAGAACTGACATTTTTAGCCTTTGTAGATGTGAAGTGCAAGAGAAACTGATCCACAGGGTTTTAAGAATGGCAACTAACTTTGAAGGAGAGGTGAAACATGACCTGTACAGCAAGTTTTGTCCTGTAATACAAGAAAAGTTATTGTTATACTAAACATGCATGTATATTCCATATAAAAGCTTGTTCATATGTTGTAACAATGCTATTGGATGTGTGGTCAGTCTTGTGATATTTACAACTGTAATGTAAATCTCGCCTCATTTTAGGGTGGACCCAGATGACCCTTTTCTTTTAAAAGTAAAGACATCTTTTGAAGAATTACCCAAGCTGGTAGGAAGTGGCTTCATGGCAGATTATGTACCATTTCTACAGTACAAAATGTTTGAAACAAAGGCTCTTAAAAAGACCAGAGCAATAAATGATTATATTATGAACTACTTTAACAAGCAAATTGATGAACATATGGAGACTTTTGATCCTGGTAAGACGATGCTTCGGGTATTGAAATTACATGATGTTAATTACTTTGATGTAAAGATGTCAAATAAATTTGACTGAACATAAAAATAAAATGAAACACTGAAGGTGTAATTATTAGTTATATATAATTATGTTTTGATGTTTTCTTGTTTGAATGGTTTTCATTGGCTAGATGCAGTATGAAAAATATGTTACCCGGTTATTCTGAACTGATATAAGTCAATATCCTAATGTTTTAAATACACAGAATAATTTTAATAATTAAATATCCCTTGAAAAGGGTGATGCTTATTGGTTTCACCCTATGTTTTCAGACGACTGCCTCCACTGTCACAGTGTTTTCTAAGTTGAATATCTCCCATAATATAAGGCCTATCAAAATGATTTGTGGCAGTTATACTCTATAGGTGTGGGAAAAGTTTGTGATGGGCAAGAATTTGACCTTTTATCAAGATCACATGATCAAAAACATTTTTTTTCTTCTGCTTTTCACCAGATTTTCCCTGGAACTACTATATTGGGATCCACAAAATTTGGCAAGCACTTTCAGGGGCCGGTTCACAAAGCCTACTTAAGATAAAGGTCACCTTAAATTTAAGGATTTCCTTGAATTTCTCCCTCCTTTAAAAAATCTCAGTTTCACAAAGCCGCCTTTCTTAAAGAAACCTTGAAAACTCTCTTAAATTTCAAAGAAGCTAAGGGCCTACCTTAAATTTAAGGAAGTGTCCTTCAAGGAATGTTTCATAACTTTAAAGAACATTTGCTCCCTCCTTAAGTTTCAAGGAAGACCTTTGGTAAGGAGAGTTGAAGGAGGCTTTGTGAAACTGAAATTTTTGAAAGGTGGCCTTCCCAAAGGAATAAAAATGGTCTTCCTTTACTAAAGGAGGTCCTTTCCAAAAGAGGCTTCGTAAAACCGGCCCCAGATCAATTGGACCATAAATGTCCGATTGAGAGCCAAAGCCAATTGATAATCAGTTAGTAAAACACATGCTGAAATTGACCCTTTTGGGCACATATTGAGTATATCTATTCACACTGAGGACCATGCACAAGTTCAATATGTTATTGAAGCATGAAAATTGGCTTTATAGCTTCAAAAATTAGGTCCTCATGTTAAGGTTGAGTCAAAATCAGCCAAATCAGGTGTCTTTGATATGCAGTATACAGGCAGAAGATGTTTGTAATATCTCTATTATTTTTGCATTTTGAGCTTTGAAGTGTATTGGGAGGTAATAGGAAACCATAGTCTGGGATTTCGAAAATCACTTCATTGAATTATTCTTCAGGACTATTCAAAACTAGGGATGTGGGTTTTTAATCCCTTCTTGTCTTTCAAGGTATTTTTAGCTTAACCCTAAATGGGTCAATTTTCACTTATTGCTTAATATCTCTTAAATTATTGCAATTAGAGCTTCGACTTAACTGATGCCTGAGATTCCAAAGAGCCTATCGAATCTCCCCCCCCCCCCCCCCCTTAACTTTTTAAGGCTTTTATAAGCCTTTTTCTTTGCCATTTTTACCATTGTTCACTTTCTACTGTGGGACACTGGTTTTGCCATTATAGCAAAAACCCTCTTTCTAGTTTATGTTTCTTTTGACAGACAACTGTACTGATTTGACCTATGAACTGATACACTTCTGGAAAGAGGCACAGAAAGAGGAGAATGACAAAACTGTGCTATCTCAGTTGGACAAGTCTTACTTTGTGCAGATCTTGAATGATGCTTTCTTTGGTATGTATCCAGTGCAGGATTTAGTAGAACCAGTGAAGTTAAGTGGAGGTACAGTACATGTAAGCAGAAGATAGGTATTACTAGAAACCAGTGAAAGTAGAAGTAGAGGATAGCTATAAGTAGAACAAGTGTAAGTAAAAATAATGAGTGTAAGTGGAAATAAGGTACAGCTGGAGCTAGTGTAATATAATATCAATATAAATAGAACTTGGTGTCATGTTTCTGTATGTGAGTGGAAATGGAAAAATGCTTAAGATGCATTTATTACTGTTTCAGCTGGAACGGATACAACCAGATGTACTCTAACCTACATGATTGGACATTTGGTGAACCACCCTGAATGTCAGCAGAAACTCCATGATGAACTAGATTCTGTTGTTGGTATGTGCTATCATAACCTAATATGCAAAACTTAATTGTGACTAATAAATTATTTAGAAGAAAATACAGTTCATGCATGTGTGCAAGTTTTTCATACCTAACTATAGTGCTTACTGAGTGCTTGAATTTATAAGTCAATACATTGTCTATGATTTCAAAACTACCAAAATTGTCCGCAGTAGCACCCATGGGCCCTTCGGTGGAAAGACCGTAAAAGTTGGGGATGGGCGATAATGCGAGCATGGGGGATACTTGAGGCAATAAGTGAGGCAAATATTTGAAAAAACAAATAACATACCTCGCAACATTACAAAATATTGTCTTTTAATTTAATAATCCATGTCTGACATTCCAGTGTATGTCTTTATAAAACAAATACTCTGGACATGATCTCATTTACGAACAACCAGTAAAATGCATTGAGCCTGCCATAGCTCAGCCAATCAAAACCCTTGGAACTTCTCAGTGTGGGGAATACCCACTGTTATTATCTTGTTATATACGTCTTTGTAATATGGTTAAAATTATCCACTTTTTCGAGATATAAAATGATGACACTTAAGTAAAATATTCATAAAAGTTCCTTTAACAATCTGGACTCTTCTTTTTTCTTCGAAAGGGTGGGCGTTTACAAATATTGCACGTGTTTTTTTGGGTAGGTGATAATGTGAACATCGGTGCTTTCATGAAATCATGCACAAAATCGCTCATTTCATAGCTATGCAATAGCTACTTTCAGGTTATCACAGTTGAGTAAATGAGTTGTAACTTGAAAACTGTTTCATTCAGAGAATTTTGTTTAAATATGTTATTGCATTTACAGTATTTTGTTTAAATATGTTGTTCACCTCCTTTTGGGTCAGCTTTAACATAGTGAAATTGGAGACCTGTAGCTCATTGCGTAGCTGAGCAATAGCTACTTTCAGGTTATCACAGTCGAGTAAATCAGTTGTAAATTGAAAACTATTATATTTAGAGAATTTTGTTTAAATATGATATTCACCTACTTATGGGTCAGCTATGACATAGTAAAATTGTAGACCTGTAGCTCATTGCATAGGTGAGTAATAGCTACTTTGAGGTTTTCACTGTTGAATATATCAGTTATAACTTGAAAACTATTGCATTTACAATATTTTCTTTATATTATTCACCTACTTTTTGGTCAGCTATAGCATAATAAAATTGTAGACCTGTAGCTCACTGCATAGCTGAGCAATAGCTACTTTGAGATTCTCACTGTTGAGTAAATCAGTTATAACTTGAAACTATTGCATTTAGAGTATTTTCTTTAAATATGTTATTCAGCAACTTTTGGGTCAACTATAACATAGTGAAATTGCAGACGTGTAACTCATGGATAGCTGAGCAACAGCTACTTTCAGGTTCTCACTGTTGAAAAAATCAGTTGTAACTTGAAAACTATTGCATTTACAGTATTTTGTTTAAATATGTTTTCCATCTACTTTTTACACTTCAACAGTTAACTTGGTACTTTACTTCTGAATACCATTTGCAGGGCACAACTTTTGTGTCCTTTTCTTCTTTCACTTCTACTCTGAAACTCAAAACACGGGCTTGTTTCACTAATTTAGGCAGTTTACTTGAATAAATTAACAGATTTGTCACTAATTTTGGGTTAGGTCTGCTGCCAAATTTACAGGAAATAAGTGTTTTTGGAAGATTCTAAATATCAGTACACCCTTTACTCTTATTGGATTGACATATACTTCATCCCGGAAAGTTTTCTATGATATAACCAACAATGGAGTAAAAAAATTTATTATGGCCCAATTATTGGTTGGAAAAATGGATGATTAATCAACCATGCAAATTAGAGGCAATTCCCATCACTATCCCTAGCTACAGTACTTCGGAACTGGGGTACTTAAATCAGTACTTGTTTTCCCTTCAGGGTTTCCAGTGAAATTTGTTCCATGAAATTTGTGCCTTTTTCCCCATTTCTACACTATCGGGCATGCACAGATATGATCGTATTATCGGCAGAAAAATCTAATATTTAATATAATGTTCAACATATTTTTGTAAGTTATCAATAATTATTTCTATTTGTGGTTTAGTTTCAATTATAAGGAACTTATTTCATGGAGGAACAAATTTCACATATCGAGGGCTCTCATTTTGGAATTAGATAATCTATCAATATAAACATCCCATTCTGGCTATCTCTAAAGAATATCGGCTTACAGAGTGTCCCAATGGGACTCTATTCTTGTTTGTTTTTGGCAACCATGCTGGATGTTCAAAAAGACATTAAAACTATTTAGAGATACGGCCATTTTGAGCTCATTTTCAAGTTTTGGGGCCAATATACTACAAACTTTTTTGTTAGTACATTCTGAAACTTTGCAGTATGTTATTTTTTAAAAAATGAAAGTCTGGTGACAAAAACAAATTCCAAGTAAGATGCATCACATACTTGGGTGAGAACTCAGACAGTCAAGTACTAACGTAGCCCACTGCTGCTTAACTTCAGTGATGATATGGGGTACTCATCACACTACACCACAATTCATGAATGCTTGGTGAGAAAAAAATGTGATCTGTAGAAGCCCAGCTAGAGGTCGCACTTAAAAATCAACTACTTGTTTCAGTCTTTAAGCCTAACTATGTTGTGGTTATAATTGTATCCCCGAAAAGCGGGTATACTATGGATCACGCACGGTCATCGTACGCATCCGCAGAGATTTTCTTGTGTTCAACCTACAAGCCACATTTCTTTTGGGATTTCTTTTAAACTTTGCAAGTGGCTTACTATGGCAGAGATCTGGCCACCCTATTGTTTTGGTAGGCCAGGAGTCAAAATTAGGCTCTGGGGAGTCAAAAATGTCTAAAATTTTGACTATTGCTTGTGTTCAAGCTGTTGGGCACAGTTTCTTTCAGATTTATTGTATATTTAGTGCATGGATTGGTGGGTATGACATCTCCCTACCCTATCTTTTTTGTAGGCCCAGGGTCAAAATCAAGTGAGGAATAGCTATTTTAAGCCCAGGAGTCAAAGTTCTGCTCTGGGGAGTCAAAAACATCAATAATTTTGACTTGTAACTTGAAAACTAATGCATTTAGAGAATTTTGTTTAAATATGTTATTCAGCTACTTTTGGGTCAGCTATAACATAGTAAAATTGCAGACCTGTAGCTCCTTGCATAGCCGAGTAATAGCTACTTTGAGGCTCTCACTGTTGAGTAAATCAATTATAACTTGAAAACTGTTGCAAAAGTAACTCGCTTATTATTGGTCCTAGAGGTTTGAAATGTCAAAGCAGTCTATGGGAAATCATAGGCTAGGAATCTTCTGATGTGATCAGATTTGACCTTGGGGCCCTCCTTCAAGGTCAAACGAGGATAGCCAAACTTAAAAGTGCTTATAACTCACTTATTATTGGTACTAGAGGTTTGAATGTGAAACCAACCTATAGGAAATCATAGGCTAGGAATATTCTGATGTGATCAGATTTGACCTTGGGCCCCTCCTTCTAGGTCAAATGGGGATAGCCAAATGTAAAAGTGCTTCTAACTTGCTTATAATTGGTTCTAGAGGTTTGAAATGTAAAACCAACCTATAGGAAATCATGGGCTAGAAGTCTTCTGATGAGGTTCAGATTTGACCTTGAGCCTCCTTCAAGGTCAAACGAGGATAGCCAAACTTAAAAGTGCTTATAACCCGCTTATTATTGGTCCTAGAGGTTTGGGATCGTAAACCAAACTATGGGAAATGATGGACTGGGAATCTACTGGTGTGGTCTAGGAATCTATTTTGGGCTAGGAATCTTCTGATGTGGTCAGATTTGACCTTGGGCCCCTCTTTTTCAAAAATGTGGGAACTTTTCCAGGTTTAAACTTTCCAGGGATTTCTATACATTTTATACGCCTCCTTGAAGGTGAAACAACATTTCTAAAACCCTAAACTGCCTTGACCTCTTTTGTTATTGCTTCTACAGGTTTGCTATGTTCGGAGATACACCGCCGGCTCGCAATAAAGCGAGCAGCCTTTGTCTTGTTTTTTTTTTTATTTCTAATGAAAGTTTTTGATGAAAATTCTTAGAATCTATTCAAACTTATTGTGAAGAAAATACTTTCGACAAATATGAGCCCTGAGTATATGTATACTGTGAGAGAGATGTAGTTTATAATTTATTACTTAATGTTGATGTAAAAATAGACTTTAAAAAGAAAATAATTGAAATAATACTTTAATAATAAGTTAATATATATATTTTAGACTTTAAAATGAAAATATTTGAAATAATACTTTAATAATAAATTAATATATATGTTAGGAGTGTTAATAAGTATGATATTAATATCAGTAAGATTTGTGGGTCATGTGTTTCGGTTTGAGTTAAGAGGTTCACTTCTTAGTTCTATTCTTGCAGTAAAACTTGTGATGGTAATGTGAGACCAGCTTAAAATACCAGTGTAATGTGACTGTTGTGAGATGTATGGTCTATCTGTTCAGGTTTAAATGGAGAGGTGACCTTGTCTAGTAAGGAGAAGCTTCCCTACACCCAAGCTGTGCTGTTTGAATCCATGAGATTGCTACCTGCTGTGCCTCTAGCACTACCACACACCACCACTTGTGATACCTCCATAGGTAAATGCTATATATTGTAATTGCTGGAAATATACTTATGGTATATTCATGGGTAAGTCTTATAAACTCCCTCCACTTACCAGAAGACACTTATGACACCTGAACCCAGTATGTGTTATAATTAAGCGGCCCATCAGGGACGCTTATTTGTTTTCACGTAAGTTAGACTGATGACCGCCGCCACCACCGCCGCAGGATTATGGTCTCCCTTGAATAACTTCTTGGGCTTTCAAATTTTTGTTTCCTTCTTATCTTTCTTTAAAACTATAGGGGCAGGAAAAATTTTTTGGATACTTTGCGGAGACCTTAAGCTTTACTTAAGGTAACTTAAGCATTTTTCAAAAACACCCCGTCATCGTGTTTCGGAAAAAACCACACACACCTGTGCTATAAAATTTATCAGGTACATTCTAGACCAAATTTCGAAGGTCGGAAAGGATTTTTTTCATGAATCGGACCATAGAATGAGAGGCATTTTATTTTCATAAATTTTTTTAAAATGGGTACTTGGTGTTTATCTCAAAAACGGTCAGGATTTCGGCGTTTTATTGTAATAACTTATTCAGCTACTTTTTGATAATCTTTCACATGCCGAAGTTTTATCCCTGTATCTGCAGTCTTAAGGTCACCTTAATATCAAAAAAGGGGGTTTTAGCCCTCCAGTTCACTTAGTTTTTCACTTTTTTCAACCAGACTTGGCACATATATTAAGATTTGCCAAAGGAATATCCTAACTTTATGGTGGCCTTAAACTCAAAATGTTAATGGACCTATGGCCTGCTTAAAGTCATCAAATTGGAATAAAATCCTCTGGCTCCTTTCTTTTTCCATTTTATATCTAAATTATCACTAGTATTAAAATAGATAAAAATAATACTTATGGTCACCTTCAACTCTCAATATGAATTGAGTTGTAGCCACCTTAAAGTGAAATAAGGGGGTTTTCAGCCTCCAACTATCTTATTGTTCAACTGACCTCAGTTAAACTTTGCATATCTATAAAGGATGGCAAAAGGGACACTGTTATTTTATGGTCAACTTAATGCCCCAATATGAATGAAGTTATGGCCACCTGACAGTAACAGAAGGGGGTTTTCAGCCTCCAACTATCTTATTGATCAACTGACATCTGTTAAATTTGCACACTTATAAAGGATGGCAAAAGGGACATTCTTATTTTCTGTCCACCTTGAAGTCCACCTATTGTTACAGTAAAAAAATGGGGTTTCAGCCCCCAACTGATTGTTCAACTAACATCAGTTAAACTTGACACATTGATTAGGTTTACTCACAGGAAGGTTTCTTTAGAATTAATTTACCATTCATACAATTATAAGCCTCAGCAACATATTATTATTGGCCATGTTACAGTAAAAAATGGGTTTTCAGCCTCCAACTGACTGTTCAACTAACATCAGTTAAACTTGACACATTGATTAGGTTTACTCACAGGAAGGTTTCTTTAGAATTAATTTACCATTCATACAATTATAAGCATCAGCAAAATATTATTCTCCACATTGGCCACATTATAACAAAATATCAAAACATAAATTTTACTTACCAGAAGAATGCATACTTTATCCTTAAGCCAAAAACGAGCCTTTATCCAAACTTCGCAAGCTTTATTGTGTTGTTCATACAAAAGCACAAAAAATATCACTGTTTAAAACAGATACACAGCAGCATTAGAGAAATAGGAGATTTGTTTTAAACATTATATTATCAGTTACTTGTAAATAACAAACACCTCACAAGATTACGAAAATCAAACTGACAATACTTTTTTCCCCACACTGTTCCAGTCTATTCATCTGCACACCAATAATCCTCTTAACCAATAAAGAACTTGTTAACTAGAAAATAAAAGTATAATATCCCCACTCAGTAAATAATTTAAGGCCAAATGATTTTATTTAAAAAGCAATATGAAACAGTGGCTATAAAGAGGTCTGAAATTTAGTGACTAAATTGTTCTAAATCACCTGTGTGTAGTACCCCTAAAAGACGAATCCGGGAAAAAATGCCTCCTGGAAAAAATGCCTCCTAGAAAATATGCCTCCTAGAAAAAATGCCTCCTAGAAAGAATGCCTCTTGAATATTTTACTATTGTGTGAGTGTTAATCCAATCACCCCTTAGTTATTGTGTGTCAGTCCCTTTGGTCTATTCCGCGTGAATGGCCTCGTCCATTGACCTCAGCCAATCATTTTCCGTTTTACAATTACTAGCCAATCACAGCCTACCTTACTTTCATCACCTCATATATAAGCCCCCTCTGCACGTGTTTTTAGTTGGAGGGTTTTTAGTTATTGACCCAACAAGACGTTTTAACAATTCTTCTGTTTTTGTTATTTTAAATATGGTATCTGTTACAAACGCTGACAAGACATTACGTCTGTGTAAGAAGTGTGGCGAGTGCCACGAAAAGCCGATTAACAACAAATGTGAATGGTCAAAGACTTTTAAAGATGAAAAAAGGGACACGAGCCGTGATAGTTCTGCAAAGAAGACACCACGTGGTAAGAGTTCAAGTGAGGTCTCGCAGGGCGACAAAGTTTTAGATCTGTGCTAAACACCATGTCGAAAACAAACTCTCAGCAATGGAAGCGCAGATAACGGGACTCTCATCTAGGATGGATGCCTCAACGGGAATAACGCCTGCACGCAAGTCTCGTTCCCGTGAGAAGACCAAGCGTTCTGAATCTGTAAATACTTCTGATGAACACTCTTCCCTCTTTGCTGCGGGTGTCCCACTTGTAATGGTGAGAACATGGCAACTTTTACACAAACGTTCCCGGACACAGTGGTCACCTTTAAGCCTACCCCAGCCCGGGCTAAGAAACCAAAGCCTGACATTGACTTGGGTGTTACTCCTTTGGATACATCAGCACATAGAACTTTGGATTATAACTTTGCTAGTACCGCTCATCAGTTAACAAAGCCGTCTGCTACCATTTCAAAACCTCCTGTGGGCATGTCAACTGATTGGGAGCAGCCAGCACCAGCACTGAACTTGACGACCAATCCTGAGAGTAAACCCAGGCCAGGTTGGGATGAGAATCAGAACTTTCAGTATTTTACAGATCAATACGGCAATGCCATTCTATTACAAGCACCAGTAAACCAGGTGATTACACAGTCAGATCTGGCAAGTCAAACCAATGAACCACTATTGACTCAGACAGCACCTGAAACGACCTCGACCCAAACATGGAGTTGTTGAAGGCCAATCCAGTGATTCAATGCCTTGTGGAAGAACGTGTAGCTGTTTTAGAAGCACGAATGAAGTCTGAACTTTCCCAAGGTAATAGTCTTAATTCTAGAAGGAAGAGTGGTCATTATAATACAACGGATACACCCTGTGCCCCAGTTCATATGAGGTGACCCAATGAGTCCTGCCCTGCTGGGGCCACCAGAAAACGCACCCCTTACGATGACCTAACGTTGGGCCAGTTTGTGGCAGGATTCTTGACAAATGCTCTGGATACACAGAATGATGAAATGCGGAAATATATGTTGTGGGAATTATTAGAAACTGTCAAACTTAGTGAAAACCTGTCTTGGCCAATCGCCCGAGGCGCGTTTGCCGTAGCTATGCACCGAATTGAGGATGAAAGCATCACATGGGCTAACACACGTTTCTTGGCAGAAAACAGACTCACCTTCTCTCAAACCGCTGTTTTCAATGGTTCCATTACGCTTTCTCCAAAAACTGCCTCTGTAAACCAACTCCCCACCTCTAAGCGCGTAGTATGCAAATGGTTCAACGAGGGCACATGCCCTCATACCCAAGATCATGCGGATTCCAGTGGAACCACCTTTTTAGGCATGTCTGTTCATACTGTTTCAAGTACCTGAAACGCAACAATAATCATACAGAGAGTGAATGCTTCAATAAGAAAAAGGGACAGGAATAGGGTTTTGATGGCCGCACTGCTGACTATTCACAGAACTATAGTACTTTTAGTTGTAATCATGGTGATGGGTGTTTCTTGCGGGGTTCTCCCCAGTTTTCATGTTGTGAGGCGTGTCGCCTTTTACTAAGTTCCTCAGTTTTCTCAATAGTAAAGTTACACGGTCGACAAGACAAGACTGTACCATTTGTTAAGGTTAACATAAATTGTAAGACAACACTTTGTGGTGAGGAACAAGTAGTGTTGAATGATAAAGATTCTGAACACAAGTCCCACCAGGAGAGCTGGTCTCCCGAGTTGGATAATGTTATTTTAATAAAAGTGACCTTCATTTTGATAGAAATGTGGGTTTTGTTACTGCTAACACAATGAATTCTGACTTACCATCGTCTCCGTCCGTTGATATGTCTGATACTGAAGCCTATCTCCAAGCTGTAGACTCAGTTCTGCGCTCAGGAGTCCCAAATTATAAAGGGGTGCGCATACCTTTATCTTCTAGCTTTAATTGGGATTTCCTGAAAGCAAATACAATAGATTATCATGACAAAGCATTGATAGATTACATTATATATGGATTATCTTTGGGTTTGAATCCAAACCACACTATAACTTCCAATGCGGTTGATAACCATCCTTCAGCCCGAGATTTCCCCCGTTTCCGTAACGTTCGCATCGACCCTGCAGATGCAATCCATCTGGGTATCAAGTGGAACAATCAGTATTTTGTTGACAGAAATTTAGCTTTTGGGGCAGTACACGGCACGGATCTCATCCGTTTCTTGATGGCCAAACATGGTTTCAAGGTTCACAACTGCATTGACGATATCTATGCAGTGTGTCATAAGGATTCTGCCCATGAGGCGTTTGAGACTTTGAAAGAAATCTTACATAATATTGGCCTTCCCCTCAATCACAAGAAGGTGTTTTCCCCGTGTGCAACTCTTGATATCATGGGTATTGTGGTCAATATTGAATCTTGCACCTTCAGTATCACAGAAGAGAAGATCACCGAGATTTCAAAAAATTGCATAGAGTTGTTCTTGAGGGACAGGTTCACCAGACGGGAATTACAATCATTACTGGGCAAGTTGCTTTATGTCTCACGGTGTGTGGCAGGGTCTTGCAGGTTTCTTAACCGTATGCTTCATACCCTTCGACTTAATCACGCCAACAGGGAGATTTTCCCAGATAACGATTTTCGCCTGGATCTGTTATGGTTTTTGAAATTCCTGCGAGTTTTTAATGGAGTGGTATCTTTTAGATGTCATCCGGTTCAACATCATGTTTACGTAGATGCCACTCTCACAGGACTTGGAGGTGTATGGGGTAACAGAATATACCTCACCCATTCAGGGATATTTATTCCATTACTCAATATGAAATGTTAAACATTGCAGTAGCGGTAAAGACCTGGGCCCACTTATGGCAGGACAAGGTTGTTCTCGTTAGTTATGATAATCAGAGTGCGGTCCATGTATGTCAATCAGGAAAAACAAGGGACCGATTCTTAAATGCATGTTTGCATGCATTATGGCTGGAGGCAGCACGTTTCAATGTGGACCTTAGAGTCATACATATCCCGGGTAAAGACAACATTATTGCTGACGCTTTGTCACATAACACCTTTCAAGGTGAGGGTCATGAACCATGGGAGGCTAGACTTGATAACATTCTTTCTGTATGTTTGTAGGTCTGCCACCTCACACGCATGGTCAGGTGATGTCAGCTATGGAGAGAGTAAACATGGCCTTGCGTCCCCATACCAGGAAGCAATATCAAAGACAATTCAAGTTTTTTCTACCTTTTGTATTACAAAATAGATTCCCAGTGTTTGATCAAATTCCAGTAATTTTAGTATTTTTAGAGTTTTTAGTCGCCAATTCTTTGTCATATCCTGTCATTTTGAACTACATTTCGGCTTTGAAATATATGTTCTCGCGCTACTCTTGACAGGTAAATGCGTTGGACGCCCCATTAGTAAAGCGTATGCTTGACGGCATTAGGTTGTCCGTCCGTCGCCTTCCCTCCCCCAAAATGGTTTTTACTCTTTATCAAATACGTCAGATCTCTAGTGCTTGTGATCTCTCTCCACATCCCGTTGTTTTTAGGGCAGCTTTTCTCTTGGCTTTTTATGCCTTTCTTCGCATCTCCAACCTTGCCCCTCCCTTCAAAAATTCTTTTGACCCCACACGTCATCTACTTTAATGGGGATGTCCAATTTTTGCCCCCAGGTCCTCATCTTCATCTCAAATGGGCTAAGAACCTCCAGGCTCCTGAGAAGCACCACAATGTCAAACTTCCTCGGGTTAATGACCCCACTATGTGCTCTGTCCAAACTCTCACGCAATTGTTTCGATTGCTCCCTTCACAACCTTCTACACCACTGTTTTCCTTCCCTTCTGGTTTACTTCTCACTGAATCCATGTTGAGGCATAGGCTTACGTCTATTTTAAATATCATCCAGTGTCCACTGCAAGGGGTGGGGTTTCACACCTTCCGTCGGTCGGCTGCCACCATTGCCTTCGAGGCCAAGGTCCCCATTCCCATTTTACAAATGCATGGAGCATGGCACAGTGATGCTATTTGGAATTATATTTCTCAAAACACCTCCCAATCTTTACATGTCCCTCTAACTTTCCAAGCTCTTGTCAATGTACTACCATAAATGCGTTGTTGGGGGTTCTTTTGTGGCCCCCTCTTTGTTGTGAAATGTATGCTTATTATCTCATGTCATAGATTCTAATAAAATAGATGCTCCAACTTCACGTTTGTTATTTGTACACTGCTGGATAGTTTGGTTTAGCAAACAAGATCTCACTTTGTCATTGAAACTTTATATGAAAGAGATCTCACCTTTGGTATTTTCATGCGAGACCTGATCTCGCCCAGAAATCTCACGCGGGGACCAACAGGGACTGAGGGGGGAGGGGACCTTCTCAGTTGAGTTAAGATGTCATTCTACACAGGGCTTCTTTGATATGGGGAGATAAAAAAGTGGTTGCAGGTCACATTCCACAGGGGTTCATTAATTACAAGGTTCAATATACAATATGTATAAAATATTGTACAAATCATGGTTAAATTAGCATTATTGAATCTTAATTTGGTCTTGCTTTTGTGCATTATTGAACCGTATGGATCATGATCTTATACTGTTATTCCTAAGCTTACATTTTTTATTATCTCCCACCCGGCTTTAGCCCGGGAGGGAAATAATGAAATGATGCCTGTGTGTGCGTGCGTGCGTGCGTGCATGCGTGCGTTTAGTTAGTCACGCAGAATTCTCCAAAACTACTACAGCTACAGATTTTTTGTAAATTAATTGTTCCAATGAATTTTCATGCCCTTGAAAATTTTTTTGGTTTCATGGACTTAGGCCTAAAGAAAAGTGAGTAATTTGAGCAATTTTAGCTACTTTGAGTAAAGGATTCATAACTCAAAAACTATTGCAGTTACAGCTTTTTCTTCAAATATATTGTTCAGCTACTTTGTCCTTAGCTATAAGATGGTACATAGTTTGGGGTCCCATTGCATGCCATAAAATAGCTATTTTATTATTTGTAGCAAAATTATGACATAAGTAAATGTCAAATATCTTCAAAAGTATTAAAGTTAGGGAATTCTTTTCAAATATGTTATTCATCTACTTTTTGAGAAGCTATCACATAGTAAAGTTTCAGACCTGTTGCACATTGCATGGCTGAGTAATAGCTACTTTGAAATTGTGACTGTTTAGTAAATCCACTGTAACTCCAAAACTATTGCAGTTACAGTATTTTTCTAAAATATGTTGTTCAGCCACTTTGTTCTTAACTATAAGATGGCATATAGTTTAGGGTTCTATTGGATGCCATAAGTGAGTAATAGCTATTTTCTTATTTGTAGCAAAATAATAACAGAAGTAAATGTCAAATATCTTCAAAAGTATTAAAGTTAGGGAATTCTTTTCAAATATGTTATTCATCTACTTTTTGGAGCGAGATAGAGTGATTTCGATTAAATTTTATACCCACAGGGTATCTGCAGTGTCTAATAATGACTTTCCCCAAAAATTGTTTTCCCGCCACTTTTGGCGGACATATTGAATTTCTGCGTAAAAATGCAAAAACTTATTATCTTGCAAACGGTGCGAGATAGAGTAATTTTGGTGATAAATAAGTCATTCACCTACTTTTGCATAATCTGCCACATACTAAGTCATTCACCTACTTTTGGCTGATCTACCAAATAGTAAAGTTGCAGAACTGTAGCTCTGCATAGCCGAGTCATACCTGCTAAAAGAGTAAATGTCTTTTATCTCTAAAAGTGTTGCACATAGGCAATTTCTTCTAAATAAGTCATTATGGCCACCCCCCTGGGGGGTGGATATATTATTTTTGCTTTTTTCGCCGTCCGATGTCCGGCGTCACGCATGGTTTCCGCTCATTTAAAGGAAAAGTATTAGAGCTATTGTCACCAAATTTGGTGACAATAGCTCTAATACTTTTCCTTTAAATGAGCGGAAACCATGCGTGACGCCGGACATCGGACGCCAGACATCGGACGGCGAAAAAAGCAAAAATAATATATCCACCCCCCAGGGGGGTGGACATAATGACTTATTTAGAAGAAATTGCCTATGTGCAACACTTTTAGAGATAAAAGACATTTACTTATTGGGTCAGTAGCTTGCTTGGGATTGCTTTTGGCTGTTGTACCTCTTTTGCTTACTGAGTAATACTTAAGTACAGCTATTTTCAGTACCCATTGGTTTCCGTGCATTTAAGCCAAAATAATTAAAGATATTTTACTACAATTTTGAATACAAGATTGTTATGTCCATAGCTCGCTTGGTATTGCATTTGGGACTGATAGCTTTGTCAGTACATGAGTAATAGCCATTTAGGTACTTCATTGTGTATTTTCAGTACTACTTTTGAGTAATTTGCTAATATCTCAGAAACCGTAAGAGATAGAGCGATTTCGTCGAAATTTTCGACCCACAGGGTATCTAAGGAATGTAATATTTGCAATTTTCAAAAAAATTTTCCCCTCCCCCAAAATGGCGGCCATTTTGAATTTTCAAATTTTTGTCAAAAATGGCAAAACACAAATTTGCTTCTATCTCCTTAACCATGCGAGATAGAGCGATTTCGTCGAAATTTTCAGCCCACAGGGTATCTAAGGAATGTAATCTTTGCAATTTTCAAAAAATTTTCCCCTCCCCAAAAATGGCAGCCATTTTGAATTTTCGAATTTTTGCCCAAAATGGAAAAACACAAACTGGCCTTAACCGTGCAAAATAGAGTTGTTTCGTTGAAATTTTCGACCCATAGGGTATCTAAGAAATGTACTCTTGGCAATTTTCAAAAAAATTTCCTTTTCCCAAAAATGGCGGCCATTTTGAATTTTCAAATTTTTGCCAAAAATAGAAAAACAGGAATTTGCTTCTATCTTCTTAACCGTGCAAGATAGAGTGATTTCGTCAAAATTTTCAACCCAACCAATGCAAAAAGGCATGAAGCTGAAATAATTTACATCTACACTAACAAATATTTAAGCATCATTGATATATTTTACAAATGAAACAGGGTCTTGTAAGACTACTGTACAATTTGGGCAAAAGGTTCATGGGTGGACATTACACATGATAATGTGTGTTCTTCTATGCTATCCTATTTCTATTCGCATCTACTATCAACAGGGCGGCCTATTTCTAGTTCACCTTCTTTTGGGTGATCTACCACATATTGAAGTTGCACAACTGTAGCTTTTCCATAGCTGAGTAATAGCTACTTGAATGAGTAAATAGCTTTTATCTCTAAAAGTATTTCAGATAGGCAATTTCTTCTCAATAAGTCTTCTATCTCTAAAAGTGTTACAGATAGGTAATTTCTTCTGAATAACTCATTCATCTTTTGGGTGATCTACCACATAGTGAAGTTGCACATCCATAGCTCTTTGCATAGCTGAGTCATACCTGCTAAAATGAGTAAATGTCTTTTATCTGCAAAAGTATTGCAGATAGGCAATTTCTTCTAAATAAGTTATTCACCTACTTTGGGGTGATCTGCCACATAGTGACATTGCAGAACTGCAGCTCTCTGGGTGGTAGAGTAATAGCCACTAAAATGAGTAAATGTTTTTTATCTCTAAAGTGTTAAAGATAGGCAATTTCTTCTAAATAAGTCCTTCACCTACTTTTGGATGATCTACTATATAGTAAAGTTGCGGAACTGTAGCTCTTTGCATTTCCGAGTAATAGCTACTAAAATGACTAAATGCTTTTTATCTTTGAAAGTATTGCAATCAAACATTAAAGTGCCTCTTGCTTATTGTCACTTCTACATCTTCCTCCATCTCACAAGAAAATCTATATTCCACTATCTTTAGTACATCTAATTTATACGGCGGGAGATAATTGCATGCGTCAGAATACTTGTTTCAATTGCTAAGTCATTCATAAATATTCCAATATGTAAACTCATACTTTTCTTTCCCAATAAATCCAGTAACATTTTAGATTGACTTGTTATTTCTTAAGACACATTTAAGGGGCATATATTTAGGTCTATAGAATACAAATATGCAAGATACATACTTTCTTGGTGGAATGTCTGCAAAAGCATTTTTTTTCTAGTAGGTAAATTTTACAGCTACAATTTGTCTTCTGCCAAGTTATAGTAAAAATGATCTATTCTTTTCGTAAAATATACTACTTTACAAAACACAATAAACCTTACATTCTGCTTACAGTCTAATACTGGAACTGCTGCAGTTTTTAAATAATCTGCTTTTCTATCAGATACAAAACACAGTAAAGCTTACATTCTGTTTACAGTCCGATACCGCAACTACTACAGCTTTAATAGCCCCACATCTCCATCCGGGCCGCTCGTTTTTGTTAGCAAAAAACATTTTCTAGTTAAAATATTTGTGAACAGCTTTTTGGGGGAGAGGGGATGGACCTTCAATTTAATGGACAAATACTTTAAGTTATCAATTTAGCGCAAAGAAATTCCCAAAAGTGCAAAATGTTAATATTGTTGATGTGCATTTATGCGATCATGAGGGAAATGACTGCTACTGTTGTTGCATAATCCCGAGTGCAATTGTCCTCTATTTGTTAGTCACCATCTTTAATATTGTTATTGGAATATTTGGAATATTTGATTAACAAAAAGTATCAATTCATTCTCTTTTCTATCAAATTTATGATTTCCCTCTTGTATATATTAAAACCCATATTCTCTTTCCCTGTATAAAGTTTGCCTTTCATAAATACTCATATTTTTAAGTACTTCATTTTATACAGGAGAGTACACACTACCAAAGGGCACTGGGGTGATTATGAACACCTGGGCCATTCACCATGACCCTGACTACTTCCCTGACCCCTGGACATACAAGCCAGAGAGGTGGCTGGATGACAATGGACAGTTTAAGTCTTTCCCATATCAGTTTGTTGCCTTCTCCATGGGAAGGAGGGTCTGTGTGGGTAAGTGTCCTCCCATTACAGAATTTTAAAATAAATAATCCAACATTGTAAAAGGAGAACTTTTCAAGGCCTCAGTGGTTTGGTGGCTAACAAATTAGCCAATTCATCATCTGTGTCTTATCTCTATGATTGTGTATTCAGAGCCATTCCATGACAACATGTGTGATTTATTGGGCCTATCAGTATGTGATTTTAATTGTTGAAAGGGATAGTCAAACCAAACTTTAGTTCAAGGAGCGGTTTTTCACAAGAAATAGTGAAATGGTACTTTATTATTGCCCATTAGTTATGTTTTTATACACAATACATCTTTCCTTAAACTCCTAACTGCATAATACCAAGAAAGTTTCCAGTTTTAATCTTACATCCTTCTTTTACCAGATTATATAAAACTTTTTATAAGGTCCTGGTTTTTAACCCCAGCCCATAAAGGCTGGGGTTATAGTTGTCCCCTGCGCCGTCTGGGCGGCGGCAGGAATAACGCTTGTGGGTGTTCCACAGGCTAAACGTATGCACAGATTTTCACCAAATTTTCGGGGTATATTTACCCCAAGATGATCTAGAGCTGATGCAGTTTTTGGAGGGTATCCGGTAACAACTGTTGCCATGGCAACACTTTGAAGTTTTCAGGATCTAAAAGTTTGTGGGTGTTCCACAGCCTAAATCCATGCATGGATTTTCACCAAATTTTCAGAGTATGTTTACCCCAAGAATATCTACAGCTGATTATGTTTTGGGGGTATCTGGCAACAACTATTACCATGGCAAAACTTTGAATATTTTTAGGTTTTAGCATTTCTTGGTGTTCCACAGTCTAAACCAATGCATGGATTTTCACCAAATTTTCAGGATATTTTACCAAAAAAGGTTCTGTAGCTGAGTAAGTGTTGGAGGGTATCTGGCAACACTTTAAATACTTTTGGGTCTTAAAAATCTTTATTGAAAAAAGGTTGCTATTAAACTGAAACATTATGCTAAAAGGACCTTATGTCTCCCTTATAACTGGTTCTAGGGTTTCAAAATATGAAACAACTTGTAAGAAATCATGGCCTGTGAATCTTACATCTGACAATATTTTGTGGATTCTGTATACTTCTTTCAATTGATGTTGTTCCTAAGATTTTCCCAAATCTCAATGTTGTTGCCTATTTAGTTTTACCTGCGGGCTGGGGTTCTTGCCTGTCGAGGCTGGCTATTTTTTACTGTATTGTTTTCCAAAATGTTTTACTTTTGGGGACCAGTACTTTGCACTTGAATAACATTTAATGTTGGAAATACCTGAATTTATTACTTAAAAAAAAGGAAAAATTTCTTGTCTGATTTTGCCACAACATTCGTACTTTGTGCGATAGTAATATAACTGGAAGATAAAAGTTCAATGTCATGTGATATCAATCTTATAATAATTACAGGAAACTACTTTACTTTGTGTTTCTAGTTTTGTATTTAAAATGATTGAGGATTGAAATGAAAAACCAGTATATGGGTGAAATAACAATATGTGGATATTGCCTTGGCAGAGCTCTATGTTCTAGGAGTGCTTTCTCGTATTAAAATATACCCTTTTTATTGCGTTAATACATCCTATCCAATGGACAATAGCTTATCCGGTCGGCGCAGACCGGCCCGCCAAACATCAGAAAAAGACGTCCTGTGTTTCCACCAGCAGGTCGGTCCGTAGTACCAGTGCACTCGCCAGATGGCGTGTCGTACTTCCTTCCTGTCTAGACAGAGTGACGTCATAGCATCTTTTTCGTTTGGCACGAACCAGTGCACAGTGGAAAATTTTATCTCTGCCAGAAATTGTGTTTTTTTGTTAGTATTTAGTGGAAATCATCTTGGATCTTATTATTTTGAAGTTACATCTATATTTTGTGAACTATGTCTTCACCTGGCCAGAAAAGAGGGAGCTGTGGCCATGCAATGGCCATATTTGACGGACATGCCTCCTGCGCACATTGTAGGGAAAAGGGGAAAGGTGAGGAACCGTGTATTTCCAATAAAGACACTACGGATTGTACTCTTTGCAATGCCTTTACCCCTGAGCAGCGTACTCGGATTTCAACTCCATCTTACAAGATCAAGAAGGAGAAAGGGGAGGCAAAGTGTTTGGATAGTACCCAACCCACGGATGAACTTGTAGACCCTTCCAGCGTCTCAGTTATTGGGGTTGTGAGTGGACCTAGTTCTGATAAGTCTCCTATCCCTCCCGAGAAAAAGGTCAAGAAGGACAAACCTTCTACTAAACCCAAAAAGTCATCCTCAGCTATCTCTTCTGCTACAGAAGACAAGTTTACTGCTTTAGAGGACAAATGGGCGGATCGATTCAACAGGTTAGAAGCCTTACCTTTAGCTAGATCCATGGAACCCACCTTCTCTTCGGATGTCAGGGTCGCTCCAGCTCACCCTCCACCTGGAAATGTTTCCCGGGACTCTGAACCCTTTTTTCAACCTCCTGATAACCCTATGGATTCATCTCAGCGCACTGGCCCAGACACTAGTGCTGCCTTGCAGCCGTCGGCCGGCAAGCTAACCAGGGACTCTGCAGTACATGGATCTACCTCTTCTGAACGCACTGGCCCAGACAATCTTGCTTTACAGCAAAAGTCAGCCGGTAAGCTGAAAACCAAACTCAACACCTCTACACAGGGGCACACTGGTCCAGACACCGCTTCTCAGAAGCAAAAGTCGACCAGTAAGCCTAGTACCGACCCTCACCGTCCTTCAACTCTGTTTGCTGAAGCCTCCGACCATCCTCCCTCCGACCGACCTTATAGCTCCACTGGCTCTCTCTCACCGACTCCTCAGAAGGGCAGGAAAGACAGCATCTCTAGTTTGGACTCGGATACCCAGAGTCAGCTCTCCGACAACCCTCCGGTGGAACTTTTTGTAGAGGAAGGAGATTTGTCCGACGATCAAGATTTTGAACAAGAACTCCCGACGTCAGAGGAACAAACCTAAAGAGAGACCATGAGAGGCATACGATCTTTTATGGGTTGGTCACATATTCCTGATGTGGACAGTTCAAATCCTTCGGACGACAACCCTTTTACGGGCCCCAAGGCCCCGGCACCCAGCAATATCTCAGTACAAATGCCTACAGAGGAGTGGCTCTGCCGAAAGTTGTCTAAGCTCAACCTTACCATGACTGAGGGATACCCCTCCAGAACTACTGAAGCCGGCAGCCTCCCTATGGACCACTTCCTCCGACCTCCGAAACCAGAAACGAAATGGTACGGTCTTCATTCCGAGCAACAATTGGATCCGGCCACGGTCACCAGTTGGCACACAGGCCCCTCTAAGTTAAACAACAGTTTTGGGAGAATAGCCAGAAAAGCAGCCTTGGCAGCGACACCACCAGCCTCACGTAGAATCTCACAAGACACACTTAGGCGTTAGGAGAGAACGGCCATGGAGGCCTCCGTAGTTTGTAACCAGACTGCAAGTTTTAACCGCTGCTTGTTCAAAGTGCAAGGGGTTATGCAGACACAGCTGAAAATCATACGGGGAGAGAACAAGGGAAATTGTTCAAAGAAACTATCCGAAGCCTCTGAAGAGTTAGAGTTTCCTTATGGAATTCAATTCCAGCATTACGCAGGCGACGGCCAAGGCAATGGAACATTTGACGGACTTTGTATTTATTACTATGGGGAACCTTGCCTTGGCCCGTCGAGATTCATACCTCAGCCACTTAAAAAATGGAGTAAAGCCAGATACCTTCGCAGCCCTCAGAGCAGGCCCTTTACACATTGCCACCTTGTTCTCAGAACCGGTCGTTAAGAAAGCTGAGGAGGAAATTGCCTTGTATGATAACAAGAGCCATGCCACTGCCACCACTTCACGCATGAAGAACCGCTATCATCCTTATGAAAGATCTGATAAAAAGCCAGAAAGTCGGTCGGAGGGAAAACAGGACAGACCTGCCTGGAAGAACATTAACTGACGTCAATTCAAACGAGGAAGAGGCAAGGCCTCCAACTTCTCATCCCGACCTGCCCGCAGTCAACAGTATAAATGACAATTATTGTTTAAGCAGGAGTACAGGCCCAATACTGACCCGGAACTTTCACACAGAAGAGACAAAGAACAATCTATTGTATTCAAATGTAAAGCATCATGTTATCAAATCTGTTCTTTCTGCACCCGGGCTTCCACAAAGGAAAGGTCTAAGTCCCGGAGTGCTAGAATGTCAATCAAAAGAACCTCTATTAAAATCTGTTTCTTGTGTCACTCCATTGTCTTGTGCCCATCCTGTCTCAAGTGTAACAAATGTTGCCCTCAATCTGCCTGTAGGGGCCAGACTTCAAAAATTTTGGAAAACCTGGCTGGACCTGGGTGCCGGTCCGAGACTGATTCAAATCCTCCAAGAAGGCTACACCCTCCCCTTTCGGATCCAGCCAAAACTTACCAGAATTCCCACAGTCATAAGCTGCTATGCCAATCCTCACAGGAACAGCTACCTGTTAGAGGCATTGCATCAGCTTATCGAGAAAAATGCGGTAGAACCGGTTTACAATCAGACCTCGTTAGGGTTTTACAACCGACTCTTTTTAGTCCCAAAACCCAACGACAAGTGGAGACCGATATTAGACCTGAGCAATCTAAATCAATTCCTCAAGGTGGAGAAATTCAAAATGGAGACACCGGAAACCATCAGGACATCCCTGCTCAAGGGAGAATGGGTTACCTCAGTAGACTTCAAGGATGCTTACTTCCACATCCCAATACAGGAACAGTCCAGGAAATACCTCAGATTTCATGTCCAGGGCCGGACTTACCAATTCAAAGCACTTCCCTTTGGTCTGTCCACAGCGCCCATGGAATTCACTGTGGTAGCAAAGGAGGTAAAACTGATGGCCATACACAAGGGTATAAGGATCCACCAGTACCTAGACGACTAGTTGGTAAGAGCCAGATCCCTCCAAACCTTTCACCAACATACCCAAGAGCTAGTCAAGATGTGCCAGGATCTAGGCTGGTTGGTGAATATGGAAAAATCAGAACTGGAACCCAAACAAGTCTTCAACTTTGTCGGTTACCAGTTCGACCTCAGGTCCGGCCGGGTCAGACCGACACCGGACCGGTGGCTGAGTCTTCAACAAAAGATACAAGCTCTTTTGTTATTACCGGCCTGTCCGGTCCGACAGTTCATGTCCCTGATAGGTCTACTAACAGCCACGGAAAAACAAGTTCATCTAGGCCGATTACACATGAGACCCATACAGTGGCATCTCAAGAACAATTGGAGGGTACCAGAATCCCTCTACCCAGATCCCTGCACCCACACTTACGATGGTGGCTAGAGGAAAGAAACGTACTTCAAGGCCAACCATTACACCCCATAAGGCATGATCTGCAAATATTTACAGACGCATCCAAAGAAGGGTGGGGCGCTCGCTTAAACGAGCTCACTGCAAGGGGATCCTGGTCGGTACCAGAAAGCAAGCTGCACATAAACTATCTGGAACTCAAAGCAGTGTTTCTAGCCCTCCAAGAGTTCCAAGATCTCTGCGTAGACAAAATAGTTCTAGTAGCAACCGACAATACTACAGTGGTCGCTTACATAAACAAGGAAGGAGGCATGAGGTCGGGTCCTCTATGTGCCCTACTGTGGAGAATCTTGACCTGGTGTTCCCAGCGACAAGTAACTCTGAAAGCTCGACACATCCCAGGCCGTTTAAATGTGATAGCAGACAAACTATCCAGGCTGGGTCAGACCATCCAGACGGAGTGGTCCCTCCTTCCAGAAGTTTTTCAACAGATATGCAGCCGATGACACCGGCCTCAAATAGATCTATTCGCCACGAGGTTCAACCACAAACTACCTCAGTTTGTCTCTCCAGTGCCGGACTCCCTGGCTGTGGCAGTTGATGCACTTACTCTACCATGGGAGGACCTGGATGCATATGCCTTCCCACCGACCGCCATATTGGACAAAGTGGTGGAAAAGCTACTGGACACCCTGTGCAAGAGACTCATTCTGATTGCCCCGGGGTGGCCCAACATGCCTTGGTTTTGGGACTTGGTGACCAAGTCCAGTCAAGTCCCTCTCAGCCTGCCCAACCTGCCCGACCTGTTGACACAGCCATTCAATCAGATCCCTCACAGAAATCTGACAAACCTAAATCTCCATGCATGGCTCCTAGAGCCACAGCAATCAAAGAACAGGGTTTCTCTGAGGCAGTGGCAGCGAGGATTGAGGCTCCTCAGAGAAGATCAACCAGATCAGTATATGAGGCAAAGTGGACCACTTTTGCGAAGTGGTGCAGCACTAATCAGGTGGACCTCAGGTCACCACCTATAAAGTCAGTAGCCGACTTCCTTATGTACCTCTTTGAGGACAGGAAGTTACAACCAAGCACCATTGATGGATACAGGTCTGCCATCGCTGATAAACTAGGTAGTACCACAGTTAATATCAGCAAGGATGAGAATCTCACTCGTCTCCTGGAAAATTTCCATAGAGATAGACCCAAAGGACGGAGGGGAATACCCTCCTGGAATCTGTCCCTGGTTCTTCACCAGCTGACAAAGGCTCCTTTCGAACCCCTTAGGGAGGCGTCTCTGAAACATCTGACCTTCAAGACTGTCTTCCTTCTGGCCCTGGGTTCTGGTAAAAGAATCCATGCATGGCAACACAAGAACATCAGACACCAATCCGATTGGTCTAAGGTGTCCCTGTTTCCATCCCCCAGCTTTCTTTTCAAAATCAGCTGGCCAAAGAGGGTCCGGAGAGTGTAGCTCCATTGGTCATACCAGCCCTGGCTCCTACGCTAGATAAATCCCTCAAATCTGACAGATCCCGTTGTCCGATCAGAGCCTTGCGCTACTATTTGGACAGGACTTCAGACCTCAGGCAGCACAAGGAGCTAGTCTTTGTCTCCTTCAAGAAAGGCTTTGATAAGGACATCTCCCCTGCTACTATCTCCTCATGGATCAAGCAGACTGTGATCCTATGCTATGAGCTCTCTGATCATCAGGCCCACACCCTACATCAAGTTAAAGCTCATGATGTCAGGGCCTTTGCTGCTTCTAAGGCTTTCCAATCAGGAGTCTCCTTAGAGCAGATCTTATCAGCATGCCACTGGAAATCCCATAATACCTTCACACAGTTTTATCTGAAGGACGTGGCCTGGGCTGATTCAGAGCTCTTCCATTTAGGTCCTGTGGTAGCTGCCCAGCAGATCCACCAACAAACTAGGACCTAGAGGAAATTTTGTAAATATGTAAATAGTGTATATACAGTTAAGCAAAAAAAAAAAAAAAAAAAGTGCTTCCTTAGGGAGGTTTATTTTTTCGCAAGGGACTGGACTCAGCCCTCTCTTCCCCCTACCTCAGAGCAAGTCTGTTCAACAAGGGGGGGGGGGGGGGGGGGGGGGTGATAAGTCGGTTGTACCGGTTATCCGGTATTTCTTAACCGACTATAGCCTTTAAGGGTTTCCTGACCTCAGGGTCGACCCAGGCTTGAAGTTGTTATTTTTTTGTTATGAGTTCAGATAAGTCCCTAGCAACTTACCCACCGACCAAGCGGTAGTTATTCAGCTATTGTCCATTGGATAGGATGTATTAACGCAATAAAATTGCAAATTTAATAAGTAAATTAAATTTTTATAAGTTAATACCCTATCCAATGGACACACAAGACCCTCCCACCGACCCCACTATCAGTCTACCAGGGGCTTAATATGTTTAGACAACGAAAAAGATGCTATGACGTCACTCTGTCTAGACAGGAAGGAAGTACGACACGCCATCTGGCGAGTGCACTGGTACTACGGACCAACCTGCTGGTGGAAACAAAGGACGTCTTTTTCTGACGTTTGGCGGGCCGGTCTGCGCCGACCGGATAAGCTATTGTCCATTGGATAGGGTATTAAGCGTCCCGCAAGGGACGCTTGTTTGTGTATGGGAGAGCTTCAGGCTCCGGCGGCTCCGCCGGCTCCGCATTTTGTTTTCCTTATAACTCTGTAACCGTTAGGCGGATTCTTTTCAAATTTGGCAGGTTTAGGCAGTAGCCTTGGGGAATTTTTTTGAATATGCTGCAGTGACATTTCAACCAATCAGAGAGCTCACATGACCAAAAATGTCTTTTTTCGGTGGGGAAGCTTGTCCGGATGATAACTTGAAAGGAATTTTATCAATTCACCTGAAACTTGGCAAATACATTCATTCTATTAAAATCTGGAAATCATTAGATTTTGGCATTGATTGGTCAAGAAATGGCCGAGTAATTAATGATTAATTAATCATTACGAATTTTCCAAATAAGGAAAACACAAAAATCCTTATATCTCGAAAACCGTGCTAGATAGAGCGATTTCGGCGAAATTTTTGACCCACAGGGTATCTCTGCTGAGTAGTTTTCCCAATTTTCAAAAAAAATTTTCTCTCGCCCAAAATGGCGGCCATTTTGAATTTTCGAAATTTTCACAAAAATTGCAAAACACAAAAATGCTTATATCTCAAAAACCGTGCTAGATAGAGCAATTTCGACAAAATTTTTGACCCGCAGGATATCTCTGCGGAGTACTTTTCCCAATTTTCAAAAAAATTTTGTCTCGCCAAAAATGGCGGCCATTTTGAATTTTCGAAATTTTCGCAAAAATTGCAAAACACAACAATGCTTATATCTCGAAAACCGTGTTAGATAGAGCGATTTCGACGAAATTTTTGACCCAAAGGGTATCTCTGCAGAGTAGTTATCCCAATTTTGAAAAAAAATTTATCTCGCCAAAAATGGCGGCCATTTTGAATTTTCGAATTTTTCGCAAAAATTGCAAAACATAAAAATGCTTATATCTCGAAAACCGTGCTAGATAGAGCGATTTCGACGAAATTTTTGACCCACAGGGTATCTCTGCAGAGTAGCCATGCCAATTTTCAAAAAAATTTTGTCTCGCCAAAAATGGCGGCCATTTTGAATTTTCGAATTTTTCGCAAAATTGCAAAACACAAAAATGCTTATATCTCGAAAACCGTGCTAGATAGAGCGATTTCGACAAAATTTTTGACCCACAGGGTATCTCTGCAGAGTAGCCATGCCAATTTTCAAAAAAAATTTATCTTGCCAAAAATGGCGGCCATTTTGAATTTTCGAATTTTTGCGCAAAAATTGCAAAACACAAAAATGCTAATATTTCGAAAACCATGCTACATAGAGCGATTTCCACGAAATTTTTTATCTTCAGGGTGTCTCTGCAGAGCAGCTATCCCAAAGAGCTTTCACTTGGTGAAGTTTCAGACCCATAGCTAATTGCTCACCTACTCAAAAAGAGTAAATGCGAATTACCTGTAAAAGTATTGCAGATGGCCAATTTTTCTCAAATAACTCATTCACCTACTTTTGGAAGAGCTTTCACTTGGTAAAGTTTCAGACCCGTAGCTAATTACTCACCTACTCAAAATGAGTAAATGCTAATTACCTCTAAAAGTATTGCAGATACCCAATTTTTATCAAATAACTCATTCATGTACTTTTGGGAGAGCTTTCACATGGTGAAGTTTCAGACCCGTAGATGATTACTCACGTACTCAAAATGAGTAAATGTGAATTATCTCTTAAAAGTATTGCAGATAGCCAATTTTTTTCAAATAACTCATTCACCTACTTTTGGAAGAGCTTTCACACGGTGAAGTTTCAGACCCATAGCTAATTACTCACCTACTCAAAATGAGTAAATGCGAATTATCTCTAAAAGTATTGCAGATAGCCAATTTTTCTCAAATAACTCATTCACCTACTTTTGGGAGAGCTTTCACATGGTGAAGTTTCAGACCCATAGCTAATTACTCACCTACTCAAAATGAGTAAATGCGAATTATCTCTAAAAGTATTGCAGATAGCCAATTTTTCTCAAATAACTCATTCATCTACTTGTGGGAGAGCTTTCACTTGGTGAAGTTTCAGACCCATAGCTAATTACTCACCTACTCAAAATGAGTAAATGCGAATTATCTCTAAAAGTATTGCAGATAGCCAATTTTTGTCAAATTAATCATTCACCTACTTTTGGGAGAGCTTTCACTTGGTGAAGTTTCAGACCCATAGCTAATTACTCACCTACTCAAAATGAGTAAATGCGAATTATCTCTAAAAGTATTGCAGATAGCCAATTTTTCTCAAATAACTCATTCACCTACTTTTGGGAGAGCTTTCACTCTGTGAAGTTTCAGACCCATAGCTAATTACTCACCTACTCAAAATGAGTAAATGCGAATTATCTCTAAAAGTATTGCAGATAGCCAATTTTTCTCAAATAACTCATTCACCTACTTTTGGCAGAGCTTTCACTTGGTGAAGTTTCAGACCCATAGCTAATTACTCACCTACTGAAAATGAGTAAATGTGAATTATCTCTAAAAGTATTGCAGATAGCCAATTTTTCTCAAATAAATCATTCACCTACTTTTGGGAGAGCTTTCACTTGGTGAAGTTTCAGACCCATAGCTAATTACTCACCTACTCAAAATGAGTAAATGCGAATTATCTCTAAAAGTATTGCAGATAGCCAATTTTTCTCAAATAACTCATTCACCTACTTTTGGGAGAGCTTTCACTCTGTGAAGTTTCAGACCCATAGCTAATTACTCACCTACTCAAAATGAGTAAATGCGAATTATCTCTAAAAGTATTGCAGATAGCCAATTTTTCTCAAATTAATCATTCACCTACTTTTGGGAGAGCTTTCACTTGGTGAAGTTTCAGACCCATAGCTAATTACTCACCTACTCAAAATGAGTAAATGCGAATTATCTCTAAAAGTATTGCAGATAGCCAATTTTTCTCAAATAACTCATTCACCTACTTTTGGGAGAGCTTTCACTTGGTGAAGTTTCAGACGCATAGCTAATTACTCACCTACTCAAAATGAGTAAATGCGAATTATCTCTAAAAGTATTGCAGATAGCCAATTTTTCTCAAATAACTCATTCACCTACTTTTGGGAGAGCTTTCACTTGGTGAAGTTTCAGACCCATAGCTAATTACTCACCTACTCAAAATGAGTAAATGCGAATTATCTCTAAAAGTATTGCAGATAGCCAATTTTTCTCAAATAACTCATTCACCTACTTTTGGGAGAGCTTTCACTTGGTGAAGTTTCAGACCCATAGCTAATTATTCACCTACTCAAAATGAGTAAATGTGAATTATCTCTTAATAGTATTGCAGATAGCCAATTTTTCTCAAATAACTCATTCACCTACTTTTGGCAGAGCTTTCACACACGAAAATGAAAAATTGTGAATATCTCGGAAAAGCTATTTCTTTTGCTTTAATGCTCGGCGGGAGATACACACCGCGGCAGTGGTTTTGACAAAAAATTTTGTCTCCCCAAAAATGGTGGCCATTTTGAATTTTCAAAGTTTTTGCAAAACACAAAAATGCTTATATCTCGAGAAACGTGCTATATGGAGCAAACTCAACAAAATTTTAGACCTGCTGGGTATCTCTGCAGAGTAGCCATGCCAATTTTCAAAATATTTTTGTCTCGCCAAATATAGCGGACATTTTAAATTTTTTTTATTTTTTGCAAAACACAAAAATGCTTATATCTTGAAAACCGTGCTAGATAGAGCAGACTGCGCTGACTTTGATTGCCACAACAGTATAAGGCTAGAAACGAAGCATTTCTTAATACTTTAGCACTCACCTTTATATCCTTTTCGGGACGCTTTGTTTTTGCTATGCAAAAACATTATCTTTTTTTTTTGCGAGCGATCCTCTAGTTAACTTTTGTTAATTGAGCTTTTTCACAAAAAATGTTATAATCAGCTGCATGTTGATAATGTTTTACAAATTTCTACTTCCCAGTTTTAGTACCAGGATGCTTTTATATGATCACACTATCAACATTAGTTCTGATATATTTTTAGGTGAGTCTTTAGCAAAGGCAGAAATCCCTCTACTGGTGGCCAAATTGTTTCAAAGATTCAAATTTGAAAGTGCAACAGGAGAGAAAATCGACTTGAAAGGCAATGAATTTTTTGCTTTGTTGGAACCAGAGCCTTTCAAGGTTAAAGTACAGAAAAGATGTTAGAAACCTGTTTCAGTTTTTGTCATTCATAGACACTTACAGAATTATACCACAACTTTTAAGATTTTGTATGCATGAAATGACTATTATCATTTGTACATTTATGTACATTGTTCATTTGTAATTGTGTTAATTACGTTATTATTTTAATCTGAGTTTAACGCTTTGCTTTACATTGATCTACTAATCTGTGATAAATCATTCTATATTTTACTTTCTCTACGTAAATAAAATTATTTTTTTGCTTTAATATTGTTGTTAATAAGGAAAGGAACATTTATATAGCTTTTTATTGTATTGTTTCCAGAAAATTATCTTTTTACATACCATCCTCACTCAGGTATGGTTTTTTACCGACAGCAAAGCCTCACAGAAAACACAAGGAATTATTGAATTTACCAAGAACTACATTTTACAATTGTCACATTAATGTGTATGTATTGGTCATATATTTATGTTATTAAATATGAAGTATATTTTATCATATTATATATTATTAAACCTCATCATAAAGTACATGCAACTTAGAGGATGAAGTAAAGTTGTACATAGGTACAAAAGGAGCTGTAGACACTATGGTTTCTGAGATAGCTTTTGATTGAAAAATATCTCTCAAGAGAAAGGTGACGAACATCAAGTACTTTATGTTTTATACCAACCCATCTGGTCCAAAAAATGGGTATTTGTTAGTTTTTGTTTCAGTACTGTCACAAGATATAATTACAGAACTAGATAAAAAGTACGCCAACCACTACTCTGTTTTGAATAAGTGAGTAAGGATCCTTTTTAATATTAATAAGGACGAAAAAAAAAGTTTTCTTTGAGACGTTGCAAAAAATTCTCATTGCATTTTATACCAACTTTATGTGAACATTTACGGAACTGTCATTATTGAAATAGAAAACAGTATTCTTTTGGTTAATCCAGTACTTCCAATAATCCAAAACTGTACGTTTAAACAAGTACTTGAGTATATTTTAACAGACCTATTTTATAGATACCTGTGAGCGCATATTTTTGTAGTATGTATGATTATATATGAATATCTTTCCAGTGTTAATATAGAGGCTTAAAACCAGAGAAATGTCATTTTGGTCACAATGTTACTAATAGGGCTGGGATGGGTGCTAAAAAACAGGCCCGAGTACTCGTATTATTTAGTACCTACTATTAGAAGTCTTCTGTAAACAAATAGTCGCTTCCGGTAATGAAACTTTTGAAGAAATACATCCTCTATTTCACTAGATATTATAGAATATGGAGTAAATTATATGTTTTTAAGTGAAAACCACAACTTTAATTGGTATTGTCCAGTGGATAGGGTATTAACTCATAAAAAATTTAATTTACTTATTAAACTTGCAATATTTTACAAAAATGTTTCATTGCGCGGGTCATAATACAATATGTTGTTAGTAATCGAGTACTTAAAATGGACTCGCGTCCTAACATAGACTGACTCGTTTATCGAGGCTCAAGTAACCGATCGCAGCCCTAGTAACTTACTAATATGATTATTTTTGTATAATTTCAATCTTAATAATCTGAAACTTGTTATCATTACCCTAAGAGTAATCAGATTGTTTATTATTGTTTAATGTTTTATATAAAGACCTTAACAGAATAAAGAGCTTTATCTGTTTTATTAATGTAATGTTTTATATAAAGACCTTAACAGACTTAAGAAATTTATCCCTGTTTTATTCAAAAGCAATGCCAGAATAAGTTCTGATCTAATCCAGACATTGAAGAGGGGGTCTTTTCAGGTCTCATAAAGACCTAGAACACACTGCTCAGCAGTTGTACTCATCCCCTCAACGAACCCAGCACTTATGTCCGGAGGCGCTGTCAATCAAAACTCCCACCTACTCTGAGCACAGCCCTTCAAACAAAATTGAAAAGTATCTTGGTTCTCAACTCAACATCCAAATTCAGCAACAAATGGGGTGTTTCACACTTCTATTATGGAAATCCTACAGTCTTTGAGAGATGATATTAAATCTGTTAAAAAAACAACTTCCAACGCGGGGGTGGATCAGATCTCCGCTGCAGACCCGAAGCCGGATCTGAGCCAACAACCTGACTAGCAAACAAACCTGAGTACTAATCACCCGAGTACAAAACATTCGGACGAACCCATGGAGTTTTTCTGACCCTCCCTTACCACCACAGGTTTGAGTCCGAGATCCCTTTGCATCAGAACTCCAAGCAATCCAAGTCTTTTGCTGCTGCAAAACCAAAGAAACACTCGGATAAAAGGAAACATAAGTCTCAGGCTAAAAATGTCACTTCATCTTCCTCCTTGGAGGAATCTGAGACTTCTGTGCAAGTCAAAAAGTCCTCTAAGCCCAAAGGGGCTTCTTCTGAACAAGGCAAACAAAAATCAGACCCAAATCCTGTACTTTATCAGGAAGTAAATATGTCTGACTTGCCCTCACAATATACCGAGGACATTTTGAAACTCCCTGACCCCAGGGACAATATGCCTAGGCCCTCTACCACAGTCTGGGCTCTAAATGAGGTAGCAGGCCAATAAGAGCTTAGGCCAAAGGGCCCTTCAGCTATGCTCCCACTCAGTCCTCCACTAAAAGATGCTTTTGATAAATTTGAACAGGACTTTCAGGCTGCTAATTTACCCGAGGGTAAATATATAAAACCTCCTGCTTCCACTTGCAAGTGGTACAAATTGGGACAACCTTGTTTTGAGGAGAAATTACAAGAATTGAAAAGCAGCCAGACATGGTTATGAAGAGACCTGTCTTTCTAGATATCCTGAATAAGAGGATTTTCATTCATCAGAGAGCCTTAGCCTGTCAAAGTAAGGTCTTAGCCCATATTCTCCAGAGGGAGTTGTACACCATGGGAAATTAAATCCTTCTCAGACGTGAGGCTGAAATGACCCATCTTCAACCTCATTTGGGGGATTCCAGACGTCAAGAACTTAGGAGCTCTCCTTTTTGGCTCACTCCTTTGTTCCGGTTTCAATTGGTCAAGGGTGGCAAAGATTTCCTCCTTTAAAAAGGCACCCATAAAAACACTCGGTGTTTGAAAACCAGCCCTTTCGCAGTCCCCACCACAATAAGAAAAGAGGCTCCTACAGAAAATGCCCCTATCGGGGACAGTCGACTCCAAGCAGTTACCAATCGTTTTCCTCAGGCAGGGGGAAACCGAGTAACAGAAGCTCTGGAGGTCGTTTTCGACCTCACCCAAGGGGATGTGGGTGTGGAATCTCCTCCCCCAATGACTCCTTAAAAGCCTCCCTCAGTCCACCAGTAGGAGGTTTCCTCCATTCTTTCAGAAGAGACTGTCAAACAGAAAAATGCTCAAACAACATGTTAAACATTATCACCAATGGTTACGTTCTACCATTCATCACAAAACCAAAATTAGCCAGAATTCCCGATTCACTTGGGATACAAGGCCCAGCAAAAAGATCAAGCTCTAATAATAGACCTAAGCAGGCTCAACATGCTCCTACTAGTAGAAAGATTCAAAATAGAAACACCAAAATCCATCAGGGCCTCTCTGATTCCAAGGGAATGGGTGTTGTTGATAGACCTGTCAGACGTTTTTCTTCACATCCCCATCCACCCAAACTCAAGGAAGTACCTACAGTTTTGCCACAATTCTCAGATGTTCCAGTTCACCTCCCTCCCTTTCGGCCTAACCACAGCCCCACAAGTATTTACAATGATTGTAAAGGAAGTGAAGCTGATGGCCTCATAAGGGGGGGTCAGACTTCACGATTACCTGGACAACTGGCTTATCAGGGCCCCATCCCAGGAGGAGGAAAAAGTGAACACTCAGATCGTTGTAGACCTAACACAGTCCTTAGGGTGGATAATCAATCCTGCCCAAATTCAAAACCACTCAGGTGTTTGTGGCCTACAAATACATCTTAAATTCAGCCCTTGTAAAACCCACTCAACACCCACTAAAACCTCAGCATTTGATCTTATGCTTAAAGTCAAAACATGTTTTGACTGCAAGATGTTTGATGTCGCTAATTGAGGGACGCCTTCACATGAGGCCCTTTCAGTTTCATCTCGAGGAGCATTGGAGATATCCTCGGTCATTGGGCAGCCTCCTTCCTTGGGCAGAGACCATTTGAGCTCACCTAGAGTGGTGGCAAAACCCTGTAAACATGACGAAGGGTGCGGACCTTCAGCCCAAAGACCACAGTATCCAAATCTTTAGAGACGCCTCCAACAAAGGTTGGGGAGCTAACGTAAAGCAGTCTACAAAGGTCTGTGGTCAGACAGGGAAAAAAGGCTGCACATAAATGTCCTAGAGTTGAAGACGGTATCTCTGGCCGTCAAAAGGTTCAAGGACCAGTGCCAAAATCAAACAGTGTTGGTTGCTACGGACAACTCAACAGTAGTAGCCTACATAAACAAACAAGGAGGAACCCACTCAGCGGAGATGTGTGCTCTTCTGTGGAAAATCATGACCTGGTGCCTTCATTACCAGATGACTATAATAGCCTT
Source organism: Sabellastarte sp. h YS-2021 (assembly GCA_964017235.1). Classification (NCBI taxonomy): domain Eukaryota; kingdom Metazoa; phylum Annelida; class Polychaeta; order Sabellida; family Sabellidae; genus Sabellastarte; species Sabellastarte sp. h YS-2021. The sequence continues at coordinate 76,355,236 of OZ024931.1, forward strand.
AATGTGATGGCCGACCTACTGTCCAGGCCGAACCAAGTCCAATCAACAGAATGGTCACTGCGTATGCAGGTGTTCAAAGATATTTGTCAAAAGTGGTTCACTTCTCATGTAGATCTATTTGCCATTCGTCCGAACCATAAAGTTCCATTCTACATATCTCAAGTCCCAGACCAACATGCTTGGGACATAGATGCTCTGAACATAAACTGGTCGGGTCTCACTACCTATGCTTACCCTCCCACAGCTCTCCTTTACAGGGTGATCCATAAAATCAAGCAAAGCAGTTGCCTTATCATTCTAATAGCTCCAGGCTGGCCAGGGATACTCTCGTTTTTTTACCTAGTGCAGCTCTCAACAGATATCCCACTCCAGTTACCAGTGTCAACAACACTTCTTAAACAGTCCCACAACCAAGTGTTTAACAACAATCCACATCTCAACCTCCAAGCCTGGTGTCTAGGAGTGTCAAGATCCAAGAACAAGGCTTCTCTGTGGAAGTGGCAAAGAGAATTGCTGCCCCTCAAAGATCATCAACAATGACCATCTACAATTAAAGTGGGCACTATTTGAGAGATGGTACAGAGAAAATTTGATGGGTTTCTTGGGGAAAAAAAACTTTCTCTTTCTCCACTCCCTTTGTGAAACAAGTCTCAGACTTGTTCATGTACCTGTACCAAGATCTAAACAGGCGCCCTTCAACCATTGAGGATGGCCATTGCTGACACCTTGGGCCTAGCGGGGCCCCATATTTCTCAAAGCTTTGACCTTGACAGGTTACTTTCTAGCTTTCACAGGGATCGTCCCAAAAGTGCTTTCAGACTTGATAAAACAAGCCATATTACTTCCTGCCTGCAAAAACTACATTGGTTCCCCATTTCATACTGTATCCTGTTCAAATACTAGATTGGGCCAACTCGGCGCCAACATATCCCCAGACAGGTCATCACTCATGCCACAGGTTTTGATCGGGAATTTTTTATGTAAGCCATTTGTTGTATGCCATAAATCTTGGGAAAAGTTATATGAACTTGAGCACATCAATCTACTAAGTTTATATCTTCCCAAGGAAGATGGTGTATCCCCAGACGCCGAATACATAACTCAACAGAGCATATTTTCAATCTTCCTGCAATGATAACTCTGAACCTATTTTCAAAGTATTTAAATGATTGATGATTGAATGTCCATTCCAAATTAATAATCCCAAAAGAGCATATCTGTTTCTATATTTGTTGACAAATAAAATATTATTTCTAACTCAACTCATCATACTTTTCAATCTTCCTGCAAAAGGTGACTCTGAACCTATTTTCAAAGTATTTAAATGATTCTTAATCCCAAAAGCGCATATCTGTTTCTATATTTGTTCACAAATAAAATATTATTTAACAATTATATATTATTTATATTATTATTTTATTATATTATTTTTAGAATTTGCATTGTTTTTCAGTTATTCATTTCCTCAATTCCTATATATGTGGTCCATATATATGCAACCTAAATATGTGACACAATCTCGGTTCTGACTCCCCTTTGTCTTATTAGATAATGAAGCAAACCCCATCTCCCAACCCCACCCCACCCCTCTCCCCTTCTCCACACCTCTCTCACTGTTACAGAAGATCTGCAACCCCACTGAAAAGTCTGGTTCTTTGTTTCTCATTTGATATCATTCAATACCTTTGTTTATTTAGTGTCACTCAATAGCTGGAGGTCCCAGGGGTGGATGGGGGGTGGGACTAAATACAGCACAAATGGTAAACAAACAAAAGGGGTAATCAAATACAAAAAGCTCAGTTAATCTTATCACTAAAATAAAATCAAATATATAAATAAGGAAATTCCAACAGGAAAATTATATACCTCCAGAATTAAATATAAATTATCAAACCACAAGAACAGATTTATAATAATAAGTCAGAATTGAGAATTTTAAGAATGTGATTATCAACTGAAATGAGTTAGTAACTGTAGGAACTGTGTCAAAATTAACTGAGGCAAACTGAATAAAACTGGGCTAGTTGAGGGTTAAAAATCCCCTATTTTTACTACATAAGGGTATAATTTCATTAATATTGGACTTATAGCTCACCAGAAAATAACAGTGTCCATTTTGCCTACTTGAATATGTTTAACCAGTTTCATTTTAAAAAGTTAAAAACTCAGCAAGCAGAGAGATAACACACAAAAATAAGTACTTAAAAGCCTAAGATAGCCATAACATTATTAATAAAAATTTAAATAGACAGGCACTTTTTGAAAAATTCAAAGATTTCAGCTCTATGACCCACATAGTTCGACAGTTACAGGGCTTTAAAGTGGTATAATATCCATAAACTGGGTCTCTGTGGGTATTTTACAATTGTTAAAGAGACCTTAGCAATTAAACTACATAGCTGAAACTTTTTGGGGGCACAAACATAACAAAAAAAAATTATATATAATACAGTTTAAGACCTGTCACACTAAGCATTTCCAAATAACAGGGTAAAATACGGAAAAAATGTCAAAAAAGGTCACTTGGGTGAGTGTTTATGGCCCTCAAACACAGGTTAAATGTCTACTAAAAGCCTTGATTTTCGGCACATGTAGAAAGGACATAATAATGCATTCCCAGATGGGATTTCAGCTCCATCAATCACATAGTTTAACAGTCACAGGGCTTAAAGGTGGCAAAAAGTCCAAATATTGGGTCTCTGTGGGCCTTTTAGAGATCTCGATGTGGCCTTCAAATTAAAGCTTCAGATTTATAATCTGTCACATACTAAGATTATACATAGAATATATATCTAATAAAGTTTGAAACTTCTCAGACTTACCATTTCCAAGTTACAGAGCAAAATATGTGAAAAATGTCTTAAAAGGGTCACTCGGGTGGGTGTTTATGGTCCTCATACACAGTTTAAATGTCTACTTGAAGCCATGATTTTTGGCACATGTAAAAAGAACATAATAATGTATTCCCAGATGAGATTTCAGCCCTATCAGTCACATAGTTTAACAGTCACAGGGCTTAAAGGTGGCAAAAAGTCCAAATACTGGGTCTTTGGGAGCCCGTCAGAGACCTCAATGTGGCCTTCAAATTAAAGCTTCAGACTTAAAATTTGTCACATACTAAGATTACACATAAAATATGTATCTAATACAGTTTGAAACTTCTCAGACTTACCATTTCCAAGTTACAGGGCAAAATATGTGAAAAATGTCTAAAAAGGGTCACTCGGGTGGGGATTTATGGTCCTCATACATGGGTTAAATGTCTATTAAAGGCCTAAATTTTGGAGTACATACAAGAAAAACATATTGATATATTCTCAGATGATATTTCACTTAGATGAGAGACATTGTTTGAAAGCTACAGTGCTTGAAGGTGGCAAAAAGTCCATAAATTGGGTCTCTGTGGGCAATTTTGAGACCTCAAGTCGGCCTAACAGGTAAACCTACAGCCTTTAAATTTTTCACAGACAAGGATAACATATAAGAGTTACACCTAGAGCAGTTTGAGACTCATCAGAATTACCACTTCCAAATTATAGGGCAAAATATGTTAAAAATCTAAGAAAAAAGTCCTAAGTGGGGTCTTTATAGGCCCCAAACACAATTTTCTCCTCAACTTAAAGTCTTGATTTTCGGCACATGTACTAAGAATATATTAATGTGTTCTCAGGTAAAATTTAAGCCAGATACGCCTCATAGTTTGTGACCTAGAGGGCTCTAAGTGGTCAAAAGTGCAATTTCTGACCTTAAGGTGGCCATAAGTTCTTTATTATTTGGAGTTTAATGTCACCTTAAAATAGGGATCTTCCTTTGGGCATCCTTAACATGTGTACCAAGTTTGAAAAAAAAATATTAATTGGTTTTTGAGTTATCGCGTCCACAAGGAAATTTCTACGGCGGCGGCGCGACGGACCTGAATCCAATATATCCCCGACTTTCGTCTGGGGATATAAATACTAAATAGATTCCCATACATATTCCCATCAGCAGCAGAAAAGCCTAAAGAGTTGAAGTTGAGAATTTTTAACATTTGAAAAAAGAACAGATGAAAATACCATCACTTATCATGCAATAAAACTAGATTGGGCCAACTCGGCGCCAACATATCCCCAGACAGGTCATCACTCACGCCACAGGTTTTGATCGGGAATTTTTTAAAACATAATTACCCATTATTATATGAACTTCAGCACATCAATCTGCTCTGTTTATATCTCCCCAAGGAAGATGGTGTATCCCCAGACGCCGAATACATAACTCAAATTATATTTTCAATCTTCCTGCAATGATAACTCTAAACCTATTTTCAAAGTATTTAAATGATTGATGATTGAATGTCCATTCTAAAATAATAATCCCAAAAGAGCATATCTGTTTCTATATTTGTTGACAAATAAAATATTATTTTTAACTCAACTCATCATATTTTTCATTCTTCCTTCAAAGTATTTAAATGATTGATGATTCAATGTCCATTCTAAAATTCATAATCCCAAAAGCACATATCTGTTTCTATATTTGTTCACAAATAAAATATTATTTAAAAAAAAATGATTTATATTATTATTTTATTATATTATTTTTAGAATTTGCAAATTGTTTTCAGTTATTCATTTCCTCTATACCTATATATGTGGTCCATATATATGCAACCTAAATATGTGACACAATCTCAGTTCTGACTCCCCTTTGTGTTATATGTAATGAAGCCCACCACCTCCCACCCCCACCCCTCTCCCCTTCTCTCACTATTACACAAGATCTGCAACCCCATTGAGTTCTTTGTTTCTCATCTGATATCATTAAATACCTTTGTTTATTTAGTGTCACTCAATATAGCTGGAGGTCCCAGAGGTGGGTGGGGGGAATCCGGGTGGGGGATGTGGGTTGAGCATAAATGGTAAACAAACAATCTATATAAAAGGGGTACTCAAATACAAAAAGAATTGAGAATTTTAAGTATGTGATTATCAACTGAAATGAGTTCATAACTGTAGGAGCTGTGCCAAAATTAACTGAGGCAAGTTGAATAAAACTGGGCTAGTTGAGGGTTAAAAATCCCCTAGTTTTACTACATAAGGATATAATTTCATTAATATTGGGACTTAAAGCTCACTTAAAGTGTCCATTTTGTCTACTTCAATATGTTTCACCAGTTTCATTTTAAAAAGTGAAAAACTCAGCAAGCAGAGGTATAACACACAAAAATAAGTTCTTAAAAGACTAAGATAGCCATAACATTATTAATATTCAAAATTTAAATAGACAGGCATTTCCTTTTAAAAATTCAAAGATTTCAGCTCTATAACCCACATAATTTGACAGTTACTGGGCTTTAAGTGGCATAATATCCATAAATTGGGTTTCTGTGAGCATTTTACAATTGTTAAAGAGACCTTAGCAATTAAACTACAGATCTGAAACTTTTTGGGGGGACATACATAACAAACAAAAATCATATATAATACAGTTTAAGACTTGTCACACTAAGCATTTCCAAATAACAGGGCAAAATACGGAAAAAATGTCAAAAAAGGCACTTGGGCGAGTGTCTATGGCCCTCATACACAGGTTAAATGTCTACTAAAAACCTTGATTTTCGGCATATGTAAAAAGGACATAATAATGCATTCCCAGATGGGATTTCAGCTCCATCAATCACATAGTTTAACAGTTACAGGGCTTAAAGGTGGTAAAAAGTCCAAATATTGGGTCATTGTGGGCCTTTTAGAGATCTCGATGTGGCTTTCAAATTAAAGCTTCAGACTTAAAATTTGTTACATACTAAGATTACACATAGAATATGTATCTAATAAAGTTTGAAACTTCTCAGACTTACCATTTCCAAGTTACAGAGCAAAATATGTGAAAAATGTCTTAAAAGGGTCACTCAGGTGGGTGTTAAAGGTCTTCATACACAGGTTAAATGTCTACTTGAAGCCTTGATTTTTGGCACATGTAAAAAGAACATAATAATGTATTCCCAGATGAGATTTCAGCTCTATCAGTCACATAGTTTAACAGTCACAGGCCTTAAAATTGGCAAAAAGTCCAAATACTGGGTCTTTATGGGGCCTTCTAGAGACCTAAATGTGGCCTTCAAATTAAAGCTTCAGACTTAAAATTTGTCACATACTAAGATTACACATAGAATATGCATCTAATACAGTTTGAAACTTCTTAGACTTACCATTTCCAAGTTACAGGGAAAAATATGTGAAAAATGTCTAAAAATGGTCACTCGGGTGGGGATTTATGGTCCTCATACACAGGTTAAATGTCTTCTTAAAGCCTTAATTTTTGGCACATATAAGAAAACACATAGATATATTCCCAGATGATATTTAACTTAGATGAGAGACATAGTTTGAAAGCTACAGTGCTTGAAAGTGGCAAAAAGTGCATAAATTGGGTCTCTGTGGGCACTTTTGAGACCTTAAGTCGACCCCTTTGGGTAAACCTACAGCCCTAAAATTTTCTACAGACAAGGATTACATATCAAAGTTATACCTAGCGCAGTTTGAGACTCATCAGAATTATCACTTCCAAATTATAGGGCAAAATATGTGTAAAGTATAGCAAAAAATCCCTAAGTGGGGGTATTTATGGGCCTCAAACACAATTTTCTCCTCAACTTAAAGTCATGATTTTCGGCACATGTACTAAGAACATATTAATGTGTTGTCAGGTAAAATTTCAGCCAGCTGAGCATCATAGTTTGTGACCTACAGGGCTCTAAGTGGCCAAAAGTGCAATTTCTGACCTTAAGGTGGCCATAAGTTCTTTTTTACTGGGAGTTTAAGGTCACCTTAAAATAGGGATCTTCCTTTGGGCACCCTTAACATGTGTACCAAGTTTGAAAAAAAAATATTAATTTGTTTTTGAGTTATCGCGCCCACAAGGAAATTTCTACGGCGGCGGCGGCGGCGGCGCGACGGACCTGAATCCAATATATCCCCGACTTTCGTCTGGGGATATAATAATCTTATTACATACAAGACTATTAAATTCTCCCAACCCACATACTTATCATCCTTAATCAAAATCAGTAGCCTTACTTGTGGAAATGGGCTTTCTCTTTCTTCAGTTCATCCCAAAAAGGCCATTGGTAGGGTTTCAAAGCCAGTTAAAAACATACCTGTTTAGACTTGCATACCCTCCACCATAGTATGTCTTCCCTTGTGGGTGCAAAATTTGAATTTTGCATGTCCCTCGACTTTCCCTTTTCTTGCCTCAAGCGCATCAGAGGATGTTGCGTCAATTTTGCGCTATATAAATGTTTCTATTCTATGCCAGTGTTGCAGTCTACCGGACCTGACAGCCAGATTATTGCCAGTCTTAGCCAGCCTGCTACCGGTACAAGTAAGATGCCAGTATTACAGTCCACTGGACCAGAGTGCTGCCAATCAGCCTCCTACCAGTACTGGTGAGGTCATGCCCGCCACTTCAGTTGCTAGTACTACTGCTCAGCAGGTCCCAAACTGATTTGGAACAACAGACCGACCCCCCACATTTGCTGTCCACCCTATGGAGATGGGTTTTGTGGGGGACAGTTATCAGACTTTAGATGTAAATTCAAAAGAAACATACATTGTAAATCGCATAAAATATGTGTGGGGGTGTCCTGTGTAGATCAGTTGTTTTCTGTCAAGCTTGTCGCCAATGTCGACACTGTTGCTCAAAATCAGCCAGTAGGTGCCAGACTGAACCAGTTTTGGAAAATTTGGGCCACCCTAGTGGCCAGCTCTGAGATCATAAGAGTCCTGAAGGAAGGCTACAGCCTCCCCTTCTGGAACCGGCCAACTTTGACCAGGTCTCTGATTATAATAATTGTGGCTATATACATCCCCTCAGGAACAGCTACCTGATAGAGGCATTACATGCACCTATCCTAGATTGAAGCTCACTGAATTCATCATTTCTCATTTGAAATCAGAGAAATTCAAAATGCAGACATCAGAAAGTGTAAGGACTTCCTTGCAGACAGGTGAATGGGTAACATCCATAGATTTCAAGGATGCTTTTATTTCCATATCCCAATAAACCCAGTCCAGGAAATACCTTCATCATCACATCAAGGGTCAATCCTACCAATTCAAAACTCTATCGTTGGTCTGTCCACTTCTCCAATGTAATTCACAATGGTCGTCAAGGAAGTCAAACTGATGGCTCAAACTAAGGGAAAAAGAACCCACCAGTGCCTACACAATTGGTTGGTCAGCCACATCCCATCAAGCATGTCTCCGTCATACTCGGATTCTAGTAGCCATGTGTCTGGAGTTGAGGAGGATAGTGAACATAGAGAAATCAGACCTGGTACCCAAGCAGATTTTCAATATCACAGGTTGCCAGTTCAATCTCAAAGAGGACAAGGTCAGAGCCACCCAAAAATGCTGGCAGACCATAAACTTGAAAATCCAGAAACTGATCTCAAACCCTGCCTGTCCGGTCAAATAACTTATGTCCCGGATAGGCCTTGTAACAGCTACAGAAAAGCAAGGTCAACCTAGGTTAGCTCCAGAAGAGGATGATTCAGTGGCACCTGAAGAATCACTAGAGGATCCCAGAATTACTAGAAAAGGTGATCACCATCCCAAGAGCTCTCCACCCACACTTAAAATGGTGGGTCCAGCAAAGAAATGTCCTTCAAGGTCATCCACTACACCTACTCAGCCATGCTCTTCAGATCTTTAACCTCAAGAGAAGTCTGGGGTGCATTAGGAGATCTCACAGCAAGGAGGACTTAGTCCCTACCAGAAAGTAAATTGCATATTATAAACTATCTCAAACTAAAGTCGGTCTTTCTGGCAAAAAAAGTTATAAGATCTCTGTTAAAACAAGATTGTCTAATAACACCACACAACACCACAATAGATGCCTACAAAAATAAGAAAGGAGGCATGAGGTTGGGCCCACTGTGTTCCCTTCTTTGAAGAATCGCGACTTGGTGCTCAAGGCATCAGGACCCTCAGGACCTGACACATGTCAGGTGGACTGAAAATGGTAGCAAATAAGTTATCCAGACTAGGCCAGATCATCCAAACAGAATGCTCTCTCCTTCCAGAGGCCATCCAGTTGAGATGCACCACTTGGCACCAACCTCATATAGACCTATTTCCAACGAGGTTCAACAACATATTGCCTCGGGTAGTATCACTGGTTCCAGATTCCAGCATGGGCAGTAGATGCACTCAGTCTACCTCTGGAGGACCTGGACCAATATGCCTTCCCACCAGTAGCCATTTTGGGGAAATGGTTCTGGGACCTGGTAGATATGTCAAGCCAGATCTCTCTGTGCCAGACCAACAATGCCCAATCTGTTGACTCAGTCATTCAATCATATTTTAGACAAGAATCTGTTGAACCTGAATCCCCATGCCTGTCTCCTAGAGCCTCAAGGATCAAGGAGCAAAACTTCTCTGAGGCAGTGACAGCATGAAGTGAGGCTATTTAAAGAGTCTCAACCAGATCAGTCTATGAAGCAAAGTGGGTCATTTTCACAAAGTTGTGCCACAGTAATCAGGTGGACTTAGGGCACCACCTATCAAATCCATATACAACTTCCTCCTATATCTGTTTCAGGACAGGAAGTTAAGCCAAGTACTAAAGATAACTACATATCAGCCAAAGCAGAAAAACTGGGAAATTCACCCATCAATGTCAGCAAGGACAAACATCTCGCTCATCTCTGGATAGTTTCTATAGACAGACCTAATTGTCACCGAGGCATTCCTTCTGCGAACCTTTCCATGGTCCAACAGCAGCTAACAGAGGCTCCTTTTGAACCTCCTAAAGATGCCTCCTTGAATGATCTGACCTCCAAAACTATCTTCCTCTTAGCTCTGGTTTATGGCAAGTGCAGGAGTGAGACACATGCTTGGCTCAAGAAAAACATCAAATGCCAGACTGACTGTTCGAAGGTGTTTCTCTATTGCTCACCCAGCTTTCTTTCGAAGAACCAGCTGATCAAAGAGGGGCCAGACAGTGTGGCACCAGTAGTTATTCCTACCTTATTCCCAACTCTAGATAAGTCATTCAAGGCAGATAGATCACTATGCCTAGCTAGGGCCCTGCAGTACTATCTGGACAGGACCTCAAACCTCCGACCGAACAAAGAAATGGTCTTTGTGTCTTTCAAGAAAGGCTTTGACAAAGATATATCTCCTGTCACTATCTCATTATGAATAAAAAAACTGAGAACCTATGCTATGAGCCCTCTGATCAAGAGGCCCCTACCCTACATCGGATTAAAGCCCATGATGTTATCACCTTTGCTGCTTCTAAGGTTGGCTGCCCAGCAGATCCACCATTAGCCCATTCATAAGCAAGCAGCCTGCAACCTTACGTAGCTGGGTCTTCAAGATGTTAGTTGCCTGCACAAGGACAACTAGCTAGAGCTCTTCCTTCCAAAGAGGGCCTCTCCAGGGATTTGAAGCAGCAGCTCTTTTCCCCACCTCAGAGGAGTGTCTGTAAAAAAAAGGTGTGAGCAAGCTTGGTAGGTTCCGATAACTTGTTCACCAGCAATGCATCCCCATAAATAGTGTATCTCCTCCTTTGATCTTTTGGGGGATGCATTATTTTTCTGCAACATTTTGCATCCCAAACAATAGGGGGATTAGGTGGTGCAGGATTTTGCAGCAAAATAGTGTATCCCCATCAAAAAAGTGTATCCCTTGTCTTGATAAAAGGTATTATCTCACAAGGTATTAGTGATAGGTGAGGTGTTTTAATAATTTGATTGGAATTTACTTTAGTTGACCTTAGCTAATCATTAGAGTCATAAAGACAGTAATATGATTTTCATGAAATGTTTATTATGTCTTAAGAAATGAACCATTTTCTACATATAAAAAATATTGAAGGATAATTCTATAAAGACACTCGCCCTGTATCAACACAGGTTTTATCTTAACAAAGGCTTAGCATAATAACATTTTTTCCATGTTTAAAACAAAAAAGAAATATATATTTGTGTTACAGCATTTTGCTATAAAATTGCGCACATTTTATCACTTATGAATACAATAAAAGACACAAAACGGAGGCCACCCTAGGGCTTTGTAATCCTTTGCTAATCAAGGCATTATCAAAGGGGGATTAGGGGGTGCAGCTAATAAAGAAGTTAACTGTATAACAAGTATGCTAAACTTTTGTTATGATTAAATTAAACAAGATTTAGGAATTACCTATAAGTTGGGAATGTCAACTTTTTATAAGTTTCTTGTAACTTCAGACATTTCCACTTCAGCCCAGGTTTGTTTGTCATTTTGTGATATTATTCTAAGATGCATGTTATAAGCTAAAGAAATAAATTATTACAGCAAAATTATTATTATTACAACAATGTATACTTACTGAAGACAATAGATTATCATAACAGAACCAAAATCCAACGCCGTCCTTATCATATTTTAATAGACTCTTTGACTTGTACTTAAATATAACTTATGTTATTCTCTAAATAGACTCCAACTTATACTAAGATTTAACTCATATTATTATTTTTACAATAAAATACACAAACAGCATATAATATAGTTACGGGATAGTTCATTTCACCAGGGGATGCATTATTATGCAAAGGGGATGCACTATTTTGGCAGGGGATACACTATTTTGCAAGGAGATACAAAATATTACAAACTGTTTTGCAAAATTTTGCATCCTCACATACTTTTAAGGAACGTATTATTTTGCAGTATTTAAATTTTTAAAATAAAACTTAATACATTTATAAAGGTTGTTAAAAGGGACATTCTTATTTTATGGTCACCTTAAAGTCCCAATATGAATAGTGTTTTGGCCACCTTACTGTGAAATAAAGGGGTTTTCAGCCTCAAGCTATCTTAACTGTTCAACTGACAGATAAACTTTACATACTGATAAAGGATGACAAAAAGGACATTCTTATTTTCTGACTACCTGAATTTCCAAACCGGTGAAGTTATGGCCATCTTACCAAAAAGGCGTTCTCATCCTCCAAATGACCTACTGTTCAACTAGCATCATTTAAACTTGACATATTGATTAAACATAACCAAAGGAAGGTTTAGGTAAGTTTATCTTATCTGTTCAATTTGATTCCAAGTATTTAAGATAGCTATTCCTACAATAACATCATAAATATGGAGTTTTATCTTCCATCTCATTTAGTTTGGGATTTCTGTCAAACAAACCTGGCGCATTTAGTTTTTTTATTTTAAAGAAATTCTTAAGAATTAATTCTTACTTATAACCATTTATGCAATCAGAAGCATCAGCAACATATTATTCTCTGTATTTGCTACAGTATAGCAAAATGCCAAAACATAGAATTCACTTAACAAAGGTATGCATACTTTATCCTTAAGCCAAAAAAAAGTCTATCAAAACTTCAGAAGCTTGGTCTGTTGTTCATACAAATCCACACGAAATATCACTCTTAAAACTGATTCACAGCAGCAGTATAGAAATACAAAATTATGTTTTAAAGAATATACTGTCACTTACTTGTAAAAAACAAAATTAAATAGACAATATAAGTAATACCCTCTCTAAGTAACTCACTGAAGGCAAAATGCCTTTGTTTGGAAAATTATAGGAGAAAGACAGTGGCTATAAGAATGCCTGAAATTTAGTGACTGACTTGTACTAAAGGACCTGTGTATAGTGGTTCTAAAAGACAAAAAATCCGAATTGTAAGTTTTGTTTGAAGTATAGTAGTCATACATAAAAACATGTCCTACACAATTCTACAAGGGGTAAGAAAAAAAATTTTTTTTTGATGATAAGCGTGCCTTAATTACACAGTCTACACATTCTTCATATAAAACAACTTAATCATCTCTGTAAAGTAAGCCTAATTAAAGTAATCCTTTTGCTCCATTTAAGTCACTAATTAGGTGAGTGTAACCTTTGTCTTTTCAAGTAACCTTATACAGTAACAGAAACCACAAACTCCCTACAACACCTTACTCTATCATCGTGTGCTACTACACATAAAAGTTTACTCGTAGCATTTAAAAATTATTTACATAAAATGTGAAAGGAAACTTTTCCTTCAGTAACTGGCAAAATAATAAAAGATGTTTTTTATGAATTGCTATTTTTGTCTCTTTCTGGGTCAGATGACAAGGCTACCTGAATAAGTGATACATTTTAATTATGGTGTGTGTAGAATATTTCCTTTCATTTAAGTTTCCCTTCAGGAAACTGGTCTTTTTCTGCCTTTCATTCAAATTAAATAAATATGTTAAATTATTTTTAACTTTCGTTTATTTTTATTCTCTTATATATTCGGAATATATGAGAGAATAAAAATTTGTATTCGAATATATTTCCAAATTATTCGTATTCATGAATACTTTTATGAATATATTTAATATTTTTCACTTTTTGTTGATTTTTTTCACCCTGTACTGACAAGTTTTAGATATAAATATGAAATTTGGCTGTCTATCATTATATGCCTAGGAAAACTAACAAGACATATTTAATAAATACTTTTAGTCAGTAAGTGTTGTATAACATAATAATAATGACAGTGTCATGTTGGAACAAAATAGTTAGGATTATAACTTCTTCTCTTACAGCTCATAAATGCAATTAGTTTGTGTGTCTAACTTTTATATTGATAAATGATTGCATGTGTGTTGTAATCCACATTGATTTTCATAATGTAGTGTTATGTTATTATAAAATTCATGGTATTATAAACACCGGGCTACCTACCTTAAAATGACAACTGTATTTGCCTTTGCTACAATAGGGGATTAACTTAGATGTGTTTCAATATCAGTGCCATTTGTCATATATGAGTAATTCTTAGGCAAACTTATGTGACACCTATTGTGACAGTCTTATAGCAGTAATAATCCCATCATAAAGATTTCAAAAACATTGGCTATCTCAGTTAAATACAAGATGTTTAGGGCACTAAGATGTTCGTTTCAAAAAAAAAAAATTGAATTTGGAAATAAGGTGAAGCAAACACTGGGTTGTTTTTTGTTATCTTTAAATGAAGTTCAACATAGTTTTTAACGCTGCATTATAAAAGTCCAATATGCACATTTTCAGACAGGACCACAGCTAAATTTCAATATCACCCTAAGCCTAGATAGAAAAATGTGTTAAAAGTGATGTCCTAATAAAAAAACCAAATCATTCAATTGTAATAGGTAAATAAATTATTAGAAACTATGGCCTGAAAGGGCAACAGTGCGTGCAAATTAATTATTATTATTTCCATCATAGACACAACGGATACCTTTGGTTTGAGGGAAAGGCAAATCGTGTCAGTTTTGTGCATTAGCGTGTATCCCAAATGTAAACATCCGGCTGTCAAACAAAAAAGGGGTAAACAAATATTTTTTTTAATCTTTCCGCTCACAGTAGGTAATGACCACTGAAATTGCCCCACACCAAAAGTTGTCATTTCACAAGATACTGCTTCCCTAGTCCTTACCTTAAGTACCCAACTACGCTCCGCTACGTAAGGGTCCTTAGTCCTTTCTCAATGTAAACAAGAAATCGCCCAAATACTAGCTTTTTATGAAAAATCACATGTCAGTAAAAAGTTTAATGATACTTTTCACCAAAACAAATCTAACTGATACTGTTTTATCATTTATTTGTGCGATATATAATTATACTGGACCATTTTACATTTGAAGTGAGAGAATGGAAGCCGCCATCTTTGTGTGGTGGAGTTGTTATTTAAAAAAATCTACGGATAAACCTCTCTCTGAGCAGTCCCCAGAAGTATGTCTGATGAAAATTTAAATACATGTAAAAACAACCTTTAAAAATCGTTTTTAATGTTAAGGGTTCTCATACTTTTGCTATTTTTTTGAAAGAATAATGCAAGTTATTCTAGATAACATTTCAAAATGCTCTTTTAACAGATACTATTGTCATATCACCAGAAATATTATAGTTTAAGCAAACCTTTACACTGTATTGACTGTAATGTTTAAAAAAACATTGTATAAACATTCTATATACAAATGTTTTTACTGAAAATGTTTATTAGACGTTTATAAAATAACTCAAGAAGCTAGGTTTGACTGGAAACATTTTGTAAACATTTATAAAATAGCTTAAGAAATGAAGGTTATGTTAGAAATGTTTTCAAATATTCATCATTAAGTGTTTTTTATAGACAGTACACATAAAATGTTTGAAAAACCATTGTGGATCAAATGTTTTAAAAACATTCTGTCAAAAACATTTCTTAGACCAATATTTTGAGAATGCTTATTAAACTTTCACCTTCAAACATGTCCAAACAAAGATGGGGTGAGCAATAATAGGGGATTTTAGAGGACTTTGCCAAAAATCGCCCCATATGCAATCCCAAAAAGTAAGAATTAAATGGGAGCACAATTTTTAAGCTGTTATCTTACAATTTTAGACGTAAAAATAATATTTTCATTAGTGAGCAACCTTGAAATTTAACCTCTGGCCCCATTATTATTCAGATATTAATATGTTCATTTGTAACATTTTTCTAACATTTATTATTAAATGTTTAATAAACGATATACAAAAAAAAAAAAAAAATTTAAAAACATTCTATTATAAATGGTTTTCATACCCATCATTTTTTAACCTTTACCAAAACGTTTCCTTCAAATGTTTTTAAAACCCAAAAATGTTTACTGGGAGGTTGCCATGAGAGGTGAAATAAAGCAGTGCCAAACATTAAGTGGACACTTAAAAACCAAAATAAAACATAAATTCTTTATTGGACATACATTAATTTAGTTTCACTTTGTATTGTATGGAGAAGATATAATATAAATGTATTAGGAACAAACTATATATTTCTTATCAACAGAACCTCAAGAATTAGATATGTAATAAACATGAGCCACCACGAAAACTAACTTCTGATCTCAAGAGATCCCCCCACCCTACCCCCTGGCAGCCATACTGGGGTCAGTTTCCACAGAAATCTTACATCACTGAGGATTAAAGATGTTGTAAAACACCTAGAAAGTATCTACAACTTAATTTGCCATTCACATCAGAATAAAGGCATTTTTATCACATGGATACTTTATATATTAGTGTCTTTTATCCAATCCAGGGGGTACTTGCCTCCCACCTCTAATCAGAGTTTGAATCTTTGCCTGACCTCAGGTGGGAAAGCTGGTAATTGTTTGCCGTTGGTCGGTAGTGTACAGTAGAGAACCTTTGACCAACTGTATGTACTGGTTTCCTACCAACTACCCATCACAATATATCAAATTATGTACTATGAATGATGTAAAATGCGAAATAAACAAACTTTACAAAACAACAGGACTCTATATAGCTCCTAGTTAATGTAAAATTATACAATTTTTAGACCGTACATCTTGATACTCTACCACACCACTGTGTATTGTGTCAACACATTGACAGATTTCTTAAGAAATCTCAGCCAGTTCTCAAATTCTGCACCCTGACTGACATTGTCATGAACACCAAAAGAGATTGGCTGACTTGGCAAAGATGTTTTTACTAAGGCAGCTCAATCAATTCTTCATATGTTGTGCATATAATGACATCACCTATATGTATCAATAGAAAGTTTTGTGGCAGTAATACTTCTGCACATTTGATACCATATTTTTTGTTTGATTATACAGTGTCCATAATCCCTGTTTTGCTTCATGTGTATTCAGTAATATGCTTGGATTTTATTTTTATTGCAATAATTAGACCATTTTAAATATCTTTATTTTTCATTTTGTTACTTGGTTCATAAGACTGTCACTTAACCAAAGTTAACACCCCCATACTGGATCCCCATCTGATAGGAGCCATAAGATCCTCCAATGATACAAAAAAAGAGCAGTGGACCATCCTAAAAAGGAGCCAAATGGTGCTCTTTTTCAGTTTCCTTTGGTCATAAATAATCATCTACAGATCATAAGGCCTACTTGGGAGTTTTGGTCTCTCACCCCAAGAATTATTTTATTTTTAATTATTTTATTTGTAGTTTACAGATTCAATTAAATAAATGTATAAAAAAAAAAAGGAAACAGAATCAGAAATTTGGTCATCAACTAGTAGCACAAATTATTTACAGTGGGTGATTACAAAAATAATGTCACCTGTGGTACAAATTTGATACAATAAAAATGACTTTCACTCGAAATACTGGAAATCAATGGAAAGCATTCTGTAGGTCATATCACAATTTGACAGTTTGGGAAGAATATCACAGGAAAACAAAGAAAAACATTGCATAGGTAATATCACCACTGTATGCTTGAGATGGATGTTGCAGGAAAGCATTGCACAGGTCATATCACTAGCAGCACTTTGGGTTGGTGGTTGCAGGAAAGCATTTGAAACAATGCACAGGTCATATCACTAGCAGAAGTTTGAGTTGGGTGTTGCAGGAAAGCATTTAAAACATTGCACAGGTCATATCACTAGCAGAAGTTTGAGTTGGGTGTTGCAGGAAAGCATTTAAAACATTGCACAGGTCATATCACTAGCAGAAGTTTGAGTTGGGTGTTGCAGGAAAGCATTTGAAACATTGCACAGGTCATATCACTAGCAGAAGTTTGAGTTGGGTGTTGCAGGAAAGCATTTGAAACAATGCACAGGTCATATCACTAGCAGAAGTTTGAGTTGGGTGTTGCAGGAAAGCATTTGAAACAATGCACAGGTCATATCACTAGCAGAAGTTTGGGTTGGGTGTTGCAGGAAAGTAGTGGAAACAATTGTGTTGGTCATATTTCAAGATGTATTTTGCTATGAGAGGTGAAGTAAAGCATTGCAAAACATTGAGTATGCACTTAAAAACCCAAACTTTGAGTGAAAAATCATTGACCTGAAGTAAAACCACAGGGCATCACAAAGACTTTATTTGACATACATTAATTAGTTTCACTGCATATTGTAGAAGAATAAATACAACAGTGAATGCATTTATCAAAATATTTTTCTTATGTCATAAACTTTAAAATTAGTTACATTTAAGATACCAGCATGTGTAAAATAAGTAAAAAAGGACAGCAATGAAATATCACATAACAGTAATTTTGAACATGTAATCAAACAGATACAATATCACTAGCTTCTTAATATGGACTAGGCTGGAAAGTCTCCCATAAACCAACTCTACAAAATCTTCAAAAGATATTAAGATTCATAAAATTTTCTAATGATATCGTTTTATAAATGTGTAATCTATATGCAACTACTTTAAATAATCAATGAAATTCATCATAGGTTTTGATATAAATGAAAATAATTATGGTTGCAAACCTCAATATGAGTCATGTCCAAAATGTAAGACTTTGTTTATGCACATTCATGTACCTTTTAGAATGAGGGAATGTGAAATGAGTGGACCAGAGTTTGGGGGAACAATTTCTCTCAAATATTAGTGTGATGCAAGGGCAGGTTGTTTACAAAGGAGTACAAAATATGGAGATGATAGTGGATCCTTTGTTGTTTTTGGAGGAATAGTATCAAGAAATGGTACTACATAGTGTGTTTGGGTGTTGAGATATGCATAGAGAACCTGAAGGGGAATCAGTAAGGAGTTTTTTTGGTTGGATACTTCCATGGGAAAGATTTCAACAATTGTATATCTATATAAGGAATAAGGTCACAATGAGTTTCAGATATTTATGTTCTCAATAAAAAGAAAATACAAACTCCTGAGAAGTGCAAAAAAAAGGTCAACACATATCCTTATTAGCTATGGCTTCACATTTTATGTAATTTCTATTTCACTATATTTTTATTTGCTTTATTCGAGAACAGTTTGCAAAAACACCAATATTTTTGAAGTGAAAAAATTACAAACTAAATCAATTAAACATTGTATCTATAGCATGTTAGCTCCAAAGTGGCCAAGAAAAAACTCAAATAAAGTTACAAATTGACAAAGTATGGGCTTTGCCTGGTCCTTCTCAAGAGTTACTGAAATCCAGAATTGAATTGAAGTCCACTAGAATTTGTGAAAATTTTTGTAAGTAAAGACCCATACCAACATTTAAATATGTAATACATAATATACAGTATCTCTATTTCAGATATTATTAATAATCTATCTAGAATCTCTATTCTTTGGTGTAAATATATGTACAATGTTGGGATTATGTTTCATAGACTCATACTTGATCATAGTTTGCTCAGAAACATTTAGAAAACCATAAGATATGGTTTGAATAGGCTTTAAAAACGTTTTGTAAACATTTAAACCATTTTAAAACGTTTCTAATGTTTACTGGGCTACTTTAGATGCTCTCCCAAAAGATTATTCCCGGTTATTTCCCGTTTCCAAATCCACCAAAAATGGCGTTTAATAGAAGAAACTTTCCACTTCAGTTTTTAAGTGACTTCGTATACAATGGATATTCCTTCAAATTAACCCACTGTTATGAATATACATTTAAACTAATGGTTTTTATCATCACACTTCGTGTTGGTATGTTATATGTTACAAAAAGCTAGTATTTGGGCGATTTCTTGTTTACATTGAGAAAGGACTAAGGAATCCTTACGTAGCGGAGCGTAGTTGGGTACTTAAGGTAAGGACTACTGCTTCCCGTGACTTGGCACAATTTGTACATGGGTGGTCACGATGTAACGTGAAATTTTTCCCGGAAGTAAAATTTTTCTCCTACGTCCCTTCTAAACCACGGATCTCATTTATTATTGTATTTTATGGTTGTTAAATGATAGTTTAAGAAATATAATGTACATATATCGATAACTTTCAACAATATGTTGGATATTATATCAAATAAAGTGTACATGTTTTCAGTTTATAATATAACGGGTAAAAAGACAGGAAGAAGAAAAATTTCACGGCAGAAAAATTTCACGGGACACCGAATCATAGACAAATCGGCTCCAGTCAAATCGGTGTCCCGTTGTCCCGTGAAATTTTTCTTCTTCTTGTATTTTTACCCGTTTCCACACCATCGCGCATGCGCAGAAATGGTTATATTATAGACCGAAAACACTTTATTTAATATAATATCCAACATATTGTTGAAAGTTATCGATATATATACATATATATATGTACATTATATTTCTTAAACTATCATTTAACAACCATAAAATACAATGATAAATGAGATCCGTGGTTTAGAAGGGACTTAGAAGAAAAATTTTATTTCCGGGAAAAATTTCACGTTACAGTGTGAAATTTTTCTCCCGTGAAATTTTTCTGCTTCCTGTCTTTTTACCCGTTTCTATGCCATCGCGCATTCGCAGAAATGGTTATATTATGAACCAAAAACACTTATATATTTTACAAAATATTCAACATATTGTTGAAAGTTATCGATATTTTTACATTATATTTCTTAAACTATCATTTAACAACAATAAAATGCAATAATAATTGAGATCCGTGGTTTAGAAGGGACTCAGAAGAAAAATTTTACTTCCGGGAAAAATTTCACGTTACATCGGCCCCAAAATAAAATATCGTCAATGTACGTAAGTTCGATATAGACAAAATGTTGATCGGCTTCGTTTTCTTCTGATCCACTTCGTTTTGAATGGTTGTATGAGGAACGGAAGGCTGTTGGCGTTTCGAATGTAATCAATCTTACCGGAAAAATTATTTTATTCTGATGTCAAAATACAGGTATTTTTATTTTTCCTTAGATATATTCCTATAGATTTAATAATTGTTGTTGCACAATCGAAAATTGTTTTTAAAGAACTTTCCATTGCAAAATATAAAAAAATTGAATTTTTATTAGAGATGTTTTACTTACCGGACTGAGATGAAAAATCAATCAATTGATATAACTACCTTTTTCAAAATTTAGTTGTGTTTTCCCACTTCCTTCCCCCGATAAAGAGGTGTGTACCAAATGATTGATTTTTTTGTACATCGCTGTCCCCAATGACAACAGTTAAGGGAAATGCGATCTTGTAAATATGAATAAAATCGTTATATTTTAGATAATTTCAAATAAAAACAACTTAGCAAAACTAAAATATAGATATTTTTACGCATATTGTACGTTTCAAAATTTAATTACACTTTTTTATTAGACTTTTACTTGTATATTTGACATCAATTTTCTTAAGCGATCGAACTTTCGTACAACAACGATACCCTAGTCAAATCGGCCCCAGGAAAAAATACCTTAGCAAATTGGCCCCCTGGAAATTACTGCACTCCCAAAGAAAATATATTAAACACATGAAAAAAATCACAATCTAATAAGAATCTAAATAAAATTCTTATAGCACTTAATCTCTTTTAAGGTAATTGCACTTCTAATAAATCTAACACAAATAAGTTAGTAAAGGACAGAAGATAAAGAATATTAATCACAACATCCAAAAACACCTTTGATATATGTTAATTGCAGTTTTGCTAACTATCACTCAAGTAGTTTTCACCCTTGACATGATTATCAAATTGCACTTATTCTAACATAACTTAAAAGAACTTGGTGAAACATCGAAATATCTTTGATATGTTAATTGCACTTTGCAAATATCACTATAGAAGTTGTCACCCTTATGAAACAAATATATACATGATCACAAAGAATTATCTGCCATTATTTGTAATTAATAACCTAATACAAGCTCATCTGATGTACTGTGCTTACTAAATACCTGTCAATCTAATAGTCTGCCATATGATGGTGATTAAGTGCTTTTAAAGTACTGTTATTGCATTACATTTTCGTTTTTAACCTGGGGGCTAACTTGCCCAGAGCCAAATTTTTTAGGGGGCCGATTTGCCGAGGGCCGATTTGGCAAAGGTCGAATTTTCCAGCTTATTACCACAAATAAACTTCCCAAAGACTACTTTAGTGATGTGTTCTGTATAATTCTAGTTCATTTTCAGCCATTTCAAATTTTGAAATGGAGAAAAGTTTATGGCAGCCATATTTATGTCCTCTTTACAAAATTTAAGCCCACTACCTACCAGACTTAAAGTTAAGTCCACTGACTTAGGAATTTCATGGACTTCGCTGCTTTGTGGAATCCACTAAGTCTAAGACCTTAAACTTAGCATTCTGTTGACAAAATTTAAGACCAAAGTGTTAAATTTAAGTCAAAATCTGGACTTAAGTCACTTTGTGAAATCGCCCCTTGGTCATAATTATGTCCCGATTTTTATTGGAGTTTATTTTTAAAATATTGCAAGCAAAATCTTGAACATTTTTTTCCAAATTATTCTCCTTGAGATTAATTTTATTTCATGTAACATTTAAAAGTTAAACCTCACACCCAATTTTTAGTACGGGTACCCTCAAGTTTGGTAAAAAAAAATTAAAGGACACAATTATGACCCAGGCATAATTGTGACCACCTGTGTAGTACTGTATGGTAGTTTCATGGATTTCTTTATATTAAAATATGACCTCCACAAGCGCAAGTTATTAAAAACATTTTATTGACATAAAATCTGAAGCTTTTACACTCTTTTTTAATGGGCGATAATATAATTTTTCCATGAAATTGGTGCCCCAACCTGGCAAAATTTGCATACAGTATGCAATGTGTGTGTTGAATCAAATGAAAGACTATATGGGCACTTTGAACAGTCACTTTAGACCATCTTTGAAGAAATCTTCGATGCCCGGGTTTTCCATATGACAGTGTAAACAGACAATGATGAATATCAAAACAAGTCAAATCAAAATTATCAGACATTTAAACAACACAATTAAATCCCCCAAAGTCTCTGGTTCAATATGATTGCTTATTCATGCTTAAACATTAGTATAAAAACATCATCCAAAAATGAGACTGTGAGCCTCTAGTCTAAAGTTGCGTGATAAACACACTAGCGCAAAAATTTGGGTTTAATAATTAATATATCTTAGTATGAACAAGACTTTTGACAGAATAGTATTTAGAATAATGTTGGTATGTTGTTTGACCATCGCATATCTATAAATGTTCCAAAACTGAAGACTGTAAAAGTCGTTATGATCGCATTGTATCATAATATCACCCATGAGAGAGGAAATAATTTTGGCTTTGTTTTGAAAACACATGGCCACCATGTCACTTGTTTAATGTCAAATAGGGGGTCATCATATCAAAAAAGCCTAATATCTCCCTTATCATTGGTTCAGAATGAGAAAACAAGCTATAAGAAATCATGGCCTGCAAAGCTTTTGCTTGCAAGTGTCAAATTTGATGTGTGACCCTGCTTCAAGGTCAGGTGGAGTTTTCATACAAACAGGACCTTATCTCTCCCTTAATTGTTGCTCCTATGGCTTGAAAATGTGAAACTAACCTACGGAAAGTCATGGCCTGCAAATCTGTAGCAAATGCCAAAGTTAGCCTTTGACCACTGCTTCAAGGTCAGTTTGGGTCATCATACTAAAAGCCTTTTATATCTCCCTTATTATTGGTTCTAGGGCTTCCAAATGTGAAAACAACTTTATGAAATCATGGCCTGTGAATCTTTTGCAATGGTCAAATTTGACCTTTAAACCCTGGTTCAAGGTCAGGTAGGATCATCATACTAAAAAGGCATTATATCTCCCCTATAATTGGACCTAGAACTTCAAAATATAAAAACAGCTTGTAAGAAATCACGGCCTGCGAATCTTTTGCAAGTGTCAAATTTGACCTTTGACCCTTGCTTTTAGTCAAGTGGGGTCATTATACTAAAATGGCTGTATATCTCTCATATATTGGTCCTTGGGCTCTTAACTCACACTATGAACAAATAAAATATGTAAGTTTTCCTCACTCTTTAACCAGTAAAAATTTTTATATCTGACAACATCTCATGGGTTCTGTATACTTCCTATAACTGAAATTCTTCATTAGATTTTGAATCTCAGTGTTGTCACCAGTCACTTTCTTTGCTATAGGACACTCATTTTTGCCATAAAAAAAAACCTTTATCTATTTTCTTTTGTTTATCCCACTGCCTTTAAAGGCAGTGCAGGTATTATCTTAACCCGTGGGGTCCAGATGGGTGGGTGGGTAGGTGAGTGGCAGGAATAATAATATTGCTAGGGCTGTATCTCAAAAACCGTTAGATGTAAAAAGTTGATATTTGGTACTGATATTGGTTGGGGGTGTCGGTATGCAATGTCATGGTGTGACCTTGATATGACCTTTGATCTTGTTCTGTTGTCCTTGAATTTGAAGATCTACAGGGTTTAGGATTTTGATACTTTGTAGAGACATTGGTTTGGAGATGTAGGTGTGCAACATCATGGTGTGACCTTGGTATGACCTTTGACCTTGGCTCTTCCAGAATGTTTTCTGCTGCCAAATTTGAGACATATTTCTATCACAAAGTTATATGTATATGGATTGTTACAACTGATTACTATATGATTAACTATTTGTATAGTCTCCTTTGACAGCTATACTTTGATCAATTTTAGAGCTTCATACTTTTAGTTTACCAATTATTACTGTTATCTTGATATAGAATTCCTTGTTTTGATACTATGTCTTTGCATACATATTTGCCCTCTTAAATATTACTTTTTCCTGTACCTTCACATAACTTATACAATCTATTCTGAAAGTCTCATGACTTTTATACTGTTTCAACATGCTTTATGCTAACCTATTGCAGTAATTGTATAAATTGTACTGCTTAAATTAATAATTTTTACTTTGAAATTTAAAGCGCTGCATGACAGTATATATTCTGGAGAGTGTAGCAAGTGTTGCTGTTGTAAAAACTTATCAGTCAAGCATATTTATAGACATATTTAATAGCCAGAAGATATGTAATTATGTACTAGTCCTGTTACTCCTTTTTAATGAGCACTGTTTCTTTTGGTCTCAGCTCTGTTTTACACTTAAAATGATTACCTTCTGCCAATTTGGTTTATGGACCGTAACTTGAAGAAGCTTCAAACTATCTTTTTCAAACTCGACAAAGTGATAGTACAAGATTCCTTTTTATACACAAATCATAAACTGAGTGATAGCTACTTTAACATTTTGCCAATGAGTAAATCACTTACTTGGGGTTTTTTTGTGTGTGAGTAAATCAGAAGGCTGAAAGTTTTTGTTCTTGTCAGCTTTCAACTTTGATCCATCCTCCTTTAAGGTCCAAAAGGCTCTCAGTATGTAAAAATTCTTATATATTCTCTGCTATCACTCCTTCAGGTCTGGCATGTCAAAGCAACTTCTCTAAACCATGGGTATCTACAGACATTTTGTGATGACATATGACTAGTTTCTTGGATGTTTGAAATATATTCTAACATGACACAGCTGTTTCCGCAATTCTGATTGGTTAATAAATAAAAAAATTGCTCTGTAAAACCCTGCATAACCTTATGAGTTCTATTTTATCGCTCACAATGCTGCTCCGCAAAAAGAATAGTTGAAGTAACAGTCTGGATTTTTTTCATTAAATAGACAAATAATGGTAAATACCATATTCAGAACAGTTCCCAGCAAGTTGAAAGAAAGAGGACATGGGATTTAAAATTTATTCTTTAACTTTGTAAAACTACTTGATGTATTTAGAAAGCACATACTAAAATTTACAGTTTATATTAATATTCATGTGTGACCTAGGCTGGCCAAGCAACCTGCCAAACTGAGCTGAGGATGAAAGGTCAGATCCAAGTAACAATGACCTACAGGTCAGAGCAAGGTCAAGCCAAGCAAGACAATGCAAAGGAAAGGCAGACAGATTGGGCAGCAATGTATAACTGATTTTTAGAGTTCATTAATTAGAATAATTTACTCTGTCCAATCTACCTGCCAACCCAATAATAAGCCGTACCAGGCCAGAAATGACATTAACCCGAAAGGTCATAGATGAAGGACCTGCAAGGTTAAAGTCAGGTCAAAGTCAAAACGACGACTCCGCAGACCACAAATAATGGTAAATACCATATTCAGGAATTCTTACATTTGAAAATAGAATATATTGATATGAATGTGCTAAAGTTTAAAGACGTTTAATAAAGAAAAGGGTTATCTCATTTTGTGGCTCTTCCAATAATTCAACTGCACCCTTCGATAAAAAAATCTTTATAGAATATTTGTATATTTTTGTACAAAATAACTTCAAAACTAATTTTTATAAGATTTTTTAAAAATGTCATGTTAGAATAGAAATAGACAACTCTGAGCTCTGGGTTATAGGAGATTTTACAACAATGAGCGCATTAGAATCACTCAGGCTCCGCCATAGTGATCCTAATATTGCTCATCGTTGTAAAATCTCCTATAACCCCGAGCTCGGAGTTGTCTATTTCTATAATTTATGTACATGTTCATCTTTTCCATATCCGAGTCCTGTATGATTGCCAATTTGTGTAACATTGTGAAATTAACTGTATGTATGCTGAACACATATAGTCTATCAATGTCAGTGTTGAGACTCGAGATTCTGGTTTAATCTGTGTTAACATAGTTCAGCACTCTAAGGGTCTCTAAAATAGATATGTTTCTATATAGAGTGAAAAGATGTGAGTAATATTTGGCCAATGTTAAGTCACAATAGTATTATGACTTAATATGGGCAAAATATTTACTATGATAATACCTTAATAATTTAAAGTATGTATATACATATCTGTATAGTGTCTAGAAAACAAAAAGTTTTTCTGTATAGAATGAAAACATGTGACTGATATTTTGCCCATATTAAGTCACAACAACTTCTTAATCTGAGGTATTGATTTTTATGACAGCTTTGTTGATATATTGTCATAGTCCTGCTGTGTACGTGTTCATATCAACTTCTCTTCCAAAATTAAAACACTCAGAGTCAGATTGATCTCTATTATCTGATACTCTTTCTTACCGAGCATTAAAATTGTTTTTGACATCCTGATGTGTCGACAATCTGTCAGTGTGAAGTATACCCTGCACTTTTTTTCCCGTGAAAATTTCAAAGCTTTTTGTGGCAATGGTTTCCCATTCTATTGTGCAGACTTGTCTGATATCAGTGTGTACGCCTATTACCCTGATGGTAGTTAAATCCATATAAATTACCTGAGTCTTTTTTTTTAGGAATTGTAAATAAGTTTCATTGAAATTTTTTTAGAAGTGACGCCACAACATAATTGTGTTAAAATTTTAGAAGTGGTAAGACATAGTGCAAGGGATAAAGCAATTTTGATCTCTTTTTCCACCCACAGGGTAGTTAATTCTCAATCTGATTGGAGGCAGAGCAGTTTCAAGTTCAGTTTCAACCCAGTAGGTACTCAAGATCTGATGGAATCTTTTTCAGACTTTTTATTTTTGGGGAATACAGTATTTAATTTACAAATACAGTGTATCTCAAAAGTGGTAAAAGATAGAGCAGTTTTAGCTCATTTGTAATCCTCATGATTAATGATAATGACTATATGGATTCA
This sequence comes from Sabellastarte sp. h YS-2021, assembly GCA_964017235.1. Lineage (NCBI taxonomy): Eukaryota > Metazoa > Annelida > Polychaeta > Sabellida > Sabellidae > Sabellastarte > Sabellastarte sp. h YS-2021. Next base: position 76,382,523 of record OZ024931.1, read on the forward strand.
TTATTAAAGATTTAATTTGGACAGATTTTGACTACATCGTGTTAATTTGGAAAATCAAAAATATGTTGAAAAATGTAAGGCATGGATAGACTGTGAAGTTCTATCTGTTTAGTTTACTGGCTTGAAACTGTTTTCTTAAAATGTAAGCTGACACTGTGTACAGAGTACACTCTTCACATTTATCCAGTTGGTCACATGATGTGTGGAGCAATGTTTAATTTGTCATTGTTTAGTTTATACCGTATGATTCTGTCAGTGAGATAAATATAGCCCTTCAACTGGGACAACACTATATAAACCAAGTAATTCATTGTGTGTGTATAATGCATGATTCTAAAGCCGGGGAGTTTTAAGTTCTAAAAAGATACAAAATATAAAGGTTAGTTTAATGCCTTCTTTAATGTGTAAGCTGTTTGAATCTTGAAGTATAATCAGATGTTAATATTTCTTCTAGGGGTAGAAATAATATGCACTTGTAAATTATGAAATTATTGAAGCATGATTACAATAGTTCCTATTGAAAACCAAAATAACTAGTATAAGAGTGGAAAATAACATTTACTTCAACACTTTGCAAAAAAACTAAAAAAAGCAGGAGGCACATATATTGTTAGTTAATTGGGTTATATGTGAGATTTACTTCACTTCACCAGGATGGGTGTGCAAGATTTGCTGTCACAGTACACAGGGTCTCTGAATCTGGAAACACTGAAAGAGTACTACTCCAATGGCTTTCAGTGGGATCACCTGAAGGACAGGAAGGTCCTGGCAGGCATTATTGCTGCTTCAGGAACGGCTTACTTGTTGTACAGAGAGCTGACAAAGAAACGTTACAAGCTGCCTCCAGGGCCCATGCCACTACCATTAATTGGAAACTTTCACAGTATGTTTTACTTTTTTTATTTTCATCAACAACAGAATCTATGTTTTCACTTTAATAACAAGAGCTACAATCTATAGATCAAAAAGACAGAGAGAAAGAAATACAAGAAAAAAGGATTAAATGTACACAAATGTAAATATACAGTACATATACAAGTATATATTTCACTTGACAGCAACTAAAGTCATTTTCAGAATATGTTTTTGTAGCATTGCAAATACCATTTAAATATTTGAACTATATTTTCAAAAGATCATTATATTTGAACTATATTTTGGTAAAAGTCGTTATATTTGCACAAGAAGCACACATATCCTTGCATTCTTAATCATTCAGTGAGGCTGTCACCTCCGTTACATAAAGTGAGATTACCATTTCAGATTTTGAAAGCCAGTCAATAACATTTCTTAAGTATACTTGACTACTTCTTTATGTATTTATTCAGAAACTCAGTGTGTGTTCATATCATTTTACTGTGTCTCCTAAAGTGGGTTAATGTTAGTCATAAACTCTCATGTTTTTATCATTATGTTTAAAGGTTTCATTGAGAATTTGGTTAATATCAGTTTCAACTTTTAAATCTTTAATGGTTTTGATTAAGTATTAATTATGTAAATTGATTTAACAAACAATAACTACTCCCTGTACCATTGGCTTTAAAGATTACAATGTTTATCTTACAATGTTTGCAGTATGTCTTTTGTATTATAGAATACATATATTGACCTTATCAGTGAAAGATAATATTCTCACGTATGTGTGCATATATATTTCTGTGCCATGCCTATTTATGATAGCAGTGTTAGTGTATTACTTATAAACCATTGATTTTTGCAGATAAAGTAAGAAAATGTAAGGTACACATACTTTTGTGAGGTTATAATTGGCACAATGATAATAGATACATTTCTATAAAATGTGAAATGGAAGGTTCAAGTAAAATTTGCTATTCTTGCAGTGGAAAATGTGAAATTTTCGACAGTATCCAACAATCTACCACTAAGGATATAAAGTGACACAATGTCATCAAACATTGTACCAATTTTGTATCAGGGAAGATGAGAGGCCTAATTGAGTGACACATGTGTAAAGAATTTCCAACAAGTCAAAGCAGCAATCACTAGTAGATACACTAGTAAAACTCCTGTTCAAGAAACTGCTTCTGCTGCCTGTTGAATATTGGTATTTTGGCTCAGTGAACACAACCACACCTGAACACAAGTTTCTTCATACTAGTTTTTCCAAGTCTTTTGCTTTCATTTCTTTCTTATAATGATAGTTCTTATAATATCGGGAGCAGTCAGACTGTTTGACAGATTTTTGAGTAGATGGATGAAACATTACTACAACAAGAAAATTCCAAACAGTTTGATTGTAGCTTTGCTTTTGTTGCTCCCACTGTTTGAAATGGTCTTCCTGATGAGATATGCACATCCCTGTCTATTGCCACTTTCAGAAAGAAGCTTAAGTCCCATGCAATTGTAGGCATACCCACCTTAGTCTGAATATCTGCCTGGCAATCTCCTTGGTACTTGACCCTTTTTTCCATCCCGGTATATTGAAATTATCTGTTTTTGTACTGTCACCTTAGAACTTGCGTGATGAAGGGGAGATTAAGTGCTATGAAAGTCTAATCTAGGATTAGTGTTAGAATTAGAATTGAAATGTGTTACCTCACTGGCAAATTTCTTATATCTGACTGTATAGAAATCATCTCTTGACCTTTAATGAAATTCTTGTTCATGTGGACAAATGTTTCTTATCCAGTTCTTACCATGTGATAAAATTTATCTTTTTCATATACATCAGTTTGTCATATGTTCTTTGCATTCAGGGTTGTGTATCAGACAGTGGGACATATGGCAATAGGCCCATTCCGGTGGTCTATAAAACACTTATTGATCTTATCAAAACCATCCAGTACTTATTTTTTTTGTGTTCCGGTGGTACCTTGCCATGAGTAAAATAAGTATTGAACTGATTGTTATATCTCGCCAAATTTGTATGACAAATATTTAAAATACTTTATTACAAACACCACAAAAATGAGCGTAAATGAACATTTACAAAAATAAACAATATTTCTACCACTTCAAAGGAAATTTATTACATTTTCCGGTGCTTTTTATTTGGTAAAAATCCATAAAGTATTTTCAGAATCAGAGATAGTCATTTTATTTGTGAAGATGGAGACAAAAATTCACCTATCTTCGCCGACTGTGTGCATTTGTTTATGTGCTGTCCGAGGTTTGTTTACACCGGAAGAACAGAACTACTAATAGGCTCATTTGCTGCCAATGAATATACCCAATACTTACTTATTTCATTCCAATGGTACTTATTGCAAAGATTATCCTAGCTACTGCGCAGGTGGGTGTGGTTTAGAGAAATAAGTACCACCGGAATATGCCTATTGCTATATTTCCTGTACTACTATTATCACTTGAAGGCAAGAAGGTGCTTTAGCTCATGATTTTAACCCTTATAAGCCCTGATTTAAAATCACCATAAAACTGTGTGTGATCTTGTTCCCCAACAGTATGAAACTTGGCATATAGAGTAAGAAATCTAAAATTCGCCACATATCTGAAATTCGCCACATGTGAAAATACTAATAAAATAAATGAATTGTGGTGAGATTTGTTGATTGTATAGTAAATTAAGGCTTTTTGAACTGAAAAATACCAATTTTTGGACAAAAACATCATTTTCTTCATAAAATTAACTAAGGTTTTAGAGGTGGCAAATTTTAGATTCCTGGCAAATTTTAGATTTCTTACTCTAAGAGCCCTCACAGAAAAACTCATCTGTGTAAAACTTAACCAATTTTTGAGGTAAGGTTGTGAAGCTCCACCAATCTTCATCAATGGAAAATAAAATTAGTAGTACAATAAGCAAATATAGGAATATAACATGGCCAATACTTTCACTCCTCAACATGTGCTGCCTTGTGGTGACCATGTTTCAGATGACTTCAGACCAAAGCTGTATTTGCTTTGTGTGTGGTATCAATCCCTGGATTGTAAGTTCCATAGAGTTATTGCAGATCCCCTTCAATGAAGGGTTTATTTACCAAAAGGGCCAAGAGAAGTCAGCTGGGATTACTAGGATAACTGAATGTCTGTTCAGTCCTTTTAATTATATGAACATCATGAAAATGATTATGATTTTATCTGCACTTGTTTCCTCCACAAATGAACTGCCAATCATGTAATGTCTTGAAAGGGAAATTAAACTAAGAGATTTCTTAGCTGATAGCATAATGGAACTGGAAAAAAAGCTTTTGTAAATATATAAGTAGAAGCTGATACCTTTAATAGTTTTGTGTATGGCTTTCTTGTTTCAGATCTGGGTTTTTCTGATATGCATGAAAGTTTGAAAAGACTCTCCCACATTTATGGACCAGTATTTACAATATATATGGGTATGTCAACATTTTCTGAAAGTTTAAGTTTAAATACACATAAAATTAAAGAGATTGGGAGATTTTATAAGTGTATGTGTGTTTGAACTCCAAACAAAAATGTTTGTAATGTTTGTATATAGGTGGACTTGGTTAACCAAATCTTTAGCATTCAGGGCCCAGATTCACAAAGGTCTACTATCTCCTTAGTAGGCTGCTAAGTGCTAGTAGTCTACTAAGCCTATACTATCTTCTTCACTGAGATAATTCTTTACTGTAGTAATTGGTAGGCTGTCCTCACTAGAAGCCCTGCTATCTCTGGAACTTGTTAGATCCCAAATATCAGCTCAGTGGAACACTTTTGTAGTGGCTACTAAGGGCCTACTAAGATCTAGATTTAATAGCATACTTTCTTGTATATTTAGTAGACCTTTGTGAAACTGGGCCCAGTTTCTTTAACTCTGAATAGCTTTCTCTTTTAGAACATACATTAAGGATATCAATGGGAAACAAATTCTGATCAGGTGTCATGTACCTCATTAAGCGTCCCGCAAGGGACGCTTGTTTGTGTATGGGAGACCTTCAGGCTCCGCCGGCTCCGCATTTTGTTTTCCTTATAACTCTGTAACCGTTAGGCGGATTCTTTTCAAATTTGGCAGGTTTAGGCAGTAGCCTTGGGGAATTTTTTTGAATATGCTGCAGTAACATTTCAACCAATCAGAGAGGTCACATGACCAAAAATGTCTTTTTTCGATGGGGAAGCTTGTCCGGATGATAACTTGAAAGGAATTTTATCAATTCACCTGAAACTTGGCAAATACATTCATTCTATTAAAATCTGGAAATCATTAGATTTTGGCATTGATTGGTTAAGAAATGGCCGAGTAATTAATGATTAATTAATCATTATGAATTTTCCAAATAAGGAAAACACAAAAATGCTTATATCTCGAAAACCGTGCTAGATAGAGCGATTTCGACGAAATTTTTGACCCCCAGGGTATCTCTGCAGAGCAGTTATCCCAATTTTTAAAAAAAAATTTCTCGCCAAAAATGGCGGCCATTTTGAATTTTCGAATTTTTCACAAAAATTGCAAAACATAAAAATGCTTATATCTCGAAAACCGTACTAGATAGAGCGATTTTGACGAAATTTTTGACCCACAGGGTATCTCTGCAGAGTAGCCATGCCTATTTTCAAAAAAATTTTGTCTCGCCAAAAATGGTGGCCATTTTGAATTTTCGAATTTTTCGCAAAAATTGCAAAACATAAAAATGCTTATATCTCGAAAGCCCTGCTAGATAGAGCGATTTCGACGAAATTTTTAACCTACAGGGTATCTCTGCAGAGTAGCCATGCCAATTTTCAAAAAAATTTTGTCTCGCAAAAAGTGGCGGCCATTTTGAATTTTCGAATTTTTCGCAAAGATTGCAAAACATAAAAATGCTTATATCTTGAAAACCGTGCTAGATAGAGCGATTTCGACGAAATTTTTGACCCACAGGGTATCTCTGCAGAGTAGCCATGCCAATTTTCAAAAAAAAAATTTCTTGCAAAAAATGGCGGCCATTTTGAATTTTTCACAAAATTGCAAAACATAAAAATGCTTATATCTCGAAAACTGTGCTAGATAGAGCGATTTTGACGAAATTTTTGACCCACAAGGTATCTCTGCAGAGTAGCCATGCCAATTTTCAAAAAAAAAATTTCTCTTGCCAAAAATGGCGGCCATTTTGAATTTTCGAATTTTTGTGCAAAAATTGCAAAACACAAAAATGCTAATATCTCGAAAACCGTGCTACATAGAGCGATTTCGACGAAATTGTTTATCTTCAGGGTATCTCTGCAGAGCAGCTATTCCCTATCCCAAAAAGCTTTCACTCGGTGAAGTTTCAGACCCGTAGCTAATTATTCACCTACTCAAAATGAGTAAATGCTAATTATCTCTAAAACTATTGTGGATACCCAATTTTTATCAAATAACTCATTCATCTACTTTTGGGAGAGCTTTCACATGGTGAAGTTTCAGACCCATAGATAATTACTCACCTACTGAAAATGAGTAGATGCGAATTATCTCTTAAAAGTATTGCAGATAGCCAATTTTTCTCAAATAACTCATTCATCTACTTTTGGGAGAGCTTTCACATGGTGAAGTTTCAGACCCATAGCTAATTACTCACCTACTCAAAATGAGTAAATGCGAATTACCTCTAAAAGTATTGCGGATAGCCAATTTTTCTCAAATAACTCATTCACCTACTTTTGGGAGAGCTTTCACTCGGTGAAGTTTCAGACCCGTAGCTAATTACTCACCTACTCAAAATGAGTAAATGCTAATTATCTCAAAAACTATTGCGGATACCCAATTTTTATCAAATAACTCATTCATGTACTTTTGAGGGAGCTTTCACATGGTGAAGTTCCAGACCCGTAGATAATTACTCACCTACTCAAAATGAGTAAATGCAAATTATCTCTTAAAAGTATTGCAGATAGCCAATTTTTCTCAACTCATTCACCTACTTTTGGAAGAGCTTTCACATGGTGAAGTTTCAGACCCATAAGTAATTACTCACCTACTCAAAATGAGTAAATGCGAATTATCTCTAAAAGTATTGCAGATAGCCAATTTTTCTCAAATAACTCATTCACCTACTTTTGGGAGAGCTTTCACTCCGTGAAGTTTCAGACCCATAGCTAATTATTCACCTACTCAAAATGAGTAAATGCAAATTATCTGTAAAAGTATTGCGGATACCCAATTTTTATCAAATAACTCATTCATCTACTCGTGGGAGAGCTTTCACATGGTGAAGTTTCAGACCCATAGCTAATTACTCACCTACTCAAAATGAGTAAATGCGAATTATCTCTAAAAGTATTGCAGATAGCCAATTTTTCTCAAATAAATCATTCACCTACTTTTGGGAGAGCTTTCACTTGGTGAAGTTTCAGACCCATAGCTAATTACTCACCTACTCAAAATGAGTAAATGCGAATTATCTCTAAAAGTATTGCAGATAGCCAATTTTTCTCAAATAACTCATTCACCTACTTTTGGGAGAGCTTTCACTCGGTGAAGTTTCAGACCCGTAGCTAATTACTCACCTACTCAAAATGAGTAAATGCTAATTATCTCAAAAACTATTGCGGATACCCAATTTTTATCAAATAACTCATTCATGTACTTTTGAGGGAGCTTTCACATGGTGAAGTTCCAGACCCGTAGATAATTACTCACCTACTCAAAATGAGTAAATGCAAATTATCTCTTAAAAGTATTGCAGATAGCCAATTTTTCTCAACTCATTCACCTACTTTTGGAAGAGCTTTCACATGGTGAAGTTTCAGACCCATAAGTAATTACTAACCTACTCAAAATGAGTAAATGCGAATTATCTCTAAAAGTATTGCAGATAGCCAATTTTTCTCAAATAACTCATTCACCTACTTTTGGGAGAGCTTTCACTCCGTGAAGTTTCAGACCCATAGCTAATTATTCACCTACTCAAAATGAGTAAATGCAAATTATCTGTAAAAGTATTGCGGATACCCAATTTTTATCAAATAACTCATTCATCTACTCGTGGGAGAGCTTTCACATGGTGAAGTTTCAGACCCATAGCTAATTACTCACCTACTCAAAATGAGTAAATGCGAATTATCTCTAAAAGTATTGCAGATAGCCAATTTTTCTCAAATAAATCATTCACCTACTTTTGGGAGAGCTTTCACTTGGTGAAGTTTCAGACCCATAGCTAATTACTCACCTACTCAAAATGAGTAAATGCGAATTATCTCTAAAAGTATTGCAGATAGCCAATTTTTCTCAAATAACTCATTCACCTACTTTTGGGAGAGCTTTCACTCGGTGAAGTTTCAGACCCATAGCTAATTATTCACCTACTCAAAATGAGTAAATGCTAATTATCTGTAAAAGTATTGCAGATAGCCAATTTTTCTCAAATAACTCATTCACCTACTTTTGGGAAAGCTTTCACTTGGTGAAGTTTCAGACCCATAGCTAATTATTCACCTACTCAAAATGAGTAAATGCGAATTATCTCTAAAAGTATTGCGGATACCCAATTTTTATCAAATAACTCATTCATCTACTTTTGGGAGAACTTTCACTTGGTGAAGTTCCAGACTTGTAGGTAATTACTCACCTACTCAAAATGAGTAAATGCGAATTATCTCTAAAATTATTGCGGATACCCAATTTTTATCAAATAACTCATTCATCTACTTTTGGGAGAACTTTCACTTGGTGAAGTTCCAGACCCGTAGGTAATTACTCACCTACTCAAAAGGAGTAAATGTGAATTATCTCTTAATAGTATTGCAGATAGCCAATTTTTCTCAAATAAATCATTCACCTACTTTTGGAAGAGCTTTCACACACGAAAATGAAAAATTGTGAATATCTCGGAAAAGCTATTTCTTCTCCTTATTGAGGATACCCAATTTTTATCAAATAACTCATTCATCTACTCGTGGGAGAGCTTTCACATGGTGAAGTTTCAGACCCATAGCTAATTACTCACCTACTCAAAATGAGTAAATGCGAATTATCTCTAAAAGTATTGCAGATAGCCAATTTTTCTCAAATAAATCATTCACCTACTTTTGGAAGAGCTTTCACACACGAAAATGAAAAATTGTGAATATCTCGGAAAAGCTATTTCTTCTCCTTTAATGCTCATTGGGAGATACACACCGTGGCAGTGGTCTTGTCAAAAATTTTTGTCTCCCCAAAAATGGTGGCCATTTTGAATTTTCAAAGTTTTTGCAAAACACAAAAATGCTTATATCTCTAAAACCGTGCTACATGGAGCGAATTCAACAAAATTTTTGACCTGCTGGGTATCTCTCCAGAGTAGCCATGCCAATTTTCAAAATATTTTTGTCTCGCCAAATATAGCGGACATTTTGAATTTTTGAATTTTTTGCAAAACACAAAAATGCTTATATCTTGAAAACTGCTAGATAGAGCAGACTGCGCTGACTTTGGTTGCCACAACAGTATAAGGCTAGAAACGAAGCATTTTCTTAATACTTTAGCACTCACCTTTATATCCTTTTCGGGACGCTTTGTTTTTGCTATGCAAAAACATTATCTTTTTTTTGCGAGCGATCCTCTAGTTTACCTTCTTTTTGTAAGAGATACAGCAATATCCAGTACATTTTCACCCACAAGGGAAAATCAGTAAAGGGTGTTGCACACACGAAACGACCCGGCACGATCCAACATATTAACCACAGTTTGCTTGGAGGTCGACAGACATGTCAAAACACACTGGATCCGATCCGATCCATTTGTTTTGCTATTTTACAACAGTTTTTTTTCACTTTGCTTGTACATCGTCATCTTGTGATTTGCTTAGCCTTTACCTGAGCTTAAAAGTTCACAATATGTTTTTAAAATATAAATATCTGGTGTCATAATGAAGTATTACATGTTTTAGGAGAGGCAGAATAAGAAGTAAATTAATTTAAAAGCTAAGAGAGATAAGAGTATATGTTAGATTATGCTGTGTCCACCAATATTTTAGCTCAATATAAAAAACATTTGAGCTTTGGGTAAGACTATGTTGTACCAATAAAATGCCCTTCATTGGTGCAGCCTGTTTCATCTCAGCTTTCCAAGGCATTTATTACACACAGTTCTCTTGAAATGACATGGGCAATAGAGAACCCCCGTTTCCCCCTCCCTATGACCAGATAAAAATTAGAAACTTTTCTAATTTAGAAATGTCGGATCGTGTCTTGCAGTGTCTTATCTGATAGATCGGAGTGTGTGTGCATACATCACAATGAAACACCATGTGCTATATATTTTGTCTGATCGTATTGTGTCGGGTTGTTTCCTGTGTGCAACACCCTTAATAATCTAATGTGAGATAAATAACTTTTCTCTCAGCTTCAAAAATTGTTTACTCCAGTAAATGGCATCTTGTTAAATGGATTAAGAACTATAGCTTTCTGTTAATATGATAATCATGACACCACAGTCCCGACAAACTCTAAAACACCCTGATTTATTAGCTGTTTCATAACATAAACCTATTACAGAAACATAACATATTGGGGTACAAATGTACCATATAAAGACAGCAATCCAGTTGTTAAGTCTAAAAATGGAAAATCATGGGAGAGTGATTGTTTATTTTGCATTTTAACTGTCATAGGCCCAGTGAGGACTGTTGTCATCAATGACTATGCATCCATGAAGGAGGCCTTTTTAGTGAAAGGTGCAGAGTATGGGAACAGGCCAACAAATTTTACATGTGAGTCATTCATAGTAAGAAATTTCACCCATTACTCTCAACTAATAAAACTGTTTCTTGGGTAATTTACTTTTTTTTTTTTTTTGCTGACAGCACCAGGTTTTTGTGAATGAATTTCAAATGCTGTGGTAATTTGGTACATAAGAATTTTTGTTGTTGTTGTAAACAATCGGTCAAACCAAGAAGCAGTATTTCTAGCCTTATTGGTGCATAAACATGTACAACTGTTCTTTTATAAAACTGGGTAAATAGGGTATTAATTAAACTAAATTTCTGTTGCAGTATATATATGGGCTATGCATTGCAATATAAATGTCATTCTTTGAAAACAATAACAATAACTCGGACATTATATTAAAACCTCTGAATAATATACTGACCATTTCTGTTGTAATACCAGGTGTAACTTCTCAAATATATATGTCATGGTAGAAAGTCCAATCTGGTAGAACTCCAGTTGGACTTTCTACCGGTAGATTTCCATTCTACCAGATTGGACTTTCTACCATGACATGACAAATTAAGGTCAAGATCTCTTATTACTGGACTAGAATTATTCCGTTATTAGTCATCTAATTTAACATAATAATAATAATTTAATTTAATAGGGACTTTTATAGGACTTAATTCTTAATGAATGATACTTCAACATGCTACGACATTATTGAGCTATAAGATTGATCATTATTTTCTTTCCATTTTAAGCTGATCTGTTTAGTAAGAATGGAAAAGACATAGCTGCTGGACAGTATGGCCCAGTTTGGAAGTTACAGAGGAAGATTGCTCATGCAGCATTAAGGTGAAGTGTTTTCATGTCCTGCAACAAAGCCTAAAATTGTTGACTGATGTTTAATGAACTAATAGTCCCTACTTATAATGAAAACATATTTGAATGAAGATCAGTCCCAGTTTGTATTAATTTTGCTTTGACTTAAATTTTTCACATTTCTCAAGTACGAGTACCATGAATAACATGTTATGTAAAGACTATAAACAAAAGTTGATGTGAGATTTCCAAACATATCTTAACCAAGACATTTTTACGTGGTTGAGGTGTTACCTATCAATCAGTATCTACAACAGAATTTTATCTCGTCACTGTGACAAAGTAAAAACTTTAGACACTCTCCTAGTAGTCTTATATTAAGAGACCTTCAGTGAATGGTAACTGAAAAAAAATCTCACAAATCTCAGATTTTAGAGCACTCAGAGAGTGAACACTTCCACCAAAGCATGTATGATATTTTTTAAAAATGGCACAATATTAATAAGTAGATGGGTAAATCCAGATCTTTGATATTTTTTATGTCAGCTGACTTGTCAGTCAGCTGACATTATGGCATCACTCTGCGATGTCCGCATACGTGTCCGCGTATGTGTCCACATGGACATCTTCTCCTCCAAAACTACAAGACCCAGAGACATGCTGTTTTTTTAAAAGATACCTCAAGTATCGAGGATGATAAATTGTTAAAGGCATGCAGATCTGTTTGCTCGTCTGTTCTCCAGAGCCATTAGAAGGGAGGTACCCCAACCCAAAGTGTGAAAATTTCAATGCTTGGTCACAATTTTCTCATTCACTATTGCAGGGATTTTTCTATTATCTTGCATATATGTACAAGGCCACTAGTAAATTCCCTTGTGTAAGTGTCAGGCCTGGATCTTCTTAACTATTTTTTTATGAATTTTAAAAATAATTTTTAATTCATCAAAATTCATGAAATCATGGACTAAATAATTTATAACTTGAAAAATATTGCATTTAGAGCATTTTGTTAAAATTTGTTATTCAGCTACTGTTTCCATAGCTACAACATGGTGGGTAATTTGGGTGTCTGTCCCAATAGCTAAGTGAGTAATAGCTACTTTTTGACTTTTCAGTATCTTTCATGATGAGTAAAATCACTTGTAACTTAAAAACTATTGCATATACAGAATTTCTTATAAATATGTTATTCCGCTACTTTTGGGTGAGCTATAACAGTGAAATTACAGACCTGTAGCTCATGGCATAGGTGAGCAATAGCTACTTTGAGGTTCTCACTGTTGAGTAAATCAGTTGTAACTTGAAAACTATTGCAATTAGAGTATTTTGCTTAAATATGTTATTCAGCTACTTTTGGGTGAGCTATAACATAGTGTAACAAGATGCACTCAGAGAGAGCAAAACGCTCGACTCCATGTGACCAGTCTCTCAAGTGATATAAAATATAAAATAAAACCAAACATGTAAATTAATCTTCATAGACGTATCAAGTAGAAAGCTAAAGTCATTAAAATACATTGAAATGGGACCTCTGAAAAATCATGATTTTTTTGTATCCAAATAAGATCCAGATCTTTCTTTTAGTAACTTCTTTCTTCAGTCAGGTCCTACCCACAAATTTTTAAATAAAGATCTGTTATTAGTTCTGGAGTAATCTAAACACACACACACACCAAAAAAAACCCCAGACAAATAGACAAATAAACAATTAGCACACAAACATAAACTGCTGGTGGAGGTAAAAATATTGCTGAAAGGTCACTTCTTGGTGAAAATCAAGACAAAGATGAGACATAAAATGAGAAGAAATATTTTTACTTAAAGACAGCAAGTGTCATAAGCTAGGTTTGTGACCTCACAATGACAGTTACATTGTGACATCACTGAGTAATGACATCATCAGAAAGCAAAATATTGATTTTTAGTCGAATCTTTGATTCGAGTTATGTACTGAGTTGCGGTCACGATTTTAAATTCGCCATTTAAACCCTTAAATATCAATTCTGCATAATATTTTCTTCACATATCTGTACATAAAGGTGTATATTATACACTCTGCCATTTTGAAGATTTTTAATGCTTTTATTCAGTTATATTTTATAAAGTAAAAAGCTTGTCTAGCACTTCGTCTGGCTTTCTCCAAGGACCCGTATGTCCTAGAAACTATTGTGTTTGCCATTGTAATGGTCTACTCGAACGAGTCTTTTTTAACGGTTTCGTCTGCTGGTTTCTAGACCTTAAACCCCAATTAATTTATTTGTCTGCAGGGTTTACCACGCACTCACTGTTAATGTAAAATTGCTGTCTGCGCATCTACATGTACTCAATATTTGTCAAACAAATAAACCGCAAAGAAATTAATGAATGAAGTGACGTCACGGTAGTACTACACATTTTTCGTTCAGCCAATCAAAATCGAGGACACCTCTGGCAGAGACAATAGGCGTATTCCGGTGGTACTTATTTCTCTAAACCACGCCCACCTGCGCAGTGGATAAAATAATTATTGCAATAAGTACCACCAGAATGAAATAAGTAAGTACTGGGTATATAAAATGGCGGCAAATGATCCTATTGGTAGTTCTGTTGTTAAAGTGTAAACAAACCTTGGACAGCACATAAACAAATGCACATGGTTGGCGAAAATAGGTGAATTTTGTGTCTCCATCTGCATAACTAAAATGACTATATCTGAAAATACTTCACGGATTTCTACCAAATAAAAAGCAACAGAAAAAGTAATAAATTTCCTTTGAAGTGAAACTAGAAATATTGTTTATATTTGTAAATTTTCAGTTATGCTCATATTTGTGGTGTTTGTAATAAAGTATTATAAATATGTCTCAATGATTGTAGAGTGATCACGTGACCTATTCACCAAAGAAATCTGGCGAGATATGTCTATCACTTCAATACTTATTGTAGTCATTGGAAAGTACCACCGGAAGACAAATAAATAAGTATTGTGAACAAAAATAAGTATTGAAGTGACCACCGGAATACGCCTAATGAAAATATTTCAAACTCCGTAGTTCTACATTCAACCACTCGAAGGCGCTTTTGCATGTCCTAGAAGTTATCATGTGATTTCATTTTTCTGTCAATCCGTTTCTTATTTTGGAAGAAGTTGTCTTTCAAATTATTTTACAGTATATTTACAAAATAAACCAGTTCGCTAATCTTATTTCCTGACAATATTTTATAAAATGAACGTTTCGGCAAAGATCAAATACTGTGTCCTCAATTCTGATTCTGATTGGCTAAACGACGAAATACTTCATCGGTAAAATACAGCATAATCTATGTCTCCCTATTTTCGCTCATTGTAGCTATCGTAATATTGTAGAAACAACACACGAATATTTTATTTAAATACTTAAAATTTGCCTCTGTAAAATATCCATATACAGTACTATATATCCATGCTTCAAAATTGAAATATGTCTTCTCATTTCAAAATCAAATTCAAACTGCAAGTCCGTGAACAGGAAATATGCTGGTAGTTTTCGTCTTAAACCAGCCTTGTAAAATATTGTCACGAAATCCCCACAAAGAACTGCCGTGACTGCGCATATTTGCTCATTAATATTAATGAGGCAAGTCCGAGAACAGGAAATATGCTGGTAGTTTTCATCTTAAACCAGCCTTGTAGAATATTGTCTGGAAACCCCACAAAGAACTGCCGTGACTGCGCATATTTGCTCATTAATATTAATGAGGCAAGTCCGTGAACAGGAAATGCACTGGTAGTTCTCATCTTAAACCAGCCTTGTAAAACTTCGCATCTACAGACCCTTTATATTTGTAAACCTTTCACATCGCATCACTACAGTACAAATACCCATATGGCTACACAAATCTGAAAACAACTTCTCTGGAAGCGGTTTGCAAATGCGGGCGATAATATAGTTGTGTTTTTGAACCTTTCACATCACGTCACTACAAATACCTATCTCGCTACACAAATCTGAAAACAACTTGGAAGCGGTTTGCAAATGCGGGCGATAATACCGAGTTTAAAGATTTCAACACCCAGTGCTGCCCTAAGATTCGACTGTGTGGTTGGCAGAAGGCCAATCACTTCACCCTTGTTTATGTATGTGATGAAGAGAAGCAGTTTCACTGTGTATTCCCAATTAAAAATAAGAAAAACTCTCTCCTGGCTTTAATTTTCAAACAAATTAGACTACATTTGGAAGAATCCGTCTGTACCCCATGAAATACCTTCCCACCAAATTTGAGATTGATTGATGTTATAGCTTTTGACTTTTGAGTTATAAGGGCAAAACGGTGCACAGACAGAGAAGCAGATTTCACTGTGAAAGCCCAATTAAAAATAAGAAAAACTCTCTCCTGGCTTTAATTTTCACACAAATTATACCAAATTTGGAAGAATCCGTCTGTACCCCATAAAATACCTGGCCACCAAATTTGAGCTTGATTGGTGTTATAGTTTTTGAGTTATAAGGGTGAAACGGTGCACAGACTGACAGACAGACAGACAGAAACAAACTGATCACAATAACCCTCTCCTATCGTCGAGCGTTAATTACAGACCTGAAGCTCATTGCTTAGCTGAGCTATAGCTACTTTCAGATTATCGCTGTTGAGTAAATCAGTTGGAACGTCAAAATTATTGCAATTAGAGTATTTTGTTTAAATATATTATTCATCTACTTTTGGGTGAGCTATAACATAGTAAAATTGCAGACCTGAAGCTCATTGCGCAGCTGAGTAATAGCTACTTTGAGGTTTTCTCTGTTGAGTAAATCAGTTGTAACTTGAAAACTATTGCATCTAGAGAAGTTTGTTTAAATATCTTATTCATCTACTTTTAAATTAGCTATAAACATAGTAATATTGCAGATGTGTAGTTCATGGCATAGCTGAGTAATAGTTGTACTCAGGTTCTTACTGTTGAGTAAATCAGTTGTAACTTGAAAACTATTGGATTTAGAGTATTTTGTTTAAATGTGTTGTTCACCTACTTTTGGGTCAGCTATAACATAGTGAATTTGCAGACCTGTAGGTCATGGCATAGCTGAGCAATAGCTACTTTCAGGTTCTGTCTGTTGAGTAAATCAGTTGTAACTTGAAAACTATTGCAATTAGAGTGTATTCTTTAAGTGTGTTGTTTAGTTACTTTTGGATCATCTATAACATAATAAAGATGCAGATGTAGCTCATTGCATAGCTGAGTAATAGCTTCTTTGAGGTTTTCTCTGTTGAGTAAATCAGTTGTAACTTGAAAACTATTGCATTTAGAAAATTTTGTTTAAAAATGTTATTCCTCTACTTTTGAAGTAACTATTAACATAGTAAAATTGCAGACATGTAGCTCATGGTGTAAGCCCCCAGATTATACCCCCTTCATTTTATACCCGGATAGATTCTGGGAGGGCCTAGAATCTACCCTGGGGTAGATTCCAAACTATACCCCGGGGTAGATTATGAGCACCACCAGAATCTACCCCCTCCTCCCAGAATCTACCCCCTTGTGATAAGTAACATAGAATTTTATAATATCAATAAAAGGAATGTTAAAGCTATTTTAACTGTAAAATTAACCTTCAGACAGCTTTGTGTGCAGTATATGGTGACATGGTTTTATTTTTTTGGTTTGCACACATGATACAGTTTTTATACACATTATTTTAAATTGAATTATAAGCTTTTTAGGCTGTGTGCTACATTTTATGTAATGTATTTGTGTAATACCCTCTGTATAATAAAATATTGTCTGTCTTATCACTCTATTTCTAGAGCTGACATATTTCAAAAGATCTGCATACAATGGGAAATAGTTTGTCCGGGCTGTATCTCAGAAACCGTAAGGTGTAGGAAGTTGATACTTGGTAGGGACATTGGTTAGGGGGTGTAGGTGTGCAACGGCATGGTCTGACCTTGATTTGACCTTTGACCTTGCCGTAGTGACCTTGAGTTTGTAAATCTTGTCCGGGCTATATCTCGGAAACTGTAAGGTGTAGGAAGTTGATACTTGGTAGGGACATTGGTTAGGGGGTGTAGTTGTGCAACGTCATAGTCTGACATTGATTTGACCTTTGACCTTGCCGTAGTGACCTTGACCTATAAAATCTTGTCCGGGCTATATCTCGGAAACCGTAAGGTGTAGGAAGTTGATACTTGGTGGGGATATTGGTTAGGGGGTGTAGGTGTGCAACATCATGGTCTGACCTTGATTTGACCTTTGACCTTGCCATAGTGGCCTTGACCTATAAAATCTTGTCCGGGCTATATCTCAGAAACCGTAAGGTGTAGGAAGTTGATACTTGGTAGGGACATTTGGGATTAGCTGAAGCTGGGCCTCAGTGTACATAAAAATAGGTTCTATCAGTTTAACAACCTAACAGGGTCTCTGTTGAAAAATCAGAATTACCAATGCTAATACCGAGTCACTATTATACTTTCAGAGTTTACAATGACATAGCTGTGTAATAGCTATTCTCAAGTTCTCATTGTTAAGTAAATCAGTTGTAACATGAAAACTATTGCATTTAAATTATTTTCTATAAATATGTCGTTCCCCTACTTTTGGGTCAGCTATAACAGTGAAATTGCACACCTGTATGTCATCGCATAGCTGAGTAATAGCTACTTTGAGGTACTGACTGTTGAGTAAATCAGTTGTAACTTGAAAAATATTGCATTTAGAGTATTTTGTTTAAATGTGATGTTCACCTATTTTGGGGTCAGCTATAACATAGTGAAATTGCAGACCTGGAGGTCGTGGCATAGCTGAGCAATAGCTACTTTCAGGTTCTCACTTTTGAGTAAATCAGTTGTAACTAGAAAACTATCGCATTTAGACTATTTTCTTTAAATATGTCATTCACCTACTTTGGGTCAGCTATAACATAGTAAAGTTGCAGACCTGTAGCTCATAACATAGTTGAGGAATAGCTACTTTGAGGTTTTTTCTGTTGAGTAAATCAGTTGTAATTTGAAAACTATTGCATTTAGAGAATTATGTTTAAATATCTTATTTATCTACTTTTGAATAAGCTATAAAATTGCAGACCTCTAGGTCATGGCATAGCTGAGCAATAGCTACTTTCAGGTTCTCACAGTTGAGTAAATCAGTTGTAACTAGAAAACTATTGCATTTAGAGTATTCTGTTTAAATATGTTGTTCACATAGTTATGGATCAGCTATAATATAGTGAAATTGTAGACCTGTAACTCATTGCATAGCTGAGCAATACCTACTTTTAGGTTTTCGCTGTTCAGTTATCAGTTGTAACTTGAAAACTATTGCATTTCCTTAAATATGTTATTCACCTACTTCTGCGTGAACTATATCATATTAAAATTGGAGCCCTTTAACTGATTGCATAACTGACGAAAAGCTACTTTGAGATTCTCACTGTTGATTAAATCAGTTGTAACTTGAAAAATATTGCATTTGCAGTATTTCCTTTAAATATATTTTTAACCTACTTTTCACACCTAATCAGTTACCTTATTACTTTATTTCTGAATACCATTTGCAGGGCACAACTTTTGGGTCCTTTTCTTCTGTCACTTCTACTCTGAAACTCAAAACACACAGTCAGCTGACACAGAGCCCGTTCACAGGCACTGATTGCTTGTTGAAAACAGTTGGTGATCCAGATCACTGTCAAAATGTAATGGGATAAAGTTTCTCCAAGACACATATTCTCATTATTTTTATGAAGATCGGACCAGTAGTATTTGTGTAATCCTGCTAACAAACAAACAAAATTACAAATAAACGCTCATGAATTTAATGCTTCCTTGTTGCAGGTAATTAAGAAACATATATTTGAGACCTTTTTGTGAGCCCAGGTTATGGAGGTGATTGGGCTGGTCAGGTTTGAGTAAAGTCATAACTTTCAATGTTTGTTTATCAGCTAATCTGTACAATAAATGGGCCAAATCTGGACATCCAACAATTATATACACAGTTTTCCTGCATCCTTTTTATAAGTACATATCAGCATATGCTCAATTGAATATGTTGAAGGTGACATTAAAGCCAAGTATATTGCAAAAAAGTTAAATACTCAATGTCACAAAGTCACTAGACATGATTTTAGAGTCCAAAGATTTTCAAGTCCAAATTTATCCATTTATTGTACATTTAGTGTTAATACTATTGATGAAGGTTGACCTTTGAAGCTCCTTTCTGTGGTCATACTACCTTGAAAAGGCTGACATAAAATATATTTCTGGACATATCTAATTTCTGTTGTTTTAATAGCAAATAGCTTGAACCAGGTAACATCAGCAATTCAAACTGTAAAGGGTGTTTATTGTATCCGGTGGATACTATGGTTTAAGCTATGCCTATGCTACTGCTGCCGCAGTGTATGTAAAGATTTTCCTTTTCCTGTTGCCCCTCTCCAGTAAAAACTATTTTAGGTAGAATTTTCAAATTTGCAATATATCTTCATTACAAAGCTCGTCTGGGAATATTTTTGGCTTCATTTTGAAAAAAAACAAGATGGCTAACACAGGCACCTCTTCGATGGTCATCAAGGATTTTTACACATCCTGAGACCAGTTCTCATATACTGAAGTTGAATCTCTTTATGGTTGATATTTTTAATAGGTGTATATGTCCTCTATTGAGTAACAGACATTTGACTTTGGTTCTTGTGCTTCAAAGTCACCCCTTCACCCCAAAAGGCCTCACTGAGACCATTTTTTGTTAATTTTTTGGATTTTCCTGCTTTTAGATTCTTAGTTCTCCAAGGAAATTGTTTCCATTTCCTCTGAAGGTTAAAGACTTTATTATTTAAACCTACTTGATTTGGAGCATTTTGTTCAATTTATTGTCCTTATTAATTTTATGCTGTCCAGTTTTTACCCCACAGCCCTTAAGGGCTGTCGGGGTATTGTTTTCACCCATGGTGTCCGGATGGGCGGGTGGGAGGGAGGCGGGAAATAGTTTGTCCGGGCTGTATCTCAGAAACCGTAAGGTGTAGGAAGTTGATACTTGGTAGGGACATTGGTTAGGGGGTGTAGGTGTGCAACGTCATTTTCTGTCCTTGATTTGACCTTTGACCATGCTGTAGTGACCTTGAGTTTGAAAATCTTGTCCGGGCTATATCTCGGAAACTGTAAGGTGTAGGAAGTTGATACTTGGTAGGGACATTGGTTAGGGGGTGTAGTTGTGCAACGTGATAATCTGACCTTGATTTGACCTTTGACCTTGCCGCAGTGACCTTGACCTATAAAATCTTGTCCGGGCTATATCACGGAAACCGTAAGGTGTAAGAAGTTGATACTTGGTGGGGATATTGGTTAGGGGGTGTAGGTGTGCAACGTCATGATGTGACCTTGATTTGACCTTTGACCTTGCTGTAGTGACCTTGACCTATAAAATGTTGTCCAGGCTATATCTCGGAAACTGTAAGGTGTGGGAAGTTGATATTTGGTAGGGACATTGGTTAGGGGGTGTAGGTGTGCAACGTCATGGTGTGACCTTGATTTGACCTTGCCGTAGTGACCTTGACCTATAAAATGTTGTCCGGGCTATATCTCAGAAACCGTAAGGTGTAGGAAGTTGATATTTGGTAGGGACATTGGTTAGGGGGTGTAGGTGTGCAGTGTCATGGTCTGACCTTGATTTGACCTTTGACCTTGCCATAGTGACCTTGACCTATAAAATCTTGTCCGGGCTATATCTCGGAAACCGTAAGGTGTAGGAAGTTGATACTTGGTAGGGATATTGGTTAGGGGGTGTAGGTGTGCAGCGTCATGGTCTGACCTTGATTTGACCTTTGACCTTGCCATAGTGACCTTGACCTATAAAATCTTGTCCGGGCTATATCGCGGAAACCATAAGGTGTAGGAAGTTGATATTTGGTAGGGACATTGGTTAGGCTGTGTAGGTGTGCAACATCATGGTCTGACCAGGATTTGACCTTTGACCTTGCCGTAGTGATCTTGACCTATAAAATCTTGTCCGGGCTATATCTCGGAAACCGTAAGGTGTAGGAAGTTGATACTTGGTAGGGACATTGGTTAGGGGGTGTAGTTGTGCAACGTCATGATCTGACCTTGATTTGACCTTGCTGTAGTGACCTTGACCCATAAAATCTTGTCAGGGCTATATCTCGGAAACTGTAAGGGGTAGGAAGTTGATACTTGGTAGGAACATTGGTTAGGGGCTATAGGTGTATATTATCATGGTGTGACCTTAATTTGACCTTTTACCTTGTCGTAGTGACCTTGACCTAGAAAATCTTCTTGGACCTTTGGGTCTGTCTTTTGATGCAGATTAAGCAAAAGTCATATTAGAGTTTATTAAGAATTTTACTTTCATAACTTCCCATTGTAAGAGATAGAATTTCATCAAGTGAGCCACAGATTTTGCTCCAACACCACAATAAGCATTCATTAAATGTATTACCACTTCTGTATGCATGGTAATATTCAAACCATCTAAACCATAATTCGGCCATGCAGATGTAGATAAAGAGTGTTGAATTTTAGTTTACTGATTAATGCTGTCATCTTGTTATTGAATTATCTTGTTTTAATACTTCATCTTTATACACATTATCTTTCTTTCAAACATTATTTCTCCATTTAAACATTGTTTGGACCGTTATATAACTGACAGTGCTCTGAAAGTATCCTGAAGTTTGTACTGGTACAGTACTTCTATATCTCATGGTGTTGAAAATATTTCTCTAGGCTGTTGGGTACGGGCATCTCTGATGCTATTTTGTGCTACTGTTGTTGCCTTAGGCCAAAAGCTATGCGAGTTACAGCAATTTTAGCTACATTGAGTAAACAAGTTTTAACTTGAACACTCTTGCATTTAGAACATTCTGATGACATACCTTTTTCAGCTACATTCTACATGGCTTCAATGTGATCAGTAGATTGGGTGTGTATCATAATAGCTATGTGAGTTATCAGAGTTAGAACTACTTTCCTACTTATCGGTGGTTACCATAATGACTAAATGGAGTATATCTTTGTGATAAGAGATAGAGTAATTTCAGACAAATTTTGGACCCTCTGGTTATTAAGAACAACTGCTTTATGGTCTCTGAAAAATTATGAATTTTCTGAATTTTGGCTGCCATCTTGAATTTTGGCTGAAATAAAAAATATTGTTTATCTTGAAAATCGTAAGATTTCGGGTAAATTTTTGACCCTCTGGGTAGTAAAGACTTCTTGTTTATGGCCTCTAAAAACATCCGCTATCTTAAAATTTGATGGGAAGTGTTGTTTATCTTGAAAACCGTAAGAGATTGAGTGATTTCGGGAAAATTTTTCGCCCGTATGGATACTTAGGACTACTTCTGTATGGTGTAGGAAAATGTTTGAATTTTCCAATGTTTCAAGTCCTTTGGGTAGTGAAAACTCTATATTCTATTATTTTGCGGAGTTTCATTTTACTTTTGAACCCAGCTTGAGCATGTGTCAATTTTCCACACCACTGCCACCATGCTATGTTATTATTCATTTTTGCATTAGCAAAAACCTTTTGTCTGGTTTTAGTACTTCCTTTACAGTTTCATTAGGCTGACACTTTTTCTCTGTATATTGCAAGTGTTGATGGAACATATGTGGACCTTTATGTGGACTTTCTAACTGCCTTGTAATTTATAGGAAGTATGCTGGGGGTGACAATATTGAGAAGTTGGTGAAAGACAGCTGCAAAGAAACATTTGCAATACTGGATAAAGTTGAGGGACCAGTTGATCTAGAGCCTCACTTTATGATGTTTATCTACAATGTGTTTGCTGCCATGTGCTTTGGGAAATCGTAAGTTCTTACAAAAATTGTGTAGTTACACTCAAGTTGGTGTTGGTGCCATTTAGTTAATGTCAATATAATCTTCATGGGCACCAATAGAACGTTCTTCAGATCTATGACCATCTGCCATCCCTAGATTTTAAATCTCAAACACTCTGAAACAGGAAGACCTAAATTAATCGAAGTTAATTTTCAATCTATTGGATGTACCTTGGAGCACAAGGACTATTTATCTAAAATCTGAAAATTTTCATATTGGGGCTCTCCAGCTTTTGAAAAGTAAGGATAGCTTGGAATAGGTAAAAGGCAGTGATTATATAGGTCTCTGTGGTGTTTATTGAAAACATTAGCTCTTAATTCGTGTTCATTAAGCGTCCCACGAGGGACGCTTGTTGTATCCCCGGACGAAAGTCGGGGATACTTAGGATTCAGTACGGTCACGCCGCCGCCGCCGCCGCAGAGATTTCCTTTTGGACGCGATAACTTAAAAAATATTTTAGTTAGAACTTTCAAATTTGGTATGTGGGTATATATGGGCAATGCCACGAACGCTATTGTTTTGTGACCTTGACCTTCAATCTCAAGGTCACTGGTGGCCACTTAAAGGTCAGATTTTGGCCATTTTTGCACATTTTGGCCCAGTTCTCCAAGACAGAAAGTTAGATCATCCTATGGCTGGTATATATAATACATATATATGTCCTCTATAAGCATGCAGAAATTTGACCTTGAAGCTCTTCATTGAAGGTCATCCACTGACCGCCAAAGTACTTGACCGAGGGGCATTTTTGGCCTTTTTGGAGATATTTTCACACTTAACGCTGACTATATTGCGTGGAAACTATTGAAAATGGCTTTGGAGGTTGAGTACATGATGGACTTCTGCCATCCAGGTTTACTGGTTACAGATCTTCATTTAAGGTCATCCACTGACCGCCAAAGTACCTGACCAAGGGTCATTTTTGGCATATTTGGAGATATTTTCACACTTAGTGCTGACTACATTGCGTGGAAACTATTGAAAATGGCTTTTGAGGTTGAGTACATGACAGAGTACCAGCATCCAGGCTGACCGGTTACAGATCTTCGTTGAAGGTCATCCACTGACCGCCAAAGTACCTGACCGAGGGTCATTTTGGGCCCTCTATTTGTTTGTTTGTTTGTAAACAAGATAACTCAAAAACTGACAGACGGATTTTGATAAAATTTTCAGGATATGTCCAAATTGGTAAAAGGAAGATGTGATTAAATTTTGGGAGTGATCCGGATCACTGTCTGGATCTTCTGGATCCATGAAATTTAATTTTTAAACACAGATAGCTCAAAAAGTTATGGGTGCATTTTGATGAAATTTTCAGGAGATGTCCTTATTGGGACGAGGAACAAGTGATTAGATTTTGGGAGTGATCTGGATCACTGTCTGGATCATCTGGATCCAGACTGCCAGATGTGTTTGTGTACGATATAGCTCAAAAACTTATGAAGGGATTTTGATGAAATTTTCAGGATATGTCTGAAAAGGTAAAAAGATGAAATGGTTGAATTTTAGAAGTGATCCGGATCACTATATGGATCTTCTGGATCCATGAAATGTAATTTTTAAAGACAGATACCTCAAAAAGTTATGGATGGATTGTGATGACATTTTCAGCAAATGGCCTAAATGGTGCGAGGAACAAGTGATTAGATTTGGGGAGTGATCTGGATCACTGTCTGGATCATCTGGATCCAGGTTCCAGATGTGGTTGTGTACATTGTAGCTAAAAAACTTATGGACGGATTTTGATGAAATTTTCAGGATATGTCTGAAAAGGTAAAAGGATGAAATGGCTGAATTTTGGAAGTGATCCGGATCACTATATGGATCTTCTGGATCCATGAAATGTAATAAGACAGATACCTCAAAAAGTTATGGATGGATTGTGATGACATTTTCAGCAAATGACCTAAATGGTGCGAGGAACAAGTGATTAGATTTGGGGAGTGATCTGGATCACTGTCTGGATCATCTGGATCCAGGTTGCCAGATGTGTTTGTGTACATTGTAGCAAAAAAACTTATGGACGGATTTTGATGAAATTTTCAGGATATGTCTGAAAAGGTAAAAGGATGAAATAACTGAATTTTGGAAGTGATCCGGATCACTGTATGGATCTTCTGGATCTGTGAAATGTAATAAGACATACCTCAAAAAGTTATGGATGGATTGTGATGACATTTTCAGCAAATGACCTAAATGGTACAAGGAACAAGTGATTATACTTTTGGAATGATCTGGATCACCGTCTGGATCATCTGGATCAAGCCTGCAACATGATTTTATGATGAATTTTGATGATATTTTTAGGCTATGTTACAAATAGTAAAAGGAAGAAGTGGTAAAAGGATGAAATGATTGAATTTTGGAAGTGATCCGGATCACTATATGGATCTTCTGGATCCATGAAATGTAATTTTTTTAAGACAGATACCTCAAAAAGTTTACTGGTTACAGATCTTCATTTAAGGTCATCCACTGACCGCCAAAGTACCTGACCAAGGGTCATTTTTGGCATATTTGGAGATATTTTCACACTTAGTGCTGACTACATTGCGTGGAAACTATTGAAAATGGCTTTTGAGGTTGAGTACATGACAGAGTACCAGCATCCAGGCTGACCGGTTACAGATCTTCGTTGAAGGTCATCCACTGACCGCCAAAGTACCTGACCGAGGGTCATTTTGGGCCCTCTATTTGTTTGTTTGTTTGTAAACAAGATAACTCAAAAACTGACAGACGGATTTTGATAAAATTTTCAGGATATGTCCAAATTGGTAAAAGGAAGATGTGATTAAATTTTGGGAGTGATCCGGATCACTGTCTGGATCTTCTGGATCCATGAAATTTAATTTTTAAACACAGATAGCTCAAAAAGTTATGGGTGCATTTTGATGAAATTTTCAGGAGATGTCCTTATTGGGACGAGGAACAAGTGATTAGATTTTGGGAGTGATCTGGATCACTGTCTGGATCATCTGGATCCAGACTGCCAGATGTGTTTGTGTACAATATAGCTCAAAAACTTATGAAGGGATTTTGATGAAATTTTCAGGATATGTCTGAAAAGGTAAAAAGATGAAATGGTTGAATTTTAGAAGTGATCCGGATCACTATATGGATCTTCTGGATCCATGAAATGTAATTTTTAAAGACAGATACCTCAAAAAGTTATGGATGGATTGTGATGACATTTTCAGCAAATTGCCTAAATGGTGCGAGGAACAAGTGATTAGATTTGGTAGGGGTGATCTGGATCACTGTCTGGATCATCCGGATCCAGGTTCCAGATGTGGTTGTGTACATTGTAGCTAAAAAACTTATGGACGGATTTTGATGAAATTTTCAGGATATGTCTGAAAAGGTAAAAGGATGAAATGGCTGAATTTTGGAAGTGATCCGGATCACTATATGGATCTTCTGGATCCATGAAATGTAATAAGACAGATACCTCAAAAAGTTATGGATGGATTGTGATGACATTTTCAGCAAATGACCTAAATGGTGCGAGGAACAAGTGATTAGATTTGGGGAGTGATCTGGATCACTGTCTGGATCATCTGGATCCAGGTTGCCAGATGTGTTTGTGTACATTGTAGCAAAAAAACTTATGGACGGATTTTGATGAAATTTTCAGGATATGTCTGAAAAGGTAAAAGGATGAAATAACTGAATTTTGGAAGTGATCCGGATCACTGTATGGATCTTCTGGATCCGTGAAATGTAATAAGACATACCTCAAAAAGTTATGGATGGATTGTGATGACATTTTCAGCAAATGACCTAAATGGTACAAGGAACAAGTGAT
This sequence comes from Sabellastarte sp. h YS-2021, assembly GCA_964017235.1. Taxonomy (NCBI): domain Eukaryota; kingdom Metazoa; phylum Annelida; class Polychaeta; order Sabellida; family Sabellidae; genus Sabellastarte; species Sabellastarte sp. h YS-2021. Next base: position 76,409,474 of record OZ024931.1, read on the forward strand.
TATACTTTTGGAATGATCTGGATCACCGTCTGGATCATCTGGATCAAGCCTGCAACATGATTTTACGATGAATTTTGATGATATTTTTAGGCTATGTTACAAATAGTAAAAGGAAGAAGTGGTAAAAGGATGAAATGATTGAATTTTGGAAGTGATCCGGATCACTATATGGATCTTCTGGATCCATGAAATGTAATTTTTTTAAGACAGATACCTCAAAAAGTTATGGATGGATTGTTTCAGCAAATGGCCTAAATGGTACAAGGAACAAGTGATTACATTTTTGGAGTGATCTGGATCATCTGGATCCAGGCTTGCACATAATCTTGGAATGGATTTTACTATTTTCAGGATATGTTACAAATGGTAAAAGGAAGAAGTGGTAAAAGGAAGAAATGGTTCAATTTTGCGAGTGATCTGGACCACTATCTGGATCTTCTGGATCCGTGAATGTAATTTTTAAAGACAAATAGCTCAGAAAGTCATGAATGGATTTTTATGAAATTTTCAGGAAATGTCTTAAATGGGACAAAGAACAAGTGATTAGATTTTGGGAGTAATCTGGATCACTGTCTGGATCATGTGGATCCAGGCTGCCAGATGTGTCTGTGTACAAGATAACTCAAAAACTTACGGATGGATTTTGATGAAATTTTTAGAATATGTCTGAAAAGGTAAAAGGATGAAATGATTGAGTTTTGGAAGCGATCCGGATCACTATATGGATCTTCTGGATCCATGAAATGTAATTTTTAAAGACAGATATAAGTGAAACAACTAGTGATTAGCTTTTGGAAGTAATCTGGTATTATGGAGAATCCTGACCTGGTGCTCCAGGAAACAGGCTCAAGCCCGACACATTCACGCCTTAACTATGTCCTGTCTGGGGATACACTGCGTCGAGACGCAATCTCTAGTTTGTATATGGGAGAAGCGACTCCGCCAGATCCACATTTTCTTTTCGCAATAGCTTTGCAGCCATAAGGTGGATTCTTTTCATATTTGGCAGGTGTATGCAGTAGCCCTTTGAAATTTATCTGAATATGCTGTGATGACATTTTAACGAATCATAGAGGTCACATGACCAAAAATGCGTTTTTTGGAAGGGCATCCTTTTCCGGATGATAACTTACGAAGCATTTTATCTATCTACCTGAAATTTAGCAAATACCTTCCTCATATAAAGATCTGGGTGACATTACATTTTGGCAGGGACAGGTTAAGAAATGACTGAGTTAGTGATGATTAATTAAGCATTAACAATTTTCTTAATGAGTAAAACACAAAACTGCTTGTATCTCCTTAACCGTGTGAGATAGAGCGATTTTGTCGAAATTTTCGACCCACAGGATATGTAAGCAAACTACTCTCTCCAATTTTCCCAAAATTTTCTCCTCCCCCAAAAATGGGGGTCATATTCAATTTTCGAATTTTTGATAAAAAATTGCAAAACACAAAATTGGAAATATAGGCTCATAAGGTACACATATAGAACAATACTGATATATGACTACTTTTTGAAACCATTTTCTTCATAAAATAAAAATATACTAGTGGGATTTCGGCAAAATTTTTGACCCACAGGGTAAAGAATAGCCTTGCCAAGTTTCAACAAATATTTCACTTGCCAAAAATGGCGGCCATTTTGAATTTTCAAATTTTTTGCAAAAATCACAAAACACAAAAATGCTTGTATCTTGAAAACCGTGCTAGATAGAGCAATTTTGGCAAAATTTTTGATCCACAGGCTATCTGTGAAGACTAGCCTTTCCAAGTTTCAGCGAATATTTCACTTGCCAAAAAATGGCGGCCATTTTGAATTTTCAAATTTTTTGTAAAAATCACAAAACACAAAAATGCTTGTATCTCGAAAACCGTGCTAGATAGAACAATTTCGGCAAAATTTTTGATTCAAAGGGTATCTGTGAAGTTTAGCCTTTCAAAGTTTCAACAAATATTTCACTTGCCAAAAAGTGCCGGCCATTTTGAATGCTTGTATCTCGATAACCGTGCCAGATAAAGCAATTTCGGCAAATTTTTTGATCCGCAGGGCATCTGTTAAGACTAGCCTCTACAAGTTTCAACGAATATTTCACTTGCCAAAACACGGTAGCCATTTTGAATTTTTCGCAAAAATCACAAAACACAAAAATGCTTGTATCTTGAAAACCGTGCTAGATAGAGCAATTTTGGCAAAATTTTTGACCCGCAGGGTATCTGTGAAGTCTAGCCTTTCCAAGTAAAGCCTTTTCCAACGAATATTTCACTTGCCAAAAATGGCGGCCATTTTGAATTTTTGATTTTTTTTCAAAAATGCAAAACACAAAAATGCTTGCATCTCGAAAACCATGCTAGATAGAGCAATTTTGACAAAATTTTTGAACCACAGGCTAAGTCTGCTGAGTAGCTGACCCATTTTCAAAAAAATTATTGTCCCACCAAAAATGGCGGCCAGTTTGAATTTTCAAATTTTTCACAAAAATTGCAAAACACAAAAATGCTGGTATCTCGAAAACCGTGCTAGATAGAGTGAATTTGGCAAACTTTTTGACCCACATTGTATCTGTGAAGACTAGCCTTTCCAAGTTTCAACGAATATTTCACTCGCCAAAAATGGCAGCCATTTCTTTGGGTATGTAAGCAAACTACTCTTTCCCAAAAAAATTGACCCTTCCCAAAAATGAGGGTCATTGTCAATTTTCAAATTAGTGACAAAAAGTGCAAAACACCAAATTGCCTCTGTCTCCTTAACCGTGCAAGATAGAGCAATTTCATCAGAATTTTTGAAACACACTATAGATTTCCAGCTATAAGTGATTTACTCAATGGTGAACTGTCAAAGTAGCTATTACTCAGCTATGGACCTACAGCTCTGAAAATTTGCCATGACAGAGTACATTTAAAAGTACATGAACAACATATTTGACAAAAAACCTCTAAATTTAATAGATTTGCAGATATAAGTGATTTACTCAATGGTGAACTGTCAAGGTAGCTATTACTCAGTTAGCTATGAACCTACAGCTCAGAAAATTTGCCATGACAGAAAATTTGCCATGACTTGACTACTGCAATTCCCTACTTTATGGCATAAATACAATGTAGCTAAACTCCAAAAGATTCAAAATGCCCTTTGTAGAACTACTCTTTCCCCAAAAAATTGACCCTTCCCAAAAATGAGGGTCATTGTCAATTTTCAAATTAGTGACAAAAAGTGCAAAACACCAAATTGCCTCTGTCTCCTTAACCGTGCAAGATAGAGCAATTTCATCAGAATTTTTGAAACACACTGTATCCAAGATAACTACCCTGCCCAAGAACCACTTTTTCTATATTCTGGCGTTGTTGAGCTATAAGCAGAACTTTCTTACTTAATTAAGCTGCCATTATTTCTCCTTTTCGGGACGCTTTGTTTTTGCCATGCAGAAACAATCACTTTGCTTTGCAAGCAATCCTCTAGTTTAAATTAGTGGTAGTCTACATTCTTAATAGTTTGTGAGTTTTTGTCTTCAGTTATTTGTGAGGGAAATTCTCTACGATTTACATAAAATATGCATCCATGTGGTCATTACTTCCTGAATTATTTTATTGGGATGTGCAAACATTATCATACCTGCTTTTCACAGGTACACATTAGATGATCCATTTCTGGTGTTTATGAAGGAAAGTTTTGAACAAGTAACTGATCAAGCAGCAATTATTGGGATAGTAGATTTCTTTCCAATCCTACAAAAAGACTTTATAGGATTGAAAGCTGTAAAAGACCTTAAGAAAATGACATACCAGATGCTGGATTACTTTGAGAGAGAGTACGATGAACATTTGGAGAAGTATGATCCAGGTAAAATCATGGAATGGTTATCATTTGTCAATATTTGTTTAAAATTTACAATGTTTTGCTATTTCCTTTTACTTGCTATTTCCTTTTTTATGTGGAAATATATCATGGGTATTTCCCAGAATTTAAATATGGTGAGATTCCTTAAGTGTTACAAACTCTGATGTTTAAGCATTAGCATTTATTATCACTGTTGTTCAATGAGGATAATATCACCACTAATAAGAAAATTTAAATGTACATTTCTCAAATAAATTTACTTTTTAAAGTGGAGAGACAAAGGTTGGATAAAGTATCTGTTTAAATCTGAGATTTTTTGTGGCTGAGTATTGGGCATCTTTTACATCCCTTTTCTTCCTGTAGGATATTTTACTATAAAAAATAATAAACTAGATATTGCATCTTGACGCAGTGTATCCCAGGACGGGACATTGTTGAAGCGTGACATACAGAGTATTGCCAAATTATAAGGTGTGACCAATAATAAGGGAGATATAGGTCATTATAAGTATCAAGGCCCACTTTCGACCTTAAAGGATGGGTTGAAGGTCAAATCTAAACCAACCCAAAAATTTGGGGCACATGATTTCCCTCAAGTCGTCTTCACATCCAAACCTCTACGACCAATAATAAGGGAGATAACATCATTATATGTATCAAGGACCACATTCGACCTTCAAAGAGGGCTCCAAGGTCAAATCTGACATCACCAAAAGATTCGGGGAACATGATTTCCTAAAAGTTGTCTTAACATCCAAAACCTCCATGAGTAATAGTAAGGGAGATATAGGCCAATATAGGTATCAAGGACCACATTCACCTTGAAGGAGGGGCCCAAGGTCAAACGTGACCCCATAATAAGATTCAGAGCAAATGATTTCCCATAAGTCCCATAAGTTGTCTTTACCGCCAAAACCTCTATGACCAATAATAAGGGAGATATAGGCCATTGTAAGTATCAAGGCCCACATTCAACCTTGAAGGAGGGATCTAAGGTCAAATCTGGCCCCACCAAAAGATTCGGGGCACATGATTTCCTATAAGTTGTCTTCACATCCAAAACCTCTACGACCAATAATAGGGGAGATATAGTCCATCATAGGTATCAAGTACCACATTCGACCTTGAAGGAGGGATCCCAGGTCAAATCTGAAACCAGCAAAAGATTCGGGGCACGTGATTTCCTATAAGTTGTCTTCACATCCAAAACCTCTACGACCAATAATAAGGGAGATATAGGCTCCTTCAAGTTTGGTCACCTCAGATTTTCAAAATTGTTGTCATAGCAACCAACCAAATTGAACAAACTGGACCAAATGTTAGCCAGGCAAGATTTCATTGCAGATAAGATATCTTTAAACCTTGGTAAGGATAGGTGCAACAGATTTCCAGCTATAAGTGATTTACTCAATGGTGAACTGTCAAAGTAGCTATTACTCAGCTATGGACCTACAGCTCTGAAAATTTGCCATGACAGAGTACATTTAGAAGTACATGAACAACATATTTGACAAAAAACCTCTAAATTTAATAGATTTGCAGATATAAGTGATTTACTCAATGGTGAACTGTCAAGGTAGCTATTACTCAGTTAGCTATGAACCTACAGCTCAGAAAATTTGCCATGACAGAAAATTTGCCATGACTTGACTACTGCAATTCCCTACTTTATGGCATAAATACAATGTAGCTAAACTCCAAAAGATTCAAAATGCCCTTTGTAGAATTGTTTTTAGACTTGATAGAACTAGCCATGTCACTCCCTTTCTTCAAAAACTACACTGGCTCCCTATCACATACCGCATCTTGTTTTAAGTACAATCAAATTACTTTCAAGGCTATCAAATTCTCTCAACCCATATACCTTTCATCCTTGATCAAAACCAGATGTTTAACGTGTGGAAATCGTCTTTCTCTTTCCTCAGTCTCTCACAAAAAGGCCATTGGTAGGCGAGGTTTTGTAATGGCTTCCTCCACAGAATGGAACAGACTCCCACAATCAGTATGATCACAACAAACAATAACAGGTTTCCGTAGCCAGAGTACATCTCCCTGGCGCTAATTTTGGATCTCGACCTGATACGTCCCTGGACTTTCCCTTTTTGAGCTCAAGCGCATTAGAGGATGTTACATCAATTTTGCGGTATATAAATGTTTCTATTCTATTCTATGACACTGTGCATCAAAAAGTAGCCGAACAACATATTTGACAAAATTATTGTAACTCTAACAGTAATGAAGAAAAATATTATTTACTTATTTTGGTCTCGGTTGAAAATAGACAGCCTCGGCAGGCAAGAACCCCAGCCCGCAGGTACAGCTAAATGGCCAAAAACATTGAGATTTGGGAAAATCTTAGGAACAACTTCTGTTGTATTACAGTAAGAAGTATAGAGAACCCACAAGATGTTCTACAAAAGATTCACAGGCCATGATTTCTTACAAGTAGTTTTCATATTTTGAACACAAAGAAACAATTATAAGAGAGATATAAGGCCTTTTTGATATGATAACCCTCCTATTGCCATTAAAGATATGATATGGCAGCCATTTTGTTTCCAAAACAAGGACACAATTACTCTAAGGCAAGCTTTCCTATCTATTTGCATTTTGTGCAAATCTGATGAAGCAAGCTGCAATATTTTAGGTTAAAGAAAACATTAAAGATTTTGGAACAAACATTACGACCCGCAAAATTTCAAATTTTAAAAGTGTTGTAAAAGTGGTGAAAATCCATGCAGGGGTTTAATCTGTGGAACACCCACAAACTTTAAGACCCGAAAATCTTAAAAGTGTTGCCATGGCAACAGTTTCTACCAGATACCCCCCAAAACCTAATCAACTTTAGATCATCTTGGGGTAAAGATACCCTAAAAATTATTGAAAATCCGTGCAGGGGTTTAGGCTGCGGAACACCCACAAGCTTTATGCCCACCGACGAAGCCCAGACGGCGACGATGCCCAGCCTTTATGGGCTGGGGTTAATAACTGAATATAGCTATTACTCATGTAGCTATTGAAACAGACCTCTGAATAAGTTACCACCTTGTAGGTATGGAGAAAGTAGCTGAACAACATATTTTACCAAAATGTCATTTTTGAGTTATAAGCACTTTGCTCAAAGTAGCTACCAGTACTATTACTCACTTAGCTATGGAGCTATGCCATACATAATCTCCTGTCCAGCAGGCCATCTAGAGATAATCAACATAAGCCAGTAAGTTATACAGCCAATAATGAAAGAGGTATATGGCCTCACAGTCTTATATAGGCATATATATGCAGTAAAAGGTACCATTTTGAGTCATTTTAGCAGGCCTAAGGTGACATTGAAAACAATAGCCAAGGTCAACAAACTGGATGCTGGTACTCCATCATGTACTCAACATCCAAAGCCATGTTCAATAGTTTCCATGCAATACAGTCAGTATTAAGTGTGAAAATATCTCGAAAAAGGCGAAAAATGGCCTCGGTGAGGTACTTTGGCGGTCTGTGGATGACCTTCAGTAAAGAGTTTCTAGCTCAAATTTCTGCATGCTTACAGAGGACATATATATGTATTATATATACCACCCACAGGATGATCTAACTTTCTGTATATAAGAACTGGGCCAGAATGTGCAAAAATGGCCAAAATCTGACCTTTAAGAGGCCACCAGTGACCTTGAAATTGAAGGTCAAGGTCACAAAACAATAGCATTTGTGGCATTGCCCATATATACCCACATACCAAATTTGAAAGGTCTAACTAAAATATTTTATAAGTTATCGCGTCCAAAAGGAAATCTCTGCTGTGGTGGCGGCAGCAGCGGCGTGACCGTACTGAATCCTAAGTATCCCCGACAAGAAGTCATCGTGTGGGAGTCCAGAAGCTTTCCAAATTTTACGCTTGACATACTTGTATTCTCTATAAACCTAGACTGATTTCAGGCACTGTCTTTTAGTTTGTATTCAGGGGAGAGAAAAGGTCCACCAGCTCTGCCGGCTCCCACATTTTCTATTGCTTATAGCTTGGCAACCACTGGGCAGATTATCTTCAAATTTAGCACATGTGTACAGTAGCCCTGGGAAAAATTTCTGAATATGGTGTCATGACATTTCAACCAGACAAAACATGTTTTTCAAAGGGGTGTGTTTGTCCAGATGATAACTTAAAAAGTGCTTCTTCTATTCACATGAAATTTGGCAAGTAGGTTTGTTGTATAGATGTCTGGAAATCACATACTTTTGGAAGTGATCCAATAAAAAATGGCCATTTTATTCATAATTAACTAAACGCCATGTTTTTTCTTAGCAATGAAAATGAAAAGTCTTACATATCTCAGAAACGGTGTGAGAAAGAGTGATTTTGATCAAATTTTTTACCCTGAGGGTATCTAGAGGTCTTCTGCCAGTCTTTCCCAAAAACCGTTTTCCCCGCCATTTTTGGCAGCCATATTGAATTTCTGTGTAAAACACAAAAATGTATTTATCTCAGAAATGGTGCAAGATTGAGCAATTTCAATGAAATTTTTTATCCCTCGGGGTATCCGCAGAGTCATCTGGCAATTTTTCCCAAAAATCGTTTTCCCGCCATTTTGAATTTCTGTGTAACATGCGAAAACACATTTATCTCAGAAACGGTGCGATATACAGCGATTTCGACAAAATTTTTGACCCCTCAGGGCATCTGCAACGTCAACTGTTTTTTTCCCAAAAAAATCATTTTCTCCCCTTTTCTGGTAGCCATCTGGAATTTCTATTTAAAATGCAAAAACACATTTATCTCAGAAATTGTGCGAGATAGAGCTATTTCAGTAAAATTTTTTTGACCCACAGGGTCATCTGGCAATTTTCCCGAAAATTATTTCCCTGTCATTTTTTGCAGCCATCCTGAATTTCTGCGTAAAACGCGGAAAAGCATGTATCTTGGAAACAGTGCGAGACAGAGTGATTTGGGCAAAATTATTGATCCCAAGGATATCTGCAAAGTCATATCTGGCAAAATTTCCCTGAAATCGTTTCCCCGTCATTTTTGGCAGCGATCTTGAATTTCTGTGTAAAACCCGGAAAAGCAGTCATCTCAGAAACAGTGCGAGATAGAGTGATTTCGGTGAAATTATTGATCCCAAGGGTATCTGAATAGTCCTCTGGCGATTTTCCTAAAAATCGTTTTCCCGTCATTTCTGGGTGCCATCTTGAATTTTTGCGTAAAACACATTTATCTTGGAAACATTGCAAGATAGAATGATTTCAATGAAATTTTTTATCCTTCAGGGTATCTGCAGTCATCTGGTGACTTTTCCCAAAAATCGTTTTCCTTCCATTTTTGATGTCCATCTTGTATTTCTGTGTAAAATGCAGAAGCGCAGACAGTGCGAAGTAGAGCGATTCCAATGAAAATTTTAACCGTCAGGGTATTTGTAGAGTCATCAAGCTATTTTTTACCAAAAATGGTTTTCCTGCCATTTTTGGCGGCTATCTTGCATTTCTGCGTAAAACATGAAAGCACATTTATCTCTGAAATGGTGCGAGATAGAAGGAATTTGAAGAAATTTTTTGATGCCCAGGGTTTTCCTAAAAATCATTTTCCCACCATTTTTGGTGGCCATCTTGAATTTCTGCATAAAATGCGAAAATCCATTATTCTGAGAAACCTTGCATTTTTATATAAATGGAAAAATATATATTTTTAAAAGAAGAACATAGTTAAACGCAATCATTAATGCTCATAAGTCACATAAGTGATGAAGGGAAACAGATTTCTCTGTATATGCCAAATTGAAAATAAGATAAACTGTCTTCTGACTTTAATTTTCACTCAAAATTCAGGAGGAATCTATGTGTGGCCCATGTAAAATCTGCCCACCAAATTTGAACGCGATTGATATTCTAGTTCTGGAGTTGTAAGGGCAAGAAGGTGAACAGACAGAATGACGAAAACTCAGAAACACAGAACAAAACTGATTACAATAACCCTCTCCAATAGACAATCATTAAAAATGAATAAACAAATAACCTTGATATACTACTGTAAGGATCTCAATGTTTTTTTTTTTGTTGTTTGTTTAGCTGATTTATCGGATCTAATATATGACTTGATCCATCTTGGAAAAGAGGCAGAAAAAGATGAAACTCAGAAATCAGAGTACCTCCAACTGACAAAAGATCACTATGTCATGATACTCCTGGATGTCTTTTCTGGTAACTTTCAACTGCTTACACAATTTCATTGTAATTATCATGGTTTAAGCTTCAATAGAATTAGAGTAAGAAATCTAAAATTCGCCACATATCTGAAATTTGCCACATGTTGAAATACTAATAAAATAAACTAATTGAGGTGAGATTTGTTAAATGTACAGTAAATTTAGGCTTTTTGAACTGAAAAATACCAAATTTAAGACAAAACATCATTTTCTTCATAAAATTAACTAAGGTTTTAGAGGAGGCGAATATTAGATTCCTGGCGAATTTTAGATTTCTTACTCTATGTATGGACCATTGAGTGTCAGAGACTTCTTGTAAAGTTGTAAGTTCTTGATGGAGATTGGCTACCCTCACCGGTGTACATTTATTTTCCACAACTGAATTTTCCCCCAATGATTTGTCCCCCCTTTTCCCCACCAATGTATGGTTTTCCCCCGATGATACTGTGATTTTCTCCCCATCATATTTTATCAGAATTATGGTTGAACAGTAAATAAAGTAAAAAACTAAAATGTTTATTTTACATGATATATTTCAACAATAGAAAGCTTATTACATGATTTATTTCAACAGATAGGAAGTTTATTACGTTTTATTTCTTGATATGCAAACTTTACTTAACACCAACAAAGAGTAGGGTATGATCTCCATAATGAAATAGAATCAATGATCTGTTAATGTTTCAAATAATCCATGGGCTTAATGTACACAAAAACAAAGTAATACAGACAAGTAAGTGTAATTAGCTCATAACCTTTGATCCTGTATAGAATTTGTGTTGATAGTCTTCACTGTTTAACTGTTATATCTATATTTGTACAGAAAGAGTAGCTATGGACAATGGTGGACAATAGTCCTGAGTACTTTTCTATCAGATTAAAGTCATTGAACCATGTTCCAGAGCATGTATCAAACATTAATTGTTCTTTGATAAGTTAGTTGTGGACAATAACCCGAGTACATTACAATCAGATGGAAGTCTTCAAACCAAGTTCCAGAGTCAAAAGATTAAAATATAAATGGGAGAATATCACTGTATTATAGGGGGAATGCCATACCTAAATAAATAAAAGGGGACACAATTAGTGGGGGGGAATTCCATGGGGGGCAAATCATAGGCAGTCACCCTCACCATCCTGAGAAAGTTTGAGAAAAAGGGTAAGTGGATATGTTACAGTCAATCTGTGAAACCAGTCATTATGCGTAATGACTGAAAGTTTCAGTCATTTCACGTAATGACTGAAATGGCCAGTCATTACGTGTAATGACTAAAATTTTCAGTCATTTCGCGTAATGACTGAAAATAAGGTCCAGTCATTACACGTAATGGCTGAATTGAGGTTTTGATGAAAAACAACTCCTAAATTAATTACACAGATTGACTGAAATCTGTTCAGTCAATCTGTGTAAAAATGAACCATAAATTTCAGTCATTTCGTGAAATGACTGAAAAGTTTAGTCATTACACGTAATGACTGGCCATTTCAGTCATTACGTGAAATGACTGAAAGTTTCAGTCATTACGCGTAATGACTGATTTCACAGATTGACTGTAACAGATACACATGAAAAAATATTATATTGACTTAAAACATTTTCAAAATTCAGCCTCTGTTATCCAAAAAAAAATCTAAATTTGTTTCAAGTTAATGGATTTAGTAAATAAATGCTTAAAGGACTAAAGTAATTCAGTGAATATCATCTTTGAAAATATTTTTCAAGATTATGATAGTCCAGCCTTGGGTTTATGCTCTGTTTCTGCATTAAACATAGTTTTACTGTTGTATATACTTCCTCACCAGAAATGTCAACTTTAGTTTGGTGTATTGAGCGTTTTAATTAGTTATGTCAAAAGTCCCAGCTAAGTTTGGTGAGTAAGTTCTTTTAGGAATGCCAACGTAAGCCCAAATTTAGTAGAGCAAGAGTGTTATACTAAAGTCAGGGTTTAGACTAAAGTCAGGGACTTGAGTGTGAGACTTAGGTTCTCAGTAAATCTGGCCCCAGGGCTTTGTATATTTTAAACTTGATCCTTGCATTTGGACTAAGATATCTGTGTTTATTTTGTGGCAGCTGGCACAGACAGCACTAGGATCACACTGGGATTCCTGGTGTTATTCCTTATCAAATATCCAGAAGTGCAGCAAAAGATTCAGGATGAAATGAATGAAGTACTAGGTAATTGATTTGCTCTATGTTTTATTGTAATTTCTGTAGTAAATGCCTTGGTTCGATGTATTTTTCAAAATAAGTGCATTGATAACAACAAAATGCATTGGTATAAGATTGGTACAACGTAAGTTAAATTACTACCGTACAATGTTTCAATTAGTTGTCTAAAAATTTGCTCTTGTATTTGTTGGAAATAATTGCTTCTCAAAGTGGTAGCAGGTAACAAACATGCTGAAAAGTGAATAAGCAAGGTATATTTCGACATAATTCTTACTACAACTTCTGTAAAAATCTTAGTGGTAATATTTAAATGTCCCTTGAGAAGTGGATGCTAATTGATTTTGTCCCAGTTTTTAAGACAGCCAATGCCACCATAGTATTTTCTAAGGTGAATATCTCCCTTTTTCCCTGATTTTAGGGTAACATTAACGTGGGGATGTGACTTTTTAATCTATAAGCCCAAATATTATGTCTCGCTGTCAATGTGAGGAAGGTCTTGACCAAATTTGCTTCCTCTATAAGTTGCACTTTTTGAGAAAATGTGATAAAAAGGAAGCACAAGAGAAAACAATATGAGTTCTGATCATGCAACCTTATTAATAAAGGTAATAGGTCATAAGTACACCAGGCCAAAACATTTTCCACACCTATAGATGACAGAAAAATTGTCAAATTTACTGATCTCTACCTGGGCTTTTAACTACTGTGTAGTGGTTGCTTTAATTTAATGGCTTGTTGCTTTGAGTATGTTAATGCAAACATTTGCAGTGGTCAACTGGCCCTAGGATAATTTGGTTTGCTGTAAGGGCCAGTAAACTTTGTTTCAAGGTGGCCCAGATGTTGATCTTGTTCAGTGGCAATAGATAAACAACAAGTAGATCTCAGATGGATTTCAGTAGACAGGATGAAAAGTAAAAAAAGAAGCATTATATATTACATTGTGTGATCTTATTTTATAACGCCAAAAATATATATTTGATTGAATTATAGAATTTTTTGTGACTTTTAAAAGAAGTGAGTATACAGATTCTACCTGGTGAGAATTAGCATTACTAGACTAGACTTGCCAAGCAATCCAATCAAAATGGTGGTTGGAAAATATTTTATAACAATCTCTGAAAGTACCTGCACAACACAGTCAAAACATTGACCACAGAAAATGTTATTATGAGATATTTTTATTTTTCAAGACATATATACTCCAGAGTATGTTACCACCTTTATAGTCTTAATGCTGTCGTCCATTCTATAATATTCTTATGGGCAGCTGAAGTATTGTTGGGAAAGGTATGTGTCTTTTTATTCTCATTTCAGCAGTGGTCACAATTGCTGAAATAGCAGTGTATAGTCAGTGGCTAACTTGCGTTAATTTAGTTACCTTCCTATGGAAAATTTGATTCTCTATTCTTGTTTAAACATTTGAAGTCATTCAAATACCATGATTTATGTTTTCAAAATTGTAATATTTTTCATCCTCTTACTAGAAACTTTGGCCAATGTTCTGTTTCACTTTGAGATGCTTATTTTTCTATGTTTAAAGGAACAGATCCTGATGCTCCAATAACTGTGAAAACAAGGGAACAGTTACATTACCTTCAGGCTGTGATCTATGAGGTGATGAGGATAAGACCAGTCGCAGCTGCTGGTGTACCCCATGTCACAGCTTGCGATACAACACTTGGTGAGTCAGCATATATATCTAATGCCACTATCTCTCAAGTTCTCAACAAACCATCGTCACTGTTAATGACCACCAAAAAGAGCAAGGTCATGTGACATAGTGGTAAGAGGAGATAATACTGTCATTTATTTGCTGGGGTATGTTATTCTAAAAACTTATTCACATCTCTGTATTATAGGAATAAAAGACATATTCGAGTGCTTTATGATGGTTTTAAACTATCGATCGGCTGCATTAAAGCCACAAAGCCCGAAGGGCTGAGTGCTTTAATACAGCAGATCGATAGTTTAAAACTATCATAAAGCATGAGAATTTGTCTTTTATTCCTATTCTAAAATGGTTACATAAATATTTTAGTAAAAATAAGGGGTAAATCTTACGCAAAAATCAAAACAAATCCAACGCCATGTTGGCTGTTCCATCAATGCAACATACATAGCGATATCTAGGGTAAAAAAAGTAAGTATTTTTGTCACTCTATTTTCATAGAATTTGTTATGAAATATTGAGAGATTGTAACTGTAGATGCTTTCAATTTGTTGTAAGCTTTAAAACGATATGCTATTTATTAAAATCAGGCAAAAAATAACAATTTTATGCATATTTTAACCACTTATTTTACCGCGAGTTGTTTGTTTACATTTGTACGCGAAGGGATGACGTACGTAGAATTCAACAGCATTACTTTATTTACCGTTCTATATTCGCGATTTCTGAACTGCGCAAAAGACGTGTCCAAGGTCACTACGCAGCCTACCATTTTAGAATAGCCAATAAGATGTACAATTAACTATAATTGGAAATTAGCAGTATTCCTACTATAATTTGAATTATATAATTAAAATTTTTCATTTACAATACCCTTTCAGATTATTTTACAATTTTGGCAACAATGATCAGTTGTAGAACATATAATTAACCAAGTGGAGCAGTTTTAGTAAATTAAAATTCAACTGTTTTTTTATGGTATAGGAAGTTTGGAAGTGTATCCAAGGTGGGACACAAGGCCTGAACAAATTATTTTCATTGCTTAAGGATGACCAAATATTGGTGCCTCAATAAACCTCGTGTTCATATTAAAAGTTAATATATGTTTCATTTGATACTTTGTGCCAAATTCTCATTAATTAATATCATAGTAACTCTCAGATCTATGTTTTATCAGGTGAATATGAAGTGCCAAAAGAAACCTTTGTGATAGCAAATGCGTGGAGTATGCACATGGATCCTAAAGGATTCACAGAACCAGAGGCATTTAAACCTGAGCGTTGGCTGGATAGTGAGGGTAAATTCAACCCTCGAATTGGTCCATTTGTTCCATTCTCTATGGGCAAACGCGTCTGTGTTGGGGAGGCCCTGGCAAAAGTGGAGATTGTTCTGACAACTGCCTTGTTTTTGAGGAAGTACAAATTTGAGGCAGTTCCAGGGGAAGAGGTCAATACCAAGGGCAAAGGTCTGCTTGGTGGGTTGGTTCCCCATCCCTATAAAGTTCTCATCCATAAGAGATATTAATGTTCACATGGAAAATTGTCTGTGATCATTTTCTATACACTTGTTGACAAATTAAGCACAGTGGGCTTGTGCTTAGTAGATGCTGCAAAATGTAACTTTACATAGCTACTTCTAGTGTCTAGTTTATTGCAAGTTTTGAGGATTTTACTTAATATAATACCAGGGTTCCCATATCCTTGAAAATCCTTGGAAAAAATTGCTTCATTTTCAAGGCCTTGAAAGTCCTTGAATTTGGCCATAATTGAATAAAATCCTTGAAAAGTCCTTGGAAAAAATTGCTTCATTTTCAAGGCCTTGAAAGTCCTTGAATTTGGCCATAATTGAATAAAATCCTTGAAAAGTCCTTGAATTTGTTATAACCCAACTTCTGCATCTGCATCATCTGGTTTTATGTTAAAATCATGTGACAATAAAGAATTTTTCATGGGAGGAACGGATGGATAGAAGGGAGGGTAAAGGAGGCCGTGCCTTAAAATATATCCTTGAGTATTGTTGTTGTTGACCTTGAAAATCCTTGAAAAGACCTTGAATCCAGTTATCAAAATTCTGTGGGAACCCTGAATACAGTAATAACTTTCTACACTTATAACTGATGAGCAGTGTATCACCTGGGTAATATTTTATTTATTTTTTTGGGGAGGTGTAAGGGTTTTATAAGACAAAAGTATTAAACAGACTATTGTTGCATAAGCAGTCTTGTCCAGAATAATATAAAGTTGTATTAATGTGTGACTTCTTGTTAGCTGTTGACATTTTAGTTCTCAGAAAGATTTCTACTTCTGCCATGTTATTTTCAATGGAAAACTCACACTTGATACATTAAGTTCTAATTGTGTTAGAGTAAGTAATCTAAAATTCGCCACATATCTGAAATTCGCCCCATGTGGAAATATTAGTAAAAATAATGAATTGAGGTGAGATTTGTTGAATGTATAGTAAATCACGGCTTTTTGAACTGAAATATACCAAGTTTATGACAAAGCATAATTTTCTTCATAGAATTAAGTAAGGCTTTTAGAGGTGATGAATTTTAGATTTTTGGCGAATTTTAGATTTCTTACTCTATATTCTGAAAGTCAAGTTTGCACAGCAATTGTTTAGGTAATGAAATTGCTTTTACTTAAACTAAATTTGCTGTGTTAGAGCAAGTAACGTTTTGTGAGAAAATAAAAATGGATGTTTTGATTCATATTTTTGGATAGTCTATATTCTTGTTTTATTTTTGTATGTGCTTTGTATAACTGTTATTTGTATTGCACAAAAAGAAATAAAAATATAAAAAAAAAAATTTTTGGATAGTGAGGGTAAATTCTACACATGAATTGGTCCATTTGTTCCATTCCTTATGGCCAAGCGGGTCTGTGTTGGGGAAGTATTATTTTATTGTCTATATATTTTGTAATTTAATGACACTAAAGATTGTCCATCAATTATTAATAGTAGAACCTGTATCACTAGTACCTCCAGTAACACTAGATTTGTTTCAATGATCCACGATTTTTATACCTTCCAAAATACAATATTTTGTATGTGTTTTTTTTTAAACTTGTCCTTTAACTTTACTGTGACTGGTTCTTCTGTTTACTTCGACTGAATAACCTTAAATATGAAGAGTGTTATTTTCGTATAAAGTCAACCTCAGACAACCATCTGGTAATATTGAGGTGATACAGAATGGTGAATAAAGAAAACATGTTTTAAATTGTTATAATACATGTAGTGTGTGTTTATCAATTATTTTTTTATGCTGTTAAAGAATATATAATTATTATAGAGTTGTGTGTAATAGTATTATTTTTATGAATTTTTAATAGTACATTTATATCACAATCTTTAAAGTAATAGTTTACAAATAGTCAATATTACATTATTTGGTTTGATATTTTGTGGTTAATGTACATGATACGTTCATTGTTTACATCTGAGTTGTTCCAGAAATATACTTATAAATGTATATATTCAACTGAAAACAATACTGTTAATTTCCTAAATATTGCCTAGGTTTCACAAAATGGCTGTTGTAATAAGTAAGAACTTTTGATTTAAATTAAAACCAGGCAGAATATGCAATTTTTTCAACACCCAGGCCACCTTTTGGAAAAAATGCTGTTTATCCTTAATTATGGCATATTGTGAGCAAACAGATAAATATATCTGTAAAGTTATATGCTGTTTATATTTTTGCACATTGTTAGTGGATTTTAATTATGTCTGATACAGATTGTCAACTTTAAAGAAGAATGTTTGACATTTTTCTTGTCAGTACCCCATTGTGTGTCAACAGTGAAAGTTTTCAATAATGATTCCATCTTTGGATGTTTTTGGTGCAGTTGGAAACTAGGCAGAAGTCTAGATATGTCCACACTTTGGCCGATAACTGAGCCTTGAGGGCCCAGAGAGTCTACCAAGGCAGTGCGGTAGCCTTCAATAGTAGAAGATTGTTGGTTCAAATTCTGGTAAAGGTGCATGAAGAAGTCAGGGACATCTTTCACAGAAAGAGAGGTGAAGTCCACCTTGTTTTGGTTACACCATTTTTTGAAAAATGGACCATTTTGCCTGGTGGATGGCTTTTGTTGAAGGCCACTGAGGTTCATCAATTCTCTACCATTCTCTGTAGTGTTGTCTGTGGCTGTAAGAATCAACATATATTGGCACTGAAATTGGAAATGTTTCAGTGCTAGGAAGACGACTTTCAGTTCTAGTACATTGATGTAGAGTTTTGATTCTTGAGTAGTCCACAAGCTGCTGGCATTGTCTTGACCTAAGTAAGCGCCCCAGCCTTCTTTTGAGGCATCTGTAAAGAACAAGATGTTGTGGTCTTTTCGGTGGAGCTTTGATCATTTTAGGACATTTTGAGGATTGAGCCACCATTTCAGATGAGTCGACATGGACCAAGGAAGGGGCTAGTCCAGTGACTGAAGAATCTTCCAGTATTCCTTGAGATGCCATTGAAAGGGCCTCATGTGGAGGCTCCCTTCTGGAACCATCTTTTCTGTGGAGGCCAACAATCCAATTAAGGACATCAATAATCTGGATTAACTGGCATAGTTTGAGCCATCTATCTTCAGTGGGTCTCACAAGACCAGTATCCAGGTGTTGCTGGTATCCCATGAAGCAGAATACCTGCACAGAAGTAAGTTCCGACTTCTTTTTGTTTATGATCCATCCCAAACTGGTGATAAGGTTCACCATAGTTTGGGTATGTAATCATCCAGGTACTGGTGTAACCTGATGCCTCGAGCCATGGCCATTAGTTTGACTTTCTTTACTATCATCATAAAGACTTGATGGGCGGTTGCTAGGCTTCGCCTTCGCTTGTTAACTTGTTATGGGACCAGGAAGAGGCGACTGTAGTACCCCAGGGACTGTATGTGGTGTACTATCTCTATTGCATGTTTTCGGAGGAGGTGGAGGGCCTGATCTTTTAGGTGGTTCTGATAACCACTTATTGTACCAACCGGATAGCATCCGGTGGATACTATGGATTTCGCTTCGTTACGCCTACGCCGGCTCCGCAGTGTGTAGAGAGATTTCAACGAAAAAAATATTATATCTAGCCTTCTTAAATTTGCAGGTTATGTTCATAACCATAAAATCTGGCCTGGGAATATTTTTGGCCTCATTTTGAAAAACAAGATGGCCGCCACACGCGTTTTTTCGACTTTCAGCAAGGACTTTTGTTGGCCCGCTAGAGCAAACGGTATTATAGATAGAGATCTCAAATTCGCAGGATATGTTCCTCATTACAAAATCTTGATTGGGAATATTTTTGGCCTCATTTTGAAAAACAAGATGGTCGCCACGGGCATTTCTTTGTCAGTCATAAAAAGTGTTTATATCTCCTTTATTATTGGTCCTAGAGTTTTGGGATTGTAAACCAACCTATAGGAAATCATGGGCTGGGAATCTTTTGGTGTGTTCATATTTGACCGTAGACTCCTCCTTCAAGGTCGAGCGTTGATAGCCAAACTTAAAAGTGCTTATAACTTGCTTATTATTGGTCCTAGAGGTTTGGGATGGTAAACCAACATATAGGAAATCATGGGCTGGGAATCTTTTGGTGTGGTCATATTTGACCTTGGACCCCTCCTTCAAGGTCAAACAAGGAGAGCCAAACTTAAAAGTGCTTATAACTCACTTATTATTGGTCCTAGAGGTTTGGGATGGTAAACCAACCTATAGGAAATCATGGGCTGGGAATCTTTTGGTGTGGTCAGATTTGACCTGGGACCCCTCCTTCAAGGTCAATCAAGGATAGCCAAACTTAAAAGTGCTTATAACTCACTTATTTTTGGTCCTACAGGTTTGGGATGGCAAACCAACCTATAGGAAATCATGGGCTGGGAATCTTTTGGTGTGGTCTGATTTGACCTTCGACCTCTCCTTCAAGGTCGAACGAGGATAGCCAAACATAAAAGTGCTTATAACTCGCTTATAATTGGTCCTAGAGGTTTGGGATGGTAAACCAACATATAGGAAATCATGGACTGGGAATCTTTTGGTGTGGTCATATTTGACCTTGGACCCCTCTTCAAGGTCAAACAAGGATAGCCAAACTTAAAAGTGCTTATAAGTCGCTTATTATTTGTCGTACAGGTTTGGGATGGTAAACCAACATATAGGAAATCATGGGCTGGGAATCTTTTGATGTGGTCAGATTTGACCTTGGACCCCTCCTTCAAGGTCAAACGAGGATAGCCAAACTTAAAAGTGCCTATAACTCGCTTATTATTGGTTCTAGAGGTTTGGGATGGTAAACCAATCTATAGGAAATCATGGGCTGGGAATCTTTTGGTGTGTTCATATTTGACCTTCGACCTCTCCTTCAAGGTCAAACGATGGTTCACTGGCTTTGGTGAGTTGTCTTTTCGGTGGATACAAATTTGCATCGGTTCTCCGATGCATAGGTCTAGTTACTAATGGCTGTCTTATCAAATTTGGTTTCTTCCTGATTGGTAATAATGTGACAGACGAGCTGCTATGAGATTTGGGTTGTAAGGTTGTTAGTAGAATTGTTTTGGTTTGCCCCTAAACTGGTTTGAACCTCTGCCCTTATAACGAAAGGGCTGGTTATTGAGTGAGGAAGATTTTTTCAGAAAAATTTCTTCACCTTCTGTAACCAGAGAGGTTGGAGGGCATCAAAGCACTATTCTAATAGTATTTTTATAGCGCTTAATCTCCATCTGAAGACAGACTCTAGGCGCACCAAACCAAAAAAGCAGACAACTATAATCATGAGCCTGGGACATAGCAAGGGTCGGCGCCACAGAGGGAAACTGGGAAAAGGAGAAATTAGGGTGGATATGCTTGTGCAAAGAGATAGGTTTTGAGCTTCTTTCTGAATTAGTGAAGAGAGGTGGCTGAATGTACATCATCAGGCAAATCATTCCAAATCTTTGCAGCATCAAAAGCAAAGCTGAGGCCAAAATGCTTAGAGGACTTATATACTGAAGGGGCAAAGTGTGGCACCTCAAGGAACACACCATCAGCTTGGTTTTACGTGTGTTATAGACAGTGTGTCTAGGTTTAAGGAAAGGTGCAAAATATTTTGGATAGCCCCTATGTAAAAACTTGTACACCAGTAAGGCAGTCTTGAATATGAGACAGTGTTCAATAGGCAACCAATGGAGAGTCTTTCTAACAGGAGTGATGTGTGAATACTTTGAGGTGTTAGTTACAATTCTAGCCAGACTATTTTAAACACATTGCAGCTTATGAAGATCAAGAGCTGAGAGACTCCTAAATAAAGAATTACAGTAGTCCAGTCGACTCCCAACCAGAGCATTCGCAACCATGAGAGCAGCATGATGTGTCAGATAACCTCTAAGACACTTAAGATCCCTGATATGAGCAAAACATGATTTGCAGATAATCTGGACATGCCTCGAAAAGGAAAAATCACTGTCAACCATACACCAAGGTTCCTGACCGCCCAACAGGAGAGAGTAAGGTACCAAGAACATTAACTGGGATAGATTTGTTGAGTTTTTCACATTGTTTTGTGCCGAAAATGATAAATTCAGTTTTATCTGGGTTTTGCTTGAGCTTATTTGCAGATAACCACTTTTTGACATCATCCAAGCAACTTTTCAATTTGTCAATGGCATGAGCCACATTCTTATGTGTGAGATGGACATATAACTGCGTCTCGTCTGCGTAAAAGTGGAACCCCATGCCAGGATGATTTTGAATGACCAAATAAGAGCTTCTTCGTATCAGACAGGATAGAGCCAATCTTAACACATTGCAAATGATCAGACAGGTAGGACTTAAACCAGTTCAAAATGATACCACCAACACCAAACCAAGAACTCAAACAATCTAGGAGTGTGCCATGGTCAGTGGTATCAAATGCTGCCGACTGGTCAAACAGCACAACAGTGGTGGCCTCACCTCTGGTCAGAGCAAGTTGGATGTCACTTTCAATCGACAGCAGTGCTGTTTCGGTCGAGTGACCTAACTTATAAGCTGACTGACATTCTCAAGACCATTTGAACAGACATAATCATTTAATTGGGATGCAACCACTCACTCGACAAGTTTCAAGATAAAGCACAAACCTGACACAGGTCAGTAGTTCTTGAACTCATCAGGTGGTAGTGAGTTTTTTTAATCATTGGGGTTGCGACAGCTTTTTTGAAATCGGCAGGAACAACACCTTCAGACAGGGACATTTTATTGTGCTACAATAGCTTACCATGTGGGACTGAATGCTAACTCGAGAGGCCGCAGGATTCCAGCCAACGACCAAGAAAAATGGTCCTTTAGATTTGGTCGAGTATGTACCATAACAGTGCCGTTTGGTAATTCGTCCTTCTTCTCTCGTTGGCCGCCATATTGGAAAGCGTTTGAAACTCTTCTCAAGATTTTTACTGTTTTCTCAGAATATATGTATTGTTGGATGTTCATTTTTTACTACTTGCTTCTTTTTATTATATAGACATTTCTGACATACTTTGAATTTCACAGGATAAGTATTTCCTTAAATATTTGTGATTTGTGAGTTTCCCGTGTTTCGACTCGGATTTCTTTATTGCAGTAAAAATGTCTACCCACCAAAGATCATCTAAATGCTGTCACTTCTGTTTTCCATTCAATTCTCACAATTATTGCCCCACATGCAGGGAATCTGGCAAGGGAGACGACCCCTGTGTCACTAATCAGTCTCCATGCAATATCTGTGGTAGTTTCTCTGAGGAACAGGAAAACAAAATTAAACATGGACGTCGGTATATTAGAAAACAGAAGATATCGGATCCTAATACTAGCAAAGATGATCTTGACCTACTGGGTGACGATGGGCATGCGTTTTCTGCCTCTCAAGCAGACCTTGAGGGAGCTGCTGAAAATTTCTTTACCTCCCCGTCCCCAACCCGTACGTTTTGAATCTCTATCATTAAAGACTCCACAAACTGTCCCACCCACCCCAAGTATTGCATTGCAGAACAAATAGAGAGTAGACTAGAAAAATCCCTGGGTACTTTTTTGAATGTCCAACTTCAACAACAAATGGGGGTGTTTCAGGTGTCCATGCTGGAGGCAATGAAGTCTCTCACAGACGAAATCCACTCCATGAAAAAAGCCTTCAAGTCGGATATAGTTTAGACATCCGACTCTGAACCTAAAGATGGACCCAGTAAACCGCCCTACCCTATTCCGACTCGGACTTCTATTCCAACCACTTGGGCATCCGACCACTCAGATGCTCAGCCAATGGACACTGAACATTATGGGCCTCCTCAGGCTACTCAAAGTGTCCAGTCCGAGCATCTTTCCAGGCACTCAGATGTTGAATCTGACCACTCGGATCATCATTCCGAGTCGGAACAACCAAAAAGGGTGTGTTCAAAAGCCAAAAAACATTCTGACAAAAGGAAGCACAAGGTACGGGCAAAATATTATTCTCAGGCGTCTTCTTCAGAGGAAGATGAGTCCTCTGCTACAATTAAAAAGTCTACAAAATCTCAACACAAGGCTCCTTCCAAGCCTGAACATCAGGACAGCACAGATCCAGTCTTCTACAGGGAGGTGGACATGTCTGGCCTCCCTTCACAATATGCTGAGGAAGTGAAAACTTTCAGGCAAATTCTGGGTCTCCCTTACCTAGGTCCTCAACCACTGTGCTAGGCCTGGACAACAAGAAAGACCAACAGGAGCTTAGATCAAGAGGCCCTTCTGCTATGCTCCCTCTAAACCCCATTCTCAAAGATGCTTTTGAGAAGTTTGAACAAGATTTCTTTGCCTCTAATTTACCTGAGGGTAAATACATTAAACCCCCGGCTTCAACAGCCAAATACTACAAGGTGGGACAACCTTGTTTGAAGATAAACTTCAAGAACTTAATACAGATTTTGCCAAAATCTATATCTCCCCAAAGCCCTCTGGGGCCCCAGTGGGCAAGGTTCCCCTACAAGTTCTTAAGGAACTTGAACATCAAGCTAGGCAGAATCTTTCTACCATCAATTTTACAGCTACTTTCGCTAGGACTGCCTCCTCCTGTAACACTGTTATGGAGAAGTGCCAGCACAGTCTCAAGGCTACCTTCAAAGGGGTCAAGAACCAAATTCAAAAGGGTGCCGATCCCGAAAGAGCTGCCAGTCGTGGTTATGAAAACGCCTGTGATTATTTTGAAATCAGGAATAAGAGAATTCTTATTCAACAGAGAGCCTTAGCCTGCTTCAGCAAATCTGTGGCCCACATACTCCAGAGGGAGGTATATACTATGGGCAACACTGGCCTTCTGAGACGAGAGACCCTTCTTCAATCACATCTAGGGGACTCGAGACGTCAAGAACTGAGGAACTCGCCTTTCTGGCCTTCTCCTATTTTCAAGTCTCAATTAGTGAAGGATGGAGAAGACTTCCTCCTTAAAAAAGGCACCTCTAAAGACCCTATCAAAACAAGCCCTTTCATGGTCCCCACCACAACAAGAAAAGAGGCTCCTACAGGAAACGCCCCTATGGGGGCAATTCTTCTCAAAGAAGTAACCAATCGTTTTCCTCAGGTAGGGGGAAACTGAGTTTCAGAGGCTCCAGGGGTCATTTTCGACCCCACCCAAGGGGACGAGGGTGTGGAAACCCCTCTTTCCAACGACTCCTTTCAAGCCTCCCTCAGTCCACCAGTAGGAGGTCGCCTCCTTTCTTTCAGAAGAGACTGGCTCCCAAACAAATGTTCAGACAATGTGTTAAACATTATCACTAATGGTTACATTCTTCCATTCATCTCAAAACCAAATTTAGCCAGAGCCCCACAGATTCGATCAGGTTACAAGGCCCTTCAAAAAGAATTAGCACTGACCTCTTGTATCCAGTCTCTTCTGTCGAAGAATGCAATAGAAAGGGTTGGAAAATGTAAAATCTCGCGGGTTTTACAGTCGCCTGTTTCTTGTACCCAAGCCTCACCAACGGTGGAGGCCAGTGATAGACCTAAGCAGGCTCAACACCTTCCTACTTGTAGGAAGGTTCAAAATGGAAACACCAGAGTCCATCAGGGCCTCTCTGATTCCAGGGGAATGAGTGTCGTCGATTGACCTGTCAGATGCCTACGTTCACATCCCCATCCACCCAAACTCAAGGAATTACATAAGGTTTTGCCACAGGTCACAAGTGTTTCAGTTTACCTCCCTTCCCTTCGGACTAGCTACAGCCCCCCAGGTCTTTACAATGATTGCAAAAGAGGTGAAGCTGATGGCCCTGTCAAAGGGAATCAGACTTCATCAGTACCGGGATGACTGGCTGATCAGGGCCCAGTCTCAGGAAGAAGCACAAATAAACACTCAGACAGTGGTGGACCTGACTCAGTCCTTAGGGTGGATAATAAATCAGGAGAAGTCCAAACTAAAACCTACTCAAGTGTTTTCGTTTGTGGGCTACGAAAACCATCTAGATTCAGCCCTTGTTAAACCCACTCAAGATAGATGGCTCAAACTTCAGGATTTGATCCTACAACTCAAGTCTAAACATGATTTGATTGCAAGATGTTTGATGTCGCTAATTGGGTTGCTTGCCTCAACGGAGAAAACGGTCCTGGAGGGACGCCTTCACATGAGGCCCTTTCAGTTTCAGGTCTGTGGTCAGACAGGGAAAAAAGGCTACACATAAATGTTCTAGAGCTGAAGGTGGTCTCTCTGGTCCTTCAAAGGTTCAAGGACCAGTGTCAAAACCAAACAGTGTTGGTTTCTACAGACAACTCAACAGTGGTAGCCTACATAAACAAGAAGGAACCCACTCGGCGGAGATGTGCGCTCTCCTGTGGAAGATCATGACCTGGTGCCATCATTACCAGATAACATTAAAAGCCAGACACATTCCAGGGTCTCTGAATGTGATGGCTGACCTTCTGTCCAGGTCGAACCAAGTTCAGTCAACAGAATGGTCACTGCATCCGCAGGTGTTCAAACAGATCTGTCTCAGGTGGTTCACTCCTCATGTAGATCTTTTTGCCACACGCCTGAATCACAAAGTGCCACTATACGTGTCTCCAGTCCCAGACCCAAGTGCTTGGGACATAGATGCTCTAAACAAAAACTGGTCGGGTCTCACTGCATATGCTTACCGTCCCACAGCTCTCGTTCACGAGGTGATCCAAACCCAGGCAATCCAATTGCCTGATCATCGTAATAGCCCCAGGCTGGCCAGGGATGCCCTGGTTTTGGGACCTAGTGCAACTCTCAACAGAGATCCCACTTCAACTTCCAGTGTCAACAACTCTTCTAAAAATAGTCCCACAATTATGTGTTCCACAACAATCCACAGCATCTCAAACTCCACGCCTGGTGTCTAGGAGTGGACAGCTCCAAGAACAATGCTTCTCTGTGGAGGTGGCTGAGAGAATTGCTGCCCCTCTGCAAAGTGGGCCCTATTTGAGAGATGGTGCAGAGATTTCTCCACTCCCTCAGGAAAGCAAGTCTCAGACTTCTTTATGTACCTGTACCAAGATCTAAACAGGCGCCCTTGGACCATTGATGATTATAGGATGGCCATTGTTGACACCCTGGGCCCAACAGGGCTCCATATCTCAGAGTTCAGACCTTAACAGATTATCTTAGGTTTTCACAGGGATCGTCTCAAAAGTTCCAGGAATCTTCCTAAGTGGAACCTTTCTGTTCTCAATGAGCTCACAAAAGCACCCTTTGAGCCTATGAAAGACACAGACCTCAAACATCTTACTCTCAAAACTGCTTTCTTGCTAGCTTTGGCCACCGGCAAACGCCCCATCGAAATCCATGCCTGGGTTGCAAACAAAGTATCTAATCTAGGCCAATGGGAAAAGGTTGCCTTGTTCCCCTCCTCAGATTTCATAGCCAAAAACCAACTAGTAAGAGAAGGTTCTCAAAGTGTGTCTCCGGTGACTATTCCTGCTCTGACTACCATTGTAGATAGATAATTCAAGGAAGACAGGACCTTATGTCCGGTACGGTCCCTGAGGTACTATTTGGATCGAACCAAGACCTAAGAGGGTCTCGATCCCTTCTTTTCATCTCCTTTAAGAAAGGACATACCTCAGACATCAGACCTGCTACACTCTCTTCCAGGTTAAAAAAACTATCCTACTTTGTTATAAACTAGCAGATCAACAAGCCTTGGACATGGTCCAAGTCAAAGTACATGACATTAGGGCCTTCGCGGCCTCTAAGGCCTTTTACGGTGGGCTATCGGTGGACCAAATCATGCAAGCGTGTCACTGGAAAGCTCACAACACATTTACAAATTTTTACCTAAAAGACCTTACTTGGTCAGACAACGACAACAATATGTATCTGGGACCAGTAGTAGCGTCACAACAAGTCCTAGACCCTTCCCCTCAGCATACTCATCTTCGAGAAGAAAAGAAGGAGGGGGCACACCCACTGCAGCCAAGTCTTCAGGAGTCTATCCCAGGGTCTAGGTATTAGTTACCTCTCCAGATGTGTACGGTAAGGTCTCTTATGTTTTTAACTGTATAATGTATTTAGTGTTTATCAGTGTACCATAATCTCATATTTAGGGTGGCAAAATTGATGAGATTCAAGCCTAGGGGTGTATTATAGCAGTGATGTCCTTAGGGGCTACTATCTTGAGTGAGCATGGCTGCACTCTCTTCTCTCAAAACCTGTACTGTCATTCATTAAATTTTGGTTTTTGGCTACTTACAGACCCGACTTTAGGTTGAATTCAGCATTCAGTCCCACATGGTAAGCTATTGTAGCACAATAAAATTGAAAATTTTAATTACTTAAATGTAGCTTTTATAAGCTACAAGCTTACCATGTGGGACTGAAGAAAGTCCTACCCTGCCTCCCCACTGTATTCCAGCTGAGGGGCTACGGGCTAAATTTACCATGAGAGAAGAAGGACGAATTACCAAACGACACTGCCATGGTACAAACTAAACCACAGAGATGGCCAAATCCAAACGTCCATTTTACTTGGTCGTTGGCTGGAGTTCTGCGGCCTCCCGAGTTAGCATTCCGTCCCACATGGTAAGCTTGTAGCTTATAAAAGCTACATTTAAGTAATTAAGTATCTCACGAGGGAAGCTTGTTTGCATATGGGAGGAATTCTCGCAGAAGGGTCCGCTGTATCCGCCGTTTGCCTACCTATAGTGTCTTTACTAGTGGATGGAATTTCTTCAAAATTGGCACATATATTTAGCAGCCCTGGGAAAATTTTCTGAATTTGGTGCCATGACATTTCAACCAATCAGAGAAGTCACATGACCAAAAACAGGATTTTGCTTGTCCAGATGATAACTTAAGAAGCGTTTAAAATATTCGCCTCAAATTTGATGTATGGATGCATGGTATAAAGATCTGCAAATGATTAGATTTTGGTAGACTTCCATTAAAAAATTAAGCATTAAAATTTTTATTAACGAGGAAATACAAATCCCTTAATAACTTCTAAACCGTGCAAGATAGAGCGATTTCGATGAAATTTTTGACCCACAGGATATCTCTGCTAAGTACTCTGCTCAATTCCAAAAAAATTTTCTCTCTCCAAAAATGGCAGCCGTTTTGAATTTTGTAATTTTGGACAAAAATGGTAAATGGTAAAATTGCTTCTACCTCCTAAACTGTGAGATAGAGCGATTTCGGCAAAATTTTTGGCCCACAGGGTACATATGCAAGATACTCTGTTCAGTTCTCACAAATTTTTCCTCTTTCCAAAAATGGTGGCCATTTTGAATTTTCGAATTTTTGACAAAAATGGTAAAACTTAAAATTGCTTGCATCTCCTAAACCGTGCGAGATAGAGTGATTTCGGCGAAATTTTTTACCCATAGGGTATATATGCAAGATGCAAGATACTCTGCTCAATTTTCAAAAATTTTTCCTCTTTCCAAAAATGGCGGCCATTTTCAATTTTCGAATTTTTGACAAAAATGGAGAAACTTCAAATTGCTTGTATCTCCTAAATCATGCGGTATAAAATGATTTCGGCAAAAGTTTCGATCCACAGGGTATCTAAGCAAGATAATCTGCCCAATTTTCAAAAATTTTTCCTCTTTTCAAAAATGTCAGCCATCTGAAATTTTCAAATGTTTGCCAAAAAACTTAAAATTGCTTGTGTCTCCTAAACCATTTTAAATTTTCCAATTTTTTTTCCATATAATTTTAGATTGACAGGGTATCTAGGCAAGATCTTCTTTCTATTATAAGCAGCCAACACCATCTTTCTTTTGGGACGCTTTGTTGTTGCCATGCAAAAACAGTCGCTTTGCTTCGCTAGCGATCCTCTAGTTAAAATTTTCAAATTAACAAGTTTGGTGATAGAGGGCAGAAGAATGTTTAAACACTCCTTGACCAGAAAGGAAGGCCACGGATCCAACAAACAAGATTTTGTTGGTGATTTCATTATTGCCTTATGAATTTCTACATCAGAGACTGTCCTAGAGGAGTCAAATGTAGGTATGTCAGGAGGAGCAGGTAATCTGAAAGAGTCGGTGCTTGAAAACGAATCCCTAATCTTGGTAATTTTGTCTGAGAAAAAGGTCATAAAACGGTTAGCGAGATATTTATGGGACTCATGAGAAGGGAGTACACTTTCAGGAAGAACGTAAGACCTGCCATAATTTCTTTGAATCCTGAGCATTTTCACTGACAAGATTTCTCAAGTAATTGGATTTATCCTTGTTTACCAATGCTTGCGCAATCTAGCTCGATTTTGAGGTGATTTATCCTTGCGACATATCCGTTCGAACTGGGGTCTGACCGCCTTTGCCAGCAAGTAAGAATCTGAGAGCCATTTAGCAGGACCTTTGATGAAAGTGCGAGACACCTTAGGAGCGTGTTTGTCTAGCAGATCAATTAGGTCATTTGTATATTGCTCATAAAGAACACGAGCAGTATTACCCGGGCATTTAACAAAGGAACTATTGGCCAGATCTTCAAACTGTCCATTTTTATCTTATGATACCTCCAAAAGGTAACATTTTTTTTGGTAAGGGTTACATAGTTGTTGTCTCCGACTTGGGTCCAAGTAAGGGCAAGCATTTATAAGTTCTGCATCCCACCTTATTAGGATATGGCTAGCCCTAAGGTCCAGGTTCTTCAGGAGCATGTGTTCCATAGCCTTACTATCGCAAACTAGGGTCCTTTTTTATGTCTGGATTTGTTTCTAGAAGTATTCAACATGGGCTTCTATGGCAGACTCTTAGATTTTTAGGACCTTGTGGCAGTCCGACCTTTATATATCTGTTCTTTGGCTGACCTGGACCTGTTTGGGGTGCCCACTTCGGTAAAACTTCCTGTTAACTTCCTGAGATTTCTCCCCAAAAGGAGGATTGATGGTGGTGGGTTTTTAGGGGTGGTTTAACAAACTTTCCTTTAGAAAGGTTGGTTTCCATGAAGTCTTTATCATATTTCTCAACTGTATTGAGGTGGACCTTGTTCATAGGGAGAAAGCATGAGGGGCCCTTAGGGCAGCATTCTTCCTCAAGGGAGGCTTGAGATAGTCCGAAACCCCTGGTTTCTAATACAGGAATATCTCCCCTTGGATCAGGAAGTTTAAGGACATGCCTTATGAGGTCCATGTCCTGAGCATATTGAGATGATATCACGTACTTGCTCAGGTCTTCTTCCTGCCTGCCAGGACCCAGGGAGGCCTGATGATGCTGTTTACTTGATTAGTGGCTTCCTTGTGTGGACACCGAGTCATAGCTGGAGGACCATGCTGTCACTTTCCACCCCGCTGATGTATTTTGTCATGATCATGGTCCCTGGACCTCTCTCTGTGGGGAGGTTTTTGTGGATGAGGTATTTTCTTTCTTCTGGGTCTTTCCACATCCATTTCACCTTCTTCTTCTGAAGAAGAAGAGCTTGATCTATCTTGGTGTCTGGGTGGCAAGATAGGTCCTGATATACTCGCACTATGGTCTGGATTTTTGTGATGGCTAGGAGGCAGGGCAGGGCCTGTTGCTCCTGCATCCTGATCCAGATTCTTTTGATGACTGTGAGGCAGGGCAGGGCCTGTTACTCCCGGTCTCTTTGGGTATTTAAGGGCCTTAAGATTAAAGCCACGGACTTCAAATTTTCCACAAAGATTACATATACAAGTTATATCCAGTACACTTTGAGACTTGTCAAAATAACTATTTCGAAATTACAGCACAAAATATGTGAAAAATGGAGAAAAAAATCCCCAAGTAGGTCTTTCATAGTGCAAGAAATGTAGGGAAATTAAAAAAGGAAGAAAACTTCACTGAATCTTTCTAAATGGTAAAAACTTCATAGAAAAACTACAGTAATCTGTAATTCAGGGTAAAATAAAGACGTTTCTTTTGTAATGAAATGCATACACAGTTGCATATTTTGGATTTCTTGCTCTTTGAATCATTATGTGTCTTTCCATGTCCCAATTTCAATGCAGACCTATTTAAGTCCCTTAAATTTTCAACGAACAACAGATGAATATGTTTCAGTTGTTCAAGTGTAAAAGCCTTATAAGAGAGCATAATGGAAGTGTAAACAATCAGTTTAGAATTGACAAATTTTTATATTGGAAACCTTTATTCATGTTTACATGATACAAATGAAAGCTCACATTCAATATTCATCACATTCCAACCCAAAATGACTTACACATTTTGAAACCCAAAACGACTAAATTTCTAAAATGTTTGGGTTCATCTTTAATGTGTTCATCTTTAAGTTATGTTCCCATAAAGTTTGTTTTCCAGTTAGAAATGTGTCCGGCTTATGCAAACCGTAAGTGTTCTTTATGTCTATCCTAATCACAAAATCCCTAAATGCATTGAAAGTTTTGATGAAAAACACATGTCCAACAAGCTTTTGATTATTTTAACAATAATGATCAACTGAGGACAAAATAATTCATCCACACACCCTTGATTCCTTGGACCCCTGCTGTCTGGGGATTTATAAAAGTCCCTTGGAAATTTACTTGCAAATGTTGATATTGCTCTGACAACTGAGGGTGTTCTAGAGGGAGAGGTCTACAATGGGAGGAAAGAGTTTCTGAAGAAATCTTGGTCTAGGTTGTGGTTCACTTGTATCAGGTAATAAACATCTTTGTATATCGATGCTAGGTCACAGCATTTTTAGTACTTGGTGTAAATTTATATTTGGAAATACTGACTTTAAAAATATTAATCTAAAAATGGAGATAAAAAAGCATTTAAATTTCAACAAAGGAGTTTATAATCCAGTCTTACCTGCAAAACAGACACTTAACTTTGAGAAAATGTTAAGCACTATAACTTCTATTCTGGATTGAATCTAAATAATTCATAAATGAAGAATTCAATTCACAGTGTTTGGCAGTTAATCTTCCTATACCAGAGGCTGTCCCCTCTGCTGGTGGGTTGATCACTCTATTCAAAAAATATAAATATATATATATATGCTGAAGAAATGAACTATTATTATTTTTATCATTATTAAGTGTACTGGTTTATGTACCAAGGTACTCGGTGGGTATTATGCCTAGAGGACTAAAACTTAATTTACACAAAAAAGTAGCTAACAACTTATTTATTGAAAACCTCAATTTCTATTAGGGTTAGTCTTAATTCATTTATTGTTCGAATACTCTATTTCAGTTGATTAATTTGACAACAGGGGGCTCAGTTTTCTGATATTCAAGCACTACTTTGTTTAATTTCTGATTGAATAATTAGGTAACTGAGATAAATTATGATTTGTATCTACTTTTGAAAACTCTTTTTAAGTTGATATTGCAAAGGCAAACTTAGAATTATAAGTTGGGCTATAGGCCATTTCGAGATGGGCCAATCCTTAAGTAGGCCTCATCCAACATCAAGATAATATGTGTATGACAAAACAAATTTTATAAAACTAGGCTAAAGGGGAAATGTCGAATTAAAAACGTATATAATTGGACCTTCCCACCTTGATATAACTCGTACTTGATCTGTATACTGTAACAAAAATAAGCCTTTTTCATTTTATGTCTCCCTTAATGCATGTATTATGAGTATGCACATTGTGGAGGAGTCTTCATGAAAAACCTTCACAGTTGCTCCCTATTAATGTACATTGTAAGTTATATTCTCCCATATTTGGTTGGCACAAATGTATATGTATTTTGAATTTTTTTAGAAGTCTATAATTTTAAATTTATTTACAATCTGTAAAAGTAAAACATCATTTTATGCATGCAGAACAGATGAAAGTATAGGTTTAATACTATTTTAGAATGAAGAGCAACCATTTAAATATTTGTCAAAAGATCAAAATTATCATAGCAGGAACATAGGAGACTAAATAATGCAAATTGTTTCATAATATCATTGTGGCATACCAAAATTAATCGATCAACATATGTGGCATGAGATAGCCTAGACTTTCACCAAGCCCTTTTGTCTTTTGTATAATATATGGGTACTGTATGTCTTGGGGAGAAACAACCAGCCCTGTTTTTTCAGAGACTATCCCCCCACACTCCAGATTGCTTGTGGTATAATGAACTCCTGTAAGTTTCCAATTTAAATTTAACTGTTCTGGTTACTGATGGATACAAATACAAAGACTTGGAGCAAGTCTAGAGATAGCCCAGTTGAATAAAAAATACTCAATGCACAAGATGTTGATATAAAAATCTTAAGACTTCTTTAATGTTTTTCTCTCATTTTCATATTTGAATGAATTTTATTTTTTTGATATAGAAGTCAATTAAATTAAGATTACTGACCTTGTCTCTCATTTAGATTTTATTGACTTGTATAGTAATTAATATCAGTGAAAAACATAACAGATAAAGTATTTTTGAAATTTTAGTTTTGACACAAGTGATTGATATTGATAAATATTGATACATTTAACTTTAGAGATAAAATTTAAACTGCTCTATTTGAATAAAAACCACTCTGTCTGGTTCTTTTAGGATAAAATAAATTTATGTTAGTTACATTTATGTCTATAGCTATAAAGGCATCTATTCTGATAAAGCCACATCTGTACAAGTTGGAATAATTATAACAATGATCACGGCAATAATATTAATATACATATATTGTGTGTATCCTATAAAAGTTTTCCTTTTGTGACTGTCACCCAGCAAGGGGGTTTTGATATTTAAAGCATCTTGTAGATTAATATGTGAGTTAATAGCTGGCCCAGGTTTTTTTTTCCAAAATTGGTTTATTTCTGTACAATTCCAGAACAAATGCTCTAGTGATCTAATCTAATCTAATGTGGACTTTTATAGCGCTTAATCTCCATCACTGATGGACTCTAAGGCGCAACTGAACATAAAGCAAGGCGGTTGACATTAATCCAAGGACATAGTGATTCATATGCAAGGCCTCAGAAATAACACTTATCTTTCTTAATTTGACACATATTGAAGAATTTATTTGTTGTTTGAATTGGCTACACTCTTTTATATTGGAAACTCCACATCTTACTTTGACTGGTACACTGAAACTTTATGATAAAATTTTCAGACCGTTGTTTCAAATCAGTGTCAATCTGGAGGTTCTCAGATCAATTTTTGCAACATTTTTAGGTATTTTTTCAGCATCAAAAAGTTTTAAATGTTGAAACATGTACGGCTGTATGCTTTTCTGACCCCAAATTAAATTCTAAAAATTGTTTTCATAAAATCTTGAGTAGGTGAAGGTAGACCTTTCATAACTAACAGGTTTTGGATTCAAAAGAACATTTTCTATTTGTGTGTGTTTTGAAATTTATTTCATATTAGTCATTGGTTCAATTCTTGTACTGAACTCAATACCAAGTAGTTTGAATCTGTATGACCAAGTAAGATCAAGATCTTTACACAATGTTAATGTTGATAATTTTGTTTCCCCTATCATGATGTTTATAGTTTTGCCATAATTATCTCCCGCCTGCAGGCAAAGGCCGTTGTCGGGAGATTATAAAACGCCTTCCATATGTGCATCCGTCTGTCCGTACATCCATTCATCATGTTTTTACATAAACCTTAATATCTCATTCATTTATAAAGATATCTTCACCAAATTTGCAGGGAATGTTTATGGCTATGAAACCCTGTCTGTGTACAATTTTGGCCTCATTTTGAAAAACATAATGGTCGCCATAGCTAGTTGTTTGAAAATCATAAAGGTGCTCTAAATCTTGAAATATTCCAGCTAGCTTCAGCAAATTTGCACAAAAGCTATATGGTTAAAAAAGGCTAGCCTGATAGTAATTTTGCCTAGTTCAAAAAACAAAATGGCCGCCATATCACATGTTCAGTGTCAAATGGGGTTATCCTATTAAAAAGGCCTTATATCTCCCCTAATATTGCTCCTAGAGTTTTGGAATATGAAAACAACTTGTAGAAAGTCATGGCCAGGGAATCTTTTCTAGGTGTTAAATTTGACCTATGACCTCTGCTTCAAGGTTAATTGGGGTCATCACACTAAAACACCTTCCATAATGAGTAAAATCAGTGATAACTTGAAAACTATTGCATATACAAAATTTTGTATAAATATGTTATACAGCTACTTTTGGGTCAGCTATAACATAGTAACATTTCAGATCTGTAGCTCATTGCATAGCTGAATAATAGCTACTTTGAGATTATCAATCTAGAGTAAATCAGTTGTAACTTGAAAACTATTGCATTTAGAGTATTTTGTTAAAATATTTTATAAACCTAATTTTTGGTGGGTTATAACATAGTAAAATTGCAGACCTGTAGCTCATAACATAGCTGAGCAATAACTATTTTCAGATTCTCATTGTTGAGTAAATCAGTTATAACTTGAAAACTATTGCATTTAGAGCATTTTGTTGAAATACATTATTCAGCTACTTTTTCCATAGATACAACATGGTGTGTAACTTGGGTGTCTATCCCAATAGCTAAGTCAGTAATAGTTACTTTCTGACTTTTCAGTACCTTCCATGATGAGTAAAATCAGTGATAATTTGAAAAACTATTGCATATACAGAATTTTGTATAAATATGTTATTCAGCTACTTTTCAGCTACAACATAGTAAAATTTCAGATCTGTAGCTCATTGCATAGCTGAGTAATAGCTACTTTGAGATTTTCACTCTAGAGTAAATCAGTTGTAACGTGAAAACTATTGCATTTAGAGTATTTTGTTTAAATATGTTATTCACCTAATGTTTGGTTGTCTAAAACATAGTAAAATTGCAAACCTGTAGCTCATCACATAGCTGAGCAATAGCTATTTTCAGATTCTCACTGTTGAGTAAATAATTCGTAACTTGAAAACTATTGCATTTAGAGCATTTTGTTAAAATATGTTATTTAGCTACTTGTCCATAGCTGCAACATGGTCAGTAACTTAGGTGTCTATTCCCACAGCTAAGTGAGTAATAGCTACTCTCTGGCTTTTCAGTAGCTTTCATAATGAGTAAAATCAGTGATAACTTGAAAACTATGCATATACAGAATTTTGTATAAATATGTTATTCAGCTACTTTTGGGTCAGCTATAACATAGTAAACTTTCAGACCTGTAGCTTATTATATAGCTGAGTAATAGCTACTTTGAGGTTATCAGTACCTTCCATGAGTAAATCAGTTGTAACTTGAAAACTATTGCATTTAGAGTATTTTGTTGAAATTTGTTATTCGCCTAGTTTTTTGTCAGCTATGACATAGTAAAATTGCAGACCTGTAGTCCATTGCACAGCAGAGCAATAGCTACTTTGAGGGTCTCATTATTGAGTAAATCTGTTGTAACTTGAAAACTATTGCATTTAGAGTATTTTGTGTAAATATATTATTCACCTACTTTTGGGTCAGCTATAACATAGTGAAACTGTAGACCTGTAGCCCATGGCATAGCAGAGTAATAGCTACTTTGATGTTCCAACTGTTTGAGTAAATCAGTTGTAACTTCAAAACTATTGCATATAGAGTGTTTTCTTTAAATATGTTATTCACTTACTTTTCAGTCACCTATAACATAGTGAAATTGCAGACCTGTAGCTCATTGCATAGCAGAGCAATAGTTACATTCAGGTTCTCACTGTTGAGTAAATCGGTTGAAACTTGATAACTATTGCATTTAGAGTATTTTCTTTAAATGTGTTATTAACCTACTTTTGGGTCAGCTATACAATAGCAAAATTGCAGCATTTACTCATTTACATCATTTTTATGTCCACCCCACTGGGGGGTGGACATAATATTTTTGCTTTTTCCAGCGTCCGCCGTCCGGCTGCTTGGTTTCTGCTCATTTGAAGGAAAAGTATTTATCCTATCTTTACCAAATTTGGTATGGGTGTTTATTGGGTTAATAGC
The DNA here is from genome assembly GCA_964017235.1 of Sabellastarte sp. h YS-2021. Taxonomy (NCBI): domain Eukaryota; kingdom Metazoa; phylum Annelida; class Polychaeta; order Sabellida; family Sabellidae; genus Sabellastarte; species Sabellastarte sp. h YS-2021. Next base: position 76,446,576 of record OZ024931.1, read on the forward strand.
TTGCATGGGATTGCTTTTGGTGAAGATAGGTCTATAGCTAACTAAGTAATAGCTACTTAGCTACTTTTGTGTACTTCTTTTGTTTCCGGGCATTTTAAGGAAAAATATTTGACATATCTTTACCAAATTTAGTATGAGCATTACTTAGGTCGATAGCTTGCTTGGGATTGGTTTTATTGATAATAGCTATATAACTGACTGAGTAATAGCTACTTTGCCAAAAATGGAAAACACAAATTTGCTTCTATCTCCTTAACCGTGTGAGATAGAGCGATTTCGTCGAAATTTTCGACCCACAGGGTATCTGAGAAATATACTCTTGGCAATTTTCAAAAAGTTTTCCCCTCCCCAAAAATGGCGGCCATTTTGAATTTTCAAATTTTGGCCAAAAATGGCAAAACACAAATTTGCTTCTATCTCCTTAACCGTGTAAGATAGAGTGATTTCGTCAAAATTTTCGACCCAACCAATGCAAAAAGGCATGAAGCTGAAATAATTTAGTGATAATAGCTATATAACTGACTGAGTAATAGCTACTTTGCCAAAAATGGAAAACACAAATTTGCTTCTATCTCCTTAATCGTGCGAGATAGAGCGATTTCGTCGAAATTTTCGACCCACAAGGTATCTGAAAAATATACTCTTGGCAATTTTCAAAAGATTTTCCTCTTCCCAAAAATGGCGGCCATTTTGAATTTTCTAATTTTTGCCAAAAATGGCAAAACACAAATTTGCTTCTATCTCCTTAACCGTGCGAAATAGTGCGATTTCGTCGAAATTTTCGACCCAAAGGGTATCTGAGCAATCTACTCTTGGCAATTCAATTTTCAAAAAAAATTTGCCCTCCCCAAAAATGGCGGCCATTTTGTATTTTCGAATTTTTGCCAAAAAAATGGAAAAACACAAATTTGCTACTATCTCCTTAACCGTGCGAGATAGAGCGATTTCGTCGAAATTTTCGACCCACAGGGTATCTGAGAAATGTACTTTTGGCAATTTTTAAAAGATTTCCCCTCCCCAAAAATGGCGGCCTTTTTGAGTTTTTGCCAAAAGTGGCAAAACACAAATTTGCTTCTATCTCCTTAACTGTGCGAGAAATTTTTGACCCACAGGGTATCTGAGAAATGTACTCTTGGCAATTTTCAAAATATTTTCCCCTCCCCAAAACTGGCAGCCATTTTGAATTTTCAAATTTTGGCAAAAAAATGGCAAAATACAAATTTGCTTCTATCACCTTAACCGTGCGAGAAAGAGCGATTTCGTCAAAATTTTCGACTCACAGGGTATCTGAGCAATGTACTCTTGCCAATTTTCAAAAAAATTTCCCCTCCCCAAAAATGGCAGCCATTTTGTATTTTCGAATTTTTGCCAAAAAATGGAAAAACATAATTTTGCTACTATCTCCTTAACCGTGTGAGATAGAGCGATTTCGTCGAAATTTTCGACCCAAAGGGTATCTGAGAAATGTACTCTTGGCAATTTTCAAAAAAAATTTCCTCTTCCCAAAAATGGCGGCCATTTTGAATTTTCGAATTTTTGCCAAAAATGCAAAACACAAATTTGCTTCTATCTCCTTAGCCGTGCGAGATAGAGTGATTTCGTCGAAATTTTCGACCCACAGGGTATCTGAGAAATGTACTCTTGGCAATTTTCAAAAAAATTTTCCCTCCCCAAAAATGGCGACCATTTTATATTTTCGAATTTTTGCCAAAAAATGGAAAAACACAAATTTGCTACTATCTCCTTAACCGTGCAAGATACAAAGATTTCGTCGAAATTTTTGACCCAACCAATGCAAAAAGGCATGAAACTGAAATAGTTTACATGTATACTAATAAATATTTAAGCATCATTGATATATTTTACAAATGAAACAGGGGCCGGATTCACGAAAGGTCTCAAATCTCAGCTGAGATTTTGCTCAAATCTAAGATTTTAGTCTCAGCTGAGATTCTGCTCAAGTTGAGATTCACGAAAGGAATTTCAGCTGAGACCAAAATCTCAGCCAAGTTTTGAGTCTGGACCAATCAAAACTGATGTAACATTTTGTTGAGATTAGTGGAAAGTATACAGATTTATGTTTTACCACCCTACCATATATACTCACATTCTAGAATATTTGGAATCAAGCAAAACATTCTCTTTTTACTATAATTTGTACTGACATTCAAAAGAACTGATTATAACAGCAAAACAAGTCACTCATGTAAATTTGTAATGTAAATGTTTACTGTTGTTTTTGTACAAACTCTTAATATATATTAATATTTTGCGTTACAAGTTAAATAATATGTCATACTTCACTATTTTCATTTTGTTTTGTGACTTTTTATTACATATACTCTATTTTATGAAAACTTACGTCACCCCCTAGGCAGTCTCAGATTTGAGACCAAATCTGAGAAAAATCTTAGCCTGAGATTTTTTGTGAATCCCAGCTGAGCAAAAGGTATCAAATCTGAGAAAAATCTAAGAAAAATCTTAGATTTTAGACCAAAGTCTCAGATTTGAGACTTGAGACCTTTCGTGAATCCGGCCCCTGGGGCCAGATTCACGAAAGGTCTCAAGTCTTAGCCAAATCTCAGCTGAGATTTTTCTCAAATCTGAGATTTTTGGCTCAGCTGAGATTCTGCTTAAGTTGAGATTCACAAAAGGAATCTCAGCTGAGACCAAAATCTCAGCCAAGTTTTGAGTCTGGACCAATCAAAATTGGTGTAACATTTTGTTGAGATTAGTGGAAAGTATACACATTTATATTTTACCACTCTACCATATATATGCCCACATTTTAGAATATTTTCAATCAAGCAAAACATTGTCTTTTTACTATAATTTGTACTGACATTCAAAAGAACTGATTATAACAGCAAAACAAGCCACTCATCTAAATTTGTAATATAAATGGTTACTGTTGTTTTGTACAAACTCTTAATATATATTCAGATTTTGTGCTACAAGTTAAATAATATGTCATACTTCACTATTTTCATTTCGTTTTGTGACTTTCTATTACATACTCTATTTCATGAAAACTTAAGTCACCCCCTAGGCAGTCTTAGATTTGAGACCAAATCTGAGAGAAATCTTAGCCTGAGATCTTTTGTGAATCCCAGCTGAGCAAAAGGTCTCAAATCTGAGAAAAATCTAAGAAAAATCTTAGATTTGAGACCAAAATCTCAGATTTGAGACTTGAGACCTTTCGTGAATCTGGCCCCTGGGTCTTGTAAGACAACTGTACAATTTTTGCACAAGGTTCATGGGGTGGACATTACACATGATAATGTGTGTTCTTCTATGCTATCCTGTTTCTATGCATATGTCGCAGCTACTATCAACAGGGCGTCCTATTTCTAGTTTTAAATATGTTTTCCACCAACTTTTTACTCATTAACACTTAACTTGGTACTTTACTTCTGAATACCATTTGCAGGCCACAACTTTTGTGTCCTTTTCTTCTTTCACTTCAACTCTGAAGCTCAAAACACACAGTCAGCTGACACAGAGCCCGTTCACGGGCACTGATTACTTGTTTTTTTTTGTGCTAGCTTCAAAATGTATAAACAGACCATGAAATGTCCTGGCCTGCAAAAATGTTTTGCCTGAGAAAAATTTTGGCCTGATTTTGAAAAACAAAATGGCCGCCATAGCCAATTATTTCTAAATCATTAAGATGCTCTAAAAGTTGAAATATTGCAGCTAGGTTCATCAAATTTCCACAAAAGATATATGGCCAGGAAAGTTAGCCTGATAGTAATTTGGGATTATCCTATTAAAAAAAACTTGTATCTCCCTTATCATTGCTACTAGGGGTTCCAAATGTGAAAACAACTTAAAGGAAGTCATGGCCTGAGACTCTTTTCCAATTACTGACTTTTACCTTTGACACCTTCTTCAATGTCAAGTGGGGTTATCTTACTAAAAAGACCTTATATCTCCTTTAGTTCTCAATTATTACTGAGTCTAAGGCAGGAGATAACCGCTGCAACAGTGGCCTTGTTTAATATAAGACTGGAGCACAAATAGAATTCTTTAAAGATTACAAGGCATTTTCTTAGAGAATTTTCTGAGCTATTATTGCATTGTATTGTATCAGGGAGGAAAAAAACAGTTTAATTAGAATGGGGTTCCGGCACGAAATACTCACCAGGGCGGCGCCACAATCGATGTGACCTAAACAAAAAACGTATGCGACAGAAGAACCAGGAAGTAGCGAATATTAATTTATCTGATTACTGGATATACACGCATTTATCTTATAAAAAATATAATGGAAATAGTGTAATAAATAACATAAATTAGTTCCGTGAAGAATATAGAATTTGTGTGAGATATTTGTAGCAGTTTTAACATAAATCCCCTATTTTCGCCCAGATGTAGCTAAACAGAGTACTAGTAGTAGGCGTATTTCACAACCGTAATCCGTCGAATTTAGATTCGTCAGATCAACGGATTCGCTTGTGATGTGACTTGAATCTGAATCTGGATTATGAATCCGTTGATCTACCTCGAGAGGTAGATCAACTGATTCAGTGACCTTGGATTACCCATAATTCTTTGTAAAATAATGGCTGCAACATGTGGCAGGAAATTTTAATATTTGGGGAATTTTTATTATATTGTTAAATTATAATATTATATTATGGCATCTTAGTTTGTAATAATATATGATATATATGTTGGTTTATGTTATGTTTTAAATTTGGATTCAGATCTACAGAAAATTGCATTTCACGGATCTAACTAATCCATGAATCCAAATCTGAATCTAGATTCGACGGATTACGGTTGTGAAATACGCCTACTGACATTCTACCAGTGAATGCCAGCCTACCAATGAACGCCCGCCTTATATATCTTTGTTAGAGGTGAAGGACAAATCCTCTTATATGTTTACAAAATGGGCGTTCACTGGTATTTCCGGTTTGCGGTAAAAACGGCCGATAATTGAGAAAAAAATATTAAATGCAAGTTAAACAGTAGGTGCAGTGAGAGTAAAATATACTATTTAAACAAACTGGTGGATAATAAATAAAACACCCAATAAATTGTTTCATATATTTATGTACCTATTTCCTAATATTTTTGTACTATTTTCCCATTATTATCCTATTATAAATTAAATAATCAGTCAAAAATCATCTCCAAAAATAACTGTACAGGTTAAATAAACCCCATTTCGCCCATCTCAGAAGAACAAAAAAAAAATTTCAAAGTACCTTTTCTTGGCCAAAAAACCCCACTATTCTGTAGATCTATATTTATATTTTTATATAAAAAATTAAGCTTAGTGTGTGTAGTGTACATGTTATTTTATCTAAAATTTTCTGAAAACTTTTTTGCCGATTTTTTTTGGCAAATACACAAATATTTTCAACTTATTAACATGTATGTACCAATTACTGGTGTTCTCAACCATTTTCTAAATTTATTAGCTAATATTTTAATGTTTATTTCAAATAAAAAAAAAGAAATGCCAGGAAATTCTGCATGGATTTTATTTATTTATTTGTTGGTTTACGTCGCGTTCAACAGCCAGGGTCATATTGCGACGGGTAGTTTACAGGTGGAGGAAACCAGTGCATACTGCACTGTAAACCACCAGGCATCAACAAGTAACTACCAACTTTCCAACATGAAGCGCCTGGCCCGAGATTCAAACCGGCGCCCTCAGAGGTTAGAGAGAACTCTAACCGCTACACCGCTGAGCCCCCTAAAAATTCTGTATGGAAATTAATAGACAAGGGTATACTTCTTGGATTTACAATACATTACATTTTACAACAGTAAGTAATACAGTAGCATATTCTGACATATTGGGAGACCTGGGTTTGATTCCCAGTGGTGTTCCTTCAAAAACATCATAGCTTAGTGATAAAGCACTCAGTTTGTCAGTTATGTTACTCTTTTATTATTTATTCAAAATACATTCTGCATGGATTTTTAGGGACTACATATGAGCAGAAGCACTGAGGAAATACCTTACTAGTGACATATAGAACACATCTCTGGGTTACATAGTGTGCAAGGTCATGGTGTGACCTTTGACCTTGCTGTAGTGACCTTGAACTTTAAATCTTACAGTTTCTACATAGTGTGCAAGGTCATGGTGTGACCTTGGACTTTGCTGTAGTGACCTTGAACTTTAAAATCTTACAGTTTCTGCATGTGATTAAAATTCTTTTCCTGGCTATATCTCAGAAAGTGAAAGTTGTAGGAAGAAATAGATTATCAATTAATTAATTGTATCCACCGGAAGCATCCGGTGGATACTTTGGTTTAGCGTCCGCTACGCCGCCGCCGCCGCCGCGCGTAGAGAGATTTTCGGCGTTAACGCTCTAGGAGGAAAACAACAGCAGCTAGGTTCACCAAATTTGCAGGATATCTTCATTGGGATTTGACCTTGGGCCCCTCCTTGAAGGTCAAATGTGGACAGCCAAACTTAAAAGTGCTTATAACTGGCTTATTATTGGTCCTAGAGGTTTTGGTGCATTGTCTTTACGGTGGATACAATTTGCATCGGTTCTCCGATGCGCTAGGTCTAGTTTCAATTTTTTTTCATAAAATATTTTAGTGAACAAGAGCCCAATGAGTCAAACACCACTAATTATGATACATCTTTACCCCCAACACCCTTAAGGGCTGTCAGGACATTGTTTTCACCCATGGTGTCCTGATGGGCATTCGGGCAGGTGGATAGCCGGAAAAAGTTTGATTTGACCTTTGACCTTGCCATAGTGACCTTGAGTTTGCAAATCTTGTCTGGGCTATATCCTGGGAACTGTAAGGTGTATGCAACATTATGGTGTGATCTCAATTTGACATTTGACCTTGTCATAGTGGCCATGAGTTTAAAATCTTGTCTACAAAAGTCGGGTGGTCAGGGATAAAAATTCACAAAAAGGGCAGGAAAATACTAGGTTGGTTGCACCTCCCCAACAGGACGGTACACTTACAGAATTGCAAATTTAATAAGTAAATTAAATTTTTATAAGTTGATACCCTATCCAATGGACCGGCAAGGCCCGCCCATCCAGCCCCGCTATCAGCCTACCAGAGGTCTTCATAGCACTAGACAACAAAAAAGATGCTATGATGTCATGCTGTCTGGACAGAAAGGAAGTACAAGGTGACGCCTAGCGAATGCACACTCTGTGACCGGTCCTGCCAATAGTATATACAGGATGTCTTTTTTGGAGTTTGGTGGGATTGGTCACACCCCCAACAAACATCCATACCACATAATCCAGCAGCAGCGGTCAATCGGTCGCACCCCCAGCCAACATCCCTACCACATAATTCAGCGGCAGCGATCAATCGGTGGCATCCCCAACCAACATCCCTACCACATAATCCAGTGGAAGCGATCAATCGAACCAACCTGAAAACAAATAAGCACTCCCAAATGTGTCTGCTAAATAACTCTTGGAAACCCTTATTATAGTACAGGCAACAAGCTAAATACACACAAAATAGAATATGGCTGGCTGGGGTCAAAAAGGGGTATTTTAAACTCATGTTAGGTCCTCAGTAAGAGATATGTACCAATACAAAAAAGCAAATTTTCTTTAATATATATATGTAATTTTTTTATGTTATAGTATTGCAGCAACAAAATAACAGACTGAGTGCTCTGTCACTGAGCTATGATGTCTCATTCCACATCACTGGGAATCAAACCCAGGTCTCCCAGTCTGAGCGGACAGTTAATATTTTGTTACAAGAATGAACAGCCCTAGCGAACTGTATGTTCTCGTTTCATCTGCCCTTCCAACTACCCGTCGTGATATGACCTGTACAGTGTTGAAAGCGACGTAAAACCCCAAATAAATAAATAAGTAAGTTACAAGAATGAAAACAACAATATGTCTCAAATAATGGATAATTTTTTTACTGATTGTACTGGTATTTAAAGCATCCGAGGACATTTTTATAAATTAAATACTCACTGACTGTATAACAAAATTATAACATAATAAATATTGAAATATTAAGGTAGCCATGCAGGGTCTTTTTATTTATTTATTTTTTTTTTTGGTCTTCTTCAACATCAGTGATTAGTTAGACTTTTATAAATGGAAAATAAAGGAGCCAGAGGGTTTTATTCAAATTTTATTACTTTAAGGACGACATATAGAGCTACATTAATATTTACAATTTAAGGTAACCATAAAATTGATGTATATCCCCCAAATTCTCATCCCTATCGTTTAAAACAAAGTACAATGAAGTAAAAACAATTCCAAAGACAAAGTAGTTATTCAGGGGTGGCCATAATCCGGCGATGGCGAACAGGTGTACCATTGTAAAACATGTAAGCACTCCTGACAGGCTGTTGGAGTTTCAGACACCCCTATTATCGCCCATTTCACATGATAAATACACTACAAATAAAAAATGGCAGCTGTCATAAACTGCATCAAAAGAAGTATTATGCATCAATTGATAAGTATTATATATATTTTTTCGAATAACTCTGCTGTATATAACAGAACAAGAATTTATCAAGAATTTCCGACATTTGTTTACATAAGCCGGTTCGTAGTCTCGCGAGGAAAAGTCATCTGATAGAAATTCGGGATAAAAACTATTCGCAGAAAATGCACAAATCCTGTACAGACGTCTAGATTAATAAACCAGGCAACAACCATCCATACATTATTGAAGTCAAAATGTGATTTTTATTTATATTTTTTTGAATGTAGTTTTATTTTTCTCTCTAATTTTAGTAAATTAGCTGTGTATTTGATAAGGTTGTCAAACTATTTTATAAGGTATTACATACACCAGAGGAAATTAAAGATATTGTGAAACCCAACTATTTTATGTTATTTTATTTATTTAAGGATTGTAATGAATAATATGAGCAGAGACACTCTCCTTTCAATAACATATAACTGGTTTTTTTTAATATTTTATAAAGATAAGACCCTTAATTGCTTCAACACCCCTAAATGTTAGATTAGAGAAAATCCTATTTTATGTAATGAGGTGAAATTTTAAAAAAATGGTGTTCATTCTGAAGAAATTAAGGAAATAAGGACCTTAGTTGTCACATATAAGAATTTTCATGTTATTGAAGAAGGGTGAAACTTGTATGTTGTTGTACACTGTAGTTTAAACTGTTCTGAGTTACCAGTTATTATATTTAATATATTGTGTAGGTAATTATACAAGAAATGCAAAATGTAAATGATCTTTTTAAGTTTTATTTGTATAACAGGGTTACACAAGTGTAGAGAATGAGAAGCTTCGTCTTATGTTTATCATAGCCCAGGAATTCAGACACAGGAACATCTTCCCATATTAGTTTGGCAAAATATGTGGTCACATGACATTTTGAGGTGTAAGAAACCATCTTTCCCACAATTCCCCCCAGTCACATGACTCTCCTTATAAGGAAATGTTATCACAGAATTATCAAATAATAGGTCATATGACCATCAACAGTTCTTACTTCCTAGTCACATGGTTTGCAGCTTTTCTTATGTAGGTAAGTCACATGACCACCTACAGGCCCTTATTATGAAAGGTGTTGATCACATGATCAAACAGTGTATAAGAATTTACTAAATTACTAAATTCTCAGATCATGTGAATTCTTTATTTGGTCATTTTACTGAGCTATGTGAACATGTGACCATTAGTTCCTGTAACATTACAGATAGAGGAATGTTTGTAACTCAGGGCTTGCATTCCACAATTTGTTATAAAAAGAGCCAGTTTGGCCAGTTTTAAGGAGATCATGAGGTTTTGCTGAGCTATCTGAGGCACCATCACCATCAAAACTTATAATTTTTTTTGTGTAATAACTTTGTTGAAATAAAAGCTTAAAAACAAAACAGTTTTTTTATGAAATACACCAATTGTCCAGTAGAAACCCAGGACAAGAAGAAAACAACTTACAGAAAACAACCAGAAGAAAACAACTTACAGAAGGCAACAACGGACAACCAAAACTATCACCAAACCTCTACTTGACAATTGTATTGTCAGCACAATATCTTCATATACTACAGGACTCAAAGCGCTATTAAACCCATCTGACTGCATAGTACAGTCCCAACTCACAAGTAACTGACATTCCCCTTACTGGAAGATAGAGGCTCAAGGATGACCATTTATCAACGTCCTTGAGGTTCTTTAGCCTGCCACTGGTGATAGGACCCAATGACAGAGGACCGCCATTGTAAGTGGTCATCCGAGCCACTATGCATCTGCCTGTACCTGGGTTTGAACCCACGTCGTCTGAGTTCCTAGACAAATGTGCTACCCACAGAGGCAGATTATGCAAAAGAAAGATGTCAACAGCATAATGGGCTATTTTTAAAAACTTTTCATCAAGAGTTATTTCGTTATTTTTTATCCAACTTGATCTCAATGATAAGTGGTTCTATGGCTAATATAAAGATTAAGAATTGAGAGAATCCATCTGCCCACATCCCCATGACAGCTTGAAAACATTTTGAAATTGCCATTATTTATAACGCAACTAATGTGAACTTTACAGTGCTTCATCTCTATCAAATGACAGACTCTAAGGTGCCACTAAACATAAATAAGGTGTATAATCATGAGTCCAAATTTCATTGTCATGTCAAAAAGAAGATGTACAGGTGACAGGAAGGCTATGGTGGATAGGTGTTTGGAAACAGATTAGTTTTGAGCTTTTACCTGAAGAAGGCAATAGATGTTGCAATGGAAACATTGTCTATAAGTTCATTCCAAATGTTAGGAGCGTGTAAGGCAAAACTGTTGCCAAAGCGTTTGAGTTGTAGAGGGAAGAGTGGAAAGGAGGACCTGTCAAGTATTGACAGTCAGGGTGACTACACCTGATGTTGTAGGAGTAGCTGCTCAGAGATAGGGATGGTGCAAAATTTCTCAGAGAGCTACTGTGAAAAAATTTGAAGACCAAAGTTGTAGTTTTGAACATGCAGAGGTAACTAACAGGCATCAAATTGAGTTACAAAAGGATGGCTATGACATGAATATACTTTCCATGTTTTTTGAAAATATGTGCAAATGTTTTTTTGAATACACTGCAGCTTAATTGTGTAATTTAAAACTTGACAAATCTCTAAACATAGAGTTATAATAGTTCAGGTGACTACTGGCCAAGGCATATGTCACAAGGACGGCCACTTCATGAGTAAGATACTGTTTAATTCAATTATTTACAAGAACTAATGTAAGAAATATTTGATCATCCGATAAAGTTTTCATTAAAATTTTATATTTGAAACTTTATCAATATCATTCAGTTTTAAGAGCCAAAGGCCTTCTCAAAACTAAAAATGTATCAGATCTGTTGCATGAAGAATTCGGGTTTGACAGGACATCATACACCAATCTAACATTCTCCCTGATACATTTTTCCTTTATGTATGCCTTTTTATTATTGTGTTACCAGTTATTTTTTGAAAAATGCTTTTCAATCTGGCTGCGACACCATGCAGTATTGTTTAATCTGTATAATGAAGGAAAAAGGTATTTTGTTTCCTTCTTCAAGGTATTGAATTTCGGATTGTTTAAATTGTTTCACATTAGATTCACAGATTTATCATCAAGTCTGATTTAGTTGTGTTAAGTTTAGCCTCAAATATACATCATCATTCTCTCTTTATCCTCTGATTGTGAAGCTCCTGCTGTTTCTTTTTTTAATTTTCGTTACACTGACAAAGTTCATAATATTTGAATAATACTTACTAACAAATAATTTTTATTTTGAACTATCTAAAGTATATATTCATAAACTGTCAAAATTTGTTTTCACTTTACAAATTTTTGAAATTAAATTCATAATTTCAATGCAAAATATAGCAAGTTTTATTATAAAAATATGGTAAATGGTATTGTCTATGACTGGGTTTTGTTGTACTTATATTTACAACAACTTTAACCGGAGTATAACTATTTTATACGGTCCCCAAAATATTCAACTTTGCCCTACTTTTCTTTTGGCCTTTGACACAGATATCTTTCAAGTAAACCTGTAGAAAGGAAGTTCAGTGACAGAAAGCACAACAAAAGTTCGTTTTTACGCGAATTAAATCGTTTTCGGGGATTAAAAGTTGGATAAAATGTTTTGATAGGAAATTTCATATAAAATCTTCCCGGTTGTTTCTGTTATAGAGTCTGGGATTAACAAACTGGGTTGACTGTCAAAGTTGTCAAGAACAGAAAATGCCATGGCCGATGAAAACATTGTCACTGATCAAAACATGACGAAATCGCCCGCAAATTCGGATATTGGAGAAGATATTTATGAAAAGGATAACCCAGATGAAAATGAAGATGAAGGAGAAATTGATCCAAATTTTGTGGAAGAAAGATTTCGAGTTGATAGGAGGAAGTTGGAGCAAATGATACAGGGTCAGGTTCAAATGTTTTGCCAAAAAACTGTTGTTCTTATGATCTTATTTACATTTTAGTATCCACATTTGTAATTGTTTACACCAATGATACCCCAAATATTTTGGAAGCAACAATTATCATCCCCATCTGCAAAAATAAAGAATATGGCCCTTTTTGTGGATGCGAGTGATGCAAAATATCTGGTGTCGTATGTGTGGATATGGGCACACATACTGCTCAGCCAGTGAATTTCGTCACCCCAGTGAAGTTCGTCACCTGCTATAAAAGCATTCAAGGACTAGCAATATCCACATTTTAAAACATGGAATACTTGCCTTGGAGAGCAAGGTATAATTGTTTGCAGGAAGATCATAGTAAAGAAGTTTTAATACTGTCATAAAATACGAGTGACGAAATTCACTGGCTGAGCGGTAGGGATACAGGTGCAGGTGTGGACTGGTGTATTTCTAGCCAATAGTAGCCATAGTTGTACACTGCTTGTCACAATTCCGTGCATGTCATAATACTGTGCATTTTTGTTTAGAAATCTATCCAGCAATGCACTGGCTATCAACGTGATATTTTGGAAAACATAGAACATGCGACCACGGCAACTCGCTACCATTGTCTCGGTACGTACCACAACTCAATACCAATCAATTAGACCGAGTTTCTGTCCCGTCGCCAATTGCTGTTGATATACTGATTGACACAATGGCGAGGGACAGAGCTCACATGTACTTGTTTTCTGTGTAAATTTTGAACGGCATATTTGTACACATATTACCACAAGTATAAAGTGTTATTTGGTTTCTTTAAGGTATGTATATGTGCCGTTCACTAATATTTCATGCCAATCAAACTGGCATTAATATATTTGAACCTGTTTTTATAAATGTAAACAAACCTTCGATGTTACAAAGTTATCTACAACAGAAGTTCCTTGTTTGCAAAAGCAGTTTAGTTTAACAATATATGTATTGCAAACTGGATATAGCTATATAGACATAACAAGGACTTTTAAAAGTAATTGCAATGATTTTTCATAGTTCAAGATTTACACAGAAAACAGGCACATGGGAACTCTGTCCCTCGCCATTGTGTCCATCAGTATATCAATAGCAATTGGCGATGGGACAGAAACTCGGTCTACCAATCAATACACACAGGCACATACATGGTGTACCTTTAATTGTTAATATTCATGTTTGCCGAGAAAATATGAGGTAAAAAAATTCTATGGGGTTTCCTAACAATACTTTAATAGAAATACTGCTTGAAGATCAAATAATTGCAAAATCTTGGACTTGTACAACTCAACAATATTCTAGTAATAGACTAAATACTTCAAATTTGCAAACCTACGTAGCTCATTTATATTCATGTATGCATAGAAAATATATAAGGTTATGGAATTCTGTGGGGTTTCCTCAACTTTCCTGACAATATTTTGATAAAAATGATGCTTGAAGATCAAATACTTCAAATTCGCGGTAATAATTTATCGGTAGCGAGATGCGTTGGTCTCGAGTTTAACGTAAATCAATAGTTTATTGAATTTTGTTTAATTGATGGTTATTTATCGTTCAGTCCTTCTTACTTCCTGTAATATGAATGAATACGTTTCATAATTGGTTTGTTCAATATTGACACACAGAATTTTGACAAGCACAGTATAGTAACAACCTCTGTACTTCACATTATTGTGGCTCTTTAACAGTAAACCCTCGCCGATCAGTGAACACCCACCCTATATTTTTTTCTAAGATGTCGAGGATAAATGCTTCAGTATGTCTTATAAGTACGGAAGACTCTCCATTATCCAAACCTCTTGGGAGACATCACTGAAGTTCGGATAATTGGGAGGTTCGGATAGCCGAGAGTGAGCTCTACATGCATTAGCAATAACACCAATGGTCGATAATAGAGTCATTTTGTCAATATTATATCTACATAAAAATAAAATAGAAAAATGCAAATACCTATGTTATTCTGTTTTTTAATAAATAATCCATAATATTAGTCCACAGAAAGGCATACATATGTGCTTTATATCACAAGATTTCATGATTGTAGAAACATAAAACGTAAGTTTTTGGAGATTTCTAAAAGTGAAATTACAGGAGAATCAAAGGGGCATCTAGTTGTCCCGAAGATTTGTAAGATTTACAAGTTTTCTTGTTGTTATTCTTTAAATATTTTTACACCTTATAAGTTCACTTAATGACTTGTTTTTATGTCGTCACTGTGCAGCGTTGGCGTCCACGTGAACAACTACTCCTCCAAAACTACAAGGCCTAGAGACATGCTGTTTTTTAAAAGATACCTTATCTATCGAGGATGAAAATTTGTTCAAGGCATGCAAATCTGTCTGTTCGTCTGTTTGCTAGAGCCGTTACAAGGGAGGTACCCCCACCAAAAGTGTGAAAATTTCAACACTTTATCACAATTTTCTCAGTGACTATTGCAGGTACTTCTCTCATATCTTGCATATATGTACTAGACCACAAGTAGATTCCCTTGTGTGAGTATCAGACCTGGATCTTTCTTAATTATTTTTTTATGAATTTTTTAAATAATTTTTAATGCATTAAAATTAATGAAATCATGCACTAAATCAATTATAACTTGAAAAGTATTGCATTTAGAGCATTTTGTTAAAATATGTTATTCAGCTATTTTTTCATAGCTACAACATGGTGAGTAACTTGGGTGTCTGTCTCAATAGCTAAGTGAGTAATAGCTACTTTTGGACTTTTCAGTAACTTCCATCATGAGTAAAATCACTTGTAACTTGAAAACTATTGCATTTAGAGAATTTTGTGTAAATATGTTATTCAGCTATTTTTTGGTCAGCTATAACATAGTAAAATTTCAGACCTGTAGCTCATGGCATAGCTGAGTAATAGCTACCTTTAGGTTATCACTGTTTAGTAAATCACTTATTACTTGAAAACTATTGTATTTAGAGTATTTAGTTTCAGTATGTTATTCACCTATTTTGGGGTCAGCTATAACATAGTAAAATTCCAGACCTGTGGCTCATTGCATAGCTGAGTAATAGCTAC
Organism: Sabellastarte sp. h YS-2021; assembly: GCA_964017235.1. Taxonomy (NCBI): domain Eukaryota; kingdom Metazoa; phylum Annelida; class Polychaeta; order Sabellida; family Sabellidae; genus Sabellastarte; species Sabellastarte sp. h YS-2021. The sequence continues at coordinate 76,461,995 of OZ024931.1, forward strand.
TTTGAGGTTCTTACTCAACACTAAATCATTTATAACTTGAAAAGTATTGCATTTAGAGAATTTTGTGTAAATATGTTATTCAGCTACTTTTGGGTCAGCTATAACATAGTAAAATTTCAGACCTGTAGCTCATGGCATAGCTGAGTAATAGCTACTTTGAAGTTCTTACTCAACACTAAATCACCAATAACTTGAAAAGTATTGCATTTAGAGCATTTTGTTAAAATATGTTAGTCAGCTACTTTTTCCATAGCTACAGCATGGTGAGTAATGTGGGTGTCTATCTCAATAGCTAAGTGAGTAATAGCTACTTTTGGACTTTTCAATAACTTCCATTATGAGTAAAATCACTTGTAATTTGAAAATTTTTGCATTTAGAGAATTTTGTGTAAATATGTTATTCAGCTACTTTTGGGTCAGCTATAATATAGTAAAATTGCAGACCCATAGCTCATTGCGTAGCTGAGTAATAGCTACTTTGAGGTTCTCACTGTTGAGTAAATGTTGTTCAAATATATTTTTCATGTACTTTTGGGTCAGCTATAACATAATAAAATTGCAGACCTGTAGCTCATGGCATAGCTGAGCAATATCTACTTTCAGGTTCTCGCTGTTGAGTAAATCAGTTGTAACATGAAAACTATTGCATTTAGAGAATTTTGTTTAAATATGTTGTTCACCTACTTTTGGGTCAGCTGTCACATAGTGAAATTGCAGACCTGTGTGTCATTGCATAGCTGAGTAATACCTACTTTCAGATTCTCACTGTTGAGTAATTCAGTTTTAACTTTAAAACTATTTAATTTACAGTATTTCTTTAAACTTGTTATTCACCTACTTTTGCGTGACGTGTACCATATTAAAATTGCAGCCCCTTTAACGGATTGCATGCTGAGCAAAAGCTACTTTGAGATTCTCACTCTCGAGTAAATCAATTGTAACCCGAAAACTATTGCATTGGCAGTATTTTCTTTAAATATGTTTTTAACCTACTTTTACCACCTAAACAGTTACCTTGTTACTTTCCTTCTGAATACCATTTGCAGGGCACAAATTTTGTGTCCTTTTCTTCTGTCACTTCTACTCTGAAACTCAAAACACACAGTCAGCTGACATAGAGCCTGTTCACGGGCACTGATTGCTTGTATTGTATGTGTTAACAAGTGAGATTGAGGTTATAAAGTGTCGTTTAGGAAAAGATGGCAGTTCTGGTCAGCGTAATCTCTAGTACTGTATAAAGTCTGCAAATGCATGAAAATTAGGCATAAAAGCTTATAATATCTCCAGATTTGGGGTATGTTTCTAATATTTTAACTCTTCCTTCCATAATATGTGTTGACAAGCAAAGTGGCGGTTGTAAAATCTCATCACGGTATTTCAGTAAAATGTTTTCAATACAGAGACATTGGGCCTACCGACCCATCCCTACTTCAAAGTAACCTAAAATCTGGACCTAAAGCAATACCCTCAATTTCATAAACAAGATTTCAAGTTGTGTCGACAACATTTTAACGTCTCTCATGACATATACATCAAAATCCAGACACTGATATAAATATCTTTATCTTTTTTTCTTTTGTTTTTGAGATATTACAGAGTATTATACCTTTGTAGAAAATATATTCTTTACTGAAAGTAAAACTTGTCAGAAAGAACTGTTGTTTGCCCTTTCCTCTCAATACCACAACACAGTTGTATCAGTTCCATCGCTGTTTTATCCATAACTCAAAGTATTTGTACAAAAATATGGGTTCAGTCAACTTTTAGATAGGTCATTTATTGTTTTGCATATTAGTGTTATCATAGTGTGAAAATAACATATTACCTTTTGTATTATGAAAAATGAAATGATCCAACTTCAGTTTTACTTTGAATTTGAAAGAACTCGAGCTTATAATGGTAAACAGTTTTACCACACTTCTGGAATATTAAAATAATTACTACAATTACCTACAGAAGGATTTTGTTACATTTTGGTCCACTATTTACAGATAACATTGTTATGTGATACTCTTGGTACATTCTTCCTTGATAAAGAAAAAAATTATTGGTGTGTTGAAAGACTAATGGCAGTGTGAAATAACATTATGTAGAGTAAATTGGAATAGATGGCTAAAAAGAAATAGAAAACCATGTGTACTTGAATTTTAGCAATGTAGATTGCTTCAGGTTGTTAACGCCTGTTGAAGAACACATAGCCACTCATTTCAGGCAATATAAAATTTCTGTGTTTGCAATTTTAATTGACCACAGGTCCACTAATGTTTGAAAATCATCAATAAATGCCTTGGCTAAATTTTGTACATTGTCTTCAAAATGTAATTCAAAATCTGTATAATTGATTTTAAGACTTTTATTTATCTGATTTAAACTTCTAAAACTTTTATTAATCTCCTATTGTATCGTTAAGTTGAGAAAAAAAAAGACTTTCTTCATGGTGGGGGCTATAAGTACTTCCTCTCATGTCCTTATGGGCCGGATGTTTCCATCTAGGAGGTACTACTTATACATGTATTACTAAGGGACATAGAAATAATTGGTGCTATAACTGTCTTGATAATAAATCTGTATTAACAGAATGTGGAACCCATTTAAGTAGAAGCCTCGAGAGTTTAATACTCTTCAGTTAGAACTGTATATTTAGTCTTTTACAGCCTTTTTAATTAAAAATTACCCTTCTTTCTGGTATTACTGGTGAAGTACAGGTGTTTCATGTACAAGAGTTTGGCCATTTTATTATAAGCATATTTTTTTTAGATCCAGGAGAAGATGAAACGGCAGAAGATTTCTTTTTAAGGGTAAGTGTAATATGATTAATTTTGTCCTGCTGTGGCTTCAGAAAAGGTAAAAATAAAATGATTTGAAATTGAAAAATTAAATTAGCTTGTTTTACTCTTTAAATATTTCTTGAAAATCTTTTTTGTTAATATTGAAATAAGGCTCAAAATGTACAAATTATGCTAATATCCAATTTGTTAAGTAGAATGGAAATAGAACCAAAAAATGTTATAGGAGGTTCCTCAAGATTGCTGCAGAGTAATTACCTGTTATTTTCGGTGAGATAATTTTCATATTAATACAGGAAGCCTGTCTGCAATTATTTACAGAAAAATTATCTGATTTAGCATCTCTCTTGTGATAAGACCTCACCACCGATTATACTCCACCCATTGTTCCTTTTGAGCCAGCTAATCCCGCTAATCCCTTGTCTCACTGTTCTGAAACAGGGCAGTTATTGGTGAGAGTCATGGTTCATCGCTTTCTCTAAACTCTCCGTCTATGTAACCTTGTCCCGCTGGTGGAACTATGTATGTGTTATGGCTGCCACAAATAATCATTTTTGTATTGGACTTCCCTTTTACCATTACTCTTCTCATCAATAAGTCATCTACTTTTTAGTACTAAATGCAACAAATGTGCCTGTTTTCTAGAAAATTAACATCAAGTGCTTATTATCTCCCGCCCGGCTTGCCGGCGTGAGATTATAATTTGCACCATGTGTGTGCGTACGTGTGTGCGTGCGTATGTGCGTGCGTGCGTGAGTGTGTCACACGGTTTCCTCTGAAACTACTACAGTTACACATTTTTGGTAAATTAGTTGTCCTAATGAATTTTTTTGCTCTTCAATATTTTTGGGGTTTGGTGAGCTTTGGCCTACTTGTGAGTGAGTAATAGCACTTTTAGCTAATATATTTATATGGCTTATAACTCTCAAACTATTGCATTTACAGTATTTTGTTGCAATATGTTGTTCAGCTACTTTGTCCACAGCTACAACATGGTCAGTAGTTTGGAAGTGTATCTCGATAGCTAAGCAAGTAATAACTACTTTGTCAATTTTTAATGATAACCATAATGAGTAAATGGCTTATATCTTCAAAAGTATTGCAGCTACACAATTTTGTTCCAATATGTTGTTCAGCTACTATCTCCACAGCTACAACATGGTCAGTCGTTTGGAAGTGTATCTCCATAGCTAAGTGAGTAATAGCTACTTTGTCAATTTTTTATGATAACCATAATGAGTAAATGGCTTATATCTTCAAAAGTATTGTAGCTACACGATTTCTTTCAAATATGTTGTTCATCTACTTTTTTGTGAACTGTAACATATTTAAGTTTCACACCTGTTGCTCAATGTACAAGTGAGTAATGGCTACTTTATTGCTACTTTTACTGAAACTGTCAAAAATCACAAATATCTTGCAAACCGTAAGAGATAGAGCAATTTCGAGCGAATTTTTGACCCCCAGGGTAGTACAAGAGTATCCTATGCTAAGTGGAAAAAGGTTTGGTGAACTTTGGCCTACTTTTGAGTGAGTAATAGCACCTTTACCTAGTAATGAGTAAATGACTTATATCTTCAAAAGTATTGCAGCTACACAATTTTGTTCCAATATGTTGTTCAGCTACTATCTCCACAGCTACTACATGGTCAGTAGCTTGGAAGTGTATCTCCATAGCTAAGTGAGTAATAGCTACTTTGTCAAATTTTTATGATAACCATAATGAGTAAATGGCTTATATCTTCAAAAGTATTGCAGCTACACGATTTCTCTCAAATATGTTGTTCATCTACTTTTTTGTGAACTGTAACATATTTAAGTTTCACACCTGTTGCTCAATGTACAAGTGAGTAATGGCTACTTTATTGCTACTTTTACTGAAAATGTCAAAAATCAAAAATATCTCGCAAACCGTAAGAGATAGAGCAATTTCGAGCGAATTTTTGACCCACAGGGTAGTACAAGAGTATCCTATTCTAAGTGGAAAAAGGTTTGGTGAACTTTGGCCTACTTTTGAGTGAGTAATAGCACTTTTACCTAATATAATTATATGACTTATATCTGTCAAACTATTGCATTTACAGTATTTTGTTCCAATATGTTGTTCAGCTATTTTCTCCACAGCTACAACATGGTCAGCAGTTTGGAAGTGTATCTCCATAGCTAAGTGAGTAATAGCTACTTGGTCAATTTGGAATGATAACCATAATGAGTAAATGGCTTATATCTTCAAAAGTATTGCAGCTACACATTTTCTCTTAAATATCTTGTTCATGTACTTTTTTGTGAACTGTAACATATTTAAGTTTTACAACTGTTGCTCGATGTACAAGTGAGTAATGGCTACTTTGTTGCTACTTTTAGTGAAAATGTGAAAAATCACAAATATCTCGCAAAGACGCACACCGTAAGAGATAGAGCAATTTCGAGCAAATTTTTGATCCACAGGGTGGTACAAGAGTCTCCTGTCAAATGGGGGAAAATTTCAATTTTCGCCACTTTTGGCGTCCATCTTGGATTTTTACGGAAAATGAAAAAGTGTTAATATCTCGAAAACCGTAAGAGATAGAGCGATTTCGAGCGAATTTTTCACCCACAGGGTGGTACAAGAGTGTCCTATTCAAAGGGGAATAATTTCAATTTTCGCCACTTTCGACGGCCATCTTGGATTTTTGCGGAAAATGAAAAAGAGTCAATATCTCGAAAACCGTAAGAGATAGAGTGATTTCGAGCGAATTTTTGACCCGCAGGGTGGTACAAGAGTGTCCTATGCAAAGGGGTGAAATTTCAATTTTCGCCACTTTCGGTAGCCATCTTGGATTTTTGCGGAAAATTGAAAAGTGTCAATATCTGGAAAACCGTAAGAGATAGAGCGATTTCGAGCGAATTTTTGACGCGCAGGATAGTACAGGAGTGTCCTGTGCAAAGGGGGAAAATTTCAATTTTCGCCACTTTCGGCGGCCATCTTGGATTTTTGCGGAAAATGAAAAAGTGTCAATATCTCAAAAACCGTAAGAGATAGAGCGATTTCGAGCAAATTTTTGACGCGCAGGGTAGTACAGGAGTGTCCTGTGCAAAGGGGGAAAATTTCAATTTTTGCCACTTTCGGCGGCCATCTTGGATTTTTGCGGAAAATGAAAAAGTGTCAGTATCTCAAAAACCGTAAGAGATAGAGCGATTTCGAGTGAATTTTTGACCTGCAGGGTGGTACACGAGTGTCCTGTGGAAAGGGGGAAAATTTCAATTTTCTCCACTTCTGGCGGCCATCTTGGATTTTTGCGGAAAATGAAAAAGTGTCAATATCTCGAAAACCGTAAGAGCGATTTCGAGCAAATTTTTGACCCACAGGGTGGTACCAGAGTCTCCTGTCAAATGGGGGAAAATTTCAATTTTTGCCACTTTTGGCGACCATCTTGGATTTTCGCGGAAAATGAAAAAGTGTCATTACCTCGAAAACCGTAAGAGATAGAGCGATTTTGAGCGATTTTTTGACCCACAGGGTGGTACAAGAGTGTCGGAAAATGAAAAAGTGTCAATATCTCGAAAACCGTAAGAACGATTTCGAGCAAATTTTTGACCCACAGGGTGGTACCAGAGTCTCCTGTGCAAAGGAGGGAAATTTCAATTTTCGCCACTTTCGGCGGCCATCTTGGATTTTTGCGGAAAATGAAAAAGTGTCAATATCTCGAAAACCGTAAGAGATAGAGCGATTTCGAGTGAATTTTTGACCCGCAGGGTGGTACAAGAGTCTCCTGTGCAAAGGGGGAAAATTTCAATTTTTGCCACTTTCAGCGGCCATCTTGGATTTTTGCGGAAAATGGAAAAGTGTCAATATCTCGAAAACTGTAAGAGATAGAGCAATTTCGAGCGAATTTTTGACCCGCAGGGTGGTACAAGAGTCTCCTGTGCAAAGGGGGAAAATTTCAATTTTCGCCACTTTCGACGGCCATCTTGGATTTTTGCGGAAAATGAAAAAGTGTCAATATCTTGAAAACCGTAAGAGAGCGATTTCGAGCGAATTTTTGACCCGCAGGGTGCTACAGGAGTCTCTTGTGCAAAGGGGGGAAATTTCAATTTTCGCCACTTTCGGCGGCCATCTTAGATTCTTGCAGAAAATGAGAAAGTGTCAATATCTCGAAAACCGTAAGAGATAGAGCGATTTTGAGCGAATTTTTGACCCCACAGCATGGTACAACAGTGTCCTATGCAAAGAGGAAAATTTTCAATTTAGTATTTCTTCCCCTGCGGTACTCGGCGGGAGATACATACCGCGGCAGTGGTCTTGTTTTATGAGAATTTTTGTGTGAATATTTTGAAACCTGTCCTAGGGCAAGTGCAAAAGAGTGCTCTTGTCTTAATTCTAAACTCTTAGTTTTTCATTACTCTTTACTAAGTCTAAGTTCATCAACAGCCACACTTAGGACAATTCAGTTGATCCCACTTTTACATGACAGAGGACATGGGTTCAGACCCAGGTACAGGCAGATGCATAGTGGCTTGGATGACCACTTAAAATGGCTGTCCTCTGCCATTGGGTTCTATCCCCAGTGGCAGGCTAAAGAACCTCAAGGATGTTGATAAATGATCATCCTTGAGCCTCTGTCTTTCAGTTAAGGGAATGTCAGTAACTTGAGAGTTGGGCTGTGCTTGTGCATTCGGTTGGGTCATATAGCACTTCGAGTCCTGTAGTTCATGAATATATTGCACTGGGTATAAATACGATGCAATACAGTACAATAGCTTTAAATTATGGTGAGTTGGTAGTGGTAGTACCGTAGTATTACAGTAGCGACACCACTGGGCTATATATTAGACTTCTATCCAGCATCTCTATTGATAGCATAACATTTTGGGGAACCTTAACATAAATCTGGGGAAATCCTAACCCTTTTTGTTTTTTGTCATTTTGTTTAAGATTTTAATATTGCATTTGATGAACTGTTTTATTTCCTACTTCTTGCAACTGGTCTTTGTTGATTGTAAAAACATTGGAATGGATTTCTTTTAATATCCCAGAGGTGGTATGCTTTTGTATTGGCTGGCAGGATATTCTGTCCTATGGCCATTGGTACTTAAAGTCAGAAAAAAAATATATTAACAAGACAACCACATTCAACCACTATGCTGTCCTGTTCAGTGCTTCACCTGCTCATCAGAGACATTTCAATAGTGGACCTGTTCATCCAGTAATATGTGAAAACCCTGTTTGACCTCAGTATATATTGTAACATTTTTCAATTTAATAAGCAAAGGTAATTAGCTGAAGGTATTTAAAAATGTAGATATTAACAGATATTGGCCCAGATTAAAGTTTTTATTAAAACTTCAGTTATTTTGAAAGACCTTCTTTAATTTTAGTGGCAAAAGTCTGCAATAACTTATTATCTCCCGCCGGCCGGGCGGGAGATTATAAAATGCATTCTGTGCGTGTGTGCGTGTGTTCGTGTGTTATTGAGTGTGTGTCACGCTTTTATAAAGGGCTGTACATCACACTGGTTGTTTCTCCTTGGCCTTTTCAATGTTTTTTATGACCTTATTGCTTATGTCCTTTCATTTGATGCTGTTATTTCACACCTAGGACCATAGCTAAGTGAGTAATAGCAATGGTGGCTACTTTGAGTAAAGTGCTCATAACTCCAAAACGACTGCATTTAGAGTGTTTCTGTAAAATACGTTGTTCAGCTACTTTCTCCATGCCTACAAGATGGTACCATTTTTAGGGTTCTATCTTCATAGCTAAGTGAGTAATAGCTATTTTCTGTTATTAACAATGAGCAAAATGAGTAAATTGATTTTGTCTTTGTAACTGTTACTTACAATATGTGCCTGAAATATGTTGTTCAACAACTCCTTCATGTACTATATCATGGTGAGGTGTCCAAGGTGTAGCACCATAGCTAACTGAGTAATAGCTATACTAAGTTTAACATTTGACCATTGAGCAAGTCACTTATAACTCAAAAGCTATTGAATATAGAGGATTTTTGTCGAATATGTTGTCACCTATCTTTTGGATACACTGTATTGTGAATTTTCACAGCTGTAACTCCATAGCTAACTGAGTAATAGCTACTTTGATGATAACCATAATGAGTAAATGGCTTATATCTTCAAAAGTATTGCAGCTACACAATTTTGTTCCAATATGTTGTTCAGCTACTATCTCCACAGCTACAACATGGTCACTAGTTTGGAAGTGTATCTCCATAGCTAAGTGAGTAATAGCTACTTTGTCAATTTTTAATGATAACCATAATGAGTAAATGGCTTATATCTTCAAAAGTATTGCAGCTACACAATTTCTCTCAAATAAGTTGTTCATCTACTTTTTAAGTCATTCATCTACTTTTGGGAGAGCTTTCACATGGTGAAGTTTCAGACTCGTAGCTAATTACTCACCTACTGAAAATGAGTAAATGCTATTGAGTGTGTGTCACGCTTTTATAAAGGGCTGTACATCACACTGGTTGTTTCTCCTTGGCCTTTTCAATGTTTTTTATGACCTTATTGCTTATGTCCTTTCATTTGATGCTGTTATTTCACACCTAGGACCATAGCTAAGTGAGTAATAGCAATGGTGGCTACTTTGAGTAAAGTGCTCATAACTCCAAAACGACTGCATTTAGAGTGTTTCTGTAAAATACGTTGTTCAGCTACTTTCTCCATGCCTACAAGATGGTACCATTTTTAGGGTTCTGTCTTCATAGCTAAGTGAGTAATAGCTATTTTCTGTTATTAACAATGAGCAAAATGAGTAAATTGATTTTGTCTTTGTAACTGTTACTTACAATATGTGCCTGAAATATGTTGTTCAACAACTCCTTCATGTACTATATCATGGTGAGGTGTCCAAGGTGTAGCACCATAGCTAACTGAGTAATAGCTATACTAAGTTTAACATTTGACCATTGAGCAAGTCACTTATAACTCAAAAACTATTGAATATAGAGGATTTTTGTTGAATATGTTGTTCACCTATCTTTTGGATATACTGTATTGTGAATTTTCACAGCTGTAACTCCATAGCTAACTGAGTAATAGCTACTTTGATGATAACCATAATGAGTAAATGGCTTATATCTTCAAAAGTATTGCAGCTACACAATTTTGTTCCAATATGTTGTTCAGCTACTATCTCCACAGCTACAACATGGTCACTAGTTTGGAAGTGTATCTCCATAGCTAAGTGAGTAATAGCTACTTTGTCAATTTTTAATGATAACCATAATGAGTAAATGCCTTATATCTTCAAGTATTGCAGCTACACAATTTCTCTCAAATAAGTTGTTCATCTACTTTTTTGTGAACTGTAACATATTTAAGTTTCACAACTGTTGCTCAATGTACAAGTGAGTAATGGCTACTTTATTGCTACTTTTGGTGAAAATGTGAAAAATGACAAATATCTCGCAAACCGTAATAGCTACTTTGTCAATTTTTAATGATAACCATAATGAGTAAATGCCTTATATTTTCAAAAGTATTGCAGCTACACAATTTCTCTCAAATAAGTTGTTCATCTACTTTTTAAGTCATTCATCTACTTTTGGGAGAGCTTTCACATGGTGAAGTTTCAGACTCGTAGCTAATTACTCACCTACTGAAAATGAGTAAATGCGAATTATCTCTAAAAGTATTGCAGATAGCCAATTTTTCTCAAATAACTCATTCACCTACTTTTGGGAGAACTTTCACTTGGTGAAGTTTCACACCCATAGCTGATTACTCACCTACTCAAAATGAGTAAATGCGAATTATCGCTAAAAGTATTGCCGATAGCCAATTTTTCTCAAATAACTCATTCACCTACTTTTGGGAGAGCTTTCACTTGGTGAAGTTTCAGACCCATAGCTAATTACTCACCTACTCAAAATGAGTAAATGCGAATTCTCTCTAAAAGTATTGCAGATAGCCAATTTTTCTCAAATAACTCATTCATCTACTTTTGGGAGAGCTTTCACATGGTGAAGTTTCAGACCCGTAGATAATTACTCACCTACTCAAAATGAGTAAGTGCGAATTATCTCTTAAAAGTATTGTACTTAGCCAATTTTTCTCAAAAAACTCATTCACCTACTTTTGGGAGAGCTTTCACATGGTGAAGTTTCAGACCCGTAGCTTATTACTCACCTACTGAAAATGAGTAAATGCGAATTATCGCTAAAAGTATTGCAGATAGCCAATTTTTCTCAAATAACTCCTTCACCTACTTTTGGAAGAGCTTTCACATGGTGAAGTTTCACACCCATAGCTAATTACTCACCTACTCAAAATGAGTAAATGCGAATTATCGGTAAAAGTATTGCAGATAGCCAATTTTTCTCAAATAACTCATTCACGTACTTTTGGGAGAGCTTTCACTTGGTGAAGTTTCACACTCATAGCTAATTACTCACCTACTCAAAATGAGTAAATGCGAATTATCGCTAAAAGTATTGCAGATAGCCAATTTTTCTCAAATAACTCATTCACCTACTTTTGGGAGAGCTTTCACTTGGTGAAGTTTCACGGCGGGAGATTATAAAAGGCATTCCGTGCATGTGTGCGTGTGTTTGTGTGTTATTGAGTGTGTGTCACGCTTTTATAAAGGGCTGTACATCACACTGGTTGTTTCTCCTTGGCCTTTTCAATGTTTTTTATGACCTTATTGCTTATGTCCTTTCATTTGAAAACTATTCAATTTAAAGGAGTTTTGTCAAATATGTTGTTCACCTGCTTTTTGATGTAGTGCGGCGGGAGATCATACCACGGCAGTGGTCTTGTTGTTTAAAAAGTTGTGTTTGTGTTACAGTATGTAATCTTTGTATCATGCATTAAATATGGCTGTGTGTACTGAATGGTAGTACAGGTTGTTATTTATATTTTATTTTTGAAGGTAATGCATGCAACTGATACTACCATTACATGGCCGTCCAAACTAAAGATTGGTGCAAAATCAAAAAAAGGTAAGAAAACAACTTTGTTGTAATAATAAGGGGTTCATTGCCTGGTAAACATTGTAGTTTTTGGAAATTTATTTGAGGAAAAGGGGTGAAATTGTATTCAATTGATTTATTCTGATTTAAAGGAAAAGTATTTCAGGTATTTTATTCATGTAATATTCCTAAAATGGCCGATGTCTCAAAAATAGAGTGAGATAGGGGAGATTTTTGGCCCATTCAGGCTCTGTCTATACAGTTTCTTACCTGCTTGTCATAAAATCCAAATTTTCCAGTTTCAACCACATTTACATCACATGACACAAAAAAATCAGTTTACAGAAAAATGGCTGCTACCTTAAAAGCAGAGTGATTCTGAACAAATTTTTGGAGCATTACAGCTTTAGAGGCTTGCCATCCACCATGTATCTTGGGAAAGCCAAATTTTTCAATTTTGCCTCATTTGGCTTGAAAAATAAGATTGCATGACCTGAAAAAATGGCTGGTACCTTGAAAAATAGAGATACAGTGAGCAAATCTTTGGTTCATTGGGAGCATGCATATCTACTATGGAACTTTGGGCTAAAAGCCAGAGATTCCAGTTTTCACTTCATTTGGGTCACGTGACCTCAACGTCATTTTGTTTGGAGGAATGTTCGGTATCTTAAAAAGGCAGCAAGATACAGCAATTTTGTACAATTGTTTGGCCCACTAGGGCTCTGCAGTGTCCAATATACAACTTTTGACCCAACTTAAATTATCATACATTTGAATTTTCTCTTCTAAAATTATCTCTAACTTTTGGTGCAAATAGTAAAGTGATATATTGGACTCATCTACCCTACTCTTTTACCCACACTTCCTGGGTGGACAGTATAACGAATTTTCTACTATGCTTTCCTGTTACTTTTCATTGTTCCAGCGATTCTTACAGCACACCCTTTTTCTTGGTTCTAGAGTATTTAATATACCTGTGATTAATCAACGTTAATGTGTATACAATTTAGCATGCCTTCAACCTTATTTCTTCCACTGACTGTGGATCTTGGTATACAAACATCTGGTGCACTGATTGAACTTTACTGGTTATGATGCATCATGTCAGTATAAAGAGTTCTAAACGTAACACTTGTTAATTGTACAAACACTATCAGCTTACTATGGTTGCTGTAAGAAAAGGTGAAAAAGATACAGAGGTCATACTGTGAAGAGAAAATAAAAAAATGTACATGCCCATATTCTGATTTCTGAGCCTTTGAACTGAAACGTTCTTATTTGCTTAAAATCTTTAAACCACTTGTAATTTCTATTTGCTGTTAATAGTTTCAAATTATAAAGTCCTCTTGAAAAGAATCCTACTGTTTAAAACTAAGATCTCATGAAATATATAAAACAGAGCCAGTATTACTCAAAAAAATATTAATAGAGTTCCTTCATCTGCAGATGATGGATTTTCAAATCCTACACTGAAAGATGCATGCATCTTTTGAATTTTTTTTCTGCATCACAGAGTCTACACCAATTGACATCACATCAATTAGTTTATTTACAATAATATAAACATATTTTTAGGTTTTGTGCTATTAATATACTTACAAATGCACCTTCCAATATGAGAAATCCAGGTTTTTCTGCTGATGTGGCACTCTCTGGTACCATGCACACAAGTTTCAGATTAGACCTATCAATTTCCATTTCATCATAGACAACTTCATATGGCACACCTCAAAAGCAGTATAACCTTTTCCATTTTTTTTTCTGTATTCAGTACCCAGGTTTTTGTTTGTTATATACTTGAATTCTGTAAGTTTGTGCTGCTGTGAAATATTTATGAAAGGAAATTGACTGTGTAATATATGTTCGGGTGCCAAATTATATTTCAAAATAACCATCAGAGTTTTTGATTTGTCATTAAAAGAAGTATATTTAAAGTATGGCTTATAGAATCTCATTAGAAGTCACTTGGAGTGCTAAATGCAATTTAAGACCAGTATTCCTTATAATCTAGTTTTTTAACTGTGAATACAATTTATGTAATGTAAATGATGTTGTGAATGCTTTAGTGAGCAGTGAACTCAAACATGTTACAGGTCAGTAACAATAGAAACTGAGAACAATCTAGGGAACCAAGTACTAGGGAGACTGTTGAAATGCTATTGTTATAATTTTTTTTAAAAAAAGTATCTGTGAAACTTGCTTTTCAATTACATTTGTGTACCTAGTATTCAGTGTTTTTATAACTTTCATTATTTTCATATATATTTTGATACATTTATTTACATTTGTGTACCTAGTATTCAGTGTTTTTATAACTTTCATTATTTTCATAGATATTTTGATACATTTATTTACAGTTAGTTAATTCTAAAACACAAGTACCCAGACTTGAGACATTTAGTGCAGTGTTGAAATGAATATTTGTCTTTATAATTATTTCAGATCCACACATCAAAGTGTCAGGTGACAGGGAGGCTGTATCCAAAGCTAAGGACATGGTGATGACTGTACTGGACACTAAGGTAAGTGTGTGTCTTACTGCCACTATTCAACCAAATCTCCATTTCAATTTTTCCAATATCAATCAACATTGAAATACTATTTTCAGCAAGAACATTTGTAATTTACATCTAAACTGCATGAAACCAGTTGATAAAAGTGTATGTTTTCATGATATCAAGGGGGCCACGGTGGCAGAGTGGTAACACTCTCGCCTCCCACCTCTGAGGCCGGGGTTCGATCCCCGCAATGGTCTCAAGTGGGAAAGCTGGTAGTTGCTTGCCGTTGGTCGGCAGTTTACAGTACAGAACCCTAACCAACTATATGTACTGGTTTCCTCTGCCCTTCCAACTACCCGCCGTGATATGACCTGTACAGTGTTGAAAGCGACGTAAAACCCCAAATAAATAAATAAATCATGATATGAAGTCCATACAACAAAGTTTCTGCTGTATATTTTGAGATTTGCTGGTATTAGTTTTGTTAAGATTTCATGTGTAAGACCGTTTTTACACTGAAATCATCCTTAATAAGCTTTAAAGTTGTTGATATTTAAATATCATTATGTATCACCTTATTGTAGGGATGGTAAACCCTATCTGTAGCATTTTGATACTCCTATAACTTTGAAATGAAATAATCTTTAATGTGAATGAATTAATTTGAGAAAATGTGTGACTTATTTTTAAAATGTAGATTTCTGACAGAATACATTTAATGTCAGTAAATACTGTGTTGCTTGTATTCTTTTCTAAAATTCTAGTTTAATTTTTCTGCATACATTTTTTTTTTTAATTTGGGTACAATTCAATTCTATGGGAAAAGAAACAGATTGGGCAAAACATTACATCCTGAAGTGAACTCTTTTTTGGGGGGGGTTCATACAAGAATGTCATGTAGTAAATGGGCTTTAGAATATGGAAATACAATTGTATCCTCTTTACCTGCCATATATGAAAAATGTCTGTGTAAAGAGAGAAATGTGAAGCTCCAATTTCTGTGTGAATTTGTGTCCCTTGTGTAATACTTTTATGAATTTTATTAGTTTGATGATCTGTTTTGTGTGTATTATTTTATATGCATGGGAATGTTCACTCCTCTATTTTAAATAAATAATACAATGGGGTTAGAAATGTGAAATTTATCACAGTAAATTATCATGGCAAATCCACCACTGTGGGTACCAGGCTTTAAAATTAAGACAAAAAGCGTGAAATGTAAACACATTTTTTTGTCAAGGGAAGTGCAGATACCTAATGTAGTCACAATAGACACAAAGTTTTAGAAATTTTTTTTTCACAATTTGAGGAAATAAAAGGCTGTTTCCCAAAAGGGGAATTACATGTACTGTGGTGAAATTTGTATTTCATACTCTTATGTAGAAGCCAAAAAAAATATGTTCTTTGGATTTATGATTAATGTCATGAAGCTCTATATATCTGGTGAGAATGTTTGTCACTGATTACCTTTTTACCCCACAGCCCTTAAGGGCTGTCGGGGTATTGTTTTCACCCATGGTGTCCGGATGGGTGGGCGGGCGGTCGGTCGGCAGGAAATAGTTTGTCCAGACTGTATCTCAGAAACCGTAAGGTGTAGGAAGTTGATACTTGGCAGGGACATTGGTTGGGGGGTGTAGGTGTGCAACATCATGGTCTGACCTTGATTTGACCTTTGACCTTGCCGTAGTGACCTTGAGTTTGAAAATCTTGTCCAGGCTAT
The DNA here is from genome assembly GCA_964017235.1 of Sabellastarte sp. h YS-2021. Taxonomy (NCBI): domain Eukaryota; kingdom Metazoa; phylum Annelida; class Polychaeta; order Sabellida; family Sabellidae; genus Sabellastarte; species Sabellastarte sp. h YS-2021. The sequence goes on from OZ024931.1 coordinate 76,477,914, forward strand.
ATCTCGGCAACCATAAGGTGTAGGAAGTTGATACTTGGCAGGGACATTAGTTAGGGGTTGTAGGTGTGCAATGTCATGGTCTGACCTTGATTTGACCTTTGACCTTGCCGTAGTGACCTTGACATTTAAAATCTTGTTTGGGCTATATCTCAGAAACCGTAAGGTGTAGGAAGTTGATACCTGGTAGGGACATTGGTTAGGGGGTGTAGGTGTGCAACGTCATGGTTTGACCTTGATTTGACCTTTGACTTTGCTGTAGTGACCTTGACCTATAAAACCTTGTCCGGGCTATATCTCAGCAACTGTAAGGTATAGGAAGTTGATACTTGGCAGGGACATTGGTTGGGGGGGTGTAGGTGTGCAACATCATGGTCTGACCTTGATTTGACCTTTGACCTTGCCGTAGTGACCTTGAGTTTGAAAATCTTGTCCAGGCTATATCTCGACAACCATAAGGTGTAGGAAGTTGATACTTGGCAGGGACATTAGTTAGGGGTTGTAGGTGTGCAATGTCATGGTCTGACCTTGATTTGACCTTTGACCTTGCCGTAGTGACCTTGACATTTAAAATCTTGTTTGGGCTATATCTCAGAAACCGTAAGGTGTAGGAAGTTGATACCTGGTAGGGACATTGGTTAGGGGGTGTAGGTGTGCAACGTCATGGTTTGACCTTGATTTGACCTTTGACTTTGCTGTAGTGACCTTGACCTATAAAACCTTGTCCGGGCTATATCTCAGCAACTGTAAGGTATAGGAAGTTGATACTTGGTAGGGACAGTGGTTAGGGGGGTGTAGGTGTACAACATCATGGTCTGACCTTGATTTGACCTTTGACCTTGCTGTAGTGACCTTGACCTATAAAATCTTGTCCGGGCTATATCTCAGCAACTGTAAGGTGTAGGAAGTTGATTCTTGGTAGGGACAGTGGTTAGGGGGTGTAGGTGTGCAACATCATGGTCTGACCTTGATTTGACCTTTGACCTTGCTGTAGTGACCTTGACCTCAGAGACTGTAAGGTGTAGGCAGTTTATACTTGGTAGGGACGGTCGGTTGAGGGTTTTAGGTGTGCCACATCATGGTGTAACACTAATTGACCTTTGACCTTGCTCTGTTGACCTTTAAAATCTTGTTGCACCTTTGGGTCTGTCTGTTGATGCAGATTAAGCACTGTTAAAGTCATATTAGAATTCATTAAGAATTTCCTTTTGCAAGTTCCCATTGTAACAGATGGAATTTCATCAAGTGAGCCACAGGTTTTTCTCCAACACCACACATAAGCATTCATTGAATGTATTGCCACTTCTGTATGCATGGTAATATTCAAAACATCCAAACCATAATTCAGCGATTTTTGGTTTACTGATAAATGCTGTCATTTTATTATTGAATTGTCTTGTTTTAATACTTCATCTTTATATACATTTCTTTTCCTTAGATATTATTTTTTCTTCTTAAGCATTATTTGGACCTTAATATAACTTACACTACTCTGATCTTGAACTTTGTACTGTTACACTACTTCTATATCATGGTGTTGAAAAATATTTCCCCAGGCTGTGGGGTACGGGCATCTCTGATGCTATTTTTAACACTATGTTCTGGAGGTGTAACTCAGGTAGAGCAGTGGGGCTGGGTATCCATTGTTCACTTACTTTCATGAACTAGGGTACTGCATTTAGTCATAAACCGAAAGAATCAATGAAATAAACATGGCAGATGATGTAAACAAATTTTTCCAAAATAAAAATTACAAATATCTCTGTAAATAGGAATATTACCCGAAAACTGAAAACCAAATAGACACATTTTCGAGTACCTGGGCACCCTTGCCACAGCCCTGCTTTATTTTCTCTGTACCTAATATGAAGTAATATGAGCAAGGATATTGTTCTCCAGGGTTTAAAATAAAAATACACGGAAACCCCTAATAGAGGAGAAAGTATTGTAAACCTTGCAAGGGCTTGATGGAGAGTTAGTAACCTCTTACCCTCTCAATCAGCTGGCTATCACTATTTGTAATTGTTAAAAGGGAAATGGAACATATATATTGAAACAAAGGAAATTCTTGTTAGACTGGAGAATGATATGTAAAAAAAGGAACTAGACCTCAATAAATTGTGTGATGAACCTTATACTTTTTCAAAGAATTTTCTCTGTGTGATAAAAATACCTTTATTATTGGCCTCTTGGGATTTGTGTTTTGGAGGTTATTGTCTGTGTACCATTCAATATTGAGATGCCTCTTATTGAAATCCCTATCAATTAAATATTCATGGTTTTTATTAGTTAGCTATTAGTACCACTTAAAATAATGAATTTCAGACACACTTTACAGTATTTGATGATTTGAATGTCACAAAAAGTAGTTTGTAATCAGAACTTTCTCAACTGATACATTCACATTCAGTCACTTGAGGTTTTATCTGTAAACTGGCAATTAGTTGTTCATGAAAGATTAGCTTGTTTCAACTGATAGTCCCACCCATTCTGCTAATCATTATATTTAACTAGATGAAGTCCTGTTAAATTTCACTGAATTAAAATGAAGTGGTATATGGGATGTAGGGTTTGAGTATTCCACTGAATATTTCAGTGATGTGCTTTGTATTTTAGAGTACGCGGGTGACATTAAAGATGGACGTTTCTTACACAGAACACTCACATGTCATCGGTAAAGGTGGAAACAACATCAAGAAGGTGATGCAGGAGACAGGTTGTCACATACACTTCCCAGACTCCAACAGAAACAACCAGGCTGAGAAAAGTAATCAGGTCAGATCTGTGTGAAATCATGAGGCACACAAAGTCAGCTAGTCAGACTGTATGATGAGTCAATTCAATTAGCTCAGAAGAGTAACTGAGTCATAGTGTTAGAAAACATCATAAGTAGCATAGTTTTAGAAAAATAACCCAAGTCAGAATGTACATACAGTTAAAACAATAAGCTGAGATTGAAAAAAAAAAACAACAGGATAATAAATATTACTAACCCCCCCACCCACCCCCCACCCCCACCCCCACCACCACCACCACCACCACCACAACAAAAACAAAACCAAAAAACTACTGAGCACAGAAAAAGAGAAAAGGATCAGTAGAAAAAGAACAGAATTGCCATGAGGAGTATCCAGGTGAAGTTATAATGAATACACATGTTGAGTAGAGAAATCTTAGTGTGACAAAAAAGAACAAACTGAAGCTGTAATTATATAAAGACCCAATCTAGGTAACATGGTGTTAGCGTAACAAATGATAAATTGATACACAAGTCGAACAAATTAACATAATGAGATTATTTCTTATTATGAAATCTGTGTCATGTTAGTTGACAGTTTAAAACATAGGGACACTCTAAATAATATTTTGCATACCGTAAATGACCTATTTAGCGCACCCGCCCTTGTAACCGCACCCCATTGCTTTTCAAGGCAATATATTTGACAACTTCTACAGTACTGGATGGACAATTACAGTACTACAGTACAGTAGACCGCAACAGTGCACACTCGCGGTTGGTTACAGAAGGTTTCTAATGATAGACTATTCAGCTTAAATCTTACCTTTCTTAATTTTCCTCAATATCCACATATTTTTTATATAATTTATGTATTTTTACTTAATAAATTGACAGTTTTGTCACGACTTTCGAGTTTGTTTTCATCTACCGCCATATTTACAGGAAGTGGGTATTTCTAAATGTCGAAACACCGTTTTTGTCCCGGATTGACATATACTTCATCCCGGAAAGTGTTTCATTGGGGGTGCGCTAAAAGGAGATTTTTTTTGCATCAAATATTGAATAAAAGTAGACTTTGCTTAGCGCACTGTGCGCTAAATAGGTCATTTACGGTAATCAATACAAATATACTTCCTTTTATTTCAATTTACTTATATAAAAGTATAAATTTTAATATTATTCAACATATTAGTGCTGTATGGTACATTGATTCTTTAATCACACTCTCACAGGTCTTATTAAATCTGCTGATTGTCTGTTACCTGTTAATTAGAGATACCATGAATTACAATTTATCTAGAAATAAATGATATTAGAAAAAATTAGTAATCACGAAATAGTTGCAATTATACAATAGCAATCAGACCAAGTACATATCACCTAAACATTCTTTAATCACATTCTCACAGGTCTTTTTCAATGTGCTGATTCATGTTAGCTATTAATTAGAGGCACCATGAATTACATTTTATTGCGTTAATACATCCTATCCAATGGACAATAGCTTATCCGGTCGGCGCGGACCGGCCTGCCAAACGTCAGAAAAAGACGTCCTGTGTCTCCACCGGCTAGGCCGGCCCAGTACTGTGCACTTGCCAGATGGCGTGTCGTACTTCCTTCCTGTCTAGACAGAGTGACATCGTAGCATCTTTTTCGTTTGGCGCGTGGCTGTGCACAAGGAAAATTTTACTCTGCCAGATATTTTGTTTTTCACAGCGGACATTTTATTCTAGTGATATTTTTTCTTCATATATATTCTGCATAAACATCATGGCTTCTCCTGGTCAGCGTAGAGGGAAGTGTGGGCACGCTATGGCCCTTTTTGACACTCACACACACTGTGCTCGTTGCAGAGAAAAGGGTAAGGGACAAGATTTTTGTGTTGAGAATCCTAATTCTGCTGACAAGTGCCCTATTTGCATTACCTTCACCAGTGATCAACGTCTTCAGCTCGCAACACCTGCTTATAAAATCAAGAAAGAAAAGCGTGAAGCTAAGGCAGCTGATTCTACGCCTTCTAAAGAGACTGAAGAATTTGTGGATCCGGCCAGTGTGGCCGTTATTGGGGCTATTGATAGTCAAGGCACTGTTAAGTCTGCTGCTTCCGCCCCTCCACCAGAGAAAAAGCTTAAGAAGGAATGCAAGAAAGACCTTAAGAAGGTAAAATCTCCCTCTACCACTGCTTCTTCCAGCCAACCGACCCCTGATGAACGTTTTAATGAACTAGACAACAAATGGTCGGAACGTTTTAGTCGCTTAGAAGCCCTCATTTTAGCCAAGAGTTTTGAACCTACCTTCACTGCAGATGTTAAAGTGGCTCCGACCCACTCACCTCCACAGACTCAGAATGTATCTGAGCCATTCATCAGACCTTCAACTTCTTCGCTTCCTGGTTCTGGCTCCTCTGCTGAAAAGCATCAGCCGGCCAGTAAAGCAGTTACCAGCTCTCAGACATCTTCAATTCAGTTTACTGGTACGGGCTCCTCTGCTAATAAGCATCAGCCGGCCAGTCAAACTAAGAGCAGCCGACCGACTTCAGCGGTTAAGTTTCCTGGACAGGGCTCCTCTGCTACCCAGCATCAGCCTGCCAGTAAAACTAAATCTCACCGACCTAGCACTATGGATTGTGGTACCGACCCCCAGGACACTCACCGACCACTGGCTACCGACCGGTCACTGTCCTCTGATCCTACTGACACCGGCTCACCGGCTTTACCATCAAACCAGAAGGGATAGCATATCAAGCTTGTCATCAGGGGCTGATAGTTTGTCCGACCAACCCCCTCTGGACTTATATGCAGAGGAAGAAGGTGAACTTTCTGAAGACCCGGATCAACCGGTTGCCGACCAGGATCAACCAGTGTCGGAGGAACAAAACTACAGAGACACTATGCAAGGCATACGTTCTTTTATGGGCTGGTCCAACATCCCTGAACTGGATAATACCACAAACACCTCCGACAATAACCCTTTTGCAGGGCCCAAGACTGCTCACCCAAGCAAGGTTTCGGTAAAAATGCCGACTGAAGATTGGTTGTGCCGCAAACTAGCCAAATTAAACCTTACTCTAGTGGAGGGCTACCCTACCCGCGGATCTGAACCAGGTGGTCTGCCCAAAGATGTTTTCCTCAGACCGGCCAGATCTCAAGCAAAATGGTACGGGCTCCACACGGACACTACAGCTAACCCGTCTCAAGTCTCACATTGGTCTACCGACTCCTCAAAACTGAATAGCAGTTATGGCCGCATAGCAAAGTACAAGGGACTGTCTTCCACCCCACCAGCTTCCCGTAGGATTTCACAAGAGACCTTACGTCGGTGGGAAAGATCAGCTAGGGAGGCATCCGTCATATGCAACCAAACGGCGAGTTTTAACAGGTGCCTGTTTAAGGTACAACAGCAGATGAAAGACCAACTTAAAATTGTAAAATCAGAAAATAAAGGCAAGGGCTCCACCAATTTGACTGCAGCAGCAGATGAACTGAATTACCTTATGGATTTCAATTCCAGTATATCCCAGGCTGCAGCAAAAGCCATGGAACATTTATCAGACTTCGTCTTCGTGTCCATGGGCAATCTCACTCTTGTATGCAGGGATGCCTACCTCAGCCATCTTAGGACCGGAATCAAACCGGACACCTTGACAGCCTTAAGGTCGGCACCTCTCCATATTGCCACCCTATTTCCTGAATCCGTGGTCAAGAGGGCTGAAGAAGACATAGCCCAGTTTGAGTCCAAGGGACACTCAACCTCTTCTCATAACAAGGGTCGGTACCACCCATATGAACGGCAGGACAGGAAATCAAGTTATAAGGATTCAAGGTCGGATAAACCAGCTTGGAAGACGATCGGCAAGAGAAACTTCAAGAGAGGCAGAGGTCGTGCTTCCACCTACTCATCCCGACCAGCCAAGGGCCAGCAGTCATATAAATGACAATCACTCTGTAACACAAGCCAATGTAAGACTGCTGGCCCAGAGCTCACAGACACTAAAAACTTTAAATGCAAAGCATCATGTTGTTTTTCATGTTTCTTCTGCGCCCGGGCACTCACAAAAGAAAGAGCTAAGTCCCGGGCAGGCAGAATGTTATCCAAGGAATTGCTCATTAAAATCTGTGAAAAGTGTTTCTTGTGTCACTCAATTGTCTTGTGTTCCTCCTGCAATAAATGTACAAAATTCTGCCTCAAATCTTCCTGTAGGGGCAAGGCTTCAAAACTTTTGGACAGTTTGGTCAAAAATGGGTGCCAGGCCCAAGGTACTTCAAATCCTAAAACAGGGCTACACCCTCCCCTTCCGGAACCGACCCAAGCTCTCAAGGTTTCCCACAGTCATAAGCCACTATGCCAATCTTCACAGGAACAGCTACCTGTTAGAAGCATTGCAACAGCTTATAAACAAAAATGCTGTAGAACGGGTCCACAACCAAACATCTCTAGGGTTTTTCAACCGACTATTCTTAGTTCCCAAACCAAACAACAAGTGGAGGCCCATCTTAGACCTAAGCAATCTGAATCTCTTTCTCAAGAGGGGAGGGGGAGTGGGTAACCTCAGTAGATTTCAGGGATGCCTACTTCCACATACCTATACAGGAACAGTCCAGGAAATATCTCAGATTCCATGTTCAGGGTCAGACATACCAATTCAAGGCTCTTCCCTTTGGTCTTTCCACAGCTCCCATGGAATTCACAGTGGTAGCCAAGGAGGTGAAGTTGATGGCCGGTCACAAGGGTATAAGAATCAACCAGTACCTAGACGACTGGTTGGTAAGGGCCAAATCCCACTCAATTTGCTTGCAAAACACACAAACCCTTGTCAGAATATGTCAGAAACTAGGTTGGCTAGTGAACTCAGAAAAGTCGGAACTGGAGCCAAAACAAGTCTTCAACTTTATAGGTTACCAGTTCGACCTCAGATCCGGCCGGGTCAGACCGACCCCGGACCGGTGGCAAAGCCTGCAGGACAAAATAAAATCACTACTGCTTCTACCGGCCTGTCCGGTCCGGCAGTTCATGTCCTTAATAGGCCTGCTAACGGCCACAGAGAAACAAGTTCATCTAGGCCGACTACACATGAGACCCATACAGTGGCATCTCAAAAACAATTGGAGGGTACCGGAATCTTTAGAGAAGATCATCCCTCTAACCAGATCCCTGCACCCACACTTAACAATGGTGGCTAAACGAAAGCAATGTGCTTCAAGGTCAACCATTACACCCCATAAAGCATGCTCTGCAAATGTTTACAGACGCATCAAAAGAAAGTTGGGGCGCTCATTTAAACGAGCTCACTGCAAGGGGGTCCTGGTCAGTTCCGGAAAGCAAACTGCACATAAATTACTTGGAACTGAAAGCAGTCTTTTTGGCTTTGAAAGAGTTCCAAGACCTCTGCACCGACAAAATAGTCCTAGTGGCCACAGACAATACCACAGTGGTGGCTTACATAAACAAAGAAGGAGGCATGAAGTCGGGCCCACTGTTTGCCCTACTGTGGAGAATCTTGACATGGTGTTCCCAAAGACAAGTGACTCTAAAAGCCCGGCATATCCCAGGCCATCTAAATGTGATAGCAGACAAACTATCCAGGCTGGGTCAGACCATCCAAACAGAATGGTCCCTCCTTCCGGAAGTCTTTCAACAAATATGCAATCAATGGCACCGGCCTCAAATAGATCTATTTGCCACGAGATTCAACCACAAACTACCTCAGTTTGTCTCTCCAGTACCGGACTCCCTGGCTGTAGCAGTGGATGCACTTACCCTGCCATGGGACGATCTGGATGCATACGCCTTCCCACCGACTGCCATATTGGGCAAAGTGGTGGAGAAACTACTGGACTCCCCGTGCAAGAGACTCATTCTGATTGCCCCGGGGTGGCCCAACATGCCTTGGTTTTGGGACTTAGTGACCATGTCCAGTCAGGTCCCTCTCAGCCTGCCCAACCTGCCCAGTCTGCTAACACAGCCCTTCAATCAGATCCCTCACAGAAATCTGACAAACCTAAATCTCCATGCCTGGCTCCTAGAGCCTCAAAAATCAAAGAACAGGGCTTCTCTGAGGCAGTGGCAGCAAGAATTGAGGCTCCTCAAAGAAGATCAACCAGATCAGTCTATGAGGCAAAGTGGACCATTTTTACAAAGTGGTGCGAAGCTAATCAGGTGGACTTCAGGTCACCACCTGTAAAGTCGGTGGCTGACTTCCTAATGCACCTCTTTGAGGACAAGAAGTTACAGCCCAGCACCATTGATGGATACAGGTCTGCCATTGCTGATAAACTGGGGAACACAACAGTCAATATCAGCAAAGATGATAATCTCACTCGTCTCTTGGAAAGTTTCCATAGAGATAGACCCAAAGGGCGGAGAGGGATTCCCTCCTGGAACCTTTCCCTGGTGCTACACCAGCTGACAAAGTCCCCTTTTGAACCTCTCAGGGAAGCATCTCTGAAGCACCTGACCTTCAAAACTGTCTTCCTTTTAGCCCTAGGCTCTGGCAAAAGAAGGAGTGAGATCCATGCATGGCAGCACAAGAACATCAGACATCAGTCCGATTGGTCTAAGGTGTCTTTGTTTCCATCTCCCAGCTTTCTTTCCAAGAACCAGCTGGCCAAAGAGGGTCCGGAGAGTGTAGCCCCAGTGGTCATACCAGCCCTGGCTCCTACTCTAGATAAATCCCTCAAGTCTGACAGATCCCTTTGTCCAGTCAGAGCCTTGCGCTACTATTTGGACAGGACTTCAGACCTCAGGCAGCACAAGGAGCTAGTCTTTGTCTCCTTCAAGAAAGGCTTCGACAAAGACATCTCCCCTGCCACTATCTCATGGATCAAGCAAACTGTGATCCTATGCTATGAGCTCTCTGATCATCAAGCCCACACCCTACATCAAGTTAAAGCTCATGATGTTAGGGCTTTCGCTGCTTCTAAGGCCTTCCAGTCGGGAGTCTCCTTGGAGCAGATCCTTTCAGCCTGCCACTGGAAATCTCATAATACCTTCACTCAATTCTATCTGAAGGATGTGGCCTGGGCTGACTCAGAGCTCTACCATCTTGGTCCGTTTGTGGCTGCTCAGCAGATCCACCAACAGACTGGTACCTAGAGGAGATGTGTACATAGGTACATAGTTGTACATATTTGTATATATTGCACATATAGTTAAGAAGCAACAAAAAAAAAAAAAAAAAAAAAAAATCTCACATACTTCCGGGAGGCTTAATTTTATGGGACTGAACTCATCCCTCTCTTCCCCTACCTCAGAACAGGTCTGTAAAAAAAGGGGGGGGGGGGGCAAGGTCGACTCTGACGGTTCCAGTCCGGTTAACCGGATGATGATATTCGACTAGAGCCTTAGGGGTTTTTGACTTCAAGGTCTACCCAGGCTTCAAGATGGAGTTTTCATTATCTCTATCATGAGTTCACACAAGTCCCTAGTAACTTACCCGCCGACCAAGTGGTAGTTATTCAACTATTGTCCATTGGATAGGATGTATTAACGTAATAAAATTGCAAATTTAATAAGTAAATTAAATTTTTATAAGTTAATACCCTATCCAATGGACACACAAGACCCTCCCACCGACCCCGCTATCAGCTTACTAGGGGTCTAATAGGTTTAGACAACGAAAAAGATGCTATGACGTCACTTTGTCTAGACAGGAAGGAAGTACGACACGCCATCTGGCGAGTGCACAGTACTGGGCCGGCCTAGCCGGTGGAGACACAGGACGTCTTTTTCTGACGTTTGGCGGGCCGGTCCGCGCCGACCGGATAAGCTATTGTCCATTGGATAGGGTATTAACTTATAAAAATTTAATTTACTTATTAAATTTGCAAATTTCCGTGTTTCCTGAGCCTTTTTTTCTGGAGGTCAGTTGGCCCCCTCCTTTGAAAACTGGGGGTCAATGCAAATTTTTGAGGGTCAATTAGGCTTGACCCCTTCTGGTTAAACTGCAGGTTAGAAAAATAATGGACAAATAATACCTAAAATACCTCGCAAAGCCAATGTTTGTGTTAGAGTCATGAAATGTGGGGTACCATGTACCCCATGGGGCATCGAAAATGGGGTACAAGTAGTATTCTAAAAATCTCCCATTTTTGTTTTGAAATTGGAATAAATAAAGAATTGCTGCATATATAGACCAAATATCGATATTTCTTATCACAAATACTTCTGCGTCAGTCTGACCCTCACGTAAATATTATGTGTGTAAATCACTTAATTTCAACATAAATTTACGCGCGTTTGTGCGTAAACGGAAAAACTGAATTTGACCAGAGTAAGATGCCTCAACATAACCTAACAGAGTACACCTTTTTAAGATATATAAAAGCTTTTAGGCACTGTAAAAGGACTTAAAAGAGAGGTTAATTTCAATACAAAAGAGAGGCAATTACAATGCGGGGGTGGGGTGGGGAGGGCTTTTGCCCTACCCCTCAAATTTGAAGGGGGGCTTATGTACTATGCACATAAAATTGCATCTTTTGCTAGGTTATATGGGTGATTGACTATTTAAGAACTTAGCATGTAAACACTTAAAAATTGTGATTATGTTAATCATTTTGCTTATAAACATGTAAATAGGTAAAGTGTCACCCCAAAACACCTCAAAAGAGTCCTAAGCATTGTTACTGATATACATGTATTGACAACTCTCCAATTGACTAAATAAACCCACTATTGTATAGTCCCATTACGTCTTTTAACAGAGAGGGGAGTAAATATCTAGCAGGGGGGCGATTATCTTGCAGTCCTGTCTGCTATATTCTGATCCCCAATCCCTCTGTTGTTTGGGGTGCAAAATATAGCTTGCAAGTTAAAGCAAAATATAGCGGGAGTCATTATCTTGCATTACACCGGTCAGGTTATTGGCAAAGGAATCACTTATTCTATCTCACTACACACACAGCAACTCCAGAATTACTTGAGATAAGGAATGCTTATCACTCAATTGAAAACTAACTATTTGCAGAATGTTCAGAATAAATATGTTATCTTAAATACATTCTTGCATCTTCACACTTTGCAATGGCTTATATTTCTCAAGCCAACTTTCAAATCTCAGGTAATTCTGGAGTTGCTGTGTGTGTAGAGAGATAGAATCTAAAATTAAACGAACTTACCTGTAAGTGAAGTTTGATTGTGATTCTGTTGAATCACACACACAGCAACGAAGGAATTACTTGCCCACCACCATTTACCTCATCCGTATCCCACCCATATTGCTTGACTACTTGGCTTTCAAAATATGTCTTTAAATACTGAGTGATAAGCATTCTTTATCTCAAGTAATTCTAAAGTTAAACCCAAACCATAAAATCTGTTTTTTTTGTTTTTGTTTAACCAAATGAAGGAGGAAAGACATTGTCTAGTTTCTACTAAATAGATTCACATGCAGAATGTATTAATTTGGAGATTATCTGTTAATATGTGTACCATAGTTTATCATGTTGAATCTTAAATATTCATTGAAAATAATATAACAATAGAAAAAGAATGATGAAGTATGAAAATTACCTTAAGTCATTATGTTTTTTTTTTAAATATTTGTTTAATTAAAGGTCCATATATCATGGTAAACAACTATAGACAGTATATATCAGACAGAATCTTATGTGTTTTTATCAGTGCACAGGTGATTTTGTTTAATATAAAAATGTGTATTGCTTACATAAATGAATGTCCTTCAGGGGGCTCTGACTTCATGTATCCGTGGTTGATTTAGCTTGGAATGACGTCATGGTAGACAAAGCCTGTGAAAGAGGACTTTATTTATGGTGTCAATTATTAATCAATATGACAGAGGAAATAAAAAAAAATGGCCAGAAAACCCTGTGGAGTAAATTGATAAATAATTTGTGGAGATTACTACAAACACTTTTGTTAGGTCCTTTGAGTCTTTTGTAAGTTTGTAGAAGAGAGTATGATCTGCTTCATAATAAAAATGTGTCCACTGGGTGTAAGATTCCAGTGGTTATTAGTGAGTAAATCAGATTTCAATAGTTAGGTTCAGTAGACGTATCTTGTTACATTCAATTAACTTGTGTCTGTCTTTGACACAAGATTATATTGTTGTACTCGGGGACTAAATTCAGTGTACTTTTTATTTCTTCTTGAAAGAGCATTCAGAACTTTTTGGTTGATTAGTATTAATGATTGTAAAACATGAAAAAAGCTTGACATTTCAATAACAAAAAGGTTGTATCCATAAGTTTCCTGTGTTAATCAAATACACCATTTATATCTTTCAGAATGAGTGATTTATTTAGTGTAAATGACTTAAGTATTAATTTGATCCTTTCGCTGAATTTGAAAATGTTGTCAAGCCACATGAATATTCTGCCATTGTTTTCATTAGAATCCAAAGGGGAACAAGGTTTGATCTACTAAAAAGACTGGATTGAGAAAACATTTCAGCAGTTAAAATCTCTAGTTGCTTTTTGTGAAATCAAAAATCATTTCTAATGTTCTTACATTTGACATCAGAAATTATCCAATGTATGATGTACGTTATTTTTATAATCCTAAGCTATCTTCAACAACATTGACCCTTTTTGGGCATATTTTGTACTATATCCAAATTAGAGACTTTACACAAGTTCAGTGTGTTATCAAAGTATGAAAATTGGGTTTGTAGCTTCAAAAGTCATATCTTGAAATTAAGGTTACATTAAAAAAATCAGACAAATAAAGAAACCATTAGATATTATCAGATATGTAGAAACAGGTAACTGATCCTCTTGAAATAATAGTCTTTTATCACAGATTATGTCACCTGGTCATATTAAGTGCTTTAGATTGACTATTACCTAAGAGTTTGTCTGAGTTTTAAGTAGTTTTAATGCTGATGTTAATTGATTTTTCAGGTGTCAATAGCTGGTCAACCTTCAGGTGTTGAACAAGCAAGAGCAAAGATCAGAGTAAGTATGATCCTTTTGAAGTATAATATCAGATATCCAGGGAATCCACAGACTCCTGGACCAGTATTTCACTTGTTTCTTTCATCTTGGTGTGTTGTATAGATGATTTAGATTTATATTTAAGCGTCCCTTGCGGGACGCTTGTTTGTGTATGGGAGAGCTTCAGGCTCCGGCGGCTCCGCCGGCTCCGCATTTTGTTTTCCTTATAACTCTGTAACCGTTAGGCGGATTCTTTTCAAATTTGGCAGGTTTAGGCAGTAGCCTTGGGGAATTTTTTTGAATATGCTGCAGTGACATTTCAACCAATCAGAGAGGTCACATGACCAAAAATGTCTTTTTTCGATGGGGAAGCTTGTCCGGATGATAACTTGAAAGGAATTTTATCAATTCACCTGAAACTTGGCAAATACATTCATTCTATTAAAATCTGGAAATCATTAGATTTTGGCATTGATTGGTCAAGAAATGGCCGAGTAATTAATGATTAATTAATCATTACGAATTTTCCAAATAAGGAAAACACAAAAATGCTTATATCTCGAAAACCGTGCTAGATAGAGCGATTTCGACGAAATTTTTGACCCACAGGGTATCTGCGGAGTAGTTTTCCCAATTTTCAAAAAATTTTTGTCTCGCTCAAAATGGCGGCCATTTTGAATTTTCGAAATTTTCGCAAAAATTGCAAAACACAAAAATGCTTATATCTCAAAAACCGTGCTAGATAGAGCAATTTCAACAAAATTTTTGACCCGCAGGATATCTCTGCGGAGTACTTTTCCCAATTTACAAAAAATTTTTGTCTCGCCAAAAATGGCGGCCATTTTGAATTTTCGAAATTTTCGCAAAAATTGCAAAACACAACAATGCTTATATCTCGAAAACCGTGCTAGATAGAGCGATTTCGACAAAATTTTTGACCCGCAGGGTATCTCTGCAGAGTAGTTATCCCAATTTTGAAAAAAATTTTGTCTCGCCAAAAATGGCGGCCATTTTGAATTTTCGAATTTTTCGCAAAAATTGCAAAACATAGAAATGCTTATATCTCGAAAACCCTGCTACATAGAGCGATTTCGACGAAATTTTTGACCCACAGGGTATATCTACAGAGTAGCCATGCCAATTTTCAAAAAAATTTTATCTCGCCAAAAATGGCGGCCATTTTGAATTTTCGAATTTTTCGCAAAAATTGCAAAACATAAAAATGCTTATATCTCAAAAACCCTGCTAGATAGAGCGATTTCGACGAAATTTTTGACCCACAGGGTATCTCTGCAGAGTAGCCATGCCAATTTTCAAACAAAAAATTTCTCGCAAAAAATGGCGTCCATTTTGAATTTTCCGCAAAATTGCAAACCACAAAAATGCTTATATCTCGAAAACCGTGCTAGATAGAGCGATTTCGACGAAATTTTTGACCCACTGGGTATCTCTGCAGAGTAGCCATGCCAATTTTCAAAAAAATTTTGTCTTGCCAAAAATGGCGGCCATTTTGAATTTTCGAATTTTTGCGCAAAAATTGCAAAACACAAAAATGCTAATATTTCGAAAACCGTGCTACATAGAGCGATTTCGACGAAATTTTTTATCTTCAGAGTATCTCTGCAGAGCAGCTATCCCAAAGAGCTTTCACTTGGGGAAGTTTCAGACCCATAGCTAATTGCTCACCTACTCAAAAAGAGTAAATGCGAATTACCTCTAAAAGTATTGCAGATGGCCAATTTTTCTCAAATAACTCATTCACCTACTTTTGGAAGAGCTTTCACATGGTGAAGTTTCAGACCCATAGCCAATTACTCACCTACTCAAAATGAGTAAATGCGAATTATCTCTGAAAGTATTGCAGATAGCCAATTTTTCTCATTCACCTACTTTTGGGAGAGCTTTCACATGGTGAAGTTTCAGACCCATAGCTAATTATTTACCTACTCAAAATGAGTAAATGCTAATTATCTGTAAAAGTATTGCGGATACCCAATTTTTATCAAATAACTCATTCATCTACTTGTGGGAGAGCTTTCACATGGTGAAGTTTCAGACCCATAGCTAATTACTCACCTACTCAAAATGAGTAAATGCGAATTATCTCTAAAAGTATTGCAGATAGCCAATTTTTCTCAAATAACTCATTCACCTACTTTTGGGAGAGCTTTCACTTGGTGAAGTTTCAGACCCATAGCTAATTACTCACCTACTGAAAATGAGTAAATGTGAATTATCTCTAAAAGTATTGCAGATAGCCAATTTTTCTCAAATAACTCATTCACCTACTTTTGGGAGAGCTTTCACTTGGTGAAGTTTCAGACCCATAGCTAATTACTCACCTACTCAAAATGAGTAAATGCGAATTATCTCTAAAAGTATTGCAGATAGCCAGTTTTTGTCAAATTAATCATTCACCTACTTTTGGGAGAGCTTTCACTTGGTGAAGTTTCAGACCCATAGCTAATTACTCACCTACTCAAAATGAGTAAATGCGAATTATCTCTAAAAGTATTGCAGATAGCCAATTTTTCTCAAATAACTCATTCACCTACTTTTGGGAGAGCTTTCACTCTGTGAAGTTTCAGACCCATAGCTAATTACTCACCTACTCAAAATGAGTAAATGCGAATTATCTCTAAAAGTATTGCAGATAGCCAATTTTTCTCAAATAACTCATTCACCTACTTTTGGCAGAGCTTTCACTTGGTGAAGTTTCAGACCCATAGCTAATTACTCACCTACTCAAAATGAGTAAATGTGAATTATCTCTAAAAGTATTGCAGATAGCCAATTTTTCTCAAATAACTCATTCACCTACTTTTGGCAGAGCTTTCACTTGGTGAAGTTTCAGACCCATAGCTAATTACTCACCTACTGAAAATGAGTAAATGTGAATTATCTCTAAAAGTATTGCAGATGGCCAATTTTTCTAAAATAACTCATTCACCTACTTTTGGGAGAGCTTTCACTTGGTGAAGTTTCAGACCTATAGCTAATTACTCACCTACTCAAAATGAGTAAATGCGAATTATCTCTAAAAGTATTGCAGATAGCCAGTTTTTGTCAAATTAATCATTCACCTACTTTTGGGAGAGCTTTCACTTGGTGAAGTTTCAGACCCATAGCTAATTACTCACCTACTCAAAATGAGTAAATGCGAATTATCTCTAAAAGTATTGCAGATAGCCAATTTTTCTCAAATAACTCATTCACCTACTTTTGGGAGAGCTTTCACTCTGTGAAGTTTCAGACCCATAGCTAATTACTCACCTACTCAAAATGAGTAAATGCGAATTATCTCTAAAAGTATTGCAGATAGTCAGTTTTTCTCAAATTAATCATTCACCTACTTTTGGGAGAGCTTTCACTTGGTGAAGTTTCAGACCCATAGCTATTTATTCACCTACTCAAAATGAGTAAATGCTAATTATCTGTAAAAGTATTGCGGATACCCAATTTTTATCAAATACTCATTCATCTACTTGTGGGAGAGCTTTCACATGGTGAAGTTTCAGACCCATAGCTAATTACTCACCTACTCAAAATGAGTAAATGCGAATTATCTCTAAAAGTATTGCAGATAGCCAATTTTTCTCAAATAACTCATTCACCTACTTTTGGGAGAACTATCTCTTAATAGTATTGCAGATAGCCAATTTTTCTCAAATAACTCATTCACCTACTTTTGGAAGACCTTTCACACACGAAAATGAAAAATTGTGAATATCTCGGAAAAGCTATTTCTTCTGCTTTAATGCTCGACGGGAGATACACACCACGGCAGTGGTCTTGACAAAAATTTTTGTCTCCCCAAAAATGGTGGCCATTTTGAATTTTCAAAGTTTTTGCAAAACACAAAAATGCTTATATCTCGAAAACCGTGCTATATGGAGCGAACTCAACAAAATTTTGGACCTGCTGGGTATCTCTGCAGAGTAGCCATGCCAATTTTCAAAATATTTTTGTCTCGCCAAATATAGCGGACGTTTTTAATTTTTTTATTTTTTGCAAAACACAAAAATGCTTATATCTTGAAAACCGTGCTAGATAGAGCAGACTGCGCTGACTTCTGCCACAACAGTATAAGGCTAGAAACGAAGCATTTTCTTAATACTTTAGTACTCACCTTTATATCCTTTTCGGGACGCTTTGTTTTTGCTATGCAAAAACATTATCTTTTTTTTTTGCGAGCGATCCTCTAGTTTACATTGTGTTCAGCAGCCAGGGTCATATTACGACGAGTAGTTTACTAGTGGAGGAAACAGTGCATACTAATTGGTCAAGATTCTCCACTGTACACCAGGGATCGGCAAGTAACTACTAACTTTCCAACATGAAGCGCCTGGACATGAAACGCCTGGGCCGAGATTCGAACCGGCCACCTCACAGGGTGAAGGCAAGCACTCTAACCACTACACCACCGAGCCCCAACAGTTGTTGTATAGATGAAGGCTTGATATTGTAAAATGTGAACATCAGGCTCTGTAACTAGAACTTCCAAATTAGCTAGTTTTAGTTCTGGTCATGGGTAACTTCTATTTAAACTTACAGAAATACTTTATTTTCAAATTGGGCTAAATTGATTCCACATACACTGTTCTCTGAAATTAGACATACACTGGTTCTACTTATTAGTATTACAAGAATGTTTAAAAAAGTTTTATAATGCTTGATAACTGTTCCAAAAATAAAGACTGGATCAAACGATTCTTACTCAGTATAGTGTTTAAAAACAAACCACCATCATGCCACAAAAGATACTATAGGTACCCAGCTGTAAAATGTACTTTCTCTTTAGAATATAGTGAAATTAATCCCCAAATTTCTGGATCCCAAAATGTAACATAGTTACATAAGTTTTATGGTGGGTTTCTGTTATTTTGGAAATTTTTAAAGTGTTATTTAGATGATTGAATTATGTTAAAGTTTTCTTGTCTGTAAGGAGAGGACACGTCAACCTAACATTCTGAATCTCATCACAGCACTACCACTGTCTACTATCTGAAATAGTTTGAGTGATTGGACAATACTGATTTCGCATCATGAGCAATAGAGTGCACTGTTTACATATCTCTGTGTAAATTCTGTTTGATTTAGATCTTATCTTTTGCACAGTTAGCAAAAATTAAAGGAATTATATCAACAGATACAGAATTATGATGGTATATATCTTGACATCTATGTTTTATATACTCAGTGTCATAGTTATCTTATTTTCTCTTTTTTTTTGGTTTGATAATTGTGTGGCCACTTAAATGTGTGGCATGTTGAATAGGGATGTGTTGGCACTTTATATATCCAGTATGATGAGAAAATGTTGCAAGTTACAATATCCAGCCTGAATATGAGTTCTTCAAAGAATTGAACATGTGAAACTATCATACATGAATATTGTAACTTAGAAAATCTCACATATATGTTTTCTTTTCAAGAACTGCTTTAGTCCTGAATACGTTCTACCAGAAAATTTAATACAAGTTTTTTCAGAATCATTTTGGACTAAGGGGCAAGGATATGACACTCTGTCTTCCCATCCCTATAAAGATGTCTAGGGCTGGGACGGGTACAAAAAACGGCACCGAGTACTCGTCCTCTGACAACCGGCCCAAATTAGAGTAACAGCGAGATTTAGTTCCCACCATTAGAAGTCTTCTGTAAATAAATAGTCGATTCCGGAAACAAAACTTTTGAAGAAAAACGTCTTCTATTTAACCAAATATTATAGAATAAGGAGTAAATAATACGTTTTCAAGTGAAAACAACAACTTTTATTGATGTTATGTGATGGAAATGCTGAAATGCAGCATATTTTACACAAACGTTTCATTACATGGGCGATAATACAATGCCTCGCGAGTAACCGAGTACTTAAAATGGACTCCAGTACTAGCCAAGATGGACTCGTCTATCCAGGCTCGAGTAACCGTTCGCAGCCCTAAAGATGTCATTTGGAATCTTGAATTTGAACTACTCTTTGTGTAACCAGTGTATTTAATGTGTGTGTGTGTTTTTCAGGAGTTACTGCCACTTGTGTTCATGTTTGAGCTCCCAATGACGGGCGTCTTACAGCCTATACCCGATGCAAACTCACCAACCTTGAAACAAATCCAGGACAACTACAACATCACTGTCTCATTCAAGCAGCGGCCCCAGGTCTACATGACCACTGTGATCATACGGGGAACTGTGTACAATGCAAAGGCAGTAAAAGAGGGCACCATGAGGGTGATAGAACACCTTACAGGAAATATAGGGGTGAGTTATGTCAGTGAGGATGTATTGAAGTACTTAATAAGTAAGAATTGAACATGTGAAACTATCATACAATTACATGTCATGTCAATTATGTATCGTTTAACTGAGTACAAGCTAGCAGTGAGGTGCTCCCAAAACTAATATTTTTTTTTCTTTCACTCACATTCCTATTTAATATTGAAGATCAAGGATTCTAATAATAATAATGATAATAATAATTCAATATTTGACTTGAAACATGTGAGATGGAAGTTAAAAATGTGATTTGTTGTCTTAACATGGAGTTGACTTATTCTCGAAAAAAATGGAAGTGCTTAATTTGTGTCGTATTTGACTGTGTAAAAATTAAGTGACCAAGCAAGATTTACAGGTCGACACAATGACTCAAGGACTGACCCCATCAGATGTTCAAGCATAGTGCATTGATCATTAGTAGATAGTTTAACAAGAGCAATGAAGCATTTTATAAGAAAATATTAGCTTTCATTCACGTGATTATGTATAAATGTATGAAACATGTGATTTTTGAAGAATCCAGAGTATATAGAATTTAGATATTATAGTGGAAGCTTTTCATTTTAATAAAACAGGAACATGTTCTGATTTTTTTAAATGAATTAAATAGTTGTAGAATTTCCATGCAAATATTACATGTGTGAAGATCATTGACTCCATTACCATTGTACATATAGAGAGAAATAGATCATATATTATTTACACTGGGAAAACAGAGATGTATTTTATTGTTTAAGCAGGAGAAATAGTTCCAGGTTGATGTAATATTTACATTTATAAGTGGCAGATTGTCCACTGTAAGCTTAGTGAGGTCATTTTGTGTGGTCTATATTTAGAACATGATTCAGACACTTCATTAATGACATTCTAATGCGATTGACTTTTTGTTAGTTAAAATAATTCCGGTTTCCCCATTCATTCATACATACAAAGTGTAAGGCCCTGTAAGTGTTAATGAAATTGACCTTCCACAGAAACTCATTTAACTTATTTTATAAACACATGTGCGCACTTGTGCTGACATTTATTTTTAATAAATAAATAATTTGTGTCACATCTTGAATTAAGCGTCCCGCTTGTTTGTATATGTAAGAAATCAGGTTCCGCCGGCTCCGCATTTCATTTTCCTTATAACTCTGTGACCGTTGGGTGGATTCTTTTCAATTGTGCAGGCTGTGTATGCAGTAGCCCTGGGGAATTTTTTTAATATGCTGCAGTGACATTTCGACCAATCAGAGAGGTCACATGACCAAAAGTATCTTTTTTTTCTATGGGTAAGCTTGTCCGGATGGATGATAACTTGAAATATTCACCCAAAACTTGGCAAAATACATTCATTCTATTAAAATCTGGAAATCATTAGACTTTGGCATTGATTGGTTAAGAAATGGCCGAGTAATTAATGATAAATTAATCATTACGAATTTTCAATTTCAACAAAATTTTTGAACCACAGGGTATCTCTGCAGATTAACTAACACATTTTCAGGGTTAGCGAAGTACCTCTAAAATATGGAGTCCAATGGACTACATGTCCTTCGAAAAATGGAGTCCCAATCATTTTTTCCTGAGTCCAGTGTTTGCGTTAGTGTTATGAAATGTCGGGTACCTTGTACCTTATGGCTCATCAAAAAGGGGTACCACTGTATGAAAATTGAGTGCAAGTAATAATTTTTCTCCTGTAATTCGGGTACATTTAAATATATAGAAGCACCATCCAATTTCCTTTATATTGATAAATAATATGCATCTGTACATAAATAAATGTTAAAAATATTTTAAAAAGCTGAACCCCAGTCAACAAACTTCATCTTAGTGCAATTAGATTGAAATTTATTTTGTATGATTATTTTATTTAAGCTACAAATATGGCATTGATACTGTTTGAAAGATAAAAATTTGTAGTTTTCCTTGCTTTTTGTCTGACAAAAATTCATTGGGTAGTCCCAGAGATATAGTTTTTTTGTTACATCCCCTGTAAATATTTTCGAATTTTACAGCTTTTATTTTCCGGGCAACTTTCCGGGGTTAAATAACAGGAGTTTCCGAGATTTGTTAGAATAGTTTGTCTCCCACGAAATTCACCGTTCTGGCTTGTCGTTTCGACTGTTTCCATGCAGAGATCAGGCTTACGAAATATCTCGCTTTACAATGGTGGACCTAAACAACTTGCCGGGAAATCGCTCGAAACCATTTAATTTTAAAATATAAACCTTATTTTCAGTGTTATATATATTGCTTGCATATCTACGCTTCCTGCCACCGAAATTCGCTTCTAAAGCAGAAATATTTCCTTCGTAAAAATCGCGTCCCGATGGACGCACTGACAACCGAAATTTGCGTCCAAATCTGAAATACCGCGTATTTAATATACTCGGACGGCGTAATCGTGAACCCTGCATTTTTCCGAAAGTTTTTGTCTCGCCAAAAATGGCAGCCATTTTGAATTTTCGAATTTCTCGCAAAAATTACAGAACACAAAAATGCTTATATCTCGAAAACCGTGCTAGATAGAGCAATTTCGATGAAATTTTGACCCACAGTGTATCTCTGCAGAGTAGCCATCCCATTTTTCCAAAAATTTTTGTCTCGCCAAAAATGGCGGCCATTTTTAATTTTCGAATTTTTCATAAAAATTGCAAAACACAAAAATGCTTAAATCTCCCCAATCGTGCTAGATAAAGCAAGATTGACATCATTTTTTATCCATTGGGTATCTCTGGGGAGTAGCCATCCCAATTTTCAAAAAAAAAAATTTGTCTTGGCAAAAATGGCTGCCATTTTGAATTTTTCGCAAAAATTGGAAAACACAAAAATGCTTATATCTTAATAACTGTGACGGATAGAGAAATTTCAACGAAAATTTTGACCCATAGGGTATCTTTGTGGAGTAGCCATCCCAATTTTCAAAAAATTTTAGTGTCACCAAAAATGGCGGCCATTTTGAATTTTTGAATTTTTCACAAAAAAATTGCAAAAGAAAAAAAAATGCTTTTATCTCAAAAACCGTGGTCGAGAGAGTGATTTCGACGAAATTTTTACCGACAGGGTATATCTTCAGAGTACTCATCCCAACTTTCAAAAAAATTTTGTGTTGTATAAAATGGCAGTCATTTTGAATTTTAAAATTTTTTGCAAAAATTGCAAAACACAAAAATGCTTATATCTCGAAAACCGTGCGAGAACATGCCATTTCGACAATTTTTTTTACCCACAGGGTATCTCCAAAGTAGCCATCCCAATTTTCAACAAATTCGTGTCTCGTCAAAAATGGCGGCCAGTTTGAATGTTTGGAAAAATTGCAATACACAAAAATGCTTATATCACGAAAATGGTGCTAGATAATGATTTCAATGAAAATTTTGACCTGCTGAATGTCTCTGCGGGGATAGCCATCCCAATTTCAAAAAAAATTTTGTTGTCAAAAATGGCGGCCATTTTGACTTTTCAAATTTTTCGCAAAAATTGCAAGAAAAAAAAGGCTTACATCTTGAAACCCCTCCGAGATAGAGTGATTTTAACAAAATTTTTTACCACAGGGTATCTCTGCGGAGTAGCCATCCCAATTTCCCAAAATATTTTGTCTCCTAAAAAATGGTGGCCCTTTTTAATTTTTTAATTTTTCACAAAAAGTGCAAAATACAAAAATGCTTATATCTTGAAAACCGTGCTAGATAGAGCGATTTCAACAAAATTATTGGTCCTTAGGGTGTCTCTGCAGAGTAGCCATACCAATTTTCAAAAAAAAAAATTGTTATCTTGTCAAAAATGGTGGCCATTTTTAATTTTCGAATTTTTGCAAAACTTGGAAAACACAAACATGCTTGTATCTGGAAAATTGTGCGAGATAGAGCTTTCAACAAAATGTTTGACCCACGGGATAGAATGATATAGGGTGGCCAGATCTTTGCCATAGCAAGCCAGTTGCAAAGTTAAAAAAAAAATCCAAAAAGAAATGTGGCTTGTAGATTGAACACAAGAAATCTCTGCAGATGTGGACGCTAACCGTGAATGATCCATTGTATCCCCAATTTTCGGGGATACAAATATACATTGATAGTGAAAACTCTCTTGGCCACACCATTCCAGGTTTAAATCCGTCAAAACCTTTTCACCTTATTTTCAATCTCTTTCATTATTTATATTTATTTTTTTATTTTTATATCAGGAATATTTGATCATATGGACAATAATAATTAACCCTTTCAACAAACAATTTTGCTTTTCAGTAGCTCAAGAAAAGCAAAAAAATGAATATCCATTCAGAGGACAGTACCAAGGCAAATTACTATCATCCAGCAAAAAAGGTTCACAAAAGTTTCCTCCCTACAAAAACCTTACACACAATGTGTTATCACAACTGTTAAGTACATGTCATTAATCTGTATTACATGTCTGACATACAGGTGGCCATATATCAATATATGCCATTTTTGTGATAGCTCAATACCTAATAAACTACACAGACTTTGGTTACCACAACAGTATAAGGCTATAAGCAGAGCATTTTCTTAATACTTTAGCACTCACCTTTATATCCTGTTTGGGACGCTTTGTTTTTGCTGTGCAAAAACATTATCTTTTTTTTTGCAAGTGATCCTTAATTTTTGTTATATACAAAATCAGTGCTAGGAATACTGTTTATTTGAAAAGAATTGTAAGCCCATACAGTCTGGGTAATTTTTTTTTGTTTGTCCTTTATAGTGCAAACCCATTTTAAATTGATGTTCATCATGGCAATGTTTCTTTGAACGAGGATTCCTTGTATTATTTTATCGACTTTTATGTTTCAGTATTTTACTTTGCCCATAATTCATTACACATGTCATCAGCATATTTCCTTGAGTTAGTTCACATGATTTTGAATGTTGCAATGTACATACGAGATGTTATGGAAGTCTTTTTGCAGTAAATATACTTCGAAAAACAGTAGTATTATTCTTCAATTTTTGTTTTATAATTTATAAATACTTTAATTAGTGATCTCAACGGGTATCCAGATATCCGGGTACCCGAACTTTGAATATCTACCCGAATCCGAAATCACATACCCGAGTACCCTCATCTAAGCTTAAGTGCTTCCAATATCGCCCATGGTGGCCAACCGAGTCCCGATATGTCCCAACTACATAAAGTCACTTCAAAAGGAAACTGTTCAGTTAATTTGTACAATAATATTGTTTTCTCACCTTTTACACCATTTATAGTGTCATTTATCTTTTATTTTGGTTGTTTATACATTGCTAAATGCAGGAACGCTTTGAAATTCGTCAGCATGTTAAAACAATTATCTAATTCCGACAACATAAATTGTTGTATATTGTCCATATAGTGACATGTTCTACTTCAATAAATAAAACTTCAGTGTTTTCACACAGTATTTTATAACTTTTAATCAGTAAAATTAACTTATTGATCTTAGACAGAATAAAAGTTGCGATTCCGAAACTACATTCGAGCTTTGTTTAATGTTTGACTTTTGGTCATGTGACTCCATTTTATGGCATAAACAACCGTGTTTTGAATCTACAAGAGTCTTTTATAAACATTTCTTCCGTCTCCTGGTGTTTTGAATGCATCAACGAGTGAAGCAAAAAACAATATTATCCTAATATACACCATTATTTTGTCATTTATTAAATAAAAAGCTTGGCAGATAAGGAATAAAGCAAATGGGTTGGATCCCGTGTTTTATGTGAGTTTTAAGTTTGTAAATGTGGAGATTTATGTTCTAATACCTATTATCGCCCATCGGAACGAGTACCCGGGTACCCGCCTGTTAAAATTACTACCCACCCGGTCCCACATAACTGGAAATATTGAGAACACTAACTTTAATTATTCAAAAACAGTCTCTTTGTTATGGATTTTCATTTTGTCGGGCAAGTCTCTGAAGTTGGTGCTTTGGTTCATTGAGTCTGACATTTCTATCAATCTCAAGGAGTCCAGCATTAAAAACTGCAATTACCAAAAAAATGTGCAAACTAAACAAGTTTAGTCATGTGACTTGATGATGTGACACCTTTCTTATATAAACTTTTGTTTCGGAAACCGATTTCCAAGTTTTCTTTCGATTATAACACTAGTGACCTCACACAAGGCAGTCACATCTCAATTTCCTTGACCAGACCAAACAAATGCATGGCGATGTGCAGTAGAGCAAACTCCCCCAAGCCATCCGAACCCAGGATAGTATTACTGGATTTAGACAACAGTTGAAGCCTACCTTTCAACATAGTCTTCCTTCCCTATTGGATGCTTACATAGACATGGACTTCCTTCCTAAAATTGGAAGGACATCAGCATCGCAGAGGATGTCTTCATCAATTTGGCATATTTTTTAATACTTCACACTTACAATAAAATGCTTATGGTTAAAAACTTCAAACCTTTAATTCCACATAGCAGGGTAATTTTTAATGGAAGTTCTCATGGATGTGAAAAAGGGGGCTCGGTGGTGTAGTGATTAGAGTGCTTGCCTTCAACCTCTGATGTCACCAGTTCGAATCTCGGCCCGGGTGATTCATGTTGGAAAGTTGGTAGTTACGTGCTAATGCCCACTTTTTTACACTGCAGAATCTTGTCCAACTAGTATGCACTAGTTCCTCTACCCATAAACTACCCCTTGCAATATGACCCTGGCAGTTAAACGCGACATAAAACAAAAGATAAAACTAAATCATGGACGTGAAATTTAATTGCACTTAAAGTCAAGACAAGTCTGTTTAATGGTGTTTGACTTAAAGAGGTTGACAGTTGTAATTTTGTGATAACATTTAACATATGAAATTACAAATCATTGTTTTTGTCCTGTATTTAGAACACCACAGCAGTGAGCATGCAGCTGGAGATTGCCCCCCAGCATCACCTGTTTATTATTGGCCGGGCAGGAGCCAACGTCAAACATATTATGCAACAAACTGGTGCTACTATCCACTTTCCTGATCCCAGTAGTACCCAGACACCACGCAAAGGTACTGTGTACCTCACAGGACCCATAGAGAGTGTGTGTCTGGCTAGACAGCATCTCATTGTGAGTAGATACTGTTTTGATGTCACTTAGTCCAATTAAGTTTGTGTTATTTTCTTACATCAGGTACTGAAAGAAGAGTTTATATTTGTAGTGATATAATGGGAATATGTTTTATTGATTTTTAATCTATCAGTTTTTCAACAATAAATTTTGTGTTTTCTCCTTATTTCTTATAATCTACTTTTCTAAACATAATTAAGAAGAAACCTCATAAAACTTTTGAAAAGGTATTTTTTTTTGTCTGTTTTCCTATGCTTAGGCCTTATTTGAGCTATCTTAAATAAAAACACCAACTCTGTAGTGTTTAATTTTTTACAAGTAGTTTTTTCCTTTGTATTTAGACAGAATATGACACACTGATAATTAAACCAAACCGTAACAATAGAACCCGGCTGTGTCATTTGAAATAGGTTTTAAAACATAATCAGACAAAGTATATGGTTGTTTTGAAGACTCCCCTTGTTATTTTGACAGAACAGTGGAGAACATGTCTTAGATAAAGGGCTTTAAGTTTATGAATGGAGTCATGTAATAAAGACATGTACATAAAACTTGTACCTTTGCCAAAATCAGTGTCATTTTTTCTGTGGGTCTTTTCTGAATATCTTCAGCCCTCTTGTATACATTTTTTACTTAAACTGTATGCAAAGGGATATCGAATTGAACAACTGTTGAGGCTTCCCTGCAAAGTTATGTGTTGGTGTGTTATTAGGTGACATAATAGTGGTTTTTGAGTACTTTGTATTCTTGTACTCTGAAGAAAAAAAAGATAATTGGCGAGAGGGTCATTGGAAAAAGGTGATGTAAATCAAGGCATATCTCCAGTAATATGGTATTAAGCTTGTCTGTTGAACTCATTCATGTTCTCATGTATTTCTTCCTTTAAAATCAGCTTGTTGGGGGAAGAATGTATCTCACTATAACTTCACTTTTTGGGGTTTTCATTTCTACGGGGGCTTTAGTGTCTGTCACTCGATTATTATAACACTTTGAAGGGTTTCATACTTTTAATACAACCAGTTTTATCAAGCATGTCCTTTAAACAAATCTCATTTGCATAACTGATACTTATAAAGCGATTTTAGTTACAAATTTAAAGATGATCAGCGTTCAAGGCCATATTGGCATAGTCAAAGAACACATTTTCATATTTGGCCTGTTCTCTAAAGATCAGTCAATTTGGAAGAAAATTAGAAGTTCAATTATGATAAACCTAATATAGTATAATATGAAAAATGGGAAAGGTTGAGAACTGGGTCGGTGAAAATACCGATTATTGAATAGTTTAGGTTTATTTCAGAGAACCGAAGTTCTGTCACATTGGTTGTACTAAACATTTAAAAGTTAATTTGCAAACTTTGACAAGACTTGTTATATCAATCTTGGTGGTGTTGGTGTGAATCAGTTTCATTTATTTGTATTTTGTTTATAGAAATAACATATTTGATCAACCTCTGTTCCAGATGTGCATTAACCTAAATAAGTGCCACAACACCCTAACTCTTGTGTATGGCCAATTGAAGGCAGGATTATATCCAAAAACATGAACACAAAAGGGTTGATAAGGATGTTACTTCCAAGCATGTATGTGCAGAACTATTGCCCGAAGGGTCTATGTAGCTAATAATAAAGCTTATAGTTTTCACGATTAATTAAGTTCACACAAGGTATATCTTGTTTATCTTATTCAACCGCAAGTTGAGTAAACTGGTGTAAGAAGAGTGGGATTTTTTAATGCTTCTATTCTTGTCACAGTAGATTTGGTGAAATCAGCAACTTTTCTCCCATTATGTTTATTTAATAAGTTAAATCTAGACAGGTGATCCCCTTATTGTTATAATAAGTAGAGGGTATCACAATGCTTGAAACTTACATCTATTGTCACGATTCAAATGGCTCGGAATAATTGGTTTGTTGAGGAAGATGTGAAACAGGGGAAGAAGACAGACCCAAAAATCACATTATAGAAATGTTTTCCTTTAGTCTTTCCCAGAACTCAAAGATTGATGTATGTAATACATACATGTATACTAGTGGGTTCATTGTTTGGCTGTGTGGACATAGATATTGAATCTAAAAATATTAAAATTTATTTATCAGAACATGGCAGTTCTGCTCAACAAAATCATTGCAGTATAAAAGTCTACAAATGCACAAAACTGTTTGATGTGTAATTCTGTGTTGGTTTCCAATATTTTAAGTTTGCCTTAAAGCCCAAAGTCAACAGGTCAAAGACCATTTGAAATGAGTCATTCCCCGCTCATATGTGGTGCTAAAGTAAACCTCTTACCATAAACATGGTAAGAATATAAAGCTGTGAATATAAAGGTGTAGAGAGGATTTCCCTGTCAGGCAGATGATATGCCATACCTCAGCAGTCAGTTCGATTTGTTTGTTCATCTAGATAATACCTATAAATATGCCAAAAGTGAAATTTAATGAGATTTTCATCCCAGGACGAAAACTTTCCTCTTTAAAATATATGTGTTGACAAGCGATATGATAGTTGTAAAATCTGATCACAGTAATCTCTAGAAGCACGAGCCTCGTAGAGCTTACGCACAGAAAATGGAGCAGGGGATGATCTTGTTTCCAGAGCTGATTGTTTGTACTAGTGCTATTACTGCACAACAGTTATCCAGGTTTGATCTTATAAAAATGCTTACATAATCCAACATTCCCATGCTCAAACTTGCTTAACAATCTTCAGGGACAGGCACTCAGTATATTGAAGTGACAGTCTTCATGTAGTGACATTTGAGATGAAATGAAAATTCTATGTTCATGACGATGGCTTTGTGTTGATCATTTTGATATGTGGCAGTTGGGAGCAGGTCATAAGGTCTCCCTTTCTAGATGTATGTCACATCTTTTCACTTGAGAAAAGTCATGTGGTTTGTCAGTTTTTCCCATTTTTTTTGGCAGGATCAGTTGTATCAGTACTGCAAATTTAATAAAGACTAGGCTTTATGAGTAATCACTCTGGTGGAACAGTGGTTATAAGTAGAGGTATATATTGGATCCCTACATGGTTAAATTCAGTTAAAATCTACTTAATGGAATTCCCGGTTAAGGAGAAATATTGTATTAATTTCTTGAGATTCTGTGTAAAAGGGTTTGGTTGTATGTCATCCCTGAGACTGGAGAAAGACTGGGAAATTATATTTATTTCGGGGTAGACCTTTTTCAAGTAACTAGAAGTGTGAAAAACTTGGAAGAGTGGGGCTATGAGTCATTTTGAAGTTTTCATTACCTTATTGTTATAGCATCTTAAGGGTTTGCATGCATGCATGAATTTAGATTGTTTGAAAAATTATCAATTGTCCAAAGGGAATGATAAGGATAAGACCAGTGCAAGGTCATATATCTCCTTGTAGATTTTAATAACAATGTTAAGCTCTTGTGATATTATTTTGACAAGACTTTTTTTTGTCCTTGTCTATGGCATAAAAAGGTTAATAGATCTTTCGTGCATGATGAAGAAAGTGGGGATGAGTCATAAATATCCGGAAATGATTTAGTGGTTCAATAGAGCACAAAGGTTGAATGTACTAACATGGCAGAAAGACAATCCAACAAATTTTTTTTTTAAACTAATACTACAAGAAATAGGAGCATCTGTTGGAATTTCTTGATATACTTGTGTTGATTTAATTTTAGAAATTTAAGTATTGGTATAATTTAATTTTCTTCAATTATCTCTTCTTTTGAAATCAAGTTCCATAAAAAAGTCAGTCGTGATGGTTATTGTAGGTAATCACATTGGAGAAAAAAATGGAAAAAAAAACCACAGTAACTTGTGGCTAGTTTTAGCAGAAAATTTTATTGATAAATTAGAAAAGAAGATTTTGTGTGTCAATTGAAAGAAAGTTACGTGTGAGCTTCTTGTGAAC
The DNA here is from genome assembly GCA_964017235.1 of Sabellastarte sp. h YS-2021. NCBI lineage: Eukaryota > Metazoa > Annelida > Polychaeta > Sabellida > Sabellidae > Sabellastarte > Sabellastarte sp. h YS-2021. Next base: position 76,508,739 of record OZ024931.1, read on the forward strand.
ATATGAGAAAGTTACAATTTGAGTGAAATTTGTCATTGTGCAGACAATCTTTAAAATTAAAAATCTGTTCTGTAGATTTATCTAAAAGAACAAGATCTGAAATTATCAAATTGTTTACAACCATTTGAAAGGTCTTAAAAGTATTAGGGGTACTTTACTTTCATGTTTAAACAAAAGTAACTTATTATGATCCATCATATGGTACGTGACAGGTTAATTGTTATCTTTTGAAGTTTAAACTTTTTATTTTGTCTTTTTTTTCTATTGTGTACTCCCTAAACAAGTAAACAAATAGAAACTTGCTATAAAATGTCCTTAAGTCCGTTCTGATAAATAGTCCATTGGGCCTTGTCCTTGATTTTATGTACAGAGTAGTTATATTTATCCAACAAGTGAAACATTTAACACTGTTGATCTTATCTATTGTGTGCTAGTCCTATATGTGTCACATGGGTGATACACTGATGACATGGAAGGTACAAGTTCTGGGTTCATTTCCATATACTATTGGTTTGTTAGTCTTTCATCAGTTATGAATCATGTGGTCAATGTGAAGGGGCAGCCAGAGATGTCTAGGTAACAGAACCAAGCAAAATTCTCACTGAAAAGGATTTGCAATAGTGCTAGAAATATAAACAGTGATAAAATTCAGTTGAGTATGTCAAGATCACACAGTAACATTGTGAGTTAGATAACTATGATTGGCTGTTTGCAGTAATTTTTTGTATCAGCTATAATCAAAAGGAAAATTTAGGCTAAAGTTCTAATAGCTGGAAATAAGTTGTAGAAAAACAGTAAAGATACGGTAATGTTGAGAAAAAATTTAATGCCCACCTGAGGTGGTACGATGCTTCTCCGTAAGTACTAGTGCTGGGAGATCGCTTAGATTTTCCCTGTCGATGTTCGTATCGGACATTTGTAACCAAACTTCGGACATTTCCGATTATGGAGTCGAAGTGTAAAAAAAGACAGATAAAATCAAATATTAAATTATATCAAGTAAAACATCAAGTAAAATACACACAAATTACCACAAATATGACCAAAATATAATCTAAAAGCCATTCACAGACGTCTCCCTCACTAACAGACCATGCTTGATGTATCCTCACTTGTGATTGGCTGATTTTATGATCACCTTGACAACAGTTGGAAAACCCCAAGGTGTTTCTATTTGCACATTCACGGCTAGTTTTGTGATTTTAACTGATGGATATTTCAGATTTTTACAAAATATTATGAAGGTTAGCATTTTATTGTGACCAAACGGCTGCAAAGAAATGGATTTAGCAAATATCGGTTTTACTTAAATTTTACCGATCATTGATTGGCAATGAGCCAGCGAGCGATAATACCGAAGTTTGCGAACATCGTCCCAGCACTAGTAAGTACCATTATGTTAATACATTGATTTAATATTAGCTTTTATAGATAAAAGTAAAATATGAAAATCATGTGGGCACTAAAATTATGTCATCATGCACTCAGGAGTCACTTTCTTATTTGTTACTTTTTGTGTATATGATGAAAAAACTACTAGTAAACTGGGTTGGCAGTTGCCAGAGCAGAGTAATTTGAGAATGGATGTGGTTTAGCATTCTGTTTTGCTGTCTCCAGAAATAGGACCTAAATTAACTTCAGCTACATTCTGCATAGATGACGCAGTGTTTTCCTTGAAAATATTTCAGTTACATGTGCATAATACATTAACCCTAATATTAATTTAGAGAGTTTGTAGGTTGGTCTGTGTCAGTTCAGCATCAGCAATCAGTATACACTTTAATTAAGCATCCCACAAGGGACCCTTGTCTGTATTTTAGGGGAGAGGGGAGAGAGAGTGGGTCCGCCGGTTCTGCCGACTCCCGCATTTTTTATTCCTTATAGCTCGGCAACCACTGGGCGGATTCTCTTCAAATGTAGCACATATATGCAGTAGCCCTGGGAAAAATTTTTGAATATGGTGTCATGACATTTCAAACAATCAGAAGTCACATGACCAGAAACATGTTTTTCAAAGGGGTGTGCTTGTCCGGGTGATAACTTAAGAATCACTTCACCTATTCACATAAAATTTGGCAAGTAGGTTTGTTATATAGATGTCTGGAAATTATTAATTTTTGGAAGTGAACCAATATAAAACTTATTAGCGATTAACTAAACATCACAATTTTTCTTAACGCTGAAAATAAAAAATCTTTAATATCTCAGAAATGGTCCGAGATAGAGCGATTTTGATGAAATTTTTGACCCACAGGGTATCAGCAAAGTCTACTGACAAGTTTTCCGAAAAATTGTTTTCTTGCCATTTTTGGCGGCCATCTTGAATTTCTGCGTAAAACGCAAAAACGCATTTATCTCGATAACGGTGCGAGATAGAGCAATTTCAACAAAATCTTTGACCCGCAGGATATCTGGACATTCTCCTATTGACCTTTCCAAAAAAATTGTTTTCCGGCCATCTTGATTTTCTGCGTAAAACGTATTATCTCGGAAACGGTGTGAGAGAGTGATTTGAACGAAATTTTTTACCCGCAGGATATATGTACATTCTACTGGCGACTTTTCCCAAAAATCGTTTTCCCCACCATCTTGAATCATCTTGGTCATCTTGAATTTCTGCATAAACCACAAAGGCGCATTTATCTCGGAAAGGTGCGAATAGAGCGAATTCGATGAAATTTTCGATCCGCAGGTTATCTGCAGAGTGTACTGGCTACTAGGGCTGCAACAATTCTTCAGTTACTCGGAAACAAAACGTTTCAGTTTGATACTCGAGTCAAGAAAAGTGAACTGGGTCTTCGAAAACAACTAAAAAGAGACATAAAATCTACTACATAATTTGATTTTTCTTTAAAATATACGAATATATTTATATATTTTTCTAATGTAAGGTGTTTCCGTTTTTAGGTTTTATTTTTTATGCATTTGCAAACTTTAAATGTATGTGTAACAATGCTTTTATAAGACGGCATTTTAATATAACGTATTTCGAAGACGTCTCAAATCTCGCAATATAAAAATAGTTAAAGTTTCCTGTATTTTGCATTAAAAATGCTTCTTTATTCAAACATTCCATGAATTATGAACACTGTTTCCTATTGTGTGCATTTTATCTTTTTATATGGCGTTATATGTCGAAATATGATGAAGTTTATTTCGTGGGCGATAATCAAGTGATTAACCGAGTCGGAGTCGGTTCTTCCAAAACAAGGAATTGAGGTGCATTTTTGGGCTCGCTTGCAGCCCTACTGTCAACTTTCCCCAAAGATTGTTTTCTAGCTGTTTTTTTCAAACACAGGAAGATGGTCATTTCTACAAAATCATTAATACTCATTGGGACGCTTTGTTTTTCTTTTTCGCTTGTGAAGCAATACTCTAGTTATATCTCCAGATAATAGTTGGGTGACAATATGCTGTAGTAACCTTGACCTTTGCATTCATGTTTGGGCTGTATCTCATAAACTTTTAGTTTGCTAATTAATGCTGTTATCTTGCTATAATATTGTCATGTTTATGATACTTTGCCTTTAAGGTGAATTAAGTTGATACTTGGTAGGGAGTAGTGAGCAATGTCATGGTGCAACCATGATTTGACCTTTGTTCTTGCCTAGTGACCTTGACTTTTAAAATCTTGTCTGGGCTGTATCTCGGGAACCGTAAAGTGTAAGGGGTTGATATTTGGTAAGGACATTGGTTGGAAAGTGTAGGTACGTAATCATGGTGTGACCTTGATTTGACCTTTGACCTTGCTGTAGTAACCTTGACCTTTGCATTCATGTTTGGGCTGTATCTCATAAACTTTTAGTTTGCTAATTAATGCTGTTATCTTGCTATAATATTGTCATGTTTATGATACTTTGTCTTTACATGCATTTTCTCTCTCTTGAATGTTATTTCTCCCATGTACATAACTAACACTGACTGCAAGTCTCCTGGACTACTGTTGCACCTATTTGATATCTCATGGTGTCCAACACTGTTTCCTCAGGCTGTGGGGTGGTGTAAGTATTGAAATGCAATATCATTATCAAACTCTGATTTGGCTTTTGATATCGATTGATATTGAAATATCATTTAATGCTTTAAAAAGCTTTGTTTTTCGCGAGTTCGGAGATTAAGCACTTGGATACTTGATACTTGATCAAACTAAAGGGAATTGAGAACTACAACACTGTTTTGAAAATTCTGCCTGACAGGTGCTGGAAAAGATATCAAAATTAACACTTTTAGTATCAATATTGAAATTCAGAAAGGTGTATTAATCTATATATGAAATATTGATATATGATCCCTTCATTACTGTGGGGTATGGGCATCTCTGACCCTATTTTTGCATTATTATATCCCCAGACGAAAGTCGGGGATATATTGGATTCAGGTCCGTCGCGCCGCCGCCGCCGCCGCCGCCGTAGAAATTTCCTTGTGGACGCGATAACTCAAAAACAAATTAATATTTTTTTTTCAAACTTGGTACACATGTTAAGGGTGCCCAAAGGAAGATCCCTATTTTAAGGTGACCTTAAACTCCCAGTAAAAAAGAACTTATGGCCACCTTAAGGTCAGAAATTGCACTTTTGGCCACTTAGAGCCCTGTAGGTCACAAACTATGATGCTCAGCTGGCTGAAATTTTACCTGACAACACATTAATATGTTCTTAGTACATGTGCTGAAAATCACGACTTTAAGTTGAGGAGAAAATTGTGTTTGAGGCCCATAAATACCCCCACTTGGGGATTTTTTGCTATACTTTTCACATATTTTGCCCTATAATTTGGAAGTGGTAATTCTGATGAGTCTCAAACTGCGCTAGGTATAACTTTGATATGTAATCCTTGTCTGTAGAAAATTTTAGGGCTGTAGGTTTACCCAAAGGGGTCGACTTAAGGTCTCAAAAGTGCCCACAGAGACCCAATTTATGCACTTTTTGCCACTTTCAAGCACTGTAGCTTTCAAACTATGTCTCTCATCTAAGTTAAATATCATCTGGGAATATATCTATGTGTTTTCTTATATGTGCCCCAACATTTAGGCCTTTAATAGACAGTTAACCTGTGTATCAGGACCATAAACACCCACCCGAGTGACCCTTATAAGACATTTTTCACATCTTTTTCCCTGTAACTTGGAAATGGTAAGTCTGAGAAGTTTCAAACTGTATTAGATATATATTCTGTGTGTAATCTTAGTATGTAACAGATTTTAAGTCTGAAGCTTTAATTTTGAAGGTCAAATTGAGGTCTCTAAAAGGCTCCCAAAGACCCAATATTTGGACTTTTTGCTACTTTTAAGCCCTGTGACTGTCCAACTATGTGACTGATAGAGCTCAAATCCTATCTGGGAAGATATTAGTATGTTATTTATATATGTGCCAAAAATTAAGGCTTTAAGAAGACATTTAACCTGTGTATGAGGACCATAAATCCCCACCCGAGTGACCATTTTTAGACATTTTTCACATATTTTGCCCTGTAACTTGGAAATGGTAAGTCTAAGAAGTTTCAAACTGTATTAGATGCATATTCTATGTGTAATCTTAGTATGTGACAAATTTTAAGTCTGAGGCTTTAATTTGAAGGCCACATTTAGGTCTCTAGAAGGCCCCATAAAGACCCAGTATTTGGACTTTTTGCCAATTTTAAGGCCTGTGACTGTTAAACTATGTGACTGATAGAGCTGAAATCTCATCTGGGAATACATTATTATGTTCTTTTTACATGTGCCAAAAATCAAGGCTTCAAGTAGACATTTAACCTGTGTATGAGGACCTTAAACACCCACCTGAGTGACCCTTTTAAGACATTTTTCACATATTTTGCTCTGTAACTTGGAAATGGTAAGTCTGAGAAGTTTCAAACTTTATTAGATACATATTCTATGTGTAATCTTAGTATGTAACAAATTTTAAGTCTGAAGCTTTAATTTGAAAGCCACATCGAGATCTCTAAAAGGCCCACAGAGACCCAATATTTGGACTTTTTAACCACCTTTAAGCCCTGTGACTGTTAAACTATGTGATTGATGGAGCTGAAATCCCATCTGGGAATGCATTATTATGTCCTTTTTACATATGCCGAAAATCAAGGTTTTTAGTAGACATTTAACCTGTGTATGAGGGCCATAGACACTCGCCCAAGTGCCTTTTTGGACATTTTTTCCGTATTTTGCCCTGTTATTTGGAAATGCTTAGTGTGACAAGTCTTAAACTGTATTATATATAATTTTTGTTTGTTATGTATGTCCCCCAAAAAGTTTCAGATCTGTTGTTTAATTACTAAGGTCTCTTTAACAATTGTAAAATGCCCACAGAAACCCAATTTATGGACATTATGCCACTTTAAAGCCCAGTAACTGTCAAACTATGTGGGTTATAGAGCTGAAATCTTTGAATTTTTAAAAGGAAATGCCTGTCTATTTAAATTTTGAATATTAATAATGTTATGTCTATCTTAGTCTTTTAAGAACTTATTTTTGTGTGTTATACCTCTGCTTGCTGAGTTTTTAACTTTTTAAAATGAAACTGGTTAAACATATTCAAGTAGACAAAATGGACACTTTAAGTGAGCTTTAAGTCCCAATATTAATGAAATTATATCCTTATGTAGTAAAAGTAGGGGATTTTTAACCCTCAACTAGCCCAGTTTTATTCAACTTGCCTCAGTTAATTTTGACACAGCTCCTACAGTTATGAACTCATTTCAGTTGATAATCACATACTTAAAATTCTCAATTCTTTTTGTATTTGAGTACCCCTTTTATATAGATTGTTTGTTTACCATTTATGCATCCCCCACCCGGATTCCCCCCACCCACCTCTGGGACCTCCAGCTATATTGAGTGACACTAAATAAACAAAGGTATTTAATGATATCAGATGAGAAACAAAGAACTCAATGGGGTTGCAGATCTTGTGTAATAGTGAGAGAGGTGTGGAGAAGGGGAGAGGGGTGGGGGTGGGAGGTGGTGGGCTTCATTACATATAACACAAAGGGGAGTCAGAACTGAGATTGTGTCACATATTTAGGTTGCATATATATGGACCACATAATATATAGGTATAGAGGAAATGAATAACTGAAAACAATTGCAAATTCTAAAAATAATATAATAAAATAATAATATAAATAATTTTTTTTTAAATAATATTTTATTTGTGAACAAATATAGAAACAGATATGCGCTTTTGGGATTATGAATTTTAGAATGGACATTGAATCATCAATCATTTAAATACTTTGAAGGAAGATTGAAAAGTATGATGAGTTGAGTTAAAAATAATATTTTATTTGTCAACAAATATAGAAACAGATATGCTCTTTTGGGATTATTATTTTAGAATGGACATTCAATCATCAATCATTTAAATACTTTGAAAATAGGTTTAGAGTTATCATTGCAGGAAGATTGAAAATATAATTTGAGTTATGTATTCGGCGTCTGGGGATACACCATCTTCCTTGGAAGATATAAACAGAGTAGATTGATGTGCTGAAGTTCATATAATAATGGGTAATTATGTTTTAAAAAATTCCCGATCAAAACCTGTGGCGTGAGTGATGACCTGTCTGGGGATATGTTGGCGCCGAGTTGGCCCAATCTAGTTACTATAATTGTGGAGAAGAATTTTTGCTAAGAGACTATTTCTTCAGTACTGAACTAAGTAAAAATTGTCTCATGTTCATATTATTGCTGACATGCATAATTGGCTGTATTTAAATTGGTAAATAACATTAATGACTTGAACAATGAGTAAATTTTATGTTATTTTTGTACTTTCAGGGTTGTCTTCCACTAGTGCTCATGTTTGACATGAAAGAAGACTGTGACATGGATCAAGGTAAGAGACAGTGAGGACTTTCTAAATGTTGTATGAATGTCTGCTCTAAGACACTTAGACCACATGTGTTCACCAGCAGTACTATTGGAATATTGTTTGGCAACAACAAAGTATTTGGTAAATTTTAGAATTTAAATGTAGAGTTCAATGCATCTATGATGTTTTTATTCAAACATTAAAATGGAAAGTTTGTAGTTCTTAGCAGTAACTTAATAATTTCCCCTACTTAATATTAGTTAAAGTAAGAAATGAACCTGGGCTCCCTGCGAATTCCCTTAGACCCCAGTTACACATGGCCAAATGTACCGCCGGATTGTGGCAGGTTACCAAATACGGAATATTGTGAGTGATTTACGGATCATATTTTTCATCCATGAATAGGTCCGTACCGTCCGTAACATCCTCGTGGCATCCGCCACGAATGTGAAGTTTCCGTGGGGATGCCACGGAAAAATCAAACTGCTTGAATTTTCCGTAAACAGTTTGTGGATGCCAGGTGTAATTAATATCAGCAACTGATCCTTATATAATAATCCGTATGTCATCCGTAGCATCCTTACTAGTGGGTGGACGATTAGACGAACGTTCGATCAATCGTCGGTGTCATGGTACAATTGCGTTCGGTCACTGATAACTTCTAGAAATCGATTAAATCTCACCCTTCTTTATGTGTCTCAATATCCACATATTTTTTATATTTTGGGCAGTTTCCCGAACTTTCCTCCAATAAATTAACAGATTTCTCGCGAATTTTGAGTTTGTTTACACCTACCGCCATATTTACCGGAAATGGGTGCTTTTCGTAGCTTCTATATGTCGGAAACACCGTTATTCTTACCGGATTGAACTATACTTTATCCCGGAAAGTGTTTCATGACAGTGGAGTTAAAAAGTCGATTATGGGTCGATCATCGGTCGGAAAAATGGACGAATAATCGACCAATAAAAACTGAAGCAATTCCACTCACTAATCCTTACAACACCCGTAGATCTCCTTGTGGCATCTGGGACATCCTTGACTCATCCACGCCAATAATGGCTCAGAAAATTTCTACGGATATTCCCGGAGGGTGTTCGGAGGCTGTAAGGACGCCACCGGAAGTTAACGGACATTGCCAGAAATCACATGGACCAATAGGGATGGTCCGTGAAGAAGGTCACAGATATGTAATTTGACTGCGGATATGCACGGATTTCTACGGATCTATTCATGGACAATAGGGATGGGGTTTACGGACAAAAAGGACGCCTCAAGTACAATAAGGACGGGGTTTATAGATAGAATTGTAGTTTCCCACGACACTCGGGAACTTACGGAAAGACGCTTTCTCATGCACAAAAGCCTATATAAAGGGCACTTGGCTTGGGTTTTGCTCATATTTGCATTGGCATCTTGATGAAGATACATGAATTTTTGGAACTTTACAGCTTTTACTGTATATGTTTGAGGATATATTTTGCTGGCATACATATTTAGTCAAAATTTTAGAGGTTTGGTTTTTTTTTGAAAATAGGAAATTTGGTGAATACTTGTGTAAAATGCCACCATAAAAGAGGTCCAAGAGGAGAGGCAGTCAGGAGACAGAGAGGATGTCCACCAGTACCAGAAGTCCAGAGGTGGATGAATTGAGTTGTGTACCAGAGACTCAGCAAGCAGCTGGGGTGGTAGAGTTGGTGGTTGGGGTGGAGGATCCTCTGGAGATGTCGGATACATAACAGGGTGACATTGGGCTGGAGACACAGCACGAATCAGATACAAGTGATGAGGATATATAGTATTCACAAGCTGCTGCAGCTACTACACAGAAGGGCAAAGGCACAGGCAAGGCAAACAAAAGGAGCAAGAAACCCCAGTTCTCTTAAGTGCTGAGCAGGAACAGAAGTTAGTGGACTTTCTGCGTGACAGTGAAATTCTCTACAACAAGCATTTAATGGACTACAAGGATAGGTTTAAGATGGAGGCTGTGTGGGCAAAGTTTTGTGAGGAGAACAATTTGGATAAGGTTGCCTGCCAAAACTGGTTCCAGAGCCAGCGCACGCTCTTTGGGAAAGTCACTCACATGAAGTCCGGCCAGGGGGAACCACTGCTGACAGAGAGGCAGAAATGGACCAGAGACAATTTTAACTTCCTCAGGGACCACATCGTGCGCCATCTTACAGCAAAAAGTGAATTCAGGGCTCCCAAGGGGTCTGCTTCTCAAGCCAGTGCAGCAGCGGGCTCATCATCCAGACGAGAGACTGTGCACATTGAACCGTTCCAGGATACTTCTCGTCCAGAGTCAACTTGTGACCCCTCAGACATCTCGCACCTGGATACACATACGCCTACTACCTGCTCATGTGCAGTCACTGTGACATTAAGTTTAGCAGATTCAGACCTCTAAGCAGCTCTTGTCGAATCACAGAGGGGGATAACTGAGTTAAAAGACATTGTGGTGAAAAAGTTTGAAGACAAGCCTGTTAACCCCAGATTGGGCTTCTGTGACTTTCTGAAAGTGGAGGTGGTTCAACTGACAAGCGACTCATATGACAAATTTCAACAAGAGACATTCAACTTATTGATGAGACTTAAACATAGGGACAAGCAGCAGCAAAGGTACCAACACGAAATGGGCACGAGCATGGTGCAGACCGTCACCTATAACCAAGCCTCAACGTCACACCATTACCCGGTGCCTCACACACAGATGCAGGCACCACATGAGCAGATGCAACAGACTTTTACACACACACCACAATGGCTGGCACAGCAGCAATTACAGCAGTCACAGCAGCACTTTCAACAGACATTCACTCAGCCGCATGCACCAGCTCAGCAGCAGATCCACGGACACGCTCCACAGCAAAGCATGCAGCCACAGCAACACTTGCAGCCGATGCAGCAGCAGCAGGCAGTTCCACCACAGCATTCAATACAGTCACAGCAGCCAGTACAGCAGCAGCAGCCACAACAGACAATACTAACACATCAGTCAATGCAGCAGCAGCAGCAGCAGCCCACACAGCAACACAGTCAGCAAACATTACAGCAGCAAACGTCACTTAGCACCACTTGATCATCACAGCTGCATGTCATGTCACCACCTGTTACCACGCCAGACATTAGACGCCAAGGCATCCCACCACTCACCAGCACACCAACAAGATTCACCCTCTCACCACCAACGAATCTACCCTCAGTTGACAGCCAGTACTTTAGCAACATTCCAAACACGTCACAGGATGTCAGCTTCGATGCGATCAACATGCCTCAGTTCCAGCCAGTCGAAGACACACCAACCACCCAACCAGACCAACCAGCCCCAGGGGACCAGTAGCCAGCCAGCCAGCCAGCAGATCAGCAATAGTTGATAATTTTTATAGGCCCTTCTCAGGGCCGCCAAATCTTCCAAAAACAATTATTTGAGCCCCACACCACACAACACAAAAAAACCCCCCAAAAACAAATAACCCATTAATTGCCCATAGTTCACCCATAGTAAATAGAGTTAAACAAACAATTGAAACCCCAAAAGCCAAAATTCTGTGGCTGTGGACCCCTCACTGCACCTCTCATGTAGTGGTGTGGGGCATCTTTCTCTGAAATATTTGCAACTTGTAGGACAAGGCCTTTTTTGCTTGCCTGTCCATTTTTTAAAAGCATTCTGTTTCAACCCTTTCCAAACCAAAGTTTATGCTACATTATTCAGCCAAAGCAAAGATGTCATTTAGGTCCAAATAGATGCTGTTGTTCTCGATGCTATTTTCAAATAAAATAAATACACAGAAAATGAAAGCTTTTATTGGCAATAATACAACAGCAAGTGATAATATATACACAAGCAATAATATGTGACGTATGAATAGCAGAAGACAGTAATTATCTTTAAAATGTAACAATCATATAGTTGTGTACAAAAGTTCACAGTCCATGTAGTACTATTCCATTTTCATCACAATTCTTAATCATTTCGTCTGGTTCTTGTCTTAAAAGTGCTTAACTGTTCTATTTACATTTAGAGAGTCACAGTATAACAATATTTCACATTTTAACTGCTGTCTATTGGACCGGGAAGCTGCCCCTCATTCATGAAATAGTCCCTGAGAATATTCATCTACCTTTTAGCTGCCCCAATTGCATTACAGCCCTCATATGGAATGTCATTGCCCTCAAGCACTACCGTATGCTGGCCCTCCCCCCCCAAAGTCCTGTTGAGCTGTGGGGTATCTTATTCTCAGTGGGTTGTGCAGTGTTCGCTCTCGTGCGCGATTTCACGAGTTTGTACACACTCTGGGGCGAGTTGTCGCAAAACCAACCCGCCAACGCGTCAGTGCTGTCGCTACCAGGTGAAACACTCAAAACTGACTGAAGAAATTTGTCTATTATCGGAAGCGACGACGTACATATTTCCTCATAGAAATGGGTGCATGAAAAGCAGTTTATTTTATTTTATATATCCAGCTAACAGTAATTCACGTGAGAATTTGGGTATTCTCGTGAAATTTCCATGCTTTTTGTCGATTTTAAAACTCGTCTGCTGCTTACTGTACAGTGCCACAGGCGAAACAGTCGAAACAACTACTGACCAAAGAAATTAGTCTATTATAGGAAGCGACGACGTACATATTTCCCCATAGAAATAGGTGAGAAAGACATGAAAGTGAGTTTATTTTATTTGATACACCCATCTGACAGTAATTCACGCGAGAATTCGGGTATTCTCATGAGATTTCCGTGCTTTACGTCTAATTATATCCCCAGACGAAAGTCGGGGATATATTGGATTCAGGTCCGTCGCGCCGCTGCCGCTGCCGCCGCCGCCGCCGCAGAAATTTCCTTGTGGACGCGATAACTCAAAAACAAATTAATATTTTTTTTTCAAACTTGGTACACATGTTAAGGGTGCCCAAAGGAAGATCCCTATTTTAAGGTGACCTTAAACTCCCAGTAAAAAAGAACTTATGGCCACCTTAAGGTCAGAAATTGCACTTTTGGCCACTTAGAGCCCTGTAGGTCACAAACTATGATGCTCAGCTGGCTGAAATTTTACCTGACAACACATTAATATGTTCTTAGTACATGTGCCGAAAATCACGACTTTAAGTTGAGGAGAAAATTGTGTTTGAGGCCCATAAATACCCCCACTTAGGGATTTTTTGCTATACTTTTCACATATTTTGCCCTATAATTTGGAAGTGGTAATTCTGATGAGTCTCAAACTGCGCTAGGTATAACTTTGATATGTAATCCTTGTCTGTAGAAAATTTTAGGGCTGTAGGTTTACCCAAAGGGGTTGACTTAAGGTCTCAAAAGTGCCCACAGAGACCCAATTTATGCACTTTTTGCCACTTTCAAGCACTGTAGCTTTCAAACTATGTCTCTCATCTAAGTTAAATATCATCTGGGAATATATCTATGTGTTTTCTTATATGTGCCCCAACATTTAGGCCTTTAATAGACAGTTAACCTGTGTATCAGGACCATAAACACCCACCCGAGTGACCCTTATAAGACATTTTTCACATCTGTTTCCCTGTAACTTGGAAATGGTAAGTCTGAGAAGTTTCAAACTGTATTAGATATATATTCTGTGTGTAATCTTAGTATGTAACAGATTTTAAGTCTGAAGCTTTAATTTTGAAGGTCAAATTGAGGTCTCTAAAAGGCTCCCAAAGACCCAATATTTGGACTTTTTGCTACTTTTAAGCCCTGTGACTGTCAAACTATGTGACTGATAGAGCTCAAATCCTATCTGGGAAGATATTAGTATGTTATTTTTATATGTGCCAAAAATTAAGGCTTTAAGAAGACATTTAACCTGTGTATGAGGACCATAAATCCCCACCCGAGTGACCATTTTTAGACATTTTTCACATATTTTTCCCTGTAACTTGGAAATGGTAAGTCTAAGAAGTTTCAAACTGTATTAGATGCATATTCTATGTGTAATCTTAGTATGTGACAAATTTTAAGTCTGAAGCTTTAATTTGAAGGCCACATTTAGGTCTCTAGAAGGCCCCATAAAGACCCAGTATTTGGACTTTTTGCCAATTTTAAGGCCTGTGACTGTTAAACTATGTGACTGATGGAGCTGAAATCTCATCTGGGAATACATTATTATGTTCTTTTTACATGTGCCAAAAATCAAGGCTTCAAGTAGACATTTAACCTGTGTGTGAGGACCTTAAACACCCACCTGAGTGACCCTTTTAAGACATTTTTCACATATTTTGCTCTGTAACTTGGAAATGGTAAGTCTGAGAAGTTTCAAACTTTATTACATACATATTCTATGTGTAATCTTAGTATGTAACAAATTTTAAGTCTGAAGCTTTAATTTGAAAGGCACATCGAGATCTCTAAAAGGCCCACAGAGACCCAATATTTGGACTTTTTACCACCTTTAAGCCCTGTGACTGTTAAACTATGTCATTGATGGAGCTGAAATCCCATCTGGGAATGCATTATTATGTCCTTTTTACATATGCCGAAAATCAAGGTTTTTAGTAGACATTTAACCTGTGTATGAGGGCCATAGACACTCGCCCAAGTGCCTTTTTTGACATTTTTTCCGTATTTTGCCCTGTTATTTGGAAATGCTTAGTGTGACAAGTCTTAAACTGTATTACAAAAAATTTTTTTTGTTATGTATGTCCCCCAAAAAGTTTCAGATCTGTAGTTTAATTGCTAAGGTCTCTTTAACAATTGTAAAATGGCCACAGAAACCCAATTTATGGACATTATGCCACTTTAAAGCCCAGTAACTGTCAAACTATGTGGGTTATAGAGCTGAAATCTTTGAATTTTTAAAAGGAAATGCCTGTCTATTTAAATTTTGAATATTAATAATGTTATGGCTATCTTAGTCTTTTAAGAACTTATTTTTGTGTGTTATACCTCTGCTTGCTGAGTTTTTAACTTTTTAAAATGAAACTGGTTAAACATATTCAAGTAGACAAAATGGACAGATTAAGTGAGCTTTAAGTCCCAATATTAATGAAATTATATCCTTATGTAGTAAAACTAGGGGATTTTTAACCCTCAACTAGCCCAGTCCCTCTGGGACCTCCAGCTATATTGAGTGACACTAAATAAACAAAGGTATTTAATGATATCAGATGAGAAACAAAGAACTCAATGGGGTTGCAGATCTTGTGTAATAGTGAGAGAGGTGTGGAGAAGGGAGAGGGGTGAGGGTGGGAGGTGGTGGGCTTCATTACATATAACACAAAGGGGAGTCAGAACTGAGATTGTGTCACATATTTAGGTTGCATATATATGGACCACATATATAGGTATAGAGGAAATGAATAACTGAAAACAATTTGCAAATTCTAAAAATAATATAATAAAATAATAATATAAATAATTTTTTTTTAAATAATATTTTATTTGTGAACAAATATAGAAACAGATATGCGCTTTTGGGATTATGAATTTTAGAATGGACATTGAATCATCAATCATTTAAATACTTTGAAGGAAGATTGAAAAGTATGATGAGTTGAGTTAAAAATAATATTTTATTTGTCAACAAATATAGAAACAGATATGCTCTTTTGGGATTATTATTTTAGAATGGACATTCAATCATCAATCATTTAAATACTTTGAAAATAGGTTTAGAGTTATCATTGCAGGAAGATTGAAAATATAATTTGAGTTATGTATTCGGCGTCTGGGGATACACCATCTTCCTTGGGAAGATATAAACAGAGTAGATTGATGTGCTGAAGTTCATATAATAATGGGTAATTATGTTTTAAAAAATTCCCGATCAAAACCTGTGGCGTGAGTGATGACCTGTCTGGGGATATGTTGGCGCCGAGTTGGCCCAATCTAGTTTTTAACTTGTCTTCTGCATATTGTTTCACAGACGAAACAGTCGAAACAACTACTGACCAAAGAAATTCGTCTATTGTCGGAAGAGACAAAATATATATTTCTTTAAAAAAAAGAGAAGAAATGCAATTTATTTATTTATTTGATGAATCCAGATAATAGGAAACTAAAAAAATAATAATAAAAAACCACCCAATAGCACCCAGCCATTAAGCCATTAAGATGTGGTTTAAAAGTGAAATTTAAAAAAAAATGAAAGACAAATAAAAGCACCATTAAATAGTTTATTTATTGGAACTTTGAGTTTAGCATCTATTTCTTATTATTTAAATAAAGAAGATTTTATGCAGTCCCAAACTGGAACTAAATATTTCAAAATATCTTGACGCAAAACATGTCTCACATTTTTTCACAGTTGTCTCACCTTTTCAAGTGAAGGGAGACAGTCTGTCTCACATTCATTTTTGACGAGAGCGAACACTGGTTGTGCAGTACTAGGCAGGCCATGACAACGCAGTTGACCACCGTCGGCTCTTTACCACAGTTCTTCCCCGCCTGATCCTATAGTTGAAGACCATCTCCTTATAGTCCATACTGTGGTTGGAGTAGGGCCTCATTAGCCAGAGCATGAGGGGGAAGGCGTCGTCCCCACGAAGGAAAAAGTTCACCTTTGGTGCACCAATCCCCAGAGATTCACTGTCAGGGAAGCCGATGCTGCCGTCCTCTATTTTGTGCCTCAAATTGGTGTGGTTGAAAATCTGAGCATCTGAAGTTGACCCGACTGCCCCCATGTCCACCCACAGGAACCTGGAATCTCCATCCACCAGGGCCAAGAGTACAATAGAGTGGAAGCCCTTGCTGTTGCGGAAGAGGCTGCCTCCCCCTTGTGGACATCTGATTGGAATATGCCTTCCATCCAGGGCACCCAGGGCATGTGGGAAGTTCCACCTCTGGCCGAAGACGGAATCGACCAGCAACCAATCCTCAGGGAGTGTGGGGCACCGCATCACCTGATCTTGATAGGCCCTGGTGATAGCATCACAGACCTCAGGCACAAACTTCTCGATGGTCGGACTGGCCACCCTGAAAGCATACAGCAGAGTGGTGTAGCTGTCACCAGTGGCAAGATGTCTGAGGGTTACCGCCAACTTGAATCCTGGACTCATGGGATCTCTCATCAAGGTCCTGTCCCTCTGGAACTCAGCCGTGATTCTCTGCTCCAGCTCTTGATAGAGCTCAGGTGGCATCTGGATGAAGTTTCTATATGCCATAGGGTCATCTAAGTGGTGCATTGGCATCGGTCTACTGTACTGACCCTCTTCTTCGAGCTCTGCCCGGGTTGGCCAAGGCCTGAACCTATATCTTCTGTGTCTTCTCTGTCTAATAACTGGCAGACCCTCTGGCAGACCCCATCTGCTTCTCAACCGGTCTATCATAGCTGAAATGATGAGTAACTGCCTCTCCATTTCTAACAGTAAGAGTTGAAGTTGTGCAAGATTTCTGTCTTGTCTGTCCATATTGGCATCTACATTGTATCTGGCTAGTGAGATAGACCTTACGCCCTTTTATAGCCATTGGCATCCAGATATCCAGTGGTCAACACCTCCCATGGAGACAGGTGTAATGTTATGTTAATAAAATATCCCTATCGATAAGCTGACATCCGCGAGAGAAATAAAAATGGTAAACCCCATCCGTGAGTGTCCGCAAACCCATCCGGGGTGTCCTTGAGACATCCTGATGCATCCCTATGTTATCCTGGCATGTCCTGGGGTCTTTCCGCCACACTGCGGGTGGTCACGGAGGAGTATCCAGAGGTGATCCGCAAGCACCGCAATGCATGCCTAATGTCCTTGTGGCATCCCTATCATTCAGAGACTTATCCGTGACGCCTCCGGGAATCACTCACTTTTCTAACATTCCCCCTCCACAAACCCCTCGATCCACAACAGATCCTTGGCAGTTTCCATATATGGAACCGTGGCCTATATCTGTGTAAGTGTAACTGGCCCCTTACGTAAGAGGTAAGTTCCATTATGTCCAGTGGGTCATACACCTACCTCCCAAATTGAAAAAAAAACAAAAAAACCATTCATGACCCATGTGTGGTTTTTATGATAGATTTCTGATAGCTTCCTGATCGGTTCCATTGGGTCTCAAAATCTTCTGATATGTTCCTGAAAATATTGTACATATTTCCTGATCTATCTGATTGGTTCCAGAAAATGTTTTGATCAGTTTTCAGTTCCTCCCAAATGGCTTACAACCCTTCAAAAAGCCTATGTGATCACCAGGTTTGACTTAGATGCAAAAGATTGCTTTACAAATGTTAAGACCTCTTTAAATAAGGTTTCTGATAAGGTTCCCCGATGTGAGATCTGATAAAGATCGGGGAGAGTTTATGATAATTTCAAACAGTTTGAATTAATCGGAGACACGCATGATTCACTCCTGAATACTCCTAAACATCTCCACTCCAAAACTGCTGGTCCTCAGTCAGCCATAAATATTTCGTTGTTTGACAAACATTCTCAAATTAAAAGATCAACCTCTTTAATGGACAGTTTTCAGGATCGTGAACATATTGGGGAGTATATTCTACAATGTAGAACAGCCCTCAAAACGATGTAGTAACATTTGTTGCCTATTTATATGCACAATTTTTCATGCTTTAGTCTTTGAGCTCTTTGTGGGCATTCTTCAGTGTTATATAAACTTCCATACTCTGTATTTTTAATTTTTACTTTCACAATAAGACAATTGGCATGTCAGTTATCTCAGTAATTATATGGAAAGGTGCTAAAATTGTCACTCAGAATTTTAAATTTGCAAAAAAAAAAAAAAAAAAATGAAAAATTGTCAAAAGAAACATTGAAGCTGTAATTATACACATTTCCTATACATATTTGGGTTGATCCATTGTAATACTACATTTACAATCCTGGAATTGAACAACAGACTGGATGCTTTGTTAATCATGTTCGACCTATATGAAATAAAAGTGCTATTTGTGTCTGATAAGTTTAACCATGTAAAAGAAGTAGGTCACCAATTGACAACCAAATAGTTTGAATGACACCTGGAATAATTTGTTTTAATTGAAAAATAGTTTCAGAGTTATCCACTGTAATCAATGCTGCTGATCAGGCCAAAAATTCTGAAGTCCCATGAAATCCAATAGTGTGAAAAACTGGAGCACCAGTGACAACTGTAAAGCATTTGTAGAGCACAGACCTCTGCCAGGGTGCATTTCTGAAAATTCAGGATTTTTTCTATCCAGAATATGATCCGGATCTTTCCCAAAATATAACTTATTCTTCATTTGGCCATGGCCTACACAAATAAAAACTTTTAAGAAAGCCAGAATAATTGAAAATACATTGAAATGTGACCTTCAAAAATTTAGGATTTTTTTTTTTTTTTTTTTTTTTTTGTATCCAAAATATGATCCGGATCCTTCCCTTAATTTAATCACTTCCTTAGGTCAGGCCCTACTGGCATAAAATATTTTAGGAAATTCCATTCATTACTTTCAGAGTAATGAACACAAACAAATACACCCAGAAAAATAACCTCCTGAACGAGGTAAATATTTGAGTCCCTGCCATTAAAGTCCAAGGAATATTCAAAATAAACTTGCTTTTAATTGTCAATGATGGTCATGCTGTTTTTGCTTCCAAATGCTATACAAGGAGTGTATGTACCTGTGTAAGATATTTAGAACCCTTAATTGGTATTCCTGATAATGCTACTCTGAGAGACTTAGAGAAATCATATTTGTTAACAATTTATCATGTAGGGTCGTAACTTGCAGAAGTTTTCAAACACACATCTATTTTCATTTCATCACCGGGTCTTCAAGAAGTGTATTTTGTATACATTTGAATATATAATTTGACATTGTGTTCTTACAAATCAATATACTGGTTAAAATGAATGCTTTTATTAAGTAATTATGAGAGGTTGAGAACGTTTGAACTGACTATTATAAATGCACACTCATATTTTATACTTAAGATTAATAATAGTACCATTCCCCTGTGTGTTGAAACTGTCATCCAGTCTTAAAATGCATTTATTTAATTCAATTCAAATGGCAAACATTAGACACAAGATTATTTTTTCCAGTTTAAACGTGAGTTGTTTTGGAAATGAGGGAGAAAGGAAACAAACCCAGTATGTTGTACTGTAAGATTGACAAGTCTCCACTAAATAAAGGGAAATAATTGAAATTTGACAGTCTGTCAGACTCTTCTGAGGCTTCAAATGATAACTTTTTATATTTTCATTGGTAAACATCAGTTTAAATTACTGTGGTATAAGAATTCTGTTATAAACTATGCATGTGCATAAATGTTGCATCTAGTGCACACAGCTACAAATCACTTTGAAACCGTGAATACAAAGTTTTTTTTTGTAAACTATTAAATCTGTATTATGTGATTTAGCTCTAGTCATCTGAATAAGCCCACCAATGACTTCCTTTCAAAAGCGTTTAAAACAACAGCATAAAAATAAAACATAAAGTAATATATTGATGTGCCTATTTACTAAAACATTGAATTTTCTGGCTTATAGTGAAGAGCTAGGGGGTGGTAAACTGAGGAAAATTGATGATGATCAATTGTAGTGCAAGATCAAAAGTACCTGTGTGTCCCTGCTATTGTGAAGTGCCATTTGTCTGTAAACAAGTCAATATTATGCCATTCTGGATCCATTCCAAAAGTTCTCACCAAGTAATGATATCAGTGCAAACTATGTAAGAAATATGCTCGTACTAAATAGGGATTTTAATAAAACCATTCTCTTTGCTCTGAAAACAGGCTTCTTGTTGTCTAAAAATATTCTTACTCTAGCAGATCAAACTTTAAAGTAGCCTTCTAGTTATTTTTGTCAGTACTGGTACAACAACTTTGAAGTAAGTTGTGGTTAATGCATATATACCTTTATTAATCCCTCATGTCAATGAATTCATATTTGTCTTGTCTTTACGTCAGCCTATTTTCTACATCTGTTATGTTGGTACTCTATTGACCTACTGAGTAAATACTCCTGCAATCTGGATCAGTTTAAATAAGATACATTATCATTGTAGAAGTGAATTAAGCAATTTATGATTTAATTATTTGAAGGCCAATATATAGTTGACATGGTCAAAGGCTACTCATTCTTAAACCATTAAATTTTCAAGAAACTGTTCAATATCTATTGTGTACAAGAATTTCAAAATTGTCTGAACACTTAAATGATTTGCTCTGTAGTAAGTGTCTTAGACTAGTCAGTCATTTAGTAGCTGATGAAGTTCAATTATAAATAAAACAAGGCCACTGCCGCAGCATTATGTCCCGCCGTACTAATAGTGCTAGCTGGAATATTTCAAGATTTAGAGCACCTTTATGATTTTCAAACAATTGGCTATGGCGGCCATTTTGTTTTTCAAAATGAGGCTAAAATTTTGCAGAGACAGGTTTTCATAGCCATAAACATTCCCTGCAAATTTGGTGAAGATATCTTTATAAGTGAATGAGATATTAAGGTTTATGCAAAAACGTGACGGACGGACAGACGGACGGAAGGCGTTTTATAATCTCCCGACTTCGGGCGCAGGCGGGAGATAATAACAATTTGAAATGAAACAGAGATTGTTAAATCAATTTTAAACCACTGGTACTAATTGTGTGTTTCAAAGCACTGGTAATATATCTGTTTCAAATCACTGGCATTATATTAGCAACACCATCTGATATCCCCATATAATTGACCCGGGTTATGTTAAAAACTCTTTGTGTACTTAACCAATAGGGATCTGCTTTAACTTCCAAAATTGGTGCAGGATAGCTGATGCCTGATTGGTGAAGAAAACCACAATGTCACTAAAATTATCTGCGTATGATACAAATATCAACAAAATTTTAATGATTTTCAGGTTAAACCATGCATGGCAAGTTGATTCAGAAACCTTTTGGGTTGATAAATAATTAGTCTTGTTTCCTGCTTTTGTGAAATACCCTTGGCCTAGATTTAACAAATGTGTGATTTTTTTCTGAGATAGTTGCTCGGATACGTCTGTGGAATTAATGACAAATTTGCCCAGGTCAAAGTCTCAAGGTCAGAGTTGACTCTATATAGCTTAGCAAATTTTATTAAATAAGTGGAATAGGAAAGCAGAGACATCAGTGGCTTTGGGATTTGATCCCAGCTGTTAAAAAGGAAAGTAAAACTCCACTTTTAAAGTTCTTTGATTATTTTGCAAGGGCTTTTTTATCTATTAATCTCTCCAAAGATGAACTGAATGATTTTCTGACAGTCTTTGTAGGATTAAAAAATTAAAATCATCCAGTTGGTGCAGGCATGATTTGACTTTCTTGAAAGTAATTTAAATCGGATTTAAGATGAAATTTTAAATTACATTTTATAAAAATAACTGCATAGTCTTGAATAAAAATAGTACCTGACAATCACATGGGGAGAAATATTAGTGTGCATAAAATCAGAGCTAATGATGGTTTGTAGTAGACATGAAGATTAAGTGCTTCAGACAGAAAATGTCAAGGCTGTGTAGTGTACTTTTAAGGGTGTATGATCAATATAATGTCGGGATTTTGTGTTTTAGTTATTCACTGGACTTGTTCACCTCAAAATAACTACGCAAGTGAGTCTGCAAAGTCCAGAGATTTTTGCATTTTAATAAAAACTAGCTCTAACATATTTTGTTGTGATGTTTTCATTGTTTTGATTCAAAATATGAATTGTTTATTATCTGTAATGCATTGGAAGCCGCCTATGTTATGTTAAAGCTGTGAAAAGACAAGAATAAAGACTTCCTGTTATTTGTGTGGTTAAAGTCCTTCAAAATGATTTTATATAATGAGTACTGATTCACAGTATAAGGGTTGTATTGGTATGAAAATAAGTCAAAATAAGTTTAAATATCAGAGCCAAACTTGTGCCAGTGGTGGACTTTTAATTACTATCTTAATATATATTTTAATTACAGATTTTGGTGTCAGTTTTTGAAGTTTTGAACTTGAAGCCAGGTTTTAGTGAGCAACATATATTACACTAAAAAAAATTTGAGACATTAGTTTCAATAATTATATAGTTGTACATAAAAAAGCTACATAACTTACAGAATACTGTTGTATGGACATATGGGACTGTGAAACAAATCCATTTGTGGAGGTGCCATTACCTTTGCACCATTATTGGCTGCCATTAATGGTTCAATTAATCTCAGTGGTTTTTGCCTGCTTGTGGTATTCCATGACCAAACACTTATTTTCAGTAAAGATGTAAGATGCTATACACAAAGCCACAGTATGCAATATACAATACATTTGATAATTTTTAATATTGGTTGAAAGTTTTTATTATACCGTGGTACATTGTTACTAAAAAATCCCACATCAAAATAAGTGAAGTTTAAAAATTAGTTTCAGTTCAGCTAAAAATACTGATTCAGGTAACTTCGCAGGAGAGATGCATTTTTGGTTTTTCCAGGAAAACTGGTCAATAAATAATGGTCTGAAGACTGACTGTGAGGTTAAGAACACAGATCCTTGTGGTTTTTCTGGACCTCCAAAAATACACTGGTTAATATTTTAGCTCTTGAAAATACAAATACATCATAGAAGTTGATAAGCATGTTTGAACATTGATTTTTTTTGTGATAATTGTGTAAATATTGAATACACAACAGAAGTAAGCCAGACAAAGTGGTGTTGTAAATACTGGTTGTCAATGTTATTTAATGTGAAAAACCACTTGAAATTTAAGGTGTTAAAATATATATGACTTTTAAATCAGTTTGCTTAATGTTTGATACATGTAGTTTCCTACAATGTCCGAAAATTGTCTGCAGTTAAAATAAAAAATATTTTTAACAGTTCGTTGGTTAGTTTTAAATTGATGGTAAACTTAAGATTCAATTATTAATTTGCTATGTGCTTATATATTACACTGGGCATAAAAAAATGGTTGCAAAAATTTTAATAAAATCAAATCAGAAAAGGCCCACACAAAAATAAAGGTCTGTGAAGAAATCAAAGCCAAACATAAATGTATTAGTACACCCATCAAAACATTGTGAAATAGCCCAGTGTAAAAGGCTGTTTGAAATTGTTCTTTTATTAGTCAGACTAGTGCTGTAGACTTTGCAAAAGAATGGAAGACTTTTTGATATTTGAAAGGAGTGAGATGTTGGTTTTTAAAGTGGGTCTTATTTCTAAAGCTTCTGTTAGACTTTACACTTCCAGCATACATATAAGAATATTGCAGGGGTTTTGTGGGTTTATAATTCTTATCATCCCACAATATGTTGTTTTGAGTGAATCACTGAAACGTTGAAACCCAAATGTGGTTGTGCATTGATTTTTTTTGGTTTTAAATTTATCACTTGTTCAGTGCTTTTACTTTAAGGTAAGGTCACACCTTTCTATAAGGTTATAGCTGCACACATATTTGTTTTCCATTAGATGACCCCATTCTTATGGCTCTTAACAAAGACACTCTTATCTGGGAAGTACATGTTGAAAAATGAGCTGTCCCATCCCCCTTCACTTCTCCAGTCTATATATTTCTGTATAGCTTGTGAGTGGTTGTGGGGGTTTTCAGAACATTTCAAGAAAATGTGTTCTGAGTTGTGTCGAATGGTGACAGAAACGTCCTACACAATTATGAAACAGATAGAACCTGATTACACCACAACTGGAAGTAGATGAGTCCATTCAGTAGTAGCTCATGACTCAAGTGAGGAAAAGTGTGACCAAGGAATTACTTTCCTTACCATGTTGCTTCTTGACCACAAGCATTGGATAACACATTTACAACAAGATTAGGTTAAGGAACTAAAATGGTATTCTTGTTATCCCTTTGAAGTACAAAATAGATATATATATAATTGAAACTTGTATTAAATGAACACAATGCAACATTTTGTTCAGATAATAGAAGGTTCATAAAATAAGAGAAATATTTTAGTATAAAATTTAAGGGAAATACTAATATGGGGGGTGGGGGGTGGGGGTGGAAATGAGTTCATAAAATCCAATTTTTGGATGACAGAAGCTTAGATAATAGAGGTTTTGCTGTATATATGGAAATGCTATCTTCTTCTCTTTACCATTAATAGAAACCAATGTTTCTGATTCCAAAAATTAGTATAAGATGTTATTATGCACAAAATGAGACTTACAATGAAATTTACCATGACAGGCTTTCCAATTTCTATAAACAAAAATTGTGTTTTCTGTTTTCTTTCAAATTTCTATAAACAAAAATTGAGTTTTCTGTTTGAAAACCTTTCTTATCAGAGTTTATTCCTTGTACCAATTACCTGATGTATAAGTGTTTGTTTCCATATAAAAGACAAAAAGTCACTGATATCTGACCACACATATAAGTGAATGATCTTACAGGACAATTTTGTGACATAGTCATCTGTCTTGAAAATATTGGCTAATTGGGGGTATAAAGATGTACATTATTTGACTTTTTAGTAGCAGGTGCCTGATATGAAAAAGTAAATAAAATATAAAATAGCAAGGATAGCAATTTAAGCCTTTTGTATGTATCAAACAGTTTATAAGGCATTCAGGTATTTTAAACAATCATGATTGTATTGTATCAAGAAGTAAAAATAACATGCAAATTGTGTATACACTTAGAAGCAAGTTTATTTGTAATAATTAAAGGTATACAGTAAATGTTAATGACCTAATAACTTGTTGTCTGAGTAGAGGTGGTAGGGTTCTGTGAAGTACATGTATCTGGACTTGATTGCCAATACAGTGCAAATGATGGAATCAATGTCAGCCACAGCTTCTTTGTCGAGTAAAAACATACAAATGAAACCCAAGTGATGATGTTCATAAAATGCACTATGCTGAAAACAGGAATGGCAGGAAAATAGGAGTAATAGGAATGTCTGGAATATATAGTCGTTATTTAAATTTGAAGATGAGACATTTCAGAGATGTTTTCTACTTGTTTTTCTTTATTTTTTCAGCAAAAATGACTCAACTGATGGAGCAGCTCGATGTTTTTATCAGCATTAAACCCAAGCCAAAGCAACCAAGCAAGGTTTGAAATATGTCACTTGTTTTTGTGCTTATTATAAAAAACATATGAACTTAAAACCAGTTTAAAAGTGACACTACTATTTTTTTATGGATACAAGTGGTGAATGTAGAAGAAAGATTAGAATTTTTTTTTTTTAATATTAGATAATTACACATTATTTTCTATCTTGTGTTCTGAGGTTTTGTGGTTAAGAAATGCAGTTAATAATTGGCCATATGTTTGTTAAATTCCATAAAACTTACATTATCCAAATTTATATTGTATAAATATTAGATTTTTGGAAGTCAAGCTCATTGGCTGTTCTTCTCAGGAAAATGTGTCCTACTAATTTCTGAAATTATTGACACACCTTGTGTAGTTTTCAAAATGTTATATCCTAACCAAAATCTTTCACTGCCATGCTGGGCTGGATGTTCGGATGATGGAACCTATATTGTGTGATGGACAGACAACATAAAATTGAGCTGTTTTGTCTTTGTATGTGACAGGCACTCCAAAAAAATTCAGCTTTGAAATATACATGTAATTACAAGAGTGATAGATATGCTGTTTGTTTTATAAAACACAACAGTAGCAGTTTGTACTTTTTACATGCTTCAAGGAAATAACTGACAGCCACCTGTATAAACACATTAGTGTAACATACAGTGCACCTACAGCTATCAAGTGTTAAGAGGCATACCCTCCAGCTGTCAACAGGCAACACTGTTCAGTCAACAAGATACAATCACAAATTCTTATTTATTACAGCTAATTAAAGGAGTATTTATATCACAGAGAGCTGGTATACCACATAAAGTTGTATATTATACATCTTCTGTATTAATCTAGTGAAGCAAAAGACCATCTTACTATTGAGAATTCATGTATTTTCTAATGTTTAAAGAGTAAATACTTTGCTGATTCCTTATCTTGTAACCTGGTAATGCCTAGGTCAGACAGTGACAAAGTTTGTGGCAACCTTTTTGAAATCCCATATTGTCTCTGACACTCATCATTCTCCTTTCACTACCACAATAACCTGCTTTTCAAAATTATCACGGTTCTTTGTTTTTGAAGTTTGTTGTGACAATTTGCAATGATGGGTAGATTATTTTTGATGCTGTAAGCCTTTTGTCAGAGCAGTCACTCTTATTTTTTGTTCTCGGTAAATTCTCTTGATGGTCTTCATTTTTCTCACCTTGTTTTACTTCCTTTTTTGTGGCACAAGAGTCTTCATAGCTCCCGTTTCATTCTTGCTTACCTGTAACTGGATCTGCAAAAATCTTCACCAGTTTGTAGGGTATTCTCACTACAATCATACTTTGTTGAGGTTTCATCTCGGCATGCTCAAAGAATGTTGGAAGAACATCGTAAAAATCTGAAAGCTTTGTTATCACGTGACTTCCAGTTTGCTGCCTCTATGGCAAGATTTTTTGCGACTTTTAAATCACTTTGATTCTTATTTATTTGCTAAGGTTATGATAGTACCCTCTCCACTGTGTGACCTGTGGATAACATGTTGGATACGGTACACTTAGTAAGCCTAGAATTTTAATATCCAGAAAATTTGGTTCAGCTATGACCTCCCTTCACTTAGACAAATACAATGTTATACGTGCAACACATTTTCTTAACCTAATGCATTAAAAAGGCGTCCCATAATAAACCTAAAAGTTTTCTTCCCAGTGTAAATGTTATGACATCAGAGGCAAAGAAGTCTTATTTGCAAATTGGCGGAAAACAAAACCTGCACTCGGTCCTTCCACCCTGGCATCATTGGTTGTAACGGTGAAGGGGAAAGTGATGTTCATTGATATTTTCCAGTGAAGCTTCTTTTGGGTTTAATTTCTTAAATTCTTGAAAATAATGTTGAAAACTGCATCTAAATCTAATCACACTAAATTTATAGTTCAGTAGACTGGTTTAAGTAGAAATAGAATAAATGGGATTCAGGAAAAGTGGAAGCATTCACAAAGTGCCAACTACAAAAAATGTCAAGATTTTGCAGGAGTTTACCAAACTTACATAACTAGAACCAAATGTTCCTACAAAGTATTATACTGAGAATACACCAGTATATACCACCAAGAAGGATATAACTTAAATGCCAGAGTTTTCGTCCCAGAACAAAATTTATAATAAAATTCAGTTTTTGTATATTTAGAGGTGTTATCTACAAGAAACAACAGTCCCATCTACCTTTTGAGGTATTATAGAGTAAGAAATCTGAAATTCGCCACATGTTGAAATACTAATAAAATAAATTAATTGAGGTGAGATTTGTTGAACGTACAGTAAATTAAGGCTTTTTGAACTGAAAAATATCAATTTTAAGATAAAACATAATTTTCTTCATAAAATTAACTAAGGTTTTAGAGGTGGCGAATTTTAGATTCCTGGCGAATTTTAGATTTCTTACTCTATGTCGTTTATTTTACAGTGATATCCTGGACAGACCATTATATTTCACAGAAGTAATGCTTTATATGTATATTGATTTTAAGATACTTGCAAAGTCAGGATGTGTACTTCAGTATTATATTTGATAGAGAATTGAGTGATTCTAAATACCGCTTAACCTCTAAACTTTGCACTTAGTCCATTTGACCTGAAAAGGTGGCAGCTAGCACCCAATATTTACATTGTGGTTCGTGTTTCAGTCTGTGATTGTGAAGAGTATTGAGCGTAATGCCAGCAAGCTGTATGAGGCAAGGCGGCAGTTACTGGGTCTATCAGAGGAGGATATGCCTGCAGTCAGCTCAGATACCGCCTCCTTGGATGGTGTCAATTCCAGCCCTATCAGCTTCTCAGCGTTAGGTAAATTGCTCTCATAAAAACACACAGTGTTTTCTTTCAGCCTCCTGACAACACTTAATTCAAAGATACAGGAAAGAAGAAGTTTTCACCATTTTATGTTGCTATTGTTTTTTTGTTTTTTTTTTCAACACAGAAATTTCCCAGCTAAAAATAACTTAAATGTGTCAATGACTTGCAGCTCTGTAACTTGCATTACAAATACCAGTTTTAACCAAATAGAGTTTTAGTGAAGAATATTAGAAAGTTAAGTCATAATGCAAATGGGTAAACACAAAGTTATATTCACTTTTGTTGATCTCCCCCCATCCCCACAATCAAATATTTTTTTGTTTGTAAATTGGCATTCTAATTTCCTGAAAACTTAGACAGGGGTCATCTCAAAATTGTACGAATACAAACTAGAAAGTTTCATTCACTTCCACAAATTTTTCTTATTTTATGTTTCTTGGTATATATAGTAGAGTTAGCTGTACAACAGTGCATCTGAAATCATGTTTACTTGCTGTTTACTTCTAATATAACCTTGTCAAACCTTAGTTAATTAAAAATCACCGAAGGTCCAAGGACCAATAATGTTCACATACATGTCTTCACTTACAGCGGTGCATTCTTCATTATTTATTCATAAAGTATGTGAAAGGCCACAACAAACACAACTGATATGAATAATGAAAATCCTTGACAGGTCAGCATATTCTGACAAAAAGTTCAGATTTTGAAAATTGTATTCCTAATATGCTTTATTCACCGTATTATGCATTTCCTTCATTGATTATTTTTATAAAAGGAACTGTATTATATTGTGAAATAAGGAAGAATTAATGATAGGCATTGTACAACTTGTATTCCCAACATCTCTGGTGAAAATACAAGTGTGATGAAGTAGTGAAGAAGATATTGATTTTAAGAGTCAAGGTTGAAATGGCTACTTTCATGTAATGATGAGTGAATTGTCCATTAGTATAAGCGCTTCAAAGTTTTCTGCACTTGACACACTATTGTAATATTGTCAGACATGATGAAATAATGCAATAGGTCTCATGTGATTGACAGCTTAAGCTGCAGTACATAGGCTGAAGCAGTATATAATTCTGCATCAATTAATTTTATTACATAAAAGTTGAGACAAGTAACGTTTGAGTAGGGCAACTATGTTTAAGTATGATGTGTTATTAGATCAGTCTGTTCTCACAAGCTGCCCATATAAGATGTTAAGGTTCAGTAATTAAATACATTCCTCAAAATTATTCAAGCTCAGAGAAATGCATATAGTACATTGAGTTCATTTATTTAATATTATTTTTAACCCTAGCCCATAAAGGCTGGGGTTATAGTCGTCCCCTGCGCCGTCCGGGCGTCGGCGTCGGGCATAAAGCTTGTGGGTGTTCAACAGCCTAAACCCCTGCCCGCATTTTCACCAAATTTTCAGGGAATGTTTACCCTAAGAGGATCTAGAGTTTATTAGATTTTGGGGGGGTATCCGGTAATAACTGTTGCCATGGCAACACTTTGAAGATTTTCGGGTCTTAAAGTTTGTGGATGTTTCACAGGCTAAACCCCTGTACAGATTTTCACCAAATTTTCAGGGGATGTTTGCCTCAATAGGATCTAGAGCTGATTAGGTTTTGGGGGTATCCGGTAACAACTGTTGCCATGGCAATACTTTTTACAAAATTTTAACACATTGCAACACTTGTGGGTGTTCCACAGACTAAACCCCTGCACGGATTTTCACCAAATTTTCAGGAGATGTTTACTCCAAGAGGATCTAGAGCTGATTAGGTTTTGGGGGGTATCCAGCTACCACTGTTGCCATGGCAATACTTTTAAATTTCGGGGTCTTAAAGTTTCTTCTAAAATCTTTGATATTTTCTGTAACTAAAATATTGAAGCTAGCTTCATCAGATTTGCACCAAATGTAAATGGATATGAGGGTTGGTGCTTCATGGTGGAGCCCGCGAAATGAATTCCCGCGAAATTTTTTTGGAGGACCTGGAACCTCTACCACTTTGTGGGGTGTGGTAGAGGTAGTGGTCTGGCCCATTAATCTTACTTGGATAAGGCGTGGTAGAGGTGGGTATATATTTCTTGCAAACTGCCCCCCGTTTTTGGGGTGTGGTAGAGGTAGAGGACGATCCCAGTAATTTTAATAGGAGAAGGTGGGGGATAGGTGTGGTAGAGGTGAGATATAGTATATATTTCTTGCAAACTCTACCATGTTTTGGGGGGTGTGGTAGAGGTAGAGGTCTGTCCCAGTAATTTTAATTGGATAAGGCGTGGTACAGGTGGGGGAGAGGTGTGGTAGAGGTCAGATATAGTATATATTTCGTGCAACATGTACCACGTTTTGGGGGTGTGGTAGAGGTAGAGGTTGATCCCAGTGATTTTAATAGGACAAGGTGGGGGAGAGGTGTGGTAGAGGTCAGATATAGTATATATTTCTTGGAACCTCTACCACGTTTTGGGGGTATGGTAGAGGTAGAGGTTGATCCCAATAATTTTAATTGGTGAATGTGGGGGAGAGGTGTGGTAGAGGTCAGATATAGTATATATTTCTTGGAACCTCTATCACGTTTTTGGGGTGTGGTAGAGGTAGAGGTTGATCCCAGTAATTTTAATTGGAGATGGTGGGGGACAGGTGTGGTAGAGGTGAGATATAGTACATATTTCTTGCAACCTCTACCGCGTTTGGTTGGTGTAGTAGAGGTAGAGGTTCATCCCAGTAATTTTAATTGGAGAAGACGTAGTAGAGGTGGGGGAGAGGTGTGGTAGAGGTCAGATATAGTATATATTTCTTGCAAAATGTACCACATTTTGGGGGTGTGGTAGAGGTAGATGTCTGCCCCATTAATTGTAGTTGGAGAAGGCGTGGTAGAGGTGGGAGAGAGGTGTGGTAGAGGTCACATATAATGTATATTTTTTTAAACCTCTACCATGTTTTAGGGGTGTGGTAGAGGTAGAGGTTGATCCCATTGATTTCAGTTGCAGAAGGTGTGGTAGATGTGGGGAAGAGGTGTGGTAGAGGTCAGATATATTATATATTTCTTGCAACCTGTCCCACGTTTTCGGGGTGTGGTAGAGGTAGAGGTTGATGCCAGTAATTTTAATTGGTGAATGTGGGGGAGAGGTGTGGTAGAGGTGAGATATAGTATATATTTCTTGTAAACTGCACCACGTTTTGGGGGTGTGGTAGAGGTAGAGGTTGATCCCATTAATTTCAGTTGAAAAAGGTGTGTTAGAGGTGGGGGAGAGGTGTGGTAGAGGTCAGATATAGTATATATTTCTTGCAAACGCTACCACGTTTTGGGGGTGTGGTAGAGGTAGAGGTTGATCCCAGTGATTTTAATAGGACAAGGTGGGGGAGAGGTGTGGTAGAGGTGAGATATAGTATATATTTCTTGCAACCTGTACCACGTTTTCGGGGTGTGGTAGAGGTAGAGGTTGATCCCAGTAACTTTAATTGGAGAAGGTGGGGGTGAGGTGGGGTAGAGGTGAGATATAGTATATCTTTCTTGCAACCTGTACCGCGTTTGGGGGGTGTGGTAGAGGTAGAGGTCGATCCCAGTAAATTTGATAGGAGAAGGTGGGGACGAGTTGTGGTAGAGGTGAGATATAGTATATATTTCTTGCAAACTCTACCATGTTTTGGGGGTGTGGTAGAGGTAGAGGTCGATCCCAGTAATTTTAATAGGAGAAGGTGGGGGAGAGGTGTGGTAGAGGTGAGATATGGTATATATTTTTTGCAAACTCTACCATGTTTTGGGGGTGTGGTAGAGGTAGAGGTCTGTCCCAGTAATTTTAATTGGATAAGGCGTGGTACAGGTGGGGGAGAGGTGTGGTAGAGGTCAGATATAGTATATATTTCTTGCAACATGTACCACGTTTTGGGGGTGTGGTAGATGTAGAGGTTGATCCCAGTGATTTTAATAGGACAAGGTGGGGGAGAGGTGTGGTAGAGGTCAGATATAGTATATATTTCTTGGAACCTCTACCACGTTTTGGGGGTGTGGTAGAGGTAGAGGTTGATCCCAGTAATTTTAATTGGAGATGGTGGGGGACAGGTGTGGTAGAGGTGAGATATAGTATATATTTCTTGCAACCTCTACCGCGTTTGGTTGGTGTAGTAGAGGTAGAGGTTCATCCCAGTAATTTTAATTGGAGAAGACGTAGTAGAGGTGGGGGAGAGGTGTGGTAGAGGTCAGATATAGTATATATTTCTTGCAAAATGTACCACATTTTGGGGGTGTGGTAGAGGTAGATGTCTGCCCCATTAATTGTAGTTGGAGAAGGCGTGGTAGAGGTGGGGGAGAGGTGTGGTAGAGGTCACATGTAATGTATATTTTTTTAAACCTCTACCATGTTTTACGGGTGTGGTAGAGGTAGAGGTTGATCCCATTGATTTCAGTTGCAGAAGGTGTGGTAGATGTGGGGGAGAGGTGTGGTAGAGGTCAGATATATTATATATTTCTTGCAACCTGTACCACATTTTCGGGGTGTGGTAGAGGTAGAGGTTGATGCCAGTAATTTTAATTGGTGAATGTGGGGGAGAGGTGTGGTAGAGGTGAGATATAGTATATATTTCTTGTAAACTGCACCACGTTTTGGGGGTGTGGTAGAGGTAGAGGTTGATCCCATTAATTTCAGTTGAAAAAGGTGTGTTAGAGGTGGGGGAGAGGTGTGGTAGAGGTCAGATATAGTATATATTTCTTGCAAACGCTACCACGTTTTGGGGGGTGTGGTAGAGGTAGTGATTTTAATAGGACAAGGTGGGGGAGAGGTGTGGTAGAGGTGAGATATAGTATATATTTCTTGCAACCTGTACCACGTTTTCGGGGTGTGGTAGAGGTAGAGGTTGATCCCAGTAACTTTAATTGGAGAAGGTGGGGGTGAGGTGGGGTAGAGGTGAGATATAGTATATCTTTGTTGCAACCTGTACCGCGTTTGGGGGGTGTGGTAGAGGTAGAGGTCGATCCCAGTAATTTTGATAGGAGAAGGTGGGGGAGAGTTATGGTAGAGGTGAGATATAGTATATATTTCTTGCAAACTCTACCATGTTTTGAGGGTGTGGTAGAGGTAGAGGTCGATCCCAGTAATTTTAATAGGAGAAGGTGGGGGAGAGGTGTGGTAGAGGTGAGATATGGTATATATTTCTTGCAAACTCTACCATGTTTTGGGGGTGTGGTAGAGGTAGAGGTCTGTCCCAGTAATTTTAATTGGATAAGGCGTGGTACAGGTGGGGGAGAGGTGTGGTAGAGGTCAGATATAGTATATATTTCTTGCAACATGTACCACGTTTTGGGGGTGTGGTAGAGGTAGAGGTTGATCCCAGTGATTTTAATAGGACAAGGTGGGGGAGAGGTGTGGTAGAGGTCAGATATAGTATATATTTCTTGGAACCTCTACCACGTTTTGGGGGTGTGGTAGAGGTAGAGGTTGATCCCAGTAATTTTAATTGGAGATGGTGGGGGACAGGTGTGGTAGAGGTGAGATATAGTATATATTTCTTGCAACCTCTACCACGTTTGGTTGGTGTAGTAGAGGTAGAGGTTCATCCCAGTAATTATATCCCCAGACGAAAGTCGGGGATATATTGGATTCAGGTCCGTCGCGCCGCCGCCGCCGCCGCCGCCGCCGCCGCCGCCGCCGCCGCCGCCGTAGAAATTTCCTTGTGGACGCGATAACTCAAAAACAAATTAATATTTTTTTTTCAAACTTGGTACACATGTTAAGGGTGTCCAAAGGAAGATCCCTATTTTAAGGTGACCTTAAACTCCCAATAAAAGAGAACTTATGGCCACCTTAAGGTCAGAAATTGCACTTTTGGCCACTAAGAGCTCTCTAGGTCACAAACTATGATGCTCAGCTGGCTGAAATTTCACCTGAGAACACATTAATATGTTCTTAGTACATGTGCCGAAAATCACGACTTTAAGTTGAGGAGAAAATTGTGTTTGAGGCCCATAAAGACCCCCACTTAGGGATTTTTTGCTATATTTTTTACATATTTTGCCCTATTATTTGGAAGTGGTAACTCTGATGAGTCTCAAACTGCACTAGGTATAACTTTGATATGTAATCCTTGTCTGTAGAAAATTTTAGGGCTGTAGGTTTACCCAAAGGGGTCGACTTAAGGTCTCAAAAGTGCCCACAGAGACCCAATTTATGCACTTTTTGCCACTTTCGAGCACTGTAGCTTTCAAACTATGTCTCTCATCTAAGTTAAATATCATCTGAGAATATATCTATGTGTTTTCTTATATCTGCCCCAAAATTTAGGCCTTTAATAGACATTTAACCTGTGTGTGAGGACCATAAACACCCACCCGAGTGACCCTTATAAGACATTTTTCACATATTTTTCCCTGTAACTTGGAAATGGTAAGTCTGAGAAGTTTCAAACTGTATTAGATATACATTCTATGTGTAACCTTTGAATGTGAAAGATTTTTAGTCTGAAGCTTTGATTTGAAGGTCACATTGAGGTCTCTAAAAGGCCCACAGAGACCCGATATTTTGCCTTTTTGCCACTTTTAAGCCCTGTGACTGTTAAACTATGTTACTGATAGAGCTGAAATCTCACCTGGGAATATATCATTATGTCATTTTTACATGTGCCAGAAATAAAGGCTTTAAGTAGACATTTAACCTGTGTGTGAGGACCATAACACCCACCCGAGTGACCCTTTTTAGACATTTTTCACATATTTTTCCCTGTAACTTGGAAATGGTAAGTCTTGAGAAGTTTCAAACTGTATTAGATATACATTCTATGTGTAACCTTTGATTGTGAAAGATTTTAAATCTGAAGCTTTGATTTAAAGTTCACATTGAGGTCTCTAAAAGGCCCACAGAGACCCAATATTTGGACTTTTTGCCACTTTTAAGCCCTGTGACTGTTAAACTATGTGACTGATAGAGCTGAAATCTCATCTGGGAATATATTATTATGTTCTTTTTACATGTGCTGAACATCAAGGCCTTTAGTAGATATTTAACCTGTGTATGACGACCATAGATACTCACCCGAGTGACCCTTTTTAGACATTTTTTACATATTTTGCCTTGTAACTTGGAATGGTAAGTCTGAGAAGTTTCAAACTATATTAGATATACATTCTATGTATAATCTCTGATTGTGAAAGATTTTAAGTCTGAAGCTTCAATTTGAAGGTCACATTGAGGTCTCTAAAAGGCCCACAGAGACCCAATATTTGGACTTTTTGCCACTTTTCAGCCCTGTGACTGTTAAACTATGTGACTGACAGGGCTGAAATCTCAACTAGGAATACATTATTAAGCGTCTTCTTTTTCCATGTACCGAACATCAAGGCCTGTAGTAGACATTGAACCTGTGTATGACGACCATAGACACTCATCCAAGTGACCTTTTTTGACATTTTCTACTGTATTTTGCCCTGTAATTTGGAAATGCTTAGTGTGACAAGTCTTAAACTGTATTATATCTAATTTTTGTTTGTTATGTATGTCCCCCAAAAAGTTTCAGATCTGTAGTTTAATTGCTAAGGTCTCTTTAACAATTGTAAAATGCCCACAGAAACCCAATTTATGGACATTATGCCACTTTAAAGCCCTGTAACTGTCAAACTATGTGGGTCATAGAGCTGAAATCTTTGAATTTTTAAAAGGAAGTGCCTGTCTCTTTAAATTTTGAATATTAATGATGTTATGGCTATCTAGTCTTTTAAGAACTTATTTTTGTGTGTTGTACCTCTGCTTGCTGAGTTTTTAACTCTTTAAAATGAAACTGGTTAAACATATTCAAGTAGGCAAAATGGACACTGTTATTTTCTGGTGAGCTTTAAGTCCCAATATTAATAAAAGTATATCCTTATGTAGTAAAACTAGGGGATTTTTAACCCTCAACTAGCCCAGTTTTATTCAACTTGCCTCAGTTAATTTTGACACAGCTCCTACAGTTATGAACTCATTTCAGTTGATAATCACATACTTAAAATTCTCAATTCTTTTTGTATTTGATTACCCCTTTGATATATATCAGATTGTTTGTTTACCATTTATGCTGTAGTCCCAACCCACATCCCCCACCCACCTCTGGGACCTCCAGCTATATTGAGTGACACTAAATAAACAAAGGTATTTAGTGATATCAAATCAGAAACAAAGAACTCAATGGGGTTGCAGATCTTGTGTAATAGTGAGAGAGGTGTGGAGAAGGGGAGAGGGGTGGGGTAGGAGGTGGTGGGCTTCATCATATAACACAAAGGGGAGTCAGAACTGAGATTGTGTCACATATTTAGGTTGCATATATATGGACCACATATATAGGAATAGAGGAAATGAATAACTGAAAACAATTTACAAATTCTATAAATAATATAATAAAATAATAATATAAATAATTTTTTTTTAAATAATATTTTATTTGTGAACAAATATAGAAACAGATATGCGCTTTTGGGATTATGAATTTTAGAATGGACATTCAATCATCAATCATTTAAATACTTTGAAATTAGGTTAAGAGTTATCATTGCAGGAAGATTGAAAAGTATGATGTTGAGTTAAAAATAATATTTTATTTGTCAACAAATATAGAAAGAGATATGCTCTTTTGGGATTATTATTTTAGAATGGACATTCAATCATCAATCATTTATTAATAAATACTTTGAAAATAGGTTTAGAGTTATCATTGCAGGAAGATTGAAAATATAATTTGAGTTATGTATTCGGCGTCTGGGGATACACCATCTTCTTGGGAAGATACAAACAGAGTAGATTGATGTGCTGAAGTTCATATAATAATGGGTAATTATGCTTTAAAAAATTCCCGATCAAAACCTGTGGCGTGAGTGATGACCTGTCTGGGGATATGTTGGCGCCGAGTTGGCCCAATCTAGTTTTAATTGGAGAAGACGTAGTAGAGGTGGGGGAGAGGTGTGGTAGAGGTCAGATATAGTATATATTTCTTGCAAAATGTACCACATTTTGGGGGTGTGGTAGAGGTAGATGTCTGCCCCATTAATTGTAGTTGGAGAAGGCGTGGTAGAGGTGGGGGAGAGGTGTGGTAGAGGTCACATGTAATGTATATTTTTTTAAACCTCTACCATGTTTTAGGGGTGTGGTAGAGGTAGAGATTGATCCCATTGATTTCAGTTGCAGAAGGTGTGGTAGATGTGGGGGAGAGGTGTGGTAGAGGTCAGATATATTATATATTTCTTGCAACCTGTACCACGTTTTCGGGGTGTGGTAGAGGTAGAGGTTGATGCCAGTAATTTTAATTGGTGAATGTGGGGGAGAGGTGTGGTAGAGGTGAGATATAGTATATATTTCTTGTAAACTGCACCACGTTTTGGGGGTGTGGTAGAGGTAGAGGTTGATCCCATTAATTTCAGTTGAAAAAGGTGTGTTAGAGGTGGGGGAGAGGTGTGGTAGAGGTCAGATATAGTATATATTTCTTGCAAACGCTACCACGTTTTGGGGGTGTGGTAGAGGTAGAGGTTGATCCCAGTGATTTTAATAGGACAAGGTGGGGGAGAGGTGTGGTAGAGGTGAGATATAGTATATATTTCTTGCAACCTGTACCACGTTTTCGGGGTGTGGTAGAGGTAGAGGTTGATCCGAGTAACTTTAATTGGAGAAGGTGGGGGTGAGGTGGGGTAGAGGTGAGATATAGTATATCTTTCTTGCAACCTGTACCGCGTTTGGGGGGTGTGGTAAAGGTAGAGGTCGATCCCAGTAATTTTAATAGAAGGTGGGGGAGAGTTGTGGTAGAGGTGAGATATAGTATATATTTCTTGCAAACTCTACCATGTTTTGGGGGTGTGGTAGAGGTAGAGGTCTGTCCCAGTAATTTTAATTGGATAAGACGTGGTACAGGTGGGGGAGCGGTGTGGTAGAGGTAAGATATAGTATATATTTCTTGCAACCTGTACCACGTTTTCGGGGTGTGGTAGAGGTAGAGGTTGATCCCATTAATTTTAATTGGAGAATGTGGGGGGAGAGGTGTGGTAGAGGTCAGATATAGTATATATTTCTTATAAACTGCACCACGTTTTGGGGGTGTGGTAGAGGTTGATCCCATTAATTTTAATTAGAGAAGGTGGGGGTGAGGTGGGGTAGAGGTGAGATATAATATATCTTTCTTGCAACCTGTACCGCGTTTGGGGGGGGTGGGGTGGTAGAGGTAAAGGTTGATCCCAGTAACTTTAATTGGAGAAGGTCGGGGTGAGGTGGGGTAGAGGTGAGATATAGTATATCTTTCTTGCAACCCGTACCGCGTTTGGGGGGTGTGGTAGAGGTTGATCCCAGTAATTTTAATAGGAGAAGGTGGGGGGAGAGGTGTGATAGATGTGAGACATAGTATATATTTCTTGCAACCTCTACCATGTTTTGGGGGTGTGGTAGAGGTAGAGGTCTGTCCCAGTAATTTTAATTGGATAAGACGTGGTACAGGTGGGGAGAGGTGTGCTAGAGGTCAGTTATAGTATATATTTCTTGTAAACTGCACCACGTTTTGGGAGTGTGGTAGAGGTAGAGGTTGATTCCAGTAATTGTAATTGGAGAATGTGGGGGAGAGATGTGGTAGAGGTCAGATATAGTATATATTTCTTGCAAACGCTACCACGTTTTGGGGGTGTGGTAGAGGTAGAGGTTGATCCCAGTGATTTTAATAGGACAAGGTGGGGGAGAGGTGTGGTAGAGGTTAGACATAGTATATATTTCTTGCAAACGCTACCACGTTTTGGGGGTGTGGTAGAGGTAGAGGTTGATCCCAGTGATTTTAATAGGACAAGGTGGGGGAGAGGTGTGGTAGAGGTCAGATATAGTATATATTTCTTGCAAGCTGTACCACGTTTTGGGGGTGTGGTAGAGATAGAGGTTGATCCCAGTAATTTTATTTGGAGATGGTGGGGGACAGGTGTGGTAGAGGTGAGATATAGTATATATTTCTTGCAAACGCTACCACGTTTTGGGGGTGTGGTAGAGGTAGAGGTTGATCCCAGTGATTTTAATAGGACAAGGTGGGGGAGAGGTGTGGTAGAGGTCAGATATATTATATATTTCTTGCAACCTGTACCACGTTTTCGGGGTGTGGTAGAGGTAGAGGTTGATGCCAGTAATTTTAATTGGTGAATGTGGGGGAGAGGTGTGGTAGAGGTGAGATATAGTATATATTTCTTGTAAACTGCACCACGTTTTGGGGGTGTGGTAGAGGTAGAGGTTGATCCCATTAATTTCAGTTGAAAAAGGTGTGTTAGAGGTGGGGGAGAGGTGTGGTAGAGGTCAGATATAGTATATATTTCTTGCAAACGCTACCACGTTTTGGGGGTGTGGTAGAGGTAGAGGTTGATCCCAGTGATTTTAATAGGACAAGGTGGGGGAGAGGTGTGGTAGAGGTGAGATATAGTATATATTTCTTGCAACCTGTACCACGTTTTCGGGGTGTGGTAGAGGTAGAGGTTGATCCCAGTAACTTTAATTGGAGAAGGTGGGGGTGAGGTGGGGTAGAGGTGAGATATAGTATATCTTTCTTGCAACCTGTACCGCGTTTGGGGGGTGTGGTAGAGGTAGAGGTCGATCCCAGTAATTTTAATAGAAGGTGGGGGAGAGTTGTGGTAGAGGTGAGATATAGTATATATTTCTTGCAAACTCTACCATGTTTTGGGGGTGTGGTAGAGGTAGAGGTCTGTCCCAGTAATTTTAATTGGATAAGACGTGGTACAGGTGGGGGAGCGGTGTGGTAGAGGTAAGATATAGTATATATTTCTTGCAACCTGTACCACGTTTTCGGGGTGTGGTAGAGGGAGAGGTTGATCCCATTAATTTTAATTGGAGAATGTGGGGGAGAGGTGTGGTAGAGGTCAGATATAGTATATATTTGTTATAAACTGCACCACGTTTTGGGGGTGTGGTAGAGGTTGATCCCAGTAATTTTAATTAGAGAAGGTGGGGGTGAGGTGGGGTAGAGGTGAGATATAATATATCTTTCTTGCAACCTGTACCGCGTTTGGGGGGGTGGGGTGGTAGAGGTAAAGGTTGATCCCAGTAACTTTAATTGGAGAAGGTCGGGGTGAGGTGGGGTAGAGGTGAGATATAGTATATCTTTCTTGCAACCCGTACCGCGTTTGGGGGGTGTGGTAGAGGTTGATCCCAGTAATTTTAATAGGAGAAGGTGGGGGGAGAGGTGTGATAGATGTGAGACATAGTATATATTTCTTGCAACCTCTACCATGTTTTGGGGGTGTGGTAGAGGTAGAGGTCTGTCCCAGTAATTTTAATTGGATAAGACGTGGTACAGGTGGGGAGAGGTGTGCTAGAGGTCAGTTATAGTATATATTTCTTGTAAACTGCACCACGTTTTGGGAGTGTGGTAGAGGTAGAGGTTGATTCCAGTAATTGTAATTGGAGAATGTGGGGGAGAGATGTGGTAGAGGTCAGATATAGTATATATTTCTTGCAAACGCTACCACGTTTTAGGGGTGTGGTAGAGGTAGAGGTTGATCCCAGTGATTTTAATAGGACAAGGTGGGGGAGAGGTGTGGTAGAGGTTAGACATAGTATATATTTCTTGCAAACGCTACCACGTTTTGGGGGTGTGGTAGAGGTAGAGGTTGATCCCAGTGATTTTAATAGGACAAGGTGGGGGAGAGGTGTGGTAGAGGTCAGATATAGTATATATTTCTTGCAAGCTGTACCACGTTTTGGGGGTGTGGTAGAGGTAGAGGTTGATCCCAGTAATTTTATTTGGAGATGGTGGGGGACAGGTGTGGTAGAGGTGAGATATAGTATATATTTCTTGCAACCTCTACCGCGTTTCGGGGGTGTAGTAGAGGTAGAGGTTCATCCCAGTAATTTTAATTGGAGAAGGCATAGTAGAGGTGGGGGAGAGGTGTGGTAGAGATATAGTATATATTTCTTGCAACATGTACCATGTTTTGGGGGTGTGGTAGAGGTAGATGTCTGCCCCATTAATTGTAGTTGGAGAAGGCGTGGTAGAGGTGGGGGAGAGGTGTGGTACAGGTCACATATAATGTACATTTTTTGAAACCTCTACCATGTTTTGGGGATGTGGTAGAGGTAGAGGTTGATCCCATTGATTTCAGTTGCAGAAGGTGTGGTAGATGTGGGGGAGAGGTGTGGTAGAGGTCACATATATTATATATTTCTTGCAACCTGTACCAAGTTTTCGGGGTGTGGTAGAGGTAGAGGTTGATCCCAGTAATTTTAATTGGAGAATGTGGGGGAGAGGTGTGGTAGAGGTGAGATATAGTATATATTTCTTGTAAACGCTACCACGTTTTGGGGGTGTGGTAGAGGAAGAGGTTGATCCCAGTGATTTTAATAGGACAAGGTGGGGGAGAGGTGTGGTAGAGGTCAGATATAGTATATATTTCTTGCAAACACTACCACGTTTTGGGGGTGTGGTAGAGGTAGAGGTTCATCCCAGTAATTTTAATTGGAGAAGGTGTGGTAGAGGTGTGGTAGAGGTGAGATATAGTATATACATCTTGCAACCTGTTCCACATTTTCGGGGTGTGGTAGAGGTAGAGGTTGATCCCAGTAATTTTAATTGGAGAAGGTGGGGGAGAGGTGTGGTAGAAGTGAGATATAGTATATATTTCTTGCAAACACTACCACGTTTTGGGGGTGTGGTAGAGGTAGAGGTTCATCCCAGTAATTTTAATTGGAGAAGGTGTGGTAGAGGTGAGATATAGTATATACATCTTGCAACCTGTTCCA
Organism: Sabellastarte sp. h YS-2021; assembly: GCA_964017235.1. Lineage (NCBI taxonomy): Eukaryota > Metazoa > Annelida > Polychaeta > Sabellida > Sabellidae > Sabellastarte > Sabellastarte sp. h YS-2021. Next base: position 76,551,000 of record OZ024931.1, read on the forward strand.
CATTTTCGGGGTGTGGTAGAGGTAGAGGTTGATCCCAGTAATTTTAATTGGAGAAGGTGGGGGAGAGGTGTGGTAGAAGTGAGATATAGTATATATTTCTTGCAACCTCTACCATGTTTTGGGGGTGTGGTAGAGGTAGTAGTCTGCCCCAGTAATTATAATTGGAGAAGGCGTGGTAAAGATGGAGGAGAGGTGTGGTAGAGGTCAGATATTGGATATATTTCTTGCAACCTGTACCACGTTTTCGGGGTGTGGTAGAGGTAGAGGTTGATCCCAGAGATTTTAATAGGACAAGGTGGGGGAGAGGTGTGGTAGAGGTGAGATATAGTATATATTTCTTGTAAACTGTACCACGCTTTGGGGGTGTGGTAGAGGTAGAGGTTGATCCCAGTAATTGTTATTGGAGAGAGTGGGGGAGAGGTGTGGTAGAGGTGAGATATAGTATATATTTCTTGTAAACTGTACCACGCTTTGGGGGTGTGGTAGAGGTAGAGGTTGATCCCAGTAATTGTAATTGGAGAAGGTGGGGGAGAGGTGTGGTAGAGCTGAGATGTAGTATATGTTTCTTGCAACCTGTACCACGTTTTGGAGGTGTGGTAGAGGTCTGTCCCCTTAATTTTAGTTGGAGAAGGCGTGGTAGAGGTGGGAAAGATATGGGTAGAGATGTTTCAAACATTTGAGTGCAAAGTGAATGGTATAAGACTTATCTTAAAGTGGAGTGTTAAATTACTTTCTTATGAAATTACTTTCTTTTACCCCATATAGCTTTGCTTAGTAATACGACCAGGCACACAGGACTTAACATTATATTTTTGTATCATTATATGTTCATTTTAATATATTCTGTTTACTTATGTATGGTATTGAGGCCACCTTATATATTCTTTACACCATTCCTTGTCCAAAATTCCTTTTCACAGTGTGAAACTTTGCCAGATAAGACAATGCAGATAAGAGAAGCCTCCCTCAATCCTATTGAAATGCCCCCCTCCCCTCTGCCCCCCTTACTATTGGCAGGGGGTTTGAGGCAATCTTTATATGGCTATTGACAGAAGATGTTATATTTGATGTGTTTTCATGAATAATAGAAAAGCAGTTTTGGTGGAAAGATATATGAAAAAGCAGGAAAGATATAAATGGGAATGATATTGAGAGGATAAATTATTGGAGTGAGAAATATGTTACTATGTGGTGAACACTCCTGATTTCATATTTCATTAGCACAAAATGAAAGTTGAATTGGAAAGACAATGCAATGGTTAAAGTAATTGATGATTAGTTACAATATCAAATATTGTAGTAGTTTGGGGTAACACATTAATGCATAAAATTGATGAAAATGATAAAACACATTGATGCATAAAATTGATCAAAGTGATGAAATACACATTGCATATAAAATTGGGTGTTTTCTGTTACCTTATATGGGTAGATGTCCTTTTAACATTAAGCATTTCAAAATTATGAATTTACACTGATATTAATCCAGTGCTCTTTGATGAGCTATGTCTAGGTCTCAGCTATGTCGAGATTAAGTAAGTGAAATTGTAAAAACATTCTTCAGTTTGGATAAAATAAACTGCTACAGAATTATATACTGCCACTAATCGATTACCCTAATCATGGCATACAGTCCAATTCCGACCTGTCCCTAACCTAGGTACCCTAATCTATATCTGTTCAGTAATCATTAAGTACCCTAACCATGAGATAAAGACAGTCCAATTTTGAAAAAAGGTATTCTAGAGTTTGGTACCCTAGCTACTACAGAAAGATATGTTACTAATCCTCCAGTAGCCTAACCATTGTATGAAGTCAGTGAAATGAAACCTACTCATAAGCCAGGTACCCTAAGCTATGTCAGTAATGATGAAATACTGTAATCATGAAATAAATTTTGTGAAATTTTAAAAATATTGTACAGTTTGTTATGCTAGAGTACTACAGAATGATATACTATCACTTATCCTGAAGTATCCTAAACATTGCAGGAAGTCAGTCCAATTCCAAGCTAATCCTGACGTAACTACCCTAAGCTATGTTAGTAATGATAAATACCCTAAGCATGAGATGAAATCAGTAAAAGTGAAAAAATATTCTTCAGTTTGGTACCGCAAAGTACTACAACGTTTTATATTGTCACTAATCACCTTAACCATTGCATGGTAAGTGCAATTCCAAGCTTTCCTTATCCTAAGTTCCCAAAGCCATGTCATTAATCACAAAGTACCAAAACCATGACATTATGTAAGTGAAATTGTAAAAATATTCTACAGTTTGGTACCCTAAACTACTACAGAATTATATATTACCCTTCATCATTGATTACCCTAATCATGGCATTTGGTCAGTCCGATTCCGACCTATCCCGAAGGTAGGTACCCTAAGCTATGCCAGTAATGAGGAAGTACCCTAAGCATAAGATGAAGACCGTGCAATTTTAAAAAGTATTCCACAGCTTGGTACCCTGAACTAAACCAGAATTATATAGTGTCAATAATCCTCTGGTACCCTAACCATTAAATAAACTCAGTCTAATTGAAACATAGTCATAACCTACATAGGCTATGTCAGTAATCATGAAGTACCCCAAACATGAAATAAAGTCAGTGAAATTGATAAATTGTTCTAGATTTTGGGAAACCTAAAGTATTAGAAAAAATATATTGTCCCTAATCATCAGGTACCCTAACCTATGGACAAAGTGAGTGCAATTCCAAGCTTTCCTTAACCTAAGTACCCTAAACTATGGTAGAAATAACGTATGTACCCTAAGCTATGTTACCAATCATGATGTACCCAAACCATGACAAATATTGGTACCGTAACTATTACAGAATTATATATTGTTAGTAATCTTCCAGTAGCCTAACCATTGCATAAAGTCAGTGCAATGAAAACCTACTCGTAACCTAGGTACCCAAAGCAGTGTCAGTAATGATGACGTACCATAATCATGACATAGACTTAGTGAAACTTTAAAAATATTCTACAGTTTCCTATACTAAAGTACTACATAATTATATACTCACACTAATCATGAAGTATCCTAACCACTTGAGGAAGTCAGTCCAATTCCAAGCTAATCCTAACGTAACTACCCTAAGCTATGTCAGTAATGATAAAGTACCCTAAGCATGAGATAAAACCAGTAAAAGTGATGAAATACTCTAGACTTTGGTACCCCAAAACACAATAACATTATATATTGTGAGTAATCATGGAGTACCTTACCATTGTATAGTCAGTCTAATTCCAAACTTTCCTAAACCTAAGTTCCTAAGCTATGTCGGTAATCATAAAATACCCTAATCACGAGATTAAGTAAGTGAAATTGTAAAAATATTCTACAGTTTGGTACCCTAAATTACTACAGAACTAGAGGAATGCTTTTGCTAAGAAAAGCGAAGCGTCCCTAAAAGTTTAAAATGCTTTGTGGTTTCCATAGCGGGGGGGACTGACCGGCTATTTAGATTCTCCGCATATGCTTTTTCCCAAAAAAAGGCAAAAACTCCAAAGCAACTATTTTATGACCCCAGTTTGACCCATAAGGGGGGCCGGGGAATAAAACTGACCGGCTATTTAGACTCTCCACATATGCTTTCCCAATACCTCTTAATACATTCTGAAGCTATAAAAGCAACAATAAAGGAGATATAAGGGAAAAACTCAAAATCAGCTATTTTATGACCCCAGTTTGACCCATAAGGGGGGGCTATGGGGTAAAACTGGCCGGCTATTTAGACTCTCCACATATGGTTTGCCAATACCTGTTAATACATTCTGAAGCTATAAAAGCAACAATAAAGGAGATATAAGGCAAAAACTCAAAATCAGCTATTTTATGACCCCAGTTTGACCCATAAGGAGGGGCCGGGGGGTAAAACTGTCCGGCTATTTAGACTCTCCACATATGCTTTCCCAATACCTCTTAATACATTCTGAAGCTATAAAAGCAACAATAAAGGAGATATAAGGCAAAAACTCAAAATCAGCTATTTTATGACCCCAGTTTGACCCATAGGGGGGGGCCATGGGGTAAAACTGACCGGCTATTTAGACTCTCCACATATGGTTTCCTATTACCTCCCAGTACATTTTATGGCTCTACTTAAGAAGATAATAGGGGGGTTGACCTAAATTTAAGGCTGTCGGATTGGAAGGTGTCAGAAAATCACTCATAAATGAGACATTTTTCAAGGGATTGCTCCCAAAATCTAATCAGCTCGCATTTTCGATAGTATGAACAGGTGTGTCAAATTATAAGGCTGTGTAGCAAATAGTTTTTCCTGAACTGCGATGACGGGGGTGGGGGGGTGTACATCAAACAAGAGGAGAGTGCCCGTGAACGGGCACTGTGTCAGCTGACTGAGTGTTTTTGATTTGTGAAGGTGATTAGAGGACAGAATAATTATCAGGAAAAGGGCTGTACAGAAATACAGTAAATGGTAACTGAACAGCAAGTTCGAAAGAAATTCCGAAGCAGACAGAAGAAAAGGATAAAAAAGTTGTGCCCTGTAAATGGTATTATGAAGGAAAATAACAAGGTAATTGTTTAAGTGTAAAAAATAGGTTAAAACATTTAAAGAAATACTACAAATGCAATATCCTCGTTCGACCTTGAAGAAGGGGTCCAAGGTCAAATCTAACCACACAAATACATTCCCAGCCCATGATTTCCTATGGTTTACCATTCCAAACCTCTAGGACCAATTATAAATGAGTTATAAGCACTTTTAAGCTTGGCTGTCCTCATTTGACCTTGAAGGAGGGGTCCAAAGGTCAAATCTGACCATACCAAAAGATTCCGAGCCAATAATTTCCTATGGGATGGTTTACCATCCCAAATCTCTGTCACCAATAATAAGCGAGTTGTAGGCACTTTCAATTTTCGCTATCCTCATTTGACCTTGAAGGAGGGTTCCAAGGTCAAATCGGACCATATCAACAGATTCACAGCCCATGATTTCCTGTCTGTTTACCATCCCAAACCTCTGGGACCAATAATAAGCGAGTTATAAGCACTTTTAAGTTTGGCTATCCTTGTTTGACCTTGAAGGAGGGGTCATTGAAGGTCAAATCTGACCACACCAAAAGATTCCCACCCCATGATTTCCTACAGGTTGGTTTATCATCCCAAACCTCTAGGATCAATAATAAGGGAGATATAAGCACTTTTCATGACTGACAAAAAACACCTGTGGCGGCCATCTTGTTTCTCAAAATGAGGCCAAAAATATTCCCAGACAACATTTTATGGTTATTAATATATACTGCAAACTTAAGAAAGCTAGCTATAATATTTTTTTTCATCAGAGCAGTAATGGTGAAATCTCTCTCTCCACACTGCGGCTATCCAGTGGATACAATGATTTACTCAACAGTGAGAACCTGAAAGTAGCTATTGCTCAGCTATGCCATGACATAGAGGTCTGCAATTTCACTATGTTATAGCTGACCAAAAATTCTGTGAATAACATATTTAACAAATTACTGTAAATGTAATAGTTTTCAAGTTACAACTGATTTACTCAATAGTGAGAACCTCAAAGGAACTATTACTCAGCTATGCAATGAGCTACATGTCTGAAATTTTACTATGTTATAGCTAACCCAAAAGTAGGTGAACAACATATTTAAGCAAACTACTGTAAATGCAATAGTTTTCAAGCTACAACTGATTTACTCAATAGTGAGAACCTGAAAATAGCTATTGCTCAGTTGTGCCATCAGCTATAGGTCTATAATTATATCCCCAGACGAAAGTCGGGGATATATTGGATTCAGGTCCGTCGCGCCGCCGCCGCCGCCGCCGCCGCCGCCGCCGTAGAAATTTCCTTGTGGACGCGATAACTCAAAAACAAATTAATATTTTTTTTTCAAACTTGGTACACATGTTAAGGGTGCCCAAAGGAAGATCCCTATTTTAAGGTGACCTTAAACTCCCAGTAAAAAAGAACTTATGGCCACCTTAAGGTCAGAAATTGGACTTTTGGCCACTTAGAGCCCTGTAGGTCACAAACTATGATGCTCAGCTGGCTGAAATTTTACCTGACAACACATTAATATGTTCTTAGTACATGTGCCGAAAATCACGACTTTAAGTTGAGGAGAAAATTGTCCTTGAGGCCCATAAATACCCCCACTTAGGGATTTTTTGCTATACTTTTCACATATTTTGCCCTATAATTTGGAAGTGGTAATTCTGATGAGTCTCAAACTGTGCTAGGTATAACTTTGATATGTAATCCTTGTCTGTAGAAAATTTTAGGGCTGTAGGTTTACCCAAAGGGGTCGACTTAAGGTCTCAAAAGTGCCCACAGAGACCCAATTTATGCACTTTTTGCCACTTTCAAGCACTGTAGCTTTCAAACTATGTCTCTCATCTAAGTTAAATATCATCTGGGAATATATCTATGTGTTTTCTTATATGTGCCCCAACATTTAGGCCTTTAATGGACAGTTAACCTGTGTATCAGGACCATAAACACCCACCCGAGTGACCCTTATAAGACATTTTTCACATCTTTTTCCCTGTAACTTGGAAATGGTAAGTCTGAGAAGTTTCAAACTGTATTAGATATATATTCTGTGTGTAATCTTAGTATGTAACAGATTTTAAGTCTGAAGCTTTAATTTTGAAGGTCAAATTGAGGTCTCTAAAAGGCTCCCAAAGACCCAATATTTGGACTTTTTGCTACTTTTAAGCCCTGTGACTGTCCAACTATGTGACTGATAGAGCTCAAATCCTATCTGGGAAGATATTAGTATGTTATTTATATATGTGCCAAAAATTAAGGCTTTAAGAAGACATTTAACCTGTGTATGAGGACCATAAATCCCCACCCGAGTGACCATTTTTAGACATTTTTCACATATTTTTCCCTGTAACTTGGAAATGGTAAGTCTAAGAACTTTCAAACTGTATTAGATGCATATTCTATGTGTAATCTTAGTATGTGACAAATTTTAAGTCTGAAGCTTTAATTTGAAGGCCACATTTAGGTCTCTAGAAGGCCCCATAAAGACCCAGTATTTGGACTTTTTGCCAATTTTAAGGCCTGTGACTGTTAAACTATGTGACTGACAGAGCTGAAATCTCATCTAGGAATACATTATTATGTTCTTTTTACATGTGCCAAAAATCAAGGCTTCAAGTAGACATTTAACCTGTGTATGAGGACCTTAAACACCCACCTGAGTGACCCTTTTAAGACATTTTTCACATATTTTGCTCTGTAACTTGGAAATGGTAAGTCTGAGAAGTTTCAAACTTTATTAGATACATATTCTATGTGTAATCTTAGTATGTAACAAATTTTAAGTCTGAAGCTTTAATTTGAAAGCCACATCGAGATCTCTAAAAGGCCCACAGAGACCCAATATTTGGACTTTTTGCCACCTTTAAGCCCTGTGACTGTTAAACTATGTGATTGATGGAGCTGAAATCCCATCTGGGAATGCATTATTATGTCCTTTTTACATATGGCGAAAATCAAGGTTTTTAGTAGACATTTAACCTGTGTATGAGGGCCATAGACACTCGCCCAAGTGCCTTTTTGGACATTTTTTCCGTATTTTGCCCTGTTATTTGGAAATGCTTAGTGTGACAAGTCTTAAACTGTATTATATATAATTTTTGTTTGTTATGTATGTCCCCCAAAAAGTTTCAGATCTTTAGTAGTTTAATTGCTAAGGTCTCTTTAACAATTGTAAAATGCCCACAGAAACCCAATTTATGGACATTATGCCACTTTAAAGCCCAGTAACTGTCAAACTATGTGGGTTATAGAGCTGAAATCTTTGAATTTTTAAAAGGAAATGCCTGTCTATTTAAATTTTGAATATTAATAATGTTATGGCTATCTTAGTCTTTTAAGAACTTATTTTTGTGTGTTATACCTCTGCTTGCTGAGTTTTTCACTTTTTAAAATGAAACTGGTTAAACGCCGGTTAAACATATTCAAGTAGACAAAATGGACACTTTAAGTGAGCTTTAAGTCCCAATATTAATGAAATTATATCCGTATGTAGTAAAACTAGGGGATTTTTAACCCTCAACTAGCCCAGTTTTATTCAACTTGCCTCAGTTAATTTTGACACAGCTCCTACAGTTATGAACTCATTTCAGTTGATAATCACATACTTAAAATTCTCAATTCTTTTTGTATTTGAGTACCCCTTTTATATAGATTGTTTGTTTACCATTTATGCTGTAGCACTCCATCTCTTTGAGAGAACATGTAAACTGTGTAAAAAAGATGTAGAAGATGAGATACATTTTGTTTGTGTTTGTCCAGCTTTAGAGCTGATTCGTATGAAATATTTCAAAATTTTAAATATAGATAAATCTGAATTATTAATAGATCAATTATCAAGGGTATTAACTCATATGAATGTCAATATGGTTATTAATTTTATTTTTGATTTGTGGCAAGAAAGAAAAAGTAAATTATATTGTTAATTTTTATGTATTGAATTGCTGTCTTTATTTACTGTATCTTACCTCAAAATATGTTTGCTCTGTTTGTTATTAACTCTCTATTTAAAGTGACTTATAAGCCCATATAGGGCTGGGTATTACTTCAATAGTTTTTGTATAATCCTTGTCAACATAATACATGTCACTATAATAAACTAATAAACTAAACTAAGTCCCAACCCACATCCCCCACCCGGATTCCCCCCACCCACCTCTGGGACCTCCAGCTATATTGAGTGACACTAAATAAACAAAGGTATTTAATGATATCAGATGAGAAACAAAGACCTCAATGGGGTTGCAGATCTTGTGTAATAGTGAGAGAGGTGTGGAGAAGGGGAGAGGGGTGGGGGTGGGAGGTGGTGGGCTTCATTACATATAACACAAAGGGGAGTCAGAACTGACATTGTGTCACATATTTAGGTTGCATATATATGGACCACATATATAGGTATAGAGGAAATGAATAACTGAAAACAATTTGCAAATTCTAAAAATAATATAATAAAATAATAATATAAATAATTTTTTTTAAAATAATATTTTATTTGTGAACAAATATAGAAACAGATATGCGCTTTTGGGATTATGAATTTTAGAATGGACATTGAATCATCAATCATTTAAATACTTTGAAGGAAGATTGAAAAGTATGATGAGTTGAGTTAAAAATAATATTTTATTTGTCAACAAATATAGAAACAGATATGCTCTTTTGGGATTATTATTTTAGAATGGACATTCAATCATCAATCATTTAAATACTTTGAAAATAGGTTTAGAGTTATCATTGCAGGAAGATTGAAAATATAATTTGAGTTATGTATTCGGCGTCTGGGGATACACCATCTTCCTTGGAAGATATAAACAGAGTAGATTGATGTGCTGAAGTTCATATAATAATGGGTAATTATGTTTTTAAAAATTCCCGATCAAAACCTGTGGCGTGAGCGATGACCTGTCTGGGGATATGTTGGCGCCGAGTTGGCCCAATCTAGTTTCAGTATGTTATAGCTGACCCAAAAGTAGCTGAATAACATATTTGCACAAATTTCTGTAAATGCAATAGTTTTCCAATTATAACTGATTTACTCAACAGTGAGAACTTCAAAGTAGCTATTACTCAGCTATGAAATGAGCCACAGGTCTGAAACTTCACTATGTTATAGCTGACCCCAAAATAGGTGAATAACATATTGAAACAAAATACTCTAAATGCAATAGTTTTCAAGTTATAAGTGATTTACTCAACAGTGATAACCTAAAAGTAGCTATTACTCAGCTATGCCATGAGCTACAGGTCTGAAATTTTACTATGTTATAGCTGGCCCAAAAGTAGCTGAATAACATATTTATACGAAATTCTCTAAATGCAATAGTTTTAAGTTACAAGTGATTTTACTCATGATGGAAGTTACTGAAAAGCCCAAAAGTAGCTATTACTCACTTAGCTATTGAGACAGACACCCAACTTACTGACCATATTGTAGCTATGAAAAAAGTAGCTGAATAACATATTTTAACAAAATGCTCTAAATGCAACACTTTTCAAGTTATAAGTGATTTACTCAACAGTGATAACCTAAAAGTAGCTATTACTCAGCTATGCCATGAGCTACAGGTCTGAAATTTTACTATGTTATAGCTGACCCAAAAGTAGCTGAATAACATATTTATACGAAATTCTCTAAATGCAATAGTTTTCAAGTTATAAGCGATTTACTCAACAGTGATAACCTAAAAGTAGCTATTACTCAGCTATGCCATGAGCTACAGGTCTGAAATTTTACTATGTTATAGCTGGCCCAAAAGTAGCTGAATAACATATTTATACGAAATTCTCTAAATGCAATAGTTTTTAAGTTACAAGTGATTTTACTCATAATGGAAGTTACTGAAAAGCCCAAAAGTAGCTATTACTCACTTAGCTATTGAGACAGACACCCAACTTACTCACCATATTGTAGCTATGAAAAAAGTAGCTGAACAACATATTTTCACAAAATGCTGTAAATGCAACACTTTTGAAGTTATAAGTGATTTAGTGCATGATTTCATGAATTTTAATGCATTAAAAATTATTAAAAAAATTTATTTAAAAAAAAGTAAGACAGATCCAGGTCTCATACTCACACAAGAGAATCTACCTCTGGCCTAGTATATATATGCAAGATAGGAGAGGAATCCCGGCAATAGTCACTGAGAAAATTGTGATAAAAAGTTGAAATTTTCACACTTTTGGTGGGGGTACCCCCCTTGTAATGTCTCTAGCAAACAGTCGAACAAACAGATTTGCATGCCTTGAACAATTTTTCATCCTCGATAGATAAGGTATCTTTTAAAAAAAACAGCATGTCTCTAGGCCTTGTAGTTTTGGAGAAGTTATTCACGCGGACGCGTACGCCCACGCCGCAGAGTGATGACATAATGTCAGCTGACTGACAAGTCAGCTGACATAAAAATTGTTTTTGATCATGTGACCTTCATAAAGGTCAAAGGTCAAATTTAAGCATGCAGAAAAGTTTTTGGTCAGTCCAATTCAGACCTATCCCGAATCCAGGCAATTCCAAGCATTCCTTAACCTAAGTACACTAAGCTATGGTATAAATAACCTATGTACCCTAACCTATGTTAGCAATCATGATGTACCCAAAGCATGACAAATATTGGTACCCTTACTAATACAGAATTATATATTGTTAGTAATCCTGCAGTAGCCTAACCATTACATAAACTCGGTGCAATGAAAACCTGCTGGTAACCTAGGTACCCCAAGCTATGTCAGTAATGATGACGTACCATAATCATGACATATACTGAGTCAAATTTTTAAAATATTCTAGAGTTTCCTATGCTAAAGTACTACATAATTATATACTGTCACTAATCTTGAAATATGCCAACCATTGCAGGAGGTCGGTGCAATTGCAAGCTAATCCTAACGTAACTACCCTAAGCTATGTCGGTCATCATAAAATACCATAATGACAAGATGAAGTGAGTGAAATTGTAACAAGAGGGTCACAGATGCCCCAAAAGGCGGGTTGCGCAGGCAGAAATAAGGTTAGCAACTGCTGTAATTACATTTAGAAAAGAAGGAAAGAAATGTTAGGTTACCCAGTTAAGGTGAATGTGTAAGACGTGCTAAGAAACGTAAAACTTGTAATCTAGGTTACATAATTGTATATGCTATAAATGGACAAACGAAAGGATGGAATTACACCAACTTAGCAACTTAGCTATGATGGTGGTGCATCTCCCTATCAAGTTTGAATTAGACTGGACAAAGCATTTTCGAGTTAGAGTCCAGAGACTGCTGGACAGAAAAATGGACAAAAAACAGACAAACGCACAGGAAAACAGACAAACAAACAGACAAACGGACAGGAAAACGGACAAACAAACAGACAGAATTACACCAATTTCGAAAGGAACCTAGCTATGATGGTGAACTATATCCCTGTCAAGTATGAATTCGATTGGACAAACTGTTTTCGAGTTGGAGTCCGGAAACGAAAATGTGGACAGACAGATGGACAGACAAACGGACAAAAAACGGACAAACGAACAAACGGAATTTCACCAATATCGAAAGGAACCTAGCTATGATGATGATGTATGTCCCTGTGAAGTTTGAATTTGATTTGACTAACCGTTTTCAAGTTAGAGTCCGGAAACGAAAATGTGGACGGATAGATGGATGGACAGAAAAACGGACAAAAAATGAACAAACGGACAGAAAAACGGACAAACAAACAGACGGAGTTACACCAATTTCGAAAGGAACCTAGCTATGATGGTGATCTATCTCACTGTCAAGTTTGAATTCGACTGGTCAAACCGTTATCGAGTTAGAGTCCGGAAGTGAAAATGTGGACAAACAGATGGATGGACAGACAAACGGACAGAAAAACGTACAAACGAACGGACGGAATTTCACCAGTTTCGAAAGGAACCTAGCTATGATGGTGATGTATCTCTCTGTCAAGTTTGAATTTGATTGGTCAAACCGTTTTGGAGTTAGAGCCCGGAAACGCAAATGTGGGCAGACGGATGGACAGACAAACGGACAAAAAACGGACAAACGAACAGACGGAATTTCACCAATATCGAAAGGAACCTAGCTATGATGCTGATCTATGTCCCTGTCAAGTTTGAATTTGATCGGACAAACTGTTTTTGAGTTAGAGTCCGGTGTAGCGCCAGATAATGTATCTCCCACAAAGTGTGTGGGGATACAAAATATGGCAAGGGAGCTGCCACATTTTGTATCCCCTGCCATATTCTATATCCCTTGGCCATATTTTGTATCTCCTTGTGTATGAACTAATCATTAGAAATTCCCTATGTTTATTATGGTTATGCAGTTAATAGCCCAATGTTTGTAATCTAAATAAATTTTTAGTTTTCAAAACCTTTTAAACGGAAAAGTTTTCATCCCAGGAAATCTCATTAGATTTCTCTCTTGGCATATTTATAATTGTTACCTAGATGAATTTGCAACCATTGCTAAGTTTTGGAAAAAACTGGGAAAAAGTAGAAAACAAAATTAAATTATATTCTTTGTATATGTACTGAATACACAGCATATGAGTGAATTCAACACAATGTGAATTGTGCATTAATTCTCCATTTACAAACTTTTACAAATGTGTTTTAAATATATAACCATCTCACTACTTTTGTAAACCATATAAATTGCAATAGTTCTACAAAGCTATACATATAATTTTGGAATTTTATTACAGAAAGTTATTCCTGTGTACAAGAGTCAGATAGGACTAGGTAAATGCAACTAATGCAACACAAGGCTAAGATTTAAAATGACTACCGTAAGCCTTTCTAAAATATTTGATCATACTTACTCCTCTATGTTCAGCTCAACACTGACTGACCAGAGGCCAATAAAGCTTAATGCTAATCCACTTATTAAATTGTGAACATATCAACATGACTTCCCATTGACACTGAAGAGGCACAACAACATCAGGCCCAACAACAAAATGCAACTAACTAATCACCAAGTAATCATACTTGGCCTAATGCCCCTATGTCCATGTCAATAGGAAGCCATTCTTTTTAAGTTGATTTGATACTTTGTTTACAGGTAGAATTCAGTGGATTGCACTTAATCTTTGTTGGCCTCATGGGTCAGTTTTGGGCTTAAGAATACCTGATACTGTTAGACCTTACATGTATTTTGTCTACAGTTTACCTTTAATCTTGTAAATTGTCTTCCCAATAGTTGGGTAAAATATTGTGAATATGGAGTGAATACATAATGCACATTCATTTGAATTCAATGTAAAAAGCAATATGTGAATATATAATCATTTGAAGATTCTCTATCAATTTTTGTAAGTTTTAATTTTAGAACTTTATGAATTTAATTCAAAATCTTACCTAGTTGCTATATCTTGTAAAAAAGCTTGTGAATAGGGAGTTGATACAAAAAAATGTACATACAAATCAAAATATAAATAAAATATTCACTATGGACTTTATAATACAGTTATTTCTACCATGTTAACATGGTCTAGCCAGTTCCAGCCAATTTGAAGATTTCCATGATTTATTGTTAAGGAATGAATTAATTGGTGCAAAACACTAACTTCATATTCTGTGAACACTGAATGAATGGGACAAATTGGAATTTTAAAATGGTTTTCAGTGTTACAGTTAGTATGAATTTGTATGACTTTTTATGTATAAGGCATAGTCCTGTATACTATATTGCATATAACTATATATCTTCATAACTCTACTTTACTTCGAACCCTATTCACTCTTCAAGGAATCAAATCAAAAGTTGGTCAGGCTGAGACCACTGATTTGTTTGACTTACAACAATCATCTCAAACAATGTAAACTTAATCCCTCCAGCTCTGTTTGCTATTTATATCACCACCTTTACACCCCCTTTACACATTTTAATTGAGGGGGATACAGAATATGATGGGGATACACAATGTAGCTGTCATATTTTGTATGACCTTACAGAATATGGCAGGATACAGAATATGGCATGCATACAAAATATGGTGTTACACCGGAAACGAAAAATGTGGACGGCAGACAGACGGACGTCGGACACATCAATCTAATAGTCGGGTTGGTTACATGCAACCCGCCTAAAAATAGTCTACAATTTGGTACCCTAAATTACTGCAGAATTATATATTGGCATTAATCATTGATTACCTTAATCATAATACAGTCAGTCCAATTGCGACCTATCCCTAGGCTAGGTACCCTAAGCCATGGCAGTAATCATGAAGTACCCTAAGCATGACATATCAAGACGGTCCAATTTTAAAAAGTATTCCACAGTTCCGTACAATAAAGTAATACAGAATTATATAGTGTCACTAATCCTCTAGTACCCTAACCATTACATAAGGTCAGTCCAATTGAAATGTCATAAAGTAGGTACCAGCCTAAGCTATGTGAGTAATCATGAAGGACCCCAAACATGAGATAAAGTCCTCGAAATCGATAAAATATTCTAGAGTTTGTGAACTGTAAACTATTGCAAAATGATATATTGTCACTAATCATCAAGTAGCCTAAGCATTGGACAAAGTGAGTGGAATTCCAAGGTTTCCTTAACCCAAGTACCCTAAAGTATGTTAGAAATAACCTAAGTACCCTTAGCTATGTTTAGCAATCATGAAGTACCCGAACCAGGAGATTAAGTCCATCAAATTGGAAGCTATCCTTAAGCAACATACCCTAAGCTATGTTGATAATCATGAAGTCCCCTAAGCATGAGATGAAGTTATTGCAATAAAAAATATTGTAGAATTGGGTATCTGAAAGTAAATGGGTTTGTTATTCTTGAATTACTCCATTTGTGGGTAAAACTGCTGATACCTATAATTTCAGGGGACAACATAGTGATATAAAAATGTTTACAGGGGGGTTTAACACAAAAGCTGCTGTCCAAGTTAATCCCCAAATACGACCCCCCTTCTCATTTACTATGGTTGACATAGAGTGGCTCAACCTTTTCTTGACTCCCTTTCCTGAGTTGACTATTGATATAAATGTAATTTGTGTTTACTCCGTTGTTAAGTAGATTATAGTGGATCCTGTATTATGTCCCATTGTTCCTTCAGGTCATATTGAATTCTTAAATATGGACATATGTAGGTGTTGTAAATTGTACTTTACCATTGGAAATCTCTAAAAAATATAACCTGAATATTCAATTTGGTAAGTTTACAACAAACCATTTAGCCACCCAAAAAGTCTTGTATTCTACCAAGATATATACACTTGTACCTTGAGACAATTACTTTCACTTTTTCCACAAGATGTTTTGTATCTGTATGTTACCGCACAATTACAATTTTAATGCTTTCACATACAATGTATATCCAGAAAATAACATTAATAAGGACTGACCTGCCTGCCACACACTAAACTGGCACAGACAAAACAGATAACATATTATGCAAACAAGCACAATAGATTGACCACAGGAAGGGGGTGGGGGGGGGGGGGGGGGGGTGGGGGGGGGGGGGGGGGTGGGAGGGGCCATTGGGAGCAGGTGTGTAATCTGTCACAGTTTGATATTTCCAGAGCAATGCAATTGAAACAAGTGTTACGAATGTAAGGTTACCTTAACATTGTGCTTCTGTTATAAATATAATGATAAAAGAAATAAAACTACAGAAATACACAAAATAATATTATGAAGGAAAGAAAACAGTGGCTAGTGGATAAAATGTTTCTTGTTAAGTCATCTGAATGAGCTGTAAAAGTATGTAACTTTCATTTGTCTAATGCTTTAGTCTGTGTGCTACTTTACCCTTTCTTGGACCTATACGACACCTCTCCCCCACCTCTCCCACACCCTGTCCAACTGAAATTACTGGGATAGACCTCTACCTCTCCCACACCCCCAAAATACATAGAAATACCTACTATATCTGACCCCTACCACACCTATCCCCCGCCTATACCACGCCTTCTCCAACTGAAATTAATGGGATAGACCTCTACCCCTACCACACCCCTGACACATGGTAAAACGTGGTAGAGGTTACAAGAAATATATACTATATGTGACCTCTACCACACCTCTGCCCCACCTCTACCACGCCTTCTCCAATTAAAATTACTGGGATCAACCTCTACCTCTACCACACCCCCAAAACGAGGTAGAGCTTGCAAGAAATATGTACTATATCTCACCTCTACCACACCTCTCCCCCACCACTACCATGCCTCTTCCAATTAAAAGTACTGGGATAGACCTCTACCACACCCCCAAAATGTGGTAGAGGTTGTAACAATATATACAATATATGACCTCTACCCCACGTCTCCCCCACCTCGACCATGACTTCTCCAATTAAAATTACTGGGATCAACCTCTACCTCTACCACACCCCCAAAACGTGCTACAGGTTGCGAGAAATATATACTATATCAGACCTCTACCAAACCTCTACCCCACCTCTACCACGCCTTCTCCAACTACTACTAATGGGATAGACTTCTACCTCTACCACACCCCAAAAACGTGGTACATGTTCCAAGAAATATATACTATATCTGACCTCTACCACACCTCCCCCACCTCTACCACGCCTTCTCCAACTAAAATTAATGGGGCAGACTTCTACCTCTACCACACCCTCAAAACATGGTAGAGGTTGCAAGAAATATATACTATATCTCACCTCTACCACACCTCTCACCCACCTTCTCCAATTAAAATTACTGTGATAGACCTGTACCCCTACCACATCCTCAGAACGTGGTAGAGGTTGGAAGAAATATAAACTACATTTGACCTCTACCACACCTCTACCACGCCTTCTCCAACTAAAACTAATGGGATAGACTTCTACCTCTACCACACCCCCAGAACGTGGTACCTGTTCCAAAAAATATATACTATATCTGACCTCTACCACACCTCTCCCCCACCTCTACCATGCCTTATCCAATTAAAATTACTGGGACAGACCTCTACCTCTACCACACCCCCAAAATGTGGTAGAGATTGCAAGAAATATATACTAAAATTAATGGGATGGACCTCTACCTCTACCACATATTCTATTTCTTACATAGCCCACCCCCCACCCCTCCCCAAATTTTCGCGGGCTCCAACATGAAGTATCAACCGATATGAAAGCTTGCCTGAGAAAGTAACCGCCATATCAATCTTTAATACCAAATAGGAGGGTCATCATATCAAAAAAGCCTTATATCTCCCTTATAATTGCTTCTAGGGCTACAAAATATGAAAACTACTTGTAAGAAATCATGGCCTGTGAATCTTTTGTACAACATCTCATGGGTTCTCTGTACTTCTTACAACAGAGGTTGTTCCTAGGATTTTTCCAAATCTCAATGTTGTTTGCCATTTAGCTGTACCTGCGGGCTGGGGTTCTTGCCTGCTGAGGCTGGCTATTTTTTTTTGTTTTATCTTATTTCTTTCTGGGTTTATTATTATAATTTTTTTTTATTTTAACCACTAAAATCTCCTAAACTTTTGACTTTTTCTGATATATACTGAATTAATAATTTAATAACTTTTTAGCTATAATAATAAACCCTTACTCTCAAAAGATCTATCTGTAATATTAACTGACAATTCCCAAAGCCATTCCAGAATTGTCAGTCAATAGGTGAACTTTAAATACCAATGATATATCAGAGTGCAATGAGATGTATAACATTGATTATCTAAAACATACCTCCCAAATTAATTCTTAGTCAAATAAATGATTGCATTTTTAAGGATTTTTTGGAACCTAAGGTATGTGTGATATGTGATTGAAAAAGATTCAGTGTATTTTGAGCTGTGAAGAACTTATTCACCATTAGGATTCCTTTGTGTTCACTGTTATATGCCAGTCAGTACATAAGTTTTGTATCAGGACAGTATTAAATAGTGAAAAAAATCCAAATTATCTCAATCCATTTTGTTGTACGCACTGGCTTCATTTTATGCAGTAAAAAGACTGATAAATGCTGGGAACTAATGAAGTATCAGATGAGGCAGTGCTTTTCTCCACAGAGATAACAGGGCAGACTGCATACTCTGTATTTTTATTCTAATTGATACAGAAATCATGTCAGAACACACATACTGTAAATAGTGGCACCCAAATCACTCTGATCGACTATTTCTTTAATACACATAAATCTAAACCTTTTGTTCCCCACTGTGGAAAATAACACTTGAGTACAATCATTGTATTGTCTTTGAATAAGTTTCTTATAAATTATGAAATAAATTGAATATGATACAAAGTACTTTCATAAGTAATTCTTCTTTTATTTTGGCACTTTTTTGCAAGTAAAGATATAATGTATACATGCTACGGTAGATATGTGTCATCAGTGATTTAGTGAGGTAATATCTAAAGTCCCAAAAACTTTCAAGGAATTCATGAATTCATTGAATCTGAGCATAACAGAATATGCAAATTCCCTAAATTATTTTTTATAAAAATTAACCGATTAAATGTCATATATTGTTTATTTATACCTAGATTACACATATTCGCTATAAAATATACATGTATATTCTGTGTTGGTTAAAGTACTGAATAAATTTAGTGTAAAAGGTATTTCTGAAATGTAGACTTTGTTCATTTTTAACCCCAGTCCATAAATCCTGTGGTTATAGTCTTCTCCTGCACCGTCCGGGTGGCGGGGGCATAAACCTTGTGGATGTCCCACAGCCTAAACCCATGCACGGATTTTCACCAAATTTTCAGGGTATGTTTACCCCAAGAGGATCCAGAGGTGATTAGCTTTTGGGTGGTATTTGACAACTGTTGCCATGACAACACTTTTAGGATTTTAGGGTCATAAGCTTGTGGGTGTTCCACAGCCTTAACCCATCCACAGATTTTCATCAAATTTTCAAGATATGTTAACCAAAAGAGGATCTAGAGCTGATTAGGTTTTGTAGGGTTTCTGGTAAGACCAGTTGACATGGCAACTAGGGCTGTAATCATTAGCGATTTCTGTAGATCGAGGATCGCCTGTTAGATGCGAGTTGAACCCGAGTAAATGACACAAATATAAATTAAATAACAATGTCCAAATATTGTCATTAAGGGATCCGCCATTGCGTAATTGTGTTTAGTATCATTTTATTGCAAGTAAATATATTTTGTTGCCGGTTAAATTGTGCCGATATGTATGAGCACTTTATGGAACAGGGCCGGGATTCACAAAAGGTCTTAAGTTTAGGCAATTTTTTTGCTTAGACAAATCTTAAAGTTATGACTTTTGTCTTAGCTAAGATTTCTCTTAAATTGGGATTCACAAAAAGTGCTTAGCAAAATCTTAGCTGAGACAAAATTTGTGCAAAAAGTCTTAACTATTTTGAATTCAAATTAACAAATTTTAGTAAAACCAAAACATTTTTCATCGATAAATACACCAAACATTCTCTTTAAAATTATAAAACAGATTTGTTACTTCTTTTTTGTAAAATTATGTAAAAATAGTAATATTTGTGTTTTATTGTGAGTCAGCCATTTTTATGACAATATTTTTACCACAAGAAGGTAAAATGTGGAAATTTATAGGTAATTAAATGATGTAAATTTCTATTACAATCCACAGAAATTACTTCTACAGGAAGTATAGATCCCCATAGTATATATGTTGTTTTCATAACAAAGGGTAAAATGTAAATACATGCAATGGAATATTTTAAAAATAACTTAAGTCTGCCCTGCAGTGGTCTTAAAGTTATGACAAAATCTAAGTCAAATTTTTGTCTAAGACCTTTTGTGAATCCCATTTTGTCTAAGCAAAAAAAAGTCTTAACTTTATGACAAAATTCTTGCACAGTTAGGACTTTTCTCTTAAAGTTATGACAATTTTTTGCTTAAGACCTTTTGTGAATCCTGGCCCAGCCACGTAAATAAGGGAAATAAAAAACCGACCATTGCTCATTGAATTTTAGGTCTTTATGGTTAAATAACTTGCAAAAGTGCTAGTTTGTAACAATATTAGTATATCATTATTTATTTCTTAAAAACTCGAGTTTAAATTGCGTAAACCGATGCTATCCCTAAATATCGCCCATCGAGTTACGACTCGAGTTTCGGTCAACTCGTTACAGCACTAATGGCATCACATTAATTACTTTTCAGTCTTAAACTTCTTTATTGAAAAAGGGGCGCTATTAAACCAATGTTACTACAGTTGCATTTTCATCTCCTGTCGGCCAAATGCCGGGGTCGGGAGATTGTGAAATGCCTTCTGTGCATGTGTGCATCTGTCTCATTTTTACATCAACCTTTTATCATTCATTTATGAAGATATCTTCACCAGATTTGCAGAGAATGTTTATGGCTGTGAAAAATGTCTGTAAAAAATGTTGTACCCATTCTAAAAACAACATGGACGCTAAAGCCGATTGTTCGAAAATCATTGATATATTCTAAACTTTAAAATATTGCAAAATGTAAATGGCTAGGAAAGCTTCCCTGGGAATAATTTTGGCCTTGTTTTGAAAACAAAATGGCCACCATACAGTGATTCTGCTACATGAAATTCCGGCCGGACATTCTGTCCTAAGACTAGGAAAACGTTAGGACATTTTCGAAGAATTTAGGACAGAATTCTTGTCAATCAAATTTTCATTCTACAGGTTGCTAAAATGAAGTCATTAAAGTCAATGACCCTATATGAATGGGAAATAAAGTAAAATTTAGTGAATCATAATAAAAATCGCAGTTTAGTTAAAATGTCAAAAAGTCTTTATGATGTTCAATGATCATGTATTATTGAAATGAGAACATGGCCATAGAACCTAAGTATGGTGATCCATGAGGTTTTCATGCTATTAAAATGTCCACTGGCAGTAAACATTACAGCAAATAAACTTTTAATCTGATTTTTTTCAGTGAATCGAAATTTGTATATAATTGTATCCAACATGACAGAATTTTTTTTCTTAAATTTTAATTCACATTTTGAAGCCAAAAAGATTTTGAAAGCAAAGGGCGATCAAAAACATTTACTTTGGAGTTTTCATGTCATGAAGCTGTTATATATATATCACAATGCCATGGTTTCATGGGATAACACCGATAACACAATTTTAGTCTTTGTTAAGTTTAAGCATACATTTATAACATGAAAATCAATGTTCCAAGCACCAATCACCTGTAAACTCAATTTCAGTATTATTTTCATTAAGCCATCATGCAATTATTAATAAAAAGAAATACTCCAATTACCAGACGACCATAATTAATATTCATGAGAAGATATGAGGACACAGATTTTCCCTGGGATGTCCTTGCAATATTTTATAAAATGGAAGCATAGACGAAGATCAAATACTTTAAACTCGAGAACTCACGGCCATAGCACCCAAGTCATTAATGTTCAAGAGAAGATATGAAGACACAGATTTTCCATGGGATTTCCTTGCAATATTTTATAAAATAGAAGCATAGACAAAAATCAATTACTTTAAACTCGAGAACTCGCGGCCATAGCACCCAAGTCATTAATATTCATGAGAAGATATTAGGACACGGATTTCCCCTGGGATTTTCTTGAAGGTCACGTGGCTTGTCACGAGACTTCATAAAAGACGACTAGACCTTGCTACGATAAAAATCACGTAGATCTCGCGAGATTTTAGGGTTGTAACATGACTTCATATGTTGTAAATAAAAAGATAGCTATATTTTCTATTATCGCCCATGGATATGACTTGGACAATATGTCCTAATATTCTGTTTAAAATTTGGGGTTTTGTTGCAAAATTCGGTCAATGACCGATGGCCAACGCGAATCTGAAACCCTGCCATATCACATCTTTAATGTCAAATGGGGGGATATCAAAAAGCCGTAATATCTCCCTTTTCATTGGTCCCAGGGGTTTGGAATGACAAAAACTTATTGGGTATCGTGGTCTGCAAATCTTTTGCAAGTGCCAAATTTGACCTTTGACCCCTGCTTCAAGGTCATGTAGGGTAATCATCCTAAAAGGGCCTTATATCTCCTTTATAATTGGTTCTAGGGCTTCGAAATATGAAAACAACTTGTAAGAAATCATGGCCTATGAAGCTTACATTTGACGACTTTTTGTGGATTCTATATACTTCTGATAACTGAAGTTTTTCCTAAGATTTTCCTAAGTCTCAATATTGTTGCCCATTTAGTTATACCTGCAGGCTGGGATTCTTGCCTACCGAGGCTGACTATTTGTTGTTTCTGTTGTCTATCTTTGTTACCGTTATCTTTTTTTAACTTTCTAGATATACATGTTTATGTGTATAATTTGATGTTATTCTTGTATTCTTTCTTTAAATGTCCCCCTCTTTACACATTCTAGGACTGTTGGGTCATAATCTGTTGAAAATCAATACCACCACGAGCCCCTTGCTATTGTTGAATGGCACCGCTCATCGGTCACCCCTATCAACCACAACCCTGGCTGTTGGTAACCAAGTTACATGCACTCTTCCCTCTAATCTCATCAACTCACCGCAGCAAGGTAAACACAGCTGCACGCTTCTGAAATGATTGTCAAAAACTTGTCAATTTTGTCTAATTTGTATTTTACAATATTAATAAGATAATGACATTTGTACATTTCTGCCACTGATTATGAAAATTACAATAATTTTAATTTTATTTGTTCAAAATTATTAATGTAAATGTACTTTGATTAATTTTGTGTGAATGTTATCACAGTAGCAAATATATCATTTGTTAAATGTATATAATATACCTATCCTCAAACATTTGTGTTTTAATTGATTTTTTTTTTGTCTAGTTGAACTCTAAAACATCATAACCCATATTTTTTGTGTGTTTTTGTTGATTATTTGACAAATTTTTACTTTTTATTATATTAGTTTTATAAATGGATTTCTACTTTTTATCATTTCTTACCTTTGATAAAGATCACATATTTCTTTGTGTTGTTATTCCTAGTTGCTTTCATAATTCACCAAAAAAATTTTAACACAATATTTCTATCATGTTATTCTTAATTACCATATGCCCATCAAATTATATTTCATGCTATATATTTTGTTGTTCACATTTTGTTTATATGTCACAAGCCTTGCTTTAAAAATGTCAACAGCTGTAGACATTGGTATTAAAAAATATCATTGTAAAAAACTTACCCTTTGTTAGATGATAGTGTTAAATGTTTGACCTGTATTATGAGTTAAATTTTTGCCACCCTTATTCTTTTGAAACCTATGTTGTCTTTAGTTTAGTCTGTACAAATAGTGCTATAAAACAGTTGTCAGTTGTCAGTGGTAATAAGATTTTGGAAACAATCTTTTGGATGTCACTTCTATGGTACTGGGTTGAAGTCTGCGCATTGGGTTAAAAAAACCCAGCACATTTCACCATAATGGCTCAATTCAATTAAAAGAGATATGCTTTGAGTTTCTCTTACTCTGTTGGATTTCTATTGCTGTATATTGTTTCTGTATACAGGCTCCCAAATGTACACTGCACAGAATGTGGTGTTAGTTCCGCGTCACTCGTTACCCGGAGCTGCAGCTACTGTGGCCAGCCTGGCACCAAGACTGACTCACCAGCAACCTGCTCACACACTCAAGGTAAAGGGCACTGTCTGTGGCATATCCCAGCCATCTGTGTTTTAGGCTTTATTAGTTCTCACAGATTCTGACCTTTTTCCTTCTCCGTTTGTGGCTCTAGTTGCATAGAGCCTGTCATGTGGTGGAGATTAAGTGCTATGAAAGTTCTCATTACAGTAAAAGGAAATGCATTTGTGTGTACCTAAAATTCCATCCTAGATTGGTGACCGATAAAACTGACTGTTGTGTATAGTGACAATGTCAGGGTTATGATAGGCTTGGTGCCTTGAAGTTACAAAAACTGGAGAACAACTGCCTAAAAAGAGGTAAATTTTGTATATAGTTACAATATTTGAGAGTTTGGGTTAGGATTGTGATAGGTAGTGTGCCTCATACATAGTGATTTTGTGAAAAAGATGTATTACTATTAGTATAGGGATTGATGCTCGATCTTTCAATATCGATCGATCATCCCACAGAACTGCCGATATCGACACATACTACCAGTATTTCAATATTGAAATAACATTCACCAAACAGACAAAAAATTTTAAAAAATGGTAATTTTACTGCTTAAATGCATATTTATTGTATAAAATCTTTAAAAGGCACATTTACAACTGAAACTAAACAGGGTCAAGTCGGGCGCCATCTTTGTTTACATTGCCAGTGACCTACTTCCTGTTTCACGGAAGAGATACAAAACCTGACACAGGAAAGCACAAAAATTCTTGTTAAATGTACGTTTTGTTCATTAAGCGTCCCACAAGGGACGCTTGTTTGTGTATGGGAGACCTTCAGGCTCCGCCGGCTCCGCATTTTGTTTTCCTTATAACTCTGTAACCGTGAGGCGGATTCTTTTCAAATTTGGCAGGTTTAGGCAGTAGCCTTGGGGAATTTTTTGAATATGCTGCAGTGACATTTCAACCAATCAGAGAGGTCACATGACCAAAAATGTCTTTTTTCGATGGGGAAGCTTGTCCGGATGATAACTTGAAAGGAATTTTATCAATTCACCTGAAACTTGGCAAATACATTCATTCTATTAAAATCTGGAAATCATTAGATTTTGGCATTGATTGGTTAAGAAATGGCTGAGTAATTAATGATTAATTAATCATTACGAATTTTCCAAATAAGGAAAACACAAAAATGCTTATATCTCGAAAACCGTGCTAGATAGAGCGATTTCGATGAAATTTTTGACCTGCAGGGTATCTCTGCAGAGTAGTTATCCCAATTTTCAAAAAATTTTTGTCTCGCCAAAAATGGCGGCCATTTGGAATTTTCGAATTTTTCGCAAAAATTGCAAAACATAAAAATGCTTATATCTCGAAAACCGTACTAGATAGAGCTAATTACTCACCTACTCAAAATGAGTAAATGCGAATTACCTCTAAAAGTATTGCAGATAGCCAATTTTTCGCAAATAACTCATTCACCTACTTTTGGGAGAGCTTTCACTTGGTGAAGTTTCAGACCCGTAGCTAATTACTCACCTACTCAAAATGAGTAAATGCTAATTATCTCAAAAACTATTGCGGATACCCAATTTTTATCAAATAACTCATTCATGTACTTTTGGGAGAGCTTTCACATGGTGAAGTTTCAGACCCGTAGATAATTACTCACCTACTCAAAATGAGTAAATACGAATTATCTCTTAAAAGTATTGCAGATAGCCAATTTTTCTCAAATAACTCATTCACCTACTTTTGGAAGAGCTTTCACTCCGTGAAGTTTCAGACCCATAGCTAATTACTCACCTACTCAAAATGAGTAAATGCTAATTATCTGTAAAAGTATTGTGGATACCCAATTTTTATCAAATACTCATTCATCTACTTGTGGGAGAGCTTTCACATGGTGAAGTTTCAGACCCATAGCTAATTACTCACCTACTCAAAATGAGTAAATGCGAATTATCTGTAAAAGTATTGCAGATAGCCAATTTTTTTCAAATAACTCATTCACCTACTTTTGGGAGAGCTTTCACTTGGTGAAGTTTCAGACCCATAGCTAATTATTCACCTACTCAAAATGAGTAAATGCTAATTATCTGTAAAAGTATTGCGGATACCCAATTTTTATCAAATACTCATTCATCTACTTGTGGGAGAGCTTTCACATGGTGAAGTTTCAGACCCATAGCTAATTATTCACCTACTCAAAATGAGTAAATGCGAATTATCTCTAAAAGTATTGCAGATAGCCAATTTTTCTCAAATAACTCATTCACCTACTTTTGGAAGAGCTTTCACTTGGTGAAGTTTCAGACCCATAGCTAATTATTCACCTACTCAAAATGAGTAAATGCGAATTATCTCTAAAAGTATTGCGGATACCCAATTTTTATCAAATATCTCATTCATCTACTTTTGGGAGAACTTTGACTTGGTGAAGTTCCAGACCCGTAGGTAATTACTCACCTACTGAAGAGGAGTAAATGTGAATTATCTCTTAATAGTATTGCAGATAGCCAATTTTTCTCAAATAACTCATTCACCTACTTTTGGAAGAGCTTTCACACACGAAAATGAAAAATTGTGAATATCTCGGAAAAGCTATTTCTTCTCCTTTAATGCTCGGCGGGAGATACACACCGCGGCAGTGGTCTTGTCAAAAATTTTTGTCTCCCCAAAAATGGTGGCCATTTTGAATTTTCAAAGTTTTTGCAAAACACAAAAATGCTTATATCTCGAAAACCGTGCTAGATGGAGCGAACTCAACAAAATTTTTGACCTGCTGGGTATCTCTGCAGAGTAGCCATGCCAATTTTCAAAATATTTTTGTCTCGCCAAATATAGCGGACGTTTTGAATTTTCGAATTTTTTGCAAAACACAAAAATGCTTATATCTTGAAAACCGAGCTAGATAGAGCAGACATATATTTTTAGTGCATAAGTAGTACCTTTTGATAATTTCGTGAATTTATATGTGCACGTTTTCAAAGAACCTGTATTATCGCCCACGGCTTACGTTAATGGTCCCGATATTGAAATATCGATCAATCCACAACCCTAAATTTTCATTCGATATCGATCCTCAACATGGCTCTCGATCCCTATACTAATTACTATAAAACTATAGGATGACAGTTGTATAGTTGTAATGTTACAGTGTTTGAGATAAAATAATGACAAGTATAGTGCTTGGTTCTTTGAAAGTGTTAAAGTGGGATACCTGTGCATAAGAGTGTAAAACAAATTGTATAATTGTGATATTTTCAAAAAAGTGACTCTTCTGAGTGTTAAAGTGTGTATCTATGCAAAGGCTGGTAACAAAATAGATTTCTCAGTCTGGCTTTCTGTTTTTATAAACAAATGGCTAAATGAAAACTTGGATTTTGATCGAACAGTTAATTCTAGTAGCAAAAGGGGCTATTATATTTGTATCCAATTTCAGGTGTGTCATGTTAGTGTAAACGCATGTGGATTTGACTGTTTATTGGATTTTACAAATCTGAAAGAACTTAATTTAAGAAAATTATGTTAGTCAAGAAGAATTGGTTGAATGTTCATTATTTCACATTTTTCTGGTTTGTTAGTTGACTGTATGTGTCATCTATTACAGGTTCCTGCTGCAGTGCTTGCTGCCAACATTGGGGGTTTAGCAGTACCCGTGACATCACAGAAACAAACCAAAACTCTAAAGGACATCAATCAAAATGTACAGAATAGTAGTCCTCCATCCAGCTCTCCTAAACACACAGGTAAACAGTCAGCCATTGATATAAATTGGCCTTAGAGTAAAATTCACCACATATCTAAAATTCGCCACATGTGAAAATACTAATAAAATAAATGAATTGTGGTGAGATTTGTTGACTGTATAGTAAATTAAGACTTTTTGAACTGAAAAATACCAATTTTTGGACAAAAACATCATTTTCTTCATAAAATTAACTAAAGTTTTAGAGGTGGCGAATTTTAGATTCCTGGCGAATTTTAGATTTCTTACTCTACAGTGTTCACATGTGTAGAACTTTCAATACACATTGCTCCCAATAGTGTTAAGTACGTGTGGAAGTAATCTGTGAGTGCAGTGTCTTGACCAACTTATATCCCTTATTTCATCCACTCTCGTTGTTTTTCTGAATTTAAAAATATGTCTGAAGTGATATTTATTCAATGTTCAATGCAATATGAATTGGGTCTTTTTGTGTGTTTGAGACTGGCTGTTTTATTTACCTGCCAATGATTGATATACTTTTAAAGTGCAAAGTATTGATCCACTGGTTTACCATGTGTCAAGTACTTATGAAGCTGCCTGGAATGATATGTAATCATGTTTTTATACTTAAACCTCTCAACTTGAGAACACTTAAAACACATCATGTCCAAACTTTATAAGAACGTGCTTGTTATCTGCAATATTTATTTTATCTGTATCAATGTTTCAGACTGAAAATTTAAGTTTTCACCAGTGTGTAAAGTTTATTACAGAAAACTTTCCAGGTCCACTCAAAAATATTACAGGTCCAAAGCAAAAGTTGTTGGTTCATATTTCAGTATAGGTTAAATCAGTATTGAGTTTCAAACTGACTATATTGAAGGTGCTAAAAATAAATCCTGTAATGTTATTCTTTGTCATGACAAGAATGTAAAAAATCGGGGTGAGAAGGTTAGATCGAGTGCATACTTCAGCTTCGAGTACCCCTATCCAACCACTATGATGTACAAATGGAGTCACATGACCTAGCAGGCATGAGAGCATTACTCTCTTTAAAATTTTTCCTTTCTATTCAGTCTTTTAAATGAACTATATCGTTTTAAAAATGAAAAATTGTGTGTGAATCTATTGTAGCCTGTCACAGCCCTAGTAAAAAGTAAAAATCTCGTCAGGTTTTGCAGTTTAACAAAAGAGTATGAAGAGTTTTCTCAAATTACAGGACACCTGGAACTGTATCTCTAGAAATATACAGTTCTGTGAGAATAGTTACTAGTCTTGGACAGTGGGATAGGTGTTAATTTCATTCACTGATTTACATGTTTCAGGCTCTCCAGTGCGCAGTAGTGCCTTTCCCAGTCAAATGGCAGGCTCTATGGAGAGCCCATCCTCTACCCCACCACAAGACAGCCACCCCATCCAGCAGAGTGTTCAACGACATACACACAGTCCCCTACACAGTAATGATAAATCAACCCACCCATTAAACAGGTTGCACCAACCACAACAACAACCACCATTACAACAACATCAGAAGCTTGGAGACAAGCGGGCTGCCTCAGAATCACTGCTACAGAAGCTCAAACTCAACCACCATCACCAGTATGATAACCCCTCCCCAACATCTAGACCTTTGTATCAGAAAAGCCACCTACATCATCAGCAGGCTGCCCCTTCATCAGCACAGGGAGGGTCAGTGGACAGGCCAGTAGTGACCAGACCACCCCCAGGGTTGCCTCCACCCCCTACACTGCACCATAACACCATATCTCTGAAGAATGGCACTGGTAGTCCCAGTGGTAACACCCACCTAGATCTCATGCACCCACAACGGAAAAATACAGGAACTAGTATAGAGGCCAACATTTCCTCAACATCTCCACAGAATAGTTCCCCACAGCCACAAAGTAAGTATTGAAGGAGATAGTAAATAAATTACAGTGGATCAACTGTTATCTGACCATGTTGTGACAGATATTGTCTGATAGAAGGTGTGTAAAAGGGAATGGGTAATTTTACAATAAGACCATTTGGGAGAGTGGACAGGAGTGCTGTCTCAGGTGGTTGCAGACAGTCCAGCCAACTCAAGAAAAATGAGGCGATACTGAACGACCTGCATGTTCAGTGGCAGCACCTGCTTCCTCGAGGTGACATAGATAGTGACAGTACACAGCTTCCTTCTTCGAGTTGGCCGCCATATTGCCAAATACATATTTTATTGCAAGGAAAAAATTTAATTATTTTATGTGAATATATATATATATCATTGAATACTGAAACTACATCAGTATCTTTATAAAATAATATAGAATATATAATTGGTGAGAAATCACAGAAAATATATATATTTTAAACTTATTTTACAGCAGAAACTCAATTTCGGGTTAGTTGAAAAAGTATAGTTTAAAAACTAATGGGTGGACGATTAGACGTGTGCTCGATTAATCGTCGGTGATAGTGTAGAAAGACGGTCAGTCGTTGTTGTTTTCTAGTACTCAAATTTTCAGCTTAAACCTTACCTTTCCTAATTTATCTTAATATCCACGTATTTTTAACATATTTTAGGTATTTTTAGGCGGGTTGCGTTTAACCAACCCGCCTATTAGATTGATGTGTCCGACGTCCGTCTGTCCGTCTGTCCGTCCACATTTTTCGTTTCCGGACTCTAACTTTAAAATGGTTTGACCAATCAAATTCAAACTTCACAGGGAGATAGATCACCATCATAGCTAGGTTCCTTTCGAAATTGGTGAAATTCCGTGTGTTCGTTTGTCCGTTTTTCGTCCGTTTGTCTGTCCATCCATCTGTTTGTCCACATTTTCGTTTCCGGACTCTAACTTTAAAACGGTTTGACCAATCAAATTCAAACTTCACAGGGAGATAGATCACCATCATAGCTAGGTTCCTTTCGAAATTGGTGAAATTCCGTGTGTTCGTTTGTCCGTTTTTCGTCCGTTTGTCTGTCCATCCATCTGTTTGTCCACATTTTCGTTTCCGGACTCTAACTTTAAAACGGTTTGACCAATCAAATTCAAACTTCACAGGGAGATAGATCACCATCATAGCTAGGTTCCTTTCGAAATTGGTGAAATTCCGTCTGTTTGTTTGTCCGTTTTTCCGTCCGTTTCTTCGTTTTTGTCCGTTTTTCTGTCCATCCATCTGTCCGTCCACATTTTTGTTTCCGGACTCTAACTCGAAAACGGTTACTCCAATCTAATTCAAACTTCACAGGGACATACATCACCATCATAGCTAGGTTCCTTTCGAAATTGGTGTAAATCCGTCCTTTCATTTGTCTTGTTTTTCTGTCCATTTGTTCGTTTTTAGGCGGGTTGCGTGTAACCAACCCGCCTATTAGATTGATGTGTCCGACGTCCGTCCACATTTTCCATTTCCGGACTCTAACTTGAAAACGGTTTGACCAATCAAATTCAAACTTGACAGGGAGATAGATCAACATGATAGCTAAGTTCCTTTCGATATTGGTGAAATTCTGTCCGTTCGTTTGTCCGTTTTTCGTCCGTATGTCTGTCCATCCGTCTGTTTGTCCACATTTACGTTTCCGGACTCTAACTTGAAAACGGTTTGACCAATCGAATTCAAACTTGATAGGGAGATAGATCTCCATCATAGGTAGGTTCCTTTCGATATTGGTGAAATTCCGTCCGTTCATTTGTCTGTTTTTCGTCCGTTTGTCCATCCATCTGTTTGTCTACATTTTCATTTCCGGACTCTAACTCGAAAATGGTTTGACCAATCGGATTCAAACTTGATAGGGAGATAGATCTCCATCATAGCTAGGTTCCTTTCGAAATTGGTGAAATTGCGTCTGTTCGTTTGTCTGTTTTTCGTCCATTTGTCTGTCCATCTGTCTGTCCGTCCACATTTATCCTGTTATTATAGTATAGATACAATAATGTAACTTAGATTAGAAGTATTACATTTCTTAGCACGTCGAACACATTTACCTTAAGTGGGTAACCTAACATTTCTTTCCTTGTTCCTAAATTTAATGAGAGCAGTTGCTAACCTTGTTTCCTGCGTGCGCAACCCGCCTTTTGGGGAACCTCTGACCCTCTTGTTACTAAATAAACTGACAGTTTTGTCTTGAATTTCGAGTTTGTTAAAATCTACCCCCATATTTACAGGAAGTGGGTGCTTTCGGTAGATTGTAAATGTCAGAACACCGGATTCAATTCTTACTGGATTGACCTATACTTTCTCCTGGCAAGTGTTTCTTTAATAGTGACCTACAATGGAGTAAAATAATCGATTAGGAGTCGATCATCGCTCGGAAAAATGGACGAATAATCAACTGTGAAAGTTGGAGGCGAGTCAACCCTAGTAAAAACAGGAAAAAATACTTAATGAAACTGCATGAATGCAAATGGAATTCTGCCGTCCCAACTTCAGTTTTTGTAGGTGTCAGTTGAGGTTAGCCCTAAATAAAACAAAGCTAATAGATATTGAGTGTTCTAGTTCCAGTGAGTGTACTCTATTATACATTAGTTTCTGATAGATCTTTGTGTTTAGTGTAACATTCAAAAAGCGCCTAATATTTCCCAAATTAAACAAATTTGATTAAATGTTATACTTTTCCCACTGTCTCAGCTTCCTTATTTGACCTTTGGCAAAACTTCTACTAAATTCTAGTTATACATTTTACACTGCCATCAATCTCTGTATTTCTGTTTCAGTTGATCTGAGTAGCCTCAAGTCTGGTCAAGAGCTGTTGGACTTGTTGCTGCCCAAGATCCCGGCTACTCAAGATTCCTCGTTGTCCTTGCCTGGCATGAATCACACCGATCGGTCTCACTCCTTACTAAGCAGTTCAGCTGGTGATCTGTTCAGTAGCCAGTCTCTGCTCAGTCCCCAGCACCTACAGGACCTGGCAATGCAGTCATTTGGTCACCTCTCGACCCCAGAGTCCACTTGTCACCACCATATGGAACTGACCAGTGTTGGACATCTCAAGCCAGGCAGTCCACAACTGCCTGCTCACCCCCCAGACTCCCCACTACCACCGGGTATACGGCTTCCATCTTCATCAGCTGCAGCAGCCGCCGCAGGCATGATGCTCAACCAACAGTCACTACTTAGAGATGAAGACATGTGCAGCCTTGTATTCCAGTAAGATGGTTTAATAAAGTTTAAGAGCGTTTTTAATGTCAAGGTCCGGAGGAATATTTTTACAGTTTACCAGGATTTACAGTTTATTTTTTCTTGGAAGAAGCTAGGATTTTTGCCTTGTTATGCCCTGATTTTTCAGAAAGTTGTGGGTGTATGCAATATTTGTTAGGGGATGCTGTATTGTATATCACATTATTGATTCTGAAAAATGTTTCCAAATATGGTATGCCTGGGCGTACTGGCATATACATAAGCTATGCCCCTGGTTTAATTATATCCCCAGACGAAAGTCGGGGATATATTGGATTCAGGTCCGTCGCGCCGCCGCCGCCGCCGCCGCCGCCGCCGCCGCCGTAGAAATTTCCTTGTGGACGCGATAACTCAAAAACAAATTAACATTTTTTTTTCAAACTTGGTACACATGTTAAGGGTGCCCAAAGGAAGATCCCTATTTTAAGGTGACCTTAAACTCCCAGTAAAAAAGAACTTATGGCCACCTTAAGGTCAGAAATTGGACTTTTGGCCACTTAGAGCCCTGTAGGTCACAAACTATGATGCTCAGCTGGCTGAAATTTTACCTGACAACACATTAATATGTTCTTAGTACATGTGCCGAAAATCACGACTTTAAGTTGAGGAGAAAATTGTCTTTGAGGCCCATAAATACCCCCACTTAGGGATTTTTTGCTATACTTTTCACATATTTTGCCCTATAATTTGGAAGTGGTAATTCTGATGAGTCTCAAACTGTGCTAGGTATAACTTTGATATGTAATCCTTGTCTGTAGAAAATTTTAGGGCTGTAGGTTTACCCAAAGGGGTCGACTTAAGGTCTCAAAAGTGCCCACAGAGACCCAATTTATGCACTTTTTGCCACTTTCAAGCACTGTAGCTTTCAAACTATGTCTCTCATCTAAGTTAAATATCATCTGGGAATATATCTATGTGTTTTCTTATATGTGCCCCAACATTTAGGCCTTTAATAGACAGTTAACCTGTGTATCAGGACCATAAACACCCACCCGAGTGACCCTTATAAGACATTTTTCACATCTTTTTCCCTGTAACTTGGAAATGGTAAGTCTGAGAAGTTTCAAACTGTATTAGATATATATTCTGTGTGTAATCTTAGTATGTAACAGATTTTAAGTCTGAAGCTTTAATTTTGAAGGTCAAATTGAGGTCTCTAAAAGGCTCCCAAAGACCCAATATTTGGACTTTTGGCTACTTTTAAGCCCTGTGACTGTCAAACTATGTGACTGATAGAGCTCAAATCCTATCTGGGAAGATATTAGTATGTTATTTATATATGTGCCAAAAATTAAGGCTTTAAGAAGACATTTAACCTGTGTATGAGGACCATAAATCCCCACCCGAGTGACCATTTTAAGACATTTTTCACATATTTTGCCCTGTAACTTGGAAATGGTAAGTCTAAGAAGTTTCAAACTGTATTAGATGCATATTCTATGTGTAATCTTAGTATGTGACAAATTTTAAGTCTGAAGCTTTAATTTGAAGGCCACATTTAGGTCTCTAGAAGGCCCCATAAAGACCCAGTATTTGGACTTTTTGCCAATGTTAAGGCCTGTGACTGTTAAACTATATGACTGATAGAGCTGAAATCTCATCTGGGAATACATTATTATGTTCTTTTTACATGTGCCAAAAATCAAGGCTTCAAGTAGACATTTAACCTGTTTATGAGGACCTTAAACACCCACCTGAGTGACCCTTTTAAGACATTTTTCACATATTTTGCTCTGTAACTTGGAAATGGTAAGTCTGAGAAGTTTCAAACTTTATTAGATACATATTCTATGTGTAATCTTAGTATGTAACAAATTTTAAGTCTGAAGCTTTAATTTGAAAGCCACATCGAGATCTCTAAAAGGCCCACAGAGACCCAATATTTGGACTTTTTGCCACCTTTAAGCCCTGTGACTGTTAAACTATGTGATTGATGGAGCTGAAATCCCATCTGGGAATGCATTATTATGTCCTTTTTACATATGGCGAAAATCAAGGTTTTTAGTAGACATTTAACCTGTGTATGAGGGCCATAGACACTCGCCCAAGTGCCTTTTTGGACATTTTTTCCGTATTTTGCCCTGTTATTTGGAAATGCTTAGTGTGACAAGTCTTAAACTGTATTATATATAATTTTTGTTTGTTATGTATGTCCCCCAAAAAGTTTCAGATCTGTTGTTTAATTGCTAAGGTCTCTTTAACAATTGTAAAATGCCCACAGAAACCCAATTTATGGACATTATGCCACTTTAAAGCCCAGTAACTGTCAAACTATGTGGGTTATAGAGCTGAAATCTTTGAATTTTTAAAAGGAAATGCCTGTCTATTTAAATTTTGAATATTAATAATGTTATGGCTATCTTAGTCTTTTAAGAACTTATTTTTGTGTGTTATACCTCTGCTTGCTGAGTTTTTAACTTTTTAAAATGAAACTGGTTAAACGCCGGTTAAACATATTCAAGTAGACAAAATGGACACTTTAAGTGAGCTTTAAGTCCCAATATTAATGAAATTATATCCGTATGTAGTAAAACTAGGGGATTTTTAACCCTCAACTAGCCCAGTTTTATTCAACTTGCCTCAGTTAATTTTGACACAGCTCCTACAGTTATGAACTCATTTCAGTTGATAATCACATACTTAAAATTCTCAATTCTTTTTGTATTTGAGTACCCCTTTTATATAGATTGTTTGTTTACCATTGATGCTGTAGCACTCCATCTCTTTGAGAGAACATGTAAACTGTGTAAAAAAGATGTAGAAGATGAGATACATTTTGTTTGTGTTTGTCCAGCTTTAGAGCTGATTCGTATGAAATATTTCAAAATTTTAAATATAGATAAATCTGAATTATTAATAGATCAATTATCAAGGGTATTAACTCATATGAATGTCAATATGGTTATTAATTTTATTTTTGATTTGTGGCAAGAAAGAAAAAGTAAATTATATTGTTAATTTTTATGTATTGAATTGCTGTCTTTATTTACTGTATCTTACCTCAAAATATGTTTGCTCTGTTTGTTATTAACTCTCTATTTAAAGTGACTTATAAGCCCATATAGGGCTGGGTATTACTTCAATAGTTTTTGTATAATCCTTGTCAACATAATACATGTCACTATAATAAACTAATAAACTAAACTAAGTCCCAACCCACATCCCCCACCCGGATTCCCCCCACCCACCTCTGGGACCTCCAGCTATATTGAGTGACACTAAATAAACAAAGGTATTTAATGATATCAGATGAGAAACAAAGACCTCAATGGGGTTGCAGATCTTGTGTAATAGTGAGAGAGGTGTGGAGAAGGGGAGAGGGGTGGGGGTGGGAGGTGGTGGGCTTCATTACATATAACACAAAGGGGAGTCAGAACTGAGATTGTGTCACATATTTAGGTTGCATATATATGGACCACATATACAGGTATAGAGGAAATGAATAACTGAAAACAATTTGCAAATTCTAAAAATAATATAATAAAATAATAATATAAATAATTTTTTTTTAAATAATATTTTATTTGTGAACAAATATAGAAACAGATATGCACTTTTGGGATTATGAATTTTAGAATGGACATTGAATCATCAATCATTTAAATACTTTGAAGGAAGATTGAAAAGTATGATGAGTTGAGTTAAAAATAATATTTTATTTGTCAACAAATATAGAAACAGATATGCTCTTTTGGGATTATTATTTTAGAATGGACATTCAATCATCAATCATTTAAATACTTTGAAAATAGGTTTAGAGTTATCATTGCAGGAAGATTGAAAATATAATTTGAGTTATGTATTCGGCGTCTGGGGATACACCATCTTCCTTGGAAGATATAAACAGAGTAGATTGATGTGCTGAAGTTCATATAATAATGGGTAATTATGTTTTTAAAAATTCCCGATCAAAACCTGTGGCGTGAGTGATGACCTGTCTGGGGATATGTTGGCGCCGAGTTGGCCCAATCTAGTTTAGTCAAGTTTCAGGCAACTAGAAAAAATTTCTAATGAACAATTGTGTCTAAATTATGATAAATTTACTCGGGGGTGGGGTGGTGGGGGTGGGGGGACTTTTCAGAGGGTTAGATGCACACATTTCTTAAATATTATTGTGCTTGTAAAACTTGTACTGACAAATTGCAATAGTACATGGGATTCTTTATATCAAAAATAAGTATGTGAAGTTAAAATAAAATGTCAGATTAAGTTTAAAGTGGGACATGTTTTTTGGGGGATGGGGAACAAAAAAAAAGTAGATATTTGTATGATAAAGACACTGATAAACGTTCATAAAAAGAGCCCATTTTTACGGAGACTAAAATTAAGGCTTTTCTCACACGCAAGATCCGAGGAAATATCCAGTTTGCTGTTGTCCAAATATTTAATTCTATGGCTGTTGTTTTTGCTGTTGTCTGTAGAAATGGCAGAAGATCATCCCTGGTGTCCAATCACAGTTCTGACTCGGACGGTTCAGAGCACAATATGCCACTCAACCCCGCCTCTAGCCTCTTCAGTGGGGAGGCTATCCTAGAGGCTTTAGACTATGAACGCAAGAAGCTCATGGCTACCAAGGGTAAGGGTTTCTGTACATGTGTAGTGTTTATAGAGTTTATATAAATATTTGTGATGTGTGATTGTTTTAGTTACATTTTCAGGTGCATTTTTGTCTATTGGTTGCAATGGAGAAGCAAACTTCATTTCACTTCATTGTAAAATGTGTACCTATAATGTTGTATATCCTGTTTGGTCACTTTTTATAATCTCATCAATGTTGTATTTGTATGGACAAACAATTTGATGTGTGATTGATTAATTGTGATGCAGCAGCAATGCAGTTTGTTATTTACAACATAAACCTTACTTTCTTACAAACATAAAATAGACAGGCATTTTTTAAAATTTTTATCTAATTTAAAACCACTTGTTAAGCAATTAATTAATTGATTGCTTTTGTTTACACTTGCTGCAACATCTGCAAACACTAGGAGTTTTTCATAGATACTGATTGCTGAAAAGAGAACCAACATTTGTACCAGATTAATGTATATTCTCTGGAGAAAGTGTTTTTAATTTAATGACTGGCAAGATAATAAGCTACAGTAAATAATAGTGTTCTAGCTTGATTACTGATGGTCAGAATGGGTGATTAATCAGACTGGAAAATTAGGGGCAATTTCAAAATTTTATAGGTGAGTTCTTTGTATGCATGAAAAATATTTGTAATACTTCTTTGAAGCACATGAGTTCACACTGAATCTGGTATCCTCTGTCATATAAACCTAGTGCTGAGGTACTATATATGAAACACAGAGGAATGTAGTATAGTTCAGTTTGTATTTTTTCTATCACGCAGCTATGTCCAAAAAGCCACTGGGAGAGTCTAGAATCCCTACTGACTACTGGTCTGGCTTTGGGTTCTCCAAGTCCATGCCTGACTCCACAATAAGGGATAAGCTCAGAGAGAACAATGTGAGGAAATACCAAGGCCCTTCTATGCCAACTACGTATGAGGTATGTGGAGAAGATATGTCAAATAGAAGTTAAATAATTTAATATTTTGGTAAAACAGTAATGTTATATATTATATATTTAATCATTATTTATCTATGTACTTTTACTTACCATTCATATCTCTTATCTGTTTACCTACTGATGTATCAGGTTTTGAAAATCTTTAAATGTTTTTCTTCATTTCACTGTTTCTTGCTTTGCACAAGATTAGCTATACAAATGAGCTTTTTCATAGTTTAAGGAATCCGATGAAATTGTCTAAACACTTAATCATTATAAACGGTTGAAATATAAACAACTTTTCATGTTTAAGTTGTTTCTGGGCATTATGCTATTTGTCTAAGACACCAAGAGACTATCCAACTTGACTGGTTTTAAAATAAATTAAAAAAAAAATACATCAGGCATTATTTTGTGAATGAAGTCAGATCATTGATGAAATAGAAGGTAAGCATTTATAACAGGTCAGATCAATGAGAACTCTAAAGCTCTGTTTTCCAGAAAGTGAATGCCCAATGTCAGTACAAAGATAAGTGCAGACAAGTGTTGTATTCCATTTATCACCGGTGATAGACAAGCCAGAAAGTCCCTCATCAACAAATTCCCAACTCAACTTCTTGGTAATTCTATCTTCCCTACCGATACAGTCAAGATCCTAGGTGTTACTTTTGACTCCAGAAACACCTTTACCAGCCACATAACCAATATGTGTTGTGGCTGTTACTACCACCTTAAGGACCTAAGACACATCCGTAAATTCCTCAGTGTGGATACTGCAGCCTTGCTTGCAAACTCAATGATCAGCAGTCGACTTGACTACTGCAATTCCCTACTTTATGGCATAAGTAAATACAATGTAGCTAAACTCCAAAAGATTCAAAATGCCCTTTGTAGAATTGTTTTTAGACTTGATAGAACTAGCCATGTCACGCCCTTTCTTCAAAAACTACACTGGCTCCCTATCACATACTGCATCTTGTTTAAGTACAATCAAATTACTTTCAAGGCTATCAAATTCTCTCAACCCATATACCTTTCATCCTTGATCAAAACCAGTTGTTTAACATGTGGAAATCGTCTTTCTCTTTCCTCAATCTCTCACAAAAAGGCCATTGGTAGGCAAGGTTTTGTAATGGCTTCCTCCACAGAATGAAACAGACTCCCACAATCAGTACGATCACAACAAACAATAACAGGTTTCCGTAGCCAGCTAAAAACTTATTTGTTTAGACTAGCATATCCTCCACCATAGTACATCTCCCTGGTGGGCGCTAATTTTGGATCTCGACCTGATACGTCCCTGGACTTTCCCTTTTTG
The DNA here is from genome assembly GCA_964017235.1 of Sabellastarte sp. h YS-2021. Taxonomy (NCBI): domain Eukaryota; kingdom Metazoa; phylum Annelida; class Polychaeta; order Sabellida; family Sabellidae; genus Sabellastarte; species Sabellastarte sp. h YS-2021. The sequence goes on from OZ024931.1 coordinate 76,590,712, forward strand.
AGCTCAAGTGCATTAGAGGATGTTACATCAATTTTGCGCTATATAAGTGTTTCTATTCTATTCTATATCTTTTTGATGTACACTTTGTTGGTCCATTGTTTCTGATCACTTTCCATTCTGTACTGTAGGGAGATGTGAGTGGTGATGAAGACAAGGACCCATGGAAGGACTCTCCGTTACAGAGCCCCAGTAACAGTTTTAATGCAGGCATGAGGCAGCGGAGAACTCCCCCGTCACCTGCTTCACCGCAGCACAAAACAGGTATGAATTCGTTAACTGTGTTCAAACTAAACATGCAAGAAAACTGTTATGTGTACCATAATACAGTTGGCAACTCCACCTGCCTCTCGAGGACTGGGTGGTGCAGCGGCTAGAGTGCTCGCCTTCAACCTCTGAGGTCACCAGTTAAAATCTCAGCCCAGACATTTTATGTTGGAAAGTTGGTAGTTACTTGCCGATGCCCAGTGGTTTATAGTGCAAAATCTTGACAACTAGTACGCACTGGTTCCTCCACCCATAAACTACCCGTCGCAATATGACCCTGGCTGTTGAATGCAATGTAAAAAAAAAATAAAATCTTAATCCACCTCCCTCTCCACATGAAGAAAACAGGTGAGAACTTCAATTCCATGAATTAAGCACAAAACATGCAAGAGCTTCTGTTTTGTGTTACCATAATACAGATGAGAACTCAGCTTGCCTCTCCACAGCACTAAATAGGTGAAAACTTCTGTTGTCTGAATTAAGGCGTGAACTTTGTTACCTTTAATCAGCACAAAACAGGTGGGACAGTTACCTGTAACCTACACGAAGCAGATGGGATGGTTATCTGTAATCAATGCAAAGTCAGTGAGACATTCTGTAACTTATAATCAACACAAGATAGGTGAGAAATTGTGTTACATGTTATCAGCACAAGTTCGGGGAGACATTCTGTAATATCCCATTCACAGTACAGGCGGTACATCCTGGGGTTAAAGGTTTTCTGAGGTGGTGAAATTGCCTCAAAGGACACCACATACCTTCCGAAATTTGGTACAGTATTCACACTACAGGTGGTGTAATCCACGGTTATAGGCCTTCGACATTACACCCCTGGCCTTTTATGTCCAAGGTTTGTATGCAACTTTGTGAAACAGTGGCAAAACATCCATTTTATTGCGTTAATACATCTTATCCAATGGACAATTGCTTTACCGGTCGGCGCGACCGGTCCCGCCAAACGCCAGAAAAAGACGTCCTGTATATAATACCAGCAGAACCGGCCAGTAGTGTGCATTCGCTAGGTGGCGCATCAATACTTGCTTCCTGTCCAGACAGAGTGACGTCAGTTCATCTTTTTCGTTTGGCACATGTAGTGTGCAGACGTGTTTTGAAGTGATCTCCAAGTTTTGAAGAAACGCGGCTTATTCTACGAATTTAAAGCTTATTTTCATCTGAAAATATATTTATTGTGTTACATACATATCATGGCCTCTCCAGGACTTTAACGAGGCATTATCCAGCATTTTATAGCCAGTTTTGAAGATTTTCTGTGTACTTGTCGTCGAGAGGATATCGTGGGTGAGAGGTCGTGTGTTGTCCCTGCAGCATTCCTTCTTCTGCACAGAAGGTTGTATCTACCCTCCATTTAATTCTTCGTAGTCGAGTAACACTGCGTGTATGTGTTAGAATGAAGAAATTAGAAGGAAAGAATAATGCATCGTCTGACGTCATCACTTCCAGCTTATGCTGGTCACGTGACACAGACCTGGTCACGTGATACGCATTCAACTATGGAGGTCACGTGATACGCATTCAACAATGGAGGAATTGTGTTTTCAACAGAAGTTTTCACAGAAGAAGACGACCATTTATTACTCAACACCCTCTTTATCTGGCAAGAAGAAATCCAGCAAACTCGTCTGTTGGCCTGCAGAAGTTAGATGACAAATGGTCATTGAACTCTGCGAATTTTTGCCGGTGCCGGTCATGTGACTCCACAGATCTCAACACACAACTACCGGCAAGCAAATCGTCGAGAGGATATCGTGGGTGAGAGGTCGTGTGTTGTCCCTGCAGCATTCCTTCTTCTGCACAGAAGGTTGTATCTACCCTCCATTTAATTCTTCGTAGTCGAGTAACACTGCATGTATGTGTTAGAATGAAGAAATTAGAAGGAAAGAATAATGCATCGTCTGACGTCATCACTTCCAGCTTATGCTGGTCACGTGACACAGACCTGGTCACGTGATACGCATTCAACTATGGAGGTCACGTGATACGCATTCAACAATGGAGGAATCGTGTTTTCAACAGAAGTTTTCACAGAAGAAGACGACCATTTATTACTCAACACCCTCTTTATCTGGCAAGAAGAAATCCAGCAAACTCGTCTGTTGGCCTGCAGAAGTTAGATGACAAATGGTCATTGAACTCTGCGAATTTTTGCCGGTGCCGGTCATGTGACTCCACAGATCTCAACACACAACTACCGGCAAGCAAATCCCCAGGCGTGACTGGTTCAGCTGACAAGAAGTGATGAGTTTTTACTGGTACCAGTTCTGGTCAGACTACCGGTGGGGAGCACTTGTGATGAGTTTTACCGGTTCCAGTCTGTACAGACTACCGGTGGGTGCTGTTCCTGTGAAGAAACCCCTTCAGTGGTTGCCAGTGATCAGCCCTGTTTGATACTGGAACCTCCACCAGAGGCCTTTCCACTGGTGGGACTGTTGGGGTACCGGTTCCAGTCATGTTCCTGTGAAGCTGTCAAGAAACCCCCCTTCAGTGGTTCCAGTGATCAGCCCTGTTTTGATACTGGAACCTCCACCAGAGGCCTTTCCACTGGTGGGACTGTTGGGGGTACCGGTTCCGGTCTGTACAGACTACCGGTGGGTGCTGTTCCTGTGAAGAAACCCCTTCAGTGGTTACCAGTGATCACCCCTTTTTGATCCTGGAACCTCCACCAGAGGCCTTTCCACTGGTGGGACTGTTGGGGTACCGGTTCCAGTCATGTTCCTGTGAAGCTGTCAAGGAACCCCCCTTCAGTGGTTACCAGTGATCAGCCCTGTTTTGATACTGGAACCTCTACCAGAGGCCTTTCCACTGGTGTGACTGTTGGGGGTACCGGTTCCAGTCTTGTTCAGACCACCCGTGCGGCTGCTCAGAGGGTTCACCTACCAGAAGTCGCGGTGACCATTGAGACCCTTATCTTCCCTGTGCAGAATTTTGGACCGGTGTAAAAGGAAATCCTCCCCCCTGCAAATCCTCCCCCCGGGGGGAGAATTTCCTAGGAAATCACCCCCCCCCCCCCCCCCCCCCCCCCCACCAGGAAATCCTTCCCCCCCCCGCCTGTTGAAAAAAATTTTATATTGAAAAATCATCAAATTCTTGATAAACTTTATTAAGCATAGATTAATATAGTATGTAATTCAATGAACACAGCAAAAATTCTAAAAACACACCTGCATCAACAAACTAATAATATATTTTTATACCACATCATCATAGATGACCCAGAATTACATCACAACAGAATTAGTAGTACAGTACATATAGCACTAGGCAGTATTAACAAAGTAATAGTATACTTTATACAACTTAAGATCAATTTTACATGAATTTAACTTAGCCATAAAAAGGTAACTGAAAATTAAGGGGTGGGTTATTTCCTGGTGGGGGGGTCATATTCCTAGGAGTTCCTCCCCCCCCCCCCGGGGTGGAGGATTTCCTAGGAAATTTACCCCCCGGGGGAGGATATCCTAGGATGGGGGGGGAGGATTTCCGGGGGGGGGAGGATTTCGTGGTACACCGGTACCGGTCCTGTTCAGGCTACCGGTAGGGTCACTAGCCAGCCAGTGATGAGGGATACTGGCACCAGTTCTGTTCAGACTGCTGGTTGTGGTCACAGAAATCCAGCAAGGGCTACCGGTTAAACAGGATTACTGGTTACACAGAGTTGCTGGTGACATACAGCAGGGCTACTGGTTCAGAGTATTACCGGCTCCTGAGTGTTGCCGGTTCCGGAGTGTTGCCGGTTACAGAGGAATCTGTACCCATCCTTAAAGGCAGGAAACCAGCTTCAAATCCAGTGCTGACAACAGGTTTGCTTGTTACAGAGAATTGCCGGTTCCGGAGTGTTGCTGGTTCCGGAACCGTAGTGCTGCTGGTTACAAGAAATCTGCTGTTCCCATCCTTACTGGCAAGGAACCAGCTTCAAATTCAGTGCTGACAACAGGTTCAACAGTTAGCCTTCTCTCAGAGCCTACCGGTTTGACCGGTTACAGAGCTTGTTTGATTGCAGAGAAAAGCTGCTGAACCACCACTGTGGACAGGAAGAAGGCAACTTCATATGAGCCTATCCTTGCTAAGAAGTAGTTCACCCAGTTCTGCCAACTCTGGTGAGTTTATGCAGAACTGTGGAGCCACCAGGAACCGGTTACAGAGCATTGCCTCACGTTTAACCATTTAAGGCCTGGTACTGGGCAGGTCTCCAGGACCGACTGACAGACCGGCAGAAGTACCTTAAAGCGTTTGGGCCAACCAGTGGCAGCCTAAGGAACTGGTTACAGAGGAATTCTTTGACCAGTCACTGGTCCCGGTGAAATGCCTGTCAAGCTACCTGACCAGTCAGCCAGACTACCCTTTCGGGACCCAGCTGGTCAAACAGTGGCTAGAGATAAGAGGGAGACGGTCAAGCAGGAATTGTCCACTACCAGTCAACCTCCCCTTATCAGACCTCACACCTTGTAGACTGGCCATCCAGAATCACTAGAAAAGGTGACCCCAGTTTCCTCCACCCTGATCTTAAATGGTGGCTGCAGGAAGACCAGGTGCTTCAGGGTCAACCATTACACCTGCTATATATGCTCTTCAATCCTTACAGATGCATCAAGAAAGGTGGGGTTCTCACTTAGGAGAACACACTGCAAGGGGAACCATGGTCCCTTCCAGAAGCAAGTTACACATTAACTTTCTGGAACTAAGGTGGTCATTTGGCCCCTTAAGTATTCCAATACCTCTGGTTGAACAATATTGCTGTTATAGCTACAGACAACACAGCAGTGGTTGCCTGTATGAAGGGAGAAGGGGGATGAAGTCAGGCCCTCTTTGTGCCCCTCTGTGGAGAATCCTGACCTGGTTTTCCAGGAAACAGGTGACTAGCCCGACACATTCCAGGCGGCTGAATGTCATAGCACACAAGCTATCCAGTGTCACGCAACTGAACAGAGCAGACAAAATGGTCCCTCCTGTCAGTTTTTCCAAACAATATGCTTCTGGTGGCACCAAGGCTAAGTGGGCCTGTTTGTTGCCACCTGGCTCAACAACTGTATCAACTTTCATCACTGGTGATAGATCCCCCAATATGGACAATGATACAATCGGTCTGCCATGGGAGGATCTGGACCCATATGCCTTCCCATTGGTAGCCATCTTGGGCAAGGGGTGGAGAAGTTGCAGGACTGCCCATGCAGGGAAATCATTCTGATTTCTCCAAGTGGCCCAACATGCCTGGTTCCGGGAGACCTTGTTCATGTCAAGTCCGATTCCTTGGTACCTGTCCAACCTACTCTCTCAACCATTTAATCCAACTTCTCACAGGAATCTGTCAAAATTAGATCTGCATGCATTGCTCCTAGAGCCTCTGCAATCAAGGAGCAGGGTTTCCTCTAAGGCAGTGGCAGTAGGAATTGAGGCACCTCTAAGAGGATCAACCAGATCAGTCATTGCTGACAACTGGGTAATTCACCAATCAATTCATGACAATGAGAATCTTGCTCATCTTTTGGACAGTTTACAGAGACAGACCTACGGGTTGGAGGGGCATCCCCTCCTGGAACCTCCCCCTGGTGTTGCACCAATTGGCAAGGCTCCATTAGAACCCCTTAAAGAGGCCTCTTTGAAGCATTGAGCTTCAAGACTGATTTTCCTCTTGACCCTGGATTCTGCCAAAACAAGAGTGAGATTCATGCTTAGTAAAGAAACACATCAGACACCAGTCAGACTGTTCAAGGGGTCTTTGTACCCAGCACCCAGCCCTTTTTTCCAAGAACCAGCTGGCCAAGGAGAGTCTGGACAGTTTGGCCCCAGTGGTTATACCAACCCTGGCCCTAACTCTGGATCACTCCCACAAGCCTGATAGGTCCTGTGTCTGTTCAGAGTACTGTGCTACTTTTTGGGACAGGATCTCAAACAGAACAATGAGTTCGTCTTCTCCCTTTAGAAAGGTTTTGACAAGACATCTCACCTGCCTCCATCTCCTCATGGATCAAGCAACTGTGATCCTACATTATGAGCTCTCTGATTGGGAGGCCCTGACCCTACATCAGGTTAAAGCCCATGTTGTCTGGGCCTCTTGCTGCTTCTAGGGCATTCCAGTTGGGAGTCTCCTTAGAACAATTTTTCAGCCGGCCACTGAAGTAACAACACCTTCACACAGTTCTATTTGAAGGATGTGGCTGGGGCTGTTTCAGAGACCCTTCATTTGGGCCTAGTTGTGGCTGCTCAGCAGATCCACAATTAGCCCTTATTTTGAGATTTGTATATATGTAGTGTTGATAGTTCTTGGAGCTAACTACACTCCTTCCGTTGGGAGGTTATTGCCTCCTGGGACTGGACTCATCCCTCTCTTCCCCTACCTCAGAGTAGGTCTGTTAAAAGGGGGGGGGGGGGCAACGTTGGTATACCCCCCGGCAACCGGGCACTGGTATCTGACCAAAGGCCTACAGGTTCCTGACTGAAAGTTAACCTAGGCCAGAGGGAATTTTCTTATCATTTATGAGTTCACCTAAGTCCCTAGTAACTTACCCTCCGACCAAGCGGTAGTTATTCAGCAATTGTCCATTGGATAGGATGTATTAACGCAGTAAAATTGCAAATTTAATAAGTAAATTAAATTTTTATAAGTTAATACCCTATCCAATGGACAGGCAAGGCCCTCCCAGCCAACCCCGCTACCAGCTTACTAGGGGTCTAAATCTGTTTAGACAACGAAAAAGATGAACTGACGTCACTTTATCTGGACAGGAAGCAAGTATTGATGCGCCACCTAGCGAATGCACACTACTGGCCGGTCCTGCTGGTATTATATACAGGACGTCTTTTTCTGGCGTTTGGCGGGACCGGTCGCGCCGACCGGTAAAGCAATTGTCCATTGGATAGGGTATTCACTTATAAAAATTTAATTTACTTATTAAATTTGCAATTTACCTCCACTCGCTTTATCTAGCTGTATTACACCGAAAGACAACCTAGTCACACAGTGGACTGCACCTTCAGTTACCATAGCAAGAAATTTATCTCCGCATGCTCGCTTTCCTCTGCACATGCTTATGGTACTGAAATCAGAGGCAGAAGTTTTAAACATTATAAAGTTTTCATAGGACGCGCAAGTTAATGGACAGTTTGCCAGTGTGTCACACGATCACATACGAACATCAGACAGTAGTTGAATACCGGGACGTTTTACCAAACATGGTCTACCGCGTGGGATACTGCCTGTAGTGTGAATGGGGTATAATAGGAAAAATTCACGAATGACATATACACAAAAAATATATCACAAATGAAGATAACAATATTATACGAGTTCGAAGCACGAGTATTATATTGTTAATCTTCATGAGTGATATATTTTTTCTGTATATGTCTTATGAGGGATGTTTGACTTTTATTATCCACCATTTTGTATGATTTATGGGTTAAATAGCAATGAAAGAATGTGAAAAGGCTGTCAAAAAAGCACAGGCAATCTCTTGAATATAAAAACTTTAATCTTTAGCTTGCAATATCTCAATCTTTCCTGCATGGATTTTTATGTAATTCACATGAGCAGAAGTGCTGTAAGAATACATTTCAAGTGATATATTATACATATTTGTAAGTTACATACTTTTCGAGATATTGTTTAAAAAACGAAGGTTATTCACATTCATTATCCATAATATCGGGACGCCGGTGTATGTGAAAAAAATACACCCCGGTCTGTATTTCCCCGTATTTAGGGCAAATACGTTGCGTGGTGGATAATAAAACCTGTAATCCACAAAAAGCAGTTAAGTCTTTCCTTTAACGTAGGATCAATGTTCCATTGGTTAGTAGATATAGGATGGATTTCTGTCACAGTTTGTATCTGTATCTAGTTGAAAATACAAGTTTTAGTGAGATGCAGTCTCAGGACTTCATTTACATGCAACAGATGACTGTTACTTGTGTGTACTTTACATTTGTCAGTCATATGACTCTATATCTTCAGTGTCTTCAGTACACAAACAGAGTAAATATGGTCATTTGGACTCACTTGGTACATGCATGAGTGGACTTAGTCTAGTTTAAACTGAATGACATGATAGTATGTCTTTATATCGACAGTGTCTGACTACACACAGAGAAACAATGTGGCGTCTGGTGCTGTCCAGTCTCAGCAGACTGAGTGGCCACCTACCACTGACCTGGCAGAACTCTTCAGTCAATTAGGACTGGGGAAGTACACCTATCTCTTCCAGGAACAGGAGGTGAGGGATATCTGTTAGATTTGCAGTTGGTTTTAAATATTTCAAAATTAATTGTTGGTTTCCAAAAACAGGCAATAACCAGTTAGTAACTGGTTTTGGAAATTGTATGAAAATCTCTTGAAGAAAATTAAAAATGAAACATACAGCTTCATCAACTTTGTGAATCTATTTTAAAAGTTTGTGCAAATGAAAAGTAAGAAGGTTAAAATTATATATTATTCAATCAGATTTCTAGCCCTTTACAACTTACAATAATATGTTAGTGGAAGTTTGAAAGAAAAAAGTTACACAAAAAATGATTTTTAATGTTAAAAGCAACAACTGGTCTTGAAAAGTTTCTAACCAATTGTTAGTTTGTATGTTTGTATTCTGTAATCTTCTTTATACAGTTAATATTATAGTCTTCTTTTCACAAACACTGGTACTATGCTCTGTATCACCCATACTTTTGTAAGCGCCTCCACAATCTTAAGTTGTCACGAATAAATTGCTAACATGTCATTTTGAGGTAAACTTTCTCCATTAAAACTCAATAATAGGTCGAACTTGATTATTGTATCCCCGGACAAAAGTCGGGGATACTTAGGATTCAGTACGGTCACGCCGCCGCCACAGGGATATCCTTCCGGACTCGATAACTTAAAAAAGATTTTAGTTAGACCTTTCAAATTTGGTATGTGGGTATATATGGGCAATGCCACAAACGCTATTATTTTGTGACCTTGACCTTCAATTTTAAGGTCACCGGTGGCCTCTCAAAGGTCAGATTTTGGCCATTTTTTCACATTTTGGCCCAGTTCTCATAAACAGAAAGTTAGATCATCCTATGGCTGGTATATATAATACATATATATGACCTATACAAATTTGACCTTGAAGCTCTTCATTGAAGGTCATCCACAGACCGCCAAAGTACCTCACAAGTCCATTTTTTGCCCTTTTTGGAGATATTTTCACACTTAATTAAAAATATTATAGCTACCCTTCTCAAATTTACAGGATATATTCATAACCATAAAATCTTGCCTGGGAATATTTTTGGCCTCATTTTGAAAAACAGGATGGCCACCACGGGCGTTTTTCGACTTTCAGCAAGGACTTTTGTTGGCCCTCTAGAGCAAAGGATATTATAGGTAGAGATCTCAAATTCGCAGGATATGTTCCCCATTACAAAATCTTGACTGGGAATATTTTTGGCTGCATTTTGAAAAAAAGATGGCCGCCATGGGCGTTTCTTTGTCAGTCATGAAAAGTTCTCATATCTCCCTTATTATTAGGCCTAGAGGCTTGGTATGTGAAGCCAACCTATAGGAAATCATGGGCTGGGAATCTTTTGGTGATGTCAGATTTGAGCTTGGAGCCCTCCTTGAAGGTCGAATGTGGTACTTGATACCTATGATGGACTATATCTCCCCTATTATTGGTCATAGAGGTTTTGGATGTGAAGACAACTTATAGGAAATCATGTGCCCGAATCTTTTGGTGGGGTCAGATTTGACATAATGCTCTGTATGTCACGCTTCAACCATGTCCCGTCCGGGGATACACTGCGTTGAGATGCAATATCTAGTTTTATATCCATTTTCCACAAAATTTTCCTTACTGTAGATGTTATTTCACATTTTATTGCCCAGAGATTTGTTTAGATCAGAACATTTTACTTCCGTTTGGTGTGTGCTAAAACACAAATAGCGACATTAGGTTAGCTGGCTTTCATTGCTATAAATGCCCAACTTTTGCAAATATTTAGTCACATCGCCCATTGGTTTGACAGAACATGATACCAGTACAATGGATCTGTGTGTACATTTAGATTGACATGGCTACATTCCTAACCTTGACTGACACAGACTTGAAAGAGCTGGGAATCACCACATTTGGAGCCAGACGAAAGATGTTACTTGCAATAGCAGGTGTGTTCTTCTATAATATTTCTTGAATTGTCATTATAATTTTAAGGCATATTTTTGTCTAGTTGCAATAAATTGTTGATGACGTTAAACAGAAATTCAAATTTTATCATTATTTTTGTTTTATCCACTCTTGGAGAAAGATAAGTTCAAAGAGGGCTGGGGAGGGTGAGTCGTGGTGTATTGGTAAGACAATTACCTTCTGCCTCTGAGGTTTTAGGTTTGAATATTGGCCCAAAACTTTCATGGAAAAGTCAGTGATTGTTCCCTAACATCCAGTAGAATGTTGACCAATTGGAGGTATACCCTGTCTTCCTTCCTCTTCTCAACTACTCATTATATGATCTGTAAGTTGGTGTGTATTTTGTTTCAGATCTGAATAAGAAGCAGACCCTGTCTGCAGCACCGGGGGCAAACAACCCATTCAGGAAGATGGGAACGCTGGAGAAGAATGCGTTAGTGGGACACAGGGGGGACATTGTTAGCCAGAGTGGCAGGTGGTGAGATGGATAAATATCACAGACAGCTTGCCAGGGTTACCTGGTATTGCATCTCATTTCACCTGTGTACCTAGGAGTACCTGGATATTTGTCCTGGGATATCTGGATTCATACCGTGAAGTACCTGGAGTTTACTAAAGATGAATGTGTGCAGACCATGTTATCCCTACTCTTTCTAGTGAATATATAGGGAATTATTCTGCAAGCAGTGTGTCAATATCTTGATTCCAAGTCCTTTGTATTACTTAGAATTTGGTCATAAATGTATGAAGGTAATATGAATAATTCATATTTTCTTTCATTTTATTTCTGTGAAAAGGAAATGGGAAACAGTTATGTGGTTGTTCATACAAATGGCTGATTTTTTTCTATTCTATACATGCTAATATTTCTGTCTAATATTTCAGGGTGTAATATATGCCATGTCAGATCTCATGGTCTTACCATTTCATTCAGTGGCATATATTGACAGCTTTTGAATAAAAATCAAGAAAAATATGCAATTTTGTAGCATATCAACAAAATATGCAGTGGTTAGGTATTAACTATCATATGTAATGCTGCAGTGAATGGAGTGCAGCTTTCTGTTAAATTTTTCACTGTAGCAGGTTTGACTTTTGGTTCATATTTATGTGGGCTGTTTCAGTGTGATACCATGCCCATGGTATTCCTGTGGTTCTGTTTTAGTGTGACACTGGGTTATTTTTGGCTGATCTTTTCCTCTTAGTGAGTAAAATTTATAAAAATTTTCACACAAAATATCGTACAGTTTGGTGTTGTTGGTTTGTCTTTGTTATATCCAAATCGTTTTAAATATCTGCAAAGCTCGAGTCTTTTTGGATACAGTGTACACTGTTTATCTTGTTGGATAAATATGTTTGTTAATTGTTAAGTTTAAATTGTTGTAAAGAATTTGTTGACACAAAATGTTTTGTGTTGTGATTTGCACTTGAAGCAATAGAAATGTGACATATTTTCTAATGAGTTAATACTCGCAAAGTTTTGTATTAGCAGATGATTTATTATTTTTTCACATCGACCTGTTATTGATATTTTTATAATTTCCATTTAGTGTGTTGTTTAAGTCTAGAGAAAATTCAAAGTAAAAAACTTTTCAATATTATTTAAGATTATGCTTAATGACACCAAATGTAACATTCGTCACAATTTTTTTTTTTATTATTATTATTTTTTAAAAACAGAAAAAAATGGGAGTTAATAAATTTTGTCTTCTCTCTTTTATAATGTACATTACTTTTATTTATCTTGCTATCCTATAATGTGTGATATATCATGACATCAAAAATGTGTGTTTTCAGCAACCTCCAGATAATTAATGGAAATCCTGCTATTTATGCGTATGAAAAATAGTCCCAACCATTAATCCAAAACTTACATTTATATTTAACTTACGGGGCCAGTGTGTGGTTCTCTACACTGTATAGGGTCAATATATTCTATCAATATTTTGTTCATACAGGTATATATTATTTTTATTGATAAATACAATTTTTGTTCACACATTAAGCTGAGAAGGTAGTTGTAATTTTTGCTCTGCCCTTTAAATACATGTATGTAAATGTCTATGATGACTATGCATATATTTATAGAATTAAAAAAAAATATATTATTAACATAAACACACCATGATCATAAAATAGGAAGAGAATTGTGAAAACTATTATGAACACATAATTTTGTAATGCAGCCATGGTGATGAGACCATAGTGAGCATTGTGATCAGATTTAGAGTTTCAATGGTACAAAATGAGACACTCGCTTCTCCTATCTGAGGTCATCAGTTCAAATCTCAGTCTGCAAGTGTGAAAATTTACAGTTACTTGCAGTAGATCACTGGTTTCTTCTGCTTGACCAACTAGTGTGCCTTGGATTCTTTATCTGTTGTACTGTCAGCCATTATCTGTACAGTGTACTGAAAATGCTGAAAGTGATGTCACAGTCACAACCAAATTGATTAAATTTAAGATTTGACCAGAGTTCTCAGACAAGAATACATTGGACATGTTTATATGTTCATGCTGAGTAATAATGTATTGTGTACTGCGTGTTATGATACATGTGTAATCTCTTTTACAAATATTTGTTAATGCTTCTTGACTGTGTAAATACTGCTGTTTTTAGTGTAAATACTTTTCAATTTTAGATATTTATACTTGTGAAGTAATCAGGTACTTGTTATGTCTGATTCAACCCAGTATGCATAATATGGCTGAACTATTTTTGTATATTTTTATGTGTTGCAAATGTAGTGCCACATATGAAGTGAAATCTGCACCTTGTTGCATAATGACGTGTATTTGATATTCAGAAAATTGGATAATATTTTGACATAATCAAGTTTGTATTTTTATTGAGTGGGTACTTTATAGTTGTCCCCAACTTATCTATCTTTCAATATATATCTCTTTGACATTGCATGCTCTAGAAAATCTACTCCCTAAGTCCTTAGTAAACTCAAATGATGTTGATCATCCAGGTTTTAGGAAATCAAACATTTGGAGGCATTTAGTTGATAGAGTTGCCTTTTTATTAGCAGATACTAAAGGTAAACAGAAGAATTTGTGAGAACTTGCAAGACATTTTCTTTCAGTAGTCACTACTACAAATCTGTGTCAATGTGATGTGTTTGTGTTATAACTTATAAACCTGCAAAACTTTCTCTAGTATTGTACAGAAATTGTGTTTAATTGTACTCAAAAGATACTATAACAGCATATTAACCAAAATTATTTCAGTATCACCATTTAACAGTATAATAAGTATCTAAGCTAATAAAAATATGGTTACTTTGATAATTTTCAGCAATTTTGCTATAGTGTACACTTTTATTGCGTAAAATAGCCTTACCTTATCCTCACAAATGCTTACTTGGTTTTGTGGAGGCAAAACACGGCGACCAACAAGAATATTTAAAAATTATTCTTGTTCGAGAGGTGAACCCCGTAGTTAGTGATAGGTGCGCATACGCACAACACATTGTCGGTTGGACTGTAGCGAGAGATCCTCATTCAATTTTTGGTCGTCGAGGAGGCAACACGTGAAGCTTTTTCAACTCTGCCCGTTTCCAAGATGGCAGATGCGTTCTTTTAGAATTCATAGAGTTTGTGCTAAGAAGAAAGACGTTTAAGACTTCCTATTCTACAGATCTGAAATACAATATTTCATGCTGAAGGTTGAGTAATCCATGACAGCATTCTTAGATCCCCCTTGGCTGTAAAACAGCTTTTGGTAGAGGATCTGTTACAGGAGATTCTTCAGTTTTTTGGTTAGCTGCCTACCTCTTCATTTATGAGGGATGTTCATCAGAAGTCTTTGAACTAGCCACTTTTTCCTGAAGTTGGCGTTAAGAGGTCTCCTGCGACTGAAAAACAGCTAGCAGTAGAAGATCTACTAGAGTTTGCTTTTGCAACACCAGATGATGTTGAGATTTGATAGCTGGGCAGATTAAAACTCGTTTTCTGGGGTTATTAATCAAACCTCCAGAAAGCTAGTAGCCTCTCTACTTGGTAGACACACAGAAGCAGAGTTGCTTCTAGGATGCGTTTTCTGCGATATCTCGCATTAATTTGCTTTTGCTCGCGGATTTCATCGAAGTATGCGGGGACAAGATTGTAAAAGAACGCATTCAGCACAAGGCAATGCGGGATATATATACGAAGCGAAAAGACGAGAGATCAAAGAAATCGAAACGATGCGTGGAGCGAGAGTTTGTCGAGGTTTTGATTTTTCCGTCAAAACGTTCTTCAAATAATGCCTGTAGACGATTTTGGTTTCGTGATCGTTTACAAACTCAAATATATTATGAGGTACAGACAGTATTTGGACATATTATACCCAAAAATATAAAATTAAGCTGAAAGTGGATGATTATATAAAAAATGGCTGCAAGAAAAACGAAACTTACAGTAGACTGGATTGTTACCACAACAGGAGAGGCAAACCGGTGCTGACCCTACGTATCTGTGGGGTTTCCCAACAATGTATGTCTAGAAAATATTTTACTTGAAGATCAAAATTCATGGACAACTCATTAATATTAATGAGGTTTCTTAACAATATTTTCTGCTTTAAGATAAAATACTAGATGGACCACAAAGCTCAGCTCAGATTCGTAGAAAATATTGACAATTTCATGGGATTTTTTAACAATATTTTACTAGAAGAATTTGTGGACTACTCATTACTATTCATGAGGTCATGGTATTCTGTGGGGTTTTCCAACATATTTGTATGAATTGATGGTGTAATGACTGAATTTGTGATGCCATGACTTCAGATGAAAACTTAAAACCATACAGGAGCCACTTTGATGTAAATAACCATTTTCAGTATTTTTTTTAAATTCTATCACTAGCCTTGAAGTTTATTTTTATTGGGCAAGACAATAAAAATTGACCACTAATTAATAGAAGTCCACTGTTAAAAATGCCTAAATAAACTGAAAATGTATTTTTTATTAGTTTAAACTTATCATAAAGTCGTCCCCCAGAATTTTTAGCCCCTCCCCCACATTTTGTGTAGTGGTGGGGGATCGCCCCCACTTTTTGAAATTCCTAGAATCAACACTGAAAAGATGACCCTTCATCTCGATTCTAAAAATATACTTCAGATCATCCAATAGCAAATCCCTCTCATGAAATCCTGGTGGATTTTTATGAATAAATGCAGCAGTAACCATTCAATAGTACTCTACCATACCAGCACTTAGCTGATTTCCTGTAGCCTGAAAAACAGTCAGTCCTACAAGATCTACTTCAGAAGTTTATCAACGTTGCTTTCAACCTACAAACCAGGCATCAAGATGGTTAATTTCCTCCATTGCCTTGTCTTTATTCTACAACTGGCTGGTGGACCATTTATTTCTTCATTATAGAGAAGATAATACATATGCTTTCCCACCAATATTCTCAATGAAATAGGGGATTCTGGTGTAGTAGAAGAAATAACTATAAATTGCTGGTTTAAGTGGAAATATTATTGCCATCTCAGAGTTGTGCAGTTTTTGAATGGGTACTATGTAGCCCTCCAATCGAATCTCCCCTTTCATGTAGCTCTACTGCAGGTGCTACAGACAGGAAAACAATCCGCCATGTTGCTGAAATATTGTGTTCCATTTACTATGTTCATTTACACACAATTTATTCTGTAAATGACTACAAGTCGCTGGATTTTCTCAGTTAAATTGTTACTTCTATCATATCTGACACAATGGTGCTTCTTATGGATGAAAATATTGTTTTGTTTATCAAGACATAGATCGTTGATGTGCTATGTGCTTTATTAATGTACAGTACGGATAGGCTGCACCAGGAGTTCTTCTCTATTCAAGGAAGTTAAACTGCATTGGGCAAGGTTAGTCCGTGGATGGATGACCATTCCTGGCATTTTCTTTGCATTAATCCCACAATATCATTGGCCAGTAGGGATCTCTGTGTCCTCAACATGCGTTTGTCCCTCCAAGCTGTGAAATGGAGTTGACAAATTTTATAAAGAAACTCGGTCACAAAAGGTTAATGACCAGTTTCAACAGATCTCCGTACCAAATACTAGGGTTGTGCAAATCTTGAGAAGGTTTATCGAATAATATTCCAGTCGAATCCGCCCATGCCTGTACATCCCATAATTTAAAGCGGTTACAGACAGGAAAAACATGGCTACCTAAGAGTGTCGAAAATGCTTCAAAAAAGACACAATTTTCCATCTCTAGGATTGCACAACTCCAGATTTTACAGCAAATTATTTCTTGTATCAGAACCCGGCAATAAATGGCGCCCTGTGACAGATCTCAGTGTCCTGGACAAATGCCAGCTAGTTCCAACTTTTAAGATGGAGACAGCAGAGATAACCAGAAACTCGGTCACTTAAGGTGAATGGCTAGTTTCGATAGACCTGAAAGATGCGTTCTTTCACGTGCGCATACACCCAGTTTCATAACATTGGCTATGTTTCCATGTAGGCAAACAACGTATCAGTTCAAAGCACTGCCATTGCGGTTGGCGGCTGCACCCCTATAGTTCACGCGGATTGTGAAAGAAGCAAAGCTCATTCTTCAGTCTCGCGAAATTTGAGTTCACCAATACCTGGACGACTGGTTGTTAAGAGCAAATACCAGACACCAGTGCCAGCTCCAGACAAGAGAACTCCTCCATACGATTCAAGATCTCGGCTTTGTGATAAATTTAGAAAAATCAGAGCTCGAACCTACACAAAAAATCGACTTTCTTGGTTACCATTTCGATTTGATACAGGAAAAGTCTTTCCAATCGAAAAGAAGTTGAAAATTCTAGAAAAGTCTGTTCAGGACATGGAGATCTCATCACAAACAACCCCAAGGTTGCTTATGTCCCTGATAGGTGTACTAGCATCCCTAGAAAAGACAATACCAATGGGTTACATATGCGCCCTTTCCAGTGGTACCTAAAAACAAACTGGCGGTATCCCCAGTCACTAGACCTGAAGATTCCTGTTTCAAACTTTCTGAAAAGTCATCTTCAGTGGTGGAAAGATCCAAATAATCTAAAAAATGGGTTATCCTTTTCATCCACAGGAACACAATACCCTTATTTTCACAAATGCATCAAATCAAGGTTGGGGAGCTCATTTAGAAAACAGGACAGTCAGTGGCAATTGGGCAGATCAAGAAAATTGCTTCATATCAATGTCCTAGAGTTAAAGGCAGTGTTTCTGGCCTTAAAAGAGCTTTCAAAACAAAATTCTAGACAAAAGGGTTCTAATAGCAACAGACAATGCCACTGTAGTCAGTTATCTGAGCAAACAAGAGGGAACACACTCTTGGACAGGTGTCTCCTGGTTTGGCGCATCTTGGCCTACTGCAATCCTCGGAACATACTCATAAGAGCCAGACACATTCAGGGTTGCCTCAATGTCATAGCCGACAGTCTCTCCAGGAAGGACAAGTAATTCAACAGACTGGTCACTTCATCCTCAAATATTCAGCCTAATTTGCATATTTTGGCACAAACCAATGGTGGACATGTTTGCTACCAAATTGAATCACAAACTACCAATCTATGTCTCACCAGTCCCAGATGCAAATGCTGTGAACATGGATGCTTTGAACATCTCCTGGGAGGGTCTGGACGGCTATGCCTTTTGTCCCGTAGCTCTCATACCAAAAGTGATACAGGAAATGAACACCTACAGGTGCAAGATGATAGTAGTTGCACCAGGGTAGCCCAGAATGCATTGGTTTTGGGATCTAGTGAATCTGTCAACCAAACCTCCATTACAACTATCTCACTGGCCTCATCAGTTAAAGCAACCATTCAGTCAGAAGTTCCATCAGAATCTCATGTATATGAATCTGCTTGTTTTGGCACCTAGACACCTCAGAATCACTTGAATCATTCTCTGAGCAGGTGGCAGATAGAATTAAGGCACCTCAAAGACTCTCATCTAGAAGAAGCTGAGTTAAGGTGGTCCATTTTTTGAACTCTGGTGCCAACAGAATCAGGTGGTCAGCTCAGAGCCTTCTATCTCAGCAGAATTTTGAATCACTTATTTGCTATTAAAAATCTGAAGCCGGCCACTACTGCTGGCTATAGGGCTGCCATAGCTGATCATTTTGGCCAGGAGGTTAGCAAATGTTTGAATCTGAACAGACTTATTGCGAGCTTTTATTGGGATAAGCCTCGGATCTGTCTTTAGTCCTCATGGCTTTGACTAAGGCCCCTTTTGAGCCTCTAAAGGATGAATCCTGCCACAATTGCTGGCTATAGTACTGCAATAGCTAATCTTTGGGATATTTTGGCCAGGAAGGGAGCAAGAGTTTACACTTGAATAGACTTCTTGTAAGCTTTCACAGGGACAAACCCATTGCAAATAGGGGTATTCCCTCTTGGGACCTATCTTTGGTTCTTTTGTCTTTGACTTTTGACCTTTGAAGGTTGCAAGTCGTAAGATTTTGGCTTTCAAGACTGTTTTCCTGATGACTTGGGCATCTTGCAAAAGGAGGGGGGAGGTGCATGCTTGGACATATTCTTCCCTCAGACACAAAACCTCACTGGAAGATCACTATTTCTCCTCCTGCCTTCTTAGCAAAGGATCAGTTGGCTTCTGATTGCCCAGATTTGCTCAAACCAGTGGTCATTCTAGCTCTTAAACCTTTTTTGGGCTCAGACTTGACTGAGGATATGACTTCATGCCCTGTCAGAGCACTTAGATACTATCTAGACAGAACTAGTGCTTTAAGGAAGGGAAAGAATCTCTTGTTTATATCCTTTTAGGAAGGCTTTGACAGAGATTTCATGAGATGCTATATCTTCTTGCATCAGAGAGACTGTCTTATTGGCTATCAGGCATCCAATTTTGATTCACAGGACCTACAAGTTAAGGCCCATGATGCTAGGTCCATGTCTGCTTCTTTAGTATTCAAGGATGGGTGTCCCTAGAGCAGATTTTAGGCTCCTGCCATTGGAAGAGCCACAACACATTTTCTACCTTTTAAGCTATGTGTCTTGGCAGTCCACAGACCAAACAGATTACAATTAGGCCCAGTGGTTTCTGCTCAGCATGTGATTGGCTTTGAGTATGTTCTTGAGTATTTCATATGGCTTACATACTTTACTATTCCTTCCATACCAGTATCTTGTATGGACATATGTCTTCTTCTGTGGCAGATGGCCTCATGACTGTATTTTGTAAAACACAGAAGCCAGCTTGGGGTGCCTTCTTGCTGGATGACAGCTCCCAGCTCGAGGGACCCAGGAAGCCATTCCCCACCACACAGTTATGGGTGATGGTTTAGATATAGGACAACTTTATGCTACATTGGACAAGTGTCAACTACAACAGTACATCATGAATATTCATGAGGTTACCTATCATTACTTATCTTTACAGATATTTTACAGTAATGGAAAATTCTGTTGTACCATACTTAAGCTTATCTTATCCTCTCCATCAAATGCTTTCATGGTGAACCCCATAATCTATTAACAGGGAGGTTGCAAAACAAACCCCTCCTCCTGTTATGGTTGGAATCAAGCATTTGTGAGGATAAGGTAAGGCTATTTTACGCAATAAAATGTAACAAATTTTATTGTAATTTAACTTTTTGTAAGTTAAATACTTACCTTATCCTCACAAGGACAGACCCACCCTTCCTCCCCTCACAAGTTTGTTTTCATAGGGGACCAAAAATTAAATGAGGATCTCTCGCTACAGTCCAACCGACAATGTGTTGTGCGCATGCGGACCTATCACTAACTACGGGGTTCACCTCTCGAACAAGAATAATTTTTAAATATTCTTGTTGGTCGCCGCGTTTTGCCTCCACAAAACCAAGTAAGCATTTGTGAGGATAAGGTAAGTATTTAACTTACAAAAAGTTAAATTACAATAAAATTTGTTACAATTTGTCACAAATGATACAAATGTGTACAAAAATCAATGATAATGAATTTAAAAAAAGAAAAAAAATGAAAAAAAAAACGAAAAAAAAACCAGAAAACATTATGAATCTTAAATTTGTACAATAGGCATGACCTTACCATCTCTCTGATTAGTTTTACAGTTTTTTTCTATGCATATGGTAGTTATAGATACGTGTCCAAAGCATGTGTGTTATATTTTTATACAATAGATATTTTTGTACTGAAAACTTATGTGTCTTGACAACAATCTGAAGCTGACTTTATCCAAAAACAAGAACAAACTACTGTGATACAGAATTGTCTTAAATCTTTCTGCTGTTGCTTACATATCCCATACTTGTCTAACTTTTAAGCCTTTCACTATTTTACAGATTTGAAATGAATTGTTGATTACTTTTTACTGTATACTTGTCTCGTGTAACCTTTCATAGACTCTGCCATAGTGATCAAGGTCAAGCACTCAATGCTTGTCGTCACCTCTTTGCTAGTCTTTGACTATGGTTTCTTTTGGAGGTTTTACACAGGGGTGGAGAGACCAGGTCATATCGTGACAGAGAAGCCAATATACTGGAGTATTTTCCATGTTTTGGCCTTGTGTTGTATTATTTTGGTAGAGCTTTCTGGGAACTACAACTTACGCACTATAGATAATCAGGTATACACAATGCTTAGGAGAATGGCTGGTTAGTGTCTGAATCTGGCAGAGACAAAAAACGTTTTAGTTCTGATACGCTATCTATAAAATGTTGAAACAGAAACTACAACAAAATTATTAAGATAATGGAAGGTTTTTTTTTTTTGGCTGTATTTAAAGACATGTAATGCGTTGACTGAAAAATAGATTAAGAAATGTGAAATTTGGAACTGGGGGACACTCTATAGAGTAAAAAATGTAAAATTCGCCACATATATGAAATTCGCCACAGGTAAGAAAACTAATAAAAAAACTACATGAATTAAGATAAGATTTGTTGAATGCATAGTAAGTCAAAGCTTTTGAAACTGAAAAAAATACCAAGTTTAAGCCAAAACATCTTTTTTTCTAAGAATTATTTAAGGTTTTTAAGAGGTGGCGAAATTTAGATTCCTCACTCCAAGTAAGACGTAATAATCAAAGTTTCTGTTAAGTTTGTATCAAGAAAGATCAGAAGGTTAGTGAAGTCGCATAATGTAAATATTTTTTTACTCTCGTTTCTGAGCACTGTGAAAGTACTTATTTTTTGCATACAGTCTTTGACACAACTGTTCTTTATTGTTGAATATTTTGTGCTTGTCATCATACATTGAAAATGATGTTACTTCACCCATTAAATATATATCAGCAGTCAAGCCAAAGTAACAGCTTGAAAGACGTGACATTTAATTCTGTGGTGTATTAGTGTGCATGTTTTTAGCAATAAGTTAGTCACAGAAATTGCTTTTGTGTGGTTTAACAGGTACAAAAGTACAGTGAGAAATATGAATGTTCACAAGAATATATGAAATTTGCCACTAAAGAGTACACCCTTATAAAGTTAAGTCAAGGACAGAAATCATCAAAAGTTGTGGCAATTTTGCATCAAGTTTACCTGCATTACATTAGTTCTTATGTAGACAAAAAAAAATGACAAATATGTGAAAAATGTCTAACAACTTTAGGAAATAGCAGGGTTTTCCTTAATGGTAAATTTTACAGTTTTGACTTCAGTAAGATGTCAGTGTTTATTTGTATGTGATTCAGTGTATCAAGGAAGTACCAGTGCCAAGTGTTTTGTATGTAGGTATTGAGACTTGGAGTACTGGTAAGGGGATGATTATATGACCCACCTGAGGTGTGTGAACACATCCGTCCAGCTAATAACCAGTAATTATACCCACAAGATCTGCCATTCTCTTCTATGTAACTTTTTTTTTTCCTGTCAAAGTATTGAGAGAATTTTATGAGATTTTGCAGTTTTCATAGTTGTAACTATTATTTGTGTCTCGGAATTTTAGTATTAAAAAATGCTATGAATATACTGGTATTAATTTTAAAATTGGGAACTAAAAGTGAAGTGTTTTGTAAACAAAGCAATATATAACAAGAAACATGATAGGCATTCCCCGCTATAAAACCACAAGGAAAACATATCATGTGTTTCAGTCTAATAGTTTACAGAAGTTGTATCATGAACTACTTCAGTGGTTGTAAATGTATTTGTTATCTAGTAATTTTTATGTATTATCTATCATGAGTTTCAAAATGAGATAATATTTGATTTAAACAATGTAGATAAAGTGCAATATATATATGTTTTTTGTGGAACATTGTTGACCCATTTTTTATTTGATTAATTATACATACCAAAGTATTTGTGACCTGTCTTACTTCCTTGTTGTGATGTTACATACTCAGTTTCAGTGGAGTAGCGAAATCTTTTGGTAAATTCTGTATATTAAGTATTTTAAAGTGATTGAAATTAAAGTGAGAGTTTAGTGTTAACGCTTCTGTGATAGAACGACCTGTAAGTATCCAGTGTGGGCTGATTTTTCTTCAGTATGGTGTGGTTATGTGTCTTTAACTATAATATACGAGTACAGTAGAACCTCGATTATCCGACCTTCTATTATCCGAATCTCCGGATTAACCGAACCGAAATCATGTCTCCCTACACATCATGTACATGTATAATGCACCGTCTACCGTGAGCGATAATACAGGCTTTTACACAGTCTCGGAAACTATTAATTCTAGTGCTTTATAAAACGTACCATTCACAGAAACGCCTAACTTCTTTGATCTGTATCACCATTGTAACAATAGGGGAGGGATTAATTCAATTACACGACCCTGCTACACAACTTCTTTGATAATACGCCAATCAATGAAAGCATGTTCGATTGCGTTTCGCTATTTATAATCTCCCGGAGTAGGTTCACAGACTGACAACGTGTATCAAAAGAAGAGACGTCCTCAATGCATTACCAACCAAACACACCTATCACTGAAGGTGTGTTCGCTTTGGGTTTTACAATAAATAAATCTCCCGGAGTTTTCCAAATGACAAAATGCATAACAATGTTTATCTAAAATTAAACCGTCCACATTCATGTACCAACCGAACGCAATCATTTCAAATCCGCGTAATATTTAAATAATAATACATCTAATATCCATAGATATGGAGCAAATAAGCAACAATTGAAGGGTCACTTATATTATATGACACAAATATATTGAATTATTTTATCGATGACCACCAACGTATATATTTATTGCATAAAAACGACAATTCTTCAATTATCGCCCACTCTGTAACCCATAGACCGTGAATTTCGGTTTATAGTTCTACTGTACCATATCTTTTTAAGCACCACACATCCGTTGCCCACATTTTTCTTAGTAAACACTGTAAAGTATGTTACAGCAATTTCTGAGCAATTTACCTTCTTCTTTTGGTGACTCATAATATCCATACTGCCATCTGTTTACACAAACTAGCTCAGTATTACTGTTGCTTGTGATATCTGCAGAATTAGGTGGTGGGAGCACTTCAATTTCAACTCAACCCTTGACCTAATAACCTCGATGTTTTCAGATTCATTCTTGACACAAGTTTTACTTGTGTGGTACAGATGTACATGGCAATAGTGTGACCTTATTCACAATTTTGACTTTGTGAACAAATTCATTTCATCTTTTTTTGCTAAGTTTACAGGAAATAAGTAATTAGAACAGACACCCACGAATGTGTGTACTTTTCCAGTTGTTTACAAGAGAAAATTCCAATCGGTTAAAAATATGTCTCCTTTAGCCAAGCACGATAATGGTACAAACCCAAGTTTTGGAGACAATTTTATAACAAGTGATTCAGTAGTGAGCATTAAATACCCACAACTAATTCTCTTCTAATGGGTTAGTGTAGTGTAAATATAAAATTTTTAAATATGAAAATACTCTTTCTCTGTTTTTTTTCCCACCTATTTTAGTTTTTTTCTCTCTCTTTTGATGTTTTGATGCAGGTCATTTATGTGTGTCACTAAGCTTTAACTGTGATGTGATAGAAAGGGGGCCATTGAATATTTGTTGGTTAATACATCTGATTTATTATATGAGAAAGTCTGTCAGTGAAAGTTAGTATTAAACAGTTGTAACATGTGATGCCATTATGAAGTACTGACTATGCAGCTTAATGTTGACATTTTGTTATTGATAATGTTAAGTTTAAATGATTCCATGGATGAACTTGTGGTTTCTATCTTTTAGGAAAGAGGTAATTATAATTGTTGTGCATTATGATGTTATGTTTATAGTATTCTACAGCACAGGGCAGTCTTTGTATAATTGCAATATCTAGGCCAGGGGTCATATTCCACAACAATACTTAGATAATTTCTAACTTAGATTGCAAGTAAGAAATTATGAAACTGAACATTCCAAACTTTTGTTTTATGAATACAAAGTGCAAGAAAAACTTAAGTGAAAAACCTTCCCTTACTTAGATCTAAGGTCACCTTATCTAAGTGTTGTTGTGGAATATGGCCCCAGGACTAAAGTGTCACGGCTACTAATTTGAGACAAATTCTGAAGAAATAACATAATATTTTGTTATACGTGTCATACATAATAATTTGAAGTCTAGTATGCAGATATTTTCAACTACATATAGTAATATATTATATATATATCACCATGTAATGTTTCATGAACAAAAGAACAGCTTCACATTTGATTGGCTAGCATATACCGTAGCTTGTGTTGTTAGTGTTATTTAAAGATAGTCGAGTGTCCGATGTCCATTCAGAGAGTTTTTACTTAGAAACATACAGAGATATACAAGGGTGTGAGTAGATCAGGGAGTCCAAGGCTTGTCAATAAACAAACAAGGTTTTTTTTCCCCTTACCAATTATCTGTGTTCTATTACCGATATCAGTGTTTATCATATTTTGTTAGATATTGGTAACCTTATTCTCACTGGTATTTTATGTTTGGAAGAGCTTGAACGTCAACCGAAGTTGAATATTTTATGCTATTCATCATTTGTAGGTACAAATCTACATGCAGTATGGATTCAACTTTTCGTTTTTTGAGCAAATTTGAGAAACACAAGATGGTTTCAAATCATCTTCCACATCAGTTGGATATTTATACAGTAAGGATCATTAGAGCTCAATAGTCATGTATTCAGATAGCTTAATTGCAATGTTGTGTAATGGCTAGGTCACACCTTTCCTATGGACATATCTTTACATATTTGATTTCTACTTGACAGTCCCCTCCTTATGGTTCTGAATAGAGACCTTGTAACTGGGTAGTACATGTTGAAGATCGAGCTGCCCCATATATTCATTCCACTTCGCCCACCTTCCTCACCCTCCTAACCCCTCCTGAAGTGGGAAAGCTGGTAGTTGCTTGCCGTTGGTCGGCAGTTTACAGTACAGAACCCTAAGGAACTGTATGTACTGGTTTCCTCTGCCCCTCCAACTACCCGTTGTGATAGGACCTGTACAGTGTTGAAAGCGATGTAAAACCCCAAATAAATAAATATTCTAATATTCTGGGACATCACAAAAATTTAGAGAAGGTCAAGGGATTTGGTTTGGGGAAAGCATATTGTGATTTCTTTACATATGAAATCCAATTTATGCAATGAAGTTATTTTAAAGGTCTTGTTAAATGTTTGTTTACATAGCCTTGGGCTTGTGTATTGCTCGCATATCTGAGATATTGCATGCACTTATTTTATTGGTAGAAAGTATCTATGTATTACAATATAGTGTTGGGAAAAAAGTCTCATTGTATTTTGGGTCATTTTTGCCGAGTCATCATTTTCATTTCTTCTAAAATAGAAAGTGAAAAAATGGCAAAATGAAGAAACTCAATATACTATTATCTATCTGAAAATATGTATTAGATGATATAATGAATGACGACCATCAATCTTTTATGGCAAAGTTAACGGATATTTATGTTATAATTTGTAGGAGGTTTTACTGTGTCTTCATGTGTTGTGAGTAATGTGATGGCAGAATTTTCTGAGTTTTTTTTTAATCTTGTTACAATGCATAGGATTACTTTGTCTATCGATGCTTTCAAATTTTCCTCGTGATAACTCAAGAGATCTGAATGGGTTTTCTTTATACTTGGTATGTGTCTATGTCCAGACCTTTTGAGGAACCCTGTTTTATGGTTACTTTAAACTAATTGCAAAAAGGTAATAAGAATATAATAAAGCTGAAAGCATATTAGGAATATGTATTATGGTTTGTGACAGATTTAATCCTGTAATATAAGACTGCTGCATAATTGGGTTGTTGTATGTTTTCACTGCCGTCTTTCTGTTGTTATTTCTGTGTTTTTGGTTGTGAAATTGTTTTAACTACAACAGTAATAATAATAATGATTAAGAAATAATTATCTCTAATTAAGTCACAAAGTTAGTGACATATTTTCTTTTGTAGGATTTGCATTTACATGTCATTTTTATTATTCCATAAAAGAAAATATTTCATAGTAAAACAGCTTCTTAGAATGGATAGGTCAAGTCGTGCTGATATATATCTGTAAAATAAATCTATTTTATGTTTATGATATACAATTATGTGTACAAAAGTGCTACAAAGTACCTTAGTGAAAGTAATAAAATATCAATTTTTTTTTTGTACTGGAACAATCATAAATGGGATATTATCCCACAAAATTATTCACAGCCGATGATTCCCTTATTTTATTTCCACATCTCAAACCTCTTGGGCCAGTAATGTGGGAGATTAAAGGGTCCTTTTGTTACTAGAATCTTGGCTTTTGGGATTATAAAAAGAGATGCAAAATTGCGGTAATACATCCTATCCAATGGACAATTGCCGATCCGGTCCCAGTACTGTACATTTCCCAGATGGCGCCTCGTATTTCCTTCCTGTCTAGACAAGCTGACGTCATAGCATCTTTTTCGTTTGGTGTGTGTACTGTGCAGACATGTTTTCAACAATCTCCAGAAATTTGAAGAACAATTGTGGATTATGACAGATTTTCAACCTTATTTACAAATATTTTAGTGTAGAAGTGTTATCTACATATCAAGCATGGATATACAGTAAGAAATCTGCTGGAAACCCTCCTAGTCTTGTCAACTTTGTGTTGTTTATAGGGCAGTAAGCAACAAGAGATATGCAGGCAGCCATGTTCCTAGTTTCCTCCCGTTTCGATTCAATATTTATGTTGACAGGGGCAGAACTACAATATAAGGAAATATACTAGATACACTGCTTAAAAAGGTAAAATTATCCATGTTATTTTGTAAGAATGCACCTTCTGTAACCTTCCAGCTAAAATCAGAAAAGAAACATCAGTCCTTTCCAGTATTTACAACTATAATTAGAAGGAATTTCAATAGAAGAGCATGAAGTGCGTTCCTTTGAAGTCGTGTCTACTGTGATACCAGTCCCTCCCTTGCATACCCAGCTTTGTTGTCGGTAGTGGGGGTTGTGGATGGCCAGGTCACTGTGTAAATTTCATGGTGAAGTATCATGAAAGAATTTCGACCTACTGATGCCATCTTCTCCAGCCAGCCGGTAGAGTGTTTTCAACAGAAGAACAAGAAGTGCGTTCTTCAGTATTCACGTCTACTGTGATACCACTCCCTCCCTCGTGCACCCGTCTTTGTTGTCAATAGTGGGGATTGTGGATGGCCAGAATACTGTACAGTTGCCTGGTTAAGTATCACAAAAGAACTCAACCTACTGACATCATCTCCAGCAAGCTGGTCACGTGTCTCTGACCAGCAATTGCTTCTAAATATAGCTCACAAGGGCTTTCCCGGCATCTGTCAAATCTACACAATAAAGACATGCACTTAAGAGATAGTTTAAAACTGCACAACGCGTTCTTCAGAATTCACGTTCTACTGTGATACCAGGCTTTCCCTCATGGACCTTGCTGTCAGTAGTGGGGTGTGTGGATGGCCATAATGCTAATAATAATGGATAGGGTATTAACTTATAAAAATTTAAGTTACTTATTAAATTTGCAATTTCAAGGCTTTGTACTGTACATGTGTCAATCACGAATAAATTCTTTATAGAGTACTGCCAAAAGTACAAGCAAGGCTACACCAAGATGTGGCTAAAAAGGGTTTATTTGGGATTGGTTGAAATTCCATGGAACATCTTAACCAAAGAGCTACAAGGGCTAAGTTATATAACTTCATTACACATATTAACCACTAAATGATCCAAGCTATAGTATTAAATTAAAAAAATGAAAGATAGCATTGGAAATGCCCGTACCCCATAGCCCGGGGAAATGGTTATCAACACCGTGAGATATAGAAATGACACAGTACACAAAGATCAGGAGATTTTCAGAGCAAACAGTGTGACATGATGTTGCACACACCCTCAAACCAATGTCCCTTACAAAAGCTACATTTAATTTAAAAAAATTTCAATTTTATTGCACCACAATAGCTTACCATGTGGAACTGAATGCTGAATCCAACCACTTGGTGGACGGATTACAGCTGAGACTGGAAGAAGTAGTCAATTTTTCTTGGATTTTGTAGTAGTAGAATAGAATGAATGTTTAGAAATACCAGTCTGAGTCCCATTTACAGTGCCCAAGTCCCAAAGACTGGGTCTGTAGTGAGCCAAAAACCTGAAATGAATGAATGACCGTGCTAAAAAACTGTCTGGATGTTTTGATTGGAGGAGAGCAGTGCAGCCTATACGCCCTTCTGAAGCGTAAAGCCCCTAGGGCTAAGCCACGATAAAAACAAGCCCTAGGCTTGGGAATCTCATAATTTTTGCCACCCTAAAATGAGAGTAATGACAACCTTAATAAGTCCTTAATACTTAATACAATATACACTGCAAAAGAAAAAAAGACCTTACCCAAACATCCTGATGAGGTACCTTATACCTAGACCCTGGGATTTAGACTCCTGAAGACTTGGTTGTAGCAGATGTGCCACTCCCCTTCTTTTCTTTCTGAGGATAACTGGTCAGAGGAGAAGGGTCTAGGACTTGTGCCACCACTACTGGACCCAGATACATATTGTTGTCGTTGTCTGACCAAATAAGGTCTTTTAGGTAAAAATTAGTAAATGTGTTGTGAGCTTTCCAGTGACAGGCTTGCATGATTTGGTCCACCAATACCCCACCATAAAAGGCCTTAGAGGCAGCGAAGGCCCTAATGTCATGCGCTTTAACTTGGACCAAATCCAAGGCTTGTTGGTCTGCTTGTTTATAACAAAGTAGAATGGTTTGTTTTAACCAAGAAGAGAGTGTAGCGGGTCTGAGGTGTGTCCTTTCTTGAAGGAAATGAAAAGTAGGGATCGAGACCCTCTCAGGTCTTTGGTTCGATCCAAATAATCCCTCAGGGCCCGCAACGGACACAAGGTCCTGTCTTCTTTGAGTTGTCTATCTAAAATGGTAGTTAGAGCAGGAATAGTCACCGGAGACGCACTTTGAGAACCTTCTCTTGCTAGTTGGTTTTTGGCTATGAAACCAGAAGATGGGAGCAAGGCAACCGTTTCCCATTGGCCTAGATTAGATATTTTGTAGGCAGCCCAGGCATGAATTTCGCTGCGGCGCTTGCCGGAGACCAAAGCTAGCAAAAAAAGCAGTTTTGAGAGTAAGATGTTTGAGGTCTTTCATAGGCTCAAATGGTGCTTTGGTGAGCTCATTAAGAACAACAGAAAGGTTCCATTTTGGAAGATTTCTGGAACTTTTGGGACGATCCCTGTGAAAACTGGAGAGCAACCTGCTAAGGTCTGTGCTTTGGGAAATATGGTGACCAGCTGGGCCCAAGGTGTCAACAATGGCCGTCCTGTAACCATCATTGGTCGAGGGGCGCCTGTTTTGATATTGGTACAAGTATATGAAAAAGTCTGAGACTTGTTTCACAGAGGGAGTGGAGAAATCCACAGAATTTTCTCTGCACCATTTCTCAAATAGTGCCCACTTTGACTTATAGATGGTCCTTGTTGATGACCTCTGAGGGGCAGCAAATTCTCTGCCACCTCCACAGAGAAGCCTTGTTCTTGGAGCTCCTACACACCAGGCGTAGAGGTTGATATGTTGTGGATTGCTGTGAAGCACATAATTATGGGACTGTTTGAGAAGAGTTCTTGACACTGGTAGTTGAAGTCGGATCTCTGTTGAGAGCTGCACTAGGTCCCAAAACCAGGGCATTTTTGGCCAGCCTGGGACTATTACAATAATCAGGCAACTGGATTGCCCGATTTTTTTGATCACCCTGTGAAGGAGAGCCGTGGAAGGGTAAGCATAAGCAGTGAGGCCCGACCAGTTTATGTTCAGAGCATCTATGTCCCAAGCATTTTGGTCTGGGACCAGAGATACGTACAGTGGAACTTTGTGATTCAGATGAGTGGCAAATAGATCTACATGAGGAGTGAACCACTTGTGACAGAACTGTCTGAACACCTGCGGATGCAGTGGCCATTCTGTTGACTGGACTTGGTTCAACCTGGACAGAAGGTCGGCCATCACATTCAGACACCCTGGAATGTGTCTGGCTTTTAGTGTTATCTGGTAACGATGGCACCAGGTCAGGATCTTCCACAGGAGAGCACACATCTCCGCTGAGTGGGTTCCACCTTGTTTATTTATGTAGGCTACCACTGTTGTCTGTGGCAACTAACACTGTTTTGGTTTTGACACTGGTCCTTGAACATTTGAAGGGCCAGAGAAACCACCTTCAGCTCTAGAACATTTATGTGTAGCCTTTTTTCCCTGTCTGACCACAGACCTTTTGCAGAGGTTTGCTCTAAGTGAGCGCCCTAGCCTTCGTTTGAGGCGTCTGTAAAGAGTTGGATACTGTGGTCTTTGGGATGAAGGTCTGCGCCTTTCATCACGTTTGTGGGATTTTGCCACCAGTCCAGGTGTGCTGAAATGGTTTCTGTCCAAGGAAGGAGGGTGTCCAACGACTGAGGAAATTTCCAGTGCTCCTTGAGGTGAAACTGAAAGTGCCTCATGTGAAGGCATCCCTCCGGGACCATTTTCTCCGTTGAGGCAAGCAACCCAATTAGCGACATCAAACATCTTGCAGTCAAAACATGTTTTGACTTGAGTCGTAGGATCAAATCCTGAAGTTTGAGCCATCTCTCTCGAGTGGGATTTACAAGGGCTGAATTTAGATAGCATTCGTAGCCCACGAAGGAAAACACCTGAGTTGGCTTTACTTCTGACTTCTCCTGATTTATTATCCACCCTAAGGACTGTGTTAGGTCCACCACTGTCCGAGTGTTTACTTGTGCTTCTTGAGACTGGGCCCTGATCAGCCAGTCGTCCAGGTACTGGTGAAGTCTGATTCCCCTTGACAGGGCCATCAGCTTCACCTCTTTTATCATTGTAAAGACCTGAGGGGCCGTGGCTAGTCTAAAGGGAAGGGAAGTGAACTGAAACACTTGCGACCTGTGGCAAAACCTTAGGTATTTCCTTGACTTAGGGTGGATGGGGATGTGAAGGTAGGCGTCTGCCAAGTCTATCGACGACACCCATTCCCCTGGAATCAAAGAGGCCCTGATGGACTCTGATGTTTCCATTTTGAACCTTTCTACAAGTAGGAAGGTGTTGAGCCTGCTTAGGTCTATTACTAGACTGAATCAGAGGGGCTCTGACTAAATTTGGTTTTGAGATGAATGGAAGAACGTAACCATTGGTGATAATGTTTAACACGTCTGAACATTTGTTTGTGAACCAGTCTCTTCTGAAAGAATGGAGGTGACCTCCTACTGGTGGACTGAGGGAGGCTTGAAAGGAGTCATTATGTTGAGGTTTAGTAGGCTTTCTAGTTGAGGCAGAGGACTCATCTTCCTCTGAAAAAGACTGAGAATAATATTTTGCTTAATAATATTATGTCTGCACTACATCCGACTCGGGAGGCTTTTTTGAAAGAAAGCATTTCGTCTCTGAGAGACTTCATTGCCTCCAGCATAGATGCCTGGAAGCCCCCATTTCTTGCTTAAGTTGGATGTTAAATGTATTACCCAGGGATTTCTCAAGCTTACTTTCTATTTTATTCTGCAATGCAGTACCTGGGGTGGGTGGGACAGTTTGTGGCCTTTTTAATGACAAAGATTCAAAACGCAAGGGTTGGGGACGTGGAGGTGAAGAAAACAAGTTTTCTGCAGCACCCTCAAGGTCAGCATGAGAGCCAGAAAAGGCATCACCATCGTCACCAAACAGGTCAAGATCATCTTTGCTAGTATTAACATCCGACGTCTTCTGCTTCCGAATATACCGACGTCTATGTTTAATTTTGATCTGTTGTTCTTCGGAGGAGCTCTCACAGATATTGCAAGGAGACTGATTAGTGACACAGGGGTCGTCTCCCTTGCCAGATTCCCTACAGGTAGGGCAGTAACTGTGGGTATCGAACGGATAACAGAAGTGATGGCATTTGGATGATCTTGCCTTAACAGTAGCTTGGTGGGAAGACATTTTTACTGCAATAAAAAGATCCGAGTCGAAACGCGGAAAACTCACAAAAACATTAAATATTCAAAGAATACTTATCCTGGACTTCCAAAAATTTTACAGAACGTTCTATACAATAAAATTAAAGAAATGGCTAAATAATAACATCCAACAATATGTATGTACTGAGAAAACAGTAAATTATTGAGAGATATTTCAAAACGTCTTTCCAAAATGGCGGCCAACGAGAGAAGAAGGACGTATTACCAAACAACACTGCTATGGTGCATACTAAACCACGGACTCGGCAAATCCAAACGTCTATTTTTCTTGGTTGTTGGCTGGAGTCCTGCGGCCTCCCAAGTTAGCATTCAGTCCCACATGGTAAGCTATTGTAGCGCAATAAAAAGTTGAATCACATATTTAAAGAAAATAGTCGAAATTCAATAGTTTTCAAGCAATAACTGATTTACACAACAGTGAGAATGTCAAAGGAGCTATTGCTCAGCTATTAGTCATGTGACCTAGGGAACCTATCAGATGCTAGCTATAGCTCTTCCTCATTTTTTGTTGGAACCAAAACCCCATCTTCCAGTGGAAAGTCTGGAAAGCGGGGAGGACCAGGGAGGGCCTGTACTATTGTTACAATAGTTGGGGGATAAGCGTAAGCAACCAGGTTCTCCCATGGAATGTTCAGGGCGTCTACAGCCCAGGCTTGAGGATCCGGGATCGGAGAGACATATAAGGGGAGTTTTGTGTTCAGTCTGGTTGCAAAAAGGTCCACTTGGGGACTCTCCCATATCTTGGAAATTTGTTTGAAAACTTGTGGAGACAGGGACCATTCTGTGCTTTGGATCTGATTCCTCCTTGAGAGGCCGTCCACTATCACATTGAGGGACCCAGGTACATGTCTTGCTCTGAGTGTGACATTGTTGAGGTTGCACCATGTCAGGATTCTCCACATAAGAGCGCAGAGTTCTGCGGATCTTGTACTGCCCTGTTTGTTTATGTACGACACCACGGAGGTGTTGTCTGAGGCAATGAGGACGCGATTGTTCTTTCAAGTGAGTCTGAAGAACTGTAGAGCCAGGAAAACTGCCTTCATTTCTAACAGGTTGATATGTAAGTGTTTTTCTGCGTGAGACCAGACCCCTCGGGTTGACTCGTGATCTAAGTGTGCGCCCCAACCTGCGTTTGAGGCGTCTGTAAAGATCAGTTTTTCGTGTTGCCTTGGGTGGAGAAACTCTCCTTGTAGCACGTTTGTGGGGTCTAACCACCATTCCCCGTGTCGTATCATCTGATGATTCCAGGGGATTGGAGTGTCCAGAGGCATCGGATATTTCCAGTGAGTCTTGAGATGCCATTGAAAAGGTCTCATATGCATTCTGCCCAATTTGACTGTCTTCTCCGTTGATGCAAGTAATCCAATGGTGGACATAAGAGTCCTTGCACTAATAACAGACTTCGACGAGAGGCGACGGAACATATCCTGAAGCTTCGTCCACCTGTCCTGAGTGGGCTTGACAAGCCCCAAATCTAGTAAAAAATGGTATCCCAGGAAATCGAACCAGGGTACCAGTTCTGATTTTTTGTGGTTCACCAGAAAACCCAACTCCTGAATTAGGTTTAGTAACTTTTGGGTCTGTTGGTGACACTCCTCCAAGGGGCACGGATCAGCCAGTTGTCTAGGTATTGATGAATGCGTATTCCCTGTTGTAAGGCTAATGGTCTGACTTCCTCGACTATACTGGTGAAGATCAAGGGAGCTGTGGCTAGACCGAAAGGGAGGCTGGTGAACTGGTAAGAGACGCCTTTGTGGAAGAACCGGAGTGACTGAGGGTGAATGGGTATGTGGAGGTAGGCGTCTGAGGTCGATAGAGGTGACCCATTCGTTCTTTCTGAGGGAAGCTCGTATGGATTCTGGAGTTTCCATCTTGAACTTTGATATGGCCAGGAATTTGTTGAGACAACTTAGGTCTATTACTGGCCTCCAGCGGTTGCCTGGTTTTGGAACCAGGAACAAGCGACTGTAGAAACCCAGACTGTCTGGTTTTTTAACGATGTCGATTGCGCCTTTGAGAAGTAAGTCTTGAATAGCAGTCGACAAGGCACTTTGTTTGTTGAAGTCTGCGAAGCCGCTGGTTATGCAAGGTATCCTGGACAGTTTTGGGGGCTCCCTGAAGGGTAGTTTGTATCCTTCTGCGATAAGGTTTTGGATTGAACGGTGCGCGCCTAAATTATTCCACGCTGGCAGGAACGATTTTAGCCTGCTTCCCACTGTTCGTTCTCTTTTGGACTTGGTCTTGGATAAATACAATATGAGACTGTACACAAGGAGTCTTTACCCCCTCCTGTGGGGTGTGTGAACAAGGGTAGTTTGTATCCTTCTGCGATAAGGTTTTGGATTGAACGGTGCGCGCCTAAATTATTCCACGCTGGCAGGAACGATTTTAGCCTGCTTCCCACTGTTCGTTCTCTTTTGGACTTGGTCTTGGATAAATACAATATGAGACTGTACACAAGGAGTCTTTACCCCCTCCTGTGGGGTGTGTGAACAAGGAGTCTTTTCCCCCTCCTGTGTGGTTTGAATACACAGAGTCCTTACCCCCTCCGGTGGGGTGTGACAACAAGGAGTCCTTTTCCTCTCCCGTAGGGTTGTTGCACTCAGTCTTTATCCCCTCTGGAGGGACATACTGGGGAGGATAATCCGAGAGAACGTCGGAAGTTATTGTGGGCTTTAGTCCAAGAGTCTTTGGGGGTAACAGAGTTTGAGAAGTGTCATTGAGGAGGCTGTTGTTGTTGCTTGCCAGAGTGAAAGTTACCCCCACGGCCGCGTCCCCTGCGGCCACCTCGGCCTCCTCTTCGCCCACCTTGGTGGGGATGAGAAAAGAAAGGTTGCTGAACCATATAC
Organism: Sabellastarte sp. h YS-2021; assembly: GCA_964017235.1. Taxonomy (NCBI): domain Eukaryota; kingdom Metazoa; phylum Annelida; class Polychaeta; order Sabellida; family Sabellidae; genus Sabellastarte; species Sabellastarte sp. h YS-2021. The sequence continues at coordinate 76,626,338 of OZ024931.1, forward strand.
TGGGGTGCCGGCATTGGTTGATAGAACAGGCCTTGCTGTTGTTGACGCTGTCCACCTCTGCCCCTCTTGGGTTTCTTGTAGGGGTGGAAGCGGTCTTTCTTGGAGACTGGTTTTACTCCGAGCCCTATGAGGTGCTGTTCATATTCTTGCATTAGGGTTCGATCGAACAAGTCACCTCCTGAGACGGTTGCTGAGCGTAGGTTGCGCAGTCTGAATGCGTCTAAGTTTGGGTGTGCGTGGCGGAGGTAAGCATCCCTTCTTAGCAAAACAAGGTTTGTGAGAGAAGAGATGAAGTTTGCAACTAGATCCGCGTAGGCTTTTGACATGCTCCTGCTGATGTCAAGCATGAATTGCATCTGGGCGGCTTCTTGCTGTGTGATTTGGTATAGTTGGAGCAAGATTTGATCCCGTGTAGGTGCATCTTGGGTGGTCCTAAGTTGGTCAAACAACTTTTCTTGTTGATCTCTGGAAACTCTGAGATTGTTCAGACATGACTCACTGGCCATGCCGAAGGTAGAAAGAAAATTGGCAATACTAATGTTTTCACGTGTCATGTATTCCAATTTTACAAGTTCTTTCTGTTGTACTGTGGCTGGAGGACCACTCCTATATCCAGGCTTGGTAATATTTGAAAAGGCCTGGGGCACAACCTGTGGGGTCTGCGAATACTTCTCATCCACAACATTGTACCAACTGCCCTTATGGGGGGGGAATTGTAGGGAATTTGCCCATATCCAGGGTGGAGGAAGTACTAGGTTTCACTGCTTCATCCTGGGCTGTTTGGAGGCGAGAGAGGTCAGACACCATGAGGAGTTTGATGGATGGTGGTCTGCCTGCCTTTTCTTGAAGAAGAACGAGGGGATCGCGTCCCAGCGCCGAACCCGGTTTGTAATGTTCCTCTGCAGCCGGGTCTGGGATGGAGAGAAACTCCTTGCTTTTTGCACAAGTTCTCGGAAGGGAAGGTTAGGGGGAGCTGCTTGTTCACCCGTATCTGTGGGTTCTTCCGACATTGGGGAGGTGAAGGAAGAGGCTGATGAATCTGCGCCATATTCCTCCTGTTCTAGAACTTGCAAGGGAGACTGAAGTTTTGCAGTGGTAGAAGGTGAGTTGGTAGGAGCTACCGTAGGTTGTGCAGAGGGTGGAACGGTAGTCGATTGAGGAGGAGCAGAAGGCACTTGTATGTGAGAGGCCACTGCCTGCAGAGACTGAGTGGCGATGGCTGAGGAACCTTTTACATTGGCTAATCCCTTCTTAATAGCCGGTGCTGCTTGAGCTGGAGTCTCGTCCATGGGTTCCTCTGATTTGTTAGCAGCTGGGACCGCAGACAAAGGTGTAATAGAAACAATGTGCGGTTGTGCAGTAGAAGCTTGAGGAGCAGGATTGGTTTGTGTAGGAGCCAAACGGTTAAACATGCTCTCCATGGATTGCTGTAAAAAGGCTTGGAGACCTGTCTGGAGTTGAGTTGAGATATCCCTCATTTGTTCTTCGTTTTTTCTCTGCAGTTTATGCATTAACTCAAAATTTTGTTGTTCCAGGTGACTTTTAAGTAACTGTGTCCTGGGAGTTTGAGGGACATCTACAGGTGTAGCAGTCCTTTGTGCTTGTGGCATTGAGAAGGTGGGGAAATAAGTTCTGTCTCCCCTTCTGCTTGGTGTTTGTCCGGTTGAAATAGTATCCTGCGTTAATACCGGATCCGGCGCCCTGAAAAGGGCTGGAGAAGCAACAGAAGATTGCTGAACCGGTCCGGTGTTTGCCGGGAAACTAGTCGCCGGTAAAGAAGCAGAAGATGGTTGTGTGAGAGGACTGATGCCGGTGACCGGAGCCATATTGCCGGTCTGTTCCGGTTCTAAATCCAGCAGTGTATCGTCTACTTGGCCGAGATCTTCACCGGTAAATACCGGTTCTTCATCTGTTTCCGGTTCAACATTGTCTTCATGAGAGCCGGTACGATGGCGATAGGAAGATCTTTTGGCAAAACTTTCTCTTAAGTGTGTCCATTGTTGATCAGAAAGCGTAGAGCAAGCTGCACACTGGTTAACTTTTGCACCCTGAGCACAGGGGTCTTGCCCTTTACATTTGGATCTACAGCCAAAACAGGCAAGGTGAGAATCAAATTGGGCCATGAAATGGCCACATTTGCCCCGTTTTTGGTAAGGAGGTGTTTTCACCATGATACCAAAAGAATACATGAGCATTAATAATAATAATATCCAAAATATAACTGTCTACCCACAGTTAAGATATGGTAACTAAACTAAAAAAGTAGAGTTACAGGAAAGCCAACTGTACAAGATGGCTTCCAACAAAAAGTGACGAAGAGCTATAGCTAGCATCCGATAGGTTCCCTAGGTCACATGACTAAACAGGTGCTCTGTACCCGTACCGGTATTATACCGGTAATATACCGGAAATATACCGGCAGACATGACATTTATCTTTTATTCTCACGGGTAAAGTTTTCAACTTCTACTCCGGTTGGAAGCTTCCCGTGGTAAAACCACCGGTAAAGCATATTGTTACACTGGTAACCTCAAAGTAGCCATTACTCAGCTATGCAATAAGCTACATGTCTGAAATTTTACTATGTTATAGCTGACCCAAAAGTAGCTGAATAACATATATATACAAAATTCTCTAAATGCAATAGTTTTCAAGTTACAAGTGATTTTACTCATGATGGAATTTACTGAAAAGTCAGAAAGTAGCTATTACTCACTTAGCTATTGGGATAGACACCCAAGTTACTCACCATGTTGTAGCTATGAAAAAAGTAGCTGAATAACATATTTTAACAAAATGCTCTAAATGCAGTACTTTTAAAGTTATAAGTGATTTAGTGCATGATTTCATGAATTTTGGTGCATTAAAAATTATTTAAAAATTTCATAAAAAAACTAGATTGGGCCAACTCGGCGCCAACATATCCCCAGACAGGTCATCACTCACGCCACAGGTTTTGATCGGGAATTTTTTAAAACATGATTACCCATTATTATATGAACTTCAGCACTTCAATCTACTCTGTTTATATCTCCCCAAGGAAGATGGTGTATCCCCAGACGCCGAATACATAACTCAAATTATATTTTCAATCTTCCTGCAATGATAACTCTAAACCTATTTTCAAAGTATTTAAATGATTGATGATTGAATGTCCATTCTAAAATAATAATCCCAAAAGAGCATATCTGTTTCTATATTTGTTGACAAATAAAATATTATTTTTAACTCAACTCATCATATTTTTCAATCTTCCTTCAAAGTATTTAAATGATTGATGATTCAATGTCCATTCTAAAATTCATAATCCCAAAAGCGCATATCTGTTTCTATATTTGTTCACAAATAAAATATTATTTAAAAAAAAATTATTTATATTATTATTTTATTATATTATTTTTAGAATTTGCAAATTGTTTTCAGTTATTCATTTCCTCTATACCTATATATGTGGTCCATATATATGCAACCTAAATATGTGACACAATCTCAGTTCTGACTCCCCTTTGTGTTATATGTAATGAAGCCCACCACCTCCCACCCCCACCCCTCTCCCCTTCTCCACACCTCTCTCACTATTACACAAGATCTGCAACCCCATTGAGTTCTTTGTTTCTCATCTGATATCATTAAATACCTTTGTTTATTTAGTGTCACTCAATATAGCTGGAGGTCCCAGAGGTGGGTGGGGGGAATCCGGGTGGGGGATGTGGGTTGAGCATAAATGGTAAACAAACGATCTATATAAAAGGGGTACTCAAATACAAAAAGAATTGAGAATTTTAAGTATGTGATTATCAACTGAAATGAGTTCATAACTGTAGGAGCTGTGCCAAAATTAACTGAGGCAAGTTGAATAAAACTGGGCTAGTTGAGGGTTAAAAATCCCCTAGTTTTACTACATAAGGATATAATTTCATTAATATTGGGACTTCAAGCTCACTTAAAGTGTCCATTTTGTCTACTTCAATATGTTTCACTAGTTTCATTTTAAAAAGTGAAAAACTCAGCAAGCAGAGGTATAACACACAAAAATAAGTTCTTAAAAGACTAAGATAGCCATAACATTATTAATATTCAAAATTTAAATAGACAGGCATTTCCTTTTAAAAATTCAAAGATTTCAGCTCTATAACCCACATAGTTTGACAGTTACTGGGCTTTAAAGTGGCATAATATCCATAAATTGGGTTTCTGTGGGCATTTTACAATTGTTAAAGAGACCTTAGCAATTAAACTACAGATCTGAAACTTTTTGGGGGGACATACATAACAAACAAAAATCATATATAATACAGTTTAAGACTTGTCACACTAAGCATTTCCAAATAACAGGGCAAAATACGGAAAAAATGTCAAAAAAGGCACTTGGGCGAGTGTCTATGGCCCTCATACACAGGTTAAATGTCTACTAAAAACCTTGATTTTCGGCATATGTAAAAAGGACATAATAATGCATTCCCAGATGGGATTTCAGCTCCATCAATCACATAGTTTAACAGTTACAGGGCTTAAAGGTGGTAAAAAGTCCAAATATTGGGTCATTGTGGGCCTTTTAGAGATCTCGATGTGGCTTTCAAATTAAAGCTTCAGACTTAAAATTTGTTACATACTAAGATTACACATAGAATATGTATCTAATAAAGTTTGAAACTTCTCAGACTTACCATTTCCAAGTTACAGAGCAAAATATGTGAAAAATGTCTTAAAAGGGTCACTCAGGTGGGTGTTAAAGGTCCTCATACACAGGTTAAATGTCTACTTGAAGCCTTGATTTTTGGCACATGTAAAAAGAACATAATAATGTATTCCCAGATGAGATTTCAGCTCTATCAGTCACATAGTTTAACAGTCACAGGCCTTAAAATTGGCAAAAAGTCCAAATACTGGGTCTTTATGGGGCCTTCTAGAGACCTAAATGTGGCCTTCAAATTAAAGCTTCAGACTTAAAATTTGTCACATACTAAGATTACACATAGAATATGCATCTAATACAGTTTGAAACTTCTTAGACTTACCATTTCCAAGTTACAGGGAAAAATATGTGAAAAATGTCTAAAAATGGTCACTTGGGTGGGGATTTATGGTCCTCATACACAGGTTAAATGTCTTCTTAAAGCCTTAATTTTTGGCACATATAAAAATAACATACTAATATCTTCTCAGATAGGATTTGAGCTCTATCAGTCACATAGTTTGACAGTCACAGGGCTTAAAAGTAGCAAAAAGTCCAAATATTGGGTCTTTGGGAGCCTTTTAGAGACCTCAATTTGACCTTCAAAATTAAAGCTTCAGACTTAAAATCTGTTACATACTAAGATTACACACAGAATATATATCTAATACAGTTTGAAACTTCTCAGACTTACCATTTCCAAGTTACAGGGAAAAAGATGTGAAAAATGTCTTATAAGGGTCACTCGGGTGGGTGTTTATGGTCCTGATACACAGGTTAACTGTCTATTAAAGGCCTAAATGTTGGGGCACATATAAGAAAACACATAGATATATTCCCAGATGATATTTAACTTAGATGAGAGACATAGTTTGAAAGCTACAGTGCTTGAAAGTGGCAAAAAGTGCATAAATTGGGTCTCTGTGGGCACTTTTGAGACCTTAAGTCGACCCCTTTGGGTAAACCTACAGCCCTAAAATTTTCTACAGACAAGGATTACATATCAAAGTTATACCTAGCGCAGTTTGAGACTCATCAGAATTATCACTTCCAAATTATAGGGCAAAATATGTGTAAAGTATAGCAAAAAATCCCTAAGTGGGGGTATTTATGGGCCTCAAACACAATTTTCTCCTCAACTTAAAGTCATGATTTTCGGCACATGTACTAAGAACATATTAATGTGTTGTCAGGTAAAATTTCAGCCAGCTGAGCATCATAGTTTGTGACCTACAGGGCTCTAAGTGGCCAAAAGTGCAATTTCTGACCTTAAGGTGGCCATAAGTTCTTTTTTACTGGGAGTTTAAGGTCACCTTAAAATAGGGATCTTCCTTTGGGCACCCTTAACATGTGTACCAAGTTTGAAAAAAAAATATTAATTTCTTTTTGAGTTATCGCGTCCACAAGGAAATTTCTACGGCGGCGGCGGCGGCGCGACGGACCTGAATCCAATATATCCCCGACTTTCGTCTGGGGATATAATAATTAAGAAAGATCCAGGCCTGATTCTCACACAAGGGAATCTACTAGTGGCCTAGTACATGTATGCAAGATAAGAAAAAAATCCCTTCAATAGTGAATGAGAAAATTCTGATCAAGTATTGAAATTTTCTCACTTTGGGTGGAGGTATCTCACTTGTAATGGCTCTGGGGAACAGAAGAACAGACAGATCTGCATGAATTTTACGATTTATCATCCTCGATAGTTAAGGTATCTTTTAAAAAAAACAGCACGTCTCTGGGTCTTGTAGTTTAGGAGGAGTTGTTCACGCGGATGCGGACGCCGCAGAGTGATGCCATAATGTCAGCTGACTGACAAGTCAGCTGACATAAAAATAAAAAATAGCCAGCCTCGGCAGGCAAGAACCCCAACCCACAGGTACAGCTAAATGGCCAACAACATTAAGATTTGGGAAAATCTTAGGAACAACTTTTGTTGTAAGCAGTATAGAGAACCCACAAGATGTTCTGCAAAAGATTCACAGGCCATGATTTCTTAAAAGTATTTTTCACATTTTGAAGCCAAAGAAACAACTAGAAGAATGTTTTTGCTAATAAAAACTAAGCGTCCCAAAAAGGTTCACCGCAATATAATATACAGTAGAAAAAGGTTTTTGAAAATAAAAACATGCAGTGCTGAGAGAAGAAGTGAAAGTTAAGCAGACAGTGTGGAAGTTTATGCATTAACATGAAAGAAAAATTTAAGCTTTATTTTGTTTTCTATGGTTATAAATTGTGAAAAGTTAATTGAATAAATGCTCTGGCTCAGAAAGCATCAATACTTATAATAGGTTGAAAATTACACCATAAAACTACTTAATTAAAGAGTAACAGTGCTTTATAAATGCCATATACCTATTTACATTTTAGAAAAAGGCATGGTAAAATTTGAGCCTTTGGAAAGGCAAGAAGTTTATGACACAATGCTGTGACCACATCTATCGCAATGAGTAAATAAAAGGTTAACCCTTTCGCTACCATGTATGTCGACTAGCAGTCGACATTAATATGTATAACAAGGGACATGTCTGTCGACCCTTGGTCGACGGCAATAATATACATTTCTTCTTTCCCTTCAGTGTACTGTTATACGTTTTCTTTGGTATATCAGTATTAAACCGACTTTTTAAGTATGTTATATGAAAGTTATGCTATATTTTTAAAAAAAATTCACCATTTCACCTATTTTAACAGGTTTCTGTATATACTGCCGTATTTACCGCATATAGATGCATATTGTTTACTCGTGGTTATTTTTATTTGGGGAATTCCCAGAAATTTTCCCATTCGACTTTCATCAATTCCTAATGAAATATGGTATAGTGAGTTATTATTTTACTTCATTGGTGTTTCTGACGTGATACGACGTCATATGGCTACAGTCCCATGGAATAATGTTCCTTCAGTAGCGAAAGGGTTAATGTTCCCACAAGCCTATTTATATCTTATGAATAATGCTCATTTCTAGTTAGATATAATTGAAAATCGGCTATTTTATGACCCCAGTTTGACCCATAAGGGAGGGTCAGGGGGTAAATCTGACCGGCTATCTAGACTCTTCACATAAGGTTTCCCAATACCTCTTAATACATTCTAAAGCTGTAGAAGCAAGACTAAAGTAGATGTAAGGCAAAAACACAAATTCAGTAGTGAAAGGGTTAATGTTCCCACAAGCCTATTTATATCTTATGAATAATGCTCATTTCTAGTTAGATATAATTGAAAATCGGCTATTTTATGACCCCCGTTTGACCCATAAGGGAGGGTCAGGGGGTAAATCTGACCGGCTATCTAGACTCTTCACATAAGGTTTCCCAATACCTCTTAATACATTCTAAAGCTGTAGAAGCAAGACTAAAGTAGATGTAAGGCAAAAACACAAATTCGGCTATTTTATGACTGCAATTCGACCAATAGGGGAGGGAGGGGTGGTGGGGGGTGGGTGGTGATGAGGTAAATCTGACGGGCTATCTAGACTCATCACATAAGGTTTCCCAATACCTCTTAATACATTGTAAATCACTGAAAGCAAGAATAAAATAGATATAAGGCAAAAACACAAAATTGGCTATTTCATGACCCCAGTTTGATCCATAAGGGGGGGTCAGGGGGTAAATGTGACCGGCTATCTAGACTCTTCACATAAGGTTTCCCAATACCTCTTAATACATTCTAAAGTTGTAAAAGCAAGAATAAAAGTGATAAAAGGCAAAAACACAAAATCGGCTATTTTATGACCCCAGTTTGACCCATAAGGGGGGATCCGGGGGTAAATGTGACCAGCTATCTAGACTCATCACATAAGGTTTCCAATACCTCTTAATACATTCTAAAACTCTAAAAGCAAGAATAAAGGAGATAAGAGGTAAAAACACCAAATCGGCTATTTTATGACCCCCAGTTTGACCCATGGGGAGGAAGGGGGGATCAGGGGGTAAATCTGACCAGCTATCTAGACTCTTCACATATGGTTTCCCAATACCATTTAATACATTCTAAAGTTGTAAAAGCAAGAATAAAAGTGATAAAAGGCAAAAACACAAAATAGGCGATTTTATGACCCCCGTTTGACCCATAAGGGGGGGTCCAGGGGTAAATCTGACCAGCTATCTAGACTCTTCACATAAGGTTTCCCAATACCTCTTAATACATTCTAAAGCTGTAGAAGCAAGAATAAAGGAGATACAAGGGAAAAAGACGAAATTGGCTATTTTATGACCCCAGTTTGACCCCTACAGGGGGGTTGGAGGGGAAATTTGACTTGCTTTCTAGACTCTCCACATATGGTTTCCTACTACCTCCCAATACATTTTATGGCTCTAAATGCAATACTTAAGAAGATAATATGGGGGTTCACATGAATTTTAAGCTTTCTGATTGGTACCTGTGAGAAAATTACTCATAAATCGGTCAATTTTCATCGGATTGCTCCCAAAATCTAATCAGCTCGCGTTTTTGATAGTATGAACACATGTATGAAGTTACAAGCCTCTGCGGTCAGTAGATTTTCCTGAACTGCGAGAACGGGCGGGTGTACCAAAAAAAACTATTTCTTGATCATGTGACCTTGATAAAGATGAACGGTCAAATTTAAGCATGTGGAAAAATTTTCCCACACCTAAGGTATATAACTGCCAAATATGGTTAAAAAGCTTGCAATAATAAGGGAGATATTCAAGGGAGACCATAATGTGGCGGCGGCGATGGCAGCGCGGCGAGGAAACTGACGCGAAACCAAGTAAGCGCCCTTTTCAGGGATGCTTAATTATAAGGGAGATATGAGGCCTTTTTGATATGATGACTCTCCTATTTGCCATTAAAGATTGATATAGCAGCCATTTTGTTTCCAAAACAAGGACACAATTACTCTCAGACAAGCTTTCCTACCCAGTTGCATTTTGTGCAAATCTGATGAAGCTAGCTGCAATATTTTAGGTTACAGAAAACATTAAAGATTTTAGAACAAACTTTAAGACTGAAAATTTTAAGTGTTGCCTTGGTAACAGTTGCCGAGGGAAAACTCCCAAAACCTAATCAGCTGTAGATCATTAGGCTGTGGAACACCTACAAAGTTTAAGACCTGAAAATCTTAAAAGTGTTGCGATGGCAAGATATTACTGGATACCCCCCAAAACCTAATCAGCTCTAGATCCACTTGGGGTAAACATATCCTGAAAATTCTGTGAAAATCTGTGCAGGGGTTTAGGCTGTGGAACACCCACAAAGTTTAAGACCCAAAAAATCTTAAAAGAGTTGCCATGGCAACAGTTGTTACCGGATACCCCCCAAAAGCTAATCAGCTCTAGATCCTCTTGGGGTAAACATCTGAAAATTTGGTGAAAATCCGTGCAGGCGTTTGGGCTGTGGAACACCCACAAGCTTTATGCCCGCCACCGCTGCCGTCCGGATGGCGTAGGGGACGACTATAACCCCAGCCTTTATGGGCTGGGGTTAAAAACTAGAAAAAGGTGAACCTACCTTTCCTATGTACAAACCTGTCCATACAGCAAACCATAGTTGAGTAGATTAAGAGTAGTGAAAGATTGGTGCAAGATTTAGTTAATTTTTCTGGAATAATAAGAGGTAAATTTACTTCAATTACTACAATATTAACATCTGATGTGAGATCCGCGGGAAATGTCGGTTGAGCGATAATACCTATTGGAGCCTTGGCCTTGGCCAGAGGGGGATAAAAATCCAATGGTAGTAGCATCGGTTTAATAGCGCCCCTTTTTCAATTAAGATGTTTAAGACCAAAAAGTATTTAAATTGTTGCCATTGCAACTGGTGCTGCCAGATATCCTCCAAAACTTACTCAGCTCTAGATCCTGTTTCGGTTAACATATCCGGAAAATTTGGTGAAAATCCATGCACTGGTTTAGACTGTGGAACACCCACAAATTTTAAGACCCAAAAACTTGCAAATTTAATAAGTAAATTAAATTTTTATAAGTTAATACCCTATCCAATGGATAGGCTTGGGGATCTGGAACCGGTGAGACAAAGAGGGGCAACTTGTTGTTGAACCTGGTGGCAAACAGGTCCACCTGGGGTTGGAGCATATTGCTTTGAAGACCTCTTGGTGGAGGGACCATTCTGTTTGAATGGTCTGGTCTAGCCTGGATAGCTTGCCTGCTACCATGTTCAGCCGGCCTGGTATGTGTCGGCCTTTGAGAGTTACTTGTTTCCTGGTGCACCAGGTCAAGATCCTCCACAGTAGGGCACACAGAGGGCCCGACCTCATGCCCCCTTACTTGTTTATGTTTACTGTTGCTACAAGTACTATTTTGTGAGTACAGAGGTCTTGGAACTCTTTCAAAGCGAGAAAGACTGCTTTTAGTTCCAGATAGTTTATATGCAGTTTGCTTTCTGCCAGTGACCAGGCCCCTCTGGCAGTGTGTTCATTTAAGTGAACGCCCCACCCTTCTTTTGATGCGTCTGTAAAGATTTGCAGAGCATGTTCTATTGGGTGTAATGGTTGGCCTGTGAGGACATTGTCTTCTTCTAGCCACCATTGTAAATGGGGGTGCAGGGACCTGGGAATTGGAATCACCTTTTCTAATGACTGGTATACGCCAGTTGTTTTTGAGATGCCACTGTATGGGTCTCATATGTAATCGACCTAGGTGAACTTGCTTTTCTGTGGCCCACAATAGACCTATCAAGGACATGAACTGCCGGACCGGACAAGCCGGTAGTGACAGTATTTCTAGTACTTTGTCCTGAAGGCTCTGCCACCGGTCTGGTGTCGGTCGGACCCGACCGGACCTGAGGTCGAATTGGTAGCCTACAAAATCGAAGGTCTGCTTTGGCTCCAGTTCTGATTTGTCCAAATTTACCAGCCAACCCAGTTTTTGACATATTTCTACCAGATCTTGAGTATGCTGGAGACAAACCCGGTGGGATGTGGATCTCACCAACCAGTCATCTAGGTACTGGTGCATTCTTATACCCCTGTGCATGGCCATCAGTTTCACCTCCTTTACCACCACAGTGAACTCAAAGGGTGCTGTGGACAGACCGAAAGGTAGAGCTTTGAATTGGTATGTCTGACCCTGGACATGAAATCTCAGGTATTTCCTGGACTGTTCCTGTATTGGAATATGGAAGTAGGCGTCCTTGAAATCTATCGAGGTAACCCACTCCCCTTGTTGGAGGGATGTTATGATGGTTTCCGGTGTCTCCATTTTGAATTTCTCCGCCTTGAGGAAAAGATTCAGTTTGCTCAGATCTAGTATAGGTCTCCATTTGTTGTTGGACTTTGGGACTAAAAATAGTCGATTGAAGAACCCTAGGGATGTTTGATTTTGTACTAGCTCTACTGCATTTTTGTCTATAAGCTGATGCAATGCTTCCAGCAGGTAGCTGTTCCTGTGGGGATTGGCATAACAGCTTATTACTGTGGGAGACCTTGTGAGATTTGGCCGGATCTGAAAGGGGAGGGTGTAACCCTCTTTCAGAATTTGAACAACTTTCGGACCAGCACCCAGATCCAGCCAAATTTGCCAAAAGTTTTGAAGTCTGGCCCCTACAGGCAGATTTTGTGCAGCATGTTTGACATTTGTTACAGGTTTTACACAAGACAAGTGAATGACCGAAGAAACACCTTTGACATATTTTAATTGACCATCTTTCAACTTTACATCTGTCAATCCAGGACTTAGACCTTTCCTTTGTGGAAGCCCAGTTGCAGAAAGAACATGAGAAACAACAGGAAAGTTTACATGTGAAAAAATGTCTAGTGTTTCTGTTGATGTGGTGCTCCCGGCCAGCAGTCGTGTCTGTAACTTGGTTACACAGTAATTGTCATTTATACGACTGTTGGCCCTTGGCTGGTCGTGAAGAATAACTTGGAGCTTTGCCTCTTGGTTTCCTGTACCGACCCTTCCCGATGTTCTTCCAAGCGGGCTTGTCCCCTTTCTTGTCCGGACGCTTATCTGATCTCCTGTCCGGTTTCTTATAAGGATGGAAACGTGCCTTACCACGAGAAGAACCAGACTGCCCTCTAGCCTCATAATGGGAGATCTCCTCCTCAGCCCTCTTAATCACTGCATCAGGGAAGAGGGTGCGGATATGTAGGGGTGCCGTCCTCAGAGCGGCTACAGTGTTCGGCTTAATTCCACTCTTGACGTGTGTGAGGTATGCATCTCGTCTAGCTAAAGTTAAGTTCCCCACTGAAATGAAAACAAATTCACTCAGGTGTTCCATGGTTTTTGCAGCCACCTGTTATACTGGCATTAAACTCCATGAGATGCTGAAGTTCGTCCATGGTACCTGAACTCTTCGAAGAACCCTTGCCTTTGCTCTCCACACGTAGATTTCTGAATTGGTTCTGCATATCCCGCTGAACTTTAAAAAGACAACTGTTGAAGCTAGCAGCTTGGTTACAGATGACTGTAGCCTCCCTGGATGACTTCTCCCATCTTCTGAGAGGCTCTTGAGATATGCATCTAGATGCAGGAGGGGTAGAAGTCAGTCCGGACTGTCTGGCTATTCTACTATAGCAACTATTGAGCTTTGAAGATTCCGTACTCCAGTTTGATACAGCGGCAGGGTCGGCTTTGTGGTCAGATGACAGCCCATACCACTTGGACTGCGACTTTGCTGTTTTCAAATACTGGTCCATCAACAGGCCATCGGCCTCAGAACTGCGGGAGGGATAACCCTCAACCAGAGTCAAGTTCAACTTAGCAACCTTCTTACAAAGCCAATCTTCAGTGGGCATTTGTACGGACACCTTGCCAGGAGTAGCAGTTTTAGGACCAGAGAAAGGGTTGTCATCTGATGCAGTGTTGTTACTATCAATGTCTGGAATGTCCGACCAACCCATATATGATCTGATGCCCCTCATTGTTTCTCTATAAGTCTGTTCTTCCGTTGGCATCTGATCAGGTTCCATAACATTTAAATCCGGATCGTCTGACAGTTCACCTTCCTCAGCATAGAGGTCGACCGGTGGTCGGTCGGAGAAATCACTGTCTGTGCCGGAAGTAACACTGGAGGCACTATCCTTTCTAGGTCGGTGAAGAGAAGGGGCCGGTGTCGCTAGCTACAGTTGAAGCCAGTCAGTCAACATGAGGTTTGCTGTGATGTTTGCCAGTAGACTTCTGCCTGAGGGAAGAAGGGTCGGTACTGGAGAGTTCAGATGCCGGAAGTCGGTTCCGGTCGGTAGAAGGCTGGCTGGTGGACTTTTGCTTCAAAGCAGGAATGTCTGTACCAGTGCGCCTGTGAGGAGACCTGGAGGTCGGTCGGTCAGTGGTAAGCTGGCTGGCCGGTTGATGCAGAGTTGCAGAGGAACCCTTGCCAGTGCGCTTAGATGATGAAGAAGGTTTCTGTCGGTCGGATGTGAGCTGGCTGGCTGGTTGATGCTGTGAAGCTGAGAAACCCTTGCCAGTTGGCTCTGTTGAAGTAGTCTGTGAATCAGACTCCAGCTGGCTGGCTGAATGATGCATTTCTGCAGAGAAGTCCTCGCCAGTGCGCCCAGTGGGTCGGAAAAAGGGCTCAGAATCCCTGGGAATGTTAGCAGGTGCTGAATGAGGAGGAGTCACTTTAAGTTCTGAAGAAAATATAGGCTGCAAGGACTTTGATAACAACAAGGCTTCCAGCCTGTTGAAACGCTCAGACCATTTGCTATCAAGCTCAGCTATTTTAGCAGATTTCTTAGTCTTAGATGGTGGTTTGTCCTTCTTTTGTTTCTTTTCTGGAGGCACAGAAGATGACGGTGATTTAACAGTATCTTGCTGGCCAACAACCCCAATGACGGATACGTTAGCAGGGTCCACAAGTTCAGACGCTTTAGTGGTGGTGGCAGTTTCAGATTTCCTTGCCTCACGTTTCTCCTTCTTCAATTTGTAAGAAGGGGTAGATATCTGAGCGATCTGGTCTGGGGTTAAAGCTGAACAGAACTTAAGTACAGAACAGTAGTAGTGTCTTTGTTTTCCACACAAGGGTCCTTGCCTTTGTTCGTTTCGCGACAGCGCGCGCAATAAGAGTGCTGATCAAAATTAGCCATAACATGGCCACAACCCCCTCTTCGTTGTCCCAGGGATGACATTCTGAGCTATAAGTTCTAAATTTCACTTTGGTATAACCAAAAAATATAAAGTTCCAACATATAACGGAATAATCTGCAAATTTTCAAACACTGAAAATATTCCGCTTGCACAGATCACGCGCCAAACGAAAAAGATGCCATGACATCACGCTGTCTAGACAGGAAGGAAGTACGACACGCCACCTGGCGAGTGCCCAGCCGGTGGAAACACAAGACGTCTTTTTCTGACGTTTGGCGGGCCGGTCTGCGCCGACCAGAACAGCAATTGTCCATTGGATAGGATGTATTAACGCAATAAAATTTAAAAGTGTTGCCATGGCAACAGTTGTTACTGGATACCCCCCAAAACCTAATCAGCTCTAGATCATCCTCTTGGGGTAAACATACTCTGAAAATTTGGTGATAATCGGTGTGTGAGTTTAGGTTGTGGAACACCCACAAGCTTATGCCCGCCAACGGCGCAAGGGATGACTATAACCACACCCTTTATGGGCTGGGGTTAAAAACAACATGACTTGACATGTATTACTTTTGGGTGACAATATGTACATTTTAATAGTGAATATTTCATTATTATGTTCACAATATCTTGAGTAGTCAAAGTACAAATATTCAGAATAAAAATACTTCCTCCATATCTTCTTCAATGCATGATATTCTGCTCATTCATATCTTGCACTCAAGTTAGTCGCAGTTCCAATGCTTTAATAAAGTGAATGAAGAGGTGATATATATTGTAAAGAAATTTATTTTCTTTGATATTTAGTGGGCTAGAAATATATTATGTAACTGGATCAACAGAATCAAGACTTTAACATTCTGTAATCTATACCATCACAGAAACTGTTCAAGATGTGTCTGTATGAAAAATAATCAACATAAAAATTACACAAAATGTTTACATCAACATTTTAGCTTTCATCATAAACAAAAAACAACAATAATTAGCAATTTCGTGACAAATGAAATGTATAAATTAAACGCAAGTGCTTTTCAGCAAAATGTTAATATCTGGTTATGCCTAAAACAGTGAAACGATTCCAATGCTCTGCATGGTTCCAAATATGAAATGATAAACATTTCCTGTGCACAAGTAGGTTTCCAATTTTTTTGAAGAATAGTTCAAAAATAATTCCTGGGAACTTGTACTTATTTGTACAATCACATTTACAATGAGGTTCCCCAAACCTGTTAATGAATATGAAAAAATTTCTTCATTTCAAAAAGCATTCGTATTTACCAATGATAAACATCTGTGACCAGGAATTAAAGACTTGCAGTAAAATCCCTCAAGTTGTATTTTTTTAACATGACAAAGGGTTAATTTAAGATTAGGTGAATTTATCAACACTGTACAATGTATAACCTCATGTCCACACAAACCTGGTAAATGCTTTACTTGGAATTCTGAAATTTTCAACGTACTAAAAAATCCCCAAGGACACACTGATTTAACATCTAGTGTATTCTATACATGTATTACTTTTGGGTGACAACATGTACATTTTTATTGTGAATATTTCATTATTATAATCACAAAATTTGGAGTAGTCAATGTACCTCCTCTTTCCTTCAGTTCGCGATGTTCTACTAACCTCTATTGACATGTGAACATGTCGGAGAGTATATATTACTGGATTCCCCAAAAGAGATACCAATGTTTATTAAATACAACAGTAGACACTGTATAAGTCAAACCAGTGGTGGAAGAGAAATATAAGTGGATACAGTTTTGATGTCCCTAACATTAGAAAAGATTACAGATATTTGTATGAAAATATGGAACCCGGCCGTAGCTAGAACCAAATCCTCTTGATATTGCAGGTTTCCTGGTTATAATGTGGACTGTTATTTGGCCAATTTATCTAATAAGTATACACCTTTTTCTTGTTGTTTTAAGCAAGGCTGTGACTGGATGGTTGGTATTCGCCATAAGGATCAATTTGGACAAAACATGGCATTACAGCAACATGTCAAAATTCTTTCGGGGATTTTTATAAAATATTCCTCACTTTACAACAATATAATAAGTTTTGGATACCTTTCACAACTATTTTAATGCAAATACATCATTTCCAGAAACCACCATTATGTTTATGGAGAGCAAAACATGTACACACTAAACCACAAGAATACCGAATTGTGAGATGAACTTGGGTAGCTTGGCTATCAGGTGGATTAACCGCTCGTTGCAGCCTTGTCTTTACCTTGATGGCAATATCAAAGGAAAAATTTTCAATTTCCTACAGTAAAATGCCTTCGAATATTGAGCTTGATTTATGTATTATAACTCATCTGGAATATTTCCTAGTTCTAAAACATTTTTCCGAGATTTTAATGTATCTAATACATAAAATGTTGCAACTTCATTTTAGTTTTAAAAAATGGACAAATATAACAGCATATTTGAACTCAAAGTGAAAAACGTGAAATTCGCAAAAAATTATAATTAAGGAAAGCCCCTACTCTTTCTCTTGTCATGTCAATTTTTGTGACAATTTGAGGGTATTTCTCAGTCTGTTTTAGAATGTCAATCAATTTGTTTTCTTATTGCTTAACTGAGGGGCCAGCCAAGTGAGAGTTTCAAATGTTTTTCAGACTGTTACATTTCATACTCTATAATTATTACTATTAATTTAAAAAAAGAAAAGAAAAAAAGATGGAATATTAAAGGGCATATAGCCCGCATCCAGATGGACCTATATGATCAGATTACTCATTTTTTCTTCATGACTTATAGGTTTGCTTTTTATACTGGTCTTCCCTCCCAAGATTATGTTGAGAAGTTCCTCAAGTTAATAACCACTATTGCTGACTGTTGGATGAGAGACAGGGTACATCACAACATGTGACATTCAGCTACCTCTGCATAAAATGATGAACAATGAAACACAATAACTCAAACAAGTAAGCAACAGGGCTCTAGCTAAAATTACCTAAGCTCAGAAAATATAAGCATGACCTTTCACCTTCAAACTAAAAAATAAACTACGAAATTTCGAATAACATATTTTTTCACCATCTAACATTTAGTGATATGCAGATAAAATGACTTGCTAATTTTACACAGAACTTATCATCTAAGTGAAAGACCAAACATGAAAATAGCATCAGAGATGCCCGTACCCCACAGCCTAGGGAAATATTTTCAACACCATGAGATACAGAAGCACTGTACCAGTACAAAGTTCAGGATACTTTCAGAGCACTGTTAGTTATATAAAGTTCCAAAAAATGTTTAAATGCAGAAAATAATGTTTAAAAGAAAGATAATGCATGTAAAGATGAAGTATTAAAACAAGTCAATTCAATAACAAGATGACAGCATTAATCAGTAAACTAAAATTCAACATTCTTTATCTACATCTGCATGGCCGAATTATGGTTTAGATGTTTTGAATATTACCATGCATACAGAAGTGGTAATACATTTAATGAACGCTTATGTGTGGTGTTGGGAGCAAAATCTGTGGCTCACTTGATGAAATTCTATCTCTTACAATGGGAAGTTATGAAAGTAAAATTCTTAATAAATTCTAATATGAATTAACAGTGCTTAATCTGCATCAAAAGGCAGACCCAAAGGTGCAACAAGATTTTAAAGGTCAAGGTCACTACGACAAGGTCAAAGGTCAAATTAAGGTCACACCATGATAATACACACCTATGGCCCCTGACCAATGTCCCTACCAAGTATCAACTTCCTACACCTCACGGTTTCCGAGATATAGCCCTGACAAGATTTTATAGGTCAAGGTCACTACGGCAAAGTGAAAGGTCAAATCAAGGTTAGATCATGACATTGCACAACTACACCCCCTAACCAATGTCTCTACTAAGTATCAACTTCCTACACCTTACGGTTTCTGAGATATAGCCTGGACAAGATTTTACAGGTCAAGGTCACTACAGCAAGGTCAAATCCTGATCAGACCACAACGTTGCACACCTACACCCCCTAACCAATGTCCCTGCCAAATATCAACTTCCTACACCTTACAGTTTCCGAGATATAGCCCGGACAAGATTTTATAGGTCAAGGTCACTACGGCAAGGTCAAAGGTCAAATCAAGGTCACACCATGACGTTGCACACCTACACCCCCTAACCAATGTCCCTACCAAGTATCAACTTCCTACACCTTACAGTTTCCGAGATATAGCCCGGACAAGATTTTATAGGTCAAGGTCACTACGGCAAGGTCAAAGGTCAAATCAAGGTGACACCATGACGTTGCACACCTACACCCCCTAACCAATGTCCCTACCAAGTATCAACTTCCTACACCTTACAGTTTCCGAGATATAGCCCGGACAAGATTTTATAGGTCAAGGTCACTACGGCAAGGTCAAAGGTCAAATCAAGGTCACACCATGACGTTGCACACCTACACCCCCTAACCAATATCCCTACCAAGTATCAACTTCCTACACCTTACAGTTTCCGAGATATAGCCCGGACAAGATTTTATAGGTCAAGGTCACTACGGAAAGGTCAAAGGTCAAATCAAGGTCACACCATGACGTTGCACACCTACACCCCCTAACCAATGTCCCCACCAAATATGAACTTCCTACACCTTACGGTTTCCGAGATATAGCCCGGACAATAGTTTCAAACTCAAGGTCACTACGGAAAGGTCAAAGGTCAAATCAAGGTCAGACCATGACGTTGCACAACTACACCCCCTAACCAATGTCCCCACCAAATATGAACTTCCTACACCTTACGGTTTCCGAGATATAGCCCGGACAAGATTTTATAGGTCAAGGTCACTACGGAAAGGTCAAAGGTCAAATCAAGGTCACACCATGACGTTGCACACCTACACCCCCTAACCAATGTCCCTACCAAGTATCAACTACCTACACCTTACGGTTTCTGAGATACAGCCCGGACAAACTTTTTCCCGCCGCCCGCCTGGACGCCCGATCGCCCATCCGGACACTTTGGGTGAAAACAATACCCCGACAGCCCTTAAGGGCTGTGGGGTAAAAACTATGACATTATAACTGGGGAATAAAACCGTACAAAATACACTGGAAAAGTCACATAACCCACCATTTCAATGCCAACATGAAACTTCATAAAACACCAATCCTTTACTGCAAATGTAGAAGAGTCATGGAATTATAATATTAACTGAAAAGTGAATCAAGAAGAATGATACAGACAAATGCAATCTACTGGACATAATAAGACAATCTATAAACTCTTAAATTTACTAAACATTTTTAAAAAGGCATGCCCCTTCAAAAGTTAATTACAATGTGAACCTCAACTTCACCACCTTGTTAATTATGGTCTACCATCATATGAGTGATTACAACTTTTACCAAGACTCTTCTCTTCCAGAAAGAAACAGATACAATCATCGGTTGTTTCCACCAATTAAGTGTGATAACAATAATAGTAAACACTGTTGAAGAAAATAAGGTAAACTTGTTTCCCAAAATGTGTATGTACTAAGGTTTAACCAGACCAGAATAAATATGCTATGTATTGAATCCTAAAGTAATCTGCCTATTTTAAATAGTTCTGTTATAAATTGGCTTAAAATAGACCATCAGTTAAAGAAATCAGGATTCCAAGTTACACCTGCCACAAACAGCTAGAGCATGATCAACAGCACTCTTTGGTTAAATAATTAAGAACTTGAACAAAGATATGCCTGGTCAAATGATTATGAAAAATCCTTTAAAGTAACTAGGGATTTACTTTCAGTAACCACTTTATGAACTATGATCACCAGTGCTTCAATAATCCAGCTTCCATCTGTAGAATCAGATTACTGGATTTCTACCTTATGATAAATCTTATGAAAACTGTGAACTGCAATTGTTTGACAGTGAAAACACTAGTGCTGGGATGAGTTGACTGAAACTCGAGTTGTGGGCGATAATTAGGGGTAGCATCGATCTGGGTAAGTGAAACTCCAGGTTTTGAAAATGTCACCATCTAAGGCTGACACTTCACCAACACAACGGAAATATCCAACATTTTCAAAAATATATTACATTTTTACTTTATTCTGGCTTAAATCAATGAAGATTTAACTTAAATTATATCGCGAAAGCCATTTCCAGGTCAAAGTTTTGGCTAATGTACGGTTATGTGAAATATTTTCTACATTAATGGCTAACAAACAAAATACTTTATCCCGAAAATTACTCGAGTTTAACTGAAGTTCAACTCGCTTCTAACAGGTGATGCTCGATCTGCCATTTTAGCTGGTGATCCCACCACTCGAAAACACTACATAGCATCACGTTAAGGCCTTACCCTGGAGTCATCTCTGAATTGAAAGATCTATAGCTTCAAGAATGTTCGGTAACAGGAGTAATATCTTTTTTAAAATTATTATTTTTGATCCAACTAACTCTCCAAGGAGTATGACTTCAATTTGTTTTAGAATATGAATTGTCTATTATATTTCCTGAAGTTTTCCATGATTAAATTAGGAAAGATATAAAACCTAAACTTGAGAAAATAAGATGATATAATATTCTTTTTTGAATCTTTTACTTCTTCCACTGATGGTTCCACAAGCTTTCAATGATAAACATAACCTCTAGGTAAAGATCCCACTCCTATAAGCTAACTGTTCAATTTTCTCAATATACAAGTAGAAAGATGTATAAAAGAGATTCACTGCAGCGTCACATGATGGTGTTCAAGTTTTTCAATAAACCTGATTATATTTGGAAGTATTCTACAACAATATAACAACTTCACCCAAAATAGAAAAATTAATAATAACAAGGAAATATCTTTTGTTGTTGCAACATTTGACTACTAAAAAACCTAAGACAGGAAACCTCGACTACTAGTAAACTGAAATGTCTGATGACAGACAAGTACAGCTTTAAGCTTAACCATAACTTTTTAAATACAAATAGTTTGCACTTCAAACCACATGAACCTTCAACAAAATTAGATGAATGTACATGTTAAGAGAGGGTGGAAGTGTTAAGAATGTAATAAACTGAATCAGAGAATGGATAAAGACAGAGAGCACACAATACAGCACGATTAGATAACATCCTTTTTACTGGTGACTGGAATGTTCAGTCTCCGTATACCCAGTTCCCATGGACAAAGTAACTCGAGAGAAATGTAAACACAAAAACCCTGTCCCAAGAAAGAACTCCAGTGTACTTTTTTTTTTCAATTAGAATCGAGGTTAACATTTGCGACATTTAACATGTGTCTTAAAATTGACATGAAAGCTTTTATTCCCTCCCCTGCCTGATACAAAAACAGCAACAAATATTTTTCACAGAGCTTCAGTCAAGAGTATAGAAATATAAATTTTATAGGTATTTACTATACAGGTCTCGGTATCAGTGTAATGCAATGAAAATATATACAGGTTCTTCATAAAAATAATTCTATTTACAAACAACTGCAGATATACATGTGGTGGGATATATATATTTATATATAAATCTCTTATATTGCTTACTGTACAGTACTGAATACACTTAATTTGCGAAAACAATATACCTAAAAGCATAAATACAATGACGCCTGTACAAAGACCCATGTACACACACACAAAGGGTGACAACATATTTTTTCTTCATGTTTTTATAGAATAACTTTGAATATAAAATTTATACCACAAATTACAAGGGGACCCTGTTAAATCTAAGTGAGCAGTCATGAAAAGGTTTTTGGAAAATATAAAATTTTTTAATTGGCTGTGTATATTTTTACAAAAATTAATTGACATCCAATTTTTCTGATAAATATCCACTTTTATGAATCTGATTTAAATATAAATTCCAAATATTTCAAGACATATTTTTCCTAATTTTTGTGCAGGATCCATTAAGAAACATAAATTTGAGTTCTAATTGTCAGAGTATGTACACGATTTTGTATGTGATATAGAAAGTCTTCTCAAATGCTGTACTGATTACTGTATTGATTTTACAATTGCACCTCATTGTTATAAAAAAACACAAGATGTTTGTCTTTTATCATGATGATTTAGCATCAACACAAAGGAATGCTCCACTGCGAGAGAGAAAAAAAAAAGTAGAAGTATAAAAATATCACTCTCAAACAACTACAAATATTAACATCTTCTGTTAACTGATACAACTGATGACTCACTACACCATTCAAACAATTATACTCCTGTATATCCTTAAATTTGAGTTCAAGAAAGACTTGATGACAAAAAACTGCAGTATCTCAACACCTTACTACAGATAAAAATGAAATGCATATCGACAATGAGAAGAAACACTTGACATTTATTGTTAAAGCCTTTGGCATATTATTATGCAAGTTTGGGTTTGTAACACGTTATGTGCAAGGTATATTGAGGTCAGACATTCTTCTTATTGTAGCTATGAAAGAATAGTACTTCAGTACATGCCGTGTAATGTGTAATGTGTCTCCACTATCCAATTCTAGCTTAATCTTAATACTTTTGGAGATATTAATGCAGATAATGAGAGGATGAATGGGGATATTTCAAAAAGTAAAGGTACCAGAGTACTGGGGTGTAAAAATGCCCACCCATCTCAGCCAATTGATACATCGGTTAACAATATTGATGATAATTATTGCTATTGGACAGGGTTGGTGATATCGAGGTCTAAATACGTGTATCAGTATCACCATTTTCAGTAAAACTATAAGGTTAGACTTGCAAATTTATGAAATACAGCCTTAATCTGATGAAAGAATACACTTTTATCTTGCGCTTTTGTAGTTTTCAATGTGCTTTTGATGAAAACTTTTGTGTTTTGTTTTGGTTATGTTTATTTTCTGTTAGCAGTTGGGGATATGCTATAGGGATGGGTTGGTACCAAAAATGTGTACACCGGGAGGTGCCAATGCAAAACCCTACAGATTCCGGGACGCCGCGTTTTAGTACACCCCAATCAAAAAAGGACGTTTCCTCTTAATGTCATAGCAATAAAAGTCCCTAAATGGACAAAATATGAGAGAAACCTGTATAATTTCTTTAGATTTCTTGTTTGTTCCCAATTTTTAAGTTTTCCTTCCATTATATGCATTGTCAAGCGAGATTTAGGTAAAGTGTCAAAACATGGCAGTTCTGCTCTACATGTCGCTATAAAAGTCTGGAAATGGATGAAAATATGGGGATAAAAGCTTATAATTTCTCCAGATTTTGGGTATGTTTCTAATCTTTTAACTCTTCTTTCCATTTTATATGTAGGCAAGCGAAGTGGCGGTTTTAAAAATCTCGTCACGGTATTTCAGTAAAATCCTCACGATACCGGACCTACCGACCCATCCCTAATATGCTATAGGAAAAATGTTTTTGGTATCCCGGATTCAGACTATTTCGTAGACAACCTCAACCCCCCGATATCAGCCCATACTGAAATATTTTTATATTCAATATATATATATATGCACACAGCCAAACAATATACCCACTAATCTCAGTCCTACTTATAATGGATATTACAACAATGTACTTTTGGTGTAAAGCAAATTTATGCACAATTTTGATGAGATTAAATAATCAGTCCAGATAATATGGATTTACTTCAACTGTATACAAGTCCTGTAAGAAGTTTTGTGTTCAAAGGATTTACCATAATTACATCAATGTATGACAGAGTTTTCTGTCACTTGAAATTTATCAATTTTACAAGAAAACCTTACAACTTTCTTCCAGCAACCAAGTATTCAGAACTTAAGAAAATGTGATAAAATACTAAAATTTAAAAGCTCCTAAGCTTATTTTATAGCCCCAAATTTTTTTTTCTGTATTTTTAATGGATTAAACACAACAAGCAGGCTCCAATGAGCACTGATTCAACATCATGATCGCAAAAGAGTCTTATGAACTACAAATAGGACGCCCTGTTGATAGTAGCTTCGACATATGAATAGAAACAGGATAGCATAGAAGAACACACATTATCATGTATAATGTCCACCCATGAACCTTTTGCAAAAATTGTACAGTAGTCTTACAAGACCCTGTTTCATTTGTAAAATATATCAATGATGCTTAAATATTTATTAGTATACATGTAAATTATTTCAGCTTCATGCCTTTTTGCATTGGTTGGGTCAAAAATTTCGACGAAATCGCTCTATCTTGCACGGTTAAGGAGATAGAAGCAAATTTCTGTTTTTCCATTTTTAGCAAAAATTCGAAAATTCAAAATGGCCGCCATTTTTGGGAAGAGGAAAAATTTTTGAAAACTGCCAAGAGTACATTGCTTAGATACCCTGTTGGTCGAAAATTTCGCCGAAATCGCTCTATCTCGCACGGTTAAGGAGATAGAAGCAAATTTGTTTTTTTTCCCCATTTTTGACAAAAATTCGAAAAATCAAAATGCCCGCCATATGTGGGAAGAGGAAAATTTTTTGAAAATTGCCAAGAGTACATTTCTCAGATACCCTGTGGGTCGAAAATTTCGATGAAATCGCTCTATCTCGCACGGTTAAGAAGATAGTAGCAAATTTGTGTTTTGCCATTTTTGGCCAAAATGTGAAAATTCAAAATGGCCGCCATTTTTGGGGAGGGAAAATTTTTTGAAAATTACCAAGAGTACATTTCTCAGATACCCTGTGGGTCTAAAATTTCGATGAAATCGCTCTATCTCGCACGGTTAAGGAGATAGTAGCAAATTTGTGTTTTGCCATTTTTGGCCAAAATGTGAAAATTCAAAATGGCCGCCATTTTTGGGGAGGGAAAATTTTTTGAAAATTCCCAAGAGTGCATTTCTCAGATACCCTGTGGGTCTAAAATTTCGACGAAATCGCTCTATCTCGCATGGTTAAGGAGATAGAAGCAAATTTGTTTTTTTCCCATTTTTGACAAAAATACGAAAATTCAAAATGGCCGCCATATGTGGGAAGAGGAAAATTTTTTGAAAATTGCCAAGAGTACATTTCTCAGATACCCTGTGGGTCGAAAATTTCGACGAAATCGCTCTATCTCGCACGGTTAAGGAGATAGTAGCAAATTTGTGTTTTCCATTTTTTGGCAAAAATTTGAAAATACAAAATGGCCGGCATTTTTGGGGAGGGGAAATTTTTTTTTTAAATTGGCAAGAGTACATTTCTCAGATACCCTGTGGGTCGAAAATTTCGACGAAATCGCTCTATCTCGCACGGTTAAGGAGATAGAAGCAAATTTGTGTTTTCCATTTTTGGCAAAGTAGCTAAGTAGCTATTACCCAGTCAGTTATATAGCTATTATCACTAAAACCAATCCCAAGCAAGCTATCGACCTAAGTAATGCTCATACTAAATTTGGTAAAGATATGTCAAATATTTTTCCTTAAAATGCCCGGAAACAAAAGAAGTACACAAAAGTAGCTAAGTAGCTATCACTCAGTTAGCTACAGACCTATCTTCACCAAAAGCAATCCCATGCAAGCTATTAACCCAATAAACACCCATACCAAATTTGGTAAAGATAGGATAAATACTTTTCCTTCAAATGAGCGGAAACCAAGCGTCCGGACGGCGGAAAAAGCAAAAATAATATGTCCACCCCAGTAGGGGAAAATGGTGTGCTAGGATCAAAAAGAATCTCAATGTTTTTTTAGTCACGAGAATAGAAACATAAATCTTGGAAAAAAGCCTGTTATAAAGAAAGCCTGAAACAACAGACACACAATATTTTGTGTCGGTGGGCAGATGTAAGTAATGCAGCCTTTGGTTACAGGCAGGATAACTTATGTAGGAAATGGGAAATTTGCCGAAGTAGGTGAAATTTCACTATGAGGAAATCTCAATTCTATTTCCTTGACTAGCAGAAAATGCTTTACAAATTTTATGACTTCTCTGACAACCTTCAGCTTCTGATCTACTACACAAAATTGGTATATATTATGAGATTTCTTTTTACAGGTTGCCCTGTGATGGATAACACATAGTGTCGGAAATTTCACATTTCTTACTTTACAGCACATATATGCACATCTATCAATTTAGCAAAACTTTTTCCAAGTATTTAAGAGACTGCTAATTATTTTTACAGACATTTCACATTTTTATGTTAAATATACTTATCGACTTCACCAAGTCATTTAAAAGGTAGGGTTGAATTCTCAAGTTTGCTTAGCTTGATTTTTCAATAAAGATTGACATTTTTAAATCATCTGGTAAAACAAAGTATTTTCAACTTGTTAAAAAAAAACCACAAAAATAAGTGTATGTATACCTATTTTACAATGCCGTTTGTGTTGAATATTCTGCAGTTTTGTTAACAAGAGTTTTTAAAGCTACTTTTTAAGACTTACATAAAATAACACCACTTGTACTACTTCACATACACCTCTATAATAGATCTACTTTTTCGACCATAACCATATCTGGAAGTACACCACACATAAAACAGCACTATGGAGGAGGTATTCATCACTCAAAGTGTAGGCTCAACCCAGACCCAAAGTCTATAACAATAGCTTGGTACCCCATCACATGGAAAAGGTATAAGTTATTTTACAATAGCTGTTGAACAAAGTATGAATTGAAATTATATTAATTTCTGGCTAAATTCAAGGTTTGACAATATTCACTGGTTGAGCTGCAGACATTACAGTCTGGGTTCAGAGGACAATAAGGTAAAGAATACCATTCCTCTATGGTCATTCAATGACCATTCCATTCTGACTCTAAACCTCTATCAGGTTATACATAAGTTGCCTCACTCTTTATTAGTCTGATCAGTCACTGACCACACTCTCAAGTCATACATGAGTGACCTGCACGCCACGGTCTTCCCACTCGCCCTCACTGTCAGTTTCAGACAAGTCACTCTCCACCTCCATGGGTTCAGTGTCACTGGTACTCATTAACCCACCCACCATTCCAGTGGTCAACTGATCCCCCCCGACCACTGTAGTGCCCGTGGCAGGGCAGGAGGAGGTAGGACTCAGGGTGTCCGTAGTTTTAAAGTAGGTGGCATGGCGGTAGCTCTCACGCTTGCTGCCTTCATGCTGGGCTTTGGATTCCGCAGTTGGCTGAATTACATCTGTTTGGTCTTCTTTTGATGAGAATTCAGTGAAGTAGAGCTTAACCTGAAAGAGTGTACAGAATGGCTAGTTAACATCACTGTTGTATGTAATGAAGGAAAGAGACATACACATATCGGAGTGTCAAACAAGCAAAAACAACCATCATGGCATTTATCTCGGAAAACTCCAGATCTGTAGTTATTGGTGTCACTGTGGCTCGGATATACAGTGACTTCAAAACAGGTCAACTATGTAAAGAGAGTGAGATCAAACTAGCAAACTCGTAAATTTATTAAAATGTTCTTTTTCATCAACAAAACAGGTGAAATTTGCAAATTTTAATTAGCAAATTAAATTTTTATTAGTTAATACCTTACCTATCAGACGATAGCTATAGCCCGGCGCCAGCCGGTCCCGCCAAACGAAAGAAAAGACGTCCTGGGTTTCACCCCCGGCAGGACCGGTACACTACACTCCACTCGCCAGGTGGCCTAGTTCCTGCTTCACTCGCCAGAGGGACGTGACGTCATAGCATCTTTTTCGTCCCTAAGGTTGAATTGTAAGGCTGAAAGCGGGGAAGGCTGGGTGGGAATTTCCCGTCTGGTAGGTAAGGTATTAACTAATAAAAATTTAATTTACTAATTAAAATTTGCAATTTCATTGCGTTAATACATCTTACCTACCAGACGATAGCTAGAATAACTACCCAGTGGAAGGAGGGCAGCCTTCTGAGGATTGGAGAGAACTCTTATATTATGCCTAGGTGTGAGGTTCTAGCCCTTTGAGGAGACATGTTAGTCTCGAGGGTAACTAGACCCACCGCCCCCCCCCCCCCCCCCCCCCCTTTTGACTGCTCTGAGGGGAGGAAGAGAGTAAGAGTTCAAGTCAATGATTCCCACGGTTAACCTGGAAGAGTGGGGAAAGTCCTATACCCAGAGGATTATTCTGAAGTAAACGACTTTGAGAAGCCAAGGCCTAGGCTAAAGGTGAGCCTACACCTAAAACTAACTAGTATGTACACTATATATAATTATATACAAAGAAGCTTAGGGGACTAGTGGTGGATCTGCTGGGCAGCCACCACAGGACCCAAGTGAAAAAGCTCCTTATCGGCCCAGGCAACATCCTTAAGGTAAAATTGTGTAAAGGTGTTGTGGGACTTCCAGTGGCATGCTGCTAGAATCTGGTCCAGAGATATGCCACCTTGAAAGGCTTTGGAGGCCGCAAATGCCCTAACATCATGGGCCTTAACCTGATGTAAGGTCAAGGTATCTTGGTCAGAAAGATCATAACACAACACTACTGTTTGTTTGATCCAGGATGAGATAGTGGCAGGAGAGATGTCCTTGTTAAAACCATGTTTGAAAGAAACAAAAACTAACTCCTTTCCCGTCCTTAGGTCCTGGGTTTTGTCCAGGTAGTAGCGAAGAGCCCGAACGGGGCAAAGGGATCTGTCTTCTTTCAACGACTTATCCAGAGTGGGGGCTAAAGCCGGGATGACCACCGGGGCCACGCACTCTGGTCCCTCTTTTGCCAAGTGATTTTTCGCCAAGAAGCTTGGTGAAGGGTAGAGGGAAACTTTGGACCAGTCAGCTTGGTGTCTGATATTTTTGTTTAACCAAGCGTGAATCTCACTCCTGCGTTTTCCCGAAGCCAGGGCTAGGAGAAAAACAGTTTTGAAAGTAAGGTGCTTCAGAGAAGCCTTTCTGAGTGGTTCAAAAGGCGCCTTTGTAAGCTGGTGTAAAACCAGGGAGAGGTTCCAAGCAGGAACCCCCCGGCGCCCTTTGGGTCTATCTCTGTGAAAACTGTCTAACAGTCTAGTCAAATTGTCATCCTTGCCAACATTAACCGAGGCATTTCCCAGTTTGTCTGCAATGGCTGACCTGTAACCATCAATAGTGCTGGGCTGGAGATTCTTCTCCTGGAAAAGATGCAGGAGGAAATCTGCTATTTGTTTTATAGATGGGTTCCTGAAGTCCACCTGACTTGTTTCGCACCATCTAACAAAAAGGGCCCACTTTGCCTCGTAGACTGCTCTGGTTGAACGTCTTTGAGGCGCCTCAATTCTTGCCGCCACTGGGCTAGAGAACCCTTGCTCCTTGATGGTCTGGGCTCTAGGAGCCAGGCATGGAGATTTAGGCTTGTCAGATCCCTGTGACGTGCCTTGTTGAAAGGTTGGGTCACTAGATCTGGATGGTGTGGAAGACAAAGAGGAACCATGGCCGACAGCTCCACTAGGTCCCAAAACCAAGGCATGTTTGGCCATCCCGGAGCAATCAGGATTGCTCTGTGATACCAATGGTCTGACAGCTTGCTGACCACCTTCCCCATCAGAGACACTGGGGGGAAGAGGTACATGTCCAGGTTTTCCCAGGACAGCGTCAGAGCGTCCACTGACCAGGCCTTTGGGTCTGGAATTGGGGACACAAACCGGACTAGTTTGCAGTTGTACCTTGTTGCAAACATGTCCACTTGGGGATAATGCCAAGTTCGACAAAGGGTGTCGAAGATCTCCTGATGGAGGGACCACTCTGTCTGAATGACCTGTCCCTGGCGAGACAACTTGTCTGCAATTACATTCAGACGGCCCGGAATATGTCTGGCCTTCAGTACTGTTTGTCTGAGATTGCACCAACATAGGAGCCGCCAAAGAAGGGCACAAAGTGAACCTGACCTCATACCTCCCTCCTTGTTGATGTATGCCACAACTGTGGTGTTGTCTGTGGCAATCAGGACGACCTTTCCTTGCACTAATTGTTGGAATCTTTTTAGTGCTAACAACACGGCTTTTAGCTCTAAGAAGTTTATGTGCAACTTGCTTTCGGGCACTGACCAAGTACCGCTTGCTGTGAAGTCGCCTAAGTGAGCACCCCAGCCTTCTTTTGAGGCGTCTGTAAAGATTTGTATCGCGTGTTGTAGGGGGTGTAAGGGTTGACCCTTTAGGACATTTTTCTCCTGGGTCCACCACTGCAGGTGCTGATGGAGAGACCTCGGAATTGGGATCTCCTTTTCCAGAGATTCCGGGACTCTCCAGTGTTTCTTGAGGTGCCACTGAATAGGTCTCATGTGCAGTCTGCCTAGGGGCACCTGTTTCTCTGTCGCAGTGAGTAGACCTATAAGAGACATGAAGGTTCTCACTCGGCAAGATCTCCTCTGTAATAGCCCTGTTATTTTTTGTTGAAGGGCTTCCCAACGGTTTTGAGTAGGTCTGACCAGTCCGTTGAGCAGGTCGTACTGGTAGCCTACAAAATCGAAGATTTGTTGGGGTTCCAGTTCTGATTTTTGCATGTTTACCATCCAGCCCAACTCCTGGCAAAGGGCTAGGAGGGACTGGGTTCCCTGGTGGCAAGATTCTTTGGTAGGGGCTCGAATCAACCAGTCGTCTAGGTACTGGTGGATTCTTATACCCTGTGACTGAGCCATTAACTTGACCTCTTTGACCACAGCAGTGAACTCCATGGGAGCTGTTGAAAGGCCAAAGGGAAGAGCCCGAAACTGGTACGACTGGTTCTGGAAGTGGAACCTGAGGAATTTTCGGGATGTGAAGTGGATTGGAATGTGGAAGTAGGCGTCGCTGAAATCTATCGATGACACCCACTCCCCTTGTTGTAGAGAGGTCCGGATTGTCTCTGGAGTCTCCATTTTGAATGTTTTTACGCATAAAAACTGATTTAGAGTACTGAGATCCAAGATTGGCCGCCACTTTTGGTTCGGCTTTGGGACAATGAACAATCTGTTGAAAAAGGCTAGTGAGGTTCGAACCCTGACCCTCTCTACTGCCTTTTTCTTGATCAGAGCTTGCACTGCTTCTTGTAAGTGGGAGTCTCTGGTGGGGTTTGCATAGCCGCTTACTATCAGGGGTTCCCTTATTAAGGGAGGCCTGACCTTGAAGGGAAGCACATAGCCCTCTTTCAAGATGGATACTACCTTCGGGTTTGCACCCTTGAGAGCCCATATTTTCCAAAAATTTTGTAGGCGTCCCCCTACTGATTGGACATTTGCAACACTGAGGACATTTGACACACTTGGGGCAAAGACACAGTGATTTACAAAAGAAGCACTTTTCACATACTTTATTGTATTTTGTGAGTTTAAGATTGGACTTATGCCTTTCTTTTGCGGCTGCCTGATGTTTTTTACAGAAAGTACATGATGAGCAACATTGTGACAATTTACAGAGTCTTTCACAAGAACAGGAAGACTTGTCTTTGTTACATCCACAACACCAAACTCCGGACAGGATGTTACTTCCGGAGGAACTTTGCAGTGATTGTCATTTATACGCCTTAGCATCCTTGGCAGGGCGCGAACCGCGACCGGGTTGACCTCCCCTGCCTCTGCCACGGGCTCTCCCGCGATTGCCAAATGTCTTCCATGCAGGCATCTCTTTGCCGGGAGCCCCGGAGTTTCCAGAATCCTCCTGTTTCCATGTTGAATATGGCTGGTAACGGTGTTGTTTCTTTTGAGTACCGGCGAACCCACCACGGCCCGGACCGGGCTGGTTGGTACGCTTGTGTGACTCAAATGCTGCTATTTCATCTTCCGCCCTCCGGATAATGTCGTCCGGAAACAAAGCCTTGGTCTGTAGAGGACAGTTCCTGAGGGAGGAAAAGGTATCTGGCTTGACGCCAGCTTTCAGGTGCTCAAGATAAGAATCCCTCCTGACCAGAGTTAAATTAGCCATTTGTATAAAAGTAAAATCTGAGAGGTGTTGGAGGGATTTGCCAACCGCGAAACTCACATTTTGATTGAATGCAGACAGGAAATGTAACTCATCAAGTGCACCCTGAGCTTTCGTGGAAGATTTTCCTTTTCCCAACTCTGTCTGAAGAATTTGTAACTGTTCTTGTACAGAGTCTTGTATTTTGGTGATGCACCTATTGAAACCAGCGGACTGGTTACAAATATAACTGGTCTCTTTTGCTGCTTTCTCCCACTTCCGGAGCGTATCCTGAGCAATAGGGCGGGAGGTGGGTTGGGATGAAGCAAGAGCAGGTTTACCAATTCGGGCAAAGGAACTGTTCAACTTCGCAGCGTCATTGGGCCAAGTAGTTACATATTTGCCCGGCCTAGTGATGTCTTTATTTTCAGCGGGATGAATCCCGTACCACCTTGCCTGAGACTTGGGAGGGCGGAGATACTGATCAACATGAAGTCCACCCGGTTCCGTAGACTTGGACGGGTACCCTTCTATGAGGACGAGGTTTAAATTTTCAAGTTTTTTACAAAGCCAGTCCTCTGGTGGTAAGTCGATAGAGACCTTGCCTACAGGTTGTGCCCGGTGGCCAATCCAGGGATTGTCTGACCTGGAACTTGGTGTATATTCAAGATCTGGGATATGTGACCAGCCCATGAATGCACGTACTCCCCTAACAGTCTCTCTGTAGTTTTGATCTTCGCTCAATGTCTTATCCAAGTCCGGAGATTCTTGATCAGGATGGTCAGTGACGTCTTCTTGGTCAGATACCTCACCTTCCTCAAAGTGCTCCGGAGCTGACTTGAACAAGCTGGATTGCGGAGGAGGTTGAGGAAAAGCAGAGGCCACCGGGCCGGAAGAACTCTGTTGAGAGAATACCGGTTCCGGGTCCTGTTCAGAATAAAGGCCTTCTAGAGGAGACGTCCTAGCTATTGAGCTGGTAGTGACAGTGGCACTAGGTTTTATCCTATCCGGGCCAGAAGCCGGGCCGGCTTGGCCGGAAGGGACAGATGATAAGAGAAAAGGTGCCTGAGAGAGAGCTCCCGCGGGAGCTTGATGCGGTACCGGTGCCTTGACCGGTGAGAAGGAAGGTTGAGGTGAAGGACGCTGCCCCAAAGTAATGAGTGCTTCCAGACGGGCCATACGTACTGACCACTTTTCGTCCAACTCTTTTAACTCTTGGCGGAACATAGGTGGAGGTAAAGAGAGATCTTGTTCAGCAACATGGGGTGGAGAAGTTGAAGCAACTTCCTGAGATTCCACCTGCGACACGATAGTGACAGTGGACGGATCCACAAGGGCTTCTTTGCTTTTAGATTTCTCCTTCCGCAGTTTGTACGTAGGGGTTGAAAGCTGGAGCAATTGCTCAGGGGTTAAATTGTCACACAATTCACACTGCAACTTTAAAACACACGGGTCTTGGCCCAACCCTTTATCTCTGCATCTGGCACAACGAGAATGAGGGTCAAAATTAGCCATGATATGCCCGCAGGCTCCTTTCCTTTGTCCTGGAGATGCCATGGTAGTTTATCCAACTAACTGACAAATCGTAGCACAAAACACAATATATAACTTAAGAAATACTCAAAATAAAAAGAGTTTACAAAATTCAAACTTTGAATATCGCGCCAAACGAAAAAGATGCTATGACGTCACGTCCCTCTGGCGAGTGAAGCAGGAACTAGGCCACCTGGCGAGTGGAGTGTAGTGTACCGGTCCTGCCGGGGGTGAAACCCAGGACGTCTTTTCTTTCGTTTGGCGGGACCGGCTGGCGCCGGGCTATAGCTATCGTCTGGTAGGTAAGATGTATTAACGCAATGAAAATGATGATTTGTTCACCTAATATCTATAAATATATTAGTATTTTCTTTATTTTCAAGGCCAAGTGGAAGGTCAGTATCTTATTACATTTCTGTGGCAAATGAATTAATACCAATTTATGTTTTTGCATTCGAACCAAATAACAGTTGAAACTCTATTTTTCAAATATCTGATTTATAACCAAATTTCCACTGTCCAACCTTTGCATTTTCCTTTTTTCTTTTTTTTTTTTTAACATGATCCGATAATAAAAGTCCCATGTACAGCAGAGATTCTGACATACACAAGCTACCAGGCAATGCATTAAACAATCACCTGCAAGGATCACGCCACTGTTGTCCAAATATAGAATTATCACACATAGAAAAGCAAAGTCTACTGAGTAGGGGGTTTCCCACTCAGTACTTCCTAGTTTTACCAATGAACACTCTTTCAATAATGAAGGAAGTTACTTCATTCTACCTTCCTTTCCACACAATTTGATAAGCTAACATCTAATCTATTAGTCCACAGGGAAATTTGAACAGCAATCCTTAACACTAAAATATAACCAAAACCCTAAATACGTAGTAAAATTTACTGATCAAGATTAAATAATGAGAAAAGATATCAAACACCATTTCTTTTGTGGTTTGTAGTTGTGTTTGTCAATGAAATAGCTCTGACATTACAAGGTAGTGTAAATTCCCTCTCAGCAACACATATTAACAAATCAGAAATTTTGGGTAATTTTCTGGTTTGCACCTTGGTTATGAAAGAAACACTGTTAGGATACATGCAATATTGACAGAATTTGAAGTGAAATGTCACTATGCTTAGTTTGTTTTGCACAAAGCTTTTGTTCAACTTCATGAAATATCACATCTCAATTGTGATCCTCTGAGGGCAGAAGGTTAGAACATGTTAACTTTATGGAAGAAAAGAAAGTCCAACTGGAAAATTTATTATAATAAAAATTTTATCTGGGGAAATTTTATTATAGTTTGCTGCATTGCCAACATCATCATTCATAGAGTTACTTTTTGCAGAAAACTGACTCAAAATATGAGAACAATAACATGATCTTTCTTATTGGGCTACATCTTTTAAACAGTCAAGAAAATTGAGATTTCTTAACTTTGGTGTTAAAAAGAAAGTATAATGTGCTGATACTTATCACCATGACAGAAAATAGCATCAGAGATGCCCGTACCCCACAGCCTAGGGAAATATTTTTAGTACCATGAGATATAGAAGTACTGTATCAGTACAAAGTTCAGGATACTTTCGGAGCACTGTCAGTTATATAAAGGTCAAACAATGTAGAGTAAAATAATGTCTAAGAGAAAGATAATGCATGTAAAGATGAAGTATTAAAACAAGATAATTCAATTACAAGATGACAGCATTAATCAGTAAACTAAACATTACGACACTCTTTATCTACATTTGCTGGCTGTATTATGGTTTGGATGTTTTGAATATTACCATGCATACAGAAGTGGTTATACATTCAATGAATGCTTATGTGTGGTGTTGGAGCAAAATCTGTGGCTCACTTGATGAAATTCCATCTGTTACAATGGGAAGTTGTAAAAGTAAAATTCTTAATGAATTCTAGTATGACTTTAACAGTGCTTAATCTGCATCAAAAGACAGACCCAAAGGTGCAACAAGATTTTAAAGTTCAAGGTCACTACAGCAAGGCCAAAGGCCAAATCAAGGTCACACCACGATGCTGTACACCTACAACCCCTAACCAATGTCCCTACCAAGTATCAACTTCCTACACCTTACGGTTTCCGAGATATAGCCTGGACAAGATTTTATAGGTCAAGGTCACTACGAAAAGGTCAAAGGTCAAATCAAGGTCAGATCATGACGTTGCACACATACACCCCCTAACCAATGTCCCCAATATCAACTTCCTACACCTCACGGTTTCTGAGATATAGCCCGGACAAGATTTTATAGGTCAAGGTCACTACGGCAAGGTCAAATCAAGGTCAGACCATGACGTTGCACACCTACACCCCCTAACCAGTGTCCCTACAAAGTATCAACTTCC
Source organism: Sabellastarte sp. h YS-2021 (assembly GCA_964017235.1). Taxonomy (NCBI): domain Eukaryota; kingdom Metazoa; phylum Annelida; class Polychaeta; order Sabellida; family Sabellidae; genus Sabellastarte; species Sabellastarte sp. h YS-2021. Next base: position 76,662,602 of record OZ024931.1, read on the forward strand.
TACACCTCCCGGTTTCTGAGATATAGCCCGGACTTTTAGAGGTTAGAGATTTTAGAGGTCAAGGTCACTACAGCAGGCTCAAAGGTCAAATCAAGGTCACACCATGGCATTGACACCTACACCCCCTAACCAATGTCCCTACCAAGTATCAACTTCCTACACCTTATGGTTTCTGAGATATAGCCAGGACAAGATTTTCAAACTCAAGGTCACTACGGCAAGATCAAAGGTCAAATTAAGGTCAGACCATGACGTTGCACACCTGCACATCCTAACCAATGTCCCTACCAAGTATCAACTTCCTACACCTTACGGTTTCTGAGATACAGCCCGGACAAACTTTTTCCCACCGCCCGCCCGCCCACCAACCCATCCAGACACCATGGGTGAAAACAATACCCTGACAGCCCTTAAGGGCTGTGGGGTAAAAAATTATGATCAAACAGGATTGGGACTCCTTGTATGCACAATGCAAATTGTTACATTGCTAAAGTATGAATGCATCTATAACTAGACCTAGCGCATCGGAGAACCGATGCAAATTGTATCCACCAGAAGAAAACTCACCAAAGCCATTCTAACATCGCTTAACCTTGAAGGAGAAGCCCAAGGTGAAATCTGACCATATCAAAAGATTCCATGCCCATGATTTCCTATAGGTTGGTTTACCATCTCAAACCTCTAGGAATACGAATAAGCAAGATATAAACACTAATTTTGGCAATCCTCATTTGACCTTGAAAGAGGGGCCAAAGGTCAAATCCGATCACACCAAAAGATTCCCAGCCCATGATTTCCTAGATTTTGGTTTACCATTCCAAAGGTCTAGGACCAATAATAAGCGAGTTATAAGCACTTTTAAGTTTGGCTATCCACGTTTGACCTTGATGGACGGTCCAAGGTCAAATCCGACCACAGCAATAGATTCCCAGCCCATCATTTCCTATATGTTGGTTTACCATCCCAAACCTCTAGGACCAATAATAAGCGAGTTATAAGCACTTTTAAGTTTGGCTACCCTCGTTTGACCTTGAAGGAGGGGTCCAAGGTCAAATCCGACCACACCAAAAGATTCCCAGCCCATAATTTCCTATAGGTTGGTTTGCCATCCTAAACCTCTAAGACCAATAATAAGCGCGCTATAAGCACATTTAAGTTTGGCTGTGCTCATTTGACCTTGAAGGAGGGGTCCAAGGTCAAATCCGACCACACCAAAAGACTCACAGCCCATGATTTCCTATAGGTTGGTTTACCATCTCAAACCTCTAGGACCAATAATAAGCGAGTTATAAGCACTTTTAAGTTTGGCTATCCTCATTTGACCTTGAAGGAGGGGTCCAAGTTCAAATCCGACCACACCAAAAGATTCCATGCCCATGATTTCCTATAGGTTGGTTTACCATCCCAAACCTCTAGGACCAATAATAAGCGAGTTATAAGCACTTTTAAGTTTGGCTATCCCTGTTTGACCTTGAAGGAGGGGTCCAAGGTCAAATCCAACCACACCAAAAGATTCCCAGGCCATGATTTCCTATAGGTTGGTTTACCATCCTAAACCTCTAGGACCAATAATAAGCGAGTTATAAGCACTTTTAAGTTTGGCTATCCTCGTTTGACCTTGAAGGAGGGGTCCAAGGTCAAATCCGACCACACCAAAAGATTCCGAGCCCATGATTTCCTATAGGTTGGTTTACCATACCAAACCTCTAGGACCAATAATAAGCGAGTTATAAGCACTTTTAAGTTTGGCTATCCCCGTTTGACCTTGAAGGAAGGGTCCAAGGTCAAATCCGACCACACCAAAAGATTCCCGGCCCATGATTTCCTATAGGTTGGTTTACCATCCTAAACCTCTACGACCAATAATAAGCGAGTTATAAGCACTTTTAAGTTTGGCTATGCTCATTTGACCTTGAAGGAGGGGTCCAAGGTCAAATCCGCCCACACCAAAAGATTCCCAGCCCATGATTTCCAATACCTTTGTTTACCATCCCAAACCTCTAGGACCAATAATAAGTGAGTTATAAGCACTTTTAAGTTTGGCTATCCTCGTTTGACCTTGAAGGAGGGGTCCAAGGTCAAATCCGACCACACCAAAAGATTCCCAGCCTATGATTTCCTATAGGTTGGTGTACAATCCCAAACCTCTAGGACCAATAATAAGCGAGTTATAAGCACTTTTAAGTTTGACTATGCTCGTTTGACCTTGAAGGAGGGGTCCAAGGTCAAATCTGACTACACCAAAAGATTCCCAACCCATGATTTCCTATAGGTTAGTTTACCATCCCAAACCTCTAGGACCAATAATAAGCGAGTTATAAGCACTTTTAAGTTTGGCTATCCTCGTTTGACCTTGAAGGAGGGGTCCAAGGTCAAATCCGACCACACCAAAAGATTCCCAGCCCATGATTTCCTATAGGTTGGTTTACCATCCCAAACCTCTAGGACCAATAATAAGCGAGTTATAAGCACTTTTAAGTTTGGCTATCCTTGTTTGACCTTGAAGGAGGGGTCCAAGGTCAAATCTGACCACACCAAAAGATTCCCAGCCCATGATTTCCTATAGGTTGGTTTACCATCCCAAACCTCTAGGACCAATAATAAGGGAGACATAAGCACTTTTCATGACTGCAAAGAAACGCCTGTGGCGGCCATCTTGTTTTTCAAAATGAGGCCAAAAATATTCCCAGTCAAGATTTTATAATGAGGAACATATCCTGCGAATTTGAGATCTCTACCTATAATACCCTTTGCTCTAGAGGGCCACCAAAAGTCCTTGTTTAAAGTCGAAAAACGCCCGTGGCGGCCATCTTGTTTTTCAAAATGAGGCCAAAAATATTCCCAGGCAAGATTTTATGGCTATGAATATATCCTGCAAATTTGAGAAGGCTAGCTATAATCTTTTTTCGTTAGGGCGGTAACGGTGAAATCTCTCTACACACTGCGGCGGCGGCGGCGTAACGAAGTCAAATCCATAGTATCCACTGGATGCTATCCGGTGGATACAAATATCTGAGTAGACTCAGAAGCAGTTTAAGTTCAAGTTTGGTATAAGTGGGAACCAAGTAAAATTTGATACCTGCTTCAACACATGTCAGTATTATGTTATTAAGGGTGAGTCTCAGTAGAGCTCGCGCTTCTAGAGATCACTCCCCCCACCCTGAATTGTGGCAATGGCTGAGTTTTACAGAAGTTAAGCGGCGATGGGCTACATTAGTACTGTGATGGGTTACCGCTTCAGTGCACTACTCATGTTTCTCATGGTTTTGTGCTTGGGGACCGAAACACCTTTCGGCCTTGTTAACATTGAAGCTTCTGTAATTTATATGAATAAAACTGACAACATATATTTGGATTATGCACTTTTGTCCAAAAAAGTGGGGAGAATTTCAAATTTTTGTCACAAAAGAGAGAGAATAATTTAAGATGTTGTAAATGAATCAAACCATTCCCAATGATTCCTTCATTGAAAACTTTATTCTACTGGCTACCAAAACCAATATTTGTACTTTTTCTGAAGACAGAACAAAGCTGAATATTTAAGAATTTCTTTTGGGAAAACATCATTGCAGAACAGTAATATGTATAAATAAACAGAAATACCAACCAATAGAAAGCCTGACTTTGACCTGCAGTAGAAAGTGTTGTGTGTTTAAGTTTGCCTACAAATAAGTTGAACTTACATGCTTCATGATCAAATGACAATATTGTTTCTGTAATGTGTATGGAGTGCAAATTAATATTATACAGATTTATACAGATTAGTAACTTTTGTATTTTCTTCAATGACACTAAATGAAACCTTTGTGGCTCTCTACTTACTTTAAACTCTGCAGAGAAGAGTTTATGTTGCTTGTCCTTGTTGGCTTTATCAATTTGCTTTTTGTTGAGGACCACCGTTCTGTAGCACACTGGTGGTGTAGTCGAGTGTTCATACTGCTCCATGTAACATCCGACACAGCTGTACTGAGAATGCAGTCCCCGCCCATTGTAACCTTCCTTTATCTCCCCTCCACCCAATGACGAACTTGGAATACTGCCATTACTGCGCACCTGTGATGTCGTCATGGATGATGAGGTTGCCGATGATGATGCGATGAAGTTACTGCTGGACTTTCCTAAGTCTGAGTCATTTTGATTAGCTTGGTGGTTATTGTGAATATGTGTCTGATGTTTATGGTTATTTGCAGTATTGTTAATGATTTTTGGTGCAGATGAGGATGCCACTGTCTTTAGCTGCTGATGGCCATTGTTTTGGTGCTGAGTGGATATTGTTCCCATAGAGGAGGGGTTGTTGAACTTTTTGTTGTTGTCTTTTGATAAGGACGAGCCATCCACTCTTACAGCACCAGAATCAAGCACTTTAGGGGTAGCGGTAGCAGCAGAGCAAGCATGATCAGTGACATAAAAATGTGAAGCTCCCACTGAACATCCATCACTGCCAAAAACCCCATGCGGGGGATGTGGCTGGTTCCTTTCACAGTCTCTGCTTTTGTTCTTAAGTTCAGTTTGTGAGGATTTGGGCACTGGACCCTTGAATGCAGTAGAGTTGGGCCCACTAGTGTTCTGTTCCTGTCCTGAGGGGGTTGTCCTAGAGGAACATGTCCCATTTGTTTCACAACATCGGTGTTCTGGCTCCACAAAGAATGTGTTCAGCCAGAAGTGAAACATTTTCTCCTACAAAACACACACATAGGAATAAATTATCATATTTATATATGCTCAGCTATTATCAACAATTTAATGTAAAACTAGAGGAATACTTTTGCTAACAAAAGCGAAGCGCCCTTAAAGTTTAAAATGCTTTGTGGTTTTAATAAGCATGCTGTAAAGCTAAGAATGCACAAAGCTGCACCGTATGCTTTCCCAATACCTCTTAATACATTCTGAAGCTATAAAAGCAGCAATAAAGGAGATATACGGCATAAACTCCAAAGCAGCTATTTATGACCCCAGTTTGGCCCATAAGGGAGGGTCGGGGGGTAAAACTGACCGGCTATTTAGACTCTCCACATATGCTTTCCCAATACCTCTTAATACATTCTGAAGGTCTAAAAGCAACAATAAAGGAGATATAAGGCAAAACTCAAAAGCAACTATTTTATGACCCCAGTTTGACCCATAAAGGAGGGTCAGTGGATAAAACTGACCAGCTATTTAGATTCTCCACATATGCTTTCCCAATACCTCTTAATATATTCTGAAGCTATAAAAGCAACAATAAAGGAGATATAAGGCAAAAACTCAAAATCGGCTATTTTATGACCCCCGTTTGACCCATAAGGGGGGGATCGGGGGGTAAAACTGATTGGCTATTTAGACTCTCCATATACGCTTTCCCAATACCTCTTAATACATTCTGAAGCTATAAAAGCAACAATAAAGGAGATATAAGGCAAAAACTCAAAATCAGCTATTTTATGACCCCAGTTTGACCCATAAGGGGGGGCCGTGGGGTAAAACTGACCGGCTATTTAGACTCTCCCCATATGGTTTCCTATTACCTCCCAGTACATTTTATAGCTCTAAATGCAATACTTAAGAAGATAATAGGGGGGTTGGCCTAAATTTAAGGCTTTCAGATTGGAAGGTGTCAGAAAATCACTCATAAATGAGACATTTTTCAAGGGATTGCTCCCAAAATCTAATCAGCTCGCATTTTCGATAGTATGAATAGGTGTGTCAAATTATAAGGCTCTGTAGCAAGTAGTTTTTCCTGAACTGTGATGACGAGGGGGGGGGGGGGTGTACTTCAAAAAATAGTTTTTGATCATGTGACCTTCATAAAGGTCAAAGGTCAAATTTAAGCATGCAGAAAAAATTTCCCACGCCTAAGGTATATAACTGCCAAATATGGTTTGAAACCTTCTACTAATAAGGGAGATACATGTATTCAAGGGAGACCATAATGCGGCTGCGGCGAGGAAACTGAGGCGAAAACAAATAAGCGCCCTTTCAGGGACGCTTAATTATCCAGCAAGAACAAACCTAGATTGTCTTTTAGTTGCTGTTGATCTTACCAGCTCTCGTGAGTTGATGGCCTTTCTGGAAACCACCTCATCTTATGAAATATTAATTTATGATTTAATTAACAATTTTATTTCTGGCCTACAATTTGCAAATAAGGACATAGGAACAGAGTACACTGATTATTAAGGCAGAAAAGCTGGAATTTTGCACTCATTGGGTACACACTGTAAGACACAGGATATTCTTCTATCGGAACTGTCAGAAATAAGTCATAGTTCTGGTGAAATATGGTACCCATGTCTATGTGTGAATGAAATCCATGCTGGAGAAGGATATTAAATTGTCAAAAGTTTTTAAGTATTAGCTGAGGGGAAATGTATTCCACACTGTGGACTTAGCTAGTAACTCTAAAAAATATACAACTTCTGGAACGGGTGCAAGATCATATACACAATTTACTTTAACACAACAGGGACACAATTTGTCATATTTGGTGAATAAAACTGCAATATTTATTCTGCAAAATAGTAAATTTTTTTTTACATTTATGTTGATAACTACATTTTTATTGTGTGAATGAATGCAAAAATCATGTTAGCAATCATTACCTATCTATAGCAACCGCCATGACTGCCATTATTTTTTATTATGGCTGCAACGATTCTTTGGTTACTCGGAAACGAAACAATTCAGTTTAATATTCGAGTCAAGAATAGTGAACTGGGTCTTCGAAAACAACTAAAAGTAGACGTAAAAACTACTAAAAAATTTATTTTTTCTTTCAAATATATGACTATGTTTAAATAGTTTTAATATTAGGTGTTTCCGTTTTCATTTTCAAGCATTTGCAAACACTTAATATGTGTGTTACGCTGCTTTTACAAGACGGCATTTTAATAGAACATATTTTGAAGACGCCTCAAATCTTGCAACATAAAAATTAAAGTTTCCTGTATTTTGCATTATAAATGCTTCTTTATTCCAAAATTCCATGAAATATCAACATTCTTTCCTGTTGTGTGCATTTTAATCATTTTATAAGGTGTAATATGTTAAAATATGATGAAGTTTATTTCGTGGGCGATAATCAAGCGATTAACCGAGTCTGAGTCAGTTCTTCTAAAAAGAGGAATCGAGGCCATTTTCGGGCTCGCTTGCAGCCCTATTTTTTATTGCAAAATTTTCAAATTACAGTCCAAGAAAGCCATAGCCTTGATAAGCCCATGAGGCAAAATACATTGGGATATATGCCTCATTTTATTAGGTGCAATCCTGGAAATATCTCTCTGTGATGAAGGCATCAGCATATACACAATAACATTAATAAACTAACTTAAAAACCTCCCCATAGAAGAATCTCATTTTTACAAGAATAACCTTGAAATACAACACCTAGACTCAAGGTTATGTCCATGACAATTTCTTCTGAACAGGAAAACAAATCCAAAACATCCTACTAAAACCAACAAGACATAATTGTCACAACATCACAAAAGTTCAACTTTTCCAAAATTGATTGTCAGCTGCTAAAGACAGCAATATTCAATAACCAGTGACAATGCAGTTTGAAAATTAATTTAAAATATCTTCAAAAGCCACAATAATAATTCTACCAACTACTTGATATTTTAGAAATTTTTACAATATTTAAATACATTTACAAACTAATTAAACAACCACTTTTAAAAATAGCATCAGAGATGCCCGTACCCCAAAGCCTGGGGAAATATTTTTTAACACGATGAGATATAGAAGTAGTGAAACAGAACAAAGATCAGAATACTGTCACAGCAGTGTCAGTTATATAAAGGTCCAACTAATGTTTAAGTAGAGAAAAACGATGTCTAAGAGACAGAAAATACATATAAAGATGAAGTATTAAAACAAGACAATTCAATAGCAAGATGACAGCATAAATCAGTGAACTAAAAAACTGTAAAATTTATTAACTGGAGAATAGATGTCAACGGAAATAGCACAATTATGTAAAAGTACACATAATGATCAGTTGCAGCAATCCATAAGAGATCTTTGTCATAAGAGAAACATGTCTAAAGTATGGCAGGCACACCCACTTTGGTAGAGCCAAAATTAAAGGTCACACCATGATGCACACCTACACAAGGTCAAAGGTCAAATCAATATCCCACCGTGAAGTTGCACATATACACGCCCTAACCAATGTCCTACACCTTAAGATTTCCGAGATATAGCCCAGACTAGATTTTATAATTTAAGGTCGCCATGACAAGGACAAAGGTCAAATCAAGGTCACACCATGACGTTGCACACCTACACCCCCTAACCAATGTCGCTACCAAGTATCAACTTTCTACACCTTATGGTTTCCGAGATATAACCCGAACAAGATTTTATAGGTCAAGGTCACTACAGCAAGGTCAAATCAAGGTCACACCATGATGTTGCACACCTAAATGCCCTAACCAATGTCCCTACTAAGTATCAACTTCCTACACCTTATGGTTTCCGAGATATACCCCGGACAAGATTTCATAGGTCAAGGTCACTACGACAAGGTCAAAGATCAAATCAAGGTCACACCATGACATTGCACACCTACACCCCCTAACCAATGTCCCTACCAAGTATCAACTTCCTACACCTTACGTTTTCCAAGATATAGCCCGGACAAGATTTTCAAACTCAAGGTCAGTACGGCAAGGTCAATGGAAGGTCAGACCAGGACACTGCACACCTACACCCCCCAACCAATGTCCCTACCAAGTATCAACTTCCTACACCTTACAGTTTCTGAGATACAGCCCGGACAAAGTTTTCCAGCCGCCAGCCCATCCGGACACCATGGGTGAAAACAATACCCTGACAACCCCTAAGGGCTGTGGGGTAAAAATTGATCAATAGGTAATGAATTTTATTGTTAAAAGAACCAATAACCTGATAGCCAGCTTTCCATTTGAAATGTTATTTTGCATAGTTGTACAGTTTTAGCGCAGTTGACTACACTACCAGATTGGATATTTAGTCAAGTATCACATAAGAATGTAACTTACATTTCAAAAACCTCACTGATTCTAAGTAAAGGTGGGAGATACTTTTTGCTAATATTAACAGTTTAAACACTTCAAAATCAATACTTCTTTTCTCCTTATGTAAACCTTTCTGTGCCTATAAAATGTGAAGTTTATATTCAAGTTTAGGATTATGCTGATATTGTTTAACCTCTCTTCCTAATGAACAGCTACTCTGTAAAGTTCAATAAGAATATTACATGAACAACCATTCATCTGATGCAAATATTCATAAATTGCAAATTTTAATTAGTAAATTAAATTTTTATTAGTTAATACCTTACCTACCAGACGATAGCTATAGCCCGGCGCTAGCCGGTCCCGCCAAACGAAAGAAAAAGACGTCCCGGGTTTCACCCCCGGCAGGACCGGCACACTACAATCCACTCGCCAGGTGGCCTAGTTCCTGCCTCACTCGCCAGAGGGACGTGACGTCATAGCATCTTTTTCGTCCCTAAGATTGAATGATGAAGGCTGGAAGCGGGGAAGGCCGGGTGGGAATTTCCCGTCTGGTAGGTAAGGTATTAACTAATAAAAATTTAATTTACTAATTAAAATTTGCAATTTCATTGCGTTAATACATCTTACCTACCAGACGATAGCTAGAATAACTACCCAGTGGAAGGAGGGCAGCCTTCTGAGGATTGGGGAAACTCTTATATTATACCTAGGTGTGAGGTTCTAGTCCTTTGAGGAGACATGTTAGTCTCAAGGGTAACTAGACCCACCTGCCCCCCCCCTTTGACTGCTCTGAGGGGAGGAAGAGAGTAAGAGTTCAAGTCAATGATTCCCACGGTTAACCTGGAAGACTAGGGAAAGTCCTATACCCAGAGGATTACTCTGAAGTAAAAGACTTTGAGAAGCCAAGGCCTAGGCTAAAAGTGAGCCTACACCTAAAACTAACTAGTATGTACACTATATATAATTATATACCAAGAAGCTTAGGGGACTAGTGGTGGATTTGTTGGGCAGCCACCACAGGACCCAAGTGAAAAAGCTCCTTATCTGCCCAGGCAACATCCTTAAGGTAAAACTGTGTAAAGGTGTTGTGGGACTTCCAGTGGCATGCTGCTAGGATCTGGTCCAGAGATATGCCACCTTGAAAGGCTTTGGAGGCCGCAAAGGCCCTAACATCATGGGCCTTAACCTGATGTAAGGTCAAGGAATCTTGGTCAGAGAGATCATAACACAACACTACTGTTTGTTTGATCCAGGACGAGATAGTGGCAGGAGAGATGTCCTTGTTAAAACCTTGTTTGAATGAAACAAAAACTAACTCCTTTCCCGTTCTTAGGTCCTGCGTTTTGTCCAGGTAGTAGCGAAGAGCCCGAACGGGGCAAAGGGATCTGTCTTCCTTTAAAGACTTATCCAGAGTGGGGGCTAAGGCTGGAATGACCACAGGGGCCACGCACTCTGGTCCCTCTTTTGCCAAGTGATTTTTCGCCAAGAAGCTTGGTGAAGGGTAGAGGGAAACTTTGGACCAGTCAGCTTGGTGTCTGATATTTTTGTTTAACCAAGCGTGAATCTCACTCCTGCGTTTTCCTGAAGCCAGGGCTAGGAGAAAAACAGTTTTGAAAGTAAGGTGCTTCAGAGAAGCCTTTCTGAGTGGTTCAAAAGGCGCTTTTGTAAGCTGGTGTAAAACCAGGGAGAGGTTCCAAGCAGGAACCCCCCAGCGCCCTTTGGGTCTATCTCTGTGAAAACTGTCTAACAGTCTAGTCAAATTTTCATCCTTGCCGACATTAACCGAGGTATTTCCCAGTTTGTCTGCAATGGCTGACCTGTAACCATCAATAGTGCTGGGCTGGAGATTCTTCTCCTGGAAAAGGTGCAGGAGGAAATCTGCTATTTGTTTTATAGATGGGTTCCTGAAGTCCACCTGACTTGTTTCACACCATCTGACAAAAACGGCCCACTTCGCTTCGTAGACTGTTCTGGTTGAACGTCTTTGAGGCGCCTCAATTCTTGACGCCACTGGGCTAGAGAACCCCTGCTCCTTGATTGTCTGGGCTCTAGGAGCCAGGCATGGAGATTTAGGTTTCTCAGATCCCTGTGACGTGCCTTGTTGAAAGGTTGGGTCACTAGATCTGGGTGGTGTGGAAGACAAAGAGGAACCCTCGCAGATAGTTCCACTAGGTCCCAAAACCAAGGCATGTTGGGCCATCCCGGGGCAATCAGGATTGCTCTGCGATACCAGTGATCTGACAGCTTGCTGACCACCTTCCCCATCAGAGAAACTGGGGGGAAGAGGTACATGTCCAGGTCCTCCCAGGACAATGTCAGAGCATCCACTGACCAGGCCTTTGGGTCTGGAATTGGGGACACAAATTGAACTAGCTTGCAGTTGTACCTTGTTGCAAACATGTCCACTCGGGGATAATGCCAGGTTTGACAAAGGAGGTCGAAGGTCTCTTGATGGAGGGACCACTCCGTCTGAATGACCTGCCTTTGGCGAGACAATTTGTCTGCAATTACATTCAGACGGCCTGGAATGTGTCTGGCCTTCAGTACTATTTGATTGAGGCTGCACCAACATAGGAGCCGCCAAAGAAGGGCACAGAGTGAGCCTGACCTCATACCTCCTTCCTTGTTGATGTATGCCACAACCGTGGTGTTGTCTGTGGCAATCAGGACGACCTTTCCTTGCACTAAATGTTGGAATCTTTTTAGTGCTAACAACACGGCTTTTAGTTCTAAGAAGTTTATGTGCAACTTGCTTTCGGGCACTGACCAAGTACCGCTTGCTGTGAAGTCGCCTAAGTGAGCACCCCAGCCTTCTTTTGAGGCGTCTGTAAAGATTTGAACTGCGTGTCGCAGGGGGTGTAAGGGCTGACCCTTTAGGACATTTTCCTCTTGGGTCCACCACTGCAGGTACTGATGGAGAGACCTCGGAATTGGGATCTCCTTTTCCAGAGATTCTGGGACTCTCCAGTGTTTCTTGAGGTGCCACTGAATAGGTCTCATGTGCAGTCTGCCTAGGGTCACCTGTTTTTCTGTCGCAGTGAGAAGACCTATAAGAGACATGAAAGTTCTCACTCGGCAAGATCTGTTCTGTAAAAGCACTGTTATTTTCTGTTGAAGGGTTTCCCAACGATTTTGAGTAGGCCTGACTACTCCGTTGAGTAGGTCGTACTGGTAGCCTACGAAGTCGAAGACTTGTTGGGGTTCCAGTTCTGATTTTTGCATGTTTACCATCCAGCCCAACTCCTGGCAGAGGGCTAGGAGGGATTGGGTTCCCTGGTGGCAAGATTCTTTGGTAGGGGCTCGAATCAACCAGTCGTCTAGGTACTGGTGGATTCTTATACCCTGTGACTGAGCCATTAACTTGACCTCTTTGACCACACCAGTGAACTCCATGGGAGCTGTTGACAGGCCAAAGGGAAGTGCCCGAAACTGGTACGACTGGTTCTGAAAGTGGAACCTGAGGAATTTTCGGGATGTGTAGTGAATTGGGATGTGGAAGTAGGCGTCGCTGAAGTCTAGCGATGTCACCCACTCCTCTTGTTGTAGAGAGGTCCGGATTGTCTCTGGAGTCTCCATTTTGAATGTTTTTACGCATAAAAACTGATTTAGAGTACTGAGATCCAAGATTGGCCGCCACTTGTGGTTCGGCTTTGGGACAATGAACAGTCTGTTGAAAAAGGCTAGTGAGGTTTGAACCCTGACCCTCTCTACTGCCTTTTTCTCGATTAGAGCTTGTACAGCTGCTTGCAAGTGGGAGTCTCTGATGGGGTTTGCATAGCCACTTACTATCAGGGGATCCCTTACTAAGGGAGGTCTTACTTTGAAGGGAAGAACATAACCCTCCTTTAATATGGACACTACTTTTGGGTTTGCACCCTTGTGAGCCCATATTTCCCAAAAACTCTGAAGACGTCCCCCCACTGGTTGGACACTTGCAACATTGGGGACATTTGGAACATTTGGAGCAGAAACAAAGTGACCGACAAAAGAAGCACTTTTCACACACTTTATTTGACTTTTGATCTTTAATTTTGGTCTTACATCTTTCTTTTGCGACTGCCACCTTGTTACAGTAGGTACACGACATACAACATGATAAGAAACATTTGTTGGAACAGATACAAAAGAGTTTCTTGTTATGACACTTTGTACAGAACTGACTGGCCGGGCCACTGGCACCGGACTTGACTTGCAGTAATTGTCATTTATACTGTGTCTTCTCATGAGCCATCTTGGTACCACGTCCGGGTTGACCACCCCGGCCTCTATTGCGGGAACCAAACGCTTTCCAAGCTGGTAGTTCCTTTCCGGCTTGAGAAGTTGTTTTAGCAGTGTCTTGAGGTTTCCAACCAGTACTGTAGGGTTGGTATCTCTGTTTTCTGCCTCTACCGGCGAACCCCCCGCGGCCCGGGCCGGGCTGGGAAGTACGTCGGGAAGCTTCTAATTGGTTTATTTCATCCTCAGCTTTTCTAATAGCAGCATCTGGAAATAGCCCATATCCATTCAGGGGGCAATTTCTCAAGGAATTGAAAGTATCTGGTTTAATCCCCGGTTTCACAGCTTCCAAGTATGAATCCCTACGGAGTAGGGTCAAATTTGCCATCTGCACAAATGTAAAGTCTGCCAAATGTTGTAGAGATTTACCCATGGCGAAACTGACATTCTGGTTAAATGAAGATAAATACAAAAGTTCATCCAATGCACCTTGAGCTTTGACAGAAGACTTGCCTTTCTTAAGTTCACTTTGTAAAATATGCAATTGTTCTTGGAAGGCATCCTGTATTTTGGTAATACAGCGATTAAACCCCGCTGACTGGTTGCAAATATATGAAGACTCTTTTGCTGCTTTCTCCCACTTACGCATAGTGTCTTGTGATAGTGGGCGGGATGGAGGCTGAGGAGATGCAGAAGATATGGTTGAAATCCTGGGGAATGAACTATTTATCTTCGCCGCATCATTTGGCCAAGAATTCACTGATTTACCCGGCCTAGTTGGATCTGTAGGCTCCGCCGGGTGTATCCCATACCATCTGCTCTGGGATTTGGGGGGTCTGAGGAATTGGTCCACATGCAGGCCACCTGGATCACTAGATTTTGAAGGATAACCTTCTATCAGTACAAGGTTTAGAGTCTCTAGTTTTCGGCACAACCAATCTTCCGGAGGAAGATCCACAGAAATCTTGCCCACAGGTTGAGAACGGTGACCTGCCCAAGGATTATCAGTGCGGGATTGAGGAGAAAACTCCAGGTCAGGAATGTGTGTCCATCCCATGAACGCGCGGACGCCTCTCACAGTCTCGCGGTAATTTTGATCTTCACTGAGGACCCGGTCCGGGTCTGAGGTTTCTAAGTCTGGGGATTCCTCTGCGTCAGATAACTCACCCTCTTCAAATGTTTCCTGAGGATTGACATCGCGGAAGGTGACCGGCCCGGAGCCGGAAGAAGGTTGTTGAAATGCAGCTTGAGAGGAAGCAGACATAGCAGCTGACGACACAGTAGCCACCGGAGCAGGGTGTTTAAACATAGGTTCTGCTTCCGGGTAGAGGTTTTGAAGTGGAGATTGTCTGTCAGCAATTGAAAAATCCTGATCTCTAGGCTCATCCGGGCCAACAGCCGGACCGGCTGGGCCGGAAGAAGCCGAAGTAGAGACAAAAAAGGGTGTCTGGGAAAGAGCACCTGCTGGAGCAGCATGAGAGACCGGTACTTTGACCGGAGAAAATGTTGGATTTTGTACAGAAGGTGAGGAGCGATGTCCTAAAGTGATAAGCGCCTCAAGCCTGGCCATACGAGTGGCCCACTTTTCGTCCAGTTCCTGAAGATCTTTCTTAAACTGAGGCACAGGAAGGGACAAATCCGGAGCAGAAGAAACAGATACAGCAGGTTCTTGTTCTGGCTGGGCATCAAGTACTACCACAGAAGACGGATCGACTAACACTTCCTTTGCTTTAGCCTTTTCCTTTCTGAGTTTATAGGTAGGAGTACTTAACTTGAGCACTTGCTCCGGGGTAAGGACACTGCAAAAGCCACACTGCAGATTCTGAACACAAGGGTCATCACCCTGTCCTTTCTCGCGACAACGCGCACACCTACTATGTTTGTCAAATGAAGCCATAATATGGCCACACGCACCCTTTTTCTGTCCTGGAGATGCCATGATAGAACAGTTAACTAATGGCAACACTTCCGACACAAATTAAACAGATATAACACAATATAAAAACTAAAGAGTTCACAGATAAAAATCCACAACTTTAAATATCGCGCCAAACGAAAAAGATGCTATGACGTCACGTCCCTCTGGCGAGTGAGGCAGGAACTAGGCCACCTGGCGAGTGGATTGTAGTGTGCCGGTCCTGCCGGGGGTGAAACCCGCGACGTCTTTTTCTTTCGTTTGGCGGGACCGGCTGGCGCCGGGCTATAGCTATCGTCTGGTAGGTAAGATGTATTAACGCAATGAAAATGTATTGTGTTTCTGAGGGGGATTCAACAGTGTATATGCTTGTTTACCTTTTTTACCCCCATCTTTGGCTTGTTGTAGAACTCAATACGGATGTCTCCACAGACTGGCTGGGGCTGTGGCAGCTCCATGATAAAGAACTGCTCTCCCTTCTTGGCACCTTCATAGAGTGGAGAGGTATAAATCTTGTTCTTCTTTTGATATATCACAAATTGTGGGGCTGAAAAAAAATTATATCGTCATTTTCTAACTGGAATACTGGACTCTGAGTTGGAACAGTGAAAGAAGAATTTAGACAATCATTTCTTCATTTGGCCAGGCACCACCCATAAAAAACATTCCCATGAAGATCTGTTCATTACTTTTGGCTTAATTGTGAAAACAAGCAAACAGACAAATGAACAACAACCCAAGAAACTACCTCCTTTATGGAGGTTACCAGAAAATGCAACATTGTTTTTTTCCCTGCTTTTTCCTTTTTTTTGTTGTTGTTGTCTGTGGAATGTAGCCACCACAAGGACAAAGAAATTTGTTTTTACTTTTGTCAAAATTAATATTTTAGGTACTTTGCAAGGAGGGCCAAACATCAAATTTAACAAAAT
Organism: Sabellastarte sp. h YS-2021; assembly: GCA_964017235.1. Taxonomy (NCBI): domain Eukaryota; kingdom Metazoa; phylum Annelida; class Polychaeta; order Sabellida; family Sabellidae; genus Sabellastarte; species Sabellastarte sp. h YS-2021. Next base: position 76,678,642 of record OZ024931.1, read on the forward strand.
GGGCTCTCAAAATAGGCTGTATATCTTGATACACCATGTGCAAGCTAACAAATTGGGTATTCTTCCATAAAATTATTAAAATATTCTGTAATCCCATATATAACATGGGTAAAACCAAATAGTGAAATTATCACCTAATCTTTGTTTCAAGCAAAAGGTTTTCCTCATCTTCTCAAACCTTAATCTATTATTCATATCTTGTTCTGTTAATAGTGCTAGGACAATTTATGAAAGTTAAAATCGGTTTCTGGGGCTTTGGAACTAAACAAAATGTGGTATTTCATTCGCTTGTCGCTGAGCCATCACTTAAAACTGGAAGCAGATATTTTGGGTTTAATAAAATTTATTTTAACCTAAATATAGTGCAAATTCTGTATATTCACCAAAATGTATATAGTTTTCACAGTTTTGGTGAACAATCACCCATTAGAAAGCCTAAAATAATGTCATTTTCAACAATCATCTCTGAAATACATGCGGTTTTCATTTTTTCCACTACAACTAAATGAAAAGTAGAACACTGGTTCACCATTCTTACCGCTATCTATACTATTGCACATAAAAATGTTATAACATTCAAATGCATTAGTCTTCAAAGAGACTTTTCGAGGCAGTCTTGAGAACAATAATAGAACTTAATGGGTAATCTAGGTTCTATCTAGATTTAGGGGAGATTATTCTCTTGAACGTCAGATTTGTAACCCGATATACACTTGTAACAAGCTTAATACTGGCAATGCACTAAATGTTCTATGGTACATTGAGAGTGGAAGCAGTACTACTATGTTACAGAATACTGTTAATAATACACTTTTTAATTACTGAAGAAAAGTTCGTGGAAAAACCCATTTTGAAAGCATAAGTTTAGACTAATAAAAGAAACCAGTTTTTTTAAAGGATCTGGAGCCTGTTCAAGTGACCTTTTCCTCAGAGATTTTGATTCATGGAATTCTATGAAACATTAAAATCTCAAAGGCCAGTCTATGAAAAACAGTTGACAAAAGTTTCCACCTGAACCATCAAAATAACAAATCTAACATTGGGCCATCCAATAAGGCCAAGCAAAGCATGTTCTTTCACGCCTCGGAGATTGTGCCATACAGTCTCATTTCTCATTTCTTCAATTTTATTGTTCTATATCTTACCTAATGGACAATTTGCTAGAATAAGTACCACTAGGTAGCCCAGTTACTAGGAAATGCAAGTGAACTCAAAAAATTAAAGCAATGGTGACCAGTATCCAGGTTGCCAGCAGCATACCAATGTTAACCAAACCACCCACCCCTTTTTAATAGACCTGCTCTGAGCTAGGGAAGGAGAGGTAGTAGTGCAGTCTCTGCAATGAACTCAAAAACTAGACCTAGCGCATCGGAGAACCGATGCAAATTGTATCCACCGTAAAGACAATGCACCAAAACCTCTAGGACCAATAATAAGCGAGTTATAAGCACTTTTAAGTTTGGCTGTCCTCATTTGACCTTCAAGGAGGGGCCCATGGTCAAATCCCACCACACCAGAAGATTCCCAGAACATGATTTCCTATATGTTGGTTTACTATCCCAAACATCTAGGACCAATAATAAGTGAGTTATAAGCACTTTTAAGTTTGGCTGTCCCCATTTTACCTTGAAGGAGGGGCCCAAGGTCAAATCCGACCATGCCAGAAGATTCCCAGCCCATGATTTCCTATAGGTTGGTTTACCATCCCAACCCAAACCTCTAGGACCAATAATAAGCGAGTTATAGGCACTTTTAAGTTTGGCTGTCCTCGTTTGACCTTGAAGGAGGGGCCCAAGGTCAAATCCGACCACACCAGAAGATTCCCAGCCCATGATTTTCTATATGCTGGTTTACCATCCCAAACCTCTAGGACCAATAATAAGCGAGTTATAAGCACTTTTAAGTTTGGCTGTCCTCATTTGACCTTCAAGGAGGGGCCCATGGTCAAATCCCACCACACCAGAAGATTCCCAGAACATGATTTCCTATATGTTGGTTTACTATCCCAAACATCTAGGACCAATAATAAGTGAGTTATAAGCACTTTTAAGTTTGGCTGTCCCCATTTTACCTTGAAGGAGGGGCCCAAGGTCAAATCCGACCATGCCAGAAGATTCCCAGCCCATGATTTCCTATAGGTTGGTTTACCATCCCAACCCAAACCTCTAGGACCAATAATAAGCGAGTTATAGGCACTTTTAAGTTTGGCTGTCCTCGTTTGACCTTGAAGGAGGGGCCCAAGGTCAAATCCGACCACACCAGAAGATTCCCAGCCCATGATTTTCTATATGCTGGTTTACCATCCCAAACCTCTAGGACCAATAATAAGCGAGTTATAAGCACATTTAAGTTTGGCTGTCCTCACTTGACCTTGAAGGAGGGGCCCAAGGTCAAATCCGACCATGCCAGAAGATTCCCAGCCCATGATTTCCTATAGGTTGGTTTACCATCCCAAACCTCTAGGACCAATAATAAGCGAGTTATAAGCACTTTTAGGTTTGGCTGTAATCATTTGACCTTGAAGGAGGGGCCCAAGGTCAAATCCGACCACACCAGAAGATTCCCAGCCCATGATTTCCTATAGGTTGGTTTACCATCCCAAACCTCTAGGACCAATAATAAGCGAGTTATAGGCACTTTAACCTTTGGCTATCCTCATTTGACCTTCAAGGAGGGGCCCAAGGTCAAATCCGACCACACCAGAAGATTCCCAGTGCATGATTTCCTATATGTTGGTTTACCATCCCAAACATCTAGGACCAATAAGAAGCGAGTTATAAGCACTTTTAAGTTTGGCTGTCCTCATTTGACCTTGAAGGAGGGGCCCAAGGTCAAATCCGACCACGCCAGAAGATTCCCAGCCCATGATTTCCTATAGGTTGGTTTACCATCCCAAACCTCTAGGACCAATAATAAGCGAGTTATAGGCACTTTTACCTTTGGCTATCCTCGTTTGACCTTGAAGGAGGGGCCCAAGGTCAAATCCGACCACACCAGAAGATTCCCAGCCCATGATTTCCTATATGCTGGTTTACCATCCCAAACCTCTAGGACCAATAATAAACGAGTTATAAGCACTTTTATGTTTGGCTGTCCTCGTTTGACCTTGAATGAGAGGCCCAAGGTCAATTCCGACATCACCAGAAGATTCCCAGCCCATGATTTTCTATATGTTGGTTTACCATCCCAAACCTCTAGGACCAATAATAAGAGAGTTATAGGCACTTTTACCTTTGGCTATCCTTGTTTGACCTTGAAGGAGGGCCCAAAGTCAAATCCGACCACACCAGAAGATTCCCAGCCAATGATTTCCTATATGCTGGTTTACCATCCCAAACCTCTAGGACCAATAATAAGCGAGTTATAAGCACTTTTAAGTTTGGCTGTCCTCGTTTGACCTTGAAGGAGGGGCCCAAGGTCAAATCCAACCACGCCAAAAGATTCCCGGCCCATGATTTCCTATATGTTGGTTTACCATCCCGAACCTCTAGGATCGATAATAAGCGAGTTATAAGCACTTTTAAGTTCTGCTATCCTCGTTTGACCTTGAAGGAGGGGTCCAAGGTCAAATATGACCACATCAGAAGATTCGCAGCACATGATTTCCTATAGGTTGGCTTAACATTGCAAACCTCTAGGACCAATAATAAGGGAGATATAGGCACTTTTAAAGTCCGCTATGTGGGTTACTTCGGCACTCCGTGGATGACCTTGAATTAGGAGCTTCAAGGTCAAATGTGTGCATGGTTGTAGAGGACATGTATATGTGTCATACATATCACCTATGAAGAGATTCAACCTTCTACCTATGAGGAACAGCCAGTAGAAAAATCTAGATTATTTTCAAAGAAATGCCCGTGGCGGCCATCTTGTTTTTCAGAATGAGGTTATTTTCCTTCCCAGAGAAGCTTACCCCCCAATGAAGATATCCTGCAAATTTGGTGAACCTAGCTGCTGTTGTTTTCCTCTTAGAGCGTTAACGCCGAAAATCTCTCTACGCGCGGCGGCGGCGGCGTAGCGGACGCTAAACCAAAGTATCCACCGGATGCTTCCGGTGGATACAATAAAGCAGTAGTGGCCTTAAACAGGACTCCAGTCAGTCCTATAGGTTGGTTGCTGGTGTCCAGGTTGGTGGCAGATACCTATGTCGACCTGTGGTAGACGAAGAATGGTATAAGTTCTTTTGCTGAAGGGGTCCTTAAGTTTAAAGGTGAACTGGGTTATTGATGTATCTTCTGGACAGCCACCACTGGGCCCAGATGGAAGAGCTCTGAATCAGCCCTGATCACATCCTTCAAACAGAATTGTATAAAGGTTTTATTTGACTTCATTGGCAGGCTGATAAAAGTTGTTCCAAGGAAACTCCTAACTGGAAGGCCTTAGAAGCAGCAAAGGCCCTCACATCATGGATTTCAGCTGATGTAAAGTGATTTTTATCTTTGCTGATATTAATGGACGAATTTCCCAGTTTATCTGCAATGGCTGATCTGTAGCCTTCAATAGTACTTGGCTGTAACTTGCTATCCTGGAACTAATACAGGAGGAACTCGGCTATGTATTTTATAGGTGGTGCCCTGAAGTCCACCTATAGGGACCTACCTAAGTCCCGATTACTGTGGCACCACTTTGTAAAGATAGACCATCTTGCCTCATAGACTGATCTGGTTGAGCTTCTTTAAGGCGCCTCAATTCATGCTGTCACTGCTTCAGAGAACCCTTGCTCTCTTGATAGCTGAGGCTCTAGGAGCCAAGCATGTAGACTTAGGTTTAACAGATTCCTGTGCGGAATCTGGTTTAAAGGCTATGGAAGTAGATTGGGCAGGTTGGGCAGGCACAGAGAGATCTGGCTGGAGGTGGCCACCAGATCCCCAAAAAGGGCATGTTGGGCCACCCCGGAGCAATCAGAATGGTTCTTCTGCAAGAGTAGTCCTGTAATTTTGCCACCACTTTGCCCAATATGGCAACTGGTGGGAAGGCACATGGGTCCAAATCCTTCCACGACAGGCTGAGTGCATCAACTGCCCAGGCAAGAGGGTATGGTACTTGTGACACATATTGAGCCAGGTAGCTGTTCCTGAGGGGATGTGCATAACCACTGATGATGGTCCGTGACTTTGTCAGATTTGGTCAGATCCAGGAGATGAAGAGTGTAGCCTTCTCTGAGAATTCTTATGACGTTGGGTCCAGTCCCTAGGGCTACCCATGTTTCTCAAAATTGGTACAATCTGGTCCCTACAGGTAGATCTGGGACATTCATGACAATCTGGACAAAACTCAATTGATCTATCTACACAGTAAACATCCTTCACATGACTTTATTGACTTTATTGACTTTACAACAATGTGACTAAAGCTTTTCTTTTGCGGCTGCCCTACCGCAAAAAGAACCATGATCTGCAACAAGTCAGTTTACATTTAAAGTTTGGTAATGATCTACAACAGTGTTGATTCTAGGAATTTCAAAAAGTGGGTGCAATCCCCTATAACTGTACAAAATGTAGGGGAGAGGCTAAACATTCTGGGAGACGATTTTATGAGACTTTTTAAGCAAAAAATAGTTTTTCAGTTCATTTCATGATTTTTAACAGTGGACTTTTAGTATTGATCAGGCCACTTGGCTAACCAATAACTATACACAGTTATGTTCCAAAGTAAATGTTGGTAGATAGTCTGGGCCAATAAACTCCAAGCCTAGTAATAGGCTAAATATAGGCTAAAATATTGGGTATTTACTTGTAGAATGCAAGTAGGGTTAGCATCAGCTTGACTGGCCTGTTGTTGTTACAATTAGGGCTGCGAACGAGTACTCGAGCCTCGGTAGACGAGTCGATCTTGGCTAGTACTCGAGTCCATTTTAAGTACTCGGTTACTGACAAGGTATTGTATTATCGCCCACGTAATGAAACGTTTGTGTAAAATATGCTGCATTTCAGCATTTCCGTCACATAACATCAATTAAAGTTGTTGTTTTCCCTTGAAAACCTATAAATGTTTCGTTTCCGGAATCGACTATTTGTTTACAGAAGACTTCTAATGGTGGGAACTAAATCTCGCGGTTACTCGAATTCGGGCCGGTTGTCAGAGGGCGAGTACTCGATGCCGTTTTTTTGTACCCGTCACAACCTTAGTTACAATGCAGAGTACTATCACTGTGGTTTTTTTGCCTCCATTTTTATGTAACCACTGTACGCTTAATTTTATGTTTTTGAGTGTAATATACCTGAATACCATCTGTAGCACATAATATACATGAGTTCTTTCATGCATACAAACGATCACCAAACCACATTGTCAACAAGCATCATTTGAAAACCGTTCAACAAAAAATCAAAAGCTCAACTAACTCTCCTTTTGTGCAGTGTGTTGAATTTCTAGATCTCTCATCTTTTCGCTTCATATGTTTTCCATATTATGCATTCTCATATAATTTTGTTACTACAGACTTCAAGAAAATCTGTGTTTGTAGGCGAACTAATATATGATCCCACGAAACCACATCCTAGAAGCAACTCTGTACAATGTCTGTGTTCCCGGTCAGTCATGTCACACACATTGGAACTATACAGTAATTGTCATTTCTTTGACAACTGACCCTTGGCTGGACTAGAAGAGCAGTTACTTGACTTGCCCTCGCCTTTCTTTCCATGACCACCATAGTCTACCAGGCCAGCAAGCCGGATCTGCTGCTTCCATGAGAAGACTTCTCCGACCTTTCATAAAGGTGGTACTGACCCTTCTTATGACTAGAAGATCCTGAGTGTCCCTTATCCACATAGTGAGGAATAGGGTAGCCATGTGTAAAGGTGCAGTTCTGAGAGCAGAGAGCATGTCAGGCTTTATGCCGGATCGAAGGGGAGCAAAAAGTAGGCATCTCTTCTGGAAAGTGTTACATGGGTATAAAAACAAAGTCCAACAAGTGTTCCATTGTCTTGGCCATTGGTCTTGTAGCTGTCTGTACCTTGCCGGCCAACTTCCCCTTGCTATGTTCAATTTGGATGATCTCCAGCTAGGTTTGGATATTTTCTTGTACCTTGTTGAGGCATCTGTTGAATCCAGCGACTTGATTGCAGATGTAACTAGACTTACATACTGCCTTTTCCCCATTTCCTTAAGGTGTCTTGGGAGATTGCTCTAGATGCCTGTGGTTACACAACCATTCATCTGTCAGCATGTTCATTGATACCTTCCTGACTGGCTGATTGCTTTGGCCTGGTAAAGGGATTATCATCAGCTGCTGTGGTAGTTGTGTCGAAGTCGGGGATGTGAGACCACACCATGAAGGACCCGATGCTTCTCATTGTCTCTTGTTAAGTCTTTTTTTGAATGAGGGCTTGGTCAGGGTCGAATGCGAGGCAGACTGTCTCCCTTTACTTGAAAAGGTGAGACAACTGTGAAAAAATGTGAGACATGTTTTGTGTCAAGATATTTTGAAATATTTAGTTTCAATTTGGGACTGCATAAAATCTTCTTTATATAAATAATAAGAAATAGATGCTAAACTAAAAGTTCAAATAAATAAACTATTTAATGTTGTTTTTATTTGTCTTTTTTTTAATTTCACTTCTAAACCACATCTTAATGGCTTAATGGCTGGGTGCTACTGGTTTTTTATTTTTCATTTTTTTTTATTTTACTGTTATCTGGATTCATCAAATAAATAAAGAAATTGCATTTCTTCTCTTTTCTTTGAAGAAATATATACTTTGTCTCTTCCAATAATAGATAAATTTCTTTGGTCAGTAGTTGTTTTGACTGTTTCACCTGTGACACAATATGTAGACGAGTTAAAAATTAGACATAAAGCACGGAAATCTCGTGAGAATACCTGAATTCTTGCATGAATTACTATTGGCTGGATGTATCAAATAAAATAAATTCACTTTCATGTTTTTCTCACCCATTTCTATGAGGAAATATGTACGTCGACGCTTCCGATAATAGACAAATTTCTTTGGTCAGTAGTTGGTTCAACTGTTTCACCTGTGACACTATAAGCAGAAAACGAGTTTAAAAATCGACAAAAAGCGCGGAAATCTTGCGAGAATACCCGAATTCTTGCGTGAATTACTGTTAGCTGGATATATAAAATAAAATAAACTGCCCTTGTCGCTTCCGATAATAGATGAATTTCTTCAGTCAGTTTTGAGTGTTTCGCCTGGCAGAGACAGCACAGACACGTTGGTGAGTTGGTTTTGCGACAACTCACTCTAGAGTGTGTACAAACTCGCGAAATCGCGCTCGAGAGTGAACACTGGTTACACTGTCTAGAGAAGAAGGAAGTACGCCCCTAGACTCCCCCTATGATAATGATTTTGTTTAACTAGCACAATGAGTTCCCCTTTGTGGGGAAGATATTGCACCTGCAAAGCAGTAGATTAGATTAGATTAGATTAGATTAGAAGTACAATGGTCCAATTAGAAAATGCACAGTACTAGTCCAGTACTGCCAGTGGAAGCACAAGACATCTTTCTGACATTTCTTGGGCTGGTCTGTCCTGACTGGTATAGCAAAGTGTCCATTAGGGCAAGATGTATTAATGCAATAAAATTGTTTTATTCTGTCACATAGAAAACAGTCTTTTTATTTACATGACCATTGAGTAAATCTCATAAAATCAACAAAAGCAATGCCATTAACAATCTTCACACAAAATTCAATGGGTTAAAAAGAATTTAATTGACTCTCAAATAGGTTTTTCCAATGTCATACAATAAACATACTGAAAAAGAGTCAATCAGTTGGGAGAAACACCATATCTTTATTTTGCCTTCATTTTGTTTTACATAAATGCACTGTAAAACATGCAGTCTAGGATAGTCAACTGATGTGAAGACATATTTACAACCGGATTTAACAAAGTAAAATGCCAAGGAAAAACAGTAACAGTGTCACTACAATACAACCAATCCTGGTACAAAAAAAGTGTTAATAATTAATAAGTTTCCTTTGCTGTAAGACTGGTTTATGTTGTCGGTTTTTTTTTCACAATTGATGAGTCATTTAGGGTTATGTTTTATTAATAATTAGGCTGAGAACTTTCTTGTACAATAGGCCTTTTAAGAGGGTACAACTGAGCAAATCAAAACCATCAATAACTATCATAAGTTTTATAAAGCAGAATCCACAGCCAGTTAACGGGCTTAGGGAACCTTTGCAGACAACTATTCATGATGTTTTTCTCATTAATTAATAACATTCTCTGCTTTGTTTTGCACTATTTATCAGACGAGATCCTTCCAAAACAGCCAGTGAGTGCTGGTGTCATACACTAGCAAATCTACTCAAAACATTATATATCCAAAGAAAGCCTGATCTCTTCACGGAAACAGAGTATATATAGATTTCCTATAAGTTAGTTTCACCTCCCAAACCTGTAGGACCAATAATAAGCCAGTTATAAGCATTTTAGGTTTGGCTATCCTTGTTTGACCTTAAAGGAGGAGCCCAAGGTCAAATATGACCACACCAAAAGATTCCCAGCCCATGATTTCCTTTACCATACCAAACCCCTAGGACCAATAATAAGCGAGTTATAAGCACTTCTAAGTTTGGCTATCCTTGTCTGACCTTGAAGGAGGAGTCCAGCGTCAAATCTGACCATACCAGAAGATTCCCAGCGCATGATTTCCAATAAGTCGGTTTACCATCCCAAACCTGTACGACCAATAATAAGCGAGTTATAAGCACTTTTAAGTTTGGCTATCCTCGTTCGACCTTGAAGGAGGGGTCCAAGGTGAAATCTGACCACACCAGAAGATTCCCAGCGCATGATTTCTTATAAGCTGGTTTACCATCCCAAACCTCTAGGACCAATAATAAGTGAGTTAAAAGCACTTTTAAGTTTGGGATTCCTCGTTTGACCTTGAAGCAGGAGCCCAAGGTCAAATCCGACCACACCAAAAGATTCCCAGCCCATGATTTCCTAAAGGTTGGCTTACCATCCCAAACCTCTAGGACCAATAATAAGCGAGCTATAAGTTCTTTTAAGTTTGGTGAAATCTCTCTCTACCCTATCCAATGGACAATTGCTTATCCGGTCGGCGCAGACCGGCCCGCCAAACGCCAGAAAAAGACGTCCTGTGTTGCCACCGGCTGGCCGGTCCGTAGTACTGTGCACTCCCCAGATGGCGCCTCGTACTTCCTTCCTGTCGAGACAACCTGACGTCATAGCATCTTTTTCGTTGTCTAAACCTCTTAGACCCCTAGTAAGCTGATAGCGGGGTCGGTGGGAGGGTCTTGTGTGTCCATTGGATAGGGTATTAACTTATAAAAATTTAATTTACTTATTAAATTTGCAATTTTATTGCGTTAATACATCCTATCCAATGGACAATTGCTGAATAACTACCGCTTGGGTCGGCGGGTAAGTTACTAGGGACTTATGTGAACTCACAAGTAATAGCAAATTTTAACCTACGGTCTAGGCTGACTTCGTCAGGAGACCTATAGGCCCCGGCCTGGGTTGACCCTAAGGTCAGGAAACCCTGTAAGACCTTGGTCGGTTGCCAACAGCCGGTTACCCGGGGGCTATGCCGATGTCCCCCCCCCCCCCCCCCCCCCCCCCCCCCCCCTTTTTTTTTTTTTTTTTTAACAGACCTGCTCTGAGGTAGGGGAAGAGAGGGATGAGTTGAAACAGTTACATTATGTACATATATATAAATCTCCTCAATCTAAGGGCCACTTGTGGTTCTGCTGAGCAGCCCAACACCAAGCCCAATTGGTAAAAGCTCTGAGTCAGCCCAAACCACACCCTTCAGAAAGCACTGGGTGAAGGTATTATGTGACTTCAGTGGCAGGCTGACAAAAAAGGATCTAAGAAAACTCCCGACTGGAAGACCTTAGGAGCAGCAAAGGCCCTGACATCACGGGCTTTTAACCTGATGTAAAGTCTGGGCCTCCTGGTCAGAGAGCTCATAGCAATAGTAGCGCAAAGCTCTGATTGGACACAGGGATCTGCCAGACTTGAGGGATTTATCTAGAGTAGGAGCCAGGGCTGGTATGACCACTGGGGCTACACTCTCTGGGCCCTCTTTGGCCAGCTGATTCTTGGAAAGAAAGCTGGGAGATGGAAACAGGGACACCTTAGACCAATTGGATTGGTGTCTGATGTTCTTGTGCTGCCATGCATGGATCTCACTCCTTCTTTTGCCAGAGCCCAGGGCCAAAAGGAAGACAGTTTTGAAGGTCAGATGCTTCAGAGATGCCTCCCTAAGAGGTTCGAAAGGAGCCCTTGCCAGCTGGTGTAATACCAGGGAAAGGTTCCAGGAGGGTATTCCCCTCCGCCCTCTGGGTCTATCTCTGTGGAAACTTTCCAAGAGACGAGTGAGATTATCATCTTTGCTGATATTGACTGTTGTATTACCTAGTTTATCAGCAATGGCAGACCTGTATCCATCAATGGTGCTGGGCTGTAACTTCTTGTCCTCAAAGAGGTACATTAGGAAGTCAGCCACCGACTTTACAGGTGGTGACTTGAAGTCCACCTGATTAGTGATGCACCACCTTGTAAGAATGGCCCACTTTGCCTCATAGACTGATCTGGTAGATCTTCTTTGAGGAGCCTCAATTCTTGCTGCCACTGTCTCAGAAAAGCCCTGTTCTTTTTTTGTGGCTCTAGGAGCCAGGCATGGCTGTAACTTCTTGTCCTCAAAGAGGTACATTAGGAAGTCAGCCACCGACTTTACAGGTGGTGACCTGAAGTCCACCTGATTAATGACGCATCACTTTGTAAAAATGGCCCACTTTGCCTCATAGACTGATCTGGTAGATCTTCTTTGAGGAGCCTCAACTCTTGCTGCCACTGCCTCAGAGAAGCCCTGTTCCTTGATTTTTGTGGCTCTAGGAGCCAGGCATGGAGATTTAGATTTGTCAGATTTCTGTGAGGGATCTGATTGAAGGGCTGTGTCAGCAGATTGGACAGGCTGAGAGGGGCCTGACTGGACATGGTCACCAAGTCCCAAAACCAATGGCATGTTGGGCCACCCCGGGGCAATCATAATGATCCTTTTGCACGGGGAGCCCAGTAGCTTCTCCACCACTTTGCCCAATATGGCGGTCGGTGGGAAGGCGTATGCATCCAGGTCCTCCCATGGCAGAGTAAGTGCGTCCACTGCTACAGCCAGGGAGTCCGGTACTGGAGAGACAAACTGAGGTAACTTGTGGTTGAACCTCATGGCAAATAGATCTATTTGAGGCAGGTGCCATTGGTTGCATATTTGTTGAAAAAACTTCCGGAAGGAGGGACCGGATGGTCTGACCCAGCCTGGGTAGCTTGTCTGCTATCACATTTAAAAGGCCTGGGATGTGTCGAGCTTTTAGAGTCACTTGTCGCTGGGAACACCAGGTCAAGATTCTCCACAGTAGGGCACACAGTGGGCCCGACCTCATTCCTCCTTCCTTGTTTATGTAAGCTACTACTGTAGTATGTCGGTTGCTACCAGGACTATTTTGCCTACACAGAGATTTTGAAACTCTTTTAAAGCTAGGAACACTGCTTTTAGTTCCAGATAGTTTATGTGCAGCTTGCTTTCCGGCACCGACCAGGACCCTCTTGCAGTGAACTTGTTTAAGTGAGCGCCCCACCCTTGTTTTGATGCGTCTGTAAAAATTTGCAGAGCATGTTTTACTGGGTGTAATGGTTGGCCTTGAAGTCCAATGTCTTCCTCTAGCCACCATTGTAAGTGAGGGTGCAGGGACCTTGGTAGAGGGATAACCTTCTCTAGAGATTCTGGTACCCTCCAATTTTTTTTTTTTTTTTTTTTTGATTTGAGATGCCACTGTATGGGTCTCATGTGTAGTCGGCCGAGGTGAACCTGCTTTTCTGTGGTTGTTAGAAGACCTATCAAGGACATGAACTGCCGGACCGGACAGGCCGGTAGTAATAAAAGTGCTTGTATCTTGTCCTGAAGGCTTTGCCACCGGTCCGGAGTCGGTCTGTCCCGGCCGGACCTGAGGTCGAACTGGTAACCTACAAAGTCGAATACTTGTTTGGGTTCCAGTTCTGATTTCTCTAAATTCACCAGCCAACCTAGGTCCTGGCACATTCTGACCAGGATTTGTGCGTGTTGGAGACAAATGTGCTGGGATCTGGCTCTCACCAACCAGTCGTCTAGGTACTGGTGGGTCCTTATACCCCTGTGTATGGCCATCAGTTTCACCTCCTTTGCTAATACAGTGAACTCCATGGGCGCTGTGGACAGACCAAAGGGCAGTGCCTTAAATTGATAAGTCCGGCCCTGGACAAGGAATCTTAGATATTTCCTGGATTGTTCCTGTATTGGTATGTGGAAGTAGGCATCTTTGAAATCTACTGAGGTGACCCACTCCGATTGTTGGAGGGATGTTCTGATGGTTTCCGGTGTCTCCATTTTGAATTTTTCCAACTTGAGGAAAAGTTTAGGTTGCTTAGGTCCAGTATTGGCCTCCATTTGTTGTTGGGCTTTGGGACTAGAAATAGTCGATTGAAGAAACCCAGACATGTTTGATTGTGGACCAGTTCCACTGCATTTTTGTCTATAAGCTGATGTAATGCCTCCAACAGGTAGCTATTCCTGTGGGGATTGACATAATGGCTTACGACAGTTGGAGACCTTGTAAGAGTTGGCCGGGTCCGGAAAGGAAGGGTGCAACCCTCTCTCAAGATTTGAACTATTTTCGGACCGGCCCCTAGATCCAGCCAAGTTTGCCAAACTTTTGAAGCCTGGACCCTAGAGAGTTTTTTTTTTTTTTTTTTTTTTGCAACAAGAGGAACATTGACCACAGGTTGGACACAAGACAATTGAGTGACAGAAGAAACTGGAAAATTTAAGAATTAAATTAAATTTTTATAAGATAATATCTTACCTAGTGGACCGGTGCAATAGTCCGGCGCCTAGCCGGTCCCGCCAAACATTAGAAAAAAAATGTCCTGAGCTGGGCTCTGGCCTGGACCGGTAGTGTAGTATTCACTCGCCAGGTGTCACCGGACACCCAGCTCCCCTACTGCGCGTGTGCGCGCATGCGCACTTCCTCTTTTTGTTGCCTACCAAGTAAAGTCCCCTTGATATAAGCGGGGAAGGTAGGGTGGGACTCTCCTTGTCCACTAGGTAAGATATTATCTTATAAAAATTTAATTTAATTCTTAAATTTTCCATTTTATTGCGTTAATATATCTTACCTAGTGGACCGGTGCAGAATAACTACCCATTGGATGGCGGGTAGATCAATCCAAAATTCAGGGGACTCACTATGGGGGATAACTCCCAAACCTTATATAGACCGAGGTAACAAACCTAGACCGGTTCCTAAACCTCTGGTTTGACCAGCTCCTGAGAGAGGTCGAAACGGTAACCTACAAAGTTGAAGACCTGCTGAGGCACCAACTCCGACTTGGTCATATTGACTACCCACCCTAACCTGTGGCATAGGTCCAAGAGGGTCCGGGTATGAAGTAGACACGTTTCCGGGCACGGGGCTCTCAGCAACCAGTCGTCGAGGTACTGGTGGATCCTGATACCCCGAGCCTGTGCCATTAACTTGACTTCCTTGGCCACCTTGGTGAACTCCAACGGAGCCGTTGAGAGGCCAAAGGGGAGGGCTGTGAACTGATAAGCTTGACTGTGGAGGAAGAACCTGAGGAATTTCCGCGACCTTTGTCCTATTGGGATATGGAAATAAGCGTCGCTGAAATCCAGAGACGTCACCCACTCCCCTTTTTGAAGGGAGAGTCGGATGGTCTCTGGTGTCTCCATCTTGAAAGATGAAGTTGCTAGGTAACAGTTCAGACGGCTTAAATCTAGGATGGGCCTCCATTTCCTGTTGGGTTTTGGAACAAGAAACAAGCGGTTGTAAAAGGCCAGGGAGGATGGAGTTGTCACCTTTTCTACCGCCTGTTTCTGAATGAGTGCTTGTAAAGAGTCCTTTATGTGTCTGCTTTTGACCGGATTTGCGTATCCACTGATAATGACCGGTGACCTTGTCAGAGGAGGTTTCTCCTTGAAGGGTAGGTTGTACCCTTCCTGAAGAATTGAAACTACTCTTGGGTTTGCACCCAGGGAGTGCCAGACCTGCCAAAACCTTTGCAGACGGGCCCCCACAGGTGGATTTTCTACAACAGGAGATACATTTTGAACAGTTGGAGCACAAAGACAAGGATTTACACAGCAAACAGGTTTCACACACTTTATTTTCATTTGAACCTGAGAGGGACTTAAGTCTTTGTTTTCTGACTGCCCTGTTACATAAGGTACATGACCGACAACAGGTAAGTTTACTGTCTTGTTTACATTTTTGTTTAAGTTCTGACAAAACGGATCCTCCACACTTAACTCTAACTGAGAATCTACTAAGCAATAATTGTCATTTATAGGATTGTTGACGGGACGATTTGGAGAAATAACTGGCATTGTTGCCTCCACGTCCGCGACCGTGGCCCCTCCCTCTATGAGAGAACTGACGCCAAGCCTGGCTAGACTGGGAGGAGGAATGGCCTGAGTGTCTGTTATCTTTCTTGTCGTACGGCTTGTACCGGTACGATTGGTGTTTCCGACCAGAGTGCTGCCCTGTGCCCGGACCGGGACCATGAGCACCTGATGTAGATTCAAATTTTGCTATATCCTGTTCTGCTGTGGCAAGGATGTCATCTGGAAACAGTGAGGAACTAAACAATGGGGCATTGCGCAACCTGTTCCAAGTGTCCGGCTTCAGTCCGGGTTTAGCAAAGTCAAGATATGAATCCCTGCGTAGCAATATAAAGTTGGCAAGCTGAATGAACAAACTGTCGGCTAGGTGTTGGAGTGAAGTTCCTAGAGCCACTGATACGCTTGCATGGAAGGAGGATAAATCTTTGAGATCCCTGATAGCCTCTACAACCTCCTTGGGAGCCTTTCCCTTGACAATAACGTCATTAAGCAGACCAATGTGAGCGTTCATCTTGTCCTGGATTTCACTGGTGCACCTATTAAAGGCTGCTGCATGATTTGTAATGTATGTTCCTTCACGAGCACATTTCTCCCACCGGCGTAGGGTGTCCTGAGGTATCGGTCGGGAAGGGGGACCAGATTGAGGGTAGGATGAAACTTTAGCTACCCTAGAGTACTGAGCGTTGAGGCGGGCCTCAGAGTCGGACCAGCTGAAAATGGTTCGGCCTGGTCTAGTGGTTGAATCCTGCCTAATTCTATGTTGCTTGTACCATTTAGCTTGACTCTTAGGAGTGCGAATATACTGGTCTACTTTCAACCCAGCCGATTCCTGGGAACGAGAAGGGTAACCTTCAGCGACCCGGCAGTTCAGTTTCTCCATCTTGTGGCAAAGCCAGTCATCCGGGGGTAACTCTACTGACACTTTGCCGGTTTTCCTTGGGTGTTTCCCCTTCCACGGGTTGTCTGACCTATCCCCGTCTGATACAGAGAGCTCAAAGTCTGGGATATGAGTCCATCCAAGAAAGGCCCTAACTGACCTGCACGTTTCCCTGTAGTTCATTTCTTCGTTTTGTTCTGTTGCCTCTGAGTCTGAGATCTCACCCTCGTCAGATGCCTTATCAGACCGGTCAAGATTAGAGTCCACATCAGACACGTCCTGTTCAGCAGAGAAGGATTGACCGGTACCGGAAACACCGGTAGTAGTGTGAGGCAATGAACTGAAAAATGAAGTTTCTGGCTTGGATGTAGATTTCGCACCGGGTAAAAGAGACGGGGCAGGGCCCGGAACGGGAGCATCCATCTTAACCGGTTCTTCATGTCTTTGAGCAGGAAGAGATTCACTAACAGTCTGGTCCTTCACCGGAGCCGGTGCCTCGGACACAACTGTAGCAGTAGGGGCAACTTTAGTCTTTTTAACTTTCTTGCCCGTGCCCTTATTTTTCTTTTCCTTAACTTGTGGATTCTGCCCATCTGTAGCCGGAGGCCTCACCGGACCGGTGGCTCCAGGCTCAGCGGGATTGAAAAAGGGCTGATCAGAAGTAGTAATAGAAACAGCGGAAACTGGGGCTTTTGGTGTAGAAAAAATGTTAGTCCTGGTGAGTAGAGCCTCGAAACGGGCAAATTTCTCCTCTAGTTGATTACTGAGTGTGTCAAAATCTCGTTTAGAGACAAATTCCTCAGGAGTATGATGGGAGATAGCAAATTGTGGTTCACCGGAACCGGAAGCAAGGACCGGAACACTATCCAACTCTTCTTCATCTTGTTCTCCACCCAAGTCCTCTTGATTAGCTACACCAACGACGGTGACTTTTGAGGGAGAGACTAAAAGTCCGGATTTCTTATCCTTGCGGATTTTATACTGAGGGGTGGAGAGCATAGAACGCTGCTGATCCAAAAATGCATCACAAATGGAGCAAACTAAGTCCTTCACACACGGATCATCTGCTAACTTCTTTTCCCTACACCTAGCACATTTTTTATGTCCATCAAATCCTGCCATGATGTGCCCGCAGTTTCCTCTACGTTGTCCTGGTGATGCCATGATACATACAGTAAGTAATAATCCACAATAGATAAACAAACAAAAGCTAAGTCACTGTATATAATAATAAAAAGTTTCTCTTAAAATTTCCGATTTTTAAACACAATGGCGCCAAACAAAAAGAGGAAGTGCGCATGCGCGCACACGCGCAGTAGGGGAGCTGGGTGTCCGGTGACACCTGGCGAGTGAATACTACACTACCGGTCCAGGCCAGAGCCCAGCTCAGGACATTTTTTTACTAATGTTTGGCGGGACCGGCTAGGCGCCGGACTATTGCACCGGTCCACTAGGTAAGATATATTAACGCAATAAAATGGTAATTTCCTGTAACCAGTAATTCTCTGTAACCGGCAAACTGGTAGGCTGGAGTCACCCCTGAATTTAGACAGCCACTGGTCTATAATTAGCTAGTTGGGTAGACTCTGTAACCGGTTTCGGTGAAGCAAGGTTGTATAGCCGGTACCTTGTCGGCAGGCTCTGTAACCAATGGTTGAGGTGGTCACCCTGCAACCGGTTTTGGTGAAACTAAGGCTGTATAGCCGGTAAACTGGTCTGGTGATTTGCAGACTCTGTAACCAGTCAGTTGAGGCCATATTTGTAGGTACTTGCTGTCTACCTGCCCCAGAATCAACACAGAGTTGAATGGACTGGGTCGGATGACTCTGTAACCAGTTGGGGGGTCGGGTAAGCGGTACCAAGGTTGTGTAGCCGGTACCTGGTCGGTACATTCTGTAAACAGTTATTAAAGCAACTGTACAAGGCTGTGTAGCCGGTCGGTACACTCTGTAACCAGTTGTTGGAGCAAGTGTACAAGGCTGTGTAGCCAGCACCAGTCAGTACACTCTGTAAACAGTTGCTAAAGCAATTTTACAACTATCTTTTGTGTTGAATTCAGCTTTATTTCTTTAATCCCACGTCTTACTTGTAGATTTGACAGTTGCTGGGAAAGCCCTTGTGAGCTATTTTTAGAAGCAATTGTTGTTCGGCGTGTCACGTGACCTGGACGGAAAGACACGCGATTGGCTGATTGGAGCTCGTCAGTTGTGGCGTTCTTTTGTGATACTTAAACATGCAAAAGTGCAGTATTCTGCTCATCCACAAACCCCACTACCGACAACGAAGCCGGGTCTGTAAGGCAGGGACTGGAATCACAGTAGACGTGAGTTCTGAAGAACGCCCTTCCGACCTTCTTGGTCGGTGAATCACGTGACCAGCTTCGTGATTGTTCGGAAGGACACGCGATTGGCTAACTGGAGATGATGTCAGTATTCGCGTTCTTTGTGTGATGCCTTACCGGCAAATTTACAGTCCACAAAACCCCACTACCGACAACAAGGTCGGGTCTGCAAAGCAGGGACTGGAATCACAGTAGACGTGAGTTCTGAAAGAACGCACTTCCGATCTTCCTGGTCGGTGAAAACACGTGACCTGCTTCGTGATTAGTCGGAAGTACACGCGATTGGCTGACTGGATATGACGTCAGAGGTCGCGTTCTTTAACCTGGCCGGCCGGCTGATGCTTTAAAAGCAGAGAAGCCTGGACCAGTGCGCTCTGAAGATTTGTAGATGAAATTCCTTCTTCCTTCCGTGATAAAACCAGTGAACTGGCCATCCACAACCCTCACTACCGACAACAAAGCCGGGTCCGCAAGGGAGGGACTGATATCACAATAGACGTGTGCAAACTTCATGTTCTTCTGATGGAATGCCTTCTATGTAGATGTATATATATATGCTTGCCGGTCGACTAATGCTTGCAGCAAAGATGTCTGGACCAGTGCGCTCTGAAGAAGAATGCACCTTCCATAGGGGAATTCCCTCTATATACAGTGTTCAAAACTACGTAGACTGAAGAAAAGACGTTTCTATGGTAACTGTAGCTGGAAGGTTACAGAAGGTTCATTCAAACAAAAAACACGGATAAAAATACCTGTAAGAAGAATATCCATAATTCCTCCATATTGTCGATCTGCCCCTAACAACACAATGGTTGAATGGGAGGAAACTAGCAAAATGGCTGCCTTCAAAATTTCTCGTCGATTACTGCCCTATCATCAAAATTAAATTGAGTCAACTAGGGAGTGTTTCCAGCAGATTTCTAAATGTATATCCGTGCTTGATCAGTAGATAACACCTCTACACTGAAACTATCCACATGTGAAGTTGAAAATCCGCCATAATGCACACTTTTCTTTAAAAAATCTGGAGATTGTAGAAACTACGTCTGCACAGTACACGCGCCAAACGAAAAAGATGCTATGACGTCAGGTTGTCTAGACAGGAAGGAAGTACGAGGCGCCATCTGGGGAGTGCACAGTACTACGGACCGGCCAGCCGGTGGCAACACAGGACGTCTTTTTCTGGCGTTTGGCGGGCCGGTCTGCGCCGACCGGATAAGCAATTGTCCATTGGATAGGATGTATTAATGCAATAAAAAGCAACATTGTGATTTTGGAAAATCTAAGGATCAACTTCAATTGTAAATAGTATAGACAACCCACAAGATCCTGTCCAATGTTAGAACTTTCATTTAATTGAATAAGGGGAAAGCTTGCATATTTTATTTCACTGTGATGTAAGGATTTCTTTTAACAACAGGAAGACATCCGTCAATTTAGATGAAAGCCTTCTATGAAGCAACAGTTTTGTCTACCACAGATAAACATATACAAATGCAACTGTAGTAATATGAGTATATAGTGCCCATTTTTTAAAATTAAAATGCTTATTATCAAAAGGTATTTAAAGCATAGCCACGTTAACATCTGTTGCCAGATACCCTCTAAAACTTAACTAACTCTAGATCCTGCTGAGGTAAACATATCCTAAAATTTGGTATAAATCCATGCATGTGTTTAGGCTATGGAACCCATTGTTTATAACCCAAAAATATTGAAAGAGTTGTCAGATAACTCTCCCCCACCCACCCACCTGCCGACGAACCTAAACAGCTCTAGATCCTCTTTTGGTAAACATATCCTGAAAATTGGTGAAAATCCAATGCATTTAGGGTATGGAACACCCACAAACTTTCTACCTGCTGTCGTTGACGCCCAGGGGACAACTATAACCCCAGCCTATTACAAATTATATAAATAATATGAACAATATGTACATTTTTGTAAAAAAATTAAATTGTAAGGCAAAACTTGGAAATAGGTTTCCAGTTAAGGGCATTCTTTTATGACAGGATCTAATGTTTTTCAGCGTCAAAAGAAATTATTTTATGCTGTACCAATGATAAATTCACAGCTACCACTAGAATCGTTTTTCAATTAGACACTTCTATATTTTTTCTGTAGAAAAAGAAGCTGTATAACAACTACTCACTGCATGCTCCGCTGCTGAACATTGGAATAGATTCGAATTTGATGGCATGTAACAGAAGCAATGTTTCTTTGTATTCTAGGTTGTTTCGAAGTAGCTGGCCATAATATTCAACATATCTTTGCTGACTTGGTATTGTGACACCCTGAATAAAAGAAGTGTACATTTTTTTAACATATACTTTTCTGTAAATCAGAATCAATGAAGATGGTATTTATTTACAATAAGTATATGGGGGGCCACGGTGGCAGAGGGGTAACACTCTCGCCTCCCACCTCTGAGGCCGTGGTTCGGTTCCTGGCACGACCTCAAGTGGGAAAGTTGGTAGTTGCTTGCTGTTGGTCGGCAGTTTACTGTACAGAACCCTGATGAACTGTTTGTACTGGTTTAGTCTGCCCTTCCAACTACCCGTCATCATATGACCTGTACAGTGTTGAATGCGACGTAAAACCCCAAATAACTAAATACAACAAGTATATGTATAATGTCTATTTGATGTTTGAGCTGAAGAAGGATGTTTTTATTTGAATAACATAATGTCTAATTGTGTGAAATATATTTTAATGAAAGTGTACCAGCATGATTAATCATTTTAGCAGTATAATATATTGTAGTTCTATAAAGAATATGAAAACAAGAGGGTCAAAGATGCCCCAAAAGGGTTGCACAGGTTAGCGACTGCTGTAATTACATTTAGAAACAAGGAAAGAAATGTTAGGTCACCCAGTTAAGGTGAATGTGTTAGACGTGCTAAGAAACGTAAAACTTGTAATCTAGGTTACATAAATGTACCTATGCTATAAACGGACAAATGAAAGGATGGTATTACACCAATTTCAAAAGCAACTATGATGGTACGATGGTGATGCATCTCCCTGTTAAATTTGAATTTGATTGGACAACGCGTTTTCGAGTTAGAGTCCGGAAACAGAAATGTTGACGAACAAACGAACAGACGGAATTACACCATTTCGAACCTAGGAACATAGCTATGATGGTGATCTATCTCCCTGTCAAGTTTGAATTTGATTGGACAGAGTGTTTTTGAGTTAGAGTCTGAAAACAGAAATGTAAATCTGTATTAATTTCTTAAGTGGAATATGACCACTAATTCACTTAATTTCACTGAATTTTCTAAAAGTTAAAATTTTTTCATCAGGGCTTCCAATTGGAAATTTTATCGACAGAATTTTCAAATTCTGTCAAACTTGAAGTTTATTGTTCCCACTGTCATGTATGGTACACACATAAGTAAAGTACATTGCACCAACTTGAAGCCAACATATCCCCAGACAGGCCTTCTGTTATGCTACTGACATACATTGGATATATATTGTAGCACCCATTTTGTGTGATTCACGATTATTACAATCCTTTTGTATCAATCTTTCCATAATGAGAAAATTGGTCATTTTTTCTAAGTATTTAGGTGGTTACTATACATTGTAAAATAGCAGAATAAAAGTTTTCAAGGGATTTTATGCCTTTAATATATTAGTGGAGATGAAATATCATAAAACACTGTGATTAGATCTCAGGAGATCAGAGAAGGCATTACATCTACTGCAGTCTGATGTTAGACTTATCATTCGAATTTACAATATAAAATATATGAAAAAGTCCATGGGTGGGGTTTTTATGTACATCATACCCAGTTTAATTCTCTACTTAAAGTCTTCATATTTGGCAAATGTAAAAGTAACATATTAACGTATTCTTGGGAAAGACATTAGGTGACTGAACCAATACAGTTTGTATTATGCAACGTACAGGGCTTAAAGTAATAAAAAGTGAGTGCAATTGGTCTTTGTGGACATTCTTTTAGAGCTTAAGGTGACTTTAAAATTTAAACTACAGAATTTTCACACAAAGATCACATACACAAGTTATATTTAATAACAGTTTGAGGCAAGTCTGACTTTCCACTTGACGTTACAAAGCAACATTTGTGAAAAAGCAAAAAACAGGTTTAAATGTCGCCTTAAAGCATTGACTTTGGGCATATAGAAAAATAACATACTAATTTATATCATCAGATAAGATACTAGTTGGATGAGAGATATACCGGGTAGTGTGAAAGCTACAGGGCTAAAAGTGGGGAAAAGGTCATAAAATTGGTCCCTGTGGCCATTTTTAAAAACCTTAAGGTGACCTTATGGGTCGGTACCAAAAGTGTTTACATCAGGTGGTAGCCAATGCAAAATAGTAACCAATTTCGGAACTGGAAATTTTAGTACACCCCAACCAAACATGAACATTTTTTCTTAACAACATCGCAATAAAAGTCCCCAAATGTATAAAAAAATATGAGATAAATGTGTACAATTTCTTCTGGATTTCTGGTTTGTTCCCAATTTTTAAAGTTTTCCTTCCATTATATATGCGAGATTGAGGTTATACAGTCAATCATCAAAATAAGTGTCATAACCAAAACAAGCATTCTGACGCATGCATTTATCTCCCGCCATATAAATTAGATGTACTAAAGATAACATATTTCAACAAGGTGCTCTAAATGTAATACTTTTCAAGTTATAATTGATTTAGTGCATGATTTCATGAATTTTAATGCATTAAAAATTATTTTAAAAATTCATTAAAAAAATTTAGCATGTGAAAGCTCTCCAAAATGTAGGTGAATGACTTTTTTTGAGAAATATTGGCTATCTGCAATACTTTTAGTGATAATAGGCAGTTACTCATTTTGAGTAGGTGAGTAATTAGCTATGGATCTGAAAATTCACTAATTGAAAGCTCTCCAAAATGTATGTGAATGAGTTATTTCAGAAATACTGCCTATCTACAATACTTGTAGAGATAATTTGCATTTACTCATTTTGAGTAGGTGAATAATTAACTACGGGTGTGAAACTTCACCAAGTGAAAGCTCTCCCAAAAGTAGGTGAATGAGTTCTTTGAGAGAAATTGGCTATCTGCAATACTTTTACAGATAATTCACATTTACTCATTTTGATTAGGTGAGTAATTAGGTGCGGGTCTGGAACTTCACCATGTGAAAGCTCTCCCAAAAGTAGATGAATGAGTAATTTGATAAAAATTGGATACCCGCAATACTTTTAGAGATAACTAGAGGATCGCTCGCAAAAAAAAAAAAAGATAATGTTTTTGCATAGCAAAAACAAAGCGTCCCGAAAAGGATATAAAGGTGAGTGCTTAAGTATTAAGAAAATGCTTCGTTTCTAGCCTTATACTGTTGTGGCAACCAAAGTCAGCGCAGTCTGCTCTATCTAGCACGGTTTTCAAGATATAAGCATTTTTGTGTTTTGCAAAAAAAAAAAAAAAAATTTAAAATGTCCGCTATATTTGGCGAGACAAAAATATTTTGAAAATTGGATTGGCATGGCTACTCTGCAGAGATACCCAGCAGGTCCAAAATTTTGTTCAGTTCACTCCATATAGCACGGTTTTCGAGATATAAGCATTTTTGTGTTTTGCAAAAACTTTGAAAATTCAAAATGGCCACCATTTTTGGGGAGACAAAAATTTTTGTCAAGACCACTGCCGCGGTGTGTATCTCCCGCCGAGCATTAAAGCAAAAGAAATAGCTTTTCCGAGATATTCACATTTTCATTCACATTCATTTTCGTGTGTGAAAGCTCTTCCAAAAGTAGGTGAATGAGTTATTTGAGAAAACTTGGCTATCTGCAATACTATTAAGAGATAATTCACATTTACTCATTTTGAGTAGGTGAGTAATTAGCTATGGGTCTGAAACTTCAAGTGAAAGCTCTCCCAAAAGTAGGTGAATGAGTTATTTGAGAAAAATTGGCTATCTGCAATACTTTTAGAGATAATTCGCATTTACTCATTTTGAGTAGGTGAGTAATTAGCTATGGGTCTGAAACTTCACCATGTGAAAGCTCTCTCACAAGTAGATGAATGAGTATTTGATAAAAATTGGGTATCCGCAATACTTTTACAGATAATTAGCATTTACTCATTTTGAGTAGGTGAATAAATAGCTATGGGTCTGAAACTTCACAGAGTGAAAGCTCTCCCAAAAGTAGGTGAATGAGTTATTTGATAAAAATTGGCTATCTGCAATACTTTTAGAGATAATTCACATTTACTCATTTTGAGTAGGTGAATAATTAGCTATGGGTCTAAAACTTCACCAAGTGAAAGCTCTGCCAAAAGTAGGTGAATGAGTTATTTGAGAAAAATTGGCTATCTGCAATACTTTTAGAGATAATTCGCATTTACTCATTTTGAGTAGGTGAGTAATTAGCTATGGGTCTGAAACTTCACCAAGTGAAAGCTCTCCCAAAAGTAGGTGAATGAGTTATTTGAGAAAAATTGGCTATCTGCAATACTTTTAGAGATAATTCGCATTTACTCATTTTGAGTAGGTGAGTAATTAGCTATGGGTCTGAAACTTCACCAAGTGAAAGCTCTCCCAAAAGTAGGTGAATGATTAATTTGAGAAAAATTGGCTATCTGCAATACTTTTAGAGATAATTCGCATTTACTCATTCTGAGTAGGTGAGTAATTAGCTATGGGTCTGAAACTTCACCAAGTGAAAGCTCTCCCAAAAGTAGTTGAATGAGTTATTTGAGAAAAATTGGCTATCACCAAGTGAAAGCTCTCCCAAAAGTAGGTGAATGATTAATTTGAGAAAAATTGGCTATCTGCAATACTTTTAGAGATAATTCGCATTTACTCATTTTGAGTAGGTGAGTAATTAGCTATGGGTCTGAAACTTCACAGAGTGAAAGCTCTCCCAAAAGTAGTTGAATGAGTTATTTGAGAAAAATTGGCTATCTGCAATACTTTTAGAGATAATTCGCATTTACTCATTTTGAGTAGGTGAGTAATTAGCTATGGGTCTGAAACTTCACCAAGTGAAAGCTCTCCCAAAAGTAGGTGAATGATTAATTTGAGAAAAATTGGCTATCTGCAATACTTTTAGAGATAATTCGCATTTACTCATTTTGAGTAGGTGAGTAATTAGCTATGGGTCTGAAACTTCACCAAGTGAAAGCTCTCCCAAAAGTAGGTGAATGAGTTGTTTGAGAAAAATTGGCTATCTGCAATACTTTTAGAGATAATTCGCATTTACTCATTTTGAGTAGGTGAGTAATTAGTTATGGGTCTGAAACTTCACCAAGTGAAAGCTCTCCCAAAAGTAGGTGAATGATTAATTTGAGAAAAATTGGCTATCTGCAATACTTTTAGAGATAATTCGCATTTACTCATTTTGAGTAGGTGAGTAATTAGCTATGGGTCTGCAACTTCACAGAGTGAAAGCTCTCCCAAAAGTAGTTGAATGAGTTATTTGAGAAAAATTGGCTATCTGCAATACTTTTAGAGATAATTCGCATTTACTCATTTTGAGTAGGTGAGTAATTAGCTATGGGTCTGAAACTTCACCAAGTGAAAGCTCTCCCAAAAGTAGGTGAATGAGTTATTTGAGAAAAATTGGCTATCTGCAATACTTTTAGAGATAATTCACATTTACTCATTTTCAGTAGGTGAGTAATTAGCTATGGGTCTGAAACTTCACCAAGTGAAAGCTCTGCCAAAAGTAGGTGAATGAGTTATTTGAGAAAAATTGGCTATCTGCAATACTTTTAGAGATAATTCGCATTTACTCATTTTGAGTAGGTGAGTAATTAGCTATGGGTCGGAAACTTCACAGAGTGAAAGCTCTCCCAAAAGTAGGTGAATGATTAATTTGAGAAAAATTGGCTATCTGCAATACTTTTAGAGATAATTCGCATTTACTCATTTTGAGTAGGTGAGTAATTAGCTATGGGTCTGAAACTTCACAGAGTGAAAGCTCTCCCAAAAGTAGTTGAATGAGTTATTTGAGAAAAATTGGCTATCTGCAATACTTTTAGAGATAATTCGCATTTACTCATTTTGAGTAGGTGAGTAATTAGCTATGGGTCTGAAACTTCACCGAGTGAAAGCTCTCCCAAAAGTAGGTGAATGATTAATTTGAGAAAAATTGGCTATCTGCAATACTTTTAGAGATAATTCGCATTTACTCATTTTCAGTAGGTGAGTAATTAGCTATGGGCCTGAAACTTTACCAAGTGAAAGCTCTGCCAAAAGTAGGTGAATGAGTTATTTGAGAAAAATTGGCTATCTGCAATACTTTTAGAGATAATTCGCATTTACTCATTTTGAGTAGGTGAGTAATTAGCTATGGGTCTGAAACTTCACAGAGTGAAAGCTCTCCCAAAAGTAGGTGAATGAGTTATTTGAGAAAAATTGGCTATCTGCAATACTTTTAGAGATAATTCGCATTTACTCATTTTGAGTAGGTGAGTAATTAGCTACGGGTCTGAAACTTCACCAAGTGAAAGCTCTCCCAAAAGTAGGTGAATGATTAATTTGACAAAAATTGGCTATCTGCAATACTTTTAGAGATAATTCGCATTTACTCATTTTGAGTAGGTGAGTAATTAGCTACGGGTCTGAAACTTCACCAAGTGAAAGCTCTCCCAAAAGTAGGTGAATGAGTTATTTGAGAAAAATTGGCTATCTGCAATACTTTTAGAGATAATTCGCATTTACTCATTTTGAGTAGGTGAGTAATTAGCTATGGGTCTGAAACTTCACCATGTGAAAGCTCTTCCAAAAGTAGGTGAATGAGTTATTTGAGAAAAATTGGCTATCTGCAATACTTTTAAGAGATAATTCGCATTTACTCATTTTGAGTAGGTGAGTAATCATCTACGGGTCTGAAACTTCACCATGTGAAAGCTCTCCCAAAAGTACATGAATGAGTCATTTGATAAAAATTGGGTATCCGCAATAGTTTTTGAGATAATTAGCATTTACTCATTTTGTGTAGGTGAGTAATTAGCTATGGGTCTGAAACTTCACCAAGTGAAAGCTCTTCCAAAAGTAGGTGAATGAGTTATTTGAGAAAAATTGGCCATCTGCAATACTTTTAGAGGTAATTCGCATTTACTCTTTTTGAGTAGGTGAGCAATTAGCTATGGGTCTGAAACTTCACCAAGTGAAAGCTCTTTGGGATAGCTGCTCTGCAGAGATACCCTGAAGATAAAAAATTTCGTCGAAATCGCTCTATGTAGCAGGCTTTTCGAAATATTAGCATTTTTGTGTTTTGCAATTTTTGCGCAAAAATTCGAAAATTCAAAATGGCCGCCATTTTTGGCAAGAAAAATTTTTTTTGAAAAGTGGCATGGCTACTCTGCAGAGATACCCTGTGGGTCAAAAATTTCGTCGAAATCGCTCTATCTAGCAGAGTTTTCGAGATATAAGCATTTTTGTGTTTTGCAATTTTTGCGAAAATTTCGAAAATTCAAAATGGCCGCCATTTTGGGCGAGACAAAATTTTTTTGCAAATTAGGAAAACTACTCCGCAGAGATACCCTGCGGGTCAAAAATTTCGTCGAAATCGCTCTATCTAGCATGGTTTTCGAGATATAAGCATTTTTGTGTTTTCCTTATTTGGAAAATTTGTAATGATTAATTAATCATTAATCACTCGGCCATTTCTTGACCAATCAATGCCAAAATCTAATGATTTCCAGATTTTAATGGAATGAATGTATTTGCCAAGTTTCAGGTGAATTGATAAAATTCCTTTCAAGTTATCATCCGGACAAGCTTCCCCATCAAAAAAAGACATTTTTGGTCATGTGACCTCTCTGATTGGTTGAAATGTCACTGCAGCATATTCAAAAAAATTCCCCAAGGCTACTGCCTAAACCTGCCAAATTTGAAAAGAATCCGCCTAACGGTTACAGAGTTATAAGGAAAACAAAATGCGGAGCCGGCGGAGCCAGAAGCTCTCCCATACACAAACAAGCGTCCCGCAAGGGACGCTTAATTAGCATTTACTCATTTTGAGGAGGTGAAAATTAGCTACAGCTCTGAAAATTCACCAAGTGAAAGCTTTCCCAAAAGTAGGTGAATGAGTTATTTGATAAAAATTGGCTATCTGCAATACTTGTAGAGATAATTCACATTTACTCATTTTCAGTAGGTGAGTAATTAGCTACAGGTCTGGAACTTCACCATGTGAAAGCTCTCCCAAAAGTCGATGAATGAGTTATTTGATAAAAATTGGATATCTGCAATACTTTTAGAGATAATTCACATTTACTCATTTTGAGTAGGTGAATAATTAGCTACGGGTCTGAAACCTCACCAAGTAAAAGCTCTCCCAAAAGTAGGTGAATGAGTTATTTGAGAAAAATTGGATATCTGCAATACTTTTAGAGATAATTCACATTTACTCATTTTGAGTAGGTGAGTAATTAGCTACGGGTCTGGAACTTCACCATGTGAAAGCTCTCCCAAAAGTAGATGAACGAGTAATTTGATAAAAATTGGATACCCGCAATACTTTTAGAGATAATTAGCATTTACTCATTTTGAGGAGGTGAATAATTAGCTACAGCTCTGAAAATTCACCAAGTGAAAGCTTTCCCAAAAGTAGGTGAATGAGTTATTTGATAAAAATTGGCTATCTGCAATACTTGTAGAGATAATTCACATTTACTCATTTTCAGTAGGTGAGTAATTAGCTACAGGTCTGGAACTTCACCATGTGAAAGCTCTCCCAAAAGTCGATGAATGAGTTATTTGATAAAAATTGGATATCTGCAATACTTTTAGAGATAATTCACATTTACTCATTTTGAGTAGGTGAATAATTAGCTACGGGTCTGAAACCTCACCAAGTAAAAGCTCTCCCAAAAGTAGGTGAATGAGTTATTTGAGAAAAATTGGATATCTGCAATACTTTTACAGATAATTCACATTTACTCATTTTGAGTAGGTGAGTAATTAGCTACGGGTCTGGAACTTCACCATGTGAAAGCTCTCCCAAAAGTAGATGAACGAGTAATTTGATAAAAATTGGATACCCGCAATACTTTTAGAGATAATTAGCATTTACTCATTTTGAGGAGGTGAATAATTAGCTACGGCTCTGAAAATTCACCAAGTGAAAGCTCTCCCAAAAGTAGGTGAATGAGTTATTTGAGAAAAATTGGATATCTGCAATACTTTTAGAGATAATTCACATTTACTCATTTTGAGTAGGTGAGTAATTAGCTACGGGTCTGGAACTTCACCATGTGAAAGCCCTCCCAAAAGTAGATGAATGAGTTATTTGATAAAAATTGGATACCCGCAATACTTTTAGAGATAATTAGCATTTACTCATTTTGAGGAGGTGAATAATTAGCTACGGGTCTGAAACCTCACCAAGTAAAAGCTCTCCCAAAAGTAGGTGAATGAGTTATTTGAGAAAAATTGGATATCTGCAATACTTTTAGAGATAATTCACATTTACTCATTTGGAGTAGGTGAGTAATTAGCTACGGGTGTGGAACTTCACCATGTGAAAGCTCTCCCAAAAGTAGATGAACGAGTAATTTGATAAAAATTGGATATCCACAATACTTTTACAGATAATTCACATTTACTCATTTTGAGTAGGTGAATAATTAGCTACGGGTCTGAAACCTCACCAAGTAAAAGCTCTCCCAAAAGTAGGTGAATGAGTTATTTGAGAAAAATTGGATATCTGCAATACTTTTACAGATAATTCATATTTACTCATTTTGAGTAGGTGAGTAATTAGCTACGGGTCTGGAACTTCACCATGTGAAAGCTCTCCCAAAAGTAGATGAACGAGTAATTTGATAAAAATTGGATACCCGCAATACTTTTAGAGATAATTAGCATTTACTCATTTTGAGGAGGTGAATAATTAGCTACGGCTCTGAAAATTCACCAAGTGAAAGCTCTCCCAAAAGTAGGTGAATGAGTTATTTGAGAAAAATTGGATATCTGCAATACTTTTAGAGATAATTCACATTTACTCATTTTGAGTAGGTGAGTAATTAGCTACGGGTCTGGAACTTCACCATGTGAAAGCCCTCCCAAAAGTAGATGAATGAGTTATTTGATAAAAATTGGATACCCGCAATACTTTTAGAGATAATTAGCATTTACTCATTTTGAGGAGGTGAATAATTAGCTACGGGTCTGAAACCTCACCAAGTAAAAGCTCTCCCAAAAGTAGGTGAATGAGTTATTTGAGAAAAATTGGATATCTGCAATACTTTTAGAGATAATTCACATTTACTCATTTGGAGTAGGTGAGTAATTAGCTACGGGTGAGGAACTTCACCATGTGAAAGCTCTCCCAAAAGTAGATGAACGAGTAATTTGATAAAAATTGGATATCCACAATACTTTTACAGATAATTCACATTTACTCATTTTGAGTAGGTGAATAATTAGCTACGGGTCTGAAAATTCACCAAGTGAAAGCTCTCCCAAAAGTAGGTGAATGAGTTATTTGAGAAAAATTGGATATCTGCAATACTTTTACAGATAATTCACATTTACTCATTTTGAGTAGGTGAGTAATTAGCTACGGGTCTGGAACTTCACCATGTGAAAGCTCTCCCAAAAGTAGATGAACGAGTAATTTGATAAAAATTGGATATCCACAATACTTTTACAGATAATTCACATTTACTCATTTTGAGTAGGTGAATAATTAGCTACGGGTCTGAAAATTCACCAAGTGAAAGCTCTCCCAAAAGTAGGTGAATGAGTTATTTGAGAAAAATTGGATATCTGCAATACTTTTACAGATAATTCACATTTACTCATTTTGAGTAGGTGAGTAATTAGCTACGGGTCTGGAACTTCACCCTGTGAAAGCCCTCCCAAAAGTAGATGAAGGAGTTATTTGATAAAAATTGGATATCCCCAATACTTTTAGAGATAATTAGCATTTACTCATTTTGAGTAGGTGAATAATTAGCTACGGGTCTGAAACCTCACCAAGTAAAAGCTCTCCCAAAAGTAGGTGAATGAGTTATTTGAGAAAAATTGGATATCTGCAATACTTTTACAGATAATTCACATTTACTCATTTTGAGTAGGTGAAAATTAGCTACAGCTCTGAAAATTCACCATGTGAAAGCTCTCCCAAAAGTCGATGAATGAGTTATTTGATAAAAATTGGATATCTGCAATACTTTTAGAGATAATTCACATTTACTCATTTTGAGTAGGTGAATAATTAGCTACGGGTCTGAAACCTCACCAAGTAAAAGCTCTCCCAAAAGTAGGTGAATGAGTTATTTGAGAAAAATTGGATATCTGCAATACTTTTACAGATAATTCACATTTACTCATTTTGAGTAGGTGAGTAATTAGCTACGGGTCTGGAACTTCACCATGTGAAAGCTCTCCCAAAAGTAGATGAACGAGTAATTTGATAAAAATTGGATACCCGCAATACTTTTAGAGATAATTAGCATTTACTCTTTTTGAGGAGGTGAATAATTAGCTACGGCTCTGAAAATTCACCAAGTGAAAGCTCTCCCAAAAGTAGGTGAATGAGTTATTTGAGAAAAATTGGATATCTGCAATACTTTTAGAGATAATTCACATTTACTCATTTTGAGTAGGTGAGTAATTAGCTACGGGTCTGGAACTTCACCATGTGAAAGCCCTCCCAAAAGTAGATGAATGAGTTATTTGATAAAAATTGGATACCCGCAATACTTTTAGAGATAATTAGCATTTACTCATTTTGAGGAGGTGAATAATTAGCTACGGGTCTGAAACCTCACCAAGTAAAAGCTCTCCCAAAAGTAGGTGAATGAGTTATTTGATAAAAATTGGCTATCTGCAATACTTGTAGAGATAATTCACATTTACTCATTTTCAGTAGGTGAGTAATTAGCTACAGGTCTGGAACTTCACCATGTGAAAGCTCTCCCAAAAGTCGATGAATGAGTTATTTGATAAAAATTGGATATCTGCAATACTTTTAGAGATAATTCACATTTACTCATTTTGAGTAGGTGAATAATTAGCTACGGGTCTGAAACCTCACCAAGTAAAAGCTCTCCCAAAAGTAGGTGAATGAGTTATTTGAGAAAAATTGGATATCTGCAATACTTTTACAGATAATTCACATTTACTCATTTTGAGTAGGTGAGTAATTAGCTACGGGTCTGGAACTTCACCATGTGAAAGCTCTCCCAAAAGTAGATGAACGAGTAATTTGATAAAAATTGGATACCCGCAATACTTTTAGAGATAATTAGCATTTACTCTTTTTGAGGAGGTGAATAATTAGCTACGGCTCTGAAAATTCACCAAGTGAAAGCTCTCCCAAAAGTAGGTGAATGAGTTATTTGAGAAAAATTGGATATCTGCAATACTTTTAGAGATAATTCACATTTACTCATTTTGAGTAGGTGAGTAATTAGCTACGGGTCTGGAACTTCACCATGTGAAAGCCCTCCCAAAAGTAGATGAATGAGTTATTTGATAAAAATTGGATACCCGCAATACTTTTAGAGATAATTAGCATTTACTCATTTTGAGGAGGTGAATAATTAGCTACGGGTCTGAAACCTCACCAAGTAAAAGCTCTCCCAAAAGTAGGTGAATGAGTTATTTGAGAAAAATTGGATATCTGCAATACTTTTAGAGATAATTCACATTTACTCATTTGGAGTAGGTGAGTAATTAGCTACGGGTGTGGAACTTCACCATGTGAAAGCTCTCCCAAAAGTAGATGAACGAGTAATTTGATAAAAATTGGATATCCACAATACTTTTACAGATAATTCACATTTACTCATTTTGAGTAGGTGAATAATTAGCTACGGGTCTGAAAATTCACCAAGTGAAAGCTCTCCCAAAAGTAGGTGAATGAGTTATTTGAGAAAAATTGGATATCTGCAATACTTTTACAGATAATTCACATTTACTCATTTTGAGTAGGTGAGTAATTAGCTACGGGTCTGGAACTTCACCATGTGAAAGCTCTCCCAAAAGTAGATGAACGAGTAATTTGATAAAAATTGGATATCCACAATACTTTTACAGATAATTCACATTTACTCATTTTGAGTAGGTGAATAATTAGCTACGGGTCTGAAAATTCACCAAGTGAAAGCTCTCCCAAAAGTAGGTGAATGAGTTATTTGAGAAAAATTGGATATCTGCAATACTTTTACAGATAATTCACATTTACTCATTTTGAGTAGGTGAGTAATTAGCTACGGGTCTGGAACTTCACCATGTGAAAGCCCTCCCAAAAGTAGATGAAGGAGTTATTTGATAAAAATTGGATATCCCCAATACTTTTAGAGATAATTAGCATTTACTCATTTTGAGTAGGTGAATAATTAGCTACGGGTCTGAAACCTCACCAAGTAAAAGCTCTCCCAAAAGTAGGTGAATGAGTTATTTGAGAAAAATTGGATATCTGCAATACTTTTACAGATAATTCACATTTACTCATTTTGAGTAGGTGAGTAATTAGCTACGGGTCTGGAACTTCACCATGTGAAAGCTCTCCCAAAAGTAGATGAACGAGTAATTTGATAAAAATTGGATATCCACAATACTTTTAGAGATAATTAGCATTTACTCATTTTGAGTAGGTGAATAATTAGCTACGGGTCTGAAACTTCACCAAGTGAAAGCTCTTCCAAAAGTAGGTGAATGAGTTATTTAAGAAAAATTGGATATCCCCAATACTTTTAGGGATAATTCACATTTACTCATTTTGAGTAGGTGAGTAATTAGCTATGGGTCTGGAACTTCACCATGTGAAAGCCCTCCCAAAAGTAGATGAATGAGTTATTTGATAAAAATTGGATATCTGCAATACTTTTAGAGATAATTAGCATTTACTCATTTTGAGGAGGTGAATAATTAGCTACGGGTCTGAAACCTCACCAAGTAAAAGCTCTCCCAAAAGTAGGTGAATGAGTTATTTGAGAAAAATTGGATATCTGCAATACTTTTAGAGATAATTCACATTTACTCATTTGGAGTAGGTGAGTAATTAGCTACGGGTGTGGAACTTCACCATGTGAAAGCTCTCCCAAAAGTAGATGAACGAGTAATTTGATAAAAATTGGATATCCACAATACTTTTACAGATAATTCACATTTACTCATTTTGAGTAGGTGAATAATTAGCTACGGGTCTGAAAATTCACCAAGTGAAAGCTCTCCCAAAAGTAGGTGAATGAGTTATTTGAGAAAAATTGGATATCTGCAATACTTTTACAGATAATTCACATTTACTCATTTTGAGTAGGTGAGTAATTAGCTACGGGTCTGGAACTTCACCATGTGAAAGCTCTCCCAAAAGTAGATGAACGAGTAATTTGATAAAAATTGGATATCCACAATACTTTTACAGATAATTCACATTTACTCATTTTGAGTAGGTGAATAATTAGCTACGGGTCTGAAAATTCACCAAGTGAAAGCTCTCCCAAAAGTAGGTGAATGAGTTATTTGAGAAAAATTGGATATCTGCAATACTTTTACAGATAATTCACATTTACTCATTTTGAGTAGGTGAGTAATTAGCTACGGGTCTGGAACTTCACCATGTGAAAGCCCTCCCAAAAGTAGATGAAGGAGTTATTTGATAAAAATTGGATATCCCCAATACTTTTAGAGATAATTAGCATTTACTCATTTTGAGTAGGTGAATAATTAGCTACGGGTCTGAAACCTCACCAAGTAAAAGCTCTCCCAAAAGTAGGTGAATGAGTTATTTGAGAAAAATTGGATATCTGCAATACTTTTACAGATAATTCACATTTACTCATTTTGAGTAGGTGAGTAATTAGCTACGGGTCTGGAACTTCACCATGTGAAAGCTCTCCCAAAAGTAGATGAACGAGTAATTTGATAAAAATTGGATATCCACAATACTTTTAGAGATAATTAGCATTTACTCATTTTGAGTAGGTGAATAATTAGCTACGGGTCTGAAACTTCACCAAGTGAAAGCTCTTCCAAAAGTAGGTGAATGAGTTATTTAAGAAAAATTGGATATCCCCAATACTTTTAGGGATAATTCACATTTACTCATTTTGAGTAGGTGAGTAATTAGCTATGGGTCTGGAACTTCACCATGTGAAAGCTCTCGCAAAAGTAGATGAATGAGTTATTTGATAAAAATTGGATATCTGCAATACTTTTAGAGATAATTATCATTTACTCATTTTGAGTAGGTGAATAATTAGCTACGGGTCTGAAACTTCACCATGTGAAAGCTCTCCCAAAAGTAGATGAAGCAGTTATTTGAGAAAAATTATGTCATTATTTTGCCACAAATAAGAAAATAGCTATTACTCACTTATGGCATGCAATAGAACCCCAAACTATATGCATTTACCCTACAGTCACAATTTCAAAGTAGGTATTACTCGGCTATCTAATGTGCAACAGGTCTGAAACTTTACTATGTGATAGATTATCAAAAACTAGATGAATAACATATTTGAAAATATTTCCCTAACTTTCATACTTTTGAAGATATTTGACATTTACTTATGTTGTTATTTTGCTACAAATAAGAAAATAGCTATTACTCACTTATGGCATGCAATACAACCCCAAAATATATACCATCTTATAGTTAAGGACAAAGTAGCTGAACAACATATTTGAAGAAAAAGCTGTAACTGCAATAGTTTTGGAGTTACAATGGATTTACTCAACAGTCACAATTTCAAAGTAGCTATTACTTAGCTATGCAATGTGCAACAGGTCTGAAACTTTACTATGTGATAGCTTACAAAAAAGTAGATGAACGACATATTTGAAAAGAATTCCGTAACTTTAATACTTCTGAAGATATTTGACATTTACTTATGTCATTATTTTGCTACTAATAAGAAAATAGCTATTACTCACTTATGGCATGCAATAGAACCCCAAACTACATGCCAGCTTATAGCTAAGGACAAAGTAGGTGAACAACATATTTTACGAAAATATTGTAACTGTAATAGTTTTGGAGTTACAATGGATTTACTCAACTGTAGAATTTCAAAGTAGCTATTACTCAGCTATCCAATGTGTAACAGATCTGAAACTTTACTATGTGATAGCTTATGAAAAAGTAGATGGATAACATATTTGAAAAGAATTACCTAACTTTAATACTTTTGAAGATATTCAACATTTACTTATGTCATGATTTTGCTACAAATAACAAAATAGCTATTACTCACTTATGGCATGCAATAGAACCCCAAACCATGTACCATCTTATAGCTAAGGACAAAGTAGCTGAACAACATATTTTAGGAAAATACTCTAACTGCAATAGTTTTGGAGTTACAATGGCTTTACTCAACAGTCAGAATTTCAAAGTAGCTATAACTCAGCTATCCAAGTTGCAACAGGTCTGAAACTTTACTATGTTATAGCTTACCAAAAAGTAGATGGACAACATATTTGAAAAGATTTCCCTAACTTCAATACTTTTGAAGATATTTTACATTTACTTCTTCTGTTATTTAGCTACAAATGAGAAAATAGCTATTACTCACTTATGGTAAGCAATAGAACCCCAAACTATGTATCATCTTATAGCTAAGAACAAAGTAGCTGAACAACATATTTTAGGAAAATACTCCAACTGCAATAGTTTTGGAGTTACAATGGATTTACTCAACAGTCAGAATTTCAAAGTAGCTATTACTCAGCTATCCAAGGTGCAACAGGTCTGAAACTTTACTATGTCATAGCTTACCAAAAAGTAGATGGACAACATATTTGAAAAGATTTCCCTAACTTCAATACTTTTGAAGATATTTGACATTTACTTCTTCTGTTATTTAGCTACAAATGAGGAAATAGCTATTACTCACTTATGGCAAGCAATAGAACCCCAAACTATGTACCATCTTATAGCTAAGAACAAAGTAGCTGAACAACATATTTTAGGAAAATACTCCAACTGCAATAGTTTTGGAGTTACAATGGCTTTACTCAACAGTCAGAATTTCAAAGTAGCTATTACTCAGCTATCCAAGGTGCAATAGGTCTGAAACTTTACTATGTTATAGCTTACCAAAAAGTAGATGGACAACATATTTGAAAAGATTTCCCTAACTTTAATACTTTTGAAGATATTTGACATTTACTTCTTCTGTTATTTAGCTACAAATGAGGAAATAGCTATTACTCACTTATGGCAAGCAATAGAACCCCAAACTATGTACTATCTTATAGCTAAGAACAAAATGGCTGAACAACATATTTTAGGAAAACACTCTAACTGCAATACTTTTTTAGTTACAATAGCTTTACTCAACAGTCAGAATTTCAAAGTAGCTATTACTCAGCTATCCAAGGTGTAACAGGTCTGAAACTTTACTATGTCATAGCTTACCAAAAAGTAGATGGACATCATATTTGAAAAGATTTCCCTAACTTTAATACTTTTGAAGATATTTGACATTTACTTCTTCTGTTATTTAGCTACAAATGAGAAAATAGCTATTACTCACTTAGGGCATGCAATAGAACCCCAAACTATGTACCATCTTATAGTTAAGGACAAAGTAGCTGAACAACATATTTTAGGAAAATACTCTAACTGCAATGGTTTTGGAGTTACAATCGCTTTACTCACCAGTCAGAATTTCAAAGTAGCTATTACTCAGCTATCCAAGGTGCAACAGGTCTGAAACTTTAGTATGTGATAGCTTACCAAAAAGAAGATGGACAACATATTTGAAAAGATTTCCCTAACTTCAATACTTTTGAAGATATTTGACATTTACTTCTTCTGCTATTTAGCTACAAATGAGAAAATAGCTATTACTCACTTATGGCATGCAATGGGACCCCAAACTATGTACCATCTTATAGCTAAGGACAAAGTAGCTGAACAACATATTTGAAGAAAAAGTTGTAACTGCAATAGTTTTTGAGTTATGAGCCCTTTACTCAAAGTAGCTATGATTGCTATTACTCACTTATCTTTAGACCTAAGTCAATAAAACCAAAAATTTTTTCAAGGGCATGAAAATTCATTGGGACAATTAATTTACAAAAAAACCTGTAGCTGTAGTAGTTTTGGAGAAATCTGCGTGACTAACTAACGCACGCACGCACACACAGACATCATTTCATAATCTCCCTCCCGGGCTTAAGCCCGGCGGGAGATAACAAGAAGTTCTGCTTAAGGTAATCGCTATAAAAGTCCGCCATTGTACAAAAATATGGGATAAAAGCTTATAATTTCTTCAGATTTTTGGTATATTTCTTACATTTTAACACTTACTTCCATTATATATGTTGACAAGTGAAGTGGCGGTTATAAAATCTCATCTCGGTATTTCAGTAAAATGCTCTGTATACCAAAACACTAGGTCTACCGACCCATCCTTACCTTAAAATTAAAACTACAGACCTGAAATTTATCGCAAAGATCACCTATAGAAGTTATATCTAATACAGTTGGAGTGTGGTCAGACTGTGATTTTTAAGTTACAAGATAAAAAATTTGCAAATTTAATAGGTAAATTAAATTTTTATAAGTTAATACCCTATCCAATGGACAAATGCTTATCCGGTCGGCGCGGACCGGCCCGCCAAACGTCAGAAAAAGACGTCCTATGTCTCCACCGGCCAGGCCGGTCCAGTACTGTGCACTCGCCAGGTGGCGTGTCGTACTTCCTTCCTGTCTAGACAGAGTGACGTCATAGCATCTTTTTCGTTGTCTAAACCTATTAGACCCCTAGTAGACTGATAGCGGGGTCGGTGGGAGGGTCTTGTGTGTCCATTGGATAGGGTATTAACTTATAAAAATTTAATTTACCTATTAAATTTGCAATTTTATTGCATTAATACTTCCTATCCAATGGACAAATGCTGAATAACTACCGCTTGGCTGGCGGGTAAGTTACTAGGGACTAGGTTCGAACTCATACTAAAAATAATGAACAATTTCCTTTAAAGCCTGGGAAGACCTGAGGTCGATAACCCTTAAGGCTATGGTCGAATATCATCATCCGGTTACAAGGTGTTGAACCGTCAGTCGACCTTGCCCCCCCCCCCCCCCCCTTTTTTTTAACAGACCTGCTCTAAGGTAGGGGAAGAGAGGGATGAGTTCAGTCCCATAGAGTAATCCTCCCGAAGGAAGCACGTCCAGATTTTTTTTTTTTTTTTTTTAACTATATGTGCAATATATACAAAAATGTACAATTATCTACAAATGTACAGGTCTCCTCTAGGTACTAGTCCCTTGGTGGATCTGCTGAGCAGCCACAACCAGACCAAGATGGTAGAGCTCTGAATCGGCCCAGGCCACATCCTTCAGATAGAATTGAGTGAAGGTATTATTTTGCCAGAACCCAGGGCCAAAAGGAAGACAGTGTTGAAGGTCAGATGTTTCATTAACGCCTCCTTAAGAGGTTCAAAGGGAGCCTTCGTTAACTGGTGTAGGACCAGAGAAAGGTTCCAGGAGGGTATACCCCTCCGCCCTTTGGGTCTGTCTCTGTGGAAACTATCTAAGAGACGGGTGAGATTATCATCTTTGCTGATATTGACTGTGATGTTACCCAGTTTATCAGCGATGGCAGACCTGTATCCATCAATGGTGCTGGGCTGAAGTCTCTTGACCTCAAAAAGGTATAGAAGGAAGTCAGCCACTGACTTTATAGGTGGTGACCTGAAGTCCACCTGATTAGTGATGCACCACTTTGTAAAAATGGTCCACTTTGCCTCATAGACTGATCTGGTTGATTTTCTTTGAGGAGCCTCAATTCTTGCTCCCACTGCCTTAGAGAAACCCTGTTCCTTGATTGCTGTGGCTCTAGGAGCCATGCATGGAGATTCAGGTTTGTCAGATTCCTGTGAGGGATCTGATTGAACGGCTGTGTCAAGAGATTGGGCAGATTTGGCAGGCTGAGGGGAATTTGACTGGACATGGCCACCAAGTCCCAGAACCAGGGCATGTTGGGCCACCCGGGAGCAATCAGAATAACTCTCTGGTACCGGGAGTCCAGTAGCTTCTCCACTACTTTGCCCAAGATGGCGGTCGGTGGGAAGGCATATGCATCCAGGTCCTCCCATGGCAGAGTGAGCGCATCCACTGCTACAGCCAGGGGGTCCGGGACTGGGGAGACAAACTGAGGAAGTTTGTGGTTGAATCTTGTGGCAAACAGATCTATTTGAGGTTGGTGCCATCTCTTGCATATGCTTAAAAACACCTCCAGAAGGAGGGACCACTCTGTCTGGATGGTATGACCCAGTCTGGATAGCTTGTCTGCTATCACATTCAGATGGCCCGGGATGTGACGGGCTTTTAACGTCACTTGTTTCTGGGAACACCAGGTCAAGATCCTCCACAGTAGGGCACATAGAGGGCCCGACCTCATGCCTCCTTCTTTGTTTATATAAGCCACTACCGTAGTGTTGTCGGATGCCACTAGAACTATCTTGCCTATACATAGTTCTTGGAACTCTTTGAGAGCTAGAAAGACTGCTTTTAACTCTAGATAGTTTATGTGCAGTTTGCTTTCCGGCACCGACCAAGAGCCCCTTGCAGTGTGCTCGTTTAAGTGAGCGCCCCACCCTTCTTTTGATGCGTCTGTAAAAATCTTTTTTGAGCCTATAAGAAGGCGTAGACAACTGTAAGCGTTGTTCTTCTGTGAGTAAATTGCAAGAGTTACAGTCAATTTTATTAATACACGGATCTGTGCCCTTACCCTTCTCCCTGCAACGTGCGCAGAAATTATGGCTATCAAAGCTAGCCATGATGTGTCCACAGCTGCCATGCTTCTGACTGGGCGAAGACATGACGATCCGAAATGAAATTTACACCAAAATGATCTATAATCCCTCTTTTTGTGCAAAAACACACTCTGTATAATATTGATGAAAAAACTAGAAAATAAGTTCACTGAAAATTTTGTGTACACAGCACATACGCCAAACGAAAAAGATGCTATGACGTCACTCTGTCTAGACAGGAAGGAAGTACGACACGCCACCTGGCGAGTGCACAGTACTGGACCGGCCTGGCCGGTGGAGACACAGGACGTCTTTTTCTGACGTTTGGCGGGCCGGTCCGCGCCGACCGGATAAGCATTTGTCCATTGGATAGGAAGTATTAACGCAATAAAAATGAAAAATGCAGGAAAAAATCCTCTGGGTAGGGTGGTTATGGGCCTCATACACAGATTAAATGTCAACTTAAAGCCCTGATTTTTGGTACATGTAAAAAGAAAATATTAATATACTCCAACTTTCATCTGGGGATAATGAATTAATTTATTTTTTACAATATTTCCTTTAAATTCAAACAATAATAGTCAAAAGAAAAAAGTATATACCAGTAGTGGTGTCATCATGAGCGGCGATATCGCACTTTCACCGGTGATGGAATAAATGGATAATCGAGGATTAATGATCATCCCGCGAAGAATCTTATAATAACCATTAGCATAGCTTATTTTCGAAGGGATTTAATAAAAATATGAGGAAATATTCATATACTTTTTATTTTTATATGGTTTTATTTTAATTTGTGACATTACTATGCTCACGACTAGGGCTGCGAACGAGTACTCGAGCCTCGGTAGACGAGTCGATCTTGGCTAGTACTCGAGTCCATTTTAAGCACTCGGTTGCTCGCGTGGTATTGTATTATCGCCCACGTAATGAACGTTTGTGTAAAATATGCTGCATTTCCATC
Source organism: Sabellastarte sp. h YS-2021 (assembly GCA_964017235.1). NCBI lineage: Eukaryota > Metazoa > Annelida > Polychaeta > Sabellida > Sabellidae > Sabellastarte > Sabellastarte sp. h YS-2021. Next base: position 76,720,926 of record OZ024931.1, read on the forward strand.
ACATAACATCAGTTAAAGTTGTTGTTTTCGCTTGAAAACCTATAATTTACTCCATAATCTATAATATCTGGTTAAATAGGAGACTTTTTCTTCAAAAGTTTTGTTTCCGGAATCGACTATTTGTTTACAGAAGACTTCTAATGGTGGGAACTAAATCTCGCGGTTACTCGAATTCGGGCCGGTTGTCAGGGGGCGAGTACTGGATGCCGTTTTTTTGTACCCGTCACAGCCCTACCGACGACCATATCCACTACCTACAACATATCCACTTAAAGAGAAAATGTAGATTTTATTTGTGAAACAATGGCACTGCGATATCGCTGATGGTTTTGTTCATGGTATTGAGACCTCATATACACTGACAATGATACCACTATATATCAGGCTTCAGATTCACTGAAACATCTGTGCAAGCCAGATCTATCCATCTTGTGTAGTACAAGGGGTACTGAACCTCTTGCTTCAATGCCTACCTTTAGCCTCTTATTCCTCTATATCTTATGCAGACACTTTTTTTTTTTTTTGATACAGGGTTTCACTACAAACCTTTTGGTCCATAGTTCTTTTATCACTGTAGAGTTTCAATGCCTCTTCAGTGTTTGTACATGTTCCCGTATGGAGGAGGTAGGCACAGATCATGACCCCTGTACGGCCCTGGAAAAACACAAATATCCGACATAATTGTATGTTTCTATAGATACGAGAACGCAATTTGAGTTTATTTAACCTAGGAGCAAAAAGGTTTCATGTAAGACTGACTATTGTCCACTTGGTAAGGGTGGCTTTTTCAAGATATAAGATTCAAGATGGTTTCAAATTCTTCAAGATTTCAATAAAATATAGTTATAGGTACTCTAAAAGGTTTTGTAGTGACTTTAACGCCACATTGCTTTTTAGTAGGGACGGAGACACCGGGCCTACGGACCCATCCCTAATTTTTGTTACATTTTTCAAACCAGTTTGTAACCAGTCATCTGTATGTTTTGAAGGTAAATACCAGTTTTAGAAAATTAAAAGCATTTTTGCAACTCAAAAGAAAATTACATGTATGAGAAATATTTGCCGTTTGTGAAAACATTGTAATAAAAAAGGTTAAAATTGTATCATAAAATTGCATAAATGTTAACATAAACTACAGTACAATTGTTTTCTTAAGACTCGTTTCCCTGGCAAAGAAAAAAGTTGCTAAAAATCATTTCTATACTATTCACTAGGGATGGGTCTGTATCAAAAGTACGTACATTGGGAGCTCGCCAATGCAAAACCATTTTGATTCTAGGAATCCAAAACAAAGATGCCTGTTAGCATATCCCCAATCAAAATATATGAAAATAAGATATGGCTCTTCTGCTTTTTGAAATCCCTATAAAGACTTAAATTCGAAAAAATATGGGATAAAACTTTGCAACTTCTTTAAAATCAGGGTTTGGTTGCTAATATTTTAAATTTTCCTTCAATTACATGTGTTGACCATCAAAATGATGATTGTAAAGTGTCGTCACATACTTACAAGACATAAAACACATAAAACCAAAATACAGCAGTTCTATTCAACTGATTACTTAACTGATTGGACTCTAGGAAACAGTATAAAGCACCAGCTTTTTGGGAAATATTATCAACTACCTGGTTTAAAGATAGGTAAAACATACTTTGAAAAGAAATGTTACTCATGTTTTGTGAGCGAGAGGAGAAAATAACAATTGAGTGACAGGAAAGTACAGTTTTTCTACAATCAACTTATGGAATTAGATATTTTGTTTATAAGGTACTAGTGCTATGATGATGCTTGCAAACTTCAGTATCGGTTGCTAGCTTATTGCCAAAATTTAAGTACAACCTATGTTTGCTAAATTTGCTCATTTCTTTATAGAATTTTGTCACAATAAGTCACTAACTGGAATAATATTTGTAAAAATTTTAAACATTCATCAGTTACAATCATAAAACTAGTTATAAATGCAACAAAATAAAGTAAACAGAAGACACTTTGGGGTTTTCCCACTGTTGTGTGGATACATCAAGCATGGTCTGTTTGTGAGGGAGAGACATTTGTGAAAAGCTTTTAGTTTTAGGTTATATTTTGGTGATTGCTGTCTATTTTCCTTGTTTTAATTTATTTTTTTTTTAAACTGTTCCACAATTTTGATTCCATGATTGGCAGTAATTTATGTGTGTTAACATATTTCCGATATGAACATTGATGCATAAAATCAGGGTGATTTCCAAGCACTATAAAGTACAAGGGAGATAAGAGGTTGGTTGAAATCTGAACCAATAAAAAAATCCACAAATTATAAGTTAAGATTCACGCTTATATCACATGTCTGTGGGAATAATTCCATATTCATTAAAAAAGAGACATTACAAAACAACTGGATTTCCATTTATTGTGTTAATTTATCATAAAAGTCCAATTTATCAACAGAATGTGCATTAAAATAAGAAAATAATTGTTCTTTCAGTCAATTTCTAGGTCAAAAGCTGGCGGTGCACTCAACAACTCTTTCAATTGAAAGTTGATTTCAGTCAATATATCAAGAGAGTGCAGCTTTCTAACTCATATCCTATTTCAAATACAGGATATTAGTGGTGAATATTACGCCAAGCAAAAGATGAGTTATTGATTCTCTTTAAAAAGGAAATAAAAAGAGTTGAGGAAAAAAAAAGAGATCTCAAAGCCTAAAAGCTCCTTGCAGTGGGAGGATACTGGTAAAACTACAGACTGGTCCACATTAGGACGAGAAAGAAGATTGACGTCAATGTCAGAGTGACAAAACTAAAAGTGGGACAAGATACAGATTTTTTAACAGCAGCTAGGATGGAATGATTTAACATGTTCAATGGAAGCGGCATGCTCTAGACATAAAAGCAGAAGAGATAAAGAAGTAACCCAATAAACTCACAGACACATAAAACCTGTTTTAATGGATCAATATTACCCACAGTTTGGCCTAAATATCTCCATGATCTTGCATGATGTAATCACAAATGCCAACCCACAAAACGGTGATTTATAGCAGTCCCAGAATATATGTTTCCAAATAACATTTAAACATTGAACTGCAGAACAGTGGAGAAAAACACTTCACAAATGTAGATAATTTTTATTGTGAACACAGAAAAAATATATCAGGATAATCCCATTATCTACTCACAGAGAAATATAGGACAATATTTGTCAGAGTTCTTTTCTCTGCACACTGTATTCCTATCATTTTTGCACCACATGACCTTAACAATAAAATGTTCAACTATCAAAGCAGAATTCATATATCATCATATAATTCAGAAATCTTCACTGAAATTAAAAGGGTCAATTTATTTTTAAGACTGAAGAATAAATATATTTATTCAAAGGTAAATCAGTGTTACCTTCTAATCTGAAAAAATAATCATGAAGTTCTTGAATTTTTTAATCATCCAAAAAAGTTGGGATGGGTTGGTATGAAAAACATGTACATCAGGTCGCCAATGCAAAACCTTACCAATTATGGGACTTAATACATCCCAAGACGGGATTTTAGTACATCCCAAACAAACATGGACATTTCCTCTTCACAGCATCACAATAAAAGTCCCAAGTGCACGAAATATGAGAAAAAAGCTTATAATTTCTTCAGATATTTTGTTTGTTCCCAATATTTTAAGTTTTCCTTCAGTTATATGAGCTGACAAGCGAGATTAGGGTTATAAATTGTGGTAACCAAAACATGGCAGTTCTGCTCAATGTAAATCACTAGTACTGTATAAAGTCTGCAAATTGCACAAAAATATGGGATAAAAACTTTTAATTTCTTCAGAATTCGGGTATGTTTCTAATATTTTAACTCTTCCATTTTATGTTCTGACAAGCAAAGTGGCGGTTGTGAAATCTCATCACAGTATTTCACTAAAATTATCTCGATACTGAGATACCGGGCCCACTGACCCATCCCTACGAAAAAGTAACTAAACTACATTTTGCTGAAATAAAAATAAAGGCTGAATGGTCTTGAATTAACGTTAAACATGTCAATTCAAACAATGAACTAATTTTATAGTATATACTAGCAAACAAATATCCTTTAGTGTGTCAAGAAAACTACACTTGGTACAATTGTCAAGAAATGAGTACTTCATCGATCTTTTTATTAAAGTTTCAAAAGGTTAGGGACACATCACTGAAAAGAGACTATAACCAAAGACTTTTTAAAAGTCAATAAAAATACAGATCACCTCATCGCCTAACAATAGAAAGGCACTAAATCCCTTCATAAGTCACAACCATATAGCTCTATTTGGCATTAGCTTTACTGAAAGCAGGTACATAAAATGGGAGGCATTTAATGCTAAGGACTCAAAAATCAATCTGTCCTTGCAAACAATCTTTCCTTTTCTTATACCTATAAGCACTGGTTATATGCATTCTACAATGTATACACTTCTGCATAAAGAAAGGCCCCAATTCATTCATCCTTGAGTCATTGATTTACATACTAAATCAAATAACATGTTAAGAAGTGTAACATAGTACAAGACACTTGAAAAGTGAATACAAAACAAATAGTACTGGGAAGAAGCCAGATACGCATGCATACATCTAGTTGATTGAATATGGACACACATCTGATCCCCCCACCCAATCCTGGTCTCATTTCTAAGCTTACCCTATACATATGAATAGAGAGAGTCCTTGGTGCTTAAAACCCGCCTTTCACACAGAAGAACTGATCTCAATTAATGGACCTCATCAAGGCTGACCCACATTATATTTTATGTCTTTAGGACTTAATTTTCCCACTAAATACTCAATAATATGTGACCTTAAGGGCTTTAGAAACACAAGGTCTTTTCCTGTAATACATGTTCTATGATATTCTGCAAACACCACCCAGGACAGTCTCCATTGATCAAAATTAATTGCATTAAAACAGCTGAACAACATCAAATAAAACTTCAAAGGAGAAAAAAACATCCATTTTATATAACTGTAATGATTACTTAAGTAACCAATAATGCACAGAAAAATGAGAAATACAGAAATTCTGAAAAGAAATTACTAGTTATACCTGAAATATTTTTATCCTATAGTCTTTCAAATGATTTTGAAATCCGAGACCACAAAAACAGTTATACTCAAATTTTTATTTATGACAGTTAATCATCTTTGATCAGTGAATAAATATGAATCTGACCACCACACAATGACAAACTCACCTTGCCGGCTTTGCAGTGTATGGCTGCAATGTTGTCTTTGTCTTTCTTCAGCCAGGATTCCACATCTTCACAGAAAGGCTTCATCATCTGAATGTTAGGGGGATGGTGGTCATCAAACCCATACTTGGCCACCCTCTCACCGAATTTAGACGTGTCATATTTTCGCTCAGAACACCTGAACATTGGTAAAAAACATGTACAGTTATAAACCTTATGTTTGGTCATCAACATGAACAAAAAAGATATATAGGTCATCGAAGAACATAAAATTTGACAGAATTTTAAGTTCTGTTGACAGAACTTAAAATAGCATCAGAGATGCCCGTATCCCACAGCCTGGGGAAATAGTTTTCAACACCATGAGATATAGAAGTAGTGAAACAGTACACACATTAGGATACTTTCAGAGCAGTGTCAGTGTCCAAATAATGTTTAAGTAGAGAAAATAACATCTAAGAGAAAGAAATTGCATGTAAAGATTAAGTATTAAAACAGGACAATTCAGTAAACTAAAAATTATTTAGCCTTAAGACTTCTCCCATTTTGATTTTCATTTGTATGGTTGAATTATGGTTTGGATGTTTTGAATATTACCCATACATACAGATGTGGCAATACATGCTTTTATGTGGAGTTGGGGCAAAACCTGTGGCTCACTTGATGCAATACCATCTGTTACAATGGGAAGTTGCAAAAGTAAAATGGTTAATGAATTTTAATATGACTTTAACAGTGCTTAATCTACATCAAAAGACACCCAAAGGTGCAACAACCAAGATTCAAATAAAAAGATATAAGAGAGATATAAGAGAGATAAAATAGTATCGGATATCCTTGTAGAGACATAAAATAGCATCAGATATGCTCCATCAAAGGTCAAATCCAGGTCACACCATGACGTTGCACACATATAACCTTTGACCAATGTCCCTACCAAATATCAACTTCCTACACCTTATGGTTTCCGAAATATAGCCCAAACAAGGCATTATAGGTCAAAGTCACTACAGCAAGGTCGAAGGTCAAATCAAGGTCACACCATGACGTTTTACATCTACACACCCTAGCCAATGTCCCTACCCAGTATCAACTTCTTACACCTTACAGTTTCCGAGATATACCCCAGACAAGATTTTATAGGTCAAGGTCACATCAAGGTCACACCATGACGTTGCCAGTGTGGTTTACAATGGGTTTACGATTTGAAGTAATAAACAAGCAATCAGTTCCCGTGAATGGGCTCTGTTGTAGCTGACTTTGCATTTTAAGCTTCAGAGTATAGGTGAAACTAGAGGAATGCTTTTGCTAACAAAAGCGAAGCGTCCCTTAAAGTTTAAAATGCTTTGTGGTTTTAATAAGCATGCTGTAAAGCTAAGAATGCACAAAGCTGCACCGTATGCTTTCCCAATACCTTTTAATACATTCTGAAGCTATAAAAGCAACAATAAAGGAGATATAAGGCAAAAACTCCAAAGCAGCTATTTATGACCCCAGTTTGGCCCATAAGGGAGGGTCGGGGGGTAAAACTGACCGGCTATTTAGACTCTCCACATATGCTTTCCCAATACCTCTTAATACATTCTGAAGGTCTAAAAGCAACAATAAAGGAGATATAAGGCAAAAACTCCAAAGCAGCTATTTATGACCCCTGTTTGGCCCATAAGGAAGGTCGAGGGTCCGGGGGGGGGGGGTTGTGTGTAAAACTGACCGGCTATTTAGACTCTGCACATATTCTTTCTCAATACTTCTTAATACATTCTGAAGCTATAAAAGCAACAATAAAGGAGATATAAGGCAAAAACTCAAAATCAGCTATTTTATGACCCCAGTTTGACCCATAAGGGGGCGGGGGGTAAAACTGACCGGCTATTTAGACTCTCCACATATGCTTTCCCAATACCTCTTAATACATTTTGAAGGTATAAAAGCAACAATAAAGGAGATATAAGGCAAAACTCCAAAGCAACTATTTTATGACCCCAGTTTGACCCATAAGGGGGGGTTGGGGGATAAAACTGACCGGCTATTTAGACTCTCCACATATGCTTTCCCAATACCTCTTAATACATTCTGAAGCTATAAAAGCAACAATAAAGGAGATATAAGGCAAAAACTCCAAAGCAGCTATTTATGACCCCAGTTTGGCCCATAAGGGGGGGTCGGGGGGGTAAAACTGACTGGCTATTTAGACTCTCCACATATGCTTTCCCAATACCTCTTAATATATTCTGAAGCTATAAAAGCAACAATAAAGGAGATAAAGGCAAAAACTCAACATTGGCTATTTTATGACCCCAGTTTTACCCATAAGGGGGGGTCGGGGGGTAAAACTGACCGGCTATTTAGACTCTCCATATACGCTTTCCCAATACCTTTTAATACATTCTGAAGCTATAAAAGCAACAATAAAGGAGATATAAGGCAAAAACTCAAAATCAGCTATTTTATGACCCCAGTTTGACCCATAAGGGGGGGCGTGGGGTAAAACTAACCGGCTATTTAGACTCTCCACATTTTTTTTCCTATTACCTCCCAGTATATTTATAGCTCTAAATGCAATACTTAAGAAGATAATAGGGGGGTTGGCCTAAATTTAAGGCTTTCAGATTGGAACGTGTCAGAAAACCACTCATAAATGAGACATTTTTCAAGGGATTGCTCCCAAAATCTAATCAGCTCGCGTCTCGATAGTATGAACAGGTGTGTCAAATTATAAGGCTCTGTAGCAAGTAGTTTTTCCTGAACTGTGATGACGGGGTGGGGGGTGGGGGTGGGGGGTGGTGGTACTTCAAAAAATAGTTTTTGATCATGTTGTGACCTTCATAAACGGCAAAGGTCAAATTTAAGCATGCAGAAAAATTTTCCCACGCCTAAGGTATATAACTGCCAAATATGGTTTGAAACCTTCTAATAATAAGGGAGATATTCAAGGGAGACCATAATGCGGCGGCGAGGAAACTGAGGCAAAAACAAATAAGCGTCCTTTCAGGGACGCTTAATTAGAAAAAAATGTATCATAATAGCTATTGGTTAGCTATGCAAAGAGGTACTGGTCTGCAATTTTACCATGTTACAACTGACCAAAAAGTAGGTGAATAATATATAGCAGCAAAATACTCTAAAGCAATAGTTTTCAAGTTACAACTGATTTACTCACCAGTGAGAACCTCAAAGTAACTATTGCTCAGCTATGCAATAAGCTACAGGTTTGCAATTTTACTATGTTATAGCCGACCCAAAAGTAGGTGAATAACATTTTCCAACAAAATACTCTAAATGCAGTAGTTTTCAAGTTATAAATGATTTTGCTCATTATTTAAAAGTCACAAATTAGCTTTTACCCACTTAGCTATTGGGATAGATACTCACACAAGGGAATCTACTTTTGGCTTAGGACATATATATCCAAGATACGAGAGAAATCCTTTCAATAGTAAATGAGAAAATTGTGATAAACTGTTGAAATTTTAACACTTTGGGTGGGGGTACCTTGTTTGCCAGGACTCTGAGGAAGAGATGAACAGACAGATCTGTATGCATTTTAGAATTTATCATGCTCGATAGATAAGGTATCTTTTAAATGTAACAGCATGTCTCTGGGAATTGTACTTTTGGAGAAATTCACGCACACACATATGCCGCAGAGTAATGCCATAAGGTCAGCTGTCTGACAAGTCAGCTGGCATAAAAAAGGCATGATCCAGGGTAATTTTACGATAGCTCTAGGATGTATTCCCAATTCACAGGATATTTTCCCCGATAGCTTCCCGATTGGCATCGCCATTGCCTCAGAAAATCTTCAGATAGTTTCCTGATCTATCTGATTGGTTTACGACTCCCCTAAGAGGAAAAGGATAAGTTTGTGATTGCTATAAAATGGAAAAGATTGCTGTACAAGCGTAAGATAGGTTTAAGATCGCTGAATGATTAACAAGAGGGTCAAAGATGCCCCAAAAGGCGGGTTGCGCAGGCAGCAATAAGGTTGGCGACTGCTGTAATTACATTTAGAAACAAGGAAAGAAATGTTAGGTCACCCAGTTAAGGTGAATGTGTTAGGCGTGCTAAGAAATGTAAAACTTGTAATCTAGGTTACATAATTGTATCTATGCTATAAACGGACAAACGAAGAGACGAAATTACACCAATTTCAAAAGCAACTTAGCCATGATGGTGATATATGTCCCTGTCAAGTTTGAATTCAATTGGACAAACCGTTTTTGAGTTAGAGTCCGGAAACGGATATTGCTGAGGAACAAACGGACAAAAAACGGACAAACAAACGGACGGAATTACACCAATTTTGAAAGGAACCTAGCTATGATGGTGACCTATTTCCCTGTCAAAGTTTGAATTCAATTGGACAAAGCATTTTCGAGTCCGGAAACGGAAATGTCGACTGACACACAAACGGACAAAAAAACAAACGGAATTACACCAATTTCGAAAGGAACCTAGCTATGATGGTGATCTATCTCCCTGTCAAGTTTGAATTTGATTGGACAAAGCGTTTTCGAGTTGAGACTGGAAATGGAAATTTTGACAGATTTCGAGTTAGAGTCCAGAAACAGAAATGTTGACGGACAGACAAACGCACAAAAAACGCAAAAACAAACAGACGGAATTACACCAATTTCGAAAGGAACCTCGCTATGATGGTGTTTTATGTCCCTGTCAACTTTAAATTCGATTGGACAAACCGTTTTCGAGTTAGAGTCTGGAAACGAAAATATGGACGGACAGACGGACGTCGGACACATTAATCTAATAAGGGGGTTGGTTACGACCTATGGGTCAAAAATTTCATCCAAATTGATCTATCTCGCACCGTTTCCGAGATAAATGTGTTTTTGCAAATTATGCAGAAATTCAAGATGGCGGCCAAAAAAAACGATTTTTGGGAAAACTCACCAGTAGAATGTGCAGATGTGGGTCAAAAATTTTGTCGAGATCACTCTGTCTCGCACCGTTATCGAGATAAATGTGTTTTTGCGTTTAAAGCTGAAATTCAAGATGGCCGCCAAAAATGGGAAAAAGTTTTTGAGGAAAAGTCACCAATAGGCTCTGCAAATATCCTGCGGGTCAAAAATTTCATCGAATTCACTCTATCTCACACCGTTTCCCGAGATATTAAAGATTTCTCACTTTCGGTGTAAAGAAAAATAGTGGCGTTTAGTTAATCATTAATAAGTCAGCCATTTTGTATTGGATCACTTCAAAAAGTTAGTGATTTCCAGACATTAATACATGAACCTACTTGCCAAATTTCATGTGAATAGGTAAAGCGCTTTTTAAGTTATCATCCGGACAAGCACACCCCTTTTTGAAAAACAAGTTTTTGCTTACCGTAAATGACCTATTTAGCGCACAGTGCGCTAAGGAAATTTCATATTTTTAAATGTAAAATGCATTTTTATGAATAAAAATGTATATACTTACCATATGAAAACACTTGGGTAAGCGTGGCTTGGCATTCGGTGACCGCCACATACACCGTACATAGAATTTAAAAAATGAGGGGAGACCCTCTTTAAACCTATATACTTGCTACCTTTGACCCCTGGTGACCTAATTCACTCTGCCATGCGCAGTAATACAGAAATAGTTCATTCTTTTTGTGAATAAACATAAATGCTGGAAAAAGGTCTTTAAAAGCGGGGCAAGCGGGAGGGTGATTTGCTGTTTTCATATGGTAAGTATGTACATTTTTATTCATAAAAATGCATTTTACATTTAAAAATATGAAATTTTATTTCATAAAAATGTAAATATATTATACCATATGAAAACACTTGGGTTGAATGCCCACATGGAAGGATGGTGGGAAAAAGACAGACTGAGGAAAACCACCCTAAGGTTAAATTGCTACAAAAGGATACTTCCTAGTGCAATGCAATTGAACCCAAAACCTCTGTGCTGAAGCAATAACTTGAGTGAGTTAAGTGAGTAGCATTAACCACTGCACTAACTTCAACACTGCTGTCTACACCCTATTAGGTCAGCTCAAAGGAGAAGGCATAAGTATGCCCTGTGCTCAGAATAGGAACATGCCCAGAGGCACTAAGAAGCACGGTTCTGAAAATAGAGATGAAGAATAGATTCCCTAAAAGGGAAATGCCACCCCCCTTTTTCTGAAAGTAAAAGTTTCAGATGGACTTAAATTGAGGAATTTAAGTAGAAGAGAGAGAAATGGCAGAGTGGAAAAGAATGTCCACTCCACTTAAGAAATCATAAGAGATTCTTAAGAATAACATTAGGGGCCACGGTGGCAGAGTGGTAACACTCTCGCCTCCCACCTCTGAGGCCGGGGTTCGATCCCCGCACGGGCTCAAGTGGGAAAGCTGGTAGTTGCTTGCCGTTGGTCGGCACTTTACAGTACACAACCCTAGCGAACTCTATGTACTGGTTTCCTCTGCCCTTCCAACTACCCGCCGTGATATGACCTGTACAGTGTTGAAAGCGACGTAAAACCCCAAATAAACAAAACTAAACTTAAGAACAACATCTCTGAAGGCAAATACATTCCTAAAATAGAAGGATGTAAAAGTGGAATGGCTCTTCCACGTGCAGGATCTCATGTTGACTAGGAGTGGGATTCCACCCCTAAAGGACCAGGAAGCAGCTTGTGCCCTGACATGATGAGCCCTGACACCATGAAGAGATGCATTCTCTGTGGAACAGAGATTGAGGGAATAAAGGATAAAGTGCTATCCAAAAAGATATTGTCTGAGCAGCAATATCACCCTCTTGGACTTCAGAAGAAAGACCAAGAAGAAATCCTTCTAAGTCAGAATAGCTAGATAGAAAGTATCTTAGGAATCTGACTGTAAAAAAGGAGAGGTCTTCTAAGTCATCCTGACCAACGACAAAAAGTCAAAGCAGGAAGAGCTTTCTGAAGATAACTGGCTTAAGCCAGGAAAGTAAGATTTGACTTAAGGATGACTTAGGCCATCCCTAGAGCGTGAGAGAAAACCTTTAAATAAAGGAATCAAAATCACTCCTTCTCCATCCCAAAGAAAGGGAGTAAGAAAGACTGTCTAATATGTGAAAAACTTGGCTCAGCAAGTAAAGAGGGTTCAAGAGGAGCCTTGGTAAGAGCCTGCAGAACCAAGGTTTAAGTACCAAAAGGTAGGTGACGACTACCCTTACTGTGGACTTAAAGAAGCTCTAAAAGAGACTTCCAAGCTCCCTATAAGAACCCAACTCCCAGTAGTACCTGGAGAGAGCTGACCTGTATCCCTATTGTCTGAAAAATAATTCCTTAAAAGGAACAAACAGCAATAAATGGGACAGTTGAAGCATGGCAGAGTGGCAGTTTTTGAAGCAGTTCCACATTGCTTCATAGACAGTTATGGAGGATAAAAATCCTCCAAGACCCCTCCTGTGAAAATTCTTCTTAAAGGAGACTTCAGCCAGAAAGCTTGAAGAAAGGAACTCCATAAAAATAAATAACAAAACTCTAGATGAGATTGTTATAGAAGAATAAGAGGAAGAGCCAATGGCTTTCTTAAAGGAGATCTTGAGGCCAAACCTGGCAATTACCAGGAAAGGCTACAAGAAGAATGATACAGCTCTGAAAGTTGATTAACTTCATGGCCATAGAGGACAAGGAGCTGAAGGAGGGAAGGAGTAAAACAAGTACTCCGGACCAAAACACTCCAGGGCATCTGTTGCCAGAGCCTAAGGATCTAGCACAGGAGGCACATGTAAGAGCAGCTTGTGATTGAATCACATGGCAAAAGAGATCTAAATTAGATGAGAAGTCTGAGACTACCATCTGAAGATCCAAGAATTGAAGGGCCACCTTATATGAAAGGTGAGAAAAGACCTCCAGAGATGGTCTGCCAAGGATTCATGCCCCTGGAACATGAGGTGGAAGAACAGACTTGTTCTTGTAAAAATAATGGCAAAAGATGCCAAAATACACATGTCCCAAGAGTGGAAGCTGTCTTGATATAAAGAAAGCCCAGACAACAGTGTTACCTGGACTATCTGAAGAATCCCTTAAAGAAAGGACAAATGAGGAACAAATGTCTTGAGAACAAGACATCTGAGTTGTTTGAGGCTGAAAGGATGATCCTTTGATGAAAGGATAATAGAGGAACAAATGTCTGAGCAAAAAGGACAGCTATGAGCTCTAGGACTGATGCACAGACTGGACTGCTACATCAAAAATAGACCTTAGGTGGTCCACAGAGCACAAAGAACTCCCAAACCCTGCAGTGAAACATCCATGAAAGTAGATGTAAAAACTAGGGAATTAAAGGGAGGTATGCAAAGACATAGTTCCCAGGATAGTACCATCTTGAATGAACCTTCATAGAAGGATCAAGAAATGGCAAATCCAGAGCACCTTTGAGATGGAAAATCAAGTGTCCTGAGATGACACAGAAGAAGTGTCATGTGCAGGGACCTTAAAGAAGCGGCTTCCAAGTGGAAGCCCAAAATCAACTCTAATAGAGTTGGTAAATGAGCCTCTGACAACTATTGGCTCTAATGAGCCAATTTGTAGTCACATGTGCACTGAGATTCCCAACCTCAAAGCCAACTTTCCTTACTTCCTTGACTAAGGAAGTAAATCCTGAAAGGCTAGTGGCTAGACCAAAAGGCATTGCCACAAAGTGGTACACCTTGCCCAAAAGCAAAACTATGAGCAAGAGTGAACCAAAGGAGCCAAAGGAGAGAAAGGAGGCAAATTGAGGAAGAAAAGTGGTCCACTGGCCAATTGAGAAAATGATCAACTGATAAGTTGCATCCTGATAGTCTGGAAAACCAAAGCAAGAGTGAAAATTTGAGTAAAACTACACTCTTATCTCCTGAAGGACACCATAATAGAGGTTGAGGCTGAGCCTCTACCTCTGGAAGGCATTCCACCATCAGAATGTTGGAACCTGGAAAGGAACCACATCCTTAAAGCACTAACTTAGAAAGAAAACTCCCTGGATGGGAGGAAAAAGGTCTTAATTGGTGTGCCTCAAGAGGCTAATGCAGATAGCTTAAAAGAGGCACCTTGAGTAAGAGCCACATGAAAAGCTGAAAATGGCTGAAAAAAGGCCATAGATCAACCAGCTAAAATGGAGCTAGAAGACCCATTGAACAGATGTCCAAAGAATGGTGGATGAAAAAGACCACTGAGAAAGTATTGCCTTGTCAATCAACTTGAATAAGTGATCAACAAAACAGGACTGAAGGAAAAAATCCCACAGAAATAAGGACCCTAAGGTCCATCTCAGATCTCCCCTAATAGCAGAGGAACTCTACCTAGGGAAGAGAAGGTCTTAAGAACCCCATCAGGCTAGATCCCAGGTGCGGAAACCTGAGTAAGTCAACCCAAAAAACCCTCTGAAGAGGATTTTGTACCTGGCAAAACTAAGTTTTAGAAGGAAAATTGGGTAATTACCCAACCTACAAAACTTAGAATAAGAAGATCCCAAAATGAATGTGTGACAGAAAGAAAGTATCTGGCCTCATGAAGGAACTTCTAAGCCTGGAAAAGTGGTTGACTTAGAGAAAAATAAGACTGATCAAAAGGAAAGAGCAGTCAAATTTATTCCCTAATTCTGTTCGACAGGAAGCTTGAAAATCTTCTGAGGAGAAGATTAAAGGATGAAATCGTAAGCACCCATATAGTCCAACAGACTGGCACCAAAAAGTTGGAATAGGGTTCCTGAAGTCTGCGTAAAGGTTAACTGTAGACAGAGGAACCCCCAACATACACAAAAGGGAGATGTGCCCATTGATCGTCAGATCTAAAAAATGGTGAAAACACAATAGAAAGCTGTTGAGTAACAGAAGATTTCCACCAAACCCCAAACAAAAATTTTCTAGATTTAGAAAATGAATGGAGCTGTGTTTAGGAAGTAGAAAATCAGTTGGATTCAACTGATAAACTCTTCTAAAAGGACCCTGAACATGAATGGTCTTAATAAGGTAATCCCAGCCCAAAAAGCAGCCTGATTAGGCTGAGCCCTAGGCACAAAAGAGGCCAAAGGACTAAAAATGGACTGAGAAACCAAATGACCAAAATGACAAAATTGGAATGTAGGAAACCAGTAACAGTGAAATCGATCTCCAAAAGGTGGAAGACAAAGTCCTCCCCAGAAGCCGTAAACCCCCAACCTCCAAAATTGAAGGTGGAGAAAGGCTAAAAATGGAGACCCTAGGCTCAGAATGGAACCCCAAAACACTGAAACCAGGATCCGAATTCCAGAAATGTCAAATGAAAGGGCCTGTACAAGTAAAGAACCGTGAATGGTAGGTAGTAGATACCGTAATGTTACGCTATGAAAAATGCGTTAACAATTGAAATTATTACACATTATGCTCTGACATAATAATATTCAAAGAAATATGTAGAAGGAATGTATAAACAAACCTGGAAATGCTGTAATCACTATGAAAATGAATATTTTCTGACAACCGATCGGTTGACCTCCATTTTGGATGTGACGTCATAGTCACGTGACCTGGTGAATGATTCGTACAAAGCTCAAAAATAAGGTCAAACTACGCGGTGAAACGAAGAATTTCGTAAAAAGAATGAAGGAAAACCGTAAAAGGTGAGTTATAATGCCTGTATAAGTGCATAAATGAATTAATTCACCGCGGAAATGAATAGTTCCAAAGGAAATCCAACATTCTGACACCACGTGACCCGATGAACGATAATACCAGAATGGTATTTACGTGAAAACAAAGTACAGTCAAGGTGACAATACGGTCAAAATACGTGGAAAAACGAAGAATTTCGTTGGAAGAATGAAGGAAAACCGTAAATTTGCAAATTTTAATTAGTAAATTAAATTTTTATTAGTTAATACCTTACCTACCAGACGATAGCTATATGCCGGCGCCAGCCGGTCCCGCCAAACGAAAGAAAAAGACGTCCTGGGTTTCACCCCCGGCAGGACCGGTACACTACATCCCACTCGCCAGGTGGCCTAGTTCCTGCCTCACTCGCCAGAGGGACGTGACGTCATAGCATCTTTTTCGTCCCTAAGGTTGAATTGGAAGGCTGAAAGCGGGGAAGGCTGGGTGGGAATTTCCCGTCTGGTAAGGTATTAACTAATAAAAATTTAATTTACTAATTAAAATTTGCAATTTCATTGCGTTAATACATCTTACCTACCAGACGATAGCTAGAATAACTACCCAGTGGAAGGAGGGCAGCCTTCTGAGGATTGGAGACAACTCTTATATTATACCTAGGTGTGAGGTTCTAGTCCTTTGAGGAGACATGTTAGTCTCAAGGGTAACTAGACCCACCTGCCCCCCCCCCCCCCCCCCCCCCCCCCCCCCCCCCCCTTTTGACTGCTCTGAGGGGAGGAAGAGAGTAAGAGTTCAAGTCAATGATTCCCACGGTTAACCTGGAAGAGTAGGGAAAGTCCTATACCCAGAGGATTACTCTGAAGTAAAAGACTTTGAGAAGCCAAGGCCTAGGCTAAAAGTGAGCCTACACCTAAAACTAACTAGTATGTACACTATATATAATTATATACAAAGAAGCTTAGGGGACTAGTGGTGGATTTGCTGGGCAGCCACCACAGGACCCAAGTGAAAAAGCTCCTTATCTGCCCAGGCAACATCCTTAAGGTAAAACTGTGTAAAGGTGTTGTGGGACTTCCAGTGGCATGCTGCTAGAATCTGGTCCAGAGATATGCCACCTTGAAAGGCTTTGGAGGCCGCAAAGGCCCTAACATCATGGGCCTTAACCTGATGTAAGGTCAAGGAATCTTGGTCAGAGAGATCATAACACAACACTACTGTTTGTTTGATCCAGGACGAGATAGTGGCAGGAGAGATGTCCTTGTTAAAACCTTGTTTGAATGAAACAAAAACTAACTCCTTTCCCGTTCTTAGGTCCTGCGTTTTGTCCAGGTAGTAGCGAAGAGCCCGAACGGGGCAAAGGGATCTGTCTTCCTTTAAAGACTTATCCAGAGTGGGGGCTAAGGCCGGAATGACCACAGGGGCCACGCACTCTGGTCCCTCTTTTGCCAAGTGATTTTTCGCCAAGAAGCTTGGTGAAGGGTAGAGGGAAACTTTGGACCAATCAGCTTGGTGTCTGATATTTTTGTTTAACCAAGCGTGAATCTCACTCCTGCGTTTTCCTGAAGCCAGGGCTAGGAGAAAAAATGTTTTGAAAGTAAGGTGCTTCAGAGAAGCCTTTCCGAGTGGTTCAAAAGGCGCTTTTGTAAGCTGGTGTAAAACCAGGGAGAGGTTCCAAGCAGGAACCCCCCGGTGCCCTTTGGGTCTATCTCTGTGAAAACTGTCTAACAGTCTAGTCAAATTTTCATCCTTGCCGACATTAACCGAGGTATTTCCCAGTTTGTCTGCAATGGCTGACCTGTAACCATCAATAGTGCTGGGCTGGAGATTCTTCTCCTGGAAAAGGTGCAGGAGGAAATCTGCTATTTGTTTTATAGATGGGTTCCTGAAGTCCACCTGACTTGTTTCACACCATCTGACAAAAACGGCCCACTTCGCTTCGTAGACTGTTCTGGTTGAACGTCTTTGAGGCGCCTCAATTCTTGACGCCACTGGGCTAGAGAACCCCTGCTCCTTGATTGTCTGGGCTCTAGGAGCCAGGCATGGAGATTTAGGTTTGTCAGATCCCTGTGACGTGCCTTGTTGAAAGGTTGGGTCACTAGATCTGGGTGGTGTGGAAGACAAAGAGGAACCCTCGCAGATAGTTCCACTAGGTCCCAAAACCAAGGCATGTTGGGCCATCCCGGGGCAATCAGGATTGCTCTGCGATACCAGTGATCTGACAGCTTGCTGACCACCTTCCCCATCAGAGACACTGGGGGGAAGAGGTACATGTCCAGGTCCTCCCAGGATAATGTCAGAGCATCCACTGACCAGGCCTTTGGGTCTGGAATTGGGGACACAAATTGAACTAGCTTGCAGTTGTACCTTGTTGCAAACATGTCCACTCGGGGATAATGCCAGGTTTGACAAAGGAGGTCGAAGGTCTCTTGATGGAGGGACCACTCCGTCTGAATGACCTGCCTTTGGCGAGACAATTTGTCTGCAATTACATTCAGACGGCCTGGAATGTGTCTGGCCTTCAGTACTATTTGATTGAGGCTGCACCAACATAGGAGCCGCCAAAGAAGGGCACAGAGTGAGCCTGACCTCATACCTCCTTCCTTGTTGATGTATGCCACAACCGTAGTGTTGTCTGTGGCAATCAGGACGACCTTTCCTTGCACTAAATGTTGGAATCTTTTTAGTGCTAACAACACGGCTTTTAGTTCTAAGAAGTTTATGTGCAACTTGCTTTCGGGCACTGACCAAGTACCGCTTGCTGTGAAGTCGCCTAAGTGAGCACCCCAGCCTTCTTTTGAGGCGTCTGTAAAGATTTGAACTGCGTGTCGCAGGGGGTGTAAGGGCTGACCCTTTAGGACATTTTCCTCTTGGGTCCACCACTGCAGGTACTGATGGAGAGACCTCGGAATTGGGATCTCCTTTTCCAGAGATTCTGGGACTCTCCAGTGTTTCTTGAGGTGCCACTGAATAGGTCTCATGTGCAGTCTGCCTAGGGTCACCTGTTTTTCTGTCGCAGTGAGAAGACCTATAAGAGACATGAAAGTTCTCACTCGGCAAGATCTGTTCTGTAAAAGCACTGTTATTTTTTGTTGAAGGGCTTCCCAACGGTTTTGAGTAGGCCTGACTACTCCGTTGAGTAGGTCGTACTGGTAGCCTACGAAGTCGAAGACTTGTTGGGGTTCCAGTTCTGATTTTTGCATGTTTACCATCCAGCCCAACTCCTGGCAAAGGGCTAGGAGGGACTGGGTTCCCTGGTGGCAAGATTCTTTGGTAGGGGCTCGAATCAACCAGTCGTCTAGGTACTGGTGGATTCTTATACCCTGTGACTGAGCCATTAACTTGACCTCTTTGACCACACCAGTGAACTCCATGGGAGATGTTGACAGGCCAAAGGGAAGTGCCCGAAACTGGTACGACTGGTTCTGAAAGTGGAACCTGAGGAATTTTCGGGATGTGTAGTGAATTGGGATGTGGAAGTAGGCGTCGCTGAAGTCTAGCGATGTCACCCACTCCTCTTGTTGTAGAGAGGTCCGGATTGTCTCTGGAGTCTCCATTTTGAATGTTTTTACGCATAAAAACTGATTTAGAGTACTGAGATCCAAGATTGGCCGCCACTTGTGGTTCGGCTTTGGGACAATGAACAGTCTGTTGAAAAAGGCTAGTGAGGTTTGAACCCTGACCCTCTCTACTGCCTTTTTCTCGATCAGAGCTTGTACAGCTGCTTGCAAGTGGGAGTCTCTGATGGGGTTTGCATAGCCACTTACTATCAGGGGATCCCTTACTAAGGGAGGTCTTACTTTGAAGGGAAGAACATAACCCTCCTTTAATATGGACACTACTTTTGGGTTTGCACCCTTGTGAGCCCATATTTCCCAAAAACTCTGAAGACGTCCCCCCACTGGTTGGACACTTGCAACATTGGGGACATTTGGAACATTTGGAGCAGAAACAAAGTGACCGACAAAAGAAGCACTTTTCACACACTTTATTTGACTTTTGATCTTTGATTTTGGCCTTACGTCTTTCTTTTGTGACTGCCACCTTGTTACAGTAGGTACACGACATACAACATGATAAGAAACATTTGTTGGAACAGATACAAAAGAGTTTCTTGTTACTACACTTTTCACAGAACTGACTGGCCGGGCCACCGGCACTGGACTTGACTTGCAGTAATTGTCATTTATACTGTGTCTTCTCATGAGCCATCTTGGTACCACGTCCGGGTTGACCACCCCGGCCTCTGCCCCGGCCTCTATTGCGGGAACCAAACGCTTTCCAAGCTGGTAGTTCCTTTCCGGCTTGAGAAGTTGTTTTAGCAGTGTCTTGAGGTTTCCAACCAGTACTGTAGGGTTGGTATCTCTGTTTTCTGCCTCTACCGGCGAACCCCCCGCGGCCCGGGCCGGGCTGGGAAGTACGTCGGGAAGCTTCTAATTGGTTTATTTCATCCTCAGCTTTTCTAATAGCAGCATCTGGAAATAACCCATATCCATTCAGGGGGCAATTTCTCAAGGAATTGAAAGTATCTGGTTTAATCCCCGGTTTCACAGCTTCCAAGTATGAATCCCTACGGAGTAGGGTCAAATTTGCCATCTGCACAAATGTAAAGTCTGCCAAATGTTGTAGAGATTTACCCATGGCGAAACTGACATTCTGGTTAAATGAGGATAAATACAAAAGTTCATCCAATGCACCTTGAGCTTTGACAGAAGACTTGCCTTTCTTAAGTTCACTTTGTAAAATATGCAATTGTTCTTGGAAGGCATCCTGTATTTTGGTAATACAGCGATTAAACCCCACTGACTGGTTGCAAATATATGAAGACTCTTTTGCTGCTTTCTCCCACTTACGCATAGTGTCTTGTGATAGTGGGCGGGATGGAGGCTGAGGAGATGCAGAAGATATGGTTGAAATCCTGGGGAATGAACTATTGATCTTCGCCGCATCATTTGGCCAAGAATTCACTGATTTACCCGGCCTAGTTGGATCTGTAGGCTCCGCCGGGTGTATCCCATACCATCTGCTCTGGGATTTGGGGGGTCTGAGGAATTGGTCCACATGCAGGCCACCTGGATCACTAGATTTTGAAGGATATCCTTCTATCAGTACAAGGTTTAGAGTTTCTAGTTTTCGGCACAACCAATCTTCCACTGGAAGATCCACAGAAATCTTGCCCACAGGCTGAGAACGGTGACCTGCCCAAGGATTATCAGTGCGGGATTGAGGAGAAAACTCCAGGTCAGGAATGTGTGTCCATCCCATGAACGCGCGGACGCCTCTCACAGTCTCGCGGTAATTTTGATCTTCACTGAGGACCCGGTCCGGGTCTGAGGTTTCTAAGTCTGGGGATTCCTCTGCGTCAGATAACTCACCCTCTTCAAATGTTTCCTGAGGATTGACATCGCGGAAGGTGACCGGCCCGGAGCCGGAAGAAGGTTGTTGAAATGCAGATTGAGAGGAAGCAGACATAGCAGCTGACGACACAGTAGCCACCGGAGCAGGGTGTTTAAACATAGGTTCTGCTTCCGGGTAGAGGTTTTGAAGTGGAGATTGTCTGTCAGCAAAGGAAAAATCCTGATCTCTAGGCTCATCCGGGCCAACAGCCGGACCGGCTGGGCCGGAAGAAGCCGAAGTAGAGACAAAAAAGGGTGTCTGGGAAAGAGCACCTGCTGGAGCAGCATGAGAGACCGGTACTTTGACCGGAGAAAATGTTGGATTTTGTACAGAAGGTGAGGAGCGATGTCCTAAAGTGATAAGTGCCTCAAGCCTGGCCATACGAGTGGCCCACTTTTCGTCCAGTTCCTGAAGATCTTTCTTAAACTGAGGCACAGGAAGGGACAAATCCGGAGCAGAAGAAACAGATACAGCAGGTTCTTGTTCTGGCTGGGTATCAAGTACTACCACAGAAGACGGATCGACTAACACTTCCTTTGCTTTAGCCTTTTCCTTTCTGAGTTTATAGGTAGGAGTACTTAACTTGAGCACTTGCTCCGGGGTAAGGACACTGCAAAAGTCACACTGCAGATTTTGAACACAAGGGTCATCACCCTGTCCTTTCTCGCGACAACGCGCACACCTACTATTAGTGTAGGGATTGGTGCTCGATCTTTCAATATCGATCGATCATCCCACAGAACTGCCGATATCGACACATACTACCAGCATTTCAATATCGAAACCACATATAAGAAACAGACAAAAATAAAATAAACAGAGTAATTTTACTGCTTAAATAAATATTTATTATATAAACGCCTTAAAAAGCACATTTACAACCAAAATAAATTGGTTCAAGTCTGGCGCCATCTTTGTTTACATTGTCAGTGACAACTTCCGGTTTCACGGAAGAGAAACAAAACCTGACAGCTAGTACACAAAAAAGCATGAAAATTCTTATTTGATTGGATTTTTGTTCATTTTATTTAATTTTATATTGCAGAAATATATTTTTGGTGCATAAGTAGTATCTTTTGATAATTTCGTGAATTTATATGTGCACGTTTTCAAATAACCTGTATTATCGCCCACGGCTTACGTTAACGGTCCCGATATTGAAATATCGATCGATCCACAACCCTAAATTTTCATTCGATATCGATCCTCAATATGGCTCTCGATCCCTATACTACCTACTATGTTTGTCAAATGAAGCCATAATATGGCCACACGCACCCTTTTTCTGTCCTGGAGATGCCATGATAGAACAGTTAACTAATGGCAACACTTCCGACACAAATTAAACAGATATAACACAAATATAAAACTAAAAAGTTCACAGATAAAAATCCACAACTTTAAAAATCGCGCCAAACGAAAAAGATGCTATGACGTCACGTCCCTCTGGCGAGTGAGGCAGGAACTAGGCCACCTGGCGAGTGGGATGTAGTGTACCGGTCCTGCCGGGGGTGAAACCCAGGACGTCTTTTTCTTTCGTTTGGCGGGACCGGCTGTCGCCGGCATATAGCTATCGTCTGGTAGGTAAGATGTATTAACGCAATGAAATAAAATTATAATGCCTGTAGAAGTGCATAAAAAGAATTAATTTACAAAGGAAATGAATATTACCAAAGGCAATCTGACATTCTAACACCACGTGACCAGATGAGCGATAATACGAATTTTGAAGAAATACGTAAAATATTGCCCAAAGTATACACTAAATTCACCAGAAATTAGGGGTGGGACGAGTACAAATAATTCGGGTCGATTACTCGCAGATAAAAACTCGACTCGACATCGAGCCCTCGCGACATTTAGTATCCACCATAACAGGAAACGACATCCAATATGGCGGCTCCCGTAAACGAAAAAATATATAAAGATAAAAGCTTTGAATCGCTTGAATTAGCTATTGTCAGCACATAATATCATTAATTTTATGTTACAAATGGTGGATTATGCGATTTAATGAAAGTAAGGTATGTTATTTATGTTTTATTAACTAAAAAACGTAACCGGTTCTATAGGTTGTTATATTACACGAGTAATCGACCCTAAGGATTGGGGTCGAATTTTCATGAAATTCGCCTCGCTCGGCGAGTGTCGACTGCTCGGTCACACCCCTACCAGAAATTGAAGTAAAAGGTAAATAAAATGGAGGAAAAGTGAATAAAACAGTTTAAGTGTACTTACAGAGCACCAGAAACGTGTAAATGCAGGTCTTAGTGAGATAGCAAAAAACGCCTGTTGACACTTCAACCGCCACAAAAAGAATGAACTATTTCTGTATTTCATATTTTTAAATGTAAAATCCATTTTTATGAATAAAAATGTATATACTTACCATATGAAAACAGCAAATCACCCTCCCGCCTGCCCCGCTTTTAGGCCTTTTTCCAGCATCTAGGTTTATTCACAAAAAGAATGAACTATTTTCGCATTAATGCGCATGGCAGAGTGAATTAGGTCACCAGGGGTCAAAGGTAGCAAGTATATAGGTTTAAAGAGGGTCTCCCCTCATTTTTTAAATTCTATGTACGGTGTATGTGGCGGCCACCTAACGCCAAGCCACGCTTACCCAAGTGTTTTCATATGGTATAGTATATTTACATTTTTATGAAATAAAAGTCTATTTTTATTCAATATTTGGTGGAAAAAAGTTCCCCTTTTAGCGCACCCATCATGAAACACTTCCCGGGAT
The DNA here is from genome assembly GCA_964017235.1 of Sabellastarte sp. h YS-2021. NCBI lineage: Eukaryota > Metazoa > Annelida > Polychaeta > Sabellida > Sabellidae > Sabellastarte > Sabellastarte sp. h YS-2021. The sequence continues at coordinate 76,744,810 of OZ024931.1, forward strand.
GAAGTATAGGTCAATCCAGTAAGAATAACGGTGTTTTGACATTTAGTATCTACTAAAAATACCCACTTCCTGTAAATATGGCGGTAGACATAAACAAACTCGAAATTCATGGCAAAAATGTCAATTTATTAAGTAAAAATACGTACAATATATAAAAAAATGTGTGGATATTGAGAAAAATTAAGAAAGGTAAGATTTAAGCTGAATAATCGATCATTAGAAACCTTTTGTAACCAACCGCGATTGTGCACTGTCACTGTCTAATCGTCCACCCACTAGAAGTTGTCAAGTATATTGCCTTGAAAAAGAGATAGGGTGCGGTTACAAGGGCGAATGCGCTAAATTGCAAATTTAATAAGTAAATTAAATTTTTATTTTTGTGGCTCTAGGAGCCAGGCATGGAGATTAAGATTTGTCAGATTTCTGTGAGGGATCTGATTGAAGGGCTGTGTTAGCAGACTGGGCAGGTTGGGCAGGCTGAGGGGGACCTGGCTGGACATGTTCACCAAGTCCCAAAACCAAGGCATATTGGGCCACCCCGGGGCAATCAGAATGAGTCTCTTGCACGAGTCCAGTAGCTTCTCCACCACTTTGCCCAATATGGCGGTCGGTGGGAAGGCGTATGCATCCAGGTCCTCCCATGGCAGAGTGAGTGCATCCACTGCTACAGCCAGGGAGTCCGGTACTGGAGACACAAACTGAGGTAATTTGTGGTTGAACCTTGTGGCAAACAGATCTATTTGAGGGAGGTGCCATCGGTTGCATATTTGTTGAAAAACTTCTGGAAGGAGGGACCACTCTGTTTGGATGGTCTGACCCAGCCTGGATAGCTTGTCTATCACATTTAAATGGCCGGGGATGTGTCGGGCTTTTAGAGTCACTTGTCGCTGGGAACACCAGGTCAAGATTCTCCACAGTAGGGCACACAGTGGGCCCAACCTCATGCCTCCTTCCTTGTTTATGTAAGCGACCACTGTAGTATTGTTGGTTGCCACTAAAACTATTTTGTCTACACAGAGGTCTTGGAACTCTTTGAGGGCTAGAAACACTGCTTTGAGTTCTAGATAATTTATGTGCAGCTTGCTTTCCGGCACCGACCAGGACCCTCTTGCAGTGAACTCGTTTAAGTGAGCGCCCCACCCTTCTTTTGATGCGTCTGTAAATATTTGCAGAGCATGTCTTACTGGGTGTAATGGTTGACCTTGAAGCACATTGTCTTCCTCTAGCCACCACTGTAAGTGAGGGTGCAAGGACCTTGGAAGAGGGATAATCTTCTCTAGAGATTCTGGTACCCTCCAATTGTTTTTGAGATGCCACTGTATGGGTCTCATGTGCAGCCGGCCGAGGTGAACCTGTTTTTCCGTGGCTGTTAGCAGGCCTATGAGGGACATGAACTGTCGGACCGGACAGGCCTGTAGTAAAAGGAGTGCTTGTATCTTGTCCTGAAGGCTTTGCCACCGGTCCGGGGTCGGTCTGACCCGGCCGGACCTAAGATCGAACTGGTAACCTACAAAGTCGAAGACCTGTTTGGGTTCCAGCTCTGATTTCTCTAAATTTACCAGCCAACCTAGGTCCTGGCACATTTTGACTAGGATTTGGGTATGTTGGGAGACAAGTTTCTTGGGATCTGGCTCTCACCAACCAGTCGTCTAGGTACTAGGATTCTTATACCGGTGCGTATGGCCATCAATTTCACCTCCTTTACTAATACAGTGAACTCCATGGGCGCTGTGGACAGGCCAAAGGGCAATGCCTTGAACTGGTATGTCCGGCCCTGGACATGAAATCTTAGATATTTCCTGGATTGATCCTGTATTGGTATGTGGAAGTAGGCATCCTTGAAGTCTACTGAGGTGATCCACTCCCCTTGTTGGAGAGATGTTCTGATGGTTTCCGGTGTCTCCATTTTGAATTTCTCGACCTTGAGAAAAAGGTTTAGTTTGCTTAGATCCAGTATTGGCCTCCACTTGTTGTTGGGCTTTGGGACTAGAAAAAGTCGATTGAAAAACCCCAGAGATGTTTGGTTGTAGACCAGTTCTACTGCATTTTTGTTCATAAGCTGATGTAATGCCTCTAACAGGTAGCTGTTCCTGGAACGGCTTACGACAGTCGGAGACCTTGTAAGATTTGGCCGGATCCGAAAGGGAAGGGTGTAACCCTCTCTCAGGATTTGAACTATTTTCGGACCGCCCCCTAGATCCAGCCAAGTTTGCCAAAAGTTTTGAAGTCTGGCCCCTACAGGCAGATTTTGTGCAGCATTTTTGACATTTGTTACAGGATTCACACAAGATAATTGAGTGACACAAGAAACACCTTTCACAGAATTTAATAGATCTCTTTTCAACTGACAGTCTGACACGCCGGGACTTACTCCTTTCTTTTGCGGAGGCCCGTGTGCAGAAGGAACAGATGTGACAACATGCAAGTTTACATTTAAATTTGAGTTCAAAGTTCCTGTTGTAACAGTGATTGTCATTTATACGGCTGCTGGCCCTTGGCAGAACGGGAAGAGAAGTTAGCACTCTTGCCTTTAGGTCATCTAAACTGCCTTCTATTGATATTTTTCCATGCGGGTCTTTCCTGCTTGTGATCCAACCGACCCTCCTGTTTCTTATCTTGTCTCTCATAAGGGTGAAAGCGGGCCTTCACTCGTGAGGATGTAGCTGTCGGCTGGCTCTTGCTATCATAATGTGAGATTTCCTCTTCCACCCGTTTGATAGCTGACTCGGGGAAAAGAGTAGTGATGTGCAGAGGGCCCGTCCGGAGAGCAGCAAATGTGTCCGGCTTGATACCATTCTTCAAATGGTTTAGATAAGAGTCTCTCCTAGTCAGAGTAAGGTTACCCATGGTAAAAAATATAAATTCTGACAAGTGTTCCATTGCCTTAGCGGCAGCCTGGGTGATGCTGGAGTTAAACTCCATCAGAAATTGCAACTCCTCTGTGGCTTCTGAAACTTTGGCTGACCCTTTTCCCTTTCCTTCACTACGTACTGTCCTAAGCTGTGACTGCATGTCGGCCTGCACCTTGAAAAGGCAGCGGTTAAAACTAGCGGCCTGATTACACACTACAGAAGCTTCTCTAGCAGTCCTTTCCCACCTCCGGAGTGTATCCTGGGAGATTCTGCGTAAGGCTGGTGGTGTCGATGCCAAAGCCGCCTTTCTAGCTATCCGACTAAAACTGCTGTTAAGCTTAGAATGTCCCGTACTCCAAGAAGTGACTTTGGTCGGATCAGCTGGTTGTTCTGAATAAAGTCCGTACCACTTCGACTGAGGGCGTGGTGGCCTCAAGAATTGATCCATAGGTAGACTACCGGCCTCTGCAGTACGGGAGGGGTATCCCTCGACCAAGGTAAGATTTAGCTTGCTGAGTTTCTTGCAGAGCCAGTCTTCCGTCGGCATATGAACTGAAATCTTACTAGGAGCTGGTGCCTTGGGGCCAGCAAAAGGGTTGTCATCAGACGGGTTTGAGCTGTCTATGTCGGGCACATGGGTCCACCCCATAAAAGAACGTATACCTCGCATGGTTTCTCTATATGTTTGTTCTTCCGACGTTGGTAAGTCTTGTTCGGTTAAATCTTGTTCATCAGAGAGCTCGCCCTCTTCAACAAAAAGTTCCAGGGGAGGTGTGTCTGAAAAATTGCTCTCCGCATCCGACTCTCCACTGGATATGCTGTCCTTGCCAGACGACTTTGGGAGAGTAGGTGACTCCGAACCAGTGAGTCGGTGTGAGGTCGGTTGGAAGTTGATTTACCAGATTTCTGCACCGACGATGCAGCCTGTCGGTGAGGGTCGGTGTATGGCTTGCCGGTCGACTTATGCTTACTAGAAGCGACGTCTGGACCAGTGCGCCCTGTCTTGGGATGGTGATCCCACTTTGGCTTGCCAGACGACTGCTGCTTGGTAGCAGTAATGTCTGGGCCAGTGTGCGCAGAAAAGGTCTGATCTTGTGAAGTAGAACCTGGAGGAAGCTTGCCAGCCGACAGCTGCAAGGCAGCATCAGAGTCTGGGCCAGTGCGCTTAGCAATAGAGTCCACAGGTCGGTGAGAAGGCTGAAAGAAAGGCTCTGAGTCCTTAGAGACAGTGGCTGGTGGTGAGTGTACAGGGGTAACCCTGACATCAGCAGAGAAGGAAGGTTCCAAAGATCTAGCCAGCAACAAAGCCTCCAGCCTGTTAAACCGTTCGGACCATTTAGCATCCAGTTCTGAAAACCTGTCATCCGTACTTGAAGAGGCAGATTTCTTAGCCTTAGCACTGGGGGGGGTTTGTCCTTCTTGGTTTTCTTTTCAGGCGGTACTGATGGTGATTGAGAAGAAGCGGCTCCACCCACAGCCCCTATAACTGAGACGCTAGCAGGGTCCACTAGGGCAATGTCCTCTGTGGGTGTGGAGTTATCCACGCGCTTGGCATCCCGTTTCTCCTTCTTGAGCTTGTAAGAGGGAGTAGCAAGCTGAGCCCGTTGCTCTGGGGCCATATTCACAAAAGGGATCAAGCTGAAGTTGAGCTAAAAATCAGCTCAATTTTAGTATAAACAGCTGTAAACTTGAGCTGATTTTTCTCTCAACTTGAGCTTGATCCCGTTTGTGAATACCAACCCAGGAGAAAAAAGATTGCAGAACTTACATTCCGTAGTGTCTTTGTTAGAAATACAGGGTTCTTCACCCTTTCCCTTCTCCCTACAGCGGGCGCAAAATGCATGTCCATCAAACCCCGCCATGGCATGTCCACAACTGCCCCTATTTGTCCAGGGGACGACATAGTGTGCTATGGGTATGTAGCAGTAAAATAAAATACTCAAAAAGAAGCAAGTCCTTCAAAAACTTTAATAATTTCACCAAAAAACGGACGAGAAAATTTTTCCTTGTGCACAAGTTCGCGCCAAACGAAAAGGATGCTATGACGTCACTCTGTCTAGACAGGAAGGAAGTACGAGACGCCATCTGGCGAGTGCACAAGTACTACGGACCGACCTGGCGGTGGAAACACAAGACGTCTTTTTCTGGCGTTTGGCGGGCCGGTCTGCGCCGACCGGATAAGCTATTGTCCATTGGATAGGATGTATTAACGCAATAAAATAGGTCATTTATGGTATGTGACTTCTCTGATTGGTTGAAATGTCAAGATACCATATTCAAAATTTTTCCCAGGGCTACTGTATACATGTGCTAAAACTGAAAAGAATCCGCCCAGTGGTTGCAGAGTTATAAGCAATAGAAAATGCGGGAGCCGGCAGAGCCGGTGGAACCGGCGGAGCGGGCAGACCAACTCTCTCTCCCCTCTCCCCTAAATATTAACAAGAGTCCCTTGCGGGACGCTTAATTCCTAAAAATTGACAATTGGAAGCAAAATTTACACTATATTGGAGAAATGGAACAGCCCCATAAAGGCTAAAGTGTATTCATGTTAGTTTAGCACTTGAGACTTAATTATTGGGTTCTCAAAAATTTTGAAAATGTCGTTATGTCCTGAAAATGCTATCTTGAATGCACACTACCCATAAACAAATCTTACTTATTAAACATAATGGACACTACTAAGATGTGAATCACAAACAATCCCAGACTAGTTTAATATTTTGCATTCACATACTTGGCCGAAAAGAAACTCAAATTTTATAAAGAATAAATTCGAATATATATTGTTTTTTGGGGGGGCCAAGTATATACAGCTTGCAAGGCCAAGCTGGAGCAGTGATCTTGGAATTACCAAAAAAACTCTTAGACGAGAAATGTTATGTTTTGTCTAACATGATGTTTCGTTTGTATATATTATTATAAGCATGCTTTGTAACACTAATTATACTGTTGCTAATTTTTCTAGCTGGCTTGAATTTTTTTGTAACACCTCATGTTTCAGTTTAATATTTCAATTTGTCTGCATATACTCAGTTTTCACTCTGAATTCCAGTCATTTAATAAAAAAAGCTGAATGTTATACTTAGTAAATAAAACAGTGTTTACTTACAAATTGTAGACTTTATAGTGGTCTTTGTGTTTCTGTTCTAAAAATCTGGAAAAAAATATAAAAATCATATTACTGTTTCTGCACCAAATTCTTGAATTATTTTGTGGCTGTACCTGCAGATAAACTAATTCATTAATGTCTCAATATCAACATTAAAGCCCATTGCACACTAGCGCGGCGCGGCTAAATAAAATAGAAATAATGGAAGTAGTTCACTGCTTATACATATGTCCGGTGCGGCAGTTCGCGGTGCGGCGCGGATTTTTCTATTTAGAAAATTTTCTAATTTTTTAAAAAACCGCGCGGCTTTTTTTACTATTTTTCCCAAGTTTTCACTGATATTTAGATTCCCCACAGGTTAAATATGGCAGTCTATTACAGAACTTTATACAAATATATTAATTGGAAAACAAAATGCAAGCACACAGGCTCATTGTGAAGGGATTAACTACTATGGGAGAGATGACAAAATATGGTGGGTGTCCATATAGACACATAAGAAGGTTTAACTGAATGAGGATTGCAATTAACAGGAATTCTAAAATGGACACACTGGTCTAGGGTCTTGTTTGTGGAGGGATTATGTCCTTATAATAGACAGAGGGATGTTATGTTAGGCCATGTTAGGTGTGTGACAATATCTGTAAACACAACACAGCCAGAAGTTTATAAATTGAAAGGGGGTGTAATCACCATTACTATAAAAGAGACACTGATCAAGGCCTTTCATTGTAATAAGATTAATTGCATGTAAGGGTAGGAGAGTGTGGATATGTACTGTGGGGTATTGGCTTTTTAATTACGTTTATGATTATTTTAACGATTCTATTCACTTTCACTCTAGTTAAAATATCTTGTCAATATACTGAAAACTGCTGGGAAAATCGCCCAAATGTGCAAGGTAAAGAAAACTCGTCTGCTCAGTATGCAGTAAAAATCGTACCGCGCCGCACCGCGCCGCGTATATGTGCAAGGGCCTTTAAAGTGTATTTTATACCCCAATCATATTATAGATGGAATTGGTCAAAATGCCCTAATCCTTCAACTACCATCTGACGTCTGTATGCAAAATTGTGACACTGGCAAAACATCTATTACCTTGCACGTTTTAAAAAGTTTAAAATTTCCATCTCTGATCATCTCAACGTGAGCATACAATGATAAATTTTTTCCTGAAGGTGTGATCCACTGTGTATATAACGTTGATATGGTTACATAAGGTGAGTGGAGGCAAATAGTGGTTGTTTCTCAGTGATACACGTTTATACTACTCTCATCCTACTGCCATTCTATGGTTATTTATGGTTATACACCATGTCCAATCAGTGGCCATGTGCGTCATTAGGCATCCTGGGAGGCGGGTTCAGCCTCTAACCGCGGGTAATACCGCTTTTAAGATTTTCTCAGAACTTGCCATGCCACAAATATAAAAAGAAAATTTTGCAAAGTAAGTGTCAATTTCGAGATTTGTTGTAACCAAATTACTACAGACAAGATTTTACTAATAAATTTAATTATCTGTATTAAAACTTACTGCAGGCCTGTAAACAAGTGGATATACTTCCTTGATCTGTATATATATCAGATTACAGAAACATTAACAGCCCTGTAGTGGTGTCATCGTCTGGGTATATGAGGTCTCGATACCGTGAACAAAACAGTGAGCGATATCGCGGTGTCATCGTCTCACAAATTAAACCTACATTTGCTCTTTAAATAATGTGCATTGACAACTAATACTGAAATAAAATAGATTTTATGCTTCATTTGTGCTGTCGTTCTTAAACTGGTGGATATGTGAAGCAATAAAAAGTAAACAAAACTTACGTTTTTTCACTTCCTGTAGGAAGTGGAAAGGGTCATCACCATAGTTACATCACAAATCAAAACAAAACCGCATAAAAGTAGAAATTAGATGAATATTTCACCATATTTTTATTAAATCCCTTCGAAAATAAGCTAAAGTTAATGGTTGAATATGTTTATGAGACACATCACGGATGATCATTAATCCTCGATTATCATCCATTGTTTTCATCACCGGTGAATCTGCGATATCACCGCTCATGATGACACCACTACAGCCCTGGGTATACAGACTATATAACACATTTCTTGCTAAGGACCTACCTCACTAACTCCATATAGGCAACACTGCATATCCTTCATAACATTTGCACTATTTCTTTTAATATAAACTGAAATAACTGCACTATTCAAAAAATCAGTAACCCAAAAATAGATAAAATGCCACAAAGAGTTTACTAAGTGAACTCATTCACATTTAGCCTTTAAGCAGCATCTAACTAGGTTTTCACTTTTTCACCACAAATTATTATATACCAATATATGTTTTCTGAACTATGTAAACGCAATGTGTATAGATACTTTATCACCAACAACTGCATTAACACTATGTACATTACAACAACACTTAACAATATAATTACCAGAAATTTAAGTCTCCTACACTTTACAAATCTGATGCTTTTTTAACAGTAGTCTTCTATTATTCAAGTATATGGTGATTGTATTAGACCACTACACTGTGAACAAATCAAATAAAGCAATGGACAAACTTACCTGACCACATCATCAATATTATTTCTGTACACCCCTTCTAACTTCTCTGCAGGGAAACCCATCGCTATTATATTGTCAAAAATATCTGATGTAACTGTTAAGAAAAAGTCAGAATCAATTGATACAAATGCTAAAGAACAAATGGTTTAACATTACTTTCTATAATTGAAAGAATGTCTGCTTTTTTCGCAGTCCTAAAATAATTTTGCCAAGTAAAGATAAACTAGAACTAGACCTACGCATCGGAGAACCGATGCAAATCTGTATCCACTGGAAAGACAACTCACCCAAGCCAGTGAACCATTGTTTGACCTTGAAGGAGGGGCCAAAGGTCAAATCTGACATCAGAAGATTCCCAGCCCACAATATCCTGCAAGTTGGTTTCACATTGCAAACCTTTAGGACCAATAATAAATGAGTTATAAGCCCTTTTAAGTTTGGCTGTCCTCTTTGACCTTGAATGAGGGGCTCAAGGTCAAATCTGACTACATCAGAAGATTCCCAGCCCATGATTTCCTATAAAGTGGTTTCACATTGCAAACCTCTAGGATCAATAATAAGTGAGTTATAAGCACTTTTAAGTTTGGCTATCCTCATTTAACCTTGAAGGAGGGGCCCAAGGTCAAATCCGACCACACCAGAAGATTCCCAGTTCATGATTTCCTATAGGTTGGTTTACCATCCCAAGTGTCTTGGACCAATAATAAGCGAGTTATAACCACTTTTAACTTTGGTTATTTTCATTTGACCTTGAAGGAGGGGCCCAAGGTCAAATCCGACCACACCAGAAGATTCCCGGTCCATGATTTTATATAGGTTGGTTTACCATCCCAAACGTCTTGAACCAATAATAAGCAAGTAATAAGCACTTTTAACTTTGGCTATCCTCATTTGACCTTGAAGGAGGGGTTCAAGGTCAAATCCAACCATATCAGAAGATTCCCAGTTCATGATTTCCTATAGGTTGGTTTACCATCCCAAATGTCTTGGACCAATAATAAGCGAGTTATAAGCACTTTTAAGTTTGGCTATCCTCGTTTGACCTTGAAGGAGGAGCCCAAGGTCAAATATGACCACATCAAAAGATTTCCAGCCCATGATTTCCTATAGGTTGGTTTACCATCCCAAATGTCTTGGACCAATAACAAGCGAGTTATAAGCACTTTTAAGTTTGGCTATCCTCGTTTGACCTTAAAGAAGGGGCCCAAGGTCAAATCCGACCACACCAGAAGATTCCCAGCCCATGATTTTTTATAGTTTGGTTTACCATCCCAAACCTCTAGGACCAATAATAAGTGAGTTATAAGCACTTTTAAGTTTGGCTATCCTCGTTTGATCTTGAAGGAGGGGTCCAAGGTCAAATCTGACCACATCAAAAGATTCACAGCACATGATTTCCTATCTGTTGGTTTCACACTGCAAACCTCTAGGACCAATGATAAGCGAGTTATAAGCAATTTTAATTCTGGCTATCCTCATTTGACCTTAAAGGAGGGCCCAAGGTCAAATCTCACAACATCAGAAGATTCCTAGCCCATGATTTCCTATAAGTTGATTTCACATTGCAAATCTCTAGAACCAATACTAAATGAGCTATAAGCACTTTTGCACTAGTTTTCATTAGCTATTACTTGGCAATGCTATTACTTGGCAATGCAATGAGCTACAGTTCTGCAATTTTACTATGCTATAGCTGACCCAAAAGCAGCTGAATAACATATTTAAACAAAATTCTCTAAATGCAATAGTTCTCAAATTACAAGTCCACATTTTTGATGTTTTTGACACCCTAGAGCATAATTTAGACTCCTGGGCTTAAAATGGCTATCACTCAATTTATTATGATCCCAGGCCTACAAAAAAGACCGGGCGGTGAGACATCATACCCACCAATTCATACACTAAATATAAAAAACTCTGAAAGAAACTCTGCTGGAACACAAGCAATAGTCAAATTTTTTTATGTTTTTGACTGCCCAGAACATAATTTTGAATCCAGGGCTACAAAAAGATTGGGTAGCCAGATCTCTGCCATAGCAAGCCACTTGTGAACTTTAAAAGAAATCTTAAAAGAAATATGGCTTGTAGGTTGAACACAAGAAATCTCTGCGGATGTGAATGATGACCGTGAATGATCCATAGTATCCCCGCTTTTCGAGTACACAATTACATGAACAGTTTTCTTAAGCTACAGGATACCTGTAACTCTAGAAAGATACAGATATGTGATGATAATTTACCTGTCTCGAACAAGGGTGGGAGGGGGATAGGTGTTCATTTTGTACACCGCCTAAGTTACCAATAGACACAGTATACAGTCACTGGAAGTATTTTTGCTCAGTAAAATTTAATAGGAGGTAAGAAGGCCATTGACAACTTCAAATGTCTGAGCTCCAAATGATACTTGGCTGTTATTTACACAGTAAAATTGTTCCATAAATAATATTATTTAATTAAATGATCCATGCTAACCATCAATTAAAGAAGACTTTGTTTGACAAATAAATCACCACAATCTTATGGCAATTGGCCTATTTCTGTATCCGTTGTATTCTATATTTATACACAACCGTATAAGTGTTGTTCTCTGTGTCAAAACAGATGGATCACAAATATAATCACTGATTTATTACTTTGCTCAACTGCCAGAGATTTGAGGCTTCAGAAGCCACTTCAAATCCATTCAGAAATTACAAAGGGCTAGTACAAGAAATTTATGATTCTGCAGAAATTCTAAGTCTCCACTCTTTAGACTTAGAGCACCATAAAATTTCAAACTTATAAGAATTGAACAAACCCATGAACTAACAAAGATACAATATTTAATTGAATATAACTTATTTTTAAAAACTTCATTTTCAGATATATTTTATTGCTCGTAATTCAATCTTCCGATTCTTGATACATATTATAAGGTTACCTTGGAAAATCAAAAGATAGCCATTTACCAGACAATTAATTCAACTTTAACCCACTCAATTTACCTGTACAAAAGCAAAACCAAAATCTGTTGGAAACTATATTTTCAAACTTACCATGCCTTTTCTAACATCTGGTTGATTGTACAGACTTTATAAAAAGAAGCAATCCTGTGCACAAGCACACAAGACTATGTTTACTGATGAAACCTGTTTTTTTCTCAACCCATTTATATACAGAAACAACAATGTTCATTTAGTTGGTAAAAACTTAAAAAGTAGGGTTGGGATGGGTGCTGAAAAACGACATCGAGTACTCGCCCTCTCACAACCGGCCCGAATTCGAGTAACCCCGAGATTTAGTAGCTACCATTAGAAGTCTTCTGTAAACAAATAGTCGGTTCCGAAAATGAAACTTTTGAAGAAAAATGTCTTCTATTTGACCAGATATTATAGAATATGGAGTAAATTATACGTTTTCAAGCAAAAATAACAACTTTCATTGATATTATGTGACGGAAATGCTGAAATTTGAAAATTTTAATTACTTAAATGTAGCTTTTATAAGCTACAAGCTTACCATGTGGGACTGATTGCTGTTCTGGGATGGCCGCAAGGCATCATGGCCAACGTCTAAGAAAAATAGACATTTATAGTTGGCCGTAGCCTCAGGTTGTCGTCTCGCGGTACACTCTGACATTCGTCTCCTTTTCTCATTGCAATGTTAAACCATACCCCTTCAGCTGTAATACAGCGGGGAGGCAGGGTGGGACTCTTCTCAGTCCCACATGGTAAGCTTGTAGCTTATAAAAGCTACATTTAAGTAATTAAAATTTTCAATTTTATTGCGCTACAATAGCTTACCATGTGGGACTGATTGCTGAATCCAACCGCATGGTGGAGGGATTACAGCTGAGACTAGAAGATATGTCAATTTTTCTTAGATTTTGAAGTAATAGATAGAATGGATGTTTAGAAATACCAGTCTGAGTCCCGTTTACAGTGCCCCAATACCGAAGACCGGGCCTGTAAAGAGCCAAAAACCTGAATAGAACGGATGACAGTGCTAAAACTGTCAAGATGTTTTGATTGTAGGAGAGAAGTGCAGCTGTGCTCACTTAAGGAGTGTAAGGGCCCTTAGGGATCATCCATGAGTGAAAAACCAGCCCAATGGTTGGTATTCTCATAAATTTTTGCCACCGAACGTGAGATTAATGACAACCTTGATAAGTCCTTAATACATATTATACTTCATAAACTAAAAATAAAAAATGACCTTACCCGTAACATCTTGAGAGGTAAACCTATACCTGGACCCTGGGATTAGACTCCTGAAGACTTGGCTGTAGCGGATGTGCCCCCCCCCCCCCCCCCCCCACTTCTTTCTTTCCGAGGATGACTGATCATTGTTTGACCAAGTAAGGTCTTTTAGGTAAAAATTTGTAGATGTGTTGTGAGCTTTCCAGTGACAGGCTTACATGATTTGGTCCACCGATACCCCACCGTAAAAGGCCTTAGAGGCCGCGAAGGCCCTAATGCCATGTGCTTTAACTTGGACCAAGTCCAAAGCTTGCTGGTCTGCTTGTTTGTAACAAAGTAGAATGGTTTGTTTCAACCAACAAGAAAGAGTAGCGGGTCTGATGTCTGAGGTGTGTCCTTGCTTAAAGGAGATGAAAAGGAGGGACAGAGATCCTCTCAGGTCTTTGGTTCGGTCCAGATAGAACCTCAGGGCTCACACTGGACACAAGGTCTTGTCTTCTTGAATTGTCCATCTACAATGGTAGTTAGAGCAGGAATAGTCACCAGAGACACACTTGTGAACCTTCTCTTGCTAGTTGGTTTTGCGGCACTTGCCGGAGGCCAAAGCTAGCAAGAAAGCAGTTTTGAGAGTAAGATGTTTGAGGACTGTGTGTTTCATAGGCTCAAAGGGTGCTTTTGTGAGCTCATTGAGAACAACAGAAAGGTTCCATTTGGAAGATTCCTGGAACTTTGGGACGATCCCTGTGAAAGCTAGAGAGTAACCTGTGAAGGTCTGAACTTTGTGCAATATGGTGGCCCGCTGGACCCAAAGTGTCAACAATGGCCGTCCTGTAACCATCGATGGTCGAGGGGAGCCTGTTTAGATCTTGGTACAGGTACATGAAAAAATCTGAGATTTGTTTCACAGATGGAGTGGACAAATCCCCTGAATTTTCTCTGCACCAATTCTCAAATAGGGCCCACTTGACTTGTAGATAGTCCTTGTTGATGACCTCTGAGGGGCAGTAATTCTCTCTGCCTCCTCCACAGAGAAGCCCTGTTCTTGGAGCTGTCCACTCCTAAACACCAGGCGTGGAGGTTAAGATGTTGTAGATTGCTGTGAAAAACATAACTGTGGGAATGTTAGAGAAGAGTTGTTGACACCGGAAGTTGCAGTGGGATCTCTGTTGAGAGCTGCACTAGGTCCCAAAACCAGGGCATCCCTGGTCAGCCTGGGGCTACAACGATGATCAGGCAATGGCATTGCCTGATTTTTGGATCACCCTGTGAAGGAGAGCCATCGGAGGCTAAGTATAAGCAGTGAGACCAGTCCAGTTTATGTTCAGAGCATCTATGTCCCAAGCATTTGGGTCTGGCACTGGAGACACGTACAGTGGAAGTTTGTGGTTCACATGAGTGGTAAATAGATCTACATGAGGTGTGAACCACTTTTGACAGATCTGTTTGAACACCTGCAGATGCAGAGACCATTCTGTTGACTGAACTTGGTTCAACCTGGACAGAAGGTCGGCCATCACATTCAGACACCCTGGAATGTGGCTGGCTTTCAATGTTATGGGATAATGATGGCATCATGTCACGATCTTCCACAGGAGAGCGCACATCTCCGCCGAGTGAGTTCCTTTGTGTTTGTTTATGTAGGCTACCACTGTTGAGTTGTCCTTTGCAACTAGCACGGTTTGATTCTGACACTGGTCCTTGAAACTTCGAAGGGCCAGGGAGACCGCCTTCAACTCTAGAACACTATGTGTAGCCTTTTTCCCCTTCTGACCACAGACCCTTTGTAGAACTTAGACCTAAGTGAGCGCCCCAACCTTCATTTGAGGAGTCTGTAAGGAGTTGGATGTTGTGGTCTTTGGGATGAAGGTCTGCACCTCTTATCACATTTGTGGGGTTCTGCCACAAGTGTAGGTGTGCAGAAATCATTTCTGTCCAAGGAAGGGGGCTGTCCAGCGACTGAGGATATCTCCAGTGCTCTTTGAGATGAAACTGAAAGGGCCTCATGTGAAGGCGTCCCTCCGGGACCATTTTCTCCATTGAGGCAAGCAACCCAATTAGCGACATCAAACATCTTGCAGCCAAAACATGTTTTGACTTGAGACATAGGATCAAATCCTGAAGTTGAGCTATCTCTCTAGAGTGGGTTTTACAAGGGTTAAATCTTGATGGAATTCGTAGCCCACGAATGAAAACGTTATTACCCACCCCAAGGACTGGGTTAGGTCTACCACTGTCTGAGTGTTCACTTGGGCTTCCTCCTGAGACTAGGACCTGATCAGTCAGTCGTCCAGATATTGGTGAAGTCTGAGTCCTCTGGAGAGGGCCATTATCTTCACTTCCTTTACGATCATTGCAAAGACCTGGGGGGCTGTGGCTAGTCCGAAAGGGAGGGTGAACTGGAACACCTGTGACCTGTGGTAAAACCTTAGGTATTTCCTTGCGTTTGGGTGGATGGGGTGTGAAGGTAATCGTGCGATAGGTCTATTGATGATACCCATTCCCCTGGAGTCGGTGAGGTCCTGATGGACTCTGGAGTTTCCATTTAGAACTTTTCTAGGTGTAGAAAAGGGTTGAGCCTGCTTATTGGCCTCCACCTTTGGTGAGGCTTGGGGATTAGAAACAGGCGACTGTAAAACCCGAGAGATTTTACATTTTCCACCCTTTCTATTGCGTCCAGACAGAAGAGACTGGATACAAGTGGTCAGAGCTTGGTCTTTTGAAGGGCCTTGTATTCTGACTGAATCAGAGGGAATCTGACCGGACTTGGATTTGAAAGGAATGACAGGATTTGTTTGCCAGTCTTTTCTGAAAGAACGGAGGCGACCTCCTACTGGTGGACTGAGGGAGGCTTTGGAGGAGTCACTGGGGGGGATGGGTTTTCATGTCGGTATCTCACCTAAATTCCCCATACCCCTTCTGACTACTTATATGCACCATGAAATTGAGTTAAACCTGTCTGGTAGTAGCCTGGCTACTGTCTTAACAGATCTCCATAACCAGGTTGCATTCAGACAAAACCTAGTGAAGTGCAGCCTGAAGCTCAACTCTTGATGACCAGAAAAGGGGGGGGGGGGGGTTACCCAAAGAGGCCCCTAGAGAGATATAATTTGTCCTCAAAAAGCAAGGTTGTCCCAAATGTACCCCCTAGTAAAACCAGGGGTTTTATTATTATTATTAGGGAAATTAGCAGCCTAAAGGTCCTGTAAAACTTAGCAAGAATCTTGGTTGAGGACCGAATGGGAGCATGGCTGAAGGGCCCTTTGGCCTAAGTTCCTGTTGGCCTGCTAAATTATTCAGAGTCCAGACTGTGGAGGACCTAGGCATAAATTCCCTGGGGACAGGGAAATTCTAAAACTGCCCAAGTTTCAATGTCCTTGGAATATGGATAGGGTTAAGTCAGGTAAACCTACTTCCCTAAAAAATACAGAGTCCGGACTGAATGAAGAACCTTGTTTAGAGGAAGCCCTCTTGGGCTTGAGGACTTTGGACTTATACCGAAGCCTCCAATAAGTGATATTACTATGAGGCTTGTGTACTATTAGTCCAAGTGTGAGTTAGGATTGTTCAGAGTTCTTATCTGGTACCATCATCTACATCTGATTTAAGATCCGAGCATCGGATCTCAGATACAAACATCCGATCATTGGATTTTAGATCAGACCATCCGAGCACTGGATGGAAGCTGCAGACATGTGATCATCCGAGACATCCGATCATCGGGTCTAGATTCGAGAATCGGATGTAGATGCAAAGAAAATCTGAGTATCAAATCATACTCAGAAGGAAAGAACTTAGAGGATAATGGATCCGATTCTCGGATGGATTAAAAACTCGGCTGAACTAAGTTCGGATCTGGCTTCAGATTCAAGCAGGGATCTGATCCACCATGGCTAGAAAGAAGTTGGATATTATAATTTCCATGTAAGTTCCTTTAATAGTTCTTTGAAGAGAACTACACAACTGGATTTATTTAAATCAAGAGTGACACAAGGTCATCACCCCCACCTGCCTTACTGCAGGTAGGGTTAGTTGCGAGATACGGAAAGCAAAAATTATACAGAATTTTGTTGCATAACATAGAACCTAAAATATAAAATACATAATTTTTAAATGGTCGATAAACAGGAAAGAAGGGGTAAAATATTTTATTCAATTTATTTTATTTATATTAGGTAAACATACTGTATAAGAAACTACATACACGCGTCTCTCAGTACATGCTGTCTAGACGAGACGTCACCACAGGGGTTTCCCCCGAGGATTCCCCCAGTTAATTTCGTGCTTTACATCATATTTTAACCCTTAAATGGACAAATACTGTAGAAGAATGGGGATAAACCTGAACAGATTTATCTTATTTGATTTCACCAGGCATATATTCCTGTATATAAACTACATACACGAGATGTGCATTAGTTTACAAACAATTGCCGTCTCGACAAAAAACGGAAGCATAACGGAAACATATCATGCATAAATACAAAGAACAGAAATCACTTTTCGCTCTTGGTTTGCGTGAGGAAAGATTTAACAGAAACTGGTCCTTCTGGAGTA
The DNA here is from genome assembly GCA_964017235.1 of Sabellastarte sp. h YS-2021. NCBI lineage: Eukaryota > Metazoa > Annelida > Polychaeta > Sabellida > Sabellidae > Sabellastarte > Sabellastarte sp. h YS-2021. The sequence goes on from OZ024931.1 coordinate 76,762,086, forward strand.
ACTTGTTCCACGGAGTAGATGATTGGATGTCATGATCACCAGATTTTAAAATTTACCACAGCTAGCAGACTTCTAATCCTGGGCTCCCAATACACAAAGCAATTCTATTAATAGTAAATATTTGATCAAGAAACATACTTGTAATCTTTTTGATCTTGGACAAATATGCGAGTATACCAGTGGTACTATGCCACTTTTTGTCTGTAGTTTCATATATCAGTTTAATTCACATAGTTGTATTAATTTCAGCAGCATCTAAAATGTACTAATAACAAGTATGAAAATGTAGTCAAAAGTTCCTTCTGCACCTTTACAAGTTTATTTTTCTATCTTTGTACATATATAGATATATCAAAAAGAAAATAAAAATATAAAAAAAAAAAAAACGGAAGTTGTTTCCGATGATTTCACTTGACAAGGACTCGTTTGGGCTAAATTTTTATATTTTTAAACCCTAAAAATGGTCAATTAATGAAGCAGATAGGGGTTAAATATTTTATTTTATTTCACTGCCAGGCATATATATATATATATCCTGTATTAGAAACCACATAAACGAGTGGCTGTTTCTTTACAACATGAACCCGAAAGTGGACTTTAGTTGTAAAATATGCTAAAAATACTTATCTGAACTATGAAAAGTCACCAAATTATGTTTCTACGTCATCAAATAAAGAAACTGATGTAGTTTCCATATCCAACGACAAGTATATCCTTGTAAAAATGAAAAAACTTTCCTTCTAAAATAAAGCATGTTAAAATCACACAGCCAACGAGAAAAGGAGACGAATGTCCGAGTGTACCGCGAGACGACAACCTGAGGCTACGGCCAACTATAAATGTCTATTTTTCTTAGACGTTGGCCATGATGCCTTGCGGCCATCCGAGAACATCAATCAGTCCCACATGGTAAGCTATTGTAGCGCAATAAAAGTGGCATTTTTTATACAAGCGTTTCATTACGTGGGTGATAATACAATACCTCACGAGCAACCGAGGATTTAAAATGGACTAGAGTACTATCAAAGATCGACTCATCTATCGAGGCTCGAGTACTCGTTCAATGCCCTAGTAAAAAGTAGGGCAGGGTCGGTAGCAGATTTTTCATTTCGGTATCCCGCCAGTGTAAAACCGAAAGAAGGAATTGCATTCTAGCATATTCCCAATCGAATAGGCCCACCCACCGGAAGTAAGTTTCGCAAAAAGAAAACATTGAAGTTCTTAAAGAAATCACTATAAAAGTGCTAAAATATATAAAAATATTGGACAAAAGTTTGTAATTTCTTCAGATTTCAGGTTTGTTTCTGTTTCGGTTTATTTCTCACAATTTTATATACTGACATTCGAAATACCGGCTGTAAAGTATCACCACGATGTTGAATTGGTCTCGATACCGGTGTTACCGACCCTGCCCTAGTAAAAAGTTCCATGGCAATGGTATAAATGCTTACTGGAATATATGTACATACTAAAAAAATAGTAACTATACAAAAGGTTATTGTACACAAAAACAGGGCATCCCTACAGCTTGCAATTTTATATGAAATGCTAAAGGACCAATGTGAAGAAGTAAATACGGAAGGGCTCAAGGTAAAAAACCTGACCACATCAGAAGACTCCCAGCCCATGATTACCTACGATGTCAATCTCTAGGAGCTACAAGCACTTTTAAGTTTGGCTGTCCTGGTTTGACATTGAAGAAGAGGTCCAATGTCAAATCTGACCACATCAGAAGATTAACAGCCAGTGATTTCCTGTAGGTTGGCTTTACATGCCAAACCTCTAGAAGCAACAATAAGCAAGCTATATACACTTTTAAGTTTGGCTACCCTAGCACATCACAAGATTCCCAGCCCATGATTTCCTATAATTTTGGTTTTACACTGCAAACCTCTATGACCAATAATAAGCGAGTTATAAGCACTTTTAAGTTTTGACCTTGAAGGCGGGCCCCAAGATCAAATTTGTCCAATATGAAAAGTGTGTGCATCGGAAGGCCACCAATGCAAAACTGTACTGATTTCAGAACTTTTAGTACACCTCAACCAAACATGAACGTTTCCTCTAGACATCATAATAAAACTTCCCAAATACATAAAATATGAGTTAAAATGAGTAAAATTTCTTCAGATTACTGGTCTGTTCATAATATTTTAAACGTTCCTTCATGTTTCCTTTTTATGTGTTGACAAGCGAGATTGAGGTTATAAAGTGTGGTAACCAGCATGGCAGCGCTGCTCCACATACTCACTATAAAAGTCTGCAAATGCAAAAACATTTTAGAAAAATAGCATCAGAGATGCCCGTACCCCACAGCCTGGGAAAATAGTTTTCAACACCATGAGATATAGAAATAGTGAAAGTGTACACAGATTGGGATACTTTCAGAGCAGTGTCAGTATCCAAATACTGTTTAAGTAGAGAAAATAACATCTAAGAGAAAGAAATTGGATGTAAGGAATAAGTATTAAAACAAGATAATTCACTGAATTGAATTCAGTAAACTAAAAATTATGAAGCTTTAAGACTTCTCCCATTTTAAATTTCATTTGTATGGTCGAATTATGGTTTGAATGTTTTGAATATTACCCATGGCAATACATGCCTTTATGTGGAATTGGGGCAAAACCTGTGGCTCACTTGATGCAATACCATCTGTTACAATGGGAAGTTGCAAAAGTAAAACAGTTAATGACTTCTAATATGACTTTAACAGTGCTTAATCTACACCAAAAGACACCCAAAGGTGCAACAACCAAGATACAAGTAAAAGGATATAAGAGAGATATAAGAGAGATAAATAGTATCAGATATCCTCATAGAGACATAAAATAGCATCAGATATGCAAGATGGAAGGTCAAATCCAGGTCACACCACAGTGTTGATTCTAGGAATTTCAAAAAGTGGGGGCGATCCCCCACCACTACACAAAATGTGGGGGAGGGGCTAAAAATTGTGGGGGGACGACTTTATGATGAAGTTTAAACTAATAAAAAATACATTTTCAGTTTATTTAAACATTTTTAACTGGGCTTCTATTAATTAGTGGTCAATTTTTATTGTCTTGTCCAATAAAAATAAATTTCAAGGCTAGTGATAGAATTTAAAAAAAATACTGAAAATGGTTATTTACATCAAAGTGGCTCCTTGCCTGTCACGGCATTGTGGTTTTAAGTTTTCATCTAATGTCAGGGCATCACAAATTCAGTCATTACACCATCAATTCGTACAAATATGTTGGAAAACCCCACAGAATACTATGACCTCATGAATATTAATGAGTAGTCCACAAATTCTTCAAGTAAAATATTGTTAAAAAATCCAATGGAATCGTCAAATATTTTTTACGCATATGTAAATATTCATGAGCTCTGTACAGTACAGTAGTCCATCTAGTAGATATGATATTTGATCTTAAAGCAAAAAAATATTAAGAAACCAACATCAAAATCTGTGACCTCATTAATATTAATGAGCTGTCCATGAATTTTGATCAAGTAAAATATTTTTCTACACATATATTATTGGGAAATCCGACAGATACCTACGCCGGGTCAGCACCGGCTTCATTGCCATGGCCTGTTGTAACAATCCAGTCTCCTGTAAGTTTCGTTTTCCTTGCAGCCATTTTTTATATAATCATCCAGTTTCAGCTTAATTTTATGTTTTTGGTTATAATATATCCAAATACAGTCTGTACCTCATAATATATTTAAGTTTGTAAACGATCACGAAACCACAATCGTCAACAGGCATTATTCGAAGAACGTTTCGACGGAAAAATCAAAACCTTGACAAACTCTCAATCCGTGCAGTGTTTCAATTTTCTAGATCTCTCGTCTTTTCGCTTCATATATTTCCCGCATCGCCTTGTGTACTACGCGTTCTCGTATAATTTGGTCACCGCAGACTCCGAGAAAATCCGCGTTTGTAGGCAAATTAATGCGCGATCCCGCGGAAAACGCATCCTAGAAGCAACTCTGACACCATGACCTTGCACACATATAACCCTTGACCAATGTCCCTACGGCAAGGTCAAAGGTCAAATCAAGGTCACACCACGACGTTTTACATCTACACACCCTAGCCAATGTCCCTACTCAGTATCAACTTCCTACACCTTACGGTTTCCAAGATATACCCCGGAAAAGATTTTATAGGTCAAGGTCATTACGGCAAGGTGAAAGGTCAAATCAAGGTCATGCCATGACGTTGCACACCTACACCCCCTAACCAATGTCCCTACCAAGTATCAACTTCCTACGCCTTACAGTTTCCTAGATATAGCCCGGACAAGATTTTATAGGTCAAGGTCACTACGACAAGGTCAAAGGTCAAATCAAGGCCACGCCATGACATTGCACACCTACAACCCCTAACCAATATCTCTACCAAGTATCAACTTCCTACACCTTACAGTTTCCGAGATATAGACAACTCTAAACCACAGTATTATTTATCAGAAACTATTGTCCTTGGCGGGGGGTGTGTGTGTGCGTGTGTGTGTGTGTGTGTGTAAATTTTCAGGTGGGGGGGCATTATTTTCTAACAAAATCGGTTAAAAACTGGTTATCACCTGTTTTTGGAAATCAATAACTGGTTTTGGAAAATTAAAGCCATCTGTAGCTCAAATGAGTTGGTTTTGAAAATATTGTTTGTAGTATAAATGACTTAACGATTACTCATCTTCGTTGGCAACATGTTCCACCTTGGTTAAGAAGAGGTGCCCCATTTCTGTGTGACACCTGATGTACAGATACATTGCAGGCAGATAATGGCCCATTCTTGTTCCAGACTAAATATGTTCAAGACCTTAGCCAATTTAATATGTTATAGTCGTTTAAAATTAATCATCATGTATGAAGTGTTAAATAGATATAAACATTGATCAGGCATTGATTTCTAGGAACTATCTTTGCTTTTTCTATTAACAGAGGAGCGACTGCAGAATCCCCCTGACGGAAGTAGAAATATGCTAATTGATATTTAAGTTTAAAAATTAGAAAACAATTATGCAAATGATCTTTAATTTTAAAATTATATAGGTTGCCAGGTCGACAAAGTCGACAGACGAGGTATTTGTTAAATATATGGTGCTGTGTAGTTGAAGGTATCAGAGTAGGAAGGTCGACCTTGGTCGACAAGGTCGACAAAATAATGCTACAAATAGTAAGAAAGTAATGGTAGACAGGTCGACAAGTCGACAAATATTTTACAGATGTCCAATTTGTTGACTTGTCGACCTTCTATTTATAGTATTTTGTCGACCTTGTCGACCCTCTGCCTCACTAACAATATTTATTGTGTAATTTAAATATTCATTAATTTTATTTCAACTAAAATTATAATATTTTAACTTCCGTCAGGGGGATTCTGCAGTTCAGCCTTAACAGATAATTATCTATGTCTATATGTTACAGTGAATACGTGTAATTAGGGAAAGCAGGTATTCCCCGAAAATTTGGCTATCCATGTTTGACCTTGAAGGAGGGGCCCAAAGTCAAATCCGACCACACCACAAGATTCTCAGACCATGATTTCCTATAGGTTGGTTTACAATCCCAAACCTCTAGGACCAATAATAAGCGAGTTATAACCACTTTTAAGTCTGGCTATCCTCGTTTGACCTTGAAGGAGGGGTCCAAGGTCAAATCTGACCACATCAAAAGATTCCTAGCCCATGATTTACTATGAGTTGCTTTACTATCCCAAACCTCTAGGACCAATAATAAGCGAGTTATCAGCACTTTTAAGTTTGGCTATCCTCGTTTGACCTTGAAGGGGTTTAAGGTCAAATCCGAACACACCAGAAGATTCCCAGCCCATGATTTCCTATAGGTTGGTTTACAATCCCAAACCTCTAGGATCAATAATAAGCGAGTTATAAGCATGTTTAAGTTTGGCTATCCTCATTTGACCTTGAAGGAGGGGTCCAAGGTCAAATCTGACCACATCAAAAGATTCGCAGTGCATGATTTCCTATAGGTTGGTTTCATATTGCAAACCTCTAGGACCAATAATAAGGGAGATATAAGCACTTTTAAAGTCTGCTATGTGGGTTACTTTGGCATTTCGTGGATGACCTTGAATTACAAGCTTCAAGGTCAAATGTCTGCAAGGTTGTAGAGGACATATATATCTGTTATACATATCACCTAGGAAGACACTCAACCTTCTACCTATGAGAAACAGCCAGTAGAAAAATGTAGATAATTTTCAAAGAAATGCCCGCTGCGACCATCTTGTTTTTCAGAATGAGGCTAATTTCCTTCCCAAAGAAGCTTACCCCCCAATGAAGATATCCTGCAAATTTGGTGAACCTAGCTGATGTAGTTATCCTCTTAGAGCGTTAACGCCGAAAATATCTCTACGTGCGGCCGCGTAGCGAGCACTAAACCAAAGTATCCACCGGATGCCTCCAGTGGATACAACTATACCCTATGTATGAAATACTGTACTAATACAACCTCTATAACTTAATACATGATTGGATAACCAAACTTTTACTATACTGTGATTAAAAACATAAAATCACAACTTTGCCAAAAATTCAATTGGACTTTCTACTAGGGCTGTGACTCGGTCAGAAAAACATTAGGTATTCGCCTCGAAAAAAAAAAAACGATCCGAATTCGGGTAACCATGTTTTAGTTGTCACCCAGTGGTAGAAGCAGAGAAGCAAACATGGTGGATGATGTAAACAAAACATTACCAAAAATTATGTTAAATATCTGTATAAATAAGGAAAATTATGTGAAAAACGAATATGAGTTGAAGAAATCTGACAGAATACTAATGTTTATCCAAGTATTTCATTGATTTACACTGTATTTAACATTTTTTTTTTCGGTTACCCATTTCGCCACTTTGTACTCGGTTTCTCAAAGAATTCTAACTATTTTCGGGTAACCGGGCACCCTGTCGCACCCATACTTTCTACCCAGGATTAGCTTGGTTCTACTGGTAGAATTTTAAATTCAAGCTAAACCTCTGTTAAAGCCCAATTGCCCAATTGAAGTTTCTACCAAGCAAAACTTTGTAGAAACCTTGATCTGAATTTTGTTGTGCTCTTGTTATACGACCTGGCCCTTTTTTCAATTTAAGTTGCACCAAATAGGAATAACATGGCCAAGTCCTAAAAATCAAGTGGTGAATAATAGTTTATTTAGAAGAATATGGTAACACAGGTTAATTATCAGCATAATGATAACTCAGATTTCTGACCCCATATTATAGACAGCTAACCATGCACTTGCCAAACAAACACAATTTCTGAAATTGCAATTATTTTCAAAGAAGCAAAAGCCAAGCATTTACTAAATCACTATTTAAACTTTAAACTAGAAATATGACGCCCTGTTGATTGTAGGTGCGAATAGAAACAGGATAGCATAGAAGAACACACATTTTCATGTGTAATGTCCACCCCATGAACCTTTTGCCAAAATTGTACAGTAGTCTTACAAGACCCTGTTTCATTTGTAAAATATATCAATGATGCTTAAATATTTATTAGTGTAGATGTAAATTATTTCAGTTTCATGCCTTTTTGCATTGGTTGTGTCGAAAATTTTGACGAAATCACTCTATCTTGCACGGTTAAGAAGACAGAAGCAAATTCCTGTTTTTCCATTTTGGGCAAAAAGCCGCCATTTTTGGGGAGGGGAAAATTTGTTGAAAATTGCAAGGAGTACATTGCTTAGATACCCTGTGGGTCGAAAATTTCGACAAAATCGCTCTATCTCGCACGATTAAGGAGATAGAAGCAAATTTGTGTTTTGCCATTTTGGGTAAAAATTCGAAAATTCAAAATGGCCGCCATTTTTGGGGAGGGGAAAATTTTTTGAAAATTGCAAAGAGTACATTCCTTATATACCATGTGGGTTGAAAATTTCGACGATATCGCTCTATCTCGCACGGTTAAGGAGATAGAAGCAAATTAGTGTTTTGCCAAAAATTCAAAATGGCCGCCATTTTTTGGGAGGGGAAAATTTTTTAAAAATTGCCAAGAGTAGAATTGTCAGATACCCTGCGGGTCGAAAATTTTGACGAAATCGCTCTATCTCGCACGGTTAAGGAGATAGAAGCAAATTTGTGTTTTGCCATTTTTGGCAAAAATTCGAAAAATCAAAATGGCTGCCATTTTAGGGGAGGGCAAAATTTTTTGAAAACTGCAAAGAGTACATTCTTTAGATACCCTGTGGGCCGAAAATTTCGACGAAATCGCTCTATCTCGCACAGTTAAGGAGATAGAAGCAAATTTGAGTTTTGCCATTTTTTGGCAAAAATTCGCAAATTCAAAATGGCCGCCATTTTGGGGAGGGGAAAATTTTTTGAAAATTGCAAAGCGTACATTCCTTACATACCCTGTGGGTTGAAAATTTTGACGAAATCGCTCTATCTCGCACGGTTAAGGAGATAGAAGCAAATTCGTGTTTTGCCAAAAATTCAAAATGGCCGCCATTTTTGGGGAGGGGAAATTTTTTTGAAAATTGCAAAGAGTACATTCCTTAGATACCCCGTGGGTCGAAAATTTCGACGAAATCGCTCTATCTCGCACGGTTAAGGATAGAAGCAAATTTTTTTTTTGCCATTTTTGGCAAAAATTCAAAATAGCCGCCATTTTTGGGGAGGGGAAATTTTTTTAAAAATTGCCAAGAGTAGAATTGTCAGATACCCTGTGGGTCGAAAATTTCGACGAAATCGCTCTATATCGCACGGTTAAGGAGATAGAAGCAAATTTGCAAATTTTAATTAGTAAATTAAATTTTTATTAGTTAATACCTTACCTACCAGACGATAGCTATAGCCCGGCGCCAGCCGGTCCCGCCAAACGAAAGAAAAGACGTCCTGGGTTTCACCCCCGGCAGGACCGGTACACTACACTCCACTCGCCAGGTGGCCTAGTTCCTGCTTCACTCGCCAGAGGGACGTGACGTCATAGCATCTTTTTCGTCCCTAAGGTTGAATTGTAAGGCTGAAAGCGGGGAAGGCTGGGTGGGAATTTCCCGTCTGGTAGGTAAGGTATTAACTAATAAAAATTTAATTTACTAATTAAAATTTGCAATTTCATTGCGTTAATACATCTTACCTACCAGACGATAGCTAGAATAACTACCCAGTGGAAGGAGGGCAGCCTTCTGAGGATTAGAGAGAGAACTCTTATATTGTGCTTAGGTGCGAGGTTCTAGCCCCTTTTGCGGAGACATGTTAGTCTCGAGGGTAACTAGACCCACCTGCTCCCCCCCCCCCCCCCCCCCCCTTTTGACTGCTCTGAGGGGAGGAAGAGAGTAAGAGTTCAAGGCAAAGAAATTCCACGGTTAACCTGGAAGAGTGGGGAAAGTCCTATACCCAGAGGATTATTCTGAAGTAAACGACTTTGAGGAGCCAAGGTCAAGGCTAAAGGTGAGCCTATACCTAAAACTAACTAGTATGTACACTATATAAAATTATATACAAAGAAGCTTAGGGGACTAGTGGTGGATCTGCTGGGCAGCCACCACAGGACCCAAGTGAAAAAGCTCCCTATCTGCCCAGGCAACATCCTTAAGGTAAAACTGTGTAAAGGTGTTGTGGGACTTCCAGTGGCATGCTGCTAGAATCTGGTCCAGAGATATGCCACCTTGAAAGGCTTTGGAGGCCGCAAAGGCCCTAACATCATGGGCCTTAACCTGATGTAAGGTCAAGGAATCTTGGTCAGAGAGATCATAACACAACACTACTGTTTGTTTGATCCAGGATGAGATAGTGGCAGGAGAGATGTCCTTGTTAAAACCTTGTTTGAATGAAACAAAAACTAACTCCTTTCCCGTTCTTAGGTCCTGCGTTTTGTCCAGGTAGTAGCGAAGAGCCCGAACGGGGCAAAGGGATCTGTCTTCCTTTAAAGACTTATCCAGAGTGGGGGCTAAGGCCGGGATGACCACAGGGGCCACGCACTCTGGTCCCTCTTTTGCCAAGTGATTTTTCGCCAAGAAGCTTGGTGAAGGGTAGAGGGAAACTTTGGACCAATCAGCTTGGTGTCTGATATTTTTGTTTAACCAAGCATGAATCTCACTCCTGCGTTTTCCCGAAGCCAGGGCTAGGAGAAAAACAGTTTTGAAAGTAAGGTGCTTCAGAGAAGCCTTTCTGAGTGGTTCAAAAGGCGCTTTTGTAAGCTGGTGTAAAACCAGGGAGAGGTTCCAAGCAGGAACCCCCCGGCGCCCTTTGGGTCTATCTCTGTGAAAACTGTCTAACAGTCTAGTCAAATTGTCATCCTTGCCAACATTAACCGAGGCATTTCCCAGTTTGTCTGAAATGGCTGACCTGTAACCATCGATAGTGCTGGGCTGGAGATTCTTCTCCTGGAAAAGATGCAGGAGGAAATCTGCTATTTGTTTTATAGATGGGTTCCTGAAGTCCACCTGACTTGTTTCGCACCATCTAACAAAAAGGGCCCACTTTGCCTCGTAGACTGCTCTGGTTGAACGTCTTTGAGGCGCCTCAATTCTTGCCGCCACTGGGCTAGAAAACCCTTGCTCCTTGATGGTCTGGGCTCTAGGAGCCAGGCATGGAGGTTTAAGCTTGTCAGATCCCTGTGACGTGCCTTGTTGAAAGGTTGGGTCACTAGATCTGGATGGTGTGGAAGACAAAGAGGAACCATGGCCGACAGCTCCACTAGGTCCCAAAACCAAGGCATGTTTGGCCATCCCGGAGCAATCAGGATTGCTCTGTGATACCAATGGTCTGACAGCTTGCTGACCACCTTCCCCATCAGAGACACTGGGGGAAAGAGGTACATGTCCAGGTTTTCCCAGGACAGCGTCAGAGCGTCCACTGACCAGGCCTTCGGGTCTGGAATTGGGGACACAAACCGGACTAGTTTGCAGTTGTACCTTGTTGCAAACATGTCCACTTGGGGATAATGCCAAGTTCGGCAAAGGGTGTCGAAGATCTCCTGATGGAGGGACCACTCTGTCTGAATGACCTGTCCCTGGCGAGACAACTTGTCTGCAATTACATTCAGACGGCCCGGAATATGTCTGGCCTTCAGTACTGTTTGTCTGAGATTGCACCAACATAGGAGCCGCCAAAGAAGGGCACACAGTGAACCTGACCTCATACCTCCCTCCTTGTTGATGTATGCCACAACTGTGGTGTTGTCTGTGGCAATCAGGACGACCTTTCCTTGCACTAAGTGTTGGAATCTTTTTAGTGCTAACAACACGGCCTTTAGCTCTAAGAAGTTTATGTGTAATTTGCTTTCGGGTACTGACCAAGTCCCGCTTGCTGTGAAGTCGCCTAAGTGAGCACCCCAGCCTTCTTTTGAGGCGTCTGTAAAGATTTGTATTGCGTGTTGTAGGGGGTGTAAGGGTTGACCCTTTAGGACCTTTGACTCCTGGGTCCACCACTGCAGGTGCTGATGGAGAGACCTCGGAATTGGGATCTCTTTTTCCAGAGATTCCGGGACTCTCCAGTGCTTCTTGAGGTGCCACTGAATAGGTCTCATGTGCAGTCTGCCTAGGGTCACCTGTTTTTCTGTCGCAGTGAGAAGGCCTATAAGAGACATGAAAGTTCTCACTTGGCAAGATCTCCTCTGCAATAGCCCTGTTATTTTTTGTTGAAGGGCTTCCCAACGGTTTTGAGTCGGTCTGACCAGTCCGTTGAGCAGGTCGTACTGGTAGCCTACAAAGTCGAAGACTTGTTGGGGTTCCAGTTCTGATTTTTGCATGTTTACCATCCAGCCCAACTCCTGGCAAAGGGCTAGGAGGGACTGGGTTCCCTGGTGGCAAGATTCTTTGGTAGGGGCTCGAATCAACCAGTCGTCTAGGTACTGGTGGATTCTTATACCCCGTGACTGAGCCATTAACTTGACCTCTTTGACCACAGCAGTGAACTCCATGGGAGCTGTTGAGAGGCCAAAGGGAAGAGCCCGAAACTGGTACGACTGGTTCTGGAAGTGGAACCTGAGGAATTTTCGGGATGTGAAGTGGATTGGAATGTGGAAGTAGGCGTCGCTGAAATCTATTGATGACACCCACTCGCCTTGTTGTAGAGAGGTCCGGATTGTCTCTGGAGTCTCCATTTTGAATGTTTTTACGCATAAAAACTGATTTAGAGTACTGAGATCCAAGATTGGCCGCCACTTTTGGTTCGGCTTTGGGACAATGAACAATCTGTTGAAAAAGGCTAGTGAGGTTCGAACCCTGACCCTCTCTACTGCCTTTTTCTTGATCAGAGCTTGCACTGCTTCTTGTAAGTGGGAGTCTCTGGTGGGGTTTGCATAGCCGCTTACTATCAGGGGTTCCCTTATTAAGGGAGGTCTGACCTTGAAGGGAAGCACATAGCCCTTTTTCAAAATGGATACTACCTTCGGGTTTGCACCCTTGAGAGCCCATATTTTCCAAAAATTTTGTAGGCGTCCCCCTACTGATTGGACATTTGCAACACTGAGGACATTTGACACACTTGGGGCAAAGACACAGTGATTTACAAAAGAAGCACTTTTCACATACTTTATTGTATTTTGTGAGTTTAAGATTGGACTTATGCCTTTCTTTTGTGGCTGCCTGATGTTTTTTACAGAAAGTACATGATGAACAACATTGTGACAATTTACAGAGTCTTTCACAAGAACAGGAAGACTTGTCTTTGTTACATTTACAACACCAAACTCCGGACAGGATGTTACTTCCGGAGGAACTTTGCAGTGATTGTCATTTATACGCCTTAGCATCTCTGGCAGGGCGCGAACCGCGACCGGGTTGACCACCCCTGCCTCTGCCACGGGCTCTCCCGCGATTGCCAAACGTTTTCCATGCAGGCATCTCTTTGCCGGGAGCCCGGGAGTTTCCAGAATCGTCCTGTTTCCATGTTGAATATGGCTGGTAACGGTGTTGCTTTTTCTGAGTGCCGGCGAACCCACCACGGCCCGGACCGGGCTGGTTGGTACGCTTATGTGACTCAAATGCTGCTATTTCATCTTCCGCCCTCCGGATAATGTCGTCCGGAAACAAAGCCCTGGTTTGCAGAGGACAGTTCCTGAGAGAGGAAAAGGTATCTGGCTTGACGCCAGCTTTTAGGTGCTCAAGATAAGAATCCCTCCTGACCAGAGTTAAATTAGCCATTTGTATAAAAGTGAAATCTGAGAGGTGTTGGAGGGATTTGCCAACCGCAAAACTCACATTTTGGTTGAATGCAGACAGGAAATGTAATTCATCAAGTGCACCTTGAGCTTTTGTGGAAGATTTTCCTTTTCCCAACTCTGTCTGAAGAATTTGTAACTGTTCTTGAAACGAGTCCTGTATCTTGGTGATGCACCTATTGAAACCAGCGGACTGGTTACAAATATAACTGGTCTCTTTTGCTGCTTTCTCCCACTTCCGGAGCGTATCCTGAGCAATAGGGCGGGAGGCGGGTTGGGATGAAGCAAGAGCAGGTTTACCAATTCGGGCAAAGGAACTGTTCAACTTCGCAGCGTCATTGGGCCAAGTAGTAACATATTTTCCCGGCCTAGTGATGTCTTTGTTTTCAGCGGGATGAATACCGTACCACCTTGCCTGAGATTTGGGGGGGCGGAGATACTGATCAACATGAAGTCCACCCGGTTCCGTAGACTTGGACGGGTAACCTTCTATGAGGACGAGATTTAAATTTTCAAGCTTCTTACAAAGCCAGTCCTCTGGTGGTAAGTCGATAGAGACCTTGCCTACAGGTTGTGCCCGGTGGCCAATCCAGGGATTGTCTGACTTGGAACTTGGAGTATACTCAAGATCTGGGATATGCGACCAGCCCATGAAAGCACGTACTCCCCTAACAGTCTCTCTGTAATTTTGATCTTCGCTCAATGTCTTATCCAAATCTGGAGATTCTTGATCAGGATGGTCAGTGACGTCTTCTTGGTCAGATACCTCACCTTCTTCAAAGTGCTCCGGAGCTGACTTGAACAAGCTGGATTGCGGAGGAGGTTGAGGCAAAGCAGAGGCCACCGGGCCGGAAGAACTCTGTTGAGAGAATACCGGTTCCGGGTCCTGTTCAGAGTAAAGGCCTTCTAGAGGAGACGTCCTAGATATTGAGCTGGTAGTGACAGTGGCACTAGGTTTTATCCTATCCGGGCCAAAAGCCGGGGCGGCTTGGCCGGAAGGGACAGATGATAAGAGAAAAGGTGCCTGAGAAAGAGCTCCCGCGGGAGCTTGGTGCGGTACCGGTGCCTTGACCGGTGAGAAGGAAGGTTGAGGTGAAGGACGCTGCCCCAAAGTAATGAGTGCTTCCAGACGGGCCATACGTACTGACCACTTTTCGTCCAAGTCTTTTAACTCTTGGCGGAACATAGGTGGAGGTAAAGAGAGATCTTGTTCAGCAACATGGGGTGGAGAAGTTGAAGCAACTTCCTGAGCTTCCACCTGAGACACGATAGTGACAGTGGACGGATCCACAAGGGCTTCTTTGGATTTAGATTTCTCCTTCCGCAGTTTGTACGTAGGGGTTGAAAGCTGGAGCAATTGTTCAGGGGTTAAAGTGTCACAAAACTCACACTGCAACTTTAAAACACACGGGTCTTGGCCCAACCCTTTATCCCTGCATCTGGCACAACGAGAATGAGGGTCAAAATTAGCCATGATATGCCCGCAGGCTCCTTTCCTTTGTCCTGGAGATGCCATGGTAGTTTATCCAACTAACTGACAAATCGTAACACAAAACACACTGTATAAATTAAGAACTACTCAAAATAAAAAAAGAGTTTCCAAAAATTCAAACTTTGAATATCGCGCCAAACGAAAAAGATGCTATGACGTCACGTCCCTCTGGCGAGTGAAGCAGGAACTAGGCCACCTGGCGAGTGGAGTGTAGTGTACCGGTCCTGCCGGGGGTGAAACCCAGGACGTCTTTTCTTTCGTTTGGCGGGACCGGCTGGCGCCGGGCTATAGCTATCGTCTGGTAGGTAAGATGTATTAACGCAATGAAATCCTGTTTTGCCAAAAATTCGAAAATTCAAAATGGCCGCCATTTTTGGGGAGGGGAAATTTTTTTGAAAATTGCAAAGAGTACATTCTTTAGATACCCTGTGGGTCGAAAATTTCGACGAAATCGCTCTATCTCGCACGGTTAAGGATAGAAGCAAATTTGTGTTTTGCCATTTTTGGCAAAAATTCAAAATGGCCGCCATTTTTGGGGAGGGGAAAATTTTTTGAAAATTGCAAAGAGCACATTCCTTAGATACCCTGTGGGTCGAAAATTTCGACGAAATTGCTCTATCTCGCACGGTTTAGGAGATATGAGCACATTTGCCTTTTTCAGTATTCAAAATAGCCAATTATTCATTTATTTAATTAATTACTCACTCATCTATGAAGCAATTACCCCCAAAGCAATCCCATACGAGCTATTAACCCAATGAACCTCCATACCAAATTTCAGAAAGCTAGGCTTAATAGCAGTCCTTAAAATGTCTGGAAACCAAAGAGCTACTCAAAAGTAGCAAAGTAGCTATTACTCAGTTAGCTATAGAGCTATCATCACCAAAAGCAATCCCATACAAGCTATTAACCCAGTAAACCTGCATGCCAAATTTGGTAAATTTTGTTGCCTAAAATGTCTGGAAACCAAGTGGGACTCCGGAAAAAGCAAAAATAATATGTCCACCCCCAGTGGGGTGGACATAATAATACCACAATCTAACTAGAGATTGCGTCTCGACGCAGTGTATCCCTGGACGGGACACAGTTAAGGCGTGAATATGTCGGTCTTGAGCCTGTTTCCTGGAGCACCAGGTCAGGATTCTCCATAGTACCAGATTACTCCCAAAAGCTAATCACTAGTTCTTTCACTTATATCTGTCTTTAAAAATTACATTTCATGGATCCAGAAGATCCATATAGTGATCCGGATCACTTCCAAAATTCAATCATTTCATCCTTTTACCTTTTCAGACATATTCTAAAAATGTCATCAAAATCCGTCCATAAGTTTTTTAGTTATCTTGTACACAAACACATCTGGCAGCCTGGATCCACATGATCCAGACGGTGATCCAGATTACTCCCAAAAACTAATCACTTGTTCTTTGTCCCATTTCAGACATTTCCTGAAAATTTCATAAAAATCCATCCATGACTTTTTGACCTTTTTGACCATGTCTTTAAAAATTACATTTCTTGGATCCAGAAGATCCAGATAGTGGTCCAGATCACTCGCAAAATTGAATCATTTCTTCCTTTTACCACTTCTTCCTTTTACCATTTGTAACATATCCTAAAAATATCAAAGTCCATCCCAAGATTATGTGGCAGCCTGGATCCAGATGATCCAGATCACTCCAAAAATTTAATCACTTGTTCCTTGTACCATTTAGGCCATTTGCTGAAACAATCCATCCATAACTTTTTGCGGTATCTGTCTTTAAAAATTGCATTTCATGGATCCAGAAGATCCATATAGTGATCCGCATCACTTCCAAAATTCAATCATTTCATCCTTTTACCTTTTCAGACATATCCTGAAAATTTCATCAAAATCCGTCCATAAGTTTTTGATTTATCTTGTACACAAACACATCTGGCAGCCTGGATCCAGATGATCCAGATCACTCCCAAAATCTAATCACTTGTTCCTTGTCCCATTTAGGACATTTCCTGAAAATTTCATCAAAATCCACCCATGACTTTTTGAGCTATTTGTCTTTAAAAATTATATTTCATGGATCTAGAAGTTCCAGATAGTGGTCTGGATCACTCACAAAATTGAACCATTTCTTCCTTTTACCACTTCTTCCTTTTACCATTTGTAACATATTCTAAAAATATCATCAAAATTCATCCTAAAATTATGTTTCAGCCTGGATCCAGATGATCCAGACAGTGATCCAGATCACTCCAAAAATTTAATCACTTGTTCCTTGTACCATTTAGGTCATTTGCTGAAAATGTTATCACAATCCATCCATAACTTTTTGAGGTATCTGTCTTTAAAAATTACATTTCATGGATCCAGAAGATCCATATAGTGATCCGGATCACTTCCAAAATTCAACCATTTCTGTTCATCCTTTTACCTTTTCAGACATATCCTGAAAATTTCATCAAAATCCATCCATAAGTTTTTGAGCTATATTGTACACAAACACATCTGGCAGCCTGGATCCGGATGATCCAGACCACTCCCAAAATCTAATCACTTGTTCCTCGTCCCATTAAGGACATTTCCTGAAAATTTCAACAAAATGCACCCATAAGTTTCTGAGTTATCTGTCTTTAAAAATTAAATTTCATGGATCCAGAACTCCAGAAAGTGATCGGGATCACTCCCAAAATTTAATCATATCTTTTTTTTACCATTTTGGACATATCCTGAAAATTTTATCAAAATCCATCTGTCAGTTTTTTGAGTTATCTTAACAAACAAATAGAATTAAAAGAAAAATAAAATTTTTATCCAGCTGGTAGAGTCTTATCAGGCAGAATTTTAAACTCAACTAAATATGAATTTCTAATGGGGTGGTAGAAAGTCATTTGGTAGAAAATCCAATTGGACTTTCTACCATGAAACATACATGCCATTCATAAATAAAATTTTAAAAATTGTGCGTGTGTGGGGGGTGCATATGGGAAGGGGAACTCTGGACCTTGGGACTGCAAGTCCAATGCTCTACTGTCTATACACAGAGCTACAATAACGGGTGATTGTTTCTGATGTTTGATTGGTATCTCTTGAATGAGGATATAAAAACTTTATTGTTTAACTTATGATTTCTCCACATTAAAAACCAGCAGAAGCACTGTAAGAATATTGTTCCAATGATGTAAATAACCATTCAGATGGAATTCGGGTCCTGAAATTTTGCGTCGTTTCTATGTAAAATACTTTATCTTCAAGCATCATTTCAATTAAAATATTACCTATTTGTAAACTAAAAACCTCCTTATAGTTGTAGTTTAAATACTTTATATCTGTGACTTAAGTAAATTCTACTCAAATATGAATGGTACTGATGAGTTCTACAAATTTGAAGGACTTTATTTTCAGGACAAAACTTAAAACATTATGGTTATCAGGGACCCGAAGTATATCCAAAAGATTAAATATCTACAAACTTGAAGTATTTTACTGTCAGGACCCGACTAACAACATTAAGGTTAATGTTATTTACCTGGGACCCAATGTATATCCAAAACGTTTAATATTGGGAACCTGATTCATATCCACTTCCTTGAAAATAAGGGAAACTGTCTCCTGATTTTGATTTTCACTCAAATTTCACCAAATTTTGAGAAGATTGTGTGTGCCCCATGAAGTATCTGCCCATCCAATTTGCACTAGAGTAATGCTAGAGGTTTGAGTTATAACAGCAAAACATGCCCAGACAGAAAGAAGGAACTAAACTGATTATAATAACGCTCTCCTATCACTGAGTGTTAGTAATGTATGCTATTTAACAGTACACTATTTTTATAAACAAGAAAAAACTGTATAATTAGGGTATTTAAACAAGCAATTGTCTTTGTAAACACCATAATCATCCACTCATTTAATAAGTTTTGTTAATGTATCATAAATGCCAATGAGGAAATCGCTCTATCTCGCACGGTTAAGGAGATAGAAGCAAATTCGTGTTTTGCCAAAAATTCAAAATGGCCGCCATTTTTGGGGAGGGGAAATTTTTTTGAAAATTGCAAAGAGTACATTCCTTAGATACCCCGTGGGTCGAAAATTTCGACGAAATCGCTCTATCTCGCACGGTTAAGGATAGAAGCAAATTTTTTTTTTGCCATTTTTGGCAAAAATTCAAAATAGCCGCCATTTTTGGGGAGGGGAAATTTTTTTAAAAATTGCCAAGAGTAGAATTGTCAGATACCCTGTGGGTCGAAAATTTCGACGAAATCGCTCTATATCGCACGGTTAAGGAGATAGAAGCAAATTCCTGTTTTGCCAAAAATTCGAAAATTCAAAATGGCCGCCATTTTTGGGGAGGGGAAATTTTTTTGAAAATTGCAAAGAGTACATTCTTTAGATACCCTGTGGGTCGAAAATTTCGACGAAATCGCTCTATCTCGCACGGTTAAGGATAGAAGCAAATTTGTGTTTTGCCATTTTTGGCAAAAATTCAAAATGGCCGCCATTTTTGGGGAGGGGAAAATTTTTTGAAAATTGCAAAGAGCACATTCCTTAGATACCCTGTGGGTCGAAAATTTCGACGAAATTGCTCTATCTCGCACGGTTTAGGAGATATGAGCACATTTGCCTTTTTCAGTATTCAAAATAGCCAATTATTCATTTATTTAATTAATTACTCACTCATCTATGAAGCAATTACCCCCAAAGCAATCCCATACAAGCTATTAACCCAATGAACCTCCATACCAAATTTCAGAAAGCTAGGCTTAATAGCAGTCCTTAAAATGTCTGGAAACCAAAGAGCTACTCAAAAGTAGCAAAGTAGCTATTACTCAGTTAGCTATAGAGCTATCATCACCAAAAGCAATCCCATACAAGCTATTAACCCAGTAAACCTGCATGCCAAATTTGGTAAATTTTGTTGCCTAAAATGTCTGGAAACCAAGTGGGACTCCGGAAAAAGCAAAAATAATATGTCCACCCCCAGTGGGGTGGACATAATAATACCACAATCTAACTAGAGATTGCGTCTCGACGCAGTGTATCCCTGGACGGGACACAGTTAAGGCGTGAATATGTCGGTCTTGAGCCTGTTTCCTGGAGCACCAGGTCAGGATTCTCCATAGTACCAGATTACTCCCAAAAGCTAATCACTAGTTCTTTCACTTATATCTGTCTTTAAAAATTACATTTCATGGATCCAGAAGATCCATATAGTGATCCGGATCACTTCCAAAATTCAATCATTTCATCCTTTTACCTTTTCAGACATATTCTAAAAATGTCATCAAAATCCGTCCATAAGTTTTTTAGTTATCTTGTACACAAACACATCTGGCAGCCTGGATCCACATGATCCAGACGGTGATCCAGATTACTCCCAAAAACTAATCACTTGTTCTTTGTCCCATTTCAGACATTTCCTGAAAATTTCATAAAAATCCATCCATGACTTTTTGACCTTTTTGACCATGTCTTTAAAAATTACATTTCTTGGATCCAGAAGATCCAGATAGTGGTCCAGATCACTCGCAAAATTGAATCATTTCTTCCTTTTACCACTTCTTCCTTTTACCATTTGTAACATATCCTAAAAATATCAAAGTCCATCCCAAGATTATGTGGCAGCCTGGATCCAGATGATCCAGATCACTCCAAAAATTTAATCACTTGTTCCTTGTACCATTTAGGCCATTTGCTGAAACAATCCATCCATAACTTTTTGCGGTATCTGTCTTTAAAAATTGCATTTCATGGATCCAGAAGATCCATATAGTGATCCGCATCACTTCCAAAATTCAATCATTTCATCCTTTTACCTTTTCAGACATATCCTGAAAATTTCATCAAAATCCGTCCATAAGTTTTTGATTTATCTTGTACACAAACACATCTGGCAGCCTGGATCCAGATGATCCAGATCACTCCCAAAATCTAATCACTTGTTCCTTGTCCCATTTAGGACATTTCCTGAAAATTTCATCAAAATCCACCCATGACTTTTTGAGCTATTTGTCTTTAAAAATTATATTTCATGGATCTAGAAGTTCCAGATAGTGGTCTGGATCACTCACAAAATTGAACCATTTCTTCCTTTTACCACTTCTTCCTTTTACCATTTGTAACATATTCTAAAAATATCATCAAAATTCATCCTAAAATTATGTTTCAGCCTGGATCCAGATGATCCAGACAGTGATCCAGATCACTCCAAAAATTTAATCACTTGTTCCTTGTACCATTTAGGTCATTTGCTGAAAATGTTATCACAATCCATCCATAACTTTTTGAGGTATCTGTCTTTAAAAATTACATTTCATGGATCCAGAAGATCCATATAGTGATCCGGATCACTTCCAAAATTCAACCATTTCTGTTCATCCTTTTACCTTTTCAGACATATCCTGAAAATTTCATCAAAATCCATCCATAAGTTTTTGAGCTATATTGTACACAAACACATCTGGCAGCCTGGATCCGGATGATCCAGACCACTCCCAAAATCTAATCACTTGTTCCTCGTCCCATTAAGGACATTTCCTGAAAATTTCAACAAAATGCACCCATAAGTTTCTGAGTTATCTGTCTTTAAAAATTAAATTTCATGGATCCAGAACTCCAGAAAGTGATCGGGATCACTCCCAAAATTTAATCATATCTTTTTTTTACCATTTTGGACATATCCTGAAAATTTTATCAAAATCCATCTGTCAGTTTTTTGAGTTATCTTAACAAACAAATAGAATTAAAAGAAAAATAAAATTTTTATCCAGCTGGTAGAGTCTTATCAGGCAGAATTTTAAACTCAACTAAATATGAATTTCTAATGGGGTGGTAGAAAGTCATTTGGTAGAAAATCCAATTGGACTTTCTACCATGAAACATACATGCCATTCATAAATAAAATTTTAAAAATTGTGCGTGTGTGGGGGGTGCATATGGGAAGGGGAACTCTGGACCTTGGGACTGCAAGTCCAATGCTCTACTGTCTATACACAGAGCTACAATAACGGGTGATTGTTTCTGATGTTTGATTGGTATCTCTTGAATGAGGATATAAAAACTTTATTGTTTAACTTATGATTTCTCCACATTAAAAACCAGCAGAAGCACTGTAAGAATATTGTTCCAATGATGTAAATAACCATTCAGATGGAATTCGGGTCCTGAAATTTTGCGTCGTTTCTATGTAAAATACTTTATCTTCAAGCATCATTTCAATTAAAATATTACCTATTTGTAAACTAAAAACCTCCTTATAGTTGTAGTTTAAATACTTTATATCTGTGACTTAAGTAAATTCTACTCAAATATGAATGGTACTGATGAGTTCTACAAATTTGAAGGACTTTATTTTCAGGACAAAACTTAAAACATTATGGTTATCAGGGACCCGAAGTATATCCAAAAGATTAAATATCTACAAACTTGAAGTATTTTACTGTCAGGACCCGACTAACAACATTAAGGTTAATGTTATTTACCTGGGACCCAATGTATATCCAAAACGTTTAATATTGGGAACCTGATTCATATCCACTTCCTTGAAAATAAGGGAAACTGTCTCCTGATTTTGATTTTCACTCAAATTTCACCAAATTTTGAGAAGATTGTGTGTGCCCCATGAAGTATCTGCCCATCCAATTTGCACTAGAGTAATGCTAGAGGTTTGAGTTATAACAGCAAAACATGCCCAGACAGAAAGAAGGAACTAAACTGATTATAATAACGCTCTCCTATCACTGAGTGTTAGTAATGTATGCTATTTAACAGTACACTATTTTTATAAACAAGAAAAAACTGTATAATTAGGGTATTTAAACAAGCAATTGTCTTTGTAAACACCATAATCATCCACTCATTTAATAAGTTTTGTTAATGTATCATAAATGCCAATGAGGAAATCTTATCCAAACCATTTCTTATTACACAAGATCAAAGTCAAGTAGTTTCCCTAACTCCCATCACCATTACATGAAACACAGTACATAAAGTTGTCTTCAATACAACTAACTTTACACAGATCCAAATGTTTTCTTCACTATAGTCTAGAAATGTGGCTTCTACTACATTTTGGACAATTCACAAAAGCTGGCGTATCAATAGATTTTTGGTAACCAGTTTATCTGATTACTCAAACTATACTTCTTCACACTATTGATGCAATTCTTTGCAGTAAACTCACCAGCCAATCTGTGGACACGGGCAACTGGTACACTGTTTTATACGAAAAGATCTAGGGTATCACAGATACTGCCTTGCTACCAATTACCCCCAGACATAATTCAGACATAACTTGTCAAATAGTACCTTCCAAGTCTAGCAAATAAGGTATAACTGTTTCCAGACTGCTTGGAACAAGTACCTATCAAAAGGCTTTGAATATATATGGCTGCTAATGAAAAATGAACATTTTATTTCTTGGTGGCGGTAATTGGTACCCGGCAATAATTGGTTGCAAGGCAGTATGGGCTATAACGGACATGGGTGAGGAAAAAAGGACAGGTGAAGTTCCTACATTAGTGGTGGTGGACCAATTCACGCCCACCCCTAAGTTTATCCAAAACAATCACAGTTAAACAATAAATTACAAATGTATATGATAAATTTGATGATTATCTATGATGTGGTAAACATCTTCTCTATGAAAAATTATAAATCTTCAAGAAAATTGAGGGTGGGCGTGAATTGGTACCCGGGCATGAACTGGTCCACCACCACTATATGGATTGATGCTAATTGATGATCAAAGACAAAACTTTGTTTAATTTGACAAACTTATCAACTTTTACATAGTCAACTGAAGATAGGGACGTCATCGTTGGGAAGTTTGCTGTCTCGATACCGTGAACAAAACAGTGGGCGATATCGCGGTATTTATCACTTAAGTTAATATCTACATTTCAACTTCATATTTTTAATTCAAAACATTATAAACCCTGTAAATTCTCCGAAAGAACAAAGATTTTTACTTTATTAAGGGTAAAATCCAAGAATCTTCATTTTAGAATAAACTGAAAGCCATTTCCAGTTACGAGTTCTGGCTCATGTACACCCACATATATACTTTTCATTAATGTAATAACTAAACCCCGGAAATCGACCTATGAAAACAAAGCTCGATATCGTGTGCGGACTTGAAACATCGGCGATATGATGATATCACGGTACACGATGACGTCCCTAACTGAAGACCAAGATTTTTTCATTTCTTACCTAATCAGGCCTGGGGTCAAGTACATGGAGCCAAGTACAATTACTTTGCCAAGTTGCAAGTACAAGTACAAGTACTGATCTCAAGAGTCAAGTACAAGTACAAGTACTTTGAAAAATTGCAAGTACAAGTACAAGTACTTTTATAGCGTACGACCCCAAAACTATAATAACTAGATAATCACTATTTATTTAAAATTAATTATTTATTGAGACATACAATTTAAAGCAATCATTCAATAAACACTGATGAGCTAAAATCTGCTCCATTACTTTTCTGGTTACACTTAATAAATACAGGTCTTTCAAAAATTTTGTCTGTGAGACTCACAGTGTGAGTAAACACCTGAATGCATGGAAATCCTGTCTTGCAATGCTAAAAAATCTGATTTCAAAAGATCCACTTGGACATCAGTATGCTTGTGTTGACAGATAATGAATTATTTACTTGGGGCACATAAAACATTGTTAAAGGGTTTGTACCAGTCCTTTATGTAAAACTGATATTACAGATGGCTGGTGGTTGGAATACATTTATTAAATACTGTATAAGTGGTTTTTTTCGCGGGTACTTAAGTTCGCGAATGTACACTGTAGGCCTGGTTCGCGAGAATTTATTTTTGCGGTGAAATATATTCAATTATCGCCCAAACTAACATGTTCAAATTAAAATATTACGCGGACTTCTGCTGGTTTGACTGGAAATGCATAGTTGACGTCTTTTCTTTTATACACGTTGTCAGTGTGTGAACCTACTCTGGGAGATTATAAATTTACGAAACCCAATCGAACACACTTTCATTGATCGGCGCATTATCAAAGAAGTTGTGTAGCGGGGTCGTGTAATTGAATTAATCCCTCCCTATTGGTGAGAAAGATCAAAGAAGTTAAGCGTTTCTGTGAATGGTACATTTGATAAAGCAATGGAATTTATTGTTTCCGTGGCAGTGTCAAATATTATATCTTGCACAATCTTGTATTATCGCTCACGCTAGACTGGTTCTACTGATAAATATTGGCTAGAAGTTATTTTCGCGTTTTGTAGTCACTCGCGAATATAGCGAAAATTAATTCCACGCGAAAATAACCACTTATACAGTAAATGAATGAACAAGTGAAATAAAACTTTATATTTAAGGGCAATTGTATAGTGTAAAAAGCCAAAGCAGATATACTAAACATTGATATTTGTTTATAAAGGGGTGTATTGAAATGAATGAGTCAACAGTTTATTTGTGTAAGGGATTAGCTTGTTTGTCTTACATAAACAAGTAATTGGCCCTCCTGTCCACTAAGCTTGGCATCAACACTCAGGCTGAGTGGGTCTTTTGTGTGAAAATGAATAAGGGTAGGGATATGACAAAAGCAAAGCTATGTTGTGACTGAGTGGATCTTTTGTGTAAAAGTGAAAAAGGATAGATTAAATGCAGCACCTTTATGATTAAAACACAGCTATATTCTGAATGAGTGGGTATTTTGTTTAAAATGTAAAAAGGTGTTGATTAAATGCAGCCTTGTTATAATTAAAGAAAACCAAAGTTGTGGCTAACTAAACAGCCCTTTGTACTTTGACAAAACAACACAAACTATAATCTATCTACACTCTGCTGAAAGAAACAGTAAAAATTTACACATAATAAGTCACTTAATTAAAGTTATAAAACTACTAAATCAATGTACTTGGAATGTACTTGAAAGCAATTGAAAAATACTTGGATATTTTAGCCAAGTACAAGTACTTTTAATTTTCAACTGTCAAGTACACGGGTGGTCACGAAGATAAACGGTCACGGAGATAAACGGTCCTCAGAAATGCTCACATAAAAACAGTTAAAAGGTTTAAACAACAATATAACACAAACCAAAATCATGAAAAGCATTGTTTAAGTCTATTTTGTTGTTTAGTTTCTGCGATTTTGCTATTTACACTATTTAAATTTGAAAACTTTGAAGACCGTTTATCTTCATGACCGTTTATCTTAATGACCACCCGTGTACAAGTACTTGAAAAAGAGTAATTAAGTACAAGTACCAAGTACAAGTACTTGTACTCGCCCCAGGCCTGTACCTAATAGTCTAAGAAATATCCTCGTTGATAAAGACAAAAAAGGATACAGGTCAAATCCAGGTCAAAACCATCATCCTTGAATCTTCTTTTGTTCTTACTAACCATCCCTCGTATTTTGTTTGCCATCCTTATCAGCATAACGGAGCACAACAAACAGCTTGTATGAACACTGATTAAAGCATTGACATAGAATTATTAAACTCTGACAAGTCACAACATTTTGGGGAAAGTCCAACAGTTCTTCCGTCCTGAAACCTTTTTCTCCACCCAACTGTACACACACAAACTTGACAGTCAATGAATTCATCAAATATTAAACAAACTGGCTACTTAACCAGGATTTTTGTTTAAAATGTTAACGTTATCCATTGTTTTCAAATCGACAAACTACACTCTTTTAAATATAAAATTTGTAAAACTCGATAAACACAGTGCGATTTCTTTTCCTCTTCCTGTAATGGCGTCCGCACTTTGCACTACTATAAAATTATCCAACTGCTTGAAATATAGTCCCCTGATTATCTTTAATTATAATCGAATACATAACATCAACTGCACATTGTGAACTGTAAAATTGATGCTAGTACAACTTTAATGAGAAAAACACAACTCTGCCTTTATTCAGTATGAAATACATTGATGTTACAACTGCAATATGTGGGTCCCTTTCGTGGAATAATTTTGATTTAACGGGGTCAATGTATCTGACAAGTGGGTCACTCAGATTTAAAAGATGATTTTAATCTTTTGAATACAGAAACCTGCAGTAAGCCACATGTAAAGTTGTTTAATTATTCTATGAAAATTAACACATTGACGCATTAACGCCTGTCATTCCATAATTAAGTCCCAATATCCCGTCTTTGTTAAGGATATGAATATATCGTTTAAGTACTTGTGCACCCTTTAAAACCCTTCATAATTGCGAAAAACATGAAACCGAACACATTTTAGACTAAGTTAGGTTTTAACACTATTTTATTTACCTGAGCTGCAACAAGCTTTTTCTCATTCACTCTGAACAAACGACGATCTATTAAATAGTTTTTCTTAAGGCAATAAGGACATCGGGCTGTATTTGGAATTTGTACAGTGTTTTATTTTATGACTGTTAAAATGTTGATCTTTGAGGATGAATCAGTCTAGCTTGTAACAACTTTGTTAATAGAGCAGCTTTTTAAAGCAGTATACTGAGTTGAATCGTGGTAATATATAGTTAGTATACTTAACGCCAGACTCATATTTTGTAAAATCTTACAATAAAAGAAAAATGAGGACTGAAATTATAGAAAGTAATTCTTAGAAATTATAAAGTGATTTTTAAATTATCTGCTTGATATTTCTGAGGCTTTCGCAATAAACAGGGGTTTTCAATGTGCAAATTATAAGATGTATAACAGTGATCAGGATACTAGTTACTATTAAAATATGTAAATTTGTGTACATACATACAGCTATCAAATGTTCCACTGACATTCCTCTTCCAACAGCTCATCATCCAAATAGACACACACCTGATCTCAAGTCTGATCTAAAATATATTGTCTTTGGTCAAATCTCCTGCAATTTCTATTTGTGATATTTATTAATAATACATACATAATCTGGGTGACATTCTTGAAAGACATGTACTACTTATATAAAGATTGACATAGAATGACTCCCAATTGATTGTTAAAGTCCTATCAACTTGCAAAGTCCCTGGGGTGTCAATTCAAAAAAGCTTGGCTTAGGGTAAAGAATTTGAGTTCATCACCAAATTTGTCAGTCCAGTAGATTTGAACAGAAAGTCTGAAATTACATTACCATCACATTAGTCTAAAAAGTAATCAGCTAATTGGTTTACATCATTTTTCCCCAACAAACTTATGAAAATTTGGGATGGATTTGTTCCTTCTGACTCTAAAAATGTTGTACATCCTCCTTACAACTGGTTTATTGCTCACTCCTTGAGAAACATGTCCCTGGTGGCTCCAGAATTGGTTACACTTCCTATGAAGAAAGCTTCTTTCCAGCCAATGATCTAAAGAACTAACGTCCTGCTTCTGGGCTTAGTTTTGTGTCAAAACTGGTTAAATATGCAGTTACTCAACATTTATTATGGCTATTCCATATTACAGCTATTCTGTCCATAAAAATAAAGTTTACTTGTTGTTGTTAAGAGGTGAACATACTGCCTCAGTATGGCTTGACCTCCTTGATACATGTGATACAATTGATGATTCCACTGTTCTCAGTTGTCTTCAGATATGGTTTGGAGTTGGAGCTCTGTTTTCAAATGGCTCACCTCATACTTAACCAAGCTGTATCAGTCAATAAAACTTCGTTCTGCTTTGTCTAATCTGTGTAAACTCTTGTTTGGAGTTCAGCAAGGTTCTGTTTCAGGCCCTTTGCTTTTTTCATTGTACACTACTCACCTCAGCTTGGTGACTGGTGAACATATTAGTATTAAATTCATTTTAATGCTGGGGACACCCAACATAATGTGCATGTATCTCACAAGAATGCCTCTTTTGCCCTCAAATAGTTGCCTCCATGACATAATAAAGTGAATATCAACCATTAAACTGAAATTGAATGGATAAAACTCTTTAGTCTGGGCTATAGGGCACCAAAAGTGGTGACTCACGCAGATTGGTCTTCAAGCATGAAGTGTAGAATGGATGCAGATTAGAATATAGTGAGTCCATTTTGTAATGGCGCCAAAGCCACTGGTTATTTGTAATGGCATACTGGTCAGTTCAATATGGCAACTGGTCAGAAATGATTATGGGATAAACTTAAGAGACGGGGGATAGTGCAAATTGTTCTACAGGCATAAAATTTGGCACAAATGTACATTAGGGCATAGTGAATCCATTTTGTGAGGGCGCTAAAGCCATTGGTCATTTGTAACATGTTCAACATGGCAACTGCTCAGCAGATGATTATGGAATAAACTTAAGAGACAGGAATTGTCCAAATTGGTCTATAGGCATAAAATTAGGCACATATGTATATTAGGACATAGTGAATGGATTTTGTGAGGGTGTAAAAGCCATGATTATTTGTAATGGCATACCAGTCAGTTAAATATGACCACTGGTTAGTATTGAATATGGAATAAATTTAGAGAGAGAGGGGATTGGGAAAATTGATCTACAAGCAAGAAATTTTTTTGACAGATGTATATTAGGGTAGTGTGATTCCATTTCTTTTGGACACCAAAGCTGATGGTCATTGGGGATGGCAGTGGCCGGTCAATCAAATATGGCCACAGGTCAGTGCGGTACATGCAATAGGCTTAATAGAAAAGGAATTATGCAAATTTATGAACAGACATGAAATTTGACAGAGATGTTTGATAGAGTATTGCGTTTCTATTTTGTTAGGACACCAGAGCCATTGGTCATTGGTGATGGCATACTGGCCAGTCAGATATGCTCAGTAGTTAGTACTGTAGATGGTGAAAAGTTTAACACTAAAAATCATACAGAAGTAACATCAGTAGTGTAGGAAGTGTATGAAAAGTGTGGGGGCCAAAGTTAAACTCAGCTGTTGTGTTAACTTATGACACCGGTTGAAGTGATACCATTCTCTAGGAGTCAAGGGGATATTAAGTTAAAATGTAAATATACTTGTAATTTTGTGGGGGTTGAGTAATAAAGCTATTATTTCAAACTTTTAGTATCATTTTTGTGGAACAAAGGTAAAGTGGGCATACACTGCCAAATAATTTAAAGAATTTGTCTTTGATCTTCAGTGAATCTTCCATGAATATACAACAAACGTTTACGGTAACAGAAGTTACTGTATCATTGGGAAAATACAAAAAAAACAATGGTTAATTTTGCTTAAAACACTAGTATGATTAAACACAAAATGATCAAATTCCAACTTGCAAGTTAACATAAGCAAAATTCGGGAAGCAGTAGAGGGTGAGGGCATTCAGAAACTAGAAAATTGCTCAAAGAAGACCTTCATTAGGCCATAGGGTCTCTAAACTCATATCCATTCTGGATCCACACTAGTTAAACCTAAACTGTATAAAAATTTGTTATACATGTAGTTGTATTCGGCATCTAATCATAGGCAGCCATCTCTGGGGTAATGAATTTGAATCCCACATGTGGGGATGCTGAGGGCCTATCCCTGTAGGATTCTGCCTATTGACTGGGACGTAAAACCCTGTACTTTAGCCTTTGTTGTATTACAAACTTACTGTATATTTATAGGAATAAAGTGCTTTAAAAATAATTTGTCAACCTAGGTTTTAAGTCGAGCATTAATAGTGTCAATGGATTATTGGGTTAAAACATAATAGGTGGCTTGGATAATGAAATGCAATTAATGTGATTGGGCTACAGAATGACTGGATTTGGCATCCCATGAAAACAACCACTAGGTACAACATACCCAAACTCTCTGCATCATGACGTAGAACTGAATAACAAGCAATACGGTTCTTGCCCAAAGCCTTAGAAAGAAACAAGAATAAAGTTGTATATAAATGCTTTTATATTTTGATGACCTATATTTTGACCTTTCAATGTTTCCTATGTTACCCACATGCTAAATTCAAAAGTTCAAAGTAAAATATTTTCTAAGTTATTACATGCCAAAACAAACCTATGTGGCGACGACAGCGGCATGATTGGGCTTTATGGATCTGTGACCAAGTGTGATGTTATTTCTTGGTCAGAGTTCTTTTAAGGAAAAATATACTTGTTTAAATATATACATTTATTGTTTTAAAATATTGAAAGTTGAATTTACATTACACTAACTACAAAACTCCTGTTGCTCTTTCAAAACCTAAACTCCCTCTACCAGTTTCTCACACTTGCATACATTTCTAACATTTCCAGCAGCTGTTTCATTTCACTCCTTACCTGTCAAGATGTCACTTTTAACTTACCAAATTAGTAGCCTTCTCTTAGTCTCTATTACACATGACTACTTTTTCACACTCCTCCCCCCTTTAGAAGAGAAAAGTTACACTTTTCGACAATAAAACTACTAACTTTACTTTTCTTAACACAAAAGTTCTGTGAAATACACAATCTTTACAAATAGTAAATCATTCTGTGAAATACACAATCTTTACAAAAGTAAATCAACTCTATCTTAAATGAAACAAAAACATAAGGTACCCTATCTAACACTGATATTTACCCAAAAAAACATATAACAATTTACAAGTACTCCTCAGTGACCATAAATGCCCTACCTTGATTCAAGGCTCTACATAATACGTGATAATAGCATGTGACCATACTTGATTTACCAAAATGGCCTTACCAGGCCCTACTTAAGCCATCAGTATTGCCATTTGCACTGCCCTTCTTATGCACGACTTCAAAGTCATATTGCTGTAATTCTAAGCTCCACCTAAGGAGTCTTTGGTTCTGCCCTTTCATTTGGTTGAGCCAAGTAAGTGGCTGATGGTCTGTACTCACAATGAACTTCCGTCCAAATAAGTAATGCCTCAACTGTTTGCAGGCCCACACAATGGCAAGGCATTCCTTTTCTACAGTTGAATATGACTGCTCACGAGGCAACAACTTTTTGCTCAGGAAGGTAATGGCACATTCATTGCCTTCACTGTGAAGCTGACTCAGAACGGTTCCTAAATCTCTATCACTGGCATCTGTTTGGAGAATGAACCCCTTTGAAAAATCGGGGTTCACTAACACCGGTTCCCTTGTCAGATACTCTTTCAGGGCACAGGCAGCCTCAGCACACTCCTTTGTCCACACTACACGTGTAGGCTTTCCTTTCTTTGTTAGGTCTGTTAATGGTGCTGTAATGCTTGCAAAGTTTGGTATGTACTTTCTATAGTAACCTACCAAACCTAGAAATGATCTCACATCAGTTTTAGTCACTGGTTGTGGAAAATTTACCACGGCACTAACCTTGTCTTGTTGTGGTTTGATATGTCCATTTCCTACCACATGTCCTACCAATGAGACTTCACTAAAGCCCAGGTTACACTTGCTGGGTCTCATGGTCAACTTTGCTCTTCGTATTCTCTCAAACACATCTTTGAGATGCCTCAAGTGTCCTTCCCAGGTGTCACTAAAAATTGATACATCGTCAAAATATGCATCTGCATATTGTTCTGTACCTTCAAGAACTGTGTCCATGAGTCTGACAAAAGTTTGGGGTGCAGCTTTCAAACCAAATGGCATGACATTGAAACAAAAATGTCCAAAAGGGGTGATGAATGCTGACTTGTCTCGGGCTCCATTTGACATCGGTATCTGCCAATATCCTTTGCTGAGGTCACAGCTGGATATGTACCTAGCTTGACCTTTTCTTGCCAAGATATCATCCATCCTTGGAATACAGTATGGGTCAGCATCCATTGATTTGTTCAGCCCACGATAGTCAACACATGTCCTTATGGTTTTGTCTTTTTTGTGACTAGAACCCATTTTGATGTTGTCCTGCTTATAACCCCATTTTCCAACATTTTGGTCAACTCTTTCTGGACCTCTGTTTCCAAGGCCTTTGGTACCCTGTATGGTTTCATTTGCACAGGCTTGATTCCATCTTTAACTGAAAAGTCATGTTGAATCAGATCTGTTCTACCAGGCACATCTGTGAAACATCACTAAATTCCTGAAGTAAATCAGTTAACTGTTCCTTCTGTTTTGCTGTTAAATCTGAATTAATTTGAACATCTTCCCATGTTTCAGACTGGTTGGAGTTTCTGCTGATACAATCAGGAAAATTTTCCTCAGAATCTTCTATGTTACAAAACATAGCTCGTGTAACATATCTCCTCAGCATATTCACATGCACAACCTTTGTGCCCCTCCTTCCACCACACTTGATTTCATAATCAACAGGTCCCACCTTCCGTATAACTTTATGTGGACCCTGCCATGAAGCAGTCAATTTACTGGCTGATGTTGGTAACAGAACCAACACCTCTTCATTTGGCTTAAATTCCAGAATCCGGGATTGCTTATCATACCACTCCTTTTGTTTGCACTGTTCCTTTGATAGGTGTTCCTGTGCAACATCCACCATGTTGTTCAGCTTTTCCCTCATTTCTAGCACATACTGAATCAGATTCTGCTCCTGACCTTCTGATCCATCAAGGCCATCGCGCAGAATGTCAAGGGGGGCCTCTGACAACATGGGAGTATATTAACTCAAATGGAGAAAATCCAGTGGAGGATTGTGGTACCTCCCTGTATGCAAACAACAGATATGGCAAATAGGTATCCCAATCATCAGGATCATCATGGGCAAACTTCCGTAGCATGGATTTCAAGGTGCCATTGAATCTCTCACAAAGGCCATTGCACATAGGATGGTATGGAGAAGTTGTTAATTTCTTTATTCCCAGAAATTTACAGACCTCTTCAAACAACTCAGACTGGAAGTTTGTCCCCTGATCTGTCAATACCTCCAGGGGGATACCTACCCTAGAAAATATAGTCATCAGTTCTTCACTGATTCTGCTTGCCTCCAGTGTAGGTACAGCTACTGCCTCTGGATACCTAGATGCATAGTCTACAACCACTAATATGTATCAATTTCGC
Organism: Sabellastarte sp. h YS-2021; assembly: GCA_964017235.1. Classification (NCBI taxonomy): domain Eukaryota; kingdom Metazoa; phylum Annelida; class Polychaeta; order Sabellida; family Sabellidae; genus Sabellastarte; species Sabellastarte sp. h YS-2021. The sequence continues at coordinate 76,795,489 of OZ024931.1, forward strand.
CGTTTGGTCAAGGGTAGAGGACCAACCATGTCGATACCAACTCTTTGAAATGGTTGTCCTATTGCTGGAATTGGAACCAAAGGTGCCTTGTCCCTTGCCCTCTTCCTAGCAACTTTTTGACACGTGTCACACGACTTGACATAATTGGCTACATCTTTAAAGATCCCTGGCCAATAATAGTTCTTCAAAATTCTATCTTTTGTCTTTTCTACTCCAAGATGCCCTGATAATGGGATATCATGTGCCAAGCAAAGCACAGCTGATCTGCACTTCATGGGCACAACAATTTGCTCAAACTGTCTTCCTGTATCTAATTCACCTTGCCACTCTTTGGCTGGTGACCATTTGCGATACAGCATACCTTCCCGTGTATAAAAACATACACGTTCCTTTGCAGTTTCATTTAACGAGATAACTGCAGCTCTCACATCATCCAAAGATTTGTCTTCTAACTGCAACAGCTTGAACTATTCTCTCGTCAGCTCACTGACCTCGAACTTTGTCAAGCTATCCTTCATCTGTTGTTGTTCGGCCTTTGGAGTTGCCATAGTAACTCTACTACCAACTTCAGACTTGTCTTCAGTTGTTGTCTGAACTCCTGCCGCAATCACATCGCAGTTACTTAGACATTCACTGTCAATAGACACTGACGGTCCCTGACCAGGTGTCACCTCAGTTTCCTTAGAAACAGCACCTGCAGTGGCATCACTATCTGATGTCACATCAATATGACAAGGCTTAACTTGTGATCTCTCCATTGATCTTATGGCAGATCTTCAGCTTCTTGTCTGCGCTTTTGTTGGCGGGTAACACGGACATAGGATGTTGCTTCTGGCCCACCCAAGTCGTTTCCCAGCAAGACATCCTCTGAAAGAGTTGTTATGATCCCCACGTTTGCGTCAACAACATTGGAACCCCAATGCAGTTCCACACAGGCAACTGGAACAGCTCTTGTTGACCCATCTGCTAATGTCACATGATATACCTTGCCCTTCACATATGCACAATCAGGAATGAATCTTGAATGCACCATTGTTCTGTCACATCCTGTATCTCGCAACATTTGTACAGGATGACCATCTACTGTGCCCTTTACATAGTAGGTGGCTTCCTTCAACCGATCCAGGCTTCTTGCCCTCCACCTTTTCTTCTCGCTAACTAAATTAGCCTTGTCCTTTTCACTACAGTCACGAGCTATGAGACCGATTGCCCCACATTCAAAGCATTTTCTTAAATCTGGCTTTCCAGCTGGTCTTGGAAGATGCTTTTGTTTACTGTCACCAACATCCTGTCTTTTCTGTTCCTGATGAACAGTCAGGTATTGGTCAGCATCAGTTCGCAAACTCTCAAGATCTGTAAATGTCCTTTCCCTGAGCCAAGTTCTCAGGTTCCCAGGGCAACTTTTAAGCAGCTGTTCTATGACAAGAGCTTCCTTGAGCTTCTCAAATGATGTAATATTATGCATCTCAAGCCATCTATCCAGCAGGTGAGCACTCCGAACAGACCATTCAGTGAAAGTTTCATCACTTTGCCTTTTGCTTGATCTGAACTTTTGTCGGTATGCCTCTGCTGTAAGTTCATACCTTTTTAAAATAGCCCTTTTGACCAGGTCATAGTTTTCTGATTCTGCTGGATCAAGTCTGGAAAAGGTTTCCAAAGCCTTTCCTGACAAGAGTGGGACTAGTCGAGTGGCCCAGTTTTCTTTTGGTCATTCATAAACACGGGCTAGTTTTTCAAAAGTTCTGAGATAAGTGTCCACGTCCTCACCTTCTGTAAACCGTGGGATTTCTGTACCCTTGTACACATCTTTTTTCTCCACTTTGTGGCCATCATTTCTGGCTAGTTCAATCTCAAGCTCCATCTGCTTCATTCTGAGCTCCATTTCTTTCATCCTAAGTTCATGATCCCATTTTTGTTGTTCAAGTGATATGTGGATAGCATTACTCATACCACCATGGCTGTGGTGTGCCAAGTTCATCAAACTCTGTGCAGCCGTCTGCATATTTGGTGTGGCTGTTCCACCTTGTAATTGAGCCTGCTGTTGGGATTCATCCCCCTTATCAACAGATATACTAACATCTGTTGCTGTTTCTGTCATACTGGACTTTTTTAATTTGTACAGAAACTAACTTACCTGGAAAATCACTGTCCGCTCACAGTCGTTGTTTAAGTTTAAAAACAAAAAATTACTTCTACTCTAGTAGTTTAAACACAAACTAAGTTCAAAAGTTCTTTGCCTAAACGATTATTCAAATCATATAAAACTTACCTCATCCATATGGTTTTACCACTAACTTAAAGTATCAATTTGCTTTGATTTTCTATCAAACTGACCACAAAAGCTGTCTTATATTACACACAGTTCAATTACAACTTTTTTTGTTTATCACACTTTGAACTGAATTTTAATTTTTTTTTTGGAACTTATCAAGTTAATTAATAAATACTTAAATTTACCATTCTCTTTGAAAACATTCCAAACATGATAACTTAAACTGGAAATATTTACCTTGGTATGTACCACTAAACTGTAACAATAGAATAAATAGTTAACCAATAATTAATCGTGATAAAATACAGAGAATTACAACTTTCATTGCATCAATTATTTATGCATGTTGATTACTTGATTACACTGTCTATCAATAAAAATTTTAAAGTTTCAAAATACTGAAATCTTCAATTTATTTATAAATCCTTATATATAAAGTCTGACAACTAAGTATTTAATCAAAGTTTTATCTGTTCAAGGATCTTGATGACTGTATTAGGTCCACTGTTTGAATATTGAGTTCCATAGAAATGTCACTGTCCACAAAATTAAAGTTCACATGTATTATGTAGCTGTCCCATGAATCACACCAATTGAATCCAAGGAAATTATAACTTAATAGCCACAGTTAGTATTTGCACCTTTGCCAGGCTATCATCTGCACACACATAAATCTAGTTGATGTCCACAAGTTGTTTGCTAGTCCCACAAGTTTGGATTTCAAATTCCTCCCACAAAAATTCCTTGGAGATAAAGATTCTTACACAGTCAAAGTTTGTATGTCCTTGCTTTTGTTTTTTTTTTCAATTTAATGACAGTTGTAGTCCATGACATAAAGTTCACTATAAATTCATCAGCAGCAGTGATCATCCAAAAATAAATAAATCACAGTACATTGTTTCTTGTTCAGGTCTAACTTCTGCAGAAACTTCATTCCTTTTCAGTAATCTAATTCTAATGTAATACAATCTGTTTTTCTGATGTAATACAATTCTGTTTTTTATCCCTTCTTCTGTTGATGTTGTATTCACTTATTTTATTTATTTACTTTTTTTTTTGAGAGGGTAGGTTAAGGAGTGTAGAAGTGTGAATGTAATGGCTTTTATCCTGACGATATAAACCGCTATTGATGAAGTCCTGATGACTTATTGACTGTTTTATATCCTGATGATATAACTAATGTCAAGTTATCCTGATGATAACTATAGGATAAACAAGTATATCCCACCGCTGCCACCATTTATGTGACCAAGTTTGATGTTATTTCTTGGTCAGAGTTCTTTTAAGGAAAAATATACTTGTTTAAATATATACATTTACTGTTTTAAAATATTGAAAGTTGAATTTACATCACACTAACTACAAAACTCCTGTTGCTCTTTCAAAACCTAAACTCCCTCTACCAGTTTCTCACACTTGCATACATTTCTAACATTTCCGGCAGCTGTTTCATTTCACTCCTTACCTGTCAAGATGTCACTTTTAACTTACCAAATTAGTAGCCTTCTCTTAGTCTCTATTACACATGACTACTTTTTCACAGGATCATATTTTTGTTTCCATCATTATAATATTCAAAGATCCAATTACAATCATCTCCCAGAAATTGACACTACATGTAACCAGGGGCCACGGTGGCAGAGTGGTAACACTCTCGCCTCCCACCTCTGCAGCCGGGGTTCGATCCCCGTCATGGCCATAAGTGGGAAAGCTGGTAGTTGCTTGCCGTTGGTCGGCAGTTTACAGTACAGAACCCTAGCGAACTATATGTACTGGTTTCCTCTGCCCTTCCAACTACCCGTGGTGATATGACCTGTACAGTGTTGAAAGTGACGTAAAACCCCAAATAAACAAAAATAAATACATGTAATCAAGGTATTCACACCTCAGTTTGGTTGTAGATAATCCCCTCCCCCATCTATAACATCTCTTCAAAAAACTCTTTCATGTAATTAAAATACCATTAACAACTTTCATTAAATGTATCCCTCTTTACAACAGAAAATGTAGATAGGAAAATATGCAATGACATCTTAAAGTCCCTTGCAATAGTCAAAGGTTGTGACATAAATTTAGCAACATATTTATTTTATTTATTTGGGGTTTTACATCGATTTCAACACTGTACAGGTCATGTCACGACAGGTAGTTGGAAGGACAGAGGAAACCAGTACATACAGTTCGTCAGGGTTCTGTACTGTAAACTGCCAACCAACGGCAAGCAACTACCAGCTTTCCCACTTGAGGTCGTGTCGGGAACCGACCCCAGCCTCAGAGGTGGGAGGCGTGTTACCACTCTGCCACCGTTGCCCCTAGCAACATATTTAAAACATACAGTGGCTACATCAGTATCTCATTGCACTTTAAATGGACATGTTTCTTAATATTATATGTTTAAGGTTATATTTTTTATAAATTTAAGTTGTGTTGGATTCATCTGGTTAAAATAGTTTAAATAGTTAATCTCAAAATATATCTAACCTTGATAGACTGTGAATTTCTTGAAAAAAAATTTCTAAAATTTATCAGATATCATGGGTTGACAATGACTAAAAGTGTGTGTGTGTGTGTGTGTGTGGGGGGGGGGGGGGCAAAAGATATGGTGCCCCCCCCCCCTCCCCCCCCCCCCGCTTCCTATGCTACTGAACATGTGCAACTTATTTCTTGTTTAATATTCTTATTTTACTAAATTTAGCATATTAGGACATTAGTGACTGGTTAGAACATTCAGAATGGTTAAAATAATCTTAATCCTACATCTTTTAGTTTAACATATGAAATTGTGAGGTCTTACCTTGACATGTGATTAAAAGATATCTACATAGTATACTCTAGCAAACATCTTCATTATTTATACGCCCCCTTTACATTTGCATTAACTTGTGTACTGGTGCCTACTCTACTACATTTACAGTTGCTTATGCTTGAGATCTCACAACCACATCTCACAACAATGGAACAAGTCTATGCTTGCATCTTCTTGTGGTAGCCAGTTTTTGTCCTTCCACCTACCCCACTTACTTAAGTCTGGGATTTCTGTTATATAGTGGTTGCTTTTTAAATATTTTGGTTGTTATAGCTTCACTCTCAAACATAAACTAAGGTAGATATTTCCTTCATAATCTGTGGAAATTTTACACAAACAAGACCACTGCCGCGGTATGTATCTCCCGCCGAGTACCGCAGGGGAAGAAATACTACATTGAAATTTTTCCCCTTTGCATAGGACACTGTTGTACCATCCTGCAGGTCGAAAATTCGCTTGAAACCGCTCTATCTGTTATGCTTTTCGAGATATTGACACTTTTCCATTTTCATCAAAAATCCAAGATGGCCGCCGAAAGTGGCGAAAAATGAAATTTTTCCCCTTTGGACAGGACACTCTTGTATCACCCTGTGGGTAAAAAAAATCGCTCGAAATCGCTCGATCTGTTACGGTTTTCGAGATATTGACACTTTTTCATTTTCCGCAAAAATGTAAGATGGCCGCCAAAAGTGGCGAAAATTGAAATTTTCCCCCTTTGACCAGGAGACTCTTGTACCACCCTGCAGGTCAAAAATTTGCTCAAAATCGCTCTATCTCTTACGGTTTTCGAGATATTGACACTTTTCTATTTTCCGCAAAAATCCAAAAAGGCCGCCAAAAGTGGCGAAAATTGATATTTTACCCCTTTGCACAGGACATTCTTGTACTACCTTGCAGGTCAAAAATTCGCTCGAAATTGCTCTATCTCTTATGGTTTTCGAGATATTCACACTTTTTCATTTTTTTCCGCTAAAATCCAAGAAGGCCGCCAAAAGTGGCGAAAATTGAAATCTTTCCCCTTTGCATAGGACACTTTTGTACTACCCTGAAGGTCTAAATGCAATAGTTTTCAAGTTACAAGTGATTTCACTCATGATGGAAGTTAGTGAAAAATCCAAAAGTAGCTATTACTCACTTATCTATTGAGATAGACACCCAAGTTACTCACCATGTTGTTGCTGTGGGAAAAAGTAGGTGAATAACATATTTTAACAAAATGCTCTAAATACAATACTTTTCAAGTTATAATCGATTTAGTGCATGATTTCATTAATTTTAATGCATTAAAAATTATTTTAATAATTCATAAAAAAACTTTAGCAAGTGAAATATCTCCAAAATGTAGGTGAATGAGTTATTTGAGAAATACTGGCTATCTGCAATACTTTTTGTGATAATAGGCAATTACTCATTTTGAGTAGGTGAGTAATTAGATATGGATCTGAAAATTCACTAATTGAAAGTTCTCCCAAAATATAGATGAAGTGAGTTATTTGAAAAATACTGGCTATCTGCAATACTTTTAGAGATAATTCGCATTTACTCATTTTGAGTAGGTGAGTAATTACCTACAGGTTTGGAACTTCACCATGTGAAAGCTCTTCCAAAAGTAGATGAATGAATTATTTGATAAAAATTGGGTACCCACAATACTTTTAGAGATAATTAGCATTTACTCATTTTGAGTAGGTGAGTAATTACCTACGAGTCTGAAACTTCACCATGTGAAAGCTCTTTCAAAAGTAGATGAATGAGTTATTTGATAAAAATTGGCTATCTGCAATACTTTTAGAGATAATTCTCATTTACTCATTTTGAGTAGGTGAGTAATTAGCTATGGGTCTGAAACTTCACCATGTGACAGCTCTTCCAAAAGTAGATGAATGAGTTATTTGAGAAAAATTGACTATCTGCAATACTTTCAGAGATAATTCGCATTTACTCATTTTGAGTAGGTGAGTAATTAGCTACAGGTCTGAAACTTCACCAAGTGAAAGCTCTCCTAAAAGTACATGAATGAGTTATTTGAGAAAAATTGGCTATCTGCAATACTTTTAGAGATAATTCGCAGTTACTCATTTTGAGTAGGTGAGTAATTAGCTACAGGTCTGAAACTTCACCATGTGAAAGCTCTCCCAAAAGTAGGTGAATGAGTTATTTGAGAAAAATTGGCTATATGCAATACTCTTAGAGATAGTTCGCAGTTACTCATTTTGAGTAGGTGAGTTATTACCTATGGGTCTGAAACTTTGCCATGTGAAAGCTCTTCGAAAAGTAGATGAATGAGTTATTTGAGAAAAATTGGCTATCTGCAATACTTTTAGAGAGAATTCGCATTTATTCATTTTGAGTAGGCGAGTAAGTAGCTATGGGTCTGAAACTTCACAATGTGAAAGCTCTTCCAAAAGTAGATGAATGAGTTATTTGATAAAAATTGGCTATCTGCAATACTTTTAGAGATAATTAGTATTTACTCATTTTGAGTGGGTGAGAAATTAGCTACAGGTCTGAAACTTCACCAAGTGAAAGCTCTCCCAAAAGTAAATGAATGAGTTATTTGAGAAAAATTGGCTATCTGCAATACTTTTAGAGATAATTTGCATTTACTCATTTTGAGTAGGTGAGTAATTAGCTACGGGCGTGAAACTTCACCAAGTGAAAGCTCTCCCAAAAGTAGATGAATGACTTATTTGAGAAAAATTGGGTATCTGCAATACTTTTAGAGATAATTCGCATTTACTCATTTTGAGTAGGTGAGTAATTAGCTACGGGTCTGAAACTTGACCAAGTGAAAGCTCTCCCAAAAGTAGATGAATGACTTATTTGAGAAAAATTGGGTATCTGCAATTCTTTTAGAGATAATTCGCATTTACTCATTTTGAGTAGGTGAGTAATTACCTACGGGTCTGAAACTTCACCATTTGAAAGCTCTCTCAAAAGTAGATGAATGAGTTATTTGAGAAAAATTGGCTATCTGCAATACTTTTAGAGATAATTCGCATTTACTCATTTTGAGTAGGTGAGTAATTAGCTACGGGTCTGAAACTTCACCAAGTGAAAGCTCTTCCAAAAGTAAATGAATGAGTTATTTGAGAAAAAATGGCTATCTGCAATACTTTTAGAGATATTTAACATTTACTCATTTTGAGTAGGTGAGAAATTAGCTACAGGTCTCACACTTCACCAAGTGAAAGCTCTCCCAAAAGTAGATGAATGAGTTATTTGAGAAAAATTGGCTATCTGCAATACTTTTAGAGATAATTAGCATTTACTCATTTTGAGTAGGTGAGTAATTAGCTACGGGTCTGAAACTTCACCAAGTGAAAGCTCTTCCAAAAGTAGGTGAATGAGTTATTTGAGAAAAATTGGCTATCTGCAATACTTTTAGAGAGAATTCGCATTTACTCATTTTGAGTAGGTGAGTAATTAGCTATGGGTCTGAAACTTCACCATGTGAAAGCTCTTCCAAAAGTAGATGAATGAGTTATTTGAGAAAAATTGGCTATCTGCAATACTTTTAGAGATAATTAGCATTTACTCATTTTGAGTAGGTGAGTAATTACCTACGAGTCTGAAACTTCACCATGTGAAAGCTCTTTCAAAAGTAGATGAATGAGTTATTTGATAAAAATTGGCTATCTGCAATACTTTTAGAGATAATTCTCATTTACTCATTTTGAGTAGGTGAGTAATTAGCTATGGGTCTGAAACTTCACCATGTGACAGCTCTTCCAAAAGTAGATGAATGAGTTATTTGAGAAAAATTGACTATCTGCAATACTTTCAGAGATAATTCGCATTTACTCATTTTGAGTAGGTGAGTAATTAGCTACAGGTCTGAAACTTCACCAAGTGAAAGCTCTCCTAAAAGTACATGAATGAGTTATTTGAGAAAAATTGGCTATCTGCAATACTTTTAGAGATAATTCGCAGTTACTCATTTTGAGTAGGTGAGTAATTAGCTACAGGTCTGAAACTTCACCATGTGAAAGCTCTCCCAAAAGTAGGTGAATGAGTTATTTGAGAAAAATTGGCTATATGCAATACTCTTAGAGATAGTTCGCAGTTACTCATTTTGAGTAGGTGAGTTATTACCTATGGGTCTGAAACTTTGCCATGTGAAAGCTCTTCGAAAAGTAGATGAATGAGTTATTTGATAAAAATTGGCTATCTGCAATACTTTTAGAGATAATTAGTATTTACTCATTTTGAGCGGGTGAGAAATTAGCTACAGGTCTGAAACTTCACCAAGTGAAAGCTCTCCCAAAAGTAAATGAATGAGTTATTTGAGAAAAATTGGCTATCTGCAATACTTTTAGAGATAATTTGCATTTACTCATTTTGAGTAGGTGAGTAATTAGCTACGGGCGTGAAACTTCACCAAGTGAAAGCTCTCCCAAAAGTAGATGAATGACTTATTTGAGAAAAATTGGGTATCTGCAATTCTTTTAGAGATAATTCGCATTTACTCATTTTGAGTAGGTGAGTAATTACCTACGGGTCTGAAACTTCACCATTTGAAAGCTCTCTCAAAAGTAGATGAATGAGTTATTTGAGAAAAATTGGCTATCTGCAATACTTTTAGAGATAATTCGCATTTACTCATTTTGAGTAGGTGAGTAATTAGCTACGGGTCTGAAACTTGACCAAGTGAAAGCTCTCCCAAAAGTAGATGAATGACTTATTTGAGAAAAATTGGGTATCTGCAATTCTTTTAGAGATAATTCGCATTTACTCATTTTGAGTAGGTGAGTAATTACCTACGGGTCTGAAACTTCACCATTTGAAAGCTCTCTCAAAAGTAGATGAATGAGTTATTTGAGAAAAATTGGCTATCTGCAATACTTTTAGAGATAATTCGCATTTACTCATTTTGAGTAGGTGAGTAATTAGCTACGGGTCTGAAACTTCACCAAGTGAAAGCTCTTCCAAAAGTAAATGAATGAGTTATTTGAGAAAAAATGGCTATCTGCAATACTTTTAGAGATATTTAACATTTACTCATTTTGAGTAGGTGAGAAATTAGCTACAGGTCTCACACTTCACCAAGTGAAAGCTCTCCCAAAAGTAGATGAATGAGTTATTTGAGAAAAATTGGCTATCTGCAATACTTTTAGAGATAATTAGCATTTACTCATTTTGAGTAGGTGAGTAATTAGCTATGGGTCTGAAACTTCACCAAGTGAAAGCTCTTCCAAAAGTAGGTGAATGAGTTATTTGAGAAAAATTGGCTATCTGCAATACTTTTAGAGATAATTAGCATTTACTCATTTTGAGTAGGTGAGTAATTAGCTACAGGTCTGAAACTTCACCATGTGAAAGCTCTTCCAAAAGTAGATGAATGAGTTATTTGAGAAAAATTGGCTATCTGCAATACTTTTAGAGATAATTCGCATTTACTCATTTTGAGTAGGCGGGTAATTAGCTATGGGTCTGAAACTTCACCATGTGAAAGCTCTTCCAAAAGTAAATGAATGAGTTATTTGAGAAAAATTGGCTATCTGCAATACTTTTCGAGATATTTAGCATTTACTCATTTTGAGTAGGTGAGAAATTAGCTACAGGTCTGACACTTCACCAAGTGAAAGCTCTCGCAAAAGTAGGTGAATGAGTTATTTGAGAAAAATTGGCTATCTTCTATACTTTTAGAGATAATTCGCATTTACTCATTTTGAGTAGGTGAGAAATTAGCTAGGGGTCTGAAACCTCACTAAGTGAAAGCTCTTCCAAAAGTATATGAATGAGTTATTTGAGAAAAATTGGCTATCTGCAATACTTTTAGACATAATTAGCATTTACTCATTTTGAGTAGGCGAGTAAGTAGCTATGGGTCTGAAACTTCACAATGTGAAAGCTCTTCCAAAAGTAGGTGAATGAGTTATTTGAGAAAAATTGGCTATCTGCAATACTTTTAGAGAAAATTCGCATTTACTCATTTTGAGTAGGGGAGTAATTAGCTATGGGTCTGAAACTTCACCATGTGAAAGCTCTTCCAAAAGTAGATGAATGAGTTATTTGAGAAAAATTGGCTATCTGCAATACTTTTAGAGATAATTCGCATTTACTCATTTTGAGTAGGTGAGTAATTAGCTACGGGTCTGAAACTTCACCAAGTGAAAGCTCTTCCAAAAGTAGGTGAATGAGTTATTTGAGAAAAATTGGCTATCTGCAATACTTTTAGAGAGAATTCGCATTTATTCATTTTGAGTAGGTGAGTAATTAGCTATGGGTCTGAAACTTCACCATGTGAAAGCTCTTCCAAAAGTAGATGAATGAGTTATTTGAGAAAAATTGGCTATCTGCAATACTTTTAGAGATAATTAGCATTTACTCATTTTGAGTAGGTGAGTAATTAGCTACGGGTCTGAAACTTCACCAAGTGAAAGCTCTCCCAAAAGTAGGTGAATGAGTTATTTGAGAAAAATTGGCTATCTGCAATACTTTTAGAGAGAATTCGCATTTACTCATTTTGAGTAGGTGAGTAATTAGCTATGGGTCTGAAACTTCACCATGTGAAAGCTCTTCCAAAAGTAGATGAATGAGTTATTTGATAAAAATTGGCTATCTGCAATACTTTTAGAGATAATTCGCATTTACTCATTTTGAGTAGGTGAGTAATTAGCTACAGGTCTGACACTTCACCAAGTGAAAGCTCTCGCAAAAGTAGGTGAATGAGTTATTTGAGAAAAATTGGCTATCTTCTATACTTTTAGAGATAATTCGCATTTACTCATTTTGAGTAGGTGAGAAATTAGCTAGGGGTCTGAAACCTCACTAAGTGAAAGCTCTTCCAAAAGTATATGAATGAGTTATTTGAAAAAAATTGGCTATCTGCAATACTTTTAGACATAATTAGCATTTACTCATTTTGAGTAGGCGAGTAAGTAGCTATGGGTCTGAAACTTCACAATGTGAAAGCTCTTCCAAAAGTAGGTGAATGACTTATTTGAGAAAAATTGGCTATCTGCAATACTTTTAGAGAAAATTCGCATTTACTCATTTTGAGTAGGTGAGTAATTAGCTATGGGTCTGAAACTTCACCATGTGAAAGCTCTTCCAAAAGTAGATGAATGAGTTATTTGAGAAAAATTGGCTATCTGCAATACTTTTAGAGATAATTAGCATTTACTCATTTTGAGTAGGTGAGTAATTAGCTACGGGTCTGAAACTTCACCAAGTGAAAGCTCTCCCAAAAGTAGGTGAATGAGTTATTTGAGAAAAATTGGCTATCTGCAATACTTTTAGAGAGAATTCGCATTTACTCATTTTGAGTAGGTGAGTAATTAGCTATGGGTCTGAAACTTCACCATGTGAAAGCTCTTCCAAAAGTAGATGAATGAGTTATTTGAGAAAAATTGGCTATCTGCAATACTTTTAGAGATAATTCGCATTTACTCATTTTGAGTAGGCGAGTAATTAGCTATGGGTCTGAAACTTCACCATGTGAAAGCTCTTCCAAAAGTAAATGAATGAGTTATTTGAGAAAAATTGGCTATCTGCAATACTTTTCGAGATATTTAGCATTTACTCATTTTGAGTAGGTGAGAAATTAGCTACAGGTCTGACACTTCACCAAGTGAAAGCTCTCGCAAAAGTAGGTGAATGAGTTATTTGAGAAAAATTGGCTATCTTCTATACTTTTAGAGATAATTCGCATTTACTCATTTTGAGTAGGTGAGAAATTAGCTAAGGGTCTGAAACCTCACTAAGTGAAAGCTCTTCCAAAAGTATATGAATGAGTTATTTGAGAAAAATTGGCTATCTGCAATACTTTTAGACATAATTAGCATTTACTCATTTTGAGTAGGTGAGTAACTAGCTACGCATCTGAAACTTAACCAAGTGAAAGCTCTCCCAAAAGTAGGTGAATGAGTTATTTGAGAAAAAATGGCTACCTGCAATACTTTTAGAGATAATTCGCATTTACTCATTTTGAGGAGGTGAGTAAGTAGGCCAAAGTTCACCAAACCATTTTCCCCTTAGCATAGGATACTCTAGTACTACCCTGTGGTTCAAAAATTTGCTCGAAATTTCTCTATCTCTTACAGTTTGAGAGATATTTCTGATTTTTCACATTTTCACTAAAAGTAGCAATAAAGTAGCCATTACTCACTTGTACATTGAGCAACAGTTGTGAAACTTAAATATGTTACAGTTCACAAAAAAGTACATGAACAACATATTTGAGAGAAATTGTGTAGCTGCAATACTTTTGAAGATATAAGCCATTTACTCATTATGGTTATCATTAAAAATTGAAAAAGTAGCTATTACTCACTTAGCTATGGAGATACACTTCCAAATTACTGACCATGTTGTAGCTGTGGAGAAAGTAGCTGAACATCATATTGGAACAAAATTGTGTAGCTGCAATACTTTTGAAGATATAAGCCATTTACTCATTGACAGTTAAAAGTCATATAATTATATTAGGTAAAAGCGCTATTACTCACTCAAAAGTAGGCCAAAGTTCACCAAACCTTTACCCCCTTAGCAATAGGATACTCTAGTACTACCCTGTGGTTAAAAAATTTGCTCGAAATTGCTCTATATCTTACGGTTTGAGAGATATTTCTGATTTTTCACATTTTCACTAAAAGTAGCAATAAAGTAGCCATTACTCACTTGTACATCGAGCAACAGTTGTAAAACTTAAATATGTTACAGTTCACAAAAAAGTACATGAACAACATATTTGAGAGAAATTGTGTAGCTGCAATACTTTTGAAGATATAAGCCATTTACTCATTATGGTTATCATTAAAAATTGAAAAAGTAGCTTTTACTCACTTAGCTATGGAGATACACTTCCAAATTACTAACCATGTTGTAGCTGTTGAGAAAGTAGCTGAACATCATATTGGAATAAAATTGTGTAGCTGCAATACTTATGAAGATATAAGCCATTTACTCATTGACAGTTATAAGTCATATAATTATATTAGGTAAAAGCGCTATTACTCACTCAAAAGTAGGCCAAAGTTCACCAAACTTTTTCCCCCTTAGCAATAGGATACTCTAGTACTACCCTGTGGGTCAAAAATTTGCTCGAAATTGCTCTATATCTTACAGTTTGAGAGATATTTCTGATTTTTCACATTTTCACTAAAAGTAGCAATAAAGTAGCCATTACTCACTTGTACATTGAGCAACAGTTGTGAAACTTAAATATGTTACAGTTCACAAAAAAGTACATGAACAACATATTTGAGAGAAATTGTGTAGCTGCAATACTTTTGAAGATATAAGGCATTTACTCATTATGGTTATCATTAAAAATTGAAAAAGTAGCTATTACTCACTTAGCTATAGAGATACACTTCCAAACTACTGGCCATGTTGTAGCAGTGGAGAAAGTAGCTGAACAACATATTGGAACAAAATTGTGTAGCTGCAATACTTTTGAAGATATAAGCCATTTACTCATTATGGTTATCATTAAAAACTGAAAAAGTAGCTATTACTCACTTAGCTACGGAGATACACTTCCAAACTACTGACCATGTTGTAGCAGAGGAGAAAGTAGCCGAACAACATATGGAACAAAATTGTGTAGCTGCAATACTTTTGAAGATATAAGCCATTTACTCATTATGGTTATAATTAAAAATTGAAAAAGTAGCTATTACTCACTTAGGTATGGAGATACACTTGCAAACTACTGACCATGTTGTAGCTGTGGAGAAAGTAGCTGAACAACATATTGGAACAAAATTGTGTAGCTGCAATACTTATGAAGATATAAGCCATTTACTCATTATGGTTATAATTAAAAATTGACAAAGTAGCTATTACTCACTTAGCTATGGAGATACACTTCCAAACTACTGACCATGTTGTAGCTGTGGAGAAAGTAGCTGAACAACATATTAGAACAAAATACTGTAAATGCAATAGTTTCAGAGTTATAAGCCATATAATTATATTAGCTAAAATAGCTATTACTCACTCAAAAGTAGGCCAAAGTTCACCAAACCCCAAAAATATTGAAGAGCAAAAAAATTCATTAGGACTTGTGATTTACCAAAAATGTGTAACTGTAGTAGTTTCAGAGAAAACTGCGTGACACACGCACGCACGCACGCACGCACGTACACACGCACATGGTGCAAATTATGATCTCCCTCCGGCAAGCCGGGCGGGAGATAACAATCCATAGTTATTTATTACAATGGCAATCATGTAAGCAAAAATATAGAGCTATAATATGTAAAGTTGTTTTATCAATTACTATAGCAACATGAAATGAGTATAGTTAACTTGTATTGTGGTTACACTTTCTGTAAGTTAAATACTGACCAAATCTACATTAGTGCTCTATGTTGATGGGATTAAACATCAATGACCATCCAAAATTAAAACAAGCAATCAGCGCCTGTGAATGGGCTCTGTGTCAGCTGGCTGTTTTGAGTTTCAGAGTAGAATTGACAGAAGAAAAGGACTCAAAAGTTGTGTCCAGCAAATGGTATTCAGAAGCAACAAGGTAACTGTTTAGGTGTAAAAAGTAGGTTAGAAACATATTTAAAGAAAATACTGTAAATGCTACAGTAAATGTCAATTTTACTGTTATAGCTAATTCAAAAGTAGATGAATAACATATTTAAAGAAAATACTCTAAATGTAATTGTTTCAAGTTACAACTGATTTACTCAACAGTGAGAACTTCAAAGTAGCTATTACTTGACTATACAATGAGCTACAGGTCTGCAATTTTACGTTATAGCTGACCCCAAAATAGTAGAATAACATATTTATACAAAGTTCTCTAAATGCATTAGTTTTCGAGTTACAAGTGATTTTACTCATTATGGAAGGTACTGAAAAGTCAGAAAGTAGCCATTACTCACTTAGCTATTGGGATAGACACCCAAGTTACTCACCATGTTGTAGCTATGGAAAAAGTAGCTGAGTAACATATTTTAACAAAATGCTCTAAATGCAATACTAGTACTTTTCAAGTTATAGGTGATTTAGTGCATGATTACATGAATTTTAATGCATTAAAATTATTTTAAAAATTCATAAAAAAATTAAGACAGATCAAGGTCTGATACTCACACAGGGGAATCTACTTGTAGCCCTGTACATATATGCAAGATATGAGAGAAATCCCTGCAATAGTCAATGAGAAAATTGTAATAAAGTGTTGAAATTTTCACACTTTTGGTGGGGGTACCTCCCTTGTAATGGCTCTAGCAAACAGACGAACAGACAGATTAGCATGCCTTGAACAATTTTTTCATCCTTGATAGATAAGGTATCTTTTAAAACAAGAGTAGAGTGCCCGTGAACGGGCACTGTGTCAGCTGACTGAGTGTTTTTGAGTTGTGAAGGTGATAATGAGAGGAAAGCATAATTATCAGGGAAAGTGCTGTACAGAAGTACAGTAAATGGTAATTGAACAGCATGTTCGAAAGAAATTCTGAAGCTGCAAGAATTTTAAAGATATGAGCCACCCACTCATTAAGTAAGTGCTGAAAATAGTTATTACTGACTTACCTATGGGGATACACCTCCAAGTTATTGACCATGTTGTGGCCATGAAAAAAGTGATTGTAGGACAAAAAGTATCTGGACAAAAAGTATTGACCTTAAAATGAGTAGGGCAAAAAGTATTGCATATCCGGACAAAAAGTATTAATTTTTTTTTATTTTACATTTATTGTTGTTTAAAACATATGTAAGTCACTGCACATTTACAGCACAAAGAAGTATTTGTTATTTGTATATTTGTCGCTGACACTTTTTTGTATTTTAACAACTTAATCCCCCCTGAGCAGCTTCATACCATTAATCTATGCTTAGGCTTTTGAAATCTTTATTATGATCATTTGTTACTCAAACCTACCAGCGTACACTTGAAAAGGAACACTTAATAATGTGTCTTGTAGTTTTTATCCCAATTGCATTGTCAAGTGTTCCCATATCAAAGATGGAATTAATTATAATTACATTATTCTTTTCATAATACATTCATGCTTTTGTGTTGTAAAAACAATAACTGTTCTTCAATTGAAAAGGAAAGAAAGTTCAAAGACAGTGAAGCTATATCTAATATAATACAAAAGATTATAGATTTTCTTTGATTGCAAAGGATACAAGATTAAAAGGCAGTGAGTTATAGTTATAATAGTGAGCTATAGAGTTATAAGCACTTTTGAGTTTGGTTATCCTCGTTTGACCTTGAAGGAGGGGTCCAAGGTCAAATCGGACCACATCAACAGATTCCCAGCCCATGATTTCCTATATGTCTGTTTACCATCCCAAACCTCTAGGACCAATAATAAGTGAGTTATAAGCACTTTTAAGTTGGGCTATCCTTGTTTGACTTGAAAGGAGGGGTCAAAGGTCAAATCTGACCACACCAAAAGATTCCCAGCCCATGATTTCCTATAAGTTGGTTTACCATCCCAAACCTCTAGGACCAAAAATAAGCAAGTTATAAGCACTTTTAAGTTTGCCTATCCTCGTTTGACCTTGGAGGGGTCAAAGGTCAAATCTGACTACATCAAAAGATTTCCAGCCCATGATTTCCTATAAGTTACTTTACCTGGCAGACATCTTGTTTTTTCAAAATGAGGCCAAAAATATTCCCAGGCAACATTTATGGTTATTAATATATCCTACAAACTTGAGAAGGCTAGCTATAATATTTTTTTCGTTAGAGCGGTAATGGTGAAATCTCTCTACACACTGCGGCTATCCAGTGGATACAATGATTTACTCAACAGTGAGAACCTGAAAGTAGTTATTGCTCAGCTATGCCATGAGCTATAGGTCTGTAATTTTACTATGTTATAGCTGAACCAAAAGTAGGTGAACAACATATTTTAACAAAATACTCCAAATGCAATATTTTTCAAGTTACAACTGATTTACTCAGCAGTCAGTACCTGAAAATAGCTATTGCTTAGCTGTGCCATGAGCTACAGGTCTGTAATTTCACTATATTATAGCTAACCAAAAAGTAGGTGAACAACACATTTAAACAAAATACTGTAAATGGAATATTTTTCAAGTTATAACTGATTTACTCAACAGTAAGAACCTGAAAATAGCTATTGCTCAGCTATGTAATGAGCTACAGGTCTGCAATTTCACTATTATAGCCAACCAAAAACTGAAAACACTATATTTTAATCTACTTTGCCAAATTTTATGCCTGTAGGCCAATTTGCACCAGTCCGTTCCCTATTCCATATTCAATGCTGACCAATGACCAGTATGCCTTTACAAATGATCATGGCTTGAGTACCATCACAAAATGGAATCAATATATCCTTATCTACATCTGTGCCAAGTTTCATGCCTGTAGACCAATTTGTAGAATCCTCTCTTGGTGCTATGTTCAGCGCTATCAAGTGTCAACAATGGAACGACTGGTATGCCATTCCAAATGACAGTTGGCTTCCCCATCCTCATAAAAAGGAATCACAATATCCTAATGTACATCTGTACCCAATAAAATGCCTATAGACTAATTTGCACAATGCATTTTCTATTCCAAATTCAGTGCTGACCACTGGCCATATTGACCCTCAAAAACTGGAATCACTATATGCTAATGTATATCTGTACCAAATTTTATGCTTGTAGAAAAATCTGCATGATCAAGTTCCTAACAGGTGTACACATGTGAAGGATGGATTATTAAGATCCCTATTTTTCATGTTACAGAAGTTATGGACATCTTAAAGTAAAAAAGGATTAAAGCCCCAGTCCACTTAGATTTTAACTTTTTTTTCAATAAAAGGCTGGGGCTATAATGGTTCCTTGCCCCATCCAGGTGGTGTCAGCGGGCATAAAGCTTGTTGGTGCTCCGCAGCCTAAGCCCAAGCTCAGATTTTTACTAAATTTTCAGGATATGTTTAACCCAATATGATCTAGAGCTGATTACTTTTGGAGGGTATCCAGCAAAAGCTGTGGCCATGGCAACACTTTATTAGGATTTTTGGGTCTTAAAGTTTGTGGATGTTCCACAGCCTAAACCAGTGCATGGATTTTCAGCAACTTTTTATTATATGTTAACCCCAAGAGGATCTAGAGCCGATTAGCTTTTGGATGGTATCCGGCAACAGCTGTTGCCATGGGAATGCTTTAAATACTTAAGTCTTAAACTTCTTAATTGAAAAAGGGCACCATTAAACCGATGTTACTACAGTTGCTTTTTTATATCTCGCCAGCCAATGGCCTGGGTTGGGAGATTATGAAACACCTTCCATGTGTGCATGGATACATTTTATGTGCGTATTTGTAACATTTTTTCCCATCTTCAATGTCAAATGGGGGGGGGGGGGTAATCATATCAAAAAGGCCCAATATCTCAAATCAAATTTGGTCCTATGGGTTCGGAATGAGAAAACAACTTAAGGAGATCATGGTCTGTGAATCTTTTGCAAGTGTAAAATTTTACCTCTGACCCCTGCTTCAAGGTCAAGTGGGGTCATCCTGCTAAAAATACCTTATATCACCCCTTACATTTAGTTCCAGGACTTCAAAATATGAAAACAACTTGCAAGAAATCATGTCCTGTGAATTTTCATCTGACATCATCATGGGTTCTGCATACTTATTACAGAAGTTGTTCCTAAGATTTTCCCAAATCTCAATATTGTTGCCCACTCAGTTGTACCTGTGGGCTGGGCTTCTTGCCTGCTGATTTTTTATTACCTAATTTGTCACTGACATTGAAGTTTACCAAAAAACGAAGGTCTTGGCTACTTTAACACTTAAATGTAAATGATGTTATACCATCTTAAACTTCACATTTTTTTTCCAATCAAACTAGGGCACATACATTAAGATTTGCCAAACTAAAAGTGAAAAACTAGGGGTTAAAAACCCCTTTTATGATAATAAAGTGAAAGATTGATGTGAAAGATTATCAAAAAGTAGCTGAATAACTTATTCCAACATTTTTGAGATACAAAGTACCCATTTAAAAAAATATATATAAAAATCAAGCACCTCCCATTCACGCATGGGGGGTAAAAATCTTTTTTGATTTTGACCTTTAAAATTGAAAATTTTAATTACATAAATGTAGCTTTTATAAGCTACAAGCTTACAATGTGGGACTTAATGCTGTTCTCGGGTAGCCACACCCCGGCCAACATCTTAGAAAAAAAGACACTTCTTGTTAGCCGTAGGATATACTGGTAGTTGTCGTCACGTGATAACTTCTGACCAATCGGCCTACTTTCTCGTTGAAATTTTCTAAAACATACCCCTCAGCTGTAAACAGCGGGGAGGCAGGGTGGGACTCTTATAAAAGCTACATTTAAGTAATTAAAATTTTCAATTTTATTACGCTACAATAGCTTACCATGTGGGACTTAATGCTGAATTCAACTGCCCGGTGGAGGGATTACAGCTGAGACTGGAAGATATGTCATTATTTTTCTAAGATTTGAATTAATATATATAGAAAGACTGTTAGAAATACCAGTCCGAGTCCCATTTACAGTGCCCCGATCCCGAAGACCGGGCCTGTAAAGAGCCAAAAACCTAAGTAGAATGAGGGACAGTGCTAAAAACTGTCTAGATGTTTGATTGTAGGACGGAAGTGCAGCAGTGCTCACTTCGAGGTCTAAGGGTCCTTAAGGGCCCTTCATGAGTGACAGACCAGCCCAATGGTTGGAAATCTCATAAATTTTTGCCACCTGAATATGAGATTAATGACAACTTAATAAGTCCTTAATACAAATTACTTGATAAACTAAAAAACAAAAATGACCTTACCCATAACATCTTGAAGGTAAAGGAATACCTAGATCCTGGGAGAGACTCCTGAAGACTTGGTTGTAGCAGATGTGCCCCCCCCTTTTTTTCTGAGGACAACTGGTCTGAGGGGAAGGATCTAGGACTTGTTGTGCCGCCACTACGGGTCCCAGATACATATTGTTGTCCGTCTGACCAAGTAAGGTCTTTTAGGTAAAAATTTGTAAATGTGTTGTGAGCTTTCAAGTGACAGGCTTCCATTTTTTTTTAACTTCTTTTTTTTTTTTTTTATTATCCAATTTGATATAGTTATGCCACTAACAAAAAGAGAGAAACACACTGGGGGTACACACACCCAGGCATAGTGGGTGACCCAGTACATCGCTAGGTGATCAAACAATCAAATTGAATATTTTTTTTTTGCGAACAGAGAGAGAAACAAAATACAGAGTAACATATTTCGTTATTTACAGAAAAAAAAAATAAATAAATAAAAAAATAATAATAATAATATGATATGCTATTCATATGCTACATGAAATTGTGGAGATGACTAAGGGGATTTCAATAATACTGAGTGTTGAAATTGTGACAAATTTTGGTTTTTAGGCTTGCATGATTTGGTCCACCGATACCCCACCGTAAAAGGCCTTAGAGGCCGTGAAGGCCCGGATGTCATACGCTTTAACTTGGACCAAGTACAAGGCTTGTTGATCTGCTTGTTTGTAGCAAAGTAGGATGGTTTGTTTAAACCAGGAAGAGAGAGTAGCAGGTCTGATGTCTGAGGTATGTCCTTTCTTAAAGGAGATGAAAAGGAGGGAACGAGACCCTCTCAGGTCTTTGGTTCGGTCCAGATAATACCTCAGGGCCCGCTCGGACAGAGGGTCCTGTCTTCTTTAAATTGTCTATCTACAATGGTAGTCAAAGCAGGAATAGTCACTGGAGACACACTTTGAGAACCTTCTCTTGCTAGTTGGTTTTTGGCTATGAAATCAGAAGGGAACAAGGCGACCTTTTCCCATTGGCCTAGATTAGATACTTTGTTTGGGACCCAGGCATGGATTTCGCTGCGGCGTTTGCCGCAAAGCTAGCAAGAAAGCAGTTTTGAGAGTAAGATGTTTGAGGTCTGTGTCTTTCATGGGCTCAAAGGGTGCTTTTGTGAGCTCGTTGAGGACAACAGAAAGGTTCCACTTAGGTAAATTTCTGGAACTTTTTGGACAATCCCTGTGAAAACTGGAGAGTAACCTATGAAGGTCTGCATTATGTGCAATATGGTGGGCCGTTGGGCCCAAAGTGTCAACGATTGCGGTCCTGTAACCATCAATGGTCGAGGGGCGCCTATTTAAGTCTTGGTATAGGTACATGACAAAATCTGAGATTTGTTTCACAGATGGAGTGGAGAAATCCACCGAATTTTCTCTGCACCATTTTTCAAATAGGGCCCACTTTGACTTGTAGATGGTCCTTGTTGATGACCGCTGAGTAGCAGCAATTCTCTCTGCCACCTCCACAGAGAAGCCTTGTTCTTGGAGTTGTCCGCTCCTAGACACCAGGCGTGGAGGTTCAGCTGTTGTGGGTTGTTGTGGAACACATACTTGTGGGACTTTTTGAGTAGGGTCATTGACACTGGGAGTTGTAGTGGGATCTCTGTTGAGAGCTGCACTAGGTCCCAAAACCAGGGCATCCCTGGCCAGCCTGGGGCTATTATGATGATCAGGCAATGGCATTGCTTGATCTTTTGGATCACCTTGTGAAGGAGAGCCGTAGGAGGGTAAGCATAGGCCGTGAGGTTCGTCCAGTTTATGTTTAGAGCATCTATGTCCCAAGCCTTTGGGTCTGGGACAGGAGATACGTACAGTGGAAGTTTGTGGTTCAGGTGAGTGGCAAATAAGTCTACATGAGGTGTGAACCACTTATGGCAGATCTGTTTGAACACCTGCGGATGCAGAGACCATTCTGTTGACTGAACTTGGTTGGACCTGGACAGTAGGTCGGCCATCACATTCAGGCACCCTGGAATGTGCCTGGCTTTCAATGTTATGTGGTAGTGATGGCACCAGGTCATGATCTTCCACAGGAGAGCACACATCTCTGCTGAGCGCTCGGGTTTGGGCCTGTAAGAAGCCAAAAAAACAAAAAATGATTGACAGTGCTAATAAACTGTCTGGGTGTTTTGACAAGAGAAGGAGGTGTAGCTGAGGGCCATCACGGAAGGAGAATATTGCCACCTAAAGGGGATTAATGACAACCTTAAGGTCCTTAATACATTATACAATTAAAGCTAAAGCAAGTGAAGAATATAAAGACCTTACCCGAACCACCCTGATGAGGTAAACCTATACCCAGACCCTGGGATTAGACTCCTGAAGACTTGATTGTAGCGGATGTGCCCTCCCTTCTTTTCTCTCTGAGGATGACAGTTCTGAGCGGAAGGGTCTAGGACCTGTTGTGCCACTACTACTGGCCCCAGATACATATTGTTGTCGTTGTCTGACCAAGTAAGGTCTTTAGAAATTTGTAAATGTGTTGTGAGCTTTCCAGGCTTACATGATCTGGTCCACCGATACCCCACCGTAAAAAGCCTTAGAGGCTCCGAAGGCCCTAATGTCATGCGCTTTTACTTGGACCAAGTCTAAGGCTTGTTGGTCTGCTTGTTTATAACAAAGTAGAATGGTTTGTTTCAACCAGGAAGAGAGAGTAGCGGGTCTGATGTCTGAGGTATGTCCTTTCTTGAAGGAGATAAAAACGAGGGACCGAGACCCTCTCAGGTCTTTGGTCCGATCCAAATAGTACCTCAGGGCCCGCACCGGACACAGGGTCCTATTGTCATTAAATTGTCAATCTACTATGGTAGTCAAAGCAGGAATAGTCACCGGAGACACAATTTGAGAACCTTCTCTTGCTAGTTGGTTTTTGGCTATGAAGTCAGAAGAAGGGAACAAGGCAACCTTTTCCCATTGGCCTAGATTAGATACTTTGGTTGTAACCCAGGCATGGATTTCGCTGCGGCATCTAAGAGAAAGAAATTGCATGTAAAGAATAAGTATTAAAACAAGACAATTCAGTAAACTAAAAATTATGAAGCTTTAAGACTTGTCCCATTTTTATTTTCTTTTGTATGGTCGAATTATGGTTTGTATGTTTTGAATATTACCCATACATACAGATGTAGCAACACATGCTTTCATGTGGAATTGGGGCAAAACCTGTGGCTCACTTGATGCAATACCATCTGTTACAATGGGAAGTTGCAAAAGTAAAACAGTTAATGACTTCTAATATGACTTTAACAGTGCTTAATCTACACCAAAAGGCACCCAAAGGTGCAACAACCAAGATTCAAGTAAAAAGATACAAGAGAGATATAAGAGAGATAAATAGTATCAGATTTCCTCGTAGAGACATAAAATAGCTTCAGATATGCAAGATCAAGGGAACAAGGCAACCTTTTCCCATTGGCCTAGATTAGATACTTTGGTTGTAACCCAGGCATGGATTTCGCTGCGGCACTTGCCGGAGGCTAATGCTAGCAAGAAAGCAGTTTTGAGGGTAAGATGTTTGAGGTCTAGTGCTCGGGGGGGGGGGGGGGTCAGACGAGTATTAGATGGGCCAGGTTTTGAGGCCAAAGCGGAGCTCTGATCCACCTCCACTTGAGAAGAAGTTTTACCAAGAGATTTCTGAAAATCTTCTTGAAGGGACTTCAGTGCCTCTAAAATATTTCCTGGAAAGCACCCATCTTTTGATCTAGTTGAATGTCTAACCGAGATCCCAAGACTTCTCAAGCATGGTTTCTAATTTCTGCTGTAATGCAGTACCTGGAGTTGGTGGGACCTTACGGGAGTTTTCAATGATAAAGCCTCAAAGGCAAGAGGTTGAGGGCGAGGCGGGGAAGTGAAAAGATGGTCAGCAGCACTCTCGAGGTCTGCTCGAGAGCCCGCAAAGGATTCAACAGAATTATCGCCCAATAAATCTAGTTCTTGATCATTTTTGTCAGCTTTGTTATCTGGTTTCTTTACATATCTCTTCCTATGTGTGATCTTGGTTAACTGTTCTTCCGTAAAGGAAGCACACATATCACAAGGTGAGATGAAAGTGACACAGGGATCATCTCCCTTGCCTACCTCTCTGCAGGTAGGACAGTAATTATGAGTGTCAAAAGCATGACAGAAATGATGGCATTTAGATGCGCGGGGTTTGTCTTTACTGGATTGATGAGAAGACATGTTCAAACGCAATAAAATAGGTGGACCTGATCACATAAAGAAACTAGCCGAGGCGAAAACTCACAAGAAGAATAAAAGAAGAAATACTTATCTGACTGGACAGAAAGTTATGCAAAATGTGCTTTGATAGTTAATAAACAAAATGGCTGAAAATAGACATCAAACAATATAAATAAACTGAGATATAAGTAGAAAACGGCAGAAAAACTTCACAATATATTCCAATATGGCAGCGGCCAACGAGAAAGGAGAAGACAAATGGGGTAGCTAGCTAGGTCACATGACAACAACCTGAGGTTACGGCCAACAATAAATGTCTTTTTTTCTTAGACGTTGGCCGGGCCTGGCGGCCATCTGAGAACAGCATTCAGTCCCACATGGTAAGCAATTGTAGTGTAATAAAATTTGAAATTTTTTAATCTAAAGAAACTATTTTTCCCTTTGAGAAATTTCTAAGATTTGAAAAGCATTTGGACCTTCAACAACTTTGACAAATTTTAAGTTTGTTTGAACTTTAAGAAATTTCTAAAACTGGAAAAAAGACTTTGATTTTTGAGAAATTTCTCAGATTTGAAAAATAGCATCAGAGATGCCCGTACCCCAGAGCCTGGGAAAATAGTTTTCAACACCATGAGATATAGAAGTAGTGAAAAAGTACACACATTGGGATACTTTCAGAGCAGTATCAGAGTCCAAATAATGTTTAAGTACAGAAAATAACATCTAAGAGAAAGAAATTGCATGTAAAGAATAAGTATTAAAACAAGACAATTCAGTAAACTAAAAATTATGAAGCTTTAAGACTTGTCCCATTTTTATTTTCTTTTGTATGGTCGAATTATGGTTTGTATGTTTTGAATATTACCCATACATACAGATGTAGCAACACATGCTTTCATGTGGAATTGGGGCAAAACCTGTGGCTCACTTGATGCAATACCATCTGTTACAATGGGAAGTTGCAAAAGTAAAACAGTTAATGACTTCTAATATGACTTTAACAGTGCTTAATCTACACCAAAAGGCACCCAAAGGTGCAACAACCAAGATTCAAGTAAAAAGATACAAGAGAGATATAAGAGAGATAAATAGTATCAGATTTCCTTGTAGAGACATAAAATAGCTTCAGATATGCAAGATCAAAGGTCAGGGGGCCATGGTGGCAGAGTGGTAACACTCTCGCCTCCCACCTCTGAGGTCGGGGTTCGATCCCTGTCACGGCCTCAAGTGGGAAAGCTGGTAGTTGCTTGCCGTTGGTCGGCAGTTTACAGTGCAGAACCCTAACGAACTGTATGTACTGGTTTCCTCTGCCCTTCCAACTACCCGTCGTGATATGACCTGTACAGTGTTGAAAGCAACGCAAAACCCCAAATAAATAAATAAATAAAGCAAGATCAAAGGTCAAATCCAGGTCACACAATGACGTTGCACACATATAACCCTTGACCAATGTCCCTACCAAGTATCAACTTCCTACACCTTACAGTATCCAAGATATAGCCTGGACAAGATTTTAGAGGTCAAGGTCACTACGGCAAGGTCAAAGGTCAAATCAAGGTCAGACCATGACGTTGCACACCTACACCCCCTAACCAATGTCCCTACCAAGTATCAACTTTCTACACCTTACGGTTTCTGAGATATAGCCTGGACAAGATTTTCAAACTCAAGGTCACTACAGCAATGTCAAATCAAGGTCAGACCATGACGTTGCACACCTACACCTCCTAACCGATGTCCCTACCAAGTATCAATTTCCTACACCTTACAGTTTCTGAGATACAGCCCGGACAAACTTTTTCCCGCCACCCGCCCATCGGGACATCATGGGTGAAAACACTTGGATCTTTAACAACCTTCAACAAATTTTAAGTGGGTTTGAACTTTAAAATATTCTACAAATGAGAAAAGACCTTGACTTTTGATAATTTAAATGATTTTGACCTTTGAATTTTATCTTTCACTTTTGCCCTTTGAGAAACTTTGAAAGTTATAAACAGATTTTGACACTTCACAAAGTTACGGAGTTAGAAATATTTTTAAAATTTTAAAGAAAAAATGAAAAAAAAAATTAAATTTTTGTTAGCTTTGTAACTTTAATCAATTTTGAAAGACTAACAAAATTTGAAGGTTTACAAATTCTGACATTCAGTGTGGGACATTTTAATGAAACTTGTGTTGAAGTTATTCAACATTATTATGGAACTTGTAATTTGTTTGGTCTTGAACTTCTCCTCAATCTGTTTCCAGTCTTCAGGAGTGGTAGGGCAGCTCAAATACTCATCCTGGAATTCAGTAAGTATGGCCCGGCAGACATTGGGTACAAATTTACATGTGGTGGTTTGGCCTACCAGCCAATGACACTGTAAGGATGTGTATGTTTCTCCTTGTTGCCAGGTATCCCAGTGTTGCCAGTTTCAATGCAACTTCTAAGGGCTTCCTGAATTTGGTGACTTCCTTCTTGATGTGGCAGTGGATGTGTTCTTGAATAAGGTGAAAACTGCAGCTGGCATCCTGACAAAATTCTGGTAACCTGGGATATCAGTCTGTATTAAATCGGCCAGGAAGTTACTTTTGCATCCTTTTTATTGTCTTTGAAGGAACCACGCCATGACCCAGGGGTTTACCTTTCTTCTTGTCCTGGGTGGTGTGGGCTGTGGTGAATCTGCTGGCTGTGTGGAAGGTACTGGTCCTGGGTTCAGACAAGCCCTTTTTTATCTCCACATCAGAATGAAAATAAAAAAATTTAACTCAATAAAAGCATCGGAGTCCTAAGCTTCTGTAGAAAGCCTCTGATGCGTAGCTGACAACTTTGTAGTGATAAATGACGAGTTACAGCAACCAGAATGGGTTTATATAGTGTTGGCTGGATCCTGAGTTGTGATCCAGACTTCTGAAATTAATCACAGGGTGTATCCACTAAATTTCAATATTTTTTCCATGACTTTTCCATGACCAAAGCTTTAAAATGAAGGAACTTTTACATGCTTTGTGGCATGAAAGAGACATACTGAGGCCACGAGGGAAGATGTGACAGGCCATACTTGTATCATTTGGAGTCAATTGGAACAGAATGCGAAATTCTCAATCACACAATAGCGTGTCTGGCTTCTCACTCAAATAGTCCTGGCATTGTTGAACATGCCAGTAACTTGAAGTAGATCCTTGAGTTGTAGAGTTGGCTGTAGGGTCGGCTCCAGTGGAACACCACCATTAGTTCTAGAATTATAGCGCTGGTGTGTGTGGGTTTTTCCGAAACATTTTTTTTTGAAAAATGCAAAAGATTTCTCGTCAAAGTATCCCGTAAAATTTTCATACCTGCCATATGACATATTGACATACCTACATTTTCTACAGGTCTTACCACAGCTACATGGGAGGGCTCAGCTGAAATATTGTAGGACTGCCCTTTTTATCTTGCTGAAAGTTAAGGTCAGAGTAGATAGTTGGATAACTTGTTCCAGGGAAAGAGCAGATTAATAATCACAATTCTGGCCAAGGCCACATGGATCCTGACAGACTCCCTTCTTTTTGCACCGAGCACACATACTGAGGGAGCCTAACCCACCATCACATAACTGCTGCTACCTCTCTTTAGTCCTGGGGATGCCAAGACAGTATTTTTACAATATCCCTCAAAGAACAAATGCTGATACATACAAAAAGTACAAAAAATAAATAAGGAAGTCATAGGATCAGTGGGCCCCTGGCAAATACCAGAAGTGGCCACCTATTGAGTGGTCAGGACACTACTGGGCAGGCTAGAGTAGAACTCGGTACATCTTTTTCTGACATTTGGGGGGACTGGTGTGCACCAGACTAAGGCACATGTCTGTTAGGTAAGATATATTTAATACACAAGAATTCAGTAGAATTGTACTGTGTCACCAGCTTTGGTTAAAGACTGGAGCGGATGAAATTCGAAAGGACATAAATTATGCTGGATAGACAAAAATAGTTGGCTGACATGCAGTATTTTGCAGATCCAGATCATCTTTCAGAAGGATTGAGTCATGGTGAAGCCCCACCTTGTTGAAAAATATAACTTAAACTGCTTGTCATATGACCATACAAATTAATGCATTATGCAAGATGTCCTGTCTTGTCTACCTCCTCTCTTCCTGGAGGAAAGAAGGACTAATATTTGTCCACCTCCTCTCTCAATGGAGGAAAGAAGGACTTATATTTGTCTGCCATTTTGTGGGAGAGCAAACAAGCAAGATCATGGTCTAATCTTTGGAGTGTTAGTCACTTTGCCATACAAGTCTTCTTAGGACTTGTTATCTCCACAACCTCGAAACAGATAAAAGTGTTGCCATGGCAACACTAGCTGCCTGATATTGCTAAAAAGCTAACCAGCTCCTATTCATGCAGGGGTTTGGAAAGCAAAAAATCCACAGAAATATTAGTCAAAGAAACAGAGGCAACACTTGTTGCGAGGTGTTGCCGAAAAAGTAATCAGCTCCAATCTGTGCAGGGGTATGGAAAACAAAGAACCCATAAAAATATTCATAAGTCAAAGAAACAAAAAAAGTGTTGCCATGGCAACACTTGTTGACAGGCATCATTGAAAGCTAATCAGCTCCAATACATGCAGGGGTTTGGAGTGTAAAGAACACAGAGAAAGGCTTTTAAGCCCAAGAAACATGAAAAGTGTTGTCATGGCAACACTTGTTGCCAGGTGTTGCCGAAAAACTAATCAGCTCCAATGTACATAGGGATATGGAAAGCAAAAAAACCCCATAAAAATATCTGAAAGTCCAAGAAACAAAAAAGTGTTGCCAGGTGTGCCAAAAAGCTAATCAGCTCCAGTCTGTGCAGGGATATGGAAAGCAAAGAACCCATATAATATTTATAAGTCAAAGAAACAGAAAAATGTGTTGCCAAAGTGTTGCCAGTTATCGTTAAAAAGCTAATCAATTCCAATCCATGCAGGGGTTTGGAATGCAAAGAACCCCAAAAAGATATTAAAGCCCAAGATACATAAAAAAGTGTTGCCACAGCAATACTTGTTGCCAGATATTGCCAAGAAAGCAATTACGCACAAACTCTCATACCATTAAACCTCCACACTAAATTTAGCTGAGACACGTAAAAGAACTGTACCTGTAAATGAGCAGCAATGAAGGGTGATTCACAGGGAAAGGCAAAATAGTAGCCATGTCCAGCAGGATGGACATAATAATTAAAATAAGTTGTAACCTTAAACTCACTTCTTTAACTTTCAGGTTTTTATGGTAACATTACAATAAAGATCCTGTTTTGGTCTAGATACATGTACATGTTTAATTTAAATGAAAACTCGCAACTATCACTTTAATATTGCCAAAATATCATAAAAATTTGTCCTAACTTTAAACTGAATGTAAGTCAATGCAAATGTTAAGAGTTTAAGGTCATCTTAACCATGTAGACTCTATTCAAGGTTACTTATATCCAAAATTTAAATGTGCTTAAAATCTATTGCATATAATTTAAGATATTATCCAAAATCTTAAAAGAAAAGTAATTATAATTATGCCATTACCGAGAGTTAAAGGTCACCTCATTGTAGTCTTAGGGTATTTCTGTAACATCAGTTACATGTACCTGCAAAATATAGATCAAATATGTCATGCCAATTTGGTATACTTTGTGGAATCATAGAAAAAGTTGAGCTCAGTAACATTCTTTTACACATTCTTCAAAACTAGATACATCAACATACCAAATTTAAATTAAATCTGTAATGCAGATTTGACATACTCTCCAGAAATTGAAAAATTTAAATTCAATATAGTAATGTTTTCACTAGGAGCTTAATATCACCTTAAAATAGGCCACACCTTGAGGACCAGTTACACCCACGTACCAAATTTGATCTGAATCTGTGAAGCCATGATTAAGCTATTGCCCACAAATCGCAAAAGTAAAATTCAATATAAATGTGTTATAAGTGGGAGTTTACGGTCATCTTATAAAAGGGTGCATATCGATGACCGACAACACCCACATGGCAAATTTGAATTTTATGCTACAGGCAATTATTGACATATTTTCGAGAAACAAAGAGTGATGACGATACTGGTCCTATAGGTGATCCATCAC
Organism: Sabellastarte sp. h YS-2021; assembly: GCA_964017235.1. Taxonomy (NCBI): domain Eukaryota; kingdom Metazoa; phylum Annelida; class Polychaeta; order Sabellida; family Sabellidae; genus Sabellastarte; species Sabellastarte sp. h YS-2021. The sequence goes on from OZ024931.1 coordinate 76,826,597, forward strand.
AGCTGATTGACACTAAACTGTTTCAATGTTAAACTCATAAGTCTCTAAAAGATCAGCAATTTATTGTAACCTTACAAAAGCGACCCTTTTCTTTTTGTCTAAATATATGTACATGATGAATATCGATCAGCACATCAAATATCTTACAAACACCAAAACAATAGTCCCAACCTTAAAGTCAATGTCAGTTTAAGGTAAGGAGTTTACGGTAATTTTTCCTGAAGGTTCTGTTCAAGGTTTGCTACATCCACAACTGAAACATGCATAGAATTGCACAGTATTTGAAATACTGTTCAAAAATTGTCAAACTTAAAGTGAATATAATTCTGTTATTACTGGGAGCTTAACGTCACCTTATTGTATGACACTTATCTATGGCCATTTACATATACATGCAAAATTTGAATGGAATTTCTCAAGTTATTTTCAGTGTACTCTATGGAAAAATAAAAAATGTAAACTCAACAATAACTTTTAAATGCGTAGGAGTTTAAGGTCACCTTAAAATAGGGCACACCTTGAAAACCAGTTACAACCACATGGCAACTTTGAATTTGAATTGAAAACTAGAAATAGGACGCATTAGCATGCGTAATGTCCACCCAAGGGAAGCATGAATTTTGCTCTAAAACTTGGACAAAATTGGCAAGAGTTGATTGCTGAGATACCCTGTGGATGGAAAATTTCAACAAAATGGTTCTATCCCGCATGGTTACGGAGATAGAAGCAAATTTGTGTTTTTTCCATTTTTGGCAAAAATTCAAAAATTTTAAATGCCCGCCATGTTTGGGGAGAGGAAAATTGCCTATAGTATATTGCTTAGATACCCCTGTGGGTCGAAAATTGGAGATTAGAAGCAAATTTGTGTTTTTGCATTTTTGGCGAAAATGCAAAAATTCAAAACGGCCGTCATTTTTAAGGGGATGAAAATTTTTGGAAAATTATAGAGTAGTTTGCTGAGATACCCTGTGGGTCGAAAATTACGACGAAATTGCTCTATCTCGCACAGTTAAGGAGATAGAAGCAAGTTTGTGTTTTTCCATTTTTTGCAAAAATTCGAAAATTCAAAATGGCCACCATTATTGGGGACAGGAAAATTTTTTGAAAATTGCCAAGAGTACATATGTTAGATACCCTGTGGGTCGAAATTTTGATGAAATCACTCTATCTGGCACGGTTAAAGAGATAGAAGCAAATTGTGTTTTTCCATTTTTGGCAAAAATTTAAAATGGCCGCCATTTTTGAGGAGAGTAAAATTTTTTGAAAATTGCCAATAGTTCATTGCTTAGATACCCTGGGGGTCAAAAATTTCGACGATATCGCTCTATCTCTCACGGTTAAGGGGATAGAAGCAAATTTGTGTTTTTCCATTTTTGGCAAAAATTCGAAAATTCAAAATGGCCGCCATTTTTGGGAGAGGAATTTTTTTTGAAAATTGCTAAGGGTGCATTGGTCAGATACACTGTGGGTTGAAAATTTCGACGAAAACGCTCTATCTCGCATGGTTAAGGAGATAGAAGCAAATTTGTGTTTTTTCATTTTTGGCAAAAAAAAATGGAAAGTTCAAAATGGCTGCCATTTTGGGGAGAGTAAAATTTTTTTGAAAATTGCCAATAGTACATTGCTTAAATACCCTGTGGGTCAAAAATTTTGACGATATCGCTCTATCTTGCACAGTTAAGGAGATAGAAGCAATTTTATTGCGTTAATACATCCTATCCAATGGACTGAATAACTGAAATTAACTAAATAACTAAATTAGCTGAATAACTACCACTTGGTTGGCGGGTAAGTTACTAGGGACTTAAGTGAACTCACAAACAAAGCTAACAAAATTTTCTCCAGGCCTGGGTCGACCTTGAGGTCAGGAAACCCTTTATACGGCCATAGTTAGAAAGCAGTGACCGGTTACCTGGGGCTATGCCGACCTTGCCCCACCCCCCTTTTTGACAGACCTGCTCTGAGATAAGGGAGGAGAGGGATGAGTTCAGTCCCATAAGAAAGAAATAAACCTCCCGAAGGAAGCACGTCAGTTTTTTTTTGCATTTAACTATGTACAAGCTATTTACATACATACATATCTCCTCAAAATCAAGGCTACTGATAGATCTGCTGAGCAGCCACTACAGGGCCCAGGTGATAGAGCCCTGAGTCAACCCAAGCCACATCCTTCAAGTAGAATTCTGTGAAGGTATTGTGTGACTTCCAATAGCAAGCTGATAAAATCTGTTCAAGTGAGACTCCTGACTGGAAGGCCTTGGACGCAGCAAGGGCCCTGATATCATGGGCTTTAACCTGATGTAGGTTGAGGGCCTCCTGGTCTGAGAGCTCGTAGCATAGGATCACAGTTTGTTTGATCCATGAGATGGTGGCAGGCGAGATGTCCTTGTCAAAAACTTTCTTGAAGGAGACAAAGACCAACTCCTTATTCTGCCTGAGGTCTGAGGTCCTCTCCAAGTAGTAGTGCAAAGCTCTGACCGGACAGAGGGACCAGTCAGACTTGAGGGACCTATCCAGAGTTGGGGCTAGGGCTGGTATAACCACTGGGGCCACACTGTCTGGACCCTCTTTGGCCAGCTGATTCTTTGATAGAAAGCTGGGAGATGGGTACAGGGACACCTTGGACCAATCGGATTAGTCTCTGATATTCTTGTTTACCCACGCATGAATCTAAATTCTGCATTTGCCCGACCCAAGGGCTAAGAGGAAAACTGTCTTGAAGGTCAAATGCTTCAAAGATGCCTCTTTAATTGGTTCAAATGGAGCCTTTGTTAGCTGGTTCAAGATAAGGGAGAGGTTCCAGGAGGGGATGGCCCTCCTGCCCTTGGGTCTGTCTCTATGGAAACTATCCAGGAGACGAGTGAGGTTTTCATCTCTGCTGACATTAATGGGTGCGTTACCCAGTTTATCAGCAATGGCTGACCTGTAACCATCAATGGTGCTGGGCTGTAACTTCCTGTCCTGAAACAGGTACATGAGGAAGTCAGCAACTGACTTTAAAGGGGGGGGGGGGGGGGGGGGGGGGGACTGAAGTCCACCTGATGGCTGATGCACCACTTTGTAAAAATGGCCCACTTTGCTCATAGACTGATTTGGTTGATCGCCTTTGAGGAGCCTCAATTCTTTTTGCCACTGCCTCAGAGAAGCTTTGTTCCTTGATTCCTGAGGCTCTAGGAGCCATGCATGGAGATTTAGATTTGTCAGATTTCTGTGAGAAATCTGATTGAAGGGCTGTGTAAGAAGATTGGGCAGACTGGGCAGGCTCAGTGGGATTTGGCTGGACATGGCCACTAAGTGCTAGAACCAGGGCATGTTGGGCCACACCGGAGCAATCAGAATGATGCTCTTGCATGGGCGAATCATACAACTTCTCCACAACTTTGCCCAATATGGCTGTTGGTGGGAAGGCGTATGCATCCAGATCCTCCCATGGCAGACTCAGTGCATCCACTGCTGTGGCCAGGGGATCTGGCACTGGAGATACAAAAGAGGCAACTTGTTGTTGAACCTCTTGGGAAATAGGTCTATTTGAGGCCAGTGCCACCTGCTGCATACTGCTTGGAAGACCTCTGGAAGGAGAAATCACTCTGGATGGTCTGGCCTAACCTGGATAGCTTGTCTGCTACCACGTTCAGCCGGCCTGGGATGTGTCGGGCTTTGAGTGTCACTTGTTTCCTGGTATACCAGGTCAAGATTCTCCACAGTAGGGCACAAAGTGAGCCCGACCTCATGCCTCCTTCCTTGTTTATGCATGACACTACTGTAGTGTTGTCGGTTGCCACAAGTACTATCTTGTTGGAGCAGAAGTCTTGGAACTCTTTTAAAGCTAGAAAGACTGCCTTTAGTTCCAGATAGTTTATATGCAGCTTGCTTTCTGACAGTGACCAGGACCCTCTTGCAGTGTGTTCATTTAAGTGAGCGCCCCACCCTTCTTTTGATGCGTCTGTAAATATTTGCAGAGCATGTTTTACTGGGTGTAATGGTTGGCCTTGGAGCACATTACTCTCCTCCAGCCACCATTGTAGGCGGGGGTGCAGGGACCTGGGAACTGGAATGACCTTTTCTAGTGATTCTGGTACTCTCCAATTGTTTTTGAGATGCCACTGTATGGGTCTCATATGCAGTCGACCTAGGTAAACTTGTTTCTCTGTGGCTGTTAGCAGACCTATCAAGGACATGAACTCCCAGACCGGACAAACCGGTATGGATAATATTTTCAGTATTTTCTCTTGTAGGTTCTGCCACCAGTCCGGTGTGGGTCAGACCCGACCGGACTTGAGGTAGAACTGGTAACCTACAAAGTTGAAAACCTGTTTGGGTTCCAGTTCTGATTTCTCTAAGTTCACCAGCCAGCCCAATTTTTGACATATTTTTACTAGATCCTGTGTATGCTGGAGACAAACCTGGTGGAATCTGGCTCTCACCAACCAGTAGGTACTGGTGGATTCTTATATCTCTGTGTATGGACATCAGTTTCTCCTCCTTTGCTACCACAGTAAACTCCATGGGTGCTGTGGAAAGGCCGAATGGCAATGCTTTGAACTGGTATGTCCGACCCTGGAAATGAAATCTCAGATATTTCCTTGATTGTTCCTGTATAGGTATGAGGAAGTAGGCGTCCTTGAAGTCTATTGACGTGACCCACTCCCCCCGTTGGAGGGATGTTCTGATGGTTTCTGGTGTCTCCATTTTGAATTTTTCCGCCTTGAGGAAAAAATTTAGTTTGCTCTGATCTAGTATACGTCTCCACTTGTTGGGTTTTGGGACTAAAAGTAGTCGGTTGAAAAACCCCAGAGACTTTTGATTTTGTACCAGTTCTATTGCGTTTTTGTCTATAAACCGATGTAATGCTTCTGAGAAGTAGAGGTTCTTGTGGGGATTTGCACACCAGCTTATGACGGTGGGAAATCTTTCAGATTTGACCAGGTCTGAAAGGGGAGGGTGTAACCCTCTTTCAACATTTGAACTACTTTCGGACCGGCACCCAGGTCCATCCACATTTGCCAGAAGTTTTGAAGTCTCGCCCCTACTGGTAAATTTGAGGCAACATTTTGGACATTTGTTACAGGTTTTACACTTCCTTTACTCCTCTTGTTGTGGTCATGTGAGAGGTTCTTCCAAGCCAGCCTGTCCTGTTTTCTGTTATCCGGCTTGCTCTCTGGACGTTCATAAGGGTGGTAGCGACCCTTTTTGTAGACAGACCCCGACCGACCTTTATCAAAACTGGCACTGTCTTCCTCGGCTCGTTTGATCACACTGTCTGGAAACAAGGTGGGAATGTGTAAAGGGGCAGTCCTGAGAGCTGCCAGCATATCAGACTTGATTCCTGCTTTCAGATACGAATCCCTTCTGAGGAGTGTGACGTTGGCCATATTCACAACAAGAGGAGAGTGCCCGTGAACGGGCACTGTGTCAGCTGACTGAGTGTTTTTGATTTGTGAAGGTGATTAGAGGACAGAATAATTATCAGGAAAAGGGCTGTACAGAAATACAGTAAATGGTAACTGAACAGCAAGTTCGAAAGAAATTCCGAAGCTGACAGAAGAAAAGGATAAAAAAGTTGTGCCCTGTAAATGGTATTATGAAGGAAAATAACAAGGTAATTGTTTAAGTGTAAAAAATAGGTTAAAACATATTTAAAGAAATACTACAAATGCAATATCCTTGTTCGACCTTGAAGAAGGGGTCCAAGGTCAAATCTAACCACACAAATACATTCCCAGCCCATGATTTCCTATGGTTTACCATTCCAAACCTCTAGGACCAATTATAAATGAGTTATAAGCACTTTTAAGCTTGGCTGTCCTCATTTGACCTTGAAGGAGGGGTCCAAAGGTCAAATCTGACCATACCAAAAGATTCCGAGCCAATGATTTCCTATGGGATGGTTTACCATCCCAAATCTCTGTCACCAATAATAAGCGAGTTGTAGGCACTTTCAATTTTCGCTATCCTCATTTGACCTTGAAGGAGGGTTCCAAGGTCAAATCGGCTGTCACCTCTGTGGGTTCGAGTCCCACAAGTGGCAATTCTGAAGACCTGTCCCAATATGACCCTGGCTGTTGAACGGGACGTAAAACCCCAACTTTGACCTTTGTCCAAGGTCAAATCGGACCATATCAACAGATTCACAGCCCATGATTTCCTGTCTGTTTACCATCCCAAACCTCTGGGACCAATAATAAGCGAGTTATAAGCACTTTTAAGTTTGGCTATCCTTGTTTGACCTTGAAGGAGGGGTCATTGAAGGTCAAATCTGACCACACCAAAAGATTCCCACCCCATGATTTCCTACAGGTTGGTTTATCATCCCAAACCTCTAGGATCAATAATAAGGGAGATATAAGCACTTTTCATGACTGACAAAAAACACCTGTGGCGGCCATCTTGTTTCTCAAAATGAGGCCAAAAATATTCCCAGACAACATTTTATGGTTATTAATATATACTGCAAACTTAAGAAAGCTAGCTATAATATTTTTTTTCATCAGAGCAGTAATGGTGAAATCTCTCTCTACACACTGCGGCTATCCAGTGGATACAATGATTTACTCAACAGTGAGAACCTGAAAGTAGCTATTGCTCAGCTATGCCATGACATAGAGGTCTGCAATTTCACTATGTTATAGCTGACCAAAAATTCTGTGAATAACATACGGTATTTAACAAATTACTCTAAATGTAATAGTTTTCAAGTTACAACTGATTTACTCAACAGTGAGAACCTCAAAGGAACTATTACTCAGCTATGCAATGAGCTACATGTCTGAAATTTTACTATGTTATAGCTAACCCAAAAGTAGGTGAACAACATATTTAAGCAAACTACTGTAAATGCAATAGTTTTCAAGCTACAACTGATTTACTCAATAGTGAGAACCTGAAAATAGCTATTGCTCCGCTATGTCATGAGCTATAGGTCTGTAATTTCACTATGTTATAGCTGACCCAAAAGTAGGTGAACAATATATTTTAACAAAATACTCCAAATGCAATATTTTTCAAGTTATAGCTGATTTACTCAACAGTCAGTACCTGAGAATAGCTATTGCTCAGTTGTGCCATCAGCTATAGGTCTATAATTTCACTATGTTATAGCTGACCCAAAAGTAGCTGAATAACATATTTGCACAAATTTCTGTAAATGCAATAGTTTTCCAATTATAACTGATTTACTCAACAGTGAGAACTTCAAAGTAGCTATTACTCAGCTATGAAATGAGCCACAGGTCTGAAACTTCACTATGTTATAGCTGACCCCAAAATAGGTGAATAACATATTGAAACAAAATACTCTAAATGCAATAGTTTTCAAGTTATAAGTGATTTACTCAACAGTGATAACCTAAAAGTAGCTATTACTCAGCTATGCCATGAGCTACAGGTCTGAAATTTTACTATGTTATAGCTGGCCCAAAAGTAGCTGAATAACATATTTATACGAAATTCTCTAAATGCAATAGTTTTTAAGCTACAAGTGATTTTACTCATAATGGAAGTTACTGAAAAGCCCAAAAGTAGCTATTACTCACTTAGCTATTGAGACAGACACCCAACTTACTCACCATATTGTAGCTATGAAAAAAGTAGCTGAATAACATATTTTAACAAAATGCTCTAAATGCAACACTTTACAACTTATAAGTGATTTACTCAACAGTGATAACCTATAAGTAGCTATTACTCAGCTATGCCATGAGCTACAGGTCTGAAATTTTACTATGTTATAGCTGACCCAAAAGTAGCCGAATAACATGTTTATACGAAATTCTCTAAATGCAATAGTTTTCAAGTTATAAGCGATTTACTCAACAGTGATAACCTAAAAGTAGCTATTACTCAGCTATGCCATGAGCTACAGGTCTGAAATTTCACTATGTTATAGCTGGCCCAAAAGTAGCTGAATAACATATTTATACGAAATTCTCTAAATGCAATAGTTTTTAAGTTACAAGTGATTTTACTCATAATGGAAGTTACTAAAAAGCACAAAAGTAGCTATTACTCACTTAGCTATTGAGACAGACACCCAACTTACTCACCATATTGTAGCTATGAAAAAAGTAGCTGAACAACATATTTTCACAAAATGCTGTAAATGCAACACTTTTGAAGTTATAAGTGATTTAGTGCATGATTTCATGAATTTTAATGCATTAAAAATTATTAAAAAAATTTATTAAAAAAAAGTAAGACAGATCCAGGTCTCATACTCACACAAGAGAATCTACCTCTGGCCTAGTACATATATGCAAGATATGAGAGAAATCCCTGCAATAGTCACTGAGAAAATTGTGATAAAATGTTGAAATTTTCACACTTTTGGTGGGGGTACCCCCCTTGTAATGTCTCTAGCAAACAGACGAACAGACAGATTTGCATGCCTTGAACAATTTTTCATCCTCGATAGATAAGGTATCTTTTAAAAAAACAGCATGTCTCTAGGCCTTGTAGTTTTGGAGAAGAAGTTGTTCACGCGGACGCGGACGCCCACGCCGCAGAGTGATGACATAATGTCAGCTGACTGACAAGTCAGCTGACATAAAAACAAAGTCAGTCAAATGTTCCATGGATTTGGCCATAGCCTGACAAATGCTAGAGTTAAAATCCATGAGAAACTGTAGCTCTTCTGTAGCTGCTGACAGTTTAGAGGCTGAGTTCCCCTTGTGTCTAACCCGGATAGCTTTCAGCTGAGATTGCATATCCTGCTGAACTTTCACCAGACACCGATTGAACCCTGCAGCCTGATTACAGATAACCAACGACTCCCTGGTTGCTTTCTCCCATTTTCTCAAAACTTCCTGTGAGATGGGGCGCGACTCCAGCCTGTCTTGCTATCCTCAGGTATGCACTGTTAAGCTTAGAAGAATCGGTGTTCCAGGATGTAACAGTCTCTGTAGTATAACTCTTTTGCTGAGAATGACAGCTATACCACTTGGCTTGAGATCTAGGAGGCTTTAAAAACTGATCTCACTGCAATCCACCAGCTTCAGCACTGCGGGATGGGTATCCATCAGTTAGTGTCAAGTTCAATTTGCTGAGCTTCCGGCAGAGCCACTCATCTGTAGGTAGTTGAACCGGCACCTTGCCTGGAGTTTGCAGTTTAGGTCCAGCAAAGGGGTTGGCATCTGATGTACCAGCATTGGAATCAATATCAGGGATATGAGTCCATCCCATATATGACCTTATCCCTCTCATCGTTTCTCTTTAGGATTGGTCCTCAGAGAGAGACTGGTCAGGGTCGGTTATGGTGGCATCTAGCTCATCCGACAATTCACCCTCTTCCACAAAGATTTCTACAGGGGGTCGTTCGGATATGACACTGTCTGAGTCAGAATCACCGGTAGTGTCCCTTATGGTTGGTTGGAAAGCATTAGAAACACTAGTGGAAGGCCTATCAGAGACTGCTGGTTGGTCCATGAACTGAGGTCGGTCAACTTGAGACTTGGAAGCCAGTGGGTCGGTAGTTGCAGACACAGAAGGTTGGTCAGTAGGCTGAGAAGATGATTGGTCAGTTGGCTTGATGAAGAGCTCCGACCTGATCACATTGGCAGGTGGAGAGTGAGTTGGAGCCACCTTGACTGTGTTGAAAGTCAGTTCTTGTTGAGGTCGGTCCAAAGTCTTGGCTAACAAGAGTGTCTCTAGCCGGTTGAACCGGTCCGACCATTTCTGGTCCACCTCTTCAAATCGCTGGTCGGTAGACACTGCAGCCGGTCGGCTAGATGAAGTTGAGGGCTTGGACTTAACTGACTTCTTCTTTTCCTCCACCTTCTTTTTCTCAGCCGGCTGTGCACTCAAACCAGTGTCCTGGCCATCCACTGCCCTTATTACAGACACATGTGCCGGGTCCACAAGGGTGGAACTGAGAGTGACTGAAGACGACGGATCCTTGGACGGTGTAACAGATTTATCTCGCTTCTCCTTCTTTAATATGTAGGAAGGTGTGGAGAGCTGGGCTATCTGCTCTGGGGTAAGAGCTTTACAATGCTGCTATACAGTATCAGGTTTCTCAACAGGGATCCTTACCCTTCTTCTTATCATGGCAGCATGCACAGACGCTGTGTAAATCAAAACCAGCCATCACGTGGCCACACCCTCCACGTCGTTGGCTAGGAGAAGACATAATAATCTATTAACTGTCCAGAATCCGTAAATATACTTTTGAAAGCTAAGTAGAAACTGATCTCACAAAAAAAACCTGAAAACTTTAAATTCTGTGTGCACTGTACATGCGCCAAACGAAAGAGATGCTATGACGTCACGCTGTCTAGACAGGAAGGAAGTACGATACGCCACCTGGCGAGTGCACAGTACTGGGACCGGCCGGCCGAAACACAGGACGTCTTTTTCTGATGTTTGGCAGGCCAGTCTTGGCCGACCGGACTAGCAATTGTCCATTGGATAGAATGTTTTGATGCAATAAAATTGTGTTTTTCCATTTTTGGCAAAAATTGAAAATTCAAAATGGCCGCCATTTTTGGGGAGAGGAAAATTTTTTGAAAATTACCAATAGTACATTTCTTAGATACCCTGTGGGTTGAAAAGTTTGACGAAATCACTCTACCTCGCATGGTTAAGGAGATAGAAGCAAATTTTCATTTTTCCATTTTTGGCAAAAATTCGAAAATTCAAAATGGGCGCCATTTTTGGAGAGAGTAAAATTTTTTGAAAATTGAAGAGAATACATTGCTTAGATACTCTCTGGGTCGAAAATTTCGACGAAATCGCTCTATCTTGCACGGTTAAGGAGATAGACATATTTATGCTTTTTTTGCTATGTAGCTATTACTCAGGGGATTAAAGCTATTACCATCAACAACAATACAAAGTAAGCAATTGATGCCATAAACCTTCACACCAAATTTTAAAAAGATGAGTTAAATATGTTTCCTTTAAAAGAGTGAAAACAGAAATGAAATTCAGAGTAAGCTCAAAGTAGCAAAGCAGCTAATACTCAGATAGCTACAAAGCTATCATCGACCAAAAGCTATCCTGGCCAAACTATTGATACATTATCATTCATATAAATTTTTGTAAAGATAGAAAACATTGTTTCATTTAAATGTCCAGAAAAAAGTCAACTCAAAATAGCATAATAGCTATATAGCACAGTAACTATTACTCAGTTAGCTATAAAGGTATTATCAACAAAAGCAATCCCAAGCAAGCTACTGATCCAATAATCCTCCATCCTAAATTTTGTGAACATGGGTGAAATACTTTTCCTTTAAAATGCTTAAAATAAAAAAGCTACTCAAAGTAGCTATTACTCAGTCAGTTATACAGCTATACCAAATTTGGTACAGATATGTCAAATATTTTTCTTTAAAATGCCCGGAAACGAAAGAAGTACACAAAAGTAGCTAAGTAGCTATTACTCAGTTAGCTATAGCTACAAAGCTACCATCAACCAAAAGCTATCCTGGCCAAACTATTGACCCAATTATCCTTCATAGAAATTTTTGTGAAGATAGAAACATTGTTTCATTAAAATGTCCAGAAAAAAAGTCAACTCAAAATAGCAAAATAACTACATAGCAATTAACTATTACTCAGTCAGTTATATAGCTATTATTATCACTAAAAGCAATCCCAAGCAAGCTATTGCCCTAACTATTGCTCATACCAAATTTGGTAAAGATATGGCAACTATTTTTCCTTAAAATGCCCAGAAACAAAAGAAGTATACAAAAGTAGCTATTACTCAGTTAGCTATAGAGCTACCTTCACCAAAAGCAATCCCATGCAAAATATTAACCCAATAAACACCCATACCAAATTTGGTAAAGATAGGATATTGCAAATTTAATAAGTAAATTAAATTTTTATAAGTTAATACCCTATCCAATGAACAATTGCTTTACTGGTCAGTGCGACCGGTCCCGCCAAACGTCAGAAAAAGACGTCCTGTATATAATACCGGCAGGACCGGCCAGGATAGTTTATTCGCCAGGTGGCGCATCGTACTTCCTCTTCCTGTCTAGACATCGTGACATCATAGCATCTTTTTTGTGTCTAGTCCTAGTAAGACCCCTAGTAAGCTGATAGCGGGGCCGGTTGGGTGGGCCTTGCCTGTCCATTGGATAGGGTATTAACTTATAAAAATTTAATTTACTTATTAAATTTGCAATTTTATTGCGTTAATACATCCTATCCAATGGACAATTGCTGAACAACTACCGCTTGGTAGGCGGGTAAGCAGCTAGGGACTTAAGTGAACTCATAAACAAAATTGTACAGGCCCATTTGACCTAGGGTCAGAGAACCCCGAGAGGTCAAGGTCAGCTACCAACTAACCGGTTAACCGGGAGTCTAAAGACGTTGCCCCCCCCCTTTTTCTTTCCTTCCCAGGGTTGGTCTGAGGAAGGGAAAGATAGAAAGAGAGGGGCTGAGTTCAGTCCCAGAAGAAATAAACTTCCCAAGGGAGGCAAGTCACAGTTTTGTTTTTTTTTTAAACATATGTACATTTCAACATATTTACACTGTGTACATATCTGGCATATTTACAATATGTACATATTTGCATATATTATATATACATCTCCTCACTTCTGGGCCTGGTGGTGCACCTGTTGGGCAGCCACTACAGGTCCCAGGTGGAAAAGCTCGGAGTCAGCCCAGGCAACATCCTTCAAATGAAACTGAGTGAAGGTGTTGTGAGATTTCCAGTGGCAGGCTGACAATATCTGCTCTAAGGAGATCCCTGATTGGAAAGCCTTAGAGGCAGCAAAGGCCCTAACATCATGGGCTTTAACCTGATGCAAAGTGAGGGCCTCCTGGTCAGAGAGCTCATAGCACAGAATCACAGTCTGTTTGATCCATGAGGAGATGGTGGGAGGGGAGATGTCTTTGTCAAACCCTTTCTTGAAGGAGACAAAGACCAACTCCTTATTCTGCCTAAGATCTGAAGTCCTGTCCAAGTAGCAGCGCAGGGCTCTAACTGGACATAGGGACCTGTCACCTTTGAGTGACCTATCCAGAGATGGTGCCAGGGCTGGAATGACCACTGGTGCCACACTATCTGGACCCTCTTTAGCCAGCTGATTCTTGGATAGGAAGCTGGGTGAGGGGTACAAGGACACCTTAGACCAGTCTGATTGGTGTCTGATGTTCTTATGTAACCAAGCATGGATCTCACTCCTGCGTTTACCAGAACCTAAGGCCAGCAGGAAAACAGTCTTGAATTCAGATGTTTCAAGGAGGCCTCTTTTAGGGGTTCAAAGGGAGCCTTTGTCAGCTGGTGAAGCACCAGGGAAAGGTTCCAGGAGGGGATGCCCCTCCTGCCCTTGGGTCTGTCTCTATGGAAACTGTCCAGGAGACGAGCGAGATTCTCATCCTTGCTGACATTAATGGTGGAATTGCCCAGTTTATCAGCAATGGCTGATCTGTAGCCATCAATAGTGCCTGGTTGCAACTTCTTGTCCTGAAACAAGTGCAGGAGGAAGTCAGCAATGGCTTTGAGAGGTGGTGCCCTGAAGTCCACCTGATTACTGAGGCACCACTTTGTAAAAATGGTCCACTTTGCCTCATAGACAGATCTGGATGATCCTCTTTGAGGAGCCTCAATTTGTGCTACCACTGCCTCAGAGAAGCCCTGCTCCTTGTTTGCTGAGGCTCTAGGAGCCAGGCATGTAGGTTCAGATTTGACAGGTTCCTGTGAAGGACCTGGTTGAATGGCTGAGATACTAAGTTTGGTATGTTGGGCAGGCACAGTGGGATTTGACTGGACATTGCCACTAGATCCCAGAACCAGGGCATGTTGGGCCACCCTGGGGCAATCAGAATTATTCTGTTGCAAGGGTAGTCCTGTAACTTCTCCACCACTTTGCCCAAGATGGCTGCTGGTGGAAAGGCGTATGGGTCCAGGTCCTCCCAGGAGAGGCTGAGTGCATCCAATCCCCATGCCTGGGGGTCTGGGACCGGTGACACAAACTGTGGCAGTTTGTTGTTGAACCTGGTGGCAAACAGGTCCACTTGTGGCTGGTGCCACTGGGAGCATACAGCTTGGAACACTTCTGGATGAAGTGACCACTCTGTTTGAATGGTCTGGCCAAGTCTGGATAGCTTGTCTGTTATCACGTTCAGCCGGTCGGGGATGTGACGGGCCCTGAGGGTTACTTGCTGTCTGGTACACCAGGACAGGATTCTCCACAGTAGGGCAGACAGCGAGCCCGACTTCATCCCCCCCTCATTGTTGATATAGGCAACCACTGTTGTGTTGTCTGTAGCTATCAGTACTGTCTTGTTGTAACAGAGGGTTCGAAACTCTTTTAGAGCTAAAAATACTGCTTTTAGTTCTAAGTGATTTATGTGCAACTTGCTTTCTGGCAGGGACCAAGTTCCCCTTGCAGTGTGCTCGTCTAAGTGAGCGCCCTACCCTTCTTTTGATGCGTCTGTAAATATCTGCAGAGCATGTTTTAGAGGGTGTAATGGTTGACCTAGTAGCACATTGCTTTCCTCCAGCCACCACCTTAGATGGAGTGGAGGGACTTGGGGACTGGGATCACCTTTTCCAGTGACTCTGGTACCCTCCAGTTGTTTTTCAAGTGCCACTGTATGGGTCTCATGTGAAGTCGCCCTAGGTGGACTTGTTTTCCTGTTGCTGTGAGTAGACCTATGAGGGACATGAACTGTCGGACCGGGCATACCGGATCCGACAATATTGATCTGATCTTGTTTGTCACGGTCTGCCAACATTCTGGTGTCGGTCTGACTTTGCCCTCATTCAGGTCCAACTGGTAACCTACGAAGTTGAAGACCTGTTTGGGAGCCAGTTCTGACTTTTCCTTGTTCACCAGCCAACCTAGTTCCTGACAAAGGGTCACTAAGATTTGTGTATGCTGGAGAAAGTGTCGTGGGTAGAGGCTCTCACCAGCCAGTCGTCTAGGTACTGGTGGATCCTTATACCCTTCTGAAGTGCCATGAGTTTGACCTCTTTGGCCACCACTGTGAACTCCATTGGAGCTGTGGATAGACCAAAGGGTAGGGCTTTGAACTGGTAGGACCGACCCTGGAGATGAAAACGCATGTACTTCCTGGACTGACTGTGAATTGGTA
Organism: Sabellastarte sp. h YS-2021; assembly: GCA_964017235.1. NCBI lineage: Eukaryota > Metazoa > Annelida > Polychaeta > Sabellida > Sabellidae > Sabellastarte > Sabellastarte sp. h YS-2021. The sequence continues at coordinate 76,841,654 of OZ024931.1, forward strand.
TGTGGAAGTATGCGGCTTTGAAGTCTATGGATGTGACCCACTCCCCTGCCTGTAGGGAGGTTCTTATTGTCTCTGGGGTCTCCATCTTGAACGACTCTGTGTTCAAAAAGGTGTTCAAGGTACTCAGGTCCAGGACCGGTCTCCACCGGTTGTTGGGTTTGGGTACCAAAAATAGCCAGTTGTAAAAACCCAGTGAGTTTTGATTTTCTACCGGTTCTACTGCATTCTTGTTTATCAGCTGATACAGTGCCTCTACAAGAAAGGACTGCTTGGCTGAGTTGTGGTAGTTGCTTATTACAGTAGGTGACCTGGTTAAATGGGGTCTGAACCGGAAGGGGAGGGTGTAGCCCTCCCTCAGTGTGGTGACTACTTTTGGACTCGAACGTTGAGCTTCCCATTTCTCCCAACACTGGTGTAACCTTGCCCCTACAGGAGGATCTATAACAGCATGTGGGGCATTGTTGACAAGATTTACAGAACTCAAGTGACCTACACAAGAAACTTTTTTCACATATTTTATTTCTGTGTACATTTGACAAAAGGTGGGATTTACGCCTTTCCTTTGTGGCAACCGGCTGACAATGTGAGCATTTGCAACATGAGAGTCTACATTCAAATTTAAAGTCACTTTGCTGTTCTCGGCTACCACTTGTGCTGGGTTCAAGTCCCCCTTACCGGTAACATGTACAGAGTTCTTCTGACCGGTCACAGAATTTACACAGTGATTGTCATTTATGAGACTTGAACCCCTTGGCCGGCTTCTGGGAGAATGTTGAGGCTTTGCCATGACCCTTCCTGGCTTGTTGCTTGTCTTTAATCTGCTTCCAAGCCGGGAGGGTAGATTTCCTGTCATGGTGGCCAGTCGACTTGTCACTTGCAGGGTAAGGGTGGAAGCGATTCTGCTGTCGGTGTAATGTACCAGACGAACGCCTCTCCTCACTCTTACTGATTTCCTCTTCAGCCTTGGCAATAAGCTGATCCGGAAACAGTGCGTTGAGATGTACTGGAGACGTTCTTAATGCGTTTACAGTATCTTACTTCACCCCAGCTTGTAGGTAGTCCAAATAACTATCTCTGCGAGCCAGAGTGAAGTTAGCCATGTTGATAAAAACACCCTCGGATAAATCCTGCATGGTTCTGGCCATGGCCAGTGAGATTGACCGGTTGAAAGTGGTCAAGTACTCCAGTTCATTAACAGCTTGCTTCATCTTCTCTGATGACTTGCCCTTACTGTCCAGACGTAGGGTTTTGAGCTGAGTGGTCATAGAGTCTTGAACCCTAGTCAAACACCTTGATAACCAAGCAGCCTGGTTGCACATTATTGTCTGTTCCCTTGCTGCTCTCTCCCAATGCCTGGGGAGATCTTGACTGAAGGCCCGGGAGGGTGGGGCAGTAGGTAAGTTTCTTCGAGCCACCCCGCTGAAGGAATGGTTGAGTTTGGCAGGGTACGGTGACCAGGTGCGTACTGTTGAACTCTCACTGTTCTTCTCAGCATGCATCCCGTACCATCTTGAAGGTCTGGGTGTTTTAACAAACTGGTCCCTGAGGAGGCCTGTGTTGTCAGTATTCCTGGTGGGATACCCTTCTGTGATTGTGAGGTTGAGTGTAGACATTTTCCTGCACAACCAGTCGTCCACAGGGAGTTTTACAGACTTTACCGACAGGCTGTACACGTGCACCGGCAAAGGGGTTGTCATTTGCAGCAGAGGACACAGTTTCAAACTCAGGAATCTTGTGCCAGTTCATAAAGCTTCTCACATCCCTCATAGTCTCTCTATAGTTGGCCTCCTCAGTAGGTTCCTGGTCAGTCTCATCCTTGGTGACATCCCTGTCCGGTGACCGGTCCCGGTGGATCTCATCATCCAGGGAACCCGTAACACTGAGCTGGTCAGCTTCACTGTCAGATGCTGCACTCAGATCTACTTCACAGGTGGGCTGACCATCAGGGACTGAACCGGGGGCCTGAACAGGCTGGGTTGCTGTCCCAGCACCGTGAGCCTCAAGAGGCTGGGTGGCTGTCTGCATCCCCTTACTGCTTCCCCGGTGGCCTGATCAAGGCAGGGACCAGAATTCACTGCAGTTTGACTGCTGGTGGTGGCACCAGGGTCAAAAAATGGCTTCTGGTTGGTAGTCACATCTGAAGCTGGTTTCACAACCGGTTCAACCGGCACTGTGAAAGTCTTGGCCAACAGCATAGCCTCCAGCCGGGAGAACCTCTGCCCATTTATCATCTAGTTGTTTCAAATCATCAGCTGAAGGTCTGCTACTGGAAGATTTCTTTCTGCTGGCAGAGGGCTTGGGAGACTCACTACGTTTCGTCTTCTTGGTAGTCGTTGGGGTTGACTGAGGCTGTGAAGCCTTGACCTTCTCTACCTTACCAAGCACACTCACGTGTGCAGGGTCCACGAGAGTGGGAGCAGAGGAGGACGCAGTCGCCTTCTTGTCTTTCCATTCTCTGTAAGTGGGTGTTGATAACTGCTGAATCTGTTCAGGGGTAAACCCTTTACAGACGACACATTCCTTCTTGAGGACGCAAGGGTCGTCACCCACCCCCTTATCTCGACAATGTGCACAATTGGAGTGGAAGTCAAACCCAGCCATAGCGTGACCACATGAACCTCGTCTTTGTCCTGGGGAAGACATAGTCGTAGATAATACTGTAGAACTTCTTAAACGGTGAAATAAAATGGAAGTATTCGGGGTAGAATAAAAAATTCCCTTGTCATGAAAACACGTCTTCACTCGCCAAACGAAAAAGATGCTATGATGTCACGATGGGAAGAGGAAGTATGATGCGCCACCTGGCGAATGCACTCTCCTGGCCGGTCCTGCCGGTATTATATACAGGACGTCTTTTTCTGACGTTTGGCGGGACTGGTCGTGCCAACCGGTAAAGCAATTGTCCATTGGATAGGATGTATTAACGCAATAAAAAATACTTTTCCTTGAAATGTCCGGAAACCAAGTGTGACGACGGATGGCGGAAAAAGCAAAAATAATATGTCCACCCCCCCTGGGGGTGGACATAAATAGCATAATAGCTATAAAGCACAGTAGCTATTAATCAGTTAGCTATAAAAGTATTATCACCAAAAGCAATCCCAAGTAAGCTACTGATCGGGACAACTAATTTACAAAAAGTCTGTAGCTGTAGTAGTTTTGGAGAAATCTACGTGGACATAAACAGCATAATAGCTATAAAGCACAGTAGCTATTACTCGGTTAGCTATAAAGGTATTATCACCAAAAGCAATCCCAAGTAAGCTACTGATTGGGACAATTAATTTACAAAAAATCTGTAGTAATTTTGGAGAAATCTGCGTGACACACTAACGCACACATATGATGCATTTTATAATCTCCCTCCTGGGCTAAAGCCTGGTGGGAGATAATAATAAATATAAACTCACCAAATAACTTTTTAATACGTGGGAGTTTAAGGTCACCTTAAAATAGGGCACACCTTGAAAACCAGTTACAACCACATGGCAAATTTGAATTGAATCCATCAACCCATTTTTGAGCTACTGTCTGGAAACAAAAAACCTTAACCTCAATATAAATATGTTACTACTGGGACTTTAAGGTTATCTTAAAATAGGGCACACCTTGAGGACCAGTTACATGCACATGCCATATTTGAATTGAATCCATCATGCCATTTTTGAGATACTCTCTGGAAAGGAAGTGTGACGACGCTGCCCATATTTGTCCGTCAACATAGCTGCTAGTGACATAAAAGTAATGCAACCTTAAACTCATGAGTTTATGAAATATCAGGAATTTACTATAACCTTACAAAAGAGACTTTTTGGTGTAGACAGATATACATGATGAATATCAAAGAATAAAGTCTTAATTAGCACATCAAATATCTTTCAAACATCAAAATCAAAAAATTGTCCCAACCTTAAACTCAAAGTTAGTTTGCAGCTCTGAGGGCGTTTAAAGGAATCTTTTCCTGTAGGTTTTGTTTACGATTTGTTACATCCACAACTCGAAACATGCATAGAATTGCACAGTGTTTGAAATACTGTTCAAAAATTGTCAAACTTAAAGTGAATAAAATTCTGTTATTACTGGGAGCTGAATTACTGAATTTCTCAAGCTTTTTCAGTGTACTCTATGGAAAAACAAGCATTCTGACGCACGCAATTATCTCCCACCGTATAAATTAGATGTACTAAAGATAGTGTAATATACATTTTCTTGCGAGATGGAGGCATATGAGGAAATGACAATACGCAAGAGGCATTTTAATGACTGCAATACTTTTAAAGATAAAAGGCATTTATTTATTTTACTAGCTATTACTCTGCCACCCAAAGAGCTATAATTCTGCAACTTTACCACGTAGTAGATCACCCAAAAGTAGGTAAAGGACTAAAAGTAACCCTTTTACAGAAAAAAGACATTTACTCATTTTAGTAGCTATTACTCTGCCATCCAAAGAGCTACAGTTCTGCAACTTCACTATGTGGTAGATCACCCAAAAGTAGGTGAATGACTTATTTAAATGAAATTGTCTATCTGCAATACTTTTAGTGATAAAAGGCATTTATTCCTTTTACGAGCTATTACTCTGCCATCCAAAGAGCTATAGTTCTGCAACTTTGCTATGTGGTAGATCACCCAAAAGTAGGTGAATGACTTATTTAAATGAAATTGTCTATCTGCAATACTTTTAGTGATAAAAAGCATTTATTCCTTTTACGAGCTATTACTCTGCCATCCAAAGAGCTATAGTTCTGCAACTTTGCTATGTGGTAGATCACCCAAAAGTAGGTGAAGGACTTATTTAGAAGAAATTGAATATCTTTTATCTATTAGAGATAAAAGACATTTACTCATTTCAGTAGCTATGGCTGAGCCATGCAAAGAGCTATAGATCTGAAACTTCATTGTGTGGTAGATCACCCAAAAGTAGGTGAATGACCTCCATGGAGAAAGAAAATGTAAAGTTTTTTATACATTGGAGTTTAAGGTCACCTTAAAATTGAAAATTTCAAATACTTAAATGTAGCTTTTATAAGCTACAAGCTTACCATGTGGAACTGAATGCTTACTCGGATGGCCGCAGGCAATCGGCCAATGTCCCAAGAAAAATGGACGAAATAATGATGGCCCGATGCTTTAGTACTGTAGGTGAACCCCGTAGTGAAATATCGCATACTCCCCATCTTTTTCGAGTTGAAATTAACCATATCTCCTCAGCTGCAACACAGCGGGGAGGCAGGGTGGGACTATCCTCAGTACAGCATGGTAAGCTTGTAGCTTATAAAAACTACATTTAAGTAATTAAAATTTTCAATTTTATTGCGCTACAATAGCTTACCATGTGGAACTGAATGCTGAATCCAACCGCTAGGCGGAGGGATTACAGCTGAGACTGGAAGTATTTTGTCAATTTTTCTTGGATTTTGAACTCATATATACCAAAGTATTTTCCAAATTACCAGTCGGAGTCCCACTTACAGTGCCCCGGTTTCGGAAACTGGGCCTGCAAGAAGCCAAAAACCAGAATTTTATCAAAGAACAGCATGGATACTGTTAGGATGTCTCGATTTTGAAGGGGAAAGTGCAGCCATGCTCACTTAAACGGTATGTATTGCCCCAAGGGTTTCACTCCAAAATTACAAGCCCTGGGCTTGAAATCTCTCTCACTGGAAACCAAGAGAAGATAAGAATAAAAACTGAGATTATGGGTTACCTAGCTTAAACACATAATATTTATATATAACACTATTTTAACATAAATAGAATAAAAGACCTTACCAAACATTCTACAAAGGTATGCTTATACCTAGACCCTGGGTTTAGACTCCTGAAGACTTGACTGTAGTGGAGGTGCACCCCCCGCCCCCCTTTTCTTTCCGAGGATGACGAGTCTGGGGGGGAAGGGTCTAGGACTTGTTGTCATGCTACAAGTGGACCCAGATACATATGTTGTCATAATCTGATGAAGTAAGGTCTTAAAGATAAAATTGGTAAATGTATTGTGAGCTTTCCAGTGACAAGCTTGCATGATTTGGTCCACCGAAAAAAAACACCAAAAAAGGCCTTAGAGGCCACAAAGGGCCTGATATCATGAGCTGTAAAGAGAGAGTAGCAGGTCTAAGATCCTGAGGTATGACCTTTTGAAGGAAATAAAGAGTAGGGATCGAGAACCCCTTAGGTCCTTGGTTCGATCCCGGTAATACCTCAAGGGCCCGTACTGGACACGGGGTCCCGTCTTCTTTGAATTAACTATCCACAATGGTAGACAAAGGAGGGATAGTTACTGGAGACACACTTGAATACCTTATCTTGCTAGTTGGTTTTTGGCTATAAAATCCAAAGAAAAGAATAAGGTAACCTTTTCCCATTGGCCTAAATCAGATACTTTGTTTGCAACCCAGGCATGGATTTCTCTGCGTGCTTGTCGGAGGCCAAATCTAGCAAGAAACCAGTTTGAGAGAAAAGATGTTTGATGTCTATGTCTTTCATAGGCTCAAAGGGTGCTGTTGTGAGCTCATTAAGCACAACAGAAAAGCTCCATTTTGGAAGATTCCTGAAATTTTTTGGGACGATCCCTGTGAAAAAACTGGAGAGTAACCTGTTAAAGTGTTAAGGTCTGAGCTTTGGGAAAAATGGAGCCCTGCTGGGGCCCCAGGTGTCAACAATGGACCTTGAAACTTGAAGGACCAGAGAAACGCCTTCAACATTATGTATAGCCTTTTTCCCTTGTCTGACCACAGACCCTTGTAGAGGCTTCCTCTAAGTGAGAGCCCCCGATTCGTCTGAGGTGTCAGTAAGAGTTGGATCTTGTGGTCTTGGGATAAAGGTCTGCACCTTTCATCACATTTGAAGGACTTGCCACCACTCTAGGTGAGGTGAAAAGGACTCTGTCAAGGAAGGAGGCTGTGCAATGACTGAGGATATCTCCAGTGCACCTTAAGGTGAAACTGAAAAAGGGCCTCATGTGAAGGCGTCCCTCTGGGATCATTTTCTCCGTTGAGGCAAGCAACCCAATTAGCGATATCAAACATCCTGGAGTCAAAAATATGTTTGACTTTAAGTGTAGGATCAAATCCTGAAAATTGAGCCATCTCTCTGAGTGGGTTAACAAGGGCTAAATCTAGGTGAAATTCGTAGCCCACAAACGGAAACACCTGAGTAGGTCGAGTTCGGACTTCTCCTGATTTATTATCCACCCTAAGGACTGTGTCAGGAACTTCCTTGAGGTGGAGGATGGAAATGAGAAAGTATGTGTCTGTGGTCTGACGACGACACCCATTCCCCTGGACTCAGAGAGGCCCTGATGGACTCTGGAGTTTCCATTTGAACCTTGTAGAAAAGAGGGGTGAGCCTGCTTATGTCTGTCAGTGGCCTCCACCCTTGGTTAGGCTTGGGGATTAGGAACAGGCAATTGTAAAAACCAGAGAGATTTTACATTTTCCACCCTTTCTATTGTGTTCTTTGACGGAAGAGACTGGGTAAGAGGCCAGAGCTGGATCTTGATGGGCCTTAGGTCCTGAGAGAATCAGGGGAACTCTGGCAAATTTTGATTGATGAATGGTAAGAATATTTAACATAATGTTTGAGCATTTGTTTCATTGCCAATCTCTTCTGAAAGAACGGAGTCGACCTCCTACTGGTGGACTGAGCGAGGCTCTTTAAGGAGTCATTGGGAGGAGGGGGTCAAAAATGACCTCTGGAGCCTCTGCTACTTGATTTCCCCCAACCTGGGGAAAATGATGGATACTGCTTGGAATGGAATGACCCCCATTGGGGTGATTCCTTCAGGAGTCTCTAGATTGTGGGGAGCATGAAAGGGCTGATTTGATAGGGCCTAAACCCTAGTGTTTTATGGGTGCCTCGAGGAGGAACTCCTGTCCCTCCTAAACTAATTATCAATGGGGATCTGGTATCTCCCCTGAATTCCCCATAATCATTCTGACTGCATATAAGCACCCTTAAAATGAGTTTGGCCCGTCCTGAAGCCTACCAGAAGGGGAGGCCTTACCCATAGAGGGCCCAGAGGGGCTAGGGAGATACAGATTGAAAAACTTGTAGTTTGTCTTCAAGATAAAAGACAATATTGTCACAATAGTACTACTTAAGATTGGGACCAGGGGGTCTTATAGCAGCCACCGAATCCTCTAAATTAAACTAGCATATTTAGTTGAGGAAAAGCTGAAGGGCCCTTAGGCCTAAGCTCTTGTTGGCCTGCTACATCTGTCAAAGTTCAGACTGTAAGAGGCCCTAGGCATACTGTCCCTGGGGACAGGTGGTTCAAAAAACTGCCTAATCTTAAAGTCCTCGGTATGTCCTGAGGGAAGCCAGACAAGTATACTTACCTATAAAATACAGGGACTAGTTTGAAAACCTGTTCAGAAGAAGCCCTTTGGATTTTAGGAATTTGACTTGCATAGATAACATGGATTGCTCTAATGTATCTGAACTAAATACCATCCAAGTCTTCAGATGCAGCAGCAAAAGACTTGGACAGGCCCATGTACTAAGGACCTAAGGTTAGGGACCCGAGAAGGCCGAGACACAAGGTTAGGGGTCCGAGACCTGAGGATAGGGAGACCCTAGGTTAGGGGCCTGAGAGCCGAGACTAGGTGCCCAGCATGGAATGCAAGTCAGGTTATTGTCAATACAAGGCCTCAGATGCAAGATGGATCTTAAAACTAGTCCCAGAAGGACTATAAAATCATAATAGAAGCCTGAAGAAAACCCCCATGGTTGAAGTTGGATATTATAATTTATGAAAATTTTCATTAATTTAACAGTTCTTTGAAAAGAACTACACAACTGAGATTATTTATATTCACGAGTGACACATGGTCATCTCCCCCACTTGCCTCACTGCAGGTAGGGCTAGTTGTGTGATAAGGAAAGCATTAAAATTTATTAAATAACATAAAATCTTACATGCAATATATATTTATTTTATAAAATTGGATGACTTAAAATATTGCCAAACCAAGGTTTCCCAACGCATTGGAGATCCTAAGTTTGCAAGCACCTGTTGTCTAGACGAAGATTTCTACAAGGACTCAACATTGAGTTTATTTTAACCCTAAAATGGTCAAATAATGTAGCAGATAACGGATAAAATATTTATTTTATTTTGACAGGTAAAGGTCCTGTATAAAAAAACTACATACACACATCTCTCAGCACATGCTGTCATCACAGGGGTTTCCCAAAGATTCCCCAAGTTGGTTTTGTGCTTTATTTCATATTTTAACCCTTAAAATGGACAAATACTGTAGCAGAACGGGGATAAACCCTTAAAATATTTGTCTTACTTGATTTCAACAGCCATATATTCCTGTATATAAACTACATGTACGAGTCATGCATGAGTTTGCAAGCAATTGCCGTCTAGACAAAAATGGAAGTTGTTTCTGACTATTTTCAACAAGGACCCGTTTTGTGCTTAATTTATATTTTTAAACCCTGAAAATGGTCTAATAATGAAGCAAACAGGGGTTAAGTATTTATTTATTTTATCTGAAAGGCAAATATCCTGTATATAAGCTACAAGCACGAGTCCTGGTGGCCCCTTCTCTACAACGTGAAGCCAGAAGTGGATTTAAGTTGTAAAATATGTGAAATATACTTATCTGATCTATGAAAAGTCACAAAAATATGATTCTATATATTAAAATAAAGAAACTGATGAAGTTTCAGTATCCAACGACAAGTATATCCAAGTAAAATTCAGATCTTTTCCTTCTGATAAAAAGCATGTCTTAACAATGCGGCCAACGAGAAAAAGATGGGGAGTATGCGGTATTTCACTACGAGGTTCACCTACAGTACTAAAGCATCGAGCCGTCATTATTTCGTCCATTTTTCTTGGACGTTGGCCGATTGCCTGTGGCCATCCGAGTAAGCATTCAGTTCCACATGGTGAGCTATTGCAGCGCAATAAAATAGGGCACACCTTCAAAACTAGTTAGAGCCACATGCCAAATTTGAATTGAATCCATCAAGCCATTTTTGAGATGCTGTCCGGAAACGAAAAAACTTAAACTCAATACAAGTATTTTACTAGTGGAAGTTTAAGGTCACCAAGCACACCCTGAGCAGCAGTTACATCCACATGCCAAATTTGAATGAAATCTGACAAGCCATCTTTGAGATATCGTCCAGAATACAAAGTGTGATGCCGACAGACAACGCCACAAAATGAGATGATGAAGCAATACCTATATGCCACGCAGCATAAATGCTGGTCACACGATAGAACAATAAATTCAGGGAATTGTCACTGTCCTCTTCAAGATATATTTGAACAACAAATTTCTCTAAGTTTTGTACGTTTATTTAGCAAAATGTTGTTTATGTACATGTATACTATATGTAATTTTCAACACCTTATTTTAAATAAAGTTAATGTAATGGTTTCTTCTGCTGAATATTAGACTTAGAATTAGTCTTTACTGTGGGTTTTTTTTGAGACAATGAATGAGTGCATTTTATAACAGTCTTGATTTTACACTCATCCTTCTGAAGGGAAATGTTCTCAGAGAATCATAATACACTAAGGAAGGACCTTACACAAGGTCTAGCTGAATATTCAAATGAAAATTGTTGCCATGACAAGTTATTGCATCATGCTAAGCTTTATCAAGTGTAGATCTTTTTAGGGTATTTTCATAATAAATTTAATGAAAATCTGTCAAAAAGTTCAGTGTTTGCATACACAAAAAAATTCAAAAGGCTGATTTTTCAAATGAAAATAGTTGCCATAGCAACAGCTTTTATTGGATTACTGTATTTATGCACCAGAGGCGATGCATTTTTCAAAAGAGGGGGGGGGCTACTATTACAGATACAAAAACTCAACTCTCGAGTCCAGTGGCAATGGGCGATAATGGACACTTATAGCCTTGAACTTGTTTGCCAGCATGTATAATGGCAGGAGAACTTAAAATATTAGAAACAAACGTTAAATCTTCAGAAATTATCTCGTATTTTATCTCGTATTTTTGCTGATTCCAATGCGTCTGTCATCAAAACTCCCATGTTTTGTTCTGATTTTATTTATTTCTCGTAAGCGGTATTCGATTGGGGAAGTACTAAACCGCATCTTTTTTTGGAATCCCGGAATCGCAAAAGTCTTTGATGTTGAGAGGGATGTAAAACCCCGAAATATGAAATTTGCAAAGTTACAGAGGAGGGGGTGGACGCGACTAATAGGGAGGGGGCGTTTATACGGATAAATACGGTATGTTGAAATCCTAATACCTATGCACATTTTCACCAAATTATGTAAAAATCTAGAAAAGGGTTTAGTCTCCAAACAGGAAAATGTTTTATAAATAAACGATTATAATGGCTATTTTTCGTTGGATTCTGCCAAAAAACCTCAACAATTGTAGATCTCATGAGAATACACCCTTCCACCAAATTTTGTGAAAATCATTAAAGGCGTTAGGGAGTTACACGTCATGTTGACAGTTTTCTGATAGATAGACAGATGAATGAGAAATAATGTTTCCACTTTGTTAAAGTAGAAATGGAGATGCCTGTACCCCACAGCCTCAGGTGACATATGGTAATAGAAACATTCTGGCAGTGTCTAGGTCAAACCAAGGTCACAGAATGACATTGCTCATCTACAACCTCTGTCCAATGTCCTACCAAGTATTAACTTCCTACCCATTACAAATTTTGATATATAGGCCTGACAATATTTTATAGGCCTAACCACTGTTCCCTTCTCAGGGTGCATCCACTAACTTTCAATATTTTTTCCATGACTTCTCCATGACCAAAGCTTTAAAATCAAGGACCTTTTACATGCTTCATGGCATGAAAGAGACATGTACCTAGGCCACGAGGGAAGATACGACAGGCTGGTTTCGCCTTTGAGAACCACGTACAATGTTCCAGTCAGAGTACAGAAAGATGGGGAAGACACTTAAATTTGATCTGATTACATAAATGTATCCTTGTACTGAAATGCTGGATGAAAAAAAGGGACAATGCCATTTCACGAGAGGATGCCTTTTAATTTCCATGACTTTTCATAACCTGGAGTCAATTTCCATGACTTTTCCAGGCTTGGAAAAACAAAATGGAATTCCATGACTTTCCAGGTTTTCCATGACTGGATACACCCTGCCTTCTACCCCTTCCAGTTTCCAAGATATAGCCCAATGACATATTAAAAGTCAAAAGTCACTATGGCTAGGTCAAAGGTCACACAATCACATTGCACACCTACAACCATAACTATTTTCCCTACCAGGTATGAACCATTCCACACCTCAGTTTCAGAGAAATAGACCAGATTAGATTTTGAAGGTCAAGGGTCAAATCAAGGTCACACCAAGTTACACATCTGCACCCTCTACCAATGATCCCAGCAGGTATCAACATTCTACACCTTGTTATTTGCAAGATATACCCCAGACAAATTTTAAAGGCCAAGGTCACTTCAGCAAGGTCAATGGTCGAATCAAGACATACCTACATTACCTCACCAGTTTCCAAGATAAAGCACGGCAGGATTTTAAAGTTCAGGGTCACTCCATCAAGGTTAAATCAAGGGGACATTATGATTGTGCAACCCCTCCCCCCAGCAGAATGCAATGGGTGAAAACAATACCCGCACAACTTTAATGACTATGGCTTACAAATCACTCAACCATACATTTATTATTATCATTACTTTTTCTGTTCCACATCTTCAACTATCTCGATTAAATCTTGATCACTCAAGTTGTCAGTTAATTCTTTAGCAAACATGTCAACATTTTCTTTCCCCAATGCTTCTGTTTCTTCAGGCAATTTTAACTTTTTATTTGGAATTTCATTGTCCAAATTACAATTCTTCATGTTTATATCAGAAATATTGTGTGGGCTGTTCTCATCAACAGGATCTTCAATAAAAGATATCAATTGTTCATCACTCAAATCATCCTCTGATTCTGGCCAGTCATCCGGTTTTGCCTGCACAATGCACAACTCAGTCACCTCTGTAGGAAGAGGAAAATCTACAAAAAGATCATAAAGTTTGTGGTGCTCATACTAAACAAGCAATCAGTGCCCCTGAACGGGCTCTGTATCAGCTGACTGTGTGTTTTGAGTTTCAGAGTAGAAGTGACAGCACAAAAGGACACAAAAGTTGTACCCTGGAAATGGTATTCAGAAGGAAAGTAACAAGTTAACTGTTAAGGTGTAAAAAGTAAGTTTAAAAAAAACATATTTAAAGAAAGTACTGCAAATACAATAGTTTTTGAGTTACAACTAATTTACTCAACAGTGAGAACCTCAAAGTAGCTATTACTCAGCTATGCAAGGAGCTATAGGTCTGCAATTATACTATTTTATAGCTGACCCAAAAGTGGGTTAATAACATGTTTACATAAATTTCTGTAAATGCAAAATATTGTAATTGAAATAGTTTTCAAGTTACAACTGAATTACTGAACAGTGAAAATCTAAAAGTAGCCATTGCTCAGCTATGCCATGAGCTACAGGTTTACAATTTCATTATGTTATAGCTGACCCATAAGTATGTGAACAACATATTTAAACAGATTACTCTAAATGCAATATTTTTCAAGTTAAAACTAGTTTTCAAGTTACATCTGATTTATATAACAGTGAGAAAACCTGAAAGTAGCTATTGCCCAGCTATGCCATGACATACAGGTCTGCAAAGTCACTATGTTAAAGCTGACCCAAAAGTAGGTGAACAACATATTTATAGAAAATACTTAAAATGCAATCTTTTTCAAGTTTAGTGAAGGGATCATATATCGATATTTCAATATTGATCGATATGTCTTTCTAAATTTCAATATCGATACTAAAAGTGGGAATTTCAATATCGTTTCCAGCACCCACCAGGAAAAAAAGTTTTGTAGTTTATCAGTTCCCTGTAGTTTCATCATCACTATTTATGCACTAAAAGACTTATTGTGAGATTTTTCATGAAATTTAATTGCTTTTATAGGCTACTTGTATTAAATTCATGGTCAGTTTTGCATATCTTGTATATTAGCAAAGTTATTTTTGATAACTGAAGAATCAGTATGTGCAAAATAACGGATTTTATGGCATGAAACGATATTTCAATATTGATCGATATGCAAAGCCAAAATATAGTTTGATATCGATATTGAAATTGCATTTCAATCCCTATACTATTCAAGTTACAACTGATTTACTCAACAGTGAGAACCTGAGAATAGCTATTACACAGCTATGCCATGACATAGAGCTAATTTGAGCTAATTCAAAAGTAGGTAAATAACATATTTAAACAAAATTCTCTAAATGCACTAGTTTTCAAGTTACAACTGATTAACTCAACAGAGAAAACCTCAAAGTAGCTATTGCTCAGCTATGCCATGACATACAGGTCTGCAATTTCACTATGTTATAGCTGATTCAAAAGTAATTGAACAACATATTTAAACAAAATACTCTAAATACAATACTTTTCAAAGTTGCGACTGATTCACTCAACTGAGAAAACCTTAAAGTAGCTATTGCTCAGCTATGGAATGAGCTACAGGTCTGCAACTTTACTATGTTTTTCTTATGTTTTTTTTTATTTATAACTTTACTATGTTATAGCTGACCCAAAAGTAGGTGAACAATGTATTTAAAGAAAATACTCTAAATGCAATAGTTTTCACGTTACAACCGATTTACTCAACTGTAAGAATCATTGCTCAGCTATGCCATGACCTACAGGTCTGCAATTTCACTATGTTATAGCTAACTCAAAAGTAGGTGAACAACATATTTAAAGAAAATTCTGTAAATACAATGGTTTTCGAGCTACAACTGATTTACTCAACAGTGATAACATCAAAGTAGATATTACTTAGCTATGCAATGAGCTACAGGTCTGCAATTTTACTGTTATAACTGACCCAAAAGTAACTGAATAACATATTTATGCAAAATACTGTAAATGCAATAGTTTTCAAGTTACAACTGATTTACTCAACAGTGAGAACCTCAAAATAGCTAGTGCTCAGCTATGAAATAAGCTATAGGTCTGTAATTTTTCTACGTTGTAGCTGACCCAAAACTAGGTGAATAACATATTTAAAGAAAATATTCTAAAGTCAATAGTTTTCAAGTTATAACTGGTTTACTCAACAGGGATAACATCAAAGTAGCTATTACTCAGCTATGCAATGAGCTACAGGTCTGAAATTTTACTATGTTATAGCTGATCCAAAAGTATCTGAGTAACATATTTTGTACAAAATACTGTAAATGTAATAGTTTTCAAGTTACAACTGATTTACTCAAGAGTGAGAACCTAAAAATTGCAAATTTAATAAGTAAATTAAATTTTTATAAGTTAATACCCTATCCAATGGACAATTGCTTTACCGGTCTGCGCGACCGGTCCCGCCAAACGCCAGAAAAAGACGTCCTGTATATACTACCGGCAGGACCGGTCACAGAGTGTGCATTCGCTAGGTGGCGCATCGTACTTCCTTCCTGTCTAGACAGCGTGACGTCATAGCATCTTTTTCGTGTCTAGTCCTATTAAGACCCCTAGTAAGCTGATAGCAGGGCCGGATGGGCGGGCCTTGCCTGTCCATTGGATAGGGTATTAACTTATAAAAATCTAATTTACTTATTAAATTTGCAATTTTATTGCGTTAATACATCCTATCCAATGGACAATTGTTGAATAACTACCGCTTGGTAGGCGGGTAAGTTACTAGGGACTCAAGTGAACTCATAAACAAAACAAAAATTGAGAAGGCCCAGTTGACCTAGGGTCAAAGAACCCCGAAGGTCAAGGTCAGCTAAAACTAACCTGTTACCCGGAAGTCTACCTATGTTGCCCCCCCCCCCCCCCCCCCCCCCCCCCCCCCTTTTCTCAAACCTGCTCTGAGAATAGGAAGAAAGGGTTGAGTTCAGTCCCATAAGAAATAAACTTCCCAAGGGAAGCAAGTCAGTTTTTTTGGGGGTATTATATACAAAGATACATGTTATGTACATAAATTATATACATATTTACATATCTCCTCATTTTTGGGTTTGGTGGTGGATTTGTTGGGCAGCCACCACTGGCCCTAAATGAAAAAGCTCTGTGTCAGCCCAAGCCACATCCTTCAAATTGTGTGAAGGTGTTATGGGATTTCCAGTGGCAGGCTGACAAAATCTGCTCTAAGGAGACCCCCGACTGGAAGGCCTTAGAAGCAGCAAAGGCCCTGACATCATGGGTTTTAACCTGATGCAGAGCGAGGGCCTCCTGATCAGAGAGCTCATAACAAAGGATCACAGTTTGCTTGATCCATGAGGAGATGGTGGCAGGTGAGATGTCCTTATCAAAACCTTTCTTGAAGGAGACAAAGACCAACTCCTTGTTCTGCCTAAAATCCGAGGTCCTGTCCAAGTAATAGCGAAGGGCTCTGACTGGGCACAAGGACCTGTCACCTTTGAGTGACTTATCCAAGGTAGGGGCCAGGGCTGGTATGACCACTGGGGCCACACTATCCGGACCTTCCTTAGCCAGCTGGTTCTTTGATAGAAAGCTGGGTTAGGGGTACAAAGACACCTTAGACCAGTCTGACTGGTGTCTGATGTTCTTATGTAACCAAGCATGGATCTCACTCCTGTGCTTACCAGAACCCAGGGCCAACAGAAAAACAGTCTTGAAGGTCAGGTGTTTTAATGAGGCCTCTTTTAAAGGTTCAAAGGGAGCCTTTGTCAGCTGGTATAAAACCAGGGACAGGTTCCAGGAGGGTATGCCCCTCCTGCCCTTGGGCCAGTCTCTATGGAAACTATCCAGGAGACGAGTGAGATTCTCATCTTGGCTTTCAGAGGTGGTGCCCTGAAGTCCACCTGATTACCGAGGCACCACTTTGTAACAAGAGGATGAAAGATGCCCCAAAAGGCGGGTTGCGCAGGCAGCAATAAGGTTAGCGACTGCTGTAATTACATTTAGAAACAAGGAAAGAAATGTTAGGTCACCCAGTTAAGGTGAATGTGTTAGACGTGCTAAGAAATGTAAAACTTGTAATCTAGCTATAAACGGACAAACAAAAGGACTGAATTACACCAATTTCGAAAGCAACTTAGCTATGATGGTGATCTATCTCCCTGTCAAGTTTGAATTCGATTGGATAAACCGTTTTCGAGTTAGAGTCCAGAAACTGAAATGTTTGACAAAACCGTTGGACAAACCGTTTTCGAGTTGGGGTCCAGAAATGGAAATTTCAACGGACAAACGAAGAGACAGAATTACACCAATTTCGAAAGAAGCCTAGCTATGATGGTGATCTATCTCCCTGTCAAGTTTGAATTCAATTGGACAAACCGTTTTCGAGTTAGAGTCAGGAAACGGAAATTTTGATGGACAAACGAACAGACGGAATTGCACCAATTTCGAAAGGTACCTAGCTGTGATGGTGATCTATGTCCCTGTCAAGTTTGAATTCGATCGGACAAAGCCTTTTCGAGTTAGAGTCCGGAAACGAAAATGTGGACAGACAGACAGACGTCGGACACATCAATCTAATAGTCGGGTTGGTTACACGAACCCGCCTAAAAATGGTCCACTTTGCCTCATAGACTGATCTGGTTGATCCTCTTTGCGGAGCCTCAATTCATGCTGCCACTGCCTCAGAGAAGCCCTGCTCCTTGATTGCTGTGTCCTTAGGAGCCAGGCATGTAGGTTCAGGTTTGACAGGTTCCTGTGCAGGGTCTGATTGAATGGTTGAGACACCAGATTGGGCAGACACAGTGGGATCTGACTGGACATTGCCACTAGATCCCAGAACCAGGGCATGTTGGGCCACCCGGGTGCAATCAGAATGACTGTTGCATGGGTCATCTTGTAACTTTGCCCAAGATGGCTGCTGGTGGGAAGGCATATGGGTCCAGATCTTCCCATGACAGACTGAGTGGATCCACTGCCCATGCTTGGGGATCTGGGACCGGTGACACAAACTGTGGCAGTTTGTTGTTGAATCTGGTGGCAAACAGGTCCAATTGGGGCTGGTGCAACCAGGAGCATATAGCTTGGAAAACCTCTGGATGAAGGGACCACTCCGTTTGAATGGTCTGGCCAAGTCTGGATAGCTTGTCTGCTATCACGTTCAGCTGGCCGGGGATGTGACATGCTTTGAGAGTTACCGGTTTCCTGGTTCACCAGGACAGGATTCTCCACAGTAGGGCACACAGAGAGCACGACTTCATCCCCCCTTCCTTGTTGATATAGGCAATCACTATTGTGTTGTCTGTGGCTACCAGGACTATGTTGTTTGAGCAGAGGTCTTGGAACTCTTTTAGGGCCAGAAAGACCGCCTTTAGTTCCAAGTGGTTTAGATGCAACTTGCTTTCTGGAGGGGACCAGGTTCCCCTTGCAGTGCACTCGTTTAAGTGAGCGCCCCACCCTTCTTTTGATGCGTCTGTAAATATCTGCAGAGCATGTTTTAGTGGGTGTAATGGTTGACCTGGAA
Source organism: Sabellastarte sp. h YS-2021 (assembly GCA_964017235.1). Lineage (NCBI taxonomy): Eukaryota > Metazoa > Annelida > Polychaeta > Sabellida > Sabellidae > Sabellastarte > Sabellastarte sp. h YS-2021. The sequence continues at coordinate 76,860,106 of OZ024931.1, forward strand.
GCACATTGCTTTCCTGCTGCCACCACCTTAGGTGGAGGTGGAGCGATCTGGGAACAGGTATCACCTTTTCTAGTGATTCTGATACCCTCCAGTTGTTCTTCAAGTGCCACTGTATGGGTGGACTTGTTTTTCTGTGGTTAGGAGCCCAATGAGGGACATGAACTACCAGACCGGGCACACCGGACAGAATTGTCTGAATTTTGTCTATCAAAGTCTGCCAACGCTCTGGTGTGGGTCTGACTTTGTCCTATTTCAAGTCGAACTGGTAGCCTACAAAGTTGAAAACCTGTTTTGGATCCAGTTCTGACTTTTCCTTGTTCACCAGCCAACCTAGTTCTCGACAGAGAGCTACCAAGGTCTGTGTATGCTGGAGACAAGTTTGGTGGGATGTGGCTCTCACCAACCAGTCTAGGTACTGGTGGATTCTTATACCCCTCTTATACCCTCTTTGGCCACCATTGTGAATTCCATGGGTGCTGTGGAAAGGCCGAAGGGTAGGGCTGTGAACTGGTAGGACCAACCCTGGAGGTGAAAACGCATGTACTTCCTGGACTGACTGTGAATAGGTATGTGGAAGTATGCATCCTTGAAGTCTATGGAGGTGACCCATGGGGTCTCCATTTTGAACGACTCTGTGTTCAGGAAGGTGTTCAAGGTGCTCAGGTCCAAGATAGGTCTCCACCGGTTGTTGGGTTTGGGTACCAAAAATAGCCGGTTGTAAAACCCTAGTGAGTTTTGGTTTGCTACCGGTTCCACTGCATTTTTGTTCACCAGCTGATACAGTGCCTCCAAAAGGTGGGCCTGTTTTGATGGGTTGTGATAGTTGCTTATGACAGTTGGTGATCTGGTTAAATTGGGTCTGAACTGGAAGGGGAGGGTGTAACCCTCCCTGAGTGTGGTTACTACTTTTGGACTTGAACCCAGAGCTTCCCACTTCTCCCAAAATTTGTGTAGCCTTGCCCCTACAGGCGGATGTATAGCAACAGTTGGGACATTTGTGACAAGATTTGCAGAGCTCAAGTGACCTACACAGGAAACATCTTTCACATATTTTATTTCTGACAACAAAAGGGAATTACGCCTTTCTTTTGTGGCAACCCGATAACAGAATGAGCATTTGCAACACAAAAGTCTACACGTGAATATACAGTCTCTCTCTTGTCTCCGGCTATCACTGGAGGAGGGTTCAAGCCTATCTGACAGGACACATAAACACAGTCCTTCTGTCCGGTAACAAACTGTACACATTGATTGTCATTTACGCGGCTTGGAACCCTTAGCCGGCTTCTGGGAGAAGGTTGAAGGCTTGCTACGACCTTTCTTGGCTTGTTGTCTATCCCTTATTTGCTTCCATGCTGGGTTGCCAGACTTCCGGTCCGGTTGATGAACAGACTTGTCACTGGGAGCATAGGGGTGAAAACGACTTTGTCGTTTGTGAGACTGGCCAGATGAACGCCTCTCCTCACTTCTAGATATTTCCTCTTCAGCCTTGGTGAGAAGCTGGTCAGGGAATAGTGAGTGTAGATGAACCGGAGCCGTACGCAGAGCAGTAAGGGTATCTTGCTTCACCCCAGAATGAAGATATTCTAAATAACTGTCCCTGCGTGCAAGAGTAAAGTTCGCCATACTGATGAAAAGATCTTGCATTGTCCTGGCCATGGCTTGAGATATTGACCAGTTAAAGGTCACCAGATAGTCAAGTTCGTCTACAGCCTGCTTCATTCTTTCAGAGGACTTGCCCTTTGTTTTATCCAAGTGTAGGGTCTTTAACTGAGAGGACATGGCATCCTGGAACCTGGTCAAACACCTGGACAGTCCAGCAGCCTGGTTGCACATGAGAGTTTGTTCTCTGGCTGCTCTCTCCCAACGCCTGAGCATATCCTGGCTAAGGGCCCGGGAGGGTGGGGCAGTAGGAAGGCTACATCTGGCAACCCGGCTGAAAGCACTGTTTAACTTGGCCGGTTCCGGAGACCAGGAGCATACAGTGGTATTGTCACAGTCTTTCTTGTCAGTATGCATCTCATACCATCTGGACTACCAGGAGGTTTGATGAACTGGTCCTTGAGGAGCCCAGCAGTCTCTGTATTTCTTGCAGGGTAGCCCTCTGTGATGGTGAGACTTAACTTTTCCATCTTCTTGCACAGCCAATCGTCCACCGGAAGCTTGACTGACACTTTACTGGTTGGCTGGATACATGAACCGGCAAAGAAGATGAAACACTATCAAACTCAGGGACTTTGTGCCAACCCATAAAGGATCTTATGCCTCTGATTGTCTCTCTATAGCTGGCCTCCTCAGAGAGTTCTTGATCTGCAGACTCGTCCCTGGTGAGGTCTCTGTCTGGGGAGCCGTCCCGGAAGTTGCCTTCCAACGGGGAGCTGGCCTCACTGTGCTGATCATCTTCACTCGCAGACCCACTGGTGCTCTGGACAACTGTACCACCGGGAGGGTCTGGTCCACACTGAGGGCAGCATCACCAGTACCAGAAAGCAGTACATCAGGACCTGCACCGGGGGCCTGAACAAGGCCGGGACCAGAAGGCTCTGCATTCTCAGCCATATTACTGGTACTGGCACCAGGATAAAAAAATGGCTTCTGTCTGGTGATGACTTCTGCTGGCTTCACCACCGCTTCCACCAGGACTGCAAAGGACTTGGCCAACAGCAATGCCTCCAGTCTAGCAAATCGTTCAGCCCACTTATCATCTAAATTCTTCAGATGAGGGTCTGCTGCTGGTACTGGGCTTTTCTTGCTGGATCTAGGGGAATGCTTGGGTGAATCACTTCACTTCTTCTTCTTTCCAGCAGGGGTGGTTTCAGGCTGAACTACAGCCTTCTCTCCCCCTACTTTACCCAAAACACTGACATGCAAAGGGTCCACAAGAGTGGGGGTAGGGGAGGCAGAAACCGTTTTCTTGTCTTTATCTTTCTCTGTAGGTGGGGGTGGCCAGTTGTTGAACTTGTTCTGGTGTAAAGGCCTTGCACATGGGGCAGTCTTTCTTTAACACACAGTTGTCTTCTCCAACCCCCTTGTCCCGACATCTTGCGCACTTCAAGTGGCCATCAAAAATAGCCATAACATGGCCACAAGTGCCTCTCTTTTGTCCTGGGGACGACATGATGGTCAGTACTTCAGAAGAAATATGTAGCAATAAAATAAAATGGTTGAATTCGCAGTTAAACTACAAAACGTCTCTCTGTAGAAAACATGTTTGCCCTCCACTCCACGCATCAAATGAAAAAGATGCTATGACGTCACGCTGTCTAGACAGGAAGGAAGTACGATGCGCCACCTAACGAATGCACACTCTGTGACCGGTCCTGCCGGTAGTATATACAGGACATCTTTTTCTGGTGTTTGGTGGGACCAGTCGCGCCGACCGGTAAAGCAATTGTCCATTGGATAGGATGTATTAACGCAATAAAATAGCTATTGCTCGGCTATGAAATAAGCTACAGGTCTGCAATTTTACTATGTTACTCTTGCCTAATACTTCTAAAATCCCTCAATTGAATGAAGCAGCCTTTTCAAACATTCTGGACACGTTTAGAGAAGGAAAAATCTGAGTCAAACCAAACACCAAGGCTCCTGACTGACTCGGTGAGGTGAAGGGGGTTTGCCAAGATGTCAATTGGGAAAGATGCATTTAACCTATCTCTCTGTTTCTTGGAGACAAAAAGTATGAACTCAGATTTATCAGGATTGAGTTTGAGTTTACTAGCCGACATGCATTCTTTTACATCTTGAAGGCATCTGTTTAACTTATCCAAAGCAGCATTCTTATCCAAAGAGGCATTCCTGTGTGACAGATGGACATAAAGTTGGGTGTCACCAGCATAGAAATGGACGTTTACACCTTTGTGTTTATCAATCAGTATACTAAGGGGAGATGTGTACAGAGAGAAAAGCAAAGGACCCAAAACAGAACCCAGAGGTACACCAAATAGGAGTTTTTGTAAATCTGACAAAGTATAACCAATCTTAACAGCCTGACAACGTTCTGTCAGATAAGAAGAGAACCATTACACTATACATTCCACCAGTTTAGAAATGAAGCTATGTCCAGATACTGGGCGGTAGCTCTTCAAATCCTCAACAGGAAGAGAGGCCTTCTTAATAAGTGGAGTGACAACAGCTTTTTTGAAACCATCTGGAACCAGTCCATCACGGTGTGAACAATTTACCAATTTGGTTATAGATGGTAGAAGGATGTCAAAAGCTATTACTCAGCTATTGAAAGAGCTACAGGCCTGCAATATTACTATGTTATAGCTGACCCAAAAGTATCTGAATAACATATTTATACAAAATACTGCAAATTTGAAAATTTCAATTACTTTAATGTAGCTTTTATAAGCTATGAGCTTACCATGTGGAACTGAATGCTTACTCGGATGCCGCAGGTAATCGGCCAACGTCCAAGAAAAATGGACGAAATAACGATGGCTCTATGCCTTAGTACTGTAGGTGAACCCCGTAGTGAAATACCGCATACTCCCCATCTTTTTGGAGTTGAAATTAACCATATCCCCTCAGCTGCAACACAGCGGGGAGGCAGGGTGGGACTATCCTCAGTTCCACACGGTAAGCTTGTAGCTTATAAAAGCTACATTTAAGTAATTAAAATTTTCAATTTTATTGCACTACCATAACTTACCATGTGGAACTGAATGCTGAATCCAACCGCTAGGTGGAGGGGTTACAGCTGAGACTGGAAGTATTTTGTCAATTTTTCTTGGATTTTGAACTCATATATATACCAAAGTATTTTCCAAATTACCAGTCTGAGTCCCGCTTACAGTGCCCCTGTTTCGGAAACTGGGCCTGCAAGAAGCCAAAACCCAGAATTTTATCAAAGATCAGTACGGATACTGTTAGGATGTCTCTGGATTTTGAAGGGGAAAGTGCAGCCATGCTCACTTAAACGGTATATATTGCCCCAAGGGTTTCAATACAACATTACAAGCCCTGGACTTGAAATCTCTCTTACTGGAAACCAAGATAAGATAAGAATAAAAACTGAGATTATTTTTTACCTAGCTTAAACACATAATATTTATACATAACACTATTTTAATATAAATAGGATATAAGACTTTACCTTACCTTTAACATCCTGCGAAGGTATGCTTATACCTAGATCTTGGGTTTAGACTCCTGAAGACTTGACTGTAGCGGAGATGCCCCTTAGGTCCTTGGTTCGATCCAGGTAATACCTCAGGGCCCGTACTGGACACAGGGGCCTGTCTTCTTTGAATTGTCTATCCACAATGGTAGACAAAGCAGGGATAGTCACTAGAGACACACTTGAATACCTTATCTTGCTAGATGGTTTTTGGCTATAAAATCCGAAGAGGGCAACAAGGTAACCTTTTCTCAATGGCCTAAATCAGATACTTTGTTTGCAACTCAGGCGTGGATTTCTCTGCGGCGCTTGCCGGAAGCCAAATCTAGCAAGAAAGAAAATAGCAAATCTAGAATCTAGCAAATAGATCTACATCAGGGGTAAAGCACTTAGACAGATCTGTTGAACACCTGCGGATGCAGTGACCATTCTGTTGATTGAACTGGGTTTGACCTGGAGACGTCGGCCATCACATTCAGACACCCTGTGAATGTGTCTGGCTTTAAGGTTATCTGGTAATGATGGCACAGGTCATGATCTTACACAGGAGAGGGCACATCTCCACCAAGAGGGTTCCTCCTTGATTGCTGATGTAGGCTACCACTGTTGAGTTGTCCATTGCAACCAACACTGTTTGGTTTGACACTGGACCTTGAAACTTGAAGGACACAGAGAAATCGCCTTCAACTCTAGAACATTATGTATAGTCTTTTTTGCTTGTCTGACCACAGACCCTAGTAGAGGCTTGCTCTCAATGAGAGCCCCCACGTTCGTCTGAGGCGTCTGTAAACAGTTGGATCTTGTGGTCTTGGGATGAAGGTCTGCACCTTTCATCACGTTTGAGGGACTTGCCACCACTCTAGGTGACGTGAAAAGGATTCTGTTCAAGGAAGGAGGCTGTGTAATGACTGAGGATATCTCCAGTGCTCCTCAAGGTGAAACTGAAAAAGGGCCTCATGTGAAGACGTCCCTCCGGGACCATTTTTTCCATTAAGGCAAGCAAGCCAATTAGTGTCATCAAACATCCTGAAGTCAAAAATATGTTTGACTTTAAGTGTAGGATCAAATCCTGAAAATTGAGCCATCTCTCTAAGTGGGTTAACAAGGGTTAAATCTAGGTGAAATTCGTAGCCCACGAACGGAAAGACCTGAGTAGGTAGAGTTCGGACATCTCCTGATTTATTATCCACCCTAACGACTGTGTCAGGAACTTCCTTGAAGTGGAGGATAGGAATGAGAAAGTATGTGTCTGTGGTCTGATGACGACACCCATTCCCCTGGAATCAGAGAGGCGCTGATGAGTTTCCATTTGAACCTTTCTACAAGTAGAAAGGGGGGGGGGGGGGGGAGGGGGTGTGTGAGCCTGCTTATGTCTGTCATTGGCCTCCACCCTTTGTGAGGCTTGGGGATTAGGAACAGGCGATTGTAAAAACCAGAGAGATTTTACATTTTCCACCCTTTCTATTGCGTTCTTGACAGAAGAGACTGGATAAGAGGCCAGAGCTGGATCTTGATGGGCCTTGGGTCCTGAGAGAATCAGGGGAACTCTGGCAAATTTTGACAGATGAATGGTAAGAATGTTTAACATAATGTTTGAGCATTTGTTTGATTGCCAGTCTCTTCTGAAAGAATGGAGGCGACCTCCTACTGGTGGACTGAGCGAGGCTTTTTAAGGAGCCATTGGGAGGAGGGGTTTCCACACCCTCTTCACCTTGAGTGAGGTCGAAAACGACCTCTGGAGCCTCTGCTACTCGTTTTCCCCTAACCTGGGGAAAACGATGGATACTGCTTGGAATGGAATGACCCCCATTGGGGTGATTCCTGTAGGAGCCTCTAGATTGTGGGGACCATGAAAGGGCTGATTTGATAGGGCCTAAACCCTAAGTGTTTTATGGGTGCCTTGAGGAGGAACTCCTGTCCCTCCTACACTAATTGTCAATGGGGAACTCTTAAGTTCTTAAGATCTGGTATCTCCCCTGAATTCCCCATAATCATTCTGACTGCATATAAGCACCCTTAAATTGAGTTTGACCGGTCCTGCTACTGTCTTAACAGATTTCCATGACCAGGTTGCATTAAAAAAAGACCTAGTAAAGAGCAGCCTGAAGCTCAACTCTTGATTACCAGAAGGGGAGGCCTTATCCATAGAGGGGCTAGGGAGATACAGATTGAAAGACTTGTAGTTTGTCTTCAAGATAAAAGACAATGTTGTCCCAATAGTACTACTTAAGATTGGGACCAGGGGGTCTAATAGGAGCCACTGAATCCTCTAAATTAAACTAGCATATTTAGTTGGGGAAAAGCTGAAGGGCCCTTGGGCCTAAGGTCTTGTTGGCCTGCTACATTATTTAAAGTTCAGAATGTAAGAGGACCTAGGCATACTGTCCATGGGGACAGGGTGGTTCCAAAAACCACCTAATCTTAAAGTCCTCGGTATGTCCTGAAGGAAGTCAATCAAGTCTACTTCGCTATAAAATACAGGGACTGGTTTGAAAACCTGTTCAGGAGCCCTTTGGCTTTTAGGAATTTGACTTGCATAGATAACATGGATTCCTCTAATGTGTCAGAACTAAATATCATCCAAGAGTCTTCAGATGCAGCAGCAAAAGACTTGGACAGGCCCATGTACTAGGGACATAAGGTTTGGGACCCAAGAGGGCCGATACACAAGGTTAGGGGTCCGAGACCTGATGATAGGCACCCGAGAGGGCCGAGACCCTAGGTTAGTGGCCCAAGAGCAGAGACTAGGGGCCCAGCATGGAATGCAAGTCAGGTTATTGTCAATATAATGTGGGTGTTCCACCACACGACTAAGGCTCCCGATTAAGGGTTTTGGGGGGTCGGTTTGAAATATTTGCTTAGTCCCAGACCTTCTGTAAGGGTCGGTTGTGGTCGGTTGGGGCCGTGTGAAAAATCAAACATGTTTGATATTTCACACGACTACAACCGATTCATATTTCCCGCCCTCAACAAAATGTCCAGTCCCAGGCGTCCTCAGGCCTCCTCAGACCCAAATTTAGACAATCGTGTGTTGTCCCAGGCCGCCTGCGACCCTTAGTCCCAGACCTCCCTAGCTTAGTCCCAGGAGGCCGGTTGTTAATCCCAGACTCAAATATGATGCGTATGAATTTCATGTGTCTGAAAGTGGGTCAGTTGCATTAGTCCCCGGAAGCCTCAGACCGTCTGCGGTGTCCTGGGACCCAAAAATCAAGGTCTGGGACTAAGAACCGACTAAGGGTAACCGACCCTAACCGATCCAAACCGGCCTCCCCAGGACGCCTTGTTACTGACTGTTTGGCTACTGAGAGACGTGTGTCACTGATTTGTAGGGGTTTTCAGTTTTTATTTTACATTTTATATACTTGAGCTTAGGGCAAATTTCACAGTTAGGAGACACATTTTACTATTTTTTTATTATTTTGTCGACTGGATTATGAGGAAAGAGAAAGGAGGGAAGAGAGGAAGGAAAAAGATGGATGAGAGGGAGAAGGAAAGTCAAGTAGAGGAGAGGAGTGAGGTTATTACAGAAGAAGGAAGTGAGAGGAGAGAGGAGGAGGAGATTCAGGAAGATCCAGCTATTGGGGAAGCTGTGGCAGAAGAAGAAGAGAGGTGTGAGGAAGATCCGGAGTGCCATTCTTCAGCCAAGAGAGCCAGGGTGTGTGCCACTTTTACAGACAGCCAGGAAGTTTCCATTGTGGAATTTGTAAAGCTGCACCCTGAACTGTATGACAAGGAACATTCACGTTTCCACGACAGGACCAGAAGAGAGGCTCTCTGGGCAGAAATATCTGCAGAACTCAAGCTCCAGCCCTTTGATGTGAGAAGATGGTTCGAGTCCCAGCGAACCCGTTATGGGAAGCTGTCTAAGCTCCAATCTGGCCAAGCCCCGAGGGAGATGACCAAGAGACAGTCCTGGGTGTACCAACAGATGGGTTTTCTTAAAACCCACATCAGAAGAAAGGGGGCCAATAGAAGTTCAGGTTTTGAGGCCAGTCCAAATACCAGCAGGCAGGACGAATCACGTGGCTCAACTACTGATACAGAACACCTCGAGTCCAGTGTCCTGAGGGAGAGGAGTCAGTCCATCATTACATCAACGCCCGTTTCAACTACAGACTCCAAGATTCTCGAACACTTTGAGCAGATGAGGACACTTATCTCTGGTTTTCTGCATCAGAAGTCAGACAGGCAGCCCTTCTTTGACTACGTGGTACCACACATAACAAAAAAGGCCACATAAAAAAAATTAAAAATAACTCCCAATATGGCCATTAATCAGCCCATTTTTAGATTAAAATCCATGGGATAGTTTAAAATCTGTAATTGAAAAGTCAAACACTTACACCTTCCCTAGAGTTAAAAGGCATTATCACATACTTACCAACCCACAAACAGACAAACCCAACACCAAACATAACCCCCAAATAACAAACCCAGTACCAAACCTAACACCCAACTACCAAAAATAAACCCAACCCCAGTAACCACCAACCAACAAACACACAAACCCAAAAGTAAATAGAACCCATGCCAACAAACTGACAAACTATTTTGCAAACACAATCCCCCATTATTGAAAGCAAAACTAGTTCCATGGTTATATTTTCCACATTTTTGTGATTAGAAGTGAAGATTTAAAATTGAAGATTTCCATGAAAACCTTTCTGCTACAAATAAATTTCCAAGCCATGAACAAAAAGAATTGGTGAAATTATGATGTGGATTTGAAAATATATAAAAAAATAATTTAATTTCGGATATTATGTGTGACTTTGTGCTTGGCTTTTGTTTAACAGTGGGTTTGTCTGTTTGTTGGGTGAGAAAGTTGTGTTTGTCTGTTTGTCCGTCTGAACAAGTTATGTTTGGCATGGGCGTTGTCTGTTTGTCCGTCTGAACAAGTTATGTTTGGCATGGGGTTTGTCTGTTTGTCAGTCTGTACAAGTTATGTTTGGCATGGGGTTTGTCTGTTTGTCCGTCTCAACAAGTTATGTTTGGCATGGGGTTTGTCCGTCTGTAGCAAACATAGCTGATTAATTGTTTTTGGAATAATTGGTAGTCCTGAAAAGGACTGTTGTAGTTAGTCCTGAAAAGGACTGGTTACTGCAGCAGGACTTATATTCTGCCATCTTGCCAGGCCACTGCTCCCTCATTGTTGAAGTAGTCCTTCAGGTAATCCCTCTGTCTTTTGGCTTCTCTAGCAGGGTTTCTGTCTTGGCCACCACCAGCAGCACCCCCAATCAATCCACAATCATCAGGTACATCATCATCATCGTCCTCCCCAGGCTGCTGACCACCAGGTTGACCTTGATACTGGCTTCTCAGTATGTTGTGTAGAACAACACAGGTCAAGACCACTTCCCTGACTGTTGCTGGGGGGTAGTTCAATGGTTGTCCTCATCACCCTGAATCTTGACACAAGGATGCCAAAAGCGTTCTCCACCACTCTTCTGCCCCTTGAAATTCTATAATTGGCAATCCTTTCCTCTCTGGTTAACATCCTTCTGCCATAGGGTTTCATGAGCCAGGTCTTCAGGGCAAAAGCATCATCTGCCAGGATGAAGTAGGGGACATCTCTCCCACCCTGGGTTATAGGAGCTGGGTCAGGGAAGCCTATCCTGCCATCCTCAATCCTCCTCTTCAGCTGAGAGGCATTAAATATCTGGCCATCCGAGCAGGATCCTTCAGTACCCACATCCACCCATCTAAACTTGTACTGTCCATCTACCAGGGCCAACATCACAATGGAAAAGAATCCCTTGTAGTTGTGGTAGAGGGCTCCAGTGTTCTTGGGCTTCTTCAGGGCCACATGCTTCCCATCCAGAGCTCCCAGGGCATGTGGAACATTCCATCTGATCCTGAATTCCCTCTCCAGTTCTTTCCACTCATCTGGGGTTGTAGGACACTTCAGGTACTCCCTGGTGAACTCATCCTGGATGGCCCTGCAGACCTCTGGTATAAACTTGGAGATGGTGGATCTTCCAACCCTGAACTGACAGGACAATGATGTGTAGGACTCTCCAGTGGCCAGATATCTGATGGTGAGGGCTAACTTCTCACCAACACTGATTGGTGCTCTGTAGTGGGTGGCCTGCCTGGCTAGGTGTGGTTCCAGTCTGGTCTTAATCATTTCAAAAAATTCTGGGGTCATCCTCATGTAGTTGGTGAATCCTGGAATATCTGTGGCATAAAGATCAGCCATAATGTTGTGGTAGGCCCCCCTCTCCTCTCTCTGTAGCAGCCATGGCCTGACCCACATGTTGTGCCTTCTTCTAGGTCTCTGTATGGGTGCTGGTGGTGCTGGTGGTGGTTGCTGTGGTCGACGTAAAAAATGGAAATACATGATTATTTGTAACTGAATAAAAACCAAAAAAGCCCTAAGTTGTTGTTGAATCTGTCTTCCATTAAAAGGTGGCATCCTGCTGTGTTCCCAGAAAAGCAATGATGATTAGATCGCGAATTTTATATATATATACCCAGAATATCCAGCAAGTTTGGAAAACAATAATCGGGGATCCTGGTCTGGGGAAGACTGAGGAGGCCTGAGGACGCCGGTAGTTAATCGTGGGTTAGTCGGGGCTTAGTCCCAGGAGGCCTGAGGCGTCCTGGGACCCAGTCGGTATGTGTACGACAGGATCGTGGTTGAAACCGACCTGAAAACTGGCTTAGTCGGTTCTTAGTCCCAGACCAGTCGGGGACTGTCTGCGGCCGCCTGAGGCGTCCTGGGGACGATCTGTTCTTAATCCCAGACTTGAGTACCGACCCAGTATTCCCGCCCATTTTTGTTATTTTCCCACCGACTGTCCACGATTAAGGGTCGCCGACAGGATCGGGGCTTAATCTTTTGGTGGAACAGGGGCATAAGGCTTCAGATCCGATATGGATCTTAAAACTAGTCCCACAAGGACTATAAAATCATAATAGAAGCCTGAAGAAAACCCCCATGGTTGAAGTTGGATATTATAATTTATGAAAACTTCCATTAATTTAACAGTTCTTTGAAAAGAACTACACAACTGTGATTATTTATATTCACCAGTGACACATGGTAATCTCCCCCACCTGCCTCACTGCAGGTAAGGCTAGTTGTGTGATAAGGAAAGCATTAAAATTTATTAAATAACATAAAATCTTAAATGCAATATGTATTTATTTTATAAAATTGGATGACTTAAAATATTGCCAAACCAAGGTTTCCCAACGCATTGGAGACCCTAGTTTGCAAGCACCTGTTGTCTAGATGAAGATTTCTACAAGGACTTGATATTGAGTTTATTTTAACTCTAAAATGGTCAAATAATGTAGCAGATAAGGGATAAAATATTTATTTTATTTTGACAGGTAAAGGTCCTGTATAAAAAACTACATACACACGTCTCTCAGCACATGCTTTCTAGACGATGTCACCACAGGGGTTTCCCAAAGGATTCCCCAAGTTATTTTCATGATTTCTTTCATATTTTAACCCTTAAAATGGACAAATACTGTAGCAGAATGGGGATAAACCCTTAAAATACTTGTCTTATTTGATTTCAACAGGCATATATTCCTGTAAATAAACTACATGTATGAGTCGTGCATTAGTTTGCAAGCAATTGCCGTCTAGACAAAAACAGAAGTTGTTTCCGACTATTTTCAACAAGGACTCGTTTTGTGCTTAATTTATATTTTTAAACCCTGAAAATGGTCAAATAATGAAGCAAACAGGGGTTAAGTATTTATTTATTTTATTTGACAGGCAAATATCCTGTATATAAGCTACAAGCACGAGTCCTGGTGGCCCCTTCTTTACAACGTGAACCCGGAAGTGGTTTAAGTTGTAAAATATGTGAAATATACTTATCTGATCTATGAAAAGTCACAAAAATATGATTCTATATATTAAAATAAAGAAACTGATGAAGTTTCAGTATCCAACGACAAGTATATCCACATAAAATTCAGACCTTTTCCTTCTAATAAAAAGCATGTCTTAACAATGCGGCCAACGAGAAAAAGATGGGGAGTATGCGGTATTTCACTACGGGGTTCACCTACAGTACTAGGCATCGAGCCATCATTATTTCGTCCATTTTTCTTGGACGTTGGCCGATTGCCTGTGGCCATCCGATTAAGCATTCAGTTCCACATGGTAAGCTATTGTAGCAAAATAAAAGTAATAGTTTTCAAGTTGGAACTGATTTACTCAAGAGTGGGAAGCTCAAAATAGTTATTGCTGAGCTATGAAATAAGCTACAGGTCTGCAATTGTACTATGTTATAGCTGATCCAAAAGTAGATGAATAACATATCAAAACAAAATACTCTAACTTGAAAATTTTAATTACTTAAATGTAGCTTTTATAAGCTACAAGCTTACAATGCTGTTCTCGGGTTGCCACACCCGGGCCAATGTCTTAGAAAAAAAGACAGTTCTTGTTAGCCGCAGGAAATACTGGTAGTTGTCGTCACGTGATAACTTCTGACCAATCGCCCTACTTTCTCGTTGACATTTTCTAAAACCTACCCCTCAGCTGTAAACAGCGGTGAGGCAGGGTGGGACTCTCCTAAGTCCCACATGGTAAGCTTGTAGCTTATAAAAGCTACATTTAAGTAATTAAAATTTTCAATTTTATTACGCTACAATAGCTTACCATGTGGGACTTAATGCTGAATTCAACCGCCCGGTGGCGGGATTACAGCTAAGACTGGAAGATATGTCATTTTTTCTAAGATTTGAATTAGTATATATAGAAATAGTGTTAGAAATACCAGTCTGAGTCCCATTTACAGTGCCCCGATCCCGAAGACCGGGCCTGTAAAGAGCCAAAAACCTAAGTAGAATGAGGGACAGTGCTAAAAACTGTCTAGATGTTTTGATTGTAGGACGGAAGTGCAGCAGTGCTCACTTCGAGGTCTAAGGGTCCCTAAGGGCCCTTCACGAGTGACAGACCAGCCCAATGGTTGGAAATGTCATGAAATTTTGGCCACCTGAATATGAGATTAATGACAACTTAATAAGTCCTTAATACAAATTACTTGATAAACTAAAAAACAAAAATGACCTTACCCGTAACATCTTGAAGGTAAAGGAATACCTAGATCCTGGGAGAGACTCCTGAAGACTTGGTTGTAGCGGATGTGCCCCCCCCCTTTTTTCCTTTCCGAGGACAACTGGTCTGAGGGGAAGGATCTAGGACTTGTTGTGCCGCCACTACGGGTCCCAGATACATATTGTTGTCGGTGTCTGACCAAGTAAGGTCTTTTAGGTAAAAATTTGTAAATGTGTTTTGAGCTTTCCAGTGACAGGCTTGCATGATTTGGTCCACCGATACCCCACCGTAAAAGGCCTTAGAGGCCGCGAAGGCCCAGATGTCATGCGCTTTAACTTGGACCAAGTCCAAGGCTTGTTGATCTGCTTGTTTGTAACAAAGTAGGATGGTTTGTTTCAACCAGGAAGAGAGAGTAGCGGGTCTGATGTCTGAGGTATGTCCTTTCTTAAAGGAGATGAAGAGGAGGGAACGAGACCCTCTCAGGTCTTTGGTTCGGTCCAGATAATACCTCAGGGCCCACACCGGACACAGGGTCCTGTCTTCTTTAAATTGTCTATCTACAATGGTAGTCAAAGCAGGAATAGTCACCGGAGACACACTTTGAGAACCTTCTCTTGCTAGTTGGTTTCTGGCTATGAAATCAGAAGAAGGGAACAAGGCAACCATTTCCCATTGGCCTAGATTAGATACTTTGTTTGCGACCCAGGCATGGATTTCGCTGCGGCGTTTGCCGGAGGCCAAAGCTAGCAAGAAAGCAGTTTTGAGAGTAAGATGTTTGAGGTCTGTGTCTTTCATGGACTTAAAGGGTGCTTTTGTGAGCTCGTTGAGGACAACAGAGAGGTTCCACTTAGGTAAATTTCTGGAACTTTTTGGACGATCCCTGTGAAAACTGGAGAGTAACCTATGAAGGTCTGCATTATGTGCAATATGGTGGGCCGTTGGGCCCAAAGTGTCAACGATTGCAGTCCTGTAACCATCAATGGTCGAGGGGCGCCTGTTTAGGTCTTGGTACAGGTAGTTGAAAAAATCTGAGAATTTGTTTCACAGATGGAGTGGAGAAATCCACCGAATTTTCTCTGCACCATTTTTCAAATAGGGCCCACTTTGACTTGTAGATGGTCCTTGTTGATGACCGCTGAGGAGCAGCAATTCTCTCTGCCACCTCCACAGAGAAGCCTTGTTCATGGAGTTGTCCGCTCCTAGACACCAGGTGTGGAGGTTCAGCTGTTGTGGGTTGTTGTGGAACACATACTTGTGAGACTGTTTGAGTAGGGTCGTTGACACTGGGAGTTGTAGTGGGATCTCTGTTGAGAGCTGCACTAGGTCCCAAAACCAGGGCATCCCTGGCCAGCCTGGGGCTATTATGATGATCAGGCAATGGCATTGCTTGATCTTTTGGATCACCTTGTGAAGGAGAGCCGTAGGAGGGTAAGCATAGGCCGTGAGGTTCGTCCAGTTTATGTTTAGAGCATCTACGTCCCAAGCCTTTGGGTCTGGGACAGGAGATACATACAGTGGAAGTTTGTGGTTCAGGTGAGTGGCAAATAAGTCTACATGAGGTGTGAACCACTTCTGGCAGATCTGTTTGAACACCTGCGGATGCAGAGACCATTCTGTTGACTGCACTTGGTTGAACCTGGACAGTAGGTCGGCCATCATATTCAGGCACCCTGGAATGTGCCTGGCTTTCAAAGTCATGTGGTAGTGATGGCACCAGGTCATGATCTTCCACAGGAGAGCACACATCTCTGCTGAGTGAGTTCCTCCTTGTTTGTTGATGTAGGCTACCACTGTTGAGTTGTCCGTCGCAACTAGCACTGTTTGGTTCTGGCACTGGTCCTTGAAGTCTCGAAGGGCCAGGGAGACCGCCTTCAATTCTAGGACATTTATGTGTAGCCTTTTTTCCCGATCTGACCACAGACCCTTTGTAGAATTTTGATCTAAGTGAGCGCCCCAACCTTCGTTTAAGGCGTCGGTAAAGAGTTGGATACTGTGGTCTTTGGGATGAAGGTCTGCACCTTTCATCATGTTTGCGGGGTTTTGCCACCAATCTAGGTGGGCTGCAATGGCTTCTGTCCAAGGAAGGAGGTTGTCCAATGACTGAGGATATCTCCAGTGCTCCTTGAGATGAAACTGAAAGGGCCTCATGTGAAGGCGTCCCTCCGGGACCATTTTCTCAATTTAGGCTAGCAACCCAATTAGCGGCATCAAACATCTTGCAGTCAAAACATGTTTTGACTTGAGTCGTAGGATCAAATCCTGAAGTTTGAGCCATCTCTCTTGAGTGGGTTTTACAAGGGCTGAATCTAGATGGTATTCGTAGATGGTATTGGTGAATTCTGAGTCCTCTTGAGAGGGCTATTAGTTTCACTTCCTTTACAATCATTGTAAAGACCTGGGGGGCTGTGGCTAGTCCGAACAGGAGGGAGGTGAACTGGAACACCCGAGCCTTGTAGCAAAACCTTAGGTATTTCCTTGAGTTTGGGTGGATGGGGATGTGTAGGTAAGCGTCCGACAGATCTATCGACGATACCCACTCCCCTGGAATCAGGGAGGTCCTGATGGACTCTGGAGTTTCCATTTTGAGCTTTTCTACGTGTAGAAAAGTGTTGAGCCTGCTTAGGTCTATGACTGGCCTCCACCTTTGGTGAGGCTTGGGTACTAGGAACAGGCGACTGTAAAACCCGAGAGATTTTACATTTTCCACCCTTTTGATTGCGTTCTTTGACAGGAGAGACTGGATACAATTGGCCAAGGCTTGGTCTTTTTGCTGGGCCTTGTACTCTGACAGAATCAGAGGGAATCTGACCAAATTTGGCTTTGAAAGGAATGGCAGTACGTAGCCATTGGTGATAATGTTTAACACGTTTTGAGAACATTTGTTTGTTTGCCAGTCTCTCCTGAAAGAACGGAGGCGACCTCCTACTGGTGGACTGAGTAAGGCTCTGAAGTTCGGTTTTCCCCTTCCTGAGGAAAACTATTGGTTACTGCTTTGAGAGGAGTTGCCCCCATAGGGGCGTTTCCTGTTGGAGCCTCTTTTCTTGTGGGGACCACGAAAGGGCTTATTCTGGTAGGGTGCGAAACCCTGAGAGTCTTTTGAGGTGCCTTTTTTGAGAAGGAAGTCTTCACCTTCCTTCACAAGTTGAGACTCGAACAAGGACGGGTCCCAAAAGGACGAGTTCCTAAGTTCTTGACGTCTCGTTTCCCCGAACTGTGGCTGTAAGAGAGTCATCTCGGCTTCGCGCCTAAGCAAGCCGGTATTAGCCATAGAATATAACTCCCTCTGGAGATTATGGGCTAGGGATTTACTGAGACAGGTGAGGGCCCTGTGTTGAA
Source organism: Sabellastarte sp. h YS-2021 (assembly GCA_964017235.1). NCBI lineage: Eukaryota > Metazoa > Annelida > Polychaeta > Sabellida > Sabellidae > Sabellastarte > Sabellastarte sp. h YS-2021. Next base: position 76,877,595 of record OZ024931.1, read on the forward strand.
TAAGAACCGTCTTATTCCAGAAATCCATCTACTCAGCAACTTCCTCATATCCGCACTTTGCTGCTTTCTCAGGATTGGCACCTTTCTGAATCTGAGACTTGATCTTCTTGACAGTTGACTTGATGCTATGTTGACACTTCTCCAGGGAAGCATTGCAAGAAGTTTTGGCAAAGGCAGTGGTGAAATTGAGGGTTGAGATATTTTGTCTAGCCTGATGCTCCAACTCCTTGAGAACTGGAAGGGGGACCTTTGCTATAGGGGCCCCAGACGGTTTAGGAGTAATACAGATTTTGGCGAAGTCTGTATTCAACTCCTGAATTTTGTCCTGAAAACAGGGCTGTCCCACCCTGTACCACTTAGAAGTGGAAGGAGGAGGCTTGACATATTTACCCTCAGGTAAATTAGCAGCCTTAAAGTCATGTTGAAATTTATCAAAGGCATCCTTGATAACTGAGCTGAGGGGTAGAATAGAGGAAGGACCTCTAGGTCTGAGCTCTTGACGGCCTTTTTCATCATCCAGACCCATCACTGAAGTTGAAGACCTAGGCATAGACTCCCTGGGGTCAGGGAGTAAAAGAATACGCCTAAAAGTGTCGACTTCTTCAGGGTATTGTGAGGGCATGTCAGACACAGCTACTTCCCTATAATAAGGGGGGTCTGGATCATGTTGTGGAAGGTCTTGATCAGAAACAGCCCCTGAGGGCTGAGCCCTAGAGGGCTTAGAAGACCTGTGTCTGGTTGCAGGGGACTGATCCTCCCCTGAAGAAGATGACACATATCTGGACCTTGACTTGTGTTTACTCTTGTCAGAGTGCTTTTTAGGTCTGGTAGAAGGGATCCGAAGTTCATCGGATTCCTCATTTAGTTGGTCCGAGGCAGATCCCGGATCAATTTCCTGCCTACTACGAGAGTGGCTTTGCTTTTTGTGCGAGTACGAGACCTCTTTCGGTGGTAGTTCAGAGGGAGCAACGTACTGATCCGAGGTATCTTGCTGGTCAAGTACTAGACGAGGAGGGAGTGCTGGACCGTAGTCCACATCCATAGCCTCGGTTTGAATATTAGTACTAGATCTCGGAGGGGGTAGGTCCAGATTTACAGCAGTTTTACTGGATGTACCAGGTTTGGAAGCAAGAAACGAGGTCTGATCCACCTCTGTTTGCTTTTTAGCAGTCAACTCCTCTCGAAGTGACTGAAAAGCTTCCAACATGGATGCCTAAAAGGAACCCATTTGTTGCTGTAAATGGATATTTAAGGAATCTCCCAGGGATTTTTCAATATTTGTTTGAATTTTTTGTTGTAAAGCTGTACCTGGGGTGGGTGGGACAGACTTGGCTGGTGTTTTGAGAGATAAAGAACTGAAGGCAAGTGGCTGAGGACGGGGGGGTGAGGTAAAAAGATTGTCAGCAGCACTCTCGAGGTCTGCATTTGAGCAAGTGAAGGAATACCCATTGCCTTCGCCCAAAAGATCGAGTTCATTATCTCTGGAACTAGTTTCCGCCTTTTGTTTTTTAAGGTAACGTTTCCTGTGCTGAATTTTCTTCATCTGTTCATCTGTAAAAGATGCACAGATATGACAGGGAGTTCACTACAGGTAGTGCAATAGTTGTGTAGGTCGAAACTAAAACAAAAATGGCGGCATTTCTGAGCTCTCCGTTGTCTTTATTCGTTTGGTGGAGAGACATTTTGAACGCAATAAAAGACGTGCAATGTAAAGTGCCTGTACCGAGGAAAACTCAAAACACGCGAAAGCAAGAAATATACTTATCCTGTCAAAATAAAAATTTTACAGAATGATCTATGTTATATAATAAAAGAAATATCAAAAAAAGAACCTCTAACAATAAGTAAAGTCTGAGAAATAAATGAAAATGTCTGTATATTTACAAACTGCTACCAGTCAATCGTGGCCAACGAGAAAGTAGGGCGATTGGTCAGAAGTTATCACGTGACGACAACTACCAGTATTTCCTGCGGCTAACAAGAACTGTCTTTTTTTCTAAGACGTTGGCCCGGGTGTGGCAACCCGAGAACAGCATTAAGTCCCACATGGTAAGCTATTGTAGCATAATAAAATGCAATAGTTTTGAAGTTACAACTGATTTCCTCAACAGCAGTGTTCATTCTAGAGTTGGAGCTACTTGAGTCAAATGACTCCTTTACTAAATTTTGGTGAGACATTTACTAAATGCGATGAGTCAAATGACCAAAATTAACCTTACAGTTGAGCAAATTGACTTAAATAGGAGAAAAAAAGTACTATTAGTCTATCTTCTAAATGAATTTGCAATACTAAATCAAATTCAACTCTACTCACTGTGAAAAAAAACTTTATTTCAATTCAAGACATATTTTTAGTCAGCATGATGTACCAGATTTCCTATGATGTACATGATTTGCAATAATTAAAGTATTTTTTACTGATTTTTTTTTAAATTTTTTTTTGTTTCAATAAATATGGTCCAACCCTGCACTATCTAAAACTAGAAAAAAAAAATTAACTCACCTTGACATAGGTTCACTCAGGGAGTTGTTTTTACTTCATACAAAAATACTCCGGACATTTATTTATGTAAATGGATATAAATTTGCCACTTTTTGAAAAAAAAAACAAACTGGTTTTAAAGCAATAACATACCATATAAAGTTTAAGTTAAATTATTATTTAACTTTTTTCCAGTCGAAAATTTGTTATTAACATAGATGCAATTTTTTAAAAGTGTGTTCCACAGTAGTTTAAAATGTTTGTTGTTACTTGTTAACAATTGTCTCTGAAGTCACTTGTAGGAGTGCATTATGCAAAACTATACTTTAAAAAGTGAAAATATTAAAAACTGGATAATAAAATCTTATTGTGCAATAGATATTTATTTCTATATATATTTAACAAATCTGTGAAAAAAAGTGGAAATTTACAGCCACTGGTGAGTTTACATCACTTACTATAAACGTGTTTTCTATTGATAAATACTGAATTTTTGTCAAACGAAGTATGATTGGCCAGTGCCGTTTCTGCTTGACCAATCAAATTAAGGCATTTAGAAGCAAGGAAACATGGAGGAATTGGGTTAAAAAGACAATATATGTGTCCTTTTCTTTGATTTTGAAACAAAATTCGTCTAATTTTCCCAATATTTACAGCGAAAACGCGGGCGATAATGCAAGATGTATGCGTCACCGCGACTCGGGACTATAACGTGTACGCGTCTTTTCGCCCCAGTATAGCGACAAAAGACGCGGAAACGCGTAGTAAAATGAACACTGCAACAGTGATGACATCAAAGTAGCTATTACACAGCTATAGAAAGAGCTACAGGTCTGCAATTTTACTATGTTATAGCTGACCCAAAAGTAACTGAATAACATATTTATATACATTTCTGTAAATGCTATAGTTTTCAAGTCATAGCTAATTTAATCAACAGTAATAACCTCAAAATAGCTATTGCTCATCTATAAAACAAGCTACATGTCTGCAAATTTGCTTTGTTACAGCTGATCCAAAAATATGTTAATAGCATATCAAAGAGATACTCTAAATGGAATAGTCTTCAAGTTCTAACTGATTTCCTCAACACTGATAACCTCAAATTAGCTATTACTCAGCTATGCAATGAGCTACAGGTCTGAAATTTTACTATGTTATAGCTGACCCAAAAGTAACTGAATAACATATTTATATACATTTCTGTAAATGCTATAGTTTTCAAGTCATAGCTAATTTAATCAACAGTAATAACCTCAAAATAGCTATTGCTCATCTATAAAACAAGCTACATGTCTGCAAATTTGCTTTGTTACAGCTGATCCAAAAATATGTTAATAGCATATCAAAGAGATACTCTAAATGGAATAGTCTTCAAGTTCTAACTGATTTCCTCAACACTGATAACCTCAAATTAGCTATTACTCAGCTATGCAATGAGCTACAGGTCTGAAATTTTACTATGTTATAGCTGACCCAAAAGTAGCTGAATAACATATTTATACGAAATTCTTTAAATGCAATAGTTTACAAGTTACAAGTGATTTTACTCATGATGGAAGTTACTGAAAAGTCCAAAAGTAGCTATTTCTCACTATTGACAGTAGCTATTGAAATATACACCCAAGTTACTCATCATGTTGTAGCTATGGAAAAAGTAGCTGAATAACATATTTTAACAAAATGTTCTAAATATAATACTTTTCAAGTTATAAGTGATTTAATGGATGATTTCATGAATTTTAATGCACTAAAAATTATTTTTAAAATTCATAAAAAAATAATTAAGAAAGATCCAGGTCTGACACTCACACAAGGGAATCTGCTTGTGGCCTAGTACATATGTGTAAGATATGAGAGAAATCCCAGCAATAGTCAATGAGGAAATTGTGATAAAGTGTTAAAATTTTCATACTTAGGGTGGGGGTACCTTACTTATAATGGCTCTAGCAAATAGATGAACAAACATATCTGAATGCCTTGAACATTTTTTATGCTAGATAGATAAGCTACCTTTTAAAAAACAGCATGTCTCTGGGCCATGTAGTTTCGGAGGAGCAGTCACTCACGCGTACGTCCACGCCGTAGAGTGACAACATAAAAAGTGAAACATTGTATGTGTTGTCCTGCTAATAATCTAGGGCAAGTAAGTATAAGACTACCATCAATTAACAAAAGCTGCACTTGAACCAATAACCATAGAGGTGAGGATCAATTAAAAACAAACTCTCATAAACTGATAAAAAAAACATTTAAAATTGTGAGAATAAGGATGTGAGAATAACATGCAGATGAATTTGATCATTATATTTGTCAGAAATTGAAAAAAGAATATAGCTGCAAAATTTTATAATGTAAAGGTATTCTAGTTGTCTGCTGTGCAAGAACACTAATTTTTTTTTTGCAAGCTAGTAGCTTTTTTATGCTGTGATTGTTCTTCAGAAGTTCATTTCTTCAATCTTTTGCTATAACTTACATGGGATTGAGTACTACCAAGATACTATCTATAGACATAATATCAGAATAATCCCTACATGGGTTTGAAGAAACTGAACAAAAGGTATTCAAACTATCACAAACATGTGAGACACTTCAAAGTGCTGCAATAGGCAAAATGATCACATCTGGATGCCAGAATCAGTATGTTTTGCTGCGTAAATCTGGTGCCAGATAAGAAATCAGCATAATTCCACTGCTTGGCATTGTAACTGGGCACACACCTCAATTGGCTCAGACTGGAACATCGAACAGTTATTAAAGTTTGGTTGTTAGTTGTACTAGTACATTTCCCAGTATGTATTAATAGCATATAAGGTCGCCAAAGTAACAACAGATATTATTGTTTTACTGGAATTTCTGAATTCTGAGATTTGTGTCAAGGTGGAGCGCTCACTTGAAGTAGAGATTATATTATTTTTCCTTATCAATCACTGTAAAAGATTAATTAGTTTGACTTTTTGCAGCTGAAGTCTATTTATAACTGACACTTGTTCCATTGTATATTTTTATGAGTAGAAATTGACAGTGTCAAAGGTCAAAGTTGTTTTTTATGTCTCCTTCAACAGCCACGGTCATATTGGGACAGGTCCTCAGCATTGTCACATGACAACCTGTACGTACTATCTACAGTACAAAAGAAGCAAACAAGGCTTCTGTTGTCAAGTTGTGTAAAGTTATGGCAATGAGCAGTAGGTGTTTTTGTTCCAGAGACATTCATTGATTTGGATGCCAACACTGGAAGACCATGACATTGTGTCAGATTATCTAATGATTCAATGACATGTGTGACAAGTTGCTTGTTACACAAATGTCTGAACATGTTAGTGTTGTTACCGGTAAACCTGTATTCAGTTTTTTTGAAACTTTGAAACAACGAAATACGCAAAGAACATTTGGAAACCGGTAATTGAAAACATCATTATTTTAGGCTTTCTAATACCTGATACTTCATCAAAACAACAACAAGTGTACATATCTTGTGAAATATGTAACACTTTTAACTTAATAATATCTCATGAAAGACATATCCATTTGTAAATTATGGTTAATGTATGCTCACGGTTAATATTCGCCATATCAGTGACAAATGTATGAAATAACAGATTGGTTTTGTTTCAAAGCCCCGGGAACTGTTTTTAATTTTTGTAAACAATGCCACCAAAAGAACACATTTTTAAAGCTTACCATTAGAACGGTAATTACTTCGCCTGCATTCAGGGTCATGACACTTTTGGTAGTACACACATTTCACCAAGTCCACCAAAATCCTTCAAAATAAAAGCGTAAAAACAAAAACTACAACAAGCAATCCCTGTGACCGAGATAAAATCAGTCACATCTTTTGAGTAGGCAGATCTAATATTATCGTCCATTAAATAGAATTTAAGATACAACTTAGATAAATATGCGAAAAGTGTGACATGCATAGTTATATAATATATCCAATGATTTGCATAATTTCAAGTATTTTTTACAGAATTTTCAATGATTTTCAGCTAAAACAAGGGTGTCAAAAGTAGGTGAATGACATATTTAAACAAAATACTGAAAATACAGGTTTTCAAATTACTACGGATATACTCAACAGTGAGAATCTGAAAGTAGCTCTTGCTCAGCTATGCCATGAGCTACATGTCTGCAATTTTACTATATTATAGCTGACCCAAAAGTAGATGAATAAAATATTTAAACAAAATACTGTAAATGCAACAGTTTTTAAGTTACAAGATATTCACTCAACAGTGAGAACCTCAAAGTAGCTATTGCTCAGCCCACGACTTCCTATAAGTTGTTTTCATATTAATGAGTTATTTGAGAAATACTGGCTATCTGCAATACTTCTAGAGATAACTAGAGGAATGCTTTTGCTAACAAAAGTGAAACGTCCCTTAAAGTTTAAAATGCTTTGTGGTTTTAATAAGCATGCTGTAAAGCTAAGAATGCACAAAGCTGCACCGTATGCTTTCCCAATACCTCTTAATACATTCTGAAGCTATAAAAGCAACAATAAAGGAGATATAAGGCAAAAACTCCAAAGCAGCTATTTATGACCCCAGTTTGAGCCATAAGGGAGGGTTGGGGGGTAAAACTGACCGGCTATTTAGACTCTCCACATATGCTTTCCCAATACCTCTTAATACATTCTGAAGGTCTAAAAGCAACAATAAAGGAGATATAAGGCAAAACTCCAAAGCAACTAGTTTATGACCCCAGTTTGACCCATAAAGAGGGGTCGGGGGATAAAACTGACCGGCTATTTAGATTCTCCACATATGCTTTCTCAATACCTCATAATACATTCTGAAGCTATAAAAGCAACAATAAAGGAGATATAAGGCAAAAACTCCAAAGCAGCTATTTATGACCCCAGTTTGGCCCATAAGAGGGGGTCGGGGGGTAAAACTGACCGGCTATTTAGACTCTCCACATATGCTTTCCCAATACCTCTTAATATATTCTGAAGCTATAAAAGCAACAATAAAGGAGATAAAGGCAAAAACTCAAAATCGGCTATTTTATGACCCCACTTGGACCCATAAGGGAGGGTCGGGGGGTAAAACTGACCGGCTATTTAGACTCTCCATATATGCTTTCCCAATACCTCTTAATACATTCTGAAACTATAAAAGCAACAATAAAGGAGATATAAGGCAAAAACTCAAAAACAGCTATTTTATGACCCCAGTTTGACCCATAAGGGGGGCCAGGGGGTAAAACTGACCGGCTATTTAGACTCTCCACATATGCTTTCCCAATACCTCTTAATATATTCTGAAGCTATAAAAGCAACAATAAAGGAGATAAAGGCAAAAACTCAAAATTGGCTATTTTATGACCCCACTTTGACCCATAAGGGAGGGGTTGGGGGGTAAAACTGACCGGCTATTTAGACTCTCCACATATGCTTTCCCAATTCCTCTTAATACATTCTGAAGCTATAAAAGCAACAATAAAGGAGATAGAGGCAAAAAACTCAAAATCGGCTATTTTATGACCCCAGTTTGACCCATAAGGGAGGGTCAGGGGGTAAAACTGACCGGCTATTTAGACTCTCCACATATGCTTTCCCAATACGTCTTAATACATTCTGAAGCTATAAAAGCAACAATAAAGAAGATAAAGGCAAAAACTCAAAATCGGCTATTTTATGACCCCATTTTGACCCATAAAGAGGGGTCGGGGGGTAAAACTGACCGGCTATTTAGACTCTCCATATATGCTTTCCCAATACCTCTTAATACATTCTGAAGCTATAAAAGCAACAATAAAGGAGATATAAGGCAACAACTCAAAAACAGCTATTTTATGACCCCAGTTTGACCCATAAGGGAGGCCGGGGGTAAAACTGACCGGCTATTTAGACTCTCCACATATGCTTTCCCAATACCTCTTAATATATTCTGAAGCTATAAAAGCAACAATAAAGGAGATAAAGGCAAAAACTCAAAATCGGCTATTTTATGACCCCACTTTGACCCATAAGGGGGGGTCGGGGGTAAAACTGACCGGCTATTTAGACTCTCCATATATGCTTTCCCAATACCTCTTAATACATTCTGAAGCTATAAAAGCAACAATAAAGGAGATATAAGGCAAAAACTCAAAATCGGCTATTTTATGACCCCAGTTTGACCCATAAGGAGGGGCCGGGGGGTAAAACTGACCGGCTATTTAGACTCTCCATATATGCTTTCCCAATACCTCTTAATACATTCTGAAGCTATAAAAGCAACAATAAAGGAGATATAAGGCAAAAACTCAAAATCAACTATTTTATGACCCCAGTTTGACCCATAAGGGGGGACTGTGGGGTAAAACTGACCAGCTATTTAGACTCTCCACATATGGTTTCCTATTACCTCCCAGTACATTTTATAGCTCTAAATGCAATACTTAAGAAGATAATAGGGGGGTTGGCCTAAATTTAAGGCTTTCAGATTGGAAGGTCTCAGAAAATCACTCATAAATGAGACATTTTTCAAGGGATTGCTCCCAGAATCTAATCAGCTCGCATTTTCGATAGTATGAACAGGTGTGTCAAATTATAAGGCTCTGTAGCAAGTAGTTTTTCCTGAACTGTGATGACGGGGGGGTGTACTTCAAACAAGAGGAGAGTGCCCGTGAACGGGCACTGTGTCAGCTGACTGAGTGTTTTTGATTTGTGAAGGTGATTAGAGGACAGAATAATTATCAGGAAAAGGGCTGTACAGAAATACAGTAAATGGTAACTGAACAGCAAGTTCGAAAGAAATTCCGAAGCTGACAGAAGAAAAGGATAAAAAAGTTGTGCCCTGTAAATGGTATTATGAAGGAAAATAACAAGGTAATTGTTTAAGTGTAAAAAATAGGTTAAAACATATTTAAAGAAATACTACAAATGCAATATCCTCGTTCGACCTTGAAGAAGGGGTCCAAGGTCAAATCTAACCACACAAATACATTCCCAGCCCATGATTTCCTATGGTTTACCATTCCAAACCTCTAGGACCAATTATAAACTAGAAATAGGCCGCCCTGTTGATAGTAGATGCGAATAGAAACAGGATAGCATAGAAGAACACACATTATCATGTGTAATGTCCACCCATGAACCTTTTGCCCAAATTGTACAGTAGTCTTACAAGACCCTGTTTCATTTGTAAAATATATCAATGATGCTTAAATATTTGTTAGTGTAGATGTAAATTATTTCAGCTTCATGCCTTTTTGCATTGGTTGGGTTGAAAATTTTGACGAAATCACTCTATCTTGCACGATTAAGAAGATAGAAGCAAATTCCTGTTTTTCTATTTTTGGCAAAAATTTGAAAATTCAAAATGGCCGCCATTTTTGGGAAAAGGAAATTTTTTTGAAAATTGCCAAGAGTACATTTCTTAGATACCCTATGGGTCGAAAATTTCAACGAAATAACTCTATTTTGCACGGTTAAGGCCAGTTTGTGTTTTTCCATTTTGGGCAAAAATTCGAAAATTCAAAATGGCTGCCATTTTTGGGGAGGGGAAATTTTTTTGAAAATTGCAAAGATTACATTCCTTAGATACCCTGTGGGTTGAAAATTTCGACGAAATCACTCTATCTCGCACGGTTAAGGAGATAGAAGCAAATTTGTGTTTTGCCATTTTTGGCAAAAATTCGAAAATTCAAAATGGCCGCCATTTTTGGGGAGGGGAAAATTTTTTTGGAAAATTGCAAAGATTGTATTCCTTAGATACCCTGTGGGTCGAAAATTTTGACGAAATCGCTCTATCTGGCACGGTTAAGGAGATAGAAGGAAATTAGTGTTTTGCCATTTTTGGCAAAAATTCGAAAATTCAAAATGGCCGCCATTTTTGGGGAGGGGAAAATTTTTTAAAAATTACCAAGAGTACAATGCTCAGATACCCTGTGGGTCGAAAATTTCGACGAAATCGCTCTATCTGGCACGGTTAAGGAGATAGAAGCAAATTTGTGTTTTGCCATTTTTGGCAAAAATTCGAAAAATCAAAATGGCCGCCATTTTTGGGGAGGGGAAAATTTTTTGAAAATTGCAAAGATTGCATTCCTTAGATACCCTGTGGGTCGAAAATTTTGACGAAATCGCTCTATCTCGCACGGTTAAGGAGATAGAAGTAAATTAGTGTTTGCCATTTTTGGCAAAAATTCGAAAATTCAAAATGGCCGCCATTTTTGGGGAGGGGAAAATTTTTTTGAAAATTGCAAAGATTGCATTGCTTAGATACCCTGTGCGTCGAAAATTTTGCCGAAATCGCTCTATCTCGCACGGTTAAGGAGATAGAAGTAAATTAGTGTTTTGCCATTTTTGGCAAAAATTCGAAAAATTCAAAATGGCCGCCATTTTTGGGGAGGGGAAAATTTTTTGAAAATTGCAAATATTACATTCCTTAGATACCCTGTGGGTCGAAAATTTTGACAAAATCGCTCTATCTCGCACGGTTAAGGAGATAGAAGCAGATTGGTGTTTTGCCATTTTTGGCAAAAATTCGAAAAATTCAAAATGGCCGCCATTTTTGGGGAGGGGAAAATTTTTTGAAAATTGTAAATATTGCATTCCTTAAATACCCTGTGGGTCGAAAATTTCGACGAAATCGCTCTATCTCGCACGGTTAAGGAGATAGAAGCAAATTTGTGTTTTGCCATTTTTGGCAAAAATTCGAAAATTCAAAATGGCCGCCATTTTTGGGGAGGGGAAAATTTTTTGAAAATTGCAAATATTACATTGCTTAGACACCCTGTGGGTCGAAAATTTCGACGAAATCGCTCTATCTCGCACGGTTAAGGAGATAGAAGCAAATTAGTGTTTTGCCATTTTTGGCAAAAATTCGAAAATTCAAAATGGCCGCCATTTTTGGGGAGGGGAAAATTTTGTAAAAATTACCAAGAGTACAATGCTCAGATACCCTGTGGGTCGAAAACCCTGTGATTTCGACGAAATCGCTCTATCTCGCACGGTTAAGGAGATAGAAGCAATTTTGTGTTTTGCCATTTTTGGGAAAAATTCGAAAATTCAAAATGGCTGCCATTTTTGGGGAGGGGAAAATTTTTTGAAAATTGCAAAGAGTACATTGGTCAGATGCCCTGTTGCTTGATAATTTCGACGAAATCGCTCTATCTCGCACGGTTAAGGAGATAGAAGCAAATTCGTGTTTTGCCATTTTTGGCAAAAATTCGAAAATTCAAAATGGCCGCCATTTTTGGGGAGGGGAAATTTTTTTGAAAATTGCTAAGAGTGCATTTCTGAGATAACCTGTGGGTCGAAAATTTTGACGAAATCGCTCTATCTCGCACGGTTAAAGGAGATAGAAGCAATTTTGTGTTTTGCCATTTTTGGCAAAAATTCGAAAATTCAAAATGGCCGCCATTTTTGGGGAGGGGTAAATTTTTTAAAAATTGCCAAGAGTAAAATGCTCAGGTACCCTATGGGTCGAAAATTTTGACGAAATCGCTCTATCTGGCACGGTTAAGGAGATAGAAGCAAATTTGTGTTTTGCCATTTTTGGCAAAAATTCGAAAATTCAAAATGGCCGCCATTTTTGGGGAGGGGAAAATTTTTGGAAATTACCAAGAGTACAATGCTCAGATACCCTGTGGGTCGAAAATTTTGACAAAATCGCTCTATCTCGCACCGTTAAGGAGATAGAAGCAGATTGGTGTTTTGCCATTTTGGGCAAAAATTCGAAAATTCAAAATGGCCGCCATTTTTGGGGAGGGGAAAATTTGTTGAAAATTGCAAATATTACATTCCTTAGACACCCTGTGGGTCGAAAATTTCGACGAAATCGCTCTATCTCTTACGGTTTCTGAGATATTAGCAAATTACTCAAAAGTAGTACTGAAAATACACAATGAAGTACCTAAATGGCTATTACTCATGTACTGACAAAGCTATCAGTCCCAAATGCAATACCAAGCGAGCTATGGACATAACAATCTTGTATTCAAAATTGTAGTAAAATATCTTTAATTATTTTGGCTTAAATGCACGGAAACCAATGGGTACTGAAAATAGCTGTACTTAAGTATTACTCAGTAAGCAAAAGAGGTACAACAGCCAAAAGCAATCCCAAGCAAGCTACTGACCCAATAAGCCTGCATACCAAATTTGGTGACAATAGCTCTAATACTTTTCCTTTAAATGAGCGGAAACCATGCGTGACGCCGGACATCGGACGGCGAAAAAAGCAAAAATAATATATCCACCCCCCAGGGGGGTGGACATAATGAGTTATAAGCACTTTTAAGCTTGGCTGTCCTCATTTGACCTTGAAGGAGGGGTCCAAAGGTCAAATCTGACCATACCAAAAGATTCCGAGCCAATGATTTCCTATGGCATGGTTTACCATCCCAAATCTCTGTCACCAATAATAAGCGAGTTGTAGGCACTTTCAATTTTCGCTATCCTCATTTGACCTTGAAGGAGGGTTCCAAGGTCAAATCGGACCATATCAACAGATTCACAGCCCATGATTTCCTGTCTGTTTACCATCCCAAACCTCTGGGACCAATAATAAGCGAGTTATAAGCACTTTTAAGTTTGGCTATCCTTGTTTGACCTTGAAGGAGGGGTCATTGAAGGTCAAATCTGACCACACCAAAAGATTCCCACCCCATGATTTCCTACAGGTTGGTTTATCATCCCAAACCTCTAGGATCAATAATAAGGGAGATATAAGCACTTTTCATGACTGACAAAAAACACCTGTGGCGGCCATCTTGTTTCTCAAAATGAGGCCAAAAATATTCCCAGACAATATTTTATGGTTATTAATATATACTGCAAACTTAAGAAAGCTAGCTATAATATTTTTTTTCATCAGAGCAGTAATGGTGAAATCTCGCTCTACACACTGCGGCTATCCAGTGGATACAATGATTTACTCAACAGTGAGAACCTGAAAGTAGCTATTGCTCAGCTATGCCATGACATAGAGGTCTGCAATTTCACTATGTTATAGCTGACCAAAAATTCTGTGAATAACATATTTAACAAATTACTCTAAATGTAATAGTTTTCAAGTTACAACTGATTTACTCAACAGTGAGAACCTCAAAGGAACTATTACTCAGCTATGCAATGAGCTACATGTCTGAAATTTTACTATGTTATAGCTAACCCAAAAGTAGGTGAACAACATATTTAAGCAAACTACTGTAAATGCAATAGTTTTCAAGCTACAACTGATTTACTCAATAGTGAGAACCTGAAAATAGCTATTGCTCTGCTATGCCATGAGCTATAGGTCTGTAATTTCACTATGTTATAGCTGACCCAAAAGTAGGTGAACAATATATTTTAACAAAATACTCCAAATGCAATATTTTTCAAGTTATAGCTGATTTACTCAACAGTCAGTACCTGAGAATAGCTATTGCTCAGTTGTGCCATGAGCTATAGGTCTATAATTTCACTATGTTATAGCTGACCCAAAAGTAGCTGAATAACATATTTGCACAAATTTCTGTAAATGCAATAGTTTTCCAATTATAACTGATTTACTCAACAGTGAGAACTTCAAAGTAGCTATTACTCAGCTATGAAATGAGCCACAGGTCTGAAACTTCACTATGTTATAGCTGACCCCAAAATAGGTGAATAACATATTGAAACAAAATACTCTAAATGCAATAGTTTTTAAGTTACAAGTGATTTTACTCATGATGGAAGCCCAAAAGTAGCTATTACTCACTTAGCTATTGAGACAGACACCCAACTTACTCACCATATTGTAGCTATGAAAAAAGTAGCTGAATAACATATTTTAACAAAATGCTCTAAATGCAACACTTTTCAAGTTATAAGTGATTTACTCAACAGTGATAACCTAAAAGTAGCTATTACTCAGCTATGCCATGAGCTACAGGTCTGAAATTTTACTATGTTATAGCTGACCCAAAAGTAGCTGAATAACATATTTATACAAAATTCTCTAAATGCAATAGTTTTCAAGTTATAAGCGATTTACTCAACAGTGATAACCTAAAAGTAGCTATTACTCAGCTATGCCATGAGCTACAGGTCTGAAATTTCACTATGTTATAGCTGGCCCAAAAGTAGCTGAATAACATATTTATACGAAATTCTCTAAATGCAATAGTTTTTAAGTTACAAGTGATTTTACTCATAATGGAAGTTACTGAAAAGCCCAAAAGTAGCTATTACTCACTTAGCTATTGAGACAGACACCCAACTTACTCACCATATTGTAGCTATGAAAAAAGTAGCTGAACAACATATTTTCACAAAATGCTGTAAATGCAACACTTTTCAAGTTATAAGTGATTTAGTGCATGATTTCATGAATTTTAATGCATTAAAAATTATTAAAAAAATTTATTAAAAAAAAAGTAAGACAGAACCAGGTCTCATACTCACACAAGAGAATCTACCTCTGGCCTAGTACATATATGCAAGATATGAGAGAAATCCCACGCCGCAGAGTGATGACATAATGTCAGCTGACTGACAAGTCAGCTGACATAAAAATAGTTTTTGATCATGTGACCCTCATAAAGGTCAAATATATGCATGCAGAAAAATTTTCCCACGCCTAAGGTATATAACTGCCAAATAAGTTAATACCCTATCCAATGGACAATTGCTTTACCGGTCGGCGCGACCGGTCCCGCCAAACGCCAGAAAAAGACGTCCTGTATATAATACCGGCAGGACAGGTCAGTAGTGTGCATTCGCTAGGTGGCGCATCATACTTGCTTCCTGTCCAGACAGAGTGACGTCAGTTCATCTTTTTCGATGTCTAAACAGATTTAGACCCCTAGTAAGCTGGTAGCGGGGTCAGTTGGGAGGGCCTTGCCTGTCCATTGGATAGGGTATTAACTTATAAAAATTTAATTTACTTATTAAATTTGCAATTTTATTGCGTTAATACATCCTATCCAAATGACAATTGCTGAATAACTACCGCTTGGTAGGCGGGTAAGCAGCTAGGGACTTCTGTGAACTCATAACAAAACAAAATAGTACAGGCCCATTTGACCTAGGGTCAGAGAACCCTGACAGGTCAAGGTCGGCCACCAACTCACCGGTTAACCGGGAGTCTACCGACGTTGCCCCCCCCCCTCCTTTTTCTTTCCTTCCAGAGTCGGTTTGAGAAGGGAAAGATAGAGAGAGGGGCTGAGTTCAGTCCCAGAAGAAACTAGAGGATCGCTCGCAAAAAAAAAAAGATAATGTTTTTGCATAGCAAAAACAAAGCGTCCCGAAAAGGATATAAAGGTGAGTGCTAAAGTATTAAGAAAATGCTTTGTTTCTAGCCTTATACTGTTGTGGCAACCAAAGTCAGCGCAGTCTGCTCTATCTAGCACGGTTTTCAAGATATAAGCATTTTTGTGATTTGCAAAAAATAAAAAAATTAAAAATGTCCGCTATATTTGGCAAGACAAAAATATTTTGAAAATTGGCATGGCTACTCTGCAGAGATACCCAGCAGGTCCAAAATTTTGTTGAGTTCACTCCATATAGCACGGTTTTCGAGATATAAGCATTTTTGTGTTTTGCAAAAACTTTGAAAATTCAAAATGGCTACCATTTTTGGGAGACAAAAATTTTTGTCAAGACCACTGCCGTGGTGTGTATCTCCCGCCGAGCATTAAAGCAGAAGAAATAGCTTTTCCAAGATATTCACAATTTTTTATTTTCGTGTGTGAAAGGTCTTCCAAAAGTAGGTGAATGAGTTATTTGAGAAAAATTGGCTATCTACAATACTATTAAGAGATAATTCACATTTACTCATTTTGAGTAGGTGAGTAATTAGCTATGGGTCTGAAACTTCACCAAGTGAAAGCTCTGCCAAAAGTAGGTGAATGAGTTATTTGAGAAAAATTGGCTATCTGCAATACTTTTAGAGATAATTCGCATTTACTCATTTTGAGTAGGTGAGTAATTAGCTATGGGTCTGAAACTTCACCAAGTGAAAGCTCTCCCAAAAGTAGGTGAATGATTAATTTGAGAAAAACTGGCTATCTGCAATACTTTTAGAGATAATTCGCATTTACTCATTTTGAGTAGGTGAGTAATTAGCTATGGGTCTGAAACTTCACCAAGTGAAAGCTCTCCCAAAAGTAGGTGAATGAGTTATTTGAGAAAAATTGGCTATCTGCAATACTTTTAGAGATAATTCGCATTTACTCATTTTGAGTAGGTGAGTAATTAGCTATGGGTCTGAAACTTCACCAAGTGAAAGCTCTCCCAAAAGTAGGTGAATGAGTTATTTGAGAAAAATTGGCTATCTGCAATACTTTTAGAGATAATTCGCATTTACTCATTTTGAGTAGGTGAGTAATTAGCTATGGGTCTGAAACTTCACCAAGTGAAAGCTCTCCCAAAAGTAGGTGAATGAGTTATTTGAGAAAAATTGGCTATCTGCAATACTTTTAGAGATAATTCGCATTTACTCATTTTGAGTAGGTGAGTAATTAGCTATGGGTCTGAAACTTCACCAAGTGAAAGCTCTCCCAAAAGTAGGTGAATGAGTTATTTGAGAAAAATTGGCTCTCTGCAATACTTTTAGAGATAATTCGCATTTACTCATTTTCAGTAGGTGAGTAATTAGCTATGGGTTTGAAACTTCACCAAGTGAAAGCTCTGCCAAAAGTAGGTGAATGAGTTATTTGAGAAAAATTGGCTATCTGCAATACTTTTAGAGATAATTCGCATTTACTCATTTTGAGTAGGTGAGTAATTAGCTATGGGTCTGAAACTTCACCAAGTGAAAGCTCTCCCAAAAGTAGGTGAATGAGTTATTTGAGAAAAATTGGCTATCTGCAATACTTTTAGAGATAATTCGCATTTACTCATTTTGAGTAGGTGAGTAATTAGCTATGGGTCTGAAACTTCACCAAGTGAAAGCTCTCCCAAAAGTAGGTGAATGAGTTATTTGAGAAAAATTGGCTATCTGCAATACTTTTAGAGATAATTCGCATTTACTCATTTTGAGTAGGTGAGTAATTAGCTATGGGTCTGAAACTTCACCAAGTGAAAGCTCTGCCAAAAGTAGGTGAATGAGTTATTTGAGAAAAATTGGCTATCTGCAATACTTTTAGAGATAATTCGCATTTACTCATTTTGAGTAGGTGAGTAATTAGCTATGGGTCTGAAACTTCACCGAGTGAAAGCTCTCCCAAAAGTAGGTGAATGAGTTATTTGAGAAAAATTGGCTATCTGCAATACTTTTAGAGATAATTCGCATTTACTCATTTTGAGTAGGTGAGTAATTAGCTATGGGTCTGAAACTTCACCAAGTGAAAGCTCTCCCAAAAGTAGGTGAATGAGTTATTTGAGAAAAATTGGCTATCTGCAATACTTTTAGAGATAATTCGCATTTACTCATTTTGAGTAGGTGAGTAATTAGCTATGGGTCTGAAACTTCACCAAGTGAAAGCTCTTTCAAAAGTAGGTCAATGAGTTATTTGAGAAAAATTGGCTATCTGCAATACTTTTAGAGATAATTCGCATTTACTCATTTTGAGTAGGTGAGTAATTAGCTATGGGTCTGAAACTTCACCAAGTGAAAGCTCTCCCAAAAGTAGGTGAATGAGTTATTTGAGAAAAATTGGCTATCTGCAATACTTTTAGAGATAATTCACATTTACTCATTTTCAGTAGGTGAGTAATTAGCTATGGGTCTGAAACTTCACCAAGTGAAAGCTCTGCCAAAAGTAGGTGAATGAGTTATTTGAGAAAAATTGGCTATCTGCAATACTTTTAGAGATAATTCGCATTTACTCATTTTGAGTAGGTGAGTAATTAGCTATGGGTCTGAAACTTCACCAAGTGAAAGCTCTCCCAAAAGTAGGTGAATGATTAATTTGACAAAAATTGGCTATCCGCAATACTTTTAGAGATAATTCGCATTTACTCATTTTGAGTAGGTGAGTAATTAGCTATGGGTCTGAAACTTCACCAAGTGAAAGCTCTCCCAAAAGTAGGTGAATGAGTTATTTGAGAAAAATTGGCTATCTGCAATACTTTTAGAGATAATTCGCATTTACTCATTTTGAGTAGGTGAGTAATTAGCTATGGGTCTGAAACTTCACCATGTGAAAGCTCTTTGGGATAGCTGCTCTGCAGAGATACCCTGAAGATAAAAAATTTCGTCGAAATCGCTCTATGTAGCACGGTTTTCGAAATATTAGCATTTTTGTGTTTTGCAATTTTTGAGCAAAAATTCGAAAATTCAAAATGGCCGCCATTTTTGGCAAGATAAATTTTTTTTGAAAATTGGCATGGCTACTCTGCAGAGATACCCTGTGGGTCAAAAATTTCGTCGAAATCGCTCTATCTAGCACGGTTTTCGAGATATAAGCATTTTTGTGTTTTGCAATTTTGCGAAAAATTCGAAAATTCAAAATGGCCGCCATTTTTTGCGAGAAATTTTTTGTTTGAAAATTGGCATGGCTACTCTGCAGAGATACCCTGCGGGTCAAAAATTTCGTCGAAATCGCTCTATCTAGCAGGGTTTTTGAGATATAAGCATTTTTATGTTTTGCAACTTTTGCGAAAAATTCGAAAATTCAAAATGGCCGCCATTTTTGGCGAGACAAAATTTTTTTGAAAATTGGCATGGCTACTCTGCAGATATACCCTGTGGGTCAAAAATTTCATCAAAATCGCTCTATCTAGCAGGGTTTTCGAGATATAAGCATTTTTATGTTTTGCAATTTTTGCGAAAAATTCGAAAAATCAAAATGGCCGCCATTTTTGGTGAGACAAAATTTTTTTTCAAAATTGGGATAACTACTCTGCAGAGATACCCTGTGGGTCAAAAATTTCGTCGAAATCGCTCTATCTAGCACGGTTTTCGAGATATAAGCATTTTTGTGTTTTGCAATTTTTGCGAAAATTTCGAAAATTCAAAATGGCCGCCATTTTGGGCGAGACAAAATTTTTTTGAAAATTGGGAAAACTACTCCGCAGAGATACCCTGTGGGTCAAAAATTTCGTCGAAATCGCTCTATCTAGCACAGTTTTCGAGATATAAGCATTTTTGTGTTTTCCTTATTTGGAAACTTCGTAATGATTAATTAATCATTAATTACTCGGCCATTTCTTGACCAATCAATGCCAAAATCTAATGATTTCCAGATTTTAATAGAATGAATGTATTTGCCAAGTTTCAGGTGAATTGATAAAATTCCTTTCAAGTTATCATCCGGACAAGCTTCCCCATTGAAAAAAGACATTTTTGGTCATGTGACCTCTCTGATTGGTTGAAATGTCACTGCAGCATATTCAAAAAAATTCCCCAAGGCTACTGCCTAAACCTGCCAAATTTGAAAAGAATCCGCCTAACGGTTACAGAGTTATAAGGAAAACAAAATGCGGAGCCGGCAGCTCTCCCATACACAAACAAGCGTCCCTTGCGGGACGCTTAATAAACTTCCCAAGGGAAGCAAGTCACAGTTTTGTTTTTTTTTTTTTTTTTTTTTTTACCATATGTACATATTTACATATATACAACATCCCCTCACTTCTGGGCCTGGTGGTGCACCTGCTGGGCAGCCACTACAGGTCCCAGGTGGAAAAGCTCAGGTGGAGTCAGCCCAGGCAACATCCTTCAAATAGAATTGGGTGAAGGTGTTGTGAGATTTCCAGTGGCAGGCTGACAAGATCTGATCTAAGGAAATCCCTGATTGGAAAGCCTTAG
This sequence comes from Sabellastarte sp. h YS-2021, assembly GCA_964017235.1. Classification (NCBI taxonomy): domain Eukaryota; kingdom Metazoa; phylum Annelida; class Polychaeta; order Sabellida; family Sabellidae; genus Sabellastarte; species Sabellastarte sp. h YS-2021. The sequence goes on from OZ024931.1 coordinate 76,897,734, forward strand.
AGGCAGCAAAGGCCCTAACATCATGGGCTTTAACCTGATGTAAGGTGAGGGCCTCCTGGTCAGAGGGCTCATAGCACAGAACCACAGTCTGTTTGATCCATGAGGAGATGGTGGCAGGTGAGATGTCTTTATCAAAACCCTTCTTGAAGGACACAAAGACTAACTCCTTATTCTGCCTGAGGTCTGCAGTCCTGTCCAAGTAGTAGCGCAGGGCTCTAACTGGACATAGGGACCTGTCACCCTTGAGTGACCTATCCAGAGATGGTGCCAGGGCTGGGATGACCACTGGTGCCACTCTATCTGGACCTTCCTTAGCCAGCTGGTTCTTGGATAGGAAGCTGGGTGAGGGGTACAAAGACACCTTAGACCAGTCCGACTGGTGTCTGATGTTCTTATGTAACCAAGCATGAATCTCACTCCTGCGTTTACCTGAACCCAAAGCCAGCAAGAAAACAGTCTTGAAAGTTAGATGTTTCAAGGAGGCCTCTTTCAGGGAATCAAAGGGAGCCTTTGTGAGCTGATGCAAAACCAGTGAAAGGTTCCAGGAGGGGATCCCCCTCCTGCCCTTAGGTCTGTCTCTATGGAAACTATCCAGGAGACAAGTGAGATTCTCATCTTTGCTGACATTAATGGTGGAATTGCCCAGTTTGTCAGCAATGGCGGATCTGTAGCCATCAATAGTGCTTCGTTGTAACTTCTTCTCCTGAAACAAGTGCAGGAGGAAGTCAGCAATGGCTTTCAGAGGTGGTGCCCTGAAGTCCACCTGATTACTGAGGCACCACTTTATAAAAATGGTCCACTTTGCCTCATAGACAGATCTGGTTGATCTTCTTTGAGGAGCCTCAATTCGTGCTGCCACTGCCTCAGAGAAGCCTTGCTCCTTGATTGCTGAGGCTCTAGGAGCCAGGCATGTAGGTTCAGATTCGACAGGTTCCTGTGAAGGACCTGGTTGAATGGCTGAGACACTAGATTGGGTATGCTGGGCAGACACAGTGGGATCTGGCTTGACATTGCTACCAGGTCCCAAAACCAGGGCATGTTGGGCCACCCTGGAGCAATCAGAATTATTCTGTTGCAGGGGTAGTCCTGGAGCTTCTCCACCACTTTGCCCAAGATGGCTGCCGGTGGAAGGCGTATGGGTCCAGGTCCTCCCAGGAGAGGCCGAGTGCATCCACTGCCCAAGCCTGGGGGTCTGGTACCGGTGATACAAACTGTGGTAGTTTGTTGTTGAACCTGGTGGCAAACAGGTCCACTTGTGGCTGATGCCACCTTGAACATACAGCTTGGAACACTTCTGGATGAAGTGACCACTCTGTTTGAATGGTCTGGCCAAGCCTGGATAGCTTGTCTGCTATCACGTTCAGCCGGCCGGGGATGTGACGTGCCCTGAGGGTTACCTGCTGCCTGGTGCACCAGGACAGAATTCTCCACAGTAGGGCACACAGAGAGCCCGATTTCATCCCCCCTTCTTTGTTGATATAGGCAACCACTGTTGTGTTGTCTGTAGCTACCAACACTGTCTTGTTGAAGACTAGAGTTTGAAACTCTTTTAGAGTTAGAAATACTGCTTTCAGCTCCAAGTGGTTTATGTGTAACTTGCTCTCTGGTAGAGACCACTGTCCCCTTGCAGTGTGCTCGTCTAAGTGAGCGCCCCACCCTTCTTTTGATGCGTCTGTAAAGATTTGCAGAGCATGTTTTAGAGGGTGTAATGGTTGACCTAGAAGCACATTGCTTTCCTCCAGCCACCACCGTAGATGGGGGTGGAGGAATTTGGGGACCGGGATCACCTTTTCCAGTGACTCTGGGACCCTCCAGTTGTTTTTCAAGTGCCACTGTATGGGTCTCATGTTAGTCGCCCTAAGTGGACTTGCTTTTCTGTTGCTGTGAGTAGACCTATGAGGGACATGAATTGTCGGACCGGGCAAAGCGGATCCGACAATTTTGATCTGATCTTGTGTGTCAATGCCTGCCAACGCTCTTCTGTTGGTCTGACCTTGCCCTCTTTCAGGTCGAACTGGTAACCTACGAAGTTGAAGACCTGTTTGGGAACCAGGTCTGACTTTTCCTTGTTCACCAGCCACTCTAATTCCTGACAAAGTGTGACTAGGGTTTGAGTATGCTGGAGACAGGTGTGGTGGGTAAAGGCTCTCACCAGCCAGTCGTCTAGGTACTGGTGGATCCTTATACCCTTCTGAAAAGCCACGAGTTTGACCTCTTTGGCCACCACTGTGAACTCCATGGGAGCTGTGGACAGGCCAAAGGGAAGGACTTTGAACTGGTAGGACCGACCATGGAGGTGAAAGCGCATGTACTTCCTGGACTGACTGTGAATTGGTGTGTGGCAGTATGCTTCTTTGAAATCTATGGATGTGACCCACTCCCCTGCTTGGAGGGAGGTTCTTATTGTCTCTGGGGTTTCCATCTTGAACGTCCCTGAGTTTAAAAAGGTGTTCAAGGTGCTCAGGTCTAGGATCGGTCTCCACCGGTTGTTGGGTTTGGGTACCAAAAAGCCGGTTGTAAAACCCCAGTGAGTTTTGATTTTCCACCGGTTCGACTGCATTCTTGTTTATCAGCTGATACAGTGCCTCTAAAAGGAAGGACTGTTTGGTTGGATTGTGGTAGTTGTTTATTACAGTCGGTGACCTCGTCAAGTGGGGTCTGAACCGGAAGGGGAGAGTGTAACCCTCCCTCAATCTCTAGCCACTGTCTGACCAGCTGGGACCCGAAAGGGTAGGCTGGCTGACTGGTCAGGTAGCTTGACAGGAATTTCACCGGGACCAGTGACTGGTCAAAGAATTCCTCTGTAACCAGTTCCTTAGGCTGCCATTGGTTGGCCCAAAACAGCTGTTTTGCCCTTTAAGGAACTTCTGCCGGTCTGTCAGTCCTGGAGACCTGCCCAGTACCAGGCCTTAAACGGTTATACGTGAGGCAATGCTCTGTAACCGGTTCCTGGTGGCTCCACAGTTCTGCATAAACTCACCGGAGTTGGCAGAACTGGGTGAACTACTTCTTAGCAAGGATAGGCTCATATGAAGTTGCCTTCTTCCTGTCCACAGTGGTGGTTCAGCAGCTTTTCTCTGCAATCAAACAAGCTCTGTAACCGGTCAAACCGGTAGGCTCGGAGAGAAGGCTAACTGTTGAACCTGTTCTCAGCACTGAATTTGAAGCTGGTTCCTTGCCAGTAAGGATGGGAACAGCAGATTGTTTGTAACCAGCAGCACTACGGTTCCGGAACCAGCAACAATCCGGAACCGGCAATTCTCTGTAACCGGCAAACCTGTTGTCAGCACTGGATTTGGAGCTGGTTTCTTGCCCTTACGGATGGATACAGATTCCTCTGTAACCGGCAACACTCCGGAACCGGCAACACTCAGGAGCCGGTAATTCTCTGAACCAGTAGCCCTGCTGTATGTCACCAGCAACTCTGTGTAACCGGTAATCCTGTTTAACCGGTGGCCCTTGCTGGATTTCTGTGACCACAACCGGTAGTCTGAACAGAACTGGTGCCGGTATCCCTCATCACTGGCTGGCTAGTGACCCTACCGGTAGCCTGAACAGGACCGGTACCGGTCCAAAATTCTGCACAGGGAAGATAAGGGTCTCAATGGTCACCGCGACTTCTGGTAGGTGAACCCTCTGAGCAGCCGCACCAGTGGTCTGAACAAGACTGGAACCGGTACCCCCAGTCACACCAGTGGAAAGGCCTCTGGTGGTGGTTCCAGTATCAAAACAGGGCTGATCACTGGTAACCACTGAAGGGGGGTTCCTTGACAGCTTCACAGGAACATGACTGGAACCGGTACCCCAACAGTCCCACCAGTGGGGAGGCCTCTGTTGGAGATTCCAGGATCAAAAAGGGGTGATCACTGGCAACCAGTGAAGGGGTTTCTTCACAGGAACAGCACCCACCGGTAGTCTGTACAGACCGGAACCGGTACCCCCAACAGTCCCACCAGTGGAAAGGCCTCTGGTGAAGGTTCCAGTATCAACACAGGGCTGATCACTGGAACCACTGAAGAGGGGTTTCTTGACAGCTTCACAGGAACATGACTGGAACAGGTACCCCAACAGTCCCACCAGTGGAAAGGCCTCTGGTGGAGGTTCCAGGATCAACAGGGCTGATCACTGGCAACCACTGAAGGGGTTTCTTCACAGGAACAGCACCCACCGGTAGTCTGTAAAGACTGAAACCGGTAAAACTCATCACTAGTGCTCCCCACTGGTAGTCTGACCAGAACTGGTACCGGTAAAACTCATCACTTCTTGTCAGTTGAACCAGTCACGCTTGGGGATTTGCTTGCCGGTAGTTGTGTTGAGATCTGTGAAGTCACATGACCGGTACCGGCAAAAATTCGCAGAGTTCAATGACCATTTGTCATCTAACTTCTTCAGGCCAACAGACGAGTTGCTGGATTTCTTCTTGACAGTTAAAATGTGGGTGTTGAGTAGTAAAAGCTTGTCTTTTCTTCTAAAACTTCTGTTGAAAACACGATTCCTCCATTGTTGAATGCGTATCACGTGACCAGGTCCCTGTCATGAGATAAGAATAAGCTGGAAGTGACGACGTCAGACGATGCATTCTTCTTTCCTTCTAATATCTTCTCGTCGACATACACGCAGTGTTAGTCGACTAAGTAAGAAGTAAATGGAGGGTGAATCGTGGACATAAAGACTTCTGATCAGAAGAAGAATGCTGCAGGGACGACACACGAGCTCTCACCCACAACTTCGTCTCGACGACAAGTACACAGAAATTCTTCAAAACTGGTTATAAAGTGCTGGATAATGCCTTGTTTAAACCTGGAGAGGCCATGATATGTAAGTAACACAATAAATATATTGTCAGATGAAAATAAGCTTTAAATTCGTAGAATAAACCGCGTTTCCTTCAAACTTGGAGATAATTTCAAAATGCGTCTGCACACTACAGGCGCCAAACGAAAAAGATGAACTGACGTCACTCTGTCTGGACAGGAAGCAAGTATGATGCGCCACCTAGCGAATGCACACTACTGACCGGTCCTGCCGGTATTATATACAAGACGTCTTTTTCTGGCGTTTGGCGGGACCGGTCGTGCCGACCGGTAAAGCAATTGTCCTATTTTTTTCGTTAGAGCGGTAATGGTAAAATCTGCCTACACACTGCGGCTATCCAGTGGATACAATGATTTACTCAATAGTGAGAACCTGAAAGTAGATATTGGTAAGCTATGCCATGACATAGAGGTCTGCAATTTCACTCTGTTATAGCTGACCAAAAATTATGTGAATAACATATTTAAACAAAATACTCTAAATGTAATAGTTTTCACATTATAACTGATTTACTCAACAGTGATACCCTCAAAGTAGCTATTACTCAGCTATGCAATGAGCTACATGTCTGAATTTTTTCTATGTTATAGCTGACCCAAAATTAGGTGAACAACATATTTAAGCAAAATACTGTAAATGCAATAGCTTTCAAGTTACAACTGATTTACTCAATAGTGAGAACCTGAAAATAGCTATTGCTCAGCTATGCCATGAGCTATAAGTCTGTAATTTCACGATGTTATAGCTGACCCAAAAGTAGGTGAACAACATATTTTAACAAAATACTCCAAATGCACTATTTTTCAAGTTACAAGTCATTTACTCAACAGTCAGTACCTGAAATAGCTATTGCTCAGTTGTGCCATGAGCTACAGGTCTGTAATTTCACTATGTTATAGCTGACCCAAAAGTAGCTGAATAACATATTTACACAAATTTCTGTAAATGCAATAGTTTTCCAATTACAACTGATTTACTCAACAGTGTGAACTTCAAAGTAGCTATTACTCAGCTATGCAATGAGCTTCAGGTCTGGAACTTCACTGTGTATAGCTGACTCCGAAATAGGTGAATAACATATGAAACAAAATACTCTAAATGCAATACTTTTGAAGTTATAAGTAATTTACTCAAAAGTGATAACCTAAAAGTAGCTATTACTCAGCTATGCCATGGGCTACATGTCTGAAATTTTACTATGTTATAGCTGACCCCAAAGTAGCTGAATAACATATGTATACAAAATTCTGTAAATGCAATAGTTTTCAAGTTACAAGTGATTTTACTCATGATGGAAGTTACTGAAAAGCCCAAAAGTAGCTATTACTCACTTAGCTATTGAGACAGACACCCAAGTTACTCACCATGTTGTAGCTATAAAAAAAGTATCTGAATAACATATTTTAACAAAATGCTCTAAATGCAACACTTTTCAAGTTATAAGTGATTTAGTGCATGATTTCATGAATTTTAATGCATTTTAGATATTTTTGTCTACCAGAGGCCTAATTTAGACATAAAGCCTACCAAAAAGATAGGGTGGCGAGTCCTCTAGCATACCAAGCCACCGACCAAATATGAAAGAAATCTGGAAAGAAATGTGGACTGTAGGTCGCTAACAAGCAATATTCCACATTTTAGACATTTTTGTCTACCACAGGCCTAATTTAGACATAAAGCCTACCAAAAAGATAGGCTGCCGAGTCCTCTACCATATCAAGCCACCTGCCAAATATGAAAGAAATCTGGAAAGAAATGTGGACTGTAGGTGGCTAACAAGAAATCTCTGCGGACGCGGATGAGGGCGCGGACGACAAAGATGATGAATCCATAGTATCCCCGCTTCGCGTCGGGGATACAACTATGATGTTTCACACCTCCAACCAATGTCAGTACCAACTATTAACTTGCTACAACTTATGGTTTCCGAGATATAGCCCAGACAAGATTTTATAGGTCAAGGTCACTACAACAAGGTTAAAAGTCAAATAAAGGTCACACCATAACATTGCACACCTACCACCCCTAACCAATGTCTCTACAAAGTATCAACTTCTTACACCTTACGGTTTCCAAGATAAAGCTCGGGACAAGATTTTCAAACTCAAGGTCTCTACCGTAAGGTCAAATCAGGGTCACACCATGATGTTGCACACCTACACCCCAATCCAATGTCCTTACCAAATATCAACTTCCCACACCTTACTGATTCTAAGATATAGCCCGGACAAGATTTTAGAGGTCAAGGTCACTACAGCAAGGTTAAAGGTCAAATCAAGGTCAGACCATGACGTTGCACACCTACAACTCCCAACAAATGTCCCTATTAAGTGTCAACTGTCCGGGCTATATCTTGGAAATCAGAAAGTTGCACACCTACAACCACCATCCAATTTCCCTACCAAGAATCAACTTCCCGCACCTTACTGTTTCTGATATACCACCCAAATAAACGTTTTCTTACCACCCACATTCCCCCCTGCTGATCTGGAACAATATAGGAGAAAAAAATACCTGCACAGCCCTTAAAGGTTGTGGGGTAAAAATAGTACAGTGACTTCCAAGTCCAAGGACAATATATGAGATTTATGGCCGTTTTAGTATGATGGCCCCACTTTGCCTTGCAGCAGGGGTCAAAGGTCAAATTTGACACTTGCAAAAACTTGCAGGCCATTATTTCCTACAAGTTGTTTTCTCATTCTAAACCCCCTAGGATCAATGATAAGGGAGACATTAGGCCTTTTCGATATGATTGCATAAAATTCTCTGCAGACTTGGTTGAGATATCTTCATAAATGAATGAAATATAAAAGCTTATGTAAAATATACAGACATATGCACACACAAATACATGGAAGGCGTTTCATAATCTCCCAAACAACACTTTTGGGTGGTGGGAGATAAAAGTACAACTGTAGTAACATAGGTTTAATAATGCCCCCTTTTTAATTACTAAGTTTAAGACTGAAAGGTATTTAAAGTGTTGCCATGGCAACAGCTGTTGCTATATACCCTTCAAAACCTAATCAGCTCTAGAACCTGTTTTCTTTGATATATTTGGGGAAAATCCATGCACAAGTTTAGGCTGTGAAACACCGACAAACTTTAAGACCCAAAAATCGAGAAGTGTTGCCATGGCAAGACTGTTTTGCTTATTTTTATAAAATTTAAACATCAGAGCCTGAAAATTACTTTTGGCACCAGTTTGTTTACTTAATTAGTGTTTTATGTCACAATTAATACCTTTGTATAGGTTATATTGTGACAGGTAGTTGGGAGAGCAGAAGAAACCAGTACAAACATTTGGTTAAGGTTCTGTACTGTGAACCACCGACCCATCAGTTTTCCCACTTAAGGTTGGGCCGTGATTCAAACTCCAATTTCAGAGGTGGAAGGGGAGTGTGTTACCACTGACTTTTGGTATTAAATAAAAGACTTTAATGCTTTTAACCAGAATCTAGAACTCACATCACATTGTTGCTCTTGTGTGCCCTTCCAATGTTCTCACACCATCTATTCTTCAAGATGTCATACAGTAACATGTGACCTTGTGCAAAGTATAACCACCTTCTAATCGTCCCTTGGACACCACCTTTAAGTTAATACATTAATATGAAACTTTTCAAATTATTTGAATTAAACACTGTTAAAAATTTAAGTTACAGCACTTGGGTGAAATAGATAAAATCATATTTATTGTTGACCTGCCAAATTTTTCAACATTAAACTGAATAAAATATATACAGAATCAGAAAAACTTAAATAACAACTTACAACATTTTCAGTTTAGGTCAGTTAACATATTCTACACACCTTGTCCTGGGTGACTGAGCTTACCTTTATTTATTACAGATCCAATGAATCTGTCGATTTCAGGATACGGAGACTCTTGGTTGCATCCACTAGTAACATCCTCACCTGCTGCTCAATATAATAGACAGCAGGAAAGGTAAATTTCAATAATTACAATTAACATTTAACAATCTGACAACACAGCTCAGCCAATTTTGATTGGCTTCTTTAGGTTTAATGTTGCTGTGGAAATCAAAACGGCTTGTTGGGGGTGGGGGATGCTGGAGTGCATCAATGATTTTTAAGGGGGTCAAAACTATGGTCTATGTGTCCTACATTAGCTTTTCCTTGCCTACGATCTGGAGAATTTTCATTTAATTTGATTTATGATGCATCACTTTAATGTAGCATCTATCACTGAAAGTTTGATTGATGCAACCATCATTTTCCTCTGCACACTAGCATGAACTGTTTAAACAGGATTCTAGTATACAATGTATTTTGTCAATTCAGAATAGTAGTGCATCCTAAAAACCTGATAGCTAAGGTATTATACAAATACAAAGTCATTGACAAAAGTAGAACCAGAGATGACCATCCCCCACAGCCTGGGGAAACAGTGTGGTAAACTATGAGATACAGAAGAGGTGAATAAGTACAACTGATAACTGGTTTTTCAGAACATATAGTAACAGGAGAAATAAGACATGGAAAAGTGAAAACTTGTGTCAAATCATAGTATTAAAATGGGACAACACGAAAAACAAGAATAGCTCATTAAGCTGAAAACTGAAAACTGTAAAATCCAGAAGTATTGTCAATGGAAATAGCACATACAAAACACAATATCTAATAATCTGTTACAGCAATTCAACATGCTATGTCATAAGAGAAATATGTATCAAATGTCCCAGAAATAAACAGATTGGCAAATCCATGGTCAAACATCATATCTTCTTCCACCTTACAGTTGTGGGGATCTGGTGAGGATAATATTTCAAAGTCATAAAATTTCCAAGTTCAAGTGCACAAAGCTAAGATAAAGGTCACCCCATGATGGTGCACCACTATATTCCCAAAGGAACCCCTCTCCATATTTGAACTTCTTTCACACCACAGTTGTGGCCCAGACAAGATTTTAAAGTTTGAAGTCAGAAAATTATCTCAGCCTGAAGTTCACAGAACCAAGATCACAACACAACAACATCCCGAATGAAACATCCCTACCAAGCTTGAACTTCTTCTATCATACGGCTATGGAGGTCTGGCCTAACGATTTCAAGTCTAAAGTGTGAAAGTCCAAGTGCACAGAACCAGGGTCAAAGGTCACACCATAATGATGCATAAACAAGGAACTTCTTCCATTCAATGGTTATGGAGATCTGTACTGGACAAGGTGACCAGCAAAAACCTGCCTAGCCAGACAGCCTTGGTGATAACACTACCCACACACTCTATAGGCTGTGGGGTAAAAACCGACGGTGACACTAGTGACAATATGTCAAAAGTGAACCTTCTGATGCCAGTGTCACGTGAGTTGCAACTTTAGGATGGCAAAGTGTTGACCTTCATGTCATTTTGTTGAAACTATTTATCATTTACCCAAATGTTAAAGAAATAGTCATCATTTTGAAGATAAACAATTTCACTTCAAAGATTAAGGCAAAAATTTTAATATAAGATGACCACTAAAAATTGACTTTTCTTCTGAGACTGAAAACCTGTTATTGAAACCTGCATGTTCATTTAGAGACATTTCTGTCCAAGTACAAATCCACTGCGAAAGTAGTATTTCAGTTGAATACTAAAGTTATCTAATTCAAGAGTGGTGAGACACAGTGAATGTTTAATGTGGACCATAAACACTTTGATAAAGGATGTTATTCACAAAAATTCATATTTCTAACAAAATTTAATGCATCAGTCCCTTTGATCAGATCACATATTTTAACTAGAAATTGTTCTTTTCAGTAATTCTGCAAAAAAGACCAACTGTTTTTTGTTTATCAACCTATAAACATGTTCCCTATGAATACAAGTCCCCACAGTGGAAGACAGTAAACTTACTCTGAGCTAGGGGGCTTGGTATGCTGTTCAAACTACTGCCTGTAGGAGTCTGGTCAGTGTATGTCAGAATTCTCAAATCATCAGAATATCTAAAAGCATATTTTTCAAACACAAAGAAATCTAAAAGAGAGATGAAATGCAAGTGAATAATATTATTGGTTTCAATATGCTGTACCATGATACAGCTAGTTTTATATTTTATTGTAACTAATTAACACAATTAACAGTGACTTCCAAATATGGAAGTGTACTAAAATTGCTGGTTTAAATTTTGTACCCCAGTGATCAAATGCATTTCTATAAATAACTGGAATAACAACTCCAAGAGTCTTTTACATGCGTGATCTGCAAAGCCATCAGAGACATGAGTAGAGCAATAGAATTCATGAAAGTCTGGTGACAAAAGCAAAATCCGAGTCATATACATCCTGTACTTGGGCTAGAACTAAGACGGTCACCCATTCAAGTACTAACAAAGCCCACTGATGCTTAACTTCAGTGATGAGATGGGAACTCATCAAGCTACAGCACAATTCATAAAATTCCAGTGAAAAAAAAAAGTGATCTCTAAGACGCACGAGCTTCGCTAGACCTCGTTCTTAAAAAGGCTTTGTTCACCAAAGGGAAAATATGGAATAACCATTGCAGAATACCCATACCTAATGAGTATAGTATCGGTGTACATTTCACAAAAATAGCTTTGCAAGATCTTACATGGGCTGAAATAAAAAATCTGAAAATAAACTTACTTCACATTGGCAATCAATGAATCCATGAATATCAATTTTTCCTGACTTGGAGATTTTCTGTTTGTAGTTTCTACTCTTTGGGGAACATATTTGTTGTCTTCTGATAAAACTAAGGGATTATTCTTTCGCAGCTTGGATGACAGATATAGTCGGAAGTTTCTGTTTTTTGTATAGACACCTGAAATATCAAGAATTTGAAAACGCACCAAAATTGGAATCAACATCAGATTAATAGTTATCATAAGCCGCAATCTGTAAAGATAATGCAAGACAATTATACAAGCCTCTTAAAAAACATCAAGGCATATAAACACAGTTTACTATGTGATAAAATAACTTTTCCAAGAAAAATGTGATAAATAACATTCACTGATATTATTAATTTGCAAAAAAAAAACCAGATGTAAAAAAGAAGTTTAACATTTTTTAAAAAGTAAGCTTCACCCTTCGAATAGAAAAACAAGATGACATCAAGTTTCAATGAAGCACATGCCCGGACAGGAAAAGTTTAGGCCAATACACAGATGTACCCTTGAGTGAGTGTTTTTGAGTGGGTTGATTCCATTTGACCTTGAAAGGGATGTCACAGGTATAATCTTACATTGCCAACAGATCTACAGTCCATGATTTTCTGCAAACTGTTTTAAACTCCAAAATCTGCAGATCAACAACATGAGAGATAAAAGACCTTTACAATTAGTCCACTCTGTTTGATGTAGAACCAGTGGTCAAATGTTAAATCTGACCCATTGAAAAGACTTGCAGTCCATAATTTCCCATGACGTGTTTTTATATTTCACATTCCTGGGACTAGGTGAAGAAGGGTTCAAAGATCAAAGATAAAGATTTAAAAACCCTTGGACCAATGACAACAAAGACACAAGGCGTTCTGTAAGTAGACCATTCATAGTTTCTGACCCATTTGCTTTAGAAAATCAGTCATGTATTCATTAAAATATTGCCTAAATTGTTGTTTATGTCAGAGGTAAGGATGTACTTGTAAAAGCTAACATTATATTTTCTTCTTCTCTCACTTGTAAATAAAAATGTCAAAGCAAAAACAATTTTTTGTTTTTGTTTTAATGTTTATTTACCCTTTTGTAACAATGTGCATCAGAGACTGGGCAGGTGAGGGTAGCAAACCCACCATCAGTTCCCCTCTTACAGTGCCATTCATACACAGTATGAAACTATGTGTGTGGGACTCTTTTCTGCCACACACAATAAGTGTCAAATACTACATAAATCTTCAAATAATTCTTAAAATCGGCTGGGCAGCCATAAATCTCCCACCTGCAGGGGGGACAGTTTCAGGTGTAAGAGAAGGGAGACCAGCCATCACACTACACAACATTAGTGTACATACAATACATTAAAAGAACAGTAATAAACAAATTGAAACCCTTTTTTCAATAACATAACATTATTCAAGGTTTATTATTTTCACAAATGGTCCATCATAAATTTTATTACTTATGTATAGTGTCTACTCTCTTTACTAGATGAAGTACCTTCAAAGGAACTTGAGTAAAAATGAATTTTTTTTTTAATTTCATGATTTAAATTAATGTTCCCATAGTTTATACTTTCCAAAGAACATTCAGGGGCCACGGTGGCAGAGTGGTAACACTCTCGCCTCCCACCTCTGCGGCCGGGGTTCGATCCCCGTCATGGCCGTAAGTGGGAAAGCTGGTAGTTGCTTGCCGTTGGTCGGCAGTTTACAGTACAGAACCCTAGCGAACTATATGTACTGGTTTCCTCTGCCCTTCCAACTACCCGTCGTGATATGACCTGTACAGTGTTGAAAGCGACGTAAAACCCCAAATAAACTAGAAATAGGACGCATCTGTGGCCAGATGCTGGATGTATCCACCGACAAAGGCCAACTAACATAGTTTAGAAGATAAAAAGCATTTTTCGTTAATAAGCAAGCTGAAAGCACTTTTAAGTTTGGCTACCTTTATTTGACCCTGTAGCAGGGGCCCAAGGTGAAGTCTGACCACTTCAAAAGATTCGCAGTCCATGATTTCCTATAAGTCGTTTTCACATTGCAAACCTCTAGGACCAATAATAAGCAGGAGGGGCCCAAGGTGAAATCTGACCACATGAAAAGATTTGCAGCCCATGACTTCCTCTAAGTTGTTTTCATATTAATGAGTTATTTGTGAAATACTGGCTATCTGCAATACTTGTAGAGATAATTCGCATTTACTCATTTTGAGTAGGTGAATAATTAGCTACGGGTCTGAAACTTCACCAAGTGAAAGCTCTCTCAAAAGTAGGCGAATGAGTTATTTGAGAAAAATTGGCTATCTACAATACTTTTAGAGATAATTAGAATTTACTCATTTTCAGTAGGCGAGTAATTACCTACGGGTCTGGAACTTCACCATGTGAAAGCTCTCCCAAAAGTAGATGAATGAGTTATTTGATAAAAAATTGGATATCTGCAATACTTTTATAGATAATTAGCATTTACTCATTTTGGGTAGGTGAATAATTAGCTACAGGTCTGAAACTTCACCAAGTGAAAGGTCTCCCAAAAGTAGGTGAAGGAGTTATTTGACAAAAATTGGCTATCTGGAATACTTTTAGAGATAATTTGCATTAACTCATTTTCAGTAGGTGAGTAATTACCTACGGGTCTGAAACTTCACCAAGTGAAAGCTCTCCCAAAAGTAGGTGAAGGAGTTATTCGACAAAAATTGGCTATCTGCAATACTTTTAGAGATAATTTCCATTTACTCATTTTGAGTAGGTGAGTAATTACCTACAGGTCTGAAACTTCACCAAGTGAAAGCTCTCCCAAAAGTAGGTGAAGGAGTTATTTGACAAAAATTGGCTATCTGCAATACTTTTAGAGATAATTTGCATTTACTCATTTTGAGTAGGTGAGTAATTACCTACGGGTCTGAAACTTCACCAAGTGAAAGCTCTCCCAAAAGTAGGTGAAGGAGTTATTTGACAAAAATTGGCTATCTGCAATACTTTTAGAGATAATTCGCATTTACTCATTTTGAGTAGGTGAGTAATTACCTACAGGTCTGGAACTTCAGCATGTGAAAGCTCTCCCAAAAGTAGGTGAATGAGTTATTTAAGAAAAATTTGCTATCTGCAATACTTTTAGAGAAAATGCAGAATTACTCATTTTTAGTAGGTAAGTAATTTAGCCACAGGCCTAATTTAGACATAAAGCCTACCAATAGAGTACTGTGGTGCACCCTGTAATATACTTTGCAAACTTGAGAAGGCTAATTTTTTTTTTGTTAGAGCGGTAATGGTGAAATCTCTCTACACACTACGGCTATCCAGTGGATACAATGATTTACTCAACAGTGAGAACCTGAAAGTAGATATTGGTAAGCTATGCCATGACATAGAGGTCTGCAATTTCACTCTGTTATAGCTGACCAAAAATTATGTGAATAACATATTTAAACAAAATACTGTAAATGTAATAGTTTTCACGTTATAACTGATTTACTCAACAGTGATAACGTCAAAGTAGCTATTACTCAGCTATGCAATGAGCTACATGTCTGAATTTTTTCTATGTTATAGCTGACCCAAAATTAGGTGAACAACATATTTAAGCAAAATACTGTAAATGCAATAGTTTTCAAGTTACAACTGATTTACTCAATAGTGACAACCTGAAAATAGCTATTGCTCAGCTATGCCATGAGCTATAAGTCTGTAATTTCACGACGTTATAGCTGACCCAAAAGTAGGCGAACAACATATTTTAACAAAATACTCCAAATGCACTATTTTTCAAGTTACAAGTCATTTACTCAACAGTCAGTACCTGAAAATAGCTATTGCTCAGTTGTGCCATGAGCTACAGGTCTGTAATTTCACTATGTTATAGCTGACCCAAAAGTAGCTGAATAACATATTTACACAAATTTCTGTAAATGCAATACTTTTCCAATTACAACTGATTTACTCAACAGTGTGAACTTCAAAGTAGCTATTACTCAGCTATGCAATGAGCCACAGGTCTGGAACTTCACTATGTTATAGCTGACTCCGAAATAGGTCAATAACATATTGAAACAAAATACTCTAAATGTAATACTTTTGAAGTTATAAGTAATTTACTCAACAGTGATAACCTAAAAGTAGCTATTACTCAGCTATGCCATGAGCTACAGGTCTGAAATTTTACTATGTTATAGCTGACATAAAAGTAGCTGAATAACATATTTATACAAAATTCTGTAAATGCAATAGTTTTCAAGTTACAATTGATTTTACTCATGATGGAAGTTACTGAAAAGCCCAAAAGTAGCTATTACTCACTTAGCTATTGAGACAGACACCCAAGTTACTCACCATGTTGTAGCTATGAAAAAAGTATCTGAATAACATATTTTAACAAAATGCTCTAAATGCAACACTTTTCAAGTTATAAGTGATTTAGTGCATGATTTCATGACTTTTAATGCATTTTAGACATTTTTGTCTACCACAGGCCTAATTTAGACATAAAGCCTACCAAAAAGATAGGGTGGCGAGTCCTCTAGCATACCAAGCCACCTGCCAAATATGAAAGAAATCTGGAAAGAAATGTGGATTGTAGGTCGCTAACAAGCAATATTCCACATTTTAGACATTTTTGTCTACCACAGGCCTAATTTAGACATAAAGCCTACCAAAAAGATAGGGTGGCGAGTCCTCTACCATATCAAGTCACCTGCCAAATATGAAAGAAATCCGGAAAGAAATGTGGACTGTAGGTCGCTAACAAGAAATCTCTGCGGACACGGACGCGGACGAGGGCGCGGACGACGACGATGATGAATCCATAGTATCCCCGCTTCGCGTCGGGGATACAATAAATAAATAAGAACATTCACACCGTATTGCATAAATAGCAAAACCAACAATCACAATACCAAGATGTATACTAGTATTTGCAATATATCATTATAAAGCATGTGTGAAGTATCTCCTACTCACAGTTAGGCGAAACAACTTTTTGCCATTTAAATACTCTATTATGAGAGCGTAAAATAACATGAAGTATTTGAAACTTGAATTCGGCAAATTTCTTACGTTTTAATTGACAATTTCGTACTTCCTTCCTGTCTAGACAGCGTGACATCATAGCATCTTTTTCAATGTCTAAACCTATTAGACCCCTAGTAAGCTGATAGCGAGGTCGGTGGGTCTTGTGTGTCCATTGGATAGGGTATTAACTTATAAAAATTTACTTATTAAATTTGCAATTTTATTGGGTTAATACATCCTATCAAATGGACAATTGCTGAATAACTACCGCTTGGTCGGCGGGTAAGTTACTAGGGACTTAAGTGAACTCATAAACAAACTTACAAAATTTCTCCAGGCCTGGATCGACTTGAGGTTAGGAGACCCTTATAAGGCCATAGTCGGATAGCAGTGGCCGGTTACCCGGGGCTATACCGATGTTGCCCCCCCCCTTTCTTTTTGACAGACCTGCTCTGAGGTAAGGGAGGAGAGGGATGAGTTCAGTCCCATAAGAAGGAAATAAACTTCCCGAAGGAAGCACATCAGCTTTTTTTTTTTTTTTTTTTTTGCATTTAACCATGTACAAGCTATTTACATATATACATATCTCCTCAAACCCAAGGTTACTGGTGGATCTGCTGAGCAGCCACTACAGGGCCCAGGTGATAGAGCTCTAAGTCAGCCCAAGCCACATCTTCAAGTAGAATTGTGTGAAGGTGTTGTGTGACTTCCAATGGCAGGCTGATAATATCTGTTCCAGTGAGACTCCTGACTAGAAGGCCTTGGAAGCGGCAAAGGCCCTGACATCATGGGCTTTAACCTGATGTAGGGCGAGGACTTCCTGGTCTGAGAGCTTGTAGCATAGGATCACAGTTTGTTTGATCCATGCGGAGATGGTGGCAGGTGAGATGTCCTTGTCAAAGCCTTTCTTGAAGGAGACAAAGACCAACTCCTTATTCTGCCTGAGTTCTCAGTTCCTGTCCAAATAGTAGCGCAAAGCTCTGACCGGACAGAGGGACCTGTCAGACTTGAGGGACCTATCCAGAGTTGGAGCTAGGGCTGGTATAACCAATGGGGCCACACTGTCTGGACCCTCTTTGGCCAGCTGATTCTTGGATAGAAAGCTGGGTGATGGATACAGGGACACCTTTGACCAATCAGATTGGTGTCTAATATTTCTGTTTTGCCAAGCATGAATCTCACTTCTGCATTTGCCCGACCCAAGGGCCAAGAGGTAAACCGTCTTGAAGGTCAAATGCTTCAAGGAGGCCTCCTTCATTGGTTCAAACAGAGCCTTAGTCAGCTGGTGCAAAAACCAATGAGAGGTTCCAGGAGGCGATACCCCTCCTGCCTTTGGGTCTGTCTCTATGGAAACTATCCAGGAGACGAGTGAGATTTTCATCCTTGCTGATGTTGAAGGGCGAGTTTCCCAGTTTATCAGCAATGGCTGACCTGTAACCATCAATGGTGCTGGGCTGTAGCTTCCTGTCCTGAAATAGGTACATAAGGAAGTCAGCAACTGACTTTACAGGGGGTGCCCTTAAGTCCACCTGATTAGTGACGCACCACTTTGTAAAAAAGGTCCACTTTGCCTCATAGACTGATCTGGTTGATCCTCTTTGAGGAGCCTCAATTCTTGCTGCCACTGCCTCAGAAGCCCTGCTCCTTGATTGCTGTGGCTCTAGGAGCCATGCATGGAGATTTAGGTTTGTCAGATTTCTGTGAGGGATCTGACTGAAGGGCTGTGTTAACAGGTTGGCCAAGGAAGGCAGGCTCAGTGGGATCTGACTGGACATGGTCACTAGGTCCCACAACCAAGGCACGTTGGACCACCCCGGAGCAATCAGAATGATTCTCTTGCATGGAGAGTCCTGCAACTTCTCCACCACTTTGCCCAAGATGGCTGCTGGAGAGAAAGGCATATGCGTCCAGATCCTCCCATGGCAGACTGAGTGCATCCACTGCTGTGGCCAGGGGATCTGGTACCGGTGACACAAACAGAGGTAACTTGTTGTTGAACCTCGTGGCAAATAGGTCTATTTGAGGCCAGTGCCACCTGCTGCATATTGCTTGGAAGACCTCTGGAAGGAGAGACCACTCTGTTTGGATGGTCTGGCCAAGTCTGGATAGCATGTCTGCTACCACGTTCAGCCGGCCTGGAATGTGTCGGGCTTTGAGAGTTACTTGCTTCCTGGTATGCCAGGTCAAAATTCTCCATAATAGGGCACAAAGTGGGCCCGACCTCATGCCTCCTTCCTTGTTATGTAGGACACTACTGTAGTGTTGTCAGTTGCCACAAGTACTATCTTGTCGGTGCAGAGGTCTTGGAAAGGCTAGAAAGACTGCTTTTAGTTCCAGATAGTTTATAAGCAGCTTGATTTCTGGCAGTGACCAGGACCATCTTGCAGTGTGTTCTTTTAAGTGAGCGCCCCACCCTTCTTTTGATGCGTCTGTAAATATTTGCAGAGCATGTTTTATTGGGTGTAATGGTTGGCCTGTGAAAACATTGCTTCTTTTAGCCACCTTTTCTAGTGACTCTGGTACCTCCAGTTGTTTTTGAGATGCCACTGTATGGGTCTCATATGTAGTTGGCCTAGGTGAACTTGCTTTTCTGTGGCTGTTAATAAACCTATCAGAGACATGAACTGCCGGACCAGACAAGCCGGTAGTGACAGTATTTCTAGTATTTTGTCCTGGAGATTCTGCCAACAGTCCGGTGTCGGTCGGACCCAACTGGCCCTGAGGTCGAACTGGTAGCCTACAAAAATGAATATCTGCTTTGGTTCCAGTTCTGACTTTTCTAAATTCACCAGCCAACCTAGTTCTTGGCATATTTTCACTAGATCTTCAGTGTGCTGGAGACAAACCTGGTGGGATCTGGCTCTCACCAACCAGTCGTCTAGGTACTGGTGGATTCTAATACCCTTGTGTATGGCCATCAGTTTCATCTCCGTTGCTACAACAGTGAACCCCAAGGGTGCTGTGGACAGATCGAACAGCAAAGCTTTGAATTTGTATGTCTGACCCTTGACATGAAATCTCAGATATTTCCTGGACTGTTCCTGTATTGGTATATGAAAGTAGGCATCCTTGAAATCTATTGAGGTGACCCACTCCCCTGGTGGGAGGGATGTCCTGATGGTTTCCGGTGTGTCCATTTTGAATTTCTCCGTCTTGAGGAAACGATTCAGTTTGCCCAGATCTAATATAGGTCTCCACTTGTTGTTGGGCTTTGGGACTAAAAATAGTCGGTTGAAAAAACCCAAAGATGTTTGGTTTTGTACTAGTTCCACTGCATTTAACTCTTTCTATTGGGAGAGCCCATCACAGTATGAACAGGTTTTGCAACATGACAATTTGCACTTAACTTTACAAAGTTCATTGTCTGTTTTGAAACTGAAGAGCTCCTGGCCAGCAGCGTCCTGGTAACATGGTTATACAGGTATTGTCATTTATAAGGCTGCTGGCCCTTGGCAGGTCGGGATGAGTACTGGTGCTTCCCTTTACTCCTCTTGTTGTGACCACGTGAAAGATTCTTCCAAGCTGGCCTGTCCCGTTTTCTGTTATCCGGCTTGATCTCTGGATGTTCATAGGGGTGGTAGTGACCTTTCTTGTAGACCGACCCCGACCAACCTTTATCAAAGTTGGAGATGTCTTCCTCTGCTTGCTTGATCACACTGTCTGGAAACAAGGTGGGAAGGTGTAAGGGGGCAGTCCTGAGAGCTGCCAGTGTATCAGCCTTGATTCCTGCCTTCAAATAAGCTAGATAAAAGTCCCTTCTGAGCAGTGTGACATTGGCCATATTCACAAACACAAAGTCCGTTAAGTGTTCCAAGGACTTGGCCATAGCCTGGCAAATGCTGGAATTAAAGCCCATGTAAAGCCAACGTATTTAGAGAGATTGGGCGCGACTGGGGATGGCTGGTGGCGATTCCAGCCTGTCTTGCTATCCTCAGGTATCCACTGTTCAGTTTTGTTGAATCCGTACTCCATGATGTAACAGTCTCAGGATTGTCACTTTTCTGTTGGGACTGGCAACCATACCACTTTGCTTGAGATCTAGGAGGCTTCAAAAACTGATCTCTCTGCAAACCACCGGCTTCAGCACCACGTGATGGATATCCATCAGTAAGAGTCACGTTCAGTTTAGCAAGTTTCCGGCATAGCCATTCATCTGTGGGTAACTGACCTGAAACCTTACCTGGGGTTTGCAGCATGGGTCCAGCAAAGGGGTTGTCGTCTGAGGAATTGGCAGTAGCATCAATATCCGGAATATGAGTCCATCCCATATACGACCGGATCTCCCTCATGGTTTCTCTGTAGGATCCTCAGAGAGAGACTGGTCAGGGTCGGTGATAGTGGCATCCAATTCATCCGACAATTCACCCTCCTCCACAAAAATTTGCCCAGGGGGTCGGTCTGATACAACACTATCTGAGTCTGACTCACTGGTGATGTCCTTTCTGGTTGATTGAAAGGCACTAGAGACACTAGTGGAAGGTCTATCAGAGGCTGCTGGTCGGTCCATGGCCTGAGGTTGGTCAGAATGAAGTTTAGAAGTTGTTGGTAGTTGCAGACACAGAAGGTCAGTCAGTAGACACAGAAGGTCGGTCAGTGGGTGAGAAACTGACTGGTCGGTTGGTTTGATGAAAGGCTATGACCTGATGACATTAGCTGGTGGAGACTGGAGAGTGAGCTGGGACCACCTTGACTGTGCTGAAAGTCGGTTCCTGCAGAGGCTGGTCCAAAGTCTTGGCTAACAAAAGTGCTTCTGGCCGGTTGAACCGGTCCGACCATTTCTGGTCCAGTTCCTCAAATCTCTGGTCGGTAGACACTGCAGCCGGTCGGCTAGCTGAAGCTGAAGACTTTGACTTGACCGACTTCTTTTCTTCCACCTTCTTCTTTTTCTCAGCTTGCTGTGCACTCAAACCAGTGTCCCGGCCATCCACTGCCCTTATTACCGACACTCGTGCCGGGTCCACAAGGGTGGGACTGAGAGTGACAGAAGATGAAGATGACGGATTCTTAGATGGAGTAGTCTCAGATTTATCTCACTTCTTCTTTAATTTGTAGGAAGGGGTGGAGAGTTGTGCAAGTTGTTCAGGGGTAAGTACTTTACAATGCTGGCATTCAGAGTCTGGCTTTTCAACACAAGGGTCCTTACCCTTCTTCTTGTCACAACAACGTGCACAGAAACTGTGTAAGTCAGCCATCATGTGGCCACAGCCTCCAAGTTGTTGACTGGGAGAAGACATAATGATCTATAAACTACCAAGAATCCGTAAATATACTTTAAAAAGCAAAGAAGCAACTAATCTCACAAAAAAAAACTGAAAACTTAAACTCAGAATAAATCTGTGTGCACTGTACATGCGCCAAACGAAAAAGATGCTATGACGTCACGCTGTCTAGACAGGAAGGAAGTACGACATGCCATCTGGTAAATGCACTAGTACTAGGGACCGGCCGGCTGGTGGAAACACAGGATGTCTTTTTCTGACGTTTGGCGGGCCAGTCTATACCGACCGGATTAGCAACTGTCCATTGGATAGGATGTATTAACACAATAAACAGTTAAATTACAATAAATTTTTACATTTTATTGCGTAAAATACCCTTACCTTATCCTCACTAATGCTTGATTCCAACCATACAGGTGGTGGGTTTTAAAATTTTTCACACCAAAGTAGGTTGAAATGAAAAAGTCAAAGTACTATACATCAAGCATTGTGAGGATAAAGTACTGACATTTTAGCAATTAGAACTTGTTATATTTATGATAAATTATCAACTATGTGATGATAAACATAATAAACTGTCTAGAAAAATATCTATGTCAAATCTTAACATATTAGACAATAGACAATATTAGTTTAACAAGAGGAGAGTGCCCATGAACGGGCACTGTGTCAGCTGAGTGTTTTTGATTTGTGAAGTTTAAGGAACAAACTAACAAAACCCAGCATCTGGACATGCTCCCTCTTCACCGCTTCCATAACCATGCACTGTTTAGTCGGAATTAAAATAGAGGAAGGTGTGGATTAAGATCTACTGCAAATCCCCTTGAAAGAATCCTGACACTTTGGAGCAACAGTCAAGAACTCTGAAGTCGTAGTTTTATAAAATTGCACGAGTGGACGACTGCAAGGCAAGAAGGTATCTGTATTATATGGTGTAGATCTCAGCTTCTCTGCATCCTCTGAGCGTGGATTGCCTTCTGTTTTATTTTCTAAAGCTCTCCACCTTTCAGTTATTTCATCTACTGGCGGCAATGACATTGGGAGAACCGTCAGTTTCCTCTTACTCCTATCTCTCGACGAGAAGATCTTAGACGGCGCCTCAGCAGCCTCATCCACAGTTGGGAGATCCAGCAAAGAACGCACTGTGGAAAGAAACTGCCTGTATCGGGGAGCCTCGTTTAACTCTTCTTCCTTGCAGACCTGGAAGGTGATCTATGTCTCTTCGATCTAACCTCCAAACCGTAATGTAGTGAAGCTATATCATCTTCTTCTGAGTTAAAACGTCTGGTACTGTGATGGTACCGGTGCTGATCCCGGTCACCCTCATGGTCACTAGTAAATTCTGCTGTAACTGGCTCTTTAGAGGTAGCAGAACTAGTGGTGGAAGTGGAAGGAATTGATGCTTTTTCTAATGAAGAAAGTATCCCCTGCATATTGTCCAGCTTTGCGAGGATCAATTGTAACGCATCCGAAGATGGGGATGGAGACACAATATCTGAAGGATTGATTGCAGAACTTGAAGCAGAAGAAGCATTGGAAGACTCAACACCCAACAGGGAATCTTCTAGTTCTTTTGAAATAGACCCCTCCTTAATTTTACGATGAGCCTTCTTTGCCTTTAACTTTTTTAATTGTTCAGGGGTGAACTGTAAGCAAATGTAACAATCTTCCTGTTTCTCAACTACACAAACATCATCCCCTTTACCTTTGTCCCTACAGGAAATGCAATAATGATGAGAGTCCCAATCCACCATAAAATGGCGACAACCTCAGTGTTGATTCTAGGAATTTCAAAAAGTGGGGGCGATCCCCCACCACTACACAAAATGTGGGGGAGGGGCTAAAAATTCAGGGGGATGACTTTATGATAAGTTTAAACTAATAAAAAATACATTTTCAGTTTATTTAGACATTTTTAACAGTGGATCGACTTCTATTAATTAGTGGTCAATTTTTATTGTCTTGCCCAATAAAAACTAGAAATAGGCCGCCCTGTTGATAGTAGATGCGAATAGAAACAGGATAGCATAGAAGAACACACATTATCATGTGTAATGTCCACCCATGAACCTTTTGCCCAAATTGTACAGTAGTCTTACAAGACCCTGTTTCATTTGTAAAATATATCAATGATGCTTAAATATTTGATAGTGTAGATGTAATTTATTTCAGCTTCATGCCTTTTTGCATTGGTTGGGTTGAAAATTTTGACGAAATCACTCTATCTTGCACGGTTAAGAAGATAGAAGCCAATTCCTGTTTTTCTATTTTTGGCAAAAATTTGAAAATTCAAAATGGCCGCCATTATTGGGAAAAGGAAATTTTTTTGAAAATTGCCAAGAGTACATTTCTTAGATACCCTATGGGTCGAAAATTTCAACAAAATAACTCTATTTTGCACGGTTAAGGCCAGTTTGTGTTTTTCCATTTTGGGCAAAAATTCGAAAATTCAAAATGGCTGCCATTTTTGGGGAGGGGAAAATTTTTTGAAAATTGCAAAGATTACATTGCTTAGATACCCTGTGGGTTGAAAATTTCGACGAAATCGCTCTATCTCGCATGGTTAAGGAGATAGAAGCAAATTTGTGTTTTGCCATTTTTGGCAAAAATTTGAAAATTCAAAATGGCCGCCATTTTAGGGGAGGGGAAAATTTTTTAGAAATTACCAAGAGTACAATGCTCAGATACCCTGTGGGTCGAAAATTTTGACGAAATCGCTCTATCTCGCACGGTTAAGGAGATAGAAGCAAATTAGTGTTTTGCCATTTTTGGCAAAAATTCGAAAATTCAAAATGGCCGCCATTTTTGGGGAGGGGAAAATTTTTGGAAAATTGCAAAGATTGCATTCCTTAGATCCCCTGTGGGTCGAAAATTTTGCCGAAATCGCTCTATCTCGCACGGTTAAGGAGATAGAAGCAAATTTGTGTTTTGCCATTTTTGGCAAAAATTCGAAAATTCAAAATGGCCGCCATTTTTGGGGAGGGGAAATTTTTTTGAAAATTGCAAATATTACATTCCTTAGATACCCTGTGGGTCGAAAATTTCGACGAAATCGCTCTATCTCGCACGGTTAAGGAGATAGAAGCAAATTTGTGTTTTGCAATTTTTGGCAAAAATTCGAAAATTCAAAATGGCCGCCATTTTTGGGGAGGGGAAAATTTTTTGAAAATTGCAAATATTACATTCCTTAGATACCCTGTGGGTCGAAAATTTCGACGAAATCGCTCTATCTCGCACGGTTAAGGAGATAGAAGCAAATTTGTGTTTTGCCATTTTTGGCAAAAATTCAAAAATTCAAAATGGCCGCCATTTTTGGGGAGGGGAAAATATTTTGAAAATTGCAAAGATTGCATTGGTTAGATACCCTGTGTGTCGAAAATTTTGCCGAAATCGCTCTATCTCGCACGGTTAAGGAGATAGAAGCAAATTTGTGTTTTGCCATTTTTGGCAAAAATTCGAAAATTCAAAATGGCCGCCATTTTTGGGGAGGGGAAATTTTTTTGAAAATTGCAAATATTACATTCCTTAGATACCCTGTGGGTCGAAAATTTCGATGAAATCGCTCTATCTCGCACGGTTAAGGAGATAGAAGCAAATTTGTGTTTTGCCATTTTTGGCAAAAATTCGAAAATTCAAAATGGCCGCCATTTTTGGGGAGGGGAAAATTTTTTGAAAATTGCAAAGATTGCATTCCTTAGATACCCTGTGGGTCGAAAATTTCGACGAAATCGCTCTATCTCGCACGGTTAAGGAGATAGAAGCAAATTTGTGTTTTGCCATTTTTGGCAAAAATTCGAAAATTCAAAATGGCCGCCATTTTTGGGGAGGGGAAAATATTTTGAAAATTGCAAAGATTGCATTGCTTAGATACCCTGTGCGTCTAAAATTTTGCCGAAATCGCTCTATCTCGCACGGTTAAGGAGATAGAAGCAAATTAGTGTTTTGCCATTTTTGGCAAAAATTCGAAAATTCAAAATGGCCGCCATTTTTGGGGAGGGGAAAATTTTTGGAAAATTGCAAAGATTGCATTCCTTAGATCCCCTGTGGGTCGAAAATTTTGCCGAAATCGCTCTATCTCGCACGGTTAAGGAGATAGAAGCAAATTTGTGTTTTGCCATTTTTGGCAAAAATTCGAAAATTCAAAATGGCCGCCATTTTTGGGGAGGGGAAATTTTTTTGAAAATTGCAAATATTACATTCCTTAGATACCCTGTGGGTCGAAAATTTCGACGAAATCGCTCTATCTCGCACGGTTAAGGAGATAGAAGCAAATTTGTGTTTTGCCATTTTTGGCAAAAATTCGAAAATTCAAAATGGCCGCCATTTTTGGGGAGGGGAAAATTTTTGGAAAATTGCAAAGATTGCATTCCTTAGATACCCTGTGGGTCGAAAATTTCGACGAAATCGCTCTATCTCGCACGGTTAAGGAGATAGAAGCAAATTTGTGTTTTGCCATTTTTGGCAAAAATTCGAAAATTCAAAATGGCCGCCATTTTTGGGGAGGGGAAAATTTTTTGAAAATTGCAAATATTACATTCCTTAGATACCCTGTGGGTCGAAAATTTCGACGAAATCGCTCTATCTCGCACGGTTAAGGAGATAGAAGCAAATTTGTGTTTTGCCATTTTTGGCAAAAATTCAAAATGGCCGCCATTTTTGGGGAGGGGAAAATATTTTGAAAATTGCAAAGATTGCATTGCTTAGATACCCTGTGGGTCGAAAATTTCGACGAAATCGCTCTATCTCGCACGGTTAAGGAGATAGAAGCAAATTTGTGTTTTGCAATTTTTGGCAAAAATTCGAAAATTCAAAATGGCCGCCATTTTTGGGGAGGGGAAAATTTTTTGAAAATTGCAAAGATTACATTCCTTAGATACCCTGTGGGTCGAAAATTTCGACGAAATCGCTCTATCTCGCACGGTTAAGGAGATAGAAGCAAATTTGTGTTTTGCCATTTTTGGCAAAAATTCGAAAATTCAAAATGGCCGCCATTTTTGGGGAGGGGAAAATATTTTGAAAATTGCAAAGATTGCATTGCTTAGATACCCTGTGCGTCGAAAATTTTGCCGAAATCGCTCTATCTCGCACGGTTAAGGAGATAAGCTAATTAGTGTTTTGCCATTTTTGGCAAAAATTCGAAAATTCAAAATGGCCGCCATTTTTGGGGAGGGGAAAATTTTTGGAAAATTGCAAAGATTGCATTCCTTAGATCCCCTGTGGGTCGAAAATTTTGCCGAAATCGCTCTATCTCGCACGGTTAAGGAGATAGAAGCAAATTTGTGTTTTGCCATTTTTGGCAAAAATTCGAAAATTCAAAATGGCCGCCATTTTTGGGGAAGGGAAATTTTTTTGAAAATTGCAAATATTACATTCCTTAGATACCCTGTGGGTCGAAAATTTCGACGAAATCGCTCTATCTCGCACGGTTAAGGAGATAGAAGCAAATTTGTGTTTTGCCATTTTTGGCAAAAATTCGAAAATTCAAAATGGCCGCCATTTTTGGGGAGGGGAAAATTTTTGGAAAATTGCAAAGATTGCATTCCTTAGATACCCTGTGGGTCGAAAATTTCGACGAAATCGCTCTATCTCGCACGGTTAAGGAGATAGAAGCAAATTTGTGTTTTGCCATTTTTGGCAAAAATTCGAAAATTCAAAATGGCCGCCATTTTTGGGGAGGGGAAAATTTTTTGAAAATTGCAAATATTACATTCCTTAGATACCCTGTGGGTCGAAAATTTCGACGAAATCGCTCTATCTCGCACGGTTAAGGAGATAGAAGCAAATTTGTGTTTTGCCATTTTTGGCAAAAATTCGAAAATTCAAAATGGCCGCCATTTTTGGGGAGGGGAAAATATTTTGAAAATTGCAAAGATTGCATTGCTTAGATACCCTGTGCGTCGAAAATTTTGCCGAAATCGCTCTATCTCGCACGGTTAAGGAGATAAGCTAATTAGTGTTTTGCCATTTTTGGCAAAAATTCGAAAATTCAAAATGGCCGCCATTTTTGGGGAGGGGAAAATTTTTGGAAAATTGCAAAGATTGCATTCCTTAGATCCCCTGTGGGTCGAAAATTTTGCCGAAATCGCTCTATCTCGCACGGTTAAGGAGATAGAAGCAAATTTGTGTTTTGCCATTTTTGGCAAAAATTCGAAAATTCAAAATGGCCGCCATTTTTGGGGAAGGGAAATTTTTTTGAAAATTGCAAATATTACATTCCTTAGATACCCTGTGGGTCGAAAATTTCGACGAAATCGCTCTATCTCGCACGGTTAAGGAGATAGAAGCAAATTTGTGTTTTGCCATTTTTGGCAAAAATTCGAAAATTCAAAATGGCCGCCATTTTTGGGGAGGGGAAAATTTTTGGAAAATTGCAAAGATTGCATTCCTTAGATACCCTGTGGGTCGAAAATTTCGACGAAATCGCTCTATCTCGCACGGTTAAGGAGATAGAAGCAAATTTGTGTTTTGCCATTTTTGGCAAAAATTCGAAAATTCAAAATGGCCGCCATTTTTGGGGAGGGGAAAATTTTTTGAAAATTGCAAATATTACATTCCTTAGATACCCTGTGGGTCGAAAATTTCGACGAAATCGCTCTATCTCGCACGGTTAAGGAGATAGAAGCAAATTTGTGTTTTGCCATTTTTGGCAAAAATTCAAAAATTCAAAATGGCCGCCATTTTTGGGGAGGGGAAAATATTTTGAAAATTGCAAAGATTGCATTGGTTAGATACCCTGTGTGTCGAAAATTTTGCCGAAATCGCTCTATCTCGCACGGTTAAGGAGATAGAAGCAAATTTGTGTTTTGCCATTTTTGGCAAAAATTCGAAAATTCAAAATGGCCGCCATTTTTGGGGAGGGGAAATTTTTTTGAAAATTGCAAATATTACATTCCTTAGATACCCTGTGGGTCGAAAATTTCGATGAAATCGCTCTATCTCGCACGGTTAAGGAGATAGAAGCAAATTTGTGTTTTGCCATTTTTGGCAAAAATTCGAAAATTCAAAATGGCCGCCATTTTTGGGGAGGGGAAAATATTTTGAAAATTGCAAAGATTGCATTGCTTAGATACCCTGTGCGTCGAAAATTTTGCCGAAATCGCTCTATCTCGCACGGTTAAGGAGATAGAAGCGAATTAGTGTTTTGCCATTTTTGGCAAAAATTCGAAAATTCAAAATGGCCGCCATTTTTGGGGAGGGGAAAATTTTTGGAAAATTGCAAAGATTGCATTCCTTAGATCCCCTGTGGGTCGAAAATTTTGCCGAAATCGCTCTATCTCGCACGGTTAAGGAGATAGAAGCAAATTTGTGTTTTGCCATTTTTGGCAAAAATTCGAAAATTCAAAATGGCCGCCATTTTTGGGGAGGGGAAATTTTTTTGAAAATTGCAAATATTACATTCCTTAGATACCCTGTGGGTCGAAAATTTCGACGAAATCGCTCTATCTCGCACGGTTAAGGAGATAGAAGCAAATTTGTGTTTTGCCATTTTTGGCAAAAATTCGAAAATTCAAAATGGCCGCCATTTTTGGGGAGGGGAAAATTTTTGGAAAATTGCAAAGATTGCATTCCTTAGATACCCTGTGGGTCGAAAATTTCGACGAAATCGCTCTATCTCGCACGGTTAAGGAGATAGAAGCAAATTTGTGTTTTGCCATTTTTGGCAAAAATTCGAAAATTCAAAATGGCCGCCATTTTTGGGGAGGGGAAAATTTTTTGAAAATTGCAAATATTACATTCCTTAGATACCCTGTGGGTCGAAAATTTCGACGAAATCGCTCTATCTCGCACGGTTAAGGAGATAGAAGCAAATTTGTGTTTTGCCATTTTTGGCAAAAATTCAAAATGGCCGCCATTTTTGGGGAGGGGAAAATATTTTGAAAATTGCAAAGATTGCATTGCTTAGATACCCTGTGTGTCGAAAATTTTGCCGAAATCGCTCTATCTCGCACGGTTAAGGAGATAGAAGCAAATTAGTGTTTTGCCATTTTTGGCAAAAATTCGAAAATTCAAAATGGCCGCCATTTTTGGGGAGGGGAAAATTTTTGGAAAATTGCAAAGATTGCATTCCTTAGATCCCCTGTGGATCGAAAATTTTGCCGAAATCGCTCTATCTCGCACGGTTAAGGAGATAGAAGCAAATTTGTGTTTTGCCATTTTTGGCAAAAATTCGAAAATTCAAAATGGCCGCCATTTTTGGGGAGGGGAAATTTTTTTGAAAATTGCAAATATTACATTCCTTAGATACCCTGTGGGTCGAAAATTTCGACGAAATCGCTCTATCTCGCACGGTTAAGGAGATAGAAGCAAATTTGTGTTTTGCCATTTTTGGCAAAAATTCGAAAATTCAAAATGGCCGCCATTTTTGGGGAGGGGAAAATTTTTGGAAAATTGCAAATATTACATTCCTTAGATACCCTGTGGGTCGAAAATTTCGACGAAATCGCTCTATCTCGCACGGTTAAGGAGATAGAAGCAAATTTGTGTTTTGCCATTTTTGGCAAAAATTCGAAAATTCAAAATGGCCGCCATTTTTGGGGAGGGGAAAATTTTTTGAAAATTGCAAAGAGTACACTCCTCAGATACCCTGCGGGTCGAAAATTTTGCCGAAATCGCTCTATCTCGCACGGTTAAGGAGATAGAAGCAAATTACTCAAAAGTAGTACTGAAAATACACAATGAAGTACCTAAATGGCTATTACTCATGTACTGACAAAGCTATCAGTCCCAAATGCAATACCAAGCGAGCTATGGACATAACAATCTTGTATTCAAAATTGTAGTAAAATATCTTTAATTATTTTGGCTTAAATGCACGGAAACCAATGGGTACTGAAAATAGCTGTACTTAAGTATTACTCAGTAAGCAAAAGAGGTACAACAGCCAAAAGCAATCCCAAGCAAGCTACTGACCCAATAAGCCTGCATACCAAATTTGGTGACAATAGCTCTAATACTTTTCCTTTAAATGAGCGGAAACCATGCGTGACGCCGGACATCGGACGCCGGACGCCGGACATCGGACAACGGACATCGGACATCGGACATCGGACGGCGAAAAAAGCAAAAATAATATATCCACCCCCCAGGGGGGTGGACATAATAAACTTCAAGGCTAGTGACAGAATTTTAAAAAAATACTGAAAATGGTTATTCACATCAAAGTGGCTCCTGTCACGGCATTATGGTTTTAAGTTTTTATCTGAAGTCATGGCATCACAAATTCAGTCATTACACCATCAATTCATACAAATATGTTGGAAAACCCCACAGAATACCATGACCTCATGAATATAAATGAGTAGTCCACAAATTCTTCAAGTAAAATATTGCTAAAAAATCCAATGGAATCGTCAAATATTTTTTACGCATACATGAGCTCTGTAGTCCATCTGTCGGTCCATCTAGTATTTGATCTTAAATCAGAAAATATTAAGAATTAAAACGCCCATAGGGACAGCACCGGCTTCACTGCCATGGCCTGTTGTGGTAACAATCCAGTCTAATGTAAGTTTTGTTTTTCTTGCAGCCATTTTTTATTTAATTATCCACTTTCAGCTTAATTTTATATTTTTGGGTATAATATGTCCAAATACTGTCTGTACCTCATAATATATTTGAGTTTGTAAACAATCACGAAACCACATCGTCAACAGGCATTATTCGAAAAACGTTTCGACGGAAAAATCAAAATCTCGACAAACTCTCGATCCGTGCAGTGTTTCGATTTTCTAGATCTCTCGTCTTTTCGCTTCATATATTTCCCACATCGCCTTGTGTACTACGCGCTCTCATATAATTTGGTCGACGCAGACTCCAAGAAAATCCGCGTTTGTAGGCGAATTAATGCGCGATCCCGCGGAAAACGCATCCTAGAAGCAACTCTGAACCTGAAACTTGTTTCTGTCCTTTCTTAACTTGAACTTACGCCATTTTGAAAAAAAAATCAAAATGAAAAACTGTATACAGGATGTTTGCTCTTCAACGACCAAAATAAAAGTGAAGAATATCAGGGAACTAGGGACGCGGGAGCATGCGCAGTACATAGTTATGTAAGATAGACTGGTTCCCGATTAAAACTTTTCGTTTGAAATATTCAGGTTGGTCGTTGATGTTTGCTCATGCCAACATACAGTATTAGTGAGGATAATGTAAAGGTATTTTACGCAATAAAATTGAATGAATTTAATCCATCATGTCATTTTTGAGATACTGTCTGGAAAGGAAGTGTAACGACCACACTCACAATGTGTTATTACTGGGAGTTTACTGTCACCTTAATGTGTGGCCCTTATCTATGGCCAGTTACATATACATGCAAAATTTGAATGAAGTTTCTTAAGTTATCTTCAGTATACTTTACAGAAAAGTAAAAAACTTAAACTCAACATAATTCTTTTATACATAGGAGTTTAAGGTCACCTTAAAATAATACACACCTTGAATACCAGTTACATCCACATGCCAAATTTGAATTTCATCCATCATGTCATTTTTGAGATACTGTGGAAAGGAAGTGTGACGACGACACTGACAATGTGCTATTACTGGGAGTTTAAGGTCATCTTAATGCATGGCACTTATCTATGACCAGTTACATATACATGCAAAATTTGAATGAAATTTCTCAAGTTATCTTCAGCATACTCTATGGAAAAATAAAAAACTTAAACTCAACACATGGGAGTTTAAGGTCACCTTAGAATAGGACACACCTTGAATACCAGTTACATCCACATGCCAAATTTGAATTGAGTCTGTCAACCCATTTTCGAGAAACTGTCTGGAAAGGAAGTATGACGACGACACTGACAATGTGTTATTACTGGGAGTTTAATGTCACGTTAATGTATGCACTTATCTATGGCCAGTTACATATACATGCAAAAATTTAAATGAAATTTCTTAAGTTATTTTCAGTATACTCTATGGAAACATAAAAAGCTTAAACTCATAATTCTTTTATACATAGGAGTTTAAGGTCACCTTAAAATAGGACACACCTTGAATACCAGTTACAACCACATGCCAAATTGGAATTGAATCCGTCAACCTCTTTTCGAGATACTGTCTGGAAACGGAAAAACTTAAAATCAACTAGAAATAGGACGCCCTGTTGATAGTAGCTGCGACATATGAATAGAAACAGGATAGCATAGAAGAACACACATTATCATGTGTAATGTCCACCCCATGAACCTTTTGCCAAAATTGTACAGTAGTCTTACAAGACCCTGTTTCATTTGTAAAATATATCAATGATGCTTAAGTATTTATTAGTGTACATGTAAATTATTTCAGCTTCATGCCTTTTTGCATTGGTTGGGTCAAAAATTTTGACGAAATCACTATATCTTGCACGGTTAAGAAGATAGAAGCAAATTTCTGTTTTTCTATTTTTGCCAAAAATTTGAAAATTCAAAATGGCCGCCATTTATTGGAGGAGGAAAATTTTTTTAAAAATTGCCAAGAGTACATTTCTTAGATACCCTATGGGTCGAAAATTTCAACGAAATAACTCTATTTTGCACGGTTAAGGCAAGTTTGTGTTTTTCCATTTTGGGCCAAAATTCGAAAATTCAAAATGGCCGCCATATGTGGGGAGGGGAAAATTTTTTGAAAATTGCAAAGAGTACATTCCTTAGATACCCTGTGGGTGGAAAATTTCGACGAAATTGCTCTATCTCGCACGGTTAAGGAGATAGAAGCAAATTTGTGCTTTGCCATTTTTGGCAAAAATTCGAAAATTCAAAATGGCCGCCATTTTTGGGGAGGGGAAAACTTTTTAAAAATTGCCAAGAGTACAATGCTCAGATACCCTATGGGTTGAAACTTTCGACGAAATCGCTCTATCTTGCACGGTTAAGGAGATAGAAGCAAATTTGTGTTTTGCCATTTTTGACAAATATTCGAAAATTCAAAATGGCCGCCATTTTTGGGGAGGGGAAAACTTTTTAAAAATTGCCAAGAGTACAATGCTCAGATACCCTATGGGTTGAAACTTTCGACGAAATCGCTCTATCTTGCACGGTTAAGGAGATAGAAGCAAATTTGTGTTTTGCCATTTTTGACAAATATTCGAAAATTCAAAATGGCCGCCATTTTTGGGAAGGGGAAAATTTTTTGAAAACTGCAAAGATTACATTAGATACCCTGTGGGTCGAAAATTTCGATGAAATCGCTCTATCTCACACGGTTAAGGAGATAGAAGCAAATTTGTGTTTTGCCATTTTTGGCAAAAATTCGAAAATTCAAAATGGCCGCCATTTTTGGGGAGGGGAAAATTTTTTGAAAACTGCAAAGATTACATTAGATACCCTGTGGGTCGAAAATTTCGACGAAATCGCTCTATCTCGCACGGTTTAGGAGATATTTTCAGTACTCAAAATAGCCAATTACTCATTTATTTAATTAATTACTCACTCATCTATGAAGCAAAAAGCAATCCCATACAAGCTATTAACCCAATGAACCTCCATACCAAATTTCAGAAAGCTAGGCTTAATAGCATTCCTTAAAATGTCTGGAAACCAAAGAGATACTCAAAAGTAGCAAAGTAGCTATTACTCAGTTAGCTATAAAGCTATCATCACTAAAAGCAATCCCATACAAGCTATTAACCCAATAAACCTGCATGCCAAATTTGGTAAAGATAGGATAAGAACTGTTGCCTAAAATGTCTGGAAACCAAGTGGGACGCCGGACGGCGGAAAAAGCAAAAATAATATTATCCACCCCCCAGTGGGGTGGACATAATACAAGAGCACTCAGAGAACGCAGACCTCCGCCAAGGCACCTCAGTCCCCTAATGCTGTGTCTACTCCAAAAAATTTCTGGGCTTTGAAAACCTAACATTAGCACTGATATTGTATTTTTTTACGCTTTGTTCCCTGTCCCATTTCAGACATTTAATGAAAATTTCATCCAAATCCATCCATAACTTTCTAAGTTATCTTCCTTTAAAAAATACCTGGATCCAGAAGATCCAGACAATGATCTGGATCACACCCAAAATCTAATCACTTCTTCCTTGTCCCATTTTGGACATGTCCTGAAAATTTCATCGGAATCCATCCATAACTTTGAGGGAGTTTAAGTTAATCTTTTCCAGTAGGTTTTGTTCACGGTTTGTAACATCCACAACTTGAAAGATGCTTAGAATTGCACAGTGTTTGAAATACTGTTGAAAAATTCCCAAACTTAAAGTAAATACTAGAAATAGGCCGCCCTGTTGATAGTAGATGCGAATAGAAACAGGATAGCATAGAAGAACACACATTATCATGTGTAATGTCCACCCATGAACCTTTTGCCCAAATTGTACAGTAGTCTTACAAGACCCTGTTTCATTTGTAAAATATATCAATGATGCTTAAATATTTGTTAGTGTAGATGTAAATTATTTCAGCTTCATGCCTTTTTGCATTGGTTGGGTTGAAAATTTTGACGAAATCACTCTATCTTGCACGGTTAAGAAGATAGAAGCAAATTCCTGTTTTTCTATTTTTGGCAAAAATTTGAAAATTCAAAATGGCCGCCATTTTTGGGAAAAGGAAATTTTTTTGAAAATGGCCAAGAGTACATTTCTTAGATACCCTATGGGTCGAAAATTTCAACAAAATAACTCTATTTTGCACGGTTAAGGCCAGTTTGTGTTTTTCCATTTTGGGCAAAAATTCGAAAATTCAAAATGGCTGCCATTTTTGGGGAGGGGAAAATTTTTTGAAAATTGCAAAGATTACATTCCTTAGATACCCTGTGGGTTGAAAAATTTCGACGAAATCGCTCTATCTCGCATGGTTAAGGAGATAGAAGCAAATTTGTGTTTTGCCATTTTTGGCAAAAATTTGAAAATTCAAAATGGCCGCCATTTTAGGGGAGGGGAAATTTTTTTTTAAATTGCCAAGAATACAATGCTCAAATACCTGTGGGTCGAAAATTTCGACGAAATCGCTCTATCTCGCATGGTTAAGGAGATAGAAGGAAATTTGTGTTTTGCCATTTTTGGCAAAACTTCGAAAATTCAAAATGGCCGCCATTTTTGGGGAGGGGAAAATTTTTGGAAAATTGCAAAGATTGCATTGCTTAGATACCCTGTGCGTCGAAAATTTTGACGAAATCGCTCTATCTCGCACGGTTAAGGAGATAGAAGCAAATTTGTGTTTTGCCATTTTTGGCAAAAATTCGAAAATTCAAAATGGCCGCCATTTTTGGGGAGGGGAAAATTTTTTTTAAATTACCAAGAGTATAATGCTCAGATACCCTGTGGGTCGAAAATTTTGACGAAATCGCTCTATCTGGCACGGTTAAGGAAATAGAAGCAAATTTGTGTTTTGCCATTTTTGGCAAAAATTCGAAAATTCAAAATGGCCGCCAATTTTGGGGAGGGGAAAATTTTTTGAAAATTGCAAAGATTGCATTCCTTAGATACCCTGTGGGTCGAAAATTTCGACGAAATCACTCTATCTCGCACGGTTAAGGAGATAGAAGCAAATTAGTGTTTTGCCATTTTTGGCAAAAATTGGAAAATTCAAAATGGCCGCCATTTTTGGGGAGGGGAAAATTTTTTGAAAATTACCAAGAGTACAATGCTCAGATACCCTGTGGGTCGAAAATTTCGACGAAATCGCTCTATCTCGCACGGTTAAGGAGATAGAAACAAATTTGTGTTTTGCCATTTTTGGCAAAAATTCGAAAATTCAAAATGGCCGCCATTTTTGGGGAGGGGAAAATTTTTTGAAAATTGCAAAGAGTACACTCCTTAGATACCCTGTGGGTTGAAAATTTCGACGAAATCGCTCTATCTCACACGGTTAAGGAGATAGAAGGAAAGTTGTGTTTTGCCATTTTTGGCAAAAATTCGAAAATTCAAAATGGCCGCCATTTTTGGGGAGGGGAAAATTTTTGGAAAATTGCAAAGATTGCATTCCGTAGATACCCTGTAGGTCGAAAATTTCGACGAAATCACTCTATCTCGCACGGTTAAGGAGATAGAAGCAAATTTGTGTTTTGCCATTTTTGGCAAAAATTCGAAAATTCAAAATGGCCGCCATTTTTGGGGAGCTGAAAATTTTGGGAAAATTGCAAAGATTGCATTCCTTAGATACCCTGTGGGTCGAAAATTTCGACGAAATCGCTCTATCTCGCACGGTTAAGGAGATAGAAGCAAATTTGTGTTTTGCCATTTTTGGCAAAAAATTCGAAAATTCAAAATGGCCGCCATTTTTGGGGAGGGGAAAATTTTTTTAAAATTACCAAGAGTATAATGCTCAGATACCCTGTGGGTCGAAAATTTTGACGAAATCGCTCTATCTGGCACGGTTAAGGAAATAGAAGCAAATTTGTGTTTTGCCATTTTTGGCAAAAATTCGAAAATTCAAAATGGCCGCCAATTTTGGGGAGGGGAAAATTTTTTGAAAATTGCAAAGATTGCATTCCTTAGATACCCTGTGGGTCGAAAATTTCGACGAAATCACTCTATCTCGCACGGTTAAGGAGATAGAAGCAAATTAGTGTTTTGCCATTTTTGGCAAAAATTCGAAAATTCAAAATGGCCGCCATTTTTGGGGAGGGGAAAATTTTTTGAAAATTGCAAATATTACATTCCTTAGATACCCTGTGGGTCGAAAATTTCGACGAAATCGCTCTATCTCGCACGGTTAAGGAGATAGAAGCAAATTAGTGTTTTGCCATTTTTGGCAAAAATTGGAAAATTCAAAATGGCCGCCATTTTTGGGGAGGGGAAAATTTTTTGAAAATTGCAAAGAGTACACTCCTCAGATACCCTGTGGGTCGAAAATTTCGACGAAATCGCTCTATCTCGCACGGTTAAGGAGATAGAAACAAATTTGTGTTTTGCCATTTTTGGCAAAAATTCGAAAATTCAAAATGGCCGCCATTTTTGGGGAGGGGAAAATTTTTTGAAAATTGCAAAGAGTACACTCCTTAGATACCCTGTGGGTTGAAAATTTCGACGAAATCGCTCTATCTCACACGGTTAAGGAGATAGAAGGAAAGTTGTGTTTTGCCATTTTTGGCAAAAATTCGAAAATTCAAAATGGCCGCCATTTTTGGGGAGGGGAAAATTTTTGGAAAATTGCAAAGATTGCATTCCGTAGATACCCTGTAGGTCGAAAATTTCGACGAAATCACTCTATCTCGCACGGTTAAGGAGATAGAAGCAAATTTGTGTTTTGCCATTTTTGGCAAAAATTCGAAAATTTAAAATGGCCGCCATTTTTGGGGAGGGGAAAATTTTTTGAAAATTGCAAATATTACATTCCTCAGATACCCTGTGGGTCGAAAATTTCGACGAAATCGCTCTATCTCGCACGGTTAAGGAGATAGAAACAAATTTGTGTTTTGCCATTTTTGGCAAAAATTCGAAAATTCAAAATGGCCGCCATTTTTGGGGAGGGGAAAATTTTTTGAAAATTGCAAAGAGTACACTCCTTAGATACCCTGTGGGTCGAAAATTTCGACGAAATCGCTCTATCTCACACGGTTAAGGAGATAGAAGGAAATTTGTGTTTTGCCATTTTTGGCAAAAATTCGAAAATTCAAAATGGCCGCCATTTTTGGGGAGGGGAAAATTTTTTGAAAATTGCAAATATTACATTCCGTAGATACCCTGTGGGTCGAAAATTTCCACGAAATCGCTCTATCTCGCACGGTTAAGGAGATAGAAGCAAATTTGTGTTTTGCCATTTTTGGCAAAAATTCGAAAATTCAAAATGGCCGCCATTTTTGGGGAGGGGAAAATTTTTTGAAAATTGCAAAGATTGCATTCCTTAGATACCCTGTAGGTCGAAAATTTCGACGAAATCACTCTATCTCGCACGGTTAAGGAGATAGAAGCAAATTTGCAAATTTTAATTAGTAAATTAAATTTTTATTAGTTAATACCTTACCTACCAGACGATAGCTATAGCCCGGCGCCAGCCGGTCCCGCCAAACGAAAGAAAAGACGTCCTGGGTTTCACCCCCGGCAGGACCGGTACACTACACTCCACTCGCCAGGTGGCCTAGTTCCTGCTTCACTCGCCAGAGGGACGTGACGTCATAGCATCTTTTTTGTCCCTAAGGTTGAATTGTAAGGCTGAAAGCGGGGAAGGTTGGGTGGGAATTTCCCGTCTGGTAGGTAAGGTATTAACTAATAAAAATTTAATTTACTAATTAAAATTTGCAATTTCATTGCGTTAATACATCTTACCTACCAGACGATAGCTAGAATAACTACCCAGTGGAAGGAGGGCAGCCTTCTGAGGATTGGAGAGAACTCTTATATTATGCTTAGGTGTGAGGTTCTAGCCCTTTTGAGGAGACATGTTAGTCTCGAGGGTAACTAGACCCACCTGCCCCCCCCCCCCCCCCCCCCCCTTTTTGACTGCTCTGAGGGGAGGAAGAGAGTAAGAGTTCAAGGCAATGAAATTCCACGGTTAACCTGGAAGAGTGGGGAAAGTCCTATACCCAGAGGATTATTCTGAAGTAAACGACTTTGAGAAGCCAAGGTCTAGGCTAAAGGTGAGCCTACACCTAAAACTAACTAGTATGTACACTATATAAAATTATATACAAAGAAGCTTAGGGGACTAGTGGTGGATCTGCTGGGCAGCCACCACAGGACCCAAGTGAAAAAGCTCCTTATCTGCCCAGGCAACATCCTTAAGGTAAAACTGTGTAAAGGTGTTGTGGGATTTCCAGTGGCATGCTGCTAGAATCTGGTCCAGAGATATGCCACCTTGAAAGGCCTTGGAGGCCGCAAATGCCCTAACATCATGGGCCTTAACCTGATGTAGGGTCAAGGTATCTTGGTCAGAAAGATCATAACACAAAACTACTGTTTGTTTGATCCAGGATGAGATAGTGGCAGGAGAGATGTCCTTGTTAAAACCTTGTTTGAATGAAACAAAAACTAACTCCTTTCCCGTTCTTAGGTCCTGGGTTTTGTCCAGGTAGTAGCGAAGAGCCCGAACGGGGCAAAGGGATCTGTCTTCTTTCAAGGACTTATCCAGAGTGGGGGCTAAAGCCGGGATGACCACCGGGGCCACGCACTCTGGTCCCTCTTTTGCCAAGTGATTTTTCGCCAAGAAGCTTGGTGAAGGGTAGAGGGAAACTTTGGACCAGTCAGCTTGGTGTCTGATATTTTTGTTTAACCAAGCGTGAATCTCACTCCTGCGTTTTCCTGAAGCCAGGGCTAGGAGAAAAACCGTTTTGAAAGTAAGGTGTTTCAGAGAAGCCTTTCTGAGTGGTTCAAAAGGCGCCTTTGTAAGCTGGTGTAAAACCAGGGAGAGGTTCCAAGCAGGAACCCCCCTGCGCCCTTTGGGTCTATCTCTGTGAAAACTGTCTAACAGTCTAGTCAAATTGTCATCCTTGCCAACATTAACCGAGGCATTTCCCAGTTTGTCTGAAATGGCTGACCTGTAACCATCAATAGTGCTGGGCTGGAGATTCTTTTCCTGGAAAAGATGCAGGAGGAAATCTGCTATTTGTTTTATAGATGGGTTCCTGAAGTCCACCTGACTTGTTTCGCACCATCTAACAAAAAGGGCCCACTTTGCCTCGTAGACTGCTCTGGTTGAACGTCTTTGAGGCGCCTCAATTCTTGCCGCCACTGGGCTAGAGAACCCTTGCTCCTTGATGGTCTGGGCTCTAGGAGCCAGGCATGGAGATTTAAGCTTGTCAGATCCCTGTGACGTG
Organism: Sabellastarte sp. h YS-2021; assembly: GCA_964017235.1. Lineage (NCBI taxonomy): Eukaryota > Metazoa > Annelida > Polychaeta > Sabellida > Sabellidae > Sabellastarte > Sabellastarte sp. h YS-2021. The sequence goes on from OZ024931.1 coordinate 76,938,088, forward strand.
CCTTGTTGAAAGGTTGGGTCACTAGATCTGGATGGTGTGGAAGACAAAGAGGAACCATGGCCGACAGCTCCACTAGGTCCCAAAACCAAGGCATGTTTGGCCATCCCGGAGCAATCAGGATTGCTCTGTGATACCAATGGTCTGACAGCTTGCTGACCACCTTCCCCATCAGAGACACTGGGGGGAAGAGGTACATGTCCAGGTTTTCCCAGGACAGCGTCAGAGCGTCCACTGACCAGGCCTTCGGGTCTGGGATTGGGGACACAAACCGGACTAGTTTGCAGTTGTACCTTGTTGCAAACATGTCCACTTGGGGATAATGCCAAGTTCGACAAAGGGTGTCGAAGATCTCCTGATGGAGGGACCACTCTGTCTGAATGACCTGTCCCTGGCGAGACAACTTGTCTGCAATTACATTCAGACGGCCCGGAATATGTCTGGCCTTCAGTACTGTTTGTCTGAGATTGCACCAACATAGGAGCCGCCAAAGAAGGGCACAAAGTGAACCTGACCTCATACCTCCCTCCTTGTTGATGTATGCCACAACTGTGGTGTTGTCTGTGGCAATCAGGACGACCTTTCCTTGCACTAATTGTTGGAATCTTTTTAGTGCTAACAACACGGCTTTTAGCTCTAAGAAGTTTATGTGCAATTTGCTTTCGGGCACTGACCAAGTCCCGCTTGCTGTGAAGTCGCCTAAGTGAGCACCCCAGCCTTCTTTTGAGACGTCTGTAAAGATTTGTATTGCGTGTTGTAGGGGGTGTAAGGGTTGACCCTTTAGGACCTTTGACTCCTGGGTCCACCACTGTAGGTGCTGATGGAGAGACCTCGGAATTGGGATCTCCTTTTCCAGAGATTCCGGGACTCTCCAGTGTTTCTTGAGGTGCCACTGAATAGGTCTCATGTGCAGTCTGCCTAGGGTCACCTGTTTTTCTGTCGCAGTGAGAAGACCTATAAGAGACATGAAAGTTCTCACTCGGCAAGATCTCCTCTGTAATAGCCCTGTTATTTTTTGTTGAAGGGCTTCCCAACGGTTTTGAGTAGGTCTGACCAGTCCGTTGAGCAGGTCGTACTGGTAGCCTACAAATTCGAAGACTTGTTGGGGTTCCAGTTCTGATTTTTGCCTGTTTACCATCCAGCCCAACTCCTGGCAAAGGGCTAGGAGGGACTGGGTTCCCTGGTGGCAAGATTCTTTGGTAGGGGCTCGAATCAACCAGTCGTCTAGGTACTGGTGGATTCTTATACCCCGTGACTGAGCCATTAACTTGACCTCTTTGACCACAGCAGTGAACTCCATGGGAGCTGTTGAAAGGCCAAAGGGAAGAGCCCGAAACTGGTACGACTGGTTCTGGAAGTGGAACCTGAGGAATTTTCGGGATGTGAAGTGGATTGGAATGTGGAAGTAGGCGTCGCTGAAATCTATCGATGACACCCACTCGCCTTGTTGTAGAGAGGTCCGGATTGTCTCTGGAGTCTCCATTTTGAATGTTTTTACGCATAAAAACTGATTTAGAGTACTGAGATCCAAGATTGGCCGCCACTTTTGGTTCGGCTTTGGGACAATGAACAATCTGTTGAAAAAGGCTAGTGAGGTTCGAACCCTGACCCTCTCTACTGCCTTTTTCTTGATCAGAGCTTGCACTGCTTCTTGTAAGTGGGAGTCTCTGGTGGGGTTTGCATAGCCGCTTACTATCAGGGGTTCCCTTATTAAGGGAGGCCTGACCTTGAAGGGAAGCACATAGCCCTCTTTCAAAATGGATACTACCTTCGGGTTTGCACCCTTGAGAGCCCATATTTTCCAAAAATTTTGTAGGCGTCCCCCTACTGATTGGACATTTGCAACACTGAGGACATTTGACACACTTGGGGCAAAGACACAGTGATTTACAAAAGAAGCACTTTTCACATACTTTATTGTATTTTGTGAGTTTAAGATTGGACTTATGCCTTTCTTTTGCGGCTGCCTGATGTTTTTTACAGAAAGTACATGATGAACAACATTGTGACAATTTACAGAGTCTTTCACAAGAACAGGAAGACTTGTCTTTATTACATTCACAACACCAAACTCCGGACAGGATGTTACTTCCGGAGGAAACTTTGCAGTGATTGTCATTTATACGCCTTAGCATCTCTGGCAGGGCGCGAACCGCGACCGGGTTGACCACCCCTGCCTCTGCCACGGGCTCTCCCGCGATTGCCAAATGTCTTCCATGCAGGCATCTCTTTGCCGGGAGCCCCGGAGTTTCCAGAATCCTCCTGTTTCCATGTTGAATATGGCTGGTAACGGTGTTGCTTCTTCTGAGTACCGGCGAACCCACCACGGCCCGGACCGGGCTGGTTGGTACGCTTATGTGACTCAAATGCTGCTATTTCATCTTCCGCCCTCCGGATAATGTCGTCCGGAAACAAAGCCCTGGTCTGTAGAGGACAGTTCCTGAGAGAGGAAAAGGTATCTGGCTTGACGCCAGCTTTTAGGTGCTCAAGATAAGAATCCCTCCTGACCAGAGTTAAATTAGCCATTTGTATAAAAGTAAAATCTGAGAGGTGTTGGAGGGATTTGCCAACCGCAAAACTCACATTTTGATTGAATGCAGACAGGAAATGTAATTCATCAAGTGCACCCTGAGCTTTCGTGGAAGATTTTCCTTTTCCCAACTCTGTCTGAAGAATTTGTAACTGTTCTTGAACAGAGTCCTGTATTTTGGTGATGCACCTATTGAAACCAGCGGACTGGTTACAAATATAACTGGTCTCTTTTGCTGCTTTCTCCCACTTCCGGAGCGTATCCTGAGCAATAGGGCGGGAGGTGGGTTGGGATGAAGCAAGAGCAGGTTTACCAATTCGGGCAAAGGAACTGTTCAACTTCGCAGCGTCATTGGGCCAAGTAGTTACATATTTGCCCGGCCTAGTGATGTCTTTATTTTCAGCGGGATGAATCCCGTACCACCTTGCCTGAGACTTGGGGGGGGCGGAGATACTGATCAACATGAAGTCCACCCGGTTCCGTAGACTTGGACGGGTAACCTTCTATGAGGACGAGGTTTAAATTTTCAAGTTTTTTACAAAGCCAGTCCTCTGGTGGTAAGTCGATAGAGACCTTGCCTACAGGTTGTGCCCGGTGGCCAATCCAGGGATTGTCTGACTTGGAACTTGGTGTATACTCAAGATCTGGGATATGTGACCAGCCCATGAAAGCACGTACTCCCCTAACAGTCTCTCTGTAGTTTTGATCTTCGCTCAATGTCTTATCCAAGTCTGGAGATTCTTGATCAGGATGGTCAGTGACGTCTTCTTGGTCAGATACCTCACCTTCCTCAAAGTGCTCCGGAGCTGACTTGAACAAGCTGGATTGCGGAGGAGGTTGAGGAAAAGCAGAGGCCACCGGGCCGGAAGAACTCTGTTGAGAGAATACCGGTTCCGGGTCCTGTTCAGAGTAAAGGCCTTCTAGAGGAGACGTCCTAGCTATTGAGCTGGAAGTGACAGTGGCACTAGGTTTTATCCTATCCGGGCCAGAAGCCGGGGCGGCTTGGCCGGAAGGGACAGATGATAAGAGAAAAGGTGCCTGAGAAAGAGCTCCCGCGGGAGCTTGATGCGGTACCGGTGCCTTGACCGGTGAGAAGGAAGGTTGAGGTGAAGGACGCTGCCCCAAGGTAATGAGTGCTTCCAGACGGGCCATACGTACTGACCACTTTTCGTCCAAGTCTTTTAACTCTTGGCGGAACATAGGTGGAGGTAAAGAGAGATCTTGCTCAGCAACATGGGGTGGAGAAGTTGAAGCAACTTCCTGAGATTCCACCTGCGACACGATAGTGACAGTGGACGGATCCACAAGGGCTTCTTTGCTTTTAGATTTCTCCTTCCGCAGTTTGTACGTAGGGGTTGAAAGCTGGAGCAATTGCTCAGGGGTTAAAGTGTCACAAAACTCACACTGCAACTTTAAAACACACGGGTCTTGGCCCAACCCTTTATCTCTGCATCTGGCACAACGAGAGCAGGCTCCTTTCCTTTGTCCTGGAGATGCCATGGTAGTTTATCCAACTAACTGACAAATCGTAACACAAAACACACTGTATAACTTAAGAAATACTCAAAATAAAAAGAGTTTCCAAAAATTCAAACTTTGAATATCGCGCCAAACGAAAAAGATGCTATGACGTCACGTCCCTCTGGCGAGTGAAGCAGGAACTAGGCCACCTGGCGAGTGGAGTGTAGTGTACCGGTCCTGCCGGGGGTGAAACCCAGGACGTCTTTTCTTTCGTTTGGCGGGACCGGCTGGCGCCGGGCTATAGCTATCGTCTGGTAGGTAAGATGTATTAACGCAATGAAATTGTGTTTTGCCATTTTTGGCAAAAATTCGAAAATTTAAAATGGCCGCCATTTTTGGGGAGGGGAAAATTTTTTGAAAATTGCAAATATTACATTCCTTAGATACCCTGTGGGTCGAAAATTTCGACGAAATCGCTCTATCTCGCACGGTTAAGGAGATAGAAGCAAATTTGTGTTTTGCCATTTTTGGCAAAAATTCTAAAATTCAAAATGGCCGCCATTTTTGGGGAGGGGAAAATTTTTGGAAAATTGCAAAGAGTACACTCCTTAGATACCCTGTGGGTCGAAAATTTCGACGAAATCGCTCTATCTCACACGGTTAAGGAGATAGAAGGAAATTTGTGTTTTGCCATTTTTGGCAAAAATTCGAAAATTCAAAATGGTCGCCATTTTTGGGGAGGGGAAAATTTTTTGAAAATTGCAAAGAGTACACTCCTTAGATACCCTGTGGGTCGAAAATTTTGCCGAAATCGCTCTATCTCGCACGGTTAAGGAGATAGAAGCAAATTAGTATTTTGCCATTTTTGGGAAAAATTCGAAAATTCAAAATGGCCGCCATTTTTGGGGAGGGGAAAATTTTTTGAAAATTGCAAAGAGTACACTTCTCAGATACCCTGTGGGTCGAAAATTTTGACGAAATCGCTCTATCTCGCACGGTTAAGGAGATAGAAGCAAATTTGTGTTTTGCCATTTTTGGCAAAAATTCGAAAATTTAAAATGGCCGCCATTTTTGGGGAGGGGAAAATTTTTTGAAAATTGCAAATATTACATTCCTTAGATACCCTGTGGGTCGAAAATTTCGACGAAATCGCTCTATCTTGCACGGTTAAGGAGATAGAAGCAAATTTGTGTTTTGCCATTTTTGGGAAAAATTCGAAAATTCAAAATGGCCGCCATTTTTGGGGAGGGGAAAATTTTTTGAAAATTGCAAAGAGTACATTGGTCAGATACCCTGTGGGTCGAAAATTTTGCCGAAATCGCTCTATCTCGCACGGTTAAGGAGATAGAAGCAAATTAGTGTTTTGCCATTTTTGGCAAAAATTCGAAAATTCAAAATGGCCGCCATTTTTGGGGAGGGGAAAATTTTTTGAAAATTGCAAAGAGTACACTCCTCAGATACCCTGTGGGTCGAAAATTTTGCCGAAATCGCTCTATCTCGCACGGTTAAGGAGATAGGAGCAAATTACTCAAAAGTAGTACTGAAAATACACAATGAAGTACCTAAATGGCTATTACTCATGTACTGACAAAGCTATCAGTCCCAAATGCAATACCAAGCGAGCTATGGACATAACAATCTTGTATTCAAAATTGTAGTAAAATATCTTTAATTATTTTGGCTTAAATGCACGGAAACCAATGGGTACTGAAAATAGCTGTACTTAAGTATTACTCAGTAAGCAAAAGAGGTACAACAGTCAAAAGCAATCCCAAGCAAGCTACTGACCCAATAAGCCTGCATACCAAATTTGGTGACAATAGCTCTAATACTTTTCCTTTAAATGAGCGGAAACCATGCGTGACGCCGGACATCGGACGCCGGACGCCGGACATCGGACAACGGACATCGGACGGCGAAAAAAGCAAAAATAATATATCCACCCCCCAGGGGGGTGGACAGGGGGGTGGACATAATAATTCTGTTATTACTGGGAATTTAAGGTCACCTTATTGTATGGCACTTACCTATGACCAGTTACATATATATGCAAAAGTAGAATGAAATTTCTGAAGTTATTTTCAGTATACTTCATGGAGAAAGAAAAAACGTAAACTGGACATAAGTTTTTTATACGTGGGAGTTTAAGGTCACCTTAAAATAGGGCACACCTTCAAAACTAGTTACAACCACATGCCAAATTTGAATTGAATCCATCACACTATTTTTGAGATACTGTCTGAGAAACGAAAAGACTTAAATTGAGTTTAAGTATCTTACTAGTGGGAGTTTAAGGTGAAATACTTTTCCTTTAAAATGCTTAAAATAAACAAGAGGAGAGTGCCCGTGAACGGGCACTGTGTCAGCTGACAGAATGTTTTTGATTTGTGATGGTGATAATGAGAGGAAAGCATAATTATCAGGGAAAGGGCTGTACAGAAATACAGTAAATGGTAACTGAACACATGTTCGAAAGATATTCCGAAGCTGACAGAAGAAAACGACAAAAAAGTTGTGCCCTGCAAATGGTATTATGAAATAAAGTAACTAGGTAATTGTTTAAGGGTAACAAGTAGGTTAAAAATATTTAAAGAAATACTATAAATGCAATATCCTCGTTCCACCATGAAGAAGGGGTCCAAAGGTCAAATCTGACCATACCAAAAGATTCCCAGCCAAAGAATTTAGGATGGTTTACCATCCCAAACCTCTCGGACCAATAATAAGTGAGTTATAGGCACTTTTTAAGTTTGGCTATCCTTGTTTGACCTTGAAGGAGGGGGTCCAAGGTCAAATCCGACCACACAAAAAAATTCCCAGCCCATGATTTCCTGTAGCTTGTTTACCATCCCAAACTTGTAGGACCAATAATAAGCGAGTTCTAAGCAATTGTAAGTTTGGCTATCCTCAACTGCCCTTGAAGGAGGGGTCCCAGGTCAAATCTGACCACACCAAAAGAATCCCAGCCCATGATTTCCTATATGTTGGTTTACCATCCCAAACCTCCAAGACCAATAATACGCGAGTTATAAGCACTTTAAGTTTGGCTATCTTCGTTTGACCTGGAAGGAGGGGGTCCAAGGTCAAATCCGACCACACAAAAAAATTCCCAGCCCATGATTTCCTGTAGCTTGTTTACCATCCCAAACTTGTAGGACCAATAATAAGCAAGTTCTAAGCAATTGTAAGTTTGGCTATCCTCAACTGCCCTTGAAGGAGGGGTCCCAGGTCAAATCCGACCACACCAAAAGATTCCCAGCCCATGATTTTCTATAGGTTGGTTTTCCATTCAAAACCTCTAGGACCAATAATAAGTGAGTTATAAGCACTTTTAAGTTTGGCTATCCTCATTTGACCTTGAAGGAGGGGTCCAAGGTGAAATCCGACCACACCAAAAAATTCCCAGCTCATGATTTTCTATAGGTTGGTTTTCATTCCAACCTCTGGGACCAATAATAAGCGAGTTATAAGCACTTTTATTTTTGGCTATCCTCATTTGACCTTGAAGGAGGGTTCCAAGGTCAAATCGGACCATATTAACAGATTCCCAGCCCATGATTTCCCACAGGTTGGATACAATGATTTACTCAACAGTGAGAACCTGAAAGAAGCTATTGCTCAGCTATCCCATGACATAGAGGTCTGCAATTTCACTATGTTATAGCTGACCAAAACGTCTGTGAATAACATATTTAACAAAATACTCTAAATGTAATAATTTTCAAGTTACAACTGATTTACTCAAGAGTGAGAACCTCAAAGTAACTATTACTCAGCTATGCAATGAGCTACATGTCTGAATTTTTGCTCTGTTATAGCTGACCTAAAAGTAGCTGAACAACATATTTAAGCAAAATACTGTAAATGCAATAGTTTTCAAGTTACAACTGATTTACTCAATAGTGAGAACCAGAAAATAGCTATTGCTCCGCTATGCCATGAGCTATAGGTCTGTAATTTCACTATGTTATAGCTAACCCAAAAGTAGGTGAACAATATATTTTAACAAAATACTCCAAATGCAATATTTTTCAAGTTATAGCTGATTTACTCAACAGTCAGTGCCTGAGAACAGCTATTGCTCAGTTGTGCCATGAGCTACAGGTCTGTAATTTCACTATGTTATAGCTGACCCAAAAGTAGCTGAATAACATATTTGCACAAATTTCTGTAAAGGCAATAGTTTTCCAATTACAACTGATTTACTCAACAGTGAGAACTTCAAAGTAGCTATTACTCAGCTATGCAATGAGCCACAGGTCTGGAACTTCACTATGTTATAGCTGACCCCAAAATAGGTGAATAACATATTGAAACAAAATACTCTAAATGCAATAGTTTTCAAGTTATAAGTGATTTACTCAACAGTGACAACCTAAAAGTAGCTATTACTCAGCTATGCCATGAGCTACAGGTCTGAAATTTTACTATGTTATAGCTGACCCAAAAGTAGCTGAATAACATATTTATACTAAATTCTCTAAATGCAATAGTTTTCAAATTACAAGTGATTTACTCAACATTGAGAACTTCAAAGTAGCTATTACTCAGCTATGCAATGAGTCACGGGTCTGGAACTTCACTATGTTATAGCTGACCCAAAAATAGGTGAATAACATATTGAAACAAAATACTGTAAATGCAATAATTTCCAAGTTATAAGCGATTTACTCAACAGTGATAACCTAAAAGTAGCTATTACTCAGCTATGCCATGAGCTACAGGTCTGAAATTTTACTATGTTATAGCTGACCCAAAAGTAGGTGAACAACATATTTAAGCAAAATACTGTAAATGCAATAGTTTTCAAGTTACAACTGATTTACTCAATAGTGATGACCTAAAAGAAGCTATTACTCAGCTATGCCATGAGCTACAGGTCTGAAATTTTACTATGTTATAGTTGACCCAAAAGTAGCTGAATAACATATTTATACTAAATTCTCTAAATGCAATAGTTTTCCAATTACAACTGATTTACTCAATAGTGAGAACCTCAAAGTAGTTATTACTCAGCTATGCAATGAGCTACAGGTCTGAAATTTCACTATGTTATAGCTGACCCAAAAGTAGGTGAACAACATATTAAAGCAAAATACTGTAAATGTAATAGTTTTCAAGTTACAACTGATTTACTCAATAGTGATGACCTAAAAGTAGCTATTACTCAGCTATGCCATGAGCTACAGGTCTGTAATTTCACTATGTTATAGCTGACCCAAAAGTAGCTGAATAACATATTTATACGAAATTCTCTAAATGCAATAGTTTTCCAATTACAACTGATTTACTCAATAGTAAGAACTTCAAAGTAGCTATTACTCAGCTATGCAATGAGCCACAGATCTGAAACTTCACTATGTTATAGCTGATCCCAAAATAGGTGAATAACATATTGAAACAAAATACTCTAAATGCAATAGTTTCCAAGTTATAAGCGATTTACTCAACAGTGATAACCTAAAAGTAGCTATTACTCCGCTATGCAATGAGTCACGAGTCTGGAACTTCACTATGTTATAGCTGACCCCAAAATAGGTGAATAACATATTGAAACAAAATACTGTAAATGCAATAATTTCCAAGTTATAAGCGATTTACTCAACAGTGATAACCTAAAAGTAGCTATTACTCAGCTATGCCATGAGCTACAGGTCTGAAATTTTACTATGTTATAGCTGACCCAAAAGTAGGTGAACAACATATTTAAGCAAAATACTGTAAATGCAATAGTTTTCAAGTTACAACTGATTTACTCAATAGTGATGACCTAAAAGTAGCTATTACTCAGCTATGCCATGAGCTACAGGTCTGAAATTTTACTATGTTATAGCTGACCCAAAAGTAGGTGAACAACATATTTAAGCAAAATACTGTAAATGCAATAGTTTTCAAGTTACAACTGATTTACTCAATAGTGATGACCTAAAAGTAGCTATTACTCAGCTATGCCATGAGCTACAGGTCTGAAATTTTACTATGTTATAGTTGACCCAAAAGTAGCTGAACAACATATTTAAGCAAAATACTGTAAATGCAATAGTTTTCAAGTTACAACTGATTTACTCAATAGTGATGACCTAAAAGTAGCTATTACTCAGCTATGCCATGAGCTACAGGTCTGAAATTTTACTATGTTATAGCTGACCCAAAAGTAGCTGAATAACATATTTATACGAAATTCTCTAAATGCAATAGTTTTCCAATTACAACTGATTTACTCAATAGTGAGAACTTCAAAGTAGCTATTACTCAGCTATGCAATGAGCCACAGATCTGAAACTTCACTATGTTATAGCTGATCCCAAAATAGGTGAATAACATATTGAAACAAAATACTCTAAATGCAATAGTTTCCAAGTTATAAGCGATTTACTCAACAGTGATAACCTAAAAGTAGCTATTACTCAGCTATGCCATGAGCTACAGGTCTGAAATTTTACTATGTTATAGCTGACCCAAAAGTAGCTGAATAACATATTTATACGAAATTCTCTAAATGCAATAGTTTTGAAGTTATAAGCGATTTACTCAACAGTGATAACGTAAAAGTAGCTATTACTCAGCTATGCCATGAGCTACAGGTCTAAAATTTTACTATGTTATAGCTGACCCAAAAGTAGCTGAATAACATATTTATACGAAATTCTCTAAATGCAATAGTTTTTAAGTTACAAGTGATTCTACTCATGATGGAAGTTACTGAAAAGCCCAAAAGTAGGTATTACTCACTTAGCTATTGAGACAGGCACCCAACTTACTCACCATATTGTAGCTATGAAAAAAGTAGCTGAATAACATATTTTAACAAAATGCTCTAGATGCAACAGTTTTCAAGTTATAAATGATTTTGTGCATGATTTCATGAATGTTAATGCATTAAAAATTATTAAAAAAATTTATTAAAAAAAAAGTAAGAGAGATCCAGGTCTCATACTCACACAAGAGAATCTACCTCTGGCCTAGTACATATATGCAAGATATGAGAGAAATCCCTGCAATAGTCACCGAGAAAATTGTGATAAAAAGTTGAAATTTTCACACTTTTGGTGGGGGTACCCCCCTTGTAATGTCTCTAGCAAACAGACGAACAGACAGATTTGCATGCCTTGAACAATTTTTCATCCTCGATAGATAAGGTATCTTTTAAAAAAAACAGCACGTCTCTAGGCCTTGTAGTTTTGGAGGAGAAGTTGTTCACGCGGACGCGGACGCCCACGCCGCAGAGTGACGACATAATGCCAGCTGACTGACAAGTCAGCTGACATAAAAAGCTACTCCACATAGCTAAGTAGCTATTACTTAGTAAGTTATATAGGTATTATCACTAAAAGCAGTACCAAGCAAGCTATTGACCTAACTATTGCTTATATCATTTTTGGTAAAGATATGTCAAATATTTTTCCTTAACATGCCCCGAAACAAAAGAAGTACACAAAAGTAGCTAAGTAGCTATTACTCAGTTAGCTATAGCTACAAAGCTATCATTGACCAAAAGCTATCCTGGCCATACTATTGACCCAATTATCCTTCATATAAATTTTTGTGAAGATAGAAAACATTGTTTCATTAAAATGTCTAGAAAAAAGTCAACTCAAAATAGCATAATAGCTATATAGGACAGTAGCTATTACTCAGTTGGCTATAAAGGTATTATCACCAAAAGCAATCCCAAGCAAGCTACCGATGCAATAATCCTCCATCCCAAATTTTGTGAACATAAGTGAAATACTTTTGATTTAAAATGCTTAAAATAAAAAAGCTACTCAAAGTTGCTAAGTAGCTATTACTCAGTCAGTTATATAGCTATTATCACTATAAGCAATCCCAAGCAAGCTGTTGACCTAACCATTTCTCATACCCAATTTGGTAAAGATAAGTCAAATATTTTTCTTGTGAACATAGGTGAAATATTTTTCCTTTAAAATGCTTAAAATAAAAAAGCTACTCAAAGTAGCTAAGTAGCTATTACTCAGTCAGATATATAGCTATTATCACTAAAAGCAATCCCAAGCAAGCTATTGGCCTAACTATTGCTCATACCAAATTTGGTACAGATATGTCAAATATTTTTCCTTAAAATGCCCGGAAACAAAAGAAGTATACAAAAGTAGCTAAGTAGCTATTACTCAGTTAGCTATGGAGCTATCTTCACCAAAAGCAACCCCATGCAAGCTATTAACCCAATAAACACCCATACCAAATTTGGTAAAGATAGGATAAATACTTTTCCTTGAAATGACCGGAAACCAAGTGTGACGACAGACGGCAGACGCCGGAAAAAGCAAAAATAATATGTCCAACCCCCCAGTGGGGTGAACATAAATAATTAAGAAAGATCCAGGTCTGTTACTCACATAAAGGAATGTACTTGTGGCCTAGTACATATGCAGGATAACAGAGAAATCTCTTCAATCGTCAATGAGAAAATTGTGATAAAGTTTTAAAATTTTCACACTTAGGGTGGGGGTACCTCGCCTTTAACGGCTCTGGGAACAGACAAACAGACAGATCCACATGGATTTTATGATTTATCATCCTTGATAGATAAGTTTTTTTTAAAGTAACAGGATGTTTCTGGGCCTTGTAGTTTTGGAGGAGAAGTTGTTCACGCGGATGCTGCAGAGTGACTTGTCAATCGGCTGACATAAAAATATATACATCTGTGAATTAATTTTCATTAGTTTTTAGTAGTGCTACGATGATGTTTGAAGAAGTTTCATAGTTCGCTTGTTTACTGCCCTAATTTCGGAGTTTAGTTCAAACGTCTGAAATTTGGACTTTGCAAAACGTTTAGAAATCCCCAACATCACACCACGTCCCAACGGATCTTATTTTCGTCCATCTATAAAACTTGTTTCTTTTGTTGAAAATATGGCAGAATTTATTTAAAATATATATGGATTTTATATTTTTGCTACATTTTCAATAAAGTGACAAGATTTTATGTGAGATTTCTGCGTTTTAACTGGTTTTCAAAACATTGTTTCGAAGATCGAACTAGACCGAAGTTCGCTAGCTTGTACAGATACCAAACATCGAACCCGATATTCGAAGCAATTTCACAGCACTAGTTTTTAGTAGTGATGGGTTAGTGGGTCCAGTGTCTCAGTATCAAGAGCATTTTACTGAAATAACCATGATGAGATGTTAATATTAACATTTTCTTTTTCAAAATTAACTACCTGTATCACAAAATAACACATCTTTTCCATCAGTGGTCTTCACAATCAGAGACTCAAGGTCATCCAATATCAAGCCACTCTCTTGCAAAGCTTCAGTCATTGCCATATTACCCTTTTCTGCACTGTCACCAATTGCCTCTTCTTCTATGAATTAAATGGAAAAACATTGAATGACTTGATGAACAAACATGCTTATCCCTTTAACTATAACCCTCTTCACTAAAATTCCATTTAACTGGAAGTAATTAATAACTCCTTATGAAACTTTCCATTAAAATTATTCTTTTATCTGTAAATCTTGGTTTAGTAGCAGTATTTTTTCTATCCCTTGCAATCTGAGTTAGCATATTCAACTGTAATTATACACTTTGTATGTTTACAAAACTGTACACAAATTTTTAAAATTTGGCCATGATTAGGAAAAGTCTTTTTATTATCACCTGAAACTTTATAGCTTTGACATAAATTGTAAATGTGCTTTGGCCAGCTGAAATGTTTCATAAAATACTGCTAAAAATGGTCTGCATTTCTCAGAGAATTACAAGCAAATGTAATCTGGGTTAGACAGGCCTTTAGCTGATCAAGAGATGGTAATTCGTCAAAATATTTTAAGAAAGCTTTTCACATTAATTGTAAATGAGTTTCTTTTTGATGCACATTAAAAGTTGAGCATAAATGATCTCAGCGTGAAATAAACTGCTATTTAAAGTTTTGTGACAAAAATTAAACTGATTCAGGGGTAACCTGATAAAAAACAATACACTGATAACCAAGTGCAATATTTTCTTCCATCCTTATATTTTATTGAATTCCCTAAACTTCCCAGTATACCATTAAATTTAACAACTTCAGTATAGCTTTACTTGTCTAGTCAGTAGATGCTATAATAGACTGAGAGGTAACACACATACTCCTTGAAGACAGATTGATTACCTCTGCCAGGAGGTAATGTTTTTTGTTGTGATAATTTGCTGTTCTGTTTGTCCGTATTCACAATTACTCCAAAAGTAATGAAAGCAGGGTTCCCACAGACTTTTGACAATTGGATTCAAGGATTTTCAAGGTCAACAATAACAATTCTCAAGGATATATTTTAAGACACGGCCTCCTTTACCTCCCATTCTAGCCGTTCGTTCTTCCCACAAAATTCTTTGTCACATGATTTTAGCATTTTATAAACTCATTACAACATTGCTAGTTCACAAATCTAATAATATTTTAACATAAACTTTGTTCAGACTAGATCATACTTGCTTTACAGAGTCTGCCATAGCCGTAAAACTAGATTATGCAGATGCAGAAACTGGGAAATAACAAATTCAAGGACTTGTCAAGGATTTATTCAATTTTGGCCACATTCAAGGACTTTCAAGGCCTTGAAAATGAAGCAATTTTTTTTCAAGGATTTTCAAGGATGTGGGAACCCTGGAAAGGATATTCATGAAATTATTCATGTGAGTATGGCCTGATCAAAGGAAAAAAGTGATTAGACTTTGGCAAAAATCCACATCATACTCTGGATATAAAAAATCGCAAATTTTCAAAGGGCATATTTTCAATATACTTTTAATAACTGATTTTCTAGTTGACATTAATCCAAAAATCATGAGCAGATCTTTACTAAATTTCTTACATGGTTAGAGCCTGGTTAAAGGAAGAAGACATTACTTTTTAGAAAAGATCCAGATCATATTCTGGATACAAAAAAATTCAGAAATGACACTAGCAGAGGTCTGAACTCTTGATTGATTTACAGTAAATGTTTTAAAATACAATACCTTGTTCCTCTTGCAGCTCATTCTCGCTTTTGTTGACATACAGTTTTAACTGTGTGAAAATGTGGCTGATGAATTTCCCTGGAAATATAAATGTACAGAATAAAAAATACCAACAGTCCACTATTTCTTAAATAGGAACAATATTTTAACTTTTTGAATCCTATTTTTTCAACAATAATGATATGAAACATAATCTAATTGGACTATCTATGCAGTTTATCGATTAATATTTTTGTCAGTAGATGCTAAGGCTCATGTGCAAAAATCATTGCTTCAAAAGAACACTACGAGATCTGAAATTCTTTGAGAAGCCTTTGTAAATAAAGACAAAAACCTGTACCAATTTTCATCAGGTGAGATCAAAGGTGTCATGTAGTCACAAATCACAAATATGTGAAGAATTCCCCACCAGTTAAGGAAATAATAGAAATTAGAAAAGGCATTTTTCTCACCGGCAAATTTAACATTTCTAACTCTAGATGTTGGAAAAGTTAAGATTATCAAGTGATTTTGAAACCAGCACAAATGGAGTACAGTGTTTGGCTTTGAATAAAAATGTGATTTTAAATCATTTTTGTATGTCTAAAACAGTACCAACTCACCCATGTGAACATTATCTTTAAATACAGCACTCTTCAGATGAAATATCAAATGTTTGCTGAATTTTGTATCTGTACTATACAAAAAAAAAAAAAAAAAAAAAAAAATTCACAGTAGTAAAAGTATGTCAACTTAAAATTGAGTGAAAGGTTATATTACACATTTCACAGTTTAAAATAGAACATTACAGCTGAATAAAGTTCAGACTTATTACATGTAACTATCATAATGCAACAACAGTTAAATATTTCAGGAATAGTACACACCTTAATTTACCACAATATTTAATAATAATTTAATAAACGAGACATCATAATTAAAGCTGGAAATGTGTTTACATGCTATTTTAAAGATAATTAACTTGCTTTAACCTATTGTAGAATAAATCTGTGACATGATAAACCAAATTTTTATTTTAATAGTTCTGATGAAATATCAAAGAATTTCGATATCTGGTTTAAAAATAAATATTCTTTGTAGTTTCCATTATTCTTCCTACAGTAAAATGAAAAGTAGAAAACAAATTTTCTGTTTGCATCAACATGTTACAGTAATATCAATTTACTATTTAACTTTGCCAATTATTTTGATACTGCGGTGAAATACACAATATGATGGCTACTACTTAATTATTTAACTTAAATTTTTTTTTAAATATACATACAAGGTAATCATGATAAAGATCAGGGATAAATTTCTTCCAAAGAGCTTTAATTGAATAACTATACAGAAAGCTTTTCTATCTAAAACTTACACTGAGAGATTTACATAAAGACTATATGTAGATTTTCAATTATTTCTTTGAAATACTGCATAGTGAGGTGTTGAAAATGACAGTACAATTAACAAATTGAAATCCTGTGAGATAGATCAATCAATATTATTATACAATTTCCTTCAATTTAAACAGCATCATATACACCAAGTATTATTACTATGGATGGGTCGGTAGGCCCGGTATATTGGTATTGAGAGCATTTTAGTGAAATACCGTGACAAGATTTTAAAACCGCCACTTCGCTTGCCAACACATATAATGGAAGGAAGGGTTAAAATATTAGAAACATACCCCAAATCTGAACAAATTATAAGCTTTTATCCCACATTTTTGTCCATTTGCAGACTTTTATAAGCGATATGTTGAACAGAACTGCCATGTTTTGGTTACGACACGTTATAACCTCAATTTCGCTTGTCAACTCATACATATGAAAGAAAACTTAAAATATTGGACAGAAACAAGAAATATATAGATATTACATGTTTTTATCTCCCGCCCGGCTCGCCGGAGGGAGATTATAATTTGCACTATGTGCGTGTGTCACGCAGTTTTCTCTGAAACTACTACAGTTACACATTTTTGGTAAATCACAAGTCCTAATGAATTTTTTTGCTCTTCAATATTTTTGGGGTTTGGTGAACTTTGGCCTACTTTTGAGTGAGTAATAGCTATTTTAGCTAATATAATTATATGGCTTATAACTCTGAAACTATTGCATTTACAGTATTTTGTTCTAATATGTTGTTCAGCTACTTTCTCCACAGCTACAACATGGTCAGTAGTTTGGAAGTGTATCTCCATAGCTAAGTGAGTAATAGCTACTTTGTCAATTTTTAATTATAACCATAATGAGTAAATGGCTTATATCTTCATAAGTATTGCAGCTACACAATTTTGTTCCAATATGTTGTTCCGCTACTTTCTCCACAGCTACAACATGGTCAGTAGTTTGCAAGTGTATCTCCATAGCTGAGTGAGTAATAGCTACTTTTTCAATTTTTAATGATAACCATAATGAGTAAGTGGCTTATATCTTCAAAAGTATTGCAGCTACACAATTTTGTTCCAATATGTTGTTCGGCTACTTTGTCCTCTGCTACAACATGGTCAGTAGTTTGGAAGTGTATCTCCGTAGCTAAGTGAGTAATAGCTACTTTTTCAGTTTTTAATGATAACCATAATGAGTAAATGGCTTATATCTTCAAAAGTATTGCAGCTACACAATTTTGTTCCAATATGTTGTTCAGCTACTTTCTCCACTGCTACAACATGGCCAGTGGTTTGGAAGTGTATCTCTATAGCTAAGTGAGTAATAGCTACTTTTTCAATTTTTAATGATAACCATAATGAGTAAATTGCTTATATCTTCAAAAGTATTGCAGCTACACAATTTCTCTCAAATATGTTGTTCATGTACTTTTTTGTGAACTGTAACATATTTAAGTTTCACAACTGTTGCTCAATGTACAAGTGAGTATTGGCTACTTTATTGCTACTTTTAGTGAAAATGTGAAAAATCAGAAATGTCTCTCAAACTGTAAGATATAGAGCAATTTCGAGCAAATTTTTGACCCACAGGGTAGTACTAGAGTATCCTATTGCTAAGGGGGAAAAAGTTTGGTGAACTTTGGCCTACTTTTGAGTGAGTAATAGCGCTTTTACCTAATATAATTATATGACTTATAACTGTCAATGAGTAAATGGCTTATATCTTCAAAAGTATTGCAGCTACACAATTTTGTTCCAATATGATGTTCAGCTACTTTCTCCACAGCTACAACATGGTCAGTAATTTGGAAGTGTATCTCCATAGCTAAGTGAGTAATAGCTACTTTTTCAATTTTTAATGATAACCATAATGAGTAAATGGCTTATATCTTCAAAAGTATTGCAGCTACACAATTTCTCTCAAATATGTTGTTCATGTACTTTTTTGTGAACTGTAACATATTTAAGTTTCACAACTGTTGCTCGATGTACAAGTGAGTAATGGCTACTTTATTGCTACTTTTAGTGAAAATGTGAAAAATCTGAAATATCTCTCAAACCGTAAGATATAGAGCAATTTCGAGCAAATTTTTGACCCACAGGGTAGTACTAGAGTATCCTATTGCTAAGGGGGGAAAGGTTTGGTGAACTTTGGCCTACTTTTGAGTGAGTAATAGCGCTTTTACCTAATATAATTATATGACTTTTAACTGTCAATGAGTAAATGGCTTATATCTTCAAAAGTATTGCAGCTACACAATTTTGTTCCAATATGATGTTCAGCTACTTTCTCCACAGCTACAACATGGTCAGTAATTTGGAAGTGTATCTCCATAGCTAAGTGAGTAATAGCTACTTTTTCAATTTTTAATGATAACCATAATGAGTAAATGCCTTATATCTTCAAAAGTATTGCAGCTACACAATTTCTCTCAAATATGTTGTTCATGTACTTTTTTGTGAACTGTAACATATTTAAGTTTCACAACTGTTGCTCAATGTACAAGTGAGTAATGGCTACTTTATTGCTACTTTTAGTGAAAATATGAAAAATCAGAAATATCTCTCAAACTGTAAGAGATAGAGAAATTTCGAGCAAATTTTTGAACCACAGGGTAGTACTAGAGTATCCTATGCTAAGGGGAAAATGGTTTGGTGAACTTTGGCCTACTTACTCACCTCAAAAAGAGTAAATGCGAATTATCTCTAAAAGTATTGCAGGTAGCCAATTTTTCTCAAATAACTCATTCACCTACTTTTGGGAGAGCTTTCACTTGGTGAAGTTTCAGACGCGTAGCTAGTTACTCACCTACTCAAAATGAGTAAATGCGAATTATCTCTAAAAGTATTGCAGATAGCCAATTTTTCTCAAATAACTCATTCATATACTTTTGGAAGAGCTTTCACTTAGTGAGGTTTCAGACCCCTAGCTAATTTCTCACCTACTCAAAATGAGTAAATGCGAATTATCTCTAAAAGATAGAAGATAGCCAATTTTTCTCAAATAACTCATTCACCTACTTTTGCGAGAGCTTTCACTTGGTGAAGTGTCAGACCTGTAGCTAATTTCTCACCTACTCAAAATGAGTAAATGCTAAATATCTCTCAAAGTATTGCAGATAGCCAATTTTTCTCAAATAACTCATTCATTTACTTTTGGAAGAGCTTTCACATGGTGAAGTTTCAGACCCATAGCTAATTACTCGCCTACTCAAAATGAGTAAATGCGAATTATCTCTAAAAGTATTGCAGATAGCCAATTTTTCTCAAATAACTCATTCATCTACTTTTGCAAGAGCTTTCACATGGTGAAGTTTCAGACCCATAGCTAACTACTCACCTACTCAAAATGAGTAAATGCGAATTCTCTCTAAAAGTATTGCAGATAGCCAATTTTTCTCAAATAACTCATTCACCTACTTTTGGGAGAGCTTTCACTTGGTGAAGTTTCAGACCCGTAGCTAATTACTCACCTACTCAAAATGAGTAAATGCGAATTATCTCTAAAAGTATTGCAGATAGCCAATTTTTCTCAAATAACTCATTCACCTACTTTTGGGAGAGCTTTCACTTGGTGAAGTTTCAGACCCGTAGCTAATTACTCACCTACTCAAAATGAGTAAATGCTAATTATCTCTAAAAGTATTGCAGATAGCCAATTTTTCTCAAATAACTCATTCATCTACTTTTGGAAGAGCTTTCACATGGTGAAGTTTCAGACCCATAGCTAATTACTCACCTACTCAAAATGAGTAAATGCTAATTATCTCTAAAAGTATTGCAGATAGCCAATTTTTCTCAAATAACTCATTCATCTACTTTTGGGAGAGCTTTCACTTGGTGAAGTGTCAGACCTGTAGCTAATTTCTCACCTACTCAAAATGAGTAAATGCTAAATATCTCTCAAAGTATTGCAGATAGCCAATTTTTCTCAAATAACTCATTCATTTACTTTTGGAAGAGCTTTCACATGGTGAAGTTTCAGACCCATAGCTAATTACTCGCCTTCTCAAAATGAGTAAATGCGAATTATCTCTAAAAGTATTGCAGATAGCCAATTTTTCTCAAATAACTCATTCATCTACTTTTGGAAGAGCTTTCACATGGTGAAGTTTCAGACCCATAGCTAATTATTCACCTACTCAAAATGAGTAAATGCGAATTCTCTCTAAAAGTATTGCAGATAGCCAATTTTTCTCAAATAACTCATTCACCTACTTTTGGGAGAGCTTTCACTTGGTGAAGTTTCACGCCCGTAGCTCATTACTCACCTACTCAAAATGAGTAAATACAAATTATCTCTAAAAGTATTGCAGATAGCCAATTTTTCTCAAATAACTCATTCATCTACTTTTGGAAGAGCTTTCACTTGGTGAAGTTTCAGACCCATAGCTAATTTCTCACCTACTCAAAATGAGTAAATGCGAATTATCTCTAAAAGTATAGGAGATAGCCAATTTTTCCCAAATAACTCATTCATCTACTTTTGGGAGAGCTTTCACTTGGTGAAGTGTCAGACCTGTAGCTAATTTCTCACCCGCTCAAAATGAGTAAATACTAATTATCTCTCAAAGTATTGCAGATAGCCAATTTTTCTCAAATAACTCATTCATTTACTTTTGGAAGAGCTTTCACATGGTGAAGTTTCAGACCCATAGCTACTTACTCTCCTACTCAAAATGAGTAAATGCGAATTCTCTCTAAAAGTATTGCAGATAGCCAATTTTTCTCAAATAACTCATTCATCTACTTTTGGAAGAGCTTTCACATGGCAAAGTTTCAGACCCATAGGTAATAACTCACCTACTCAAAATGAGTAACTGCGAATTATCTCTAAGAGTATTGCATATAGCCAATTTTTCTCAAATAACTCATTCACCTACTTTTGGGAGAGCTTTCACATGGTGAAGTTTCAGACCTGTAGCTAATTACTCACCTACTCAAAATGAGTAACTGCGAATTATCTCTAAAAGTATTGCAGATAGCCAATTTTTCTCAAATAACTCATTCATGTACTTTTAGGAGAGCTTTCACTTGGTGAAGTTTCAGACCTGTAGCTAATTACTCACCTACTCAAAAATGAGTAAATGCGAATTATCTCTGAAAGTATTGCAGATAGTCAATTTTTCTCAAATAACTCGTTCATCTACTTTTGGAAGAGCTGTCACATGGTGAAGTTTCAGACCCATAGCTAATTACTCACCTACTCAAAATGAGTAAATGAGAATTATCTCTAAAAGTATTGCAGATAGCCAATTTTTCTCAAATAACTCATTCATCTACTTTTGAAAGAGCTTTCACATGGTGAAGTTTCAGACCCGTAGGTAATTACTCACCTACTCAAAATGAGTAAATGCTAATTATCTCTAAAAGTATTGTGGGTACCCAATTTTTATCAAATAACTCATTCATCTACTTTTGGAAGAGCTTTCACATGGTGAAGTTCCAAACCTGTAGGTAATTACTCACCTACTCAAAATGAGTAAATGCGAATTATCTCTAAAAGTATTGCAGATAGCCAGTATTTTTCAAATAACTCGCTTCACCTATATTTTGGGAGAACTTTCAATTAGTGAATTTTCAGATCCATATCTCATTACTCACCTACTCAAAATGAGTAATTGCCTATTATCACTAAAAGTATTGCAGATAGCCAGTATTTCTCAAATAACTCATTCACCTACATTTTGGAGATATTTCACATGCTAAAGTTTTTTTTATGAATTATTAAAATAATTTTTAATGCATTAAAATTAATGAAATCATGCACTAAATCGATTATAACTTGAAAAGTATTGTATTTAGAGCATTTTGTTAAAATATGTTATTCACCTACTTTTTCCCACAGCAACAACATGGTGAGTAACTTGGGTGTCTATCTCAATAGATAAGTGAGTAATAGCTACTTTTGGATTTTTCACTAACTTCCATCATGAGTGAAATCACTTGTAACTTGAAAACTATTGCATTTAGACCTTCAGGGTAGTACAAAAGTGTCCTATGCAAAGGGGAAAGATTTCAATTTTCGCCACTTTTGGCGGCCATCTTGGATTTTAGCGGAAAAAAATGAAAAAGTGTGAATATCTCGAAAACCATAAGAGATAGAGCGATTTCGAGCAAATTTTTGACCTGCAAGGTAGTACAAGAATGTCCTGTGCAAAGGGGTAAAATTTCAATTTTCACCACTTTTGGCAGCCATCTTGGATTATTGCGGAAAATGGAAAAGTGTGACTATCTCTAAAACCGTAAGAGATAGAGCGATTTCAAGCGAATTTTTGACAGAAGGGTAGCACAAGAGTGTCCTGTGGAAAGGGGAAAAATAAAGATTTTCGCCACTTTTGGATTTTTGGATTTTTGCGGAAAATAGAAAACTGTCAATATCTCAAAAACCGTAATAGATAGAGCGATTTCGAGCAAATTTTTTACCTGCAGGGTGGTACAAGAGTCTCCTGTGCAAGGGGGGAAAATTTCAATTTTCGCCACTTTTGGCGGCCATCTTACATTTTTGCGGAAAATGAAAAAGTGTCAATATCTCGAAAACCGTAACAGATCGAGCGATTTCGAGCGAATTTTTGACCCACAGGGTGATACAAGAGTGTCCTGTCCAAAGGGGAAAAATTTCATTTTTCGCCACTTTCGGCGGCCATCTTGGATTTTTGTTGAAAATGGAAAAGTGTCAATATCTCCAAAAGCATAACAGATAGAACGATTTCAAGCGAATTTTCGACCTGCAGGATGGTACAACAGTGTCCTATGCAAAGGGGAAAAATTTCAATGTAGTATTTCTTCCCCTGTGGTACTCGGCGGGAGATACATACCGCGGCAGTGGTCTTGTTATCGCATATTTTGTGCATTTATAAGCTTTTATTGGGACGTCGTTGCGAAAACGTCCATGTTTGTTTGGGGTGTACTAAAACGCGGAGTCCCGAATTCGGTATGGTTATGCATTGGCGACCTCCCGATGTACATATTTTTCATACGGACCCATCCCTAATTATTACATACCAAGCATCTAACTGAAGCACATTAGATTCGTCACATTTAATCTTCCACTCCCTCCAAAGCATGGCAAATACAAACTTCATCACGGTACACGTCATTGATGATCCATTAGCTTCTGGATTTGCAGCTTTTAGGAATTCCAAATCAAAATACAAGTGACAAACACAGCCGTCTGGGATGATTTCATAGTGATGTCGCTGTTCTTGTTTCAACTGACTGAAACATTGGATAAAAGTTCAAGAAACTATTTAAATGTACACATAAACACATTTCCTTGTTTTTGATCAAGGAACATGAAACATACATCCGTAGTCTTAGTTTCTTCACCTTCTGCCAAATCAGTCTCTTAACAGGGCACCTGTTGGAATTAGAGCTGAAATTAGCAATAATGTTTCTACTCTAGTAGTCTTTTAGAGCACACACCGATAACAAGGCCCTTTTTGGAACTTGAGTACTCTTAGTGTTTATCATTACTCAATTCTTTACTTGGGTTATTTGGGTGGAGTGATTTAAGTGATTGGAAGTGATATTTTGTATTCGTCTGGGGCCTTTCAGCGTAACTAAAATCATTACACCAAGTGATCCTACAAGGATGGAAAATCACTTCCAACTGATTTCAGTGACCCAAGTGATTGTCATTGTTCCCCACCGAAAAAGCCCTAGTGGCGACATTGGATAGCATGAAATGGGTTGATTTTTCATGTTTTTAACCACGAGCTCTAGTTAGGTTCACACTTCTAGATATCCCTTGTTTTTTGTTGTTTTTATTTTAATTATAAACAAGAAACTGGGGTCATAGACTCAAACAGATGGGTTGTGCAATCGTTACATTAGGGATAGGGTGCCAGATGTAGGCAATATGACAGCTGTGCTGGAATTTCAAAATAGTGCTGTGTGCTGTCCAACTGAAGTTGTAAATCTATCAGTGGAAGTATCTTGGAGTTAGAGTCTGGAGATGAAAATGTTGAGATGCACACATGACCAGATGGACGAACGGACAGCAATATCAAAAACAATCTAGCCAAGGTGATGTCCTACAACCCTGGTTTCAAATCGATTGGTGGAAGCACCTTCAAGTTAGAGTCTGGAAAGCATAATATGGATGGATGCATGCACGCCCAAAACGGGAAAATGGACGGACACCAACTTCAAAAGCAACCTAGCCCTGGTGGTATCCAATTACCCTGTTAAGTTTAAAATTGATCGGACAAAACTTCTTTGAGTTAGAGTCTTGAAACCAAAATAGTTTTAGATCTGTAAGTGGATTGCAAGATGTCGTATTTTGCCATATTTTTAAATATTTTCTCATAGAACATCCCTCCACCATCACTTTTTGTCAATTCTTTTGCTAGGTAAGCACAGAGATTCTCTAAACTGAAATTGGTGGACTGCTTTGATTTTGCTGCACCTTAGAGTCCCCTTTGAATAGGGGAGATTATGCGCTATAAAAGTCCAATTAGAATTAGATTCCCCACTGTGGGGAATATAATGTGTTTGCAAAGCAGGCACGACTTACTGAAGCTCACAGTATGACCAAAATCAACTGAATATACAATTTACAAATGCAAAAGTTATATTTTATTCTGAATATATGCAATAAATACCTGTAATAATGCCAGAACTCTTCATAACTTGTCACAAGAAACAATCTTTTTCCATGCTCATCTTGAAAGCTCTCACTTTCAAATGAGAACACATTCATGTCCTGCAATAACACTTTTTACATTCAGAGATCACTTATTTAAGTGGCAAAGATTTTTCAAAATATAAATCAATGCTAACTCTTTGGTTTCCCAAAGAACGTATTTCTATTTTTGATTAAAAAAAAATTCATTGACATTTCTAAACACTGATAGAATTCAAAAGAAATTTAAATTCTGCAGACTTGAAAATAAAGAATTTTCCAGAAATGTAAACAAAATTTACTGGACTATTACTTACATCAAGTTACTAAAACCTAAAAAAATCTTGTTTGTATAATGGCAGAGTTTATTTGTGTCAGATGAGAATAATACCAGTTCCCATCAAACTTACCCTTTTTAATGATCTGGACATCTGAAAAGCCTCATTTTGTGTGTAACAAACTTTCCACATAGGAGTTGGCCCTAAAATACTTAAAACATAACCATTAATTGGCCATTATATCAGCCACTCTTGTATAAGTTTTGAATAATGATATATATTGTGAAAAACCATTAAAAATCGTAAAGTTTTACACAACTGTGCTGTTTGTGCAGTATGACAAAAGATATGTAGAACTCTGTGAATGGCCATACCAGTTTTAGAGGCAAATTAAAGCTTTTAAACCCCATGTAGAACAATTTCAATGAAATAATGAACAAACAATAGCACTCGGAGGAGAGTCAAGTGCATACTTTTCAAAATTTTTGTAAAGTATTTTACTCAGACTGTATGATTATTATGGTAACGTAACTTGTAACTAAACGTGTGTTTTGGGTTTAGAGTACAAGTGAAAGGAGACAATGACACAAAAGTTAATAAAGTTAACTGTCTAAGATAGGGGACCTTACTTGTAACTGCTTTTGTAAGTTGTAACATAAAATTTCTAGGACAAACAATAAAGGAAAGGGATTAAAAGTAGCAAGGACTAATTTAACCTTGAATGGAAAGTAGCCATTACTCACTTAGCTACTGGGATAGACGCCCAAGTTACTCATTATGTTGTAGCAATGGAACAAGCAGCTGAACACTATATTTTAAGAAAATCTATAAATGCAATACTTTTCAAGTAACCAGTAATTTACTCACCAGGGATAGTTTGAATAGCCATTGCTTGGCTATGCAATGAGCTACAGTTCTGAATTTTTTTCTGTATTATAGCTGATCCAAAATTAGATGAAAAACATATAAATTAAACCAAAATACTCTATATCTAATACTTTTCAAAACTAGAGATTGCGTCTCGACGCAGTGTATCCCCGGACGGGACATAGTTAAGGCGTGAATGTGTCGGGCTTGAGCCTGTTTCCTGGAGCTCAACTCAATCATTTCATCCTTTTACCTTTTCAGACATATTCTAAAAATTTCATCGAAATCCATCCATAAGTTTTTGAGTTATCTTGTACACAGACACATCTGGCAGCCTGGATCCACATGATCCAGACAGTGATCCAGATCTAATCACTTGTTCTTTGTCCCATTTAAGACATTTCCTGAAAATTTCATAAAAATCCATTCATGACTTTCTGAGCTATTTGTCTTTAAAAATTACATTCACGGATCCAGAAGAACCAGATAGTGGTCCAGATCACTCGCAAAATTGAACCATTTCTTCCTTTTACCACTTCTTCCTTTTACCATTTGTAACATATCCTGAAAATAGTAAAATCCATTCCAAGATTATGTGCAAGCCTGGATCCAGATGATCCAGATCACTCCAAAAATGTAATCACTTGTTCCTTGTACCATTTAGGCCATTTGCTGAAACAATCCATCCATAACTTTTTGAGGTATCCGTCTTAAAAAATTACATTTCATGGATCCAGAAGATCCATATAGTGATCCGGATCACTTCCAAAATTCAATCATTTCATCCTTTTACCACTTCTTCCTTTTACTATTTGTAACATAACCTAAAAATATCATCAAAATTCATCGTAAAATCATGTTGCAGGCTCGATCCAGATGATCCAGACGGTGATCCAGATCATTCCAAAAGTATAATCACTTGTTCTTTGTACCATTTAGGTCATTTGCTGAAAATGTCATCACAATCCATCCATAACTTTTTGAGGTATGTCTTATTACATTTCACGGATCCAGAAGATCCATACAGTGATCTGGATCACTTCCAAAATTCAGTTATTTCATCCTTTTACCTTTTCAGACATATCCTGAAAATTTCATCAAAATCCGTCCATAAGTTTTTTTGCTACAATGTACACAAACACATCTGGCAACCTGGATCCAGATGATCCAGATCACTCCCCAAATCTAATCACTTGTTCCTCGCACCATTTAGGTCATTTGCTGAAAATGTCATCACAATCCATCCATAACTTTTTGAGGTATTTGTCTTATTACATTTCATGGATCCAGAATATCCATATAGTGATCCGGATCACTTCCAAAATTCAGCCATTTCATCGTTTTACCTTTTCAGACATATCCTGAAAATTTCATCAAAATCCGTCAATAAGTTTTTTAGCTACAATGTACACAAACACATCTGCAACCTGGATTCAGATGATCCAGACAGTGATCCAGATCACTCCCCAAATCTAATCACTTGTTCCTCGCACCATTTAGGCCATTTGCTGAAAATGTCATCACAATCCATCCATAACTTTTTGAGGTATCTGTCTTTAAAAATTACATTTCATGGATCCAGAAGATCCATATAGTGATCCAGATCACTTCTAAAATTCAACCATTTCATCTTTTTACCTTTTCAGACATATCCTGAAAATTTCATCAAAATCCATTAATAAGTTTTTGAGCTATATTGTACACAAACACATCTGGCAGTCTGGATCCAGATGATCCAGACAGTGATCCGGATCACTCCCAAAATCTCATCACTTGTTCCTCGTCCCAATAAGGACATCTCCTGAAAATTTCATCAAAATGCACCCATAACTTTTTGAGCTATCTGTGTTTAAAAATTAAATTTCATGGATCCAGAAGATCCAGACAGTGATCCGGATCACTCCCAAAATTTAACTAGAGGATCGCTCGCAAAAAAAAAAGATAATGTTTTTGCATAGCAAAAACAAAGCGTCCCGAAAAGGATATAAAGGTGAGTGCTAAAGTATTAAGAAAATGCTTCGTTTCTAGCCTTATACTGTTGTGGCAACCAAAGTCAGCGCAGTCTGCTCTATCTAGCACGGTTTTCAAGATATAAGCATTTTTGTGTTTTGCAAAAAATAAAAAAATTAAAAATGTCCGCTATATTTGGCGAGACAAAAATATTTTGAAAATTGGCATGGCTACTCTGCAGAGATACCCAGCAGGTCCAAAATTTTGTTGAGTTCGCTCCATATAGCACAGTTTTCGAGATATAAGCATTTTTGTGTTTCGCAAAAACTTTGAAAATTCAAAATGGCCACCATTTTTGGGGAGACAAAAATTTTTGTCAAGACCACTGCCGCAGTGTGTATCTCCCGCCGAGCATTAAAGCAGAAGAAAAAGCTTTTCCGAGATATTCAGAAGTTTTCATTTTCGTGTGTGAAAGCTCTTCCAAAAGTAGGTGAATGAGTTATTTGAGAAAAATTGGCTATCTGCAATACTATTAAGAGATAATTCACATTTACTCATTTTGAGTAGGTGAATAATCATCTATGGGTGTGAAACTTCATCAAGTGAAAGCTCTTCCAAAAGTAGGTGAATGAGTTATTTGAGAAAAATTGGCTATCTGCAATACTTTTAGAGATAATTCGCATTTACTCATTTTGAGTAGGTGAGTAATTAGCTATGGGTCTGAAACTTCACCATGTGAAAGCTCTCCCACAAGTAGATGAATGAGTATTTGATAAAAATTGGGTATCCGCAATACTTTTACAGATAATTAGCATTTACTCATTTTGAGTAGGTGAATAAATAGCTATGGGTCTGAAACTTCACAGAGTGAAAGCTCTCCCAAAAGTAGGTGAATGAGTTATTTGAGACAAGAGGAGAGTGCCCGTGAACGGGCACTGTGTCAGCTGACTGAATGTTTTTGATTTGTGATGGTGATAATGAGAGGAAAGCATAATTATCAGGGAAAGGGCTGTACAGAAATACAGTAAATGGTAACTGAACAGCATGTTCGAAAGATATTCCGAAGCTGACAGAAAAAAAGGACAAAAAAGTTGTGCCCTGCAAATGGTATTATGAAATAAAGTAACAACGTAATTGTTTAAGTGTAAAAAGTAGGTTAAAAATATTTAAAGAAATACTATAAATGCAATATCCTCGTTCAACCATGAAGAAGGGGTCCAAAGGTCAAATCTGACCATACCAAAAGATTCCCAGCCAAAGAATTTAGGATGGTTTACCATCCCAAACCTCTCGGACCAATAATAAGTGAGTCATAGGCACTTTTTAAGTTTGGCTATCCTTGTTTGACCTTGACGGAGGGGTCCAAGGTCAAATCCGACCACACAAAAAAATTCCCAGCCCATGATTTCCTGTAGCTTGTTTACCATCCCAAACCTGTAGGACCAATAATAAGCGAGTTCTAAGCAATTGTAAGTTTGGCTATCCTCAATTGACCTTGAAGGAGGGATCCCAGGTCAAATCTGACCACACCAAAAGAATCCCAGCCCATGATTTCCTATATGTTGGTTTACCATCCCAAACCTCCAAGACCAATAATACGCGAGTTATAAGCACTTTAAGTTTGGCTATCTTCGTTTGACCTGGAAGGAGGGGTCTAAGGTGAAATCTGACCACACCAAAAGATTCCCAGCCCATGATTTTCTATAGGTTGGTTTTCCATTCCAAACCTCTAGGACCAATAATAAGCGAGTTATAAGCACCTTTAAGTTTGGCTATCCTCATTTGACCTTGAAGGAGGGGTCCAAGGTGAAATCCGACCACACCAAAAAATTCCCAGCTCATGATTTTCTATAGGTTGGTTTTCATTCCAAACCTCTAGGACCAATAATAAGCGAGTTATAAGCACTTTTATGTTTGGCTATCCTCATTTGACCTTGAAGGAGGGTTCCAAGGTCAAATCGGACCATATTAACAGATTCCCAGCCCATGATTTCCTACAGGTTGGATACAATGATTTACAACAGTGAGAACCTGAAAGAAGCTATTGCTCAGCTATGCCATGACATAGAGGTCTGCAATTTCACTATGTTATAGCTGACCAAAACGTCTGTGAATAACATATTTAACAAAATACTCTAAATGTAATAGTTTTCAAGTTACTACTGATTTACTCAAGAGTGAGAACCTCAAAGTAACTATTACTCAGCTATGCAATGAGCTACATGTCTGAATTTTTGCTCTGTTATAGCTGACCTAAAAGTAGGTGAACAACATATTTAAGCAAAATACTGTAAATGCAATAGTTTTCAAGTTACAACTGATTTACTCAATAGTGAGAACCTGAAAATAGCTATTGCTCCGCTATGCCATGAGCTATAGGTCTGTAATTTCACTATGTTATAGCTGACCCAAAAGTAGGTGAACAATATATTTTAACAAAATACTCCAAATGCAATATTTTTCAAGTTATAGCCGATTTACTCAACAGTCAGTGCCTGAGAATAGCTATTGCTCAGTTGTGCCATGAGCTACAGGTCTGTAATTTCACTATGTTATAGCTGACCCAAAAGTAGCTGAATAACATATTTGCACAAATTTCTGTAAAGGCAATAGTTTTCCAATTACAACTGATTTACTCAAGAGTGAGAACTTCAAAGTAGCTATTACTCAGCTATGCAATGAGCCACAGGTCTGGAACTTCACTATGTTATAGCTGACCCCAAAATAGGTGAATAACATATTGCAACAAAATACTCTAAATGCAATAGTTTCCAAGTTATAAGTGATTTACTCAACAGTGATAACCTAAAAGTAGCTATTACTCAGCTATGCCATGAGCTACAGGTCTGAAATTTTACTATGTTATAGCTGACCCAAAAGTAGCTGAATAACATATTTATACTAAATTCTCTAAATGCAATAGTTTTCAAATTATAAGTGATTTGCTCAACATTGAGAACTTCAAAGTAGCTATTACTCAGCTATGCAATGAGTCACAGGTCTGGAACTGCACTATGTTATAGCTGACCCCAAAATAGGTGAATAACATATTGAAACAAAATACTCTAAATGCAATAATTTCCAAGTTATAAGCGATTTACTCAACAGTGATAACCTCAAAGTAGCTATTACTCAGCTATGCCATGAGCTACAGGTCTGAAATTTTACTATGTTATAGCTGACCCAAAAGTAGGTGAACAACATATTTAAGCAAAATACTGTACATGCAATAGTTTTCAAGTTACAACTGATTTACTCAACAGTGATGACCTAAAAGTAGCTATTACTCAGCTATGCCATGAGCTACAGGTCTGAAATTTTACTATGTTATAGCTGACCCAAAAGTAGCTGAATAACATATTTATACTAAATTCTCTAAATGCAATAGTTTTCAAATTATAAGTGATTTGCTCAACATTGAGAACTTCCAAGTAGCTATTACTCAGCTATGCAATGAGTCACAGGTCTGGAACTTCACTATGTTATAGCTGACCCCAAAATAGGTGAATAACATATTGAAACAAAATACTCTAAATCCAATAATTTCCAAGTTATAAGCGATTTACTCAACAGTGATAACCTCAAAGTAGCTATTACTCAGCTATGCCATGAGCTACAGTTCTGAAATTTTACTATGTTATAGCTGACCCAAAAGTAGCTGAATAACATATTTATACTAAATTCTCTAAATGCAATAGTTTTGCAATTACAACTGATTTACTCAATAGTGAGAACCTCAAAGTAGTTATTATTCAGCTATGCAATGAGCTACAGGTCTGAAATTTTACTATGTTATAGCTGACCCAAAAGTAGGTGAACAACATATTTAAGCAAAATACTGTAAATGCAATGGTTTTGAAGTTACAACTGATTTACTCAATAGTGATGACCTAAAAGTAGCTATTTCTCAGCTATGCCATGAGCTACAGGTCTGAAATTTTACTATGTTATAGCTGACCCAAAAGTAGCTGAATAACATATTTATACGAAATTCTGTAAATGCAATAGTTTTCCAATTACAACTGATTTACTCAATAGTGAGAACTTCAAAGTAGCTATTACTCAGCTATGCAATGAGCTACAGGTCTGAAATTTTACTATGTTATAGCTGACCAAAAAGTAGGTGAACAACATATTTAAGCAAAATACTGTAAATGCAATAGTTTTCAAGTTACAACTGATTTACTCAATAGTGATGACCTAAAAGTAGCTATTACTCAGCTATGCCATGAGCTACAGGTCTGAAATTTTACTATGTTATAGCTGACCCAAAAGTAGCTGAATAACATATTTATACGAAATACTCTAAATGCAATAGTTTTCCAATTACAACTGATTTACTCAATAGTGAGAACTTTAAAGTAGCTATTACTCAGCTATGCCATGACCTACAGATCTGAAATTTCACTATGTTATAGCTGGCCCAAAAGTAGCTGAATAACATATTTATATGAAATTTTCTAAATGCAATAGGTTTTAAGTTACAAGTGATTTACTCAATAGTGAGAACTTCAAAGTAGCTATTACTCAGCTATGCAATGAGCCACAGATCTGAAACTTCACTATGTTATAGCTGATCCCAAAATAGGTGAATAACATATTGAAACAAAATACTGTAAATGCAATAGTTTCCAAGTTATAAGCGATTTACTCAACAGTGATAACCTAAAAGTAGCTATTACTCAGCTATGCCATGAGCTACAGGGCTGAAATTTTACTATGTTATAGCTGACCCAAAAGTAGCTGAATAACATATTTATACGAAATTCTCTAAATCCAATAGTTTTGAAGTTATAAGCGATTTACTCAACAGTGATAACCTAAAAGTAGCTATTACTCAGCTATGCCATGAGCTACAGGTCTAAAATTTTACTATGTTATAGCTGACCCAAAAGTAGCTGAATAACATATTTATACGAAATTCTCTAAATGCAATAGTTTTTAAGTTACAAGTGATTTTACTCATGATGGAAGTTACTGAAAAGCCCAAAAGTAGCTATTACTCACTTAGCTATTGAGACAGGCACCCAACTTACTCACCATATTGTAGCTATGAAAAAAGTAGCTGAATAACATATTTTAACAAAATGCTCTAAATGCAACACTTTTCAAGTTATAAATGATTTTGTGCATGATTTCATGAATTTTAATGCATTAAAAATTATTAAAAAAATTTATTAAAAAAAAAGTAAGACAGATCCAGGTCTCATACTCACACAAGAGAATCTACCTCTGGCCTAGTA
The DNA here is from genome assembly GCA_964017235.1 of Sabellastarte sp. h YS-2021. NCBI lineage: Eukaryota > Metazoa > Annelida > Polychaeta > Sabellida > Sabellidae > Sabellastarte > Sabellastarte sp. h YS-2021. The sequence continues at coordinate 76,971,372 of OZ024931.1, forward strand.
CATATATGCAAGATATGAGAGAAATCCCTGCAATAGTCACTGAGAAAATTGTGATTAAGTGTTGAAATTTTCACACTTTTGGTGGGGGTACCCCCCTTGTAATGTCTCTAGCAAACAGACGAACAGACAGATTTGCATGCCTTGAATTTTTCATCCTCGATAGATAAGGTATCTTTTAAAAAAAACAGCACGTCTCTAGGCCTTGTAGTTTTGGAGGAGAAGTTGTTTACGCGGACGCGGACGCGTACGCCCACGCCGCAGAGTGACGACATAAAAAATTGGCTATCTGCAATACTTTTAGAGATAATTCGCATTTACTCATTTTGAGTAGGTGAGTAATTAGCTATGGGTCTGAAACTTCACCATGTGAAAGCTCTCCCACAAGTAGATGAATGAGTATTTGATAAATATTGGGTATCCGCAATACTTTTACAGATAATTAGCATTTACTCATTTTGAGTAGGTGAATAAATAGCTATGGGTCTGAAACTTCACAGAGTGAAAGCTCTCCCAAAAGTAGGTGAATGAGTTATTTGAGAAAAATTGGCTATCTGCAATACTTTTAGAGATAATTCGCATTTACTCATTTTGAGTAGGTGAGTAATTAGCTATGGGTCTGAAACTTCACCAAGTGAAAGCTCTCCAAAAAGTAGGTGAATGATTTATTTGAGAAAAATTGGCTATCTGCAATACTTTTAGAGATAATTCGCATTTACTCATTTTGAGTAGGTGAGTAATTAGCTATGGGTCTGAAACTTCACCATGTGAAAGCTCTCCCACAAGTAGATGAATGAGTTATTTGATAAAAATTGGGTATCCGCAATACTTTTACAGATAATTAGCATTTACTCATTTTGAGTAGGTAAATAATTAGCTATGGGTCTGAAACTTCACCATGTGAAAGCTCTCCCAAAAGTAGGTGAATGAGTTATTTGAGAAAAATTGGCTATCTGCAATACTTTTAGAGATAATTCGCATTTACTCATTTTGAGTAGGTGAGTAATCATCTACGGGTCTGAAACTTCACCATGTGAAAGCTCTCCCAAAAGTACATGAATGAGTTATTTGATAAAAATTGTGTATCCGCAATAGTTTTTGAGATAATTAGCATTTACTCATTTTGAGTAGGTGAGTAATTAGCTACGGGTCTGAAACTTCACCAAGTGAAAGCTCTTCCAAAAGTAGGTGAATGAGTTATTTGAGAAAAATTGGCCATCTGCAATACTTTTAGAGGTAATTCGCATTTACTCTTTTTGAGTAGGTGAGCAATTAGCTATGGGTCTGAAACTTCACCAAGTGAAAGCTCTTTGGGATAGCTGCTCTGCAGAGATACCCTGAAGATAAAAAATTTCGTCGAAATCGCTCTATGTAGCACGGTCTTCGAAATATTAGCATTTTTGTGTTTTGCAATTTTTGCGCAAAAATTCGAAAATTCAAAATGGCCGCCATTTTTGGCAAGAGAAAATTTTTTTGAAAATTGGCATGGCTACTCTGCATGCCTACTCTGCAGAGATACCCTTTGGATCAAAAATTTCGTCGAAATCGCTCTATCTAGCACGGTTTTCGAGATATAAGCATTTTTGTGTTTTGCAATTTTGTGAAAAATTCGAAAATTCAAAATGGCTGCCATAATTTGCGAGAATTTTTTTGTTTGAAAATTGGCATGGCTACTCTACAGAGATACCCTGTGGGTCAAAAATTTCGTCAAAATCGCTCTATCTAGCAGGGTTTTCGAGATATAAGCATTTTTATGTTTTGCAATTTTTGCGAAAATTCGAAGATTCAAAATGGTCGCCATTTTTGGCGAGAGAAAACTTTTTTGAAAATTGGCATGGCTACTCTGCAGATATACCCTGTGGGTCAAAAATTTCGTTGAAATCGCTCTATCTTACAGGGTTTTCGAGATATAAGCATTTTTATGTTTTGCAATTTTTGTGAAAAATTCGAAAATTCAAAATGGCCGCCATTTTTGGCGAGATAAAATTTTTTTCAAAATTGGGATAACTACTCTGCAGAGATACCCTGTGGGTCAAAAATTTCGTCGAAATCGCTCTATCTAGCATGGTTTTCGAGATATAAGCATTTTTATGTTTTGCAATTTTTGCGAAAAATTCAAAAATTCAAAATGGCCGCCATTTTTGGCAAGACAAAAATTTTTTCAAAATTGGGATAACTACTCTGCAGAGATACCCTGTGGGTCAAAAATTTCGTCGAAATCGCTCTATCTAGCATGGTTTTCGAGATATAAGCATTTTTATGTTTTGCAATTTTTGCGAAAAATTCAAAAATTCAAAATGGCCGCCATTTTTGGCGAGACAAAATTTTTTTCAAAATTGGGATAACTACTCTGCAGAGATACCCTTTGGGTCAAAAATTTCGTCGAAATCGCTCTATCTAGCACGGTTTTCGAGATATAAGCATTTTTGTGTTTTGCAATTTTTGCGAAAATTTCGAAAATTCAAAATGGCCGCCATTTTTGGCGAGATAAAAATTTTTGGAAAATTGGGAAAACTACTCCGCAGAGATACCCTGTGGGTCAAAAATTTTGTCGAAATCGCTCTATCTAGCACGGTTTTTGAGATATAAGCATTTTTGTGTTTTCCTTATTTGGAAAATTCGTAATGATTAATTAATCATTAATTACTCGGCCATTTCTTGACCAATCAATGCCAAAATCTAATGATTTCCAGATTTTAATAGAATGAATGTATTTGCCAAGTTTCAGGTGAATTGATAAAATTCCTTTCAAGTTATCATCCGGACAAGCTTCCCCATCGAAAAAAGACATTTTTGGTCATGTGACCTCTCTGATTGGTTGAAATGTCACTGCAGCATATTCAAAAAAATTCCCCAAGGCTACTGCCTAAACCTGCCAAATTTGAAAAGAATCCGCCTAACGGTTACAGAGTTATAAGGAAAACAAAATGCGGAGCCGCCGGAGCCAGCGGAGCCTGAAGGTCTCCCATACACAAACAAGCTTAATCACATCTTCCTTTTACCAATTTGGACATATCCTGAAAATTTTATCAAAATCCGTCTGTCAGTTTTTTAGTTATCTTGTTTACAAACAAACAAACAAATAGAGGGCTCAAAATGACCCTCGGTCAGGTACTTTGGCGGTCAGTGGATGACCTTCAACGAAGATCTGTAACCGGTCAGCCTGGATGCTGGTACTCCGTCATGTACTCAACCTCAAAAGCCATTTTCAATAGTTTCCACGCAATGTAGTCAGCATTAAGTGTGAAAATATCTCTAAAAAGGCCAAAAATGCCCCTCGGTCAAGTACTTTGGCGGTCAGTGGATGACCTTAAATGAAGATCTGTAACCAGTAAACCTGGATGGCAGAAGTCCATCATGTACTCAACCTCCAAAGCCATTTTCAATAGTTTCCATGCAATATAGTCAGCGTTAAGTGTGAAAATATCTCCAAAAAGGCCAAAAATGCCCCTCGGTCAAGTACTTTGGCGGTCAGTGGATGACCTTCAATGAAGAGCTTCAAGGTCAAATTTCTGCATGCTTATAGAGGACATATATATGTATTATATATACCAGCCATAGGATGATCTAACTTTCTGTCTTGGAGAACTGGGCCAAAATGTGCAAAAATGGCCAAAATCTGACCTTTAAGTGGCCACCAGTGACCTTGAGATTGAAGGTCAAGGTCACAAAACAATAGCGTTCGTGGCATTGCCCATATATACCCACATACCAAATTTGAAAGTTCTAACTAAAATATTTTTTAAGTTATCGCGTCCAAAAGGAAATCTCTGCGGCGGCGGTGGCGTGACCGTACTGAATCCTAAGTATCCCCGACTTTCGTCCGGGGATACAATTACAACTGATTTACTCAACAGTGAGAATCTCAAAGTAGCTTTTGCTCCAACATGCAATGAGTTACAGGTATGCAATTTTACTATTTTATAGCTGACCCAAAACTAAACAAGATGCACTCGGAGAGAGCAGAATGCTCAACTGGATGTCACCCGACTCACTAGTGTTATAAAGTATTCTATTATTGCCCATATGTTGTGGTTTAAATTTTAACTGTGCAGGAAGACAGAGACCAATATACTTTGGTGCAAAATGATCACAAAAGCCCTTCCTTCTTTCATTTGCTATCTCTTCTGAGCAGTACTGCTAGTAGTGACACATATCCCCGCAAAGAAATAATGAACTAGATATTGAGTCTCGACGCAGTGTATCCCCGGACGGGACATGGATGAAGCGTGACATAGAGTATTATGTTAACACACATGATTTCCTATAAGTTGTCTTTACAACCAAAAAAGCTATGACCTATTATAAGTGAGACACAGGCCACTATAGATATCAGGGACTAAATGCAACTTCCAAGGAGGGGTCAAAGCTCAAATCTGACCCCACAAGAATTGGGGCACATGGTTTCCTGTAAGTTGTCTTGACATCCCAAACCTCTATGGCAAATTATAAGGTGTGACCAATAATAAGGGAGTTATTATTATAGTGACCAATATACTTTGGTGCAAAATGATCGCAAGAGCACTTCCTTTTTTTCATTTGTGATCTCTTCTGAGCAGTACTGCTAGTAGTGACAAATATTCCTTTAAAGAAATAATGAACTAGATATTGAGTCTTGAGGCAGTGTATCCCCAGACAGGACATGGATGAAGCGTGACATACAGAGTATTATGTTAACACCAAGATTTCCTAGAAGTTGTCTTCACAACCAAAAAAACTACAACCTATTATAAGTGAGACACAGGCCACTATAGATATCAGGGACTAAATACGACTTCAGAGGGGTCAAAGTTCAAATCTGACAGGATTCCTATAAGTTGTCTTCACATCTAAAACCTCCACAAGTAATAGTAAGGGAGATATAGGCCATTATAGGTATCAAGGACCACATTCAACCTTGAAGGAGGGGCCTAAGGTCAAATATGATCGCACCATAAGATTCAGGGCAGATGATTTCCCATAAGTCGTCTTTACCGCCAAAACCTCTGCGACCAATAATAAGGGAGATATAGGCCATTATAAGTATCAAGGCCCACATTCGACCTTAAAGGAGGAATCCAAGGTCAAATCTGACCCCACCAAAAGATTCGGGGCACATGATTTCCTATAAATTGTCTTCACATCCAAAACCTCTATGACCAATAATAAGGGAGATATAGACCATTATAGGTATCAAGGACCACATTCGACCTTAAAGGAGGGATCTAAGGTCAAATCTGACCCCACCAAAAGATTTGGGGCACATGATTTCCTATGGGTTGTCTTCACATCTAAAATCTCTACGACCAAAAATAAGGGAGATATACACCATTATAGGTATGAAGAACCGCATTTGACCTTGAAGGAGGGGTCCAAGGTCAAATCTGAAACCAGCAAAAGATTCGGGGCACATGATTTCCTATAAGTTGTCTTCACATCCAAAACCACTACGACCAATAATAAGAGAGATAGAGGCTCCTAAAAGTGTTATCACCTTCAAATTCAAATTCGTTCCCATAGCAACCAACCCAATTGAACAAACTGGACCAAAATGTTAGCCAGGCAAGATTTCATAGCAGGGAAGATATCCCAAAACTTTGGTAAGGATAGGTCATTATAGGTATGAAGAACCACATTTGACCTTGAAGGAGGGGTCCAAGGTCAAATCTGAAACCAGTAAAAGAATTGGGGGATATGATTTCCTGTAAGTTGTCTTCACATCCCAAACCTCTATGACCAATAACAAGGAAGATATAGTCTAATTTAAATTTGGATACCTCAGATTTTCAAATTTGTTGCCATAGCAACCAACCAAATTGAACAAATTGGACCAAATGTTAGCCAGGCAAGATTTCATAGCAGGGAAGATATCTTGAAACCTTGGTAAGGATAAGTGCAACAGATTTCCAGCTATAAGTGATTTACTCAATGGTGAACTGTCAAATTAGCTATTACTCAGTTAGCTATGGACCTACAGTTCTGAAAATTTGCCATGACAAGAGTACATTTAATTAAAAGTAGATGAACAACATATTTGACAAACAAGCAATCAGTGACCGAAATGAATCGGTCAGATATAGAGTTGGTACAAACATTAGTGTGACAAGATAAGTCAGGTAACAGAAAAAAAATTTGGTCCGGCGTGTAGCGGTATCATCATCAGGGTATATGACGTATCATAAATATTAATATTTGAAGTAATAAAACATAAACAATACTTAATAGTTTTACTTACTGTAGGAATTTGAAGTGCTCATCATTATAGTTATGTGACAAATAAAAACAAAACCACATGAATATTTCTTCATATTTTTCTTAAATGCGTCTGAAAAAAGCTGACATAAATGGTTAAATAATGTTTATAAGATGCATCGTGGATGATCATTAATCCTTGATTATCATCCATTTTTTCCATCACCGGTGAATCTGCGATTTCACAGCTTGTGATGACACCACTACCTGGGTGCATATTAACCCATAACTAGGTAAATAATGTATTTAAACAAAATTTTCTAAATGCAATAGTTTTCAAGTTACAACTATTTACTCAACAGTGAAAACCTGGAAGTAGTTATTGCTCAGCTACGCAATGAGCTACATGTCTGCAATTTTACTCTGGTACAGGTGTGCAACTTCACTATCTGGAAAGTCGGTGAATAACACATGTAAAGAAAATACTGTTAGTGCAATAGTTTTCAAACCTAAAAGTAGATATTGCTCATCTATGTTATGAGCTACAAGTCAGCTATTTTACTATGTTATAGCTGAACAAAAAGGAGCTGAACAACATATTTAAACAAAATTCTATAAATGCAATAGTTTTAAAATTACAACTGATTTACTCAACAGGAGAACCTGAAAGTAGCTACTGCTTGTCTATGCCAAGAGCTACACGTCAGCAATTTTACTATGTTATAGCTGACCCAAACTTAGGTGAACAAGATATTAAAACAAAGTACTCTAAATGTAAGAGTTTTCAAGTAAAAAATGATTTACTCAACAGTGATAACCTCAGAGTAGCTATTACGCAGCTATGCAATGAGCTACAGGTCTGCAATTTTACTATGTTACAGCCGACCCCAAAGAAGGTGAATAACATATTTAAACAAAATTCTCTAAATGCAATAGTTTTCCAGTTACAACTGATTTACTCAACAGTGAAAATGTGACAGTAGTTACTACTCAGCTATGCAATGAGCTACAAGTCTGCAATTGTACTATGTTATAGCTGACTGAAAAGCAGACGAATAACATAATAAAAGAAAATTCTCTAAATGCAATAGCTTTTGAGTTACAACTGATTTACTCAACAGTGAACCTCAAAGTAGCAACTGCTCAGCTATGCAATGAGCTACAGGTCTGCAATTTCACTATGTTATTATAGCTGACCCAAAAGAAGGTGAATAACATATTTAAAGAAAATATCCTAAATGCAATAGTTTTCAAGTTACAGGTGATTTACTCAAAGTGAGAACCTGAAAGTACCTATTGCTCAGCCATGCAATGAGCTACAGGTCTGCAATTTCACTATGGTACAGCGGCTGCAATTTCACTATGCTATACAGGACTGAAAAGTAGGTGAAAAACATATTTAAAGAAATTACTGTAAAAATGCAGTAGTTTTCAAGTTACAAGTGATTTACTCAACAGTAAGAACCTGAAAGTAGCTACTGCTCGACTACGCAATGAGCTACATGTCTGCAATTTTACTCTGGTATAGCTGGTCCAAAAGTAGGTGAATAACATATTTAAAGAAAATACTCTAAAAACAGTTCTTAAGTTACAACTGATTTACTCAACAGTGAAAACCTGAAAATAGCTATTGCTCAGGTATGTCATTAGCTACATGTCTGGAATTTTACTATGTTATAGGTGGTCCAAAAATAATATTTTATTTCTTTATTTGGGTTTTATTTGGGTTTCTTTTATTTCTTTATTTAGACGCTTTTAGACGCTTTAAACACTGTAAAGGTCATATACATGTCGTTGGTCCAATTTTTGTACTTATAAAATGTAAACTGCTGACCATTGGTAAGAAACTAACAACTTCCCCACATAGGGTCCGTGGCTTGAACCTCTGACCTAAGAGTTGAGAGACCAGTGTGCTACTACTGCGACACCGTGGCCCCACAAGCAATATTTTAAAACAAGGGTGCAGTGGCTGGCTTTCTGCCAAAGACAGAGTCAAATCTTTGGACAGCACTGGGAAATAAGGTCTGTAAACTATCGCCCATTTGCAAAACACTTGCAAAAATGGTGACAGACATAATTGTTATATGGATATTTGAAACTAGCTAACTGTAACTATTTTTATAAAATATTCAAATGTGTCCTGTGCAGTCTTCATCAATATTTCTCGTGGCCATAGTATTTAACATTTACAAATATTTTAAAGTGAAATAAAGTTACCTTATTTTCAAAAGAAATATAGGTTTCTAAATACAGTGGTTTATGTGTAACTTGGCAGTTTGAATTTGGATTTCGAAGGGAGAAGACGTATTTTAAGTTTGAAGCGTACACAGTGGATGAGCAAACTAGTACGTCGTAGTTCATTTAATAAATATAAAATCTATTTGGATTTTAAAGATATTGTTATACAGATATTTTACACAACCAAACTGTAAGTATTTTGATAAAATATTCAACAATTTCATTTAAAATAAGAAAATCAATTGCCTTCCTTCATGTTTTCCTGGTCTGTACATACATGTAGCAGCAATTTCATTTGTTTTATATTGCTAAAAGACAGTAGGTGAGGTGACAGTAAATTAATGCTGGATCATATATTTGCAAATTATTGCTGGAAACATATTTCCATATATCCTTGTGTACCAGCATTTGATAGTTTATTTGTTTTTCATTGCGAGAAGACTTCAACAGTAAGTGACAGTAAAATACTGATGGAAACCCATCTGGCCTCATATCCCCTTCACTCTGTGAGTGTACATATACTTCTTATAGTTCATTTAATAAATATAAAACCTATTTGGATTTTATAAAATAGTGTTGCACAGATATTTCACACAAGCAAACTTTAAAGTATTTTTATAAAATATTCAACCATTTCATTTAAAATAAGAAAATATATTGCCTTCAGTTCAAATATTCGTGATCTGTGAACATGTGGCAGTCGGTACTTTCCGTGTAGCCTCCTGTACAATCTTCGTCCAATATTTCTCGAGGCCATATTTATCATTTAAAAATGAAATAACATTACGTTATTTTCCAAAGAAATATGTTACCTTTAAACCTTTGCAAATCTTTATAGTACGTAGTTATATTCCCTGATGAAAGCCATTTGTTTTGTCACGCTTTGAAACCTGACAAGACGGGCTCATGAATATTAATGAGGTGTACAAGTCCTTGAATCGATCTTTTACTCTGTGGCCAGGCTAGTTCGTTTTGTCTTCTTTTAATACAAGTTATCCATGATCAGTATTTTAAAGTGAAATAATATAAAAGTGCATCTTATTTTATAACAAGTAGATTCCTTTTTGTCATTTATCAAGCGAAACAAATATATGAAGTCACGTGATAACCTCCAGGCTGTATGTAACCGCGCTTCCAACAAAATCACGTGATAAGTTCTAGTACTGCACTTGTCAAACAAATAAACCGCAAAGAAATTATGAATGAGATGACGTCATTATAGTACAAGCTTTCATTCAGTGAAAATGTGGAGCATGCGCAGATAACAATTACAATTTCCAGGGTTAAAAAGAGCCAAATTTCTGAGTTTTAGTATGCCTTCAATGGAAAACGTAGAAAAAACAGTGGAAAAAGCACTACACAAAACTAAAATTATGTCATTAGAAAAATATATTATATTGCTTATCCAATGAAATTGTCAAGTGTCACACAATAACTGTTAAAGTAAAGTAATTGCACCAGAGGGTGAACATAATTATCGGGGAGATATAAGGCCTTTTTGATGTAATGACCCTCCTATTTGCCATTACCATCTATTTTTAGTTGTCGACCCATGCCTGTCCCTGGACTCTCCCTTCTTGGTCTCAAGCGCATTAGAGGATTTGTATCAATTTTGCGCTATATAAATCCTACTATTATTATTTATTATTATTAAAGATATGATACAGTGGATATTTTGTTTCCAAAACAAAGACACAATTACTCTCAGGCACGCTTTCCTATACATTTGCATTTTGTGCAAATCTGATGAAGCTAGGTGCAATATTTTAGGGTACAAAAAACATTAAAGATTTTAGAACAAACTTTAAGACCTGAAAATTTTAAAAGTGTTACCATGGCAACCGTTGCTGCTGGATACCCCCCAAAATCTAATCAGCTGTAGACCCTCAGAGGGGTAAGCATATACTGAAAATTTGGTAAAACTCCATGCATGGATTTACGCTGTGGAACACCCACAAAGTTTAAGACCTGAAAATCTTAAAAGTGTTGCCATGGCAACAGATATTACTGGATACCCACCAAAATCTAATCAGCTCTAGATCCTCTTGGGGTAAACATCCCCTGAAAATTTGGTGAAAATCTGTGCAGGGGTTTAGGTTGTGGAACACCAACAAGCTTTATGCCGCCAAAAATGGCCTCGGTGAGGTACTTCAGCGGTCTGTGGATGACCTTCAATGAAGAGCTTCAAGGTCAAATTTCTGCATGCTTACAGAGGACATATATATATATATATATTATATATCCGCCATAGGGTGATCTAACTTTCAGTATTTGAGAACTGGGCCAAAATGTGAAAAAAATGGAATTAAAGGTTACAGTCACAAAACAATAGCGTTCGTGGCATTGCTTATATATAACCACATACCAAATTTGGAAGGTCTAACTAAAATATTTTTTAAGTTATCGCATCCGAAAGGAAATCTCTCTGCGGCGGCAGCGTCAGGGGATACAATGAAGTGACGTAATTAGGACGTACTACACATTGCTTACGTCACAAGAGAGTCCAATTCTGATTGGACAAAAATTTGTGAAGAAGAAATCTGGTCAACATGTTGATTTTTCACGTATGGGACAGCGAGAAGCAGACTTCACTGTATATACTGAATTAAAAATAATAAGAACTCCCCCCTGACTTTAATTTTCAATCAAATTACACCAAATTTGGAAGAATCCATCTGTACCCCATGAAATAGTTGAACAACATCTTTACACAAAATTCTCTGCATGCAATAGTTTTCAAGATATAAGTGATTTTACTCATTATAGAAGGTACTGAAAAGTAAGAAAGTAGCTTTTACTCACTTAGCTATTGGGATAGGCTATGTGATGACCGCTACACCACGTTGTAGCTATAGAAAAAGTAGCTGAATAACTATTTTAGCAAAATGCTCTAAATTAGTGGGGTCATCACGAGCGCTGCTATATCAGATTCACCAGAGATGGAATAAATGGATGATGCTTATCAGAGATTAGCTAGAATATTGCTTCGCAAGAGAAAAGAAATTATTTTTGCACAGCAAAAGCAAAGCGACTCAATCAACATGAATGATCATTAATTATTGTGTTTGCATTAATGAGCATTAATAACTGTGTTTCATCCTCGATAGATAAGGTATATTTAAAAAAGTAACCGCATGTCTCTGGGCCTTGTACTTTTGGAGGAAAGTTGTTCATCCAGACACCAAAGAGTGATGCCATGTCAGCTGACATAGAAATTACTTCAGAAACTTCCTTGTAACAGTTGTGATGCTCCCTAAAAATTTCATTACCATCTGTGCAGTAGTTTTGGACTTATGCTATGCCATAAACCAAACTAACAAACAAGTAAACAGACTGAGTAATCTTCTCAGCAATTATCTTTTTCTTTGCGGGGGTGGGGGGGAAAGGAGGAGTTCCAGTATTGATTCATTGTTCATCAGTCATAACTTGGGCCGAGGTAACAACAATATCACTTGTCATTTTCCAAGATGAAAATGATTTTGAATACATGCATGTCTCATTGGTTGCTCAAAAGATGGCTTTGAATTTGGAGAATTTGACATAAAGTATCAATATTCTTGTGCTATCATAAACTTGTTGGGTCCCTTACTTTATGCATCTGGACAATAATTGGACAAGAAAGATACTCAACATATTTTTATATTCAATATTAAAATTTATAACATAGTAATATTCTTTTGAATAATTATGTATAATTTTTTAGGTTCAATAGAGAACAAAAGCCTCATAATTATTTGTAACCAAGAGACAATATTCATGATGAATGCTATTTCACACATTACTTTATTAAATTTACACATGCAGAGTATAAGGTCAACTACAATCAGGTCAAAAATATTCCAAATGCTGAATGTTCCAGCATAAGCATATGCATACAGGATACTAATTACAATTTGCTGGCAACATTTCTAGGCCCAAAAAATAGAAGACTGTTGAACTGACTCAAATGATTAGCACAAAGAAAATTTATTTGAGATTGGACTGATAGCTGACCATGAGACGATCCCCAACACCTACCTTGGAGCAAATGTTCTGGGCAAGTTTAACTCCTTGTTGCTTTTTTCTCTCTTGGCAAGCCTCACTTTCAAGTCTAAATCTTGTTTGCTGCAAACCATTAGAAAAGTGATTTTGTAAAATATCTCAAAATTATTTATTTTATTATTTATTTATTTCAAGATAAATGACATTTTCCATTTCCGCTAAAATGGAAGATGCCGGCCAAGTCAGGAAAAGTCTAAATTTTTCAGAGGACCTAGAAGAGTAGTCCTTAGTACCCAGGGGGTCTAAAATTTGCCCAAAAGCGCTCTATCTCTTACAATTTTCAACATAAACGACATTTTCTATTTCTGCTAAAATTCAAGATGGCAGCAGTAATTCAGAGAAGTCTCTATTTTTCAGAGGTCCTAGTAGTCCTAGTACCCGGGGGAGGGACTAAATTTGCCTAAAATTGCTCTATCTCTTAAGAGTTTTCAAGATAAACGACATTTCTGCCAAAATTCAAGATAGTGGCCAAAATTGGGAGGACTCTTAATTTTTCAGAGGTCCTGTAGGAGTAGTACAAAGCACCCAGGGGTGCCAATATTTGCCTTGAATCACTGTATCTGTTTTCCAGAAAAACGAAATTTTCCATTTCAGCCAAAATTCCAGATGGGAGCCAAAATTCAGAAAAATATAGGTTGGTTTCACATTGCAAACCTCTAGGATTAATAAGCATGTTATAAGCACTTTAAGTTTGGCCATTCTCATTTTACCTTGAAAGAGGGGCCAAAAGTCACATCTGAAAATTTTTGAAGATTCCTAGCCACTGATTTCCTACAAGTTGGCTATGAGCACTTTCCAGTTAGGCTACCCTCATTTGATCTTAAAAGAGGAGCCCAAGGTCAAATTTGAACACAACAGAAGATTCCTATCCCATGATTTCCTAAGGGTTTGTTTCACATGGTAAAACTCGAGGACCAAGAATAAGGGAGATATATACATATGACCTATGAAGAGATTCAACCTTATAGTTACGAGAACCAGCCAGTAGAAAAAGGTAGACAATTTTTAAAGAAAAACCCAGTGCAGCCATCTTATTTTTTCAGAATGAGGCTAATTTCAGCCCCTGAGAAGATTACCTCCCAACGAAGATATCCTACAAATTTGGTGAAGCTAGCTGGTGTAGTTTTCCACAGAGAGTGTTGACATCGAATATCTCTCTACACACGGTTGCAGTGGCGTAGCGAACCCTAAACCAGAGTATATATCGGCTGTTACTCTACAAAGATTGGTAGTAAGGCACTAACCAATGAAAAGATCAGACACCATTAGTCATGGGGAAAATGCTCACTCTCAGAGGGAGCATTATTTTAAGCTCATTGATGTGAAATACAGCTATTTACAATTTACAATCATAAACAGAAAAATAGAGCTCTCAGGTTACACTGAGCAGTATATGAAGTTTACCAGAAACTTTCCAGGTCTATCTGTAGCAATTTTTTGCCAGTCCATATGTAAATGTAGGTTAAATCAATATGGATTTTTAAAATTTGACCAAGTGGCAAGTGCTGAAGAATAAATGGTTTAGCGTCCTTGTCTTTAGAAATGTGTGTTACAGTAGCCCGAGTCCCAAACTAATTTTGGTGATTGAAAAAATATATTAACAGTTTTCTTAAGTTACTGGACATTCAGACAAGTAATATCAACAGTTTTCTTAAGGTACTGGACATCCAGACAAGTAATATCAACAGTTTTCTTAAGTTACTGGACATTCAGACAAGTAATATTAACAGTTTTCTTAAGTTACTGGACATTCAGACAAGTAATATCAACAGTTTTCTTAAGGTACTGGACATATCAACAGTTTTCTTAAGTTACTGGACATTCAGACAAGTAATATTAACAGTTTTCTTAAGTTACTGGACATTCAGACAAGTAATATCAACAGTTTTCTTAAGTTACTGGATATTCAGACAAGTAATATCAACAGTTTTCTTAAGTTACTGGACATTCAGACAAGTAATATCAACAGTTTTCTTAAGTTACTGGACATCCAGACAAGTAACTCTAGAAAGATACAGGTCCGTCAGGATAGCTACCTGTCTCAGACAGGGGGTAGGTGTTACCAGGTAATTTTGTACACTGAATGTGAGCTGTGGCTTATTAATGCTTGTGAGACTTTGACTCAAGTTTTTTCACCCTTATACTTTTTAAAACTCATATCTTTAAACAAAAAAGTGTGAAAAATAACAGTGTAGTTTCATAGACTGCAGTTCAGCAAGTAAGAATTAATACTTTAAAAAAATATTGTTGATATGATCAACTGTTTTTGTGTAGTGTTCTAGAGTATCAGAGATATTTTGTGACTTACCTCAAGGATGATGATTAGTTAAGTGAAAGCATCAAAGGACAGATGACTAAATGTATAATTGCAATTATATAAATTCCTTTCATTAACAAACTCTGGAATATTACATTTATCACACTGTCTTTAAGATTCAGATGTCATTTTATCATCATGACAGAATTTATTTTATTCCTTTGGAAAAAATAAACTTAGGATAATTGTTGAAATGAAACATCATTACAAATTATACATTGTCAGCTACTTCACACTTATACATCTCAGTTTTTAAAGTTCACACCAACATAGACTGAGGTCAGAAATAGGCTTCAGTTTGTGAATCCAATTTTTACAATAATACAAACATTAAAATGCACTGATTCTGCAACAAAATTATGAAAATGTACATATCAACAGTCAAGATGTATATTTAAAATCATCAAAAATTCCCCTACAAAATCATGTCTTTTAGATCCAGTGCCTACATTCCTTCTGAAAGATTGTGTGGATATTTTACTTCCGTGAATTGCAAAACTTGTCAATTTGTCTTTAGCTAAGGGTGTGTTTCCTCAAAAATTCATGAAGGCAGTTCCAACTCCCCTCATAAAGAAAACATCACTTCCAAGCAAAGATTTGAAGAATTATCAACCGGTATCAGGACTATGTTTCATGTTAAAATTGGTGGACCAGGTACTTGTCAAACAAGTCTTTCATCATATCAACAGTAAGGTCGTAACTATCTTGACAATCCTAAGCAATACAAAACTGGTCACTGCACCGAAACTGCCCTGCTAAATATCATCTCTCACTATCATGCGGCGAGCCTACTGCTCTTGTCTTACTCAATCTGTCGGCTGTGTTTGACCACACTACTCTTCTTACTTGTCTTAAGTCATGGTTTGGTGTATGGCTAGGCTTTGAAGTGGTTCATGTCCTATTCTAATATGACGGTGATGTAACAGAGTTTCTGATTGGATAATCAAATAAAAGTACCATGCTCAATATTATCACGAACTTGTGGCTGTCACTTCCGGTTATCATTAGCCACTAAAAACATAAACTTATCACAAAAAAGTAACTAGAGGATCGCTCGCAAGAAAAAAAGATAATGTTTTTGCATAGCAAAAACAAAGCGTCCCGAAAAGGATATAAAGGCGAGTGCTAAAGTATTAAGAAAATGCTTCGTTTCTAGCCTTATACTGTTGTGGCAACCAAAGTCAGCACAGTCTGCTCTATCTAGCACAGTTTTCAAGATATAAGCATTATTGTGTTTTGCAAACAATTCGAAAATTCAAAATGTCCGCTATATTTGACGAGACAAAAATATTTTGAAAATTGGCATGGCTACTCTGCAGAGATACCCAGCAGGTCAAAAATTTTGTTGAGTTCGCTCCATCTAGTACGGTTTTCGCGATATAAGCATTTTTGTGTTTTGCAAAAACTTTGAAAATTCAAAATGGCCACCGTTTTTGGGGAGACAAAAGTTTTTGACAAGACCACTGCCGCGGTGTGTATCTCCCGCCGAGCATTAAAGGAGAAGAAATAGCTTTTCCGAGATATTCACAATTTATCATATTCGTGTGTGAAAGCTCTTCCAAAAGTAGGTGAATGAGTTATTTGAGAAAAATTGGCGATCTGCAATACTATTAAGAGATAATTCACATTTACTCCTTTTGAGTAGGTGAGTAATTACCTACAGGTCTGGAACTTCATCAAGTGAAAGTTCTCCCAAAAGTAGATGAATGAGTATTTGAGAAAAAATTGGCTATCCGCAATACTTTTAGAGAAAATTCGCATTTACTCATTTTGAGTAGGCAAGTAATTAGCTATGGGTCTGAAACTTCACCAAGTGAAAGCTCTCCCAAAGTAGGTGAATGATTTATTTGAGAAAAATTGGCTATCTGCAATACTTTTAGCGATAATTCGCATTTACTCATTTTCAGTAGGTGAGTAATTAGCTATGGGTCTGAAACTTCACCAAGTGAAAGCTCTCCCAAAAGTAGGTGAATGAGTTATTTGAGAAAAATTGGCTATCTGCAATACTTTTAGAGATAATTCGCATTTACTCATTTTCAGTAGGTGAGTAATTAGCTACTAGTCTGAAACTTCACCATGTGAAAGCTCTCCCAAAAGTAGATGAATGACTTAAAAAGTAGATGAACAACTTATTTGAGAAAATTGTGTAGCTGCAATACTTTTGAAGATATAAGGCATTTACTCATTATGGTTATCATTAAAAATTGACAAAGTAGCCATTACTGTTTGTGAGATATTTGTCATTTTTCACATTTTCACCAAAAGTAGCAATAAAGTAGCCATTACTCACTTGTACATTGAGCAACAGTTGTGAAACTTAAATATGTTACAGTTCACAAAAAAGTAGATGAACAACTTATTTGAGAGAAATTGTGTAGCTGCAATACTTTTGAAGATATAAGCCATTTACTCATTATGGTTATCACTAAAAATTGACAAAGTAGCTATTACTCACTTAGCTATGGAGATACACTTCCAAACTAGTGACCATATTGTAGCTGTGGAGATAGTAGCTGAACAACATATTGGAACAAAATTGTGTAGCTGCAATACTTTTGAAGATATAAGCCATTTACTCATTATGGTTATCATCAAAGTAGCTATTACTCAGTTAGCTATGGAGTTACAGCTGTGAAAATTCACAATACAGTATATCCAAAAGATAGGTGAACAACATATTCGACAAAAATCCTCTATATTCAATAGTTTTTGAGTTATAAGTGACTTGCTCAATGGTCAAATGTTAAACTTAGTATAGCTATTACTCAGTTAGCTATGGTGCTACACCTTGGACACCTCACCATGATATAGTACATGAAGGAGTTGTTGAACAACATATTTCAGGCCAATATTGTAAGTAACAGTTACAAAGACAAAATCAATTTACTCATTTTGCTCATTGTTAATAACAGAAAATAGCTATTACTCACTTAGCTATGAAGATAGAACCCTAAAAATGGTACCATCTTGTAGGCATGGAGAAAGTAGCTGAACAACGTATTTTACAGAAACAGTCAGTCGTTTTGGAGTTATGAGCACTTTACTCAAAGCAGCCACCATTGCTATTACTCACTTAGCTATGGTCCTAGGTGTGAAATAACAGCATCAAATGAAAGGACATAAGCAATAAGGTCATAAAAAAGATTGAAAAGGCCAAGGAGAAACAACCCGTGTGATGTACAGCCCTTTATAAAAGCGTGACACACACTCAATAACACACGAACACACGCACGGAATGCGTTTTATAATCTCCCGCCCGGCCAGCGGGAGATAAAAATTCCCCAAGGCTACTGCCTAAACCTGCCAAATTTGAAAAGAATCCGCCTAACGGTTACAAGGAGTTATAAGGAAAAACAAAATGCGGAGTTATAAGGAAAACAAAATGCGGAGCAGGCGGGGCCAGCGGAGCCTGAAGGTCTCCCATATACAAACAAGCGTCCCGGATATGGATATGTCATGTTAGAAAAGGGATATACCATAAAATCCCTGCTCTACACAAATTTAGAGCACCAATTCTGGGTTTAGATCACTCAGGCTACACCTTCATGATCTAAACTCACAATTCATGCTCTAAATTTGCATAGAGCATGAATATTTATGGTATATCACTATATTTCAGCCACCAATTCCAAGCAATTAAATTGTGTCAACCCTCTCTGAATTGCATGAGCTCCTGTTTGGAGCACCACAGGGCTCAGTCCTTGGTCCTCTGCTGTTCTTATACACCACTCCTTTGAGTAAGGTTATTGAAATGCGCTCTGACAACAAATACCTCTTTTATGCAGATGGCACCCAGTTGTTTATTCATATGTCTGACAAACATGCAGCCCTGGCTTTTGACAAACTGAGTTCATGACTTCTAGATGTTCAAGAATGGATGTCATCCAGTGTGCTCAAATTAAACATCTTTGAATCTCATGCTCAACTCAAAAGATAAGATCCCTACATCCCAGACAGGATATTTGGTAATTTAATGCATCCAACAGTTGTTGTAAAGAACCTTGGTGTCAGGTTTGATGCTAATTTCTCCTTAGCTGTTCATGTCTGCAATATTTGTAAGACATGTTTTATTCAAATACGTGATCTCTGGTTGGTTAGACAATATTTGACAGATGAGGCTGCTATCCTGGTGGCTAATGCCTTGATGAGTAGCTGATTTGATTACTACAACTCTCTTTTCAGGAGTCTGTCCAGTCTCAACATGAGCAAACTTCAGTATATTCAAAACTGTGCTAGGATTGTCACCAACTGTACTAAATACACACGGGCATCTCCTTTACTCAAACAACTCCATTGGCCCCAGTTAAATTTCGCTGGATCTTTAAAACTGCCACTCTAGTTTTCAAGTTTCTTTAGAGTGATCATCCCAGTAACTTTGGTTCTCATTTGTCTACTTCCTGTGGAAGATATAGTACAAGATACAACCGTCCAGATGAAAGGTTCTTGGAGGTCCTTCAATTCTATCCATCTGTACATAAATCAAAAAAACACTTTGGCCACATGTTTTGCTTTTGATACTCTCAAGGTTTGGAATGATTTACCTGATGAGGTCCGTTCTGCTCCAACTCTCCCCTGTTTCAGGAATAGGTTAAAAATGTATCTCTTCAACAAGAGGAGAGTGCCCGTGAACGGGCACTGTGTCAGCTGATTGAGTGTTTTTGATTTGTGAAGGTAATAATGAGAGGAAAGCATAATTATCAGGGAAAGTGCTGTACAGAAGTACAGTAAATGGTAATTGAACAGCATGTTCAAAAAAAATTCTGAAGCTGATAGAAGAAAAAGACAGTGCAAAGAGTAGGTTAAAACATATTTAAAGAAATACTGCAAATGCAGTATCCTCATACGACCTTGAAGAAGGGGTCCAAGGTCAAATCCAACCACACAAAAACATTCCCAGCCCATGATTTCCTATAGGATGGTTTACCATCCCAAACCTCTAGAACCAATAATAAGCGAGTTATAGGCACTTTTAAGTTTCGCTATCTTTGATTGACCTTGAAGGAGGGGTCCAAGGTCAAATTCGACCACACCAAATGATTCCCAGCCCATGATTTCCTGTTGGTTGGTTTACCATCCCAAACCTGTAGGACCAATAATAAGCGAGTTATAAGCAATTTTAAGTTTGGCTATCCTCAACTGACCTTGAAGGAGGCGTCCAAGGTCAAATCTGACCACACCAAAAGAATCCCAGCAAATGATTTCCTATATGTTGGTTTACCATCCTAAACCTCTAAGACCAATAATAAGCGAGTTATATGCACTTTTAAGTTTGGCTATCCTCGTTTGACCTTGAAGAAGGGGTCCAAGGTCAAATCGGACCACATCAACAGATTCCCAGCCCATGATTTCCTATATGTCTGTTTACCATCCCAAACCTCCAGGACCAATAATAAGCGAGTTATAGGCACTTTTAAGTTTGGCTATCCTCGTTTGACCTTGAAGGAGGGATCAAAGGTCAAATCTGACCACACCAAAAGATTCCCAGCCCATGATTTCCTACAGGTCGGTTTACCATCCCAAACCTCTAGGACAAATAATAAGGGAGATATAAGCACTTTTCATGACTGACAAAGAAACACCTGTGGCGGCCATCTTGTTTTTCAAAATGAGGCCAAAAACATTCCCAGTCAAGATTTTGTAATGAGGAACATATCCTGCGAATTTGAGATCTCTACCTATAATACCGTTTGCTCTAGGGGGCCAACAAAAGTCCTTGTTTAAAGTTGAATAAACGTCCCTGGCGGCCATCTTGTTTTTCAAAATGAGGCCAAAAATATTCCCAGGCAACATTTTAAGGTTATTAATATATTCTGCAAACCTGAGAAGGGTAGCTATAATATTTTTTCATTAGAGCGGTAATGGTGAAATCTCTCTACACACTGCGGCTATCCAGTGGATACAATGATTTACTCAATAGTGAGAACCTGAAAATAGCTATTGCTCAGCTATGCCATGAGCTATAGGTCTGCGATTTCACTATGTTATAGCTGACCCAAAAGTAGGTGAACAACATATTTTAACAAAATACTCCAAATGTAATATTTTTCACGTTACAACTGATTTACTCAACAGTCAGTACCTGAAAATAGCTATTGCTCAGTTGTGCCATGAGCTACAGGTCTGTAATTTCACTATGTGATAGCTGACCCAAAAGTGGCTGAATAACGTATTTACACAAATTTCTGTAAATGCAATAGTTTTCAAGTTATAAGTGATTTACTCAACACTGATAACCTCAAAGTAGCTATTACTCAGCTATGACATGAGCTACAGGTCTGAAATTTTACTATGTTATAGCTGACCCCAAAATAGGTGAAAACCATATTGAAACAAAATACTCTAAATGCAATAGTTTTCAAGTTATAAGTGATTTACTCAACAGTGATAACCTAAAAGTAGCTATTACTCGGCTGTGCCATGAGCTACATGTCTGAAATTTTACTATGTTATAGCTGACCCAAACTTACATGGTGTGCCCAAGTTACTCACCATGTAGCTGAATAACATATTTGAGCAAAATGCTCTAAATGCAATACCTTTCAAGTTATAAGTGATTTAGTGCATGATTTAATGAATTTTAATGCATTAAAAATACCATCAGAGATGCCCGTACCCCACAGCCTAGGGAAATATTTTAATACCATGAGATATAGAAGTACTGTATCAGTACAAAGTTCAGGATACTATCGGAGCACTGTCAGTTATATAAAGGTCCGACCAATGCTTAAATAGAGAAAATAATGTCTGAAAGAAAGATAATGCATGTAAAGACGAAGTATTAAAACAAGACAATTCAATAACATGATGACAGCATTAATCAGTAAACTAAACATTACGACACTCTTTATCTACATTTGGCATGGCCGAATTATGGTTGGATGTTTTGAATATTACCATGCATACAGAAGTGGTAAAACATTCAATGAATGCTTATGCGTGGTGTTGGAGCGAAATCTGTGGCTCACTTGATGAAATTCCATCTGTCACAATTAGAAGTTGTAAAAGTAAAATTCTTAATGAATTCTAATATGACTTTAACAGTGCTTAATCTGCATCAAAAGACAGACCCAAAGGTGCAACAAGATTTTAAAGGTCAACGTCACTATGACAAAGTCAAATCAAGGTCACACCATGATGCTGCACACCTACAACCCCTAACCAATGTTCCTACCAAGCATCAACTTCCTACACCTTACAGTTTCCGAGATATAGCCCGAACAAGATTTTATAGGTCAAGGTCAATACGGCAAGGTCAAAGGTCGAATCAAGGTCACACCATGGCGTTGCACACCTATACCCCCTAACCAATGTCCCTACCAAGTATCAACTTCCTACACCTTACGGTTTCTGAGATATAGCCCGGACAAGATTTTATAGGTCAAGGTCACTACGGCAAGGTCAAATCAAGGTCACACCATGACGTTGCACACCTACACCCCCTAACCAATGTCCCTACCAAGTGTCAACTTCCTACACCTTATGGTTTCCGAGATATAGCCTGGACAAAATTTTCAAACTCAAGGTCACTATGGCAAGGTCAAATCAAGGTCAGACCATGACATTGCACACCTACACATCCTAACCAATGTCCCTACGAAGTATCAACTTCCTACACCTTACGGTTTCTGAGATACAGCAAGGACAAACTTTTTCCCGCCACCCACCCATCCGGACACCATGGGTGAAAACAATACCCCGACAGCCCTTAAGGGCTGTGGGGTAAAAATTATTTTAAAAATTCATAAAAAAGATCCAGCTCTTATACTGACACAAAGGAATATACCTTTGGCCTAGTACATATACACAAATAAGTCTAGAGAGAAATCCCTTCAATAGTCAATGAGATAATTGTCATAAAGTATTGAACTTTTCACACTTTGGGTGGAGGGACCTCGCTTCTAACAGCTCTGGGGAACCAACAAACAGACAGATCTGCATGAATTTTACAATTTATCATCCTTGATAGTTAAGGTATCTTTTAAAAGTAACAGCATGTGTCTGGGCCTTGTACTTTTGGAGAAGATGTTCACGTGTCTGCATCCGCATACGTGTACGCAGACGCCGCAGAGTGATGCCAAAATGTCAGCTGACTGACAAGTCAGTTGACATAAAAAACAAATTTTCCGACTTTTTCCTGACTTTTCCTCACAAAGCATGGCTCCTGACTTTTTTGTGACAGCTTCGAACCCTGACTTTATGCATGACATGGTAATTAATTCAATGCATTTCAACAAATTTAACTATTTGTAAGTATTTATTTTCCACTTTAATAAACATTACAAGTTTTAAAATTATGTCTATAATTTGCTAAAATCAAGAAAGAAATGGTATTGAAATGGACTTGAAAACCAGACCATGTTGCAGGGGCTGTGTAGATGGCAAATAAACAAAAGGGACAGTCATCCACAAAGGACAAAAAACACCCAATAAAATAAAATGGGCTACAGTATCAGTTAAGGGCATTTATCTTCATTTACATCGCAGTATATAAAGACACAGAAATCCTGTTACAGCATCAATGTTCTAAGCAAGTTAGAGCCATGTTGGTTCAATGTTTTTGTGGATCATAAATTAATTTAAGAAATAAAAGATGCTGGAATGCTCACTGGTGGGATGAAGTTGGGACAGGCCACAGTGGGAAAACAGTGGGAAGTTGAAGGAGGAATGTATAATATATTTTGTGACCTACCTATTGTGTTTATTTCTGAATGGAATAATTAACAACTCCCTAATATGTTAATTAGTTTCCCAGTTACTAGAAAACAAGTACTGATTTTGGATATTAATGTAAATGACATGCCTTGCAAATGTCTTGGTTAGTCAGTGTCTGGACTATTGTAATTCTCTGCACAGAGGTTTTTCAAGTTTCAAACTACAAAGTTGCAGAGTATTAAGAATACTTTTGTCAAACACAACAGAAAGTGTGCTCAATAATACCCATTGTTAAGTGACTCCACTGGTTGCCTGTTCAAGGCTGCAACATTGGTCAATAAATTTCTCTGTAGTGGTTCTCCGAGCAATTTTGGACCATCCTGGTCACTCAGCAGTTGTTCCTACAGCACCAGGCATAGTAACCCCGACTGTCAGTACGTGGCAGTTCCTCCTTTTCACCCTTCTCTCTGCAAGCCAGCCAAATACTTTGCAAATAATTTTCCCTTCAATCTCCTACAATTTGGGCTGACCTTAATGACAAAGTAGGCAATCCAACATCTACTGACTCCTTCATGAAAAAGTTCAAAACTTGTACCTGTATACAAAAACCTATCCCCCATAGCCAACTCACCACCTGTATCTTCTTGGGTATAACCTAGCTATATGTTCACTGGACCTGTGACTATTCAATATTTTTATGTATAGTTGCACCTTAGAGTCTATCAATGATGGAGATCAAGTGCTACATAAATCTATGTTAGATTAGAATCTAATCATTAGATATATCTTTGTGAATAAATATAATTTTTTTTCACAAAAAGGGGCTATTTTCACAACTGCTGTGTCTTATATAGAGCTAGTCCTATGATACTTGTGCTCATGAGAATCCAATAAGCAAAATGTAACAATTGCTCTTGTTTGGGGTGAAGTGTATATATAGTTAAGGCACTGTTATCTTTTTGTCAAGTTAAGGGATAGAAATGTTTTTACTTTTTATCTACCTTTGTGTTGTGGTATGTTGAGGGTTTCAAATAATATATTCTCCATTTTAGACAGATCATCTAATCTAATCTAATGTGGACTTTTATAGCGCTTAATCTCCATCACTGATGGACTCTAAGGTGCATCTAAACATAAAGCAAGGCAGTTATCGTTAATCAAGGGACATAGCCAGGTCATACCAAGGAGACACAGATGTGACGGGAGAGGCTATGGTGGGTAGGCTTTTGCAAACAGGTAAGTTTTAAGCTTCTTTCTGAAGGAGGCAACTGATGTTGCACTGCGAACATTTTGAGGGAGGTCATTCCAGATCTTAGGAGCATCAAAGGCAAAACATGTGACTTCTGTAGTTCTATTTTTACTCTGTATGCATATCAGGTGGTTTTGCTGTCTACATTAGTGCAAACTTAATTGTCCTAATAGCTAGGTACCTGTGTTAATCATTATTAAAGTACAATGACTGAGCAAATTAAACTGGGAGTATCATAAACATTTAAGTAGAGGATTGCTCGCAAAAAAAAGATAATGTTTTTGCATAGCAAAAACAAAGCGTCCCGAAAAGGATATAAAGGTGAGTGCTAAAGTATTAAAAAAATGCTTCGTTTCTAGCCTTATACTGTTGTGGCAACCAAAGCGCAGTCTGCTCTATCTAGCACTGTTTTCAAGATGTAAGCATTTTTGTGTTTTGCAAAAAATTAAAAAATTAAAAATGTCCGCTATATTTGGCGAGACAAAAATATTTTGAAAATTGGCATGGCTACTCTGCAGAGATACCCAGCAGGTCAAAAATTTTGTTCGCTCCATATAGCACGGTTTTCGAGATATAAGCATTTTTGTGTTTTGCAAAAACTTTGAAAATTCAAAATGGCCACCATTTTTGGGGGGAGACAAAATTTTTTGTCAAGACCACTGCTGCGGTGTGTATCTCCCGCCGAGCATTAAAGGAGAAGAAATAGCTTTTCCGAGATATTCACAATTTTTCATTTTCGTGTGTGAAAGCTCTTCCAAAAGTAGGTGAATGAGTTATTTGAGAAAAATTGGCTATCTGCAATACTATTAAGAGATAATTCGCATTTACTCATTTTGAGTAGGTGAATAATTAGCTATGGGTCTGAAACTTCACCAAGTGAAAGCTCTCCCAAAAGTAGGTGAATGAGTTATATGAGAAAAATTGGCTATCTGCAATACTTTTAGAGATAATTCGCATTTACTCATTTTGAGTAGGTGAGTAATTAGCTATGGGTCTGAAACTTCACCATGTGAAAGCTCTCTCACAAGTATATGAATGAGTATTTGATAAAAATTGGGTATCCGCAATACTTTTACAGATAATTAGCATTTACTCATTTTGAGTAGGTGAATAAATAGCTATGGGTGTGAAACTTCACAGAGTGAAAGCTCTCCCAAAAGTAGGTGAATGAGTTATTTGAGAAAAATTGGCTATCTGCAAAACTTTTAGAGATAATTCGCATTTACTCATTTTGAGTAGGTGAATAATTAGCCATGGGTGTGAAACTTCACCAAGTGAAAGCTCTCCCAAAGGTAGGTGAATGGGTTATTTGAGAAAAATTGGCTATCTGCAATACTTTTAGAGATAATTCGCATTTACTCATTTTGAGTAGGTGAGTAATTAGCTATGGGTCTGAAACTTCACCATGTGAAAGCTCTCCCACAAGTAGATGAATGAGTATTTGATAAAAATTGGGTATCCGCAATACTTTTACAGATAATTAGCATTTACTCATTTTCAGTAGGTGAATAAATAGCTATGGGTCTGAAACTTCACAGAGTGAAAGCTCTCCCAAAAGTAGGTGAATGAGTTATTAGAGAAAAATTGGCTATCTGCAATACTTTTAGAGATAATTCGCATTTACTCATTTTGAGTAGGTGAGTAATTAGCTATGAGTGTGAAACTTCACCAAGTGAAAGCTCTCCCAAAAGTAGGTGAATTATTTATTTGCGAAAAATTGGCTATCTGCAATACTTTTAGAGATAATTCGCATTTACTCATTTTGAGTAGGTGAGTAATTAGCTATGGGTGTGAAACTTCACCATGTGAAAGCTCTCCCAAAAGTACATGAATGAGTTATTTGATAAAAATTGGGTATCCGCAATACTTTTACAGGTAATTAGCATTTACTCATTTTGAGTAGGTAAATAATTAGCTATGGGTCTGAAACTTCACGGAGTGAAAGCTCTCCCAAAAGTAGGTGAATGAGTTATTTGAGAAAAATTGGCTATCTGCAATACTTTTATAGATAATTCGCATTTACTCATTTTGAGTAGGTGAGTAATTAGCTATGGGTCTGAAACTTCACCATGTGAAAGCTCTTCCAAAAGTAGGTGAATGAGTTATTTGAGAAAAATTGGCTATCTGCAATACTTTTAAGAGATAATTCGCATTTACTCATTTTGAGTAGGTGAGTAATTATCTACGGGTCTGAAACTTCACCATGTGAAAGCTCTCCCAAAAGTACATGAATGAGTTATTTGATAAAAATTGTGTATCCGCAATAGTTTTTGAGATAATTAGCATTTACTCATTTTGAGTAGGTGAGTAATTAGCTACGGGTCTGAAACTTCACCAAGTGAAAGCTCTCCCAAAAGTAGGTGAATGAGTTATTTGAGAAAAATTGGCCATCTGCAATACTTTTAGAGGTAATTCGCATTTACTCATTTTGAGTAGGTGAGCAATTAGCTATGGGTCTGAAACTTCACCAAGTGAAAGCTCTTTGGGATAGCTGCTCTGCAGAGATACCCTGAAGATCAAAAATTTCGTCGAAATCGCTCTATGTAGCACGGTTTTCAAAATATTAGCATTTTTGTGTTTTGCAATTTTTGCGCAAAAATTCGAAAATTCAAAATGGCCTCCATTTTTTGGGAGAAAATTTTTTTTTGAAAATTGGCATGGCTACTCTGCAGAGATACCCTGTGGGTCAAAAATTTCGTCGAAATCGCTCTATCTAGCAGGGTTTTCGAGATATAAGCATTTTTATGTTTTGCAATTTTTGCGAAAAATTCGAAAATTCAAAATGGCTGCCATTCTTGGCGAGACAAAATTTTTTTGAAAATAGGCATGGCTACTCTGCAGAGATACCCTGTGGGTCAAAAATTTCGTCGAAATCGCTCTATCTAGTACGGTTTTCGAGATATAAGCATTTTTATGTTTTGCAATTTTTGCGAAAAATTCGAAAATTCAAAATGGCCGCCATGTTTGGCGAGACAAAATTTTTTTGAAAATTGGGATAACTACTCTGCAGAGATACCCTGTGGGTCAAAAATTTCGTCGAAATCGCTCTATCTAGCACAGTTTTCGAGATATAAGCATTTTTGTGTTTTCCTTATTTGGAAAATTCATAATGATTAATTAATCATTAATTACTCAGCCATTTCTTAACCAATCAATGCCAAAATCTAATGATTTCCAGATTTTAATAGAATGAATGTATTTGCCAAGTTTCAGGTGAATTGATAAAATTCCTTTCAAGTTATCATCCGGACAAGCTTCCCCATCGAAAAAAAAGACATTTGTGGTCATGTGACCTCTCTGATTGGTTGAAATGTCACTGCATCATATTCAAAAAAATTCCCCAAGGCTACTGCCTAAACCTGCCAAATTTGAAAAGAATCCGCCTAACGGTTACAGAGTTATAAGGAAAACAAAATGCGGAGCCGGCGGAGCCTGAAGGTCTCCCATACACAAACAAGCGTCCCTTGCGGTACACTTAAATAGAATATCTGAATACCTTTCTCATTTTACAACATATTGGGCAACACCTGGGCCTTAGCACCCAAGTGATGTAAAAACACACAAATGAATGGATCTACCATCCCCTGGTGTACACCAAAAAATAATATAATAATATTGTAATCTTAAAATAGGATCGAAGACTGTTAATAGAAGTTATATTAACAATATTAAGTTATTATTAACCACAGCAGGGACGTTTACTACTGTGCTACTGCTTACAAAGCAATTATGGACATAGCAAAAATTATGGATACCCCAATTTTTTTGACACCAATCTTTAGATAGGTATTATCTTACAGTTGTAGATCAATTTAAACAACAATAGTTGAAGTGTTTCGGCACTCACTTGTGAAGTTACCACAGGAAGGTGTTCACTGTTTGAAGTCAAGCCAGGTTCCATTTACATTGTGTTTTTAAATCCCGCCGCATCTTCAAGTCACGTGACCTCCGGGGTCAAGGACGAGATCTCGAAGACAAACATAATTTCTGCCAGTCGGTAATTACTACATTCCCCCCTATTTTGTTACTTTAAGATAATATTCAGTTATTGTTGAGACATTCTGGTTAGAGGTAATAGCATAACCATGACTACCTCGTTAAAGCTCCCTTTTCTACTTATAACGGAATGCCTATGACAGAGTGTAACCATGACGACTTGGTTAACGCTTTCATTTATTTTTAAAAGTCCGATGACATGTAACCAGAGTGTATATCAGTCCGGTTCTCTGTAGTCAAGAGAGACTGCACACAGACCCTGGGTTCAGTCAATTGAAATTGCCTGTTGGTTGAATATTTTCTGACTGTTGTGAATGTACAGGATGTCGTCTCCACACAGCAGAGTTGTACCTTGCCTGAGATTGTGGATACCTACATCTGGCAACATTGGTCAGGAGTACACCAAGTACTCGCCAGTGCAACATCGAAGCAGTGCAACTGGGTGGAATGATACTTGGATGGTGATTAAGTTCCTGGCCAGTTAACCAGAAGTTGAAGTTCTCGATGAGTTGCTGATCATCCTTATGAAGCTCAGGATTTCTAGATCTACATTTTGGGACCCTTTTCCTTCTGACAAGCTTTAATAGTCCAGTGAGCGAAAGACAGCCAGCATCCCTTGCAGCAGATAACAGAAGATCTTCATACCTTTGCATCTGTTCTTCTAAGGATAACTGTGCTTTTTCTTGAAACAAAGTGAGGTAAATGTCTTCCAAACAACATGTTTTTTCATGTTGGAAGTTTCCATATGGCAACCATGGATAAAGCATCTTTTCTTTGAATGCTTTGTTTTAAACGAAGTATGTTGCAGTTCATGGCTTTTGACATCTTGGACAGCTTCATTTGCTCTTGACTTTGGTCGCTCATAATTGCTGTTCCAGAAAACCCTTTTTTGACCAGAGGATACCTTTTTGGTTCAGAACAAGCAGGCAAGTAACCACCCTGTGTGTCACTGTGTTCGCCCAGTTGATACTGAACACATGGCAGTGATGTGGTGACCAGTTTATTGTCACTATTTCCTATCCAGTACACTGATGGCTGAAACATCTGAAACTGATGGACACAACACAATACTTGACATCTTCTGTGAACGCTGGGTAGTTCTCATGACTAGTGTTTCAGTAGAGCAGAAACTCCCAACACTGGTATTCTGTTCAATTGCTGAATGACTCGCCATGTCAAATCCACTTTGTGTACCCGTAAGCAAAGGACTGAGAAGCTGGACATCCAACAGTGGTGAATAATGCTGAAAGATTACCTTTTCCTTGCAAGAAGATGTTTGATGAGACAACCATGACATATTTTCTGCCAGACTTGATAATTTTGGCAGCACAGCAGTTGAGATCTGTGTTGGTGTATCCACCATTTTGGCAACTGAAGAAGCCTGGCTTACCGTATGGACCTTCACTGTCGAGACACAATTGTTGTCAATACTAGATGCTGATTCAGTGAATAACCACTGGCTTTCAACAAGAGGACAGTCGCAATATATCTATATTAACTTTGGGTCCAATATATCTTCTGATTTGTTTAAGGAGGCCCTGTCTTTGCATCTTATTTTCATGTGTCAAATTTTGACAGGAAATGCGCAGATGTTGTATTTCATTCTGTAACACCCTGTTGTGTTTCCTTTCCTCCTCTTTTCATAATCCAACTTCTTGTTCGCTATCTTCAGCTAGCAGTTTTCTATCAGAGCTGACATTCTTTCATCCCTGTACTTCACTGTTTCAGACCATTGTTCTCTAAGTTCTGATAATATTCCAGGGAGAGATTCACATTCTTTTCTGAGACTAGACACTTTTTTCTTTCAAGGATTTGACTTCAGCTACATGATATTTGTGCGCCATTTCAAGAATGCCGATCTCACTGACTTTACAGTATAACTGACTTCGTTGCAACTCTAAGCTTTGCTGTAAGTTATTGTTCCT
Source organism: Sabellastarte sp. h YS-2021 (assembly GCA_964017235.1). Classification (NCBI taxonomy): domain Eukaryota; kingdom Metazoa; phylum Annelida; class Polychaeta; order Sabellida; family Sabellidae; genus Sabellastarte; species Sabellastarte sp. h YS-2021. The sequence continues at coordinate 77,001,958 of OZ024931.1, forward strand.
TTCCCTTTCTGTATCTAGCATGTACTTTAACTCTTTCACTTGTTTATGTTCACCTTGAACCATGTTATTCAACTTCTTGATTACATGCGTTGAGTGAACATCCAAAAGAATGAAAGATAAAGCAACTGCTTCCTCAATATTGCAATACTTGCTCAGGAACCCTTCAACATCTTGTCGATGAAGATTAGCTGCTTTGCAACGAATTGCCAGACTGACCAGATCACACCTCTCTGTCCCTAAATAATCACTAAAGGCTTGATGTAGATTCTTTTCAAACTCCTTCTGATCAAGGGAAATCATCACTTGGTCCATGAAAAAAGATAATATTTATGAACTATGACAACCTATAAATGCTAAATCAAGGCCAACCACTGAATACTAGACCACAGTTAAAAATAATTATATCTTTTTTCTGTTGAAAAAGTAAGTACAGATGACTGAAATGAACATTCACAGTGACAATTATTTACCGTGTCAAAGTCAAAATTTCCAAGTGAGACCAAACCACTTTCAAATTAATGACGAGACCTAATGTCAACTGTGGGTTCTTTTAAAACAAAAACTTCTGTACCGATAAACTAGCTTAAATTAATCACCATGGAAAATCCAGTTGACTATGATTTGAGACTAATCAGACTTTAATGAACTGATACTAGCAGCTATCTGTGAACAGATACTAAATAGTTACAAACAGATAAACAGCTAGTACACAATCCAATAGTGTGAAGGTATATGGTAACTGATTTGTTTCTTGAATTAAATTACTATCACAGATAAAAAGGACTGGCTACCTTTGAATAAACTGTGAACTTTCTACTTGACTTTCAATATCAAAGGACCAGAGGAGTTATAAAACCTCTATCCTGTTTATATATTTTTTTTCAATTTCTATTAACACATTATTTTGATCTGTCAAGAGATATGCTTATCCCTGACAAATCACACGAATACATACAAAAATAACCACTGTAAAAGAGTATAGAATTTGATAAAGTATTTTACATGTACTATGTGTGCAAATATGTGTGCAGTACAATGGAACACCTAGTACTATCGATTAAGTGACTACATGTACAATCAACCCACTGCACAACAACACACACAACATAAAAACAATATCAATTCAATATAACTCACAGTGCATACCTCACACTGTCAATAAAATATACTTTCCTTTTAAATATTGGCTGTGAGGAAATGAGAACCCACTTGGTCTCCTTTAATTGTTTCCTGTGGTGAAGAAACGAGGACCCCACTTCTGGTACCAATGAAGTGTTTTGGTACTCACTTGTGAAGTTACCACAGGAAGGTGTTCACTGTTTGAAGTCAAGCCTGTTACGGTCACGGGCAAGCACGGTAGCAATTACCGGTTGTCTTTAAGTTGTAACAGAAAAAGCAAAAAGTTAAACTTAACAAATTTATTTAATAGTCAACAATAATGATTACAGTCAACTGGTATGCTCTTAACTAAACACACAAATACAATAATAAGATCTAGCTGACCTGACCACTGAGATTAAGAGTTAAATTTATCCGCCGTATCCAACAATCTGTTCCGTAATCCGTCCTGTAGTATGTTCTGTGGTCTATCCAATGTCCTGTGGTCTGTCCTGTGATCTGTCCAATGTTCACTCACACACGGATATCTATATCTTGTGACCTGTCTCACACTCAACAACACAAAAGGTTCTTGTCCTGCTATCCTTTATATATCCAGTCACACAGAATGTCTGTCTGGAGATATTTAGAGAGTTAACACAGCTGTACTGTCTGCTCCAAGATGTGGACAATGTCCAAAATGCAGTAAATTCACTCTCTGTTATATGAATGTACAATATCCAAAATATCCAAAGTACAATAAATCTGTCCAGATGATGTATCCAGTTCACTCCAGTAAAAGTTCACAGTGATATAAGCATATATTATACTCCAAAACACAATAGCTCTCCTTATAGCAAGCGAATACAAAGTTCACTTGTGGTCAGATGTACATTCCTTATATACATTCACAGATTTCTCTGGAATTGTACAGAACCAACTCAAAAAAAGCTTGAGCCATCTAGGCCAAAGGAGGAAGTTCTAGAAACTACTGGTAATTGGGTTTCCCCAAATCTAACATAACCACTGAGGGGGGATTTCCCCCAGTCTGTAAACAGATCAATAAACACTAAAACACAAAAGTCAATAACTCCCTTACTTTAAATGTCAACACACAAAAAGAACCAACAACACAATTATCTTTCATGACAATGTATAAACATAAAGCTTAAATTAAACAATGCACCAACATAGTGCCTAATATATGTAATATACAATGTACTAATATAGTGTCCAATATATGTAACACCTCCCCCCTTAAAGAAAAATTTTGGAAGCCAAGGGGTTACAAAATTTTACAAGAGATTTTTACCATGTATACATACACAGGTAATAACTTTTTACAAAACATATTTATCTAAATACAAAAGTAAAATTAGTACCATGTATAACCTTTATAAACTTACTAATTACAGGTATATAAATTACACTTTAAATACAGCTTCTGGACAGGGCGTATCCATGCGGACGCCATATGTTACTTTTTCAAAGTCCTGTTTATACACTGAATTCCTATCTTTAACAGTGTTTCTATTAATAGCCATCATAAGCTATGTTATACCTCTTTCGAAGTAGGGCTTTACCATAGTTATTTCCCACATTTGGTTTGAATGTCTGTTATCACAGTTTTTAATGGTCTTTTGGAGAGTTTCTACTCTCCTTGCTACTGGGTATGACCCTAGATCTCTGGCCTGTAGTTTATTCATTTGGCCAGGTGATGACACTGAAGCCTTGCCTCCAGGATTGAAGATACGATTTTGTAATTTCTTATCATAAAGCATCTTCATTTTTGACTGAGAAGTTTTCAAATTTTGTTGCGCCAGCTCACAAGCCTTCTTCAACTTATCTCTGAACTTCGAGACATAATCTAACAGATTTAGGCTCTCGGTGTTCTCAGATAACCAATTTTCCTTCAACAGCTTGAGAGGACCACGGACTGAATGGCCAAAGACCAACTCGAAGGGACTAAAGCCTAAAGACTCTCTAACTGCAAACAATAATAAGCTGATGCCTTCATCCCAATCTTTTTCATTGTCTAAACAATATGTCCTAATCATATTCTTCAAAGTGGAATGGAACCTTTCAAGTGCACCTTGGGATTCTGGGTGATAAGCACTAGATTTGATCTGTTTGGCACCCAATTGAAATACAACCTGTTGAAATAGTCCTGACATAAAATTTGACCCTTGATCTGACTGGATCTCTTTTGGTAAGCCAACTAAAGTAAAGAAATTAACCAGAGCTTTTGAGATTTTGGGAGCTGTTATGTTGGTCAATGGTATGGCTTCGGGAAATCTGGTTGAGGCGCACATAATGGTCAAAAGATATTGGTTTCTGGATTTAGTTTTTGGTAAGGGACCTACACAGTCAATTATCACTTTGCTAAATGGTTCCTCAAATGCTGGAATGGGTTTGAGAGGAGCTACAGGAATTTTTTGGTTTGGCTTCCCTACCATTTGACAAATGTGACAAGTCTTGCAAAATTCTGCCACACAGTGCCAAATTTGAGGCCAATAGAAATGTTTGGTTATCTTGTTGTAAGTTTTGTTGATGCCTAAATGGCCACCCATTGGAGATTCATGAGCCAATTTTAATATCTCACTTTGGTACACTTTTGGCACAACAATCTGGTGTACTACTGACCAATCTTCAGATGCAGGGATATTTGGTGGCCTCCACTTTCACATAAGCACACCATTTCTGACATAATAGCCTACAGGGACCTTATCTAGCTCTACTGGTGGCAAGACCAACTTGAATAAAGGAGCTAATTCAGGATCATCTTCCTGCTCTGAAATCAATTTTGATTTTGAAAGTGATACATCTTGACAGTCAATTGAGTCTTGTTTTTTAGAATCTACCCTGGCCTTGGGATTTGTATCACTAGAATTCTGCACATCATGGTCATAGTTGTTTAAGAATGTATCTGACAAATCAACTAAGACATCTGTAGATTGTTTACAATCTTTTGGTTCTTCTTGGGCCTTTTTGGCCATAGCTCGAGTCACAGCACAGGAGGGAAAAATACCAGGAATAACCTCTTCTAATTTCTCAGTGCTAACCAAAGTGATCGGCTTAGAAGTAACCTTAGGATCAGCAACTACCTTTCCACCTGCAAGATCATTTCCCAACAACAAAGATACCCCTTTAATGGGTAAAGTGGGCCTGGTACCCACAACAACAGAACCAGTAACTAAGTCTGATACTAACTTGACCTTATGCAAGGGAACGTTCACACAGCCTCCTTCAATACCTTGAGCAATGACACTCTCGTCAGTAGATGTGCTTACACTCAATGGCAATACACCTTCTAAAAGTAAGGACTGAGTAGCTCCAGTGTCTCTTAATATCTTAATGGGGACCTGACTGGAACTACTTTCCAAGGATACACAACCCTCAGACACAAAAGGTTTGAACTCTTCCCTAATAATCTCAGACTTGTCTAAACCAATACTAGACTCTGCTCTATTGGGATTTGAACGCCAGTTAGACTTGCTAGACACAAAGGCGTTGGGCGTTGCCTCCTTTTCTCTTCTCTTCTTTAAGAGCCAACAGTCAGACATAACATGCCCAGGTTTCTTACAATAATGGCACACAGGAGCAAAGGATCTGGGTTTCCTATCCTTACTCATAGTCTGATTTGAGGTTTGACCCTTATCTGAACTCTTTTCTGGAGCTACATTTTCAGATTTCTTTCCTATTTCTGGATAAGACTTTTTAGCAGGACCAAAGGACTTATTCTTGTTGAAAGTGGACTTGTGAGTTAGCGCATAATCATCAGCATAAGCTGCTGCTTTTGCCAAATTTTCAACTTTCTGTTCATCTAGATAGGTTTTAATGTCATCACGAACACACCTTTTGAACTCTTCAATCAAAATAACTTGCCTAAGTTTTTCAAAGTCTGTACCTACTTCCCTAGAATTGCACCATCTGTCAAAGTACACTTCTTTCTCATGGGCAAATTCAACATGAGTTTGACTTTCTTGTTTACAATAATTTCTGAATTTTTGACGATATGCTTCTGGTACCAACTCATATGCTTTCAAAATAGCATTTTTGACAGAGTTATAGTCCACACATTCAGAAATTGGCAAAGCCGTGTATGCCTCCTGGGCCTTTCCCCTCAAAACACTTTGCAGCAATAAAGGCCACTGGTCTATAGGCCATTTCAAATTTTGAGCTACTCTTTCAAAGTGCTGAAAGTACTTATCAACCTCGGACTCATTAAAAGGTGGTACCAGTCGCACATTTTTACCCAAATCAAATTTGGTAGCAATGGACTCTTCATGGGCAATTCGACGAGCATTTAATTCTAAAGCTTTCATTTCTCTTTCATGTTTAAGTGCACGCTCTTCCTTTTGAGCTTCAAGCTCTTCTTTTCGCTGTTGAGCCTCAAGCTCTTCTTTTCGTTGTTGAGCTTCAAGCTCTTCTTTTCGTTGTTGAGCTTCAAGCTCTTCTTTTCGTTGTTGAGCTTGAGTTTCAAGCTCTTTAAGTCTTAACTCTCTTTCAATTTCTAATCGCCTGATCTCATATTGCCCAGAAGGTTCCATTGGTAGGGGCTTATACACTTCTAAACAACTATCAGGTAAAACATCTTCATCAACTAACTGTTCAACAATAAGCCTTTTAAGTTCATGTTTACGTGTTGACCTTTTCACCTCTAACTGTAACTCTTGTGCCATCTGCATTAACATATCTTTTTTAAAAGTTTCTAGAACTTCCATAGATGGTGACTGTACAAACTCTTTAGCACTAGCCATTTTGAGCACTGTTGACTGTAACCAATTACTAAATCAAATGGATTTTCAAAATGTTAATTGAACTGTTGATCAAATGGTTGTAATCAAATGGTTGGATCCCGGACGAGCCCCCAATTTTTCTGTTACGGTCACGGGCAAGCACGGTAGCAATTACCGGTTGTCTTTAAGTTGTAACAGAAAAAGCAAAAAGTTAAACTTAACAAATTTATTTAATAGTCAACAATAATGATTACAGTCAACTGGTATGCTCTTAACTAAACACACAAATACAATAATAAGATCTAGCTGACCTGACCACTGAGATTAAGAGTTAAATTTATCCGCCGTATCCAACAATCTGTTCCGTAATCCGTCCTGTAGTATGTTCTGTGGTCTATCCAATGTCCTGTGGTCTGTCCTGTGATCTGTCCAATGTTCACTCACACACGGATATCTATATCTTGTGACCTGTCTCACACTCAACAACACAAAAGGTTCTTGTCCTGCTATCCTTTATATATCCAGTCACACAGAATGTCTGTCTGGAGATATTTAGAGAGTTAACACAGCTGTACTGTCTGCTCCAAGATGTGGACAATGTCCAAAATGCAGTAAATTCACTCTCTGTTATATGAATGTACAATATCCAAAATATCCAAAGTACAATAAATCTGTCCAGATGATGTATCCAGTTCACTCCAGTAAAAGTTCACAGTGATATAAGCATATATTATACTCCAAAACACAATAGCTCTCCTTATAGCAAGCGAATACAAAGTTCACTTGTGGTCAGATGTACATTCCTTATATACATTCACAGATTTCTCTGGAATTGTACAGAATCAACTCAAAAAAAGCTTGAGCCATCTAGGCCAAAGGAGGAAGTTCTAGAAACTACTGGTAATTGGGTTTCCCCAAATCTAACATAACCACTGAGGGGGGGGGGATTTCCCCCAGTCTGTGAACAGATCAATAAACACTAAAACACAAAAGTCAATAACTCCCTTACTTTAAATGTCAACACACAAAAAGAACCAACAACACAATTATCTTTCATGACAATGTATAAACATAAAGCTTAAATTAAACAATGCACCAACATAGTGCCTAATATATGTAATATACAATGTACTAATATAGTGTCCAATATATGTAATAAAGCCAGGTTCTGTTTAGGGCTGCGAACAGGTACTCGAGCCTCGATAGATTACTCGATCTTTGCTAGTACTTGAGTCCATTTTAAAATACTCAGTTACTCGCGAGGTATTGTATTATCGCCCACGTAATGAAATACTTGTGTAAAATATGCTACATTTCAGCATTTCCGCCACATAATATCAATTAAAGTTGTTGTTTACACTTGAAAACATATAATTTACTCCATATTCTATAATATCTGCTCAAATAGAAGACATTTTTCAGTTTTTGCTGTCCAGTTACGGCATACCTTGCCGTTGAAAGAAGCTATTCCATTTATTTAAATGTGAATATTGCCTGTCCTTGAGCGTTTTGGCGGCAGGTACTGTATAACAAACTTGACTGGGTTGACAAAATTCACTGGCAGACCAGTAGAGCTTTAATTTAGAAATAAACTTAGAAAACATGTGGAGTGACCATAATTGGTGTACTGACCATTAGTGCTGAAAGAGAAGACAAAAATCATGGTCGAATAACCGCATCCCAGAATTCGGAAATTTTCGAATATTCGTTTGGTGTGTTTTAGCTCTGTCCATTTATTTTGACGAAATACCCAAATGCGGTTGTTGGTACAACCGCATGAAAGTTGTCATAAAAACATAAGTAAACAAGGTATATTTTTCTTAATTTTAATGATTTATTGTGTTATTTGACAAAAATCATAGTTAATTATGCTATATTGCATTTTGATGCCTCATTTCTGTACATATACCGAATATTTGTATGCTCATGATCAAAGTCGAATGCGGAAAATGCAGAGTGGAGAACGAATAATGCAAATATCCCTTTCAGCTCTACTGACCATAATTACTTGGCAAGCAGTTATACTGAGTAGTGATAATTTTAGCTTTATTTATTATTAATGTGCTAAGCATGACATCAGCAATTCCCCGTTTACATTTCCTGAAGGCAAAAAGTCAGTGAAAATTCACGTGTTTTACAATAAATCACAGACACAGTTACATCTGTTCATAATTAAGTACCTAAACTCCTTTTATTTTATGTGTTATGTGTAATAAATAGGTATATGAATTTTAGTGCAAAACCTCCTATTTTAATGCATATACACGGGTGGTCACTGAAATAAACGGTCATAGAGATAAATGGTCTTCAGAAATTCTCCCTTAAAACGGTTAAAAGGTTTAAACAACAATGTAAGACAAATCAAATGTCATGGAAAGGATTGTTTAAGTCTATTTTGTTATTTAGTTTGTGTGATTTTGCCATTTACACTATTTAAATTTGAAAACTTTGAAGACCGTTTATCTCTGTGACCGTTTATCTTAATGACCAACCGTGTACACCCAAGTAGGCGGAATTAACGGTATGGCGGAATTAGCGCCACCCGTGTAGAACACTGAAACGGTTGAGCGATAATATAACATAACTTTCAAAATCGATTCATAAACAACATGTCAGCACATAATGTACCGTTTATCTCTACTGTAAAATGAGACTCTGTCTAAAGCCATGTCAATTACACTATAAAAATATTGGTATAGATGTATTAATCTTTTGTTTTTACAGTTCCAACAAATTTGTCGCCGCCAAAATATTGGGGTGAATTAGATTGGGCTCTTCTGGAATGGAGATAACCGTTTATTGAGAATGCATAACTAGATCTAGCTTCGCCAATTATGTTTTGTATGTGTTCGTTTGTTTTTCGTCTGTTTGTCTGTTGTTTGAGATTACTCTGAAACATCGGTAGGGGGCCTGATGAAATGAAGAAGTACGTGTTTATCTGGGCTGGTATTCACAAAGGGTCTTAGACTTAGCCAGGTCTTAGGCTTAAATCCAGTCTTAAAGTTAAGACTTTTGTCTCAGCTAAGTTTTGTATTAAAACCGTATTCACAAAGGGTGACTTAGCTAAGTCCAAGATTATTAAATAACCACAGTGGTTTTCTGTGTCATGTGACCTTTTTCTTCTATTCAAACTATACTATTGGTGACATATATCCTTCATTTAATGCATTTTATCTAAGGAAAAGTGCTGTTTTGAAATGGAAAACCTTGAATTAAACCACAAAAAAACTTTACAAAGACTGCTTTAGTAAGGTATTCTGTATAATTATACTTTATTTACAGCCATTTCAAATTTTGAAGTGGAGAAAAGTTTATTGCGGCCATATTTAAGCCCTCTTTACAAAAGTTAAGCCCACTACCATTTCCGGTAATACTGTCCCACTATGAGTGATTTGAAAAAAAAAACAAAAAAAAAACAGTTGGGTGAAATTGCAGGGGGATACTCAGCTGCCTTGTTGGAGGTCTACAGTATTGGAGTCCTTTTAATATACTTATTACAAAGGCTGGCATTAATTCTCAAACCAAAGCAGTGATTGCTTACACCCATGTTTCATTGCTTGACTTTGAGTATTTGGTTCGCTAGCTCTTAAACCATGTTTTACATTGGTGTGCATGTATGTTGTGTTGCTCTGCTAATTTTGACCAGCATCTCAGCTTTCAGCTGCTGGTTGGCAAAGGATGCATACCATTATTGTAGAGTATATCATGGTGCTTGATAAAATTCAGCAAAGCTTCCTCAATTTCCAATGAGAGACTGACAACTGCATAGGGTGCCATGTTTATGCAAAACTGATAAACATTCAACACCGTCCTCATCTTAACCTTCATTGTCCACATCTTAACCTTGTCTTAAGAATCCTGTGTAGGAAGACTTTCCTGAGTGTCAGGTATAACATCTGGATGCTCATGCAGCAGCAACCACTCTGTCCTCGGTCTCTGTGTGTTCTTCTGAACTTGGGTATGAAATCTACATAGAACTGGCCCCTGTCCTGGCATCCTTTGCTGTTTTTCTGATTGTATATCACCCATAGATAATGCTGCATGTCACAACATCAGAATCAAATTGAAGCAAAACAAAGCCAAAACCTGGAACCCATATAAAGTTAGTTGCCATACATTTTGAGATATGAGAAAGTATAGGGCAACTGCAGGCTCCTCTTCAGCAACATGTTTAATATTTCAGCCCATGACCAACTAACTTGCCTTCAAGTCCACCAATACAAAAGTTCATTTATATGGGTGAAGTGTACAAATGTATAGCAAAACAGCAATCATATACTATCAATAGGGCCATGGTGGTGCAGTGGTAACACGCTTGTCTCCCACCTCTGAGGTAAGTGGTTCAAACCCCGGACCTTATGTGGGAAAATTGGTAGTACCTTACTGATGGTTGTCACTTTACAGAAAAGAACCTTGACCAACTGTAGTGTACTTGTGTCGTCTGCCCACAAAACTTCCCATTGTGATATTACCTGTACAGTGTTGAAAGTGATGTAAAACCCAATATAAATAAATAAATAAAGCAATCACATACCCCAGTCATATGTACATCCTCCGATCCTTAGCTCATGACCATTTTTCTCCCTTTGTCTACAGGCTGTGTATAGACTTGTGATTAGCCTTTTGTATTTGTGACTGGTTTCACACAGCTAGAGATCACTCTTTGGGTATTGTTTGTAGCAACTTATCTCACAGGTGACAGGCTTTCTGGTGTAAATCATCAGCTGCATCATACAAAAGACAGACTGTGTAGTGCAAGATACAGTACTTTTTGATGAGCAACCGTACTTCAGTCTGCACGACAGCTGACCAGTTGTCTTACAAATTTCATTTTAAATGTGATCCAAGAAAGGCAAAGCACAGGAAAAAGAAATGATTGGTTGCTTTGGCCAACCCTTTGGTCTTTCATTAAAGGTCATGTGAAGGTAGTCAAACTTAAATGTGCTAATAAGATATAACTCACTTATTATTGGTCCCATATATTTGTGATGTGTATAAATGTAATAGTCAAGAATTTAAGTAAAATCGCTTAATGGAAACAAACCTCAAAATTCTTTAATTAACAGGCAAATAGTCCAACAGAGATAGCTTTTATTGGCTCCAGCAGCTAGACAGATCAATACCTGTTGGCGGGCTGCTCCTAATTAAAGCTTTTGCCAATCTCTGCTCTTTTTGGTGACACAGTCTTTGTAAAGTAACTGATATTAATAACCCAGCTTGGAGCTGTGAGCCAGTGGCAGTCTGACTTTCCAGTAACTAACATCCAAAGAGTTGAATAGTTCAGTTTACACTTCCCCAGAAAGTTTTAGTTCTCAAGATAGAATATGGATTGTACTTGTGAATTTTTATAAGATGTGTGAATAAACGTTGAAGGAGTAATTGCATGCTTCACTTCTGTCTTGTGGTAACCCCGGACCTCTCATTAGATCAGCCAAGTGAGTTAAGGCAGAAGTGGACATAGTGGAGATAGTGTAATCCACAACTGCCTTGAGGAACTGCTGGAGTCCACCAATCACCCTCGACCCCTTACACAAAACCATTAATTGGACAATAAACCTATGAGAAATCATGGACTAGAAATTTTTTATATGGTGAAATTTGATCTTCCTACATTAAATATATTGAGTTTAAGGGTTTTGCTTTCTGGATTTTATATAAAAAACTGCACGGATGAAATTCAAATTTAGCATGTTGTTGTCACTGGTCTTAAAGGTGAGCCCTAATGTTTAGCTCCCAGTAATATCAGACTTCAAGATTTTTCTATATTGGACAGTGTCTCAAATAGGGTTTACATTAAACTTAAATTTGACACAAGCATGTATACTTGTAATAGAGTGTGCCCTATTTAGTTCCAGTACACAGCTCTTTCAAGCAGGATCTTTAGTTTCTTAAATCCCAAGTCCATTAACTTAACTGAAGCTCATTTCTCTTTTTTTCAACTCGCTCATTACAGTGCATGCATCCTACTAACACATACCAATCACAGCTTTTGCATGATGAAAATGTGATCTTTATATTTCAATATGCTATTTAGCATATGTTATTTCAAAAGTATTTTCTATAATGTCTGCATTTTGTTTTATGATATAAATTAAATCAATGAGCCTTGAATAAGGTTGTTTAAAACACTAAATTCCAATCCTCACTCATTTGGCTATCAATGTTTTGGTGATTAAAGCATGAAATTCCTGCCAAACAACCTGCACATTTTACAAAGTCCTTTCAAACAACTGCAACAGATAATACGGTGTCAGTAGGTGGCCATTACAGAAGGCCTTAAGTATGTAACATAATGACGAAACACACACTTCATCAATTACCTCTGCAGGAGTGATGGATATTTTATTCTATTCTGTACTTTTATTTCGCTTAATCTCTGCCAAGCAGACTCTAAGGCGCAACACCAAAATCCAATTTAAAAAAATCATCTATCCATAGCCGTTGCCAAGTCCAGTACCACTGAGATGCCAGATAGAGTATATGGTAAGTTGGGAATGCCTTTTTGAGGAGATATATTTTTAACCTTTTTCCAATACAGGTGAGAGTTGTGGCAGAACGGACCTCATCAGGTAAATCATTCCAAATCGTGGGAGCATCAAAAGCAAAGCTGTGGCCAAAGTGTTTTTTGGATTTATGTACAGATGGACAGAATTGAGGAACCTCCAAGAACCTTTTATTCAGACAGTTGTATGAACCTCCAAGAACCTTTCATCTGGACAGTTGTATCTTGTTCTATATCTTCCACAAGGAGTAAACAAAAGAGGACCAAAACAACTGAGATGACCACTGTGAAGAAACTTGCAAGCTAGAGTGGCAGTTTTCAAGATACAGCGAAATTCAAGCCAATTGAGTCATTTGAAAATAGGAGATGCCTGTGTGTATTTTTTACAGCTTGATACAATCCTAGCAAATTTGTTTTGAATACACTGCAGTTTGTGTATGTTGAGACTGGACAGACTCCTGAAAAGAGAGTTGCTGTAATCAAGTTGACTACTGACCAAGCTATTAACCCCCAGGATAGCAGCCGCATCAGTCAATTTAATTACTAACTAACCCACCTTAGATCACAAATTTGAATGAATCATGTCTTACAAATATTGGGAGTATGATCAGCAAAGGAAAATAGCATCAAACCAGACGTCAAGGTTCTTTACCAAATATCCTAACTGGGAGATAGGATCTAATTTCTTTAGTAGAGCATGGGATCCAAAGATGATAAACTCTTGATACAGATATGCAATAAAACTTATTTCATCAGTTATATTTTAAATTCTGCCAATTCCCCCCAGCTGTAAAATGTGACACCTGTTTCAGAAAACTTTTACCTTTTTACTGATCTAATATATTCAGACAGATGTTTTTCCATAAGGTACACAAAATCCACAATGAAATTACACTTTTCATGTAACAAAAACTCAATAGGGAGACTAAACTTTTATAACACCAACCACTCAAAAGCTTAAAATGTAAGGATATTTTGAAAGCTTGATACAGGTATTTTATGATCATCATACAGAGTAAAGAAAGCAGATTTAGATTATCTTGTTCCTAATTTGGAAAAACTCAAATAATGTTTAATATTTTGAGAAATTAAACACCTATCTACGAAGAAAATTCATCCATCACGAGATACAGTGAGTGGTAACATTGATGAGCCATCTCCTATCAACCTTATCAACTAATGTTTCTGGATAGAGGGGGATGAACTAAAGTACACAGAATCATTGTCTTTAAATAGCTCTTAGTAATAATAGATTTGTCTTGTCTTTAACCTTTCTTTTACATGTCTATTAAAAACAGCCTGATGGATTTCATTTAAATTTTGTTATGCTGATGTAAGTGAAAGAGTTCTAGTTTTAAAGCAACCTTAAACGTCTGGTATTAACAAAATCTATTGAGTTTTAGGGAATTTTAATAATGCCAGACTGTAGAAGACCCTTGTTTCCAACTTCCCCCATGAAGGGAAGAGATAAGAAGCAGGCAGGAGAGAGAAAAGACATCTTGCAGAATGGGTTACCTTATATGAGCATGACAATTTAAGATCTTAAAATTAGGTCATCCTCTATGACAATTTAAGATCTTAAAATTAGGTCATTCCTCTATGAAGTGAACTTGGAATATGAATAAAAATGGCCTTATTTAGCGACTGCAATTGGATTGTAAATTGTTTTCAAAATGGTGAATAAATGTGTAATTGTGGGATGCAATGCAGCTTCTGATAGAATGTCAGTTTTTAAATTTCCCGACAAGCTTGCAGGTTCTTTACTCAGTTCTTGTCCACATTTTCTCATAGTGTTTTAAATTTTAATGGCATTCTTGATTGTCTAAGCTCGTTATTATCAAAAGTAAGTAGTTATCAAAACAAGGCTCAACAGTCAAGAGTACATTGTATTAGATGTATATTTTAACAAAGTGAATTTTTTAGGTGCGATGCTTGCGCTTCTAGAGATCACATTTTTTTTGTCTCCAGACTTTCATGGCACAGTGTGATGAGTATCTGTCTCTTCACTGAAATTAAGCAGCAATGGGCTACTTGGTACTGGAATGGATGACTGCTTCAGTGCACCACTCGGGTCCCTGATGGCTTTGTGGCTCACTCTAGTAGACCAAAACCGCTTGCAGCCTTGTTTATGAACAGATTAATTTTCATTACTAACTCCAGTTAACCGACAGCGACAATTTACAAAACCAGCTAGTCAAAGCACACTGTGAAAGACTGAGTGTGTTAGGCTCTTGCATTGAGCTACACTGCTACCAATATTGAATTTAGGCAATCTGAAATGACCAAATGTGTAAGAGGAATGAGTGTTTTTGAATACACTTTGACTTCTTGACTTTGGGTTTCAAGCACATTGGTTCAGTACCAGGGTGTAGAGTTATATGCTTGAGATTTGGACCACATTCTGACATTTTATTGCTAAGTGTGTCTTTCATGACATCTGCTTTTAATAGCTGCAGGCATCAGCTTGCAATGTTCATGTAAATTTATACCTAAAATTTTGTATATTTTTAATGTTTGACATTTTTGTAGCCATGTATAAGATAAGTGCAAACATTTTGTTGAATATGAAACAGTTAAAGTTCGTTGGTGAAATTGTATATAAGAAATCATCAAATTAGATACTATACTTTAAGGTTTCATTAAAACCAAAAGCAAAAAAACAAACCCCCCCCCCCCCAAAAAAAAAAAAAAACAATTTGCTGACAATGATTGATACACTTTAATGAATGCATGATTGAAACCCAACCGGATCTTAAAATCACACCATTTATAGTTAATACTTTGTTATCTAAAGCTTGAGTAATATCCACTGTTCTGTCTCCTCTGCTGCTCTTAGGGGTCAATAGTCTCAGAATTATTATTCATCTACAGACACTTTTGCTCAAACCTGTTCAGTTGTAGTCCAAAAGAATTTGGATTTTTATCAAAATCTGACTCTTCTAGTTCCCCGTCAGTTTCTGATAGAGTCTAATTAAGAACTTTTATATTAAAGAAAATATATGTATGCTAATTACCTGATCAAATTATAAAAACTTTTTTGAAAGGAATGGGGGGGGGGTTCCCCGAACAGTAGGCGTATTCCACAACTTAAGATCTGTGTGATCTTTGTGATCCAGATCGAGATCGAGATCCTTCAGATCAGTAGAATCTGTGAAATGCAAAAATTGCAGAAATGATGATCCAAGATGGGCACTGAAATGGCATGCTTTGCATCTTTGGAATTACTCTTTTATCTTTGGAATTACTTTTTACTTTTTCATCTTTGGAATTACTTTTTTATCAACAATTAAAATTATAAATGGAAATTTCAAATCTCGTGTTTTCCGCCATGTTTACAAAGAATTGTGGGATACCTCACAGATCTGATCTCTCGAATCCACCTTTTCATGAGATCACTCAGATCATGATCCAGATCAGTCAGATCAGGTTCTTTTGACCTGATCCGTTGATCCGTCGAATCTGGATTCTACAGATCATGGCTGTGGAATACGCCTACTAGGTTTAGTACGTGCCTCATATTTATATGGTATTATCGCTCAATCCTCTCGCCTTGAGCACTTACAGTACTGTACGTACATTAGAACCTCGATTATCCAAAGCATTGGGGCATACAATCAGGTGGGATAGTCGAACCGTTCAGGTAGGTGAAAGAAACCCGCAATCACTCGTAATCCACTGTCTATGGCGATAATTTAAGAACTACATGTATCTTTTTAGGGCTGAATTGCAGAATTCCCCTCCCGGAAATACATGAAAGTAGTTCCGTCAATATATAGATATATAAAATATATATATATATTATATAAAGAATTAAGAAAGAGGCAGGTAGGCGGGTAGACAGGTCGGCGGGTAGACAGGTCGGCAGGTCGGCGGGTAGACAGGTCGGCTGGTTTAACATCTCTAATGCAAACCTGCCGACCTGTCTACCTGCCGACCCGCCGACCTGTCTACCTGCCGACCTGTCTACCAGCCTACCTGCCTACATGTCTACCAGCCTACATGTCTACCTGCCTACATGTCTACCTGTCCACGTCTCTTATTTTCCATTTACTTAGGAACTATATTATCGCAGAAAATAAATTCAATGATATTCCTACGCCTTTCTACTTCCGGGAGGGGAATTCTGCAATCCTTCCCTTTTTAGGGACTGCAACATATCCACGATGGACGGGTTTTCGATGTGACAACGCAAATGGACAATGCTGAATATCACAGCCAACGCAACCAATATCATCAGACATAAAACAACAATAATAAAATCCTCAAATTCGCTGGTTCAATGAGGCTGCACATTCATTGTACCAGTAAACGCCCACGCTGAAGTTAATATATTGAATTTGAATTATATTACAGCTTTATAATTTATTCTTCTACCACTGTATTGTCAAATAATATGCACTACAATTAATAACCGAGGTGCATGTTGTAATATTTGTTTCAAAGCTTTATATTTTCATTAGACGTGGTTACCTTGGCTCTACTTTACTTGCGTGTAGAGCCGTGGCACGACCCCACATAGAACTGGAGATTTGCATAAAACACATATTCCATACAAATGTGAATACATAACTGTTCCCACAACTATTTTGTTTCTTTTTCTTCAACAATCAGTCAACATGCAAACATGTTTGACAAAAAATAACTGACATTTCCTGATTTTCCAGGGTTTTTGGACAATTTTCTCCAAAAATTTGAAAATGTTCTTTTATTATAAAAGCTGTGTAAAATAGCATATATTTTGTACATATGTTGTACACATTGTACACATTGTGTCCTTGGCTTAATATCAACTGTTTCTAATATTTAAAACCATTTTGAGTCATTTTATCAAGTTTTATTCAACAGAAAGAGATTTTATGCAAATCTCCAGTTCTATGTGGGGTCGTGCCATGGCTCTACACGCAAGTAAAGTAGAGCCGAGGTAACCATGTCTATATTTTCATTATTTATCTGTATTATTGGCCGTTATTACTGCAAACCAGAAATACCAGTGAACGCCCATTTTGTAGACTTTGTAGTAACTGTATTTGTCCATGACCTCTAACAAAGATATATAAGGCAGGCGTTCCCTGGTAGGTGGGCGTTTACTGGTAGAACGCCAGTAAAATATTGTGAAAATGTCATCCAAAAAAGAGGCCAAGAGCTTATATTTTAAATGATCGAAAACGTGAATATATCAAAAACCCGTACATCGGCTATGAAGCACTACTGTAGGGTTACACAGTGGTTAAATCACGAGACGTCCTGGTATGTAACTTTCGGACTAAATGTTGGGAAATGATTTTATTGGTTGATTTTTTATTGTTAGTTTCTATGTTGTTAGAAAACCCCAAAGGAAATCCATGACCATTCTCGCGAGATTTTTTCCTCTTGAAAAAAGATTGTTTTTGAGGAAAAGCAATCCCGCGTGAGGATGATCTGTGACATCATATATCATGAATAATAATGAGTTGAATCCTATGGCCATGAGTTTTCGACTAAAGTATTTGGTCTTGATAGAGGCTTTCCCTCAGGTCTTTACTGTGATTGTAAAGGAAGTGAAGCTAATGGCCCTCTGCAGAGGACTCAGACTTCACCAATACCTGGACGATTGACTGATCAGGTCCCAGTCTCAGGAGGAAGCCTAAGTGAACACTCAGGCAGTGGTAGACCTAACCCAGTCCTTGGGTTGGATAATAAATCAGGAAAAATCAGAACTAAAACCTACTCAGGTGTTTTCGCTTGTGGGCTACAAATACTATCTAGATTCAGCCCTTGTAAAACCCACTCAACAGAGATGGCTCAAACTTCAGGATTTGATCCTAAGACTCAAGTCAAGACATCTCTTTACTGCAGGATGTTTGATGTCGCTAATTGGGTTGCTTGGCTCAACAGAGAAAATGGTCCTGGAGGGACGCCTTCACATGAGGCCCTTTTAGTTTCACCTCAAGGAGCACTGGAGATACCCTCAGTCGCTGGACACCCTCCTTCCTTGGACAGAAGCCATTGCAGCACACTTAGACTGGTGGGAAATTCCCTCATACATGATGAGAGGTACAGACCTTCATCCCAAAGATCACAGTATCCAACTCTTTACAGACGCCTCAAACAAAGGTTGGGGCACTCACTTAGATCAAGGTTCTACAAAGGGTCTGTGGTCAGACCAGGAAAAAAGACTACACATAAACGTTCTAGAATTGAAGGTGGTCTCCCTGGCCCTTCGAAGGTTCAAGGACCAGTGCAGTGCTAGTTGCAATGGACAACTCAACAGTGGTAGCCTACATAAACAAACAAGGAGGAACTCACTCAGCAGAGATGTGTGCTCTCCTGTGGAAGATCATGACCTGGTGCTATCATTATCACATAACATTGAAAGCCAGACACATTCCAGAGTGTCTGAATGTGATGGCCGACCTTCTGTCCAGGTCGAACCAAGTGCAGTCAAGAGAATGGTCACTGCATCCGCAGGTGTTCAAACAGATCTGCCAAAAGTGGTTCACACCTCATGTAGACCTATATGGCACTCATCTGAACCACAAACTTCCACTGTACGTATCTCCTGTCCCAGTCCCAAAGGCTTGGGACATAGATGCTCTGAACATAAACTGGACGGGTCTCACTGCCTATGCTTACAATCCAATGGCTCTCCTTCACAGGGTGATCCACAAAATCAGACAATGCTATTGCCTGATCAACATAATAGCCCCAGGCTGGCCAGGGATGCCCTGGTTTTGGGACCTAGTGCAGCTCTCAACAGAGATCCCACTACAACTTCTAGTGTCAACAACTCTTCTGAAACAGTCTCACAATTATGTGTTCCACAGCAATCCACAGCATCTCAACCTCCATGCCTGGTGTCTAGGAGTGGACAGCTCCAAGAACAAGGCTTATCTGTGGAGGTGGCAAAGAGAATTGCTGCCCCTCAGAGGTCATCAACAAGGACCATCTACAAGTCAAAGTGGGCCTTATTTGAGAAATGGTGCAGAGAAAATTCGGTCGATTTCTCCGCTCCATCTGTGAAACATATCTCAGATTTTTTCATGTACCAAGATCTAAATAGGCGCCCCTCGACCATTGATGGTTACAAGACGGCCATTGTTGACACTTTAGGCCCAGCGGGCCACCATATTGCTCAAAACTCAGACCTTCATAGGTTACTATCTAGTTTTCACAGGGATCGTCCAAAAAGTTCCAGGAATCTTCCAAAATGGAATCTTTCTGTTGTTTTCAATGAGCTCATAAAAGCGCCCTTTGAGCACAAACCTCAAACATCTTGCTCTCAAAACTGCTTTCTTGCTAGCTTTGGCCTCTGGCAAGCGCTCAAGCGAAATCCATGCTTGGGTTGCAAACAAAGTATCTAATCTAGGCCAATGGGAAAAGGTTGCCTTGTTCCCTTCTTCTGACTTCATAGCCAAAAACCAACTAGCAAGAGAAGGTTCTCAAAGTGTGTCTCCGGTGACTATTTTCCTGCTTTGACTACCATTGTAGATAGACAATTCAAAGAAGACAGGACCCTGGGCCCTGAGGTACTATCTGGATCGAACCAAAGACCTGAGAGGGTCTTGATCCCTCCTTTTCATCTCCTTCGAGAATGGACACAGCTCAGACATCAGACCCGAAACTCTCTCTTCTTGGTTGAAACAAACCATTCTACTTTGTTATAAACAAGCAGACCAACAAGCTCACAACACATTTACAAATTTTTACCTAAAAGACCTTACTTGGTCAGACGACAACAATATGTATCTGGGACCAGTGGTGGCGGCACAACAAGTCCTAGATCCTTCCCCTCGGACAAATTATCCTCGGGAAGAAAAGAGGGGGGGGGGGCACATCCGCTACAACCAAGTCTTCAGGAGTCTAATCCCAGGATCTAGGTATAGGTTTACCTCTCAAGATGTTACGGGTAAGGTCATTTTTATGTCAGCTGACTTATCAGTCAGCTGACATTATGTCATCACTCTGCGGCGTGGGCGTATGCGTCCGCGTCCGCGTGAACAACTTCTTCTCCAAAACTACAAGGCCTAGAGACATGCTGTTTTTTTTAAAAGATACCTTATCTATCGAGGATGAAAAATTGTTCAAGGCATACAAATCTGTCTGTTCGTCTGTTTGCTAGAGACATTACAAGGCATTTACAGCATTTTGTGAAAATATGTTGTTCAGCTACTTTTTTCATAGCTACAATATGGTGAGTAAGTTGGGTGTCTGTCTCAATAGCTAAGTGAGTAATAGCTACTTTTGGGCTTTTCAGTAACTTCCATTATGAGTAAAATCACTTGTAACTTAAAAACTATTGCATTTAGAGAATTTCGTATAAATATGTTATTCAGCTACTTTTGGGCCAGCTATAACATAGTGAAATTTCAGACCTGTAGCTCATGGCATAGCTGAGTAATAGCTAATTTTAGGTTATCACTGTTGAGTAAATCGCTTATAACTTGAAAACTATTGCATTTAGAGAATTTCGTATAAATATGTTATTCAGCTACTTTTGGGTCAGCTATAACATAGTAAAATTTCAGACCTGTAGCTCATGACATAGCTGAGTAATAGCTACTTTTAGGTTATCACTGTTGAGTAAATCACTTATAACTTGAAAAGTGTTGCATTTAGAGCATTTTGTTAAAATATGTTATTCAGCTACTTTTTTCATAGCTACAATATGGTGAGTAAGTTGGGTGTCTGTCTCAATAGCTAAGTGAGTAATAGCTACTTTTGGGCTTTTCAGTAACTTCCATCATGAGTAAAATCACTTGTAACTTAAAAACTATTGCATTTAGAGAATTTCGTATAAATATGTTATTCAGCTACTTTTGGGCCAGCTATAACATAGTAAAATTTCAGACCTGTAGCTCATGGCATAGCTGAGTAATAGCTACTTTTAGGTTATCACTGTTGAGTAAATCACTTATAACTTGAAAACTATTGCATTTAGAGTATTTTGTTTCAATATGTTATTCACCTATTTTGGGGTCAGCTATAACATAGTAAAGTTTCAGACCTGTGGCTCATTTCATAGCTGAGTAATAGCTACTTTGAAGTTCTCACTGTTGAGTAAATCAGTTATAATTGGAAAACTATTGCATTTACAGAAATTTGTGCAAATATGTTATTCAGCTACTTTTGGGTCAGCTATAACATAGTGAAATTATAGACCTATAGCTCATGGCACAACTGAGCAATAGCTATTCTCAGGTACTGACTATTGAGTAAATCAGCTATAACTTGAAAAATATTGCATTTGGAGTATTTTGTTAAAATATATTGTTCACCTACTTTTGGGTCAGCTATAACATAGTGAAATTACAGACCTATAGCTCATGGCATAGCGGAGCAATAGCTATTTTCAGGTTCTCACTATTGAGTAAATCAGTTGTAGCTTGAAAACTATTGCATTTACAGTAGTTTGCTTAAATATGTTGTTCACCTACTTTTGGGTTAGCTATAACATAGTAAAATTTCAGACATGTAGCTCATTGCATAGCTGAGTAATAGTTCCTTTGAGGTTCTCACTGTTGAGTAAATCAGTTGTAACTTGAAAACTATTACATTTAGAGTAATTTGTTAAATATGTTATTCACAGAATTTTTGGTCAGCTATAACATAGTGAAATTGCAGACCTCTATGTCATGGCATAGCTGAGCAATAGCTACTTTCAGGTTCTCACTGTTGAGTAAATCATTGTATCCACTGGATAGCCGCAGTGTGTAGAGAGAGATTTCACCATTACTGCTCTGATGAAAAAAAATATTATAGCTAGCTTTCTTAAGTTTATATATTAATAACCATAAAATGTTGTCTGGGAATATTTTTGGCCTCATTTTGAGAAACAAGATGGCCGCCACAGGTGATTTTTGTCAGTCATGAAAAGTGCTTATATCTCCCTTATTATTGATCCTAGAGGTTTGGGATGATAAACCAACCTGTAGGAAATCATGGGGTGGGAATCTTTTGGTGTGGTCAGATTTGACCTTCAATGACCCCTCCTTCAAGGTCAAACAAGGATAGCCAAACTTAAAAGTGCTTATAACTCGCTTATTATTGGTCCCAGAGGTTTGGGATGGTAAACAGACAGGAAATCATGGGCTGTGAATCTGTTGATATGGTCCAATTTGACATTGGAACCCGCCTTCAAGGTCAAATGAGGATAGCGAAAATTGAAAGTGCCTACAACTCGCTTATTATTGGTGACAGAGATTTGGGATAGTAAACCATCCCATAGGAAATCATTGGCTCGGAATCTTTTGGTATGGTCAGATTTGACCTTTGGACCCCTCCTTCAAGGTCAAATGAGGACAGCCAAGCTTAAAAGTGCTTATAACTCATTTATAATTGGTCCTAGAGGTTTGGAATGGTAAACCATAGGAAATCATGGGCTGGGAATGTATTTGTGTGGTTAGATTTGACCTTGGACCCCTTCTTCAAGGTCGAACGAGGATATTGCATTTGTAGTATTTCTTTAAATATGTTTTAACCTATTTTTTACACTTAAACAATTACCTTGTTATTTTCCTTCATAATACCATTTACAGGGCACAACTTTTTTATCCTTTTCTTCTGTCAGCTTCGGAATTTCTTTCGAACTTGCTGTTCAGTTACCATTTACTGTATTTCTGTACAGCCCTTTTCCTGATAATTATTCTGTCCTCTAATCACCTTCACAAATCAAAAACACTCAGTCAGCTGACACAGTGCCCGTTTACGGGCACTCTCCTCTTGTTTATTTATAGTTATCAAGTATATAATTATGTATTAAGAACTTAGCAAGTTGTCATTAATCTCATATTTGGTGGCAAAAATTTATGAGAATTCCAACCATTGGGATGGTTTTTCAATCGTGATGGGCCCTAAGGGCTCTTACACCTCTAAAGTGAGCATGGCTGCACTTCTCTCCTACTATCAAACATCTCGACAGTTTTAGCACTGTCATTCAATCTATACAGGTTTTTGGCTCTTTACAGGCCCGGTCTTTGCGATTGGGGCACTGTAAACGGGACTCAGACTGGTTTTTCTAACATTCATTCTAATCTATTACTTCAAATCTAAGAAAAATTTACTTATCTTCCAGTTTCAGCTGTAATCCCGCCACCGGGCAGTTGGATTCAGCATTCAGTCCCACATGGTAAGGTATTGTAGTGCAATAAAATTGAAAATTTTAATTACTTAAATGTAGCTTTTATAAGCTACAAGCTTACCATGTGGGACTGAGAAGAGTCCCACCCTGCCTCCCCGCTGTATTACAGCTGAGGGGTAAGGTTTGAAAATTTCAACGAGAAAGTAGGTCGAGAGGTCAAAGGTTATCACATGACGACAACTTGAGGCTACAGCCAACTATAAATGTCTATATTTCTTAGACGTTGGCCTGATGCCTTGCGGCCATCCGAGAACAGCATTCAGTCCCACCTGGTAACTAATTAAAATTTTCAATTTTGGGAGTGATCTGGATCACTATCTGGATCTTCAGGATCACTGAAATGTAATGTTTAAAGACAGATAACTCAAAAACTTATGGACGGATTTCAATGAAATTATCAGGATGTGTCTGAAAAGGTAAAAGGAAGAAATGATTCAAGTTTGGTGATGATCCGGATCACTATCTAGATCTTCTGGATCTATGAAATGTAATTTTTAAAGACAGATAACTCTAAAACTTATGGACGGATTTCGATGAAATTGTAAGGATATATCTGTAAAGGTAAAGGGAAGAAATGATTCAATTTTGGGAGTGATCCGGATCACTGTCTGGATCCATGAAATGTAATTTTTAAAGACATATCTCAAAAACTTATGGACAGATTTCGATGAAATTTTCAGGATATGTCTGAAAAGGTAAAAGGAAGAATCACCATCTAAATCTTCTGGATCCATGAAATGTAATTTTTAGACAGATAACTCAAAACTTATGGACAAATTCCGATGAAATTTTCAGGGTATATCTGAAAAGGTAAAAGGAAGAAATGATTCAATTTTGGGACTGATCTGGATCACTATCTGTATCTTCTGGATCCATGAAATGTAATTTTTAAAGACAGATAACTCAAAAACTTATGGATGGATTTCGATGAAATATTCAGGATATGTCTGTAAAGGTAAAAGGAAGAAATGATTTAATTTTGGGAGTGATCCGGATCACTGTCTGGATCCATGAAATGTAATTTTTAAAGACATAACTCAAAAACATATGGACGGATTTCGATGAAATTTTCAGGATATGTCTGAAAAGGTAAAAAAAAGAATCAGTATCTGGATCTTCTGGATCCATGAAATGTAATTTTTAAAGACAGATAACTCAAAACTTATGGACGGATTTCAATGAAATTTTCAAGATATGTCTGAAAAGGTAAAAGGAAGAAATGTTTCAATTTTGGGAGTGATCCGGATCACTATCTGGATCTTCTGGATCCATGAAATGGATCTTCTGGATCCATGAAATGTAATTTTTAAAGACAGATAACTCAAAACTTATGGACAGATTTCGATGAAATTTTCAGGATATGTCTGAAAAGGTAAAAGGAAGAAATGTTTCAATTTTTGGAGATGGCAGAGTAATAACCACTAAAATGAGTAAATGTCTTTTATCTCTAAAAGTGTTACAGATAGGCAACTTCTTCTAAATATGTCCTTCACCTACTTTGGGTTGATCTACATTGTAAAGTTGCAGAACTGTAGCTCTTTGGATGGCAGAGTAATAGCTACTAAACTGAAAAAATGCCTTTTGTCTTTAAAAGTATTGCAATCAAACATTAAAGTGCCTCTTGCTTGTTGTCACTTCTACATGTGCCTCCATTTCACAAGAAAAAATATATTCCACTTTCTTTAGTACATCTAATTTATATGGCGGGAGATAATTGCATGCGTCAGAATGCTTAAGAGTGTTTTATCTAGTCTCAGCAGTAATTGAAGTTCATTTATTTGGTGTGAGGCCTTGAGAAAATTGCTATCTGGTCTACTTTTTATCTGCAAATTTTTTGGTTGAATTCAAGTAACCAATGAAAAGATTAGCCCAAAAAATTTACTTCGATTTTTATTCCATCAGAACACTTGCTTTAAACTCATATTTTGCCACAAACTGAAAAAAAGCAGTGAACGTCAATTTGGTTGATACAGAAACATTTATCCTTGACCTCTAACAAAGAAGTGTGCAGCAAATAGTTCACTGGTAGAATTTCAGTGATTGTAAAACTGAATTTGTGCCCCACAGCCTTTAAGTTCTGTGCAGATATTGTTTTCACCCCCGGTTTCGAGATCTGCAGGAAAAAGTAGGTCGTAGGAAATTGATACTTGGTGGATGCACTTTTTTGGGGGGTGAAGGTGTGCAATGTCATAGTGTGACCTTGATTTGACCTTTGACCTTGCTGTAGTGACCTTGACCTTTAAAATCTTGTCCGGGCTATATCTCGGAAACAGTAAGGTGTAGGAAGTTGATAGTTGGTAGGGACATTGCTTATGAGTTGTCCTGTTGTAGGTGTGCATCAGAGTTTTTAGTTTACTGTTTAATGCTGTCATCTTGCTATTGAATTGTCTTGTTTTAATACTCTATCTTTGCATACATTTTGTTTCTCTTAGATGTTATTTCCTCTACTTAAACATCATTTAGACCTCAATATAACTGACACTGCTCTGAAAATATCCCAATCCTTGTACTGTTTCACTACTTCTATCCCTCATGGTGTTGAAAACTATTTCCCCATCATTTTTCTCATTAATATTGTCATTACAGTATTTCGTTAAATTTGTCTGACAGAGTTTCTTCCTTCCTGTATTTATGGTTACATTTGTGTCACAGTCAAAAATTTTGAACAGCCTTGTATTAAACTTTGAACACATTTTGTTAAAGCATTCCAGACATTTGTGTGATGTATATGCAGATGTTTAAACACAGAACAATGTAATATTTCATACAAGGTAAGAATTTTGTCTCAGAGTGACAGTTTATGCAAGTGGGATCATTTATAAACTGGTTAAATATTTATTTTTCAGGCAGTTTCACTCGACATCAGAATGTCTTCTTCCAATCAGCAAACCCCATCAAGTGGTGGAGTTTCAGCTTCAGGTTTGGTGGGAAGGCGTGGTGGAGGAAGGAGTAACAGGTAATATTATTAATATTGTCCCATTTTCTATTGCTTATAGCTCCGCAACCACTTTGTGGATTCTCTTCAAATTTGACACATGTATGAAGTAACCCAGGGAAAAATTTTAGGAATGTAGGGTCATAACATTTTGACCAATCATATAAGTCACAAAAAAAGTTTTTAAAAGGGGTGTGATTGTCTGGGTGATAACTTAAAAAGAGCTTTACCTATTAATATGAAATTTGGTAAGTAGGTTTCTTATATAGATGTCTGGCAATCATTAAATTTTGGAAGTGATCCAACACAAAATAATGACTTATTAACAATTAACTAAACACCACAATTTTCCTCACAATGAAGGTGAAAAATCTTAAATATCTCAGAAACTGTGCAAGATAGAACAGTTTTGATGAGTTTTTTGGGGCCAGAGGGTATAGGCATAGCCATATGGCACTTTTTGCCAATTATCGTTTTCCTACCATTTTTGGTGGTCCTATTAAATTTTTGCACAAATCACCAAAAGGCACTATCTTGGATACGCTGGGAGATAGAGCAATTTTTACAAAATATTGGGTCCCAGGGTATAGGCAAAGTCATTTAGCACTTTTTGCCAAATATAATTTTCCCGCCATTTTGGTAGCCATATTGAATTTTCTGCGTAAATCACAAATGTGCACTTATCATGGATATGCTGCTAGATAGAGCGATTTCTACGAAATTTTGGTCCAGGGTATAGTCAATGTCATTTAGCACTTTTTACAAAAAAATCGTTTTTGCGCCATTTTTGGCGGCAATCTTGAATTTCTGTGAAAATTCAAGCATGTATTTGGAAACGGTGTGAGATAAGAGTGATTTTGCTTAAATTTTTTACCCACAGGGTTTATGGAAAGTCATCTGTCACTCTTTCAAGAAACCATTTTCCTGCCATTTTTTTGGCTGGTTGAATTTTTGCATAAATAGATAAAACAAATTAAACAGAGCAAAATAGGTCATTTCAGCAAAATCATTAATGCTCATTGGGACACTTTGTTTTTGTCGTGTAAAAACAATTTCTTTTTCTTTTGGGAAGCAATACTCTAGTTTTAATATTGTTTTTAATACCTAACAAAGCATTATTTTGATTACAATTTGATTACAGGAATTTGACTAACAGTCCTGTATTTAACTAAGGATCTTTCTTAAATGTATTTTGTTTTATTTGGTAAATGAGGCACAAACTGGTTTTGAAATAATATTTCCAGCTTAAAATGATATTTCAGTATCATTTGATATGCAGAGATAAATTAGAGTTTGATATCAATGTTGTAATTGCACTTTAATTTCTGTATAATACACTAGTACACATCATAATGGTGTGATCAGACATATTGTTTTCTCTTTACTTTGGCCTATCACTAATGTTAATTTTTGGGGACTTTAAAAAAAAAAGACATATTTGGTTTCTGTTACCATTTTTACTCCACAGCCCTTAAGGGCTGTCGGGGTATTGTTTTCAACCATAAAGTATAGCAAGCTGATACTTGGTAGGGACATTGGTTAGGAGTGTAGGTGTGCAACCTCATGGTGTGACCTTGATTTGACATTTGACCTTGCCGTAGTGACCTTGACCTATAAAATCTTGTGCAGGCTAGCTTTATCTGGGAAACCGTAAGGTGTAGGAAGTTGATACTCGGTAGGGAAATTTGTTAAGGGGTATAGGTGTGCAGCATCATGGCGTCACCTTGATTTGACCTTTGACCTTGCCGTAGTGACCTTGACCCATTAAATTTTGTCCGGGCCATATCTCGGAAACCGTAAGGTGTAGGAAGTTGATACTCGGTAGGGACATTGGTTTGGATTTGTAGGTGTGCAACGTCATGGTGTGACCTTGATTTGACCTTGTGACAGTGACCATGAGTTTTATAATCTTGTCTGGATTATTTCTTCGATTCCATAAGGTGTAGAAGGTTGGCACTTGGTAGGGAGATTGGTTAGGGGGTGTAGGTGTGCATCATGGTGTGACCTTTAACTTTGGCTCTGCCAAAGTGTGTTCACCTACCATATTTGAGACATCTTTCTCTTATGACAAAGATATATGGATTGCTGCAACTGGTTATTATATGAACTTTTACATAATCATGCTTTTTCCATCGACAGCTATTCTCCAGTTAATAAATTTTACAGCTCCATAATTTTTAGTTTTCTGATTAATGCTGTCATCTTGCTATTGAATTGTCTTGTTTTAATACTTTATCTGTACATACATTTTCTTTCTCTTGGATGTTATACTCTCCACTAAAACATTATTTGGAGCTTTATATAACTGACACTGCTCTGAAAGTATCCTGATCTTTGTACTGTTTTACTACTTCTGTATCTCATGGTGTTGAAAACTATTTCCCCAGGCTGTGGGGTACGGGCGTCTCTGGTGGTGTTTTTATGTAATAAGCTATAGTACATCATATATTGTATAGAAAAATAAGCTAAAATTAACATGTATGCTTTGATATCTCATACCATTTGTACAGTCTGTAATTTGGGTGAACAATAAATATTATTAAATTAGATTAAATCTTGATATGACATTTATAAAAATAAACAGGTATTTGGAGAAGTTGTATGTGTGCATCTTTACAATAAATATTTTATTCATATAAAAAGTTTAAAAACTATCAAGAAGTTTATTTTCAGAATCACAAATTGTTTTAATAATGGCAGCATAAGTGCCTCAAATATAAATTCCTAATATACATAATTTTAATTTAAAATAGTAACTTTCAGACAATAGTCATGTTATGTACAACATAGTTTTGTAAGCAGTGGATAGGGTGTTCTTTGTATTTGTAAATGTCTTTTTTTCCACTGAGCAAATGATATAAACTGTAACACCATTTCTGTCATGTAATGTGTTAACTTTGACTGTTAACGTCAGTATATTGTCTCTGTTGTAGACTACCTTCTTTACGTGGTCCAAGAGATCTAACTCTGGGAGGGGTTCAGAAGAAAACTTTCTTGCCAAATATTCCTGTAAGACCAAAAGAGAAGAAAGAAGAGTAAGATGATGTATTATTTTCAGTTAATAACCCTTTGAGAATTTTCTTCTGATGGAGACAGGGTAAAATGATGAAGTTCTTGTATACTGCAATAAACCCAATGAAACCAGATGTATGGTTTTTGAATAAGTACAGTGTATCATAGTACAGAATTTTCATATAAATTAAATACTCAATGTAAAACTTAATATTTTTTTTATGGTACAGGCCAGGTAAAAATATAGAACACAGGTATATAATAATAAATAATATAAATAACATAATATGCTTTACAGCAAGGTAGGGTCAGTTAAACACTGGTGTGGAGACCGATTCACTTGAATACTTGGAAATGTAAAATATTAGAATCAAACCCCAAATCTGAAGAAATTATAAACTTTTATCTTATACTTTTGTACGTTTAGCACTTCTATAGTGATTTTTTTTCAGAAGAACTGCCATTTTTGTTTTCATGAATTTCTACATCCTATTAGTGGGCCTATTCGATTGGGGATATACTAGAACACAATTTTTATTCGGTATGGTTTCACACTGGCGGGATACCAAAATGGAAAATCTGCTACTGACCCTGCCCTACTTTACAGTGCATTGCTGGTAGAGTGAAAACCATGAAAAAAGCATGACAATTCTACAGGAAATTGTTACAGAAGTATTGAAATCTACAAAAATATGAGATAAAAGTTTACAATATGTAAAGTTTAGGGTTTGTTTCTAATATTTCATGTTTTCCCACCATTATTTGTCCTGACGGTTATAAAGTGTCATCATGGTATTGAAGTAAACTGGTGTTGATACCAAGATACCAGTGTTACTAGCCCTGACATGGTCACAGATGTATCAGTGTTGAAGTTAAGTTCACTCTAGTTATACAGAATCCACTGTAGTAACAATTGACTTGAAATGTGTGTACTTTATAGTGCCGGGCAGGTGGAAGTAGAGAAGACAGGTAGAAGTCAGGGGTCAGGTCGGGGTAAAGGTGAGAGAGGTCGTGGAGGAAGAGGTCGTGGGGAACGTGGGCGGGGGCGTGGAAGGGGAGAGAGGGAGGTCATCCAGTCACACTCCATATTTGAACAGGGACCCACGGATAGTCTCAGACCCAAGACCAGTGGTGAGTAGATTTCCAACTATGTGGTTTGGGAATCCGAGCATGTGATACTAGGTATCACTGTGCTATCTGGGCAGAGTATTTCACCAGATAGTCCAAAAATCTGCACAGTGACGAGTTCCAGTACTAATTAGGTTTCACCTATCGTCAAATTGAAATGATTTTTGCTGTCTTGAAACCAAATTAGGACTTTTAGTGCTCCTAAAGCTACATGCATGAATATTTTTGAAATTTTTGCCACAAGTCCAAGCAATAATTTGACACAGTATATATATTATTATAGTGTTGTATTTCTCTTAATAAAACCTACAAATTACCATACCATTGTGTTTTACTTCTTCTTTGTAGTATTATTTTTAAAGCTGAGTATTTTTAGTTGCATTAACAGTCATGAAAAATTTGTCTACCTATCCTGTTTGTTCCTCTTTGAAGCATCAGGTCATCACATAAGGACATATTGCATGATTCCAGCTTTTCATGTGATGTTATTGTAGGTTGGGGTGTAGAGCCAGTGGAGAGAACATCTGTGAAAACCACATCCATCAAGAAAGAGAAGAAAGATCCTGAAGAAACAAAGAGAATTCTGGATGGACTTTTGAAAGATGATGTGAGATTGAATTGTTTTTTCTTAAACGTTTGGATTTTTTTTTTACTGAAACATCCAGGACGCATTTATGTTAAACAATTTTACCTGCATATTTTGATTTATCCATGTTATTTATGAAAATGCACAAAATTTTAATAGTTTTTCCCAGTTCACTAGTTTGTACCCAGTTGGTCAACCTGTACAGCCTTTGTCAAATACCTGAGCAGTCCAACACTGTCGTAATAGCAACATGTGAAGAATGTTTGATTCCAGACCAGCATGACATCAGACGAAACACAAGATGTAAAACCCCATATGTGTGGTTGATCTCAAAAATGAAAGTGGTTTCATTTTATGTTAATATCAGTTTTCTTGTATGAATGATTCATTTAATTAATGGCTACAAACTATAATTGGTTGAGTGAATAACTCCCTCCAGTAAATGTTGTTAGGGGAAAATATTTTTCACTTTTGAAATAAAATCTAAATTTATGTTACTTGCAGATTCTGATGGTTTGCAACATGAACTTTGGACACTAACACAATTTTTTATATAGGTTTTATTCCCTCTATTAAAAACTGTTTGAGACACCTTATAGAGATGGAAGAGGTTGCAACCATATTACAGAGGCTTTACAAATTACTGTATAAAAAGGAAAAAAATATATATATTATAGTACAACATTACAATAATTAAATATACAGTTGTGTAACACAATATAACTCTAGTGAAATTAATATACATGTACATGTACTTCATTTAGTGAGGGTAACAAAAATTCCTTTTTTACCCCACAGCCCTTAACGGCTGTCGGGGTCTTGTTTTCACCCATGGTGTCCGGATGGGCGGGCGGGCGGTCGGGGGGGCGGGTGGCGGTTAATAGTTTGTCCGGGCTGTATCTCAGAAACCGTAAGGTGTAGGAAGTTCATACTTGGCAGGGACATTGGTTGGGGGTGTAGGTGTGCGACGTCATGGTCTTGAGTTTGAAAATCTTGTCTGGGCTATATCTCGGCAACCATAAGGTGTAGGAAGTTGATACTTGGCAGGGACATTAGTTAGGGGTTGTAGGTGTGCAACGTCATGGTCTGACCTTGAGTTGACCTTTGACCTTGCTGTAGTGACCTTGATCTTTAAAATCTTGTCCAGGCCATATCTCAGAAACCGTAAGGTGTAGGAAGTTGATAATTGGTAGGAACATTGGTTAGGAGTTGTAGGTGTGCAACATCATGGTCTGACCTTGATGTGACCTTTGACCTTGCCGTAGTGACCTTGACCTATAAAACCTTGTCCGGGCTATATCTCAGCAACTGTAAGGTGTAAGAAGTTGATACTTGGTAGGGACATTGGTTGGGGGTAGTAGGTGTGCAACATCATGGTGTGACCTTGATTTGACCTTTGACCTTGCCGTAGTGACCTTGACCTATAAAATCTTGTCCAGGCTATATCTCAGAGACTGTAAGGTGTAGGAAGTTTATACTTGGTGGGGACATTCGTTGAGGGTTTTATGTGTGCCACGTCATGATGTGACACTGATTGACCTTTGACCTTGTTGCACCTTTGGGTCTTTCTGTTGATGCAGATTAAGCACTGTTAAAGTCATATTAGAATTCATTAAGAATTTCCTTTTGCAAGTTCCCATTGTAACAGATGGAATTTCATCAAGTGAGCCACAGGCTTTTCTCCAACACCACACATAAGCATTCATTGAATGTATTGCCACTTCTGTATGCATGGGTAATATTCAAAACATCCAAACCATAATTCCGCCATTTTTGGTTTACTGATAAGTGCTGTCATTTTATTATTGAATTGTTTTGTTTTAATACTTCATCTTTACATACATTTCTTTTCCTTAGATATTATTTTCTCTACTTAAGCATTATTTGGACCTTAATATAACTGACACTGCTCTGAAAGTATCTTGAACTTTGTACTGTTATACTACTTCTATATCTCGTGGTGTTAAAAACATTTCCCCAGGCTGTGGGGTACGGGCATCTCTGATGCTATTTTTTTAATAGGAGAAAGGAAATTAATAACTAATTAAATAAATAGGTAATAAACATATATCCTTCATGAACCAGAATCCGGTCCATTCCACTTTCATGTCTAAATGGTTTTAAGATCAGACTTATGCATGTTTTTGGGCAAAAATATTAATAGAAGCTGTATGTTCTTATAATAGAAATGTTTTTGGTCATACAAACAATTTTGTGGGTCAAAAAAAGTGCGCTAAAATGTGTCAAATGTAACAGCTAAAAAGACTGCACACAGTTAGTAATAGACTGGAAATAGGTACAACAATCATACAGAAATAAAGAGGATAGACAAAATCTGAACACAGAACACAACCTGAATAGGAATAGGAAGCACTACTCAACACCACACTTTCACCTAATTCTATAATAAAGGAATTTTATGAAAGAAGTTTTAATATAATAATAAAATTCACACATCAGAAGTATTAGTATTCTCTACAATATTATATAGCAAATTCCATTTTCTGTAGTGCAGGTCTAACCTCTTATTTGAATTTCTTTGAGCAATATCCTTGTCCAAATTAAATGTATATGACAGTAAAGCAATTAAGGAGATAAATTGACAGATTTATAAATATTGACTTCCGGGGTCAGCACACAGACTTCTTTTGTAGACTTTAGGACTTCTGAAGGACAAATAGATTAATGGAGCTGCTTTGTACTTTTACTTTCAGGGTTCATATCATAGGGAGGACATATAATTATGCATGCAGGAAAGTTAAGAGTATATTTACATTTGGCCAGTTTATAACACAGCAGAAATCTGTGCATTGTTGTTCCCCTGTTGCACATTGCTTTTTGTGTTTTGATCTTTTCACTTGGTTTTCACTTGGTATAAATTTGACTGTGTGCTATTGTTTGTTTCAGTTCGTAGCAGCCAGTGATGCCTTTAGTAGTGCAGATCCGAGCTTGGTTCCCATCAAGTTGCCTCTCTGTGACCTCAAAATGGAAACCAGAGCAGAAAGCAAGGCCATTCTTCAGGATGCCAAAGGTAATGTTTTAAGGAAGGACAAACTGTGCAATCCAAAGCCATAGCAATTGGTTTAAAAACTTATTCAGGGTTTAACATAGACCAAAATATTTTTCATGAAGAAAAAGTAGAAATATTAATTTAACAAAATTGCGTATAAAATAAGATATATAGGATAATATGGAATTCTGACACATGTTTCCAGTTTATGGAGACGAACTTGTAGCAGTGATGTATAGTAATATAATATTATAAACCACTATCTTGTGAATATTAGTAGTCCAGCAAGTTTTGGTATTTTGGGCTGTATAGGTGAACATTTTTAAGATTCTTTCCAAATTGTTTCAGTGAAAGTAGAACCCGGAGAAGATGTGGAGATGAAGGAAGAAGTCAAACCCAAGTTAGACAAAATAAATCCCAAAACTGGATCCCCATACAGACCCAAAACAGCTGCAGAATTATTTTTGGAGCACTCGGATGCAGGTAAACTTACCGGGGGTATCTGTTTTATAACTATAATGCAAATTATTGAAAGTATCTTATAATATCTTACAAATGAACCTGGGCGTGTATTCACTGAAAGCCTTGTTCCATATTCGAGGACTGTTGGGACAGACGCACCTACTTTTAGGTCAGGGACAAGTGTGGTAGAAAATTGCCATATAATGTTAAATAAGGCAGGGAATTCAAACACATCCTGATCATTGGGATAAATTTGGAAGCTGCCAGGTTATTCTGCAAGTATTTGTATCCCAAGTTTCCAGAACGTTTGACCCAAACCTTTACATCTTTAATATGATATCTATTCGACTAGATGGATTGCAGATATGACTAATGTTTAACAACACTGTAATGCTCATATACCCATCTCTCAATTTTTCAGCGATTAAGTCAGGAGATGGCAAGCTTGTGGCAGCAATACAATCAGCCATATTGGTGATAGGATCTGTCTGGAGTGTGTCCTGAGACCTATGATAAGCTGGGTTTTAGATCTTGACTTTAGGGGTCATGAGTTAAAGTTGCTGACTTTTTCATAAATTGTAAAAATGTTTGATATTCTCAGACTTTTTCCAACCTTCAAAATTTAGTTTTCTAACATATGATTTCTAAAAATTTGATAAGGACCTCAAAACAGCAAGAGTGTGGGTCATATTCAGGAATACAGAACCACTTTGGTAAACTTCCTTAATTGTATCCCCGACGCGAAGTGGGGATACTATGGATTCATCATCGTCGTCGTCCGCGCCCTCGTCCGCAGAGATTTCTTGTTAGCGACCTACAGTCCACATTTCTTTCCGCATTTCTTTCATATTTGGCAGGTGGCTTGATATGGTAGAGGACTCGCCACCCTATCTTTTTGGTAGGCTTTATGTCTAAATTAGGCCTGTGGTAGACAAAAATGTCTAAAATGTGGAATATTGCTTGTTAGCGACCTACAGTCCACATTTCTTTCCAGATTTCTTTCATATTTGGCAGGTGGCTTGGTATGCTAGAGGACTCGCCACCCTATCTTTTTGGTAGGCTTTATGTCTAAATTAGGCCTCTGGTAGACAAAAATGTCTAAAATGCATTAAAATTCATGAAATCATGCACTAAATCACTTGTAACTTGAAAAGTGTTGCATTTAGAGCATTTTGTTAAAATATGTTATTCAGATACTTTTTTCATAGCTACAACATGGTGAGTAACTTGGGTGTCTGTCTCAATAGCTAAGTGAGTAATAGCTACTTTTGGGCTTTTCAGTAACTTCCATCGTGAGTAAAATCACTTGTAACTTGAAAACTATTGCATTTAGAGTATTTTGTTTCAATATGTTATTCAGCTATTTTTGGGTCAGCTATAACATAGTAAAATTTCAGACCTGTAGCTCATGGCATAGCTGAGTAATAGCTACTTTTAGGTTATCACTGTTGAGTAAATTGCTTATAACTTCAAAAGTATTACATTTAGAGTATTTTGTTTCATATGTTATTCACCTATTTCGGAGTCAGCTATAACATAGTGAAGTTCCAGACCTGTGGCTCATTGCATAGCTGAGTAATTGTAACAAATTTTATTGTAATTTAACTTTTTACAAGTTAAATACTTACCTTATCCTCACAAGTGCTTGTTTGGTTTTGTGGAGCAAAAACGTATCGACCGACAAGAATTTTTTAAGGAATATTCTTGTCACAAGAGGTGACCCCTTTGTCTGCGCATGTCCGCGCTTGCGCAGTAGTCGTTGTCGACAGACGAATGTCGAGAGTTCTTCATTGTATTTTTGGTCCCCAGAAAACAAATTATGCGGGGAGGTAGGGTGGGTTTATCCTTGTGAGGATAAGGTAAGTATTTAACTTGTAAAAAGTTAAATTACAATAAAATTTGTTACATTTTATTGCGTAAAATAGCCTTACCTTATCCTCACAAGTGCTTGAATACAACCATAACAGGTGGAGGGTATTTGTTTTGGCCACACTGTTAGATGATTGTCAGACAAGGGGTCACCAAATAAAGCACTTGATAAGAGGATAAGATAAGCTTCCATTCGCCACATCTTAGGTTATATATATTACTTCTTCATCACAGATAAGTAATTTGCTAACCTCAACAAGAGATCCATGATGTGGTCATCATTGTTGCTGCTGTTGCTGTTGTAGACAATTTTACAACAAATCATATAGCAGTATTAACCATCACCCGGTATTGGCCGGAGATGTCTGCATGACTCCCGAAACAAGATGTCATCATCTGACAATGAGAATATCTCCAAGCAGGCAAACTGAACTGCATGAACTGCAGATATGGGGCCATATGTAAGTCAGGAAAGACATATGTCAGTGACACAACACTTGTGTAACTGGAGAGAACATAACTATGTGAGTCATATCAATAACATGTAAAAATACACAAAAATTGACTACATGCCGAGGTGAATCCACAAGGCCCAATTTGTTCATGGACTGGTCATGGGATTGCCAAGCTACTTCTTCAAGTAGAATGTAGTAAAGAATTGTGGGTCTTCCAATAACAAGAGTTTCATATCTGCTCAGGTAATACCCCACTCTTGAAAACTAAAGAGGCAGCCATAGATGTAATATGTGCCTCAATGTATGGATTCTGAGAATCAGAATTAAAGGACTGGCAATCTAATCATGCAGCCAGATTGATCCAGGAAGAGATAGCAGAATTCAAGATATCTCCATCAAGCCTTCCTTAAAGATATGAGCAAGATTCTTCCCCTCCTTGAAGTACTTGTACTGTCCTGATAGTAACTAAGTACTGTAAGAGAGCAGAGTGTCACAACATCAGCTCAAGAAAGGTTTGTGAGCTGGAATGACCACTGGTTTGAGCCATCTGGGGCATTGTAAGCCAACTGATTCTTGCTAAAAGGCAGGAGAAGGAGACTTTCCCTTTTGTCCAAGCAGTAGACCTGTCCAAGAAGAATGTAAGTGCTGTAGAAGGACAACGAAGCATGTGTCCAGGCAAGTTGAGTTCAGGAATGATCTAGAGCTGAAGTGACCACTGGAGGCAATCTAGACCAACTGAGGCTAATAGTTCCTTGTTGAAAAGGTAGGTAGGAGTGAGAACTGTAAACTCCTTCCTATGAGGCTTGTGTCTGAAGGAGCCAAAGTCCCAGAATACACTTCCAATGTCATTGCAATTTGCAACAGTCTTGCAAGTCAAACATTTTTAGACTGACCTCCTTTTAAAGGTTAACAAGAAGCCTTTTGTGAAAACCAACAGAAGCAAAGGCAAATCCCTTGATGCTGTACCTGTTAGCAGTGGGCTTCTCTCTATAACACTTGCAATAGGCCTATAAAGATGCAGGCTTTGGTTCAACTCCTGCACAAAAAATGTAAATGATCAGCTATGGCTGCTGCAAAGCCAAAAATAGTGACAGGTTTCAGATTTTTTGCAAGTAAATGGATCAAAAAATCTGGTATATTTGAGACCGTAGGCTCTGAGATGGCCACCTTATTCTGTGGGTACCAGAGCTCAAAATGGCCCATCATGACTCATACATTCCAAGATGAGGGTCCTTGAGATGCCCTAAATCTCTCTATCCCTTGCCCAGAGAATGATATAAGAGATTCTGAGTGGTGTTAAGGTGCCAAGCATGAAGGTGCCAAACTGCCAATGCAACTGATTCAGATGGTATTTCTGACTGAATGGCTGTTTCTGAGACCAGTGAAGTAGCTGTAATGGAGGTTTGGTTGAATGACTCACCAGACCCCAAAGCCAATGCATCATGGGCCACCAAGGGGCCACTACAATCATTTTGCACCTGGTGTTCACTTGTTCAATGACTTTTTGGAATAAGTGGTATAGGACAAAAGGCCTAGCAGTCCAGGACCTCCAACAAGATGTTTAATGCATCTATGTTCAGAGCATTTGCATCCGGGACTAGCAACATAGAATGGAAGTTTTTGACTCATTGGTGGCAAACATCTCTACCATTGGTATTTGACAAACTATGTAAATCAAATAGAATATTAAAGATGAAGCCTCTCCTGTCTGTATTATTTCGTTCTTTGTGGAGAGGCTGTCATGACATCTAGGCAACCCTGAATATATCTGGCTCATATGAGAATATTTCAAGGATTGCAGTAGGCCAAGATGCAGCATACCTGCATAAAACACCTATTGTTGATTTGTGCCAAACTTGCACGTTGTTTAGAACCATAACGGGAGTAAGAACCATTCTGTACATATTACTTTTGTCCCTTCTGTAGAGATCATTGAGTATGACATTTAAGTAACCCCAGAATATTTCTGTCTCTTAAGAGTATATTTCAAGGATTGTAGTAGGCCAGGATGCGCCAAACCTTTATCCCTTCTGGAGATATGTTGAGTATGACCCTTAAGCAACCAAGACTATGTCTGTTATGAGTATATTTTCAAGGATTGCAGTAGGCCAAGCTGCGCCAAACTAGGAGGTATACGCTCCCCCCCCCCTGTTTGTTCAGATAACCGAACAAAGTGGTGTTGTCTGATGCTATCAGAATTCTTTGTGTGGAATTTGTCTTGAAGGCTTTTAAGGGCTGAACACACTGCCTTCAGCTGTATGACATTGAAATGTAATATATACATTTTTAACTGTCCAAAGCCACTAACTGTGATGCTTATAGATGGGATCATCAACCCTGATTTAATGCATCTACGAAAATAAGGGAATTGTGCACCCGTGTATAGAAAAGGCATCCTATTTCCCATTTTTTGGCATTTTCCACCACTGAATATGCCTTTTCAGAAGGATTTGAAACAGGAATTCTCACAACTAGTGACTGGAGAAATTGCTAGTTTTTTGTAGATACCACTGAAAGGCACACATACATAACTGACCCATTGGTATAGTCTTTTCCAAAGATGCTGGTATCCCTACCTGGGATATGAGCAATCTTGGGGTTGATTGTGATGAGATCGCCATGTGTTGAATAGATTCTCAGGTATTTAATTTATTCGAGGTAGAAAGAAATTTCCTGGTACCAAAATGCAGTGGTAACTTAGGAAATCGATATCACGAAGCCCAGTTGATGAATAATTGGAGGAGTTCTGTGGTTTGAACCCAATACTGGTGTCTTTTACGTACACTAAACAACCAGTAGTCTAGGTATAAGGTGAAAGAAATTTCCTGGTACCAAAATGCAGTGGTAACCTAGGAAATCGATATCACGAAGCCCAGTTGATGCATAATTGGATGAGTTCTTTGGTTTGAACCCAATACTGGTGTCTTTAAGTACACTAAACAACCAGTGGTCTAGGTACATGGTGAACTCCTATTCTGTGAAACTGAAGAATGAGATTTGCCTCTTTACTACTCGCATGATACTGTAGAGGTGTCGCTAACCCGAATTTTATAATGCTTTGAACTGATAGGTTTGCCAGTGTACATTAAACTGAAGTAGATGTTGAAAATCTTGGTGAGTCGGTACATAAAAGAATGCATCTTTTGTAACCGAATTTCTAATAATTTCTGCTGTCTCCAGTTTAAATGATGGGACAAGCAGGTATTTATTGTTATAGTAAACGCACTTCACTCGTGGGCCGTGACCGTTGAAGTCGTAGTTAGAAATCAATTCAGGACACTGAGATCTATCACAGGTCGTCATTAGCCGAGTTTCTATACAAGAACTAAACTGCCATAGAAACCTGAAGTTCTGCAATTGTTGAGTGGATAAATCGCTTTCTTTTGAAGCATTTAAGCGGTATATTTATATTTAGTACTGTAGCCATGTCTTCCTGTCTGACGTCATCGCTTTGCATTGTGGGTAGTACAGGCATTGGTGAATTCGATTGGGGAGTAATTCGACAACTCCGTCTCAAGATTCGCACAACTCTGGGATGGCAATGAAAATCTCCCATCACTGCCAGTAACTCTGCAAGAAGAGCCTCCATGGTGACTTGCATTAATGTAGCCACGTTCTTCTGTATCCCTCTGACCTGGTAAACTAGGCAGAGTGGTACGACGATCTTTTGTGGTTGGTAGGGGAAAATTACTGGACATAGCTCCTGTCCTGAATATACTGTGCAAAATACACTGTAAAAGTTGGAAGCAAGGACTTCAACATATAATATAATATAACAGAAAAACTCATCTAGCCAGTTTGATCTTCGTTGAGTTTGCAGAAGAATTAACTCAAAAGTCACAGTATTCTTTCCAATGGAGACATGGCCATAGGAAGGTTTTATTATCTAGTAGATAGTTATTGCAATTCTTCAACAGGGCTAAACAGACAAGCAGTACACATACTGCCCCAAAGATGTCTGTTGGATCTTCATCCAAATTTACAGCAAAGGAAGGTAATCTGTCCATATTTTCATGTCTTGATAAGCAGGAAGTTGACTGTACCTGCTGGGAAACAAAATAATAACTGCAAGGATCCGTGGATACGCTTCTGTAGTCGTTCTTTTGGAGGCAGACCTGTTACTGTACCAGAGTGGCGCTCCACCCACAGTAAAGAATCTACGACCTCCGCTGCCAAGGCAACTGCATTTCTTCTTTGTTTAGGGACAATAAAACAGTTTTCCACTGAAAACTTTACAGCAAAATCTTCTTGCACATCTTCTTCTGACCTTTTAGAAGCAGTTTTCCACTGAAAACTTACGGCAGCTCTTCTCTGCATACCTTTTCTCAACAAGGAAGTAGTTCCAATCGAACACAGCTGGAAACAAAACTATCACCGTCTTCCACTGAAGACTATAAACTTCTCATTCTGACCCTTTTCAGGACAAGGGAGGCAGAATTAGAGGTAGTACCAGTCGAATAATGGACAACTACAGGTAGGTGCACGCTTGCACACTTCAAAACTTCATAGATCTTCATCCGTGAATGGACGATAATAAGGAAAAGTACGTGTTGCTCCCATATCGACCAAAAATATAATGAAGAACTCTCGACATTCGTCTGTCGACAACGACTACTGCGCAAGCGCGGACATGCGCAGACAAAGGGGTCACCTCTTGTGACAAGAATATTCCTTAAAAAATTCTTGTCGGTCGATACGTTTTTGCTCCACAAAACCAAACAAGCACTTGTGAGGATAAGGTAAGGCTATTTTACGCAATAAAAAGCTACTTTGAAGTTCACACTGTTGAGTAAATCAGTTGTAATTGGAAAACTATTGCATTTACAGAAATTTGTGTAAATATGTTATTCAGCTACCTTTGGGTCAGCTATAACATAGTGAAATTACAGACCTCTAGCTCATGGCACAACTGAGCAATAGCTATTTTCAGGTACTGACTGTTGAGTAAATGACTTGTAACTTGAAAAATATTGCATTTGGAGTATTTTGTTAAAATATGTTGTTCACCTACTTTTGGGTCAGCTATAACGTCGTGAAATTACAGACTTATAGCTCATGGCATAGCTGAGCAATAGCTATTTTCAGGTTCTCACTATTGAGTAAATCAGTTGTAACTTGAAAACTATTGCATTTACAGTATTTTGCTTAAATATGTTGTTCACCTAATTTTGGGTCAGCTATAACATAGAAAAAATTCAGACATGTAGCTCATTGCATAGCTGAGTAATAACTACTTTGAGGTTCTCACTGTTGAGTAAATAAGTTATAACGTGAAAACTATTACATTTACAGTATTTTGTTTAAATATGTTATTCATATAATTTTTGGTCAGCTATAACAGAGTGAAATTGCAGACCTCTATGTCATGGCATAGCTTAGCAATATCTACTTTCAGGTTCTCACTGTTGAGTAAATCATTGTATCCACTGGATAGCCGCAGTGTGTAGAGAGATTTCAACATTACCTCTCTAACGAAAAAAATATTATAGCTAGCCTTCTCAAGTTTGCAAGGTATATTAGAGGGTGCACCACAGTATTCTATTGGTAGGCTTTATGTCTAAATTAGGCCTGTGGCCAAATTACTTGCCTACTAAAAATGAGTAATTCTGCATTTTCTCTAAAAGTATTGCAGATAGCAAATTTTTCTTAAATAACTCATTCACCTACATTTGGGAGAGCTTTCACATGCTGAAGTTCCAGACCTGTAGGTAATTACTCACCTACTCAAAATGAGTAAATGCGAATTATCTCTAAAAGTATTGCAGATAGCCAATTTTTCTCAAATAACTCATTCACCTACTTTTGGGAGAGCTTTCACTTGGTGAAGTTTCAGACCCATAGGTAATTACTCACCTACTGAAAATGAGTAAATGCAAATTATCTCTAAAAGTATTCCAGATAGCCAATTTTTGTCAAATAACTCCTTCACCTACTTTTGGGAGACCTTTCACTTGGTGAAGTTTCAGACCTGTAGCTAATTATTCACCTACTCAAAATGAGTAAATGCTAATTATTTCTTAAAGTATTGCAGATATCCAATTTTTATCAAATAACTCATTCATCTACTTTTGGGAGAACTTTCACATGGTGAAGTTTCAGACCCATAGCTAATTATTCACCTACTCAAAATGAGTAAATGCAAATTATCTCTAAAAGTATTCCAGATAGCCAATTTTTGTCAAATAACTCCTTCACCTACTTTGTGGAGACCTTTCACTTGGTGAAGTTTCAGACCTGTAGCTAATTATTCACCTACTCAAAATGAGTAAATGCGAATTATCTCTAAAGGTATTGCAGATAGCCAATTTTTCTCAAATAACTCATTCACCTACTTTTGGGAGAGCTTTCACTTGGTGAAGTTTCAGACCCGTAGGTAATTACTCACCTACTGAAAATGAGTAAATGCAAATTATCTCTAAAAGTATTCCAGATAGCCAATTTTTGTCAAATAACTCCTTCACCTACTTTTGGGAGACCTTTCACTTGGTGAAGTTTCAGACCTGTAGCTAATTATTCGCCTACTCAAAATGAGTAAATACTAATTATCTCTAAAAGTATTGCAGATATCCAATTTTTCTCAAATAACTCATTCACCTACTTTTGGGACAGCTTTCACATGGTGAAGTTCCAGACCCGTAGGTAATTACTCACCTACTGAAAATGAGTAAATTCGAATTATCTCTAAAAGTATTGTAGGTAGCCAATTTTTCTCAAATAACTCATTCGCCTACTTTTGAGAGAGCTTTCACTTCGTGAAGTTTCAGACCCGTAGCTAATTATTCACCTACTCAAAATGAGTAAATGCGAATTATCTCTAGAAGTATTGCAGATAGCCAGTATTTCTCAAATAACTCATTAATATAAAAACAACTTATAGGAAGTCATGGGCTGCAAATCTTTTCATGTGGTCAGATTTGACCTTGGGCCCCTCCTGCTTATTATTGGTCCTAGAGGTTTGCAATGTGAAAACGACTTATAGGAAATCATGGACTGCGAATCTTTTGATCAGGTCAGACTTCACCTTGGGCCCCTGCTACAGGGTCAAATAAGGGTAACCAAACTTAAAAGTGCTTTCAGCTTGCTTATTAACGAAAAATGCTGTTTATTGTCTAAACTATGTTAGTTGGCCTTTGTCGGTGGATACATCCAGCATCTGGCCACAGATGCGTCCTTAGTCTAGTTTTTAAGGTCCTTTAGAGAAAGGTGAAATATCTCAAACCTTAGGTAAAAAATCCTTCATTGATGAAGTACTATTATTTGATCGGTAAGCTGACCTAAAAAACCCTATTCACTGAAACACCTTAAAGGTTTGCCTACTTAAGGGATATCATGTCTTTCCTTCTTATTAGTTATTTAGTGTAAGACTAGTGTTTTTGATGTATTTTCTGTTGCCTTTTTTTCGGAATAAAGGAAGTTTAGTGTATACAGACCGTGATCATTTGTAGTTCAGCTTAACATATTGAACACAACACATTTATGTGAAATTTCTATTTCAGAATAATTTATTTTACTGTGTAGAGTCTGTATTTTTTTTAATTACAATACGATAAGTGCATTTTCATTTCCCAGTGTAATCTAGCTCAGCATGGTGAAAAAATTTGTTAAGAATAAAATATCATTATTTATCGTTTGGGATTTTCCAAAACATTGACATTTAATTCT
Source organism: Sabellastarte sp. h YS-2021 (assembly GCA_964017235.1). Lineage (NCBI taxonomy): Eukaryota > Metazoa > Annelida > Polychaeta > Sabellida > Sabellidae > Sabellastarte > Sabellastarte sp. h YS-2021. Next base: position 77,046,532 of record OZ024931.1, read on the forward strand.
CTGTAATTTTTTTCTGTCAGACTTATATATATAGACTTAGAATATATGAGTTCAGCCTATGTGTCATTCCTTCATAAATTTGATCTAATATTGTAAATCTAATATTGTTTCTATATTTTCATAGATGATCCAGAGTTGTTATTTATCCAAGTGCCAGATACCTTACCTGGGGAACCCAAAGAAAAAGATATAGACCCTGTACCTAGTGGACAGAAACATTCTCAGCCAAGCTCAAGTGATATGAATAAAGAAGAGGAGACTCTCAACACTTCTTATGAAGTTTTAGCAAAGAAATTAGGCCTTGTGTCACTAGATCAGTTCAGTGAAGGTTATATAGGCAAAATACAGGTAAACATCCAGTAAGGGGGTTTTTGTATGACACAAAAAATAATGCTAGAACCTCCAGTATCTATAAGATTTGATTCTAGTAATGGGTAACTTCCACCGGTGCCCTCAAAACACATAAATTGCACTTATGCTGGTTCTAATTATGCAAAGTCTATTGTACGGTCATAGTTTTGTTTATCTGGGGTATTGGAGTGTGTAGTTATGAATACCCCCTACCTCACACAGTGCCAAGTCTGATAAGTTTAAGTAAGAACATGAATCTATTGAACCCTTAGGTAATTATAGTACATGAAAAATCATTCTTTTAAAGTTCTACAACTTTAACATTTTTTTTCTGGTGTGTAACTCAGTTAACAAGTTTATGAAATAGAATTTCAGGAATAAAGACCATTGTTACAAAAGTCATAGTTGTTCTGTTCTAGGTTCACAAGTCTGGTCAGACCAAGCTAGTTCTGGGTAATGTGGCTCTAGATGTGACTCTTGGAACACCCTCAGGCTTTTTACAGGTCAGTGTTCAAACTGGAATCTTATGTTAACTTCATTTCATTGTCCCCTAACACTTGATTTTATTGATGTTGAACACTATATCCCCAGGCTGTGGGGTATAGGCATCTCAGGTGCTTTTTTTTTGACATTTCAGTGTTTTTCAACTTGAGAGATGTGTTCATAGCACATTCAAGTGTGCTATATTTCATGGCAAGCCAGTGTTTTACAGTGCTGTGGCTTTGTTTCCCTCCACCACAAAACCTAACCTGTGTAGTACATGAGTAAACATTGCCAAATAATTGTGCAAATAGAATGAATTAACATTTTAGAGATCCACAGTCACCTATGGTGTACAAATTTTGGCAACTAATCACAGGCTCTCACCTGTGTCTAGGTTTCACTCCCACAAGTAGCCATGTTGAGGGCTTATCATTATATAACCCAAGCTATTTAATGGACATAAAAATACCAACTTTGACTGCGAGGTTACATTTTAATTATTTTTAGGACACTATTCAGTGTCCATTATTTTAGTGTCACCCAAAATAGTGTCCTATGTCCTCTCATTGTCATATAGTTCATCTTGTCAATCAAAATCTGCCACTTTATGGCATCTGTATTCTCCAAAATATTCTATTCTCTCACTGTGAGTAAAGTACCTATAGAACCTTTATAACATTTCATATCACCATGATTTGTACTGCAATGTGTTTTTTTTTAAATTTTTGTTTCAGCAGGACAAGAGGTCCTGTACTACATTTAATGTACACTTATATATACGTTTTGTGCTCTAGGAGTATAATTCTGCTTTTGTTTATTCCAGGATGTTGTGAGTATCGATATGGAAGAGCAAAAACAGGGAGGAGATATGTCTGTGTTAGGTCATGTGACCAATAAACTTGTCTGTGTGCCAGACTTTGAACAGATGATGGATACCTAGCTCTCTGCTGTAGATAATTTAAGAATTTCTGTATTATGTGTAAATCTGCCAATGTATCATGTGTTTAGTGTCAGTGAAATAACAGAATATTGTCACTCATTGTTGTATCATTAAAATGTCACATTTATAACCTCCATGTGTTTCAGTCCTAATAATTTGGTGTATGTTTATCTGGCAAAGATTTAAATTATATATATTGTAAACTGAAAAATTGTCACCCAACTACAGAACCGACCTACCTGAAATAGAGTACTTGTGGATTGTCGATAAAATTTTGTACGAATTAGACCAGAGCTTTTTTCCACAATTTTACCAGTAGTGGCAATTAAATTGCGGAAAGGTGTAAACAAACAAAACATTGATATCAAAATATGTCCACCTAATGAAGGACCAAATTTGTTGAATATAGCTGAAAGTCTTTCTTTTGACCATATTTATTGTATCCCCAGACGAAAGTCGGGGATACTTAGGATTCAGTACGGTTACGCCGCTGCCGCCACCGCAGAGATTTCCTTTTGGATGCGATAACTTAAAAAATATTTTAGTTAGAGCTTTCAAAGTTCGTATGTGGGCATATATGGGCAATGCCACAAACACTATTGTCTTGTGACCTTGACCTTCAATTTCCAGGTCACTGGTGTGCTCTTAAAGGTCAGATTTTGGCCATTTTTTCAGATTTTGGCCAAGTTCTCATATAGAGAAAGTTAGATCATCCTATGGGTGGTATATATAATACATATATATGTCATCTGTAAGCATGCAGAAATTTGACCTTGAAGCTCTTCATTGAAGGTCGTCCATAGACCGCCAAAGTACCTCACCGAGGCCATTTGTACCCCACAGCCATTAATGGCTGTTGGGGTATTGTTTTCACCCACCGTGTCCGAATGGTCGGGCGGGCGGGCGTCCGGGCGGGCGCGTTTGTGGGCGGGCGGCGGGAAATAGTTTGTCCGGGCTGTATCTCAGAAACCGTAAGGTGTAGGAAGTTGATACTTGGTAGGGACATTGGTTAGGGGGTGTAGCTGTGCAACGTCATGGTCTGACCTTGATTTGACCTTTGACCTTGCCGTAGTGACCTTGAGTTTGAAAATCTTGTCCGGGCTATATCTCGGAAACTGTAAGGTGTAGGAAGTTGATACTTGGTACGGACATTGGTTAGGGGGTGTAGTTGTGCAACGTCATAGCCTGACCTTGATTTGACCTTTGACCTTGGCGTAGTGACCTTGACCTATAAAATCTTGTCCGGGCTATATCTCGGAAACCGTAAGGTGTAAGAAGTTGATACTTGGTAGGGATATTGGTTAGGGGGTGTAGGTGTGCAGCGTCATGGTCTGACCTTGATTTGACCTTTGACCTTGCCGTAGTGACCTTGACCCATAAAATGTTGTCTGGGCTATATCTCGGAAACTGTAAGGCTTGGGAAGTTGATATTTGGTAGGGATATTGGTTAGGGGGTGTAGGTGTGCAACGTCATGGTGTGACCTTGATTTGTCCTTTGACCTTGCCGTAGTGACCTTGACCTATAAAATGTTGTCCGGGCTATATCTCAGAAACCGTAAGGTGTAGGAAGCTGATACGTGGTACTGATATTGGTTAGGGGGTGTAGGTGTGCAACGTCATGGTGTGACCTTGATTTGACCTGTGACCTTGCCGTAGTGGCCTTGACCTATAAAATCTTGTCCAGGCTATATCTCAGAAACCGTAAGGTGTAGGAAGTTGACACTCGGTAGGAATATTGCTTAGGGGGTGTAGGTGTGCAGCGTCATGGTCTGACCTTGATTTGACCTTTGACCTTGCCGTAGTGACCTTGACCCATAAAATGTTGTCTGGGCTATATCTCGGAAACTGTAAGGCTTGGGAAGTTGATATTTGGTAGGGATATTGGTTAGGGGGTGTAGGTGTGCAACGTCATGGTGTGACCTTGATTTGTCCTTTGACCTTGCCGTAGTGACCTTGACCTATAAAATGTTGTCCGGGCTATATCTCAGAAACCGTAAGGTGTAGGAAGCTGATACGTGGTACTGATATTGGTTAGGGGGTGTAGGTGTGCAACGTCATGGTGTGACCTTGATTTGACCTGTGACCTTGCCGTAGTGGCCTTGACCTATAAAATCTTGTCCAGGCTATATCTCAGAAACCGTAAGGTGTAGGAAGTTGACACTCGGTAGGAATATTGCTTAGGGGGTGTAGGTGTGCAGCGTCATGGTCTGACCTTGATTTGACCTTTGACCTTGCCGTAGTGACCTTGACCTATAAAATGTTGTCTGGGCTATATCTCAGAAACCGTAAGGTGTAGGAAGTTGATACTTCGTAGGGATATTGATTAGGGGGTGTAGGTGTGCAACGTCATGGTCTGACCTTGATTTGATCTTTAACCTTGCTGTAGTGACCTTGACCTATAAAATATTGTCCGGGCTTTATCTCGGAAACTGTTAGGTGCAGGAAGTTGATATTTGGTAGAGACATCGGCTAGGGGGTGTAGGTGTGCAGCATCATGGTGTGGCCTTGATTTGACCTTTGATCTTGCCATAGTGACCTTGACCTATAAAATCGTCAGGGCTGTATCTCGGAAACCGTAAGGTGTAGGAAGTTGATACTTGGTAGGGACATTGGTTATTGGCTATAGGTGTGTATTATCATGGTGTGACCTTAATTTGACCTCTTACCTTGCCGTAGTGACCTTGACCTTTAAAATCTTGTTGCACCTTTGCGTCTGTCTTTTGATGCAGATTAAGCAAAAGTCATATTAGAATTTATTAAGAATTTTACTTTCATAACTTCCCATTGTAAGAGATAGAATTTCATCAAGTGAGCCGCAGAGTTTACTCCAACACCACACATAAGCATTCATTAAATGTATTACCACTTCTGTATGCATGGTAATATTCAAACCATCTAAACCATAATTCGGAAATGCAGATGTATATAAAGAGTGTTGAATTTTAGTTTACTGATTAATGCTGTCATCTTGTCATTGAATTATCTTGTTTTAATACTTCATTTTTATACGCATTATCTTTCTTTTAAACATTATTTCTCCATTTAAACATTGTTTGGACCTTTATATAACCGACAGTGCTCTGAAAGTATCCTGAAGTTTGTACTGGTACAGTACTTCTATATCTCATGGTGTTGAAAATATTTCCCAAGGCTGTGGGGTACGGGCATCTCTGATGCTATTTTTGAAGATATTTTCACACTTAATGTGGACTATATTGCATGGAAACTATTGAAAATGGCTTTGGAGGTTGAGTACATGGTGGAGTACCAGCATCCAGTTTGTGGAGCTTGGATATTGTTTTCAAGGTCACCTTAGGCCAGCTAAAATGACTCAAAATGGTACCTTTTACTGCATATATATGCCTATATAAGACTGTGAGGCCATATACCTTTATTATTGTATCCACCGGATAGCATCTGGTGGATACTATGGATTTCACTGTGTTAAGCCAACACCGCCGCCGCAGTGTGTAGAGATTTCACCGTTACCGCTCCCACAAAAAAAATTTTTTTAGCTAGCCTTCTCAAATAAGCAGGATGTATTCATAACCATAAAATCTTGCCTGGGAATAATTTTAGCCTCATTTTGAAAAACAAGATGGCCACCACGGGCATTTTTTCGACTTTCAGCAAGGAGTTTTGTTGGCCCTCTAGAGCAAAGGGTATTATAGGTAGAGATCTCAAATTCACAGGATATGGTCCTCATTACAAAATCTTGACTGGGAGTATTTTTGGCCTCATTTTGAAAAACAAGATGGCCGCAATGGGTGTTTCTTTGTCAGTCATGAAAAGTGCTTATATCTCCTTTATTATTGGCCCTAGAGGCTTGGTATGTGAACCCAATTTATAGGAAATCATGGACGGGGAATCTTCTGATGTGGTCAGATTTTACCTTGGACCCCTCCTTCAAGGTCTAACGAGGATACCCAAACTTAAGTAACTTGCGTATTATTGGTCCTAGATGTTTACAATGTGAAACCAACTTACAGGAAATCATGGGCTGGGAATCTTTTGATGTGGCCAGATATGACCTTGGGCCCCTCCTTCAAGGTCAAACGAGGATAGCCAAACCTAAAAGTGCTTATAACTCGCTTATTATTTGTCTTAGAGGTTTGCAATGTGAAACCAACTTATAGGAAATCATGAGCTGGCAATCTTTTGATGTGGTCAGATTTGACCTTGGGCCCCTCCTTCAAGGTCAAACGAGGATAGCAAAACTTAAAAGTGCTTATAACTCACTTATTATTGGTCCTAGAGGTTTGCAATGTGACACCAACCTATAGGAAATTATGGGCCAAGAATTTCTTGATATGGTCAGATTTGACCTTGGGCTCCTCCTTTCAGGTTAAGCACTGTTTGATTGGCTTTGGTGAGTTGTCTTTCTGGTGGATACAATTTGCATCGGTTCTCTGATGCGCTCGGTCTAGTGGGCTGTATAACTTACTGGCTCATGTTGATTATCTCTAGATGGCCCTCTGGACAGGAGATTATGTATGGCATAGGTTCATAGCTAAGTGAGTAATAACTAGGGCTGGGACGAGTTGACTGAAACTCGAGTCTTAACTCGATGGGCGATAATTAGGGGTAACATCTATCTGCGCAAGTGAAACTTGAGTTTTTGAAAACTTCGATATTTAAAGCTGACACTTCACCAACACAACGAAAATATCCAATATTTTCAAAAATATATTGCATTTTTGCTTAATTCTGGCTTAAATCAATGAAGATTCACCATTTCCAGGTCAAAGTTTTGTCTAATGTACCGTTATGTAAAATAGTTTCCATATATTAATGGCTAACAAACGAAATACTTTATCCCGAAAATTACTCGAGTTCAACTCGATTCTAACAGGTGATGCTCGATCAGCCATTTTAGCTGGCGATCCCTCCACTAGTAATAGCACAGGTAGCTACTTTGAGTAAAGCGCTTATAACTCAAAAATGACTGCATTTACAACATTTTGGTAAAATATGTTGTTCCGCTACTTTCTCCATGCCTACAAGGTGGTAACTTTCTCAGAGGTCTGTCTCAATAGCTACTTGAGTAATAGCTATATTCAGTTTTTAACCATGACCAAAATGAGTAAATGATATTTTTCTTCATAGCTGTTAGATTTACAATAATTTTGTCAAATATGTTGTGCAGCTACTTTTTGATGCACTGTCATGGCAAATTTTCAGAGCTGTAGGCCCATAGCTGAGTAATAGCTACCTTGACAGTTCACCATTGAGTAAATCACTTATATCTGCAAACCTATTAAATTTAGAGGCTTTTTGTCAAATAGTTGTTCATGTTTTTAAATGTACTCTGTCATGACAAATTTTCAGAGCTGTAGGTCCTTAGCTAACTGAGTAATAGCTACTTTGACAGTTCACCATTGAGTAAATCACTTGTAGCTGGAAATCTGTTTCACCTATCCTTACTAAGGTTTCAAGATATCTTCCCTGCTATGAAATCTTGCCTGGCTAACATTTGGTCCAGTTTGTTCAATTTGGTTGGTTGCTATGGCAACGAATTTGAAAATCTGAGGTGACCAAACTTAAAGGAGCCTATATCGAGACAACTTATAGGAAATCATGTGCCCCGAATGTTTTGGTGATGTCAGATTTGAGCTTGGAGCCTCCTTGAAGGTCGAATGTGGTCCTTGATACCTATAATGGTGTATATCTCCTTTATTATTTGTCGTAGAGGTTTGGATGTGAAGACGAATTATGAGAAATCATGAAGACATAATACTCTGTATGTCATGCTTCAACCATGTCCCGCCCAAGTAATTCCATTTTCATCAGAAGCCCAGTGTCTGTAGACAGTTTTGCCAATAAGATAAATAAAAGTGTATTAAAGTGGAAAATCATGCAATACTTTCCTTTTAACAGAACAGAATTTGTTAAAATTTGAGGATGGCTACATCTTGCTTTTAATTGAGTAATTGAGAAGTTCGTTTTATGTTTAGTATCAGTGGTGGTCAGGATGTTTGTTTTTTTTTTGTTTTTTTTTAAATACACATATTATTAAAATCAATAGCAGGCAAGCTGTACCAATGATAAAAAATGAATTTTGGAAGGACTGACCACTAATTTTCCTTCAAAAATGCAGAAACTTAACTCTGTTAGAAGGCACAACACAAAGTTTATATTCCTGTGAAAAACAGGATGGAATATACATCGATTCATTGTTTTTGTACCAAGTTCCAACATCAACACATAACTGATATATGCATAAAACCTACAGATACAAGCAGTGCAGAGATTGAGCACCATGTAAATATGATTATCTTCGATCAAGAAGGTGTACCACCCATTCTGGGAAACACAACAAACTAGTCTTTTATGTTCTAATGGTAAAAAGATTTAGTTCAATACATAACCAGGTCTTAGTTTTCAAAGCTGGTCCATAATATCTGCACTTGGCCAATTCTATCCTATGTAAACACAACTATTGTTTATTAAGAAGAAGCTACACTTTACAGTTGAGACACCCACAAAATGACTGACATCTGTAAGTGGACTTGATTACAACAGGTTTCAAGAAGAATCCAGTTGAATTGTAATAAAGTGCCTGCTTATATAACTGTAAAGTTACTGTAAACTTTCCAAAGAGTTTAAGGTAACCACAAGGTCCAGCACATTCCACATGCCAAATATGAATGAAATCTATTCAGTATACTATAATTTAATATCTGAGAAGCAAAAAGTGTGACATTGGGACCAAAGAATTACCGTTTTCCCCACATGAAAGATCTTAAGGGAAACTAGACTTGCTATTAAATATAGGGGTTAAAGGTCAAAATTGGGTTTCTTCCTGTTGCATCCTCCATTCATCCCATCAGCCGGATTCTAATTCATGTCCAGAGAAGTGGAGCCAAGTTATTGAATTACAAAACTACTTGGCAACTGGGACCTCCTTTTCACTTGTTATGTCCAACAAAATAAAAACAACTAAAACTATTTTATCAGCCTTTTTTTATTCTGAGACTACAATTTATTACTTTGATCAAAATCCATAACATTATCACTTGTGTATCAAGGATACATAACAAATAAGATTATGTTCATTACACAGTGTCAGTACTGTTATTACTACAACTATACAAAAAGAAATTATGTTTGCTAAAAAAGATGAAAAAAAAACCTCTTTGAAAATGTTATCTTTAAAACTTGAAGATAAACCATATACTGTACAAGTGAACTGAGAAAATAAAGCAACCTTTTCAGCATCTACAGTGTAAATAGACTCCAGTTATTATTATCAATTGAACAACACATTCATTCTCCAAAATACTGGTACATATGGATTGGGAGATTTTTTTATTGGCGTGGTGTATTGTTCAGATGCCACTGATTAAATATGAATATTAAACCCTGTTGTTCTACTAAACAAAAATAGGTTGTTGTGTGTGAATTTGAAAGCTTGTTTGTGCCGTTAATTATCTTACCTACAAATTGGTACTTGTCAGTGCTGTACTGTACCATATCATACACAAATAGTGAACAGTAAAAATATAAGAAGATGCACTATCCTCATTCTCAATCAACTCATTGTAAAACCTCATTCTATTAACTCATTGCAAAACCATTCACCACTCCAATATTATTCCAATGTTATCTTTAAAACTTGAAGATAAACCCCCAAAATTCCACAATAATATACTGACAACAGACTTTGAACCCTGGTTTATGTGAAACGTTGAAACATATTTCAACTCCATGGAAATTTTATTACATATGAATCAAATTTACTTCTTCATTTACAATTCCTGGTAGAAGTTTTTTTTTATCTGATTGGTTGTGATGAGATTCAATTTAATTTTGGTCAGTAGTTCATCCTAAAGTACTTCAATCAAGACATCTTCAATAAATGTTCATTGTTGCATTTTAACAAATTAAGGGTAACAATGATAAAATGTGTGTCATCATCATAAATTGGATCATACTAAAGTTGCCACTAACTGAGAAGGCAAGGCCATGCTATTGGGATTTATTTAGGATATGTATCACTTATATATGTCTTGAAACCCATAATGATAAATCCATACTGCTAGGTCAAGCCAAATCAAGTTTTTTCTTAAGAAATTACATGAACTATGGCTGATCTATCACCTGGATACAGTTACTGCTGAAGTAAGATGTAGACATAAAAAGTATTTATTTTTGGCAATGGAACAAAACTAAAACTACTGTCTTACAATTATAATTCCTAAAGAGGCAAGTACCCACAACGTGATATGATGGTGATTATGCCATATACTGTACAAGTGAACTGAGAAAATAAAGCAACCTTTTCAGCATCTACAGTGTAAATAGACTCCAGTTATTATTATCAATTGAACAACACATTCATTCTCCAAAATACTGGTACATATGGATTGGGAGATTTTTTTATTGGCGTGGTGTATTGTTCAGATGCCACTGATTAAATATGAATGTTAAACCCTGTTGTTCTACTAAACAAAAATAGGTTGTTGTGTGTGAATTTGAAAGCTTGTTTGTGCCGTTAATTATCTTACCTACAAATTGGTACTTGTCAGTGCTGTACTGTACCATATCATACACAAATAGTGAACAGTAAAAATATAAGAAGATGCACTATCCTCATTCTCAATCAACTCATTGTAAAACCTCATTCTATTAACTCATTGCAAAACCATTCACCACTCCAATATTATTCCTAATACATGTATTTATATGCTTAGTTTTGCTGAAAACTGCAACGTATACAGTATAGTGAACATGATATCAAATAAAAGAGCGAGATATGCAACAGCACTTCACACACTGTCAACTTTTCATAACTACTTTTGTACAATGAGCAATGAATCCACAATAAGGCGACATCCATCATTTTACTATCTCAACAGAAAACTACAAGCACCTCTGATTTTTCACCCATAACAAACTTGGAGTACATCAATAGTTCACAGTTTCAACAAAAATCTTTAAATAAAAATGAAATTCTTTTAAAACGAAAATGAGGCTTCATCAGTTTACACTCTGATGGTGCATCTGATGTTTTGTTCATTTCATCTTGAAACAATTTAAACACGGCTGAAAAGGGTTTTGGTCTACTAGCGCGAGCTACAAAGCCATCAGAGACGCAAGTAGTGCACTGAAGCAGTCGTCCATCCCAATACTAACGTAGCCCCTTGCCGTTTAACTTCAGTGAAGAGACAGGCACTCATCATGCTACACCACAATTCATGAAAGTCCGGAGACAAAAAAAAAGTGATCCCTAGAAGCGCGAGCCTTGCTAGAACTTGCGCTCAAAAAACCCTTTTCTGACTGACACTATATTTACATTTCTCTATAACCTACATTAAATAGCTAACAAGCAGAAATCTGATCTATATACAATACACCACAGCAGTCAGATTGTGAAAACATCTGTCAGACAAGCTTCAAGTTCCAAATGAACTTTTGTAATCACCAACTACACATTTACCTCCGCCAAGGATGTTATGTAATTACAGGTGTGTTTTTGTCTGTTTGTTTGTAAATTAACCTGAAAAGTTATGGATGGATGTTGATGAAAGTATCAGGAAATGTTAACAATGGCACAAGGAATAGATGATTAAAGTGTTAAAGTGTTGTGTGTTGATGTAAACTATCCTCTTTAGACCAGAAATTGTAACTGGTTGAGCTATATGTGTATTCCACCAAGTTCAAGCAGTTATAATGTCAAAGTACAATCATTGTATTATGTAACTTGACCTAACCTAAACTCAAAGAAAGTTTAAAAGAATGTGTATTAAATGTTTATGCATGTGTTCAGAAACATTGAGTAGACAATACATATTCAGGTAGAATCTTTTGGAAAGATAACATCAAGAGCTTTGATAAAGATGTTAAAGTTTAAATCTCAGCAATCAATTTTCCCGGGGGGAAATGGATGGTAAAATAACTACTGCACAATTCTATGCAGGGGTTACCTTAGGGCACAGTCAAAACTTGGAATGGCATAAAAATAGAGAAGTGTGAGAAACATAGAAAAATAAAAGACGCTGAACCTGTTTGTGACCTCCAAGTCATTACTAAACAATAAAACAAGCAATCAGTGCCCGTGAAGGGGCTCTGTGTCAGCTGACTGTGTGTTTTTGAGTTTCAGAGTAGAAGTGACAGAAGCAAAGGAAAAAAAATTGTGCCCTGCAAATGGTATTCAGAAGGAAAGTAACAAGGTAACTGTTTAGGTGTAAAAAGTAAGTTAAAAACAAATTTAAAAAAAGCCCTGAAAATGCAATAGTTTTTGAGTTACAACCGATTTACTCAACAGTGAGAATCTCAAAGTAGCTTTTGCTCAGCTATGCAATCAGATAAAGGGCTGCAATTTTAATATGGTATAGCTAATGCAAAAGGAGGTAAATAACATATTAAAGAAATACTGTAAATGAAATAGTTTTCAAGTTACAACTGATTTACTCCACAGTGAGAACCTGAAAGTAGCTATTACTCAGCTATGCAAGGAGCTACAGGTGTGCAATTTTACTAGTTTATAGCTGACCCAATAGTAGGTTAATATTTTATTTAAACAAAATACTGTAATGCAATAGTTTTCAAGTTACAACCGATTAACTGAACAGTGAAAATGTAAAAGTAACTATTGCTCGGCTACAACATATTTAAAGAAAATACTCTAAATGCAATAGTTTTCAAGTTATAACTGATTTACTCAACAGAGAGAACCTGAAAGTAGCTCTTGCTCAGTCATGCCATGACATACAGGCCTGCAATTTCACAATGTTATAGCTAATTCAAAAGTAGATGAATAACATATTAAAACAAAATTCTTTAAATGCAATAGTTTTCAAGTTACAACTGATTAACTCAACAGAGAAAATCTCAAAGTAGCTATGGAATGAGCTACAGGTCCCAAACTTTACTATGTTATAGCAGACCTAAAAGTAGGTGAACAACATATTTATAGAAATACTTTAAATGCAATAGTTTTCAAGTTACAACTGATTTACTCAACGGTGAGAACCCGAGAATAGCTATTACACAGCTATGCCATGAGCTACACATCGCCAATTTATATTCTAGCTAATTCAAAAGCAGACGAATAACATATTTAAACAAATTCTCTATAGTTTTCAAGTTACAACTGATTTACTCAACAGAGAAAACCTCAAAGTAGCTATTCCTCATCTATGCAATGAGCTACTTGTCTGCAACTTTATTATGTTATAGCTGACCCAAAAGTAGGTGAACAACATATTTAAACAAAATACTCTAAATGCAATAGTATTCAAGTTACAACTGATTTACTCAACAGTGAGAACCTGAAAGTAGCTATTACTCAGCTATGCCATAAGATACAGGTCTGCAATTTCACTACATTATAGCTGACCCAATAGTAGGTGAACAACATATATAAACAAAATACTCTAAATGCAATAGTTTTCAAGTTACAACTGATTTACTCAGCAGTGAGAACCTGAAAGTAGCTATTACTCAGCTATGCCATAAGATACAGGTCTGCAATTTCACTACATTATAGCTGACCCAATAGTAGGTGAACAACATATATAAACAAAATACTCTAAATGCAATAGTTTTCAAGTTACAACTGATTTACTCAGCAGTGAGAACCTGAAAATAGCTATTGCTCAGCTATGCAATGAGCTACTGGTCTGCAGTTTTACAATGTTATAGCTGCCCCAATAGTACATGAAAAACATAAAACAAAATACTTTAAATGCAACAGTTTTGAAGATACAAGCAATTTACTCAACAGTGATAACCTCAAAGTAGCTATTACTCTGCTATGCAATGAACTACGGGTCTGAAATTTAACTATGTTATAGCTGACCCAAAAGTAGCTGAATAACATATTTATACAAAATTCTCTAAATGCAATAGTTTTTGAGTTACAAGTGATTTTACTCATGATGAAAAGTACTGAAAAATCAGAAAGTAGCTATTACTCCCTTAGCTATTGGAATAGACAGCCTAGTTACTCACCATATTGTAGCTATGAAAAAAGTAGCTGAATAACATTTTAATAAAATGCTCTACATGTAATACTTTTCAAGTTATAAGTGATTTAGTGCATGATTTGATGAATTTTAATGCATTAAAACTATTTAAAAAATTAATAAAAAAATAATTAAAAAAGATCCAGGCCTGATACTCACACAAGGGAATCTACTAGTGGCCTAGTACATATAAGCATGATAACCGAGAAATCCCTGCAATAGTCAATGAGAAAATAAGTGATTTAGTGCATTATTTCATGAATTTTAATGCATTAAAAATTATTAAAAAAATTCATAAAAAAAAATTAAGACTGATCCACGTCTGACACTCACACAAGGGAATCTACTTGTGGCCTAGTCCATATCTGGAAGAAATGAGAGAAATCCCTGCAATAGTCACTAAGAAAATTGTGATAAAAAGTTGAAATTTTCACACTTTTGGTGGGGGTACCTCCCTTGTAATGTCTCTAGGAAACAGACAGACAGATTTGCATGCCTTGAACAATTTTTCATCCTTGATAAATAAGGTACCTTTAAGAAAACATCATGTCTCTAGGCCTTGTAGTTTTGGAGAAGTTGTTCACGCATAGGCGTACACCAACACCGCAGAGTGACGACATAAAAAGGGTTAATTTCTAGCATGAAACACAACATTTGGACAAGTCTACACTGATTATTAAATAATAAGAAATGGATTATTCTCTGGCATGAAATACTACATTTGGAGAGGTCTATACTGAGATTAATGGCATTTGGCTGAATAATTATATGTTTACAGAACACATACATGATTTTATTTAATGTGATTATCATGGTTCCAACCTCCTTTTAACTGCGAAAAAAACTATTGGATAATAATTCATCCAAGAAACTCACTTATATTTATAAGGAGGATAATGTCTTGACAATCACCAAATTTACTACATATTTAATACGATTGCAGAACAACCTAACTCAGGGTTGTATATTGCATTAGTGTATAACATCATCTTTTAATAATTATGTATTTTAAGACTGTATTTTCATTTCATCCGAATTTCAGTCATGTTACATCACAGTATGGTAAACATTGCCCTTATCCGACACTGATAATCAATGAAAGTTTAAGAAGAAAGATGTGAGTCACCTGTTTACCTTAAGTTTGAGATTTTGAGTTGAGTTCAAAGGTTACCATAAAAATTGTCCTTTTTGATGAAGGATCAGGAACATCTACACACCAAATATAAATGACAATTACTCAATAAGTTTTTAATTATCATCTGTAAATGAAATGTGTGATAATGTGGAAACTGAACAATGATAAATATGTTCAAAAATACAAATTTAAATAACACTTAAAAATTCATTAGATTATTTACAACAACCACAACAAAAAAAATATTTAAATCAATGAATATTAAGTAATTTACAATAATTTTACATACTTAGGTTTTAACCCTGCTGTTATGTAGATTGGTATTTATAACATGCAAAACTAGTCACCAGTATTTTTCCTGAGACTTTATACAGCTCAAACAAATCGCAGTAATTGAAAATATGTCACAAGAATTGATACACAATGCCTGGCCATTAAAATAGGTTTGAATTTGTTTGAAAATGGATACAAGTTGATAATTTATTGAAAAAAAAATAATAAAAGTACGGATAATCTATTGCTTTGATCAAACTTTTAGAAAGTATACAGATTATAAATAGCAACTTAAACTGATATGAACAAGTCAGATTATATTGCACTGTAACTTTAATCCAGTTAGAGTAGCTATGTCAGTTACACGAGGTAGACCTTTAGAGCCTTATTGGGAGATGACCATATTATATTATTGATCATGCATTCCAAAAGATGAAAAGAGAATATTAATAGGTAAAATCTAAATCTACAGTCTTTCTGATCTTCATATACATACTTCAGATTTTCTTTTGTTTAATATAACATAGTTTCATAGTTTTGAGAATATTAAAAGTGAGTATATATATGAAGTTAGCCACAGTACATTTTTAAAAATTTAGTATATATCCCGAACAGGGAAAACTCAGGACTTAAAAAGCATTTGAGATGTGAAAGATCTGGGAAAAACTAACGCCCAGTATATCTGAGGAGCAATGGTACCACAAAATACCACTGGCCAAAATGTAAGGATCAACAATTTGTGTGCAAAAACTAATTTAATACACCTCAACTTACATGTACTTACAGTGTTAAGTTGAAAATATCTATAATTTCACATTTCCCAGCTGTAGGAAATCTATGTTGCAAACAACAGTGTTTAGATAATGCACAGATGACTGATTACATAGCTTGTGTATATAAATATAGAATCTATATTTTTGTTTAAGTGGTGGAAATATTTTCTACTTATTTAAATATCCAATGAAATAACTGGAAAGAGATTCTTCATTTGATTGACAGAAAGAACAGAGAACTTTAAGTCAAAAATAAGAAACAATGTTAATGGATTTTGAATAACATTACTCAGAAATGTGAGATACACTAGAAACAAAATGTAACCATGAAAAAAGATAAAACACCATTTGACATCTCTCTACTTGGCAGTGTTTAATAAAGAGTTAATAAAATACTTTATATCGTCTTCATGACTTCACTAAAGTTTTCACAAAACAATTACACTTACAAAGAATCTGAAAGCCTGGGGTGTCATCTTAATACATTTTGTTGTATTATGACACAAATTTTGATTGTTTTGAAGTATATTACTCAGTGTTGGTGATAAACCCAAAATATAAAGAGTTTTCAGAACTCCATCATTATGAATCAAAAGAGGACAACAGGCAACTTTCCAAGTTCTTGCAATTAACAGCCATTGGGTTACTTGAAATAAAATTGATCCCAGTGTAAGCGAATGGGCATTTAACTTTTGCTTCCTGATAGAAAACCTAGAGGAAATACAAGTAAGATACCTGGAAACCTTAAATGCCATCTCTGTTACACAAAACCTTGTATACGATATATGCTCCAACCTTTCACTACTATCCCATTAAAGGTAATTAACTCTCATTTAACAGAACCTCCATTATTCAGCCTTCAAGTGGTCAAAAAAATTATTACGTGAATGCCTTTCTACTCTTCAAAATTTGTCTTTCCATACATGTTTGATTTTACACTATATCTCTTTCATTTTACAAACTTTCTATTATCTGAACTCAGTCTCTCCAAACATGTTCAGATAACAGAGGTCTTTCTACTGAGCATTAAAAAAAAGATAAAGTTGTAATTCAACTGCCACAGCACATATCTGCATTGTGTAACTTATAAACTTAACATTCTCTTTTTTGGTATATATATTTCTTTTATTTTACTTTAATGTTTTAGGTATGTTTATTTATATCTTATATTTTAAAAGCATAAGTAATTTGAAAAATGACTTGACTTTACAACCAGTTTATATACTGAAAGGTTGTACATTGAGTGCATGTAAGCAACCAAATACATGTACATCAATATTGCAATTGCAAACTTTATTGAAGTTTACCTGAACAGAATACTAGTAAATTTTTACATAACTACTCTGCCTTCTGCTAAAGACAGATACACATTTTACTTACACACATATACATACCTAAATAAAAATGTAAAAACAAGGCATACAAGTTTCTTTAGTTATATAAAAAATAACATAATACAACAAGAAATGAAAAAATTAGGAAATGGAACAAAGGAGTTATTAAAACTTCTGATATGAAAATAATTAAAACTAGATTGGGCCAACTCGGCGCCAACATATCCCCAGACAGGTCATCACTCACGCCACAGGTTTTGATCGGGAATTTTTTAAAACATAATTACCCATTATTATATGAACTTCAGCACATCAATCTACTCTGTTTATATCTTCCCAAGGAAGATGGTGTATCCCCAGACACCGAATACATAACTCAAATTATATTTTTAATCTTCCTGCAATGATAACTCTAAACCTATTTTCAAAGTATTTAAATGATTGATGATTGAATGTCCATTCTAAAATAATAATCCCAAAAGAGCATATCTGTTTCTATATTTGTTGACAAATAAAATATTATTTTAACTCAACTCATCATACTTTTCAATCTTCCTTCAAAGTATTTAAATGATTGATGATTCAATGTCCATTCTAAAATTCATAATACCAAAAGCGCATATCTGTTTCTATATTTGTTCACAAATAAAATATTATTTAAAAAAAAATTATTTATATTATTATTTTATTATATTATTTTTAGAATTTGCAAATTGTTTTCAGTTATTCATTTCCTCTATACCTATATATGTGGTCCATATATATGCAACCTAAATATGTGACACAATCTCAGTTCTGACTCCCCTTTGTGTTATATGTAATGAAGCCCACTACCTCCCACCCCCACCCCTCTCCCCTTCTCCACACCTCTCTCACTATTACACAAGATCTGCAACCCCATTGAGTTCTTTGTTTCTCATCTGATATCATTAAATACCTTTGTTTATTTAGTGTCACTCAATATAGCTGGAGGTCCCAGAGGTGGGGATAAATGGTAAACAAACAATCTATATAAAAGGGGTACTCAAATACAAAAAGAATTGAGAATTTTAAGTATGTGATTATCAACTGAAATGAGTTCATAACTGTAGGAGCTGTGTCAAAATTAACTGAGGCAAGTTGAATAAAACTGGGCTAGTTGAGGGTTAAAAATCCCCTAGTTTTACTACATAAGGATATAATTTCATTAATATTGGGACTTAAAGCTCACTTAAAGTGTCCATTTTGTCTACTTGAATATGTTTAACCAGTTTCATTTTAAAAAGTTAAAAACTCAGCAAGCAGAGGTATAACACACAAAAATAAGTTCTTAAAAGACTAAGATAGCCATAACATTATTAATAATCAAAATTTAAATAGACAGGCATTTCCTTTGAAAAATTCAAAGATTTCAGCTCTATAACCCACATAGTTTGACAGTTACTGGGCTTTAAAGTGGCATAATGTCCATAAATTGGGTTTCTGTGGGCATTTTACAATTGTTAAAGAGACCTTAGCAATTAAACTACAGATCTGAAACTTTTTGGGGGACATACATAACAAACAAAAATTATATATAATACAGTTTAAGACTTGTCACACTAAGCATTTCCAAATAACAGGGCAAAATACGGAAAAAATGTCAAAAAAGGCACTTGGGCGAGTGTCTATGGCCCTCATACACAGGTTAAATGTCTACTAAAAACCTTGATTTTCGGCACATGTAAAAAGGACATAATAATGTATTCCCAGATGGGATTTCAGCTCCATCAATCACATAGTTTAACAGTCACAGCGCTTAAAGGTGGTAAAAAGTCCAAAGTCGATGTGGCTTTCAAATAGAATATGTATCTAATAAAGTTTGAAACTTCTCAGACTTACCATTTCCAAGTTACAGAGCAAAATATGTGAAAAATGTCTTAAAAGTGTCACTCAGGTGGGTGTTTAAGGTCCTCATACACAGGTTAAATGTCTACTTGAAGCCTTGATTTTTGGCACATGTAAAAAGAACATAATAATGTATTCCCAGATGAGATTTCAGCTCTATCAGTCACATAGTTTAACAGTCACAGGCCTTAAAATTGGCAAAAAGTCCAAATACTGGGTCTTTATGGGGCCTTCTAGAGACCTAAATGTGGCCTTTAAATTAAAGCTTCAGACTTAAAATTTGTCACATACTAAGATTACACATAGAATATACATCTAATACAGTTTGAAACTTCTTAGACTTACCATTTCCAAGTTACAGGGAAAAATATGTGAAAAATGTCTAAAAATGGTCACCCGGGTGGGGATTTATGGTCTCATACACAGGTTAAATGTCTTCTTAAAGCCTTAATTTTTGGCACATATAAAAATAACATACTAATATCTTCCCAGATAGGATTTGAGCTCTATCAGTCACATAGTTTGACAGTCACAGGGCTTAAAAGTAGCAAAAAGTCCAAATATTGGGTCTTTGGGAGCCTTTTAGAGACCTCAATTTGACCTTCAAAATTAAAGCTTCAGACTTAAAATCTGTTACATACTAAGATTACACACAGAATATATATCTAATACAGTTTGAAACTTCTCAGACTTACCATTTCCAAGTTACAGGGAAAAAGATGTGAAAAATGTCTTATAAGGGTCACTCGGGTGGGTGTTTATGGTCCTGATACACAGGTTAACTGTCTATTAAAGGCCTAAATGTTGGGGCACATATAAGAAAACACATAGATATATTCCCAGATTATATTTAACTTAGATGAGAGACATAGTTTGAAAGCTACAGTGCTTGAAAGTGGCAAAAAGTGCATAAATTGGGTCTCTGTGGGCACTTTTGAGACCTTAAGTCGACCCCTTTGGGTAAACCTACAGCCCTAAAATTTTCTACAGACAAGGATTACATATCAAAGTTATACCTAGCGCAGTTTGAGACTCATCAGAATTACCACTTCCAAATTATAGGGCAAAATATATGAAAAGTATAGCAAAAAATCCCTAAGTGGGGGTATTTATGGGCCTCAAACACAATTTTCTCCTCAACTTAAAGTCGTGATTTTCGGCACATGTACTAAGAACATATTAATGTGTTGTCAGGTAAAATTTCAGCCAGCTGAGCATCATAGTTTGTGACCTACAAGGCTCTAAGTGGCCAAAAGTCCAATTTCTGACCTTAAGGTGGCCATAAGTTCTTTTTTACTGGGAGTTTAAGGTCACCTTAAAATAGGGATCTTCCTTTGGGCACCCTTAACATGTGTACCAAGTTTGAAAAAAAAATATTAATTTGTTTTTGAGTTATCGCGTCCACAAGGAAATTTCTACGGCGGCGGCGGCGGCGGCGGCGGCGGCGGCGGCGGCGGCGGCGCGACGGACCTGAATCCAATATATCCCCGACTTTCGTCTGGGGATATAACAATATAAATTTTGTGTGAAATCTTGTGTGAAGAATGAACTAATATTGCATTTTACTTCAAAGATGTGTAATTTAAATAAGGTTTAACAGCAACTGACACAAAATCTTTTCAAATAAATTACATAAAATAATGAAAACAATGGTGAATAAAATTTTAGTTGTCATGGTATGACATGAAGGCTGTAAATCTTATAAATACACATTTTGTTCTGGACGGGGAGGGGGAAAAAAGAGCAAAAGTATGCAGGAATACCTGCATTATTACACACCAATCCATATGATCAAACAAAAATTACACACTTGGTGAGCTACATCACATTTTATCCCTGTTACACCTTGCATAAAATCTTTCTTAATTGGTATGTAGAGTATAAGATCCAATCCACAGCTGTACAAAAACAACCACGGTACCTAATGATTTACACATTTTCACTGAGAAACAAGAAATTGATGCTTAAAATTGTTTGAAAACTTGACACACTTGTGCACAATTGCATGACTTTCCAATCTTTTTATCAAATTTTGTTACATACAAAGATTATCACATTCACACTAGTATGTTTTGTTTAATTTGATTTCAACAGTCATAAAATTTTACATAGTATGAAGTTAATAAGAGATTCAAAAGACACATAGGAGTGATAACATTATCTTATCATTCAAGAAAAAAAACCATGTGCAATCTATGTGCCATATCTTGTCTCCATTTGATGTGATATTTCTGGTGCAACTACACAGCATAATTAAAAAAAACAAAAAAAAACAAAAAAAACAAGAGGAACAGATATCTACAAGACTACAAACAATGATAATCTAAGGATTAAAATCCAATCACAAAGAAGAGAGTATAAATATCTAGTATAAAAACTGAGAAAAAAATTAACGGTTACTTGAAACTTCTAAAAAATCCTCATTAACGGCATACTGACTATTATCTGAACTTGAAAATGATTTTGACCTTGGGAAAGGACTACTACCACACACCTGATGAGCTCAGGGCAAGAATATCACCTCATCAATTAGGCATTGCAAGATAATTGACCTATGAAGTAAGTGGCTTAAACTGCCATGGGTCTTGCAGTTTGCAAAATCCTACTTGACCTTGAAGGCAATATGACCTATTTGACCTTGCGACAGTTTCTCTACCTGATCTGACACTGGCCAAGGCTTGAGTTATACAGTGTGAAGTTGTAGCTATAGGAGATTCAGTAGGCAGGGAGGTATTATTTAACCATGAGAAAGGCATATACAGGACTTACTTTATCTTGAAAAAGGAAGACATGATCTATTTCACACTCAGGAAAAGTTCAGCTATGGGCTGGTCAGGTATAGGTGCTCCCCAACCCAGAACAGCCAAAATGATACCTGATGAGAGATATAACCAGTTGACTTTGAGACTGGTAAACACAACCTATTCAACCTAGAGAAATCTTACCAGATCTATTGAGCATTGGAGTATAGCCTTGGGGTTGGCAGGTTTATATATTATTTAAATTTGTAAAAGGTGATTATTTTTTTTTTTATTTTTACTTTAGGAGGGAATACATGACCTATTTGACCTTGGAAGAGGAGACCTGTGGTGTGGGAAGATGTAATTGTAGGGGATCTCTCAGCCGCTTGAGATCCTGTTCAGCCTGGCTCACTGCATCCATTAGCTTGTTGTAGTGCTCAATATTGAAGTCCTTCTTTTTAGCAGCACGGTGGAGGGTCAGCAGGAACTCACGGTCACGTACATCTTGGAAGTTGTATTCCTACAGAAACATATAGTTATACAGAGAAGTGGACAACAGTAAAGTACCTTGTACAATTCAGTGCATTTTTCTTTCTCATTATCCTCTGTGGGAAGTAAAGCCACCGTATAACAATAAAGAGGATATTGTGTTGGGTTTAAAGTGAATTTTAATTTTAAACAAATCAGTAGTCACTTATGCTTAATAGACTCTATTAAATGAGCTCCCATCCAATGCAGAAACAACTCTTCTTTCTTTTTCTCCCCAGCAAAGGTATGCACACAATGCGGAGGTAAAATGTATAAGTTGGACTTGAGCTCCCAGAAATAAGAATAGTTGAAATAAGGTTATTCATTGCTCCATTCTTTGATAATAACTTCTCCCAGCCAATAACTAGATAAAAAGTGGAGCCTGTTTCCTTGAAATGTAACTAACTCAATACTAGAAATGCTTGAGGTCAATTCATACTGGTTGTATCTGGATCAGGATCCAATAATAACCAATTTTTTTTAGAAATGACACAAGATGTGGGGCTAGTCACACAGATGCTGGCTCCAGATATGATTACATATGTGTAGGCCAATGTAATTCTCAAATTTTTGTCAAATTTTGGATCTCTCAACGTACTGCCTATATTATTTCTGTGGGTTGATTTCATATCATTATAATCCTGAAGGATTTGTCTCCAAAGAAAATTAACCCATTTCTGATATTCTGAGATTGATAATATTTGCTCTTTCTTTTTGACACTGGGATATAACTGAAATTGTTGGTGGGTTTTTAACATTTTGTTTGGACATTTTATTACTCATTGAAGATTATAGGGTATTGATTTTCATTTACCACGGACATAAATCTGGGTCTCTTTGAATTAAAGTGTCAAATTTTCTGTTTGTAGATTTTTTGTATGGATCTGTATCCATATTCAGTGGTAAGAATCTTTC
The DNA here is from genome assembly GCA_964017235.1 of Sabellastarte sp. h YS-2021. NCBI lineage: Eukaryota > Metazoa > Annelida > Polychaeta > Sabellida > Sabellidae > Sabellastarte > Sabellastarte sp. h YS-2021. Next base: position 77,069,840 of record OZ024931.1, read on the forward strand.
ATTACTTGTGCAATAAGTTTTAATGAGTACCCTTGTATTATTTATAGAGATTGATATAGTTACAAATTATCCATATAATCAGACATAAGGCGTACTTAAGTACTTACTTGCTTGATTAACACATTTTCCACATAATTAAATGCTAGTGAACCCCAATTAGAACTTCCCTGCTTTCATGAAAAAAAATCCAATTTGGTAAATGTTCATCAGCACTCAAGTGCAATTATTATGCCTCAGACGAGGTTGCTTCATGAGCATGAAGAACACATCATCCAAATAATGCATTTCTATATTCTTAAATTATTCCTGAGAGTTTTTCTTTTGTTAAAACTGTTCAATAATTCAGTTGGTCCATTCACTGACTTAAATTTAACACAACGTCATTTCAATTTCTTTTACTTTTATAATTATCAAAATAATCATAAACCCCGAAAAACGCGGGACCTCATAAATAATTCATTATTTTCAAATGTAGGACCCTTACTTGGCCATTAACCTATACACAGTGAGTACCTGAGTGTTCTATTACAATTAAGACTTACTTGCTTGGTGAGCACATAATAGGCAAACATGATCATGGAAGTACCATAGGTGACAAAATAGGTGACAGGTTCCATGATGTCCCAGGAGTACTCCCACCATGTGAGTCTGGCCAGGATACCGAACTGAAGTCCCATCATCCCTAAGCCCACCCAAGATAGAATGTTGGTGCGTTTTGAGGCCTTCTGGTCTATCTCAGACTTCACCTGCACAGATATATAAGACTGATATAATGAGACAAATACATAGAATTAAACAGGACTGGTATGATGAAACATTTCCACAGAATTATAGATTAATATAATAGAATGCAAAGTTTAAGTGAAAATTGGAGATTAATGTCTGGTTCAACACTAATATTAGGAAAATTCCACAGCATTACCAAAACCAACGGGTGACAGCCTGTGATTAAATGCCAAACTTGCTAACCACCAAGGACCTTGGGTTGATAAAAGACACCTGAACAGATTAAAAGAGGATTAATTATCAACAAAATTATAACACCTGCACACAATTAAAGAAGACGTATATAAAGACTCACCATAACAGAATTACAGAGAATTGATGAGATGACATATGTGTACAGAATCAGAGAGGCCAAATGTAATGACACACCAAATTACAGAACTCTGCAAACTTTCATATTGGATGGCACAACATATCCATCAGTCAGACTCCAAAATTCAGATATCAGGCAAACAAAAGGTACATAGAAAATAAGGTGGATAAGCTTTGGAGAACAGATGAGACTTTACTTTTACTCTGAAGTATGTAAGAGAGGCAGTAGATTGGATACCATCAGTCAATAGAAGTGGTATAAACACTACTAAGAAAGACCCAATCATTTTGTGTCCTTTAGGTTCATCTCAGTCGTCACATGTAGAAAATTATTCATCAACTGGTGTCATTGATTTAATATGGGGGAAGAGGCTGATTTTTTTTTCACTGCCTAAAAAGCAATTCCACTGAAGTGTTACTTAATTGGGCTCCACTGTTTATGTACTACTTCTCACAATATTTGATGTATTAAAACACTTGAGGACTCACTGCATCGTACGGCTGTAATTGCACTTTGAGATTTTCGAGTTTGGCCAGAAGCTCTTTCTCCCTCACAAGCTGATGTTCCTCTATGTTAAGTGTACTGTAGAGCTGAGCTATGGCAGTCTTCACATCCTTCAGGTCTGCCGCAGTTTCGTGAGATGTCCTCTCTATTGACAGAAAATTGTAAAACACACTGAAAGTAATCTTCATGTCATGATGTCACAATACTGCATTGAAAGTTTTGACGAGGTGTTAATTTCACCTATTTTATCCCACACTCTTGATGGATTCTGAAAATTGATTTCCATTTTCCAGTGACATTTTAAATCTGTATTAATTTTGTACAAACAGAGTATGTAGAAATTTAAAAAAAAAACATTTCAACAAACGTGTTTTTATTTTTTTCTTTTCACACTCCTTCCTTGAACCACACAGTAAGACTTGAAATTACATCAACATTATTTTCTACCATTTAATTAGTGAAAAATATGCTGACAAAATATGCCTAAGAACAGCTTTTCAAATATCATCGTTATTATTATTTTTACCTCCGTCAAGGAGGTTATATAATTGGTGGCATATTTGTTTGTAAAATAACTCGAAAAGTTATGCATGGATTTGATGAAATTTTCAGGAAATTTTGATATTGGAGATTTGGGACAAGGATCAAATGAGTTGGTGACCTGGATCAGTATCTGGATACAGGAATTTTTTATGGATCTTTTGTCATCATACTTCATACTCATAACAATATTGCGGGTGCTTGGCCTTGGCTGAGGTATGTGCTCTCTGAGTGCTATTCCTGTTGTTACTATTATTATAATGAAAGGATTTATACTGTACCCAATTAACAGACATCCAAATGGATTAATCCAAGAGATAGGAAACGGTTATCACCAGGATATATCTCTAGATTAATATGGTGAGAATAGCGAAAAGAAAGTCTGAACAGAGTTCACAACTGAAGACCATAGCCACACACCACCGGGTAATTTATTATTATTTTTTTTTGAGAAACAAATTTTTAGTACAGAGACTAGGAGAAAAGAGAATATGGCCATACAACAGAGCATTTTAATTAATTTTTTACATTTTAATTAATTTCAGGTAACAGGGCACTATTTATAGACAACTGAAACCAGGACGATAAAGACTGACATTTACATCATTGTAACCTTTGATACATTTTAACAAGTGAGATCAGATTTTCTCCAAGTCATACTTTTTTCTTTACATAACTTGCATGGTTTAAAATTGTTCAGTAAAGAGTCTAAACAGATTCACAGGTACATATTATTACACCAAGGAAGATTATTACTGTTTATAGTAGTTGTATTTTTTTCACCATTGAACATGTGATGCTAGTAGTACAATACAATAAACGGGAAACAACTCAATGACACTCAATCTGAAATAGATCATCACATCATCTGAGAATTTAATGGGTGATATCATTAAACACTACTATTTGCAATTGATCTTCATATTTGGAAGGTTGATAGAAGAGGTATGACCTTAATTGACAGTAGGCAATTATAATTTTAACACAAACTAATGTGAGAAAATAATATAACAATATGCTTATTTTATACTTTTTGAAATGTGCTGTCCTCTCTAAAACTGGAACTAATGGACATCAAGTAATGATCTCTAAGATTAACAAATAGGAGACAAGTACACCTACCTAACTTTGGTGGCTTCACAGAAAACCTGTCATCATTTATCACAAGATCAAAGTTATTCTGAAGCAGTATATCCACTGTAGTAGACTTGGCAATTCTTGTTCCATCTGTGGGAAAATACCAGCAAATTAAACAATGGAGTTATTAGAAACTAATAGAAAGGCTGAACAATCAAAGATAATTAACTGTACTATGTCAGTGTATTTGCTTGCCGCCTTAGTGGATTCTATCTACAGCAGTAAAACCATCTCCCTTTTTTTACCACTTGCCAAATAGAGGAATGACTTTTAATTTCTAAATGTCTGAAAAAGTTTTTACTCACATAAATTTTATAAAAAAAAACAACAAATATTTTATGGTAAAATAGACTATAAAACTAGAAGTAGCATGCATCATTAACAGTGACTTGGAAAAATGATAGAATGGCTTGGCAAAAAACACATTATCATAATTTAACATTTGGTGCAAAAATCCAAGATGACTGCCAAAACATGAGAAAATTCAATTTTTCTATTTTTTGTTTGTATGAGAGCACTGTCAGTAACATTAGTATTTTTGTATCAATTTATTTATTTATTTGGGGTCTTACATCGCTTTGAACACTGTACAGGTCATATCACGACGGGTAGTTGGAAGGGCAGAGGAAACCAGTACATACAGTTGGTCAAGGTTCTGCACTGTGAACTGCCGGCCAACAGCAAGCAACTACCAGCTTTCCCACTTGAGGTCAGGCTGGGATTCAAACTCTGATCTCAGAGGTGTTACCACTGCTCTGTATCAAAAGTATTTTACTGAAATGCCAGCACTTTATGACCAGCATCTTCAATGTCAGTAGACGAAAATGTGGGAAAATGTAAAATATTAGAAATAAACCCCAAATCTCTAGAATTTATAAGGCTTAGCTTTCATCATGTATTTTTGTAGATTAAAACAATTCCATAGCTATTTCTTTCTTTTCTTGTTTTCATGAACTTTAGTTCCTGTTAATGGGCCTGTAACAACTTATTTTGTATCAATGACTTATTTTGTATTACCTGACTTATTTTGTATCAATTTTTGACTTATTTCGTATTACCGACTTATTTTGTAGTAAAATTGCCTTATTTTGTATTACTTGTCTGACTTATTTCGTACCAACAGCTGACTTAATATGTTACAAAACGGTGCGCAGAATTTTGGCAAGATTTCAGGGTGATACAAAATAAGTCAATAATACAAAATAAGCTGCTCTATAGACAACTTGTTTTGTATCACTGACTTATTTTGTAGTAATTTCAGTTCACCTTTTATAGTGGCTTGTCTCCATCAAAGGATGGAAAGGAATTTAATCCTTACTGGATTCAATCTAGTAGTCCATTTACCATTCACCTGATAGTAATTCTTATTTTCAGCACTAACATTCCACAGAGATATAATTAATTAGACTAGTCAGTAGTATATTGAAAATTATATCTGCATCTGTAAATGAACTTGAGTTTGATGTTAAATCGGACTGGAATATATTTGTGGAAGTATAAATGCCTTTGTTGAGTCAGATAAAGTTTACATAGAGCTCAGATTTGGTTTATTGGTAGTAACACTAGAATAAAAAGGTTAAAATGCTGCAACTGGTTGCAACAAACATGTTGTTTCCCAATAAAAAATAGCATCAGAGATGGCCAGATCCCACAACCTTGGGAAAATCAGTGAACTCAATGAGATTAGATGTTAAAATGTACACTTCGTACACTCAAGAAACATCTGCCTAAATATTATATTCATGTTCAACATTACAGAGTAAAAGTTATAGGGAGCATTGATGTAAGACTATAAAGTTGAACAATACACCTGTCCCCCGGCCAATGTTCATGTGAAGTATCAACCTTTTAAAGACTATAAAGGTCAGCATTGCTATGACAAGCTCAAAGGTCAACATATTACACTGCACATTGCTAACCTATACTTCCTAACCAATATCCCTACCAAGTATCAACATCCTACACCTTACAGTTTGAAAGATATGGGCCCGATAAGATTTTAAAGATCAAAGTCACTACGGCAAGTTGAAAGGTCAAATCAAGGTCATACTATGATGCTGCACACCTACACCCCTTAACCAATGTCCCTCAATGTCTCTATCAAGGTTCAACATCCTACCCATTATGGTTTATGAGATACAGCAGGGATGAGTTATTACTAAAGCCAGCCCATCCACTTGGCCGAGAGACTGCCCAACTGCCCAGCCTGACACCAATACCTGGGTGACAACAATACCTGTACAGCATAAAAGCTACATATGTCCCAAATACTGTTTTGCAAAATGTCCAATTCTATAGACAACAGGCAAATGGTAATCACATGTCAGCTCAGCATTATTCAATAGAATATAGAGAAGGTGGCAAATGTGTTTATCCATTGGTAGCATTAAGCATTTTTTATGTATCAGAAAGAAAACAAGAATGACTGTGTATCATTTTAATAACCAAAATCTTTGCAATGCTAAAATTTCAGGGATAAATACAATTTTTTCCAATTCTTAAGTACTAATTACCATTGTAAGAAGTCCTCGTTCTACAAAATTATTATGAAAATTACATGAAAAGGATGAAAAAATAATGTCAAGTTTGGCACATTGATCATCATTCCAAACGATTGCGATGTCTTTTTTAACATATTGCACCTATTGTAGTTTTTGAGATGTCCAAGGATCTTCAATTTGCAAAAAGAATGGCTACACATCCAAGGAAAATTGCATGGTCTTTCATGAAATGGCTAATAAGAGGCAAATATTTGAAAATTATAACAATTTGGATGTATTTTCTAACTTAGGATCTATGTTTTAGTGTAATCTATGCCAAAGTGTTAATGTAACATTAAAATAATGAATAAACAAAGAGTTCCACAGTTTTAAAAACAAAATTCCTTAGTTTGGAGTTTTATAACCTGATAATACAAAATAAGTCAGTGATACAAAATAAGTTGTCTATATTGCAGCTTATTTTGTATTACCAACTTATTTTGTATCAATGTCAGTGCTGAAAATAAGAATTACTATCTGGTGAATGGTAAATGGACTACAAGATTGAATCCAGTAAGGATTAAATTCCTTTGAGTTCATCCTTTGATGGAGACAAGCCACTATAAAAGGTGAATTGAAATTACTACAAAATAAGTCAGTGATACAAAACAAGTTGTCTATAGAGCAGCTTATTTTGTATTATCGACTTATTATGTATCACCCCGAAATCTTGCCAAATTTCTGCGCACCGTTTTGTAACATATTAAGTCAGCTGTTGGTACGAAATAAGTCAGCCAAGTAATACAAAATAAGGCAATTTTACTACAAAATAAGTCGGTAATATGAAATAAGCCAAAAATTGATACAAAATAAGTCAGGTAATACAAAATAAGTCGTTGATACAAAATAAGTTGTTACATGGGCCTATTCTATTAGGGGGTTATTAGGGATGTACTACAATACAATCTTTTTAGGTATCCCAGTTTCAGCATGGCTTTACATTGGTTACTCCGAAATGGAAAACGTGTAACCAAACCTGCCCTAGTCTGTACATATTATTTGTAGTACCCTATGAATCCAAAGTTCACCTGAAATCTATCTATCTTACACTGTTTATTAGATAAATACCATTTTACTTTTTCCAAGAAAATCCTAGATTGCTGCCAAAACTTGGGAAAATCAAAATTTTCTAATTTTCAATATACAGAAGTAATGAAACTCTTTGGGGCCAAAATTCACTCAAAATTCACTTAGTTTCAAATTTTACACAAAAATCCAAGATGGCTGCAAAAAGAAAATGCAAAGAAAATCAAAATTTTTTCTAGTTTTCCGTAGAATAAAGAAGTAACACCAGTATTCATTCAAAATCACTGTAGCACACACTTCACAAAATAAACGTTTTACATTTTCTGTGAAAATTAAGATGGTTATCAGAACTTTAAATTATTATTCTTTTTCTGATTTCCACACACTGAGTTTCTATCACCCTACTGGTCCGAAATTTACATGAAATTGATCTACCTGGTACACTTTAAGAGATACATGTGTTTTTATATTTTCCACAAAAAGAACTGTCATGGCAACAACAAAAATAATTGCATGATGCAGAAAAGCAATCCTGTAAAAGCTATCAAGCCAATAAGCCTCCATACCAAGTTTATCTCAGCTATCTGAAAACTTGTTCTTTTAAATGAGGAGAAACAAAGAGTGATACCTAACATAACAAGAGGAGAGTGCCCGTGAACGGGCACTGTGTCAGCTGACTGAGTGTTTTTGATTTGTGAAGGTGATTAGAGGACAGAATAATTATCAGGAAAAGGGCTGTACAGAAATACAGTAAATGGTAACTGAACAGCAAGTTCGAAAGAAATTCCGAAGCTGACAGAAGAAAAGGATAAAAAAGTTGTGCCCTGTAAATGGTATTATGAAGGAAAATAACAAGGTAATTGTTTAAGTGTAAAAAATAGGTTAAAACATATTTAAAGAAATACTACAAATGCAATATCCTCGTTCGACCTTGAAGAAGGGGTCCAAGGTCAAATCTAACCACACAAATACATTCCCAGCCCATGATTTCCTATGGTTTACCATTCCAAACCTCTAGGACCAATTATAAATGAGTTATAAGCACTTTTAAGCTTGGCTGTCCTCATTTGACCTTGAAGGAGGGGTCCAAAGGTCAAATCTGACCATACCAAAAGATTCCGAGCCAATGATTTCCTATGGGATGGTTTACCATCCCAAATCTCTGTCACCAATAATAAGCGAGTTGTAGGCACTTTCAATTTTCGCTATCCTCATTTGACCTTGAAGGAGGGTTCCAAGGTCAAATCAGACCATATCAACAGATTCACAGCCCATGATTTCCTGTCTGTTTACCATCCCAAACCTCTGGGACCAATAATAAGCGAGTTATAAGCACTTTTAAGTTTGGCTATCCTTGTTTGACCTTGAAGGAGGGGTCATTGAAGGTCAAATCTGACCACACCAAAAGATTCCCACCCCATGATTTCCTACAGGTTGGTTTATCACCTCTAGGATCAATAATAAGGGAGATATAAACAGGTTGGTTTATCACCTCTAGGATCAATAATAAGGGAGATATAAGCACTTTTCATGACTGACAAAAAACACCTGTGGCGGCCATCTTGTTTCTCAAAATGAGGCCAAAAATATTCCCAGACAACATTTTATGGTTATTAATATATACTGCAAACTTAAGAAAGCTAGCTACAATATTTTTTTTCATCAGAGCAGTAATGGTGAAATCTCTCTCTACACACTGCGGCTATCCAGTGGATACAATGATTTACTCAACAGTGAGAACCTGAAAGTAGCTATTGCTCAGCTATGCCATCACATAGAGGTCTGCAATTTCACTATGTTATAGCTGACCAAAAATTCTGTGAATAACATATTTAACAAATTACTCTAAATGTAATAGTTTTCAAGTTACAACTGATTTACTCAACAGTGAGAACCTCAAAGGAACTATTACTCAGCTATGCAATGAGCTACATGTCTGAAATTTTACTATGTTATAGCTAACCCAAAAGTAGGTGAACAACATATTAAAGCAAACTACTGTAAATGCAATAGTTTTCAAGCTACAACTGATTTACTCAATAGTGAGAACCTGAAAATAGCTATTGCTCCGCTATGCCATGAGCTATAGGTCTGTAATTTCACTATGTTATAGCTGACCCAAAAGTAGGTGAACAATATATTTTAACAAAATACTCCAAATGCAATATTTTTCAAGTTATAGCTGATTTACTCAACAGTCAGTACCTGAGAATAGCTATTGCTCAGTTGTGCCATGAGCTATAGGTCTATAATTTCACTATGTTATAGCTGACGCAAAAGTAGCTGAATAACATATTTGCACAAATTTCTGTAAATGCAATAGTTTTCCAATTATAACTGATTTACTCAACAGTGAGAACTTCAAAGTAGCTATTACTCAGCTATGAAAGAGCCACAGGTCTGAAACTTCACTATGTTATAGCTGACCCCAAAATAGGTGAATAACATATTGAAACAAAATACTCTAAATGCAATAGTTTTCAAGTTATAAGTGATTTACTCAACAGTGATAACCTAAAAGTAGCTATTACTCAGCTATGCCATGAGCTACAGGTCTGAAATTTTACTATGTTATAGCTGGCCCAAAAGTAGCTGAATAACATATTTATACGAAATTCTCTAAATGCAATAGTTTTTAAGTTATAAGTGATTTTACTCACGATGGAAGTTACTGAAAAGCCCAAAAGTAGCTATTACTCACTTAGCTATTGAGACAGACACCCAACTTACTCACCATATTGTAGCTATGAAAAAAGTAGCTGAATAACATATTTTAACAAAATGCTCTAAATGCAACACTTTTGAAGTTATAAGTGATTTACTCAACAGTGATAACCTAAAAGTAGCTATTACTCAGCTATGCCATGAGCTACAGGTCTGAAATTTTACTATGTTATAGCTGACCCAAAAGTAGGTGAATAACATATTTATACGAAATTCTCTAAATGCAATAGTTTTCAAGTTATAAGCGATTTACTCAACAGTGATAACCTAAAAGTAGCTATTACTCAGCTATGCCATGAGCTACAGGTCTGAAATTTCACTATGTTATAGCTGGCCCAAAAGTAGCTGAATAACATATTTATACAAAATTCTCTAAATGCAATAGTTTTTAAGTTACAAGTGATTTTACTCATAATGGAAGTTACTGAAAAGCCCAAAGGTAGCTATTACTCACTTAGCTATTGAGACAGACACCCAACTTACTCACCATATTGTAGCTATGAAAAAAGTAGCTGAACAACATATTTTCACAAAATGCTGTAAATGCAACACTTTTGAAGTTATAAGTGATTTAGTGCATGATTTCATGAATTTTAATGCATTAAAAATTATTAAAAAAATTTATTAAAAAAAAAGTAAGACAGATCCAGGTCTCATACTCACACAAGAGAATCTACCTCTGGCCTAGTACATATATGCAAGGTATGAGAGAAATCCCTGCAATAGTCACTGAGAAAATTGTGATAAAAAGTTGAAATTTTCATACTTTTGGTGGGGGTACCTCACTTGTAATGTCTCTAGCAAACAGACGAACAGACAGATTTGCATGCCTTGAACAATTTTTCATCCTCGATAGATAAGGTATCTTTTAAAAAAAACAGCATGTCTCTAGGCCTTGTAGTTTTGGAGAAGAAGTTGTTCACGCGTACGCGTGCGCCCACGCCGCAGAGTGATGACATAATGTCAGCTGACTGACAAGTCAGCGGACATAAAAATGCCAGATGGTAGAAAAAAATGAAAAGTAACATTGTAAATGGAAGCAAACACGGTTGAAAATAGAGGATCACAAACAACCTCAAAATATTGTTTGTTCTTTACTGCAGATCCATCGGTATATTAACTGGAAAGCACAAAGATTTATATTAGAAACCATGAACCTATCAGACTGTGTTTGTTGGTCCCAACTTGGCCACATACTGTAGCATTTGCCATAGGGAATTAATATTTAAATAATATCGTGTAGAGCATATCATGACAGGGTGAAGAAAAGCAGGGTATACACACTGGTAAACATTTTGCACTTTAAACTGCCAGGAATTGACAAACCATAACAACTTAACCACATTCAGACAGAAGCAAACTTGAATGCCTGATATTAGAAGTGGCAGGTAAGTTTGTTACCTTTAAACTCCATTCACACTACAGGCAGTATCGGATGCAGTAGGCCGTGTTTGGTGAAAGGTCCCTGTCCTTGGGTCACTGTCTGATGTCCGTATGCAACTTCGTGAGTCAGTGGCGAACAGTCTATTACCTTGTAAGTTCCACTGAAGTTTTAAAATATTTTAATTTTCAGTCTCTGATTTTGGTACCGTGAGCATGTACAGATGGTTTCGCGCATGCGCACATGAATTTCTTTCCACAATAACCGAAGGTGTGGTCCACGGTGTACATAAGGTTGTGATTCGGTCTTTCCGTGTAATACGGCAACATAAGTTGAGTCAAGGTATTGGTCGTTTCGCCACATGTTCGTCCGATGGCTACCGAAGGTGAGTTGCGGTAAATGGAGGTTGTCATTTGTCATAACTGTCATCTGACTGTTATTGACGGTTAAAAAACTGTGTCCAACAGTGACTGCCCACCTGTAGTGTGAACAAGTCGGAAGACCCCCCCTGTGTGTGTTATTTCAATAATTATCTAAGAGATATTAAAGCAAAAGAAACTGACACCAGATTCTGTTTTCTTTCTTCATGGATAAAAGCCTTCAATTGTGACAAAATCTTTCAACTTTATTGTTGTTTCAACTCAGTATAATATGTTTGTTGATAATTTTAGCAAAGCTATTTGTATAAGTATATAGTTGTAACAGTCATTCCTTTAATGAAAGTACCAAATTAACACTTTTTATATCTAGTTTGTTTTAATCAAGATAAAAGCCTGCTATAAAATGTGATAATGGGAGTTTTTGGGTTGGGGGTGTAAAAGAGTTCTTCTTGATGTTGTTATTCATTTATTGAACAATTTATTAATCAACAGTTATCAAACAATTCACACACTTAATAATCCAATGTCACTTCAATAATTCTCATTAAATTCTCTATTTCAAGTCTCTCCTCAATATCAATGATAAATATCAGTTTACTACTGATGTTATAAAGGCTGTGTTGTTGTGGGTGTAGCTGCTTTCTGACAAATATCCATTCACATACACATTGCAATTTTTGTACACTTTATTCCCTTTAATATTTATATCAAGTTCACAACAAGAAGGTTACACATATTCTTAAATTCTTAATAATTAACATATTCCATGAAGTGTTGCTGTATGTTCATAATGTTCATAATTATCACAGTTTCTTGTTAAGTTAACCAATGTCATAGTTATAACACTGTCATGATCTCCACTGCAATATCTGAATACATGATGTTTTTATATAGTTCTTCTGATACTACTAAGCCACATATTAGCTGGCCCTTTTCAAAAAAGAAACATTCTAGGTAAGTCAGGTGACCATAATCCAATAAGGTAGTTGCAGCCTATCAGCCAGTTACATGTTGAAGTTAGGGTAGAAACAGGAACTGACAACCACACAAGATAAATGCTTAGTGACATTAAGGGCAACAAGTTAGTCATTGTACCTAAGTTAGGGTTACTTAACACAGAAGGTATAGGCTTTGATGTAGAATACATATCAGTAATTATCTGCTTATCCAGACGAGCTTTGATACAAGCTGCTATAGCTTTTGGTTGTCATCAAGTGTGGCAGGTATAGATTCTTTTATAACTTCCTGACCATATATATCTTTCATAACCTGCTTCCCACATACAAGATCTGATGAGCTATTAACAGCATAGGTGTAACCAGTTCATAGGAGAGTAGTGAATAAGTCCCTTGTGATTAAGCTTTTGAAATGTTCACGCTAATTACTAAATTATCTAAAATGTACTGACAAGCTACCACACTATACAGATAGATCCCTGTTTCTGTTGAAAGAATGGCTGTTAAAAACAAACAGTCTTTGTACACCATGTGTGACTTCACAAGAATCATTACAAAGTCACACTGTTTGATTTCATAGGGCTTAAGATACAATAATAATAAAAGTAAGGTTATGCTCTATCAGCCTTTACAAGTCTGTAAATTAGAAACAAGAAATATGATGCAGTCCTAAGTTTGTATGTACCAATACACAGAACTTTATACAATATATGTTAATAATACACATGGAATATGTTATATGTAAAATCTACTAATGACAGGATTGACAGCTGACTAAATAAATTTATTTATTTGGGGTTTTACGTCACTTTCAACACTGTACAGGTCATATCACGATGGGTAGTTGGAAGGGCATAGGAAACCAGTACATACAGTTCATTAGGGTTCTGTACTGTAAACTGCCGACCAACGGCAAGCAACTACCAGCTTTCCCACTTGAGGCCGTGCCGGGAATAGAACCCCGGCCTCAGAGGTGGGAGGCGAGAGTGTTACCACTCTGCCACCGTGGCCCCTCTGACTAAGTAAAATAAATAAAGTTTACTCATTATAACAAAAAGATGGAACTATTGAAATGTATTCAGAGGGATTGTATTCAGTGATTACCCTTAGGCAATTATACCCCTGTTTCATTCTCCAAGTTTGCCAGATATTTTCATTTATAAAAATTGCGAGCATAATCTTGCTGAATCGTGTCAATTGTTGACATTCTGCTATAATATATTAAACATGCTTAAAAGCCTTTATTAGTCAACACTTAACTTCTGAGTTCTGATGATGTATTTTTTTAATTGTAAGGCAGTTACAACTGTTTGTTTGAGTCATATGACTTTCTCTAGGGTGTTAAATGTAACTATGCACTGTGTAACAATGATAAAAAAAATAAATGTCAAGTGATGCTTTGTTTATATTGTCATTGAACATGTGACATCACAGCTGAGTTATGTTGCAAAGGTATTGTATGAAAAATAATATCCACTGCAGTAAAAACAACACCATAAGTGGAAGAAAAAAAAGTGAATATTTTGATCATAAAATTCTTGAAATAGACTGAAAGTTTCAGTTTCTGTCATGTCAAGTTTATTAAATTTCAGACTCCCGAGCAATACCCAAATCACATAGATTGCACTTTCTACCAGTAGAAACTCCAATATTGGACTTTCTACCAAGTGTATGTTGGTAGAAACTCCAATTAGACTTTCTACCGGTAGAATTTGAAATTCCACCAGACTTGACTTTCTACCATGACATATATATACACTTGGCCTATGACCTCTACAGCCAATCTTTCAGGTGCTTACTACCTAGACCTATCTTGTTCACACTTCTATTAAAATATAACTCTCAGCAATCTTATTCTAAGAGAGGATTACAAATAGGTATACCTCAATTACTGTACAAAGGTGATGATCAGGACTCAATATTACGAGTGATCTTTATGCACAACAGCAGTTAGAAGCTAGTCATAATATGATAATACTGATCTTTTAAAGTACAAGCTCTAGCGAGGCTCACGCCTCTACAGATCACTTTTTTTAAAGTATTTTTTTTTTGTTTCCTGACTTTTATGAATTTTTTTGTGGTGTAGCTTGATGAGTATCTGTCTCATCACCAAAGTTAAGCAGCATGAGCTACGTTAGTACTTGGATGGGTGACCATCTCAGTGCACTACTCATGTCTCTGATGGCTTTTGTGGCTCGCACTAGTAGACCAAAACTCCTTTCGGCCTTGTTAGTCTTGTGACCACTGTTTTCAGTCAACAGAAACAGTGATATTAATAATTTAGCAACATTAAACTTCAACTAATATTTCCAGTAACAAAGCAGCTGAAGATCAACATATCTGAAAATTTTACTGCCTATGAGTCATGAATAAATTCATTAGGTACCTGCAGTTATAAGATCCAAAGTGAATAAACTATGGATAGCCTTTTAGGCTGCCAAAGCTGGTGGCCAAGTAAATGATTTACCAAGCCATCACATGAACAGTAAATGGCACTAATTGCAGTGTATACCATGCATACACGATGTGAATATACCATTCAGCAAATTATCTGAAAGCAATAATGGATGACAAATATCTCAAGCTTAGGTCATGATTGCAAATCTGCTTTGCCTGATTATAAGTCTGTTTTATCATATAGCCAAACACCAGTTAAAAACTTTCAAAACCAGCTGTTGCTTTCAGTATTTAAAATATATGTTTGACCAGCTTTCTAGGATCTCAATGAAATATTTTAAAAATATAACTAAAATACAAAGCCGGCTGTTTTTGCACCACATCTGGCTTTGGTGCATTAATTGGTGGTTCCATATTCCTGATTTTGGCCCTGACCCTTGATAATTTTGAAATGAAGACCAAAATCTTAGCAATCACAAAGGTTAGGATTCCTAAGCAAAATCAAGAAGATCTGAAAACTTGGGGAGAAAAAAATATGTTTGGTATTTTATTAAAAATGGGCAACTTTGCTATTCTGCCTGGCTTATTTTAATGATATAAATCACATATTGGAAGTCAGGATGCACTCCAGTCATATCCTATTACCAATTAGCTCAATCGTATTGAAATCTTTTAGATCAGAGTCAAAAGTCCTAGGAACTCCAAATTCAGTTGGGATAGGTTCCCAGATAAATTGAGAAGTTCCTAGTCTAATCTCAAAGGTAGGGTTGCATTTGCCTCCTTTTTTTGAAAAATGTGGCACTTTCCATCTGATCCACCACAACTTTAAGAGTTGGGACCTCTGTCCAGACAATCCTTGATTACTGAACCACCCCAACATGTATTCACCTACCGGATAAAGTTGTATGCTTCATTTACAGTCTTAAAAGACATTTTTGCAAATTTTTACATAGGGTTTTTAACTAAATCAAACCACCTGTACCTATAATTAAGGTATACAAATAAAAACTAAAGCATTGCTTCGCAAGAGAATAAGAAATGAGTTTGTAGAAATGACCATCTTCTTGTGTGTTTAATATGTTTTTCCATTTATGACAAAATGCAAGGATTCATATATAAATCTGGTTTGTTTATTTTTTTATTTATTTATTTATATTTTGCGTTTTACGCAGAAATTCAAGATGGCCACCAAAAGTGGTGGGAAAACAATTTTTGTGAAAAGTCGCCAGTAGACTCTGCAGATACCCTGTGGTTCAAAAATTTTGTCGAAATCACTCTATCTCGCCCCGCTTCCGAGATAAACACGTTTTTGCATTTTACGCAGAAATTCAAGATGGCCGCCAAAAGTGGCGGGGAAATGATTTTTGGTAAAAGTTGCCAGTAGACTCTGCAGATACCCTACGGGTCGAAAATATTGTCGAAATCATTCTATCTCGCTGCTTCCGAGATAAACGTGTTTTATGCAGAAATTCAAGATAGCCGCTAAAAGTTGCGGAAAAACAATTTTTGAGGAAAGTTGCCAGAAGATTCTGCAAATACCCTGAGGGTCAAAATTTTCGTC
Organism: Sabellastarte sp. h YS-2021; assembly: GCA_964017235.1. Taxonomy (NCBI): domain Eukaryota; kingdom Metazoa; phylum Annelida; class Polychaeta; order Sabellida; family Sabellidae; genus Sabellastarte; species Sabellastarte sp. h YS-2021. Next base: position 77,086,085 of record OZ024931.1, read on the forward strand.
GAAATTTCTCTATCTCGCTCCGTTTCTGAGATAAATGCATTTTTGCGTTTTCAGCGTTAAGAAAAATCGTGACGTTTAGTTAATCGTTAATAAGTCGGCCATTTTGTACTGGATCACTTCCAAAAGTTAATGATTTCCAGACATCTATATAACGAACCTACTTGCCAGCTTTCATGTGAATAGCTGAAATGCTTGTTAAGGGGCTATCAACGTAAGTACATAAAATTTGTTTACGTAACGTCCGCCAGATGGTGAAGCAGACAGAGTCACTGTTGCTATGCACGGACTATTATTTACCAGAGGGACAGTTACGTCATTTTCTTTCAGCCGTTGAAAAAGATCAGTATAAATGATAAAACACTGCATTTAGTACTACGTTTTGTAAACATTGCTCTTGCCTTCTATATATGTATAGCACCCACTTGGAAAAATCAATAATGCTCTTGTAGATCTTGCCAGTTTACTACTGTTACTGTATGTGAGTGCCAGTCTTTTCTGCACTGATAAAATGAACCCACATTTTTTAAACATGCACTGCGTGTGTATTTAGCCTTTCTGCTTACTTACAGTGAAACATTTCTTTACACACACTGAATCTATATTTGTATCATCTTAATTGTTAATATAATAAATTTATCTAAAGTTATACTATTCTGATGAAAATTTCTTAAGTGTAACAATAATTTACAAAGCTTTGTTTTCATTAGTCAAGGCACTTCTTACATTGAAAGAGTATCTGTCCATATAAAATATAATTCTCACTGATGGAAGATAAGATGTACATATATTCAATGAGAATGGAGTAGTTTACTTATAAAAATATAGACATAACATGTTAGGAAAAATTGTTTTTATTTAGAGATATATACACTAAGATATAGGAAGCCAAATTAAAAATAGAATATTTTGTATAACTACGCCTTAGTTACTGGTGAGAGGCTATAAAAGTTGGCTCAGAGAGAAGGGAGATGCTTCTGTACTGTGACACGATATATAAACCATGCTGTTCTAAATAAAGATCTAAATACATACACAAGCCTCCAAACGCATACAGATTTATTTGAATGATTTACAATTTTAAATAGTGGTTTCTTGACATTTTAAATGAGTGTAATGAGAAATAGAGATGAAAAAATGAAAACATAAAATGTTGTGTTTCTTTGTTTTTATCTCTGAAAATAAATGCCCAAATTAAATGAAAATCTAATTCATTCAAAATTTTTGTGAGACATTTTTCTTTGGAATAGTGTATAAAAAACTGTTGTTGCTTTTCTTTTTGTATGTTAATTGTGTCACAACAGGAAGGTATGCACTGTTTTAGGTGTCCAGAAATAGAACATATTTATTTCACATTTATCTTTGTTATTTGGTGTTTATATGTAAAAATATAAAACTTTAAAACAACAAGGACATTTTGTTGTATAACTTTATTTCTCTTATTCAACATATCACAGAACAAACAAACATATTCTCCTCAATAATTTGTGACTTTAAGCCTAAGAAATATACATCCCTGAAAAAATCATTCCCTTGTTGAAACCACTTTCGTCGGGCCGTAAAAGTAATGCGTTACGTTGATAGCCCCTTAAGTTATCATCTGGACAACCACACCCTTTTGAAAAACATGTTTTTGGTCATGTGACTTCTCTGATTGATTGAAATGTCATGACACCATATTCAGAAATTTTTCCCAGGGCTATTGCATACACCTACCAAATATGAAGAGAATCTGCCTCATGGCTGCGAAGCTATTGCGAAAAGAAAATGTATATTCGGCGGAGTCGCCTCTCCCATATACAAACAAGCGTCCCTCACGGGACGCTTAATGAGGTTGGTACACACAAATATAATGGGATATTGTCCATTATAACACAGACACAGAGATGCCAAAATGCAAAGAAATTAGGCCTCCAACTATATTCACTGAGAATCTGAAACAAGATAGCTGGAATGAATAAATGAACCATAACAATGTTTTCAACATCATTTACCATGGTTACGGGGATAGAATTATTGACACTAATTGCACACAATGAGGTTATCCAACCACTTCTGTGATGGGACGTATATTAAATTAACCCTCTTTTACATAATTATATAAACAAAAACTTCAATTATGAGTGCTAGTCTCCAAGCATTTGTATTTTTATCATCTATTTCTCTTTTTAATGTTTCAATAATTTCATGAATTCAATGCAGTGCAAATATGTTGAATACAAAAATGAGTATTTGCAATTTTATGGACCACTACAAAATCTCTATGACCAAAAAAGTAGTAAAATGATTTCCTTTCATGTGGTGTTGTTCCATCAATACCCCAGGACATCTACAAATCAGACTAAAACTGCTTAATGTATATGCAGGCAAAACTCAGTAAAAATGCCTGGTATTAATGGAACTCAACCCATTTCAAATTGGTGAACCTTCTGCAGTAAATGATACTTTCTGTTTATATATTTAAAAATGTTTTGCTTGTTATTTTTTATTTGTTTTGGTTATGTACTGCATGTATGTGATATGATTTTGTAAATAGCTTCTTTCCAAATGACTGTTGTGCCAATAAAGCAACATAGTGTCCCAACAATCTCTCTGCCAATAATTAAAACTAGATTGGGCCAACTCGGCGCCAACATATCCCCAGACAGGTCATCACTCACGCCACAGGTTTTGATCGGGAATTTTTTAAAACATAATTACCCATTATTATATGAACTTCAGCACATCAATCTACTCTGTTTATATCTCCCCAAGGAAGATGGTGTATCCCCAGACACCGAATACATAACTCAAATTATATTTTCAATCTTCCTGCAATGATAACTCTAAACCTATTTTCAAAGTATTTAAATGATTGATGATTGAATGTCCATTCTAAAATAATAATCCCAAAAGAGCATATCTGTTTCTATATTTGTTGACAAATAAAATATTATTTTTAACTCAACTCATCATATTTTTCAATCTTCCTTCAAAGTATTTAAATGATTGATGATTCAATGTCCATTCTAAAATTCATAATCCCAAAAGCGCATATCTGTTTCTATATTTGTTCACAAATAAAATATTACTTAAAAAAAAAATATTTATATTATTATTTTATTATATTATTTTTAGAATTTGCAAATTGTTTTCAGTTATTCATTTCCTCTATACCTATATATGTGGTCCATATATATGCAACCTAAATATGTGACACAATCTCAGTTCTGACTCCCCTTTGTGTTATATGTAATGAAGCCCACCATCTCCCACCCCACCCCTCTCCCCTTCTCCACACCTCTCTCACTATTACACAAGATCTGCAACCCCATTGAGTTCTTTGTTTCTCATCTGATATCATTAAATACCTTTGTTTATTTAGTGTCACTCAATATAGCTGGAGGTCCCAGAGGTGGGTGGGGGGAATCCGGGTGGGGGATGTGGGTTGAGCATAAATGGTAAACAAACAATCTATATAAAAGGGGTACTCAAATACAAAAAGAATTGAGAATTTTAAGTATGTGATTATCAACTGAAATGAGTTCATAACTGTAGGAGCTGTGCCAAAATTAACTGAGGCAAGTTGAATAAAACTGGGCTAGTTGAGGGTTAAAAATCCCCTAGTTTTACTACATAAGGATATAATTTCATTAATATTGGGACTTAAAGCTCACTTAAAGTGTCCATTTTGTCTACTTGAATATGTTTAACCAGTTTCATTTTAAAAAGTGAAAAACTCAGCAAGCAGAGGTATAACACACAAAAATAAGTTCTTAAAAGACTAAGATAGCCATAACATTATTAATATTCAAAATTTAAATAGACAGGCATTTCCTTTTAAAAATTCAAAGATTTCAGCTCTATAACCCACATAGTTTGACAGTTACTGGGCTTTAAAGTGGCATAATATCCATAAATTGGGTTTCTGTGGGCATTTTACAATTGTTAAAGAGACCTTAGCAATTAAACTACAGATCTGAAACTTTTTGAGGGACATACATAACAAACAAAAATTATATATAATACAGTTTAAGACTTGTCACACTAAGCATTTCCAAATAACAGGGTAAAATACGGAAAAAATGTCAAAAAAGGCACTTGGGCGAGTGTCTATGGCCCTCATACACAGGTTAAATGTCTACTAAAAACCTTGATTTTCGGCATATGTAAAAAGGACATAATAATGCATTCCCAGATGGGATTTCAGCTCCATCAATCACATAGTTTAACAGTTACAGGGCTTAAAGGTGGTAAAAAGTCCAAATATTGGGTCATTGTGGGCCTTTTAGAGATCTCGATGTGGCTTTCAAATTAAAGCTTCAGACTTAAAATTTGTTACATACTAAGATTACACATAGAATATGTATCTAATAAAGTTTGAAACTTCTCAGACTTACCATTTCCAAGTTACAGAGCAAAATATGTGAAAAATGTCTTAAAAGGGTCACTCAGGTGGGTGTTTAAGGTCCTCATACACAGGTTAAATGTCTACTTGAAGCCTTGATTTTTGGCACATGTAAAAAGAACATAATAATGTATTCCCAGATGAGATTTCAGCTCTATCAGTCACATAGTTTAACAGTCACAGGCCTTAAAATTGGCAAAAAGTCCAAATACTGGGTCTTTATGGGGCCTTCTAGAGACCTAAATGTGGCCTTCAAATTAAAGCTTCAGACTTAAAATTTGTCACATACTAAGATTACACATAGAATATGCATCTAATACAGTTTGAAACTTCTTAGACTTACCATTTCCAAGTTACAGGGAAAAATATGTGAAAAATGTCTAAAAATGGTCACTCGGGTAGGGATTTATGGTCCTCATACACAGGTTAAATGTCTTCTTAAAGCCCTAATTTTTGGCACATATAAAAATAACATACTAATATCTTCTCAGATAGGATTTGAGCTCTATCAGTCACATAGTTTGACAGTCACAGGGCTTAAAAGTAGCAAAAAGTCCAAATATTGGGTCTTTGGGAGCCTTTTAGAGACCTCAATTTGACCTTCAAAATTAAAGCTTCAGACTTAAAATCTGTTACATACTAAGATTACACACAGAATATATATCTAATACAGTTTGAAATTTCTCAGACTTACCATTTCCAAGTTACAGGGAAAAAGATGTGAAAAATGTCTTATAAGGGTCACTCGGGTGGGTGTTTATGGTCCTGATACACAGGTTAACTGTCTATTAAAGGCCTAAATGTTGGGGCACATATAAGAAAACACATAGATATATTCCCAGATGATATTTAACTTAGATGAGAGACATAGTTTGCAAGCTACAGTGCTTGAAAGTGGCAAAAAGTGCATAAATTGGGTCTCTGTGGGCACTTTTGAGACCTTAAGTCGACCCCTTTGGGTAAACCTACAGCCCTAAAATTTTCTACAGACAAGGATTACATATCAAAGTTATACCTAGCGCAGTTTGAGACTCATCAGAATTATCACTTCCAAATTATAGGGCAAAATATGTGAAAAGTATAGCAAAAAATCCCTAAGTGGGGGTATTTATGGGCCTCAAACACAATTTTCTCCTCAACTTAAAGTCATGATTTTCGGCACATGTACTAAGAACATATTAATGTGTTGTCAGGTAAAATTTCAGCCAGCTGAGCATCATAGTTTGTGACCTACAGGGCTCTAAGTGGCCAAAAGTGCAATTTCTGACCTTAAGGTGGCCATAAGTTCTTTTTCACTGGGAGTTTAAGGTCACCTTAAAATAGGGATCTTCCTTTAGGCACCCTTAACATGTGTACCAAGTTTGAAAAAAAAATATTAATTTGTTTTTGAGTTATCGCGTCCACAAGGAAATTTCTACGGCGGCGGCGGCGGCGGCGGCGCGACGGACCTGAATCCAATATATCCCCGACTTTCGTCTGGGGATATAATTATAGAGCAAAACTTCAGTGGCAAGACAAAAATGAAATAGGTAAATTTGGAAAAGGTGAACAAAGCCAGACCCAGACTCTTTGGAATTTTTATTGAAATGATTCAAAAACACACCTAAAATGCTGGACAATAATACTATCTCATTTTCATTATATGTATATGTCATGATAGAAAGTCCAAAATTCTACCGGTAGAAAGTCCAATTGGACTTTCTACCAACATAAACTTGGTAGAAAGTCCAATTGGACTTTCTACTGGTAGAAAGTCCAATCGAGGAGAGTTCGGTATTGCCCTGGCATCCGAAATCTAATAAACTTGGTAGACAGTCCAACTGCTAAATATCTGGATCAGGAGACAGTACTGCAAGCTTTACATGCTGAGACCAACAACTGGGCAGTTGTGACAAAAATGCTGCTGCAGACGCATAGGTCTTAATAGGTCAACTAAATGCCATGTAGAAAGTGACTGCTGTCAAAATTTAATTGGCTAAAACTGTACTTCCCTTGAAAAATGGTAATGGAATTTAATGCTGATTGTAAACTTCTTGAAATAGACTGCATGAAAATTTTCAGTTTCTGTTATGTCTATCAAATCTGTATTACAGTAAAATATTTTCTTCAATATGCATTTACTTCATTTATGAAAGTTGCACCTTGCTTAGATGACAGATTTATATGGATAGAAGGCCCACTGTTTGTGTTTTAGTTGGACTTTCTTTCAAGCTTACATGGAGTTTCTACAAAGATTACATTCTGGTACACAGAGCAATACCTAAATTTCTGAGATTGGAATATTAAACAAGTTTATTAAATTTCGGACTCCTAAGCAATACCCAAATCTCCTAGATTTGACTTTCTACCGATAGAAACTCCAATTGGACTTTCTACCGATAGAAAGTCCAATTGGAGTTTCTACCAGTAGAATTTGAAATTCTACCAGATTGGACTTTCTACCATGACATATATGTACACAGACTAAAAGCTCATCACAAAATTTGATACTGTTAAACCTGTGTAATATAAAACTGGGAGTAATAAGGATATGCCTGAACAATAAAATAATAAAACCGCACAATTTACCTGCAATGTTAAAATGATCAAACACAACAGCAAAGCATGCTATCCACAAATCTAATAGAAGTATATCGATTGAAAAATGTTTCATTTGTGTAGAAATGTAAACTTAAATGTACTTCAACCACAAAAATATTGATGTAAAGTGGATAGTATGACCTTTGTGTTTACCCAGATAGTGTGTCCAATTGATTTGATACTGAATTATTGATGCTGACCATTCACCCTTTAACAATTCTCATGCAATTACAGATCAAGTACACACACAACACTAAAAACTGTTTTTGCTAAACGTAGAGAGAAACTAACATATGATGCAGAGATTAATGCACAGAGGCAAATTTAAAATAACATGCCTCGGCAGGTAAGAATCCCGGCCCACAGGTACAACTAAATGGGCAACAATACTGAGATCTGGAAAAATCTTTGGAACAACTTCATTTGTAAGAAGTATACAGAATCCACGAAACGTTGTTTGATGTAAGATTCACAGGCGATGATTTCTTACAAGTTTTTTTTTTCATATTTTGAAGACCTAGAACCAATTATAAGTTATATGGCCCTTTTATCATGATGACTCTAAGTGACTTTGAAGCATGGGTCAAAGGTCAAATTTGACACTTTCAAAAGATTTACTAGAGTCCCTTTTTCACATAAAATCTTCAAGACTGAAAAGTATTTAAAACATTGCCATGGCAACACTTGTTGCCAGATACCCTCCAAAATCTAATCAGCCCTAGACTCCTATTTCAGTTAACATATCCTGAAAATTCAGTGAATATTTGTGCATGGCTTTAGGCTGTGGAACACCCACAAGATTTAGGAACAACTTTATGGCTGGGCAGCACAGGGGACAACTAAAACCCCAGCCTTTACGGAAATTGTTTAAATATTAGATTTATAAACAGAATTCCCCTCAGCTCAATTATTCCACCCTGTGCCTTCCTTGAGAATATCCCTTCTTTTTCATAAAACATCGAAAACCTGAACATTTTGCCAAAATCTCGGAACTGTAAAATTTGTTACACACACATTACAAGTAGTTTCTGTTTGACACCATGGTAACCACTTTTTATTACCTTTCCAAATAATGAGAAAACACAGTTATATTCAAAAGTCAATTTTCTTCTATTCCACTCACAGTTTCCCAGTATCCTAATCTCATCAGGAGAAATAAAAATTGCCCCAAAATTGGATTCTAGTTGATTGAATATTTAGATGATTATTCAACAGAACTTGAAGACAAGAATTTGGTTACCCAAGAAGTAAGAGTTTCAACTTCATATAGATTCATTGGTAAACATGTTGAACACACAATATTGCAAATTTAATAAGTAAATTAAATTTTTATAAGTTAATACCCTATCCAATGGACAATTGCTTTACTGGTCGGCGCGACCAGTCCCGCCAAACACCAGAAAAAGACGTCCTGTATATACTACCGGCAGGACCGGTCACGGAGTGTGCATTCGCTAGGTGGCGCATCATACTTCCTTCCTGCCTGGACATCGTGACGTCGTATCATCTTTTTCGTATCTAGTCCTATTAAGATCCCTAGTAAGTTGATAGCGGGGCTGGATGGGTGGGCCTTGCCGGTCCATTGGATAGGGTATTAACTTAATAAAAAGTTAATTTACTTATTAAATTTGCAATTTTATTGCGTTTATAGATCCTATCCAATGGACAATTGCTGAATAACTACCATTTGGTAGGCGGGTAAGGTACTAGGGACTCAAGTGAACTCATAAACAGAACAAAACTGAGAAGGCCCGGCTTGACCTAGGGTCAGAGAACCCTGCCAGGTCAAGGTCGGCTACCACTAACCAGTTACTGGAAGTCTACCGACGTTGCCCCCCCCCCCCTCTATTTCTCAGACCTGCTCTGAGAATAGGAAGAGAGGGTTGAGTTCAGTCCCATAAGAAATAAACTTCCCAAAGGAAGTAAGTCACAGTTTGTTTTTTTTGTTTTTTTTTTTTACTTAAGTATTATATACAAATATACACCATATGTACATATATACATATTTACATATCTCATCATTTTTGGGTTTGGTGGTGGACCTGCTGAGCAGCTACCACTGGATCCAAATGAAAAAGCTCTGTATCAGCCCAAGCCACATCCTTCAAATGGAATTGTGTGAAGGTGTTATGTGATTTCCAGTGGAAGGCTGACAAAATTTGCTCTAAGGAGACCCCCGACTGGAAGGCCTTAGTGGCAGAAAAGCCCTGACATCATGGGCTTTAGCCTGATGCAGTTTGAAGGCCTCCTAATCAGAGAGTTCATAACATAGGATCACAGTCTGCTTGATCCATGAGGAGATGGTTGCAGGTGAGATGTCCTTATCAAAACCTTTCTTGAAGGTGACAAAGAAACTCCTCGTTCTGCCTAAGATCTGAGGTTCTGTCCAAGTACCAGGTAATAGCGAAGAGCTCTGACTGGACATAGGGACCTGTCACCCTTGAGTGACTTATCCAGAGTGGGGGCCATTGCTGGTATGACCACTGGGGGTACACTATCTGGACCCTCCTTAGCCAGCTGGTTCTTGGATAGGAAACTGGGTGAGGGATACAAGGACACCTTAGACCAGTCTGACTGGTGTCTGATGTTCTTATGTAACCAAGTATGGATCTCACTCCTGCGTTTACCAGAACCCAGGGCCAAGAGAAAAACTGTCTTGAAATTCAAGTGTTTTAGTGAGGCCTCTTTTACAGTTTAAGGGTTCAAAGGGAGCATTTGTCAGCTGGAGCAGAACCAGTGAGAGGTTTCAGGAGGGAATGCCCCTCCTGCCCTTGGGTCTGTCTCTGTGAAAACTACCCAGGAGATGGGTGAGATTCTCATCTTTGCTTACATTAATGGGGGAGTTGCCCAACTTGTCAGCAAAGGCTGATCTGTAGCCATCAATGGTACCTGGCTGTAACTTTCTGTCCTGAAACAAGTACAGAAGGAAGTCAGCTATGGCTTTCTGAGGTGGTGCCCTGAAGTCCACCTGATTACTGACGCACCACTTTGTAAAAATGGTCCACTTTGCCTCACAGACGGTCTGGTTGATCCTCTTTGAGGAGCCTCAATTCATGCTGCCACTGACCCAGAGAAGCCCTGTTCCTTGATTGCTGGGCTCTAGGAGCCAGGCATGAAGGTTCAGGTTTGACAGGTTCTTGTGTAGGGTCTGGTTGAATGCCTGAGTTACCAGATTGGGCAGGTTGGGTAGGCACAGTGGGATCTGACTGGACATGGCCACTAGGTCCCAGAACCAGGGCATGTTGGGCCAACCCGGTGCAATCAGAATTATAACTTCTCCACCACTTTGCCCAAGATGGCTGCTGGTGGGAAGGCATATAGATCTAGACTTTCACAGGATAGGCTGAGTGCATCCACTGCCCATGCTTGGGGGTTTGGAATCGGTGAAACAAACTGTGGACACACCGGACTGGACAGAATTGCCTGAATTTTGTCTGTCAAGGCCTGCCAACGCTCTGGTGTGGGTCTGACCTTGCCCTCCGTCAAGTCGAACTGGTAACCTACGAAGTTGAAAACCTGTTTTGGATCCGGTTCTGACTTTACCTTGTTCACCAACCAACCTAGTTCTCGACAGAGAGCACCAAGGTCTGTGTATACTGGAGACAAGTTTGGTGGGATGTTGCTCTCACCAACCAATCATCTAGGTACTGGTGGATTCTTATACCCCTCTGTAAGGCCATCAGTTTGACCTCTTTGGCCACCACTGTGAACTACATGGGTGCTGTAGACAGAACAAAGGGTAGTGCTTTGAATTGGTAGGACCGACCCTGGACATGAAAACGCATGTACTTCCTGGACTGACTGTGAATTGGTATGTGGAAGTATGTGTCCTTGAAATCTATCTAGGTTATCCACTCCCCTGCCTGTAGGGAGGTTCTTATTGTCTCTGGTGTCTCCATTTTGAATGACTCTATGTTTAGGAAGGTGTTCAAGGTGCTCAGATCCAAGATAGGTCTCCACTGGTTGTTGGGTTTGGGTACCAAAAGTAACCGGTTGTAAAACCCCTGGGAGTTTTGATTTTCTACTGGTTCTACTGCATTTTTGTTCACCAGCTGATACAGGGCCTCCAAAAGGTTGAGATTTTTGTGAGGGTATAGCTGCTTATGACAGTTGGTGACCTGGTTAGGTTGGGTCTGAACCAAAAGGGTAGGGTGTAGCCCTCTCTGAGTGCTGTTACTACCTTTGGACTCGTCCCCATGGTTTCCCATTTTTCCCAAAACTGGTGTAGCCTTGCCCCTACAGGTAGATCTATGGCAGCAGTTGGGACATTTGTGACAAGATTTACAGAGCTCAAGTGACCTACACAGGAAACATCTTTCACATATTTTATTTCTGTGGAATTGTGACAATAATTGGGATTTACGCCTTTCTTTTATCACAGCCCGATAACAGAATAAGCATCTGCAACACAAGAGTTTACAAGTAAATTTACAGTCTCGCTCTTGTTGGTCAAGTCTCTGTCCTTGGCTGTCACTGGTGAAGGGTTCAAACCTCTATGACATACACAGTTCTTCAGCCCGGTAACACACTTTACACAGTAATTGTCATTTACAAGGTTTAGAACCCTTGGCCGGTTCCTGTGAGAAAGTTGTAGGCTTGCCACAACCTTTCTTTCCCTGCTTGCTTCCAAGGTGGGACAGACGACTTCGGTCCGGTTGATGAGAAGGTTTGTCATTGGAAGCATATGGGTTTCCTGTGTGACTGGTTGGAAGAACGCCTCTCCTCACTTCTAGAAACCTCTTCCTCAGCTTTAATGAGAAGCTGGTCTGGGAAAAGTGACTGTAAATGTACTGGAGCAGTGTACAGTGCAGTGAGCGTATCTTGCTTCACACCAGCATATAATCCAGGTAGCTGTCTCTACTCGCAAGGGTGAAGTTTACGACACTAATGAACACACCTTCCGACAAGTCCTGCATTGTCCTGGCCATGGCTTGGGAGATTGACTGGTTAAATGTAACCAAATACTCCAGTTCGTCCACAGCTTGCTGCATTCTTTCAGAGGACTTGCCCTTGCTTTTGTCCATGTGCAAACTATTGAGCTGTGTAGACATCGCATCCTGTACTCTAGTCAAACACCTTGACAACCCAGCAGCCTGATTCAGCTTTGCCGGTTCCGGAGACCAGGAACACACAGTGGACAAATCAGAGTCTTTCTTGTCAGCATGCATGTCGTACCATCTAGACGACCTGGGTCGCTTGACAAACTGGTCCCTGAAAAGCCCAGCAGTTTCTGGCAATTTCACAGATACCTTCCCGGTTGGCTGGACTCTGGAACTGGCAAAAGGGTAATATCATCTGAAGATGAAACACTGTTGAATTCAGGGATCTTGTGCCAGCCCATGAATGACCTCACACCTCTGATGGTCTCTCTGTAACTAGCTTCCTCAGAGAGTTCTTGGTCACCGGAATCTTCTTTGTCTGCAGAGCTGTACCGAAAGTTGTCACCAACAGGGGAACCAGGCTCACTCTACAGATCTTCTTCGCTGTCAGACTGCGCAGCACTACCGGATAGCAGAACCTCAGGACCCGGATCAGTGGCCATCCCTGCACCAGGAGCCTCAACAGGCTGGGTGGCATTCTGTTGGATCTCATCTCCCCTTCTCACCACTTCAGTACCGGTGTACCACAAAATCCTCCCCCCCCGGAAATCCTCCCCCCCGGGGGGTAAATTTCCTAGGAAATCCTCCACCCCGGGGGGGGGGGGAACTCCTAGGAATATGACCCCCCCCGCCAGGAAATAACCCACCCCAGGGTGGAGGATTTCGTAACAGATCTTCTAGGAAATCCTCCCCCACCATACTGTAACTACACAAATTTTGTATTAAAAAACTGAAAATCAACAGTGTCAGCTAGATCTTGTGTATTCTGAATTTTGTCAAGGTACTATTGCAGAAATGGATAAATATATAAATTACAAATCTCAAGGAAAGATGTTATGTAAAAAATTTAAAAGTTATAAACCATTTTGGAATAGTGAATTAACTAGCTTATGGAAAGATATGTGTCATAAGGAAAGGTCAGCTCGATGTTTAACAAGTAATTTACAACATAAAAAATCATTAAGAATGAAATTTTCAACTGCAAGAAAAACATTTGACAAAAGACTCCGATATTATGAGAGGCAATATAACAAAAATATTATTGCAAATATAGAAACTGTAAGTTCTTCAAATCCCCAGGAATTTTGGCAAAAAATAAAAACACACTGTCAGTGGAATAAAAAATTTCTCTATCTATCTATATATTAACAAAATGAAAAATATTATGGAACCCCCCCTTTAAATGCATACTTTTGTCACTGGCATACTTTCTGTATTATTTTCTGAAGAAATCATTAGTGATTTTTACTGTTGTTGGTAACTCCCAAAGAACCCCGAAATGTATATTTTGCATATATATCATTGAGTATAATTTACTATTACTTTGTTAATACTGCCTAGTAGTGCTGGGACGATGTTCGCAAACTTCGGTATTATCGCTCGCTGGCTCATTGCCAATCAATGATCGGTAAAATTTAAGTAAAACCGATATTTGCTAAATCCATTTCTTTGCAGCCTTTTGGTCACAATAAAATGCTAACCTTAATAATATTTTGTAAAAATCTGAAATATCCATCAGTTAAAATCACAAAACTAGCCGTGAATGCAATAAAAATAACATAAATAGAAACACCTTGGGGTTTTCCAACTGTTGTCAAGGTAATCATAAAATCAGCCAATCACAAGTGAGGATACATCAAGCATGGTCTGTTAGTGAGGGAGACGTCCGTGAATGGCTTTTAGATTATAATTTGGTCATATTTGTGGTAATTTGTGTGTATTTTACTTGATATAATTTAATATTTGATTTTATCTGTCTTTTTTACACTTCCACTCCAAATGGAATCGGAAATGTTCGAAGTTTGGTCACAAATGTCCGATACGAACATCGACATGGAAAATCCAAGCGATCTCCCAGCACTACTGCCTAGTGCTATATGTACTGTACTACTAATTCTGTTGTGATGTAATTCTGGGTCATCTATGATGATGTGGTATAAAAATATATTATTAGTTTGTTGATGCAGGTGTGTGTTTTTAGAATTTTTGCTGTGTTCATTGGGGGGGGGGGGATGATTTCCTAGGAAATTCTCCCCCCAGGGGGGGGGGGGGGATTTTCAGGGGGGGAGGATTTCCTTTTACACCGGGACCCTCAACAGGGCAGGTAGCACTCTTACTGGCTGTTCACTAACAAACGCAGCTTCCTCAGTGGTCTGAGCAAGACTGGGACCGGCACCCCCAACAGTAACACCAGAGGACAAGCCACTGGAGGAGGTTCCAGGATCAAAAAAGGGCTGTTCACTGGTAACCACTGAGGAGGGTTTCTTCACAGGCTCCAGAAACATGGCCTCCAGTCTGGCAAAACGTTCTCCCCAGTTCTCATCTAGGTCCCTGAGTTCATCGGACCTGGGTTTGTTGCTGGATTCGGATTTCTTACTGCTTGGCTTGGGTGAGTCGTCAGTTCTTTTCTTCTTGCCAGCAGGGGTTTCAGACTTCTTAGCAGTCTTCTCTCCGTCCACCCGTTCCAACACACTGATCTGTGAAGGGTCCATGAGAGTGGGGGTGGGGGAGACAGAAACCGTGTCTTTGTTCTTCCTATATTTGTAGGTTGGGGTTGCAAGCTGAAGAATCTGCTCTGGAGTAAACGCCTTGCAGATTGGACAATCTTTCTTGAGGACACACGGATCGTCTCCAACCCGCTTATCTCTGCATCTAGTGCACTTGAGGTGGCCATCAAACACAGCCATAACATGGCCACATGTGCCTCTTCTCTGTCCAGGGGACGACATAATAATCAGTAATTCAGTAGAAATATGTAGATAAAATCAAAAGTTTATAAAATTGTTGAATTTGTTGTAAAACTCCAAAAATGTTTCTCTGTAGAAAACACACTCCACGCGCCAAATGAAAAAGATGATATGAGGTCACGATGTCTAGACAGGAAAGAAGTACGATGCACCACCTAGCGAATGTATACAGGACATCTTTTTCTGGCGTTTGGCGGGACCGGTCGTGTCGACCAGTAAAGCAACTGTCCATTGGATAGGATGTAATAACGCAATAAAAATAATTATTTTAAGTGATTTTGCAAATGAAACTAGAGGAATGCTTTTGCTAACAAAAGCGAAGCATCCCTGAAAGTTTAAAATGCTTTGTGGTTTTAATAAGCATGCTGTAAAGCTAAGAATGCACAAAGCTGTGCCGTATGCTTTCCCAATACCTCTTAATACATTCTGAAGCTATAAAAGCAACGATAAAGGAGATATAAGGCAAAAACTCCAAAGCAGCTATTTATGACCCCAGTTTGGCCCATAAGGGGGGGTCGGGGGGTAAAACTGACCGGCTATTTAGACTCTCCACATATGCTTTCTCAATACCTCTTAATACATTCTGAAGGTATAAAAGCAACGATAAAGGAGATAGAAGGCAAAACTGCAAAGCAACTATTTTATGACCCCAGTTTGACCCATAAGGGGGGTCGGGGGATAAAACTGACTGGCTATTTAGATTCTCCACATATGCTTTCCTAATACCTCTTAATACATTCTGAAGCTATAAAAGCAACGATAAAGGAGATATAAGGCAAAAACTCCAAAGCAGCTATTTATGACCCCAGTTTGGCCCATAAGGGGGGGTAAAACTGACCGGCTATTTAGATTCTCCACATATGCTTTCCCAATACCTCTTAATACATTCTGAAGCTATAAAAACAACAATAAAGGAGATATAAGGCAAAAACTCAAAATCAGCTATTTTATGACCCCAGTTTGACCCATAAGGGCGGGCTGTGGGGTAAAACTGACCGGCTATTTAGACTCTCCACATATGGTTTCCTATTACCTCCCAGTACATTTTATGGCTCTAAATGCAATACTTAAGAAGATAATAGGGGGGTTGACCTAAATTTAAGGCTTTCAGATTGGAAGGTGTCAGAAAATCACTCATAAATGAGACATTTTTCAAGGGATTGCTCCCAAAAACTAATCAGCTCGCGTTTTCGATAGTATGAACAGGTGTGTCAAATTATAAGGCTGTGTAGCAAGTAGTTTTTCCTGAACTGTGATGACGGGTGGTGTACTTCAAAAAAATTGTTTTTGATCATGTGACCTTCATTAAAGGTCAAAGGTCAAATTTTAAGCATGCAGAAAAATTTTCCCACGCCTAAGGTATATAACTGCCAAATATGGTTTGAAGCCTTCTAATAATAAGGGAAATATTCAAGGGAGACCATAATGTGGCGGCGGCGAGGAAACTGAGGTGAAAACAAATAAGTGCCCTTTCAGGGACGCTTAATTAATTATATCCTATTTAGATTTATTTCCATGAATATTTTATTTGGGGCTGGGAGAAGTGGTAATTATTATACTTTGATAACATCAATCCCCTTGCTAAAGAGCTCTTTTTTTCTGAGATAAAACATCAAAAATAGTTCACTATGCTTCGAAATATGTCAGAAATTTACTCTTCTTGCATCACTCATGTCAGTGCATGTATGATTATTTGCAAAAATAAATAAAAACAGAAAAGACTCAGAATAGTCTCCTTTCTCAGTGTGTACTCTAGAATGGTCATTAAACTCATTATTCTATATGTTGTGATTATTTGAGTTATCTTTACCAGGCCTAATTCTGTGTCAGTAAGAAATCTATTCACACATCAAATATCTTTCCATGATTGAATCATGAAAACTGGATCAAATCATGTACTGGATACTTCAACTAGTGCCTTCATGGATTTTCTTTTTGTGGCCAACATGGTCAGCTGTGTGGGAACATTTATTTGTATTAATTTATTTGTGAAATCTTAAGGTGTTAAAATAAGTTTTGATAGCCTTAATTACTTGTGTCAGCTTGTTAAAAATAATAAAAAATTTCCAAGGACGCTTGGATATTAGCCAATGAAACAAGTGTCAATATCCGAAAGCAATCTATCAAATCTTCACCAATGGTAAGGAACATTTGTGTCTAACCTGAGCCTTTTTTTTCAACATTTAACAGAGAAACATGTGTCATCCATCACTGCAGAATATGGAGTAAAAGTACTGGACCCATAGAGATATACATGTACGTACTTCTGTAGAATTGATCCTCTTATTTTATGCCCAAACTGACCCTTGAGACTCTGCAATTACTTGCTTCTAGTGTAATAACCAACTTAAGTGACTTAGATCCCTTAATTTGCCTCCAGGCAACAGCAAGGCATGCCAATAGAGTCCCTTTAAGTTCCAACTTAGGGAACAAATATGTCATCTTAATTCATAGAGCATGATGAGAATAGCAGAGCAAAGACTATTTGTTCATATATCACAAATTTTACAGAACTGTATTAGGATATCCCTGTGTATTGCATTCAAAACAAAGTTATCTTTGTGTTTATCTTCGAATTCAAGATGACTTAACAATAACTTAATATTTTAAAGGTATGTTTACCTAAACAGACAAATTGTGAACAATCACATAGTTACAGGAATGTTTACATTTAGGAAATTTAGCCCAATTACCATTGATATTTCTTTCAATAACAGCTTGAAAAAACTAAAATAATTCAACTGAAAGCCTAAAACAGATACCCTTGAGAAGATGGCTGTATATTGGAGCTAAAATCTAAATTTAAAAGAGTAATAGATGCTTTGTGTAGACTAACAATGATATTAAATTAAAAGAAACTTGTATTTTAACAAATCTTGAGATAGATGCTCATAATAAGAGAACATATTTTTAAGTTGTAGCATCACTGACATAACACTGACCACAGTTGCTGTTTTATGTTTTTTTTTTCATTAAAACCCATACAATATTTTGCAATAACTTTCTATTAGAATCTTGTTTTATTGCCAAACAAAAAAAAACGACATCTGTTATAAATTTGGTCTTGTTGCAAATTTTGCCAGATGTCCAATATACAAACCCTCTATTATTGTTTACATGCATTTCAAAATCCGTTTAGGTGATAAAGGATTGCTTGGTAATTTTCAACAAAAACAAATCCCTGACAAAAAAGGAAACACAAATTTTTTAAGATAGCAAAATGTTTGGTGTTAAATAATGTGTTACCATTATTTATTTTAAACCTTGGGGTATAAATATGTGCAATGGGGTCATAAAGTTGAGTTATTATATGCTTTGACCCATTACATTTACAACATTTTGCAGACCTAGCAAAGGAAGACATCCTTTAACTTAAAAAGAAACATAAAGGTTGCAACGCTTGAGACTCAATACAATAAAATAGCAACATTAAAGTGTGAACTATTAAAGAACTGAGAAAATGGTGTAGATTACAATATAGAAATAAATCGGCTTATTATTTTACTTATACAGAAAGAAAGAAAGAACGGCAGATTTTGATCAGGCCTTAACCATAAAGTCTTAACCATAAAGTGTGTGCATCCACAATGGAATCTGAAGAACCAACCCATTTATGAGCTTTTTTTTTCCAGAGGCTACCCTTTTACAGCAGCTCTAACACTAAAATAAGCTAATGGGAATATTATGCAGCATAGTTATCATTCAATCTACTTTTAGTTTAATTGTACCAAAACTGAAAATATTATTCAGATAAGTGTAAAATCTTGTGTACTATGTTACCACTTTGATATTTTTCTTATTCCATGTATGATGACAATTTGATGTTTTCCCAATAAATCTGGTTTTGCGATTGGCATAAAGCTGATTTATCTGCTAAAGGACTAATAACAGTAGACCTTGGTACTTCGCATCTCTCTGGGATTTGTTGTATAGCTGAGGCAATAAACTAATGTACAAGAGGTAGGTTTTGCTGAAAACTGATTAACACTGTATGCTTTAAGAGGAGCGCTTGTTAATTTTAAGTGATACATTTCACATTCAATACACCGGCATTATTTACAGGTATCCAGGCAATGGTCTGTAGTTAGTGGTTTCATGGATCGATGGGGTGGTGACTGTACACTGCATTTTTGTTTTATTCATTACATTTTAAGCCAACAAACATACCAAAACCACATTAATGCTTTAGTGTCACACCAAAAGGTGTTACACTTATTTGAGTAGATCTCTTTACAAATCACATTGTATTTCTATTGACGGATTGTTATGGCAAATGACAGGATAGCAGAATCCCTTTAAGTAGAATTTGTAAGGCAGAAATACTGTTACAGCTTATCAATTTATTCAGCTCCTAATGGGAATTTTGTGATATTCAGCCGGCTATCTGAAAATCCTGCAAGACTGAGAAAAATTGGCATAATGTGGTCACCAGAAAGCTGCTTGCATTAACCATGGATTAACTTATAGGATGTATATTATCCTTGAGGAAATACCACAAACATCACGCGTTCCAGATGTAAACAAACAACATGGCAGATCGCAAGATGCTAGAAAAGGAGAAAATGCACCCAAATTGTTGGGTAATTTGAAAATAAAGTCACATTTCTGTTTTTTTTTATATTTGTAACATAAAGATAAAATATTTTAATTTGATTACTTCTTAGGTCCAACTCAAAATATTAACAATTCTAGTATTAGTGTAAAATACTGTGAAATCCCATTTAAGTTATATACATAAGAAACAATATTGGCGGCTTATGTTTTGATAACCTTTTATTTTGTTACTACAGTTAATTGTTTCAGCCTTAGT
This sequence comes from Sabellastarte sp. h YS-2021, assembly GCA_964017235.1. Classification (NCBI taxonomy): domain Eukaryota; kingdom Metazoa; phylum Annelida; class Polychaeta; order Sabellida; family Sabellidae; genus Sabellastarte; species Sabellastarte sp. h YS-2021. Next base: position 77,105,705 of record OZ024931.1, read on the forward strand.
GTCCTGGTGTAGTGCACGCATTATTACAGGCATTTCTCCCTGCAAATAAAACCTGCTCACCTTCAGTATATGCTATGACTAAGTCGATGCCGTGGTCCTCATTTTGCAGTGACTCTATGAAGTCACCCAGGGTGTTACTGATAGGCCGTAATGTGAACTGACAAACACCAGGTCTAGATGGCAGTGGCACATGCAATTGAGGCAGACCGTTCTCATATTTGACACGAATCTCTGTAAAAAAGTAGAAACACAAAGGCTAATGAAGCAAAAGGCTGATATGCAAAGAATTTGTGGGTAAAAATAAGCACAGGCAGCATGAGGTTGTGCAGAACTGAATTTGCTGTTTTATTTTATAAACTAGAGGAATGCTTTTGCTAACAAAAGCGAAGCGTCCCTTAAAGTTTAAAATGCTTTGTGGTTTTAATAAGCATGCTGTAAAGCTAAGAATGCACAAAGCTGCACCGTATGCTTTCCCAATACCTCTTAATACATTCTGAAGCTATAAAAGCAACAATAAAGGAGATATAAGGCAAAAACTCCAAAGCAACTATTTTATGACCCCAGTTTGACCCATAAAGGGGGGTCGGGGGATAAAACTGACCGGCTATTTAGATTCTCCACATATGCTTTCCCAATACCTCTTAATACATTCTGAAGCTATAAAAGCAACAATAAAGGAGATATAAGGCAAAAACTACAAAGCAGCTATTTATGACCCCAGTTTGGCCCATAAGGGGGATCGGGGGTAAAACTGACCGGCTATTTAGACTCTCCACATGTGCTTTCCCAATACCTCTTAATATATTCTGAAGCTATAAAAGCAACAATAAAGGAGATATAAGGCAAAAACTCAAAAACAGCTATTTTATGACCCCAGTTTGACCCATAAAGGGGGCCAGGGGGAAAACTGACCGGCTGTTTAGACTCTCCACATATGCTTTCCCAATACCTCTTAATACATTCTGAAGCTATAAAAGCAACAATAAAGGAGATAAAGGCAAAAACTCAAAATCGGCTATTTTATGACTAGGACTGCAAGCGAGCCGGAAAATGCGCCTCGATTCCTCGTTTTATAAGATTCGACTCGGACTCGGTTAATCGCTTGATTATCGCCCACGAAATAAACTGCTTCATATTTTGCAATACCACGCCTTATTAAATAGTTACAAACCACACAACACGAAAGAATTTTGATAATTTATTGAATTTTGGGGAAAAGACGCTTTTATAATGCAAAATATAAGAAACTTTAACCATCTTTATATTGCGAGATTTGAGGCGTCTTCGAAATACGTTATATAAAATGCCGTCTTATAAAACGTTGTTACACAAAGAACTAAAGTTTGCAAATAGTTAAAATATAAAATACTGAAATGGAAATGCCTTATATTTGTAAAATATATAAATATTTAAAGAAAAAAATTAATTTTGTAGTAGATTTTACTTCTATGTTTAATTGTTTTCGAAGACCCGGTTCACTTTTCTTGCCTCGAGTATTGAAGTGAATCGTTTCGCTTCCGAGTAACCGAAGAATCGTTGCAGCCTTATTTATGACCCCACTTTGACCCATAAGGGGGGTCGGGGGGTAAAACTGACCGGCTATTTAGACTCTCCACATATGCTTTCCCAATTCCTCTTAATACATTCTGGAGCTATAAAAGCAACAATAAAGGAGATATAAGGCAAAAACTCAAAATCGGCTATTTTATGACCCCAGATTGACCCATAAGGGGGGGTCGGGGGGTAAACTGACTGGCTATTTAGACTCTCCATATATGCTTTCCCAATACCTCTTAATACATTCTGAAGCTATAAAAGCAACAATAAAGGAGATATAAGGCAAAAACTCAAAAACAGCTATTTTATGACCCCAGTTTGACCCATAAGGGGGGGCCAGGGGGTAAAACTGACCGGCTATTTAGACTCTCCACATATGCTTTCCCAATACCTCTTAATGCATTCTGAAGCTATAAAAGCAACAATAAAGGAGATAAAGGCAAAAACTCAAAATCGGCTATTTTATGACCCCACTTTGACCCATAAGGGGGGGTCGGGGGGTAAAACTGACCGGCTATTTAGACTCTCCATACATGCTTTCCCAATACCTCTTAATACATTCTGAAGCTATAAAAGCAACAATAAAGGAGATATAAGGCAAAAACTCAAAATTGGCTATTTTATGACCCCACTTTGACCCATAAGGGGGGGTCGGGGGGTAAAACTGACCGGCTATTTAGACTCTCCATATATGCTTTCCCAATACCTCTTAATACATTCTGAAGCTATAAAAGCAACAATAAAGGAGATATAAGGCAAAAACTCAAAATCAGCTATTTTATGACCCCAGTTTGACCCATAATGGGGGGCCGTGGGGTAAAACTGACCGGCTATTTAAACTCTCCACATATGGTTTCCTATTACCTCCCAGTACATTTTATAACTCTAAATGCAATACTTAAGAAGATAATAGGGGGGGTTGGCCTAAATTTAAGGCTTTCAGATTGGAAGGTGTCAGAAAATCACTCATAAATGAGACATTTTTCAAGGGATTGCTCCCAAAATCTAATCAGCTCGCGTTTTCGATAGTATGAACAGGTGTGTCAAATTATAAGGCTCTGTAGCAAGTAGTTTTTCCTGAACTGTGATGACGGGGGGTGGGGTGGGGGTGGGGGGGGGGGGGGGGGGGGTGTACTTCAAAAAATAGTTTTTGATCATGTGACCTTCATAAAGGTCAAATTTAAGCATGCAGAAAAATTTTCCCACGCCTAAGGTATATAACTGCCAAATATGGTTTGAAACCTTCCAATAATAAGGGAGATATTCAAGGGAGACCATAATGCGGCGGCGGCGAGGAAACTGAGGCGAAAACAAATAAGTGCCCTTTCAGGGACGCTTAATTATCATCCCTTGTTTTCACTACAGTGAAATAAAACAGACAAAATATTTGAAATAAAGTTTAAAGATCTCTCTGCAATGCTGTAAATAATAGATCCAGGTCATGTTTTTCATTTCAAGCTCCTGGTCCTAATACTTTTAATAAGTTTTCAACCACTGATCAAAAATATTTGGTTAAAAATAAAATGAATTGCTTTACTACTTGTTAGTGAGTGGAATCGCCTCAATTTTATTGGTCGATTATTCGTCCATTTTTCCGACCGATGATCGACCCATAATCGACTTTTTTACTCCATTCTCATGAAACATTTTCCGGGATAAAATGTATTTCAATCCGGTAAGAATAACGGTGTTTCCGACTTATAGAAGCTTCCAAAAGTACCCACTTCCGGTAAATATGGCGGTAGTTTGTAAACAAACTCAAAATTGGCGAGAAATCTGTTAATTTATTGAAGGAAAGTTCTGGAAACTGCCCAAAATATAAAACAAGAGGAGAGTGCCCGTGAACGGGCACTGTGTCAGCTGACTGAATGTTTTTGATTTGTGATGGTGATAATGAGAGGAAAGCATAATTATCAGGGAAAGGGCTGTACAGAAATACAGTAAATGGTAACTGAACAGCATGTTCGAAAGATATTCCGAAGCTGACAGAAAAAAAGGACAAAAAAGTTGTGCCCTGCAAATGGTATTATGAAATAAAGTAACAAGGTAATTGTTTAAGTGTAAAAAGTAGGTTAAAAATATTTAAAGAAATACTATAAATGCAATATCCTCGTCCGACCATGAAGAAGAGGTCCAAAGGTCAAATCTGACCATACCAAAAGATTCCCAGCCAAAGAATTTAGGATGGTTTACATCCCAAACCTCTCGGACCAATAATAAGTGAGTCATAGGCACTTTTTAAGTTTGGCTATCCTTGTTTGACCTTGACGGAGGGGTCCAAGGTCAAATCCGACCACACAAAAAAATTCCCAGCCCATGATTTCCTGTAGCTTGTTTACCATCCCAAACCTGTAGGACCAATAATAAGCGAGTTCTAAGCAATTGTAAGTTTGGCTATCCTCAATTGACCTTGAAGGAGGGGTCCCAGGTCAAATCTGACCACACCAAAAGAATCCCAGCCCATGATTTCCTATATGTTGGTTTACCATCCCAAACCTCCAAGACCAATAATACACGAGTTATAAGCACTTTAAGTTTGGCTATCTTCCTTTGACCTGGAAGGAGGGGTCTAAGGTGAAATCTGACCACACCAAAAGATTCCCAGCCCATGATTTTCTATAGGTTGGTTTTCCATTCCAAACCTCTAGGACCAATAATAAGCGAGTTATAAGCACTTTTAAGTTTGGCTATCCTCATTTGACCTTGAAGGAGGGGTCCAAGGTGAAATCCGACCACACCAAAAAATTCCCAGCTCATGATTTTCTATAGGTTGGTTTTCATTCCAAACCTCTAGGACCAATAATAAGCGAGTTATAAGCACTTTTATGTTTGGCTATCCTCATTTGACCTTGAAGGAGGGTTCCAAGGTCAAATCGGACCATATTAACAGATTCCCAGCCCATGATTTCCTACAGCTTGGATACAATGATTTACTCAACAGTGAGAACCTGAAAGAAGCTATTGCTCAGCTATGCCATGACATAGAGGTCTGCAATTTCACTATGTTACAGCTGACCAAAACGTCTGTGAATAACATATTTAACAAAATACTCTAAATGTAATAGTTTTCAAGTTACTACTGATTTACTCAAGAGTGAGAACCTCAAAGTAACTATTACTCAGCTATGCAATGAGCTACATGTCTGAATTTTTGCTCTGTTATAGCTGACCTAAAAGTAGGTGAACAACATATTTAAGTAAAATACTGTAAATGCAATAGTTTTCAAGTTAAAACTGATTTACTCAATAGTGAGAACCTGAAAATAGCTATTGCTCCGCTATGCCATGAGCTATAGGTCTGTAATTTCACTATGTTATAGCTAACCCAAAAGTAGGTGAACAATATATTTTAACAAAATACTCCAAATGCAATATTTTTCAAGTTATAGCCGATTTACTCAACAGTCAGTGCCTGAGAATAGCTATTGCTCAGTTGTGCCATGAGCTACAGGTCTGTAATTTCACTATGTTATAGCTGACCCAAAAGTAGCTGAATAACATATTTGCACAAATTTCTGTAAATGCAATAGTTTTCCAATTACAACTGATTTACTCAACAGTGAGAACTTCAAAGTAGCTATTACTCAGCTATGCAATGAGCCACAGGTCTGGAACTTCACTATGTTATAGCTGACCCCAAAATAGGTGAATAACATATTGCAACAAAATACTGTAAATGCAATAGTTTCCAAGTTATAAGTGATTTACTCAACAGTGATAACCTAAAAGTAGCTATTACTCAGCTATGCCATGAGCTACAGGTCTGAAATTTTACTATGTTATAGCTGGCCCAAAAGTAGCTGAATAACATATTTATACTAAATTCTCTACATGCAATAGTTTTCAAGTTATAAGTCATTTGCTCAACATTGAGAACTTCAAAGTAGCTATTACTCAGCTATGCAATGAGTCACAGGTCTGAAACTTCACTATGTTATAGCTGACCCCAAAATAGGTGAATAACATATTGAAACAAAATACTCTAAATGCAATAATTTCCAAGTTATAAGCGATTTACTCAACAGTGATAACCTCAAAGTAGCTATTACTCAGCTATGCCATGAGCTACAGGTCTGAAATTTTACTATGTTATAGCTGACCCAAAAGTAGGTGAACAACATATTTAAGCAAAATACTGTACATGCAATAGTTTTCAAGTTACAACTGATTTACTCAATAGTGATGACCTAAAAGTAGCTATTACTCAGCTATGCCATGAGCTACAGGTCTGAAATTTTACTATGTTATAGCTGACCCAAAAGTAGCTGAATAACATATTTATACTAAATTCTCTAAATGCAATAGTTTTGCAATTACAACTGATTTACTCAATAGTGAGAACCTCAAAGTAGTTATTACTCAGCTATGCAATGAGCTACAGGTCTGAAATTTTACTATGTTATAGCTGACCCAAAAGTAGGTGAACAACATATTTAAGCAAAATACTGTAAATGCAATAGTTTTCAAGTTACAACTGATTTACTCAATAGTGATGACCTAAAAGTAGCTATTACTCAGCTATGCCATGAGCTACAGGTCTGAAATTTTACTATGTTATAGCTGACCCAAAAGTAGCTGAATAACATATTTATACGAAATTCTGTAAATGCAATAGTTTTCCAATTACAACTGATTTACTCAATAGTGAGAACTTCAAAGTAGCTATTACTCAGCTGTGCCATGACCTACAGATCTGAAATTTCACTATGTTATAGCTGGCCCAAAAGTAGCTGAATAACATATTTATACGAAATTCTCTAAATGCAATAGTTTTGCAATTACAACTGATTTACTCAATAGTGAGAACCTCAAAGTAGTTATTACTCAGCTATGCAATGAGCTACAGGTCTGAAATTTTACTATGTTATAGCTGACCCAAAAGTAGGTGAACAACATATTTAAGCAAAATACTGTAAATGCAATAGTTTTCAAGTTACAACTGATTTACTCAATAGTGATGACCTAAAAGTAGCTATTACTCAGCTATGCCATGAGCTACAGGTCTGAAATTTTACTATGTTATAGCTGACCCAAAAGTAGCTGAATAACATATTTATACGAAATACTCTAAATGCAATAGTTTTCCAATTACAACTGATTTACTCAATAGTGAGAACTTTAAAGTAGCTATTACTCAGCTATGCCATGACCTACAGATCTGAAATTTCACTATGTTATAGCTGGCCCAAAAGTAGCTGAATAACATATTTATACGAAATTCTCTAAATGCAATAGGTTTTAAGTTACAAGTGATTTACTCAATAGTGAGAACTTCAAAGTAGCTATTACTCAGCTATGCAATGAGCCACAGATCTGAAACTTTACTATGTTATAGCTGATCCCAAAATAGGTGAATAACATATTGAAACAAAATACTGTAAATGCAATAGTTTCCAAGTTATAAGTGATTTACTCAACAGTGATAACCTAAAAGTAGCTATTACTCAGCTATGCCATGAGCTACAGGTCTGAAATTTTACTATGTTATAGCTGACCCAAAAGTAGCTGAATAACATATTTATACGAAATTCTCTAAATGCAATAGTTTTGAAGTTATAAGCGATTTACTCAACAGTGATAACCTAAAAGTAGCTATTACTCAGCTATGCCATGAGCTACAGGTCTAAAATTTTACTATGTTATAGCTGACTCAAAAGTAGCTGAATAACATATTTATACGAAATTCTCTAAATGCAATAGTTTTTAAGTTACAAGTGATTTTACTCATGATGGAAGTTACTGAAAAGCCCAAAAGTAGCTATTACTCACTTAGCTATTGAGACAGGCACCCAACTTACTCACCATATTGTAGCTATGAAAAAAGTAGCTGAATAACATATTTTAACAAAATGCTCTAAATGCAACACTTTTCAAGTTATAAATGATTTTGTGCATGATTTCATGAATTTTAATGCATTAAAAATTATTAAAAAAATTTATTAAAAAAAAAGTAAGACAGATCCAGGTCTCATACTCACACAAGAGAATCTACCTCTGGCCTAGTACATATATGCAAGATATGAGAGAAATCCCTGCAATAGTCACTGAGAAAATTGTGATTAAGTGTTGAAATTTTCACACTTTTGGTGGGGGTACCCCCCTTGTAATGTCTCTAGCAAACAGACGAACAGACAGATTTGCATGCCTTGAACAATTTTTCATCCTCGATAGATAAGGTATCTTTTAAAAAAAACAGCACGTCTCTAGGCCTTGTAGTTTTGGAGGAGAAGTTGTTCACGCGGACGCGGACGCGTACGCGTACGCCCACGCCGCAGAGTGACGACATAAAAATATGTGGATATTGAGATACATAAAGAAGGGTGAGATTTAATCGATTTCTAGAAGTTGTCAGTGACCGAACGCAATTGTACCATGACACCGACGATTGATCGAACGTTGGTCTAATCATCTACCCACTACTACTTGTCAAAGGCAGACTTGGGATGTTGGGGTCAGTGTAATAGAAGTAACATAAATGTTATAGATTTGCTTCAACTCCAATGTAAGAGTAATATATTGTGGCCCAAGAAGTTAAACAGTGATAGTAGTACACTGGAAGGGATTTTGTTGATTACTTTCTGTCACATAAAATTTTAGTGTTTTCCAGGGACACTTTTAAATGTTAATTGTGCTTTCATCTACTTACTACTTAGTTAAAATAGAGAACATGTGACTGCTAACCAATTTAAAGTACCAGTATAACATATATGGCAGATGATTTAAATAAATTTATCAAAATTATGAATTTATGATAATGAGGAAACTTAAATAAAAAACAAACCTTGGTATCATTGAGTTATGAAGACAACAAATGAAGGCCCACCCATGCTATTTATGGATATATAAACAATACTTTAATGGTTTTATGAGTAACCAGTTCAGTAGTTTCTACTTGGTTTCTCAAAAGAGCCTTACCAGTTTTCAGGCAGCCTGATATACTTACACAGCCTTAATTTAAACCCCCCTGGAGAAAAACTCTCTCATCAGAGGAAATAAATTCCAGATTGGAGAGTCAGAACCTTATCATGTGATCTTGAAGTCCTGGTTAAGGTAGACATATTTTTGTGGTCATGTGGCTCTACTTTACCAGAAATTCAGTTAATGGTAAATGGCTAAATGCATATCAAAAGGCCATTTTGAGGACTAACATTTACTTCTACCAAACAGGGAACTCCACATAACAGTTCTATCTGCAGAGTTTTAATTTTATATTTATACATATACTGGTAAAACCTTATACTGTTTGTTCTGTTTCCAGAGTAGATTTATCTTGAAAACTGGACACTAAAAAATTTATAAACAATTTTAGTGAACGAAAATGAAACATACAGCACAACTTGTTTCTTTTCAAATTCAAGGCATACTTTAAAAACACTAACAACAAAAACTAGTGCTGTTCTTGGCACATTGAAAAGAAAAAAAGCATTTTTTTAAAGACACTGTAAAAGGGGTAGATTCCTCTATGGAGTGTTCACTCATGATGATTAGCCAATAATACTCAAGAAAGCAGAAGCATTGGATCACAGAAAGGGTGTGTTTTTATGCTACTCTCTCCTCTTGGTCTCATGAGACAGAAAAACAGAAATGACTAATTTAAAAGTCATAGTGCTGTCACTTTGTCACATTATATTAATTCCACTGAGGTTTGAGGGCTGGTAGACAACTAATAGAGACTTTATTTATTTGATCTTACATAGTCCTGTCACTTGGAAAAGATCATTGAAGTTTAAGGTTTTGCTATAAGTTCTGTAACTGCAGTATAAGTAAGACATTATTGCTCAATGTTTATCAAATAACCTTCCACTTCCAGTATCTATCTATATTAATCACAGGCGTCAACCAGGAGAACTGTATATTTTTTTGTAATATTCAAGAATTCCTCTTCAGTAAAAGCAACATTTAACATAGAAAAAACTCTTCTTTGGTTCCCCAAAAAATAAAGCTTAACATGATAGCTCATAGTTTTAAAATACAAATAATAACTACATGTACATATTCTTAGATATTGCCTTGGTTCAATGTATCTCTTGACTTCTATAAATACAATTTTAGCACGATTTGTGAACACAAAATTCCTTTTTTAATTGCCCAGTTGGGGGCCACAGTGGCAGAGTGGTAATACACTCGCCTCCCACCTCTTGAGATCGAAGTTCGAATCCCGGCCTGACCTCAAACGTTACGAGAAAGCTGGTAGTTGCTTGCTGTTGGTCGGCAGTTTACAGTACAGAACTATATGTACTGGTTTCCTCTGCCCATAAAAACTACCCGTCGTGATATGACCTACACAATGTGTTGAAAGTGACATTAAAGCCCAAATAAACAAATAAATAAATTTGAAAATTTTAACTAGAAATAGGACGCATCTGTGGCCAGATGCTGGATGTATCCACCGACAAAGGCCAACTAACATAGTTTAGAAGATAAAAAGCATTTTTCATTAATAAGCAAGGTGAAAGCACTTTTAAGTTTGGCTACCCTTATTTGACCCTGTAGCAGGGGCCCAAGGTGAAGTCTGACCACATCAAAAGATTCGCAGTCCATGATTTCGTATAAGTCGTTTTCACATTGCAAACCTCTAGGACCAATAATAAGCAGGAGGGGCCCAAGGTGAAATCTGACCACATGAAAAGATTTGCAGCCCATGACTTCCTCTAAGTTGTTTTCATAATAATGAGTTATTTGTGAAATACTGGCTATCTGCAATACTTGTAGAGATAATTCGCATTTACTCATTTTGAGTAGGTGAATAATTAGCTACGGGTCTGAAACTTCACCAAGTGAAAGCTCTCTCAAAAGTAGGCAAATGAGTTATTTGAGAAAAATTGGCTATCTACAATACTTTTAGAGATAATTCGAATTTACTCATTTTCAGTAGGCGAGTAATTACCTACGGGTCTGGAACTTCACCATGTGAAAGCTCTCCCAAAAGTAGATGAATGAGTTATTTGATAAAAAATTGGATATCTGCAATACTTTTATAGATAATTAGCATTTACTCATTTTGGGTAGGTGAATAATTAGCTACAGGTCTGAAACTTCACCAAGTGAAAGGTCTCCCAAAAGTAGGTGAAGGAGTTATTTGACAAAAATTGGCTATCTGGAATACTTTTAGAGATAATTTGCATTAACTCATTTTCAGCAGGTGAGTAATTACCTACGGGTCTGAAACTTCACCAAGTGAAAGCTCTCCCAAAAGTAGGTGAAGGAGTTATTTGACAAAAATTGGCTATCTGCAATACTTTTAGAGATAATTTGCATTTACTCATTTTGAGTAGGTGAGTAATTACCTACAGGTCTGAAACTTCACCAAGTGAAAGCTCTCCCAAAAGTAGGTGAAGGAGTTATTTGACAAAAATTGGCTATCTGCAATACTTTTAGAGATAATTTGCATTTACTCATTTTGAGTAGGTGAGTAATTACCTACAGGTCTGAAACTTCACCAAGTGAAAGCTCTCCCAAAAGTAGGTGAAGGAGTTATTTGACAAAAATTCGCTATCTGCAATACTTTTAGAGATAATTTGCATTTACTCATTTTGAGTAGGTGAGTAATTACCTACGGGTGTGAAACTTCACCAAGTGAAAGCTCTCCCAAAAGTAGGTGAAGGAGTTATTTGACAAAAATTGGCTATCTGCAATACTTTTAGAGATAATTCGCATTTACTCATTTTGAGTAGGTGAGTAATTACCTACAGGTCTGGAACTTCAGCATGTGAAAGCTCTCCCAAAAGTAGGTGAATGAGTTATTTAAGAAAAATTTGCTATCTGCAATACTTTTAGACAAAATGCAGAATTACTCATTTTTAGTAGGTAAGTAATTTAGCCACAGGCCTAATTTAGATATAAAGCCTACCAATAGAGTACTGTGGTGCACCCTGTAATATACTTTGCAAACTCGAGAAGGCTAGCTATAATATTTTTTTTTGTTAGAGCGGTAATGGTGAAATCTCTCTACACACTACGGCTATCCAGTGGATACAATGATTTACTCAACAGTGAGAACCTGAAAGTAGATATTGGTAAGCTATGCCATGACATAGAGGTCTGCAATTTCACTCTGTTATAGCTGACCAAAAATTATGTGAATAACATATTTAAACAAAATACTGTAAATGTAATAGTTTTCACTTTATAACTGATTTACTCAACAGTGATAACGTCAAAGTAGCTATTACTCAGCTATGCAATGAGCTACATGTCTGAATTTTTTCTATGTTATAGCTGACCCAAAATTAGGTGAACAACATATTTAAGCAAAATACTGTAAATGCAATAGTTTTCAAGTTACAAGTGATTTACTCAATAGTGACAACCTGAAAATAGCTATTGCTCAGCTATGCCATGAGCTATAAGTCTGTAATTTCACGACGTTATAGCTGACCCAAAAGTAGGCGAACAACATATTTTAACAAAATACTCCAAATGCACTATTTTTCAAGTTACAAGTCATTTACTCAACAGTCAGTACCTGAAAATAGCTATTGCTCAGTTGTGCCATGAGCTACAGGTCTGTAATTTCACTATGTTATAGCTGACCCAAAAGTAGCTGAATAACATATTTACACAAATTTCTGTAAATGCAATACTTTTCCAATTACAACTGATTTACTCAACAGTGTGAACTTCAAAGTAGCTATTACTCAGCTATGCAATGAGCCACAGGTCTGGAACTTCACTATGTTATAGCTGACTCCGAAATAGGTGAATAACATATTGAAACAAAATACTCTAAATGTAATACTTTTGAAGTTATAAGTAATTTACTCAACAGTGATAACCTAAAAGTAGCTATTACTCAGCTATGCTATGAGCTACAGGTCTGAAATTTTACTATGTTATAGCTGACATAAAAGTAGCTGAATAACATATTTATACAAAATTCTGTAAATGCAATAGTTTTCAAGTTACAATTGATTTTACTCATGATGGAAGTTACTGAAAAGCCCAAAAGTAGCTATTACTCACTTAGCTATTGAGACAGACACCCAAGTTACTCACCATGTTGTAGCTATGAAAAAAGTATCTGAATAACATATTTTAACAAAATGCTCTAAATGCAACACTTTTTAAGTTATAAGTGATTTAGTGCATGATTTCATGACTTTTAATGCATTTTAGACATTTTTGTCTACCACAGGCCTAATTTAGACATAAAGCCTACCAAAAAGATAGGGTGGCGAGTCCTCTAGCATACCAAGCCACCTGCCAAATATGAAAGAAATCTGGAAAGAAATGTGGACTGTAGGTCGCTAACAAGCAATATTCCACATTTTAGACATTTTTGTCTACCACAGGCCTAATTTAGACATAAAGCCTACCAAAAAGATAGGGTGGCGAGTCCTCTACCATATCAAGTCACCTGCCAAATATGAAAGAAATCCGGAAAGAAATGTGGACTGTAGGTCGCTAACAAGAAATCTCTGCGGACGCGGACGCGGACGAGGGCGCGGACGCGGACGACGACGATGATGAATCCATAGTATCCCCGCTTCGCGTCGGGGATACAATTATTTAAATGTAGCTTTTATAAGTTACAAGCTCAATTTTTTTAATGTGCCTAAAAATTGGTAATTTATATTATATGAACACTGATCAGCTGCAATATATTAATAACCACACCACTGCATGCTAAATACCTCATTTTATTCTTTGAAGATACCATAACCTCATGTAGCAGGTGTGGTTTTAAAAAGTCTTACAATAAATCAGGTGGGAGCAAAAACTATATATTTATTATGTTAAGTTGGTCAAAGTCTCTTAAATACAGGAATTTTAAGTAAAAAGGTCATTACAAGTCATCCTTAAACTTAATGAATGTGTCAAGTTGAACTGATGTCATTGAACAGTAAGTCAGTTGGGAGCTGAAAACCCTCATTTTTACTTCAAGATGGCCATGACTGCACTTGTATTGGAACGTGGAAAGACAAGCATTCTGACGCATGCATTTATCTCCCGCCGTATAAATAAGATGTACTAAAGATAGTGGAATACTCACTTATCTTTAGGCCTAAGTCCATAAAACCAAAAAAATTTTCAAGGGCGTGAAAATTCATTGGGACAATTAATTTACAAAAAATCTGTAGCTGCAGTAGTTTTGGAGAAATCTGCGTGACTAACTAATGCACGCACGCACGCACACACAGGCATCATTTCATAATCTCCCTCCCGGGCTAAAGCCTGGCGGGAGACATAAATTGGCTATCTGCAGTATTTTTAGAGATAATTCGTATTTACTCATTTTGAGTAGGTGAGTAATTAGCTATGGGTCTGAAACTTCATCAAGTGAAAGCTATTCCCAAAGTAGGTGAATGAGTTATTTGAGAAAAATTGGCTATCTGCAATACTTTTAGAGATAATTAGCATTTACTCATTTTGAGGTGAGTAATTAGCTACGTGCCTGAAACTTCACCAAGTGAAAGCTCTCCCAAAAGTAGGTGAATGAGTTATTTGAGAAAAATTGGCTATCTGCAGTACTTTTAGAGATAATTCACATTTACTCATTTTGAGTAGGTGAGTAATTAGCTATGGGTCTGAAACTTCACCATGTGGAAGTTCTTCCAAAACTAGGTGAATGAGTTATTTGAGAAAAATTGGCTATCTGCAGTACTTTTGGAGATAATTCGCATTTACTCATTTTGAGTAGGTGAATAATTAGCTATGGGTCTGAAACTTCACCAACTGAAAGCTCTTCCCAAAGTAGGTGAATGAGTTATTTGAGAAAAATTGGCTCTGTGCAATACTTTTAGAGATAATTCGCATTTACTCATTTTGAGTAGGTGAGTAATTAGCTATGGGTCTGAAACTTCACCAAGTGAAAGCTCTCCCAAAAGTAGATGAATGAGTTATTTGAGAAAAAATGGCTATCTGCAGTACTTTTACATATAATTCGCATTTACTCATTTTGAGTAGGTGAGTAATTAGCTATGGGTCTAAAACTTCACCATGTGAAAGCTCTCCCAAAAGTAGGTGAATGAGTTATTTGAGAAAAATTGGCTATCTGCAATACCTTTAGAGATAATTCACACTTACTCATTTTGAGTAGGTGATTAATTAGCTATGGGTCTGAAACTTCACCAAGTGAAAGCTCTCCCAAAGGTAGGTGAATGAGTTATTTGAGAAAAATTGGCTATCTGCAGTACTTTTAGATATAATTCGCATTTACTCATTTTGAGTAGGTGAGTAATTAGCTATGGGTCTAAAACTTCACCATGTGAAAGCTCTTCCAAAAGTAGGTGAATGAGTTATTTGAGAAAAATTGGCTATCTGCAGTACTTTTAGAGATAATTTGCATTTACTCATTTTGAGTAGGTGAGTAATTAGCTATGGGTCTAAAACTTCACCAACTGAAAGCTCTTCCCAAAGTAGGTGAATCAGTCATTTTAGAAAAATTGGCTATCTGCAATACTTTTAGAGATAATTCAAATTTACTCATTTTGAGTAGGTGAGTAATTAGCTACGGGTCTGAAACTTAACCAAGTGAAAGCTCTCCCAAAAGTAGGTGAATGAGTTATTTGAGAAAAAATGGCTATCTGCAATACTTTTAGAGATAATTCACATTTACTCATTTTGAGTAAGTGAGTAATTAGCTACGGGTCTAAAACTTCACCATGTGAAAGCTCTTTCAAAAGTTGGTGAATGAGTTATTTGAGAAAAATTGGCTATCTGCAATACTTTTAGAGATAATTAGCATTTACTCATTTTGAGTAGGTGAGTAATTAGCTACGTGCCTGAAACTTCACCACGTGAAAGCTCTCCCAAAAGTAGGTGAATGAGTTATTTGAGAAAAATTGGCTATCTGCAGTACTTTTAGATATAATTCACATTTACTCATTTTGAGTAGGTGAGTAATTAGCTATGGGTCTGAAACTTCACCAAGTGAAAGCTCTCCCAAAAGTAGGTGAATGAGTTATTTGAGAAAAATTGGCTCTCTGCAATACTTTTAGAGATAATTAGCATTTACTCATTTTGAGTAGGTGAGTAATTAGCTATGGGTCTGAAACTTCACCATGTGAAATTGAAAACTTTCATGTTTCAACAGAATACCCTTCTACTACACTGCGGGTCCAAAACTTGCTCGAAATCGCTCTTTCTCTGACAGTTTCAGAGATATTTGCCATTTTTCATTTTCCACAAAAATTCAAGATGGCCACCAAAAGTTGTACACTTTGAAATTTGAAACTTTACTCTGTGATAGCTTACCAAAAAGTAGATGGATAACATATTTGAAAAGATTTCCCTAACTTTAATACTTTTGAAGATATTTGACATTTACTCCTTCTGTTATTTAGCTACAAATGAGAAAGTAGCTATTACTCACTTATGGTATGCAATAGAACCCCAAACTATGTACCATCTTATAGCTAAGGACAAAGTAGCTGAACAACATATTTAAGGAAAACAGTCTAACAGCAATAGTTTTGGAGTTACAATGGCTTTACTCAACAGTCAGAATTTCAAAGTAGCTATTACTCAGCTATCCAAGGTGCAACAGGTCTGAAACTTTACTATGTGATAGCTTACCAAAAAGTAGATGATAACATATTTGAAAAGATTTCCCTAACTTTAATACTTTTGAAGATATTTGACATTTACTCCTTTTGTTATTTAGCTACAAATGAGAAAGTAGCTATTACTCACTTATGGCATGTAATAGAACCCCAAACTATGTACCATGTTATAGCTAAGGACAAAGTAGCTGAACAACATATTTTAGGAAAACACTCTAACTGCAATAGTTTTGGAGTTACAATGGCTTTACTCAACAGTCAGAATTTCAAAGTAGCTATTACTCAGCTATCCAAGGTGCAAGAGGTCTGAAACTTTACTATGTGATAGCTTACCAAAAAGTAGATGGATAACATATTTGAAAAGATTTCCCTAACTTTAATACTTTTGAAGATATTTGACATTTACTCCTTTTGTTATTTAGCTACAAATGAGAAAGTAGCTATTACTCACTTATGGCATGTAATAGAACCCCAAACTATGTACCATCTTATAGCTAAGGACAAAGTAGCTGAACAACATATTTAAGGAAAAAAGTCTAATTGCAATAGTTTTGGAGTTACAATGGCTTTACTCAACAGTCAGAATTTCAAAGTAGCTATTACTTAGCTATCCAAGGTGCAAGAGGTCTGAAACTTTACTATGTGATAGCTTACCAAAAAGTAGATGGACAACATATTAGAAAAGATTTCCCTAACTCTAATACTTTTAAAGATATTTGACATTTACTCCTTCTGTTATTTAGCTACAAATGAGAAAGTAGCTATTACTCACTTATAGCATGCAACAGAACTCTAAACTATGTACCATCTTACAGCTAAGGAAAAAGTAGCTGAACAACATATTTTAGGAAAACCCTCTAACTGCAATAGTTTTGGAGTTACAATGGCTTTACTCAACAGTCAGAATTTCAAAGTAGCTATTACTCAGCTATCCAAGGTGCAACAGGTCTGAAACTTTACTATGTGATAGCTTACCAAAAAGTAGATGGATAACATATTTGAAAAGATTTCCCTAATTTTAATACTTTTGAAGATATTTGACATTTACTCCTTTTGTTATTTAGCTACAAATGAGAAAGTAGCTTTTACTCACTTATGGCATGCAATAGAACCCCAAACTATGTACCATCTTATAGCTAAGGACAAAGTAGCTGAACAACATATTTAAGGAAAACACTCTAACTGCAATAGTTTTGGAGTTACAATGGCTTTACTCAACAGTCAGAATTTCAAAGTAGCTATTACTCGGCTATCCAAGGTGCAACAAGTCTGAAACTTTACTATGTGATAGCTTACCAAAAAGTAGATGAACAACATATTTGAAAAGATTTCCCTAACTTTAATACTTTTGAAGATATTTGACATTTACTTCTTTTGTTATTTAGCTACAAATGAGAAAATAGCTATTACTCACTTATGGCATGCAATAGAACCCCAAACTATGTACCATCTTATAGCTAAGGACAAAGTAGCTGAACAACATATTTTAGGAAAACACTCTAACTGCAATGGTTTTGGAGTTACAATGGCTTTACTCAACAGTCAGAATTTCAAAGTAGCTATTACTCAGCTATCCAAGGTGCGAGAGGTCTGAAACTTTACTATGTGATAGCTTACCAAAAAGTAGATGAACAACATATTTGAAAAGATTTCTGTAACTCTAATACTTTTGAAGATATTTACATTTACAAGATACATTTACTCATGTCGTTATTTAGCTACAAATGAGAAAATAGCTATTACTCACTTACGGTATGCAATAGAACCCCAAACTATGTACCATCTTATAGCTAAGGACAAAGTAGCTGAACAACATATTTCAAGAAAAAGTTGTATCTGCAATAGTTTTTGAGTTATGAGCCCTTTACTCCAAGTAGCTATGATTGCTATTACTCACTTATCTTTAGGCCTAAGTCCATAAAACCAAAAAAATTTTCAAGGGCATGAAAATTCATTGGGACTATTAATTTACAAAAAATCTGTAGCTGCAGTAGTTTTGGAGAAATCTGCGTGACTAACTAACGCACGCACACACGCACGCACGCACGCACGCACGAACACACAGGCATCATTTCATAATCTCCCTCCCGGGCTAAAGCCCGGCGGGAGATAAAAATAAGAATGTCCCGATTTTCATCTTTAATAAGTGTGCAAAATTTAACTGAGTTCAGCTGAACAATACGATAGCTGGAGATTAAAAACTCCATAATTTCACTGCAAGGTGGCCATAACTTCATTCATATTGGGACTTTAAGGTGACCATAAAATAAAAATGTCCTTTTTGTCATCCTTTATAAGTGCATAAAGTTTAGCTGAGGTCAGCTGAACAATAAAATAGCTGGAGATTAAAAACTCCATAATTTCACTGCAAGGTGACCATAACTTCATTCATACTGTGACTTTAAGGTAACCATAAAATGAGAATGTCCCTTCTGCCAACACTTATAAATGTGCCAAGTTTTATTTTAGAAATTTAAACATTGACAGAGCTTAGGGTTGAAAACGCCTGGGACTGGACATTTTGTTGACGGCGGGAAATAGGAATCGGTTGTAGTCGTGTGAAATATCAAACATGTTTGATTTTTCACACGGCCCCAACCGACCACAACCGACCCTTACAGAAGGTCTGGGACTAAGCAAATATTTCAAACCGACCCCCAAAAACCCTTAATCGGGAGCCTTAGTCGTGTGGTGGAACACCCACATAAGTTTAAGATGGCCATAACATCATTAATATTTAAATCATAAGGTAGTAAGAGTCTTCTTTTGATGTACTTCAATATCAATATACGTTAGATATGGAAAAATAAAGGGGCCAGACGGCTTTATTCCAATTTTATCACTTTGGGGGGGGGGGGGGGGGGGGGGCATAACTCCAATTATATTAGCAGTTTAAGGCCACCATAAAGTCAGAATAATCATTTGGTAAATCTTAATATATATGTGCCAAGTTTGGTTGAAAAAAGTGAAAAACTAAGTGAACTGGAGGGCTGAAACCCCCTTTTTTGACATTAAGGTGACCTTAAGATTGCAGATACACTGCTAAAACTTTGGCATCTGAAAGATTATCAAAAAGTAGCTGAATAAGTTATTCCAACAAAATGCCGAAATCCTGACCATTTTTCAGATACAGACCAAGTACCCATTTTTAAAAAAAATTACGAAAATAAAACTCCTCCCATTCAGGCATCTATGGTCCGATTGATCAGAAAATCTTTTCCAACCTTCGGATTTAGGTCTAGAATGTACCTCATAAATTTTATAGCACAGGTGTGTGTTTTTTTCCGAAATGCGATGACAGCGTGTTTTTCAAAAATGCTTAAGATTACCTTAAGTAAAGCTCAAGGTCTCCGCAAAGTGTCCCAAAACTTTTTCCTGCCCCTATAGTTTTAAAGAAAGATGAGAAGGAAAGAAACATTCGAAAGCGCAAGAAGTTATTCAAGGGAGACCATAATCCGGCAGCGGCGGCAATCAGTCGAACTTACGTGAAAACAAATAAGCAAACCTCACAGGCCACTTAAGACGGGGTGCTTAATTATTTGAAAAATATCATTGACTGATCGCACTTGTACACCATCGCAGACGATTAATGGAGCACATGTCTAATCATCCCACCACCAGTGTAGACAGATGAGATATCAGTTGTAAAGTGTCATCACAACTAATTTATAGAAATGGTCTTGAAAAAGCGATACTGGTGGCATGAGCCCATCCCTCATAATACACAGAATTTGGCTCTGCAAAAGGAAATTCTCTTCACACTACAATAAAGAATATCTGACAACAAACCTTTCCCTCTTGAGCCTGCAGCTGTACAATACTGCAAGTGTTTGAATGCTGATGATCTGTATATGGTATGGTGCTGGAACTGGCTAAACCGATGGCAGAGATGGTGTAGACCTCTTGTACCCATCATCTATTTAAATAGAGAGATAAATCCGAGATAGATCAATGACCACTAAATAATCAGGATATATGAATGAAGTGCCACTGCAAACACACCCACATGATACAGACTATGTACAGGAAGCTTAAGTAAGCATTTGTTTATGCTTATAAACTATGCAAGTCATGTACTTTCCCTTTATCTCTGAGGTATAGAACAATTTAAACCTTAATTCTATTTCTGTTGTACAGATTGATAATTTGAAAGCATATTGTTACATCTTGGTACTAATAACATTTTCGTAAAGGTTTACAAAATGCTTCTGCCAATACTGTAGATGCATGCACACCTTATTACATATTTCATAACTTTTAGTTCTAATATTTTTCAGAAATTTCAAAAACATCTTCTTCAAGGGATGTTCGTATGTTTTTATATTGGGTCACACTTCTGAAAATAAAATAAATTTCTTCTTTTTTTGATAATTATTCACTTTACAGACAGTGCCAATTTTGCACATTGTTCTGTATTTTTATAACTACAATAAACTGACCAACACACACAGTAGTAGTTGATTATTAATGCCACTCCTCATTATGTACATCCATCTGCTACTACACAAAATGAATCAGATTAATTTCCTTAATTAAATAGTATTTTATTGGAATTTTCTGCAGGAACAACTGCAGTTAATATGTACTATTTTTGCACTATTACTACAGTAGGCTTCCTTTACAGGTTCAGATAACATTAAACATCACAGTATGACAGGTGTAAAAATACAGCAGCCATTATATGTACAATTACCATACTTTTTAATTTTGTAATATTGGAAGCATTATATAAATTTACACAGTAGCCACACATAAATTGTGAAACCGATGCTATGTATATGTCACAGTGGAAACTCCAATCCAGTGCCATTTCTAATTCCCCTAGTGGTACTTCCAATTGGAACTACCACTAGTGCTACTTCCAATTGGAACTACCACTAGTGCCATTTCTAATTCCCCTAGTGCTGCTTCCAATTGGAACTACCACTAGTTGTACTTCTAATTGGAAGCAGCACTAGGGGAGTTAGAAATAGCACTAGGGGAATTAGAAATGGCACTAAATCTTTGAAAGGTGTAATTTCTAAAATCATCAATCAACATTTTTGTGACAACACTAATTTCTAATCTGAATTGCAATTTACCCCATTTTGTCCCTTTAATTGTGATATCTGCTCAGATGAGCAGCTCTCACCAGAGCAGCAATTTGCTTTAATATTCTAGATTATAGTTATGCAGGTAATCCATGTCATCATTTTGATCTATCTTTCTTTAGAACACATAAAAGGGGCCCATCAAAGGAATACATTTCTGTAATTAACTGTGCTACTGTGTCTATATAAGACCAGCCCATATAGGCAATGGTCAGTTTAACTTTTGGAAACAACAGTGAATAGTTATTAACTAAAGTTTCACATACACCAAGAAGTATGGATGAACAGAAGTCTGAGTTTGTGAGACAGCTTGAAAAGCATATTGATGGACTAGTGGAAAAGAGTAGAAGTACTTTCTCTATATCACAAGACAAATATGACCAATTTGTAGCTTCTTTAAGTACTGGGTTTTAAAAAACTTTAAAGTACAAAAACTTAGTGCCAGAAATGTGCTATACTGTCTGAAGACTTCCAATCCAATGGTTCCTCAAGTGATATAAAACATTAAAACTTGTGAAATGACCTCATATTGTGTATTGTATGTATTGTCATTTACTGTATGTAAATACTGTATGTATTATCATTTACTGTATGTAAAAAAACAGTTTGTGATCAATGATGAACTTCTTCATGAGAAGTCAAATCAAGAGTCAGGGCCATTTCTAATTCCCCTAGTGGTAGTTCTAATTGGAACTACCACTAGTGCCATTTCTAATTCCCCTAGTGGTAGTTCCAATTGGAACTAGCACTAGTGCTACTTCTAATTGTTGTTTATCAGCAAAGGATTAGAAATGGCACTAGTGGTAGTTCCAATTGGAAGTAGCACTAGTGGTGGTTCCAATTGGAACTACCACTAGGGGAATTAGAAATGGAACTGGATTGGAGTTTCCACTGTGACATATACATGTTACTACTGTAAACATGCCAAACTATACTTGTCAAACTGCAACTATCTTTACCTATTCTTGGATATATATCATCATATGGTTTAATGGCTGGCTCAGTAATTCTTATTAGCATCATTTATGACCAATATATATGTCGAGACAGAACTTTCAATCTGACAGAATTTCAAATTCCGTCGACAGAACTTCTAATTGGAAGTTCTGTGGACAGAACTTCCAATCCTTGTATTTGATTGGTTTAAATGGGTCTGAAGTTGTCAACAGAATTTCAAATTCTGCTGACAAAATTTCAAATCCTGTGGACAGAACTTCAAATCCTGTTGTCATGTTTAAAATGTTAAAAGAATATACATTTAAACTTTATTCAGGACACAGAAAGACTTTTAAAGTAACATACATGAAAAGGCTGCAATAACTAAGAATACAATTAATATTACCAAAGAAATATCACATTTATAACTGGTTTTAGCACATGTAGCACATAGCACATCACTGTAGTGTATAAGAACTTTAAACTGATATGCATGAAATGACCAAAATAACAGACATATCACATTTATAATATGTACTTACACATGTATTGGAGTATTAAGAAATATTAAGTGACAAAAAGTGTACAAATGGTAAGTGTATAAGAATTCTAAACTGTTATACATGAAACTTACACTTCATACACTTTGACAAAAAACAAAAGCTGATGTAACATCAAATATCAAGAGATAATGCATTCTGAAACTGAGCCTAAAGCATGAGAAACCATTGATAAACTGAGGTTTTGTTCCGATTGTTTTTTTTTCTTGTGTGTTTTTCTTTTCTTTTTTTTTTTAAATTTCTGAACTGCTGATACAAAATTTAGCAAAGTCTTTGACACCAGTATTATGTAGACCTGCAAAAGGAATAATTTAAGGACTAAAAGACAAAGGGAATCCTAACTTTTAAAACTTTTTAACCAGGTAATTGTGAACATAAAACTGTCTTCAATGAGGAGTTCGTGAATGTTTCTTAAAATGGGAGCCATAAATATACTTAGAGTTTTAATAAACAACCTCAAGTTAGGACATTGGGCAAGATTAAAATTTTAAACCCTTAACTATAACTTTAAATTTGTAATTTGGCCTGTGATAAGTTGACACACTGTCACTTCAGGAAAATTTGACTGTTGAAATTCTGCAAAAGACAATTATGGTGATCATGGCAGCTGACATTTTCAACTGTGGTTGCATTTTCACCTGAGAAGTAATGCCTGACCTTTAACTATCTGTTTAGGGCATAACTCTACATCTGTAACCCCAGAAAAATTATCACACAATTAGAAAGCACTCAGAGCACAGACCTCTACCAGGATTTCTTTCTCAAAATGAAATCACCTAAAGTTTTCCTTTGACCATGGGCTACTCACCTGAAATTGCATGAAGATCTGCTCATTACTTTTGGAGTAATATCAACCAAAAAGCTAAATTCACTGAAAATACATTGGAGATGGGGCCTTTCAAAATTTGGGTAGGTTATTATATCCAGAAAATGATGTATGAATAGACCTAGAATATCTCTTCTCCTTTTGGTTATGCCCTTGTTACATTAAAAAAATATCCATTCATTATTGGGAAAACAGTCAAATACAAACACACACACAAAAACAACTTTGGTACAATCATATTGCTGATATTATTATTATTATTATAAGTTATATGGGTTGGGTCTGACTATTTTTTGGAAAAGATGCAGATCTAACTCTCTATACACAATACCATTTTCAATGATTTAGGGTTTTATTGTGGTGATCACTTAAAAAATAATGAACAGATCTTTTCAAAGTGATACTATCTGATTATGAGGGTTAAATAAAAAGGCAGTCTTAGGGTGTAATTACAAAATGGGGATACTCTGTTGCCTTAGCAGAGGTCTGCACTCTAGGAGTGCTTCTAGTTATAACTGCCATCATGCCAACTATAACATAAACTAGAAAAAGGTTTTTGAAAACAAAAACACAGCCACCCAATCAGTTTAAAAATCAAAAGTCTTAAAGTTTAAAGGAAGGGAAAAAGGTAATAGTATGTTGTTGATATTTTCCTCATACAAAAATAATCATCACAGAAGCACATTTGTAATGTTGTAAACTAATAAACAGTGTTGAACAGATATTGAAAATGAGGTGTTTTAAAATCTTGTCCGGGATATATCTCGGAAACCGTAAGGTGTAGGAAGTTGATACTTGGTAAGGACATTGGTTTGGGGTTGCAGGTGTATGTCATGGTGTGACCTTGATTTCACCTTTGACCTTGCTGTATTGACCTTGACCTATGAAATCTTGTCCGGCTATTTGTATGAGTGCTAGGCTGCAAATCTGATGTTTGTAAACGCTATACACGTCTTAAACCAATGAAATGCTAAAAAGGAAGTGATATGATCCCGAGATGTATGCAACAGTGATTGTGAAGTCCATGGGACTACATGACCTCCAAAAAATGGAGTCCCAGTAATTTTTTTCAGAGTCCTATGTTATGGATGGCAAGATTTTGGCATTTTAAGTACAATGTATGGTGTTATTCTATTTTTGCTGAATTATTGTATCACTGTATTGTTTATTGCATCATCTGAAAATAAAAATATAATTTTTATATCACTTATATATTTTCACCTGCATCTTGGTTGTTCCACCTTTGGGTTTCTTTTGATGCAGATTCAGCACTGTTAAAGTCATATTAGAATTCATTAGGGGTTTTATTTTTGCAACTTCCCATTGTAACAGATGGTATTGCATCAAGTGAGCCACAGGTGTTGCCCCAACACTACACATAAGCATGTATTGCCACATCTGTATGTATGGGTAATATTCAAAACGTCAAACCATAATTCGAATGAATATAGAAATGGGAGAGGACCCTTTACATCCAAACCATAATTCAACTGTGCACTATGTGCATATATAACCATCTTACAGCTTCCAGGGCAAAAAGACACTGGCAAGGTCTTAATCTTTTCGACCCAAAAGCATTTCTGTCGGTTGCAGACTGGCGGATCGGTGCTAATTTCAAACCCTGCCTTGATTTGACTTTGACCTTTAATATCTTGTCCGGGCATATCTCGGCAACAGTAAGGATATGAATTGCTGCAACTGATTGTTATATGTACTTTTACATAGTTGCGATATTTCCATTGACAGCTGTTCACCAGTTAATAAATTTTACAGCTTCATAATTTTTAGTTTACTGAATTGTCTTGTTTTAATACTTAATCTTTACATGCACTTTCTTTCTCTTAGACATTATTTTCTCTACTTAAACATTATTTGGACACTGACACTTCTCTGAAAGTATCCCGATCTGTGTACTGTTTCACTACTTCTATGTCTCATGGTGTTGAAAACTATTTCCCCAGGCTGTGGGGTATGGGAATCTCTGATGCTATTTTTAAGTCTATTTTTAGTAGTTTTCGAAGACCCGGTTCGTTTTTCTTTACACGAGTATTAAACTGAATGCTTTTGTTTACGAGTAACCAAAAAGTGTTGCAGCCCTAGAAATCACACTCTCTTTTTTCAAGATTGACGTCATTTTTATTTTAGCCAAAATTCAAGATGGCGGATAAAATTCGGAAAAGTCTAACTGGAGGTGTAGCCCTTAGTACCTAAAGAGTAAAAAAGTTGCCAGAAATCGCTGGAAATCTTTGAGATAAATTCATCTGAAATTTAGAAAAGTCTTAATTTTATCAGAGGGCCTAGACTATTAGTTCTTAGTATCCTGGAGGGGTCTAAAAATGGCTCGAAATTGCTCTATCTCTTACGGTTTTTTGGATAAACTACAGTTTCCCTTTCCGCCAAAATTCAAGATGGTGGCTGAAATTAGAAAAATTCATAACTTTTCACAAGCAATAAAGGAATAGTTGACACCCAAGGAGTCCTAAATTTGCCCCAAATCACTCGTTGGCAAAATGTCGCAGTTAGCAACGGACTTAGTGCCAGAGCTAGACAAAGATCATCAAAAAGTAGACAAAGAATATATCTGAGGAAAACCGCTAAATTGAATAGATTTTAAGATACAAGCACCTACACATTAGCAAAGTAGCAATTAGCTATTACTCAGCTGTGGAGTAATAGCTCTGAATATTTGCTGAACAACATATTTGATAAACCTCTAAATAAACCTTTGTCTCCAACACACCCCCCCCCCATCCCGCCACCCACCCCAAAAAAAAAGACTGACCCTTTCTTATAATTTGTAATTTAAGAATTTTTGTTCCTTGTAATTTTCGCTATTTGGAAGTTTTGCTATTACTTTGGAATTTTCACTATATGTCTTTGAATATTCTCTATTTTTCTTGGAATATTCGCTTTTTGCTACATGGGGTGGAATTTGGCTTTTGGAATTTTTATTACTAAGAATGTCCCTAAAATAAATGGGATCACTGCTGAAAGACTATATGTATATTAATTGACTGAATAATGGTGTGCAATATAATTTTAATGACAGTTTACACCTCCTTGAATTTGGGAGCAGCTGTGTTTTATTTTATTCCAATTAATTTAAGCTATGTAACTGCATAAAAGTTTCACAATGACTATAAATAGGTCATTTTTTGTAACTACTCATTCACATTTTCTTCTCTGAAAAGTTAAAGCTGATCTAAATATTCTATATATTTAGTGGATCATTGTAAAGTCGATTACTTTAGGGAGACTTATAAAGAGAGATTGTTCTCACTTAATAACGTTAAAATCAACCTGAAAATATTAAAGTACTTTGAAAAATATGACTTCATAAAGTAAATAAACTAACAAGCTGATGCAAGACTTCTACAATTTTTATTCAACAGAAAGTTCAAACTTGGGTTTGAAAATGCAGAAAACAGACTATTATTAAGTCGATCACCTAGTACCACCACTTTCATTGGGAACAACAAGATGAAAGATTGGTTACAAGACGATCAATTACATCTATTGAACAAAAATATGTACACAAATTTTATATTAGTTGTATTACAATAAACTGGATGGTTTATTTCTGTATTGAGGTAATATTTTAGTGTTTATTTAAGAAAATATAAAAATATATCTGCTTGAAACACATTGCGCAAGATTTTTTTCTAGAATATATTCAAGAAAAGGGCATTTGTTTACTTGCAAATTGAAATGAAGTTTGTTATGTGCAGTGCAGCTGTCAATGCTGACCAATTGACTTAATGAGCACATCGACATTATGATCATTTACTGTATACATATGTCACAGTGGAAACTCCAATCCAGTGCCATTTCAAAATTCCCCTAGTGCTACTTCCAATTGGAACTACCACTAGTGCCACTTCTAATCCTTTGCTGATAAACAACAATTGGAACTACCACTAGTGCTATTTCTAACTCCCTTAGTGCTGCTTCCAATTAGAAGTACAACTAATGGTAGTTCCAATTGGAGGCAGCACTAGGGGAATTACAAATAGCACTAGTGGTAGTTCCAATTGGAAGTAACACTAGAGGTAGTTCCAATTGGAACTACCACTAGGGGAATTAGAAATGGCAACGGATTGGAGTTTCCACTGTGACATATATACTACTGTAATCTAAATTGTTTCAGTATCTACTGAGTAATGAGCGACGTAAGTATCCCTTTCAATAACCTGTACTAAATAAAAAATATTTGGCAAAAAAAGTGGATTTTCTACATCTTGTGAACATTCCAGTGACTGCCTGGTGAATATTCCAAAATAGCAGTGCAGTCTATGAGAAGTGACACTCTACCAGGAAACGCCTGTGCTGTAATTAATTTTCTGAATTTAAGTTATATTAACACCTTTATGTTGTATTCTTCTATGACAAATTATCAAAAGATATGCACTATAATTACTGGAGTATATTTTGTTACATTTCTTTCAAATTTTTATATTTTAATAACTGTTACTAGTATCAGCCATTTTACTGCAAACTGGAAATATCAGTGAAAACTCAATTTGTGTAGACATTGCTACAACAGCTCTACTTAACTTGCGTGGAGACCAATTCATGTCCGTGTACACGGGTGGACACACAAGATAAATGGACACAAAAATAAATGATCTTCAGAATTTTTCAAATATATAAGGCGTAAACAATAAAAATGCACAAAATGAGTAACAGAATATACTTAAACAAAGCTTGTCAAGATATTTGTTATTTAATTATTTGTACCACCAAGATATGCCAAACTCCGAAGACCGTTTATCTTCATGTCCAGTTTATCTTTGTGTCCACCCATGTACCTATACTTTTCAACAGACCAAGTTCTGTTCCGTCACTAATTGGTACCAATAAAATTAGGGTACGAAATGGCGAGTGACAAAGTGCCCTAGTACTTGTTTTCTGTGTAAATCTTGAACGGCATATTTGAACACATATTACCAGTTACCACAAGTATAAAGTGTCATTCACATCCTTTGGGGTACATATATGTGCTATCCACAAATGTTTAATGATTATCCAACTCAAATCAACACATTTTTAGATGTAAACAACAGTGCTATAAAATCATTTAGAAGTTTGAACAGCATTTTGTGTACAAACACAGGTCTTGGATCTGTAAGGTCTGTAACGGCCAAATAAAGTTGGACTTTTGCATTCTGTCTGGAGAGGCCCTCGATCAGTGCCCCACACATACCAGGCGATGGATTAGAAGTTCAGAACCCATCAACACAAAGGGCTTTATGGCTCAAATACCCCAGGAACATCACTGTACCTATAACCATCTCTGCAACACATGTGACACTGAGCTGCACTTCACGGGTGTCATTAATGTTAGACGTCATTAATGTTAGACAAGTTGTAATTATATTGTCTGAGTTTACGTATGTCGGCTGAGCTAGTAATTATAATACTTACTCAAAAATACCAATAAATTATATCATAAAACATACCTACATTAAGTTCACAACTATAAGATACTTCAGATATTATTTATGCTGAATTATTAGGAAAATAACAACTAAACTGCTGAAAAATATTTCTTTCATTCATTTAATTATGAATGTCAAAGGTTATATATTACAGGGTTACTGATCTAGTTTTCATTCTATCTGTTGGCTATTTCAGAAACTTTAAAATTTAACTAATTTTCACATAGTAATATCACTGTGGCTTCAGAACAGTAACTGACGGGTCAGAAAATAATCACTTTCTGAACCGATAATGGAAACGGTTTACAAGTTATTTGCTTTAAGACCCGTTATAGAAAAAACTGTCCTTCCCTTTCATGTCTTTTATAAAATATATATGTATTATTTCAGTTTAATAAATAATTTTTATGTAAGGTGCAGTAAATCCCAATTTTGTTGTGTGAAGTAATATATGAATTTTGAACGCAAAATAAAATATGGTTGTCCTTGACAACACTCACAAATTTCCATATAATATGCATATTTTATCCGCTAAAGAATTTTGTAAAATACCAAGATTATTAACATTTATTTAAAAAAATAAAACACCATATATTTTTATTATCGGTCTTTCTTTCAATCTATTTTCACAGACCGCATGCTTTAATTCCACAGCCAATACAAGTAAAGTCACAAAATATTTTATGCATTACGTATGTGGATGTCACGGTTCTGAAATTAAGAGAATTATCACCCGTCCTTGTCGGTTCCGAAGACACTCTGTAGTAATATACACAAAAGACATAATTGTTAAACTCTGTACATAATAACCTTTCCAATGGTGTTTTAACTGTAATAAAATTTCACATTGCATTGAAAAATATTTATTGGCACACAGAGTGTGATTTAAGCCCAAAATAAGGGCAATAACAGTTTCATATCCGATATCCAAGTACCTGATTCAACTACAGAAATGACAAATGTGTCATTCTAGAGACAAATAATAGCAGATTTTGACAGTTTTCTTGGGAAGAAATTTCAATTTATATTGGTTGCGATATCGCTAAATGTATTGCAAACACACACAAACTACTAGTAGTGCTAGCACGAAAACTGGATCATCGACCATAATCACCGTAAATTATTAAGAAATGCAATAAGTGAGCCGGTGTACCACGAAATCCTCCCCCCCGGAAATCCTCCCCCCGGGGGGGGGGAGAAACTCCTAGGAATATGACCCCCCGCCCCCCCCACCAGGAAATAACCCACCCCCAGGGGGGAGGATTTCGTAACAGATCTTCTAGGAAATCCTCCCCCCACCATACTGTAACTACACAAATTTTGTATTAAAAAACTGAAAATCAACAGTGTCAGCTAGATCTTGTGTATTCTGAATTTTGTCAATGTACTATTGCAGAAGTGGATAAATATATAAATTACAAATCTCAAGGAAAGATGTTACGTAAAAAATTTAAAAGTTATAAACCATTTTGGAATAGTGAATTAACTAGCTTATGGAAAGATATGTGTCATAAGGAAAGGTCAGCTCGATGTTTAACAAGTAATTTACAACATAAAAAATCATTAAGAATGAAATTTTCAACTGCAAGAAAAACATTTGACAAATGACTCCGATATTATGAGAGGCAATATAACAAAAATTATTATTGCAAATATAGAAACTGTAAGTTCTTCAAATCCCAGGGAATTTTGGCAAAAAATAAAAACACACTGTCAGTGTAATAAAAAATTTATCTATCTATATATTAACAAAATGAAAAATATTATGGAACCCCCCTTTAAATGCATACTTTTGTCACTGGCATACTTTCTGTATTATTTTCTGAAGAAATCATTAGTGATTTTTACTGTTGTTGGTAACTCCCAAAGAACCCCGAAATGTATATTTTGCATATATATCATTGAGTATAATTTTAATAATGAACAGTTAAATGGATTGGAAATAATCAAATCAATTTGAATACATTTATATAAGGGACAGCCCAAATAGTATTCATAAGGGATATAAACTGAACAAATTAGAATATTAATATGATTATATGTCTTAATTTTCAGTTACCTTTTTATGGCTAAGTTTGATTCATGTAACCTAAGCCTTTGATGATATATTTTTTTAAAATTGAAGCCCCCTCTTGCCCCTCCTTGTTTATTGTTGTATGCTTTACATTCTCCTATGAATTGATCAAAGTGTAACAGTTATCCTGTCTTCACTCTTCACTTTGGAAGGATTACAAGTGCAATTGCCCCTACATTGTTAAAAGGTCTTTGATTTCTACTCCTGTTCAGGCTGCTTAAAACAAAACAACAAAGCCTGGGATGCTTTTGTTTATTGCATCAAAGTTGCTTCAACTGTCTTTCCCATAATTTCCTACCTGTTCAGGCCTTTGAAACCTAATCCTCCTATAGCTACTTTAAAGAACAAAGCTAACTGTTTGATATATTTATGGTGTATAATTGCAATTTCTTCCAGATTTTTGTGTATAAATACCAGGGGAAAATGACCAAAATCATATCATTTTATAGATAGAATAGATAGATACAAATCTTTTAATCTACAAATGTGTTTAAGTAATTATAACTATTTACATCAAGTGCTAATTTTTTGTCTAATCTTCTGTATTGGTAGTTTTTGTGTGCCTAGTGCTATATGTACTGTACTACTAATTCTGTTGTGATGTAATTCTGGGTCATCTATGTCTATTCTATGATGATGTGGTATAAAAATATATTATTAGTTTGTTGATGCAGGTGTGTGTTTTTAGAATTTTTGCTGTTCATTGAATTACATACTATATTAATCTATGCTTAATAAAGTTTATCAAGAATTTGATGTTTTTTCAATATAAAATTTTTTTCAACAGGCAGGGGGGGGGGGGATGATTTCCTGGTGGGGGGGATGATTTCCTAGGAAATTCTCCTCCCCCCCCGGGGGGGGGGAGGATTTTCAGGGGGGGGGGAGGTAAGAAGACAAGAAATAAATGTGAAAAATTTAGAAAAAAATTAGAATGAATACCGTAAATTTCCAAAATAACGCCAAGGTTCAAATAAACGCCTGGTTCAAATTAACGCCTGGGTACCAAGCACACTGTTTACAATTTATAACACTGTTTTTGTATTTCAAAAGAACGCCTGGTTCAAATTAACGTAGTGTTGAAGACGGTAAACCGGAAACCTATTTGCCGACCGAAAGACACTGATCCGGTTACGTTTCGTTTTCTTGTAACCAAAACCGGTTTCGCCACATGTAGGCATTATTTGAACTTAAGTTTACCAAAATATTAAACTACAACAAATATTTCACAGTATTTTATGATATTCCATCAATATATCACCCATTTTGTCCTCGAAAGTCTTCAAAAAGCCCATAGTTGTTCTTATTTATATACGAGTTACGTCTCATGTACGCTTTTGAAAACTTATTTCTTTGCGTTTGATAAATCAAATATACCCGGTTTTTCGCCGAATTTCCGCTTTCGGAAACCGGTTTTAAAATTTGCATTCAACCACAACACTAAATTAACGCCTGGTGCGACGCCATTTGAAAATAATTAACGCCCGGGCCATATTTTGGGAAAATACGGTATATAGGCACACTGAACCAGGGGCCGTATTCTTCAACAATACTTAGACTGTTCCTAACTCAGATTTTAAGTTTTTCTTAAGCTTTTACTAACTTAGAATAAAATGGTATTCATCAACGTTCCTAACTCTAAGGTCACCTTAGACCTCTACTTAGATTTCAAGTTATCTGCAAAGGTACCTTAGATGATGGAATGTTTTTAAAATATGCAGTTATTGCAGAGAATCTTGTGTTTTATTGATATTAAACTGTGACACAATATTAAAAACAGCATTTTCCTTCAAGAAAATGAGCTTTTTCACCATTTTTAACAAAGCAGGTGAATTAGTAAAAAACAAAGTAGACCTTATGTAAGAATTATTGTGGAATAAGACTCTTCCTAACTTAGATATACTGGTTCCCATGTTAACAGTTACAGTACAAAGTAAAGGGAGTTTTCCTAACTTAGAATCTAAGTAATACTTAACAAAGTAGAGGTTCATGAATACGAAATCCAAGTAATACTTAGGTAAGTACAAAACCATTCCTAACTTGGATCTAAGGTGACCTTAGCTAAGTATTGTTGAAGAATACGGCCCCAGGACCTTTGGGGATTTATTTGTTTTACGTCCGATAACTTTAGACCGATTAATCTGTCTCTCAGCCAATTTTTAAAAGATTGATGTATTGGCGAGAGACAGATGGCATTAGTATGCAAAAAACATAAACGTCATGAAGGGCAACAAGTGGCACACATCCTGACATTAAACATGTACTAGGCTACCACCTTGAGTAACAAGGATGTGCCCCGCATTAAAAGAAATAAACTTTTTGCATAGTTAATGGATATATTTACCAAAATATATTTCACTTGCCAAATTTTATCATTGTTTATACAAACAGGAAGTGCAGAAAAAGTGTCTATATTGCTGCAAACACAGAAAATTGTGTTCCTGCATCTAAATGCTTTCTACTGTTAATACATATAAGTGCATATTTTAAAGTTTAAAGGGACGGTAATTTTCAGATATTGAAGTTTTTTGTGTAGCGAGGAACTCTGTCCCAAAATGCCATCCATCAGTTTTAAAAAGGCATATTTTGGGACAGAAAACTCGGTCTAGATAACTTTGGTTGTGATACGTATTCAACATTGCGCGTTTACGTGTCATATCGAAAACCTGCCCATCGTGGATACTGGTCAGCGAGTGAAATTTGTCGCCTCTCTGCGAAGGTTCAGTGAAACCAGTGTAAACAAACAAGGAAACGACTGACTGACTTGGTGTTTGCTTTCCCAGAGAAAAAAGTTACATACAAACTAAATATATTGAATTACCTTGAAAGGTTGATTTAAATATCCACTGATTGACTTGGTGCCAAATGTCATAAATCCTCTTAGTTTCACCAAACTTTTACTGGCCATTTTTATCAGTTGAAAATTTACGATTGTATTGACATGTTTGATAAGATAGAGTCGAAATAACATAGTTTTTTAAGTTGATGTTGCTACCACTTTCAGTATCTATTCTCCTTATAATAGTATATAAATGAATGACATAGTGAGTACTACAAATTTAATAGATCAGCCAATTTATTTTAAATTGCTTACACTCTTGTTTGTTTTTTAAACTTTATGACAACACAAACTGAAAGAAAATACACAAAGATAAACAGTTTTCAGAGATTTCCTTGTCTTAGTATAAATAACAAAATTGCACAGAAATGTCATAAAAAGCGTTGTTTAAATGTATTTTGCTATTTAGTTTGTTCAATTTTGTTGTTTTATACCACTTACATTTTAAAAATCCTTCGGATCATTTATCTCCGTGTCCCTCTTTGTGTCCACCCGTGTACCAAAAATTATGTTCAAATTTATCAACAAAATACTTTATATCTTCTCTTTGTTGAGGAAACATAGTTAAAATATTATACATTAAAACCACAAGAATATTTGTAGAAGTGCTTTGAAGCCGGTGCTACCTAACCAATGTTGTTAAGGACCATATTTGCATGGAAATGTAACTAGTTACCTATAGTACTGAGGAACAAATTAAGGCAGAAATTTTAAGGTCTCTAATTTTATGCACATTAAACATGAATCAGTAGAAAAACAGCAAAATTGTAGCTGTACACACTCTTCACTGAAGCCAAGACTCCTTAGCTGTCCTATCTCCCTTGCATCTTGCTGGTGTTGGCCTGCAATGTCTCTGGATTATAATTTTTTTCCATCTCCTCTTGTGACTGTAGCACCTGTGAGTCTGTGATTTGATAAAATATAGCACTATAAGAGTAT
The DNA here is from genome assembly GCA_964017235.1 of Sabellastarte sp. h YS-2021. Lineage (NCBI taxonomy): Eukaryota > Metazoa > Annelida > Polychaeta > Sabellida > Sabellidae > Sabellastarte > Sabellastarte sp. h YS-2021. Next base: position 77,140,465 of record OZ024931.1, read on the forward strand.
TCATTATGTGACATTGCAATGCAATCAAATTAAACTCTATTTTGTTTGACCTGTGAAGGCTGTTGTAGTGTGTCACAGGGTCCAGTACTTGGGTCAATCCTTACAACCCCCTACCCAGAGTCATTGAGTGACACAATGACATAAAATTCCACCTCTATGCTGATGACACTCAGCTAGAATCTGTATCCACCTTGCACATAAGAACACTACTGCTGAATTTCAAAAATTGAATTAATGTCTGCACAATGTTTAGCATTAGATGCCAAATAACACAGTGCATGCAAACCAAATCCTGAGAAAATATAATTTATTGTGTTTATGTCAAAACAGCAACAATGTTCTCTTGTTTGTTGTGAGTAGTGTCAGAAACCTTGGGTTTGGTTTTGATATAGCATTCCAATTTGGTACCCCAATTAAAGAAGGTTTGTGGTGGCTACTCACTAAACTACATGCTCTCAGACACCTCAGAAAGTATCTCACACATGAAGCTGCAATACTAGCTTGTATTCCTCTTGTGGACAGTCCCTCTGAGGCCGGGGTTCGATCCCCAGCACGGCCTCAAGTGGGAAAGCTGGTAGTTGCTTGCCGTTGGTCGGCAGTTTACAGTACAGAACCCTAACGAACTGTATGTACTGGTTTCCTCTGCCCTTCCAACTACCCATCGTGATATGACTTGTACAGTGTTGAAAGCGACGTAAAACCCGAAATAAATAAATAAATCTTGTGGACAGTCACCTTAACTACTGTAATTCTCTGTCCAGGAGCATTATTTGCTTACAAGACCAGGCACACCAAACCCGACAGAAAGTACCTTTAGGTTCCACAGTTCTTCTCTTCAGAACATAAATCTAAAAAGCACTTCAGTCACAGCTTTGCATTTGATGCCCCAACTTTGTGGAATGAGCTCCCCGTGGACATCTAGACCACATGCTACGTCTCTGCAACCATTCATGCTCAACTTGAAGATAGCCTCCAAAGCTTTCCCATTTCCATGGCATCGCTCTGAGTAAGTCTGCTTTGTCTCTTGATGCTGACTTTTCCTGCTTCCATTATGCCTTTAGCACCTTAGAGGAGTTATAGACAGAGATTAAATGCAATAAAAATAGTCATTGCATTACATTATCTTATGTTACCATAAGTTACCAAAATATAACTCTCACAGCAGGTGAACATGTTTATTGCATGGAGCATTTAAAAAGGTATATACATTAATGTTTAAGGTATGTATACTCAAGGCATTGCTTTAGTAAAACAAACAGTTAAAATGATAGGTTTAATATTTTCTCTTGAAACTCAAGTTATTAAGATATGATACTCTTGTAGTTTATGTTAAAGAGTTGAAAATGCAAGGTCCCAACACAGAAATCTGAAGTGGATGATCTGATGGAGGTTAAAATTAAAATCAAAATTTGCATGATGATGTTTTGAAATTTGTCTATCAAATAGAATGTTTCACACTCGATAAGGCTGAACTGCTTTGTGTTGTGAATAATTTTTTTATGATGTATCTATGATCATGCAGTGTCAAAATCCTTCTTGAATTCCAACAAAGTAATGGTCACTTACACATTTATGAATCATACAAATTAACACAGTATTGAAAAGCTGCATTCTTTATGAGACATGAATCTCAAATATCTGCCAATCCAAACGTTTCTCACCAACTCTATACCAGTGATTGTTCATCCCACTCATTTTCATTTTATTTCATCTGTAAATATTTCATCCTGCAAATGGACTTAAAATAATTGTACTTGTATGATTGTTGTCCGATTGCTAATAAAATATGTTTAAATAAAGAGACATAAATCTTCAGGGCCAGATCAGGAATATAGAACAACCACCTCAAGGAGCAAATTTAGCTGTTATCCAAATATTTAAAAATTCTCAAAAATTCATTTGGACGTTTTGCCATTTACAGAACTTCAAAACTTCTGACAGCACTTTTTAAAGTTTGGTTGACATAATTTGAAATTTTTATTTTGACATTACTCCGGCTATAAAATGTTTATTGTGTGATCGGTATTTTCATAACTAACAGTGTCCTTCACCTGTTGTTGAACTAGGAAGTGATTCTCTCGCATAAAAAAATAATAAATAAATAATTGATTAATACTTTGCCAAGGTAGAACAACGATGGCTGAAATTAGACGAAGAAATGTGGATGAAGTGAAAGAAGCAAAAATTGAAGTAAGTTTCTATCATTTTTGTGTGTCCAAGAGAGATGTTACTGAGTATCTGTCTGAACAGGGGATTCTTCTGTCCGGCAAATCCGGGACCTTTCCCTTGGAAGTGAAAACAAACTTTGTTTGTGACATAGAAACCACAAAATTACAAAAAAATAATTTATGTGCATGTTGTATATTAAGACATGTATATTATAACAATTATTTCTGTAAATAGAGGCATACATTTGGGAACAAATTAATTAGTGTTGTTTTACCTTACCGCTGTAAGAAGGCCACTTATGACATGTTACCGGACTGAAGAATACTAAACAGGGGCCTGGGCCGGTACTTAATGAGACCAAATTTTGTCTCAAGTAATCAAAGCCATCGTTCTGCTAATGAATTTGTTAGCTCTTAGTTAACTGTAAATTTTCAAACTCTTGTGTAAATCAAACCTTAATTAGTTTACTGAAAAATAAACTGAAGTGCTCAATAAGTCACCAAGTGATGGTCACACTGGTTAATATGTTGCACAGGTGCAATTGCACCTAAGAAATAGTACTTCAGGGAGGGGTTACCCATACAACTAATATCCAGCCTCTGATGAGAAAGTTCAGCCAATCACTTTCAAAACAGAATAACACCATTCAATGTTATTGTGTAAGGCGTATCATCATATTAACCAGTGTGAACATCACTTGGTGACTTATTAAGCTCTTCAGTTTATTTTTCTCTTTTTAACTATGAGTGTGGCCCCCTGAAAGTGCAAGTCGCCCTACTTTGTTAATAGCCACCTCCATACTAGATCTATAATTTGATGGTGTGGAGGGGAGATCGGCAGATAATCCCTAGCCTAAGAGAGAATATCTCTTTTTACCCAACCAATGTATCAATTGGGTAAATTCACTTATTGTACAATAAACCAAGATCGGAGCACGAATCTATGAACATAGACTCTCTAAAAAAACATAGGATAATAGAATCACCTTTGTATCCAAGCATTTATTGGTTAAAAGTTGCCCTATTAAGGGTAAGCAGATCTCTATTACTTAATGTGGGTTCCTTAAAGTACACCACTCTCAGACTGGATCACACCATTCATGTGTACAGTGGTTGATGTGGAATATTGGGGCAACCCACCCAATTGGCACTAAACAATTTTTCTAACTTTGTGTGCATCTCGGTCTTAATTCACACTCATAAGCCCCCCCTCTCTGTTCCTTCTTAATTAGTTTACTGTTGGTTAAATATTTTGTAAAATACCCTAAAATGTAATGATAGCTCAGACCCTGTTGTTAACTGTTCATTGCATTAACCATTTGTTCTTCTACTGGTGGTGGTCCAATTCATGCCCGTGTACCAATTCACACCCACCCCTGAATTTATCCAAAACAATCACAGTTAAACAATATATTGCAAATGTATATGATCAATTTGATGATTATCTATGATGTGGTAAACATCTTCTGTATGAATAATTATAAATCTTCAAGAAAATTGGGGGTGGGCCTGAATTGGTACCCGGGTGTGAATTGGTCCACCACCACTACATAAATATATAGTTGCTAGTACTGTCACTCATCGCTGCAAATTAACATCGATTATCACCCATCGAATATGTCGACCTTATAAACTCACCTCAACATGAAACTATTCAATTAAAATGTCTAAAAATATTTTTCTCACCCGTAAACACCATCTTTAATGTCACATTTGTCTTTTTATTTCGGTTGTTTGTGCCTTGTTAAATCCAGGAACCCTTTGAAAATCGACAAAATGTTGTGTGAAATGTCATGTCTAGACATAGACGTGGTTATCTTGGCTCTACTTTACTTGCGTGTAGAGACAGTTCTATGTGGGGTCGTGCCACGGCTCTACATGCAAGTAAAGAAGAGCTGAGGTAACCACGTCTAGTCTAGACCGAATTATGGTAAAAGTTAGTGTTGTATACGCAAGTTAGGCCTGAGTTACGTACATATATTTATAAATTTCATATTTTGCAAATAAATCAATGTGTGTGAAAACAAGTATGTGTACAGTTAAATTTTCAAAATCATCAATGTCCTCGAGAAATTTTTTTTTAATCACTGTTATACAATATCACTTACAAGACCTTTTTTCCAAATACAATTATTGTGTTGGCTTTTATTTTATAAATAAGAGAATGTGTCCACATCTCTGTCTTGCACAAAACATACTTGATTTGTAAAATATCTATTTTTGTTGACAGATTTAAAATAGGTTTTGAATAGCATCATAATGTACATTTAAATACCTTTGCCCTAAATCTTTACAAACTCTTCTATACTGCTGTTGTAGTGCACAACATCAAGTATCTCCAGTAACATAAACACTAACATTATTCTGTTCATATTTACATTTTGGGAAAATAGAAAAAATTGCGCAACCTCACTATTATAATATGTACACCTCAAATAAATAAAACTACAATGTTTTCACATGTTATTTGAAAGCTTTATGTCAATTAAATTGACTTACCAGCTTGAAAAAAGACAATAAAGATGCAATTCCGAAACAACATTCGAGCAATGGTTTAATGCCTTAACAATAGGTCATGTGACTCCATTTGTATGGCTAGGTTGTCAAAAGGCCGAAAATATGTTTTAAAATGCTAATTAATCCTGCACTTTAAAAAAGTATTCTATCATAGTTGCTATATATGGCAATATCTTTGTAATAGGATTTGAAAAAATGCATCTGTTTATCACTCATAATATACATAGCAAACAATACAGTCGGAAGTAGCGAGTGTCGCAACAGCAATATTAATTACCATTGTTGTATGAAACAAAGTTACTGACGTATTGTGCATGAAGGTAATGTAAATATAAATGGTAACCTACATTGGGTTTGGAGTGAGCGATATATTTCATTAACATTTATGATGTGGAGGGTATCTCCACCGACTTGAGAACTAAAAAAGAGTATCCTTGAGATCACATGTCAATTTCAGATAAATATAGCATTTTCTTAAGATATATAGACAATTTTTTGCGATAGTATCTCAAGACTTATAGTAATGATTATCTAATAAAGCTGCCCGCCAGGTTCAACTAATCTCTGCCGCCACCAGATTATGGTCTACGTTGAATAACTTCTATGCCTTTATTTAATACTTAGATTAAAATAAAACTAATACTTAAATTAAAAATTTTTTCATAATACCTTTTCCAGACCTTAAACTTTACATAGGATCACCTTAAGCATTTTTCAAAAACATTGTGTTTCGGAAAAAACAGCTTGAACCAGGGCTATAAAATTTCCAGTAGATTCTAGAATTATACATGCACATTGGAGACTTAATACTTAATTGATACTTAAATTAAAAAAAAAAAATTGTAATACCTTTTCCAGACCTTAAAGTTTATATAGGATCACCTTAAGCATTTTTCGAAAACATTGTGTTTCGGGAAAAAAAAACAGCTTGAACCAGGGCTATAAAATTTCCAGTACATTCTAGAACTAAACATACACGTCGGAGTTGATTTTCTAATCAATGAGACTGTAGATTGCCTGAATGGGGGGCGGGGGGGGGGGGGGGGTGCTTGATTTTCAAATTTTTTTTTAAAAAAATGGGTATTTTGTCTGTATCTCAAAAACAGTCAGAATTTCAGCATTTTGTTTGAATAAGTTATGCAGCCACTTTATGATGATCTTTCACATGCCGAAGTTTCAGCTCTGTATCTGCAACCTTAAGGTCACCTTCATTTAAAAAATGGGGTTTTATCCCTCCAGTTCACATAGTTTTTCACTTTTTATGTCATCACTCTGTGGCATGGGTGTACGCGTCTGCGTCCGTGTGAACAACTTCTCCTCCTAAGCTACAAGACCCAGAGACATGCTGTTTTTTTTTAAAGATACCTTAACTATCGAGGATGAAAAAGTGTGCAGGGATTTTTTTCTTAGATTGCATATATGTACTAGTCCACTAGTAGATAACCTTGTGTGAGTATCAGGTCTGGATCTGTTATAATTTTTTGTTATGAATTTTAAAAATGATTTTTAATGTTTTAAAATTCATGAACTCATTCAGTAAATCACTTATAACTTGATAAGTATTGAATTTAGATCAGTTAAAATATGTTATTCAGCTACTTTTTCTGTAGCGACAACAGGGTGAGCAACTTGTGAGTCTATTACAATAGCTAAGCGAGTAATAGCTACTTTTTGACTTTTCAGTAACTTCCAAAATGAGTAAAATCACTTGTAACTTGAAAACTATTGTATTTAGAGAATTTTGTATGGATATGTTATTCAGCAACTTTTGGGTCAGCTATAACATAGTAAAATTGCAGACCTGTAGCTCATTGCATAGCTGAGTAATAGCTACTTTGAGGTTCTCACTGTTGAGTAACTCAGTTGTAACTTGAAAAGTATTGCATTTAGAGTATTTTTGTTAAAATATGTTGTTCACCTACTTTTGGGTCAGCTGTAACATAGAGAAATTACAGACCTATAGCTCATGGTATAGCTGAGCAACAGCTATTTTCAGGTTCTCAGTGTTGAGTAAATCAGTTGTAACTTGAAAACTATTGCATTTACAGTATTTTGTTTAAATATGTTGTTCACCTTCTTTTGGGTCAGCTATAACATAGTGAAATTACAGACCTACAGCCCATGACATAGTTGAGCAATTGCTATTTTTAGGTTCTCACTGTTGAGTAAATCAGTTGTAACTTGAAAGGTTTTCACTGTATAGTATTCACTGTTTTGTATAAATAGGTTTTCCACCTACTTTTTACATCTCTGTGTTAACTTGGTACTTTACTTCTGAAACCATTTGCAGGGCAAAACCTCTGTGTCCTTTTCTTCTGTCACTTTTACTCTGAAACTCAAAACACAGAGTCAGCTGACAGAGTCTATTCACAGGCACTGATTGCTTGTTTTTACATTTGGGGACATTTATTGATATTTCATTGAGAGGAAATGTTTTGGTTTCATGAGTTACTCTTCCTGTTAGTAGCCTTTTTGGGGGCAGGGGTGAAGGGGGCGCAATAAAATGTGGAACCCCAGAATCAGAATAGTTTTTGTATTGACGGCCTCCTGATGTACGCATTATTTGACATCATCATATTCCAAATAGACAGAATCATACATGCCTTGGTGCAGGTGCTATTGTGAAACTGTCAACACGAGAGGCTATTTGTATCCCTGGACGAAAACTTAGGATTCAGTATGGTCATGCCACTGCCGCCACCAAAGAGATTTCCTTTCGGAGGCGATAACTTAAAAATATTTTAGTTAAACCTTTCAAATTTGGTATGTGGGTATATATGGACAATGCCATAAATGCTATTGTTTTTTTACCTTGACCTTCAACTTCAAGGTCACTGGTGGCCTCTTAAAGGTCAGATTTTGGCTATTTTTTACATTTTGGCCCAGTTCTCATATACAGATAGTTAGATCATCCTATGGGTGGTATATATAATACATATATGTGTCCTCTGTAAGCATGCAGAAATTTGACCTTGAAGCTCTTCATTGAAGGACATCCACAGACCGCCAAAGTACCTCACCGAGACCATTTTTGGAGATATTTTCACACTTAATGAAAAAATTGTTATAGGTACCCTTCTGAAATTTACACAATATATTCATAACCATAAAATCTTGCCTGGGAATATTTTTGGCCTCATTTTGAAAAACAAGATGGCCGCCACAGGAGTTTCTTCAACTTTCAACAAGGACTTTTGTTGGCCCTCTAGATCAAAGGGTATTATAGGTAGAGATCTCAAATTCGCAGGATATGTTCCCCATTACAAAATCTTGACTGGGAATACTTTTGGCCACATTTTGAAAAACAAGATGGCCGTAATGGGCATTTCTTTGTCATGAAAAGACCTTATTATTGGTCCTAGAGGCTTGGTATGTCAAGCCAACCTATAGGAAATCATGGGCTGGGAATCTTTGGTGTGGTCAGATTTGACCTTGGACCCCTCCTTCAAGGTCAAACGAGGAGAGCCAGACTTAAAAGTACTTGTAACTCGTTTATTATTGGTCCTAGAGGTATGGGATGGTAAACCAACCTATAGGAGGTCATGAGCTGGGAATCTTTTGGTGTGGTCAGATTTGAGCTTGGACCCCTCCTTCAAGGTCAAACGAGGATAGCCAAACCTAAAAGTGCTTATAACTCACTTATTATTGGTCCTAGACGTATGGGATGGTAAACCAACCTATAGGAGGTCATGGGCTGGGAATCTTTTGGTGTGGTCAGATTTGAGCTTGGACCCTTCAAGGTCAAACGAGGATAGCCAAACCTAAAAGTGCTTATAACTCACTTATTATTGGTCGTAGAGGTTTGGGATGGCAAACCAACCTATAGGAAATCACTGCTGGGAATCTTTGGTTTGGTCAGATTTGACCTTGGACCCAACCTTCAAGGTCAAACGAGGATAGCCAAATTTAAAAGTGCTTATAACTCACTTATTATTGGTCGTAGAGGTTTGGGATGGTAAGAGGTTTTTGATCTGAAGACAACTTATAGGAAATCATGTGCCCCGAATCTTTTGGTGGGGTCAGATTTGACATAATACTCTGTATGTCACGCTTCAACCATGTCCCGTCAGGGGATACACTGCGTCAAGACGCAATCTCTAGTTCTGAATTGACATTCATCTGAAATGTGCCAATTTGAAACAGTGCATGGTGCTGAAACGGCCTTTTAACATACACAATGTGTATTACACATTAATTAATATTTTATTGAAATGTCCAGTTATTATAGCCTTTCCACTATCCAACCCTTCCTCTTTAATTAAGTATATAAGTTGGATTTAAATTACAAATAGTTTAAATTTAAAACATTCAACAATAATTCACAGTGTTAAGTTTGTTTGGGTGATGATTTTACTCATGTTTGAAAATTTTACATAAAATAAAATTATGTTTGGAATTGTGGCATGTGTTGAATGGATGGGGCTAAAACTATAGCTACATTTTTTTTACAGCCTGTATAAATTACATAAATTATGCCTCATTTTCTTTTCTCAGAACAAAATCGCAGACACTGATGAAGATGCCACAGATAGTGAGTTAGCAGATCCAAATGCTGGGGCTTCATTACCTCAAGACCAAGGGAAAACTACAGAAATTATTGACCAGGCTCTTCAGGCACTGCCCCCAAGGTATCATCACATAAATATGATTAAATGAATAACTCTGATCAATACTATTTGTAAATGCATCCTGTTGTGTCAGAGTGTTGTTAGCTTGTAATCCAAAATTAATGAACAACCAGAATATTACCCATGTATTTAACAGTAAGGTGCTTGTTCCATAGCGTATGCAGCATGTTTGTGAATATCCAAAGCCTCTATTTTTATTGTTTTGATGACTGGGTCTTTTATGTAGATAATTAACAGTATCTTGTTGATGTCAATCCTTAAATAGTGTTGAAAAATAGGTTCAGCAGTGACAAAAATACTTCCTAAATAAAGTGTGCCATTTGTGGGACTGTTTAGTCACATTACAAGTGTACTTTTATGGAGGGAGGAAACAAAATCATTCGCAGTCATTCAGTTTCACTGGAAACTATTGCTCATTAGAGAGTAGCTGCCAAGTTTCCTGTGACTCCTGTCTATTTATTTATTTGAGGTTTTACATCGTTTTCAACACTGTAGAGGTCATGTCATGACGGGAAGTTTTGTGGGCACAGGAAACCAGTACATACAGTTGGTCAAGGTTCTGTACTGTAAACTGCTGACCATCGGTAAGCAACTACCAACTTTCCCACATAAGGTCCAGAGTTTGAACTGCCGACCTCAGAGGTGGGAGGTGAGTGTGTTACCACTGCACCACCGTGGCCCCCAGTTTCCTGTGAGATAAAGACTTAAACCCATTATAGCAGAGTTCTTTGATTTGGGCGTCAGTCTTTCCTTTCACAATTTTGCTTGGTTGTCAAATTTACCTGTCATTCTTACATGTAGGGATAATCCAAATTATTTAAGGCTTGAAGAAATTTTCATGAAAATATTTCCTTCCAAGTACCCTCTACACTTTTTAGATGCTGGGTGGTATTCTCTTTTCAGGCCTTTTCGGAATAAACTGATTCTTATTTGTGTATAAACAGAAATTCAGAGTTTGTAAAATTATATCTTTACTACTCAGGTCACCACACTGTGTATGAAAAATGTACATTAATAGTGTTAATGAACCTTAGGAGTGAAACTGAAGCATTTATTTTGATTTATAGATGGAGAAATTGGGTAGTTCGTGGCATTTTCACATGGGTTATGATTTTTGGTTTTTCATTTGTGATCTACCTGGGACCCCTGGCTCTGGTGCTTCTGGTAAGTTCATTTTTCACTTTTCAACATGCAGATCTCTTAAGGATTAATAATTATATCCCCAGATAAAAGTCTGGGGACATATGCCTGCCATGCAGCTACCATAAAGGTTTACTTGTGTACCCGATAAGTTAAAAATACATAAACATTTTGTTATTGAACATGTTACACTTGTTAAGTATGGTCTAAGAATCCCATTTTCAGGTGAACTTAATCTCTCCATAAGGAGGGTATTGTCAACTTAAAGTCATAAAAGGATTTTTCAGCCCTTAACTAGCTTAGTGTTCAAGTTATCTCAGTTAAGCTTGACACATTTATTAAGGTTACCCAAAAGCTGATTTTCTGTTCACCTTCATGATATTTAGGAATTATGGTCACATTAAAGTAATAAACTTGCTGTTTTTTATCTCCCAACTTGTTTCGTTTTTTGCTTGTTTCAACCAAACTTGGCTCATACCGGTTTAAAGCAAAATTTCTATTATCTGGCAAATGTGACTGAATAGTATCTAAGAATTTATGGCCACCTTAAAATAAAAAATGGGTATTCAGCACCAGTCCATCTTCACTTCATTGTGGACATAATTAGGTAATAAGTGAGTATTTCATTATCCTTGTATAAATATTCTCCAAAAATTGACAGTCAGCCCAATCTAATCCTGTACACAACAATACAGTGTACTAGCAATTTCTTGTGGTTAGGATATAATAATAATTCATTTGAACTTAAGTATTCTCATCTTCTTCCAGAAATTGAACTATTAATAAGGAACCTGTGGCTATTAGTAATCATTTTTTCATCAAATATTCATCATGTGAAAAGTGGCATATTGTGTGTTGTTATAGTTCTAGTTCAAATTTGTACTTTATATTTGTTTCAATTACACAAACAAAATACTAGTATCTTGTTAGGATCACGTAATAACTCTATCCAATAAGCTTGTATTACCTTTATACAACGTGTTCTATTGACATACACAGAAAATCAAAGATATAAAAGGCATCTTAAATTTGTGTAAATTGTTTTCACTGTTAACAATGCTGTTTTTTTGTGTGAATTGGAATAGTTATTCTAAATCTAAAAAGTTAGCAGATCGACTGAACTTTTTGCTAAAGCATAATTATAGTCCTCTGTAATGTGTTGTAATACTTTATAAATTTCCACTACTTCCTCTACTCTGCAGATATTCCTCATCCAGATCAAATGTTTCCATGAAATCATTACCATAGGATATGCTGTGTACAAGTCACATGACCTGCCATGGTTTCGAACTCTCAGTTGGTACTTCTTGATTACATCGAACTACTTCTTCTATGGTGAGAGTATGGTCCAATACTTTGGTGTCCTCATGGCCAGAGCTGTAAGTAGACATACTATTATGGTCCTATAATGTCTTAATTGTTTCCCATTCATTACCATGTGTATGTGTAGTTTGTGCAGTGTTATCATATTGTTAAGAATATTGTAATGTTTAACCAAGGACGAATAAATATCACAGTAAAACCCTAAATGATGGGAAAGAAATATTTGTTTCAATAATAGAATGTTCAAACACTGCAGATTTAGGTATATATTTTACCAAAGTAATATCTTCCACAAAATGCTATTTTCAATTTGTTGAATGTTAAAATATGAAACATTCTGACATTGTCACACATCAAACAGTCCACCAAGCCACTAATCCTCTACAATATCTAACCAAGCTAATTAAGCACATTACTATGCTAAAAGCTGTAACTAGCAATGATTTGCCATTAATTTGAAGAAAATCTGTTTTATTGCTTTAAAGGGTTAGACTTTCATCAAATCAAAATCGCAAAACTCCTATGAATATTGTTAGAGAATGACTCGGGTCCCCATAATAATTGTGAAAATACAACTTGAAAATTCTGGGTTTGTGACTATATGAAACAATTCAAGTTAGTGTCCACTATAAAATATGCAACCAACAACATATTGAAATAATTCAGTAATCTAAAATGCTACACTGTACATAAGAATGCATAACACATGTTGGTAATGAAGAAACCAAAAATATGTCCTTATTTTATTTGTTAAAGGTAATTTATTATAATTTCTGAATTTCCATTAAAGCTTCAAAATGTCTGAGAATGTATAATAATAAAAAAAAAATAAATGTATTAAAATTGGTAAATTTTTATGGAGTGGACAAATTTTTGAGAAGTTTAGAAAAAGGTAGAGGAATTATTAAATTTGACCAGGTAATACATAAGAACTTCATAATTTCTCAGTCCAATGCAAATGATAAATGGCACACTGGTGATATCATGGAGTTAAATGCCAGTGATTTATTCTCTGTAGGAATTTGCCAGCCCATTCTTGAGGTATCACCGGTTCATCAGTTTTATCTTGTATGTCGGTGGTTTTGTGGGATTTGTATGCAGTTTGAAGAAAAAGTACTACTTAAAGCAGTTTACACTGGTGAGTTATATACAGATCTCTATCATTTGAAATGTTTTTATATTTGTAGAATAAAATCAAAAATAGACCATAACTTTTGAGGTAATCTTTTTTTTCTTAACTTTGTCACTGGTATAAGTACAGATTACAACTTTCGAAAGTTTTTTTCAGTGCACTACAGGAATGTTTTTTGGGTGTTGACATGGACATAAAATGTCAACTGGACCTGCAGAAACTTTTATGGTGTTAATTACAAGACAACTGCGGCAATGCCGCAATATTTATCTTCCGCCTCAGGATCAGTAATAATGGAGATCTATTGGAAATATAAGGTTTTTGTAGTAAGATGACTCCTTTTGACATTGAAGGCAAAATCAAAGGTCAAGTTCAACATTTGGAAAAGAGTCGCAGGCCATGACTTCCTACAAGTTGTTTTAATATTCTGAACCCCTAGGAGCAATGATAAGGGAGATATAAGATCTTTTTAATAGGATAAACCCATTTGACATTAAACATGTGATATGGCATCCATTTTGTTTTTTGAAACTAGGCCAAAATCTAAATGCAGTATTTCAAGTTTTAGAGCATCTTAATAATTTTCGAAGTATCGGCTATGGCGACCATTTTGTTTTTCAAAATGAGGCCAAAATTGTGCATAAACTTGTTTGCATGGCCATAAACATTCCCTGGAATTTGGTGAAGATATCTTTATAAATGAATGAGCTATAAAGGTTGATGTAAAAACATGACGAATAGACGGACACACAGACACACGCATGGAAGGCGTTTTATAAACTCCCGGCCGCGGCCTTCAGCCTCTGGCAAGAGATAATTGAAGTTTTTTTTCCTTTCATTTTTGCCACTTTATTGATTCCATAATATTGTCACATAATGTGTACAATATCAATGATTACAACATAAATGACGATGATCATTTAAGTTATGCAAAAGGAAATTAGTTATGATGCTTTTGACATAATTAAGCATCCCTGAAAGGGCCCTTATTTGTTTTCACTTCAGTTTCCTCACCGCCGCCATCACATAATGGTCTCCCTTGAATATCCCTCTTAATATTGGAAGCTTTCTAACCATATCTGGCAGTTATATACCTCAGGCGTGGGAAAGTTTTCCACTTAAATTTGACCTTTGATCTTAATTAAGGTCACATCATCAAAAAATAGTTTTTTGTATACACCTACCTGTCATTGCGGCTCAACAAAATCTACTAATGGCAGAGGCTTGTAACTTTGTACACATGTTTATACTATCCAAAACGCGAGCTGATTAGATTTTGGGAGCAGGCTGATGAAAATTGACTGATGTATAAGCAATTTTCTCACAGGTACCAATCAAAAAGCTTAATATCATGTGAATCCCCTATTATCTTAAGTATTACATTTAGAACCATAGCAGTAAGAAACCATATGTGGAGAGTCTAGAAAGCAAGTCAAATCGCCCCCTCTCCCCTGTAGGGGTCAAACTGGGGTAATAAAATAGCAGATTCTGTCTTTTTGCCTTATATCTCCTTTATTATTGCTTTTACAGCTTTAGAATATATTAGGCGATCCCACCATGAGTCAAACTGGGGTCATGAAATAGCAGATTTTACACCCAAGTCTCTCATTATGTTCTCATAACCTTTCAGTAAATGAAATTGCTCTTTATAAATGTCATTTCTATAATGTATGTCTTTTATGTGAACTAAGATTTAATTGTGTACTAATGTTATAGCTGTTTTATGTCGGATGTATGTATATTTTCAGTTTGGCTACACTCACGTTACATTGCTTATGATTGTAACACAGTCTCATTTGATAATGCAGAATATATTTGAAGGATTAATCTGGTAAGTAACCATTTATTTCTCTTTTAATATATATTTCTATACATTCACCATAGTGTTTCTGCTGCTGTAGCCACCGCTAGTGACTCCGTGGTCTTAAATTGAATGTCTTCATTAATATTACTCGTATTAAAATAATTTTTTGTGTTGGAGAAAAAAATTGAAATCCTACTTGGTTGTTGTATTATGTTTTGTTTAGCAAAGTCCTGTATATGTTTTATATTTACATTAATTATTGCACCATTGCAACAAATAAATTTTACTTGCCAGTGAATTAATATTGGACATACACTGAACAGTTATAAGATTCATTGTATCAAGTCATCCTTTGTATAAAATTTCATCTGTTTCATATTAATTTGTGTTGTAGAACACTTTGATTATAATTCAGTTCATACCTTTATTATTTCAAATTCCTGCCTGGTGAGAATGAATATCTTGTGATTAACACTCTTGGTCACAGAGCGTGTGTAATATGCAATGCCTTCTCACAGGCAAACAAATCTAACTTAAATGCAATGTTTTGTTACTCTTATCAATTTTGTTCTTTTGTTTAGGTTCTTGGTTCCAGTCACCATGATAATTTGCAATGATATCATGGCCTACATGTTTGGCTTTTTCTTTGGAAAAACTCCCCTGATAAAACTTTCCCCAAAGAAGACCTGGGAGGGTTTCATAGGGGGTGCATTTTCTACCATTGTGTATGGAGTCCTTGTAAGTATGTCAGCTTATGTATTTTTCTGGAATGATGCGTCTTAGGTTCTAAATAAATTGGTGAGGCTTTTGGTAAAGTGGCTGGAGGTCTCGGTCTAAATTGGAATGACTGAATATTTGGCTCCGTGCCCTTATTATCTAGCTTTATGGCTTGATTGACCTTGTGACATGTAAAATAATGTACAGTTAAACCTGGAAACAGTTCTGTTAGATAGATTCAAATACTGGCTAATACCTTTTCTACTGTAATTTACACTTTATCTGAATTTCTCGGGAAAGATCAGTATTTTGGTGAAAAAAATGTCTTGTTATTTTCACAATAACCACCAAGTGTATAGAATGAATGATTAACTGAGAGTATCATGAAGTGATGGTTGTATTCTGTGCATTTGTATGTCATAAATTAAACAGTGTACATATATCTGCTTTTCAGATCTCATATGTACTAGTCCAGTTTGACTTCTTTGTGTGTCCGATCTCATATGATGAAAAAACAGAGTCATTGTCTCTAGAATGTGAAAGATCTCCTGAGTTTGTCCCAACAGCATATGCACTGCCAGCCATATTTCAGCAGATGGGGAAACTGGTATGTTATAGATAATCCTCTTCATCTCTGTGGAACTATAGTAGTCAGAAATAATAGAACTGGTTTTACGTCTTTATTACGTGTTTTAAATGAGATTAAAACTATCTGCGATATGTTTACATTCTGTATTGTTATTGTGTGAACATTAGGGCTCGGTTGGTTGCCACAGTGTCTCTGTATTGAAAGTATTTTACTAAAATACCATGACGACATTATATAACCGTCATCTCACATGTGATCTTCACATATAATTGAATGAAACTTGAAATATTGGAAAGAAAATCTAAAGTAACTACATTTTTCATCCCATACTTTTGTACACTTATTGCGATTTTGTTAAGAAGAAACTGATGTTATGGTTTCATGTGTTTCACTTCCTGTCAATGGCCTTTTCAATCGGGGGTCGGGGATGTACTAAAGCACATCTTTTTTTTTAGAATCACAGTATAGAAATGGCTTTTGCATTTGCACTCTTTAGATATGCATATTTTTCATACTGACCCATCAACTAGTAAACATATATAGCTTGTGTATGATTATTTCTTGTATTTTGTAGGTGCGGTGTGACTGGAGTGTACTGGTTGCTTACCCTTTCATCCTGCACTCTATTTCCCTCTCTTTGTTTGCTTCTGTTATTGGGCCATTTGGTGGCTTCTTTGCCAGCGGATTTAAAAGAGCATTCAAAATTAAAGTAAGTGGTTATTATTTGTTGTAATCAAGTGCTCAATGAAAATTGCGCTTCTGTTTTGGAGTGGGTAATTAAGTTAGCAAAGATTCTCTCTTTAATGCTTACGTTATTGACATTGAGGATTTTTTCTGATAGTGACAAAAATTTAATTATGCATAAGTAGAATAATTTAGCACTCATTTGCTCAATTTAATTCTATAGCAGTTTATGAAACTTCGGACACTTTCCACAGGATTTTGATGTATCTTTTAAACTTTTAGAAATCTTGTATGCTTGCTGTAAATAAAACTGGCAATTCAGGAACTAGGGATGGGTCGGTAGGCCCGGTGTACCACGAAATCCTCCCCCCCCCCCCCCCCCCCCCCCCCCCCCCCCGGAAATCCCTAGGATATCCTCCCCCGGGGGGTAAATTTCCTAGGAAATCCTCCACCCTGGGGGGGAGGAACTCCTAGGAATATGACCCCCCCACCAGGAAATAACCCACCCTGGGGGGGAGGATTTCGTAACAGATCTTCTAGGAAATCCTCCCCCCGCCATACTGTAACTACACAAATTTTGTATTAAAAAACTGAAAATCAACAGTGTCAGCTAGATCTTGTGTATTCTGAAATTTGTCAATGTACTATTGCAGAAGTGGATAAATATATAAATTACAAATCTCAAGGAAAGATGTTACGTAAAAAATTTAAAAGTTATAAACCATTTTGGAATAGTGAATTAACTAGCTTATGGAAAGATATGTGTCATAAGGAAAGGTCAGCTCAATGTTTAACAAGTAATTTACAACATAAAAAATCATTAAGAATGAAATTTTCAACTGCAAGAAAAACATTTGACAAAAGACTCCGATATTATGAGAGGCAATATAACAAAAATATTATTGCAAATATAGAAACTGTAAGTTCTTCAAATCCCAGGGAATTTTGGCAAAAAATAAAAACACACTGTCAGTGTAATAAAAAGTTTATCTATCTATATATTAACAAAATGAAAAATATTATGGAACCCCCCTTTAAATGCATACTTTTGTCACTGGCATACTTTCTGTATTATTTTCTGAAGAAATCATTAGTGATTTTTACTGTTGTTGGTAACTCCCAAAGAACCCTGAAATGTATATTTTGCATATATATCATTGAGTATAATTTTAATAATGAGCAGTTAAATGGATTGGAAATAAACAAATCAATTTGAATACATTTATATAAGGGACAGCCCAAATAGTATTCATAAGGGATATAAACTGAACAAATTAGAATATTAATATGATTATATGTCCTAATTTTCAGTTACCTTTTTATGGCTAAGTTAGATTCATGTAATATTCATGATATATTTTTTTAAAATTGAAGCCCACTCTTGCCCCTCCTTGTTTATTGTTGTATGCTTTACATTCTCCTATGAATTGATCAAAGTGTAACAGTTATCCTGTCTTCACTTTGGAAGGATTACAAGTGCAATTGCCCCTACATTGTTAAAAGTACTTCACATAATCTGCTACCTACTCAGGTCTTTGATTTCTACTCCTGTTCAGGCTGCTTAAAACAAAACAACAAAGAATTTGATGATTTTTCAATATAAAATTTTTTTCAACAGGCGGGGGGGGGAGGATTTCCTGGTGGGGGGGATGATTTCCTAGGAAATTCTCCCCCCCGGGGGGGGAGGATTTTCAGGGGGGGAGGATTTCCTTTTACACCGGTATCTTGGTATTGAGACCATTTTACTGAAATACTGTGATGAAATTTTACAACCGACACTTAGCTTGTTAACACACATAATGGAAGGAAGAGTTGAAATATTAGAAACATACCCAATATCTGAAGAAAGTATAAGCTTTTATCCCCATTTTCATGCATTTGCAGACTTAATACAGCACTGGCGATTATGTTGAGCAGAACTGTCATGTTTTGGTTATGGCACTTTATAACCTCAATCTCGCTTGCCAGCTCATATAATTGAAGGAAAACTTACAATATTGGGAACAAACAAGAAGAAATCTGAGGAAATTATAAGCTTTTTGTTCATATTTTGTACATTTGGCCACTTTATTGCAATATTGTTAATAGGAAACGTCCATGTTTGTTTTGGGTGAACTAAAATGCAGAGTCCCGGAATCAATGTGGTTTTGCATTGGCGACCTCCCAGTGTACACATTTTTGGTACTGACCCATCCCTAACAGGAACCGTCTGATTTGCACAGAATGAATACAAATAAGCCTCTGTAATCATTTAATTTAATGGAAAGTCCCTGTAGTTCAATGAATTATAGTGCAAATTTATAATCTGTTGTAATCTATGCAGTCATTTTGTAAAATGTCCATAAACAGTTCAGGTATTTTGTAAAGTGCCTAGGCATTTCATATAATGACTGAAAGTGAGCTATAGGCAATACACGTAATACCAGGACACCGTTGTCTCTCATGCTTCACAACTATTCATAAATAATTTTGATTATATCCCCAGACGAAAGTCGGGGATATATTGGATTCAGGTCCGTCGCGCCGCCGCCGCCGCCGCCGTAGAAATTTCCTTGTGGACGCGATAACTCAAAAACAAATTAATATTTTTTTTTCAAACTTGGTACACATGTTAAGGGTGCCCAAAGGAAGATCCCTATTTTAAGGTGACCTTAAACTCCCAGTAAAAAAGAACTTATGGCCACCTTAAGGTCAGAAATTGCACTTTTGGCCACTTAGAGCCCTGTAGGTCACAAACTATGATGCTCAGCTGGCTGAAATTTTACCTGACAACACATTAATATGTTCTTAGTACATGTGCCGAAAATCATGACTTTAAGTTGAGGAGAAAATTGTGTTTGAGGCCCATAAATACCCCCACTTAGGGATTTTTTGCTATACTTTACACATATTTTGCCCTATAATTTGGAAGTGATAATTCTGATGAGTCTCAAACTGCGCTAGGTATAACTTTGATATGTAATCCTTGTCTGTAGAAAATTTTAGGGCTGTAGGTTTACCCAAAGGGGTCGACTTAAGGTCTCAAAAGTGCCCACAGAAACCCAATTTATGCACTTTTTGCCACTTTCAAGCACTGTAGCTTTCAAACTATGTCTCTCATCTAAGTTAAATATCATCTGGGAATATATCTATGTGTTTTCTTATATGTGCCCCAACATTTAGGCCTTTAATAGACAGTTAACCTGTGTATCAGGACCATAAACACCCACCCGAGTGACCCTTATAAGACATTTTTCACATCTTTTTCCCTGTAACTTGGAAATGGTAAGTCTGAGAAGTTTCAAACTGTATTAGATATATATTCTATGTGTAATCTTAGTATGTAACAGATTTTAAGTCTGAAGCTTTAATTTTGAAGGTCAAATTGAGGTCTCTAAAAGGCTCCCAAAGACCCAATATTTGGACTTTTTGCTACTTTTAAGCCCTGTGACTGTCAAACTATGTGACTGATAGAGCTCAAATCCTATCTGAGAAGATATTAGTATGTTATTTTTATATGTGCCAAAAATTAAGGCTTTAAGAAGACATTTAACCTGTGATTTAACTATGTGATTGATGGAGCTGAAATCCCATCTGGGAATGCATTATTATGTCCTTTTTTACATATGCCGAAAATCAAGGTTTTTAGTAGACATTTAACCTGTGTATGAGGGCCATAGACACTCGCCCAAGTGCCTTTTTTGACATTTTTTCCGTATTTTGCCCTGTTATTTGGAAATGCTTAGTGTGACAAGTCTTAAACTGTATTATATATCATTTTTGTTTGTTATGTATGTCCCCCAAAAAGTTTCAGATCTGTAGTTTAATTGCTAAGGTCTCTTTAACAATTGTAAAATGCCCACAGAAACCCAATTTATGGATATTATGCCACTTTAAAGCCCAGTAACTGTCAAACGATGTGGGTTATAGAGCTGAAATCTTTGAATTTTTAAAAGGAAATGCCTGTCTATTTAAATTTTGAATATTAATAATGTTATGGCTATCTTAGTCTTTTAAGAACTTATTTTTGTGTGTTATACCTCTGCTTGCTGAGTTTTTCACTTTTTAAAATGAAACTGGTTAAACATATTCAAGTAGACAAAATGGACACTTTAAGTGAGCTTTAAGTCCCAATATTAATGAAATTATATCCTTATGTAGTAAAACTAGGGGATTTTTAACCCTCAACTAGCCCAGTTTTATTCAACTTGCCTCAGTTAATTTTGGCACAGCTCCTACAGTTATGAACTCATTTCAGTTGATAATCACATACTTAAAATTCTCAATTCTTTTTGTATTTGAGTACCCCTTTTATATAGATTGTTTGTTTACCATTTATGCTCAACCCACATCCCCCACCCGGATTCCCCCCACCCACCTCTGGGACCTCCAGCTATATTGGGTGACACTAAATAAACAAAGGTATTTAATGATATCAGATGAGAAACAAAGAACTCAATGGGGTTGCAGATCTTGTGTAATAGTGAGAGAGGTGTGGAGAAGGGGAGAGGGGTGGGGGTGGGAGGTGGTGGGCTTCATTACATATAACACAAAGGGGAGTCAGAACTGAGATTGTGTCACATATTTAGGTTGCATATATATGGACCACATATATAGGTATAGAGGAAATGAATAACTGAAAACAATTTGCAAATTCTAAAAATAATATAATAAAATAATAATATAAATAATTTTTTTTTAAATAATATTTTATTTGTGAACAAATATAGAAACAGATATGCGCTTTTGGGATTATGAATTTTAGAATGGAGATTGAATCATCAATCATTTAAATACTTTGAAGGAAGATTGAAAAATATGATGAGTTGAGTTAAAAATAATATTTTATTTGTCAACAAATATAGAAACAGATATGCTCTTTTGGGATTATTATTTTAGAATGGACATTCAATCATCAATCATTTAAATACTTTGAAAATAGGTTTAGAGTTATCATTGCAGGAAGATTGAAAATATAATTTGAGTTATGTATTCGGCGTCTGGGGATACACCATCTTCCTTGGGGAGATATTAACAGAGTAGATTGATGTGCTGAAGTTCATATAATAATGGGTAATTATGTTTTAAAAAATTTCCGATCAAAACCTGTGGCGTGAGTGATGACCTGTCTGGGGATATGTTGGCGCCGAGTTGGCCCAATCTAGTTTTATATAGTTTTATCCATGCTTGTCGAATTTAGAAAATATACTTTATGAGTTATCCACCATACAAAATGGTGGATAATAAAAATAAAACCTCCCTCATTAGACATATACACATTAACAATATAATACTTTTGCTATGTACTTGTATAATATTGTTATCTTCAATCATGATATGGGGCCAAGGTGGCACAGTGGTAACACACTCACCTCCCACCTCTGAGGTTGGTGGTTCAAACCCCGGACGTTATGTGGGAAAGTTGGTAGTTGCTTACCGATGGTCAGCAGTTAGCAGTATAGAACCTTGACCAACTGTATGTACTGGTTTCCACTGCCCACAAAACTACCATGATATGACCTGTACAGTGTTGAAAGCGACATAAAACCCCAAATAAACAAGTCATTTGTTATACATTTTTTTTGTATACGTCATTTGGGAAGTTTTCCTATTGGAATTCCAGATTCCAGATGTTCAGAATTCCAAGTCATGTATTTTGAATTTGGATGGTGGTTAAAGGCTTTTGTAAAAAACCAAGCCCTGGTATTCTAAAACCCCAACAAATTTTCCCCAAATCCCCCGATGGAGAGAATGGGGTCATAAAATGCATTTACTTGTATTTTGCGGTGCATTTAAATGTTACCTAGGGTCCTGTAAAATTTCATTTGAATACTTCTTTAGAGCTATTCACACTCAGGTATGTGGATTCAAGCACCCTTCTTGTGTTTCCAGGTCAGTTCTATGACCCTAAGTGGTTAAGATGATATGTTATTGCTTAATATATCTTTTATTTTCATGACTAGAGTTTTCGGGAGGCTATAGCAAATCGGGAGGTGGCATTCCAAAAAGAAAAGAACAGAAGAAAATGTCAAACTTTCCCCCCTCCCTTCCCCTCAAGCTCAAAATGGGATTGTAAAATTCTTTAAAAAATAACAAAAAACATACTAAACACCTGTATAAAAAGATAATTAACTGTGTGTATGTATTTTCCTAGCCTTTATCTTTACTATTTCTTTTTTTACCATTATATTCTCTGCTTTTGCAGTGTGACACTTTGTTTTTGCATTAGCATAACCTTTTGTCTAGTATGTACTTACATTGAGCACTGTATGTATTACATAGGACTTTGGAGACACAATTCCAGGCCATGGGGGGTTCATGGACAGATTTGACTGCCAGCTTCTTATGGGGGCATTTGTACATGTGTATCACTCCAGCTTCATCAAGTAAGTGGGCTAGGTCTTAAGTCACAATCAGAGTTAACATTACATAGTAAACTGTTAATTTCAAGTCTGTGAAAAAAGTTTTTCAAAGGATATTTAATGTGATTGTTTGATTTTTTTTTCCGATTTTTCACTGAAATGACAATGGTTCAACAGATTATACTACACTTTGTCACTTGATTACAATTTTGTACAATACCCAGTCCCATAAGAGTAGGTTAAGGCTTTTCTGTACATACTTGCTGAGTTGATATCATGATTTATTTCATCTTGCATTCAATGACACTGGTGGTGTATAGTTTGCAGGATACCATGGCTTGTGACAATGGTTATGTATTGATTTGCATGATGCCCAGTCTTATTACAGTAGTGCAGAAAATCATAATATTGATTTTAGGCAGTAAGTTTCCTTGCCATTTGCAGGATGCCCAGCCCAGTTAGAATGGTGCAGCAGATCATGTTACTCAAGCCAGAGGAGCAGCTGCAAGTCTTCACTCTGCTCAAAGAGGGTCTACAAAAAAGAGGTATCTTGCCACCTACTCCTGCCTGATTTGTAGTGATATCCGCAATACAATGCATACACTAGTTAAAAGAGGCTTTTATCCGTACATTATATATTGCAGAGGTTTTAATGTTTTATGGCAAGTTGATGTTGTGTTTGGGAAAAGGTTTATGACAAGATGAAATCATAAGCTTATGTGTGATGTTGAATGTCATTGAAGGTTAAGCTTAGTAGTTGATGTAAAGGAGGTTTGTTCTTAAATGTAAATAGTGGGATTGTAAAATTATTCTAATTTTGGGGATAAAGAAAATAGAAATGTCATTGCCAAATTATCTTACTGAGCTACATTATTTTAAGGTTTGACATATTCAATTTTGTTATAAGGGTAAATTGTAGGAATGAATTGTTAATAAGTTATTATGTAACCAGTGCAATCTTTTAACAATTGACAGTTGTTGGTACCACGCATATTTCTACATAAATGAAGAATGTAAAACTTTTCTTTGTTGTCACACCTGAAAATTTGTATACTGTAATATATTATGTATATATTGTGAGAAATATATTACGGGGTGTTTTACAAAATCAAAATGACTTGAATTGGTACTATAAAGTCCTTTAACTGCTACATTTATTATTGAAGTGTGTGCTGTGGACGACATTCTTAAAGCTTAAAATGTACATTTTTCTTCCTGTATGGGTGTATAGACTCCAATTTTTGCTCATTCTGACATAGACTAGTGGTGCAATTTTGATAAACTTTTCTGGTGGTTCTTCAGTTTAATTACTCATCTTAAAATATCAGTAGAAAAGAGCATTATACGATTCCAGTTTATTTTTTAGAATTTCATCATTTTCTCACATTATCAAGTTGGTTACTCAGTGGTAAACATTACTGAGTAAACATGTTTAAGTTTTTTTTTTAATATTTAAATTTCCCACAGCGGCCAATGCTTATTTTATTAATATTAGGAAATATATTATTGCAGTTCTTCTGAATATTTGCAAATTTAGAAGTATAAATGTATATTCGTTCATGTATTTTCATTAAATTTCCTAAAAGTTTGAGCTATACTTTCCTGTATCATGATCCTATTTATTCCAGTAATTACAGAATTATCATACTTTGTGTTTAACAGTTTCTACAACTTTTGTACATGTACTGTCAAAGTTTACTTTGTGAACCTTTTTTGTCTTAATACCTCACAGGCCTCAGTCAGTGATTGTTTGATTTATTCAGAGATATTTTGTTTATTGCATCAAAAAACTAATTCAAGATGCTATTTTGTAGTACACTTTAAAATAAACAGATTGAAGACTATAAAATATTTTTTTTAGAAGTACAACTCTCAGGAATTTAGTTGTGGTTTTGATATTCTTAGTTTTCAATATTTTATGAATTGGTATAATATGAAAAATAACAAAGGATGGCTTCACAGTCACCAGAAGAAACAAGTAAAAGAGACAGAGAATTAGTTGAATTTTGTAATGTTTGGTATTTTAACATATAATTGGATTTTAAAGTTATTTGAGTAAATTACTATGTTAACGGTTGTTAAAGTTCTGGAAATTATGGGGACATTCTTAATCTAAAAGTCTTCTTACACTGTAGTTTTATGGTTCTCAAAAAAGCTACATGAATTTTAATAAGATTGAAAAAGAAGGGTTGGTTATGAGAATATGTTTTCTTGAGGTTTAGAACTATTTTCACAGGGGATATATGGTTGGTAGTATTTTTATTGCTGTGTAAAGGACTAAATCATGTTAATGCACCTGGTTATGTCAAGAATACACAATGTTATTTCAAGTGAATGTGAATGAAGCACTATCTCAATGTGTTAGTCATTTGCAAAACATAAGTGTTTGATGTCATTAGAAAACCTAGTCTGCAAACTATTTTTGTAAGTTATGTACCAGTATAGAACTATTTATAATATTATATGTTGTGTTATAGTCTTATAGCAGTTGTATGCACTGTTAAGCAATGTTATTATGGATTGATGTATATACTATAAGTGGAATTGTATAATTAAACAACATTTTAAAAGGAAAGGCAAATTGGATGTTTAAATTTTAACTATAGCATGCAAATCCAAAGTTGTCAAAAAGCTGTAAATTCGTGTACATATACATTCAGATTTGTTTTAAATTAAAGGATAGGTCTTATTATTTTTTTTTTGCAACAATGGTACCTTTGTGTCAGTGCATCTGTAGCAATAAATATTGCATATAAGGATGACTATATGTAAACCCATTTTATGTTGTTTAGATAAAATATCATGCTACACATCCCATAATGTTAACGTCTTGGTTTAATTGATTATTGTACCATGATTATGTCTAGTGAAACAGTTTTAAAATTATGTAAATGAATAACAAGTGATGATATGTTCATCAGTGCATTTTGATTCATAATCGATCTGTCCACTTAACCGTTATCTATTAATCAAATGGTAACTTTAAGGTTATCTATTGATGAAATGGTAATGTACAGACACTAGTGGTCCAATAAAAATTAAAATCAGTTTTCAGGGCTGTGCAACCACACAAAATCTGGTGTTTAACATGTTAGACCACTGATATGGCGAAACTTAATGGCGATTATACATGAATCATAATTTAAAACAGGATATGTTTTCACAAATATTTTCAAATGAGTGAACTTCATTTTTATCAAATATAAACTGAAAATGTGAAATATTTCTGCAAATCTATATTTTCTCAACCATTGGAGCACCTCTAATAATGACATTTTCAGTAACTGGTTCCTGAATATTCATTGCAGATTTTGTCATTCCTACTACAACAGATACCTCATTTACTTGTTTCTGGAAATATTTCCTAATGTATCCCTTGTTGTAATTATGTCTCTAAAGTCTGGCACCATGTCACATGCTCGTATCTATTTGCTTTCTAAGACAAGACAAAAATCTTTCCAATTTTATAAGTGGCGAAACAGTCATGGCACAAACCCAAAACTTGTCTGTTTTTGGTCCAGCTGGTGTTACATTGTTGCATTTTTGTGATACTTTGTTTCCACCCTGTTATTGACTTCAACCTTCATAGTGATCTGTTCAGTCATGTTAGACATATTCCATTGTTGATGTCACAATTAGAAAAATGTGCACATACTGATCTACGTTCATCCCACGTTTGATGTGACATGTTCAACCTGAAACTTTATAATGTGTTCATTCATCCTGAGACATTAGAATAGGCCGTAAAGAACAATAGCTAAAACCATTGCAAGTGCTTTTATGAAGTTTTAGGTTGTTGTATAGATTGACAATTGGCATATTTTGAGTAATGTTAAGGAATATTTCAATGTTTAAACATAAACCATGATTGGTTAATATTTAGGTGATTAATAATTGTCAAAAAGAAAGAAAATTAGCAATGTAATTTGTACAATATATAAGTGGGTGATACATTATAATTATGCCAGGTATTGATTTAAATGAATTAAAACTTCAGGCATAAATCATTTTATTATATTGTGTAAGTACTTAACTGTATTGTCATTTAATCATGCCTTTAAAATATTTGCTTACTTAAATTAAAATATTGTATTTACCAGTTATCAATATTTAATGACATAGTAATGGCTATGGATACTATGCCTTCAATATCAGTGATGCATGACACCGAGCCAGAAAAATCTAGTCACATGTGCTTTGCTATGAAAGCTTCAACAAGAGGCAAGAGCTCTCCACATTAAAAAAATAATTAATTGAAGAAATGTATAATTGCTGCTTTTTTAATCCCAGCCCATAAAGGCTGGGGTTATAGTCGTCCCCTACAAAGTCCAGGCGACAGACGTAAAGTTTGTTGGTGTTCCACAGCCTAAATTCATCATGCACAGATTTTCAGCAAACTTTTTTATATATATGTTACAGTGAATATGTGTAATCAATGAAATTTTCAGTGAATACGCGTATTCTCTAAAGTGGTCAGGGAATACGCGTATTCCCTGAAAATTTTAGGGAATACGCGTATTCACTGGTTTTGTCTAGTAATAGCTTCACATATTCACTGAACTGAAATCAGTGAATATGTGTAATGGGTCATCTGTTTTTAGTGCTTTTAAATATTGAACTTTTGTGTAGAGATTATATGCAAATTGCTTTTTATGTCAGCTGACTTGTCAGTCAGCTGACATTATGTCATCACTCTGCGGCGTGGGCGTCCGCGTCCGTGTGAACAACTTCTTCTCCAAAACTACAAGGCCTAGAGACATGCTGTTTTTTTTAAAAGATACCTTATCTATCGAGGATGAAAAATTGTTCCAAGGCATGCAAATCTGTCTGTTCGTCTGTTTGCTAGAGACATTACAAGGGGGGTACCCCCACCAAAAGTGTGAAAATTTCAACTTTTTATCACAATTTTCTCAGTGACTATTGCAGGGATTTCTCTCATATCTTGCATATATGTACTAGGCCAGAGGTAGATTCTCTTGTGTGAGTATGAGACCTGGATCTGTCTTACTTTTTTTTTAATAAATTTTTTTAATAATTTTTAATGCATTAAAATTCATGAAATCATGCACTAAATCACTTATAACTTCAAAAGTGTTGCATTTACAGCATTTTGTGAAAATATGTTGTTCAGCTACTTTTTTCATAGCTACAATATGGTGAGTAAGTTGGGTGTCTGTCTCAATAGCTAAGTGAGTAATAGCTACTTTTGGGCTTTTCAGTAACTTCCATTATGAGTAAAATCACTTGTAACTTAAAAACTATTGCATTTAGAGAATTTCGTATAAATATGTTATTCAGCTACTTTTGGGCCAGCTATAACATAGTGAAATTTCAGACCTGTAGCTCATGGCATAGCTGAGTAATAGCTACTTTTAGGTTATCACTGTTGAGTAAATCGCTTATAACTTGAAAACTATTGCATTTAGAGAATTTCGTATAAATATGTTATTCAGCTACTTTTGGGTCAGCTATAACATAGTAAAATTTCAGACCTGTAGCTCATGGCATAGCTGAGTAATAGCTACTTTTAGGTTATCACTGTTGAGTAAATCACTTATAACTTGAAAAGTGTTGCATTTAGAGCATTTTGTGAAAATATGTTATTCAGCTACTTTTTTCATAGCTACAATATGGTGAGTAAGTTGGGTGTCGGTCTCAATAGCTAAGTGAGTAATAGCTACTTTTGGGCTTTTCAGTAACTTCCATTATGAGTAAAATCACTTGTAACTTAAAAACTATTGCATTTAGAGAATTTCGTATAAATATGTTATTCAGCTACTTTTGGGCCAGCTATAACATAGTAAAATTTCAGACCTGTAGCTCATGGCATAGCTGAGTAATAGCTACTTTTAGGTTATCACTGTTGAGTAAATCACTTATAACTTGAAAACTATTGCATTTAGAGTATTTTGTTTCACTATGTTATTCACCTATTTTGGGGTCAGCTATAACATAGTGAAGTTTCAGACCTGTGGCTCATTTCATAGCTGAGTAATAGCTACTTTGAAGTTCTCACTGTTGAGTAAATCAGTTATAATTGGAAAACTATTGCATTTACAGAAATTTGTGCAAATATGTTATTCAGCTACTTTTGGGTCAGCATATAACATAGTGAAATTATAGACCTCTAACTCATGGCACAACTGAGCAATAGCTATTCTCAGGTACTGACTGTTGAGTAAATCAGCTATAACTTGAAAAATATTGCATTTGGAGTATTTTGTTAAAATATATTGTTCACCTACTTTTGGGTCAGCTATAACATAGTGAAATTACAGACCTATAGCTCATGGCATAGCGGAGCAATAGCTATTTTCAGGTTCTCACTATTGAGTAAATCAGTTGTAGCTTGAAAACTATTGCATTTACAGTAGTTTGCTTAAATATGTTGTTCACCTACTTTTGGGTTAGCTATAACATAGTAAAATTTCAGACATGTAGCTCATTGCATAGCTGAGTAATAGTTCCTTTGAGGTTCTCACTGTTGAGTAAATCAGTTGTAACTTGAAAACTATTACATTTAGAGTAATTTGTTAAATATGTTATTCACAGAATTTTTGGTCAGCTATAACATAGTGAAATTGCAGACCTCTATGTCATGGCATAGCTGAGCAATAGCTACTTTCAGGTTCTCACTGTTGAGTAAATCATTGTATCCACTGGATAGCCGCAGTGTGTAGAGAGAGATTTCACCGTTACTGCTCTGATGAAAAAAAATATTATAGCTAGCTTTCTTAAGTTTGCAGTATATATTAATAACCATAAAATGTTGTCTGGGAATATTTTTGGCCTCATTTTGAGAAACAAGATGGCCGCCACAGGTGTTTTTTGTCAGTCATGAAAAGTGCTTATATCTCCCTTATTATTGATCCTAGAGGTTTGGGATGATAAACCAACCTGTAGGAAATCATGGGGTGGGAATCTTTTGGTGTGGTCAGATTTGACCTTCAATGACCCCTCCTTCAAGGTCAAACAAGGATAGCCAAACTTAAAAGTGCTTATAACTCGCTTATTATTGGTCCCAGAGGTTTGGGATGGTAAACAGACAGGAAATCATGGGCTGTGAATCTGTTGATATGGTCCGATTTGACCTTGGAACCCTCCTTCAAGGTCAAATGAGGATAGCGAAAATTGAAAGTGCCTACAACCCGCTTATTATTGGTGACAGAGATTTGGGATGGTTTACCATCCCATAGGAAATCATTGGCTCGGAATCTTTTGGTATGGTCAGATTTGACCTTTGGACCCCTCCTTCAAGGTCAAATGAGGACAGCCAAGCTTAAAAGTGCTTATAACTCATTTATAATTGGTCCTAGAGGTTTGGAATGGTAAACCATAGGAAATCATGGGCTGGGAATGTATTTGTGTGGTTAGATTTGACCTTGGACCCCTTCTTCAAGGTCGAACGAGGATATTGCATTTGTAGTATTTCTTTAAATATGTTTTAACCTATTTTTTACACTTAAACAATTACCTTGTTATTTTCCTTCATAATACCATTTACAGGGCACAACTTTTTTATCCTTTTCTTCTGTCAGCTTCGGAATTTCTTTCGAACTTGCTGTTCAGTTACCATTTACTGTATTTCTGTACAGCCCTTTTCCTGATAATTATTCTGTCCTCTAATCACCTTCACAAATCAAAAACACTCAGTCAGCTGACACAGTGCCCGTTCACGGGCACTCTCCTCTTGTTTAAATAATTAACCTTTGGGTAGAGATTATATGAATGTTGTGATTTAAATTTCATGTTTATATATCCTGCTCAAAAAGTCTTAACTTTAACTTTTAGTTTGACACAGTTGTCTATTTTAGAATATTTGAAATAGACGGTTGCTTTGAATTAATAGAATTTTTAGTTATGTATCCCTGACAAATATTTTTGACACAAAACACATATTTAGTGGCAGACTGAATGGCTTCCCTTGAATTTATAATAACAAAGGGATTATTTCTTTAACCTTACCCACCTGTTTGACCACTGTAGAATGGATGACTTCTCTGTAATTGAAAGTATTAAAGATCAAAGAGCAAAATAAAGACAAATCACAGGACTGGGAAGCCAATTGGATTAACTGAGATTGTTTAATTAATATTTTAATTTAAGCCTTGAGAGAAAACTGCTATGACAAGTTGGTGTCTAATAAATTATAAGCATTGATATTGTTTAATAAATAAATATGTAGTATTGTGAATAGTCAGCTTCTTGTATTATATTTTGTCAAAATATATTTAAATTTTAAATTCAGTACCAAGCTACATTGCTTCCCCTGATTCTCAACACAATCATCATTATTGGCTATTATTGACCTGTATACTGGACATTTATACAGTTAAATCAAAGGACTAGGAAACCAAACAGATTGAGATGTGTCATTTTCTAACCTATTAAAACATCATTTAATATTTACAAAATAGTACACTGTTCTTGAAAATCTTTCTTTAGCTTTTTTTAAAATCAGTAGCAGTTTGTGTTGTCTTCACAACTACATAAAAGTTAGTTGCAGAGCTCAATGTTAACAGACATGAATACTGCCTTTTGGCAAAGTGATATTCTTGTGTTCTAGTTTAGGGAATACGCGTATTCCAAGGTCATCAAAACCAGGGAATACACGTATTCCCTAAAATTTTTAGGGAATACGCGTATTCCCTGACCACTTCATATTCACTGTAACATATATATTAACCTCAAGAAGTGTTGAGATTTTTGGGTCTTATGTGGGTGTTCCACAACCTGAACCTGTATGTGGATTTTCACCAAGTTTTCAGGATATGTTTACCCCAGTAGGATCTAGAACTGATAAGCTTATGGAGGTTATCTGGTGACAGTTGTTGCCATATCAATACTTTTTGGTCGTAAACTTTTTTATTAAAAAAGGGGCACTTGTAAACCATGTTACTACAGTTTTTATCTCCCGCCGGCCAAAGGCTGGGGTTGTTAGATTATGAAATGTCTTCTATGCTTGTGTGTGTTGTGTGTACATGTGGCTGTTGTTCAAGTTTTTACATAAACCTTTATATTTAATTCATTAATAAAGATATCTTGACCAAATGCTCATGGCTATGAAGACATGTCTGTAAAAATTTTGCCATCATTTTGAAAAAAACAAAGGGCCGCCATGGCCGATTGTTCAAAATCATTATAAAGTTCTAAAACTGAAAATTTTGCAGCTAGCTTCATCAGATTTACACAAAGTGTATATGGCTAGGAAAGCTTGTCGGAGAGTAATTTTGCCATGTTTTGCAAAAAACAAATGGCGACAGTATCAAATCTTTAATGTAAAATGGGGGGGGGGGGGGGGGGGGGGGAGGATGTCATCATATCAAAAAGGCCTTATCGCCATTGTCACTGGTCCTAGTGGTTTGGAATGAGAAAACAACTTCCAGGAAATCCAATGCCTGTGAATCTTTTACATTTGTCAAATTTGACCTTTGACCCCTGCTTCAACGTCCAGTGGTTCCATCATATTAAAATGGCCATATATCCTTTATTTTTTGGTCCTTGTGCTTGGGGCTCTGTTTCAAGGTCACACTAGCATTTTTGCTTAATTCTAAGCAGGAGAACACCTTCATGGCAATGGTCTTGTTGTATGTGTATCTATGCTAGAAAAACTGTTGCTTTATAATAGGCTTCCATCTAAATTGGCAGATCTTTTCTGTTGTTAAAAGAAATCCTCACATCATTGAATGAATTAAATATGTAAGGTTTCCCCCTTTTAGCTACATGAAAGTTCTTACATCTGACAACATCTTGTGGGTTCTGTATACTTCTTACAGTTGTTCCTTAGATATTCCCAAATCTCTGTGTTGTTGCCCATTTAGTTATACTTGTGGGCTGGGGTTCTTGCCTGCTGAGGCTGGTCATGTTTTTATCAATACTCATATCTGACCAGGAAAAGGACATCAATAAATATATACTAATATACTAAAGCGTCGTGTTCTTTTCATCAAGAAAATACATAAAAAAGGCATGAAAGAATATATTTGGCATGGTTTATTTGAAGCATTTTGCATACATTCTATTGGATTTTGGTGGCCAAAGTTAAAATTAGGGAAGAGTTTTGTACCCTTATAAAATGGTATAACACTCTCAATTTAAGAAAAAAAAAGTTACAGAATTACCCTTTTTTGTTTTCAATCCCATATATTTTAAATGTGATCACATATTGTGTACAATAGTGCGCTATGATGTAGGTAATAAAAAGGCTATGTTATATTGGTAAATATTTAAGTATTGATGTGCAGTGCAGACAAAATTTGTATGTTGAGCTAATTATTGTCATGTCAGCATTGGTAGAAATAATGGCAGTGTAATATTAGCCAGATGTAAATTATTTTGCAAGAACAGCAACTGTGCTACTGTAGTTAAGAAATGTCAAATTTTCCACAGCATGCGAAATTCTCCACAGACTAAATCCCTTGCCTTTTCTATGAATTATGGAAACTATCATCAAATGTGGAACATATCCCATCCGATGCAGAATTTCTAGGGTTTCAGGCTCCTTTGGCAATAATTTTATGGTTCCTCTCCACTGGCTAATTTGACATGCTGTGGCAAATATCCCATTATTAACTCTTAACAGCTTTATTATGTCCACCCCCCTGGGGGGTGGATATATTATTTTTGCTTTTTTCGCCGTCCGATGTCCGGCGTCCGATGTCCGGCGTCACGCATGGTTTCCGCTCATTTAAAGGAAAAGTATTAGAGCTATTGTCACCAAATTTGGTATGCAGGCTTATTGGGTCAGTAGCTTGCTTGGGATTGCTTTTGGCTGTTGTACCTCTTTTGCTTACTGAGTAATACTTAAGTACAGCTATTTTCAGT
This sequence comes from Sabellastarte sp. h YS-2021, assembly GCA_964017235.1. Classification (NCBI taxonomy): domain Eukaryota; kingdom Metazoa; phylum Annelida; class Polychaeta; order Sabellida; family Sabellidae; genus Sabellastarte; species Sabellastarte sp. h YS-2021. Next base: position 77,174,332 of record OZ024931.1, read on the forward strand.
ACCCATTGGTTTCCGTGCATTTAAGCCAAAATAATTAAAGATATTTTACTACAATTTTGAATACAAGATTGTTATGTCCATAGCTCGCTTGGTATTGCATTTGGGACTGATAGCTTTGTCAGTACATGAGTAATAGCCATTTAGGTACTTCATTGTGTATTTTCAGTACTACTTTTGAGTAATTTGCTAATATCTCAGAAACCGTAAGAGATAGAGCGATTTCGACAGAATTTTTGACCCACAGGGTATCTAAGGAATGCAATCTATGCAATTTTCCAAAAATTTTCCCCTCCCCAAAAATGGCGGCCATTTTGAATTTTTGCCAAAAATGGCAAAACACTAATTTGCTTCTATCTCCTTAACCGTGCGAGATAGAGCGATTTCGGCAAAATTTTCGACCCGCAGGGTATCTGACAATTCTACTCTTGCCAATTTTTAAAAAGTTTTCCCCTCCCCAAAAATGGCGGCCATCTTGAATTTTTGCCAAAAATGGCAAAACACAAATTTCCTTCTATCTCCTTAACCGTGCGAGATAGAGCGATTTCGTCGAAATTTTCGACCCACAGGGTATCTAAGGAATGTAATATTTGCAATTTTCCAAAAATTTTCCCCTCCCCAAAAATGGCGGCCATTTTGAATTTTCGAATTTTTGCCAAAAATGGCAAAACACAAATTTGCTTCTATCTCCTTAACCGTGCGAGATAGAGTGATTTCGTCAAAATTTTCGACCCACAGGGTATCTGAGCATTGTACTTTTGGTAATTTTTAAAAAAATTCTCCCCTCCCCAAAAATGGCGGCCATTTTGAATTTTCGAATTTTTGCCAAAAATGGCAAAACACTAATTTGCTTCTATCTCCTTAACCGTGCGAGATAGAGCGATTTCGTCGAAATTTTCGACCCACAGGGTATCTAAGGAATGTAATCTTTGCAATTTTCCAAAAATTTTCCCCTCCCCAAAAATGGCGGCCATTTTGAATTTTCGAATTTTTACCAAAAATGGCAAAACACAAATTTGCTTCTATCTCCTTAACCGTGCGAGATAGAGCGATATCGTCGAAATTTTCGAACCACAGGGTATCTAAGGAATGTAATCTTTGCAATTTTCCAAAAAATTTTCCCCTCCCCAAAAATGGCGGCCATTTTGAATTTTCGAATTTTTGCCAAAAGGCAAAACACAAATTTGCTTCTATCTCCTTAACCGTGCGAGATAGAGCGATTTCGTCGAAATTTTTGACCCACAGGGTATCTAAGGAATGTAATATTTGCAATTTTCCAAAAATTTTCCCCTCCCCAAAAATGGCGGCCATTTTGAATTTTCGAATTTTTGCCAAAAATGGCAAAACACTAATTTGCTTCTATCTCCTTAACCGTGCGAGATAGAGCGATTTCGGCAAAATTTTCGACGCACAGGGTATCTAAGCAATGCAATCTTTGCAATTTTCAAAAAATTTTCCCCTCCCCAAAAATGGCGGCCATTTTGAATTTTCGAATTTTGGCCAAAAATGGCAAAACACAAATTTGCTTCTATCTCCTTAACCGTGCCAGATAGAGCGATTTCGTCAAAATTTTCGACCCACAGGGTATCTGAGCATTGTACTCTTGGTAATTTTTTAAAAAATTTTCCCCTCCCCAAAAATGGCGGCCATTTTGAATTTTCGAATTGTTGCCAAAAATGGCAAAACACTAATTTGCTTCTATCTCCTTAACCGTGCGAGATAGAGTGATTTCGTTGAAATTTTCGACCTACAGGGTATCAAAGGAATGCAATCTTTGCAATTTTCCAAAAATTTTCCCCTCCCCAAAAATGGCGGCCATTTTGAATTTTCGAATTTTTGCCAAAAATGGCAAAACACAAATTTCCTTCTATCTCCTTAACCGTGCCAGATAGAGCGATTTCGTCAAAATTTTCGACCCACAGGGTATCTGAGCATTGTACTCTTGGTAATTTTTAAAAAATTTTCCCCTCCCCAAAAATGGCGGCCATTTTGAATTTTCGAATTTTTGCCAAAAATGGCAAAACACAAATTTGCTTCTATCTCCTTAACCGTGTGAGATAGAGCGATTTCGTCGAAATTTTCGACCCACAGGGTATGTAAGGAATGTAATCTTTGCAATTTTCAAAAAATTTTCCCCTCCCCAAAAATGGCGGCCATTTTGAATTTTCGAATTTTGGCCAAAAATGGCAAAACACAAATTTGCTTCTATCTCCTTAACCGTGCCAGATAGAGCGATTTCGTCAAAATTTTCGACCCACAGGGTATCTGAGCATTGTACTCTTGGTAATTTTTAAAAAAATTTCCCCTCCCCAAAAATGGCGGCCATTTTGAATTTTCGAATTGTTGCCAAAAATGGCAAAACACTAATTTGCTTCTATCTCCTTAACCGTGCGAGATAGAGTGATTTCGTCGAAATTTTCGACCTACAGGGTATCAAAGGAATGCAATCTTTGCAATTTTCCAAAAATTTTCCCCTCCCCAAAAATGGCGGCCATTTTGAATTTTCGAATTTTTGCCAAAAATGGCAAAACACAAATTTCCTTCTATCTCCTTAACCGTGCCAGATAGAGCGATTTCGTCAAAATTTTCGACCCACAGGGTATCTGAGCATTGTACTCTTGGTAATTTTTAAAAAATTTTCCCCTCCCCAAAAATGGCGGCCATTTTGAATTTTCGAATTTTTGCCAAAAATGGCAAAACACAAATTTGCTTCTATCTCCTTAACCGTGCGAGATAGAGCGATTTCGTCGAAATTTTCGACCCACAGGGTATGTAAGGAATGTAATCTTTACAATTTTCAAAAAATTTTCCCCTCCCCAAAAATGGCGGCCATTTTGAATTTTCGAATTTTTGCCAAAAATGGCAAAACACAAATTTGCTTCTATCTCCTTAACCGTGCGAAATAGAGCGATTTCGTCGAAATTTTCGACCCAAAGGGTATCTCAGGAATGTAATCTTTGCAATTTTCAAAAAATTTTCCCCTCCCCAAAAATGGCGGCCATTTTGAATTTTCGAATTTTTGCCAAAAATGGCAAAACACAAATTTCCTTCTATCTCCTTAACCGTGCGAGATAGAGTGATTTCGTCGAAATTTTCGACCTACAGGGTATCAAAGGAATGCAATCTTTGCAATTTTCCAAAAATTTTCCCCTCCCCAAAAATGGCGGCCATTTTGAATTTTCGAATTTTTGCCAAAAATGGCAAAACACAAATTTCCTTCTATCTCCTTAACCGTGCCAGATAGAGCGATTTCGTCAAAATTTTCGACCCACAGGGTATCTGAGCATTGTACTCTTGGTAATTTTTAAAAAGTTTTCCCCTCCCCAAAAATGGCGGCCATTTTGAATTTTCGAATTTTTGCCAAAAATGGCAAAACACAAATTTGCTTCTATCTCCTTAACCGTGCGAGATAGAGCGATTTCGTCGAAATTTTCGACCCACAGGGTATGTAAGGAATGTAATCTTTACAATTTTCAAAAAATTTTCCCCTCCCCAAAAATGGCGGCCATTTTGAATTTTCGAATTTTTGCCAAAAATGGCAAAACACAAATTTGCTTCTATCTCCTTAACCGTGCGAAATAGAGCGATTTCGTCGAAATTTTCGACCCAAAGGGTATCTCAGGAATGTAATCTTTGCAATTTTCAAAAAATTTTCCCCTCCCCAAAAATGGCGGCCATTTTGAATTTTCGAATTTTTGCCAAAAATGGCAAAACACTAATTTGCTTCTATCTCCTTAACCGTGTGAGATAGAGCGATTTCGGCAAAATTTTCGACGCACAGGGTATCTAAGCAATGCAATCTTTGCAATTTTCAAAAAATTTTCCCCTCCCCAAAAATGGCAGCCATTTTGAATTTTCGAATTTTGGCCAAAAATGGCAAAACACAAATTTGCTTCTATCTCCTTAACCGTGCCAGATAGAGCGATTTCGTCAAAATTTTCGACCCACAGGGTATCTGAGCATTGTACTCTTGGTAATTTTTAAAAAATTTTCCCCTCCCCAAAAATGGCGGCCATTTTGAATTTTCGAATTGTTGCCAAAAATGGCAAAACACTAATTTGCTTCTATCTCCTTAACCGTGCGAGATAGAGTGATTTCGTTGAAATTTTCAACCTACAGGGTATCAAAGGAATGCAATCTTTGCAATTTTCCAAAAATTTCCCCTCCCCAAAAATGGCGGCCATTTTGAATTTTCGAATTTTTGCCCAAAATGGCAAAACACAAATTTCCTTCTATCTCCTTAACCGTGCCAGATAGAGCGATTTCGTCAAAATTTTCGACCCACAGGGTATCTGAGCATTGTACTCTTGGTAATTTTTAAAAAATTTTCCCCTCCCCAAAAATGGCGGCCATTTTGAATTTTCGAATTTTTGCCAAAAATGGCAAAACACAAATTTCCTTCTATCTCCTTAACCGTGCCAGATAGAGCGATTTCGTCGAAATTTTCGACCCACAGGGTATGTAAGGAATGTAATCTTTGCAATTTTCAAAAAATTTTCCCCTCCCCAAAAATGGCGGCCATTTTGAATTTTCGAATTTTTGCCAAAAATGGCAAAACACAAATTTGCTTCTATCTCCTTAACCGTGCGAGATAGAGCGATTTCGTCGAAATTTTCGACCCACAGGGTATCTAAGGAATGCAATCTTTGCAATTTTCAAAAAATTTTCCCCTCCCCAAAAATGGCAGCCATTTTGAATTTTCGAATTTTTGCCCAAAATGGAAAAACACAAACTGGCCTTAACCGTGCAAAATAGAGTTATTTCGTTGAAATCTTGGACCCATAGGGTATCTAAGAAATGTACTCTTGGCAATTTTAAAAAAAAATTTCCTTTTCCCAAAAATGGCGGCCATTTTGAATTTTCAAATTTTTGCCAAAAATAAAAAAACAGGAATTTGCTTCTATCTTCTTAACCGTGCAAGATAGAGTGATTTCGTCAAAATTTTCAACCCAACCAATGCAAAAAGGCATGAAGCTGAAATAATTTACATCTACACTAACAAATATTTAAGCATCATTGATATATTTTACAAATGAAACAGGGTCTTGTAAGACTACTGTACAATTTGGGCAAAAGGTTCATGGGTGGACATTACACATGATAATGTGTGTTCTTCTATGCTATCCTGTTTCTATTCGCATCTACTATCAACAGGGCATCCTATTTCTAGTTTATATCTGATGTTGCAGAATACTTTAGAGCATCTCAAGAAGATGCACATGTGTTCGATGGTCAAATGTCTTGCATTAGATATTGTGGATCTACTCGAGCTTGCTGTTACGGATATATTCAAACTGTGATTATAGAAATTACACTTGACCTCTGACATTGTATCTCATTTGATTCCCCTCAAAATCCTTTACTTTAGAGAGGAACTGCATGACTGATGACAGAAAAAGTTTATTGAGAAAGCCTTCCATGTACCTGTTTTCTTAAAGAACTTGACTGTATAACTTAATATCCATTTCTTTATGGACAAGAAGTTACTCCTGAAAGTTTTCAATTAGAATGACCCTTGGGGTTATTAGTTTTCAGGTTTGTTTTTCATTTTATATCAAATGACTTGTCAGTCAGCTGACATTATGGCATCACTCTGCGGCATCTGCATATGCATGAACAACTTCTCCAAAAGTACAAGGCCCACAGACATGCCGGTACTTTTAAAAGATACCTTATGTATTGAGGATGATAAATTGTTCAAGGCATGTAGATCTATCTGTTCATCTGCTTCCCAGAGCCCCACCCAAAATATAAACATTTCAACACTTTATCACAATTTTCTCATTGACTATTGAAGGGATTTCTCTTATCCGGCATATGCCTGGATATTTCTTATTTTTTTAATGAATTTTTAAAAATAATTTTTAATCCATTACAATTCAGGAATTCAAGCAGTAAATCACTTATAACTTGAAAAGTATTCCATTTAGAGCATTTTGTTAAATATATTTTTCACCTATTTTTCTTTGGCTATAACATAGTAAAATTCCAGACTTGTAGGCCATTGCATAGCTATGTTATAGCTACAGAAGCTATCGTATGAACTACACATATGTTCTGTACAAACAGAATCCCCCCTTGTTCCCTTTCACTTCATGCAGCTGAGAAAAGAATTGCCTCTGTGTGTGGGCAATAGGGGGGGGGGGGGGGTAATCCTCTAAAGATTACTTAAGAATTGGGAGTATGTAAAACTCAAACAAATTTTGAATACCCTGGGTAGTAAGGACTATTTCTTCTAGAAGAAAAATTTGAATTTTGCCATTGGTCTTGGATTTTTGTGGAAATGAAAGTGTCATCTCGAGAACCATAAAACATATAGTGATTTTGGCAAATTTTACATGTGCTGGTTAGTAAGGTTGCTTCAAAATTCAGTTCATCATATTGAAACGGTCTTTTATTTCCCTTATTATTGCTTCATGGGCTTTGAACCCAGTTTCATGGTTACACCACCTCCATTTTTGCTTAATGCTCAGCAGATGAACACCGCAGCAGTGGTCTTGTTTGCATTTTTTATTTTCACAACACTATAATCCATATTGCATTCATCAAGTTCTAAAATACACTTTCCTTGTGTACCTGAGGGGAGTAATCCATCCATCTACATATTCTAAAACAGTAATGTATCTTCCCAAAACTCTGGTTCCTTCAATTCCCTTCTTTTGACTTCAAAGTTTACAAAACCCACGTATCATTATTAAAGTGTGGCAGTCACTATGCACCTACTTTTTTTAACTTTCTACCTTTATGAACCAGGTCCTCAGTAGCTCCTTAGGAAGCACCTTAACAGTTAAATATGTACTTCTCAAAACCATTTGCAGCACACAGCTTTGGTGTCTTTCTGTACTTTTACTTGTACTCTGAAGCTCAAAACACAAAATCAGCTGACACAGAACCCGTTCACGGGCACTGATTGCTTTTTTCCAATATATAGATATCATTCCACTTTAATGACAACAGAGATTTCCATGTATTTACAGTAAACGTGTTTTAGTTGTTAAAATAACCTTCATCTAGATTACAGAGATGAGTGTATGAAGGCATAATTGTTTCTACAGGAATATGAAATTTTGTTTGTCAAAAGCACTTATTTCTTTCCATTTTTGAGAAGAGGATATTGAGAATGCTTTGGCACATTATTGTGAGAAAAACTTTTACTGGTACTTTATTACAAGCAAGGAAGTGCTGGGAAATGTCGAGGCAGAGATATCTTCACTGAAAAACTTTTAACTCATTTTCAGTTTCTTGAAATGTTGAATTTAAAATGTGGATTAATATGGATGACAAAATATATTGTAAAAGAAATCCCTATTATAAATGAGATACTGAGTTGTTTTTGTATTTCACAGAAAACATTTTAGTTCTTTGTGTTATTTGTTACTAAAACACAATCTGTGAGTCTGTTACTGTTTCTATGTATTTTGTGATAAAATAAACTGAAAATTCACAATTGTATACTCATTCTTAAGAGCTATTGTAGTATGTACTCCACAAGTCCTTGAAGTAAGAACAGGGCCATGCCATTTCTATGATTTCATTTCTACATCCAGTCTTCTCTCCAGAGCTTTGAAATGTTTTTTTAAAATGTTGAAATAATGAATGGGGAGTTCAATTAAGTGGTGATATTTACCTTTAAACCAGCATTATGTAATGGTTGGTAACTGTAACATTACATTTGTAATTTTATATGTGAATCTAGAGTTGACGTCATCAAATTATATATGCAAATTGCAACCTGTTGAAGTCAAATTTTGCTTCACTAGTCTGAGTAATACCTAGTTACACAGACTAGCTAATATTATACATTATCCCCATTAATATTTTTGCTCAGTCAGTTTTGAGATCAGTCAAGTCATAACTGATAGATCCCATGCACACCAACCCCAGAAAATGTTTCCTTATAACATACTGCATCCAAATGGCAAACTTTTGGCAGTTTGGAGTGGTCATTATTCACTATTTTCAGAACTCTGACAGTATTTTAAAAGTTAAAACCTTATATGTGGTCGCAACATTTAATATTATTCTTTTTGTTAAGTAATCAATTAATTTTAAGAATATCTACATAGTTTAAATAGAAAACCGGATGGAAACTAGACTGTAATGTTCTTAACCTATACTGATGCATTTTGTTGTATACTTTGCTTTGTTCTGAAAATCCTGGAAATTTCAAGTTTTGGCAATTGTAAAATATATAAAAGAGGGCACAACATACACTATTATATCTCTTGATAGGGCTATTAAAGAGTAGTCGAGTACTCGTTAAAGATTACTGTAATAAATTATTTGGGTACAAAGTGAAGAAAAAAATGCCCTTTTCCACTCAAACAATGACATTTTTGAAACATGCTCTGTCTCTGGAACTACTCAATAGATTTCCTACATATAAAAGCTAACAAGTTATAATAAAACCTGTGTAGCTCATTGCATAGCTGAGCAATAGCTATTTTGAGGTTCTCACTGTTGAGTAAATCAGTTGTAACTTGAAAACTATTGCATTTACAGTATTTTGTTGAAATATGTTATTCACTTACTTTTGGATCAGCTATAACATAGTAAATTGCAGACCTGTAGCTCATTGCATAGCTGAGCAATAGCTACTTTCAGGTTCTCACTATTGAATAAATCACTTGTAACTTGAAAACTATTGGATTTGGAGTATTTTGTTTAAATATATTATCCACCTACTTTTGGATCAGCTATAAGCCTATAACATAGTAAATTGCATACCTGTATCTCATGGTATAGCTGAGCATTAGCTGCTTTCAGGTTCTCACTGTTGGTTAAATCAGTGTTAACTTGAAAATTATTGCTTTTACAGTATTTCCTTTAAATATATTATTCACCTCTGAAGTGTTGCAAACATCTGTCCTGTCAGACTTTTTGTCTATTTCTATGGCCAACATCACACTGGCAAGGAGGGAGGTGTATTTATACTATCTCGGATCTGGCACCAAACAAGACACTGGCTTCCCTCAGTAATGCTTTGCAGCCGAAAAGAAAGACTTAAGACCCTTTTTAATACAACAAATCTGTGAAAGGTGTTTCCTGTGTAGGTCAATTGTCTTTTGTTCAACCGACCACTAATGTCAAGACTGTTGCTGTAAAACTACCCCCCCCCCCCTTAAAAAAAAACAACAAAAAAAACCAACTACCTGTAGGGGCCCAACTGCACCAGTGTTGGAAAACATGGGCCACCCTAGGGACCAACCCCAAGGTGCAAGATAATGGATGTGTGGCAGTCAGGACATGATGAGGGAACAATGCTACTATTGCAGTTTTAGAGAAGCTTGTTGCTGGGACATATCAAGATTCGATTGTCCCTCCTAGAAGAGGATACGACTGGGCCGAAAATGCTGCAGATACACAGATGGCCTTGGTGGACCAGGATGAACTGTTTTTTACCCCACAGCCCCTAAGGGCTGTCGGGGTATTGTTTTCACCCATGGTGTCCGGATGGGCGTTCGGGCGGCGGGAAATAGTTTGTCCGGGCTGTATCTCAGAAACTGTAAGGTGTAGGAAGTTGATACTTGGCAGGGACATTGGTTGGGGGGTGTAGGTGTGCAACGTCATGGTCTGACCTTGATTTGACCTTGCCGTAGTGACCTTGAGTTTGAAAATCTTGTCCCGGCTATATCTCGGCAACCATAAGGTGTAGTAAGTTGATACTTGGCAGGGACATTAGTTAGGGGTTGTAGGTGTGCAACGTCATGGTCTGACCTTGATTTGACCTTTGACCTAGCCGTAGTGACCTTGACCTTTAAAATCTTGTCCGGGCTATATCTTGGAAACCGTAAGGTGTAGGAAGTTGATACTTGGTAGGGACATTGGTTAGGGGGTGTAGGTGTGCAACGTCATGGTCTGACCTTGATTTGACCTTTGACCTTGCTGTAGTGACCTTGACCTATAAAATCTTGTCCGGGCTATATCTTGTAAACTGTAAGGTGTAGGAAGTTGATACTTGGTAGGAACATTGGTTAGGGGTTGTTGGTGTGCAACATCATGGTCTGGACTTCATTTGACCTTGCCGTAGTGACCTTGACCTATAAAACCTTGTCCGAGCTATATCTCAGCAACTGTAAGGTGTAGGAAGTTGATACTTGGTAGGGACATTGGTTAGGGGGTGTAGATGTGCAACGTCATAGTGTGACCTTGATTTGATGTTTGACTTTTGCCGTAGTGATCTTGACCTATAAAATCTTGTCTGGGCTATGTAACGGAAACTGTAAGGTGTAGGAAGCTGATACTTGGTGAGGACATTGGTTGGGGGTAGTAGGTGTGCAACGTCATGGTGTGACCTTGATTTGACCTTTGACCTTGCCGTAGTGAACTTGACCTGTAAAACCTGGTCCGGGCTATAAAATAACACAATCTTGTGTCAGTGAAAAATGAGTCAAGACTTTAAATCTCTGCCTTATATTCACAGTGTAGTAGTTGTGAATATTTCGATCTGGTTATGTCAGTTCTCATCCAATTACATGAACAATCTGTGTCAGAATATCACACCACCACATACCAGTAATTAAAAGGTTGGATGAATAACTAAACAACAGTTTATTTATATTTCTCACATAGTCACAGATTATTTACTGACATTTTCATGTAAATAGCGGACTTAAGACTGTATGATAGTCTTGAACTTTATAAATAGTTAAAATCAATAATTTTACTATTTGTGTTTGGTTTTTATTATATTTTTTATATTTAGCACTGTATAAATATAATTCATTGTTTAACTTTAATTAAAAGGTTATTGTTGTGAATCACGGTTATTATATCCCCAGACGAAAGTCGGGGATATATTGGATTCAGGTCCGTCGCGCCGCCGCCGCCGCCGCCGCCGCCGCCGCCGCCGCCGCCGCCGTAGAAATTTCCTTGTGGACGCGATAACTCAAAAACAAATTAATATTTTTTTTTCAAACTTGGTACACATGTTAAGGGTGTCCAAAGGAAGATCCCTATTTTAAGGTGACCTTAAACTCCCAATAAAAGAGAACTTATGGCCACCTTAAGGTCAGAAATTGCACTTTTGGCCACTAAGAGCTCTCTAGGTCACAAACTATGATGCTCAGCTGGCTGAAATTTCACCTGAGAACACATTAATATGTTCTTAGTACATGTGCCGAAAATCACGACTTTAAGTTGAGGAGAAAATTGTGTTTGAGGCCCATAAAGACCCCCACTTAGGGATTTTTTGCTATATTTTTTACATATTTTGCCCTATTATTTGGAAGTGGTAACTCTGATGAGTCTCAAACTGCACTAGGTATAACTTTGATATGTAATCCTTGTCTGTAGAAAATTTTAGGGCTGTAGGTTTACCCAAAGGGGTCGACTTAAGGTCTCAAAAGTGCCCACAGAGACCCAATTTATGCACTTTTTGCCACTTTCGAGCACTGTAGCTTTCAAACTATGTCTCTCATCTAAGTTAAATATCATCTGAGAATATATCTATGTGTTTTCTTATATCTGCCCCAAAATTTAGGCCTTTAATAGACATTTAACCTGTGTGTGAGGACCATAAACACCCACCCGAGTGACCCTTATAAGACATTTTTCACATATTTTTCCCTGTAACTTGGAAATGGTAAGTCTGAGAAGTTTCAAACTGTATTAGATATACATTCTATGTGTAACCTTTGAATGTGAAAGATTTTTAGTCTGAAGCTTTGATTTGAAGGTCACATTGAGGTCTCTAAAAGGCCCACAGAGACCCGATATTTTGCCTTTTTGCCACTTTTAAGCCCTGTGACTGTTAAACTATGTTACTGATAGAGCTGAAATCTCACCTGGGAATATATCATTATGTCATTTTTACATGTGCCAGAAATAAAGGCTTTAAGTAGACATTTAACCTGTGTGTGAGGACCATAACACCCACCCGAGTGACCCTTTTTAGACATTTTTCACATATTTTTCCCTGTAACTTGGAAATGGTAAGTCTTGAGAAGTTTCAAACTGTATTAGATATACATTCTATGTGTAACCTTTGATTGTGAAAGATTTTAAATCTGAAGCTTTGATTTAAAGTTCACATTGAGGTCTCTAAAAGGCCCACAGAGACCCAATATTTGGACTTTTTGCCACTTTTAAGCCCTGTGACTGTTAAACTATGTGACTGATAGAGCTGAAATCTCATCTGGGAATATATTATTATGTTCTTTTTACATGTGCTGAACATCAAGGCCTTTAGTAGATATTTAACCTGTGTATGACGACCATAGATACTCACCCGAGTGACCCTTTTTAGACATTTTTTACATATTTTGCCTTGTAACTTGGAATGGTAAGTCTGAGAAGTTTCAAACTATATTAGATATACATTCTATGTATAATCTCTGATTGTGAAAGATTTTAAGTCTGAAGCTTCAATTTGAAGGTCACATTGAGGTCTCTAAAAGGCCCACAGAGACCCAATATTTGGACTTTTTGCCACTTTTCAGCCCTGTGACTGTTAAACTATGTGACTGACAGGGCTGAAATCTCAACTAGGAATACATTATTAAGCGTCTTCTTTTTCCATGTACCGAACATCAAGGCCTGTAGTAGACATTGAACCTGTGTATGACGACCATAGACACTCATCCAAGTGACCTTTTTTGACATTTTCTACTGTATTTTGCCCTGTAATTTGGAAATGCTTAGTGTGACAAGTCTTAAACTGTATTATATCTAATTTTTGTTTGTTATGTATGTCCCCCAAAAAGTTTCAGATCTGTAGTTTAATTGCTAAGGTCTCTTTAACAATTGTAAAATGCCCACAGAAACCCAATTTATGGACATTATGCCACTTTAAAGCCCTGTAACTGTCAAACTATGTGGGTCATAGAGCTGAAATCTTTGAATTTTTAAAAGGAAGTGCCTGTCTCTTTAAATTTTGAATATTAATGATGTTATGGCTATCTAGTCTTTTAAGAACTTATTTTTGTGTGTTGTACCTCTGCTTGCTGAGTTTTTAACTCTTTAAAATGAAACTGGTTAAACATATTCAAGTAGGCAAAATGGACACTGTTATTTTCTGGTGAGCTTTAAGTCCCAATATTAATAAAAGTATATCCTTATGTAGTAAAACTAGGGGATTTTTAACCCTCAACTAGCCCAGTTTTATTCAACTTGCCTCAGTTAATTTTGACACAGCTCCTACAGTTATGAACTCATTTCAGTTGATAATCACATACTTAAAATTCTCAATTCTTTTTGTATTTGATTACCCCTTTGATATATATCAGATTGTTTGTTTACCATTTATGCTGTAGTCCCAACCCACATCCCCCACCCACCTCTGGGACCTCCAGCTATATTGAGTGACACTAAATAAACAAAGGTATTTAGTGATATCAAATGAGAAACAAAGAACTCAATGGGGTTGCAGATCTTGTGTAATAGTGAGAGAGGTGTGGAGAAGGGGAGAGGGGTGGGGTAGGAGGTGGTGGGCTTCATCATATAACACAAAGGGGAGTCAGAACTGAGATTGTGTCACATATTTAGGTTGCATATATATGGACCACATATATAGGAATAGAGGAAATGAATAACTGAAAACAATTTACAAATTCTATAAATAATATAATAAAATAATAATATAAATAATTTTTTTTTAAATAATATTTTATTTGTGAACAAATATAGAAACAGATATGCGCTTTTGGGATTATGAATTTTAGAATGGACATTCAATCATCAATCATTTAAATACTTTGAAATTAGGTTAAGAGTTATCATTGCAGGAAGATTGAAAAGTATGATGTTGAGTTAAAAATAATATTTTATTTGTCAACAAATATAGAAAGAGATATGCTCTTTTGGGATTATTATTTTAGAATGGACATTCAATCATCAATCATTTATTAATAAATACTTTGAAAATAGGTTTAGAGTTATCATTGCAGGAAGATTGAAAATATAATTTGAGTTATGTATTCGGCGTCTGGGGATACACCATCTTCTTGGGAAGATACAAACAGAGTAGATTGATGTGCTGAAGTTCATATAATAATGGGTAATTATGCTTTAAAAAATTCCCGATCAAAACCTGTGGCGTGAGTGATGACCTGTCTGGGGATATGTTGGCGCCGAGTTGGCCCAATCTAGTTTTCATTATAAAATAATCCCAGCAGACATACATTAAAATAGCCCATACATAAAAATAGGGCATTATTTGTCTGCAATGTATATTTGGTTTTATTATTTTATAAAAATCAAACTATGGGCATCCACAAAATATGTTGGATTGCCACCTTACTTCAAATTATTATTTTATTTTTACCGACAATTATTCCGGTATAAATACTTCAATGGAAGTACGGATTATGGGTGAATAAGTATGAATAATCACCACCAACTTATATCCATATAATCAATGCTATTGAGTTCTGGTGTCTGATTCAGTGTCAAAAGACTGAGTTAGGTACAATCACCCCAGTATCCACCTGACCTAGGCGGATTTTACAAGAGATGACTGAAATAGGTCTACTCAGGACTCAGAGAATTCACACTATGAGACAATGCTTTAGAGAGTGCAACCTAGCTCTCGTTGGGAAAAAGGGTTTTCAGTTGTCCATATTCATGAGAGCACCAATCTTCTACATGAATTAAAGACACTAAACACAATAATAAAACAAGTAAACAGGCTTTATAATTTATTTAGAATCACCTCTATATTCAACTGGATTCACAGTTAGAATTCATTTATTTCCAACTGTTTACTGGAGTTTATACAGGAGTTGTATGATAATATTCCTTGTAATCAGTACAGTATATTAACTAACTGATGAATTGGACTAAATTTTACACATAAAAAATATTTGGTCACTTTAAAATGAAAAATCCATTTTTAACAGTCAGATACACAAAAAATCTGATCTGATCCGCCGGATACCGGATCTGATCCCCAGGATCAGAGAGGATCTCATATTTGTACTTCAGGTGAGCCCCCCCCCCCCCATCCCACTCACAGCCTCTGATGAGAACTGACATAACCAGATCGAAATATTCACAACTACTACACTGTGAATATAAGGCAGAGATTTAAAGTCTTGACTCATTTTTCACTGACACAAGATTGTGTTATTTTATTTTCATTGGGTTAACATGAATGTCAGTGAAAGTGCCCTGGTAGCTGGCATCAGCCACCTAGAAGTGGATAATGACACAGCTTTTAACACTCCCACTACTGGAACCCCCATTCCAGCTAGTAAGATGAGCAGTGAGACTTTGGCGATCCTACAAGAAGCTTCAAATAAGTTAAAAGAAGCTGACAAGGGACCCTCCAAAGGCACCAAAAGAAAGAGAACCGGCTCCCCCTCAACTGAGAGACAGTCCACCAGCAGGGACAGGTATCCCCCCTGAATCCAAACCTCTGTACCTGAAGAGTAAAAACCTTCATAGGAAGAAACTGAGTGTAGCCACTAATATTCACTCAATCAAAGCCCACCTCAAAGAAGGCAAATTCCCAGTATCCTGTAACTTCAAGTGTTCCCCACCTGTCTCAGTCAACGAGTCATTCAAGACAAAGTGGGCAGAGATAGTGAACAAATGTAAGAGGGACTTGACCCTTCACTTAGTGGAAGAACTAAATTCCAAGTACAGTGTGATCAAAGCAGACATCCAGACCACCTATGCAGAGTTGGAAAACATCAACAAGAACCAGTTTAAAGAACTGAAGGACTCTTTAACTGAAAAATATAAAGCTGCAGCCGCCACAAGCATGCAGAGAAGGCTTCAACCAGAATCCAAACCCAGGTTCAAGCCTAGAGGGAGACAGAGGCAAAACCGCCAGAACCCCCCTAGCCGCCAAAGACAAACAAACAAACAGTTACAATTCTTGATTAAAGGATTGAATAAACTTGTCAGGAATTAATATAACCCTATCCAGTTTAAAGAGCCTGTAGCACCCTCAACACAACTAAACACAACCAGTTAAAAAACCACATAAACAGAGCACCTACATACAACATTTTGAAAACTGCCAAGTTATAAGGGATATATTTCACTTTTTATGCAGCTCCCTCCCCACAGCCTTCAAACATAAACAGCCATGTTAGCAGAATGCTGTGACGTATGAAAATGGATTGCTTTCTCAGGGCCACTGTATATCCTAGTAATATTGCACTATAAACTGTACAGTAAATTTTTGTTTGGTGCAATCAGATTGTTTTAATTTTTATAAAAAGTTATTCTACTTGAGTAAATGACCAATAATTACTCAAAGAGAATATTTCTTGCACCTTTTATATATTGGAAACCATCTACAGGAAAAAACAAAACAAATACATGTGCACAATAAAAGTTTTGTTTATTATTTGTTTTTTGTTATTAAAAATAGTGACAATGGACATGAAATATTCCAGGAGTAATTTGATATTAATTTATTAAAAATACTTAGATTCAAGTACGTTTTCATTTGACATCCTACTCAAATATAGTCAATAATAACATGTTTCAATACTAGATTATGTGTTTAGGTTTTATGAACAATTCTTAATAAATGTTGTAATTTCAAGAATATCAACTTCTACGAATTTGATAATGCACACATTTTTATATCACATGAAAATGTCATGACAGATAAATTCATAAGGCAGAATTTGAAATTCTTTTCACAGAATTTCCAATCCTGGTATTGCAGTGGTTTAGAAGAATATCAAGTTCAGTCAGCAAAATTTAGATAGAATTCATAATTCTGTTGAAGAAACCTAACTTTACAGTATTCAAAAATTTCTCCACATGAATTATGAATAAGATTCATTCAGAATTTAAATTATAACAGAATATTCCTCAGCAAAATCAAATTGGAGGTCCATATTTTAGATTACTTTAAAGAATTATAATTATCCCCTCTTTTTTGTTTACGTAATATTACTTTTCTTTTTATCAAGCCAACTGTGGTAGTTCAGCTAAAACATACCTAGCCATGATTTGAATTTTGATGTCAGGAATTCTCATGTTTCTAGTATAATATACACAAGTTTTAAAACTTTACATGAAATACCAGCAAAACCAAGCTTTGCAGAGATGTTTCATAAAAAATGACATATGTAATTCAAGGGATCATTTATAAGACTACACTATGTTTATTTAATTTTTTTTCATTATAAATAGCAATGGTGCTTATTATTATGCTAAAGTAATTATTATTATGCTAAACATTCAGGAAAGAAGTTAGAATGAGTAAAACAATAAAATTTAAAAAATCTGCCATATACAAACCCAGGTTTCAAATCATTAGCCCTTATGATTTGGTATATGGATAGAATCAAAATAATCTTGTTAACTTTTGAAACAAGTTTAACTTACATTCACTATTTTGCAGTCTAAATATTACTGACATAAGAACCTCGGATATTATTTATATTCATATCTTCATTTTCAGTTATACTGTCATCATCAGACAGAAAGGGTTCAGATTTATAAAAGCACTATGCTTCCTTTATGATTGCTACTGTTATCATCTCAAAAATTTGATTTATTGTCACTAGTACCAACTTCTGAGTCTGTGCATGATTATTGTATACAATTTTCAACACCAGAAGACATAATTAGATTTTAAACACAAGGAAATAAGTGCAAGAATACTGTAATCTTTACAGTGTGTTTTTGTACAAGTGGAAATCTCTGCCATCGTGTGACGTTGTACACACAAACTTTGGACTTCTGGCCTTGTGTTTTTTTCTTCCAAGAGGGAGGGAAATTTGAGTGATAAAAGTGAAAATAGTGGCATAAACATTGGCGTGGTGCAACTAGGAGAAGTGTAAATGTTTTTGTGTGGGGATGTACTTTATATACAAATAAAAAAGTGGTATGTTAAATTTGGTGCTACAGGCTCTTTAATAAACATACTACTAATAAACTGTTTACACATACATAATGTTGTTTTTTAATGTGTCCTTGACTATCTGTAAGGGATCTCGGAGGATTAGAAAATCTGAGGTCAGGACTAACTGGGCTATCCACAGTGCTTATGATGGAAGGCTATAATTATCAGGAGATCTTAAAACAAGTTAAGGAGGAGGTGAAAATAGCCCCTCCTGGGTTCCTCCAGAAAGGTAAAACCATGGAGAGCCTCAGTGGTCATACAGTGATTAACTTATCTGATGAAACCCTGAGTAAAGCACAAGTCAGTGCCTTAGAAAAAGGCCTAACTTTTTGCCTCACACCAGGACCACCAAATAAGGCTCAGATTTGGTTGGACTTCAAAGAATTCCACCGCAGACTAATCCTTAAATACCACTTCTACTATGACAATAAGTATCTTCAGGACCTAAGTGAGGATGAAATGGCAATAGCAGATTTCATGGCTATGAATCTTGAGGAAAGTGAAGATCCATACAAAGATATTCATAAAAAATTTGTAGATAAAACCACCTAGAATACATCAATCACTAGAGGTGTTCCAGAGAGCTTTCAAAGATGGTCTATTGAAAAGCAGACTCATAAATAAGGGACAACCAAACTTGACCAAAGAACAGTGGATAGGCCTTAAGGAACTATCCTCAAACCCTAGAATTGTCATCAAAAAAGCCGATAAGGGGTCAGCAGTTGTAGTAATGAACACAACTGACTACCTCAGAGAAGGCTATAGACAACTGAATGACACCAACTTCTATACCAAACTTGACCATGATCCCACCCAAAGAATTGGTCAAAAAATTGCAGACACACTTACCAAGATGCACAATAAAGGTTTAATTAGTGATAAAAACCTCGAACACTTAACACCAGGATCTTGCACAGAAGCAAAATTCTATATGTTACCCAAAATACATAAGAAAAATGTCCCAGGTAGACCTATTTGCAGTTCTGTTAATCACCCCACAAGCAGAATTAGCAAATTTGTAGATGAACATATAAAACAGTATGTACCCCAAACAAAATCTCATATTAGGGACACACAAGATTTCATTAAGAAATTAAGGAATCTGGGTCAAATCCCTGAAGGGGCAATATTATGCACCCTTGATGTATCTAGTTTATACACAATATCCCTAACCACGAGGGAATATTGGCTGTGGCAAATAAACTAAGAAGTGACCCTACCAAAACACCTATCACCCAGTTCATATTAGACCTGCTAACTTTAGTCCTCCACAATATGAATTTCGAATTCAATGGAGAGCACTATCTACAAAAAGGAGGGACAGCTATGGGGACTTTATTAGCACCAAATTATGCTAATTTATTTATGGACAGGTTCGAAACCAGAGCCCTAGATGGTTACCCCCTTAAACCACTAGTCTGGAAAAGGTTCATTGATGACATTTTTATGGTCTGGACACATGGTGAAGAGTCCCTCAACCACTTCATTGAGCACCTTAACTCTCTCCATGAATCAATTAAATTCACCCATGAATTTAGTTTTTCTGAAATTAATTTCCTGGACACAACTGTGAAGTTCAGTGAACATAGGGAACTAATCACAACCCTATATAACAAACCTACAGACACCCATCTGTACCTGGAGTACAGCTCAGCCCACCCGAGCACTGTACTCGAAAAAGGACCTTATGGACAATATCTAAGGTTACGCCGAATATGTACATTGGATAAAGATTTCAAAACCAATGCTTTTAAACTAACTGGCTATTACCTTAAGAGAGGTTACCCAGCAAGCAGCCTCAAAAAACACTTCAATAGAGCCAATCAGTTTAAACAGTCAGACCTACTGGAGGACAACCCTAGAGAGGCCATAGACACAGCAGTCATGGTGACTCAATTCAACCCCAGGAACCCACCAATTAAACCTCTCATCAGGGACAACTGGAATATAATCCAGAACACTGATGAACTAAAAAACATCTTTAAAGACAAACCACTCATAGGTTACAGGAGACTACCAAATCTCAAAGACCTACTAACAAGAGCTGCTATCACATTCCCACCAACCAATGAAACTAAAAACAAAAAAGTTTTCAATACAGTATGTACAAGATTAGGAAAATGTACATATTGTCCTAAACTGACCAAAGTGGACCAAATAACTTGTTTCCACACTAAAAAGACCTTCAAATGCATTAACCTACCACCAAGGCATAGATACACTTGCGAATTAAGTAATGTAATATACATTATTAATTGCACTGAGTGTGGTCTCCAATACATAGGAGAGACCAAAAGACCAATTAGACAGAGAATGTATGAACACTACAGGAGTGTTCAAAAATTCAATGATCTAAATTCCACCCCTGTCTCAAGACACTTCACACAACTCAAGCATAGTGTCAGGAATATGGAGTTCAGCATTGTGCAATGGATGGGGGAGGAAAACAACCCAAATTCTTCCACTAAACGTAAAAGACAGGAACTATTTTACATTTGGGCCTTCCCCACCCTCCACCCAACGGGTATTAACATATTTGTGTGAGTTTATGCCCTCTTATTGCACCCCTAACCCAGGTGCCTACCTGTTTATTCTGGTCCGGGCTATATCTTGGAAACCGTAAGAGGTGTAGGAAGTTGATACTTGGTAGGGACATTGGTTAGGGGGTGTAGGTGTGCTACATCATAGTGTGACCTTGATTTGACCTTTGACCTTGCTGTAGTGACCTTGACCTATAAAATCTTATCCAGGCTATATCTCAGAGACTGTAAGGTGTAGGAAGTTTATACTTGGTAGGGACATTGGTTGAGGGTTTTAGGTGTGCCACGTCATGGTGTGACACTGACTGACCTTGGTGTATTGACCTTTAAAATCTTGTTACACCTTTGGGTCTGTCTGTTGATGCAGATTAAGCACTGTTAAAGTCATATTAGAATTCATTAAGAATTTCCTTTTGCAAGTTCCCATTGTAACAGATGGAATTTCCTCAAGTGAGCCACAGGCTTTTCTCCAACACCACACATAAGCATTCTTTGAATGTATTGCCACTTCTGTATGCATGGGTAATATTCAAAACATCCAAACCATAATTTGGCCATTTTTGGTTTACTGATAAATGCTGTCATTTTATTATTGAATTGTCTTGTTTTAATACTTCATCTTTACATACATTTCTTTTCCTTACATATTATTTTCTCTACTTAAGCATTATTTGGACCTTAATATAACTGACACTGCTCTGAAGGTATCTTGAACTTTGTACTGATACACTACTTCTATATCTCATGGTGTTGAAAAATATTTCCCCAGGCTGTGGGGTACGGGCATCTCTGATGCTATTCTTTACAGGTGTTTCACAGTTGGGTGCTCAATGGAAGCACCACCACCTACATTAGGTGATGAGCGATGTGGAGGTACTTAAGTTAGATACTGACAGTAAGAGTCAGAAAAAGAAACAAGCTGAGAAGGCAGGACATGCAATAGACCATTTCGCACAACTATGCATAGAAGCTAAGTAAATGTGCAAATAAAACTGTTATTGAGAGGAAACTCACTGCAGCTAAACACATGCCTTTTGACAATTCAGGCATAACATTGAAAATGTTCCCAGTAAAGCACAAGCCCTCTTCAAGCATGGGAGGTGCAGCATTAAGTGAGTGCCATAGGACAGAGGCCACTTGAGGAACATCAGGATTTGTTGAACTTTTTGAAGGTTGACCAGTAAGTTGCATCGCAAAATGCTGACAAATCCCAGATGGTAAGAGGCGCAGTGCACAGTTCCAAGGACAGAATGTGGATCAGACTGATACCAATACACTTGGTAAAGCTGAAAACACTTGGAAGCAAAACTCATGTATTCAGGAAATTATCACTGAGAGGATGCAATAAATAGAAGCAGATGTGCGTAGTGAAGCCACTCAAGCTTAGAATCTGATATGAATATACAGGCATGGTTGAAATATGTTCCAATCCATAAAGATTATAGGCCGTTAGAATTTATAATCTATGGCTTCTTGGGTATGTCAGGAAGCTACCCGAGCCCAGTCAAAAATCATTTCAGTTGAAGCATATCCTAGTGCATTTTTGGGGCTATGATTGGGCGGTTGAACAAACTACCCTTCAATTGTTGTCCTATATCACCACTCATGAACAGACCTAAAGGTGTCAATGAGGACTATCGCTGACTTGTCATATGGAGGGGACTAGTCGGTGAATGGTTGTAACCCAAGAGGGGTGTACAATGATTATCCATATTCATTAACTTCACCTTCATTAGATGATCTTATTTCTGACATTATGAACTGGGAAAGCCCGAAATTAATAAAAGTTGATATCGCTAGAGCATTTCTTAATGTTAGGATTGACCCAGTAGATGCGTTGAAATTTTGTTGCACATGGCAATTCTTCATTTTCTGGTAAGCCCAGCTTTTAGAGAGGTGAATGGCATCACAATCAGAGGATTATAAATACTATTAGGCGAATCATGCTTAGTTACGGGATTGTCATTGTGGATTTATATAGACAATCTTTTTCAAACAAATCTGATTTCACATTCAACACATTTAGGGTGTTACTTTAGTTGGGCTTACCAATTAATGAGAATAAGTTGGTCCCTCCAAGTGATGTTATGGTGTGTGTGAGGATAGAAATTAATGTGAAGACAATGACACTGAAGATTCCAGATGAGAAAATAAACAAAATGTTGGTTTTGCTGGAGCAATTCCACTAGAGCAGATACGTGGCTAAACCGCGGTTACAATCGTTCCTTGGAAAGCTGTTTTTTTAATACGTCTCAACCAGATAATAGAACTTTTATGGTACTAATCAAGAATTTTGGAGAGGTTTGGTCTTGT
Source organism: Sabellastarte sp. h YS-2021 (assembly GCA_964017235.1). Classification (NCBI taxonomy): domain Eukaryota; kingdom Metazoa; phylum Annelida; class Polychaeta; order Sabellida; family Sabellidae; genus Sabellastarte; species Sabellastarte sp. h YS-2021. The sequence continues at coordinate 77,196,994 of OZ024931.1, forward strand.
TTTGAAAGCTACAAGCTACACAACATGTATGTGTTAGTAGTGATTGCGAATTGGGTGAAAATGTGGGCGGGACGAACTATTAAACTATGCAGCAACAACATGGCAGTTGTTCATGCATTGAATAATATGCCTGCAAACGATATATATTTTTGGGATCATCTTTGCGCATTTTTTTTTTTTTTTTTTTTTTTTTTTACCCTCAGAAGGTCGCCAGTAAAAATGCACAGCCATATTAGGGTGTTAATGAAGTGAATAATTAACGACACACTATAGAATGTATATCTCAAGACAGTGATAGTGTTCTATCAATGAACAATGACTTTTCCATTTTCATGTTCATGTAACGGACAAGTAGGTTCAGTTCAGATCATTCACACAATGGCTATTTTTTTTTTAAATTTAATTTCAAGGCTCATAAAAGCCTGTTGGCAACATTTTCATCATGGGGTCTCCGCCATTGTTTTTGTTCATAATTTTCTTGATGTTTTTTTTTTTTAATAATCTATCCCCCCTTAATAGGACAAGGGAGGCTGCAGGTGTATGCAAGTTGTACAATAGCGAATCAAAATCAACTACCAAGTACAATTACTTCAATAAACAAAATTTTTTGTAAACACCTTTCAGAAACGTTACAATACTTGACATTGAGTGAACATTCTCATATATTTTTATTCTCACTGACAGATCTAATTTTACGTGTAGAACTATATCATTAGTTTGCCAGTTTACTTTCTGACCATACAGTAACCATTCTTTGTAGATTGAAAAAGCAACAATGATAATTAACATAAACAGGTTAGATTCTAAGTCATTTGATAGGATGATGTCTTTTAGAGAAATATCAATACCACATATTCTAGATACTGTTTTCCACACTGCATCTGCTTTTGTACAATAAAATAACAAATGGGGTATATCATGTGTTACATTGCATATATTGCATTTATTATTATCACGGATTCCCCATCTGTTTAGGTTTAAGCCACATGGTAGGATAAGGAGAAGTACTTTATAATTAAACTCGGCCAGTTTTTTATCTGCCATTTTTATTTTTTTGGGATAGACATTTGTAAAATCTATTTTCTCTATTTTCAGCACCTTGTGCCATACCTTTTCTTGAAAAGGTGATTCATACTTTTTGGTCACAAGAATGTTGTAAGCTAATTTGCTTGTAAATTTCTGAAGCTCGAGATTTCTATCTATACAAGGATCTCTATAATTTTCTTGAGGTGTATTTGAGTACCCGGCCAACATGTCTTTGTATGGCACAAGAGCTTTCCTGAGGCTTAAAATTTCACAATAAATATTTCTTTTGTCACATATTTTATTATAAATAAATGTCTCATCAATTGATCCGTCAATAAATCTCAGGGAGTTTAGTGTTATTACACCAGACAACACCCAGTTCTTATAAAATAATGTTTTTCCATGCTTGCTATGTTGTGTAAATAACATATTTCCCCATAGGGTTTCTTCTAAAAGTTTCTTACGGTTATCTGGAATAGTGACAGTTTTTATATCATTATATGCTAATATGACACTTTGGTAAAAGCTGGGTATATTTTTAATAGGTTGGAAATGCTCAGCATCAGTAAAATTATAGTGTAAGAATAGTTGATTAACTCCTATGGAGTTGAAATATTCATTTCCAAAAAAGGACCAGTCTGAGTCTCCATTTATAATTTTAGGCATCCAACTTGCCTTCATTGCCTTAACTTTTGATTCAAAGTCTATCATTCCTAATCCCCCATTCTGAACATCTGATTTTAAAGTATTTCTCTTTATCCTGTCTTTAGAATTCCATATGAATTCAAATAACATACATTCAAGTTTCTTTATAAAACCATTAGGTGTTTCAAAAAATTGACATGAGAACAAAAGCTTTGGTATTATTAGATGCTTAATCAGTGTTATTTTACCTATTATTGTTAAGTTTCTCATTTTCCATAATGTTAACTGGCTTTGTATTTTTGGAAGTTTTGACCACCAATTAAGGTTGTCACATTTTTTACAATTTGTGCCAACATAAACTCCAAGACATCTGATTGGATCAGTGGACCATTTAATACTTCTGTGTGGGCAGTTTATTTTCTGATTCTGCTTATTCCCTAAATGGATACCTTCTGTTTTTTTAATATTTAGTTTTGGACCAGCAAAGATTCCAAAATTATCAATTATTTTTAGCACAGTCTCAATTTGTGCTTCATCTTTTATAAGTAAACATGTATCATCAGCGTACTGCGATACCTTCATCTCCTTTGTTTTATTATTAAGTTTTACTGTGATTCCTTCATAGGAACTTTCTTTCAATACAGTTGCTAAGACCTCTGCAATAATTATGAACAGAAGGGCTGAGACTGGACAGCCTTGTCGAATGCCTCTAGTCATAGTGATTTTATTTGAAAACCAGCCATTATTCTTTATTAATGCAGAGGGGTTTCGGTACAACAGTTTTACCCAGCTGACAAATTGAGGTCCAAAATTGAACCTTTCTAAGGCTTTAAAAAGAAATGGCCATTCTACAGTGTCAAAGGCCTTTTCAAAGTCCAGCATCAAAAGAATTCCTGATTGTTTTGTTTTATCTAGGTATTCAACAGTATCTAGTATTTTCCGGATATTAGTCCCAATATATCTTTTTCTTATATATCCTGTTTGGTCAGTTGAGATTATTTTATGGAGAATGGTGTGAAGACGGTTGGCTAATACATGTGTGAGCAGCTTATAGTCTGTATTAGTGAGACTAATTGGCCTGTAGTTTTTTATGTCTGACGGATCACCTTTCTCAAAGATGAGTGACAGAATGGATACATTCCGAGAGTTCACTAATAGTTGATCTTGAAAAGCTTCATTGAAAGATTCTACAATTAAATCTCCCAGCTCAGGCCAAAATGTTTTGTAGAATTCAATACTGAGGCCATCAAGGCCAGGGGATTTATTTCCTTTCATCTTGAGTAATGCTTTCTCACATTCACTTTGCGCAATATAGTATTCACTTATATGCAGTGCATATTCCTGGAATAGAGAGGCTGATGCCTGGTCACGGATGAGGATGGATGGGGCGTTTCATACTTTGGGTGGCATGAAAACCTGTCCCCAATGATCTTTTAAAATAAATTTCTATTGGTAGGAGCAGAAACACCAACCTCCCTTGGCAAGAATGGCTTACGAGGCAGCAATCTCATGTGTGAAACAGGATTACATGGTATACATGACCTTTGCTTTAAGGAATACAATATATAGACTTAAGATGAAAATAAGGTTCAAATTTGTTTCTATTTCTTTCAAACTTCGAGATCACTTTAAAAAAAACATGTCTACACACTACAAAACAAACGAAAAAGTTGCTGTGATACCATGTTGTTTAGACAGGAAAGAAGTATGATGCACCACCAGATTGGTCCTGCCAGTGGATAACAAAGGACAGCCTTTTCTGTTGTTTAGCGGTACTGGTCGCATTGACAAGCATAGCAATTGTCCATTGGGTAAGAAATACTAACGCAAAAGAATCTATTTTATGACCCCAGTTTAACCCGTAAGGGGTGGTCAGGGTGTAAATGACCATGATCTAGACTCTCCACATGTGGTCCCACCCCCACCCCCGCCCCCCGGAGCCTAATACATTCTAAAGCTGTAAAAGCAATAATAAAGGAGATAAGGCAAAATCCGCCATTTTATGACCCCAGCTTTCTGGTTGGTATCTGTTAGAAAATCGCTCCCAAAATGTAAATCGGCCCACATTTTTGACAGTATGTATAAAATTAAAAGCCCCTGCAATCAGTAGATTTGGTTGAGCAGTGATGACATGCAGGTGTACTGCCTTATACTCTCACAAAAAATTGCACTTGTGGCTCAAGTACATATATGCAAGAGACAAATCCCTGCAATAGTCAATGAGAAAATTGTGACAAATGTTTAAATTTTTAACACTTTGGGTGGGGGTACCTTACTTGTAAAGGCTCTGGGAAACAGTCAAACAGATCTGTAATCCATGAACAACTTTTCATCCTAAATAGATATGGGGAGCCACGGTGGCAGAGTGGTAACACTCGCCTCCCATCTTTGAGGCGGGGGTTCGGTTCCCGGGACGGCCTCAAGTGGGAAAGCTGGTGGTTTGCTTGCTGTTGGTCGGCAGTTTACAGTACAGAACCCCGACGAACTATATGTACTGGTTTCCTCTGCCCTTCCAACTACCTGTCGTGATATGACCTGTACAGTGTTGAAAGAGATGTAAAACCCCAAATAAATAAATAGAGGATCGCTTGCAAAGCAGGGTGATTGTTTTTGCATGGCAAAAACAAAGCGTCCCGAAAAGGAGAACTAATGGCAGCTTAATCATGTAAGAAAGTTCTGGTTAAAGCTCAACAAAGCCAGAATATAGGACAAGAGGGTCAAAGATGCCCCAAAAGGCAGGTTGCGCAGGCAGCAATAAGGTTAGCGACTGCTGTAATTACATTTAGAAACAAGGAAAGAAATGTTAGGTCACCCAGTTAAGGTGAATGTGTTAGACGTGCTAAGAAACGTAAAACTTGTAATCTAGGTTACATAATTGTATATATGCTATAAACGGACAAACAAAAGGACGGAATTACACCAATTTCAAAAGCAACTTAGCTATGATGGTGATGTATCTCCCTGTCAAGTTTGAATTCGATTGGACAAAGTGTTTTTGAGTTAGAGTCCGGAAACGGAAATGTTGACGAACAAACGAACGGACGAAACTAGAAATAGGACGCCCTGTTGGTAGTAGCTGCGACATATGAATAGAAACAGGATAGCATAGAAGAACACACATTATCATGTGTAATGTCCACCCCATGAACCTTTTGCCAGAATTGTACAGTAGTCTTACAAGACCCTGGTTCATTTGTGAAATATATCAATGATGGTTAAATATTATTATTTCAGCTTCATGCCTTTTTGCATTGGTTGGGTCGAAAATTTTTTTTTTTTTTTTTTTTGCTGAAAATATTTTATTTATTTATTCAATTACATATAATACAAATACATCCAACTCATTGTGTTAGATAATGCAGTCTACATTTTTGTGAAACTAATTTTTGTTTCAACAACAAAACATAACTGAAATATTACAGTGGGAAAATTGAAAAAAAAAGGAAAAGCAAAAAAAAAAAAACCATCTTCAAATGCCATCATAAATCATTTGCCATACTGACCACTTTCTTTCAAAGTTTTCGCCACAATTTCTATTGTTTGTAACATCTTTTGCTCTTCATATTTTGATTTAATTATTTTCTGAAGCTGGTAAATATTGAAATTATGACCATTCCGGGCACAGTTGAAAATGTAATGCCGTGTTATCAGTAATACAAAATTTAATGGCCAGAAATGTTCATCTAGAATATAATAACCTAAGGTTTTCACAGTGTTATTGAGAATGATTTTTGATCCAATTTTTGATTCAATCCAATTATTAATGTTTTGCCAAAGGTTTTGTACTTTCTAACATTCAGAAAATAAATGTAAGGAAGTTTCTTCACACTCCCCACAAAGTCTACACTGGTCACAATCACTTCGTTTAATCATTTAAAAATATTTCTTTGTACCAATTATCCTATGTATGATTCTATACTGGAACCATTTATAAGTATTGTCATTGACTGACTGAAAACAGCTCTTATAAATTAATTTCCACATAGCAGTAGTGCATTCTAGATTCAGTTCCAAACTCCACTTTGTTTCTATTTTTACACGACTGGTGTTAATTTGGTCAAACTTTGTGTACAAACTTTTACTAATTTTGTTTGAAGTTAAGAGTGCTTTCATATGGAAAGGTACGTATGGCCGTATCTATTGGAAGTTATTGTCAATCTTATTATCCCCAATAAATTTTTTAACAGACTTCCGTACAGTAATATAATTAAGAAAGTTAATATGAAAACCATATCTTCGCCTTAATTTGTCCAAGGTGCACACATTACCTTCTTCATCTATAATATCTGCTATAACATAAATACCATTTTGACACCAATCTGGAAAAAATAAATTGTGTTTTGAAATATTAGGATTGAACCAAATGCTGGAAGACATTATATCTTCATTTGTTTTCACATGTTTACTTACACAGAACTGACTCGAGTATTCAAATACAGTTTTCCAGAATGGATTCAATTCCTTCTTTGTGCAACAATGCCAGTCACCTCCAACTATTGGAATTCTACTTAGATTTCCTACTGTGTGCTTAAGTAACTGAATCCAGGGTTTAGTTTCGTTTGATATATATTTCAACCAAGATAGTTTTAGGCATTTCTCAAAGTTGTAAACATTGATCATTTTCAGTCCACCTGCATGGTAGCTACGGCAGACATCATTTCTACTTATTTTATCTGGTTTACCATTCCAAAGGTATTCATAAAATATCTTGTTAATATCTACCAGAATTTTCTTTTCAATAACAACTGATGTAAACAGATGATTAAATTGTGACAAAATTAATGTTTTCAGAATTGTTATTTTTCCAAATGGTGTCAAATATCTAAATCTCCAGGAGTTTAGAACACGTTTAGCCTTTAAAATTTAGTATAATTTATTTGTGGAATATTTGGTAAATTGGTTGAAATTTCTAGACCCAGTCGTGTAAATTGAGAGTCCCCCCAGTGCAGCTTAGACGTCACATTTAGTTTTTCTTTGGAGTCTTTTTTACTTCCAATCCATATGAGCTTTGTTTTGTCACAATTTACATTCAAACCTGATAAACTTCCGTAAATTTCCAATATATTTAAGGTTGCCTGCAGGGAGCTTGTGGTCCCATCCAGTATAATAGTGGTGTCATCCGCATACTGTGTTAACTTTAACATAGTCTTTCCAATTTGAATCCCTTTAATTTTTGGCTCATTTTCAATAAATAGGGTTAGTATCTCAGCTACAATTAGAAACAGATAAGGTGCTATAGGATCCCCTTGCCTACATCCTCTTTGTATTGCAATTGGATTTGACAAAAAGCCAGATTGAAGTACATAAGCATTTACATTTGTATTGAACAACTGTATCCAACTGATAAATTTTTCATTAAAGCCAAAGTAGTTCAAAGTTTTATACAGAAATTTCCATGATACAGAGTCAAATGCCTTCTCGAAATAAATTAACATGAGTAGACCAGCTATGTTCTTTTTTTCTGTGTGATACATAATATCATATATAATTCTTGTACATTCATCCATGTGTCTGCCCGTCAGAAAGCATGACTGACTTGAAGAAATTATATGTTCCAAATGCAGTTTTAGTCTAGCAGCAATTACTGAAGAGGCCAACTTGTATACCACACATAAAAGAGAAACGGGACGCCAATTTTTGATAAATTTTCTATCCTTATTACCTTTTGGCAAACAGGTTATGATACTCTTTCTGAGTGAGACTGACACCTGACCTTTTTCATAGCTGCAGTTTATAGCATTCCGCACAAAAAAATTTTAACGGACCCCAAAATACTTTCAAAAATTCAGCAGAAATCCCATCAATTCCAGGTAACTTATTATTTTTCATATTTTTAAGTGCACTACTTAATTCATCAGCTGTAATTTTATTTCCTAATTGAGAGTCACAAATTATTTTCTCCTTAGAGTTATTCAAAAATTGTTTAACTGATAGTTTTGTGTATATTGATCCCTATTTTTAAATAGTGAGTTATAAAAGTTACCCATTTCTCTTAAAATATCTTTTTGATTTGTAATCTGTGAACCATTATTTAATTCCAATTTTCTTACTGTTTTTTCAACAAAATTCTTATTTTCCAAATTACAAAAAAAGAGGTTGGTTTTTCGCCATCCTTCAACCACTGAATTCGCGATCTTATGTGGCCTTTAATCTTATTTTTTCTTAAATTTTTCCAATTCCAACTTCTTGTCCTCTAGTATACTAGTGTAATTTTGCTTATCCGACAAACTTTCAAGATTTTCAATGTCAACTATCAAAGATTTTTCTTCCATATGGGACTGCTTTTTCAAATAGCTAGCAAATTTTATTGTCTCACCTCTAATTCCAAGGAAGATCATCTCCAAAAAGTCATCATCATCAATATTAAATTTAATGTTTTCATTTTTTACATATTCAGCTGAATATACTGGTAGTGCATACTTACTTTTTTCTTCTTGAATTATTTTATTAACTAATTCTAAATAATCTTTGTTTTTGAGCAGACTCTTATTGAATTTCCATATCCCCTTTCCAATTTTAAACTTACTTATTACAATATGTATTTCGATAATTGAGTGATCCGATCTATAGCTACTTTGTATCTCACAGCTGTCAATAATGTCTGTCATTGAATCACTTATTAAGAAATAATCTAGTCATGCCTGCTTGATGGGATTTCTCTTTCTCCATGAAAAGAGTATACTTTCTGGATTAAAATATCGATATGCATCGACAAGATTGCATTCATCAATCATTTCTATAACTTTATTACGAGCTCTTGGATTATTCACGCTGGTATAGTTTTTGCAATCTTTATTGGGATCAAGAACCAAATTAAAATCACCGCAAATAATGTTGTAGTCTGCCTTGTTATTCTGAGTTATCTTTTGTATTTCATTAAAAAATTCAGGGCTGTCTTGATTTGGTGCGTAAATATTTATAATATTAATTTTTACTGAACTGCAAGATATCAATAAATGAAGCATATTACCCACTCTGTCTCTGTTTATCTCAGGCACCTCATATTCAAAATTATTATGTAGAAGAATTGAAACTCCACGAGAGTTATTTGAACAACCATGAAGGTAGCATTCATGCCAAATTTGTTTAACAGATAGTAGATCAGTTTCCCTTAAATGAGTGTCTTGGAGACAAACGATAGATGCATTAGTTTCCTTTAAATATGTCAAAACGTCGACTCTCTTCTCGTATGTTCGAAGTCCCCGACAGTTAGCGGATAACACCTTTATACTAGTTAATATATCAGTCATGTATTCCTTTTAACAATCCCTGCTGGCAACAGTTTCCAATTGATAGATTGGCTGATTTTTGGTGGCTAATTGCATCATATAGAGTAGTAGGAGTACTCAAATTTTTTCCCTTGCATTGACACAATTCTTCAGAATTTTGTATTAAAGTACACTTAAAGAGTAAAGACAGAGATTTCATTAACAGAATGGCTATTTTCAGCTTATAATAGAAAACATATAAACAAATAAACAGAACAGTAAACATTCACGAAAATAGTACAAGCATGAATTGAGAGTATACAAGATTAATAATTTCAGCATCCAATCACTTAACTATATTATTTCACAACACAGTTACTTTCTAAATCTGGATATCCAAACAAAATAAGTTTTAAGGAAAAAGAAAAAAAAAATTCTTAAGTTAGTTTATAGTAATGTATATTTATGCTCAGCTAGTGCAATATCTCATTGTACTACAGAAGTCAAAAGACTAATGATCCATCTCATTCCTTCCATTTAACATTTAAATAACTAACTGATTAAACACAAAACACTTACCGTTGAATACATTTCTAATTGCAGAACATTATGTAATATGAAAGCAAAACTCTTTATGTAAAGGCTGGCAAAATATACACAATTCTGTATCTTTATACATTATTGAAAAACAATAACCAAGGAGATTACCAAATTACACAACCTGAGGAAGTATTTTTCAACACCATGAGATATAGAAATAGTGAAAATAGAACAAAGATTGGGATATTTTCAATGCAGTCTCACTTTTATAAAGGAGGTCCAAATATTATTTAAGTAGAGAAAATAACATCTTAAAGAAAGAAAATGTATGTAATAATAAAGTATTAAAACAAGATAATTCATCAGCATGACAGCATAAAAACTAAAGTATGAAACTGTAGTAGCTGTCAACAGAAATAGCACAGATATATAAAAGTACAAAGTGTCAACTACCTACACTTAATGCTTTTTGAGATATTGCCTGGAAAAGATTTTAATGGTCAATGTCACCAGAGCAAGGCCAAAGGCTAAAAAACCAAGGCCCGGATTCAGATATATAGCCCAGTAGAGATTTTTTTGGTCAAGGTCACTACAGCAAGGTTAAAGGTCAAATTTAGCTCACACCATGACATTGCACACCTACATCTCTAACCAACTTTCCTACCAGTATCAAGTTCCTCCAACTTAACGGTTTTCCGTACATAGCCTGGACAAGATCCCACTGGTCAAGGTCACTATGAAAAGAACAAATCAAGGTCACACCATGATGCCGCACACCTAGAAACCCCAACCAATATCCGTACCGTGTATCAACTTCCTACACCTTACGGTTTCTAACATATTGCCCAAACAAGGCTCCACAGACCAAGGCCATAGACAATATTTTAAAGGTTAAGGTCACTAAGACAAGGTTAAAGGTCAAATCAAGGACACACCATGACATTGCACACCTTTAACTCCCAATCAATGTCCCTTTGAAGTATCAATCTCCTACACTTTACAGATTCAGAGGTACATCCCGGATGAAATTTCTTTGGTCAAGGTCACTACAGCAAAGTTAAAGGTAAAATTTTGGTCATACCATGACATTGCACACCATCTCTAACCAACTTTCCTATCAAGTATCAACTTCCTACACCTTAACGGTTTCCCAGACATAGCCTGGACAAGATCCCAATAGTCATGGTCACTATGAAAAGAACAAAGGTCAAATCAAGGTCACACCATGATGCCGCACACCAAAAACCTCAAACCAGGTGTCCCTACCGTGTATCAACTTCCTACACTTTACAGTTTCTGAGATATAGCTAGGACAAGATTTTTAAACTCAAGGTCACTACGACACGGTAAATGGTCAATAACAAGATCACACCATGACACTGCACACCTACCCCCTAAGCAATGTCCCTACTAAGTATCAACTTCCTACACCTAACGGTTTCCGAGATATAGCCCGGACAAGAAATGTTTTATAGTTCAAAGTCACTACAGCAAGGTCAAAGGTCAAATCAAGGTCAGACTATAACGTTGCACACCTATATCCCCTAAGCAATGTCCCTACCAAGTATCAACTTACTCCACCTTACAGTTTCTGAGATAGGCTGGACAAAACTTTTCCCACCTAAGGACTGGACAATTTACAAAGTCAAACAGGATCAAGAAATTGTTTCATTAATTATTTCATATCTTGGGATTTTTGTCTGTAAATTGTTTACTTTAAAAGTCGTACTGTGTGGCAGCATATGTTCTATTAATCCCAAAACAGTGGTCTACATTTACACTTAATTCATCTTAGTTTCCATGGCGAAAATCAATAGCTTGTAAAGCTAACAACTCTTAAAATATGTTTTTTTTAGAAACCCACCTTCTATACATATTTATAGGCCAACTTACTAAATTTTAAAGAGTGCATTAATAATGATCTTTGAACTAGTCTCTGCCAGTATAAATTACTACAAGTACTACATTATACTCTGCTTAGGTAGGCTGTTCTCCACAATACGGTCTCTGAGGCACTACTTAGGTTGTGTAGAGAGTCTACCATAGCCATTACAGTGTGTGAAAAATTACAAATTTAGACACTTCTTCCTCTTGCAAGTAGTAGACAACAGTGCAGACTATACCATTTAGACACACTTGTTTAGACAGGTATTTGGCACCTAGACATTTGTATTTATACACTGTGATATCTAGAAGAAATATGCTTTTTGATAGTAAATTACCATGTAAGCATGCATTGTAATACATATTGTTAATTACATATATTGGTGTTTTTTACATGGAGTTTTAACATTAGGGAGTAAACTATTTTTTTGCCAAACTGCATTATAAAGTCTAGTAAAAGCAAATATAGTAATATGTAGAAGCTTATGTACAAATTACAGTCACAATTTTATTACTATTCAGCTGTAACCTTTTTCATCAACATAAATTATGATGTCGCAGCCATTTGGTTGTGCATAACGGTATTTAATCTTTCAAATATGAAAAAGAGGTTTCCCTCTGCATTTAGGTGATATTATGAGAATTCTATGTAAAGAATATGTTTACAATGTATGACAAAAATTTTACAAATAATGTTACAGTACAAACCAACTTAAGTTTAAGTTTAACCATATTATAAATCCAGCAGAATTAAAAAAAAAAAAGAAATAATAATAATTGTCACTTAAAACAGTCACATTTTAAGTAAGTGGATTTATCATGAATGTAGCTTAAACTTTACAAGCTCCTTTTTAAGTGGTTTTGTAAATCAGATAAGGTCCAATAACAATTGTACAATTACTCCCTTAGATGATCATGATATTCGGATAGCACTTTACCCAACATATTCTCGCCCCTCCATTTGGTCTCGTCCCATATGTCACTATCGTGAATAGAAAGCCCAGCACCCCAGTACACATCATTTGGATTGGCTTCAACTAGAATCTTATCACTAGTCCCTTTTAAGTAAGCCTGTAGATCCGGATTTTGATCAAACTTGGCCTTTACTGCCTTGCGCATATGAGTATCACGAACTTCCTTCCAGACTAGAAAGTTAAAATTAGAGATCTTCTTCCCAAGTGCCTTCACTTCTGAAGGATCATCATTTGTCATTATTGTGTCAGCCATTCTGTCATCCTGGGTCGAAAATTTTGACGAAATCACTCTATCTTGCACGGTTAAGAAGATAGAAGCAAATTTCTGTTTTCCTATTTTTGGCAAAAATTTGAAAATTCAAAATGGCCGCCATTTTTGGGAAGAGGAAAATTTTTTGAAAATTGCCAAGAGTACATTTCTTAGATACCCTGTGGGTCGAAAATTTCACCAAAATAACTCTATTTTGCACGGTTAAGGCAAATTTGTGTTTTTCCATTTTGGGCCAAAATTCGAAAATTCAAAATGGCCGCCATATATGGGGAGGGGAAAATATTTTGAAAATTGCCAAGAGTACATTTCTTAGATACCCCATGGGTCGAAAATTTCGACGAAATCGCTCTATCTCGCACAGTTAAGGAGATAGAAGCAAATTTGTGTTTTGTCATTTTTGGCAAAGATTTGAAAATTCAAAATGGCCGCCATTTTTGGGGAGGGGAATTTTTTTTTTAAATTGCCAAGAGTACAATCCTCAGATACCATGTGGGTCGAAAATTTTGACGAAATCGCTCTATCTCGCATGGTTAAGGAGATAGAAGGAAATTTGTGTTTTGCCATTATTGACAAAAATTCAAAATGGCCGCCATTTTTGAGAAGGGGAAAATTTTTTGAAAATTGCAAAGAGTACATTCCTTAGATACCATGTGGGTCGAAAATTTCAACGAAATCGCTATATCTGGCACGGTTAAGGAGATAGAAGCAAATTTGTGTTTTGCCATTTTTAGCAAAAATTCGAAAATTCAAAATGGCCGCCATTTTTTGAGAGGGGAAAATTTTTTGAAAATTGCAAAGATTACATTCCTTATATACCCTGTGGGTTGAAAATTTTGACGAAATCGCTATATCTGGCACGGTTAAGGAGATAGAAGCAAATTTGTGTTTTGCCATTTTTGGCAAAAATTCGAAAATTCAAAATGGCCGCCATTTTTGGGGAGGGGAAAATTTTTTGAAAATTGCAGAGTACATTCCTTAGATAGCCTGTGGGTTGAAAATTTCGATGAAATCGCTCTATCTCGCACGGTTTAGGAGATATGAGCACATTTGCCTTTTTCAGTATTCAAAATAGCCAATTACTCATTTATTTAATTAATTACTCACTCATCTATGAAGCAATTACCCCCAAAAGCAATCCAATACAAGCTATTAACCCAATGAACCTCTGTACCAAATTTCAGAAAGATAGGTTTAATAGCATTCCTTAAAATGTCTGGAAACCAAAGAGATACTCAAAAGTAGCAAAGTAGCTATTACTCAGTTAGCTATAGAGCTATCATCACCAAAAGCAATCCCATACAAGCTATTAACCCAATAAACCTACATGCCAAATTTAGTAAAGATAGGATAAGAACTGTTGCATAAAATGTCTGGAAACTAAGTGGGACGCCGGACGGCGGAAAGAGAAAAAATAATATGTCCACCCCCCAGTGGGTGGACATAATTATACCAATTTCGAATAGGAACCTAGCTATGATGGTGATCTATATCCCTGTCAAGTTTGAAATCAATTGGACAAACTGTTTTCAAGTTAGAGTCTGGAAATGGAAATGTGGACGGACAGACAAAAAACGGACAAGCGAACAAACGAAATTACACCAATTTCGAAAGGAACCTAGCTATGATGGTGATCTATCTCCCTGTCAAGTTTGAATTTGATTGGACAAACCGTTTTCGAGTTCGAGTCCGGAAACGAAAATGCGGATGGACAGATGGATGGACAAACGGACAAAAAACGGACAAATGAACAGACGGAATTACACCAATTTCGACAGGAACCTAGCTATGATGGTGATCTATCTCCCTGTGAAGTTTGAATTCGATTGGACAAACCATTTTCAAGTTAGAGTCCGGAAACGAAAATGTGGATGGACAGATGGATGGACAGACAAACAGACAAAAAACAGACAAACGAACGGACGGAATTTTGCAAATTTAATAAGTAAATTAAATTTTTATAAGTTAATACCCTATCCAATGGACAATTGCTTTACCGGTCGGCGCGACCGGTCCCGCCAAATGACAGAAAAAGTCAACCTGTATAAACTACCAGGACTGGTCACGGAGTGTGCATTCGCTAGGTGTCGCCTCGTGCATACTTCCTGTCTAGATAGGATAACGTCATCGCGTCTTTTTATTAGATCTATTAGATCCCTAGTAAAATGATGGCGGGGCCAGTTGGGAGGGCCTTGCCTGTCCATTGGATAGGGTATTAACTTATAAAAATTTAATTTACTTATTAAATTTGCAATTTTATTGCGTTAATACATCCTATCCAATGGACAATTGATGAATAACTACCGCTTGGTAGGCGGGTAAGATACTAGGGACTTGAGTGAACTCAGAAACAAATAATTTTCCAGGCCTGGGTTATCCTGAGAGGCCCATAAGACTAAGGTCTGATACCAGAGTCCGGTTAACCAGGAGTATACAGACCCTGCCCCCCCCTCCCCTTTTTTATACATGCTCTGAGGTTAAAGGAAGCATGTCAGTTTGTTTTTTTTTTTTTTGGATTGGTTGATTTATAGTTATCTAAGTATCGGTATATACAATATGTACATATTTACAAAATAATGTCTCATTATTGGGCCTGTTGGTGGATCTGCTGAGCAGCCACTACTGGCCCTAAATGGAAAAGCTCTGAATCAGCCCAAGCCACATCCTTCAGATAGATCTGTGTGAAGGTGTTATGTGATTTCCAGTGGCAGGCTGATAATATTTGGTCTAAGGAGATTCCAGACTGGAAAGCCTTAGAGGCAGCAAAGGCCCTTACATCATGGGCTTTAACCTGAAGTAATGTGAGGGCCTGCTGGTCAGAGAGCTCATGGCATAGGATCACAGTTTGTTTGATCCATGACGAGACGGTGGCAGGAGAGATGTCTTTGTCGAAGCCTTTCTTGAAAGAGACAAAGACCAACTCCTTGTTCTGCCTGAGGTCTGAAGTCCTGTCCAAGTAGTAACGCAGGGCTCTAACTGGACATAATGACCTGTCACCTTTGAGTGACTTATCCAGAGTGGGGGCCAGGGCTGGGATTATCACTGGTCCCACACTGTCTGGTCCCTCCTTAGCCAAGGAAACCTTGGACCAGTCTGCTTGGTGTCTGATATTTTTGTGTAGCCAAGCGTGGAACTAATGCGATTGCCTCCACTGGCCAAGCCAGGAGGTCTGGGACCAGTGAGACAAACTGTGGAAGGTTGTTGTTGAACCTGGTGGCAAATAGGTCCACTGTGGGCCAGTGCCACTGGTTGCATATTGCTTGGAAGACCTCTGGATTGAGGGACCATTCTGTTTGGATGGTCTGGCCCAGTCTGGATAGCTTGTCTGCTATCACGTTCAGACGGCCGGGGATGTGTCGAGCTTTGAGAATTACCTCGTTCCTGGAACACCAGGTCAGTATTCTCCATAGTAGAGCACACAAGGGGCCCGATCTCATTCCCCCTTCCTTGTTTATGTAAGCAACCACTGTAGTGTTGTCTGTAGCTATGTGGACTATGTTGTTGGAACAAAGTGCCCGAAATTATTTTAAGGCCAGGAGGACAGCTTGTAACTCTAGGTAGTTTATGTGCAGTTTGCTTTCTGGAAGTGACCAGTTTCCCCTTGCCATGCGCTCGTTTAAGTGAGCGCCCCACCCTTCTTTTGATGCGTCTGTAAAGATCTGAAGAGCATATTTAGTGGGTGTAATGGTTGACCTGTGAGAACATTGCTTTCCTTCAGCCACCATTCTAGGTGTGGGTGGAGTGATTTTGGGATGGGGATGGTCTTTTCCATTGTCTCTGGTACCCTCCAGTTGTTTTTGAGGTGCCACTGTATGTGTAAACGGCCCAAGTGTACTTGCTTCTCTGTAGCACTAACCCGATTAAGGACATTAACTTCCAAACCGGGCACAGTGGACTGGCCATAATTTCCCTTATCTTTGTCTGCAAGGTCTGCCAACGTTCTGGTGTGGGTCTGACCCTGCCTTCTTTTCAAGTCGTATTGGTAACCTACGAAATTGAAATTTTGTTTGGACTCCAGCTCTGATTTTTCCTTATTCACTAGCCAGCCCAATTCATGACAGAGAGCTACTAGGGTTTGTGTATGTTGGAGACAAGTCTGATGGGATCTGGCTCTCACCAACCAGTCATCTAGGTACTGGTGGATTCTTATACCCTTTTTTATTGCTAATAATTAGATCTCTTTGGCCACCACTGTAAGCTCCATAGGGGCTGTGGACAGGCCAAAGGGTAGTGCTTTGAATTGAGAAGTCTTGCCCTGGATATGAAAACGCATGTACTTCCTGGATTGGTTGCTTATGGGTATGTGGAAGTACGCGTCCTTGAAGTCTATGGAGGTCACCCACTCCCCTGCCTGGAGGGAGGTCCTTATAGTCTCTGGTGTCTCCATTTTAAATGACTGTGTTTTGAGAAATGTGTTGAGTTTGCTGAGATCCAAGATAGGTTTCCATCGGTTGTTGGGATTGGGTACTAAAAATTACCGGTTGTAAAAGCCCAGGGACTGTGGATTTCCAATTCTACAGCATTTTTGTCTAACAGCTGATGCAATGCCTCCAACAGGTAGCTGTTCCTGTGGGGATTTACATAACAGCTTGTTATTGTGTGGGGTTGTCAGATTTGGCCGGAACCGGAAGGGTAGGGTCGGAAGGGTAGGGTGTACCCCTCCTTAAGGACTGTTACAACTTAGGGGCTGACGCCTAGGGCTGCCCATTTCTCCCAAAAATAGTGCAATCTGGCCCCTACAGTTAGATCTGAGACAACAGTTGGGACATTTGTGACATGATTTACAGAACTCAACTGATCTACATAAGAAACACTTTTCACAGTATTTATTGTCATATGATGATCGGGATTTAAGCCTTTCTTTTGCGGCAACCCTCCTGCAAAAGGAACACGAGTAACAGCATGACAATTTACAATAGAATGAGTTCTTGTCCTTGCACTGTTGGAAACCATAGTACAGTCCTTTCCGGTTTCTAAAACATTCACTTTGCCAGTCACACAAGCACATTGATCCTTGCCGGCTACACAGTAATTGCCATTTATAATTTTTCTGACCCTTGGCCGGTCGCTGTGAGAAGTTGGAGGCCCTGCCCCTGTGAGATCTCTGACCCCTTCTTTTCAGTTGTTTTCATGCCGGTAGACCGGATTTCCTGTCTTGATCCGGTTGTTACTGTTTGTCAGGGTGACTGTAAGGGTGAAAACGTTGAGAACCCTTGATTCCTGAACTGGGAGCCCGCTCGTCCTCATGATGTCTTATTTCCTCGTCAGCCTTGGAAATCAAGTGATCCGGAAATAAGGCACTCATATGCAGGGGGGCAGTTTAGCATTCAATGTGTCCTGTTTGATGCCCGCCTTGATGTAATCCAGATAACTGTCCCTGCGGGTGAGAGTAAAGTTGGCAACATTTATGAAGATGCCCTCCGACAAGTCCTGCATAGTCCTAGCCATTGCCTGGGTGATGCTCCGGTTAAAGGTGACCAAGAAGTCCAGTTCCTCAATAGCCTGATGGACTTTGCTGGTGGAGTTGCCCTTGCTTTTATCACCCTGTATAACTTTTAATTGGGTAGCCATAGAGTCCTGCACTTTTGTAAAGCAACAGGAGAAACCAGCAGCCTGGTTGTACATAAAATTTTGATCCTGTGCAGACCTTTCCCATCTTCTAAGGGTGTCTTGAGAAACTGGTCTGGAAGCAGGAGCAGATGGAAGACAACAGTTGGGACATTTGTGACATGATTTACAGAACTCAACTGATCTACATAAGAAACACTTTTCACAGTATTTATTGTCATATGATGATCGGGATTTAAGCCTTTCTTTTGCGGCAACCCTCCTGCAAAAGGAACACGAGTAACAGCATGACAATTTACAATAGAATGAGTTCTTGTCCTTGCACTGTTGGAAACCATAGTACAGTCCTTTCCGGTTTCTAAAACATTCACTTTGCCAGTCACACAAGCACATTGATCCTTGCCGGCTACACAGTAATTGCCATTTATAATTTTTCTGACCCTTGGCCGGTCGCTGTGAGAAGTTGGAGGCCCTGCCCCTGTGAGATCTCTGACCCCTTCTTTTCAGTTGTTTTCATGCCGGTAGACCGGATTTCCTGTCTTGATCCGGTTGTTACTGTTTGCCAGGGTGACTGTAAGGGTGAAAACGTTGAGAACCCTTGATTCCTGAACTGGGAGCCCGCTCGTCCTCATGATGTCTTATTTCGTCAGCCTTGGAAATCAAGTGATCCGGAAATAAGGCACTCATATGCAGGGGGGCAGTTTAGCATTCAATGTGTCCTGTTTGATGCCCGCCTTGATGTAATCCAGATAACTGTCCCTGCGGGTGAGAGTAAAGTTGGCAACATTTATGAAGATGCCCTCCGACAAGTCCTGCATAGTCCTAGCCATTGCCTGGGTGATGCTCCGGTTAAAGGTGACCAAGAAGTCCAGTTCCTCAATAGCCTGATGGACTGTGCTGGTGGAGTTGCCCTTGCTTTTATCACCCTGTATAACTTTTAATTGGGTAGCCATAGAGTCCTGCACTTTTGTAAAGCAACAGGAGAAACCAGCAGCCTGGTTGTACATAAAATTTTGATCCTGTGCAGACCTTTCCCATCTTCTAAGGGTGTCTTGAGAAACCGGTCTGGAAGCAGGAGCAGATGGAAGTGAACGGTTAGCAATCCTGGGGAAGCTGCTGAGGCGAGCTGGTTGGTTAGTCCAAGAAGAAACTTTCGACCTGGAAAAGTCTTTCTTCTCTGCAAACATGTCGTAACCACTTCAAAGTCTTGGGTGGTTTCACAAACTGGTCCTTGACTAATCCGGCTGTCTCTGAAGCCCGGGAAGGGTAACCTTCCTGTACAGGAATGTTCAGCTTCTCAAATTTTCTACAGAACCACTCATCCACCAGAACTTTAACTGACACTTTTCCTGGTTGCCGAGACCTTGTACCAGCAAATGGGTTGTCATCTTGAGCAGAGGAAGACAAATCAAATTCTGGGATTTGATTCCAACCCATAAACGACCTGACACCACGGAGAGTCTCACTGTAGGTCTGCTCTGCACTCAACTCCTGGTCCACATCTAACAATTCTTCTTGATCTGGACCGCTGGACTGTATATCAGAGAGTTCGCCTTCTTCGTCTAAGCTAGAAGGGTGATCACTCAGCTGATCTTCATCAGAGACCGGTTCTTCTTGAGAAGCAGGTATACCGGTAGCAGTAACAGGTTTTCGAGTTAGAGTCCGGAAACAAAAATGTGGACAGACAGATGGATGGACAGACAAACAGACGGAATTACACCAATTTCGAAAGGAACCTAGCCATGATGGTGATCTATGTCCCTGTCAAGTTTGAATTCGATTGGACAGTTTTCGAGTTAAGAGTCCAGAAATGAAAAATGTGGACGGACAGACGGACGTCGGACACATCAATCTAATAGGCGGGTTGGTTACATGCAACCCGCCTAAAAAGTGGTTTTTGGGCAGGGTAGTTATCTTGGATACAGTGTGTTTAAAAAATTTTGATGAAATTGCTCTATCTTGCACGGTTAAGGAGACAGAGGCAATTTGGTGTTTTGCACTTTTTGTCACAAATCTGAAAATTGACAATGACCCCCACTTTTTTGGAAGGGTAAATTTTGGGGGAAAATTGGGTAGTCTGCTTACATACCCAAAGAAATGGCTGCCATTTTTGGGGAGTGAAATATTTGTTGAAATTTGGCAAGGCTAGTCTTCACAGATACTATGCAGGTCAAAAAATTTGCAGAATTCGCTCTATCTGGCACGGTTTTGAAGATATAGACATTTTTGTGTTTTGCAATTTTTTGTGAAAAAATTCGAAAATTCAAAATGGCCATCATTTTTGGTGGGACAAAGAAAATTTGAAAATTGGGTCAGCTACTCAGCAATTACCCTATGTTTCAAATTTTTTGTCAAAATTGCTCTATCTAGCACGGTTTTCGTGATACAAGCATTTTTATAAAAACAAGCATTTTTGAAAAGAATTCGAAAATTGAAAATGGTCGCCATTTTTTGGCAATGAAATATTTGTTGAACCTTTAAAAGGCTAGTCTTCACAGATATCATGTGGGTCAAAAATTTTGCTGAAATCGCTCTATCTGGCACGGTTTTCGAGATACAGGCATTTTTGTGTTTTGTGAATTTTGTGTCAAAATGGCCGCCATTTTTGGCGGGAGAACTGGGTCAGTTACTCAGAAGTACCCTGTGGGTCAAAAATTTTGCCGAAATCCCACTGGTAAATTTTATGAAGAAAATGGTTTCAAAAAGTACTCGTATATCAGTATTGTTCTATATGTGTACCTTATGAGCCTATATTTCAAATTTGTGTTTTGCATTTTTTGTCAAATTCAATATGACCCCCAAATTTGCGAAGGAGAAATTTTTTTGGAAAATTGACGAGTAGTTTGCTTAACTACCCTGATAGAAAATTTCGACGATATACGCTCTATCTCGCACTGTTAAGGAGATAAAAGCAGTTTTGTTAAGAAAATTGTTAACACTTAATCATCAATAACTCAGTCATTTCTTAACATATGCCTGCCAAAATTTAATGTCGCCCAGATCTTTATACGAGGAGGGTATTTGCTAAATTTCAGGTGGATAGATAAAATGCTTCGTAAGTTATCATCCGGACAAGGATGCCCTTCCAAAAAATAGCATCAGAGATGCCCGTACCCCACAGCCTAGGGAAATATTTTTAACACCATGAGAAATAGTACTGTATCAGTACAAACTTCAGGATACTTTCAGAGCACTGTCAGTTATATAAAGGTCCAAACAATGTTTCAATAGACAAAATAATGTCTAAGACAAAGATAAGACATGTACTCTTTATCTACATCTGGCATGGCCGAATTATGGTTTACATGCCTCGAGTATTACCATGCATGAGAAAATAATGTCTAAGAGAAAGATAATGCATGTAAAGATGAAGTATTAAAAGAAGATAAATCAATAAGATGACAGCATTAATCAGGAAACTAAACATTACAATACTCTATCTCAGGGCGTCAAGTTACAAGTGGGTCTCAGAAAATAGGAATTTCGGGAGTCAAAAAATAGGAATAAAATAGGAATATTACTGAAAAAATATAGTGAAAATAGGAATCTTTTTTAACAAGATAGTCTCCTAACACCCCTATAGCCATCATGATGCACCACATTTCCCTTTTATTTTGCACATTTCCCTTTATTTTGCACTCCCTCTATTTTGCAAATATAGTCAAAATAATACACGTGTATCTCAAGTAAGCATCATACTTATTGAATTACATCCAAAAAGCTTATAAATACACATTCTATAGAACTACATATGTACATGTAACTCAGTTCAAAACTAGACCAAGGACCCACAGATGCAAGATGTATCCACCGGAAAAGGCCAACTAACATAGTTTAGAAGAAAAACTGCATTTTTCAATAATAAGTTGAAAGCACTTTTAAGTTTGGCTACCCTCATTTGATCTTGAAGCAGGGGCCCAAGGTCAAATGTGACCACATCGGAAGACTCACAGCCCATGATTTCCTATAGGTTGGTTTACCATCCCAAACCTCTAGGGCCAATAATAAGCAAATTATAAGCACTTTTAGTTTGCCTAACCTTGTTTGACCTTGAAGAGGCAGCCCAAGGTCAAATCCGACCACAGCAGAAGATTCGCAGCCCATGATTTCCTATAGGTTGGTTTGACATTCCAAACCTCTAGGACCAATAATAAGGGAGATATAAGCACTTTTCATGACTGAAAAGAAACGCCCGTGATGGCCATCGTTTTTCAAAATGAGGAAAAAAATATTTTTAATCAAGATTTTGTAATGATGAACATATCCAGCGAATTTAAGATTTCTACCTAGAATTCCCTTTGTTCTAGAGGCCTGGAGGGCCAACAAAACTCCTTGCTGAAAGTCGAAAAACGCCCGTGGCAGCCATCTTGTTCTTCAAAATGAGGCCAAAAATATATTCCCAGCCAAGATTTTATGGTTATGAATATAACCTGAAAATTTAAGAAATCTACCTACAATACCCTGGCCTCTAGAGGGGTAACAAGAAAATCTCTACACATTGCTCTCCGGTGGATACAATCATAACTAGATTGATGCCAACATATCCCCAGACAGGTCATTTCTCATGCCAAAGGCATTCAGTGGGTATTTTTGCAGCACTCATTTTGTGAAATTCACAATTATAATAAACCATTTTTCAATGATGCTGTAAAATTTATACCTCATTATGATTTGAGAAAATTAGTCATTTTCCATGTGATCAACAACATTTAGTGACTTAAAATACATTATCATCACCAAAAATAGGAAAAAATAGGAATTTTCCTGGAAAATAGGAATTTGTTAAAAAATAGGAAATAATAGGAAAAAATAGGAACTTGACGCCCTGCTATCTACATGGCCGAATTATGGTTTAGATGTTTTGAATATTACCATGCATACAGAAGTGGGAATACATTCACTAAATGGTTATGTGTGGTGTTGGAGCAAAATCTGTGGGTCACTTGATGAAATTCCATCTGTTACAATGGAAGTTATAAAAGTAAAATTCTTAATAAATTCTAATATGACTTTAACAGTGCTTAATCTGCATCAAAAGACAGACCCAAAGGTGCAACAAGATTTTAAAGGTCACTACAAGGTCACACCATGATGCACACCTACAACCCCTAACCAATGTCCCAACCAAGCATCAACTTCCTATACCTTACAGTTTCCGAGATATAGCCCGGATAAGATTTTATAGGTCAAGGTCACTACAGCAAGGTTAAAGGTCAAATCAAGGTCAGACCATGACGTTGCACACCTACACCCCTACAATGTCCCTACCAAGTATCAACTTCCTACACCTTACAGTTTCAGAGATATAGCCCGGACAAGATTTTATAGGTCAAGGTCACACAATGATGCTGCACACCTACAACCCCTAACCAATGTCCCTACCAAGCATCCACTTCTTGCACCTTACGGTTTCCGAGATATAGCCCAGGTAAGATTTTATATGTCAAGGTCACTACAGCAAGGTTAAAGGTCAAATCAAGGTCAGACCATGATGTTGCACACCTACACCCCCTAACCAATGTCCCTACTAAGTATCAACTTCCTACACCTTACGGTTTCTGAGATACAGCCCGGACAAACTTTTTCCCGCCGCCAGCCCATCCGGACACCATGGACCCCGACAGCGATCAAGGGCTGTGGGGTAAAAACACATTTTTGGTCATGTGACCTCTGATTGGTTGTCATCGCAGCATATTCAAAAACATTTCCCAGGGCTACTGCATACACCTGCCAAATTTGAAAGGAATCCATCGAACGGTCACAATTATGAGGAAAAGAAAACACGGAGCTCACAAAGCCAGATATCCTCCCATATACAAAAATAGCATATAGCATCAGAGATGCCTGTACCCCACGTTTAAAATAATGCATGTAAATATGAAGTATTAAAACAAGACCAGATTGGGCCAACTCGGCGCCAACATATCCCCAGACAGGTCATCACTCATGCCACAGGTTTTGATCGGGAAATTTTTATGTAAGCCATTTGTTGTATGCCATAAATCTTGGGAAAAGTTATATGAACTTCAGCACATCAATCTACTAAATTTATATCTTCCCAAGGAAGATGGTGTATCCCCAGACGCCGAATACATAACTCAACAGAGCATATTTTCAATCTTCCTGCAATGATAACTCTGAACCTATTTTCAAAGTATTTAAATGATTGAATGTCCATTCCAAATTAATAATCCCAAAAGAGCATATCTGTTTCTATATTTGTTGACAACTAAAATATTATTTCTAACTCAACTCATCATACTTTTCAATCTTCCTGCAAAGGGTGACTCTGAACCTATTTTCAAAGTATTTAAATGATTCATAATCCCAAAAGCGCATATCTGTTTCTATATTTGTTCACAAATAAAATATTATTTAAAAATTATATATTATTTATATTATTATTTTATTATATTATTTCTAGAATTTGCATTGTTTTTCAGTTATTCATTTCCTCAATTCCTATATATGTGGTCCATATATATGCAACCTAAATATGTGACACAATCTCAGTTCTGACTCCCCTTTGTCTTATTAGATAATGAAGCAAACCCCATCTCCCAACCCCACCCCACCCCTTCTCCACACCTCTCTCACTGTTACAGAAGATCTGCAACCCCACTGAAAAGTCTGGTTCTTTGTTTCTCATTTGATATCATTCAATACCTTTGTTTATTTAGTGTCACTCAATAGCTGGAGGTCCCAGAGGTGGATGGGGGGTGGGACTAAATACAGCACAAATGGTAAACAAACAAAAGGGGTAATCAAATACAAAAAGCTCAGTTAATCTTATCACTAAAATCAAATCAAATATATAAATAAGGAATGTCCAACAGGAAAATTATACACCTCCAGAATTAAATATAAATTATCAAACCACAAGAACAGATTTATAATAATAAGTCAGAATTGAGAATTTTAAGAATGTGATTATCAACTGAAATGAGTAACTGTAGGAACTGTGTCAAAATTAACTGAGGCAAACTGAATAAAACTGGGCTAGTTGAGGGTTAAAAATCCCCTATTTTTACTACATAAGGGTATAATTTCATTAATATTGGACTTATAGCTCACCAGAAAATAACAGTGTCCATTTTGCCTACTTGAATATGTTTAACCAGTTTCATTTTAAAAAGTTAAAAACTCAGCAAGCAGAGAGATAACACACAAAAATAAGTTCTTAAAAGACTAAGATAGCCATAACATTATTAATAAAAATTTAAATAGACAGGCACTTCCTTTGAAAAATTCAAAGATTTCAGCTCCATGACCCACATAGTTCGACAGTTACAGGGCTTTAAAGTGGTATAATATCCATAAACTGGGTCTCTGTGGGCATTTTACAATTGTTAAAGAGACCTTAGCAATTAAACTACAGAGCTGAAACTTTTTGGGGGACAAACATAACAAAAAAAAATTATATATAATACAGTTTAAGACCTGTCACACTAAGCATTTCCAAATAACAAAGTAAAATACGGAAAAAAATGTCAAAAAAGGTCACTTGGGTGAGTGTTTATGGCCCTCATACACAGGTTAAATGTCTACTAAAAGCCTTGATTTTCGGCACATGTAGAAAGGACATAATAATGCATTCCCAGATGGGATTTCAGCTCCATCAATCACATAGTTTAACAGTCACAGGGCTTAAAGGTGGCAAAAAGTCCAAATATTGGGTCTCTGTGGGCCTTTTAGAGATCTCGATGTGGCCTTCAAATTAAAGCTTCAGATTTATAATCTGTCACATACTAAGATTATACATAGAATATATATCTAATAAAGTTTGAAACTTCTCAGACTTACCATTTCCAAGTTACAGAGCAAAATATGTGAAAAATGTCTTAAAAGGGTCACTCGGGTGGGTGTTTATGGTCCTCATACACAGTTTAAATGTCTACTTGAAGCCATGATTTTTGGCACATGTAAAAAGAACATAATAATGTATTCCCAGATGAGATTTCAGCCCCATCAGTCACATAGTTTAACAGTCACAGGGCTTAAAGGTGGCAAAAAGTCCAAATACTGGGTCTTTGGGAGCCCGTCAGAGACCTCAATGTGGCCTTCAAATTAAAGCTTCAGACTTAAAATTTGTCACATACTAAGATTACACATAGAATATGTATCTAATACAGTTTGAAACTTCTCAGACTTACCATTTCCAAGTTACAGAGCAAAATATGTGAAAAATGTCTAAAAAGGGTCACTCAGGTGGGGATTTATGGTCCTCATACATGGGTTAAATGTCTATTAAAGGCCTAAATTTTGGAGTACATACAAGAAAAACATATTGATATATTCTCAGATGATATTTCACTTAGATGAGAGACATTGTTTGAAAGCTACAGTGCTTGAAGGTGGCAAGAAGTCCATAAATTGGGTCTCTGTGGGCAATTTTGAGACCTCAAGTCGGCCTAACAGGTAAACCTACAGCCTTTATATTTTTCACAGACAAGGATTACATATAAGAGTTACACCTAGAGCAGTTTGAGACTCATCAGAATTACCACTTCCAAATTATAGGGCAAAATATGTTAAAAATCTAGGAAAAAAGTCCTAAGTGGGGTCTTTATGGGCCCCAAACACAATTTTCTCCTCAACTTAAAGTCTTGATTTTCGGCACATGTACTAAGAATATATTAATGTGTTCTCAGGTAAAATTTAAGCCAGATACGCCTCATAGTTTGTGACCTAGAGGGCTCTAAGTGGTCAAAAGTGCAATTTCTGACCTTAAGGTGGCCATAAGTTCTTTATTATTTGGAGTTTAAGGTCACCTTAAAATAGGGATCTTCCTTTGGGCATCCTTAACATGTGTACCAAGTTTGAAAAAAAAATATTAATTTGTTTTTGAGTTATCGCGTCCACAAGGAAATTTCTACTGCGGCGCGACGGACCTGAATCCAATATATCCCTGACTTTCGTCTGGGGATATAATTATTCAATAACAAGAGGACAGCATTAATCAGTAAACTAAAATTACAACACTATCTATATCTGCATGGCCAAATTATTATGTTTTGAATATTACCATGCATACAGAAGTGGAGTGTTGGAGCAAAATCTGTGGCTCACTTCCAATGTCCCTAGTAAGTATCAACTTCCTACACCTCACAGTTTCCTAGATATAGCCCAGACAAGATTTTATAGGTCAAGGTCACTATGGCAAGGTCAAATCAAGGTCAGACCATGACATTGCACCCCCCCCCCCCCCCCCCCCCCCCTCTAACACACCTCTTACACCCTCTAACCAATGTCCCTACCAAATATCAACTTCCTACACCTTACAGTTTCCGAGATATAGCCCGGACAAGATTTTCAAACTCAAGGTTACTACGGCAAGGTCAAATCATAACGTTGCACACCTACACCCCCTAACCAATGTCCCTACCAAGTATCAACTACCTACACCTTACAGTTTCCGAGATATAGCCCGGACAAGATTTTCAAACTCAAGGTTACTACGGCAAGGTCAAATCATAACGTTGCACACCTACACCCCCTAACCAATGTCCCTACCAAGTATCAACTTCCTACACCTTACGGTTTCTGAGATACAGCCCGGACAAACTTTTTCCCGCCGCCACCCCATCCGGACACCATGGGTGAAAACAATACCCTGACAGCCCTTAAGGGCTGTGGGGTAAAAACCGTCCCTTGTGAGACGCTTAATAAATAGATTAGGATCTAATTGTTGCTATGGCAATAGTTTTCATGGGATCTGGCTGAAAATCTGATGAATTATAAGGTGGGATACACCTTTTAACCAAATTTGTTTAAAATCCATGAAGGGGTTTGGAAGTTATGGGCCATGCTACAGTTTTCATGACAAACACGATATAAAGTATAGCCCACTTTCACTTAAGCAGACGA
This sequence comes from Sabellastarte sp. h YS-2021, assembly GCA_964017235.1. NCBI lineage: Eukaryota > Metazoa > Annelida > Polychaeta > Sabellida > Sabellidae > Sabellastarte > Sabellastarte sp. h YS-2021. Next base: position 77,224,974 of record OZ024931.1, read on the forward strand.
CAAAAATGTTCATCAGTAATACAATATATGGTAATATGTTTTTATTTACCATACTGTATTCAGCATATTTACATAGAAAATAAATACAAAGTAAATGCATCAGTTGTCTTTCACATCAGTCTTCCCTCGTACAATGTATATAGTTTCTCCTTGTACAAATGCATATTAGCATGGTGGATTAATAAAATCAAACCCAGCAACAAATGTTATATTACAGTCAGTGTGGTGGCATCAAATTTGCACAAAATTCATTAAGAAGCATCTTGTTCATCCTCTATCTTGGGAGCAAGGTAGTAGCGAATGTAACCCATATCTCCAATCTTGTATTCCACAACTGTAAAACAGAAAATAGAGCTCGTCTTTATCCAAGGCTCCAAATGATACAGTAGGCAGTTTGCCAATGAAGTAGGCTCTCTCCATCAGGCATTTTTTCAAAAGTATAGTGAAATAGCACTGAATCAGTCTGATACACTGACATGATAAACTTTAATATTAGAAATAGTTTCATGAATAAAGTCTTTTTATAAGGCAGAAATAAAGTCAATATATTTCCAACATTGGTTATTTTACTTGCAGAATTTTAAAGTACTTCATTTGCATTTACACTCAATATCAGTTACCACTTTGTTCATAACCCCTGAAAAGTTGAAACTAATCAGCAATGTAACTACCTTTCACACCATTAAGCAATAATACTTAACAGTTTAAGAACATCCCAATATCGGCATCTGATTTATGCAGACTTACCCAAAGGTACCTCTGGTGACATTGAAAGGGACACCTGTGGAGACAAAGGAGTAGCTTTTGTAAAGAAGTTGAGGTATCTTAGTGCAAATGTGAGTGTGACTGCTTCCTGCATCTCGATGAGAACCTGCTCATCTTCCTTGTCTACATTTGAACTCTGTGCCAATTTTATGTTGCCTGGAATAAAAGAACAGTTAATAAATTTTCCGGGGCTGACATCCATATCTCATTATAGAGGCACGTAACCCAATATCACACTGAACTGAACCGATCTACAATGGAATTCCACTGTCAACTCTGGATTTATTTTATTTTTTGTTTTAATGTCGCGTTCTATATTAAGGGTCATATTGGTCAAGATTCTGCACTCTAAACCACTGGGCATCGGCAAGTAAATTCCAACTTTCCAACATGAAGTGCCTGGGTCGAGATTCGAACTGGCTACCTCAGACGTTGAAGGCGAGCACTAACCTACACCACCGAGGCCCACTTGACATCTCTGGAAGCAACAGAACTGATATTGGGGATGGCTCGGTAGGCCCGTTATCTTGTATCAAGACTATTTTACTGAAATACTGTGATGAGATTTTACAACCGTCATTTCACTTGTGAACACATATAATGGAAGGAACACACCCAAAATCTTAAGAAATTCTAAGCTTTTATCCCAGAATTTCATGCATTTGCAGACTTTATACCAGCAATTACGATTAGTGCTTCCGCAAGCCGTCAAAGTACCCACTCGAGTTTCATGAATCAGCGACGAGTCAACTCGAGTTGAACTCGAGTCAATAACAATATTTCAAAACACCCAAACCTTAAATATATGTGCACTAATACGATTCCTTTCATAATAAAATCTATTTTTAACCATATTCCAAAAATTTGTCATATTTTACCTGCAAAACAATGATCAACAATGTTGAGAAATAAAACGGATGTTTAGATTGGTTGTTTTTCCAGGTAAGATGTATGGAGAGATATCATTGGCTTTACGTCGTAATAGATAAATATGAAGGAAAATATAAGTAAACAAGTCAAATTGTGTTTTTATTGCATCTTTGTACACTGGCAAGTGGTTTATTTATATACTTTTTGCAATATTTTAAAGGAACTCGAGTTTGCAATAAGACAAACTCGCATTCACGAGTTGAACAAAAACGATATGAAACTAGAGTTGGTGAGTTGTCACGAGAGCACTAATTACGATGAGCAGAACTTTCATGTTTTGGTTACAACTATAACCTCAATCTCACTTGTTAGCTCACATAATTAAAGAAAAACTTAAGATATTGGGAACAAACAAGAAATCTGAAGCTTTTATTTCATATTTTATTTTCCTCATTTGGCAACTTTTATTGCGATGTTGTGAAGAGAAAACGTCCATGTTTGTTTGGGGTTTACTAAAATGTGGAGTCCCGCATATCAAGAATTAAAACCGTTAAAAAATTGGTCAAATTTGTGCCATTAAACATCACAGATTTCTAAGATGTATGACCGCAAGGGTAACTTGGCCACCTACCTGTTCCCAAATCTCCACTTGCAGAGAACTTAATGCCCTCTTTTGTACAACACACTACCACAGATTCACCAATTTGACTTAGATCACGGCAGATTCTCTGGAATTCTGCTGATGGCATTTTTATTACACAGCTGTAATCGGTTTCCTGGAATATACAGGACAATTCTTTTTTACTAAAATACAGCCACTGATGACATATTGTATTAAAAAGTAGGACATGCCTCTGGTAGCAACTGATTCACTTCAGTAATGTTTTCCTAAATTTTAAAGACATCCTTACTAATTAAACCAACAAAATGTGCCCAATTTATATTTTATACGATAACTTTTTTTGAAACATCAATGTTTGTGTGGAGGAGAGTCCTCTTCATTTTGGTACATAATTCAGTTACAAATTCTATTTCAAGAATGAAGCAGTGAATGCTTACCGGTATTCCAAGGTGTTCCTGATCCAGACACATCAGCTTCATCTCAAAATCTGAAACCTTTTCCCCATCTGTAAAAGCATTTGGAGATATATAGACCAATGATCACAAAATGCATTTTACTGTATTTACAAGCAAACTCGTCAATATTTATGAGTTTGATTTAGAAGACTGCTAAAACAAAACTTTCAACTGCGAAGTGAATACACGAATCAAAAATATTAGTACACCTGGTCAGTAATAATGCATTTACTTTGAAATCTGTAGAGATATAAAGCACTCAATTGTCAAGCAAACATGCTGCAAATAAATGGTATTAGTCTTTAAATATAACCATAAACTATGCTGAAGTTTATTTGCCTTTTGTTATTATGTGATAACCAAGGACTACAATTAATAGTTCCAGTCTTTAAGACTTTCATTACAACCATAGTAACTCTTTGTACATTTATTCCAAGATCCATATATTTGTGCAATTAATTATACTCACTTGGAGGGGATTCAAACGTAAAAGTAACTGCGTCAGCATTGTCTCCTGCTTTGATAGTCAATGCATCATCATTAGCTGCACACTTCAGAATTTTTGACATACTGGAAAAAGCAAAAATTTACAAAAACAGCGGTTAGGCTTAATACAACTTGGTTCAGATCAATTGCATGGGCGGACAATCTTACAGGCACGACAGTACAACAGTGATGGTAAAACTACTTGTCTGATGTACTGTCCACTCCATAAGACTGTCCACCCATGTGATGTCATAGATTCATAAACCTTTTCAAGGTTACTTCATCGAATTTTTTTAAGGCCGATTTGTGTGACCCAAGTGAAAACTGAGATTGTTCCACCGTGCTACACCATTTCCTTTAAGCAGACATCGAACTGGCAATTTGAGGAGAATAGGATTCCTAGAACCTCCTCCAGAAATCACTACCCCTTCTATACTGTAGACATCAGATATCAATTCTGCATTTGTTCCAGCAACGTTAAGAACCTCAACTATCCTTTGTTTCTGTGTCTGGTATTGTCCTACCCGTGACCTAGATTTTTGGTATAAAACAACGAGTCGGATATAAAAAATGCGTAAATTGCGAGCCCGCCATTGCAAAACGGTACGGATTCCTGAAATTTGCATTTTATAAAGATGGATGTTTCCTTCAACAAAATCTCTGAAGTACCCAATTTCACAAAATATGGGATAGAAGAATGTTCAAATTTCTTGTTTGTGTCCAATGTTTTAAGTTCACTTTTCATTACAGGTGTTGTGAAGTAAGGCTGTGACGAGTGGTTAAAATCCATCCCGGTACCCGAGCTACGCAAATTCGTCTCGCAGTTCGGTATTCGCATGTTTTAGTATGCACGTTTTTTCCTCCCCATAAACAAAACTAGGGGTGCGACCGAGCAGTCGACACTCGACGAGCGAGGGCAATTTCACGAAAATTCGATCCCAATTCTCAAGGTCGAATACTCATGTATATATAACAACCTACAGAACCGGTAACATTTTTTAGTTAATAAAACATAAATACCACACCTTACTTACATTAAATCGCATAATCCACCATTTTGAACATAATGTCATTGAGATTATGTGCTGACAATAACTAATTCAAGCGATTCAAAGCTTTTACCTTTATATTTTTTTTGTTTACGGGAGCCGCCATATTGGATGTCGTTTCCTGTTGAGGTGGATACTAAACCTCGCGAGTGCTCGATGTCGAGTCGAGTTTTTATCTGCGAGTAATCGACCCGAATTATTTGTACTCGTCCCACCCCTAAACAAAACGGTCATTTCCGGAAACGATGTCTTTGCATTAAAATAGTGGTGAAAGGTAATCAAAACTTATTATATTGTTATAAAATGAGGAGTATTATATAAAATTTTCCAATATACAAAGAATTCTGCCATTTTGCAGTGTTGTCATTCTTTGTCGTCCTAAAAAACCTGATAAAGTGGGCGACAATGTAATATAGTAGTTAACGACGATCGGGTGGACCAGAAAGCACTCAAGATCTTCCCAAATCGACTCCACTCGCGAATACCAACCACCCAGTCGCAGCCTTATTGTGAAGCAAGTTTGAGGTTATAAAGTGTTGCAACGAAAACAAGGCAATTCTACTAAATGTATCGCTATAAAAATCAACAAATGCATGAAAATACGGAGATAAAATCATAAAAGCTTATACTTTTTTCAGAGTTTGGACAAGTTCCCAATGCTTTAAGCCTACCTTCCGTTGTATGTGCGGACAAGCAAAGTAGAAGCTTTAAAATCTTTGTCACGGTATTTCAGTAAATGCTCTACTGTAGATATCAAGATACCGGGCCTACCAGCCCATCCATAGTATGAAAAGTGTAATTATGCATCTGAGAAGAGGAAGAACTAAAATTGTTCTTCCCAACGACCGATCTTGTTCCTTAGTAATGTAGGAACTACACCTGTCCTTTTTTCTTCACCCGTTTCCAGACCGATTAATCGGTCTCTTAGCTAATATTTAAAAGATGGATGTATTGGTGAGAATCAGATGGCATAAGTATGCAAAAAACATAAACGTCCTAAAGGCCAACAAATGGTACACATCCGGACATTAAACATGTACTAGGCTACCACCTTGAATATCAAGGATGTGCCCCGCATTAAAAGAAATAAACTTTTTGCATAGTTAATACCAAAATTTATTTCACTTGCAAAATTCATCATTGTTTATACAAACAGGAAGTGCAGAAAAGTGTCTATATTACTGCAAACACAGAAAAGTGTGTACCTACATCTAAATGCTTTATACTGTTAAGACATTAAAGTGGATATTTTAAAGTTTAAAGTAGAGATGGGTCGGTATCAAAAATGTGTACATCGGGAGGTCACCAATGCAAAACCGTACTGATTCCGGGACTCCGCATTTTAGTACACCCCAACAACATGGACGTTTCCTCTTAACGTCATTGCAATTAAAGTCCCCAAATGGCCAAAATATGAGAGAAACCTGTACAATTTTGTCAGATTTTTTGCTTGTTCCCAATATTTTAAGTTTCCCTTCCATTTTACGTGTTGTCAAGCAAGATTTAGGTTATAAAGTGTCGTAACCACAACATGGCAGTTCTCAATGTGTCACTATAAATGTCTGCAAATGGACGAAAATATAGGGATAAAAGCTTATAATTTCTCCAGATTTTGGGTATGTTTCTAATATGTTAACTCTTCCTTCCATTATATATGTTGACAAGCTTAGGGGCGGGTTCAAAATCTCGTCACGGCATTTCAGTAAAATGCTCTTGATACCGGACCTACCGACCCATCCCTAGTTTAAAGTGACCATAATTTTCAGATATTGAAGTTTTTTGTGCGGCGAGGAACTGTCCCAAAATGCCATCCATCAGTTTTAAAAAGGCATATTTTGGGACAGAAAACTCGGTCTACCAGTATCCGTGATACCCTAGATTTTTTTGTATAAAACAGTGAACTAGCTGCCCGTGTCCATGAACGAATTTTTTCCTTCCTAATCACGGATGAGTACACTTTTATACAAAATGATCTAGGGTATCACAGATACGGGCCAGGAAAAAAGGACAGGTGAAGTTCCTACTTAACAGATACATAGCAAAGAACAGCTTTACATGCATAAAAATGTATCAGAGGTATCACAAATATATCTTGCACAACTCTGCTGTACTCCAAACACAAAGACAGAGGTTACTACGTTCACTGAAACCATGTATTATTGTTATTATATGCAACAGTTTTCATTGGTGAAACCAACAGAAAAAAATAGGCGATATGAAATATTTTGAAGACCAGGGGCCGGATTCACGAAAGGTCTTAGCCAAGTCTCAGGCTTAAGATGGCTGTATTTTTGTACAAATGTTAAGCCTAAGACTTGGATAAAGTAGGAACTACACCTGTCCTTTTTTCTTCACCCGTATCCGTGTCCGTTATTGCCCGTACTGCTCAGCCAGTGAATTTCGTCACCTGTTATAAAAGCATTCAAGGACTAGCAATATCCACATTTTAAAAGGTGGAATACTTGCCTTGGACAGCAAGGTATAATTGTTTGCAGGAAGATCTCAGTAAAGAAGTTTTAATACTGTCATAAAATACGAGTGACGAAATTCACTGGGGTGACGAAATTCACTGGCTGAGCAGTATCGGTGATACCCAAGATCATTTGGTATAAAACAGTGAACTCATCCGTGTCCGTGATTAGGAAGGAAAAAATTCGTTCTTCACAGACACGGACAGCTAGTACACTGTTTTATACCAAAAGATCTAGGGTATCACGGATACGGGCAATAACGGACACGGGTGAAGAAAAAAGGACAGGTGAAGTTCTAGACGTGGTAACCACGGCGATCGACCCTATCGGGATCTAACGCCGTGGTTCCTCTCCATTTAAAAGTAGAGATTTCAAAGATTAGCTTACCCACCATCAAAACTGTCTGTAAAACGATGACACAAGTACAAGTTTGTAATATTATTTGAATTATTAATCCAATAATGCTGTTTTACGTGCACAATGTAATACAATGACTTTTAACAACAATGTTTATAGCTTTCATCTTCCATGTTGAAATTCTGATTGGTTTGAATTTATTGCCGTTCATATGTGGTTTCTCCTAAACCTCGGATTTCTATAATTTCCATTTGCAGGACTCTTTGGTATATTTAAAAGTGTAGTTATCTGACTTGTGACTTTTCTCCGAATTTTTTTTTCATAATTTATTGTAGGTGTACTACAAATGCAAATGCAAGGTGTTATTTGTATTTTGTTCTGAATATATGATACATGAATGTTTTGTAATTCATCAAAGAACAGCTTTAATATTTAGGCATAGACAGTACAATGCCAAATGATGCATCAAAACCAAAAATATAATGAAAAATAATTTTAATTTATTAGAATTATATATATGTACATTTTTGGGGGAGTGACCACTCCATCCTAGATCAGGAAGGTTTTATATTGCATTTAAGTGTGACTTTATTTCTTGCATCTATTTCAGTTACTGTATTTAATATTTCTAAGTTGTTTAAATATTTTTGACTTGCTTCTGGAAATATTGAGTTTCCCTGATAAGGTACCAATGTAACAATAATTTTTGTATAAAAAAAATGTAACCTTTTGTCAGGATTGCTGATGCATATATTTAAATTATAGTTTCTTACCACTACTTGGTTTAAATACTTATTTTTTAATGTTTAATAAATATTATTTCGCTGTAGAAAAAATTATTTCTAATATTATGGTCTGCAATAGTATGTGAATGTGATGAGGGATCATTTCTGTAGTACTTTGTTAGAAACAAAGTTCTTTACCAAGCAATTGTGTTACTGTGTTGTGCTTTTTGAAAGAAAATAATATTTACTTAACACTATTGGCCTCTTAACTTTGAAAAAAAAAATTCGATTTGTAGAAAGATTTCATATGTGGGGCGACTACAGAAGGTTTATATTAACGGCTAAAAATACAAAACAATTATTTCAGTTATGGTAAACAATGGCGGACACAGAATATAAAAACAGGATACAAGGTGTTATACAGAAATAAGTGAATATTTAATGTGAGTAAAGTACGAAGTATTGTTTCCTGTTGAATATATTTGGATTTAAATGCATTTGACAAGCCAATGAATGTCTAGGTTGTACTAGTTTCAAAATCTCTACTTTTAAATGGAGAGGAACCACGGCGTTAGATCCCGATAGGGTCGATCGCCGCGGTTACCACGTCTACTGCTTACCGTCGCATTATGGGCCTAACGACGGTAAAAACGGAAGGCAGTACACAAACCACAGCATTAGCGGTCACTTTCTTTATGGAAATAGATGAATTAATCCATCCCATAATTTTCAAAGTTCGAATTGCAGCCTCAAAATTGATGTTAGCTGAGTAAAATACCAAAAATATGCAATTATCGCTCACATCTCCAAATATCACCCGTGCTTAATATGGGTCTATTACCACTTTATTAGCCATAGATAATAAGCCCCAAGAGGGTCTAAATTGTTATTTATATATTTCACTTCAATTCCAATCCAAATACCACGTTTTGCTGCAGTTTTTACCATAAAATGCAAAGGGCTGTGTTCTCTTCTGTTTACAGTCCAGTTGTAAAATTACGTAATTGCAGAAAAAAAGTAAACAACCTTTTGTCTCCAGCATCCACATTTGGAAACCTGGTTTTGTTGTAGTATTAAGTTGTAATTTCTGAGGTTGTTGAATTTATGTTATTTTATTGTATATATGTGTTTGTTGATTATAATACCAGCTTCATTGTTGAAGTAATTGTAAATATTTGTCTAAAGAGTTATCACTACTTTATGATCTCGTACATAATATGATGTTTATTTGTGCTGGATTGGGTCATAAATGGTGTAAAGTTAATTTTTTTAAATTTTTCACATTTATAATAATTAATTTTATGCATGCTAAATGTAATTTTATAAAATTATTACATAACAGAAGATACAGATATATGTAAATTATTCAGTTTCCCTGCCTATGAGTGATGACCCTAGTGTGTCATTTATTCGCAGTTACATGAACAAATATCAGTTGCTCTCATTATTCATAGTTCCACATTTTTGTGACCATAATTAGCTTTATTAATATGATGACTCAGGGTTATATTATCTTGATTACAATTTCTGATGGCTTTGACAATTGTCCGATAATTTATGTAAATGGTTGGTGTCTGTAAAGAAATGCCAAATTATAATATGGCAATACCTACAAGGCACTGATGGAACCTGCCTTGTATTGGACAAAAGGTAGGAGATAACCTCATGGTAACTTAAGCAGAAGATACAGATAATGATTCCAGATGCAAGAACTACTGCAAAGTTTTCTAGAAATCAAGTTTAACCAATGTATTTCAGGTATGTAAGTTGTTATATAGGCAGCTACTTTGGACTATAAAAAATCAAAGTGAGGGAACCAATTATAATGAACCTGTAAACACTTTTGTATTAATAAATATCCTAAGGTCATACTAAAGGTTCCATCTCCTGAATATCCAGAATATGAAAGGTGAAGGCAGACAAGACACACATCCACTGGCAGGTTGAGACTTTCTCACAGATCCATTAAAACTTGAGAAGAATGTGCACCACCAGAGCACAGGAAATGCGTGGTTTCCAGAGATCTTGCAAAGAAATCCACTTAGGTTGGCAAGTTTGGCATCTAATCATTGGCTGACACTTCTGTGGAATCAAGTCTCACAGTTGGCAATACTTAGGAGCTGTCCTAATATGACCCTAGCTGTTAAAGAGGATGTAACACCCCCACCTTTGAACTTAGGTTTTGCAAATCTATGCATATTTATTTTCAAAGTCATAATTATACATCACAATGGCATACAAGTTTATCTGAGAAATTATAAATTCAGCAGAAAAATGTACTCATGACCTAGTTGCATGTCACAGTTGCAAAGATAGCACTGATAATATTTCTGTAATACAAGAAGCATAAAACAGATTTCTGCACAAACAAGTATAGAAAATGATTGTTTGAATTATTGTCTGCAAGGCAAAAATTGCCCAAATGTAAGAAGGTATCAGATAACCAACAGCCTCACAGCTGCAGAGATGCCCAGCCACTGCTGCAAGAGAGGGAATCCTGAAGTGCCAGCACGAGACAGCCAGTACTTACCATTGGTAAGTTACCATTCATCTGAAACTGAAACCAACATGTATCCTATGTCCACCCAAAACTTCAGTAAGGTATTCTGTATAGCTATCTTCTGTTACCAGTTGTTACTTATTTTGATCGTCAATTTGTCTGACTCCTGTAAAAAAATATTTCCAGAATCTCACTATAAATACAAGAAGTCAGTCAGAATCATTAAGTAGATCATATCACTTGTATCAAGCTGGGTAGGGTGTTCCAGGGAAAACAGTCCAAAACATTGAGTAGGTCATGTCAGGTGCAGGGGCCACGGTGGCAGAGTGGTAACACTCTCGCCTCCCACCTCTGCGGCCGGGGTTCGATCCCTGTCATGGCCGTAAGTGGGAAAGCTGGTAGTTGCTTGCCGTTGGTCGGCAGTTTACAGTACAGAACCCTAGCGAACTATATGTACTGGTTTCCTCTGCCCTTCCAACTACCCGTCGTGATATGACCTGTACAGTGTTGAAAGCGACGTAAAACCCCAAATAAACAAACAAACATATCAGGTGCAGCATTTTGGGTTGGGTGTTTTGGGAAAACACTGCAAAACAGTGTACAGGTCATACCAAAGGAGGTAGATAGCAATACAATACATTGAACAGGTCATATCACAATGACAAAATGAAGCCAAGGTACATCATGAACAGTTTAACCAGCATACATTCACTTTATTATGTGAAAGTCTCACAACAAAAATCTACAAATGAAATTTCTTCAAGATCTTCAATTTGCCCATGACACTTCTTAATAATTGTATAATGTATATGAAACTACATTTAGAAATCACAAATAAAGTTTTTAAGTGGATGTTCATATAATAGGAAATAATTGTGATTATAAAAATCACTATGCAAATAGTGTCAAAAATATCAGAGTTCCACACAAATAACTTAGATAAGGGACTGTGAATTGAGTGCAGGCTGGGGTTAGGCATCAACTATTCGCAAATATTAGTGTGTGGATTGAGAGAGTCAACTGCAAGGGGTCAATAATATGGTGATTTTAGTAGAGCCTGATGGAGTTCCTTAGGGGAAGGGATCAAGAGGTTTTAGTACATAGTGTGAATGAGTGTTGAGAGACACACACAGAACTTGAGTGGGGGATCAATGATGAATGTCTTGAGGATTGTTTTAACAGATGATATTTTAATAATTATTTATCTATAATGATTTTCCACACAGGAAAAGCACATTTTGACATGTTCAAAAGTCAACATGTATCTATTAGCTTTATTTTTATTTCTTCGCTGTTCACTTCATTTTGTTATTTGCTTACTTCAGGGATGATGTAATTGACAGATAAATGAACATATGGGTTCTTAACCCTATCCAATATCCTTGCAAATACCCAAGAAACTTTGTTCAAGTAAAAAGTTTCACAAAGTACAATGAAATGATGTGAAGGATTAATAGCAACTATCATAATTGTAGCATCTGTAACAAGATGTCATATATGCAATGCCTCTTTTGAAGTTTCTTAGCTCTAATGCATATGATTTGTATACACCTCTAATGTCACTGCTTCTATTGCTGCTGTTGGCACTGTTATTCTTGATGTTCAAAATGATGTTGACATCCATCACAATTCAATAAACTGACTTGAATTGTAAATGCTTAGTCGTTGTTTGATCATTTGTCACCAGATGCTTAACAGATAATGCTTTTCTTATTAATAAGCCAACATTTGAAAAAGCTGGGAAAATAATTAGTATAATTTGACTTCAGTGGTACAAATAACTCAAATAGAATCAACTATTTGTTAAATCTGCAGACTAACACTCTCGTCTCCCAACTCTGAGGTCGGCAGTCCAAACCCTGTACCATATGTGGGAAAGTTGGTAGTTTCTTGCCATTGGTCAACAGTTTACAGTACAGGGCCGGGATTCACAAAAGGTCTTAAGCAAAAAAATGTCATAACTTTAGGAGAAAAGTCTTAACTCTGCAAGAATTTTGTCATAAAGTTAAGACTTTTTTTGCTTAGACAAAATGGGATTCACAAAAGGTCTTAGACGAAAATTTGTCTTACATTTTGTCATAACATTAAGACCACTGCAGGGCAGACTTAAGACAATTTTTAAATAATCCATTGCATGTATTTACATTTTACCCTTTGTTATGGCCACAAAATATATACTATGGGGATCTATACTTCCTATAAAAGTAATTTCTGTGGATTGTAATAAAAATTTACATCATTTAATTACCTCTAAATTTCCATATTTTACCTTCTTGTAGTAAAAATATTGTCATAAAAATGGCTGACTCACAACAAAACACAAATACTACTATTTTTACATAATTTTACAAAGAAAAAGTAACAAATCTGTTTTATAATTTTAAAGAGCATGTTTGGTATATTTATTGATGAAAAATATTTTTGTTTTACTAAGATTAGTTCATTTTAATTCAAAATAGTTAAGACTTTTTGCACAAATTTTGTCTCAGCTAACATTTTGCTAAGCACTTTTTGTGAATCCCAATTTAAGAGAAATCTTAGCTAAGAAAAAGGCATAACTTTAAGATTTGTCTAAGCAAAAAAATTGCCTAAACTTAGGACCTTTTGTGAATCCCAGTCCAGAACCTTGACCAACTGTATGAACTGGTTTCCTCTGCCCACAAAACTACTCATCGTGATATGACCTGTATAGTGTTGAAAGCGACGTAAAACCCCAAATAAATAAGTAAATAAATATATGCAGCTGTTAAAAGTTACATTGTTTTCATAGTAATGATTAAGCCCTATAAAGGTTACAGCAATGGTAATTTCAATATACACTACCAAATTATTAATATCTACTATGATTGTAGCTTCTTCAATTAATCAAGGAGAACAGAAACCTACAGGTTATTTTTTTTACATTTCGTATTTTCCAGACTCATAATAATGGAACTTTAGTAAGAACCCAAAAGGTCACTTCCTGTTTCCTGTTTACATGTGTGATCATGAGCAGCTCAAGTTGTTTATTTATGAAAGTAAACATTGAAAAATGAATAATACGAAAAGAAATATGCTAAATCTGATATACAGAAACAAAGATAAATAATTCATGTATAAGAAGGACCTTCATTTCGTGGTAAATGTGTGTAATTTCTGTCAGAATTTTCAATATTGTCTTCCCAGCAATTGTAAACAATGTGCATGAAACGGATGTTTTGACTGCAATGGCGGACATGTTTATTCAATATTTAAAGTTTTGTGGTTATTTCATTTACTGCCACATGGATGTACCACGCTGTGTTTAAAATATATATAACATATTGACACTTTCAACGTTTTTGGTGACTGCTTTCTGAGCATTATTTCGTATTTACGTGGCTAAAAATAAATTTAGACCCATATTGCGACTAGACCCGTAATGCGACGGTAAGCAGTAGTGAAGTTCCTACTTAAGACCTTTCGTGAATACGGCCCCAGAACTTTACGTACCTTCCCAAGTTGATTCCCATAGATAGGTTTCTATCACATCTGTATGTGTCAAAACCATCTGACCTCAACATCAAAGCAACTAACGACACATGGGAACTGTCCATTGCCTGGAGAGACATCCCCGAAGAATTACAATCCCAAGTGGCATCATTTAACAAATCTTTAATGGCTTCTAAAACCTTTTTCAACAGATTTGCTTGTGGTAAACGTGCCTCAAACATTTTCTGTGCTTTATTTGTCGAATAAAATGAAATAATTTGCAAAATCGGTGAAACTTTCTCGTTCACAAGCACTTTCCCTTTTTCTGCTGACACAGTACAAACTCCCGCCAAATTATTTATGAAATGGCGCCAAAGTCGAAGTTACAAGGGATGTCATTGGTTGAGTCTATACATCGAAAGTCGAATCTTGAAGTTGCCTGGTGACCTTGATTCCTTAATATTCCACAAAAAGTAGTCTGGTTCCCGACGTTTACTCTGCAATATAGGGTCAGGTATCGCCCACCATCTTGGGTACCAGGCTTCCGTAGTTACACCTAGCAATGATCAAGAAGAAATTAAATTAAAATATTTCTAGTTAACACATTTGGGCCCGTATTCACTAACATTTTTATACTTAGAATAAGAATTTTCTTAGAATGCAAAATATTGTTGTCCTGTCCCTCTTGTCCAGGATTATTCTAAATTTTGATAATTTTGATATTTAAAGTTTTACCTTTTCATAACTACTCAGTGATGTATCTAAAAAGCCATTTAATGTAATTTTGCTGGTTGTAGTGGGATCAGCCAAGATAAGCTTTAGCTTCTGCTGTTCCTTTTTCACAAACTTCTGTCATTTACTATAGTGCCAAAATCATATTCAAATTTTGAAAAGTATAAATGTATGCATGTACAGAAATGAAATAAATATTATTATTATTATTATTATTATTAAGAATAAGACTTTTTGGTATTCACTAATTTCTTATTCTTAGAATTTTTTCTAAGAATGATGTTCAATTCTAAGAATGATTAAGACCTTACTTAAGTTAAGAAAGAGGTAATATATTTCATGTTTTTATATCAATTGCCTGCAAATAGACATTTCTTCTGTGACCAAACAAATTTAGTGGGTTTTTTTCTGATCATGATTTTTAAGAGGTTTATATTTGCAGTTAAAGACTGAAGAAGTGAATGATTTATGCTATCTTGTTGACTGGTTTTAAATATGACCGCCATGTATATTTTCCCCACTTCAAAATTTCAAATGGCTAGAATTAAGTTAAAAATACTTACACACCTCTCTAAAGTAGTTTTTTTGTATGTTTTTAAGTGGTTAAAAGGTTCTCAACTGCAAAAAATTTTTTTTTAATTGATATTTTTTGATATCTTACATTATATATATAAACATGTATCTACAGAACATGGAAATCACAAGGACAATAACAAGAAAGACACGGACAGAGATGTATTCACTAAAAAGAAAACACAAACCTGTTTGTAACTGGTGTACAATACTAAAGTTATATCATTTATTTGTTTTTTAAAAAAAATATGCATTACATCTTAATGTTCTCAGTAAAAACTGAAGTACTGCTCTACATTTTCCAACTGGTATCCATCAGAGAAAAATATGCAACTATAGAATGTCATTTTTTAGAATTTTACACCAACGAGACCAAGTCTTTTCAAATCTTTCATTTGTATTATTGACCCTTGAGAGCATTTCCTGTTCAAAGAACTTTTGTTTCATTGTATTCTGAAGGCAGTATATGTTTGGGTCTTGATGTTTATATGCACAAGTAAAAATATAATGCCTAGTAACAGTTAGAAAAAAATTTAGTGGCCAGAAAAAGTTATCCTGTTCAAGATATCCCAGAGTTTTTGATATCTTATCCAGATTAAGCTTTATTGATATTTTTGTTTCTATCCAGGACACAACATTATTCCACAGCACATTTGTGACAGTACACTCAGAAAATAAATGGGTTAGTGACTCCACATGGCAATGACATAGCCTACACTTATCATTCTCTGCATTTTCCATTTCAACTAATAGCTCATTTACGCCCAAGATACGATATAGTATGTGGTATTGAAACCAAATGTATTCGTTATCATTTATAGCATAGAAACAGATCTTATAAACTTGTTTCCAAAAGTCATTATTTTGTACAATGTCTAATTCTAAGCACCATTTTAATTCATTTTTCCGTGGTTTATTTATTTTCTGCTGTAGCTGAAAATAAACAGATTTATGTCCACGTCCTGGAAGTAGCAAGTCTTTTATATGGAATGGGATAAATGGTCTCTGAAAGCCAAATGTATTACTCTGCTGGTAAAGTGTAATAAAGTTTTGAAGTACTTTCTTAACTGTAAAGTAGTTAAGAACGTTAATTGAAAAGTTATACCTATTCTTCATTTCTGGTAGACTTAAAATGTTTCCATTTGTATGAATAATATCTCCAATGCTGTATATACCGTGCTTAAACCAGTCTGGAAAGAAAAGATTGTCAGTACCAATGTGAATGTTGAACCATAGGCTACTAGAGATGATATCTTGACGAGAATGAACTTTTAGTTCTCTACATAATTCCATAAAATATGAAAATACTGTTTTCCAAAATGGATTTAAATTTGATATTCGATGATTGAGCCAATCCCCTCCAAGAAGGGCCAGCTTATTCAGGTCTTTAATTTCATGATTTAATAAAGTCAGCCATGCACAATTTCGGCCAGAAATGATATGTTTTACCCACCTTATTTTAAGTGACCTATCAAAGTTGCACACATGGATCATTGCAAGTCCTCCATCTGAGATGTTTTTACAAATTTGTTGTCTATTTATCTTATCGGGCTTGCCATCCCAAATATAACTAAATAGCAGTTTATTAATTGTATTGATCAAATGAGGAGGGGTTGATACAGATATAAATAGGTGGGTAAATTTTGATAAAATCAATGTTTTAATGACTGTTATTTTTCCAATTGGTGTTAAGTAACGGTGTTGCCATGAATTAAGAGTTTGTTTTACTCTTAGTATTACCTTTTTATAGTTTAGTTCTGGCATTTGTGTTAGTTCAATCGAAAAATCAATTCCAAGAAGGTTAAAGTCAGAATCCCCCCAATGTAGTTTAGATGAAACATTTAACTTTTCTTTGCAATGTTTTTTACTGCCAATCCAGATGAGTTTAGTTTTTTTAGTGTTCATTTTTAAACCAGAGATGCTCCCAAAGGTTTCTAAGACATTAAAAGTTGCCTGTAAAGACTCGGTACGTCCATCCAAAAAAATAGTTGTGTCATCTGCAAATTGTGTAAGCTTGTAGCTATGTTTACCAATTGTAATACCTTTTATTGATGAAGACTTTTCAATTATACGACTCAAAATTTCAGCAACCAATAGAAATAAATAAGGGGCAATTGGGTCTCCTTGTCTGCAGCCCCTTTTCACTGGTATCGGGTCAGACAGGAATCCACATTGAATGACATACGTGATAACATTATTATTAAAAAGCTTTATCCAATTAATAAAGTCATTATCAAAGCCAAAAAAGTCTAGCACTTTGTAAAGAAAATTCCAAGATACAGAATCAAAGGCTTTCTCAAAATCTATCAACATTAAACGTCCTGGAATTTTATTTTTTCTGTATGGCTCATTAAATCATATACAAGCCTTGTTGAGTCTGCTATACTTCTGCCAGATAGAAAGCCAGACTGATGACTCGAAATAATATGTGGTAGAGTGGATTTTAACCTTTCTCCTATAGTGGCAGATGCCAATTTATAGACTACCGATAACAGTGAAATAGGACGCCAGTTCTTTAATAAATTTCTATCTTTTTGTCCCTTAGGTAAACATGTTATCACTGTCTGCCTCATAGATATTGAAAGGCAGCCTTTGAAAAAGCATGAATTTATCACATTAGCTGTAAAATGCTTTAATTTACCCCAGAATACTTTGAAAAATTCTGATGACAGGCCATCTATCCCAGGAGATTTGCTGTTTTTCATTTTTTTAAGAACAGCACCAAGTTCCATGACAGAAATGTTTTTTCCTATATCATTCTTTTGATTTACTCTATTG
This sequence comes from Sabellastarte sp. h YS-2021, assembly GCA_964017235.1. Lineage (NCBI taxonomy): Eukaryota > Metazoa > Annelida > Polychaeta > Sabellida > Sabellidae > Sabellastarte > Sabellastarte sp. h YS-2021. The sequence goes on from OZ024931.1 coordinate 77,242,807, forward strand.
CCTGTAATATTTTTGGCAAGGTTGAAATCAGAAAATGTTTCCTTTACTCTGAAGAGATTTGTATAATATTTTTGTACTTCTTTTAAAATCATCTTTTGGTCATTGATAATAGAGCCATTATAAAGCTGCAGTTTCCTGATGGTCTTTTCTGTAAATTGTTTACTTTCTAGTTTACAGAAGAAAGAAGTAGGCTTTTCGCCTTGGTCAAGCCATTGTATTCTAGCTCTAGTGATATACCCCTTAATTTTTTCTTTTCTAATACTTTCCAATTCAGCTTTCTTGTCATCTAATAGTTTCATATTACTTTCATTTACATTAGATTCCAGCCAGGCTATATCATTTTTCAAATTTGATTCAAGTACCTTTTCCTTTTTTTAAGGAACTTGGAAAATTTTACGGTTTTTCCACGTATTGTTAAAAACAAAGTTTCTAGGAAGATATCATCATCAATTGAGAAAGTAACATTATTGTCCCTAATATAGTCTAAATTATATACAGGTAATGCATATTTTAATTTTTCTTCTATGATTACTTTATTGATTAAATTTAGATAGTCTTGGTTTTTTAGCAGACTGTTGTTAAATTTCTAAATCCCACTGCCTTGTACAAATTTATTAGTATTTATCTGCATTTCAACAATTGAGTGATCAGATCTATACCCAGGCTTGATATCAATTGTCCTAACAATATCTGTCAATGAATTTGGCACCAAAAAGTAGTCGAGACACAATATTTGCAGTTTGCACCCAAGCCATACGGAGAATGCAAAGCAGTATCTCAAGCCATAAAAGTATATTAAACAACATAAACTGATACATCTTTTCCTTTCCATTGGTAATAGAGACAAAACTATTGTCGTAATTATAAACAAGATTGTTGCAGTCAATGTAGAGAAATAAACACAGAATGCACATAAAACAACATAAAGACAAACATGTGCTACGTACAAACAGCATGAAAAATAGAACATAGAATACAGATAATATAAAGGTGTTACAAAACAACACAGCATGGTGTAGATTTAGTTACTGGAGACCTACTCATAGGTAATATTTTTTCTCATAGCTAGGCATATGCCTTTTTACAGCTTTGTAGCTATAACTAATTGTATTAGTGGTAACATATTTGTTCTTCAATTATTTTAATTCACATTCAATTACCATACCCATATAACAGGTAGATACTGTAGCGTCCCAGTGTTTGGGTTACCGTTTGTGTGCCAAGTTTCGCGTTGTGTTCAAAATACCAAAAGTCCCAAATTCTTTATCGGTTCAAATATCGGGCTCATTCATAAATGAGGCTTGGTATCACTTTTGGCCCAATATCTAATGTTTCCAAGAAGGTTAGTTGAATTTAAATCCAAAACAGCATAAAATAATCACAATATTATTTTTATTTCATATTCATTCAACAGATAAAATATAATTTACATGGCAATCATTACATTCGAAGTACCTCCCTAAATAAATACATGGACATTATAATAATTTAATTCAAAATACCTCCCTAAATAAATACTTGGTACAATAATTTCCTAATAAAGAGATGTTACTACAAGCATGAATGAGTCTTGCAGGTGCTCTACTATAATTACCCTATCAGTGTAGGTTTCCTTTGGTTCCAACCAATTATATTAGGCTCTCACTTCCACACACACCTTTTCACCTGAAACGACGTTCCTTATATAGGAATTGCCGGTAAACACCGTCAAATGACGTAAAATTGACGTCACGAAATTAAAATGACGTCACGAATTCGTGACGAAACGAGGTTTAGCGAGCGCCCATAACTAGGTCACCGCCATATTGGATATAGATTACACTTAAAAATGTGAAAATGCGAGGATATAAAGCAAATATAAGGTAAAATATGATTAATTTATCAACAAATGTATATAAAATAATGCTTAAAAGGCGATATGACGCCTTTTAAAGTGGAGATATCCAAGCTGCTGAGCGCGAAACCGCCAAATTCACCGACGCACCGCCATACACCGGTTTTGGTCACCTACCGATCACCACACTACCCCCCCACTTAAAAATATGTTATGTCCCATATAACATGTATACTTATAAAAAAAAAAAAAAAAAATCTTAAGCTACACAAAGTTTAATACAGAAATAAAGCTGCTAAAGATTAAACTGAAAAGCTTAAAACACAGTATAATACTGCCAAGAGGCTAGACTCATAAGTTAAACACAGCCTAATATGATAAAGACTATAGACTCATAAGCTATAAACACATTCTAATACTGATAACAAATAAAAGACTAGACTCATAAGTTATAAACACAACCTAATACTGATAACAGACTAGACTCATAAGCTATAAACACATTCTAATACTGATAAAAACACATTCTAATATTGATAAGAGACTAGACTCATATACTGAAATACATAATAGTGAAAAGCATTTATATATATTTACACATACATTAATATCATTAACTTCAACACAAGAGTCAAATACTCTTCAAGTACTCTTTACATAAGTAAAGTAATAATATGACCTAAAAAGATCATAACTAAGTCAATTAACTAAAATAGCCAGTAAACATACAATAAACATACACCTTGAAATATCCAGATATTAAAATCAGTCATTTTAAAACTACCTAGGTAACTGTTAATGTGACCTGAAAAGGTCGCCAGTGACTAAAACAGCCATATAATACATACACAGTGGAAGCAATAAGCATAAAATGTATCTATATTGACATTCTTTAAAGTTAATTGAAATTATGTTTCAAAATTCAGAAAGATATGAAGAGTTACTTAAATGTTTCAATTTACTATTTATAATTTATGTATGTTGAATGAACCCGACTTTAGTAATTTAGAAAATTACCCTACCAAAAATTTGGCTCAGTTCAAAAAAAAAATCAGATATTTTATGCTTTAATTGCTTTCAAAAATCATGGTTAACATAATCTAGAAAGTTCATCTGACGATGGATCCTTGACTTCTCTTGCAGACGCCTCATCTTTGCCTCACAGTCTCTTCTGATGTCTCGTTCCTCCTGTAATTTCCTTTTCAAGTCCTGTATAGAAGCCTGTCTCTTTTCCTCATCAAATTTTTGTAGTGCCTGTTTTGCTTGTGCCTCAACTTTACTCCAGAACTTCACTTTCTCTTTAGCCTCCAACACTTTTCTAACGATCAAGTCTCTAGAAGTTTCAATTGTTCCATCCATAATCCTTTCCTCCAGGTTGATTGGCTTTCTGGGTGCTGTTTTGGGTGCACAGGTTGGTACGTTTCTCAGCTGCGAGGTCTGAAGTGGCATCTGACTCTCCACAGGCCCTGTCCTCACCTTGCTTACTGCCGTCTCACATCCCTCTGGAGGGGTCACAGATTTGGGATTTATGTAATATTTATTCTTCCTCATCACTTGGTCTCCCTTGATTTGGTTATTGTTATGTTTGCGTGCACCATGCTTCTTGAGGTCTGACATTCTCTTAAAGACTTGGGTGCAACTTTCACACTGCAGTAAAGACACCTCCTCACGGTGCACTTCTGCCCAGTGCCTGCGTAATGTGAAAGCGTTGGTGAACTTTTTGCTCTGGCATGCTGGTACCGGGCACTTTATCACGGGCTTGTCTGGAAATTGAATCAAGTCATCTAAGACTTCTCCCTCCTCCAAATTATCATTTTCCGGCCAGACTAGGTCTGCTGCATCTTTGAGTATCTCTTCCAGAATGTTTTCTTCATTCATTTTTCCTAAAAAAAAAATAATAAACACCACTAAGTATTTTATGTCAGACATAAGCATCAATTATGTAACATATTTACACTTTTTACATAATTTCATTTATGTACACTATTTATACTTGTGAGTTTACTCAGTTTGTGTTTCCTTATCTGAATGAATGAGACTAGGAACTACCCATGATTCTGGGGTTTCGCCTTCATATCTTTTAATATGATCTACATGCAATGTAACTTTTCTAGAAAGTTTATGTTCTTGGACACGATAATTTAAGTCCCCTATTTTATCAACTACCAAGAATGGCCCTTTCCATCCTTGACCAAATTTTTGTTTGTCACTTGGAAGGTGGTAGACCCAAACCCATTCCCCTACCTTAAAGGTTCTCATTGCGGAATTACGATCATAGGCACGTTTTTGACGTAAAGCGTTGGCCTTGACCGACTCTTTGACCTTTCCAAAGGCATTAGACATACTTTGTCTGACCCATTCAACATAATCTATGGGACAACTTGGCCACATTTCAGTGTTAGTTGCCCCATATACTATGTCGACAGGAAGTCTGGTTTCCCTTCCAAACATTAACAAATTCGGTGTACATTTAGTACTTTCCTGAATAGTTGCCCTATATGCCATCATCACGTACGGTAAATGATGGTCCCAATCAGATTTTTCAACCTGACAAAATGATTTAAGCATTGACTTCAACGTCCGATTGTATCGTTCAACCAAACCATCTGTTTGTGGACAATAGCCTGAAGTACGGATTTTTTTCATATCCAGCAACTTGCATACTTCTTGAAACAAACCAGACTCAAAGTTTCTACCTTGGTCGGACAAAATCTGTAATGGCACACCAAATCTGCATATCCACTCCGTCACCAAACAGTCAGCAACTATTTGAGCTGTTTGATCTGGGAGTGCATATGCTTCTACATACTTTGTGTAATAATCAGATACTACTAGTATGTATATGTTTTTTCTTTCTGTTTCAGGTAACGGACCCATGATGTCACATGCTATTTTGTCCATTGGAGCTGAGATAAAATCTTGCTTCATTGGTGCTTTTTTTGGCATGTGACCAGCTTTATGACTGTTACACACTTTACATTTTTGACACCAGCGGATAATATCCTTCTTAAAGCCCGGCCAATAAAATCTTTGTTTTATTTTACCTAGTGTTTTACTGATCCCCAAATGACCTGATGTCCTATGGTTATGAAGATGTGTCAATATCTCTTGCCTCATTAGACTAGGAACCACAAATTGCAGTACAGGTTTGGCATGAGGCCCCTCGGACTCCCATTTCCTGTACAACATGCCATGTTGTATTTCTAGCATAGGCCATTGACTACACAAAATTTTGACCTCAGGACTTTCAGTACTCAACACACTGTTATCAGGTTGACCTTGACTTTCAAGTTTGAACCTAATAACACGTGAAATATTTTGATCTTCTGATTGACCATTCTTCAACTGCTCATTTGACCAAGTATCAGCCCAGTTGCATTTAATCTTGTTTTTCATGGTTGACCTATTAACAGTAGCTTGTGAATTGACCTCACTATTTTCACTACTAGTCGCAATGCTAGTAGGACTACTGATCAAGGTTTTTCCCATTACATTTGAAGCAAGTTCACTGTCATCTAAACTAGAACTTTGAACGTCATTATTTAATTTGGTCTTGGACTTAGTTTCTGAATTATCAGGTTCTTTGACCTTATCGAACTGAGTCTCTACTTGACCTTGACCTTCTTGGTTTTTAGCCTGAGCTCTAGTTACAACACACACACATTGAGTGCTCACTAATGCACAATCTTCACAATCATCACGTTTACACTTGCGTGGTGGTTGTCTAGAAAGACTGTCAGCATTTACATGTGCCACTCCCTTACGATGTTGTGTTTCAAAATCATAGGAACAAAGTACTGATAACCACCTGGCTAGCATACCTTCCGGTTCCTTAAAATTAACTAACCACTTCAGCGAAGCATGGTCAGTTCTCAGAATGAACTTTCTTCCCCACAAGTAATGGTGAAAATGTTTGATAAATACAACTGCCGCCAAAAGTTCACGCATGGTAGTACAATAGTTCTGTTGAGTTTTACTCAAGGTGTTACTAACAAAACTTACGACCTTTTCTTGACCATTTTCCTGAACTTGAGATAGTACTCCGCCTATTCCACACAAACTGGCATCAGTGTCAAGCACAAATGTACCTTCATTGTTGGGATAGGACAAAACCACTGGGTCACTACTCAATTTTTCTTTCAGGGTTTGAAAAGCCAGTTCACAGTTTTCATCCCATGCAAATTTGACATTCTTTTTGGTAAGAGCATGTAATGGTGATGCAATGGTTGAGAATGATTTCAAAAATTTCCTATAGTAAGAAGCGAGGCCCAAAAATGATCTCACTTGTTTGACTGAAGTAGGCCTTGGCCACTCTCTAATAGCCTCAAGTTTCTTTGGATCACAAGATACTCCCTCACTGGATACAATATGCCCTAGAAATTCAACTGATAGTTGAAACAGGTTGCATTTTGAAGGTTTTAGTATCAACCCTGCTTGTCTTAATCTTTGAAATACACATTCCAGATTGTCCTTTGTTTCTTCAAAAGTTTTCCCATAGGTTATAATATCATCTAAATAAAGGACAGCTTTAGACCACTGTAACCCACTCAGAACTAATTCCATTAGGGACTGAAATGTTCCAGGAGCATTTGACAGACCGAACGGCATTACCGTAAATTGTCTCAAACCCCTTCTAGAAGTAAATGCAGTTTTGCATTTATCTTCTGGATGCATTGCTACTTGATAGTATCCTTGGGCTAAGTCTAATGTACAGAAGTACTTTGACCCAGATAAGGAATCTAAGCATTCTGAAATCTTTGGTAAAGGCACTGCAGATTTCCTTAATACCTCATTTAAGGCCCTGTAATCTACACATACCCTTATGTCTCCTGTTTTCTTTTTGACAATAACCAAAGGAGAAGACCAGGGACTATCACTAGGTTCAATTATTCCCTCGGCCTCCATTTTATCAAGTTCTTTGTCAACTACGTCTTGTTGTGCCATTGGTAAGCGGCGTGGACGTTGTTTAATGGGTATAGCATTACCAGTGTCAAGTCGATGTTTTACCAAGTCAGTTCTACCAAGTCTACCTTCAGGACTTTTAAAAATGTCCTGATACTTGTATAGTAACTGTGTGACCTCGTCATGTTCAGTTGGAGAAAGTGAATCACTTGTTTTCTCAACCAGTGGTTTCAAATGTTCAGGTAAGTCACCTAACTTACTATGTTCAATCTTGTTCACATATGCAATGTGTTCGTCGTTTTGTTTTGATTCACCTTTATCAAAATTGCAAACTTCCTTTACTGATTCAAGTTTGGCAAGTCTGGTACCTTTCTTGATTTTGACAATTTGGTCGCTTACATTAGCTACTCTCACAGGTACAGTATTTTGTTTCAAATTTACCAGTGACCTTGCAACTAGTAGACCAGTGTCATTTGTAAGGTAAGTATTTGATTCAATTAAACCTTCATTTAAGTTTGCAGTCAATTGTTTGTCTTTCAATACTCCTTCTATGACCATTTCATGTCTTGGGGGTATATGAAAACTCGTTTCTGAATGTATGTAGGCCAATTGTATTTCACCTTTTCTTTTCATACCAAAGGTACGACCATTCAATTTCATGGTACCCTTGTGTAAGTTCAAGATACAGTTTTGACCTTCCATAAAATCCAATCCCAAAATTGTACTCTTATCACCTAAAGATACAACTTTCACAGGGACGTTAAACACCTGACCTTTGACCTCAAGATCCATGTTTGTTTGACCTAATACATCCATGACCTCCCCACTGGCATTTTTCAATATCAAATTGATTTGTTCCAATGGTGGTTTCATATTTTCAGGAATATTCTCATAGAATATAGAATCCACAATTGTGTATGTGGATCCAGTGTCAACTAAAAATTCTGTTTGAATTCCCATGACACTGCCATCCACATACCAACATGACGAATTTATCATTTCAATTTTTCCCTCAATTGGCCTTTCATTTTTGTTAGCTGAGAATTCGGCCTTGTCATTCTCAGCTACATCTAGTTTAACTTTGCTTTGGGAGATGTTCCAGCTTTACTAGCCTTAGCTGCTGGATTTTGTGGACATTCTCTAGAGTAATGTCCTTTTTCATGGCATCTATAACACTCGATCACTTTCTTATTGCCCATTTTGTTTGAACCTTGTGGTTTGTCCTGATTGTTTTGTTTGAGATTCTTCAATTCAACCTGAATTTTCTCTATCTCAGAAGCTGTTTTATCAAGTTTCTTGCAAAGATTTTGAAATTCAGTGCTTTGCAACTCACTATTTCCAATAGCCATTACTTTGGAATTCACTGGTTTGGAAAATTTCCTGTGGGAATTCTGCTCAAAACTTTCAAATTCAGTGGCCAATGAAATAGCTTCATGCAAATTTGCAGGGTGTGCAAATTGGACATGCTTCCGTATTTCAATGTTGCCCAATCCATTTATAAACTGATCAAGTACCCATTGCTCCTGAGCTTCCATGTTTATATTTGGAAAAGCTTTCACTGCCAATCTTTTCAGGGAGTAACCAAATTGCATTGGTGATTCAGATTCTTTTCTGATCCTATTTCTAAACTCTGCTCTAAAAGCTGACTCTTTCTCAATGGGATTGAACCTATTAGAAAGTTCATGAACCAGAGCTTCATAATTGTCCAAAGGTACATACGAGATGTCACTAAGTACTCGGCGTGCCTCGCCTTGCATGCTAATTGCAAGTTGCATGGCCTTTTCTTGTTGTGACCACCCATTCCAACTAGCTACCATTTCAAAATGGTGTAAATAATCTGCCCATTCTATTGAATGCCCGTCAAATTTGTCGGGATCCCTTTGCTTTCTATTTCTGTTGCCATTGGCACGATAAAAATCTCTGCCACTAGGTTTATAGAAATGTTCATGGTGGTTGACCTGATTATTTTGCCCTGTTTGTTTTTCGATTCTATGTGGTCTATGATTGCCGGTATTTTGATTGAACTGTGACTTTCTAGTAACATGTTCCTCAAAATCACCTGCACTGTGATCATATTCTCGGTCATTCTGGGGAATCCAGACTTGTGCATTTGGACTCAAATTGTGATTGTTTCTATTTTCACAATATGGTTTGTTGTTTGCTAGTCTATTGTCAATTGGCCTCTCAGAAACAATTGCTTTGGGCAATGTTTTTGGAGTTGACTGACATAAACGAGCATCAACATGATTGTGTAAATCATAGAAATCATCACTCTGATTCACGGCTGGGTCTCCAGCATGACCAGGAATATGGAAATCTTCTCCACTCAGGGATGGTGGAGCTGTACATGCCTCAGTGGGCCTTTGAAACCTTGGAGGAATTTTATTGATTTGCACCTCAGAGTCTGATATGGCTTTATCATTATCTGGAGCTCTGTTCCTTTTGGGCCATCTTGGCAACCAATCTTGAACAGTTTGAATCCAGCTATGATTGTGCTTTGGGTTTGACATATTGGACATATATTTGGACTAAAAAAAAATGGACACAAAACATAAGAAATTACTACATAAAAAATTACTGTACCAAATATAAATTAACCAATCCTGGTCACGGCACCATAAAATATCTGTAGCGTCCCAGTGTTTGGGTTACCGTTTGTGTGCCAAGTTTCGCGTTGTGTTCAAAATACTGTAACGGGCCAGACCTCAGATGAAGACCCTAGATCAGATAAGATAGTATTAGGACAGATTATGATTTACTTAAAATACTTAGGACCAGGCCAATTTACCAAATTAGGCCCTACAGGTGTAACCAACGTGCCAAACGACCAATGGAAGACAGCCCAAAATTATTAAATCTCTTGTCATAAAAACTTAAGAGTATAATAAATGTTATTTCTTAAATTCTGACATTCTCTTTCAGGCAACTCGGCATATCCCAGTGTTAAAACGGTGTGCACAATGTACCGGTATTTAGTGCAGACCTAACTGTGCCTCAATTAGTGCCATATACTGAGAACATGAACATCTACCTCGGCATATCTATCAGTAATGTATCCACCTGGGCTGCTTTCACAGCGCAGACATCACTATGCCTCAACGGTATAAATTAACTTTTGTGCTTCAAACATAATCAACGGCTCACTGGTACCTCAGCATAATCTAGTGTTAAAATGGTGAGCACCAAGGTCCTGGTGCTTACCTCACTATATGCCTCAAAAGTATCAAGCCTGGAAAATTTCTCTTGGTTCAATCCTAAAAGTTAGAGATGACAACTAGAAAGAAAATTACAGCAGGACAGGCAGCATGCAGCTGATATGAAAGGGAAAGATTAGTGTAATTAGTAACAGGAAATTTATTAAAAATATTAAAAGGAGTAGGAAACCAACAACTAACTCTATACAACTACATAGTAGTGAATTAATTGACATATAAGAGTCAGGCTATACAAAACAACTAAAAGCAGCAATAAATTAAAGAAATATAGCCAACTACAGTGCAAGGAAAACTACATGCTGACATCTAAAGACAATAAATAAAAGGGTATTCATGCAAAGAAGCTACACCCATAAATAAGATTATACTACTGGATATGAAACTGACACTCCTACTCTGTTGAATAAATTTACACTATCCTTGACTTTTGACCTGGGTGTTTACCAACAAAGGAGCATGTCAAAACAAAAACATTAAAATTATATTTATAGCCTGGGGGTTTTATAATAAAATTGAAATCCCTATTTAAAAATAATCAATTAAATACCTTTATACAATTTATCCTTCTACTGCACAATAACTTTAGCTTCAATTCAAAAATTAGTCAGATATTTCTCTAAACTTTCCACAACAAGGGGGACATGGAGAACAGGTACCAGGGGGAACAATTAAGGGTGAGAACCAAAACAAGGGGGACAAAAGAAGGGGGACAAGGGGAATTAAAAATAAGTTAAAGTCTTATCAGGTCACCATGGCTAAAATTTCTATTCCAGTTACCTATGTATTATAAATAATCATACTTTTCAGTATATATATCCTCCTGGAGAATAATTTCCTTGGTTGAGCAATAACAAGTATTTTCTCTGAGTTCCTTCCTAACAGGTTCACTTTTAGCAAGGGAACCCCCCTTCAATTGAGGACAAGGTTTATTTATACACTTATTCATAAATCACTACGCCGTGAAAAGGCTGACATGCTCAGTGGAGCATACCTATAAATTATTTCTAAAACATACATGAATGAGTCACTAAACAAATAAATTACTTTAAAATCAGCAATATATTCCTAAATCAGTACTTTTTAGATAAAAAATAACCCTAAAATACATTATTAAAACACCATTTACAAAGAACATATTTGCAGGTGCTCTGACCTGTAAAAATTACATATTCATAAATCCCTACACCTGCCCCACTTCCTGACATGCTCAATGAGCCCAAATATAAAACATTTACAAAACTCACATTAGTAAACTCAATAATTAAATTTCTGGCCTAAAATAAAATGTCCTGAATTATCAATATTATTTCCAGCTAAAATATTCAAATATCCCAATAAAATTAATAAAAATCCTTGGGAACTATATCTTACATGATAATACAACAACAGTAGTGATGAGTTCCCACCACACTTAAACTTCTGTCAAAATAAAATAAGGATCAATCATGTTAAAATAACGTGGTAATACGGAAAACTAACTATGCCAAAACATGGATAACTGATACCCAATCACTTTAACCCCCAAATTTTGTAAGTATTGCAAGTATTTAGCGTTAAATAACGAGTTCAATGGGCGATAATATAAGAAATTAGGGTCCGTGAATTCGGCCATCATTATTTATTACAATACCCCCTACTTTCGGAATGTAGCGTCCCGCACATTCCCAATCAACAAACAAAACTGAAATCAGTACAGATATATAATGAAACTGTGAATCTTACACAAGATACATTATGAAAACAGGTACAAGTAAGAATAGCATGAACAGGTAATAATTAAAGTTCTAGTCGAGACTGATGAAACTGTCATTGTTTGTACTACTACTACTGCTACTACAACTGCTGCTGCTACTGCTGCAACTACTGGTTTCACTAAGTGTCCTCTTTCGTTTCAACACCCCAGTGAGAACTCCTGCAGCCAGTTCATCCTCAGAAATGAAGTCGCTTGTGCCAATGCATGCATCATTTGTGGGAGCCTTCACTGCTTTAGGTAACTCAGCCGCATGGTAGCACTTATAGCAGTTAATTTTAATTTTTCTGGCTTCCAAGGTTTCCGTAATTTCGACAACGGGAAATTGTATCCCATGGCTGCATCTTGTCTGGGATTCCCCAAAGTCTATTTTCATTACTTGCTTCTGGAAGTTCCTTGGATCCACCGACTTGTACCCTGGCTGCCTTTCCAGGGGGATCTGCCTGGGTTTCTTAACAAAGACCCTTCTAGTTTCCTTCACAGGTGATGATAATGATGTGGCACAGGTTTCTATCTTTTCCTGAGTAGCCTTTATTGGTTGTGCTTTTGTTACAGCTGGAACAGAGATTGGATGGTTGACCTTTCTGGTTTCCTTCAGGGGTGATATGGGTGGTATGGGGCAGGTTTCCATCTGTTCCTGATGAACCTGTGTGGGTCTGGTATTGGTTGCAGCCAGTACAGGGGTTGGGTGGTACACACTGTCTAGTTCTGGAAATGTCCCATCCAGATTCATAGGCTCATATCCTTCCGATCCTTCAAACAGATCAACCCCCTCCAGAATTTCCTCACACCGCCTGGCTAAGGACGGTGACATCCTCAGTAGGGTTACATTTGAAGGCTGCTGTAAGGGTGCCAATACCCTGGTATTTTCTTTATCAGAATCCTTGGGGTGCCTGTCAGTTACTGATCCAATGAGGTTCCTGTTAGCATCATAATAGTGGAAATTTTGTGGATGCTTAACTCTGATATGTTCATCCAGTAGTGCATCTAGCCGTTTCCGGCACACCATCCTGCACACAGGGCATTCAAATCGCCTGTCGCCATGTTTCTCCCTTTTATGCCTTTTCATGCTGGACCGGCTAGCAAAGCTTGCTTGACAAATGTCACAGACAGCAGGTTTTGATAGTTCTCTCCTAGGCATCCTGCAAAGATCAATATATATACATTTTTTTTTAGATTCCTCTGTCAGGAGTCCAGTTACACAATAAAAATGTGTAAAAATTCCATTCCTTGCCTGAGAAATAGAAATCAAAGGTTAATTCTTAATTACTTAGTTTCAGTGAAGAAACCATTTCTCCATGGCCCTGTGCGGACCCTCCTCCATGTTACTGATTCTGAAAATTCTTAATTACTACGTTTCGGTGGAGAAACCACATCTCCATTGCCCTGTCCAGACCAACCTCCATGTTACGGATTCTAAAAAAAAAAAAAAAAAAATATATTGATTAAAAAAACTTAATCTATCAGGAGGTTTCCGTATCCTGGTCGACCTGCGACAAGATTCCTCCTCATGAGAAAGTCCAGGCAGTGCCTCCTCTTTCTCAAATTCCTCATGCTCCCCAGAGCTGGCCAAGTCTCGGTTAGGAACATGCCCATGAGAAGCATCCTTTGACCCAGGCCCTCCAGGTTCTGCTGAACCTGCCTCCCTGGTATCCCTAGAATGTCCCCCATAATCAGGACTCCTGTCCTCAGTATCATCCTCCATGGATGATTCAGTGTTAACACTAATCAGGTGTGGTGTCCGCCAAGACCCCACACCTACGTCATGGTGATTTAAATTTTCATCCAGTTGGTCACCATTCCCCGAACTAGACTCATTTGATGACAAGAATTTCAGTTTTGTCCGTCCCCCATATGGCTTGAGCCTGTTAAAATGAACCACTAGGGATTTTGACTTAGGCCTAACTACCTCATACACCACCTCACTGTACTTTCTGACTACTTTATATGGTCCTTGCCATTTCTCCTGTAGCTTTGGTGAAAGCCCCCTTTTCCTAGCCTTTACCAACAACCATACCTGGTCCCCAATGTTGAACCCTTTTCCTGAGACCTTTCTATCGTACAGACGCTTTTGTCTCTCTGCACTGGATTTCAGATGTTCCCTAGCTAACTGAAAGCTATCTTCTAGCTTGGTCCTTAATTCATCCACATATTCACAGGCCTCAACCTGAGAATTCTCCTGCATCTGTGATCTCCCGAGCAAAAGGTCAATTGGTAAGGTAGCCTCTCTTCCAAACATCATCTTGTATGGTGAAATCCGGGTGCTTTCCTGTGGGGTTGTTCTGTATGCTAACATCAGTAAAGGAATGTAAACATCCCAATCTCTCTGATCCTCTGAAACGTAATGGCTAATCATGTTCTCTAAAGTGCGATTAAACCTCTCCACTAAACCATTTGAGCTTGGGTGGTACCCTGTGGTCCTGGTTTTATCAATTCCTAATAGTTCACACAATTCCTTGAACAGTTCTGACTCAAACTGTGTCCCTTGGTCAGACATTATTTCATATGGCATTCCAAATATGCATATGAAACGGTCTACAAATTTTCTTGCTACAGTCCTAGCTTCCTGGTTGGGCATTGGTATGGCCTCAGTCCACTTTGTGAAGTGGTCAGCCAATACCAGTATATACTGGTTCCCTCTCCTACTCTTTGGAAGTGGTCCTAAGATATCAATGCTAATTCGCTCAAATGAACATCCACTCAAAAATTGCTGCATTGGGGCTACCCTTTTCTTTGCTGACACTTTTCTTGCGGCACAAGAGTCACATTGTTTGCACCATTTCTCTACAAACTCCCTATACTTGTACCAGAAGAATCGCTCCTTCACCCTGTCATAGGTTTTCTTCTCTCCTAGATGTCCAGCAGTCAAAGAGTCATGCAATTGTTTCAAAATTTCATCCTTCAGCCTTTCAGGTACAACTAGCTTTTTAGTTTGGGTTCCTTTTCCTTCCTCCCACAAATAGTACAGACATCCTGTTTCCAGGACAAGGTGATCCCACCTGCTCCAGTAGAATTTAATTTCTGGCCCTTCTATGGATATTCTCTCCCATGCTGGCCTCTGTTCCAATTCATTCTTCCATTTGACCACTTCCCTCAATACTGGATCCTCTGATTGCCATTTCTTAATGTCATTAATGTTCCAATATTCTAGCCATTTTCTACTTTCAGGGATTTTTCTACTTGTCAAAGATTGAATGAGCACTTCCTGAGCATGCCTACCACATTGCTTGCATGGAATTCTGGATAAGGCATCCGCATTTTCATGCTTCCTGCCTGGACGGTGCTGGATCTCAAAATCAAATGGCGCTAAAATTTCTAACCACCTTGCCATCTGTCCGTCGGGATTCCTAAAGTTCATTAGCCAGCGGAGTGAGCCATGGTCTGTCCGTACCAGAAATTTCTTTCCAAGTAAATAATGTCTCAAGTGCTTCACAAAGTGCACTACTGAGCACAGTTCCTTTCTAGTTACACAATAATTTCTTTCACTCTTTGAAAATGTCTTGCTGCCATAAGCAACAACCCTCTCCTGACCCTCTTGAACCTGACTTAACACTGCCCCCATCGCTACATCTGAGGCATCTGTATCCAGAATGAATGGATCATCTGTATTAGGGTAAGCTAATACTGGAGTGCTAGTCAACCTCTCCTTGAGTTCTGTAAATGCTGCCTGGCATTTTTCATCCCATATAAACTTGGCCCCTTTCTCAGTAAGTTTATGAAGTGGTTTGGCAATTTCAGAAAATGATCCAATAAATCTCCTGTAGTATGCACAAATCCCAACAAAACTTCTCAACTGAGTGACAGAAGTAGGGACTGGCCACTCCTTAATAGCACTTATTTTCTCAGGGTCAGTTGAAATTCCCTCCTCAGATACCACATGTCCCAAGAATTGCACCTTCCTTTGAAACAGAATACACTTCTTAGACTTCAGCGTAAGACCTGCTTCCTTCAGCTTCTGAAACACCATTCTCAGCCTTTCGATTCCTTCATCAAAACTCACACTGTAAGAGATTATATCATCCACATACAGTATCAACTCCTTCCACTGTAAGCCAGTGAAGATGGTTTCCATTAGCCTCTGAAAAGTAGCTGTCCCATTGGCCAGGCCAAAAGGTAGCACTTTATACTGGTACAGGCCATGCCTACCAGTTGAAAAAGCCGTCTTTTCCTTGTCTGCTGGATCCATTTCAATTTGGTTGTACCCGCTAGCCAAGTCTAAGGTTGAAAAGTACTTTGCTCCTGATAAATGGTCCAAACTTGTTTGTATGGAGGGCACATTATATGAGTCTTTTCTAGAAACATCATTGACCTTACAAAAATCAATACAGGTTCTTAAACTTTTGTCTTTCTTCCTGACCAGGACAATTGGTGAGTACCAAGGACTATCAGATGGCTCAATCAAGTCTTTTGTTATCATGTCCTCCATGGCTAGGTCCACTTCTTCCCTCAAGTGAATTGGTATTGGTCTTGGTCTCTGGCGGATTGGTACCGCATTTCCAGTATTGATTTTATGCTTAACTAGACTGGTCCTGCCAATAATTCCCTTTCCATCCACAAATATCTCATGGTACTCTAACAGTAACTCCTTGAGTTGCTCAGTTTGCTGTTCACTTAAGTCCTTAGAACTTCTCACCAAGAGGTCCTGTAAGTGGTCTTCCAATTCTGTCCTTTTTGTTGGTCCTGCCTTCCTGGTAATTTGATTGATTGTCTTTTGCTCGAAGCCAAGATCTATAACATCGGTCACAGGATGTCCAATTGCTAAAGTGGTTCCCTTTCTAAGCAAAACTTCTTCATCAGATACATTAAATACCCTCACTGGAACGGTATTTTGAGTGGCATCCACTAAAGATCTGGCAACTAAAATGCTATCCCTTTCCGCCAGCAAAGCAGATCCTTCCATCATCATATTTTGTGCCAGTTTGCCTCGCTTACTTGCCTTGGCCTGTACTATAGCCTGTTCATAGGGTCCAAGTCCTACATCACTGATAGTTGCCACCCGGCAACATTGCACTTCAATGTCTCCGTCCACATTGGTCAAAATTTTCTGTCCATCCAGGATCATTTCTGATCTGCTTATGTCTATTTTGCAGTCATGGTTCATCATAAAGTCCATGCCAAGAATTCCCTCAGACTTTATATCAGCTACAATCAAAGTATGTGTCAGTAGATTTTTACCAAAACCTAACATACAAGTGAACTGTCCTAAGACCTCAAGTTCCTGTCCATCTGCAAGTCCTATTTGAAATGGTACATCTTCTAACTTAAAACTAGAATTCTTACTGATAACCTTAAATATGTCTTTTGACAACAAAGTCACTGCTGAGCCTGTATCAATAAGAAATTTTACATTAGTTTCACTAATTTTTCCATTGATACTGATCCCATTGTCTCCAGGCACTGCTAAAACTTTACGAGGCCTGTTATCTCCCTGGACTGATTCATGGCCCCCCAAATCAGCCCCTCCTAGTTTGACAGTTTAGACCTGTCTCCCCTGGGTTTGAACCCAAAGCCATCTCCTTGCCTTTCTTTTGTGCAGTCCTTGCGACTGTGTCCTTGGTTACCACAGTTCCAGCATCTGAAATTCTCAGAATTCTTATTCCGTATATACTTGAGTTGCTGTACTTCCTCCTTCAAGGAACTAACTGCCTTAGTTAGTAATTCCATGGATTCCCTCATTTTGGCTTCAAACTCCTGGCCGTTTTGTTCACCAGAAGAACTGGTTATTTCCCTGACCATTTTCCTACTGTAAGCATTGCCACGGTGCTTTTCAGCCATCTGGAATGCTTCCATCTCTACGGCAACTCCAACTGCCTGGTCCAAAGTGGCTACCTTTGACTGAAATATTCTGAATCTCATATCTGGCTCATTTAAAGCATCAATAAAATGGTCCCTGCAAAGCATCTCTAAAAGGTTTCCACGTGCCTCCGGGTAAGCTTTAATAGCTAGATTCCGTACCGTCTGGGCTAATTGAGGTATGGATTCCTTATCCTTTCTGGTGTAGTTCCTCAATTGGATCCTATAGAGCTCTGTTTTGTCTCCAGGGTTAAATCTCCTACCTAATGCTTCTACAAAAGCATCAAAATTCCATCGTGCGTCTTCAGGCAATGAAGGAAGCATTTTACATGCTTCTCCTCTAAGGCTAACAGCTAAGAACTGCTGCCTTTCCCTCTGGGTCCATCCATTTAACTCAGCTACTACATTGAAATGTGTTAAATAATCTCCCCAGTTTCCAGTGCCATCGTATAAATCAGGCATAACCTTAACCTTTTGTCCTTGTTTCCTGTTGTCCCTAAGCTCATCTCCAGCAAATAAACTTTGTCCATGCATTGCTGCATTAGGTTGATAGCGCCTATCACCCTCGCGCCGCATTCCTAACAGTGCATCAGCAGCTCCCAAGTCATCCCCTGGCCTTAAATGGTCTCCGCATCCTATACCTTCTGCCCTAGTCTCCCTATCACCAGTCACTGATCCTGCGTCCGTCTCGTCCATCTTGCGCTAGCCTAATAGATCCCACCGCTGCCACCAATTTTTGTAACGGGCCAGACCTCAGATGAAGACCCTAGATCAGATAAGATAGTATTAGGACAGATTATGATTTACTTAAAATACTTAGGACCAGGCCAATTTACCATACTAGGCCCTACAGGTGTAACCAACGTGCCAAACGACCAATGGAAGACAGCCCAAAATTATTAAATCTCTTGTCATAAAAACTTAAGAGTATAATAAATGTTATTTCTTAAATTCTGACATTCTCTTTCAGGCAACTCGGCATATCCCAGTGTTAAAACGGTGTGCACAATGTACCGGTATTTAGTGCAGACCTAACTGTGCCTCAATTAGTGCCATATACTGAGAACATGAACATCTACCTCGGCATATCTATCAGTAATGTATCCACCTGGGCTGCTTTCACAGCGCAGACATCACTATGCCTCAACGGTATAAATTAACTTTTGTGCTTCAAACATAATCAACGGCTCACTGGTACCTCAGCATAATCTAGTGTTAAAATGGTGAGCACCAAGGTCCTGGTGCTTACCTCACTATATGCCTCAAAAGTATCAAGCCTGGAAAATTTCTCTTGGTTCAATCCTAAAAGTTAGAGATGACAACTAGAAAGAAAATTACAGCAGGACAGGCAGCATGCAGCTGATATGAAAGGGAAAGATTAGTGTAATTAGTAACAGGAAATTTATTAAAAATATTAAAAGTGCATAAAAGGAGTAGGAAACCAACAACTAACTCTATACAACTACATAGTAGTGAATTAATTGACATATAAGAGTCAGGCTATACAAAACAACTAAAAGCAGCAATAAATTAAAGAAATATAGCCAACTACAGTGCAAGGAAAACTACATGCTGACATCTAAAGACAATAAATAAAAGGGTATTCATGCAAAGAAGCTACACCCATAAATAAGATTATACTACTGGATATGAAACTGACACTCCTACTCTGTTGAATAAATTTACACTATCCTTGACTTTTGACCTGGGTGTTTACCAACAAAGGAGCATGTCAAAACAAAAACATTAAAATTATATTTATAGCCTGGGGGTTTTATAATAAAATTGAAATCCCTATTTAAAAATAATCAATTAAATACCTTTATACAATTTATCCTTCTACTGCACAATAACTTTAGCTTCAATTCAAAAATTAGTCAGATATTTCTCTAAACTTTCCACAACAAGGGGGACATGGAGAACAGGTACCAGGGGGAACAATTAAGGGTGAGAACCAAAACAAGGGGGACAAAAGAAGGGGGACAAGGGGAATTAAAAATAAGTTAAAGTCTTATCAGGTCACCATGGCTAAAATTTCTATTCCAGTTACCTATGTATTATAAATAATCATACTTTTCAGTATATATATCCTCCTGGAGAATAATTTCCTTGGTTGAGCAATAACAAGTATTTTCTCTGAGTTCCTTCCTAACAGGTTCACTTTTAGCAAGGGAACCCCCCTTCAATTGAGGACAAGGTTTATTTATACACTTATTCATAAATCACTACGCCGTGAAAAGGCTGACATGCTCAGTGGAGCATACCTATAAATTATTTCTAAAACATACATGAATGAGTCTCTAAACAAATAAATTACTTTAAATCAGCAATATATTCCTAAATCAGTACTTTTTAGATAAAAAATAACCCTAAAATACATTATTAAAACACCATTTACAAAGAACATATTTGCAGGTGCTCTGACCTGTAAAAATTACATATTCATAAATCCCTACACCTGCCCCACTTCCTGACATGCTCAATGAGCCCAAATATAAAACATTTACAAAACTCACATTAGTAAACTCAATAATTAAATTTCTGGCCTAAAATAAAATGTCCTGAATTATCAATATTATTTCCAGCTAAAATATTCAAATATCCCAATAAAATTAATAAAAATCCTTGGGAACTATATCTTACATGATAATACAACAACAGTAGTGATGAGTTCCCACCACACTTAAACTTCTGTCAAAATAAAATAAGGATCAATCATGTTAAAATAACGTGGTAATACGGAAAACTAACTATGCCAAAACATGGATAACTGATACCCAATCACTTTAACCCCCAAATTTTGTAAGTATTGCAAGTATTTAGCGTTAAATAACGAGTTCAATGGGCGATAATATAAGAAATTAGGGTCCGTGAATTCGGCCATCATTATTTATTACAATACCAAAAGTCCCAAATTCTTTATCGGTTCAAATATCGGGCTCATTCATAAATGAGGCTTGGTATCACTTTTGGCCCAATATCTAATGTTTCCAAGAAGGTTAGTTGAATTTAAATCCAAAACAGCATAAAATAATCACAATATTATTTTTATTTCATATTCATTCAACAGATAAAATATAATTTACATGGCAATCATTACATTCGAAGTACCTCCCTAAATAAATACATGGACATTATAATAATTTAATTCAAAATACCTCCCTAAATAAATACTTGGTACAATAATTTCCTAATAAAGAGATGTTACTACAAGCATGAATGAGTCTTGCAGGTGCTCTACTATAATTACCCTATCAGTGTAGGTTTCCTTTGGTTCCAACCAATTATATTAGGCTCTCACTTCCACACACACCTTTTCACCTGAAACGACGTTCCTTATATAGGAATCGCCGGTAAACACCGTCAAATGACGTAAAATTGACGTCACGAAATTAAAATGACGTCACGAATTCGTGACGAAACGAGGTTTAGCGAGCGCCCATAACTAGGTCACCGCCATATTGGATATAGATTACACTTAAAAATGTGAAAATGCGAGGATATAAAGCAAATATAAGGTAAAATATGATTAATTTATCAACAAATATATATAAAATAATGCTTAAAAGGCGATATGACGCCTTTTAAAGTGGAGAAATCCAAGCTGGTGAGCGCGAAACCGCCAAATTCACCGACGCACCGCCATACACCGGTTTTGGTCACCTCCCGATCACCACAATATGTTATAGATACATTTTACTTGCAGATATAAATCTATTAAATCATCCCTTATATAGAACTGGTTAGCTACATCAACATTTTACAAAAATTATGAATTCAGGATATTGTAGTTGAAGAGTATTTTACAAAGATAGCTGTTTTACAGGTAGATGTTTTAAGTGTAGAGCAAATTATTACTAAATAAAAGTTAAATTCTACCCAAAAGTTAGTTACCTACAGTGAACATAAGGCTGAGTCTATAACAGACAGGCCTGGGCAAAATGTATTCGTATTCGTATTCATAAGTATTCGAATACATTTTTTAAAGTATTCATATTCGCATTCGAATACTTTTGTAAAAAATGCAAAGTATTCGTATTCGAATACATTTCGAAAGTATTCGTATTCATGAATACTTTTATGAATACATTTAATATTTTTCAGTTTTTGTTGATTTTTTTCACCCTGTACTGACAAGTTTTGGATATAAATATGAAATTTGGCTGTCTATCATTATGTGCCTAAGAAAACTAACAAGACATATTTAATAAATACTTTTAGTCAGTAAATATTATATAACATAATAATGACAGTGTCATGTTGGATGACATCATGTGTGTTTTAATCCACATTGGTTTTCATAATGTAGTGTTATGTTATTATAAAATTCATGAAATTATAAACACCAAGCTACCTACCTTAAAATGACAACTGTGTTTGCCTTTGCTACAATAGGGGATTAACTTGTATGTGTTTTAATACCAGTGTCATTGGTCATATATGGGTAATTCTTAGGCAAACTTATGTGACACCTATTGTGACAGTCTTGTTGTAGTAGTAATCCCATCACAAAGATTTCCAAAACAATGGCTATCTCAGTTAAATACAAGATGTTTAGGGCACTATGATGTCCTTTTAAAAAAAAATGAAAAAAAAAACCTTTTTGAGTAGCTCATGTTTATTAGACTGAATATTCAGATCTTGGAGCAAAAATTAATTCTTATCAAATATGATGTGAATCTGAACCATCATTTACTGAATTGTGCTTTCATGTTTGTATATTTTATTCAGAAAGGTAAAATTATTAAAATTTATTAAAAATGATTGTATGAATTGGGGTTTAGTTAAAATGTATTCATAAATGTATTCGTAAATGTATTCGAATACTTTTGAAACTGATGTATTCGTATTCATATTCGTATTCATGGAAATGAAAAGTATTCGTATTCGAATACTTTTGAAAGTATTCGTCCCATGCCTGATAACAGATAGAAGACACAAGAAGAAGACGGAAGACTTTTTACATTGTTAATAATATCACAAAATGTTTAGTAATTTCCTAAAGGCAACTGCAAAACTTATCCCTTTCTGGTCCAAGTGTCAACAGTAAGTGGACAAGTTTCACAGTGTACATCAACAAATTCTGAGAAATACATATCCACAAGATTACAGTTTATATCAACAGTATTTAGCAGCACACATCCAGTTGAATGTATATATTGACATTGATTTTATGTACATATCCCACTATGAAAGTTTTATTTTCACTTTTCAAATTATTTCATCCATTTTGTGAGTGCAACTATTTTATTACATAATAACTCAAAATAAATATGTGCTAAGATTTACAATTATATATCCCACAAAAAATAGCAAAAGCACTCCACCAAACTGATGTGAAATATATAAAGTTGTGTTTTCCCCAGAAATATGCTTTGTTTATTGACCTTGACACAACTATAAGCATCACATGCTATTGACATGATTTACTCAGTGCATGCACACTTTTCATTTATTGATATTTATCAAAGTGGCACATGTAGGGTCAAATCAACAGCTCACTTGTGTTTACATTCCCTGGCATGAACCAATCATATTGACTAAACTCAATCAAGGACAGCATGTCAATGTTTATGTTTAGTGCAGAAAACATATTTGTAGCTATACATTTGTCTGCAAAGTAGTTGTTAAAATAATATGGATATCTTTTTCAAAGTTTAGCATATATGTTCTGTAAAAACATCCTATATCTCTAAAATAGTTTGTGTAAACAATGTGGATATAAGCAATTTGTTTAAACATACAAGACAGGCTTCAAACAGTTTTCAAACAATGTGCATAATTGTTTCTAATTACAGCAAAAAAAACACTTATAATCTGGCTGCAAAATTCTGAGGCGAATGTGGATATCTTCTTTTTTATTGGATATTAATATATTTATTATCTTAAAAATATGATACATGAAATTGGGAAACCATATTTCAGTGCTTATAATTACTGCAGCACTGTAATTTTGTTTTCCCTTTGAAGTGTAAAATCTGATTTTTAAATTTTATGATTTTAAGAAGTATTAATATAAGAGTGATGGAAATGGATATATATATATATAGGTTAATGCACTCATTTTATAGCTGTCAGGAGATGAGCTAATCAGTTAATATTGACATTTTTACCTGTGTGGGATATATTTTACAGTTAATATGTACACCGCTTTGTGATTTATGTGCGATAAATTTGCTATGAAAAAATCAGTCTTGGTCTAAAGTTGATGACTTTATTGTAGCTAAAACCTGCTTTGTGAATACCTATTTATGAAAATTCTTAGCTGAGAAAAAAATGTTATTTTTAAGCCTAAGAAAAGGCTAAGATTAAGAACTTTTGTGAATCTGGCACCTAATTCTGACTCCATTTCAACAATAAAGGTGTAAATTATCACATGACTAATCATGTGACATCAAAAACTATATGCATGCACTTTCTGTTTACCATTGCTTTGTGAATACAACTTTTTTCTAAGAATAAGAAAATTCTTAGATAAGAAAATTTTCTACTTCTAAGAAAATTCTTATTCTAAGAATAAGAATGTTAGTGAATCCAGGTCTTGTTGCACATTTTGACACACTATCCCCCTTTCACTAGTTTAACTGGCAATATTTTATGTTATAAGTCCCGTAATATATGGAAAAATATTTTGAATGCATACAAAATGAATATAAATAATTAAAACAACGATCAAGATTTCCCGATACATGGCATATATTACTGATGCATTCTTTTTCTTATTCAGCACTGGTACTAACTAGTTCACATCCCGGAAAAATGCGGTTAAAAATGCAAAGAACAGTTTCCCGGGTATTTACCTCCCCCTTATGACGTGAAAAAGAATGCAGCATTAATAAGAGAGGTTATGCAGCGTTCTTACCGGCAGTAAACACGACCTCACAGCCTGTACATTGGTCAAGAACGGTCTCACAATAACAACAAAGATGCAGAATACACATGCTTTGTTATAAAAACATGTTAAATAAAGTGTTTCGGTACTCTGGATTTTGATAAATAACATTGGAAAAAGTTTAACAAATGAAATATGCATCATTTGCATGGCAGATAGTGAAATATTGTGATTTCTTTCATTTCTTTCTCTTTGTGATTTATGTTTGTTTACATACACACATAAATACACAGGCAGTGAATTGTTAAGAACGGTCAAAATTGTCCGCTGTACTCACAGTTGGTGCAACCACTCATGAATTTCCGTCTGAATGCAGCATTATCATAGGCGATACCAGTCTCTTTATTGTTAAAGTAGAGTGGTTCCCCATCAACTGGAGCGATTTCACGAAGTCTCCTTTGGACAAAAGTTAAGTTTGGGTTTTACGCCCGGTTCAACAGCTAGGATCATACTGGGACAGCTTCTCAGCATTGCCATTTGTGGGACTCGAACCACACAGAGGTGACAGCCTGTGATTAGATGCCAAACTTGCTGACCACTAGGAAAAGGACCTAATTAAAATAAAGAGGGTCAATTGTTTTTTTCCCTTTCGGAAGACCACCTTAAAACCAGTTTCAAAAACACTCTTTAACTCTGCTGACCCAAAGGCCTTCCTTAAAACATCAGGAGGGAATTTGAACATACTTATTTCTCAACTTCAAAAATGGCTAAAAATAAAACAAAATGCTTACAACAGCCATGTGTGGTAGATTTAAAAGTTGTACTCAAGTACATTTTTCTATAAGTATCCTAATACGAAAGTAAGATGACCCTTTGAAACATGTTTCTGATCCATTTAGTGTAATTCACTTATTTCATAAAAATATACACATATATTTCAAAGATTTGAAAAAAAATTTATAAAAAAATGAAAAAAAATGAGTGCTTAAAAAGCACTTGCATGTCATTAGGCTGACATAAACTACATAATTTAGTTATGAAATATTTTGTTTGCCTTGTAAAATATGTTTTTGCTTACTGTCCTTGACACTGCCAGGATCACAACTTCTCAGTGCACTTTACATGTATTGATTATTGTCAAAGTGCTACATGTTGGGTCAAACTAACAGCACAATTACATTTACATTCATGGTACTGCCAATCAGATTTCTTACATCATAAACTCATTGAACGGCATGTCAATAACAGAATATTATCTGTTTTTAACTCTATTTCAAAACGATGTGGAATATAAAATATTTAAAAATTCAGTTGTCAAAATGGTGTAAATATTTTTTATGTTTATATATGCAGCATAGTAGTAAATTATGTTCCTCTAAAACACAGTTGTAAGAATAATATTGATATTGTTCAAGTATTTTTGTGTGCAGAAAAAAGGATAAAAATCATATATCTCTAATATACAGTTGGAAAAACAATTGCTATTTATAAAATTTTCTTGTGACAAAAAAAAACAACAAAAGAAACTTGTTACACAAAATAATGAAACAATATTTCAGTGCTTTAATTATTTCAACACTGTAATTTTTTGTTGTTGTTGTAAATATTAATATTGAAATGTGCTGTGGTGTAAATATTAATATTGAATATATGCTGTGGTGTAAAAAAATACTGAGAATGGATAATGCATCACTCGTGTGTGTTATGAGACAAAATATTATGTGGGGACTAATACTTTCAGTAGTTTATTACAGTTATAACCTCTATTATCTGAACAAGTTTGGATAGTGAGATTTTGTTCAGATAATAGAAGGTTCATAATACAAAAGAGGAATTTTAATATGCAACACTAGGAAATTATAAATGTAGGAGAGTGGAAATGGCTCATAAAAATGAATAATCAGATATAAAAGGTCAGAAACCAGAGGTTTTTGCTGTACAAAAATATTTCAATAATATTTTCCTTAAAGTTAAGGTAGATCCTTTTTTCCTTAAAATTAAAGGAAGTTTCCTTGAAATTTCAAGGTTTCCTTTAAGGAAATATGCTTTTTTAGTAGTAGATAGATGTCGATGAATAGACATCATCACTAGCATTTTCTATATTACCCCAACCCCTATGTCAGCATTTTCTATGTATACCCTAACCCTATGTCAGTATTGTATTTTTTACTCTAACCCTAACTATGTCATTTTCTGCCTAACCATAATGCCAGTCTGTTATTGTTTACCATAACCATATGTCATTTTTTACCCCAACCTCGCTCAACATTTTTTTCCTTAATATTAGCTTGCTAAATTTAAAGCCCCCTTCCATTATTTAAGGAATCCAGCAGCATCTTCCACAGATAATGAGAAAGATACCTTTAGACCTGCATCACTCTCCTCTGCTAGATATTTTGCCACTGAAATGTTTGATGGATCTAGATGTTATTACTCTAACAAGTATGATCTGCATAATTTTACAACTAGATTACAAACATTCAAGGATTGGCCTCTATCTTTACCAATAACTTCAGAATAAATAGTACATATATGCATATGTATAGGCATGTCAGAAAGTATCTGACGGATGTGGCTGCTATCCTGGCGGCAAAATGCCCTGGTGAGTAGTCATCTGGAGGACTGCAACCCACTTTTTAGAAGTCTGTCCAGTTTCAACATACAGTTTCCCTCGGTAGAATTGTTGTCCCGTGAAATTTTTCTGCCGTGAAATTTTTCTTCTTCCTGTCTTTTTACCCGTTTCCACGCCATCGCGCATGCGCAGAAATGGTTATATTATAAACCGAAAACACTTTATTTAATATAATGTCCAATATATTGTTGAAAGTTATCGATATATGTACATTATATTTCTTAAATTATCATTTAACAGCAATAAAATACAGTAATAAATGAGATCCGTGGTTTAGAAGGGACCTAGAAGAAAAATTTTACTTCCGGGAAAAATTTCACGTTACAATTGTCACAAACTGCAATAGATATTCCAGGGCATCTCATATTTTTAAACAACTCCATTGGTTGCAAGTTAAATTTTGCTGTATTTTCAAAACTGCCACTTTGGTTTATAAGTCTCTTCACTGTGGTCATCCAAGCTATTTCAGTCCTCTTTTGCCCAAACTTTTGTTTTTGATGCTCCCACAGTTTGGAATGATTTACCTGATTATGTTCATTCTGTCCCAACTCTTGCCTCTTTCAGAACAAAAGGTTAAAATCTTATCTCTTCAATAAGGATTTTCCACCTTATTTGATGTTGGACAATGGAATACTTAATTTTTTTCATGTTTTATTAAATGTTTGTTGTAACTGAAGTTTAAAATCAGTTAAAGACTGTAAATTAATCATGATAAGTCCAATTTGTTTACTACAAAAATTTGATCGCTATACTGGAAAAATAAAAAATAAACAAAACTTACCTGTAAGGTAAAGTTTGATTTTAATGTTTTCAATCACCAATCTATAGCATAGACCATTATCTGAGATAGCACTCTGCCAGCAAAGCCTCACAGTTTAGAGACTAGGACTCAACGCAACAGGGATGGGTGCCAGGGACATAATTGGGACAGAACCTCAGCATTGGCACTTGTAGCAAATGAATTCACACCGTACAGGTAAATCTATTTTAATTTAAATTTGATGCATGTTTTGACCAACTTCTCAACTATTCTGCACTTTTCATAATGTATAAAAATATTAAAGAATGTTTGATATTTTCCCAGTTCTTTTCAAAATGTTTTTCTTTATCTTTTAGTCAAGTCGACAACGTTTTGTCTGAACATCTGGTTTACAAACTGTGTTAATATCAGTTAACATCTTATTGGAGAACATAATGAAATATGTCAGTTACTTCTATTAATCTTGTTACATGTAGGTAGGTGGGATGTGAATCTGGATATACATATTGTAATGGATCTGGGGTTGCTCTATTATTTATTTATCAATACTGTCCTGAAATGAGTCACTACTGGGTAAATCACTAGAAATGTGTTGATAATAAGCTCAGTAATTTATTCTGTGTAATTTCTCCCTTTTATTCACTTTGTTTGAGTAGTGGGTTTACTTAGGCCTCTGTTATTGATTAAATGGGGGTTTGTCTTATGTAAACAGTAGAGTTGCTGATCTCAATACCAGTTGTGAAAGAAGTGTAGATAACAGCTCAAGCCTTATCTGATCATTTATGAACACCCTAGAGTAAAATGGGGGAATAGTATTGATTTTCTGGGGTTATGTACATCCAAATTAAAGCACATGTCCCCCGGGACACCTGTCATGAGCCGGTAATAGACCGATAAAACCAAAGCTTGTTCTTATGCTAATTGGGCTTGTGTAAACATTAACTGACTCTTTAGAGTCACTTACAGTATTTGGCTGGGGTAGATACTAGGTAAGTATTGATTTTTAATGGTTTTGAGCTGGGTATTATACAGTTTTCTTTATCGGCTGCCATTTTTATCATGTGTTTTTGTTTACTTCCTGTCAGATTGTCTATTGTCATGGGTATTCAAAGAAAGTTTAGTATAAAGTGAAAATGTGTTAGTTTGTCAGTATAAACCCTTAAGTAATATAAATAGGTGAATAATATTGTTATTTGAAGATATTATGAAGTTCAGTGTTATTTTAGCACCTCCAAATAAGGGTTTTTGATGGTTTCATTTATAGGTCATTTGGCTTCTAAATTACAATAGCTCCGTGACAGAGCTCACTGAGCACAGAGCATGTCATGTCTCCATACTAACCACAAACATTATATAACCCCTGTGCTTACGACATTCTCACGGAGTCAGTTTGGAAACTCTCTGGATCCACACCTATTTTTAATAAATACTGAGAGAAGACTAATTTTCTTCAAGAATTGCTTCAGACATTCAAAGTTAGTAATTTTAATTGTGTTTTAGTACGACTCCCAGGGAAGGTTTTCTTTTAATGATTATCTTAATTATCTTAATTTATTCAGATTTATTTTTGGCGCACATTTGGTCAAGGTCATGTAAACAAACCATATTAGGAGAAACTACTATAATTTACTCTAGGTTACAACTCCCAGCTTTGATAGTAATTTTCATATGCACTAATTGTAGTAATCATTTTTAATCTTTCTGCAGTTTTAAATAGAAACAATTTAAGCCCATTAGTACACATTTGGCCAATCTTTGTACAATATTGTAACGTTCCTGGTTGGTGTTAACAACTAGAACGTTAGTTGTGTGTTAATGTTAACTGGTTTGTATGGTAGTGTGTTAGTTGTGTTAACTACAACGTTTTGCCTTAAACTCTTCAATCTTGTCCAAGAATCAAATCATCAGGTAAGTTCAAGTCAATCACCCAATCTACACAGTACAGTCAAGATTCTCTGCTTATTGTAATCTTAACCAGCTCACCACAGGTAAGATAATTAGGCAAAGTACCTGCTCACCACAGGTAAGGTTGCTCGTTTAAGTACCTGCTCACCACAGGTAAGATATCAGTCAATCAAATAAGTTGCAGAGAAACCCTATGCATGTACCTCAATTCGATCATAAGTCAGTCTCACTCATGCATTCCAACAAAATAACTTAAAAAGAATTGCAAAACAAATAACAACTTTATTTGGCTCATGCCAAACTAGCATATTCAATAAATAACAATACAAGTAATTCCTAAAATCAACTACGGTGCACTAATAAAATCAAATGCAACATGCACCTTAAAGCTAAACTTCAATACTGTAAATACAGTCAATACAGTAAATAGTGTCAATATACTCAACACAGTAAATACAGTTAATTCAGTCACTAATGTCAATACAGTCAAACATGTCAATACAGTTAACACTGTCAATACCATAAATACAGTCAGCACAGTCGATACTCAAAGAGTTTCAAGACTAATATTCACATTTAATAAAAATGTGTGCAATTCATTAGTATTCCACATACTAATGGACATATGACATCCAATCAGACTGTGTGCAATTCATAAGCATTTGATATGCCAACAGTCAAAAATATGCACATCAAATGTCCAAGTACATCAGTAACACACAGTATTCAAATATCAATGTGTGACATTCAATTTCAAAAGCACATGTAACACACACCAAATTATAAGCAATTGTATCAGTGTGTAAGTACCAATATGTTTAAACAAAGTGTATAAAGTATACTGTCACACACAGGTATTAACAGTCAAAAAAGTCAGTGTGTAACCAATAAAATGCTCAGTGCAATGAAAAATGTCACTGAGAAATAGCCAATAAATGTGCACCCCTTATCTGTCTACATAAATGGTAGAATCACAATATTTAAATCAATTATCAATGTGTATGAATGTGTATTCACAGCATGTACATGGGTTTTCAGTGATTTATAATGTGTGCATTTCAAAAGAAAGATTAAATTTTTAAGTTGACAATAAATACAGCTCAGTCCAATGTAAATATGTTACACTGGAGTCAATGGATTAACTCTATCTCTTCATATATACTACTTCCCTACTCTGTTTCCAAATATGGAAATGCCAGTGAATGAGTGAGTACTACTTCACTGCAGTTTTTCCAAATATAGAACTGTCACTGCTGATCAATGGGTTGTAGGAAGGGTTTTCATTGGCACAGAGCCAGACATGATTATTGATTAGCAGGCTCTTAGAAAGTAAGAGGTCATAGGTCAGATGGAATGAGTTGTGTGAAGGATTTTCATTGGCTCAGAGCCAGACAGTCAAGGAAGTTGGCATTTTGACAAAACACTTGTTGAATTTACTTGTGAAAGTGTTGGATATCGAATTTAAACTACTATAGATGCTTTATGCTGTGTTAAACTTTCCCTAAACTGGATATTTTATTATTTAATGTGCGCACATGTGAACTGTCATTTTGTCAATATTTGGCGCACATGAAGATCAATATTGGCTAAAGGCTTAAATTAAACAGCTTCACGTCATGGGATATTGAAATTAAGCATGTACAGGTTGTTTTAGCACTGCTAAACGGTGCCTAAATAGGATATATGAAGGTGTGAGGTGCGCATATTGCACCTGATAACTGACCTTAACAGTCAAGTATTATGCGCACATATAAGTCAGTGCTGCGCACGTGCGCTGTAAACCAGTGATTGTGCGCACAAATCTTGCGCAGATCGATGTTCACACTTGAGTCTCTCAAAAGAAACTGACTCTACAGCGTTACGTTCGCCCTTATATAGGTTTCCAGGGGCCGATTTCACAAACGGACTTAAGCCTGGTTTTGGGCTTAAGTTTAAGACTTTGGTCTTAAATTCTGTCAAAAATGTGCTACGTCAGCGGGCTTAGACTTAGTGGATTTCACAAAGGGGCTAAGTCCATGGATTTGCTAAGTCAGTGGACTTAGACTTAAGTCTGGGAGGTAGTGGGCTTAAATTTTGTAAAGAGGACTTAAATATGGCTGCCATAAACTTTTCTCCACTTGAAAATTTGAAAGGGCTGTAAATAAAGTATAATTACACAGAACACCTTACTGAAGTAGTCTTTGGGAAGTTTATGTGTGGCAACAAGGTTTTTCATTTCAAAACAGGACTTATCCTTAGATAAAATGTATTAAATGAAGGATATAAAAGGTCACATGACACAGAAAACCACTGTGGTTATATGATAAGCTTGGACTTATAGCTAAGTCACCTTTGTGAAATCCATTTTAAGTCCCAGACCTAGTTAAGACCAAAGTCTTAGATTTAAGTCCCTGACTTAGCCAAAAAAGGGACTTAGTTTAAGTCCTTTAGTGAAATCGGCCCCAGAGACCTCTTGGTGTAGGGAGACAATAACAATAATTGACAAAATATTTGCAATAAATGCTGAAATAGTCTGGATATAATTTTCAAATAGTCTTGACACATTAATTGTTAAAGAATTTAACTGTTATATGGATGAAATGTGTTGACATTGCCGGCACTATATTTTGTCAAACCCTGGCTCATTACACATAGAATGTAAACAAATGGCGCACGTACGTGAATTTTGACAGTTTAATCTTAAACATTGTGGATATTATGAATAATGAGTGAGGATAATATAAAACCAATATTATAAATTGATTATATGGATGAATAGAAGGATTTACCCAAATTTACAGGTAAGATTGGTATTTTAATATTTTATGTATTTACTGTGCAACTGTGCGCTCTCAGTACAAATTTCACAGGTAGAGCCAAGTTTTGACAGGATTATTAAGATTTATAAACTCCTGTTAATGGTAAGTACCATGAATAAATTCTGAATAAATCTGTGATACATGAATAATTCATACATACCATTCCAATCTGTTGTGAGTACATGCAAATGAGATAAAATTGAAAGTTTACAGCTGAATGTACAGATGCTGCCTTCTCAAAAGGGATAGCCCAAAGGAGGACTTACTGACTACTAACCAATAAGAATTTAAAAAGTGAATAAATTGGTAAAAAGGAGTATGCCAAAATATTTCACCCAATTGAAGTACGGTTATAAGTTAAAATAGGTATTGTTAAAATATTATAGAATTTAAACTGAATAAAATTTACATTATATCTAATTTGGTTGAATACCCCAATTACTACAATATATCTGTTCATAGTTGGATATTTTTTCAGTTGCTCTATTTAATTTAATTTTAATTGGGATAACTTTGATGAATAGTCCCTGAAAACCAAACTGTACATATTATTTATTTATTTCAAAGTGATATTTATATGATGTAGAAATATTTGGATTTGATAACTATAATAGTGTGAATTGCACTGTTCTTACTTGTGTACAGTATTTATTGGACTGTTAGTTGTTTGCCCCATTTGCACTATTAGTACATTTATTTAATTAGTTAATTAAACCATTTCAGTATTTAACAAGCTTTATTTATTCCTGCCTTACACCAGTTATATATTCAAACCTTCCTAACCATAATTAAGAACTCTGGCACATAAAATCACACACTGAGGTCTTCTCTGAAAACTATAAATTATAGACATTGGTCAATGCCTTGGAGAGTCATCAGTATTTGAGATATTCAACATTTGCCTTCATAAAGATTCATCAGGCACTCGAAACAAAGATTCTTCAGACTAATGAGCCTGAGATATTGAGAACCATCCCCTGAGATATTGAACATCATATCACAGGCACGTGATATTAGAGTCATCACCAACTTGAGATTGAGATTCATTGCTTCCTACAGTGATAAATAGACAGAGGTACTACCACTACGTATTAGGACTGTACCAAGTAGACCGCCCGTCCGTTTCAATATATATGTTGTATTGAATGTAGATAATCATTTGAATGTATACATTCAATGGGCTAGTCATTGAATGTGTAGATTCAATGGCTTGGCCATTGAATGTACACATTCAATAGCAAGCAGCCATTGAATGTGCACATTCAATGGTTTAACTGTGGAATGTGTACATTCAACAGTCAAAGTCATTGAATGTGTATATGAACTTAACAAATGAAATAAGCAATTGATCCTGCGTAAAATTTTACTTATTTTTGTCATTTTCTTAATATCACATCCGTTGTTATCAAAGTAAAAATAAACTTTTGCAATAAGTTTATTATCTGTAGGCAGTTACAGTTATGTCTTATAACAAACACTGTTTCCCCCCAAAAAATGTTTATCTTAATCTGTTTTCTAATTATATTGTCCCAATGAACCTCTCTAACATTATAGAAGTGCTACTGTGAGGCTAATTACAATTAAATCCCAAATTCCACACATAATTAGAATAATAATTGATGTCACATTTTAAAATCATTCACTTAAAGACTATAAAATTACTACTCAGGCTTGAACTGTTTCTCTTTCATTCTCTGATTGAGAGGCAAAATGTTGTAATGTTTCTGGATTAAAGTAGAACTCATTATACAGCTTTCATATGGCTTTGATCAGAAAGGACTGATGTGCAGAAATTAATAAATGTTCTATGCAGTAGCAGAATGATGCCACAAAAGCTTATTGTGTTGAGGTGAACCTCGTAGATTCTCGCGGATTTTTATAACAGCTATTCGCGATCGCGAGTTGCTTGGTGTAGACGGTAAACTCACCATATTATCGCTCACGATAGAAGACGTTTTTAGGAAGTTGTAAAGCGATTTTACAATAAAATATTGCAGAATATTGGTTTGAGATGTTAGAAACAAATATATTTGTCATTTTATTTTATTCTCGCGAGATTCACGTTATGCAGCGAGATTTTGAAATACTTGCTCTCGTTGTTTATGTTGGACACCGGCGGACGTGTGACGTCACACTTTTCTGTGTAATACGGTGTTTTTCGGTGTACTCCGGTGCTTTCGCAAAGCATTGTGGGATACGTCGAACGTCTATATAAGGGTGTCGGATCCGGAGATTTACGGAGTCAGTTTGGTTGCTTGACAACCGTGACAGAGGAACAAACTGCTGGTTTGAACCGTGACAAACCTAATTGTTTGTACTGATTGGTTCCAGTTCATTGAATTTAAACTGAACAGGCATTGGAAGTATATCTTGAGGCAGAAAGGTGATTATTTATTTTAAATATTTACCGGTTGATTTTCGGTAATTTATATTGATTTTGAAGTGGCCTTCACCTCATCATTCCTTATTTGGAAATCTTACACGGGTGGGGACATGGATAGACGGTTTTTCAACAGTTTGTGAAATAAACCATTCAATAAGCACAGAAAGAATTTTTCTTTTAGTATCTAAGTATAGGTAATGTTTATATCTTTTATGTACATGCAATAGATTTTTCAAAGTTCTTGCATTGTTATAGCAACACTCTAAAATGTATCACGTCAGCCATTTTCTTACTGGGGACATGGATAGATGGTTTAGGTAAAGTATTGATCTCTGCTCTGTTATAAATGTTGTAAGCCATGTGCCAAATACAGATACTAGAGGGGGTTTCCCCAATATTACTGGTTTACTTTTCCTGGTGATTAAAGGTGGAACTAACATTGATGTTTTGCATGTGTACATTATGTATGTGTACATTGAATTTAACTCACTTCAACATATTCATAATGCCCTCCTCCAGTACTTGAAAGAATAAAATCATAGCGAATGCATATTTTCAGATATGATGCCTGCTGTGGACTCAATGGTTTTAGGTAATAAATTTAGTTAACAGGAAATGTTATCAACATAATTATTAGTCAAGATGTTTTCTGTCTACATTAAACCATTGGCTTCAGAGGTGATTAGGCCTAGCCCTCTCCTCAGTGCTGTACACTGGGGTTGTGGGTTCGATTCCCACCTAGGTCTGTGATACATGTATTAAGTATGTTGCATATTAAAATAGTTAAGTAAATGCTTTATTATCTTAGTATTATTCTTTTCTTTTTCTTTGGAATATATGATAAATATGTAAAAGTTCATATGACTGATTACGTATGTGTTATTAAATACTTTTCAAAACTTACCTTGTCAATGTGATTTCTCAGTCTTCCATGTTAAAAGGACGGAAAATTTTTGTGTTGTACAAATGATGAAAAATATAAATTTAATAATTTGCTGATATTGAATGTAATACCCTTAGCAAATACTAGTGTTACATTTTACCTGTATTTAATTATAGAAATTTGTAAACATATGAAAGTAAACATTGGTACTAATTAACCCATCAATCACTTACACTTTTACAGTCCTACACACAAGGTGCAGTGCTAGTTGTGACTATCTCCTTGATGCTTCTAATGTATTGTTGAAATAGTTCAAAAGATCAGTATACAATTTTCATCTATTTTTCATTTTTGACCAGTGATAAATAGTGTTATTTTCTAACAATTTAATTCAAATTCAATATCACAACAAACATTCTCAATCACCACCACAAATCCATCCCACATTCAGTTTAAAACAAGCAAAAGTTTATCCCAGATTCAAACCCAAGTCCTCAATTAACAAAGTAGACATCCCACCCCAACATGACCTGGCTCTATTCTCCTGAAAAATATTTTACAAAGTGGTATGTCACAAAAAGTTTTAAACTAAATACCTGTAACTATTTCCTGAAAAGAATTAACAAGAATGAAAAAAAAAAATTGGCTGGGAAATTGGCCAGAAAAAGAAATTTCAGGCTTTACAGTCCCAGATAAATATTTTTTTTTTGAGTTCTTTTCAGTTTAGCAATCCATTGCCACTCACATCTTTGAATATTTTGTTATGGCTCATGTTTTTGGGTCTGTCCGTGTGGATTTTGGTTTTCTTTTCATGGCGGGTTTTGGGAGTTAGGGTCATGGGTTTTTAGTCCACATCTTTAGGTTTTTGGGGACATGGGTATGAGTCCATAACTTGTTTTTTGGTGGACATGGTTTTGAGTGTACAACTTCATTTTGGGGACTTGTGATTTCACTCCCAACCAGTCCAGCCTAGCTCAAGTACTTGAGTTAATTTCCAAAAAATAAAAAACCTAAATGAAAGCTGCACACCAAGTTGTCTCTTGACAAGTCAAAATATACGCAGATTGACTACCGACTAGTGAGTGGAATCGCCTCAATTTTCGCGGTCAATTATTCGTCCATTTTTCCGACCGATGATCGACCCATAATCGACTTTTTTACTCAGCTGTAAGGCAATATATCATGAAACACTTTCCGGGATGAAGTATTTGTCAATCCCGTAAGAATAACGGTGTTCCGACATTTAGAACCTACCAAAAACACTCACTTCCGGTTAATATGGCGGTAGACATAAACAAACCCAAAATTCGTGACAAATCTCTTGATTTATCAAAGGAAAGTGTAGGAAACTGGTTAAAATATAAAAAAATACGTGGATATTAAGACACATAAGGAAGGGTAAGATTTAATCGATTTCTAGAAGTTGTCAGTGACCGAACGCGATTGTACCATAACACCGACGATTAATCGAACGTTGGTCTAATCGTCCACTCACTACTACCGACTCGCCTTTTTATACCCACAGACTTTGAAACCGACAGGCCGTAAGAGGCAAAAATATTCCCGGCCTGTCGGTTACAGTTCCCGGCTTGTCTATTAGTGTTACAGGCCTGTCTGTTGTTGTTTATGAACTGTCGGTTACAAATTTTCCCAACTCTATGAGTCAGTCTGTAAAAGTTACCGACTGGCCAGTAAACTTTACTGGGCTGTCGGGAACAGTTACAGACAGGCCGGCTAAAGTTACGGCAAGGTCAAAGGTCAAATCATGGTCAGACCTTGACGTTGCACACCTACACCCCCTAACCAATATCCCTACCAAGTATCAACTTCCTACACCTTACGGTTTCCGAGATATAGCCCGGACAAACTTTTTCCCGCCGCCCGCCCACCCACCCATCCGGACACCATGGGTGAAAACAATACCCCGACAGCCCTTAAGGGCTGTGGGGTAAAAATGACAAAGCGAAGTCACAAATCAATAAAATTTATTAATTAAGTAGGTAGTTCTGTAATCTCTGTAACTAATTAGAAAATAGGCAAACCTTAGATGAAGTAGGTGAAAAACTAATGAAAAAGAGTCAAAAGACATGACAAAATAGTGCAATTGAAGCTAAATTAATTAAAAAATTAAACACCAGTGCTTATGAATTGAATATGAAACCATGGGGGGGTATTGCTCTGAGGTCCGAAATTGGAGTGGATGTTCTGTTGTGCCAATTTACGGCGGGAGGCAGTATAGGACCCATCCAACTGCAAAGCCCAACTTTCAAGTTACTGACATTTCCCTAACTGAAAGACAGAGGCTCAAGGATGACCATTTATCAACACACTTTAGGTTCTTTAGCCGGCCAATGGGAATATGACCCTATGACAGAGGACCACCATTTTAAGTGGTCATCTGAGCCACAATGTATGCCTATACCTGGATTTGAACCAATGTCCTTTGTGTTCCTAGGCAAGTGTGTTACCCACTGGGCCAAAGTGGCAGATGACTTTTTGGTGTTGAGTTTTTGTTGATTGTATAAATTCATTAAAGCATTTCCTTTATTTTTTTTTAAAATTTGAATATACCTATGTCATGAAAAGGCTGAGTTACTGTGATGGGTAGTTTTATGGGAAGAGGAAACCAGGGGCCGTATTCATAAAGAGATCTTAAGTCTGAGACAAAAAATATTCTCAGCTTGAGATTTGATCTCGGCTGAGACCAAGTCTCAATTTTGTATTCACAAATAGGTTCTCAGCTGAGACTAAGTTGAGACCGTCTCAAGTCTTTCCAATGTAAACAAACCATAAACTTGCAAATATATCCAACATTCTTTTAAGTATCAACAGTTTTTGTGTCTTTTAATTTTTAACTAAAATTATACTATCTATGAAAATAAAAAATGCAGTCAGAAAACACTGTTGAAAAGTGTAGCAAAGTAAAGTACTTTTGAACCCAAAGTTTGGACTATCCATTGTTACAAAAGGTTAGACCAAGTATTATATATGTTGTAAATTAGTTCTACTTTATTGTATATACTATATATACATTCAATGGTTATCTACATTCAATACAACCTATACACATTTCTGTAAGATTAAGTGTTTTTAAAGCCTAGATTAGCTAGCCACTGGCAAACACTCTTAACTAAGGAGTGCATGTAAAAAAAAGAAAAGAAAAAAACTTGTGTCATGTAAAAAAAAAGAAAAAAAAATACTTGTGCCCCTGCCAGGATTCAAACCTACAGCCTTCTGCCTTTAAGTCCAGCACTCTACCTCTGAGCTATCAAGTCAGATGTCTATTTTGTGGCACTGTTTGTTCATATATGCATAGACACTTTTGGTACAGTGGAAAAATTTTTCAATCTTTTAAGGGGCCATTGTGAAATTATACCTGGTAAATAGTCGGCCTATTTTTTCCAAAATAATTTTTATTTACACTTTACATAAAAGAAGATGTGTTTAAATTTACTAAGAAATACTAAAAATTGTATTCTTTAAGATGTCTTGATATTGAGAGATCTTCCGGTTGCCATAGTTATTTTAAGACAAAGCAGAATTGAGAATGTGTGTTTACTATATACAAGGGATTTTGTAGAAATAAAAATAATACATTGTTTTATTCAATGGATTATATTAAAAACATCTATATATTACATTTTTTTTTAAAATGGTGATGCTACTGATTTTATATGAACATTTAAAAAAATCGTCTATCCATGTCCCCATCTATCCATGTCCCCACCCGTGTACTATGATATTTTGATTTATCTGTAGTAACTGGGAAGTAAGTAGTTCATTTGTACTGAATTATTAGGATGATTTAGGATTAAATTGTAATTATAATATTGGTCTGAACACTTATTTGGGCTATTTGGCTTTTGATATTTAACTGAAAGATAAAAATTCATGTTTATATATTAATTTTAGTGGAGTATTTTTAAATGTAGGATTATATAATTAATCCATAGTCTAGATACTGGCTATATTTATTGTGTGGAAAAACACTGAAATTGATTATATTGTGGTAACTGCTGGTTAAACCAATTTTTATATTGGTCTGAGTGAACCGGTGCATTTATTGTAAATATATTTTAACCAATTTTAATATTGGTGTGCGTGATTTATTCAATAAATTTCTATTGCAACTGAATATTTAACTGATATAGGAGTCCTTTTGATACCAAGCCTCATTGTCAGTGGCTCTTATTTTGAAGCCTTTGAGCCTGGTTCACGTTTTGAATTTCTGAACACAACGCGAGACTTATACATTTTGAACTGGCCATACAAATCTGACCCAGCGACCTGACTGAAAGGTCGCCACAGTGTAATAGTAAGTGATTTACAAAATATAAAGGCAGTAAAGAAAATGATGTGATGAAATGTATGAAACCTATGTCATGACATATATGTTTATTAATCTAAATGTTGTAGACTGATCCTTCTTCATGTTAATTCATAAAATGTACCATCTTTATTCCAGTATATTGCTTATAATTATGCTAGAAAATATTCAATCTAGGTTATAAATTAAATCTTTGCAATCTATATCAACATTTCATATTTAATTATTTATACATTCCATGACTTGGGTCATTGAATGTACACATTCAAAAATTTTAGCTATTGAATGTTCACATTCCACAGCTCAGCCATTGAATGTACACATTCAATAATTTGCCCATTGAATGTACACATTCAATAGCTTGACCCATTGAATGTATACATTCAATGGTTATCCACATTCAATACAACATATATATTAATACACCAATAGTAGAGGGGAAAACAGGGGTTCTGCCTCAGTGGTGCCGGTGGTGCCGTCCAAAAAAGGGGACAGGGGGAGCCCCCCCACCTTTTTGTTGGCAGGTGGCCAACTGGTTTAATCTAGTCTTACCTCCCCCCCTCGGGGGGGGGGGGGGCACTCAAGATTGAAGTGTTATTGTTGGGAAAGCTTTTGAAAAGAAGGCTCATTAATGAAAAGCCTTTGAAATGTGTTAACAAGACTCCATAAAGAGACGGACAAGCCTAGACATGCACAATCTTTCATACACGATAATTTATAGGCTTTTTATTGTACACTGATGTAGTGGGTTCTTTAAATGGGAGATTTTTAAACACGTCAACTGTTTAACACAGAGATATAAGTTGCAAGGGTGAACTGGTTTAATCTAGTTTGAATAATGCACAATAATTATGGACTTGAGACCTTGAAGGCCACCTGTGAAAACAATGAATCATTGAGAGGGAGACAAGCTCAGACATGCACACAGATGTATTTAACTTTTATATTGATAGATTTCAGTAAGGCAAGCAAAAGCAGGCCTATTCTGTAACTATGCACATTAAAAACAGAACTCCTTCGCTACAAGCTAGATAAAATGAAATGAGGTTTATAGGGATTGCAAACAATTTGAATATTTGACTAAAATTATTAAAGAATATAATAAAAATTATGAGTGTAATTAAAATGTCTGAAACCTTGCAAGAAATAGTTTTGTTGGATGTGATACAACAGATCTATATATTTTGTATGTGAATTCTTATTTAAAGAAGTGGACGAACCCCTGTTTTCCCCTCTACTACCAATATATATGTTGTATTGAATGTGGATAACCATTGAATGTATACATTCAATGGGTCAAACTATTGAATGTGTACATTCAATGGACAAATCATTGAATGTATACATTCAATGGCTGAGCTGTGGAATGTGTACATTCAATGGCTAAAATCATTGAATGTGTACATTCAATAACCCAAGGCATGGAATGTATAAATAATGAAATATGAAATGCAGATACTGATTGCGAGGACTTAGTTTATAGCCTATATTGGATATTTTTAGCATAATAATATTAAGCAATTAAATTAACTGGAATAAAAGTGTTACTTTGCAGGAATATACATAAAGAAGGATCAGTCTATAACATTAAAATTAATAAACATACATATGTAATGACATAAATGTCATATATTCAATTGCCTTATTTATGATCTCTGAGAAAGTCTTAAATGATGCAGTAAGCCTTTCTGATCAAAGCAATTAAAAGTTGTATTTTAGTCTACTTTAATCTATAAATATTAAAATATTTGGCCTCTCAATGAAAGACTGAAAGAGAAACAGTTCCAGCCTGAGTAGTTATTTTATGGTCTTTAAGTCTATGATTCTAAAATGTCATAGCAATTGATAGCAATTATTTATGTGATTAACTGTTAAATTTGGATGTTTAATTTTAATTAGCCCCATAGTGGCACCCCCTGTATTGTTAAAGAGGTTCATTGGGACGATATAATTAGAAAACAGATAAACATTTTTTAGAAAACCAAAGTTTTTTTATAATGCATCACTTTGTAACTGACTACAGATAATCACCTTATTGCAAGTTTATTTTAAGATGTGATTTATTAAGATAATGACAATAACAAGTTCCATTTCACACAGTATCAGTTACTTATTTGCATTTGTTAAGCTCATATACATATTCAATGACTATGGTTGTGGAATGTACACATTCCACAATTAAACTACCGGTATTGAATGTACACATTCAATGGCTACTTGCTATTGAATGTGTAGATTCAATGGCCAAGCCATTGAATGTACACATTCAATGACTAGGCCATTGAATGTATACATTCAATGGTTATCTACATTCAATACAACATATACACACCAATAGATATATTTATACACCAAGCCATGCATGGTAATCAGTTCCGGTCTAGTCACAGCACATGAGTCACCATATAGTAGAAGTGATGATACAGTAGTGAATAATCTGTGTCTTTATTACAATATTAATATAGTGAAAAGTTCACTATATTACATATGGCAATGGGAATTATTTTAAAAGAATCCTATTTCTACTTTGTGTGGATACAATTTTGTTTAAAAAAATTGT
Organism: Sabellastarte sp. h YS-2021; assembly: GCA_964017235.1. NCBI lineage: Eukaryota > Metazoa > Annelida > Polychaeta > Sabellida > Sabellidae > Sabellastarte > Sabellastarte sp. h YS-2021. The sequence continues at coordinate 77,285,381 of OZ024931.1, forward strand.
GTGCTACTTCTCTACCAGAATTCTCTGCATTCAGCTGTAACGACTTGTTTAATGCAGGTCCCAGATGGAAAAAGTAACTATCAAAATTTTCGAATCTGCTTCTAGCCATGGAGGTTAATGAAGAGAATAATCAGCAAATAAAGACTTCACTTATCCACTACATGGGCCCAGATTGTCAATAGATATCTTAAAATCCAACGATGAATCCTATGACATGGTGAAAACCAAAATAAATGGATATTTTGTTCCAGAAGTTAATGTTGATTATGAAAAGTAATTATTTAGTAATACACAACAAAAGGAAGGTGAGACTATGGATCAGTTCTATAACCATTCAAAGAAAATGATTGTGAACTGTAATTTCCCAAATGCTACTTCTGACAGTGAGGTAAAGAGTCAGATAATTCAGGACTATTTGTCCATAAACCTGAGGAAAAGGGCCCTGAGTAAAACCATGGAGTTGAGCAAGTCCATAAAAACTGTTCTTTCATGGCATAGTGGTGCTAGATCTAGAGTAAACTTAATGGACAGTAAAACAAGTCAGCTGTTGGGTTTGAAAAGTCCATTTAAACCAGTTGACACAAAGCTATATGCATCTGGTGAAAAGAAATGACTACCTTTGCTGGAATGTTCCAAGCAAAAGTCGTATCCAGTGAAGGTAAGTCTGTGGTCGTTGATTTTTTATGTAGCAAAATATGCAAGTGGCTGTTTAATACTGTTAGTCAACTGGACATACTGCAGATATTGAATGTAGTTTCGTGTAACACAGAGCTCAGGGCAAAACAGTTGGTCTTTAATTATTCAGGTGTATTAAAGGTGTTGGCAAGCTAAAAGACTTTCAGCTGAGACTTAACATAGATGAATCAGTGGAGTCAGCCCGTCAAAAGCACAGTAGTACCATTTAAAACATAGCCAAAAGTTTATGATTGTGATAACTGTGAAGATTCTGATAATACATCCACACCATTGGTATTGCTCATTGTAGTAGTGCCAAGACCACAAGATCCAGAAAAAAATAAGGATAATGCTGGATATAAAAACATGTAAAACACCCGATGCCCACACTAGATGAGCTAATTTATGATTAAATGGTTGTAAAGTATGCACAAAGCTAGATCTAGCTCAAGGGATATCAAATTGAGCTCCATCCAGAAAGCAGATACATCACATTAGGCACACACAGAGGTCTGCATGCATGGTTGAATTTTGGAGTCAATGCTGCCAGTAAAAAAATTTAACAAATCATAGAGCAGATGCTTCAAAGCCTGGAAGGGGGCAACATTTCAGATGACATTATCATTGCTGGTGAAAGTAATGATCAACATGAAAAACATGTGAGGGCTTGTTTGAAGAGACTTTGGGAGAAGGGATTGACTCTGAAAAAGAAAAATTACTCATTTTCTAAGTCATGTGTGGAGTTTTTCAGAAACATTTTCAGTGAAAAGGGAATTGCACCAGATCCAAAGAAATTTGTGCGATCAAAGAAGCTGTAAGGTCCACAGTTAGATCACTTGTGGGGATGATAAATTCCCAAAACTAAAATTAAGGCTCTTGGTGTCAGGTGTGTAATTGAACATTTCCAAATACCTTTAGGCTAGGTAATTAAATCTGGATGTGTTGGCGGAAAATCCTGGAAACAAGCACTTTAAACATTTCTGAGGTATTACAGGGCTGCTTCTCATGTCAAAACAGAGAAGCCCCCAGATAAGTAACTCTTTGGCTACAACATTCAGCCAGTGATCCCTGAAATTAAAGTTCTAATTGATGATTCTAATGTGAGAAAATATGATTCCCAACAAAAAATCAAACAAAAGAAGCATGCTGACAAATTGTGTTTCAGAAATACAAGTGACATTGTGAAGGGATGTTTCTCACTTTCAGAGGCACAAGAGGTTTACTACAAAGCCCAATCTTAGGTGGAACCAGAGGATCTTATACATGAAGAAAATTCAAACCCTGGTCCTACTGTGAGTGCCACAAATTGTGCCCTATTCTTCAACAATGGAAAAATCAGCTCGATGCCAAATTCAATAGGGGTCATGGTTGCACAGTGGTAACACACTCGCCTCCCACCTCTGAGGTTTAAGCTTCAAACCCAAGACCCATGTAGGCAAGTTGCAAGGGTAGTTGCTTATTGATGGTCGACAGTTTACAGTACAGAAAATTGACCAGCTGTATGTACTGGTGACTGTGTGCCATTCTCACAATATTAGTATAATGAAAAAGTTCACCATATTTATGTATATTACACACACAGTGTGCTGAGTTACAATAACAATGAATATTTTCACTCTGCTCTTTAGGTATAATGCATAAGGTCTATAAAACCCCAGTTTTGAACTTTGACAGCTGGTACAAATATAAACATTTAGTTAAGGATATGTGTAGACATTTCGAGTGATAATCATCATAAAGAGATTGATCCTTATAACAATTACTGGCATAACAAACGCAAATTTGTATATGGAAAACACTAAAGAGTAGTAAAATTATTTATTTTCGGGAAAACATAACAAAGCAGTGATTTGATATTTATCGCTTTAGGATGATGGTTTTGTAAACATTTGTGGACAAGTTGTTTAATCAACTTCTCTGTTGAAGTTATGCAGTTTTAGAGGATATAACCTGCTAATTTTTATTATAACCGTGGTACGAAACCTTTGTGATCCTTCGCAATGTCATAAAAGGGTGGACAATCTTACAAAGTCAGCTACCCCCAAGTTCGCCTGCCCACAGTTTCAATTGCCTCGTTTTCGCGAACGGCCTTGAAAGGTGAAGTGGGTAAAAACAAACAGAAGAACCAGGAAGTAGCGAAAATATAATTTATGTGAATACTATACAGTATATATACGAATGTTAATCATAGTAAAAATTATAATGGAAATAGTGTAATAAATTAAGGCAGAGGATATTTACACCACCGCTGTGTACGCAATGCCGAAAAGTCGTCTTATGTACACCACCGCTGTGTACATAAGCTACATATGGTTCCTTATGTACACCACCATTGTGTATATTAGCCAGATAATGTCTCTTATGTACACCACCGTTGTGTATATTAGCCAGATAATGTCCCTTATGTACACCACCACTGTTTATGTAAGCTAGATTGAATATCTTGTGTACATATGCAAGATATTTGGGATATTTTGTGTACCACTAAAATGTAGGTAAGCTGTGAAGGTTGCGCCCTACAAGATTTATAACAAATCCCAGCTCCGAGCCCCCACCTAACAATTTGTTAGGACAAAACTTTAATCTCCAATATGTTACGCAACAACCTTAAAATTGCCTGAGTTCATTGACCTGACTCCTAACGGAGGAAGATTGACCTTAATCTTCACAAGAGAATAATACCACTAAGATCTTTAGATTTAATGTAACAACTTATTAATAACACCGTATTAATATAAATTTGACATTTATTAAATCTAATATAAAATATCCAGCAATACAAATACAAGAAGACACAGCAAATCTAAATTAAATCGTATTACTGTATTACAGATACGAAATATAAATATTACTAGAAACTAAGTTTTAAACTACAAAGTTACTACTGCTACTGATAATAGTAATAACCTATAAATACCCGAATATATATATTACCGTTACCGCAATATATTACCGTTATTACAACCTGTTACCGTTATTACAACAATCTGTTGTAATTAAAAACGAACACAATACCTGTGTTCTTGACCCAAGAAACCTGTGTAAATCTTTACACAAATATTACAAATTAAACCAAATACTTGGTCTTCAACCGAAATGTGATAGTTACCAGATAAAGTACCACCAATACAACACGGAATGTATTACAACCTATAGTGATAAATATACTGAAACCAATGGTTATCAAACCAATAATTAATCACGTATACCACCGGCACAGTCTCCGACTTTACGGTCTCTGATACCGAACATATAGCCAGTCTCCGACTTTACGGTCTCTGTCTATAAACACCAATATACTGATTAAAACCCTATTAAACAGTATCCGACTTTACGGTTTCTGAATAATACACAATATATTATCACTAAGAATAAACCACAATCCGGATGTAAAATTACTAACCTAAATCTGGCACTGCACTTCAATCAGCAAAACACCTTCTGGTAAAACACAACTGGTATCACACAAATAATAACAACTCCTAATATAAATATTAACAACCCGGTAAAACACTTCTTGTAACCTTAACATTCGAACCCAAACTGAGCCTGTTAAAAATATCACTCAAAATAACACTTAGGATTCAAACCCAGCATTAGCATGCTAAAAATACATCTGATCACCTCAAGATTCAAACCCAGACTGATTTTACCAAAAACACCTCCTGCCACCCCAAGATTCAAACCCAGACCAAGTTTACCAAAAACACCTCCTGCCACCCCAAGATTCAAACCCAGACCTAATTTTAAAATCAAATCACCCCATGACCTAATCATAGTTGTTAAGCCTACAGCTAAAAACAACTTGACAACTGATAAACTGTATTATGACATCACAGATTTTAAACAATACAACTTATAAAAGTGCTGTAATTCACATAACTGGTGTCTGATACAAAACAGTAACATTAAGAATGACACATGTAATACATTAAACTAAATGAATAAACATAAAACCCATTATAAAGTACAAAATCCTACCCTTTTTAAGACTCAAAATCACCGTTCAAATCACGTCATCACAACAGGATATGTACGTAAATGGTTACTGCTAAATTTCAAACTCTGTAACCGAAAACGGAACTCCCGAAATTCTCCGCGAATCTCGTTGAAATGCCGTCATTTCACAAAGCTAATGTACGTGGTCTTCTACACCACCTTATTGTGCATGTTATGTCAGTCCCCCTAGAAATGGGATGATTAGTCTTCCCCACTAATGCACTGTGGAAACTAAATTAAATTTCTTATACACACCTTGTTGTGTACCCAGCCAGGTAAAATTTGTTACATAATTAGCCTTTTGATCCCCACAGGTCGAATAGTTGTGGCTTAACTTGGGTTGGATGACACTTAGATGACAAAGACAGTGAAGGTGTGATTTTTTATTGTTTCATTATTTATTCATTATACACATGGAACAAGAATCATACAAGTAACATACATTACAAATGTACCAGGTTCTAATGGCATGAAAGCCTCTACACACGGCCATCTACACACCTTACAAAAAAGTGATATATAGCAAAAATACAAAAAGAAAAACATTCTTTTTAAGATTCTATATTTCTCACTAAATACATATCCATGGAGAGTGAACAGGACAATGTCAACTTGTTTTTGGCCTTTCTGTTTCAACTTTATAAGCATTAATCAAATATATTCTTGTAAAAGAGAGAAATTGCATTTATTTTCAAACTAACACTGATAAAACAGCTTTTGTTTTACTTTATATTATTGTAGTGTATTATTGCATTACTCGACAGCCGTGGTGTACATAAAGAACTGAAATACCCTTATGTACACAGCCGTGGTGTAAATAACCAATTCGATAAATTAAACAGAGTGTCTTCGGAACCGACCAGGACGAGTCAGAATTCTTTTAATTTCAGAACCGTCACGTTCATATTATAACTATTTGATGTGTGGCTGTTGACTTAAAGCATGCTGTCGATGAAAATAGATACAGCTAGGAAACCAGTCTACTTTTCATCTGCAAGCGCGATTAATTTCATTAACCAATGAAATAATTTGTTACTGAAATCTCACTTGAGACCAAGTATAACAAAGTTTGTATATTTTTCTACAAAATAGCTTCAAAACTAAAGATATTCTAAAATGTCATGTTAGAATAGAAATTTTGCGGTTCCGATTTTATGAAAACATTTATAAAATATATCAAGGGTAAAGATATTTTTCTTTAAAACGTGTCTTAAAGCAAATAATTTGTGAGCCATTTCCATTGGCGGTTCTGAAAGGGATTGTTTTCCGATCCGTCAGTGACTGTTCTGAAGCCACAGTGTAAATTAAATGAACGAAGAGCTTAGATACACGGCGCCGTGACTCTAATATTTACCTTATTTCCACGGCCCCGTGCACAAAGTGAAAACATTAATGCAGCATTCTTTTGCATGGTGGATAACGAAATATTGTGATTTCTTTTATTTCTTTCTCTTTTTGATTTGTGTACATCCACACATAAACACACAGGCGGTGGATTGTTAAGAACAGTCAAAACTTTCCACTGGTAGGTACCAACTCACAGGTCGTGTGCACGGTCTCACAACCTACTTTTGAACGCAACATAAATCCACGATATGTATATCCAATTCTAACATGGCATGGCTGTGTCTGCGATTCTGATTGGCTAATAAATAAAAATAAAAAAATTACTCTGTACAACCCTGCATAACCTTATGAGTTCTATTTTATCGTTGATTTATTGGAAGAGCCACAAAATAAGATAACCCTTTTCTTTGTTATACGTCTTTAAACTTCAGCAGGTTTTACGAAGGAATTCGTATTCGCGGTAACAGCCGTGTCATGTTAGAATAATTATACATAATTCTTTCTATATTGGGGCCGTGTATTTAAGCGTGTCATTAACTTCACGATGCCGTGTAAATATAATAAATCTTAAATCCACGATGCCGTGGATCGAAGCTCTTCGTTAAATGAATATGTTCTGTGTACAACATGGAATTTATGCGAGATATTTGCAGCAGTTTTTATAACAAATCACCTATTTTCGCCCACTACAGGTGAGTACTACATATTCAAATCTATCTACTGTCAAAAATTATCATCAGTGCGAATATTTCTAAAACTTCACTTATGAAGACTTGGTATTTACAGCCTAATAAACATTTTTTAGCTCTGAATGTCCGCTCAAAAGATGAAAACCATACAATAACAAGACATTTCTAACCCCAGTTATATTATGAACCATAATATAATTTCTACCTGTGATAACACATGGCTTCTATTTGAATCATAGTATTTTTGAGATATGATATTTCATATCAATATAAATGTTGGATATGTATTTTCTTTCTATATATTTTTAAATAAATAACAATTATATTTTTATTAATTCACAAACATAAAGGTTATCTTAACTAGGTTCAATCCCAGGGCATAGGTTTTAGATTTCTTATGGTTTTAACTGTACTCTATCATTCATCATAGTGGTGCCATTAAATTATTTCAATTTTTGAAGGATTTTTGATCACTTTTCTTTTTTTGGGGCCTTGGTGGAGGTATGTGTACTCTAAGTACTCTAATTTACACATGCAGTATATGTCACCATCTGACCGACATTGGCTATTTGTAATGTATGCATGGTAAGTTCCTGCTACCCTTGGGCCAAGTTGTTGGGCTATCTGTGGCTTTCTAACTTGCTTTGGGCTGCTTATTTTAGATCTGACCTCTATTGGCCCAATTTTGGACCAATGTTGCAATACTCTCTGGCTATTTGTTTATTGTTGGGTGGCTTGGCCAGTTGTTATCTGATCACTGACGTTAAGAAGTACTGGGCTTTGGTTACTACTTGTATGGGTGACCATCTGAGTTCTGGCCCCATATGGGCCGATACATAGTGAGTCAGATGATCGCCAAATGTTCATGGCTTTTAATGCAATAAAAACGAGCAGAAGCTCTGTTAAAATATCTTTGTAATGATGTACATATAATATTTTTAGGTTTCACAGTTTTCATAAAATAATAACCTCAATTTGGCACTTGTTGATGCATTTTGAATACTGGGGATCCCCTAATTTCGCCCACCTAAGAAAGATCAAAACAACATTTAAAAATATAATTCACGAATAAAAAGTGACAGTTTTGTACCTCAATATGTATATTTTAAGGTAAAGTAAAGTATTTTGTTTGTTATGTGAGGAGAGATACATTATTTTTGTGTTTTTACCATATAAAAATCACTTCCTGGTTCGATTACAGACGTTTGTTTTTACCCACTTGACCTTTCAAGGCCGTGTGCTGGAGCATGCACAGACGAAACCGTGATTTGGCTTATGGGAGAAATATTAGGCGTATTTCACAAACGAAAATCTGCGTAATCTGTGTAATCCAGATTTAGATTTGAATTCTATGGATTAGCTAGATTTGTGAAATGCAATTTTCTCTAGATCTGAACCCAAAATAAAAAAAATAACATAAACAAACATAAATATCATATATTAATATATATTAATACATATGTATTTAATATTTTCATAATACAATAAATAAATTTTCCCAAATGTTAAAATTTCCTGCCACATGTTGCTGCCATTATTTTACAAAGAATTATTGGTAATCCAAGGAATCTGAATCCGTTGATCAACCTTGTGAGATTCAAGATTCAAGTCGCATCAAAAGCGAATCTGTTGATCTGAAGAATCTAGATTCGACGGATTATGGTTGTGAAATACGCCTATTGTGTCAGCCCCACTACTACATACTGCTACTGGCCGCAGGCATAAGTTGGCTGCCCTCACCACACCTTCACAGGGCTTTGACATGAGTGGCCTACTACTGAAATCATGTATTGTTGTTAAACTTATTATATGCAGATTATATGCAACAGTTTTCATTGGTGTACAATAACCTATGTGTCTCTCTGGAGCCTGTAGATGAGACACGGCCTGCTTATGCCTATGGCCAATTTATGCAGGGTAGCAGTACAGTAGAAGTCATGCTACCACATAAAAATATCAATAAATATATGATGAAATAAATTTACATTAAGTTATTCAGAACTGTAAAATACTTCACACTTTACCTTATGTTGAATTATGAAGAAGATACCCACTACTTGTAGTGAACACCCACCTTATATTCTTTGTTAGAGGTCAAGGACAAATGCTTCTATAAGACTACAAAATTGGCGTTTACTGGTATTTCTGGTCTGCTATAAAATGGCCGAAAGTAAAGACAAATTGTTTAAATACAATACTTACAAAGAAATATTGCACAGTATATTCCATGTATTGATTGAAGTGCATGTCATTTGAAAATTCGGTCATAGAAGAATATATATAAAGCTGTTACTATAATTTAAGTTTAAATAATAATCACACCATGGGTGTTTACTGGTAGAAGGCCACTAAAATGGATGGCACTGAAGAGCATATGGAGGCGTATGGGATTGTATGGAGGCATATGGGAGTGTATGGAGAGATATGGGAGTGTTACAAGCTAGGTACCCCCACCCAAAATATGAAAATTTAAACACTTTAACACAATTTTCTCATTGACTGTTGAAGGGATTTCTCTCTTATCTTGCATATATGTATCGGGCCACAAGTAGATTGCCTTGTGTGAGTATCAGGCCTAGATCTTTCTTGATTATTTTTTTATGAATTTTTAAAATAAATTTTTATGCATTAAAATTCATGCAGTAAATCTCGTATAACTTGAAAAATATTGTATATAGAGCATTTTGTTAAAATATGTTGTTCAGCTACTTTTTCCATAGCTACAACATGGTGAGTAACTTGGGAGTGTATTCCAATAGCTAAGTGAGTAATAGCTATTTTCTGACTTCAGTTCCTTCCATGATGAGTAAAATCACTTATTACTTGAAAACTATTGCATTTACAGTATTTTGTTAAAATATGTTATTCAGCTTTTTTGGGTTAGCTATAACATGGTAAAATTGCAGACCTGTAGTTCATTGCATAACTGAGTTATAGCTACTTTGAGGTTATCACTGTTGAGTAAATTGCTTGTAACTTGAAAACTATTGCATTAAGAAAATTTTGTTTAAATATGTTATTCATGTACTTTTGGGTCAGCTATAATATAGTTAAATTGCAGACCTGTAGCTCATTGCAGAGCTTAGCATTAGCCATTTTGAGGTTATTACTGTTGAGTAAACACTTGAAAACAATTGCATTTAGATTATTTTATTGAAATACGTTATTCACCTACTTTCAATTCAACTATAGCATAGTAAAATTGCAGACCTGTAGCTCATTGCATAGCTGAGCAGTAGCTACTTTAAGGTTCTCACTGTTGAGTAGAACCACTTGTAACTTGGAAACTATTGCATTTAGAGTATTTTGTCACCTACTTTCAGTTCAACTATAACAGTAAAATTGCAGACCTGTAGCTCATTGCATAGCTGAGCAGTAGCTACTTTAAGGCTCTCACTGTTGAGTAGATCACTTGTAACTTGAAAACTATTGCATTTAGAGTATTTTGTTTAAATATGTTATTCACCTACTTTTGGAACAGCTATAACATAGTAAAATTGCAAACCTGTAGCTCATTGCATAGCTGAGCAATAGCTATTTTCAGATACATCCTTTTCTACTTTCACTTGTACTCTGAAGTTCAAAACACAAAGTAAGCTGCCACAAAGCCCATTCACGGACACTGATTGCTTGTTTGTAATTCTAGCCAATTTACACTTCATAATGTTCATTGTGTACTTATATATTTCACAAATAAACTCTATCATTTTTTATATCGCAAATTAGAAATGCCAATAAACACCCATTGTTTTCACCCATGGTGTCCCGATGGGTGAGCAGGCAGGTGGGTGGCGGGAAAAAGTTTGTCTGAGTTGTTTCTCAGAAACCGTAAGGTGTAGGAAGTTGATACTTGGGAGGGACGTTGGTTAGGGGGTGTAGGTGTGCATCATCATGGTATGACCTTGATTTGAAGGTTGACCTTGCCACAGTGACTTCAAGTTTGAAAATCTTGTCCGAGCTATATCTTGGAAACTGTAAGGTGTAGGAAGTTGCTACTTGGTAGCGACATTGGTTAGGGGGTGTAGATGTGCAATGTCATGGTATGACCTCGATTTGACTGACCTTGCCGTAGTGACCTTGACCTAAAAAAATCTTGTCTGGGCTATATCTTGGAAACCGTAAGGTGTAGGAAGTTGATACTTGGTAGGGACATTGGTTAGGGGGTGTAGGTGTGCACCGTCATGGTGTGACATTGATTTGACCTTTGACCTTGCTATAGTGACCTTGACTTATAAAAATCTTGTTTGGGCTATATCTCTGAAAGCGTAAGGTGTAGGAAGTTGAAGTTGATACTTGGTTGGGACATTGGTTGGGGGTTGTACATGTGCATCGTCATGGTGTGACCTTGATTTGACCTTTAACTTTGCCGTAGTGATCTTGACCTATAAAATCTATAACATAAATTCTATTATATAAAATCTATAAAATAAACTATTATTTTTATATCACAAAGCAGAAAAATGCTATTAAACACTCATTGTTTTCACTCATGGTGTTTGAATGGGTTGGCGGTGGGAAAGGTTTGTCTGGGCTGTATCTCAGAAACCGTAAGGTGTAGGACGTTGTTACTTGGGAGGGACATTGGGTAGGGGGTGTAGGTGTGGAACGTCATGGTAGGACCTTGATTTGACCTTGCCATAGTGACCTTAAGTTTGAAAATCTTGTCCAGGCTCTATCTCTGCAACCTTAAGGTGTAGGAAGTTGATACTTATTAGGGACATTGGTTAGGGGTTGTAGGTGTGCAATGTCATGGTGTGACCTTGATTTGACCTTTGACCTTGTCATAGTGACCATGAGTTTTAAAGTTTTTCCGGGCTATTTCTTTGATTCCGTAAGGTGTAGAAGGTTGGCACTTGGTAGGGACATTGGTTAGGGGGTATAGGTGTGCAATGTCATGGTGTGACCTTTTTGCTCTGCTAAAGTGTGTTCACCTGCCATATTTGAGACATCTTTCTCTTATGACAAAGATATATTGATTGTTGCAACTGATTATTATATGCACTTTTACATAATTGTGCTATTTCCATTGACAGCTATTCTCCAATTAATAAATTTTACAGCTTCATAATTTTTAGTTTACTGATTAATGCTGTCATCTTGGTATTGAATTGTCTTGTTTCAATACTTTATCGTTACATACATTTTCTTTCTCTTAGATGTTATTTTCTTTACTTAAACATTATTTGGAGCTTTATATAACTGACACTGCTCTGAAAGTATCCCCATCTTTGTACTGTTTCACTACTTCTATATCTCATGGTGTTGAAAACTATTTCCCCAGGCTGTGGGGTATGGGCATCTCTGATGCTATTTTATTGTGCTACAATAGCTTACCATGAGGAACTGAATGCTATCTCGGGAGGCTGCAGGCATTGGCTAATGTCTAAAAAAAATAGATGTTTAGTACTGGCCGATGCCTCAACACTGAAGGTGAACACCATAGTGGAATACCACAAATTCTCCCTTCTTCTTGTTGGCCACATTGTTTTGAAGCGTCTATTGTTGCTGTGACATATTTTTGTTTATTTCTCTAGATATACGTATTGTTAGATGTTCAGAATTAGCCAGTTTTTAAATTAATATTATATATATGTATATATTATACTGGTACACATTTTTTGGTGTCAGGATAAGTATTTGTCTTATTTTTACATGATTAAAGTTTTGACTTGGCTTTCTTCGGACAGCTAGCATGTCTTCTCACAAAGCTAACACCAATAAACCCTGTGCATTGAAATGTAGACATTTCTGTTTTCCCTTTGATTTACACAACTACTGCCCTACCTGCAGAGAGGCAGGTAGGGAAGATGACCCTTGAGTCACTCATGAAAAGCCCATAGTTGTGTAGTTCTTTCACCAGAGAACAAAATTGCAAAATTAAAAACAGGAAACGCTATGCACATAAACACAAGTCAGATTCGTCTAAAGACGAGTAGGATCTGTTAGGTGATCCAGACATGGAGGAGGTATTTTCAGGGTCTCATGAAGATCTGGAACACACTGCCCAGTAGTTGTACTCGATGATGAGTACTACTCATCGCCTCCTCGAACCCAGAACTTAGGTTTGTGGGCATTGTAGATTAAAACACCTCAAACTGTCCCACATACTCCAGGTACAGCCCTCCAACATAAAATAGAGAAAAATCTGTGTTCACAACTTAACATCCAACTTCAACAACAAATTGGGGTTTTCCAGGCTTCTTTTATGGAAACCCTACAGTATTTGAGAGACAAGATTAAATCTTTCATAAAACCCAATTCCGAAGCGGGGGTGGATCAGATCTCCGCTTCGGATCCGAAGCCTGGTCTGAGCCAACAACCTGACTGGCAAAAATCCCTGAGTCCTAATTACCCAAGTACCAAACACTCGGACGAACCCATGGAGACCGAGTATGTGGTCCTCCCTTACCACCACAGTTGGTCCAGAGATTCGAGTCCAAGATCCCTTCGAGCAACTCCGAGTAAATATATAAAACCCCCTGCCTGCACTTCTATGTGGTACAAATTGGGACATCCTTGTTTTGAAGACAAATTACAAGAATTGAACACAGATTTGCAAAAATCTGTGTCTCCCCTAAACCCTCTGGGCAAGGTCCCCCTACCAGTAGCCAAAGAGTTTGAGCATCAGGCAAAGCAAAATCTCTGTACCCTTAATTTTTCGGTTGCCTTCACCAAGACTGCATCTGAGTGCAACCTGACCATGGAAAAATGTCAAGACAGTATCAAAGCTACTGTCAAAAGTAGTAAAAGCCAAATTCAAAAGGGTGCCAATCCTGAAAAGGCAGCCAGGCATGGTTATGAAAAGACCTGTGACTATCTAGATATCCTTAATAAGAGGATTCTCATTCAGCAGAGAGCCTTAGCCTGTCAAACTGAGGCCTTAGCCCACATTCTCCAGAGGGAGTTGTACACCATGGGTAATTCAATCCTTATCAGACGTGAGGCTGAAATGACCCTTATTCAACCTCATTTGCCGGATTCTAGACGTCAGAAACTTAGGGGCTGCCCATTTTGGTCTCCTCCCTTGTTCTGGTCTCAATTGGTCAAGGGTGAAGAAGAGATTCTCCTTAAAAAAGGAACCCCCTAAAAACACTCAGGGTTTCGGACCCTACCAAAAACCACCCCTTTTATGGTCCCCACCACAATAAGTTAGAGGTTCCTACAGGAAACGCCCCTATGGAGGACAGTCCACTCCAAGCAGTAACCAATTGTTTTCCTCAGGCAGGGGGAAATCGAGTAACAGAGACTTCAGAGGTCGTTTTCAACCTCACCCAAAGGGACGAGGCGTGGAAACCCCTCCTTCCAATGACTCCTTAGAAGCCTCCCTCAGTCCACCAGTAGCAGGTTGCCTCCGTTCTTTCAGAAGAAACTGGCAAGCAATAAAGTGCTCAAACAACATGCTAAACATTACCAATGGTTACATTCTACCATTCATCACAAAATCAAAATTAGCCAAAGTTCCCCTGATTACTTGTTAGTTGTTACTCAGGATACAAGGCCCATCAAAAAGATCTAGCTCTGGCCTCTTATATCCAGTCTCTTCTATCAAAGAACTCTGTGGAAACTGGAAAGGGTGGAAAATGTAAAATCTCTTGTTTTTTAGTCACCTGTTTCTAGTCCCCAAGCTTCACCAAAGATGGAGGCCAGTGATAGACCTAATCAAGCTCAACACCTTCCCACTAGTAGAAAGGTTCAAAATGGAAACACCAGAGTCCATCAGGGTCTCTCTGATTCCAGGGGAATGGGTGTTGTCCATAGACCTGTTAGACACCTACCTTCATATCCCCATCAACCCAAACTCAAGGAAGTACTTACGGTTTTGCCACGTTTCTCAGGTGTTCCAGTTTGATGTTTAATGTCGCTAATTGGGTTGCTCGCCTCAACGGAGAAGGTGGTCCCGGAGGGATGCCTTCACATGAGGCCGTTTCAGTTTCATCTCAAGGAGCATTGGAGATGTCCTCAGTCGTTGGACAGCCGCCTTCTTTGGTCAGAGACCATTTCAGCTCACCCAGAGTGGTGGCAAAACCCTGCAAACGTGATGAAGGGTGCAGACCTTCATCCCAAAGACCACAGTATCCAAATCTTTACAGATGCCTCAAATGAAGGCTTGGGCGCTCTACAAAATGTCTGTGGTCAGACTGGGAAAAAGGACTACACATAAATGTCCTAGAGTTGAAGGCAGTATCTCTGGCCCTGAAAAGGTTCAGGGACCAGTGCCAAAATCAAACAGTGTTGGTTGCTACGGACAATTCAACAGTAGCGGCCTACATAAACAAACTAGGAGGAACCCACTCAGCGGAGATGTGTGCTGTCCTGTAGAAAATCATGACCTGGTGCCATCATTACCAGATAACTCTAAGAGCCAGGCACATTCCAAGGTACTGTCCAGGTCGAACCAAGTCCAATCAACAGAATGGTCTCTGCATCCGCAAGTGTTCAGACAGATCTGTCAAAAGTAGTTCACTCCTCATGTAGATCTATTTGCCAATGAGAATCCTCTTATCCCTATTGAAAACTACCAACTAGTGCATCAAATTAAGCTCTAGGTATGGCCACTTTCTCAAAGTCGAACTTATAGTTATCCTTGAATTTTTCATTAATAATGGTTGGGACATTGAAACTACTTCCACTCATGGCAATATTTTTTCTTGTGGTAGTTCTTACAAATTTGCTGTACATCATTGGAAAGTATTATAATAGTGCTTATGATCATTTTTATTATATTAAAATCCATGCAGAAGTAACATATAATAAAAAGCAACAGAAAGTACAATAATGTGCCTTTAAGTTTAAAATAATATGTATGTATGTATGCTCATGGTTTGTATGGTATTTTTCAGTGTCCATTAAAATGGTTCAGGTTTTATCAAAGTATGCTCACAGACATGGGAACTTGTGTATGGTAAGTATTAATAAATCAAACACTATTTCTTAGTATATCTGAATCAAGTATCATAATATTGCTAATCCCTCACCCTCGGCATAAGTTTTACAAAATCACTCAATTACAATTGCATTAAAGCAACAGCTGTAGTCTCATGCAGAACACTAGTTGACATCAAAGGTTTCATATCCAAGACCAAACAGACTACGAAATAATTTTTGTGACTGTTCAGATAAAGCAATTATTTCAACATACAACACAAACAACTTTTACCTGTGGATTGGAATCAAGTTTCTTACCCAAAGATTAACCAAAGAATTTCCAAAGTTTATGAAATTAATTAAGCTGCCCGTGAAAAAGGTGCAGATTTGTTGTTTGGCTGAGTTTGAACCCTCCATAAAAACAGGAAAACTCAAGAGACAAGAACTGTTCTGGATATTCCAGCTACGCTCCTCAGCATAACTAGGCATCAACCAACATGTTTGAATTTATGGGTATATTTAGTTGGACTTTGCACTCGGTTCAACCAGTTATATCTAATTTGTAAGGACAAAATTATGGACCAAATAATTTTACAAAATCCCACATTCCAGGAATTTTATGAAATTACAGTCAAAGTAGCATGGAATACCCCATCCCCAAAATAGTCCCACTATTTATTGTAATTGTATAGCCAAAAAAATAGTTTCTACCACATGTTAAAGGTACTTAAACATATTTTCAAAAGATAGGGGTAGTTTTATTTATAGGTTTAAAACAAAGTAACATTGGAGTCTTCTCTAACGTTATTGTCCGTAAATGTATGCAGAAACAGGATTCACATACAGCAGGATATTAATTTCTGATTGATAATGTAGAAGGCATTTTTTTCTGTGAATAAATGAGGTCCTCTTCCATTGACCAAGTTAAGTGTTGTTAAAAAACAGCCTTAGACATGTTAGGTAGATATGTGCAGAGTGTAGTATTAAGAATACAAACAGATTTAGTATTTTTAATGTGAAGTAGTTTGATCATTATTGTATCCACCGGAGAGCATCTGGTGGATACTATGGATTTCGCTTCGCTACGCGACTGCCACCGCCGCAGTGTGTAGATAGATTTCACCGTTACCACTCTCTGTAAACGAAAAAAATATTATAGCTACTCTTCTCAAATTTGCAGGATATTTTCATAACCATAAAATTTTGCCTAGGAATATTTTTTGCCTCATTTTGAAAAGCCAGATGGCCGCAACGGGCGTTTTTTTACTTGCAGCAAACACTTTTGTTGGCCCTGTAGAGGAAAGGGTATTATAGGTAGAGATGTCAAATTTACAGGATATGTTTCTCATTACAAAATCTTGACTGGGAATATTTTTGGCCTCATTTTGAAAAACAAGATATCCGCCACTGGTGTTTCTTTGTCAGTCATGAAAAGTGCTTATATCTCCTTTATTATTAGTCCTAGAGGTTTGGGATGGTAAACCAACCTAAAGGAAATCATGGGCTGGGAATCTTTTGGTGTGGTCTGATTTGACCTTAGACTCCTCCTTCAAGGTCAAACAAAGATAGGCAAACTTAAAAGTGCTTATAACTCGCTTATTATTGGTCGTACTGGTTTGGGATGGTAAACCAACCTATAGGAAATCATGGGCTGGGAATCTTTTGGTGTGGTCAGATTTGACCTCTGACCCCTCCTTCAAGGTCAAATGATTATAGCCAAACTTAAAAGTGCTTATAACTTGCTTATTATTGGTCATAGAGGCTTGGGATGGTAAACCAACCTATAGGAAATTATGGGCTGGGAATCTTTTGGTGTGGTCTGATTTGACCTTGGGCCCCTCCTCCAAGGTCAAACGTGGATAGCCAAACCTAAAAGTGCTTATAACTCGCTTATTATTGGTCTAGAGGTTTGGGATGGTAAACCAACCTATAGGAAATTATGGGCTGGGAATCTGTGGTCAGATTTGACCTTGGGCCCCTCATTCAAGGTCAAATGAGGATAGCAAAATCTAAAAGTGCTTATAAATCGCTTTTTTTGGTCCTAGAGGTTTGTAATGTGAAACCATCCTATAGGAAATCATGGGCTAGGAATCTTTTGATGTGATCATATTTGACCTTTGAGGATAGCCAAAATTGAAAGTGCTTATAACTCGCTTATTCTTGTTCCTAGAGGTTTGCAATGTCACACCAACCTATAGGAAATCATGGGCTAAGAATCTTTTGATGTGGTCAGATTTCACCTTGGGCTTCTCCTTCAAGGTTAAACAAGGATAGCCAAACTTAAGAGTGCTTATAACTTGCTAACTCCTCCTTTAAGGTTAAGCGATAGTTGATTGGCTTTGGTGAGTTTTCTTTCTGGTGGATACAATTTGCATCGGTTCTCTGATGCACCAGGTCTAGTTTACACTGTATTTTTCATGAACAGCTATTTCTTCGCCATGGCCAGAGATTGAACTATGAAGCTTGTTTGCATGGATCTTCAGCCAAAATTATCTACAGGATCCCTGCATGTTTTAACACTCTGAAACGCAGGTATCCCCAAATACGATGGTATGATGTCAAGCAGAACAGATACTCGGGATTTTCCCATAATGGTTTGTTTTAATAAATTTCTGAAGTGCTCAATCTACTGAATCTAATAGCCTGAAGTTGAAGTGCCCAATCTAGTTCATTATTTGGCCACTTTTTAATTTGGCTGCCATTGTGTATACACATATTTTCTCTCTAGTATTTATAGAATAAGTGTCTTTTTTGTGAGGAGCATATTTTATATCTTTATATTTTGGACTTGTGAGGTTGAGTAAATGTGAGTTCAATACCAGGACAAAACCCAATCCATTTTTACCCCACAGCCCTTAAGGGCTGTTGGGGTATTGTTTTCACCCATGGTGTCCGGATGGGCGGGTGGGCGGGCGGCGGGAAATAGTTTGTCCGGGCTGTATCTCAGAAACCGTAAGGTGTAGGAAGTTGATACTTGGTAGGGACATTGGTTAGGGGGTGTAGCTGTGCAACGTCATGGTCTGACCTTGATTTGACCTTTGACCTTGCCGTAGTGACCTTGAGTTTGAAAATCTTGTCCGGGCTATATCTCGGAAACTGTAAGGTGTAGGAAGTTGATACTTGGTAGGGACATTGGTTAGGGGGTGTAGTTGTGCAACGTCATAGTCTGACCTTGATTTGACCTTTGACCTTGCCGTAGTGACCTTGACCTATAAAATCTTGTCCGGGCTATATCTCGGAAACGGTAAGGTGTAGGAAGTTGATACTTGGTAGGGATATTGGTTAGGGGGTGTAGGTGTGCAACATCATGGTGTGACCTTGATTTGACCTTTGACCTTGCCATAGTGACCTTGACCTATAAAATGTTGTCCGGGCTATATCGGAAACTGTAAGGCTTGGGAAGTTGATATTTGGTAGGGACATTGGTTAGGGGGTGTAGGTGTGCAACGTCATGGTGTGACCTTGATTTGACCTTTGACCTTGCCGTAGTGACCTTGACCTATAAAATGTTGTCCGGGCTATATCTCAGAAACTGTAAGGTGTAGGAAGTTGATACATGGTACGGATATTGGTTAGGGGGTGTAGGTGTGCAACGTCATGGTGTGACCTTGATTTGACCTTTGACCTTGCCGTAGTGGCCTTGACCTATAAAATCTTGTCCAGGCTATATCTCAGAAACCGTAAGGTGTAGGAAGTTGATACTTGGTAGGGATATTGCTTATGGGGTGTAGGTGTGCAGCGTCATGGTCTGACCTTGATTTGACCTTTGACCTTGCCGTAGTGACCTTGACTTATAAAATGTTGTTCGGGCTATATCTCAGAAACCGTAAGGTGTAGGAAGTTGATACTTGGTAGGGATATTGATTAGGGGGTGTAGGTGTGCAACGTCATGGTCTGACCTTGATTTGACCTTTAACCTTGCCGTAGTGACCTTGACCTATAAAATATTGTCCGGGCTTTATCTCGGAAACTATTAGGTGCAGGAAGTTGATATTTGGTAGAGACATTGGCTAGGGGGTGTAGGTGTGCAGCATCATGGTGTGACCTTGATTTGACCTTTGACCTTGCCATAGTGACCTTGACCTTTAAAATCGTCAGGGCTGTATCTCGGAAACCGTAAGGTGTAGGAAGTTGATACTTGGTAGGGACATTGGTTATTGGCTATAGGTGTGTAATATCATGGTGTGACCTTAATTTGACCTTTTACCTTGCCGTAGTGACCTTGACCTTTAAAATCTTGTTGCACCTTTGGGTCTGTCTTTTGATGCAGATTAAGCAAAAGTCATATTAGAATTTATTAAGAATTTTACTTTCATAACTTTCCATTGTAAGAGATAGAATTTCATCAAGTGAGCCGCAGATTTTACTCCAACACCACACATAAGCATTCATTAAATGTATTACCACTTCTGTATGCATGGTAATATTCAAGCCATCTAAACCATAATTCGGAAATGCAGATGTATATAAAGAATGTTGAATTTTAGTTTACTGATTAATGCTGTCATCTTGTCATTGAATTATCTTGTTTTAATACTTCATCTTTATACGCATTATCTTTCTTTTAAACATTATTTCTCCATTTAAACATTGTTTGGACCTTTATATAACTGACAGTGCTCTGAAAGTATCCTGAAGTTTGTACTGGTACAGTACTTCTATATCTCATGGTGTTGAAAATATTTCCCAAGGCTGTGGGGTACGCGCATCTCTGATGCTATTTTTGTGGAAGCACCTTAACAGTTAAATTTGTACTTTACTTCTCAAACCAATTGTAGTGCACAACTTTTGTGTCCTTTTGTACTTTTACTTGTACTGTGAAGCTCAAAACGTAAAGCCAGCTGACACAGAGCCCATTCACGGGCAGTGATTGCTTGTTTAAATTATTTTTAATTAATTTTTTAATTAACTCTCAGACAAAGTGTTTAAAAATCCGTACAAAAGACCTATACAGAATTTGTCACCTGTTAGACCTTGCAACATCAGTCCTTCTGGCAAATGCTTTTGTGAGCAGTAGATTGAACTACTGAAATTCCTTGGTTGAATCAGTCACAGACTTTGAGTACAGAAGATGGCAGCACGTCTAAAACTTGCTGTGTAGAGTTGTAACTCCTTCTTCCAAGTATTTGCATATCACCCCCCAATTAAAAAAAAACAAAACTTCTTTGGCTTCTAGTTAAGTATAGAGTACTATTTAAAATAGGTCTTAACACATACAAAATGATAAAACATGGCCAATCAGCATATCTCAGTGAAATAATAGATCCATATACCTCATTTAGAAATACATGTTACTAGATATAGCAGCCCAAAACGTAATGTCCTTCAAATCCCCCCTTTCAACTGTAAAGTTCAGAAATCATATGAACATTTTTCTAACTCTTTCACTCATTATTCTCCGGCCTCCTGTAACTCTCTTCCTTTCCCACATAAAAAATTGCCTTAAGAGTCAACTTTTAAACTCAAGCTTACCCACTTAGTACTCTTTCCTCCAGTCACATCCACAACCCTGGATCATCCCTTGACTGATCCCTTTGAACGCTCTTTTTGTAACCCAGCACACTGAGTTCCCCTTTGCAGTACATTAGAGTAGATTTGATAATTATATCCAAAACACATGAATAAATGTCCATACTTGACAATAAGACATGCACAGTGTTCTAACTTCTAACATTCTTAAATATATCACAGCAGGCACTGTAACATTTATATTTCAGGACCGAAACCAGAGTCAAAAACGGGTCGTCTATATATCACGTTGCTTATGTTGACTGGTGTATGTGTCCTGCTTGTTCCCATGTAAGTATTTGATATTGTGACTTCAGAGACTATCTTATTCTTTGATATTGTTCTTCTTTGTGATTAATTCTGTTACAAGTTATATTCATTATGTTTCATATAATTTAAATTATGGGTTAAAACCTTATTATGAAACACTTGTTCATAATATGCATATGTCCTGTACAAGTTGGGATTTTGTACAAGTTGTAACTTCTATATATATGTCACAGGCAAAATTAAAATCCAGGTGGATTTTAAATCCGCCTAGGCGAAATCAAATTGTAATCTTCCCTGGGCGAAATTAAAATTGTGATCTCGCCTAGGAGGATTTTAAATCCGCCTAGACCGAATTAAAATTTTGATTTCGCCTAGGCGGATTAAAATCAGCTTGTAAAATTGTAATCCCGCCTAGGCAAAATCAAAATTTTAATTTGGTCTAGGCAGATTTTGATCTTGCCTAGGCGGATTTAAAATCTGCCTAGATTTTAATTTTGCCTGTGACATATATATGTCCTATGTTGCTTGCGGCTTGCGTCAAAATTTGATCCCTGGCTGAAAATAAACGAAAGCTGCAGCCAGCACCCACAGGCCCCATCCACATGCCGTGTACATAGAAACACTGCCACTAAAACTCCCACTGGTACTTTTGAATTTATACTGCAAGCCACACCTGCAAGCCGCATACAGCACCTAGATACATGGACACCTACACTAAGACTATTGACTGCGTAATGATGACAGTGTTGCTTGGTTTTCTTTGATCCCAATTTCTAGCTTTGCTGATACCACACCTCCACAAGCGGCTTCACTGGATGATACCAAAGTTGTCTCAGTGCAAGATGGTGAGGAGATGGAGGAAGCGGATCAGAAAAAGAAGCGAAAGAGAGTGGGATTCAGGGATAAAAGGGTAAACATTTGCTTGAAAATAATAATGAGATATATGTGTGTGAAACTAGTTCATTGCTCTCTTTTTGAGTGATTGTGAAAATATTTGTGTCGAGTAGTGGCTGATCTCATGAGAGGCAGAGTAATGAATACAGATTTACCCGTGGAGTGGACAAAGTGGCTTCACCTGGATCTGGCAGATCTAAGGATTGGTTCTCTGTACCGCAATGAGCAGTAAAGCAGGTGCATGATAGTGGTACCAATGTTGGGGAAATTTTGCCTGAAATTCCAAGGAAAAATCTGTGGGAAAGTTTTTCTTGGTTCAGACGGTATTGTATTTATCAAAAGGTATTATGGTTTCATTTGTACCATACCCCCTATCTGGATCACCTAGGAGTACCCTAACCAAATGTTTACAAAAGTTATGGAAGGGCAGTTATAATAATAAAAGTTGGGGCTAGGTATTGTGAAACAAATGACCCAAATTCAGCTTCCCACATTTAGTATACACTAATGTAACTATACCCTTATAGTAAGTGCAGTTTATGTATCATATTAAAGACCACTTAAAAATTTATTTTCTGGCAACTATGATTGTAAGAGAAAAGGTCACTGCATTGATAAAATTTTGTCAGTTGGGTCATTTAAATGATATGTATCATTAAATATGAACAATCATTTGAGGTTAAATAAACAAGTATACCTGTATCAATGGTTATCATTTTGCTGATCTTTCCTTGTCATTTTACCCTTCATCTCATCACTGGCAGTTATTTTGGAGATTTTGTTATCTTTTTCAGGTGATTGAATATGAGAATCGTATCAGAGATTACTCCACACCTGACAAGATTTTCCGCTACTTTGCAACTCTGCGAGTGGCACACGAAGGTGGTAAATCCGAGGTGTTTATGACTCCAGATGACTTTGTGAGGTCTATAACCCCAGGCATGAAACAACCTGAAGGTATTGTTGTGATAATTAGGGGTGCGACCGAGCAGTCGACACTCGTTGAGCGAGGCAAATTTCACGAAAATTCGATCCCAATTTCAGGGGTCGACTACTCATGTGCATATAAAAACCTATTGAAGCGGATACGTTTTTTAGGAAATAGAAAATAAATAACATACCTTGCTGGCATTAAATCGCATAATCCACCATTTTTAACATAATATTAAGTATATTACATGATGACATCAGCTAATTCAAGCGATTCAAAGCTTTTATCTTTATCTTTTTGTTGTTTACGGGAGCCGCCATATTGGATGTTTTTTCCTGTAATGGTGGACACTAAACTTCACGAGGGCTCGATGTCGAGTCGATTCTTTATCCGCGAGCAATCGGCACGAATTATTTGTACTCGTCACACCCCTAGTGATAATAAAGAGATACTTGCAATATAGCAAACTTCTATTATAATGGGGAATAACAATTAGGTTAGTTTATAGAAAGCCTAAAATAACAGGCTTAAATAGATTTGGGAGAGTGGGTTTGAGGTTGGATAATTGTAAATTTGGATAGTAGAGAATTGTATAATAGAGGTTCTACTGTACTTTATGAGATACTTCTTAAATTATAAGTTAAAAATGATTTTGTTTATGAAAGGTTCTATTAAGGTATAAAAACGTGAACTTCAAGAAACTTCAATGTGTGTTGGTTTTACAAAATAGTGTTGTTTTATGAGTATATGGAAATCTAAATTTTGTAACAGTCAAAAATAACTTTATGACAGATTCAGAGGAGAGGAGACAGTAATGTTAGTAATTATTCTCTACTTTGTTGGTTGCAATTGTTGCAATTATGCACTGAATGGTTCCAAAAGGAGAATTTTAGTACTGTGGATAACTGAGAGTAATTTATGTTGTTTGACGAGTTGCTGTGTGGTCAGACTTTTGTAAATATTTTGAATTTAGTAAGTTAGTATAAATTGTGCAGTCACTTATATTAAGCATATTACACATTTAAATTGCTGTGTATGGTGACTACAACATAATGTTTTGTGAGTGTTAGAATAGTGAGAGTTTTAGAATACACACGTAATCTTTTCAGCTTTTCATTATCATGACATTCACCTTGAAATTAACCTTTCTGACCACTAATCTGTACACAAATCCTTGTATCAAATATGTGTTTGCAGTTCTTGTTTTACCTGTAAATTATCGATCTTTAGTTGTTTATACGTCATGTAATTCTGATAATGATCAGACTAATTTTCACTGCCTTTTTGCAATAAAGAATCAGTATGTAATTTACATGGAGTAAATATTATCCCAATCTTTTTTCATAAACAATATTTTATTAATGCAATCTTGAACTTTGTGTGTTTCAGGCCTGGGCCTTGATCAGTTCAGAAAATTTGATCCAAAGGTCAGTACTTTGTTGTTATGGTAACTGCATACGTGTGACTATTAATCATTGTGAAATCTGTATATCTTACTGACAGTGGAATGGCGACCTTTTGGTAGTTATTATTTATGCAAAGACAAAAAATGCAATTGGAATTTATCTGGTGATGTACGAATGTGGAATGTAAGCTAATTTTTCTTTTATGTTTATGAATAATGATTTCAATACAGCAGTAATTATATACTATGTTGTCATTTATATAATGAATGCACATAACATCTGCTCCTTGGTTTGTATTCAAAATGTCACAATTTTCAAGTACACAAGCGTAAATTATTCTTCTTATCAAGATACACAAGTGTAAATTATTCTTCTCATCAACGTGCACAAGTGTAAATTACTCTTCTCATCAAGATACACAAGTATAAATTATTCTTCTCATCATGGTTTCTGTTTCTATGAAGGAATGATACAGATCTCTCCAGCAAGTGTAGTTTTTCAAAAGGACTTCACTGATAACTGAATTAAGTGCTTCTTTTCAATGCCCTTTGCTACATTATTTTCCTACACTGGCTTAAATATCACAGGGTTCCCACTGCACAGGGAGAACAGGGAAAATTGTGAAAAGTAATTCCAGACAGGGAAAACACAGGGAATTTGAAAATTTTGGAAAAACACAGGGAAAACACAGGGACTTTGAAAACTTCAGAATGATTTTGAAGAGTAACGGTCATTTGCATTCA
The DNA here is from genome assembly GCA_964017235.1 of Sabellastarte sp. h YS-2021. Classification (NCBI taxonomy): domain Eukaryota; kingdom Metazoa; phylum Annelida; class Polychaeta; order Sabellida; family Sabellidae; genus Sabellastarte; species Sabellastarte sp. h YS-2021. The sequence goes on from OZ024931.1 coordinate 77,310,708, forward strand.
CGTAATCATAGCATTCTTATTTTTTACCGATTTTGACATTTTCATCCTTCACCAGTTTGTTCAGGGAAAAATATAAACATCACAGGGAAAACACAGGGAATTTAAATCGGAAAAGAGAATGGGAACCATGTATCAGACAAATCAAATTAATCTACAATTCAAATGGTTCCTGTGTGCTGTTTTTAAAGACAAAATCTAGTTTTAAAAAACTATGGCCTGATTTGTTTTATAAAAAAATTTGGAAAACAAGTAAGCTGTTTCTGCATTATTCTGCGAAATACTTTTGTGCTGTGGGTTTTAATATTGTTCTGGAATATCAGAATTATTTCTCATGTAAATGATATGAAGTTCTCAAAATAGTGCATGTTCTTATGCGATGGAACTCTAACTACTGTAGTTAAAAGCTTTTGGTGAATTGATAGAATCATAGTTTATTTAGTTATAAAGCATGATCCACCACTAACTCAGTCATTTTCAGAAGTACAGTACATCTGTACACTGAGATCCACACAGTTGTAATATAGTGTACTTACATAATTCAACAACCACAAAAATAACAAGCTTGAGTAATAGTTATACAATAGGAAAACTTCCTGAATGTCCCCTATATAGGTTACATACGGCACATGATGGATAACAAAATGGATCTTGTCTCAGTGTCAATCAAACTTACCTACTTCCTGAGAGTCAATGAAATTGCAGCCAACAAAATAATAGCCTTTCTTGGGTTAAGAACAGTTGCTCTTACATAAAAAAAATCGTTTTTTTTTTTGCAACTCAAATTTTAGCCTTTGTGGGCTGGGGTTATAGTCGTCACCTGCACCGTCCAGGCGGTGTCGGCATCGGCGGCAGGCATAAAGCTTTTGGGTGGTTCACAGCCAAAGCCCATACACTGATGTTCACCAAATTTTTAGGATATGTGTACCCCAAGGGGATCTAGAGCTGATTAGGTTTTGGAGGCTATCCGGTAACAACTGTGCCATGGCAACACTTAATATTTTGGGGTCTTAAAGTTTGTGGGTGTTCCACAGCCTAAACCCATTCGCTGATTTTCACCAAATTTTCAGGATATGTTTACGCTAAGATGATCAAGAGCTGATTAGGTTTTGGGGGTATCAGGCGACGACTGTTGCCATGGCAATACTTTTAAGATTTTTGTGTCTTAACTTTGTGGGTGTTCCACAGCCTAAACCAATGCATGGATTTTTCAATACGTTAACCGAAATAGGATCTAGAGCTGATTAGGCTTTGGGGGTATCTCCCAACCACTGTTGCCATGGCAAAACTTTGAATGTTTTAGGGTTTTAACTTTGGTGGGTCTTCCACTGCCGAAACCAATGCATGGATTTTTACATAATTTTCAGGATATGTTAACCGAAACAGGATCTAGAGCTGATTAGGTTTTGGAGGGTATCTTGCAATCCCAGTTGGAATGGGAATGCTTTAAGTACTTTCAGTCTTAAACTTCTTAATTGAAAAAGTGGCGCTATAAAGCTGATGTTACTACAGTTGCATTTTTACCTCCTGTCTGCCAAGGCTGGGGTTGGGAGATTATAAAACGACTTCTGTGCATGGGTGTTACATCAACCTTTACATCTCATTCAGTAATGAAGATATCTTCACCAAATTTGCAAAGAATGTTTCTGGCTATGAAAACATGTCTGCTAAAAATGTTGTTCTTATTTAAAAAAAAACAACATGGCCGATTGTTCGAAAATCATTGATATGTTCCAAAATTTAAAATATTGCAACTAGTTGTGTGAGATTTGCACAAAGTGTAAATGGCTAGGAAAGCTTGCCTGAGAGTAATTTTAGGTTTGTTTTGAAACAAAATGGCTGCCATATCACATCTTTAATGGCAAATAGAGGGGGGGGGGGGGGGCCCTGCTTCAAGGTCATGTAGAGCCATCATGCTAAAAGGGCCTTATATCTCCCTTATAATAGCTTCCAGGGCTTCAAAAAGGATTCTGTGTACTTCTTGCAAATGAAGTTGTTCCAAAGATTTTCCCAAATCTCAATGTTGTTGCCCAATTAGTTGTACCTGCGGGCTGGGGTTCTTGCCTGCCGAGGCTGGCTATTTTTAGTCGAATCTTTGATTCGAGTTATGTACTGAGTTGCGGCCATGATTTTAAATTGGCCGTTTAAACCCTTAAATATCAAATTCTGAATAATATTTGTTCACATATCGGTACATTAAGGTGTATATTATACACTCTGCCATTTTGAAGATTTTTAATGCTTTTATTCAGTTATATTTTATAAAGTAAAAAGCTTGTCTAGCACTTCGTCTGGCTTTCTCTAAGAACCCGTATGTCCTAGAAACTATTGTTTTTGCTATTGTAATGGTCTACTCGAACGAGTCTTTTTTAACGGTTTCGTCTGCTGGTTTGTAGACGTGAATCCCCAATTAATTTATTTGTCTGCTGGGTTTATCACGCAGTTACTGTTTATGTAAATTTGTTGTCTGCGCATCTACAGCCTATTCTAACATGACACGGATGTGTCCGTCGTTCTGATTGGTCGAGAGCGATTTCTAAGCCGTCTAAAATTCAGCATCAACAGTACGGCTGTTAACATGGCGGCGATAATTGGATAATTTTGTAAGGTTACAAGTGTTTCAAGTATTTTATTTTCAACAGTCATGTTAGAATAGGAATATAGCATTCAAAAGCCGTCTAAACGCAGAATTTTAGACGGGTTGACATGATCTAAGCACTCAGGCTTCGCCTTCGTGCTCATACCACGCCAACCCGTCTAAAATTCAGCGTTTAGACGGCTTTTTCATGCTATATTCCTATATTACTCATTTGTCAAACAAATAAACCGCAAAGAAATTAATGAATGAAGTGACGTCACGGTAGTACTACACATTTGTCATTCAGCCAATCAGAATCGAGAACACGTCTGGCAGAGACAATGAAAATATTCAAACTCTGTAGTTCTACATTCAACCACTAGAAGGCACTTTTGTATGTCCTAGAAGTTATCACGATGGGGTTTCTAACAACATTTTACAAATATATAATCCAGCAATATTTTACTGTCACCGCACCTCACTCTGTCTTCTCGCAATATTTAAAACAAAATATCAAATGCTGGTAGTTTTACACCCACAGAGTGATGAAAACGTGAGGCTACGATGGGGTTTCTAACAACATTTTACAAATAAATAATCCAGCAATATTTTACTGTCACCGCACCTCACTCTGTCTTCTCGCAATATTTAAAAGAAATAAAATATCAAATGCTGGTAGTTGTACACCCACAGAGTGATGAAAACGGGAGGCTACAATGGTGTTTCTAACAATATTTTACAAATATATATAATCCAGCAATATTTTACTGTCACCGCACCTCACTCTGTCTTCTCGCAATATATAAAACAAAATATCAAATGCTGGTAGTTGGACACCCACAGAGTGATGAAAACGTGAGGCTACGATGGGGTTTCTAACAACATTTTACAAATATATAATCCAGCAATATTTTACTGTCACCGCACCTCACTCTGTCTTCTCGCAATATATAAAACAAATAAAATATCAAATGCTGGTAGTTGTACACCCACAGAGTGATGAAAACGTGAGGCTACAATGGTGTTTCTAACAAATATATAATCCAGCAATATTTTACTGTCACGGCACCTCACTCTGTCTTGCGGGCGATAATACCAAGTTTACAGATTTCAACACCCACTGCTGTCCTAAGATTCGACTCTGTGGTTGGCAGAAAGCCAGCCACTTCGCCCTAGTTATCTAAATATGATTGATTGTCTTCTGACTGGAAAAAAATGAACTCCTATAAATCCCATTGTATTTGGTATAAAATCATCAGTCCATACCGTTCTAAAACATTTGCTATTACTGATGACTCTGAAAAATATGTTGAACAGATGAATATGCCCTGCTTAAGTGGTCAGGGTCAAATTAAGGTGACCAAATGCAGAAGTATGTATACCTCACTTGTTTTAGGTCATGCAGGTTTTATATTTGAAACAAATTATAGGAGGATATGGGTTGGTATTCTCTTTATGTGGTCGGATTTGATCTTGGGGCCCTTATTGGTCAATCGCATGCAAAACAAAGAATCATCTTCAAAACCATTGATAGTCGCATACAAGTACCTCACTACTAGAAAGCCAAAATGTTTTGCACCATATCTGTGTTTGTATACATCTGCTGTTAAAACAAAACAGAGCAATCCGGAGAAGATGTTCCTCAAGTTATCTTATAGTTACTCAGTTCAAAATCAAAAGTTCATTTCAACAATTGTTCCAGAAGTGTTTCTTTTTCCAGTTTTCAACTACCAAATACTTATTGTCACCCTGGTTACAACCCTTATCACATTTCATGACTTTTGATGTATGCATTATGTTTTGGATGGTGTTGCTTAGAATCCACTAGTTTGGAGATTAAGCACATTAAGCTGATACTTTATTCAAAGTCAAATGGATGGACCAAACTTAAAAGTTGTTATATCTTGCTTAATCTTAGTTGTAAATGTTTGGATTTGAAACTCCCCAATCACATCCCCCACTGACCATGGGATCCCTCATTTAAGGTCAATTAAAAACAGCTAAACTTAAATTTGCCTAGATTTTGCTTGTTTTGAATAAATATCTTATTGGAAATAATAGACTGTTACCTTGGGTGATATCTGGGGTGCTTACTAGCTAGGATGCTATGTCTTTCCAGTGTTTACAAATATACTCTGTTCACCAATGTGTTGGGTCTAGTTTAGAACTCGTGTCGGGGGCTGTAGGCAATCTCTCTGTTCTGAATGGATGTGGAATGTATATGTAAATTCTGGATTTGTTGTATCAGATGTGTATACATTGTAGATGTTTTTTGAACTGTGTATACAAGTATACTTTGTAGATGTACGTGGTACTCCATAATTTAGATAGGATCTATTTCTTGCTTTATACTGTTATTTTGTGGGGTTACTGGGGGCAAAAACAATTGTAATTTTGGAGTTTTACACATTTCTTTGTTTTTGCCGTTTGTAATCTTATTCATAAATATGGAGAAACCTAGTTGTTCAAACTTTCTTGATTGTATTCTTAACTGTTTGCACACAGTCTGTGTGGAGTGGCTCATAAGTGTGGCATGTAGTGACTTCACCCTTGCCAATTACCTATCTGATCATTAAAAGACAACTTTAATATCATGTTTAGCTGTTTGTAGAATACTTCTAACAGTGGTGGAGTTTTGGTTCTCAAGATGTGTACAGCAGTTGTTTGTATACTTAACGATGTGATGCTGGTTTGCATGTAAAATGTGAATGTGTGTTTTTGGATGTGAATTGATATTGTGTAGTCTCAATCATAAGAGCCATATGTCATTCAGTCACTTCCTGGTTTTGTTACACTATTGTAGACTCTATAACTAGAACCTCTAACATCCAATGGGTTTTCTTCCAACTCTATCTAATTGTGTTACTGATCAGAGATAATATATGGAACTTCCAGAACACCATCTTTGCCAACAAGTTGAGTTGCCATTTAAAGTCTTTCAAATGTTTTAATTAATCCTGCTTCTAGTGTAATTAATGAAAAATTATTGTTGTTTCCTCGTACAAAACATGGAGGGTACAAGATATTCCCTGCCTATAGAAAATATTGCATTTCATATAACTTAATTGCTTACACTAACCAGCCATTGGTCATGGCCGTTGATTTGTAAAACATTCACTAGGTCTTGCACAGGTGTCCGAATTTTGTGATGGTGAGGCTTTAAACTGTTTCTAGTTGTTGCTATATCTCACTTCTACTGGTTCTGCCTATGTAGAGGTCACTGTATATAGATTTTTCTCAGGTCTATTTGAGGATCTGTATGTTTACAAGTCAATTCTATTTCTTCTTCTATGAGGAGTCTTGTATTACCCTCAGGTAAATATCTAGCATTCATCTCTCATGCTGAAGTATATAATAGTCATTGGTTTCAAGTTATTCTGAGTCTAAATGTATAACACTGTCAACTATGACTTGCCTATTGTCCATTAGTTCAGTATTAATTTATGATTTGGTACTTTTCTTATTAGTTGAATTAAAGTATCATTATTTTGCACTGGGTGCTTTCAGTTATTTTATCAGTTCAGAACAATGATACTCATTGTGTTATGATACACTTAATATTTCTGTAAAATGTTTGATTTTCTTCTATATATAAGGTAATTTGTGCATTTTTTCTTGCATTTGTGCTTTGATAATGGCACACAACTGCTACACTGTGTAATCAATATGATGCGTTTGAAGGATTCTTCGGTGAGTGGCGGTAAACAATTGCATTTTTTAAAAAATTTTCCTCATTTTGAGCATGTGCGGTTTGTTTAGTTTTTCTACTTCCAATTTGGAGTGTAAAATGTAACCTATTGTAACCAAAGTCTGAAGTATGTCAGCCTGTTGACTGTATGGTGTTGCTTCAGTATGGTAACATGGTGTCAAAGGTTTCTGTTTTTATAACTTGTTTTCTTTTATACTAAATGTTTTTCAAACTAGATTAAGCTCAGGGACATTTTGTTTGATGTTGACTGGTTTGTTTGCTGTGACTTTAAGAAGGATATGAGCATTGATTTTGCCCAGCACATCATATAAACATCATAAGTGTGATATATAGTTGTTTTTTGTAACTTACATTTGCAATATATTGCAAAATAATTCCAAAATTTTATCCCGTTTTGATTTTGTTTTGAAAAGTTTTATCATGTTCTGTCCAGAAGTAATTTTAGTGGTTGAGTTGAAGAAGTACAAAACTTATTTAAAATAGTTCTATTTTGTCAAATAATATTATTATGAAAGACTTGCTGTGTTTTTTTGGAACTTGCACTTTAAATGTAATATTTCAATTATCATTATTTTTCACCATTGTTATATTCCCTGTATAATATTCTCTAAATAATTTCACAATTCCGTGTTAGAGTAAAATATACATCTATTGTGTTATTTTTTGGGGTTTTCTTTCAGCAAGCATATTTTTTTTTGCATTGTTGCTATGTAAGCATTTTGATTTCCATGTCTTTCTATCAATGCACATTCTTTTATCTTATTTGTGCCCCATTGTGTTGTTTGAAGAGAAGTTGTGTTCCCATCTTGTATTAGACTGTCAAGGGAAATTAAAAACTTGCAAAAATTTGTAATATCCTTGTGTACTCTACTCTCTATTTTGTAAATTAGATGGAAGATAAATATTAAAAAAATTCCATGTATAGCTGATCTACTTTGGTGCAGTGCAGCTCCTTTATGTTGAAGTTGGTAAAGGACAATTCGCCTTGAGATAGAATTCACTAAATTGGATCCTCAGACATCCTTTCACATTGACATCTACTCCTATATTCTGAAAATTTTCGTTAAGTAGTCGTAATCTTATTTTTTGGTCCTATAAGATTAGATTCAACAGTGTTCATCCACACAGGTCAGGTTACTTAATTTTATCCTGGCTGTCTAAGCAGCATCGTTAGTAGATTTAATAGTTGCAACTTTATATTCAATGAGCTGTGACAAACATTGTGATATCATCAATTATATTTGGTTGAGTTAAAACTTGGGACAAGGTCATATGATTATATTAAGACCGTGTTCAGGTTTCTAGTGAAGGCTGAGGTCCTTATTAGCATAGTGGCTAGCAAGTTTGGTATCTAATCACAGGCTTTCAGCTCTGTGTGAGTTTGAGTCCCACAAGTGGCAGTGGTGAATGTCTAAGCTAATATTACCCAAACTGTTGAACAGGATGTACAGACCTATCATGATATAATGAATGCTTTTCTACTTCCTAGTGTAGGTGCAAGCTAACTGAATGCCAATACATGTATATAGTGTTCCAGAAATATTTAACATTCAATTCAAGTTTTGATCCACTGTGGCACTGTAATATGAAAGTTTTAACCTTTAAGTGATATTGAAGTCTATAAATTTATTTTTGATCCCTTAATTCTCCACAATATAGATAAATATAACTGTAATCAGAAGGTCCCATGCCCCGGCTTGTTTTCCCAATGTCTGTTTCTTTGAGGGACAGTCTAACTAAAAAAGGAACTGCTGTCAGAGCTGAAGCACCCACACCGTGGTTTCCTACCTTGGATGAGCCAGATTATATTGAGGTAGTTAAAATAATGTTAAGGTGAGAGTAGCTATATTAACCTATGTTACAACTCTGTAGTTGAGCCAATTTGTTTATGCAATGGAAGAGAGCTGTGGAGGCATTTGTACAATTTTACTGTCTCATGTCTTAACCTTTTGATGTGAAGGATCTTTTTACGTGTGATTGAGTTTTGCTTTCACTGTCATATCATGTAGCATTGCACTTGCCTTTCTTCCTTTCCCACCCCAAGAGGGTTTTTTGTCAGTTTTATTGCACTCAATTGAAAAGAACTTCTTGAAAAGACTAAAAATATTGCTAAAATGGCTTTGTAACAAATTTAACATGTAGTTTTTTATACAATGCTTGTTTAAATGGAAATAAAATGATGAATAGAAGTTTAAGATATTTTAGAAGTAATTAACTTTGCAATTACTTCAATAATATGTAATAACTCTTACAAATGTGGTTTGACCTTGAAAGTGTCAGTTTACAGTTTATTGTTTTAATGTTGTCTGCCTAGGTTTCTGCATGGCATCTATAACATATTAACTTTTTGGCTCAATTTTTTTGTGGAATTCTTTTTAGTTTTGAGGTTCTTAATGTGCATTTTAGTAATTCTGAAGAGAAAATTAGTGTGTTCAATTAGTCTTTTTGCTTATTAAATCTGCCAGCTTGTTTTCTTACTAGTTGAGATGCCATGTTTCAATTGCCACTTAGTTTTCCTTGAAACTTAAAATTTGATATCTTATTTGTAGAAAATGAAGTTAGAGTGTCATTTGGGGAAAGACAGTATATTCTACAAGCTGGGACAGCATGGCTTGATATCGTTTTCTGACTACATGTTCCTACTGGTAGTCTTATCAAGTAAGTGGCTTTCTTCCCATGAACTTTCACTGAATTACTTCTCAGCTGATGAATCCAGTGTATTACTCAGAAAAATAATGTTTGAATACAATAAACAGGGCATGGATATTTTAGTGGAATATACAATCAAACCCTAATATGTGGAATCCCCAGAACTCCATTGGTATGAAAAATTTGAACTCAAATAGCAAATTTTAAAGTCGCTCCCAGCTATATTTTTAAATCTTCAAAAATATGTATCAGTGTGCTGTCATGTCCACTCACAATATAAATCAGACTGAGTGATAGGTCACATGACTTAGAGCATGTACAGCAATTAGAAATGTGTTCAACAATGTAATACAACACAAAAGTGTGGAAAAAACTTAAAAATTGATACTATTGTAACAGTAGGGGTGTTCATATCTCAAGGATGTTGAGAAATACATAAGTTCAAGAAACATATTCATACTACTTCAAATGAAGGAATTTGTGATATAAGGAAGCAGATAAGTATTCTGTTATGGTTTAATTGAATGTGTTATATTTACAAAACTTGTGTTATTCAACCCTTTTTTCAGCACCTCCAAGAATGTTTGAGATAGCTTTCAAAATGTTTGACTTGAATGGTGATGGCAACATTGAGTATGATGAATTTGAGAAGGTAGGCAGTTGTTGTGTTTTATTAGTGTGTATTATTTTACGTCTAGTGGCATGTGTCAGTCATTACAGTGCTTGCAATTATTGATGTGAATGTTTTCTTTTAAAATATATAGTCTCTAGAACAAGTTGGGGAAAGTATTTGATTAGTTTTAGCCAAAATTGTATTGAGATTTTCGAGTTAGCTTTAAGCAATATTGAAAGTTATCTTTATTGTAATTGAAGACAACATTCTTTTTGAATTAAGTTTTAAATCACATTTATGTCATGTTTAAAATCATTTGTTCATACTTGGTAATTTTCTTCAAGATACATAAATGATTTGAATTTCAGAATTTATTTCTACAAAACTTGAAATTTGCACAATATCTCCCAGTTATGTGTGTTGTTACTAGTGTGTAGCATCACCAGGGCCAAGTCTACGGTGGGTCCTAATGTCACACCTGTGTGTAATTATAGGTGTATGGCATCACCAGGGCCCAATCAACTGTGGGTAATAATGTCACATCTGTGTGTAATTACAGGTGTGTAACATCACCAGGGCCGCGTCTACTGTGGGTAATAATGTCACACCTGTGTGTAACTATGTGTGTATAACATCACCAGGGCCCAATCAACTGTGGGTAATAATGTCACACCTGTGTGTAATTATAGGTGTATGGCATCACCAGGGCCCCATCAAACTGTGTTTTACATCACCAGGGCCCCATCAACTGTGGGTAATAATGTCACACCCACTGGGGGGTGGACATATTATTTTTGCTTTTTCCGGCGTCCGGCGTCCCACTTGGTTTCCAGACATTTTAGGCAACAGTTCTTATCCTATCTTTACCAAATTTGGCATGCAGGTTTATTGGGTTAATAGCTTGTATGGGATTGCTTTTGGTGATGATAGCTCTATAGCTAACTGAGTAATAGCTACTTTGCTACTTTTGAATATCTCTTTGGTTTCCAGACATTTTAAGGAATGCTATTAAGCCTAGCTTTCTGAAATTTGGTATGGAGGTGTATTGGGTTAATAGCTTGTATGGGATTGCTTTTGGGGGTAATTGCTTCATAGATGAGTGAGTAATTAATTAAATAAATGAGTAATTGGCTATTTTGAATACTGAAAAAGGCAAATGTGCTCATATCTCCTAAACCGTGTGAGATAGAGTGATTTCGTCGAAATTTTCTACCCACAGGGTATCTAAGGAATGTACTCTTTGCAATTTTCAAAAAATTTTCCCCTCCCCAAAAATGGCGGCCATTTTCAAATTTTTGCCAAAAATGGCGAAACACAAATTTGCTTCTATCTCCTTAACCGTGCGAGATAGAGCGATTTCGTCGAAATTTTCTGCCCACAGGGTATCTAAGGAATGTACTCTTTGCAATTTTCAAAAAATTTTCCCCTCCCCAAAAATGGCGGCCATTTTCAAATTTTTGCCAAAAATGGCAAAACACAAATTTGCTTCTATCTCCTTAACCGTGCGAGATAGAGCGATTTCGTCGAAATTTTCTACCCACAGGGTATCTAAGGAATGTACTCTTTGCAATTTTCAAAAAATTTTCCCCTCCCCAAAAATGGCGGCCATTTTCAAATTTTTGCCAAAAATGGCAAAACACAAATTTGCTTCTATCTCCTTAACCGTGCGAGATAGAGCGATTTCGTCGAAATTTTCGACCCACAGGGTATCTAAGGAATGTAATCTTTGCAATTTTCAAAAAATTTTCCCCTCCCCAAAAATGGCGGCCATTTTGAATTTTTGCCCAAAATGGAAAAACACAAATTTGCTTCCATCTCCTTAACCGTGCAAAATAGAGTTATTTCGTTGAAATTTTCGACCCATACGGTATCTTAAGAAATGTACTCTTGGCAAATTTCAAAAAATTTTCCTCTTCCCAAAAATGGCGGCCATTTTGAATTTTCGAATTTTTGCCAAAAATAGAAAAACAGAAATTGGCTTCTATCTTCTTAACCGTGCAAGATAGAGTGACTTCGTCAAAATTTTCGACCCAACCAATGCAAAAAGGCATGAAGCTGAAATAATTTACATGTACAATAATAAATATTTAAGCATCATTGATATATTTTACAAATGAAACAGGGTCTTGTAAGACTACTGTACAATTTTGGCAAAAGGTTCATGGGGTGGACATTACACATGATAATGTGTGTTCTTCTATGCGATCCTGTTTCTATTCATATGTCGCAGCTACTATCAACAGGGCGTCCTGTTTCTAATTATCTGTGTTTTACATCACCAGGGCCCAATCAACTGTGGGTAATAATTTCAGACCCATGTGTAATTACAGGTGTGTAACATCACCAGGGCCTCGTATACTGTGGGTAATAATGTCACACCTGTGTTTAATTATAGGTGTGTAACATCACCAGGGCCCAATCAACTGTGGGTAATAATGTCCGACCTATGTGTAATAACAAGTGTGTAACATCACCAGGGCCCAGTCTACTGTGGGTAATAATGTCACCCCTGTGTATAATTACAGGTACGTAACATCACCAGGGCCCAGTCTAGTGTGGGGATGAGGCACAGGGATCATGCAGTGACAGGAAACACACTAAAGAGGATGAGTTCAGCACTGTCTCATTATTTCTTTGGACCAGACTTAAAAGAAAAGTTGACAGTTGAGAAATTTTTGGAATTCCAAAGACAGCTACAGAGAGATATATTGTGGCTTGAGGTGAGTTGCTGTCATGGTTGTCCTGTAATGTATTGTGTGCCAAGGAGGATAATTGTAAAATATATAGCAGAAAAAGTAAATGATAAATAATGTTAAGGTAAATATTTTACAAGTTTCAGCAACATAAAAGAGTTTACATGTACATGCACACAAAGACATAAATGACAGTCCACATATGCTTCAGCCTGCTTGAGTATATTTACACTGGCTATTCTTACCATGGAGAAACTAAATCAGGTTTATTTGAGTAGTGTGTGTTCATATAAAAGATATTGTTCTATTCAGTTGAACAATTGTTAGTCTTGGAGAGGAGAATCTTTGAAGTAGACTTTTCAAGCACTTTTTAGCCCCGTGTCAGTTCAATGAAGTAAGGAGTATTTAAATTGTTGTTGTTTTATCAGTTTAACAGGTTTGAGCCTGAGGAGGGAAGAATCTCTGAGGTGGAGTTTGCAAGCAATCTGTTGGTGTATGCAGGGTTAAATGAAGGAAGGAGAATAAAGATGATCAAACGTGTCAAGAAAGCCTTTAAAGATGAAGAGAACTGGGCCAAAGTATACATTTTTTTTTTGTACTTCTATCAAACCCCATAACATAAAGCAAAGAGATTGTATGCTAGTGTGGTGGTGTACTGTGTGTATCAATGTTAGACAGGGTTTATAGTAGTTGAGATGGGGGTGAGGAAGTGTATGGCATCTAAATTATTATGTCCACCCCCCTGGGGGGTGGATATATTATTTTTGCTTTTTTCGCCGTCCGATGTCCGATGTCCGGCGTCCGGTGTCCGGCGTCCGGCGTCCGATGTCCGGCGTCACGCATGGTTTCCGCTCATTTAAAGGAAAAGTATTAGAGCTATTGTCACCAAATTTGGTATGCAGGCTTATTGGGTCAGTAGCTTGCTTGGGATTGCTTTTGGCTGTTGTACCTCTTTTGCTTACTGAGTAATACTTAAGTACAGCTATTTTCAGTACCCATTGGTTTCCGTGCATTTAAGCCAAAATAATTAAAGATATTTTACTACAATTTTGAATACAATATTGTTATGTCCATAGCTCGCTTGGTATTGCATTTGGGACTGATAGCTTTGTCAGTACATGAGTAATAGCCATTTAGGTACTTCATTGTGTATTTTCAGTACTACTTTTGAGTAATTTGCTTCTATCTCCTTAACCGTGCGAGATAGAGCGATTTCGGCAAAATTTTCGACCCGCAGGGTATCTCAGGAGTGTACTCTTTGCAATTTTCAAAAAATTTTCCCCTCCCCAAAAATGGCGGCCATTTTGAATTTTCGAATTTTTGCCAAAAATGGCAAAACACAAATTTGCTTCTATCTCCTTAACCGTGCGAGATAGAGCGATTTCGTCGAAATTTTCAACCCGCAGGGTATCTGAGGAGTGTCCTCTTTGCAATTTTCAAAAAATTTTCCCCTCCCCAAAAATGGCGGCCATTTTGAATTTTCGAATTTTTGCCAAAAATGGCAAAACACAAATTTCCTTCTATCTCCTTAACCGTGCGAGATAGAGCGATTTCGTCGAAATTTTCGACCCACAGGGTATCTAAGGAATGTAATATTTGCAATTTTCAAAAAATTTTCCCCTCCCCAAAAATGGCGGCCATTTTGAATTTTCGAATTTTTGCCAAAAATGGCAAAACACTAATTTGCTTCTATCTCCTTAACCGTGCGAGATAGAGCGATTTCGTCGAAATTTTCGATCCACAGGGGATCTAAGGAATGCAATCTTTGCAATTTTCAAAAAATTTTCCCCTCCCCAAAAATGGCGGCCATTTTGAATTTTCGAATTTTTGCCAAAAATGGCAAAACACTAATTTGCTTCTATCTCCTTAACCGTGCGAGATAGAGCGATTTCGGCGAAATTTTCGACGCACAGGGTATCTAAGCAATGCAATCTTTGCAATTTTCAAAATATTTTCCCCTCCCCAAAAATGGCGGCCATTTTGAATTTTCGAATTTTTGCCAAAAATGGCAAAACACAAATTTGCTTCTATCTCCTTAACCGTGCGAGATAGAGCGATTTCGTCGAAATTTTCGACCCACAGGGTATCTAAGGAATGTAATATTTGCAATTTTCAAAAAATTTTCCCCTCCCCAAAAATGGCGGCCATTTTGAATTTTCGAATTTTTGCCAAAAATGGCAAAACACTAATTTCCTTCTATCTCCTTAACCGTGCCAGATAGAGCGATTTCGTCGAAATTTTCGACCCACAGGGTATCTGAGCATTGTACTCTTGGTAATTTCTAAAAAATTTTCCCCTCCCCAAAAATGGCGGCCATTTCGAATTTTTGCCAAAAATGGCAAAACACAAATTTGCTTCTATCTCCTTAACCGTGCGAGATAGAGCGATTTCGGCAAAATTTTCGACGCACAGGGTATCTAAGCAATGCAATCTTTGCAATTTTCAAAAAATTTTCCCCTCCCCAAAAATGGCGGCCATTTTGAATTTTCGAATTTTTGCCAAAAATGGCAAAACACAAATTTGCTTCTATCTCCTTAACCGTGCGAGATAGAGCGATTTCGTCGAAATTTTCGACCCACAGGGCATCTAAGGAATGCAATCTTTGCAATTTTCAAAAAATTTTCCCCTCCCCAAAAATGGCGGCCATTTTGAATTTTCGAATTTTTGCCAAAAATGGCAAAACACTAATTTGCTTCTATCTCCTTAACCGTGCGAGATAGAGCGATTTCGGCAAAATTTTCGACGCACAGGGTATCTAAGCAATGCAATCTTTGCAATTTTCAAAATATTTTCCCCTCCCCAAAAATGGCGGCCATTTTGAATTTTCGAATTTTTGCCAAAAATGGCAAAACACTAATTTGCTTCTATCTCCTTAACCGTGCGAGATAGAGCGATTTCGGCAAAATTTTCGACGCACAGGGTATCTAAGCAATGCAATCTTTGCAATTTTCAAAATATTTTCCCCTCCCCAAAAATGGCGGCCATTTTGAATTTTCGAATTTTTGCCAAAAATGGCAAAACACTAATTTGCTTCTATCTCCTTAACCGTGCGAGATAGAGCGATTTCGGCGAAATTTTCGACCCACAGGGTATCTAAGGAATGTAATATTTGCAATTTTCAAAAAAATTTCCCCTCCCCAAAAATGGCGGCCATTTTGAATTTTCGAATTTTTGCCAAAAATGGCAAAACACTAATTTGCTTCTATCTCCTTAACCGTGCGAGATAGAGTGATTTCGTCGAAATTTTCGACCCACAGGGTATCTAAGGAATGCAATTTTTGCAATTTTTCAAAAATTTTCCCCTCCCCAAAAATGGCGGCCATTTTGAATTTTCGAATTTTTGCCAAAAATGGCAAAACACAAATTTGCTTCTATCTCCTTAACCGTGCGAGATAGAGCGATTTCGTCGAAATTTTCGACCCACAGGGTATCTGAGCATTGTACTCTTGGTAATTTCTAAAAAATTTTCCCCTCCCCAAAAATGGCGGCCATTTCGAATTTTTGCCAAAAATGGCAAAACACAAATTTGCTTCCATCTCCTTAACCGTGCGGGATAGAGCGATTTCGGCAAAATTTTCGACGCACAGGGTATCTAAGCAATGCAATCTTTGCAATTTTCAAAAAATTTTCCCCTCCCCAAAAATGACGGCCATTTTGAATTGTCGAATTGTTGCCAAAAATGGCAAAACACAAATTTGCTTCTATCTCCTTAACTATGCGAGATAGAGCGATTTCGTCGAAATTTTCAACCCACAGGGTATCTAAGGAATGTAATCTTTGCAATTTTCAAAAAATTTTCCCCTCCCCAAAAATGGCAGCCATTTTGAATTTTCGAATTTTTGCCCAAAATGGAAAAACACAAACTGGCCTTAACCGTGCAAAATAGAGTTATTTTGTTGAAATTTTCGACCAATAGGGTATCTAAGAAATGTACTCTTGGCAATTTTCAAAAAAATTTCCTTTTCCCAATAATGGCGGCCATTTTGAATTTTCAAATTTTTGCCAAAAATAGAAAAACAGGAATTTGCTTCTATCTTCTTAACCGTGCAAGATAGAGTGATTTCGTCGAAATTTTCAACCCAACCAATGCAAAAAGGCATGAAGCTGAAATAATTTACATCTACACTAACAAATATTTAAGCATCATTGATATATTTTACAAATGAAACAGGGTCTTGTAAGACTACTGTACAATTTGGGCAAAAGGTTCATGGGTGGACATTACACATGATAATGTGTGTTCTTCTATGCTATCCTGTTTCTATTCGCATCTACTATCAACAGGGCGGCCTATTTCTAGTTTTTGTTAGAATTGATTTGATACTGTGAGTTTTTTGGCCTGGTACTGGACATAGTATATAGAAGTGTGTTGGTATAGCCCACTTTCAGTGTAAATACCCTTTAGTTTATTATTGCTATCAAACTGTTGTTGCATTTTGAATAGAATGTTCATGCTTCAAAAATTATTGTTGCATATTATATAATGAATTATATATTAGAGAAATACTGGAAATGAAATATATTACATATCCTAGAATCTGAACAGTGGTGTATAGTGATATTGCCACACTTAGTTTTGTCACAGCTTTTACTAGGTCAATGAGTTCAGTAGTTATTATGCATTTTGAATGTTTGTGCCCCATTTACAATGTTATGTGTAGTGGTATCAACATGTATTAGGCTTTTAGTTCAAGACCATGTCCTTATTGTTTCATAAATGGACCTTGTTTATAGGCAGTGCACATTTAAAAACAAGCCGGCCCATAAAGCGATTCCTCCCACTTCACCCCTCCAACTGTATATTTTAGTTTAGCACATGAGATTTTCTGGTAGGTTTTTTCAGATATTCAAAAAATCCACCACATGCTGAAAATGCTGTTTGTGTTGTGTTGAACATTTCCTAAACACAAATCCCGACTTAATCATACTTGGCTGCAACAAGTAGATAGTACTGAAATATGTAACATATTGAGCCACAAACAAGCACCGATGAGTTAAATATTTCACGCTTCTATATATCTCTTGAGGCCAACACGGAACAGTGTGATCTATGTATTATCTGGAACATCCCTTGACTTGAGCTTTTTGTCAGTTCTTTTCATAGCTTTGTGCACTAAGTTCCTTGATATGGGGAACTGTTGGAAATATATTACACCTGAAAAGTACCACTTTGGAATAAGTATCACCCAGAATACTTTTCAATTGTCCAGCTTTAGCAAAAAACATCTATTAAAAAAGTGGCAAAATTAAGGTGAAGGAAAAGTAAAATAAGTCCAATCATAGATAGTGTAGGGTATATGAGTAAGTTGATTTTAAATTCCTACTTGGATAAAAGTCCCAGTAACGATAGGCCCAAAATATATAAATTAACTCATTACTGCTTGTGATACTTGCTATATTCCTTGCATAAGGCGAACTTGTTTCAAAGTTGGTAGCAACTATTTTCACTATGTTACAGCAGTTAAAAGTAGTTTTAGTGTATACTCTTTTTATCATATCCAACATTTTCTCTTTGTCTTTATAACTTGGGGAATATTAATATATTAATTTTTGCTGTTTTTGACATCCATTATATGTACTATATGCATATACACAAAAATAGGTGTGTAACCTAATGAAAATTCATGCAATTTTATTATTTTAGCATAATATAATGACTAACAACCATTTCTATTTATTCTAAAAAAAGTTTCAGAAAAGAAAGGTCTCGCCTTTATTTTTAAAAACGGTAAATGAGTGGTTTTTGTATTTATATCACTAAATGAATTCTTCTGCTTCTATTGTACCTGGCTGTTCTCTCTCTCTGTCTCTCTATGTGTGTATTTCACAGATGCTGTGACTTCATATAAACCTCATCAGATTGCTTCTCTCCTGCTCCTTGCTTTCTCATGTGAACTCTCCCTACATAACCATTCACATGTAGAAGCTTATTTAGTAAATCTATTGCCGGTCTGCCATACTCTACCAGATTTAGTGCTTCTCAATGATATATTAGCTGGATATCATGCTTCAAATAAGTTAAAATTTCACGACTTAGAGTAAAAATGATACTTTTCAGTGATGTATTTAATGGCTGTGAAATTTGACGTAAGTTGACAATTGACATGGTAAGACTTATGATAGTATTGCAGTAAGCTGAAATAATCTGCCATGATGCCAGTCTATCACACTGTCAAATTATCGTCTGCCACTCTGAGTGCTCGTTATTGACATATTAGATTACTGTGATACTTTATATATTTTAAATTTTCACATGTACAAATAAAAATGGAATAAAAAAATGGTGCTTTACAGAACATATTAAATGGCTGTGAATTTTGACATAAGTTGACAATTGACATGTACAAAATGTGACTTTTTATTGCATTAATACATCCTATCCAATGGACAATAGCTTATCCGGTCGGCGCGGACCGGCCCGCCAAACGTCAGAAAAAGACGTCCTGTGTCTCCACCGGCCAGGCCGGCCCAGTACTGTGCACTCGCCAGATGGCGTGTTGTACTTCCTTCCTGTCTAGACAGAGTGACGTCATAGCATCTTTTTCGTTTGGCGCATGTACTTGTGACACGGTTTTTTCTGAGATTATATATTTTCAAGTTTTATGTGAGAACTATTACGTTAATTGCTTTTATTTTTGTACTAACAATTTCTAGAAGACTTATAGCTCACTATGTCTTCTCCCAGTCAGCGACGGGGTAGTTGTGGCCACATGATGGCTGGTTATGACACTCATACTTTTTGTGCACGCTGTCGTGACAAGAAGAAGGGGAAGGACCCTTGTGTAGAGAAGGAAGGGGCGGATTGCCTTCATTGTAATGCCCTTACACCAGAACAGTTAGTTCATTTATCTACCCCGTCTTATCAAATTAAGAAGGAGAAGAGGGAATCCAAGTCTTCTACCCCAGCTAAGAAATCGTCTACAGATTCCACTCTCAGTCCCACCCTTGTGGACCCGTCCTTAGTGACGGTAATGGGGGTTGTGGATGGCCAGAGCACCTCTAGGTCGCCTGGTTTGAGTGATCAGCCGGTGGAAAAGAAAAAGAAGAAGGAGGACAAGAAGGCTTCCAGTGAAAAGTCGGTTAAAGCTGACAAGTCGGTCAAATCTTCATCTCACCGAACCTCATCTTCCTCTAGTACCGACCAGAAGTTAGAAGTGATGGAGCAGAAGTGGTCGGACCGGTTCAACCGGTTGGAGGCTCTCCTCCTCTCCAAATCTTTAGACCGACCTCAAGAGCCTGTGTTTACTACGGTCAAGGTGGCACCTACTCATGCTCCCCCTGCTAGTGTCAGCACTGAACCTTTTCTGAAACCAACCGACCAGCCTTTTCACCGACCTTCCACCTCTACTCTACCGGCTACCGACCCTGCTAGCTCAGCTACTGCTTCACAGGCCGGATCAGATGTATCCCCGCCTTTTCAACCACCAGGAATTTCTAGTGTGTCCGACCGACCTACTGTTAAGAAGCATGTGCCCGGTACTTTGGATGTTACCAGGAAAGACACTTCTTCAAGTGACTCGGATGTGGATAGCATCACCTCCGACCGTCCTCCAGTAGATCTTTTCCCAGAAGAGGGCGAGCTCTGTGATGAACAAGATGTTTCCCTCACCGACCCGGATCAATCCCTCTCAGAGGAACAGTCCTACAGGGAGACCATGAGGGGCATCCGGTCCTATATGGGAGGGAACCACATCCCTGACATGGACTCTGGCACTAAGTCATCAGACGACAACCCCTTTGCTGGGCCAAAAATGCAGACACCAGGGAAAGTTTCTGTCGCCTTACCCACCGACGAGTGGTTGTGTAGCAAACTGAGCAAGCTTAATCTCACCTTAACACAAGGTTATCCCTCACGTACCACTGAGGCAGGCACTCTACAAAGGGACCAGTTTGTCCGGACGGCCAAGTCGCAGTCAAAATGGTACAGCTTACATTCAGAAGTTAAAACAGACAGTTCTGACTCTCTCAAGTCCTGGAATACGGGTTCCTCCAGGCTGAACAGTACCTACCTGAGAATAGCCCGACAAGCCGGCATCGCCTCTAACCCACCCTTGTCTAGGCCCATATCTCAAGAGAACCTCAGGAAATGGGAAAGGTCGGCCAGAGAGTCCTCTGTAATATGTAATCAGGCTGCCGGATTTAATCGCTGCCTTCTCAAGGTCCAGCAAAGCATGCAATCCCATCTCAAGACCATCCGGACAGAGTCAAAGGGCAAGTCGGCCAGTAAAGTTTCAACAGCCACTGACGAGCTGCAGTTTCTACTAGATTTCAACGCTAGTGTGTGCCATCCTATGGCTCGGGCAATGGAACACTTGACCGACTTTGTTTTTGTCAATGTAGCAAACACGACTTTAATGAGAAGAGACTCCTACCTGTCATACCTGAAAGCCGGAGTTAAAGCTGACACTTTAAATGCACTCAGGGCAGCCCCTCTGGATCTGGACACCCTCTTCCCTGATAAGATTGTCAAACAGGCGGAAGAGGACATAGCAGCCCTAGACAGAAATCGTTCCGGCTCAGTTTACAAGAAGGGGCGATACCACCCTTATGAGAAACATGACAAGAAGCCGGATAGTTCAAGACAGGATAGGCCGGCTTGCAAGAATATCTCTTCTCATGGCCAACACCGTAGAGGGAAAGGCAAGTACCAGTACTCCACCCGACCAGCCAAGGGGCAGCAGTCTTATAAATGACAGTCATTGTATAACACTTGTACAGGCAAGGCTGCTGGCCGGAAGCTCCTCACAGACAATAGACAATTCTTTAAGTGTAAAACCTCTTGTTGTTGCAAATGTTCATACTGCGCCCGGGCTTTCACAAAGGAAAGAAATAAGTCCCGGGGCAGCAGTCTGTTATCAGAAAGAAAGTACATTAAAATCTGTGAAAAGTGCTTCTTGTGTCATTCCATTGTCTTATGTTCAACCTGTAACAAGTGTCAAAAATGTTGCCTCAAATCTGCCTGTAGGGGCCAGACTTCAAAACTTTTGGCAAACTTGGCTGGATCTAGGGGCCGGTCCGAAAATAGTTCAAATCCTGAGAGAAGGTTACACCCTTCCCTTTCGGATCCGGCCAAATCTTACAGGGTCTCCCACTGTCGTAAGCCGTTATGTCAATCCCCACAGGAACAGCTACCTGTTGGAGGCATTATATCAGCTTATGGACAAAAATGCAGTAGAATTGGTCCACAATCAAACATCTCTGGGGTTTTTCAATCGACTCTTTCTAGTTCCAAAACCCAACAACAAATGGAGGCCAATACTGGATCTAAGCAAACTAAACCTTTTCCTCAAGGTGGAGAAATTCAAAATGGAGACACCGGAAACCATCAGAACATCTCTCCAACAAGGGGAGTGGGTCACCTCAGTAGACTTCAAGGATGCCTACTTCCACATTCCAATACAGGAACAATCCAGGAAATACCTAAGATTTCATGTCCAAGGCCGGACTTACCAATTCAAGGCGTTGCCCTTTGGTCTGTCCACAGCGCCCATGGAGTTCACTGTTTTGGCAAAAGAGGTGAAACTGATGGCCATACACAAGGGTATAAGAATCCACCAGTACCTAGACGACTGGTTGGTGAGAGCCAGATCCCAAGAAACTTGTCTCCATCACACCCAAATCCTGGTCAAGATGTGCCAGGACCTCGGTTGGTTGGTGAATTTAGAAAAATCAGAGCTGGAACCCAAGCAGGTCTTCGACTTTGTAGGTTACCAGTTCGATCTCCGGTCCGGCCGGGTCAGACCGACCCCGGACCGGTGGCAAAGCCTTCAGGACAAGATACAAGTACTTCTGTTATTACCGGCCTGTCCGGTCTGACAGTTCATGTCCCTGATAGGCCTCCTAACAGCCACAGAGAAACAAGTTCACCTCGGCCGACTGCACATGAGACCCCTACAGTGGCATCTCAAAAACAATTGGAGGGTACCAGAATCTCTAGAGAAGATTATCCCCCTCCTGAGAACCCTGCACCCTCACTTACAATGGTGGCTAGACAAAGACAATGTGCTTCAAGGTCAACCATTACACCCAGTAAGACATGCTCTGCAGATATTTACAGACGCATCAAAAGAAGGGTGGGGTGCTCACTTAAACGAGTTCACTGCAAGAGGGTCCTGGTCAGTGCCGGAAAGCAAGCTGCACATAAACTATCTGGAACTCAAAGCAGTGTTTCTAGCCCTCAAAGAGTTCCAAGACCTCTGTGTAGACAAAATAGTTCTAGTGGCAACCGACAATACTACAGTGGTAGCTTACATAAACAAGGAAGGAGGCATGAGGTCGGGCCCACTGTGTGCCCTACTGTGGAGAATCTTGACCTGGTGTTCCCAGCGACAAGTGACTCTAAAAGCTCGGCACATCCCAGGCCATCTAAATGTGATAGCAGACAAACTATCCAGGCTGGGTCAGACCATCCAAACAGAGTGGTCCCTCCTTCCGGAGGTTTTTCAACAAATATGCAACCGGTGGCACTGGCCTCAAATAGATCTATTTGCCACGAGATTCAACCACAAGTTGCCTCAGTTTGTCTCTCCAGTACCGGACTCCCTGGCTGTAGCAGTGGATGCACTTACCCTGCCATGGGACGATCTGGATGCATACGCCTTCCCACCGACCGCCATATTGGGCAAAGTGGTGGAGAAGCTATTGGACTCCCCGTGCAAGAGACTCATTCTGATTGCCCCGGGGTGGCCCAACATGCCTTGGTTTTGGGACCTAGTGACCATGTCCAGTCAGGTCCCTCTCAGCCTTCCCAACCTGCCCAGTCTACTAACACAGCCCTTCAATCAGATCCCTCACAGAAATCTGACCAATCTAAATCTCCATGCCTGGCTCCTAGAGCCACAACTATCAAAGAACAGGGCTTCTCTGAGACAGTGGCAGCAAGAATTGAGGCTCCTCAAAGAAGATCTACCAGATCAGTCTATGAGGCGAAGTGGACCATTTTTACAAAGTGGTGCGTCACTAATCAGGTGGACTTCAGGGCACCACCTGTAAAGTCGGTGGCTGACTTCCTAATGTACCTCTTTGAGGACAAGAAGTTACAGCCCAGCACCATTGATGGATACAGATCTGCCATTGCTGATAAACTGGGTCCTACAACAGTCAATATCAGCAAAGATGATAATCTCACTCGTCTCTTGGAAAGTTTCCACAGAGATAGACCCAAAGGGCAGAGGGGCATTCCCTCCTGGAACCTTTCCCTGGTGCTACACCAGCTGACAAAGGCTCCTTTTGAACCTCTTAGGGAGGCATCTCTGAAGCACCTCACCTTCAAAACTGTCTTCCTTTTAGCCCTAGGCTCTGGCAAAAGAAGGAGTGAGATCCATGCTTGGCAGCACAAGAACATCAGACACCAATCCGATTGGTCTAAGGTGTCCCTGTTTCCATCTCCCAGCTTTCTTTCCAAGAATCAGCTGGCCAAAGAGGGTCCAGAGAGTGTAGCCCCAGTGGTCATACCAGCCCTGGCTCCTACTCTAGATAAATCCCTCAAGTCTGACAGATCCTTGTGTCCAGTCAGAGCTTTGCGCTACTATTTGGACAGGACGTCAGACCTCAGACAGCGCAAGGAGTTAGTCTTTGTCTCCTTCAAGAAAGGTTTTGACAAAGACATCTCCCCTGCCACTATCTCCTCATGAATCAAACAAACTGTGATCCTATGCTATGAGCTCTCTGATCAGCAGGCCCACACCCTACATCAAGTTAAAGCTCATGATGTCAGGGCCTTTGCGGCTTCTAAGGCCTTCCAGTCTGGAGTCTCCTTAGAGCAGATCTTAGCAGCCTGCCACTGGAAATCTCATAATACCTTCACCCAATTCTATCTGAAGGATGTGGCTTGGGCTGACTCAGAGCTCTACCATCTCGGACCAGTTGTGGCTGCTCAGCAGATCCACCAACAGACTGGCACCTAGAGGAGAGATGTACATATGTAAATACTTGTACATATTTGTATATATTGCACATATAATTAAGGAGTAATAAAAAAAAAAAAAAAAAAAATCTCTCTCACGTACTTTCTCTGGGAGGCTTAATTTATGGGACTGAACTCATCCCTCTCTTCCCCTACCTCCGAGCAGGTCTGTTAAAAAAGGGGGGGGGGGGGGCAAGGTCGACTCTGACGGTTCCATTCCGGATAACCGGATGATGATATTCGACCATAGCCCTAAGGGTTTAGACTTCAAGGTCTACCTGGGCTATAGAAGGCATTGTCACTATTCCAAAATGAGTTCAAGTTCTTTAGTCCCTAGTAACTTACCCGCCTACCAAGCGGTAGTTATTCAGCTATTGTCCATTGGATAGGATGTATTAACGCAATAAAATTGCAAATTTAATAAGTAAATTAAATTTTTATAAGTTAATACCCTATCCAATGGACACACAAGACCCTCCCACCGACCCCTCTATCAGCTTACTAGGGGTCTAAGAGTTTTAGACAACGAAAAAGATGCTATGACGTCACTCTGTCTAGACAGGAAGGAAGTACGACACGCCAACTGGCGAGTGCACAGTACTGGGCCGGCCTGGCCGGTGGAGACACAGGACGTCTTTTTCTGACGTTTGGCGGGCCGGTCCGCGCCGACCGGATAAGCTATTGTCCATTGGATAGGGTATTAACTTATAAAAATTTAATTTACTTATTAAATTTGCAAATCTGTAGTATTGCAGTAAGTATGAAGTAATTTCATGATGCCAATCTGACAGACTATCACACAGATAGTGTGCTTATAATGGCATACTAGATGGCTTTGAAGCTTGACATTTATGAATGTATCAAATATATCTGATTGTATGAGAATGCTTGAAAATAATATTGCAAGATATAATTACTGAAAGCACTACTGATCAATTAAATATTGGATGTCATTCATGACAAAGAAAGAAATAAAATGTCTAACAAAATGAAAGAATTAACATGAATGAATTAAAGCCTATTTTAGAGCACCAAAATCACCATGCCTGGTTGTTTTGACCTTTCTGTTTAATTTAAAGTTCTATGCATAAAAATCTATTTGAATTGTTTTCATTGACTATCAGAACAAAATGTCAAAATGTGTTTAGAATTTTTCTCGCCCAATATGTCAACTGGTTTATCTTTGAACATTTCACCAACTTATTTTTCTGGTGGACATTCAAGTTTTACTTTTGCTTGTGATTAATACAGCTTTGACATTTCAGTCACATGACAGAGCTTCTGCTAGGACACATTCATTGCATCAATGTTCTGCAGGCCAGTTAGCAGCAGATCCCCTTACCATACCTTCTTTATCTTCTTTGTATCCTGTTTGATAGTTTCTGTATTAACTGAATCGGTTATTACCATTGGCACATACCCTACTTGGTATTATGTTAATTACTGATATTACCAACATAAAATGATGTTATTAAGTAATGGTTTGCTAACATGGTCCAATATGAATACATTTCTAATGTATTTGTTCATTTTTAGTCAATTTGCTGTACACACTATGACACCACAATGCACTGAATGTGTGCCTGAAATACATAAGCTTATTCTTGTATTCCCATGCCACAAGTCTGATTAACAATTGTTGTATTATTAAAGTGAACCCAGGCATAAATTAAAGATTTGTACTAATATGTTATTAATTAATGATTTTTCATTTCTAACAATTTGTAAAGTTTCTGTTAAAGATTATGCCAAATATGTTTTATGGTATAGTTTTTCAGATTACATAATGTCATAGTCAAATTTATATATCGAAGCAAAATAATGTTTGACCAAAGCTTTACTTTTTGGTATTCAGTTCTATAAAATTGCTGTCATCAATGAATGGATTCATTAAAGAAATAGCGGTGTGTTTTAATGATAAGCATTCTAAATTAAATATATTCAGGGATCAGTGTTATTCTTGTCAACAGTGATACAGAGCAGAGTGTAGTTGATAAAGACTTTGACCCAAGGTCTGTCCGTCATCAGAGTTTTCTTCTGAATATGAGAGTGACTGTATTCTTGTTCAGTGTAATCTCTTGTGTTGATGTTACAACTATTTAACCATGTACTCAGTGGTTTAACAGTTGGTGGTGTGCTAAATTGTTCTCTGTGTCCACATGTGTTGTGTAGTGTTCTGTGTCCACTGAATACTTACAAAAGTGTTATCACAAACCATAACTGGTTTGGCGAAGGCCCAAGAAACTTCAACCTGGTCATAGGTGGGTTTGCATCTCCACAGAACCTATGCAAGCAGTTGTGTAGGCTGTAAAACCAGAATCAAAGAGAACTGACCAATGAAATGGGTTTCTGAAAATATATTTTATAATTACACAGGCAGCCATACATGGCTTTCAAAGAACACTTTTTGTTGGTTCCTGTACAAAATACAGATATATTTGTGGCTCAGTAACTTTATTTATGTGGCTTGTTCAGAAGTATTTTCACTTTTAACAATAATTATTAACTTGGCATGGCAAGATCTATATGGGAACAAAGGGCTGCAAAAGTACTTGTTCTGTAATTAAGATCTGCTCATGTAAAATGTCTCATATTTTACTTAATTTCTTAACTTATACATTGTTAGAAATACCTACTTCCTGAACTTATTTCTCAATATATTCTGTAGTACATTTTTAAAGTGTTTACTTTCTTTACCAGTAAAGTAAGGGAGTAAATTGTTTGTGAATCTTGTGCACAATTAGCAGAAATTGCTGAATGTGTTTCATCAAGTACATACAGTGCTGGTTTGTGACATATAGGATAAAGGACATCTGCATGTGTTATTATTTCTAGATGCCCTTCATTTATATATCTAAAAAAAAGCAACAAATAGTTGTTACTTTTTAACTTGTGTTGTAAGTAACAATGTACGATTGCACTTCTGTAATTCTGTGTATAATATTTATAAGTTGGGTGAAGGTATTTCTATCCTACTGATAGTTTATTTCAGCTTTTATCTACATTGTAGATCATATACATCCCCAAAAATGCAGTGGTGTGTTTGTTCTTTACTAGGTGTCTCATTTAATTTACAGGGAATCACTTTTGAAGAATACCTGAACTTTGCTGAAGTGCTGAAGTTTATTGGTGATATTGACACTGCCTTGATGTTTTACCACATAGCAGGGGCTTCCATTGATAAAGGTGCAGTGAAACCTTCGTATTATTGAGTCAAATCTCAAAGGATCATAAAACATTCCTACTTAACCATGATTTAAAGTGAACATGGCGAATTTGTATTCAAAACAAAGAGCTCCCTAGGTTCTCCTGTATGCTTAATTGATTTATTGTGGTCTTCCACTGGGGCCGTTTTGTAGGTAACTAAGGATTTTTAGCAAGTGATTTATTTCTCAACATGTTCTGAATGAATGGCATTTATGACCAGTAAACTATAAGACGACATATTGGTACATTTAACCTTTAAATCCCAAAACTACTTTGTGTTTAACCTTTGAGATACAGTAGAATTTTATTGGGTCTACTGAAATCTGTACATGTTTTTGTATTTAAAGCTACCTTGAAACATGTGGCCAAAACAGTGGCCAAAGTGGAGCTGAGTGATCATATGGTGGATTTAGTGTTTGTACTATTTGATGAGAATGGTGAGTGATGTTATAGTTAGTCTGTGTGTTTGACAAATCATTGGTAAATTGGGCAATTTGTGTACTCATTACAAGACTGGTGATTTGAAGCATTTGTCACATGGCTCAATGTATGAGGCGTCAGAGTCACACTATAATTTTCCATACTTACGGTCTTTTGGCTGTGGTCTAGGCTTACTAGTTTTATTGTGAAAAATACAATTACCATTGCCTGACCATAGCTATATGTTGGTGCCATCCAACTCACTGGCCAGTGTTGTGAAATGTTTTAAGCTACCTTAAGAAGCCAGTGAGTGAGTCAAAAACAGAGTGTCTTTGTTTGTTTATTTGACTGTGAAGTTCTTTAAGATGCAGAAATTATGTTTCTGGGTAACAACAATCCCAATGTAAATGAATTAGTGTTATCCAAACTTAAGTAAGTTTTTTCTGTCATTGGTTAGTTTAGTATGTTGTTTAGTTGTTTTGTCCTTTCAATCTTCTTAGGTCCTTAGGACATGTAAAATTGCATACATAAATCTTTTGTTCTTTAGGCCATGTCATATTGTATATATATATCTTTTGTTTAAGATTAAAATTAATAGAACTGATTGATTGAGTAAAATTGATCTTTGTTTTCTGATGTCTGGGAGTTAAATGATAACTAATTTCACATGTGAAAATGTCCTTTTATTTCATAAAAATGTAAATATACTATACCATATGAAAACACTTGGGTAAGCTTTGCTTGGCATTCGGTGACCGCCACGTACACCGTACATAGAATTTAAACTATGAGGGGAGACCCTCTTTAAACCTATATACTTGCTACCCTTTGACCCCTGGTGACCTAGTTCACTCTGCCATGCGCATTAATGCAGAAATAGTTCATTCTTTTTGTGGCGGTTGAACTCTCAACTCGGCATTTTTGCTGCCCAAATTTTTAAGACCTGCAGGTGTTGTGGTGCTCTGTAAGTACGTTTATGCTGTTTTTAATCACTTTTCCTTCATTCTTATTCGATTTTATCGATTTCTGGTGTTTTTTATTGCTTGTTTTTGCAATATTTCTTGTCTTCTTCGTAACTTAGCTCATGTGGTCACGTGGTACGGATGTGGGTTTCCCTTCGGAAATAGTCATTTCCTTGGTGGTTTGCATTAGATTTTTAGTTCTAAATGTTTATTTTCACCTATTCAGGGTATTCCTTCATTCATTCTTCGAAATTCTTCGAATCACCGCAATTTTCACATTTATTTAGCTTTTGTTTGAAAACTTCACCAGATCACGTGACTGTGACGTCACATCCAAAATGGAGGTTAATCGTGAACTTTCTGAAGAATAGTCATTCTTTCAGTGAGTACAGCACATTTACTTACTCATTTGCTTTATTATACATCTTTATATTGTGTACTTTGTTTTCAGAGCAATACTTTTTCTCAAGTGTCACAAAATTCAAATATTTTTGTTTTTTCACAACTACCTACCATACTCGGTTCCTTATGGATCCTCCCCGAACTACCGGTACTTCAGTTTCTTCTGGCTCGTGTTTTTCCACCTTGCCTTCGGGCTTACTGCCTAGTATGACTTCTTTAGAAGCATGCACTAGTTGGCTTTTGGGGGTTACTCAATCCCCACCTGTGGATTCACGTCCAGTTACTGGTGTGCCTTTACCCCCTCAATCCTGTGTTATGTCATCTTGGTCTGTGAATTCTTCGAATTCTTTGGGTAGACCAATTTCCCAGCAACCGGGTTCTGTGGGTAACTTTCCCTCAGCTCAGCCTATTCAGGCTGTACCGGTGCCGGCAGGCTACCCTGTTTATGACCAATCCTTTCACAGGCCCCCTTATCAGCCTCAGGCTGATTTCTTCAACTCTTTCTCATCTCTCATGTCTTCCATGTTAGATAGGGTACAGGGTATTGCCAACCCTGCTGTTACTCAACAGCCAATGGCCAGTCAGGATCTGTCACAACCTTCGGGTGCGACTTTTAATGATTCCCAGGACTCATTTCAGACTCAGTCTCAGGTTAATCTTGAGGCTGAGCTGCAGGTCATAGATTCAATGCCAAACATCCCTTACGTCCAGTCGGTCAAAAGGGACTACAGGGAGGCTTTAGACTCTGTCTTTGAAGTCTTATCAGATAAGATTTCCAGGCCTTCTGTTCAGAATCACGATCCCGAGGATTGCTCGGACCTCTACCCCGACCAATCAAAATCCTCACCCATGAGTCTCCCCATCAGCTCTAGACTGAGGAGTTCCTTTAAGATGGCTGATGCGTATCTATCTGATTTGCATTCACGCTCTTCTAATTCGGGAGCTTCCCAAACTAAGTTGAGGAAGTTGGGAATTTTCCCTAACAAACCCTCAAAACTTAGCTTTGCCAGGTACAGACCCATGGCTTCTGATGTCTGGACTGATCTTTTGAAGGATCCGGATCAGGGGTCAGGTTTGCCATCTCCTAAAAAGGAGATTTACTTGTCCAGAAGTACAGCTCATGCCCTTGAGAAGAGTCTTAGGTCAGATTTAATGATTCTGAATTCCCTAGACTTCTATCGAGAGGCTTTAGCGGTCAATCATACCAACTTAGTGAAGTTGGTTGACCAAACTGAGTCAAATCTTTCTCTGGACATTCAGCAGGCCTTGGACGTCGATTCTTTGCTGATCAATCAGGTGAAGTTTCACTTAATTGATTTGTTGGCTTCCATCACCCATTCTATCTCTACTGTGACCTTGGCAAGGAGGGATTCCTTCCTTTGCTCAGTCCCTAAACATGTGCCAGATCATATTGTTAGGGACCTTAGGTCTCATCCTATCTATGGTCCTTCCCTCTTTGGTGAATTTGCCCTGAAGGCTCTTTCTTCTCACACTAAAGAGTATAAGCAGGAACAGTTCCAGACTGTCTTGACTAAGGGAGTGTCCAAACAACTTTCTGCTTCTGCATCCAGGGGCAAGTCTTTCAAAAGACTACAATCCCAAGATAGGGATTCTCAAGATAGGAAATTTCAGAAGGGTTCTACTTCTGGTTCTGGTTCCTTTCGAGGTTCCAAGAAACCACGTGGTGGAAAGTCTTCCAGGGGTAGGGGCAAAAAGCCCCAACCTCAATCCCAACAATGATGTCCTACAGGAGGTAAGAGTGACCTTGGAACTCTCCAAGGTCCCACTCATACCTCCAGACCCCACCACTTTGCCAGTGGGAGGTCGACTGGGTTATTTCCATCTCAATTGGAAGTTCCTAGGGGCCCATCCTTCTGTTATCAAGACCCTGGAATTTGGACTTCAGCTTCCAATAGGTTCAGTTCGAATTCCGTTATCCAGGGTCCCTTTGATAAACAGTCACTATTCTTCCCTAGAGAAGAATCTAGTTCTTTGCCAAGCTGTTGTGGATATGCTGCTCAAAGGAGCAATCCAGGAGGTCAGGGATTCCTCATCCCTGGCTTTCTACAGCAGACTTTTCCTTGTGGCAAAGAAGACTGGAGGATGGAGGCCAGTAATAGATTTGAGTCATTTAAATCTTTATCTGGACTTCCCCACTTTCAGGATGGAAACTACTCAGTCCATCAGAAACTCCCTTCAAGTTGGCCAGTGGACAACTTCTCTGGACCTCAAGGATGCATACTTCCACGTTCCCATGGCTCCTATGGTTCACAAACTGCTCAGATTTCAAGTCTTGGGCAAAGTGTACCAGTTTGTGGCTATGCCTTTTGGCCCAGGGAATTCACTACCTTAGTCAAGGAAGTGAAAAGGATGGCCTTGAGGTTGGGCATCTCAGTTCACATGTACCTAGACGATTGGCTTATCAAAGCCAACAGTTGTCAAGAGGCTCATTCTGCAACTCTAACTTTGTTGGAGTTGACTCACAAACTGGGGTGGATTGTAAACAGGGAGAAGTCAGATTTGCTTCCAAAGCAAGTTTTCACCTTCCTGGGCCAGGTTTTCGACCTGTCCAAGGGGGTTTGTTATCCAACAGAGGCCAGGTTCCTGTCCATTCAGGAGGCTATTCATCCTCTGCTTTTCAACCCCCTTACTACTCCACGCCAGGCTATGCACCTTTTGGGTCTACTAGCTTCCACAGAGAAGTTAGTACCTCAGGGTCGCCTTCATATGCGACACCTTCAATTTCATCTCAGGAGAAATTACAATTGCCACCTAAAAGGTGCCCTGGATTCTCCATTCACCTTGGACCCTTCAGTGAAGGTTCATCTAAGGTGGTGGTTACTGAGGAACAATGTCATGGCGCAAGCTCCACTGCACCCACCCAAGTATGTAACATCCATTTACACGGATGCCTCAGCTCAGGGTTGGGGAGCTCATTGTGCTCACATGATTGCCCAAGGTCATTGGTCGACTCAGCAGTCCAAACTGCACATCAATGTTCTGGAGCTCAAAGTTGTGCTCCTGGCTCTCAAGACTTTTGTACCTCAGTTATCCCCTCATCAAAGGATTATTCAGGTAGCCTCAGACAACACCACTGTCTGTGCTTACATAAACAAACTAGGGGGCACCCGCTCCTGGGACCTGTTTGCCCTGACTTGGCATCTGTTTGCCTTCTGTCGCAAGAACAAGGTTGTTCTTACAGCAAGACATGTTCCAGGGGTCATGAATCTTGTGGCAGGCCAACTCTCCAGGTCTCAACAGACCCTTCATACAGAGTGGTCCCTCAATCCCAAGATCTTCAGGTGGCTGTCACAAATAGACTTCCAACCTCAAATAGATCTTTTTGCAACAAGATTCAATCACAAGCTTCCCCTGTATGTTTCTCCAGTGCCAGATCCCAAGGCTCTGGCAGTAGATGCCCTGGAGATGAATTGGTCCGAACTTCATCTCTACTCCTTCCCTCCTACAGCTCTTTGTCCACTTGTGGTCAAGAAGTTAATCAACTCTCAGAGCTGCAGGATACTTCTTGTGGCCCCTCTCTGGGAAACCAAAGAGTGGCTTCAAGATCTGTTGGCACTGTCAATAAGAAGACCAATCGCTCTTCCTCTAAAAGAAAATCTCTTAAAGCAACCTCATCTCGAGGTGTTTCATCAAAATCTAAGGAGTCTAAACCTTCATGCCTTTTGGCTGAAGTCTCCTTAGAGAAAAAAGGGTTTTCTCAGGAAGTGACTTCTAGGATTTTGAGTCCTATTAGAAAGTCTTCTAAATCAGTGTATGAAGCAAAGTGGAAGACCTAAGACTTCTCGTCACATTCCTTCCTGGGACTTGACCTTGGTTTTGCAGGCTCTTACCAAGGCTCCTTTTGAACCTTTGTCTCTTGCTGAGCCAAAGTTCCTCACTTGGAAGACGGTCTTTCTTATTGCCCTTGCATCTGGAAGGAGAAGGAGTGAGATTCATGCCTTTACTTTTAAGGGTTGTTCTCACTCTAAAGGATGGTCAAAGGTCATCCTTAAAACAGATCCTGCTTTTCTGGCTAAGAACCAGTTAGCTTCAGAGGGTGCTTCAATTTTTTCGGAAATTGAAATTCCTGCTTTGACTAAGTGCCTTGGTCAACAGGATTCTGAAGATAGGTCTCTATGTCCTGTCAGAGCCCTTAGACATTATTTGTCTAGGACTTCTGACCTCAGGCAGGGTAGATCTCTTCTCTTTGTTTCACTCTTGAAGTCAAAACAGGGTGATATCGCTGCCCAGACAATTTCTAATTGGATTAAAGAC
This sequence comes from Sabellastarte sp. h YS-2021, assembly GCA_964017235.1. Taxonomy (NCBI): domain Eukaryota; kingdom Metazoa; phylum Annelida; class Polychaeta; order Sabellida; family Sabellidae; genus Sabellastarte; species Sabellastarte sp. h YS-2021. The sequence goes on from OZ024931.1 coordinate 77,344,118, forward strand.
TTAATCCATTTCACCCTTAAGAACTGTTCCACTGAGAATGCATCTCTTTATGGTGTCAAGGCTCATGATGTAAGAGCACAGGCTGCGTCCTGGTCCTTTAAGGGTGGAATTCCACTCCTTGATATCATGAGATCCTGCACGTGGAAGAGCCATTCCACCTTTACATCCTTCTACTTTAGGAATGTGGCTCTCAAGAATCTTGAGGATACCTATAGATTGGGAGATATTGTGGCTGCACAACGTGTAGTCTCCCTTTCTACTTGATCTTCCTTTTTCTTGATCCTTTCTGGGGCTTCTTAGCCTCAGAAAAGGGGGGGGGGGGGGGGGGGGGGGGTATTCCTTTTTTGGGGACTTCCTTTTTTGGGGACTGTGCTTGGTAGTGTACTTTTGGCACATCTTCTGGGTTTTGACACTTTAGTGCTTATCCTCTTAGAGCTGACCTCTTGGGTATAGACAGCAGTGCTGAAGGTAATAAGTAGTTAACTACTTCACACTTAGTCAAGTTGCACCTTCATCACAGGGGTTTCGGTTATGCACCAGGAATTTTCCTTTTTTAGTGCACTTTAACCATGGGTGGTTTCCTCCTTAGTCTGTCTTTTTTCCCACCATCCTTCCATGTGGGCATTCAACCCAAGTGTTTTCATATGGTATAGTATATTTACATTTTTATGAAATAAAATTTCATATTTTTAAATGTAAAATCCATTTTTATGAATAAAAATGTATATACTTACCATATGAAAACAGCAAATCACCCTCCCGCCTGCCCCGCTTTTAGGCCTTTTTCCAGCATCTAGGTTTATTCACAAAAAGAATGAACTATTTCTGCATTAATGCGCATGGCAGAGTGAACTAGGTCACCAGGGGTCAAAGGGTAGCAAGTATATAGGTTTAAAGAGGGTCTCCCCTCATAGTTTAAATTCTATGTACGGTGTACGTGGCGGTCACCGAATGCCAAGCAAAGCTTACCCAAGTGTTTTCATATGGTAAGTATATACATTTTTATTCATAAAAATGGATTTTACATTTAAAAATATGAAATTTTTTCAGATGGCCAGTTTTCAGTTGTTTAATCCTTCTTCTTTCCATTTTTTCAGTGTCTTAAGTATTGACTTCTTCGTTTTCACATGACAAAAGTGGGTAATCATAAGAAATTTCAAAATCAATCACAATTACAGTTTAAATAATTTATTAATTTGTTTCTTAAATTTGACTTTAAACTTAAAGTTAAGATTGAACTCAAACTCAGTGTGAAACCAGGTGTCAAGTATAGCCTGAAACTTTAACTCAGACTCATTTCCCATATGTAGGGATTATGTTTAAGTTTGCATAAAAGGAATAAAAAAGTGTTGGAGAGTTTGGACAAATTTGAGGTTTTGAATGAGTTGAAGTTTGAGATATTTTTATACCAACCCTGTAATGGAATACTAAGTAGTTTTGTCACTGGAACTGCTATTACTTGACTGGTTTTATCTGACCAGTAGTAGAGTATTCCAGTTCTTTCGTTTCTGGTGAGGAGTTAGTCATACTAAATTTTTAGTTTTCATTTGAGCAGTTGTGGATTTTTTTTTTCTCACAACCAGAAGGTTAGGAACAAATTGTTTTCAGATGATCAGTATTAAGTGTCGTTCTTTGGATGACCAATAGCTGACCTTTAAGAATTTTTATTTGTACATGACCAGTAGTTGACCTTGTCCTGTTGTTGTTTCAGATGATCAGGAGCTAAGTAACAAGGAGTTTGTATCAGTAATGAAGAGGCGACTGATGAGAGGACTTGAGAAACCTAAAGACACTGGCTTTGTGAAGCTCATCAGTGCCATGTGGAAATGTGCTAAGAACCAGACTCCTTCTATGTCAGATTAATGTCTGATTACACTGTTGTTTAATGTCCAAAGACTTTAATGTAGATCAATAACAAAAGCCACAATGGCTCAATGAAATGGTACCGAGAACCAGACCTCACCAGTGATTAATAAGTGATAACTTTCAGTATTTTCAATATACTGAGGAGTTATGTGCAAAAACATTTTAATTGAGGACAGTAAAATAAGTGACTGTAGCTAGATAGAAGTGTACCAAAATTGGTGGTGCATTAGAAGTGCCCTACACAGACAGCCAACTTATAAAACTGACTCTAGCTGAGTAGAAATATGACAGAAACAGACTCTCTGTATGTACAATTAGTAGAACTCGAGTTATAATGTGTAAGCAGATACCAGTAAGCTACCCAGTTCGATGATACAATGTATTGAATGTACATAACAGATCAGTGAACTGCTAAATTATATGTACAAGTAAGGCTTTAACCTTATCCTGTTTTAAAACTGTCAAACTGAGACAAACATTCAGACATGTTAATCTATTGTAGAATTAATTTCTGTACTGTTGTAACAGTTAATAATATTGTTAGAAAAAGGTAAGAAACCATGCTGATGGGAATATCTATTACACTGGTTTTGAAAAATAAACCATGGAGCTTGTTAAATGATAGAAGACCCTTGTTGGATTGATAGGGAACATGTTTGGTATGTAATCACACTGCTCTCACTTCGGGGGCCATGGGTTTGAACCCAGTTGATGACGGCATATGTGATTTACTAAAGACATCTCAGGATGTGACCTTAATCATTGAAAAAGACATAAAACTGCAACTTTAATCATGTCAAAGGATGATAATCTGTGTAAAAAAGAAGTTTGCAGTGAGTCAGACTGATTATAAAAATCAAAGTCGGTTTCCTGGCCTTTAAAATGAATGAAATCCAGTGTTTCGCATGCTTGCTACTAATATGATGAAAATTAACTGCAAGCGTTGAAGATCCATAATTTTTAGCTGGAAATGCTTTCGCAAAGTATTATGAAGTGAACAAACTTCATTTTTATTGCGTAAAATAGCCTTACCTTATCCTCACAAGTGCTTGTTTGGTTTTGTGGAGCAAAAACGTATCGACCGACAAGAATTTTTTAAGGAATATTCTTGTCACAAGGTGACCCCTTTGTCTGCGCATGTCCGCGCATGCGCCGTACTCATTGTCGACGGGTAATTATCGAGAGATCTTCATTATATTTTTGGTCGATATGGGAGCAACACGTATTTTCTTTTATTATCGTCCATTCACAGACGAAGATCTATGAAGTTTTGAAGCGTGCAAGCGTGTACCTACCTGTATTTATCCATTATTCGACTGGTACTACCACTATTCTGCCTCCCTTGTCCTGAAAAGGGTCAGAATTAGATGTGCAAGAAGATGTTGCTGTAAAGTCTTCAGTGGAAGACGTGTATATCTTCGGCTGTACTCACCCATTATTCGACTGGAACTTCCTCCGTGTCGATGAAAAGGTATGCAGAGAGGAGCTCCCATAGTTTTCAGTGGAAAACTGCTTTATTGTCCCTTTATTGATGGCATAACATGAGTATTAGCGTATGCTCGAAAACAAAGAAGAAAGAATGCAGTTGTCTTGGCAACGGAGGTCGTAGATTCTTTACTGTGGGTGGAGCGCCACTCTGGTACAGTAACAGGTCTCCCTCCAAAAGAACGACTACAGAAGCATATCCACTGATCCTTGTAGTTATTAAGGACAGGTTACCTTCATTTGCTGTAGATTTAGATGCAGTTCCAACAGACATCTTTGGGGCAGTATGTGCACTGCTTGTCTTTTCAGCCCTGTTGAAGAATTGAACCTTCCTATGACCATGTCTCCAATGGAAGGAATACTGTGACTTTTGAGTTAATTCTTCTGCAAACTCAACGAAGATCAATCAATGCCTTAGAACTGTGGCTGGCTGAGATATGGTGTTGAAGTCCTTGCTTCCAACCTTCACGAGTGTATTTTGCATGGTTTATACAGGACAGGGGCTATGTCCAGTAATTTTGTCCTACTAACTACAACATATCATCGTAACACTCTTCCTAGTTTACCAGGAGAGAGGGATTCAGAAGAACGTGGCTACATTAATGCAAGTCACCATGGAGGCTCTTCTTGCAGAAGTTACTGGCAGTGATGGGAGATTTTCATTGCCATCCCAGAGTTGTGCGAATCTTGAGACGGAGTTGGCGAATTACTCCCCAATCGAATTCACCAATGCCTGTACTACCCACAATGCAAAGCGATGACGTCAGACAGGAAAACATGGCTGCAGTACTAAATATACCGCTTAAATGCTTCAAAAGAAAGCGATTCATCCACTCAACAATTGCAGAACTACAGGTTCCTATGGCAGTTTATTTCTTGTATAGAAACTCGACTAATGACGACCTCTGATACATCTCAGTGTCCTGAATTGATCTAGCTACGTCTTCAACGGTCACGGCCCACGAGTGAAGTTCGTTTACTATGTCAATAAATACCTGCTTGTCGCATCATTTAAACTGGAGACAGCAGAAATTATTAAAAATTCGGTTACAAAAGATGCGTTCTTCTATGTACCGATTCACAGGTCTCTCAACATCTACTTCAGTTTATTGTACACGGTCAAACCTATCAGTTTAAAGCATTATGAAATTCGGGTTAGCGACCCCTCTACAGTATCATGCGCGTAATAAAGAGGCAAATCTCATTCTTCAGTCTCACGGAATAGGAGTTCACCATATACCTGGACCACTGGTTGTTAAGTGTATGTAGAAGACACCAGTATTGGGTTCAGATCAAAGAACTCATCCAATTATTCAACAACTGGCTTCGTGATATCGATTTCCTAGGTTACCACTGCATTTTGGTACCAGGAAATTTCTTTCACCTTATACCTAGACTACTGGTTGTTTAGTGTACGTAAAAGACACCAGTATTGGGTTCAAACCAAAGAACTCATCCAATTATTCATCAACTGGGCCTCGTTATATTGATTTCCTGGGTGACCACTGCATTTTGGTACCAGGAAGTTTCTTTCTACCTCGAAAAAATTAAATACCTGAGAATCTATTCAAGTCATGGCGATCTCATCACAGTTAACCTCAAGGTTGCTTATATCCCAGGTAGGGATACCAGCATCTTTGGAAAAGACTATACCAATGGGTCAGTTATGTATGTGTGCCTTTCAGTGGTATCTAGAAAAAACTGGCAATATCTCCAGTCACTAGTTGTGAGAATTCCTGTTTCAAATCCTTCTGAAAAAGCATATTCACTGGTGGAAAATGCCAAAAAATGGGAAATAGGATGCCTTTCTATACACAGGTGCACAATTCCCTTATTTTCGTAGATGCATTAAACCAGGGTTGATGATCCCAGCTATAAGCATCACAGTTAGTGGCTTTGGACAGTTAAAAATGTATATATTACATTTCAATGTCATACAGCTGAAGGCAGTGTGTTCAGCCCTTAAAAACCTTCAAGACAAATTCCACACAAAAGAATTCTGATAACATCAGACAACACCACTGTGTTCGGTTATCTGAACAAACAGGGGGGGGGGACCGTATACCTCCTAGTTTGGCGCAGCTTGGCCTACTGCAATCCTTGAAATATACTCATAACAGACATATTCTTGGTTGCTTAAAGGTCATACTCAACATCATCTCCAGAAGGGATAAAGGTTTGGCGCATCCTGGCCTACTACAATCCTTGAAATATACTCATAAGAGACAGAAATATTCTGGGGTTACTTAAATGTCATGCTCAATGATCTCTACAGAAGTGACAAAAGTAATATGTACAGAATGGTTCTTACTCCCTTTATGGTTCTAGACAACGTGCAAGTTTGGCACAAATCAACAATAGGTGTTTTATGCAGGTATGCTGCATCTTGGCCTACTGCAATCCTTGAAATATTCTCATATGAGCCAGATATATTCAGGGTTGCCTAGATGTCATGACAGCCTCTCCACAAAGAACGAAATAATACAGACAGGAGAGTCTTCATCTTTAAAATTCTATTTGATTTACATAGTTTGTCAAATACCAATGGTAGAGATGTTTGCCACCAATATCAGTCATAAACCTCCATTCTATGTTGCCAGTCCCGGATGCAGATGCTCTGAACACATATGAATTAAACATCTTGTTGGAGGTTCTGGACGGCTAGGCCTTTTGTCCTATACCACTTATTCCAAAAAGTCATTGAACAAGTGAACACCAGGTGCAAAATGATTGTAGTGGCCCCTTGGTGGCCCATGATACATTGGCTTTGGGGTCTGGTGAGTCATTCAACCAAACCTCCATTACAGCTACTTCACTGGTCTCAGAAACAGCCATTCAGTCAGAAATACCATCTGAATCTGTTGCATTGGCACCTTCATGCTTGGCACCTTAACACCACTCAGAATCTCTTATATCATTCTCTGGGCAAGGGATAGAGAGATTTAGGGCATCTCAAGGACCCTCATCTTGGAATGCATGAGTCATGATGGGCCATTTTGAGCTCTGGTACCCACAGAATAAAGTGGCCATCTCAGAGCCTACGGTCTCAATTATACCAGATTTTTTGATCCATTTGCTTGCAAAAATCTGAAACCTGTCGCTATTGTTGGCTTTGCAGCAGCCATAGCTGATCATTTACATTTTTTGTGCAGGAGTTGCGCCAAAGCCTGCATCTTTATAGGCCTATTGCAAGTGTTATAGAGGGAAGTCCACTGCTAACAGAGGTGCAGCATCAAGGGATTTGCCTTTGCTTCTCTTGGTTTTCACAAAAGGCTCCTTATTAACCTTTAAAAGAAGGTCAGTCTAAAGAAGTTTGACTTGCAAGACTGTTGCAATGCCATTGGAAGTGTATTCTGGGACTTTGGCTCCTTCAGACACAAGCCTCATAGGAAGGAGTTTACAGTTCTCCCTCCTACCTACCTTTTCAGCAAGGACCTATTAGCCTCAGTTGGTCTAGATTACCTCCAGTGGTCACTTCAGCTCCAGATCCTTCCTGAACTCAAATTGCCTGGACTCTTGATTCGTTGTCCTCTTACAGCACTTAGATCCTTCTTGGACTGGACTACTGCTTGGAGAAAAGGGAAAGTCTCCTTCTCCTGCCTTTTAGCAAGAATCAGTTGGCTTCTGATGGCCCAGATGGCTCAAACCAGTGGTCATTCCAGCTCACAAACCTTTCTTGAGCTGATGTTGGACTGATGTGACACTCTGCTCTCTTACAGTGCTTAGTTACTATCAGGACAGTACAAATACTTCAAGGAGGGGAAGAATCTTGCTCATATCTTTTAAGGAAGTCTTGATGGACATATCTTGAGTTCTGCTATCTCTTCCTGGATCAATCTGGCTGCATGATTAGATTGCCAGTCCTTTAATTTTGATTCTCAGAATCTATACTTTGAGACACATATTAGATCCATTGCTGCCTTTTTAGTTTCCAAGAGTGGGGTCTTACCTGAGCAGATATCAAACTCTTGTTATGGGAAGACCCACATTTCTTTACTACATTCTACTCGAAGATGTAGCTTGGCAATCCCATGACCAGTCCATGAACAAATTGGGCCTTGTGGATTCGCCTCAGCATGTAGTCAATTTTTGTGTATTTATACATGTTATTGATATGACTCGCATATTTATGTTCTCTCCAGTTATACAAGTCTTGTGTCACTGACATATGTCTTTCTTGGCTTACATATGGCCCCATATCTGCAGTTTATGCAGTTCAGTTTGCCTGCTTGGAGATATTCTCATTGTCAGATGATGACATCTTGTTTGGGGAGTCATGCAGCCATCTCCGGCCAATACCGGGTGATGGTTAATACTGGTATATGATTTGTTGTAAAATTGTCTACAACAGCAACAGCAGCAACAATGACGACCACATCATGGATCTCTTGTTGAGGTTAGCAAATTACTTATCTGTGTTCAAGAAGTAATATATAACCTAAGATGTGGATTATGGAAGCTTATCTTATCCTCTTATCAGTGCTTTATTTGGTGACCCCTTGTCTGTCAATCATCTAACAGTGTGGCCAAAACAAATACCCTCCACCTGTTATGGTTGTATTCAAGCACTTGTGAGGATAAGGTAAGGCTATTTTACGCAATAAAATGTAACAAATTTTATTGTAATTTAACTTTTTACAAGTTAAATACTTACCTTATCCTCACAAGGATAAACCCACCCTACCTCCCCGCATAATTTGTTTTCTGGGGACCAAAAATACAATGAAGATCTCTCGACAATTACCCGTCGACAATGAGTACGGCGCATGCGCGGACATGCGCAGACAAAGGGGTCACCTTGTGACAAGAATATTCCTTAAAAAATTCTTGTCGGTCGATACGTTTTTGCTCCACAAAACCAAACAAGCACTTGTGAGGATAAGGTAAGTATTTAACTTGTAAAAAGTTAAATTACAATAAAATTTGTTACATTTTACAACAAAACAAAATAAAGTAAAAATGTGAGATATTTCACCAAATTTAGTAGTTTCTTTATTGTTTTGACAAAGTATCAGCCATTAAAAAGTCTAAAATTATAAAATTTTCAATAACCAGGCATCTTTACTTCTACCACATCAAAACATAAAACTGAAGGCCGGATTACTGTTCACATTACTGTGAACACTACTGAAAATAGCCGAAGTTGATTGATTTCAACAAGTTTGGTGGTATGTTTTGTACTCAGAGACAAATGTTCTGTTCTGTATTGTTATGAAGTCTGTACATTATGTACATGCTAAACCTATTTTCTATACTTTGTGTACTATTAAGCTTAGCATAAGGGTAAAGTTAAGGGAAAAGTACACAAGGATAGTTACGAGATTTATGTATCAAGTCAGTGCTGAATTTTGAAGCTATGCTGAAGAATAACTTCTTCATTCATTTATTCATTTTACAGTTTTCTTTGTGTGTGTATGTATTAATGTTTGATGACATGCAAGTCATTGTTCAGTTTACAGGTGGTAATTATCAAGTCATAAACTATCTGGTAAACCTTATGTTGTGGAGAAGACTGTAAAATCACCTTATTATTTTGTTAATATAAAGAACATACAGGCCGATGTGTTAATAAATCTCATGTTAAACAATGTTTTGTTGATTCATGTAACAATCTATTGAACCTGTTGTTTCTCAGTGTGGTGAGTATAGTATGTACAGGTGTTGGTGACAGGTGTTGGCATCTCTCAACTGAATCATTTATGCCAGTGTTTTCATTTGGTTACAACAAACATGTATTTGTTTCAGATAGAGAAATATAATCATGAATTTCTCCACAGGATATCAAATTTTAACCTTTGGTTAAATTAATCAACATTTATCAAAATATAGTTGAATTCTATAATAAATCAGACAAGTGGGCCCACAAATGTCACTTAAATGAAACATGTTTAACATGTGTATCCCACCATTCCAAGTAGAATAGTAATATTTTGTCAGTGACTAATGTTAAAAACTGTGGTGAATTTAACATACTACTGTCTGCTTTGACACCACTGTGTAATATGGAGGCCAGATAATGAAATGAAAGTGCAAATTTCAAATGACTCCAATTAGGAAACTACTGATCCAGGTGTACACAAAACAGATCCACTGTTGTATGGGAAAATTATTGTTACTTAATCAGTTATGATAGTTTTATTGATTTTTCATCTCTATATTTCTCTCAATATGTCAGCTTTGTAATCTGTTTTCTCCATTGTAAGTTATGATATATGAAGCTGTAGTTGTGGACATCTGTACTGAGTGACCGATTCCTTGATTTGACTCCCGTTTAAACCTGTAGAAGAATAATAATCTCTGATTGAAGTCAGATGTGACTTCTGGTTCTTGTGATATGGATACAGAATTCTGATGTGTATTTGTAGATATACAATTGTAAATTTCTTTTTTGTGCGAATATCTACTAATTAGTTTGTCGTTATTTTCTATTTGACAGTGACATGTAACTTATTTGTTGATAGATTGTAGTTTGTATAGTACACATATAGTGGTTAGAACTTTTTTGTTTTAACTGGGAACTTTAAAATATCTGCACAAACCATGAGCGACTTCTTATTGTTTAACCTGAGATCATCCCAGTATCTGCACAAGTGATTAACCCCTACTTTGTAAGATAATCCAAGGATAGACATTTTCTGTCCATTCTTTCCATAACTTACATGGCTTATTGTTGGATTGTTTATTAGTATTTAAGATTTTTTTAAAACTTTTCCTGCAATTGGGTCTTTGATATTTGAATTGTATATTATTGAGAAAAATGTTCGCAGAATGTAGACTGTCCCGAAATTATCAGACAGAGTTTATCAGGCTGTTAGAACTCAGGATAGTATTAATGAATTTAGGCAACAGTTGAAGACCTACCATTAGCCTACCCACCACTATAGTCCTTACGCTAACATGGAGATGGCCTATTTTTTAGAAATTGGACTATCTCTTCTCGGACACATGAGTGCCTTAGAGGATGTCTTCATCAATTTGGCACTTTATATATGCTTACTACTACTACTACTAGGGGTGTGAACAAGTACTCGAGCCTCGATAGATGAGTCAATCTTGGCTTGTACTCGAGTCCATTTTAAAAACTTGGGTTACTCACGTGGTATTGTATTATCGTCCACGTAATCAAACGCTTGTGTAAAATATGCTACATTTCAGCATTTCCGTCACATAATATCAATTAAAGTTGTTATTTTCGCTTGAAAAAGTACAATTTACTCCATATTCTATAATATCTGGTCAAATAGAAGATGTTTTTCTTCAAAAGTTTCCTTCCGGAACTGACTATTTGTTTACAGAAGACTTCTAATGGTAGATACTAAATCTCGCGGTTACTCGAATTCGGGCCGGCTGTCAGAGGGCAAGTACTCGATGCCGTTTTTCAGCACCCGTCCCAGCCCTAACTACTACTACTTCTACTACTACTAAATGAGTTTGCTGTATATTTAACAATTTTCAGTGAATATTTTTAAAAGTCAGACTTTGTGCAGTACACAGTCAGTTGGAGTGTAAACTAAGCTTGTGAACTGGGTGCTAATTGTGAGTAGTTAAGTAAATACAACTAATTTCATAAGCAGCACAATACTAGTCAAATGATGAGAAGGTTTCTTGTTGAATTTGCTTTGTTTCCTATTTTCAATAAACTGATTGAAATTTACCACCTCTTGCAAGTATAAATATAATATTTGAAATACGACTGAAGCGCTAACAAATTTGAAAAATAAGTCCTATGAAATAGATTAATTAAGTTAAAGTAACAACATATGCTTTTCTCACATTCTTGTAGCTGAAAGATTTGGAGTATTCATTTGTATATATCTCCATGATTGATATAGTCTATATAAATTGAACTTTTTACTAGACATTAATTTTAGCTAGCTTAGCTAATGAGTTTAGACAGCAAAAATCAATTCCTAGTGGAATTTAAAATCATATTAATATCACAAGTAGAAACTAGCCATTAGTGAATATTAATTTTAGTGAATTTCTTAAGAATGAAGAATTAGTGAAACTTTCTTCTAGTTGAACTTTCTATTAATACAATATATTATTGTTACCCTAACTTCTGGAATTTTATTGGTTTTGTTTGAGGTGTAAACTGTGATGTTTATGAGATTTATATATAAAAAATAAAGAATTTTTGGGAGAGGTAAAGGTGTCAATTTATAGTACAAACACCTCAGAGTTGTGCATTCTCAAAAATTAATAGCTGTTTCTCTCAAAAATATGAAACCCTACAATTATTTAGCAAAATATAATTTTCTTATTCGTAAAGAATTTTTTTGAAACACTGACAGATTTATTGTTGTGAATGAAAATAAAATAGTAAAGTTATTTTTGTCTTTCAATTCCCACCCTTCTATTCAGCAAGTTAATTGTAATATCCGATACCCACAGAATAGTTATACTTAATGATTGCTTCCTGAAATTTGGACATAAAAGTGAAGTTTGGTTTGAGTTTCATATCCTAGGGACACTTTTCAAATTCACCTCAAGTTCCCCTCACAAATACTAGACACATTTCATAATGCCACATTTTCTGCATGGAAGTAATTACAGTGGGTCCATAAGGTCTGCAGTAAGATATTGCGAATGTGGACATTATACACAACAATTTTGGAAAGTTTGTGTAGGTAGGCATTTAAGATGTATTTTGCACATCTGACGTCAATGTGATTAGAAGTTTTTCTGCAAGATCTTGGGAGTATGGTCATGCTTATTGACCAGTGACTGTTGATTGGGTATACTATCTTTGTTGAATTTGTTCAATGTGCTCTACAATCTGTTAGTACAGAGAGGTGAAGCACTTGAACAATTTGATTGTAAAACTTCTAGCTATTAAACTTCTTATAAAAGTTCTTCAACAAATGCCATATCTGAAAAATGCGGCCATCAAATGTTTTGTGTCCAATTTATCACTGAAATAAAATGTAAAGAACAAGGCATCCTAAACCTCAATCACTGAGCTGAGGACTGCTTACATGTGGCAATTAAGTCAGAAGAGATTTACAGTAAATTAACTGCTTATTTTAAATGTGCATCAAATTAAGCAGCCTTCATGAACAAGACCTGTAATTTTGCGTAGCTTGGTCAACATTAAAGGAATCGTAGTGAACCATATATTTATCAAGCTATGTCAACTTGCTGATGACATGAAATTATTTTTGAAAGACAATTCCTCAGTATATGAAGCAATTCAGGTTTTTGAAGACTTTGGGACTGTTCTCTGCATACAAAAATATTTGAAGAATATCCATATTATCACTACAACTATGACTTAGAGAAACACAATTTACTACTTTGCTGCTTATTTTAATGTTACAAAATATTTCATTGGATATGTGATGTACACTGTAAAACTTGTTCACTTACTTTTGACAATTTTATCAGAAAGGGATAAGTTTGCAGTCTAAAATATATATGTGGTGCCTCTATTGAGACCAATTTTTCTGGGGTTTGTGTCGCACTGTACAGCTAAAATCACTAGATTTTACCCATTTTCTCGACGAAAGGAGGGAACAAGCTCCCTCCTTAAGTTTAAGGAAGACCTTTGGTAAGGAGAGTTAAAAAAAGGCTTTGTGAAATGGATATTTTCAGTGGCCTTCCCAAAGGAATAAAAAATAACATAACCTTCCTTTACTAAAGGAGGTTCTTTCCAAAGGAGGCTTCATGAAACTTGCCCCTAAAATCAAATGCAGACTAAAAGCAAGCACTTTAATTTCTTGTCAGATTTTCTTTAAAAAATATGAATGTAGAGCTACATGGTTGGTCGCAGAAAATGCTGTCGTTTCAACTTTTAAATGGTATATGACTAATATTTTGCAAGTTTTTCAATTTTGTTTGCAAATAAGTGGAGACTATTTTAATGTCTTTTTATTAAGTATACCATAGTACCATAATACATACAAGCATACATGCTTTCTGTTCACCATAGATAACTACAAGGTACAGCAAAATTGAATCATAAATACTGAATAAAAAGTACTACCTATATCTCTGAATTAAATAACCCTGTTGATCTAAAACTAATAAAATGCATTTATCCAACCACAAAATGCCATTTGCACAAATAAATACATAAAAATGATCACCCAAAACCAGTAAACAAACAAAAAAAAATCTGTCACGTAATTTAACCAAAATAAACTGCCACAAAAAGGCTAAAATCATTTGAAATATTTCACTTCAAGCAAACAGGTGACAAAACAAGAGTATCTATAAGTTCTGTGGCAGGTTTACAATTGCTCACTCTGGCTGGAATCTGTAGAAGAATGCTCACATTCTTCCTTCACTGTATGTCTATTCAACTCCAGCTCATCCTCTCTTTCCAGAACTTTGATCTTGCGCTCTAACCTCTTCCTGGCTCTCTTCTCCTTTTCTCTCATCTTTTTAATCTTTTCTAACTTTTCCTTCATGAAAATGTTCTTGTTTTCTTCAAAAGTAGACAATCTTATTCTCAGACGTTCCTCTATGTGCTGACGACTTTGTTGCATCTGTTCCCGCAGCTTGTCTGCTGCCCGTCTTCGCCTGGCACTCCGTTCACGACCTTTCTCTGCAATCTGCTGTATGTATTCTTCGTGTTGTTCCTCAGCCCTGCGTTGCTTGGCTTCAATAAGATTCTGCCATGATTTCTTCTCACTTACTATTTGTCTTGGAGATATGGCAGGAAGCTTTTCTAAGAAGTGTGGTGGCTTACGTGGTCCCATTCCATCCTTGACCTCCACAGAGAAAGCGATGCCCCCTTTGGCCTGGCACAATGTGGCAGGGTTCTTGACAATGCCTGCATCACGTAGTTCATCCAGTATCTTCTCTTGTTTGGAGCTGTCCAGTTTATGCAGACTGTTTTCTCTCTTCTTGTTGGTCCCTATGTCTACAGAAGCTGGGGTGCCTCTGTGCGAAGTGGGCAGATTGGTCATGGATATGGGCGGTAATGTAGGTCTGCTACAACCACTGTTGTTTGGGCTTGTTTCTGAGTTACTCTCATGTGGCAGTCTGGCTTCTGACCTGTGTTGTAGGGTTCCTAAGAGGTAGGCACGTCTGGGACTCTCCAGAGGCTCCAGGGCTGTGATGGACCTGTCTATTGACATGGGTGTGACAGAACTAACTGGGGAGGGGGTCCGCATGTAAATGTCCTCCTCTTCCCAGTCATCTGTGTAATTTGTCAGGCTACTTTTACACTCGATATTACTCGCCAATGATATGGGGGCCAAAAAAGTTGGCTGGCCAGAGTTCACCTCAGTCTTCGCTGGCTTAATGCCTTTTCTCTTTTTATGTTTAGCATGTTCCATGGTTACATATAATCTCGGTACTAATTAGTTAAACAGTTAATAATTCTGAGCTATCATTTCTATTTAAGTATATTTTCTTTGCGCACGATACAAATGAATGCCTGACCCAAAACGTTGCTTAGAAAATCATTAGTTGGAGGACTGTGATGTAATTTTATATGACGTAATAAATTATGACGTTTACAAACCAAACTTGCGTCACATTTTTGTGACGAATATTATTGTCACCATATAGAGTGAGATATGTAACGTTCATTTTCTTAATGCCAGCTTCATTTAAGGCTGTGAATGTAGCCAAAACACCAAATTGTAACAATTTTTAATATACTTAAAACAATTTCTAATAAATTACTATAACAGATTGATTACATTATTTTGAACTACATTTATCATGACGATAATAAAAAATTACTTAAAAGATTAATACTTCTCATTGGAAATTAAACCTCCAAACTTTACTTTTTTTAGAAAGCCTAAATAGAAATATGATATATGTTAGTACTATATTTTGGACAAATTGGTTTACACACTTTGATAAGTTTTCCCACAAAAATGATGTTTTAAGTTAGGTTGACCAGAATAAGTAATTATTGTTTCATATTGTATAATAGTATATTTAATACTAAAACACATTCATTACCTCCGCAAAGGAGGTATTAAATTTATGACCGTTTATTTGTCTGTTTGTAAGCAGGATTACACAAAGTCTAGTGGTCAGATATTCTCTGAAAAATGCAAAGGTGGGTCTTTGACCAACTTAGGTCCCGTTGAATTTGGAGAGTCACCCGGATCACAATCTGGATACAAAAAAAAAAGAAAAAAAAAGAAAAAAAAAAGATCCGGATTTTGCTATTTGCTTATTATTGAGCCTTTTTTTTAATATTGAAGGTAAGCATGTGTACTCATGTATTGAAACTTTATGTGAAATTTATATGGAAATAATAAAGCAAGTGGACTGGCATGCAAATGTGGTTGAAATATATCGAAGAGATATCTATAATACTGAAAACACAGCAGAAGTTGTTACAATGACAACAAAATTTAACACCTCAGGATAGAATTTTATGTATTTGAAATGTGCTTCAAATTTAGTTTCGTTTTGGTATCTGAATTTAAAAAGAATCGTTTTATCTGGGGACAAAAACAGGGTATACAATTCCACAACTGACTTATCGCCAGTAAAGGATGGGAAATGTCTTCAAAAGGTGAAAAAAAAACCTCAGTTCAAAACTGTCTTTTCTTCTCATATTTTAATGTAATGCTTTTTCTAAAACACAATTATTTATAAATTCCTTTCCTGTGTCCATCCTAACTTAATACAGAGAAAGAAATACCACAAATTACCATAAATTGTTCAATTCCATAAATAATGGCCACAGCATTCCGCAGCAGAAGCTCGTGCCTGGTTCACTTTTTCCTATTGTGAAAATAAATGAACATAGTTAATGGATACAGTTTTCTATAAATGACCATGAATTCCTTCAATCAATACAGTGAGATGACCTATCATAATTGCAGCATCTTATGGATGTGCTACAATCTCTCACTGCACGGAAATTGACCAAAAATTGTATACCCGATGGAAGCCACATCCTATAATTGCATTGTGCTCAGTTTGAGTCATGACTTGTCTCATGTTATAGTCCATTAAAGTGGAAATTGGAAAACCCGTTTAAAGTTTAATAAATTGTAAATTCACATATATAATGTCTTTTGAAACTTCATAAATTGTACCAGTTGTGTTTTTGTGAAGAGGAAAAAAATTGTTGTGTGTGTGTGTGTGTGTGTGTGTGTGTGTGTGTGGGGGGGGGGGGGGGGGGGGGGGGAAGGGAAATTTCTATTTATGTAAGTGGCTTACCCAATATACTTTCTGTATAATCTGGAAATGTGACAAGTTTCTATCAAGGAAAAATAGGTTTCATGAAAAACCTGAGCAAAAAGTTAAGATTTGAGAGACACCACAGGATACAGATACTCACACATCTACACATAAAAATAGAACATGTGAATATCAAGACAACCAATCCATCACTGGATTCTTTGACATATTTTGTCAGTTTTTTTAAAAGCTATGTACTTTTTACCATGACAAGCAGGTTTGAGACGTAAGTTGGAAAAAACTCTTAAATATGTAGAAAGAAAAATGTGGGATCGAAAATGGGCCACCGTCGGTATTAGAGGGGTGTAAAAAAATGCTAAAAGAAAAATGTGGGATCGAAAATGGGCCACCGTCGGTATTAGAGGGGTGTAAAAAATGCTAAACTGGGTAATGGAACTGCCAACTTCCATAAATAGTGATAAGATCAAGAATTAACGAATGAATCCAACATGAGAATTGTGTATAACAAGCCCCATCAAAGCCTGAATAACATCTGCACCAATGAGGGGGTGCTTGGGGGGGGTAAACCTCCCAATTTACTGGGTTATGTGTGCTCTCCAGCTTCCATCAACCAACTGCCTCGAAGTTTCTGCATAGCTGATTGCACTGTTATGTCTAATTAGTGTCTCAATATGAGTACCATTTTACTATGCAATAGATTTAATTTGAGTTGTCTCTCAGCTTAATGTCACTTTCAACATATCATATAGGTCCCAGTAGGATGAGCTGTTCTGGTGATGAAAAAAACAGTCCACAAGTTGTTGGCCAACATTCTTCACACTAAACCATTTGTCACTAAATTCTGTCAGACATAGATTTCATGCCATTTGTATTGCTTTTACATCACACCCAACACAGAGAGGATGAACTCAACAGTTTACACGGATTTGAACGGCATGCATTATTGTGTAACACGTCATTTCTCAGAAGGCCAAATGTGAAAAATTAAAGATTTGTCCCCATTGAAAAGATCCATATTTACAAGCCATCCGCAGACTGTGTATGACTATTCTTTTTTAAGACAAGATCACTCACCTCCATTGTCAGTCAAAATATAGTAGTTGTTTCAACAATGACGGAAATAAAACAGCTAGTGTGAAACCTCCCATATAGTGGCATTTGTTATACGACTAGAGACAGTTATAGTAGTGTTTGCAACATTTTGTAGTTTTTAATCTCTGTGTAAACACAGCAGATTTTGAGATATATAAAGCAAAAAAAAAATCATTGCTCCAAAATTATTCTGCCATTATAAAAGCAGGGGTCTTACAGTAGTTGTTCCAGTGTCAAGATAGATCAGGATCAGGCCTGATTTTACCCATCCCTGTAGGGCGTCCACATGATATCTTGTAGATTCTGCACCATCCGATGTGAACATGGATGGACAGTGAGTATGACCACCTGCTGTTCCTGGCAATCCAGCAATACACCCAGTCTGCTGGAGTGTCCTTAATTCATCCCACATCAACCATGGCAATAACCACATCCCACATGAAATAAAACGCCTGACTCATCTGTGGCCTCAGTTTACACATTGAATACCTGGGTTGATATCCCAGGTACCCTGGATGGTCAAAAGTCACCAGGGATAGACTTCAGTTGATCTTTGGCATTTTGGGTGGTTATGTCTGATATAAAAACTTAGCCATGGACTACTGGTTTCTCACATTTTTCCACACTCCACATTGGAGGGATGATGTCTCTGGAGCTTTTTATGTACAGTTTCTCACATTCGGGGCCTGTGCTGTTTTGTTTGTTGGACTGTTCCCATCGTACTTTTGATGTACAATTACTGCACATTCACATTCTGGGTCTGTGCCACTCTGGTTGCTGTTGGTGCTGTGGTTTCTGCTGTGGCGACCCACACCTTCCCACCTCCTCTCCATTTTGACCCATCTCGTGGCATTCTAATCCTGAGAAGGATAATAAGTACATTGGTCCCTTTCAGGACCACCCAGATCTTCCAAAACACTATATTAGTCCTTTTCAGGACCACCCACATCCTCCAAAACACTATATTAGTCCTTTTCAGGATCACCCACATCTTCCAAAACACTGTATTAGTCCTCTTCAGGATCACCCACATCTTCCAAAAAGCAATGGGTTCAAATGTCGCCACACAACAAAATACTGCCCTAACAGCTGCTTAACCTCACACCATCACACATTGTTATAAATCTTACCACTTGCCCAGTGCACACACACACACACACAAAAAATCTTTTTTAAAGTTAAAGTTTGTAGACCCCTATTACTTAAAAGTTTAAGTTATAAGACAAACAATTCTTAAAATTTAAACTTAAACAGTTAGAACCCTAAAGATTTTGAAATGTAATCTCTGTAGAACGGTAGACCTCAAGAATTCAAAATTTAATTTAAAGGGTTACAGCCCTAGACCCCCAAGAATTAAAAAAAATTCTAAAAACAAGTGAAAAGGTTTGAACCATGATCGCCAATCAACTTAAAATATGTTTTCCTATGTTTAGCAGGACATTGTGTGATGTATGTAGTTGTGTGCATGAATGGGATTTGTTTCATGTGAAGGAAGTTTGTTCAAGTTGCTGAGGGTTTCTTTCAGACCCTGCCCCGTTATTGTGAAAATGCTGAGCAGCACCTCCCTGAGGTCTTTGGCCTCTCTTGTTAGGTTCCACCTGCCCAGGACATGGTCATCTCCTCGTAGTAGTTGTGACTCTCCAGTGTACTCATCATCCACCTGATTGCCCTATTTTGTGAACAAAATATTGTGCAGGACACCAATGCCATGGTGATGGTGGCTGCAAGCTTTGACTCTTGTACGATGAACAGTCCTGAAGGCCCACCACCAATTGTTGAGAATCCCAAAAGCATTCTCAACTGCCCTTATTCATTAATAATCACCCACCAGACCTCCCCAATCATCTTTGTCATGTCCCACCTTTATGTCAAATGTCAAACTGCTGGATATCATTCATGGTCAACTTGGACAGTGGGGCTGTGTATTACCTATATGTCTCTCCCATACAATTCTAGACCTCTGTGTTTCTGGGGGAGTGGAGTACCTCTGGCCCTGGTCCTGTGCCCCTTTTTACTATGACTGTGAGTCCAGACCTGTGCCTCCATCTGCCCCTTCAAGCTTATGATTTGAAAAATGTCGTATAATAAGCATGAAGGTTATTATCACATGGGAAGCTACTAAACTGTTACAAGCAAAGCAATCACATTCTGCATCCTCTGTGATGTGTTGTGCATGGCCAAAAAAATCACCAGACTGGATTTAAAATGCCCAACAGGCATCAAGTTGGGTACCTGGTGTATCAAACAGTGAGCTTAAGGTCACTATGGATTACCTTTAGACCCAATAGGGTAGGTTTTGGGTTCTCGTGGGAGGTGTAGGGGGAGTCTCCACTGTTACTAGATCAGGGGCCACTCCCAGATGGTCCTTGAATATGAAACTGGGGCAGTGCGGCAAAGGATATGAATGCAGAAAAGCTCTGTTAAATAGATTGATTTAAACACACTCAGTACACATAAACTGCCAAGGTCAACCACCTCACAATAAGTCTCTGCCAGGCCATTCTAAAGAATCTTTATAGATGTCAACATACTCATAGAAAAGATTATATATTGCTCTATCTGATGCGTTTTTTTCGTTCCTTGTGTGGGACCCAACCCAAAGTTGTTTGTCTTCTTTACTTAGCAATATAGCTCCAATTTATAGGGTCAACCAGCCACTCTGTACCCAATAATTTGTCATTAGTTATCACTTCAGAAGATATTCCGCAGCAGCAGATTTTATACCTGCTGCAATAAACATAAATGTTTTGGTGTTTTCCCGCCACTCTCTTGTTCCAAGACAATGTGTTTCTGTATAAGCTAATAAAATCTTCTTCGTGGATGCGGGGACAATTATTTAGCTGTTGTTGTGCTTTTTATCAAGGTACAGTTCAAATGTCATACACCTTAATAAGTTAAGAGAATTTTGAAGGGGTGTATCTGAAGGTATTGTGAACATGTTCAAACAACCCATGGCTACTATAAAGACTGTATATCCGTTAATGTCCAGCAAGGTCCATAAACCAATGCATTTCCTCTGCATCCAAGTGTCTTCCTTTGTTGTTATTGTGGCCATTCATTTCCGCTGTTGTGTCTTGTGTGAATATAGAATTCAAACATCTCAGGATATTTCCTGTCATGGACAGGAATCAAACTTATTGTGTGTACTTTAGCAGCAGTTTTCTTTGCGTGTGGTGAATAGAGTCAAGAATAAAGGAACTAATAAAACATAGACTGAAAAGATACTACAGTTGACAAAAGAAAAAACCCCAGTAACCTCAAGAACTGGAAATGAATTTTTTTATACCATTTTAGCATTAACTGCTACACACAAATTACATCTAAATTTCACATTCATTTGTCTAAGCAAGGAGAATAACGCCCTTTCAGTCTAATATAGATAATCAGACTTTAAAGTTTGGATCAGACCTGAGAGAATACCTATTTATGTTCGTTAGGGCCTACAGACATGCTGTTTAATAGATGCTGAGAAAATTGGGTTTTTACGGTGAGTGTAACTCTAGGCTCTGCGTTTGAAGTGGATTTTATGGTTTTCTTTAAACACGAAAAATACTTGAATGAATGCATCAAATACTTCAAATAAAAATGGTTGGAAATTAAATAAAGATTTACATCCCACGTTTATGGGATGAAACTAAGTAAACAGGACATAAAGCAACACCCACTCTTACTGATCTCTGATTTCACAGAATATGTTGTTTTGAGCAAATTTTGAAATTTTGCAACTGAAATTTTAAAAAGTCGTAGATTTGACACAAAAGGACATTTTATGGTATTCCCTTTTTGTAATGAAAGTAAACGTGTTTTTCACAGCTGTAAAAGGCGCACAGGTAGCTGTAACAGAGACAAAAATTGAATATATTTTTTTTTCATATTTCAACAATATATGACAATGAACTTATAACATTATTATCCCATTCAAATAAGCAAGAGTAAATCAGTTTTACTAGAGTTAACAAAACTTGGCCTTCATTTCTATAAAAACTGCCATCTTTGGTGTTGCTTATACAAAATGTTTGAAGCTTTGTACTTAAATATACAGTAACTTTTAGGATGTTTCTCTCACTTTATCCTGTTTAGCGGGTTTAGATATTTGTGTATACAGCAAATGATTTGAAATCTATATTGTAAGCTGATTCTTGCTAAAAACCTGTTTAAATGATTCACAAGTTTTGATGTACACTAAGTTAGAGTTAATTACTTTTCTTTGATGTCTCACCCTCTTCAGAAGAGGTTTGTTTGCGATCTTCTAAGTACCTTTCTGTAGGGTTTTGATGTTTTGACTCCACAGACTGCGTGGGCGTGACGAGAACAAAAAAGGTGAAAAAGGTTGAGTGAATTGCAGAGATTGTCTGTGTAAATCTGAATAATAAATGAGTAACCTCATCAGAAATAATGTTTTTCATGGATATTCTTAAAATGTCAGTGACATCAATGGTGATATAGATTGTAGTCTGTTTCATTGATGATGCACATCTCCTGAAACATATTAACTACTGGTACGAGCCTAAAAAGTCTCTGGCCAGTCTATGTTATATAATGTACAACAGTTACAGTGACTGATGGCTTTTGTTATTATGTTAGTGAACACCTTCCCAGTGAGACGCCCAAATGCCACTCTCTTTTCTAAACATATAACTCTAAGCTGTATCACGCAATTTGTTATGTGTGACACCAGATATTTGAAACAGTCGAAAACTAGTGTGATGAAAACCCAAAACATGGATGCTTTCCTTGCAGGTCATTTCTGTAAAGATTTGCCTTCCAGAATGAGCCGCCTGACTATCCATACCACTACCACCCTTCTCCCCAATCATGTGTATGTTGTGTTGAATGTAGATAACTATTGAATGTATAAATTCAATGGATTGGTCATTGAATGTGTAGATTCAATGGCTCGGCCATTGAATGTACACATTCAATAGCAAGCAGTCTTTGAATGCATATTTTCCATGGTTTAACTGTGGAGTGTGTACATTCAACAGTCAAAGTCATTGAATTATATATGAAACTTAATCCATGGAAATAAGTAATTGATACTGCATAAAATGTAACTTATTTTTACCATTTTTGTAATATCACATCTTTTGATACCAACTTAAAATAATCTTCTAAGTCAGACAAATATTTAGACTTGAGCCTGGAAATGGAAAAA
The DNA here is from genome assembly GCA_964017235.1 of Sabellastarte sp. h YS-2021. NCBI lineage: Eukaryota > Metazoa > Annelida > Polychaeta > Sabellida > Sabellidae > Sabellastarte > Sabellastarte sp. h YS-2021. The sequence goes on from OZ024931.1 coordinate 77,366,841, forward strand.
AAATACAAAAACAAATTGAAAATATAATATGTATTGTGTCCATTCGATATATTGGTCATAGGCCGAGTTCCTGTTGTTATAATGATTAACACTCAGTCTGTAGATCTATATACTGGTATTGCTGGAAGGAATTTTGGTAATACTAGATCACTTGTTGTTAACCTTATTTTTCTTGATAAGAGGCTTGTCCACAATGATGTAAATGCCCTTTCCACAATGGGTAATGGAGAAAACAAAAAACCTCCAATCCAGGCACCATTTACAAAAACACAACACTAATCTTGTTTATGTTGTGGTAATTCTTTAAATTAGTTGAAGGAAAAATGCTGTTGTTAGTCTATCTGCATTAGCTTCCATCTGTGGATGACAGATTATTAAATGAAATGAAATGCTTAACATAGTGTGTATTTGGATTTTTAGAATTTTATCGAGTACAATTTATGCCGTCCATATATAAAAATATTTTATTTTATTTTTATCACGTAGTTAGAAAAACAATTTAACAATAACTTGTGTACGCAAAAGTTATTTAAATAAATTATTATTTTAAAGAAACTCATACTAGAATAACTTGAATCAATTTTTTTAAAATCTGAAAAAGGGGGTGTCTACTGAGGCACAAAGTAAATGTTCAGCATTGGAAGTCTGACTACTGTAATATTTTAATAGGACTTTCTTTATTTTATGCTATTAAACTTTTTAAATTTACCACACAACTTTTTGACCCCCACCACCGTTTAAACCCCCACCATTTTGTCTTAATTCTCAAAAAATCCGTAACACAATATTTCTTTTTGTTTTGATCCACAATAGCTGATATACCATTTACCCAAATTAATGACTCAATTAACAATCACAGTTATGTATTTGGCATCGTAGACATTGAATATTTATACATTATTTTAAAAATTGCTAAAATCCCTTTCCTTCCCATTCTTTCATTTATGCCCCTGTTCCACCACATGACTAAGGCTCCCGTAAAGGTATTTTCGGAATCTGTTTCGTAAAAATGTAGTCCTAGACAGTCTGTCCAGTGAGCACTGCATATGTTTATAAACGTTTATAAACATTGACAACATTTATCAATGAAATATCAACATTTTACAGCTGTAAAATGACCAAACTAGCTAAATTTGGGCAAACTGTGAAAGGTTGAAGGATCTGTAAACGTTTACCTTTCATCTATCAATGTTTAAAAACGTTTACTGAACTATTATCAAATGTTTAAAAACATAAGGATATGTTTTTGAAATCTTGTGATAAGAAAAAAACCACATTGATTTCATATTTAAAATATATATCTTCTTTACACATAGTTTAGCTAAAAAATTAGTGAAAATATACAGATTTCTTTAAAAACATTATAATTCAGAAATAGTTATATTAAACATCTCAGCATCTCTGAGCTTAAAAGAATAAACACCTATCTTTAATATTATTAGCCCATAGATACTGTCATGTAATTGCTTTTGATTTACTTGCTTTACTTAATTAGAAAAAGAAATCTGTCTTATGGATGGTTACAATTATATAATATAAGATTATGCAAACAATAATGAACATTCATTGAGCTGTTTACATGTACATGTGCATGTATGTAAAATGACGTTGATTTACAGCAACAAACATTAATCAACCTATACAGATAATTATTGCTTTTAAAGCGCCACTACACATGTTCTTTCATTATACCCAATTATAATATGCATCAGAAAACATACTACCCTTAAAACCATGGAAGAAACAAATAAAGTATAATAATAATAATAACAACAGTGTGTTAATTAATTTGCCTGCAAGCATCTCCGAGCTTAAAAGAATAGAGACATTCCTTTTATATTGGCCCATAAATACTGCCTGTAATTGCATGTGTGCAACTTATAACTTACAAGTTTTTAAATAACTTTTCATGAATCTATGATTTGAAGGTTGGCTCACTACTTTCACTTTGTGATTAATACTGTCAAAATGTTTGTTTAAATAAAATTAATTTTTCAGATACTGCCATTAATTGCCTTAAAGAAAATATAAAATTGAAATATAAAGCAACATTTGGCTGTTTAAATGCATTTATTAATATATTTGATTGTTTAAATACATTTATTAATGTTGATGTACATTTACTGACATTGATGAACCTTGTCATATATTAACTAATGTCAATCAAAATGTCTGGTGTTGATGTGTTGATTTACATATTTTAAGATACACCCCTATTAAATTTAAAACACAAGACCAAACCATTAGGTTTTCGAACAAGAGTGGTTGATTTGAAACCTTCCAAATAAATATACGACTATGTATGTACATCAACATCAACATTAATTATCATTGATTTAAATTATTAGCCATGAAATTTGATAAATATTGATTTTAATGTAAACTTAAACTTATCCCACATTTTAATGGTTGAAGTATTACCATTAGTAGCTTCTTGCATACATCGACCTGATGTTTAGGAACGTTAGAAAAATTTTCAATATTCATTTAAATTCATGTTTATTTTATGTTTATAAATGTTTAGGTGTCATCAAAGATGGCGGTGAGCAATAATAGGGGATTTTAAGGAACTTATAAAATAATTATTCAACATATAACACCCAATAATACGAATTGAATGAGCGCTCAATTTTTAAACTACTATCTCTCAAGTTTAGATATAAAAATGATATTCTAATGCTTTGAGAGCCCTTCTTTATGATGTTATTTGTACTTTATAAATGAGAATTGTTGGTTTTTAACATTTATAAGTTTAGCATTAATAATCCAATCTTAAGGTTTAAAAACATTGATAAACATCTTAATTCTATTTGTTGATCTGGTTTTCACTCTTCAACCAAATGTTAATCTGTCAGAATAAAACATTTATAAGTATGTACTATTTAACATACTTACTCAAGTTTAAGTATTGGGTACTTTAAGAAAGCATTAATACACATTTTTAAACTTATGCTGCATTGATGATATTAGTATAAAGAAACATTAATAAACATTAAATTTTTTTAAATTCCTCAACGTTTATATACATTGCAAATGCTAACATTGATATACATTTACAATATAAATGTTATTAAAGGTTTTAAATCTAAACATTTATGCCTGTTTTCATTTTTAAACCTAATATTAACCTTTCAATGTGTATGTCTATAAACATTTATAAACATATGAAATACTCACTGGGTGCTTGAGTCTGTTTGGATCTGTTGAGGTCGGTATAAAAATCAAACATGTTTTACGACTGTAACTAATCCACTGTAGCCCCTACCCATGAATATTCCAGTCTCACATTTCCCGAGACCTCCTCAGACCCTAATTTACACAATCATATGTTGTCTCAGACGTCCTGGGATTGTCAATGCCAGGTCGGTTTTATTTTAGTCCCAGGAGGTCGGGACTTAATCCCAGATCTATCCCCGATCCCCCATGGAAAAAGAAAAACAGAAATCAGCCATAGCTGTCTGAGGAAATCTGTTATTAGTCCCAGGATGTCTGAGGAGGTCTCAGATCAGTCTGAGACCCAGTCGGTATGTCCCAGACAGGATCAGTGTTGAACCGTATCACAATCATTGCCTCTTTGTTGGGGAATGATCGTGAGTTGTCTGAGGAGGTCTGAGGCTTACTTTGGTTTAGCATTCCCGTCAGTTGGGGTCCTGCCTCATTATAAATTAAGTTTTTGAAGGGCTTAGACGGTATTTTTATATAAATTTGTGTTTCCCACTACCCACCCTATGTACTTGTATTAACTAGTATTTGTAGTTTCAGATATCCTCATGTTGTCGTGAGGTGATGTGTCATTGGTGGCGACATAGGCAGCATCAAATTATCTGCTTCTCCAGTTGGTATCTTTCCTCTTCTGAACCTAAGTCGTACTCCTCTTCACTTGCTTGTGTTACTCTTCATAGTGCTTGAGTTGTGTTTCCCAAGGACAAAATAGTAACACAATTCTTCTCGAGTATGCCTATCTACCCTGGTCTACCAGCTTTACAATGGTCTCAGTTTCGAGTCACCTTAACATGGAGTCTATCTGGAGGTAAAGCTAACGTCATTATGCAGTCTTATCATATCTTAATAGTAAAATATATCAGATCACACATATGCAGATGGGCGCCGTAGATACAGTGTAAAGTAAGACCTCACACTAAATGTAACAGAATGGAGGAGTCAGCTAACAGTCTACTCTCAATGGCAGTTCATGGAGCAATATGTCGGGAGGAGCATATGTCAGATACTGTAGGCATACGTCCTTGCAAGGGCTCAGGTTTTAGTTTTTTACTTTTTATTTTTATGATGAGCTCTAGGGAGGCTGTATTGCTCAGTCACGTAAGGAATACATATGTATATATTTTAGCTAGATAGGCCTTGCCCTACTCTCTGACGAACTTTAAAATGAAATGTTATATAACAATCTACATCTGTCGCCACACTGTTAATCTTGTCAATCTATTGTTCTATTATTGTCATAGGTTAAAATTTACATGTTGTCACATCATAAATATTGTCAGGCTATCTCTTATTTTATAATATGTATTATACAATATTCTTTTAATTCTCAATTTTATCTGTAACTTTTATCTATGTGAATTTGCTTGTATATCTGTATGTGTTGTAATCCATTTGCATACATGCATGTTTTATATGCATTGATGTCTCTAGTTCACATGACGTTGTTCACATATTTTAACTCAGTGTTTACTTATCTTAGTTATTTTATTCTTATCAAAATTTCATCTGTATCTCTAATGCTAAGGTGAAGTCAAGCTTAATTTCATTGTGGGGTTTCCCTTGCATATGTTTATATTCATTTATATACATGTTAATACTTCTAATCTTAAACTAGTTACTCTTAAATTGGGTTTGTTTACCCTTATGTTTCTAAACTCAACTTAAACTCCTTTAAGTTTAACTCAAAGTTGCAGAATAAACTCTCTTAGTCTTAAACTCAATTCTAACTGGTTTTACTTAAACTTATATCAAAGTTTCACCGTAAACTCACATTAGTTTGTTGAAGTAATGTTATTTAAGGCCACCTTAGTGTGCTCATCATATAGTTGAATTTGTAATCTTGATATAAGGTGGCCTTACTTTGTGCAGTATTGTAAGTAATTGTATAGTATTGTTATATATGATAAAATGGTTCCCCAACTGGCTTGTTCATTATTTGCCTCACTTTGGGACACTGTGTGTTCAAAGTTTCTTAAATATTTTTCTTTTGAAATTTTACTAATAATACCTCTTTGTTAATCAAGTGAAAAGGCCACTATATAAAGTGTATTTTATACATTTAAAAAGCATATCTGTATTGTTTTGGAAAAATGTGTTAAAATTCGTAATCCATCACTCTCCAATGTTTTCCCATTCAGGAGATCTTTTAGAGTTTTTCCAAGTTTTGATAGTGTTGAGCCCATATCACATATGTCTTTGTCAATATTATCTAACTTAAGTATCTCAGGATTGCTTATAAAGTCATGTATACTTTTATGACGGTACACAATACTTGAATACAAGAATTTATAACATTTGTACTCTTATTGTAATTTCTTGTCTGGTTCCGATGCTCAGTGTCCATGTGTAATACAAAGTTTTCATTATGTTTTGCATTAACCTCGAATTTCATTAGCATTTGAATTTTGTTTCCGAGACATATTCTTAAATCCAAAGATCAAACTAACAAAGTCTCCTAAAAATCAACTCTAATTAAGTGCTGAGATTCTGAATCCAGATATAATGACCTTTGGAAAATGGGTTCATATATGATCACGGTGTGGTCATAAATGATTACCATAACAGTCCGGACTCTCATTTTTATCGTAATACCTCATACTCACGAATCTGGACCTGTCATATCATATTGCTAATACATCATATTTAATCATTTTCAAATCACATTGAAATCTTAGCAAGGTCCAAAATCTTGGTAACCCAAAGATCAGTCTGGATAAGTCAGAACTGGTTCCCAGGAATACTGGATACTTCCTAGTGTAATGACAATAGCATTATCTCACCCTCTCTTTTTTATACAATTTTTGTTGTTGTTGTCATCTCTCATCCACTGGAATTTAAACCTGGTGGTTATGGTGGGGGCTGTTCCAACAATCCTTGAAAATGAATTTATTTGTTGTTTTTTTTACGTTGTGTTCAACAGCCAGGGTCATATTGTGACAGGTAGTTTATGGGTGGAGGAACCAGTGCATACTAGTTGGTGTAGATTCTGCACTGCAAACCACCAGTCATCGGCAAGTAACTACCAACTTTCCAACATGAAGTGCCCGGGCTGAGATTCAAACCGGCGACCTCAGAGGTTGTAGACGAGCACTCTAACTGCTACACCACCAAGCCCAATCCCTAAAAATGGAGCAACCTCTTTAATGTACCCCTTGTCAGTGTGATGAATTAGGATATATTTCAAAGACACTACAATGATTTTGAAATTTTCAATACTTTTGAGCTACAAATCTAAATCCTGGCAGTTGTTTGTCAAGCAAGGGTGACGTTCTTTCCTGATATTCTACGACTCTATGACTGCTACAATGATCCTATTAAATACACAGTGATGCATTCTATTGCCACTACACTGAACTGTGCGGACCTATGTTTTCATTGCTTCATAATGATTTAGAATGACAAGATATAGACACTCACTTGTACATGTGTTTAATCGCATATTCATAAAATCATGAATATTTTACAATAAAATAGGCAAATGCACCCTGCCCATTAAATAATCTCCTTGGCACAGATAATAATTAATATGCAACTTTAATGTAGTAAAAACGATAGCACGTGTTTTTGGCAGCTGACTTCAGTGGTTTGTTTTGGTGATAGAAAGCTACCCACCACCATCCCTCAAGTACTTATTTACCTTTAATTATTTAAAATTTTTGATCTGAAGTTTGAAATTTAAGGTACATGAACACAGGTATCTATTTCATTATATCGAATCCCTCCTAGATTTTTAAGAATCACATCGCTAATAAAACTGACATGTTCACATCTGGCTTATTTAAAACAATGATAAACTTTAGGCCATCACGGAAATCTGCTCGATTAGGTATTGCATGCAAACATTTCCACTCCCTGTACCTCATTCACCTTTTTATATCTGGATTATTTTAAAAAAAACACAAAAAACAACAACAACAACAACAATAAACTGTAGGTCATAATGGAAAATGTCATAAAAATCAATTACAAATTAAGTGGTTCCCAAACCTCTTGTTTGGTATTGCATGCAAGTTTGTACACTTCCTGTGTCTTATTGTCTACTTGTCTAATTAGACTCAGAGTGGCGGTGTGGACAACATAACAGATGGACTAACGACCCCTTGCTTCCGGCCACATGGACATATACACTCTAACACTACAGCCACTGGGGTCGCCAACTGTACAGGGGCAGCAGTGACTTGAGTGGCAGAGTGTCTACTCTATGTATTGAAAGGACAAACTCTGTGGGTGTAGTGAAGAGAAGCTCTTATTGTAATAATTAAGTAAATTTGCCTTTTAAAAAGTGTTTATGAAAATTTGAACTGAGAGAGAATATTTAGATAACCAAATTAATTATAAATTAATGGGATGATGAGTTCATGAGTTTTCAGTTGAGAACTGAAGTTAAACAAATTAAACTAGATGCACTTTAATTAGTTGTCCGTTTTACCAATTACCACAGTTGGTTTGTGAACAGAAAATTTAATTGAATAGTTACATGTAACTATATACAAAATAGTTGTCTTTAAGATTCAAGAGTTTGGAAGTTACAATAATGTTCACGTTATTTACAAGGCAGTTCTGCTATTTACTTACCTGGATAGTATTGTTGGTACAACTGGTACATGGAATCCCTCTAGCTGATAAGGTAAGTATGCCTGTACAGTTAACTACAGTTGTAGTCCCATGCCTTCAAATGTCAATTGGCTTCACATACTTATATCTGAGTTGTATTGAAGTATTTCTTCCTTGTGTATTTTTTAACGTTTTGAACTCAGGTGTCATCAATTTAGTTTTGTTGTGTGGTTGACAAAATGATTTAGAAAGACGTCAGTATCCACATACATTCTTATTCTTTAAATAAAAGGCTCGCTGTTCTGGAGATCAATTTTTTTTCTTTTTTTTTTTGTCTTCAAACTTTCATGCATTGTGGCATAGCGTGATGAGTGCCTGTCTCTTCACTAAAGTTAAGCGGCAATGGGCTACATTAGTACTGGGATGGGTGACCACTTCAGTGTACTACTCATGTTTCTGATGGCTTTGCAGCTCACGCTTGCACAATCCACTCCACAGGCTGTCTCCATCAGTAAACTGTAATGAAATGCCACTATATAATGTGTCTTGTAAAGCAAATATTTGCAAGATTTACAAGTAATAATCTTCTTGTGAAACATTATCATTTTATCAGAAAACCAATGCATGTATCTGATGTGTAAACACCTCTGACGAGTCTTTCACCTTGGCCTTTTCTCCCATACCCCAGTTGAACGTTTATTATTAATTCTAGTAGACTAATTATGATGTGTCAGTTTGAAGTGAACTATACCATGGTTTCTAATGATTACTACTAGTGTCTTTCTGAACCAAGTCACTTATTAGCCAGTAAGTTATGAACCACTAATACCTTTGTTATATCTAGGTCACACGACTCTGTGCTCTTCTTATGAGCTATGTAGGAGCACAAAATATTTAACTCATTTGGGCTTGTTTTCTGACTTGTTGCTTTTTTCCGTAGCATTCAATACATTAGAATTCGTTTTACAATATGACGTGTTTTGACACAACATGGAAAGCATTTTCATGATGTGATGGCTTTTTCAAAATGTTTGGACACCTGCTAAGACCACTCACATGCTAAAATGTACACATCGGATGGATGAAGGCAGAATGGCTATACAGGGTGACTCATATTTAAACGTACACTACCCACGTACAATGTGCAGAATGATAAGGACAAGGTCAAGAAGTAAAATGCAAATACACGTTGATACAATGCCACAGAACAGTTTGAATGGGGCCATTAGCTACAAAAGCACCCTAGGTCAATATGTTGCTATCCTCCCATATCTTAATTTAACAGATGTCTATATTTTAAATACATACAAAGTACTTTGGTTATTTGATGGGAAGTATATGTGTCAGGTGAACACCTGATTACACCTGTAAAAAAAGTGTCAGGAATCATTCCAGCACAGGCGCAGGGGTAAGGCTATCTTTGGCTGAGGCTGAAAATGTTAAGACATAATTTATAATGATACAGTAATCATATTTCAATATGTAATATACAAGTAAGTTATAGGAATATATTAGGTTCCAGTTAACAAACCCTCCAATTTCATCAAACAGCCTGTTATGTGCACATATTTAATAAAAGGTTCATACTTAATTTATTTTACCGAGTCTCTTTACGCGTCTTCACTTTTGAGCAGATGGCTGTTTTTATTAACCTCATACAAGGACGTATATGTAATTTGTGACATTTGTTTTTAGCAAGATAACTCAAAAAGTTGTTCACAGTTTTGATGCAATTTTAAGGAAATGTTGACAATAACACAAACAACAATTGATTACATTTTGATGGTGATCTGAATCACCATCTGGATCAAGGAATTTTTAGAGTTGTTTTATCACTGCACTCTTGAGTCACTCTGCTGGTGTTGGGCTTTAGAGGATGTTAGTTCTCTCTGAATACTTTTCTAGTTAGATTTTATTTGTATGAGCAATTTTTGCTGATTTAAGTGGACTATAATTATGATATGTCCATAATGCATGCAAAAAAAGAGTCCTTCTAGTTCTTTTCATATTACACCTTGCTAAAGTTTGTATTGTTAGAAATAGAGTACATACTTCACCTGTATTATACTTAGCGACTGCTAACTTTGCATGCAGACTATATATTTTGTTATACATTTTGTTATACAAAACTAGGAACATTCTGAATGTTCCAAGTTAAACATTCACTTCGTTGTTGTACATATGTGAAGACGTTTCATTGTTCCCAGTGAAATATTTTAAAATACAAAGAAGTTTTTTTTAAATGTTAGTCCATTGTTTGTCAGGAGTAATCATGACTGAATACACATTAAGAATTATATATTCAAAAATAAATTGCGACTACCATTCCTTAATGTCAAGTTTGGGTAATTAATGCAAAATGAATCCACGATAACAAGAAAAACACTCTGAGAATGCAGATTTCTGCCAAGCAGCACTTTTCCACCTCTGTTTTCTTTCCTGTTCTAGACCGTAGTATCCATAAATTGTTTTAACTATATCATAGATACTATTGTGGGAGTTTTTTCCCTCTTTCTTACCAAGCAATCTGATGATTAACTATGGAGATATCTACACATATACTGAAAATGGCGCTATCTTGCAATGATTAAAGATCCTTAAACAATTCCTGAATCCAGACGGTGATCCTTATCACCATTAAAATCAAATCATCTCGCCATTGGCAACATTTCCTGAAAGTTTCATCAAAATCCATCCATAACTTTTCCAATTATTTTGCAAACAAACAAACAATGCTGAAATATATTCTCATTTGTATAGTGAACCAGTAAGTTAGTCATTACAAAAACTAACATGGGCATAGATGATAGTAGTAGTTCTAACATATCCAGGGTAAATATTATACACGGACAGTTTCTTTTCAAATGAAGTTGAAATGATACAAATATTACGATGAAATCACAAACTTACAAGCTTTAACAAAGACTTTCAAGTTTAAACTTACCTTTCCCAAGAGTTCAGCCAATCTAATAATCTAATCACACCTTTACAGCACTTTATCTCTAAACTAGCAAACTTAAATAAACTAATTGTTCCAAATGCTTTCATTGTTAAATTTATGAATATCGTTAACAACACAAAAACTGAGGCAGAAAATCTCTCTTGCATAAAATAAGTCTTAGGCTTTTATTTACACGATATTCTTTTTGTTTATGCTTTCTAGTCACACTGCAGCTGTGTACCTGACCAGTGGCATGGTATACTGTCCAGTACGGAGAGAGAGTATGACCTGGAGGGAGGTCAGTCCTATATGACACAGAGTGACATGTATGTGTACTATGACTACACACACAAGAAGTTTGCTATGGAGGACCTGATCTCAGGACACATTGCTGTAGCGGACTATGGGAAGGTATGTACAAAGAAGCATTGACTTGCGTCTGGGATCTGTAAATCAAAGCCTTTATTGAGTCAATGAATGAATTATCTCTTAGTCAATTCTTAATTAACAAACTGTTGAATATATCAAAGTGTTAGTTTACTGTTGGTTACATATTTTAAAATAAAAACCCCCTCAAATTTAAAGATCACTTAGACTGTGTCGTTAACTATTCATTATGTAAACTTTCAGTTCTTTACATCCTACTAAATATAAAGTTACCATTGTTGTATGGAACAAAGTTACTGAATTGTTGTGCAGTCAGGTAATGTGAATATAAATAACAATTTACAGAGATTTTACATTAATGGAGACATTTTAACTAACATCTATGACCTGTGTTATCTCTACTGACTTTTTAACTTTCATGATTTAAGTTGTAATTGTTTAAGTGCAGAATCTTGCATGTCAGATATGTTGTATACACTAACTAAACGTCCCTTTGAGTAAAGGGATGCATGTAGAGTGTGTCTGTTAGGGAAGTACCGTTTTTTGTAAATTATTTACTGTTAACGCAATAACTACAATTAAACCCCCTCTATGTCTGCCTAATTCTAGTGTTCAATCCACAAACTACTTTTCATCTTATATAGTCCCCTTTTAGATAAAATTGTTAGTTAGATAATTACATATATAAACTGCCCATTTTATCGTGTGATCCCCTTTTATCGCTCACATTCCCCATTATCGTGGACCTTCTACCTCACAATACACACCTACTAATCACACAATTTCCCAAATTTTATGTTTAGTTTCAAATATAAAATACCCTTAAGTTCTCAAAAATGATTTCTATATCTTACTGGCAATCCAACCAGTCATTGCTGCATATCAGCACTACATTAACTGAAGCATTCAATGTCCTGATGTTGTTAGTTTCTGCCCCTTTAAACCACCTACCACCACTTTCTGTCTACATTTCAGCATCAAGTCTTCAATATTAATCCCACCAGCTCTGTCACCTTCCCGTCTCTTCATCCTACTCTTGCTTGCTGGTGATATCAACCCAAATCCAGGACCATCCAATTGTCTGCATGTCACGCAAACATCAGATTCATAAACAACAAATACCCGGCCATTGCAAAATTTATTTTTGACAACGACTCTGATCTCTTCTTCATGTCCGAGACCTGTCCCAACTTGTCTAAAATCACCCCACCAGGTTACAATCTTCATCAACAGCCACGTGAGGGCCGCTGTGGTGGAGGACTGGTTTTTTTTTGTAAAAGATGGCTTGGATTCTTCCGTTGTTCCCACAAAGACTTGCACTACCTTTGAAAATTTTCTCATCAAGATACCCCCACACAAAGAATCTTTTTACTTTTTGAATATATATAGACCACCATCCTCCAGTACTTCAACCTTTTTTGAACAGTTCCAGTCACTTTTAGAAGATATTTATCACACCACTGAAAATCTGGTGATCATCGGCGACTTTAATTTTCACCTTGAATCAACATCCTCAAATTCAAAAACCTTCAATTCATTGATTGACTCATTTGATTTAACTCAGAAAGTAAACTTCCCCACTCATATTCACGGACACACTCTTGACCTGCTCTTAACCAAATCCAACAATGACAACATTTCTAATGTCCATACTACTGATGCTTTTACTTGCACATTACATCTCCCAACCCCTAGATCCCAAATCAAAATTCAGGATAACCACCATGGCCCCAAAAAAGTATGGTGAGTCTTTGGCGATGTGCTACACAGACTCCCAGCCAAGATGCTACTATCGATAAATCCGAATCGGCTCTTGGCTGACAGATTTGTGGAGTTCTTCACAGAAAAAATTGAAAAAATACGTTCAACTTTTCCTACTTCCCTGAAGTCACAACACATCTCCCCAGATTTTCCTCCTTATGACTCCCTTCCAATTGGCATATAGAAAACACCATTCAACTGAAAGTCCTCTCCTTAATATTCACAACGACATTCTCCTCAATATGGCCAAAGGCTCTGTTACAGCCCTTACCCTTTTGGATCTATCTGCTGCGTTTGATAACATTGACCACACCATTCTCCTGGACAGACTTAATGTTTACTGTGGTATCAGTGAACTAGCACTTGGCTGGTTCAAATCATACCTATCAAGAAGGACACACTCGGTCAAGGAAGGTAGCACACTCTCTCATTCTGCTATGCTCCAGTATGGGGTCCCCCAGGGCTCCATCCTTGGTCCAATTCTATATTCCCTCTTCACTAACCAATTAGCTCAATCATTCACTCTCACAGTAGTATTGTGACGGGCTTGCGGTTATCGTAAGTTCCGTATGAGCGAAAATGAGAGATTATAGCAGTTTAAGCTCACCTCGAGTGTATATCGTCTGGATTATTGCAATATTTCACCTAATTTACATCGCTAAAGCATATTTTAAACTTAAATTAAGGGTTATTTGCTCTTTTAGAAGGAAATCTGTGAGATTTCTTCTTGGAAACAATATTTTGACAGTTCTAGCAGTCGATAAACTTCAGCCGGGGGTTAAAGCTTTTCAAAACAATTGGAGTAAGTTAAGTATTTGAATTTATGCGTCTAGTTTGTAATATTTCTTATATATTTGTGGGTATATGATGTTAAACTATTAATTTAGGCAATGTTGCATAATATTTAACATAATTTATGCGAATGCTGCTTTTAAGTTTAAAAGCTATCACCCCTCCAGTCCATTCTCAGTGTCGTCCCACTGGTCATGTGACCTCTCGCAAAGTAAATATATTTGCCGCGAATCTAAGATTCGGGGAGAATTCAGTAGTGAATTCTCATTGGCGGATACCGGGAAGATAGCCGCGAAGAAAGTCAAGAGCCGCGAAGCCGTGAAACACAGAGCCGCGAAGCCATCAAGTCAACAAGAGCCGCAAGAAGCCGGGAAACAACAGAGCCATGAAGCCAGAAGATCTATAGCTCATCAGAGGGAAGGGACAGAATATCCTGTAAGTGGGGGCCAAGAATTATTGTATTCAGTAGTGAATACCCATCCAGAATTCAGCGACTGAATTCTGGTCCATCAAGTGGCCTGTCCACCATTGAAGTAGCTGCCTGTTTCATCCCTAGTGACTGCCTAACTCATCCTCAGCAACATTTATGCATACACTGCCACCCCCCCTCCCCGGCTCCCATTTAACCGTAGAACCCATAACCTGTCCAGCTGTAGCTGCATAGCCGTGTACATACATATAGCACAGATCCCTCTGTAGTCCTAACCTCCCCCGCCTTATCCATGTTAAGCTGATAAAACATTGCAAATACAGTTTGTAGTTATATAGCATAGATTCCCCATATATATACCCAGCTCTTGTGGAGCTGATATTTTGATTGCAACCGCAAATTGTGTTACATATCATAGTTCCCCAAACAGTCATTCCATCCCTGTCAAGCTGATTTTGTGAATGCAAATGTAACTTGTAGTGTATGAATTAAATTCCCCTAATCCCTGTTAAGCTGATACCTTGATTTGTAGGCATAGTCATTGTAGCATATTAATAGTTGGAAATTTAAATTACAGCCACTTTTATGTAGTCATTGTTCTTTTATTATAAATAAATATTTATAACCTTGTACTTTACTGCTTGCTTATTCTGTCACTATCCTTCTGACAAGTACTTAAGACTGTTGACGAATACAGAGAATATTAGAGGAACGTTCCTTAAACCAATGACCGCCAGTGGGATTCATTGTTGAATCTGTGTGACATTCTAGGAGACGTCTTCGGGTGTATTGGTACCAGAAAGTCCTATAAGCAGGTGTGAGGGTCGCAACCTCAGGGGAAATTCCTGTTGTAGGTGTTAGATTCAGTGATTGAATCTGTTAAAATTCCTGTCCTGGGTGTTTGATTCAGTGAGTGAATCTGTGGAAATTCCTGGACAGGTGTGTGCAGATCAGGTGATCTGGAAGGTGAGAAGCCTTGTTGGTGGCACCTGAAATCTGACGTCAGTCGTGCCACTGTTTCGAAGTTGTGAGGATTTGTCGCTCGGATCCGTCACATTTTTAACCACCATTTCTACGCCGATGACACTCAGTTATACATAACATTCTCACCGACAAATTTCTCTCACTCTATACAAAAACTAAAAAACTGCCTAAACAACATTCAAAATTTTATGTTCGCAAACAAATTAAAACTCAACCCTGAGAAAACTGAGTTCATTCTGATAGGCTCCAAAAACAACCGTAAACAACTCCTTCCTCACTTTCCGATCAATATTCTCGGTAATCAGGTCTCACCAGCACAAAGTGTTAGGAACCTCGAAGTGGTGTTTGACTCCAATTTCTCATTCTCAGACCATGTGTCACAGGTCATAATGTCCCCTTCTAGACCTTAATACATCAGTTCTTTTAGCAAATGCTTTGGTGATCAGCAGATTGGATTACTGCAATTCCCTATTCTTGTCAATTACAGATTTTGACTTAAGAAGATTGCAGTTAGTCCAAAACTCACTCTGTAGGGTTGTTACCCATTCCTCTAAATACTCTCACATTACCCCTCAACTGAAAAAAATTCCACTGGCTCCCTGTCAAATATAGGATACAATTCAAAATTGGTCTCATTACATACAAAATTCTCAACCAGGGTCAACCAGTTTACCTAAGAGAATTAATTCATCGCTACACCTCTTTCAGGAATACAAGGCGAAGTACCCCTAAACTTAAATTCCTTCACACCCCCACTTTCGGTCATAAGGTTTATAAATCAGTCAAACTTTTCTCCAATTATTTCAGTCACTATGCCCCGGTTCTTTGGAACTCTTTCCCCTTCCAAAAAAGAAATAGCCCCTCTGTAGCATCTTTCAGGAAACACCTCAAAACTCACCTCTTTAATTCCAGTATCCCAATTTAGTTTCCTCCCCTCTTGGTCACACCCACAATTTCGGATTTCTGACCTTGAACGCCCCTCGACTCTCCTTATGATAATGATTTTTGTTAACTCAGCACACTGAGTTTCCCTTTGCGGGGAAGATATTGCACCTGCAAAGCAGTAGATTAGATTAGATTAGATGTTAGTTTTCTTGTTAGTTTGGACAGACCGTCAGTACGGACATCAGTATATCTTACATGTTGCAAAAGTAAGGTATATTTGAGATATATGTCATCAATGTTAGATTTGGTGAAAAGAGCCTAGAATACACATAATAATTGAAATATCTAATACATAGTTTATATTATGCAAAAATTGTACAATCTTTATAAAATTGGTCATAACCAACAGTCAGGTTTCTTTGAGGCAACACACTATCTGACTTTACTACCCTGAGAAGACAAACATGCAAGAAGCTAAACACAGCCACACATACACTTTGTCAGTTATCAAGTGAAAAGGACATTGTATTAATCTAAAACCACTCTCTGGGCACAATGATGTGACAAACTATGGGAGCAAAAATTTCACACATTAAATCTCTTCACCTGACAGTCTCTTCTGGGCACATTGTTGTGAGAGATTATGGAATGGTATGTATTATACAGATTTACATACATCCATATATATCCATCTATTAATGCATTGGTCACATTTGCTAGTATAGGGGTAAAACATATTGGTGTATGTTAGTTGAAACTGCACTATAAACTATCTGGTCTTAATATGTATTCGCCAACTTTCTTAAGTCACTCTGGGACTGGTATTCAACACCACAGCCTCAGTGGTGGGGCTTTTGTCAAAGTTTGAGTTCTATGTCATATAAACAAAGGTCTTTCTGAGTCCAAATTGTTGGGATGGGCTTGATTTGAACCCGTGACTAGAGATATGAGAAGCATGCAGATAAATATGAAAAATTGTTAACTACTTGGGGACCAAGGCCTCTTCATAGGTGGAACATAAGTGTGTCATCACTATACCATGCTCTCTGCATGGTCTTAGTAAACAGGTATAATACCAGCTCAGAGGTCTCTAGCTGTAACTGATATCCCCTCTCTCATCTCTGTAGTCCAGTTCATAGCAACATGTAGGGAAATACTGACAGCGTGCCACCAATATCTGGAAAAGATAAAAAAACAGTTAGTTTGTTGATGGCAGACTATAAATAATTGCAATAAATTGGTTATATTATAAGAGAGAATACAATAAGTAGGAATATCCATCATAATTGTGTTGATCACAATTATCCTTGAGCCGTACGCGTGACATGTCGACATTTGTCAATTGGAGGGATCTGTCCAGTATTGACAGTGCACTGGAAGATGTGTATACAGGTTAGGATATCATGAAGTTAAACTTGTAAAAGAAATACACCAGGAGGACATATCATATTTACAGATAATATGCAAATTTACCTGAAACTCTGTGGTCGGTTTCACAAAGGGTCTTAGCTAGGTATTGGGCTGGCATGAGTTCCTCCAATGATGGCTTAGCTTAGACTGATTTATCAAAAAAATCACAGTGGTTTTCTATGTCATGTGACCAGTTTTACTACCAAAATGTTCTACTAGTGATATATATCCTTTGTCTTATCTTAGGGGTAATATTGGGGCCGATTTCACCAAAGAAACTATACTGGACTAAAAAGACTTTTGTCTTATACTTATTCTAAGTTCAATTTGACAAAGCAGTTAATTCTGAACTTTGGCTAAGTCTTGGGCAAAGATTTAAGTCTGCCTGGGAGCAGGCTTAACTTTTACAAAGACTTAAATATGGTCCCCATATTCTCCACTTCAGAATTTAAAATGTCTGAAAATATAGAATAAATATATAGAATTTTTTTATTTGAACAGAAGTCTTAACTTTAAGTCCGGGCTAAGTCCCTTTGTGAAACATGACCCTTCACTCTCACTTATTATTCTGATGGAGAATGAAAACACTGTTCAATCAGATGTTAATTAATGAATGATTTTGTAAATGTTCTTCATTATATTTCATATAATATTTCAACAATACTGGGAGGGGTAATGTACAGCCCCAGTATTAAAACTAAAGCACTATGGAAGTGAACCTCATTATGATGATATTTGCAATTCATCCAGCTTGATATTATTAATATCTCCTTCATTGAAAACATGGTCTTGTAAAACGTAGGAAGATATATATTCAATTCTGAAGAAACTTCTGTCTTACTGCACCTGTAATCGGGACCACAGTAACACAGTGGTTACACACCAGGTCCAGTATTCATAAAACTTGCTGAGACCAAATTTTGTCTCAAGTCTTAAGTTTTGGTCTCAAGTCTGAGACCATTTTTGGTCTCAAACTTGTTAGCTATTCACAAAACAGTTGAGACCAAATTTAGTCTCAGATTTGGTCTCAAACTTAAGACTGGTACATAGTTGTCTTAAATATTTTGTTCAAAGTCTCAAGCATTATTTCATCTTAACTGAGATGCATATTATAATTTTTTTGGGTTTAATGTAAAGTAGAAATAATTTACAACATATATAATACTTGGCCTAAATTTTTGTAACAACGGATATCCCATACTTTGGTTTCAAAAGTACCTTACTTTGAGACACTTTTCAACAGTGTTTTCTGACTGCATAGCAACAAAGAAGTAGATCATGTGACATGAAAAATAAAAACACAGTTGACACAATTTTCTATTTATTTTTTATTTCAATAGACAGTATAATTTTTGTTAAGAATTAAAACACACAAAAACTATTGATCTTTGAAAAAATGTTAGATATATTTGCAAGTTTATTGTTTGTTTACATTGGAAAGACTTGAGACTGGTCTCAGCTTGGTCTCAGCTGAGAACCTCTTTGTGAATACAAAGCTGAGACTTGGTCTCAGCTGAGACCAAATCTCAAAGCTGAGACTATTTTTTGTCTCAGACTTAAGATCTCTTTATGAATACGGCCCCTGATTCTTATCATTGCTGTTTGGGTTTGAATCTGCCCAATAGTCATACTATGCCAGTCAATGCCCTTCACATGTTGTCATAAACTTTAATCGTACCCACAACCACTCTGGTGAGAGCTTAGTGACTCAATGTCACGTAATCAGTTAGGTATCAAATACAGTACTGAAAGTGATGGCAAGACAGCAACCAATATCAAAAAATACCCGCAGGCTGTGACCAAATAACATGTCTGTGTTTATTGTAGAAAAGCACAGTAAGTGGTTTTAGTGAACAGAAAGTAGCCTCATTTTCACGATAACACAATAACAAAGCACACTCAAGGTACACACAGATGTACACAGGGGAGTCATTGGTTATAGTCTAGAATAAGTGGTTCAGATGTTTTGTTGTGCTTCAGAATGTTCACAAAATGTTCTGAACCAATCACCTTTTGGCTGCTTCTTTATATGCACAAACGTAGTCTTTATAAGAAAAAAAATTGGGATTCCATTTGTCTCAGTGAAACTACCTTTGTGTATTAAGTGGGGTATCTGTAGTGCCCTACCAGCTGAGATACAGAATTAACCAAAGCAAAATTGTTAAAGAGTGAACTAAGTTACTCCAAAACAGGCACTTTTCAGCACAAGACAAAACATGATACAGTATTTTTGTGTCAGTTGGGGGATGTTAACTCCTCGCCCATTGCTGTGGGAAGTGTAGAGTTATTTGTTTTCCATGTCTCCCCAGGGACAATACACTGTATAGACTTAATTTATTTTCTACAGAGAGGGAACAATAAGATGCTATTTCACAAAGTAAAGTAACGCATGACCCAGAATACTAATACTTGTTGTTTTTTAAGAGTTACAAGTGATGCTTAAACAGAGAAAACTTAACACTTCTTAAAGCTTGTCATTTTAAGGTAAACTTCATTAGAAGCTGTCACTGCCAGGTCTACACAAGGGGTCATCTTTAAGGGCTTATGCATACCCAAACTTGTGTCATCAGCATACTGACAAACTTTACAGAGGAAACAGAGAAGACTTGAAGTATTACCTCAGCTAGAACAAATGTGCCAGCTACAAAACATATAACCACCCATCCATCATCAGCTAGCATTGTCTTGTAATATTTCAGACATGATAGACAATGTTACTTTAAATGGTGGTTTTGTTGTTTTTTCTTCCCTTTTATTGATTCTATGACAAGGCTTTCTCAAGTTTTACGTTTTCATAGGAAGTTTATAAACCATTATTGATAGATTCTGTTAAATAAATAAAACTAAGTGATTCAGTTCAAAATACTAATAAAATTACATTCATAATACAATAGGTAAGAATTACTTATACCCCTTTCACACTACAGGCGGTATCACCCATGGTAGGCTGCATTTGGTGAAAGGTCTCTGTCCTTGGATCGCCGTCTGACGTCTGTGGATGACCTTGCGAGTCAGTGGTGAACTGTACATTACCTTGCAAGTCCTATGGAAGTTTTAAACTTTTTAAAATTTCTACCTCTGATTTCGGTACTGTGAGCATGCACGGACGAGTTTGCAAATGCTCATATGAATTTCCTACTACGGTAACCGAAGGTGTGTTCCACAGTGTACATAAGGTTGTGATTCGGTCATCTTTCAGTGTAATACGGCAACACAACAAGGTGAGCTAAGGTATTGGACGTTTCACCGAAGGAGAGTTAAGGTTAATGGAAGTTGTCTCTCAGTGACCATCGTTTGTAGTATTGTCATCTGACTGTTATTAATAGTTAAAACACCGTGTCCAATCAGTGGCTGTCCACGAACAACTTGGATGAAATGGGGCGACCTGGGGGTGGTCCCGGCCCCAAGAAAAACTTCTAACTGTGGGACGACAGCTGTACTGTGAAAGGGGCATTACTCTGAAGTTCAAAAAAAATAAATAAATAAATGAATACAATAAAATAAACTATGCAAACACCCTAAACAGTTCATTGAGGTAGTATGTTGATGATCAAAACAGTGGTTCAGTTTAAGCATTAAGAATTTAATACAGAAAAATACTGGCATTCTGTACATCCAATGCTGAAAATATTAAAGGCACGTGTTCTATGGTTAAACCTTAACATACACTTACAATAGCAACACATTAACCTTCCATTATTAGTTACTGAGAAATTATTGCTAGGATTAAACCATTCTTACATGCTGTCTGGTGCTGAAACTGAACCCATGTCATCAGAAGTGAAAGGTCTAATTCTGATGATTTGCCAATTTTTATAACAGCAAACAAATCCAGCCATCTTCAGTCCTGTGAGGTACCTATCAAATCGAATCCCTAGACAGAGACCTGGGACATGTGGTTTTGTAACATCAGCCTTTGGTGCACTAAGTACATATAACTTTGATACACTATATTATGTTAAAAGTTACCAATCCATGTAGTTAATTAAAACGTACTCAATAAAACACACAAATACGAAAATATATGAAAAATAAAATACAAAATTGAGAATGGTTATTTGATAATAATTGTAATTGTTTGTGGCAAGGAATCTTCATACCCTCATCTCAGGCTGCCGGTAATCTATTTTATACATATTTTATAAGAGCAATTACATTGTAATAAAGAAAGAGTGGCTAGATAATCAGCAGTCACTGGAGACCGATGACATGTCATCTGGTACCTAAACTAGAGCACATAGCGGTTTGAGTGATTTGAATATACAGGGGGGCAAACACAAAGTGTGTAATATTCAGGATGTAAGGCAAAAAACTCAACTCATCCGATGAGGCCATTTTTGGGGGTTTATATTGACACTTTATTGGTCAGCTAGGTATGTTTAGGTACACGATTTAACAGACAAAACATAAATGCATTGTAACATGGTATATTATTAGTATAGAATGCTGTGATTTCACAATGAAAAAGGTAGATTTAATAGCTATGCAATATACATAGTTTTAAGGATGGTATAACAATAACATAACACTGTGGGACTATGACCAAATATTATTTTTAGTTCTTAGAAAATCACAGGTTTAGAATATTTCCAGATTTTGTAATGGCCACCATAAAATGAAGAAAGAAATATATGGCTTTTTGGGTCATGTTGCTCTTGGGAAACGAGAATCAAGATTAAAACTTTTGCTAACATTCAGGAGCAACTTTTCAACAGCCTCATTTGGCAGACAGAAAATCTGCGACCGGGAAAATCAAGACTTGCAAATATTTGCCTCAGATATCAGGTTTTTACCATGATAAGATGAGATTTGAAAATGTTCAGATATCACAATACGATCCAATGGAGACCTTATAAAATTATTACGGACAGTGTCCACAAATAATATTTATATAGACTGTATGGTCATTAACAGTTCTGGTAGGTTTTTTGTCCTGTCATATTACTATTTCAATGTAAATTTGACATTTTAGCACTAAATTAAAAAGCCATTTTGGTGGAATACAGCACTCTCTAAGTACTCTTGTTTTGAATATAATTTCTAGATTAATAATTTTGCATCAACTACTATTTATATAGTCTTTAGAAAACCTGTTAATGAATGCTTGACGTGCATTGCACCAACTACTATTTATTTAATCTTTAGAAAACCCTTTATTGAATGCTTGACGTGCTTTGGATTCAAAAGGGGAAAAAAGGGAAAGAGACATTTTAAAAATCCATCCACTTCAAAGAAAGGTAAACTGAAGTGACAATTTTCATACATTTTAATAATCTTGAACTTAATATACAGTTCTCTTTTTAAATCAGTTGTATTTTATAGGATGAGAATCTTACTCAAAATGTTAATCAATTATTTTGAGATATTGTGTACAATAGATAAACTAGGACGGTTTAGAACTTTTCAGAAAGCCTTTCTTTTGACAAGTTCTGAGGTTGTTTGGTCTAAATATACTGACAGTGTTGTTGCATGCAATAATTGATGAAGC
Organism: Sabellastarte sp. h YS-2021; assembly: GCA_964017235.1. NCBI lineage: Eukaryota > Metazoa > Annelida > Polychaeta > Sabellida > Sabellidae > Sabellastarte > Sabellastarte sp. h YS-2021. The sequence goes on from OZ024931.1 coordinate 77,389,695, forward strand.
TGCTACTTTTCCAAACAAGTCCAATTAATTCTACCATACTAAGGCACAGTTCCCATCATCTGGTGATCATAATGAATTGTTACCCTTTTCAACGGAGCATTTTAAAACCTTTTTTTCTGAGACACACATTGAGAGCTGAATGAATTCTCATTACTTAGGACATGCGCGGGCTGTCGTGTGGAAGTAACAGGAAGTCTAGAAAGTTCATCAAGAATTCTAACATGACACAGCTGTGTCAGTGAATCTGAGAGATATTGTAAAATTCATTGTATACATATTGGCTGTTCTGATAATAACTCCTGCATAGTATACTAGATGGAACAGCCTTGTATTTTGTTGGAATTTGTAATTATTAATAAAGTTAAAGTATGGTAAATGTAATGGTTTGTCGGGTGTTATTCCTATACCAACACAACTATTGGCTCTGTGAAGCATACAATCTACTGCTTGGTGTAGGGACTAGGCAAAAACGTGGTACAAAGCTATACTTCTACTCAAAAACTTTTACAGTGCTTAATCTCAATAACCATAATTCCCAGTTCAGTAATCATAATTTTAGCTGGGTTGATATCATGGAAAAGCCGCTAGTTTATGTGCTATGGTGGATAAGCCTGTTTGAAGAGATACAATTGTAGCTTTTTCTTGAAGCCAGCAAACTTGGGAGCAGAATGAACATCATCAGGTAAATCACTCCAAACTCCAAAAGCAAAACTATGACGAAAATGTTATATTGGATTGATGTACAGATGGGTAGAATTGAAGAACCTCCATGGACCTTTTGTCTGGTTGGCTATATCTTATGCCAACCAACCACGATGAATAGACAAACTAAAACCAAATTAGTGTAATTACAACTGTGAAGAACCAAAGTGGCAACCACTGTGGTCTTTTGAGAACAGAAGATGCCAATGTGTATCTATTACATTTTGTGACAATCCCAGAAAGTGTATTTTGGATACACTGGAGTTTGTGCATGTTTAAAGCTGGGCAGATTTCTGAAGAGAGAAGTTCAATACTCAAGACGACTGCACACCAGGACATATAACAGCGCAATAATTGAAAGGTTTCTGTCATCGGCAGCACTCGTATATTTATGTGAATGAACTATGCATATAAGATGCAGTTGATGACGTGTCAGCTAAGATAACAACAAAATTACATAAAATATATTCATTAATGCCCAATGCATATTTGGAGTTTTGGGCCAATTTGGGGCCCCGAGTTTGAGTAGAAATGATGTTATCAACTTGTTTTGAGGGTAAACTATATTTTTATAACTTGTGTCAGTACATATCTTTCTTTTTTAAATCCACTTTATAGCACTATTTAAAACATGTTATCCTCAAGTAGTAACTTGTCACAAGATAAACTTTCCTTCAGTGTCTCTAAACTTACGTTACCCTGGTTTAATGAGAAACATTCACACCCCTGTCTCCTGTATAAGACTTTCACATGTTCACATTTTAGGTGATTCAAACTGTTGCAAGTTCCATGACAACATTGAATTGCAAAAACAATGTAATATTTTCGTGAGGCTGAACAAACAAGGCAGAATGTCATTTTGTTTGAAAACAAATGTTGTGTTTTTGTTTCCGGTAGTTTGAACTCTGTTAATGTTACATTTGGGTCCAAAATTCATCCTTAGTGGAAAAAATTTAAGACAATTAAAATTGGCACCAAAGTTAGTAAAACATATTAAGGAATACCTATACCTCAACTTCTTAACATAGATATTTGGTTTAAATACCAAAATGTATGTTTTGAAGGCAAATAATATATTGCCACAATTTCAAATATTTTCAGTCCTTCTGAAACTAGTTTCATTCGAGACATTCAAATTAACCGTCATATATTTTATATCTACTATCTTTTGATTGAGTTTATGTTTGGCGCTGAATTATTCTGAATTTCTGTCAAAATTAGTTTTTACAAAGAACCGTTGCCTCTGTGAAAACATGGTGCCTGGGGCTGAGGGAATATTGTGATAAGCTTTATCCAATGTCCCCCACTTGTACTGAGTTTTATTGGTGAGGTTTACGAGGCCCTAGCTCTCCAATGATTGTCAGGAGGACTACTGAATGCCATTGTAGAAGAACAAGAAGCACCTTTATTAACTTCTACTTTGCATGATTCAGATCCGTAGAATTGATCCCATAAAGGTCATCAATTAATGACATGACCATACATGGACGGACTGATGCAATTCCTTCCTCTGTCCACTTACACTGCCTTAAACTGTGTCACAAAAGAATATTGTATTGATGAAGAGTACAATGGGACTTATGGTGTATTAATGTATGTGTACTAAAGGTTGCCTGACATAGATTTATAATTTGATTGTAAAGACACCACACAAGAACTTTACCTCGGTAACCTGTTGTTAATCATTATAAAAGGTTAAACTGTTGGTGAATTTATCCTGTGTTTTAATTGTTCCTACCAATTCTGCAATTGGAATGCTATTTGCAACATTGAAAAAAAACAAAGTGTGAAAATATATTGTACAAAATATCTTAATGCTCCTGTTCCACCAAAGGATTAATCCCTGATTGGTCCTGGGACCATAAATCCTTGTGAGTCTGTCAAAAAAAATCTGAAAAACAAAGTGGGCAGGAGAATAGAATCTTGATCCAGGTGTGGGGTCAAGCACAGATCATCCGCAGGAAGCCTCAGATGTCCTCAGAAATGTCATGATCTTTCCCCAACTATGAGGCAATATGATATAATATGTGATCGGTTTTTCAACCCCAATCCTGTTGGCGATATACCGACTGGGTCTCAAGCTGGTCTGAGGCGTCCTCAGGCTTCCTAGCACTAATAACAGATTTGCTAAGACAGTAATGGGCGATTTTTCTTAAGGTATGGGACTAAATCCAGGCCTGCTGGGACTAAGAGTCCTTGGCTTAATAGTATCAGAACGCCTCAGACAACATAGAATTGTGTAAATTTGGGTATGATGAGGCCTCAGGAAGCCTGAGACTGGGGAATTTGTGGGTGGGGGCAAAAGTGGATCGGTTACTGTTGTCAAAAATATCAAACATATTTGATATTTATACAGACCACAACAAACCAAACAGACTCAGTCTGTCCAGGACTCTGAAGCCGATGCCACAAATTATTTAATTAGGAGCCTTAGGGACATAAAATGCATACGTGTTAACTTCTAATTTAGAAAAAGGCATAAAAGGAACACATTGAAAAGCAAACTATGTGAAGTAGTTTTTTATTTTGCAATTTTTTACCAAACCCAATTTCACTTCTAAAATCCATGTAGTAGTTAGAGGAGGCAGTAAAAGACAACTACCACCATAAATGTGTAGTTACCCCAAGGGATATGAGGATTTGTGTGACTTCTTGGACGCTCACGTGTCTATCTTTGCTACAAATCCATCCATGACTTATTCATACTGACATTTGTTAAATACATGACTGATACGTTACAAGTCTTGTTCAAATGGACTGAGCTTTTGGAAAGTTTGAATGTCACTGAAGTGCTTTGTCATGAATAGTTGTCTAAACAGAACTTTGATAGTTTCAAGGATTCTGATTCAGTGTCTCCTACATTTTAACAATTCTAGTATTGTGTTTCATAGAAAATTTGTATTAAAAGGGGCAGACATTTCACTTTCTACTTACGTAATATCTTTCGTTTTAAACTGGATAAACTCCTTTTAGTAAAATCAAACTAATATTTCTGGGTATCATATATTAATATTTTTCAACAGATTTTGAAGCTTTGAAACTTGTTAATATTTCCATCAAGAATTTCTTTCATAAGCTATTAAATCTAAAGTTTGAGATATCTGCAGTGGAAATACTCTTTTTGACAATGCTACTGAAAGGGTGATAGCTTCCACACAATGGCTTGTTTCAAGGGGATAAAGCTAGTTCATTAAGACATGGAATATCTACTTACCCCAATAATTGAGCTACTGATAACAAGGCCCCTGGGGAAACTCACAGGTTAACACACATTTAATGTGTGTGAATCCCAGAATAGGTTGTATCTTGTCAGTATGCGAATATATTGCATTCTGAGTCATACAACTCACTAAAAGCAATCAGCATTTATAAATAATAGTTGAAGGGATTTGCAGAAAATATAATAAGATTGATTTAGTTGATTACATGCGTATATGATTTCACATTATTGTCAGAAAAACTAAATTTTTCTCCTTTTCGCTAAATAACCAAGTATAGACTACAAATCTGATGAGTCCCTGATTCAAGATATGATTCATAACTCAAAAATTAATCGTGAGATACTATTAAATTAATATATCTTACTCTATGTCACGATATCACCTTGGATTGTCCCAATACAGCTTATTATATCACATGATTTCACCAGAAATTGGACCAATACAGCCAGCTTACTATTGGTGGTATTCCACTGGTGCCATCTTGTCAGTAGCTATGGATTTATCGAGGGTCGGGAGCAATGTTTATATAGAGTCGTTTTTAGAATCGATTGTGATTTCCCGGCTTGTCATGGTGGGTCGGAAAAATATCGAACACGTTTGACACTTCAACGACCCTCTCTTATCTCGACCGTGGCTCAGCCCACTTGGAAACTTTCTTGTCACTCTATGTCTTGTTATAATCAGTTCCAGACCCTGTCATATACTGTTACCGTCTTTTTTTTGGAAACACTGTCGTATTCAAGTACCCTGATATCACTCCACAACAGGCCATAGAACAATACCAACTGTACTTGAAAGGAAAGTTGGTTGCATCACAGCAGGACAAACTGCAAACACAGCAGGATAAGACATAAAAGGAAACTGACAAGGCAGTTACAGCAACAGAAGCATGTAGGATAGGTCGGCTTCATTTCACTGACTCAAAGTTTGAGATCGGCTTTTGTTTCTTGTTTCTTTACAAGTAAACTTAGGATTTAGTGTACAGATATCACTTTTGCTGGCTAGCTGAATGTTTTTTGTTTTTTTTTTTTTTAAAAAAAGCTGCCTTGATTTGATGTATATGGTGGGTCCCAAAAAAGCAAAAAAAAATGTGAGGAGGATAAGAGTCCACACAGACAGACGTACAAAATTTGAGTTGGCGGATACAGCATCTGGCAAACAGAGGAGGAGGGAAGAGAAAACAGAGAGAGGGGGAGGAGGGAGAGAAACAACAGAGGGAGGAGTGGGAGGAAGTCAGGAGGAAACTCCACAACAGGAGATGGAGGAGGCAGTGGCCGAAAAAAGACCAAGAGCTGAGAGGAGTGAAATGGACAAAGAGAGTGGAAGAGGCCAGCGCATCTGAGTTCCAATCCAGGTGCAAGAAAGGACATATGATGAACATTTATTTAGCAGACTCAGATGAGGAAGCTATAGTAGACTTTGTCAAGGATCATAAGGAGCTTTAAGACACAACCAACAAACACTTTAAGGACAAGGCCAGGAAGGATTCCTGTGGGAAAGCTTTGTAAGCAGCCGCAAGCTCTCTGTGAAAGTGTGCAAGACTTGGTTTGAAGCCCAAAGACTTACTATGGAAAATTCACCCAGTCTACGTTTGCCCAGGCTCCAAAAGAAATGACACAGAGGCGGAACTGGATTCAGGATAAATTAAATTTTTCAAAAACCCACATCAGATGGAAGGGCCTCAGCAAGTTTTACAGATTTAAGTCACCCCAGAGAGGAGCCAGTGCTAGTGCAACCTCAGCCCATGATATTTCACGAGGATCCACAGATTCTGAGAATATAGACACCAGCATTTGCACTGACACAAAACATCAGCCATTCACTGGCAGCACTGCCAGTACAAGTGTAGTGTCCCAGCCTTCATCAGTTGACCAGCAGGTCATGGATCAGTTTGAGGAAACGGACCGTTAGCCACAGCAACCTACATTTTCTAGGAGCTCCATTGCCACTTCCACATATGTGCCATAGAAATTTCAGCAGAAGCCACAGCTGAAAAGATGCCAGATGCCAGCAAGCCAGGTCATATAACCAGTTAACAAAGTCAAGTGGTGTCAAGAGGACAACAGCCCAGAGGGCAACAGACTTAATACTTGGTTGTCAATGATCAACAAACTGGTGCTTCAAGACAGCTATATTTCACCATCAGCCCTAGCAAGAGTTTTAACCCACCTTCTCTAGCCTCTGTCACAGGACAAGGAAGTTCACACAACATCTCAGGCTTCTCTAGCCCTTTTGGGAACATACAGTCAGTCATGACCTACCAGCAGATGGATATATCTTTTGTATACCATTTACACCAAATGACACACATCAACACGCTGCCTCTCCTTCAACCAACCAGCAACAAGGGCCTCCTCAGCAGCCAGCCCAGCGCCCCCTAGCAGCCATCAGAGCCCAAGCAGAAGTAGTAGACTTACGATCCGTACCTACAAAAGGCCCTTTTTGGGACCACTGCTGTAAAATGTCCTTTTCAGGACAACTGTTGATTCATAGGTCCTCACCAAGACCACCCGAATCTTCCAAAACAATTAATAAGCTGACATGTTTTAAACAAACAAAAACATTACACTGCCCCACCCGAATCTTCCAAAACCATTAATAAGCTGGATGTTTTAAAGAAAACAACAAAAAAACATTAGACTGCCCCACGCAAAACACATGACCCCAAAACACAAGAAACAAAATGAGCAAGTGGATGATTGAAAATTTGAAGTTAAAAAAATTTCAATGAAACTTAAGTGGACTTAAAAAATGTTGACCTTTTGAAAAAACGTTTTGAAAACATTTTAATGTTGAGAAAATTTGAAATTTTAAAAAATATTTCTACGGTTTTTATCAGGCACATATATACTACTAGTTCATTTGCTTTGGCTACTAGGTCATCTGCTGGGATGAGTGCCCTGAGTTTTCTGCCTTGGTGTGTCCTCCATATGTTGTGCAACACAACACATAATAAAACAATGTCTCTGACAACTTTCAGCCATTGCGCCTAGTAGGACCTTGAATCTGCTTGTAAGGCATTCTCCACTACCCTCCTGCTTCTAGAGATCCTGTAGTTTGCTATTCTATCTTCCCTTGCGAGATGTCTTCTGCTGTAGGATTTAACAAACCATGCCATCAAGGTAAAAATAAAATTGTGCAAATCTGGCTCTCTCTCCTTCAAGGGTTCGGGTGGCAGAGGTCCCAAAGTACCATCCACAATATTTTTTTTTCAACCTGCTGTGGTTAAATATTTGTGCATCTGATGAAGATTCGCTTGACCAACATCTACCCAGAGAAATCTTGAGAAAAATTTCCCTACCCAGAGAAAAATTGAGGTCTGTGTTGACCAGGACTAGCAGCACCAGGGAAACGAAGCCCTTTTAATTGTAAAATTCACTCCCACATTTCTTTGGCGTCTTCATGGCATTTCATCTGGTTGTGAACTTCACAATCTGTTTCCAGTCTTCTGGAGTGGTAGGACAGATCAAATACTCTTCCTGGATGAATTTATATATGGTGGTTTGGCTAACAAGCCAGCGATACTGTAAGGACTTGTACATTACGCCCTTTGCAAGGTGTCTCAGTGTTATTGCCAGTTTCAATCCAATTTCTAAAGGCTTCCTAAAATTGGTGACTTCTTGATATGGTGGTGTATACATTCTTCAATGAGGTGAAAAACTGCATGGGACATCCTGAGAAGCTTATGGTAACCTGGAATATCAGTCTTTATTAAGTCAGCCAGGAGGCCTCCTATATCATCCTTTTCCTTGTCTTTGGTGGACCCATGGCATGACCCAGAGGTGTTGTGGCTCCCTCCTTTGCCTGGGTGGTGGTAGGGGTGTGGTGAAGGTGCTGGCTGTATGGCAGGTGGTGGTCCTGAGTTCAGATGTGTCTTTTTTGTCTGCAAATCAGAATGCTAATCAAAATATTCAACTCATCAAGAAACAACGAGGCCCTAAACTTCTGTAGAAAGTCATTCTTATGTGTAGCTGGCATCTTTGCAGTGATAAATGATGAGTAACAGCAGCAACAAGGGGTTTATATAGTGTTGCTCAGATCCCAACTCACGATCCCGACTCCAGAAATTAATCAATCCAGTTGGGGTGGACCGGGACACTGCTCCAGTCTTATCGGTTTGTCAATACAGCTTGTTGTGACCTGATACAACTTGTCTGTTAGGGCTTTATGGCTTGTCCTGATACTTTCCCATCTGGTCGTGGAGAAAATCATCCCAATCGAAAGTCAGGTAGGGATATTCATCCAGACAAACCTAGATGTATTATTTCCTGTTGGTGAGGTAAAACCAACCAAGATTTTCTGCGCACTTTTTTCTGGATTTTTGTCCCCGATATTTGTCCTCAGTAAACATACCACCAAGCCAAGCAGTTGCTGAAATATTTTAGGAATGTATATCCAGAGTAAAAGTCCAAATATTGCATTATTTTGTTAAACACAACAGTTTACTTACTTATTTTGGTCATTTCCCTAATAATCAAGTAGTCAGGTAGTTGAAGTAAAATTCAATACAACTAAAGATATAACTTTGGAATGAGCTGGCTCTTGGTTACATATTGACCAAAATGTCTTAATTTGTGTTTCTTTCAGGGATTTCGCTATGTGGTGAATGGAGATGAATGCCATGTGTTGGAGACAGATGAGAAGATGAGAAGAATGTGTCTTCCTGGTAAGTCTGATTAGATGTCTGAATATTATTCAAGTAGTTTACAATGAAAAACACCAATAAAAGAGGACTTGGCTAATAGACGACGTCAAAGTTCCTTTGTCCATGGCCATAGTAAAGATTTTTATTCACAGACACCAAATAGGTCCGAAGCTATGATTTAAATGCCTTTTTAAACAGATATGATTATTTCAGCTTCTTTCTGAATGAGTCTATAGAGGGTCTAAATAAACATAATGCAGTTCAATCCAGACTGTAGGATTGTCAAAGGCAAAACCGTGATCAGAATGCCTTCTAATTTATGGACAGGGGGACAAAGCTGTGAAATCTCCATGAAGTTTCTGGCACGTCTTCCACAACTTTTGTTAGATTTACTGCAAAGACAAAGCAGAAATAATGAAAATAGCTATGATAATCATCACAGAGAAAGTTATGAAGTAGCATGGCCCCCACAAACACACATAATTTAACGGGCAAACATTAACGTAGTTTTTTTTTTATAATTGATGTTGCCTGAGTATACCTTCTTTGGTTGGTAATAATCCTTGCATGATCAACAATCAACTGATTTGTGAGTCACAGTATCTGGTAAACATATATCATTCCATTTATCACGTGTTTAACTGACACGTGTTTAAACATGGCCTTTGACAATTTTATTAATTAAATGGTTAACATAGTAAAAGTCACGTGCTTGACTGGTAAGTCGTGGTATCTAGTAAACACATGTAATACTGTGTACATGGTAATAGTCACATATCTGACTACTAAGTCATCTGATATCTGGTTTATAGTCGAAACATGGATATTTATCAGCAAATGCACACAAACTTTCTAAAACAAGGTGTACTGAAAACTAATTGGATTCTAGGATTCGTGAAATGCGCTTTCAGTAGGTTTATTTGTACAATGCCCAGTATGATCTAATAATAATAATAATAATAATAATAGACCTTATACATTGATTATTGAAAATCGTATCATCTATTTATTAAAATTCTGGTGTTGTGCTATTATAATAAGAAGGAAAAAACAACAGAAGGAAATGGGCATCCTACTTTACACCTTTGTTGTTCTTTAAAATCTGACCCATTTCACAAATAATCCTCTTTAGACAAATTCAAAATATCAAAGACACTTTCAGTACAAAGTTATTTGAAAAAAATAGTTTCTATAACTTTTATCACATCAACCGAAAAGTCAGTGCCTTACGTTACATCGTTCAAGCCACATCGGTTGGAAAGAAGCCAATGTATCTGAGGGTCAATCTATCACAAGAAGAATTCTCTATCTAGTAAGACACGACTGACCCATTCAGTGAAACCTAAATAACTCAAAGGACGAAATATATCCTCACAAGAGAAATTAATGAACAAGAGATTTGTCAAATGAGGAAGATTGGTCTGGCATTATTTTTAAAATAATAAAAAGACCTAACCCCCGAGGTGTAATATATGCCATAGAAGATGTAAAAGGTTTCCTTCAAAGCAGATCATTTTGCAGGAAATTTAATAATTAAAGACCAAGATCTCAAAGCTGGTATGGGCTGAATCTCTGTACTACCCACCTGTATATAAACAGTGAGAAGGTTTTGAAGTCAATTATTATTATTATTATTATTATGTATTTATACTCAGCGCAATATCTCCATATACTACAGGACTCAAAGCGCTATTTAACCAATCCGACTGTACAGGTACAGCCCCAACTCACAAGTAACTGACATTCACCTAACTGGAAGATAGAGGCTCAAGGATGACCATTTATCAACGTCCTTGAGGTTCTTTAACCTGCCACTGGGGATAGGATCCAATGACAGAGGACCGCCATTTTAAGTGGTCATCCGAGCCACTATGTATCTGCCTGTACCTGGGATTGAACCCACGTCCTCTGAGTTCCTAGACAAGTGTGTTACCCGCTAGGCCACAGTGACAGTAAATAACATGTGTCTAGATGTAGACCACTTTACTGATAAATTTTTAAGATTCTAAAATGACTTTAGGATTCCTTAAGTATGTACACATGACAGTTAAATGTGCAGCACTTCATGAATGATTTGAGAAGTTAATAAATAAAATCCGTCGAAATGGCATTTTTCGCCAAAAGCTAACCATTTGAAGGGGGCTCTAGACGTTTTAATGTCTGAATATTAATGTTAAGGCTCTTAAAGGGCATGGTAGCTATGTATAATGTCTTGTGATAGAATTAGTTTTCATCTCATGATTTGAAATGCTGGTGTTAGAACTTCAGATCGTTACCTCTGAGCCATGTATCCAATTATCCAGCATTATGGCAATTTTACATGAAGCAAAATAATTTATACAATAAGTACCCTTGCAAGTCAGATGTAGTTGTAAGGGTTATTTTAAGTCTATATTTTATTTTGCACATGTCAGGCTGTTGAAAAAAAGGTCAGATATTTAATGCTGTTCTTTTTACAGTAACACCTGTTTGTTATTAAGTTATTCAACTACCCTTGTACAAAAAAGTTGAGATTACAATTGAAAGTTTTGTGAACAGAATTACAAATTCTGTCAGATCTTAATGTCAAGACATATAAATTTGATAAAATAATCAATCATGCACACACACAAAAAAAATGTACACGATTTATTTCTTGTGAAGAGTTTTGTTCTATGTTTTCCTGTCTGTGGGATAAATTTATCAAGTCCCTTGGTGGCCTCAGTACAATCTAGTTCAAAGGGAGGACTAAGCACAAGACTCATTTATCAGGCATTATCTTGAATTAAAAGACATCCAAGGGCTTTCCATATAAATAGGCTGAGAAACCCTTGATAGTGTACCTTGGTCATCTCTCTATCCAATGCTTAATTATTGAATGTTGGTTAGAATTAGTAAAGGTGTAATTTGGTAGCAATAGAAAATATTTTTTGTTCACATTTATTTGTCCTTTTTTGGACAAAGTGCGAAGCATTCCGTGGGGCGAGGGTAGACAACCCCCATCAAATGCTTTACAGTGCTACAAGTCATACTGGGTAGGATTAATAGTATGATTATTTCTGACCTTCTACACATTATGATTCTTTCTGACATTGTCGTTGTTTTAGAGTAAATCTGTTAAGACTTGTACCTTTTGCAACTGAGAATTAATAGTTATCACATTTTTGGAAATCATTACTACCCCCGGAAAGACACAGAAAGACAACAACACAGCACTTTGGCTAAGAATTCGTACTTAGCTTCAGAAAATATTGATACACAATAGTATTTAGCAAACTCATAACCTTTTTTAAAAGCACTAGTTTTTGTCGAATAGAGGTGAAAATTCAACTTTTCTTCGTGTATTTAAGAATGGGAATTTGGGCTTTATTTACATATGAATAATTCAACATAACTGTTAGACATCAGGTCACTTAAAGAAGGTGATTAGGATTTGGGATCTATCAATAGAAATGCGTATACATGTTCACAATCCTAAACTATGGCAATAATCTTGTTAACTCAGTTATATACTCTAGCTTCAAAAGAATGTCTTTTCAAACACTTTCAAACCGGTCACACTACAGATGGTATTGTCCACGTTTATAGACGTTTTGTTGAACGCCTCATTCCTGTAATTACTGATACACTTCTGCCTGTGAACTTGAGAAACTGTAGCTTTCCCTGCTTCACCTGTCAATACACACCAAAATTTTGAAATGTTCAAAATTTCCGCTTCCACGATTTTCAGAGCAATACCGCCTATAATGTAACTGGGGTATTAGAGAACGGCCTTCAAGCTGTTGCACTGAGTAAAGTGATTTCTGATTGGTTACTGATGGCTTTTTGTCCTCATTTGTCCATCTTCAGAAAACAGCCGTCATCAGGGAGACTTCATGCTTGGTTTGGACATTCCTGTGGAAGTGTGGATGTTTGAGGGTCCCCTCAACATGAGTATGCGCACTACAGTGGTCAGAGACAGTTGTATGCCAGTATCTGAGGAGGTCTCCATGAGGCAGCCAGGTACACATAAATATACATGACACTTAAGAGTTTAATTTGGAGTTATCCATATATGGTTTCCGGTGGATGGTAACTTTTCAGTTGTCATACCAGCAGACTGTGACCTATCAATACCTTCATACAGGCAGTGTACCATTTGTTCTGTAATCTGTATATTAACTTCTGCATTGTATCAATTTAAAAGTGGTTTATAAGGTTAGTCATGGAGAATAGAAATGACAGATAATTGACTCTGAACTAATACCAGGAGTCTCAGACACAATATACAAAGGGTTTATTATCAGTCATTGTGTCAAGTCAGTTCTCACCATCTCTACATATCAAGTATGTGTTAATGGGAAAATTGTGTTTTACTTACAGTCTTGAAAAATTATGTTCACATATGAATGCCAAGTGTATGCTAATATAGACAGTATTTTAAAGCTTCAGTTCTCAGATCTCCGAATAAGGCCAATTGTCTAGTCATAAACATGAGGATTGACATTTCTTGCTAGTATTAAAACTCCTACCCAAAACTTGTTTCTTTTTACCTTTTTAAAGGTCTTACTCAATGAGAAAAAAAGATGGTCTATTTGTAAGCGGGAATAAGAGCTACAAACATTGATAGCAACTGCAAATGACAGATGTATCTTTTCTAAAGTAAGGTGATTTGTATTCTGTTTGTATAGTCAGCTAGGACTGGTGTAATTATATTGGCTGATGCTTTACTGCACCCCCTATGTCATGCTATACATCTATCACTCACCAAATTAGCAGTGGACAGCCAGAAAAAGTGTGAAAACTGGCTGCTTCAGACTTGTTCCCGATGGGAAGTATTGCATTGAAACAAACGGTTATTTAATTGAACGGAAGCAAATTACAAGTCAAATGTTTTGACTTGAAAAAAAAATCAGGGTAATCTCAGTTCTGATACAAATAACTGACATGATTTATTCTACAGGCTATGAGTCAGTGACGTCATCATTCTACTTGAACATAGAGCTGGGCATTCCACGTAAAAACCTGTTTGATGTGCCGGATACTTGTCTGGAGAACAGGGCAAAGGTATGGTTAAAGTGTGACACTAATCTCACGCGTCAACTCTTGCTTGGCATTTTTCTGAGGAATAACCTCTGAATCTGAGTTTTAGTAGGAATGGACAAAGATTATGTATAGTTAATAGGTAATGAGATGGCCTGACTTTGGACAACCAACTTATGTAATTCAGCAGAATTTACACCTATTTCGGACAGTATAAATCATTCTTTTATAATTATCACCTCCGTCAAGCAAGTTATGTAATTGACGACCTGTAGGGGGCCACAGTGGCAGAGTGGTAACACTCTTGCCTCCCACCTCTGAGGCCGGGGTTCGGTTCCTGGCACAGCCTCAAGTGGGAAAGCTGGTAGTTGCTTGCTGTTGGTCGGCAGTTTACAGTACAGAACCTTGATGAACTGTATGTACTGGTTACCTCTGCCCTTCCAACTACCCGTCGTGATATGACCTGTACAGTGTTGAAAGAGACGTAAAACCCCAAATAAATAAATAAATAAATTGACGACCTGCATATGTCTGTGTGTTTATCTGTCTGTCTGTTTGTAAAATAACTAATTATGGACAGATGATAATGGCGCAATTCAGACTCCCGTCTGGATCCAGGAAATTGAATTTTTATCAATGTACTCAAGGTAATATTGGAGGTTTTGATCCTTGGCAGAGGTATATACTCTCCGAGTACTCTAATTATTGAGCATTCATTGACAAGTAACTAAAATGTTGCAGCAATGAGCAATAATAGCCACTTCTTTTTGTGTCCACAACTGGTTTCTGTGTACTTCAGTTAAAATTTCACTTTACCCGACTAGGCAGAATTTCACAGTTGTCCTCTGTGTTTCAAAATGATTTGTCCATGAGTTAGGCTCAAATGGTTACGTAAAACACTCAATTTAAAGATGTTAGCTGTATATGTTGTTTGGTTGTGTGTAGATTAAGGTTGGTGACACACTCGCCTCTCATATTTGTATCCATGGTTCAAATCTCACATATTGAAAGCTAGAAAATTTGCAATATGCAAATGGTTTACAGTATAGTTATTTTCTATCTAATAAATGTAGACAGATTCAAAGGAATATCTTAATAATATATATCAACTTGATTGGTTTTATAAGAATCCTAAATGTTAAATGTTCCTGTTATAGTTTTAGTTTATATAGTCCCGATATAGTTTATTATAAGGACACATCATTATTCTTGTCAAAGTAATATCCATTATGCACTGTCCTCTGGCTAACATTGATACATTGTGGTGATAAATTATCAATGAGAAAAACAATTTGGATAAAAATGGAAATTTTCTTCAAGAAGGGTCAAATTATGAAACAGTAATTAAAGTTTGTGATATTTTAAACTTAACATTTTAACTCTTCTGTTTCCAACCCAAACTGGAGATGAGATCACCTTCGTTTTACAAGTATTATTTTAACTTACAACACATACATGTTTTTAGTTTAATCAAAACATTGATACAGATGAAATTACACTGCTCGGAAGTCTGCTTTCACATTTTAAAAGGCGACCCTTTTCCCTTCTCTAAAAAGCTACTAAATTAAACTTTCTTCAACAAGAAAACAAAATATTTTCCTCATTGGGGAGTTTCTGGCGTTCCTTAAAGTGACACCTTCAGACAGTTTATATTGGGGAGCTTCTGACGAGTTTCTGACACCTTCAGACACCTTATATTGGGGAGTTTCTGACATTCTGTAAAGTGACACCTTCAGACAGTTTATATGGGAAAATTTCTGACATTCTTTAAAGTGACACCTTCAGACGGCTTAAACTGAGGGAGTTTCTGACATTCTGTAAAGTGACACATTCAGACAGTTTATATGGGAGAGTTTCTGAAATTCTTGTGACACCTTTAGACAGCTTATATTGGTGGAGTTTCTAACATTCTGTAAAGTGACACCTTCAGACAGTTTATGTGGGAGAGTTTCTAACATTCTGTAAAGTGACACTTTCAGACAGTTTATATGGGAGGGTTTCTGACATTATTTAAAGTCACACCTTCAGACAGCTTATATTTGGGAGTAATGGCGGTCCTTAAAGTGATACCTTCAGGCAACTTATACCTCAGTTACAGTCTTGAGGCTTTGCTTCCCAGTAATGCAGTCTCCAGTATAATCTTATTGGTCATATGACAAATCATACACACTTTTCCCATATTTAAACTAGGTAAAAAACATTGCTAGTGGGCATTTCTGTTACTTTACAAGTAATCCAGCTATCTATGGTGGACTCTGGCCTTACAGTTGTCCATTATTAGACATAAAAGCTACCCTTAATTCACCAATTGAATATGTTCTGTCAGGCTATATAGGCACAATTCACAAAGAATCTTAGAATTTTTCTTAGAATTTTTCTTTGTGCATATAGCAATTTCATATTCTTAGAAAAATTCTAAGAATAAAAGCCATTCTTAGAAAAATTCTAAGAATAAGTATGATTCTAAGAATAAGAATCTTTGTGAATAAAAAAATTCTTATTCTTAGAATTTTTCTAAAAAAAATGACAATTCTAAGAAAATTTCTAAGAATAAGACTAATTCTAAGAATAACAATCTTTGTGAATACAGGCCCAGATCTGAGTAATTTACCCAACTCTGACCTGATTTCAGTGACATTGGCTGAGACATTAGCGTGGACAATAAATATCTGTGACAGTTACGAATGGTGAGTAACACCTTCAGAAAATTGTCTGTGAATATTTCAGAAGTCAGACGTGAGAGGTGACAAGCTGCTCCCACTACAGAAATCCCTGATGAATAAAGGCATCTGAACAGCAGTCTGTCCCTGCAAGATATATGACTGGCACAACTGGACACTTTAATTACAGCATATTGCATGCTGTCTCTTCAAATTTGGTTTATTACATTTAAATTAGAGATGCATGCATACTTGAATATTGCAGAGAGATATTTTTTTGGAAGTGTCTTATATTCCATAATTTTTACAACCTAAAGAATATAACCAGAGCAACAGGCTTCTGTGGTCCCACAGGACACGGTAACTGCAGAATGATATTCTGCATCCATATATTTGTACTGGTGCTCTTATTTGGGCATGTTACCACAATTTTGATAACATTTTAATGTGTTAGGATCCTGACTGAAGCTCGATTAAAATATAGTCATGAAAATATAATAGAATAATACTATTTGTCGTCAGGTCAGCTGTCCATTACATGGCTAATGTCACAATTTATGATAAATTGTAAGATAAACATACTTTAACCTTCCAACTTGCCAGTGTTGATAAATTAGTAATACCGCACTATTTAGTTTCAGCATTCTCAAGAGTAATTATTTTCCATGGAGAGTTTTAGTTACTGGTGAAGCCATTAGACATTGATAATTTTAGTCATTTTTTTCAGTGGCATGGATTTTGCTGTTATTGGTGTAAATAAACTGACTAGTGAAGCATACATTATCTGATGTTGTTGTTCAGTCACCACAATGTACAGTTATACAAAATGCTTCAAAAGTAACCTGGTTCAGCTTGGTTCATTTATACACTCCACCAGTTTAGTGTGAAACAAAATCAGAACCAGGCCCTGAAAAGTGACCTGGAAACATGTGAATGGGCAAACATATATCCACAGATCCAGATCCAGGTTGAATAAGTCTTCAAAGATCAATTTTAAGCAAAATATTCTTAAAAATTGTGGTCAAGTATAAGACATCAACCTTCTATTCAAACTTACTATATAGAACCTAACAAAACAGACAGTAGAACAAAGCCATAACATAAAAAGGCACTGCAATAAACAAACCATTTATCGGGCAGCCTGCGTATAAACCAATTCATTCAACAAAGAAAAAATTCATACGTTCCTTCAAATTGAACTTATTTCATTAAGTAGTCCATATCAGGATTCAGCCTTGTACTTTCCATAGTTACATATTTTATTCTCCACCATGTGCTGTATTTGACTTTCATTCTCCAGTCCCACCTACAAAGTAAAAGAATGTGATTAAAACTTTTATTATAACAAGATTACATGAGATGACTAAAATATATTAGCACAGTATATTCATAAAGCACACGTACGTGTAAACATGAATGATTGACAATGGAAATTTATTTACATTAAAAGGTTACAAAGGTCAAATCTTTGACCTCAAAGTCATCAACCTTCCCAACTAACAAAGCTTTGGTAAATAGAAGCAAATAGAGGTCAAATCAGTTTCCCATTGCAAATGTTAAGAAAGGTTAACTGAAGGTTAGGTGAAGGTCAAAGGTAAAATAGGGGTCAAGATAGATAAATGAGGTTTGTAACATTTATTTATACATTAGTAAAAGGTTATAAACATAAGAAGGGTTAAAACTTTAAAATTTTCAAAATACTTTGTAAATTTAAAGCCCAACAGGCAAATACAGTATAGCAGCTAGTGCAACATATCACAGTACAACAATATAATGATCCACCAGTTTAACATATCACAATAAATACAACATAATGATAATCCATATAGTGTCAACTTGTGCACAAATCAATAGTTCTGACATCTTCGAGAAGGAAGAAAGGGTCATGCCTAACTCTACCTAGCCTAATTCTACTTTAGTCTATATTCAAGAGGGGGCTACCAGTACTGCCTGGCCCTACCTTGGATTTAATACATAAGCGCTTAGCCATGTCACATTCGAGAAGGGGTGACCAGGGTCAGCCTGGCACCGCCTTAAAGCCAACTCTATCTGTACCTTATCTACAAAGAACTCCCTAGGCTGGCCCGTCCTAGGGGACCAGTACAGAAAGTAGTAGTTCAACTTGTACCAGGGTGGGAAGGAGGGAGTTTTCATTCCCTTGTTATCCATTCAAAAACTTAATTCAAAATGGCTATGCTCTTGTAGACCCTAACTACCTAGAACAATTAACACAGCGATTGGTTGCTAAGCATAACAAAGCATAATAACATTATATGTGTGGTTGGGTTTAAGGTAGCATGAAACTGAATCAGCAGGCCCCTGACAGGCAGTGCTGTACACAGTTTCCCATTGCAAATGTTAAGGAAGGTTAACTGAAGGTTAGGTGAAGGTCAAAGGTAAAATAGGGGTCAATATAGATAAATGAGGTTTGTGACATTTATTTATACATTAGTAAAAGGTTATAAACATAAGAAGGGTTAAAACTTTAAAATTTTCAAAATACTTTGTAAATTTAAAGCCCAAACCCCAGCTAAAGTCGAGTAGGGATGATAGCAGCAAAAGTAGCAGGAATTATGGAAGGGGCAAGAGACGCATTCTGGAGATACGTCCAGACTGCTGAGCTTCTCCATAGCCCATGAGCCATGATATGTTGTAACTGGACATTGTTGTCAAAAGCTAAAGTAGCTCCAGATCGTCTGAAGGAATGAAACCCATGTCCAACCAATGGTATACCAATGTGTGTCAACACTTTCCTGAGAGCATCTCTAATAGTAGTATCTATGACTGGGTGAAAAGGAGGGTAATTGTGAAGAAAGAGAGGTGACGAAGGTGGGAAGGTTTTTGATTCAAGAAGGTTTTTTAAAGCCAATACTGGGCACAAAGACAAAATTTTTAAAGCTGGTATCTGAATGAAGTGGTGGGCTGTAGTGTTTTGGTCCATTTAATCAAAATATGAGCCCCAGGGTCAGCATAAATGATATCCTGCCTCAGGAAATGTTTGGAAAAATCAAATTTAAATCTGGAATGTGGAGCCATGTTGGACATTCTGAGGAAAGCAAAGAAAGCCAACAGGAAAATTGCCCGGAATAAAAGTGGGTCTGTTAAGATGTCACATGCTTGAGATATCAAAGCCAAAGTGGTGAGGTCAAAAATACCCCTAGAGGTTGGAGCAAACCTAGTATTAATAGAAATGCTCCTAAGGTATTCTGAAACTAATCTATGAGAAAGAACCTCTGGATTCCAGTGATACTTAGTGGCAGCTTTCTTAATGGAAGAGATATAATTCAACATGACTTTGTATGATACAGAGTTAGTGAACAAGTATTCTAAGAATGCCAAAATTGAGTGAACGTTCAACTCCACTGGAAGTTCCATAAACATCACAAATGCAAGGTAAGTCTTAATGTGAGTAATATGAGCATTCCTGGTCGCAGGTCTGTAAGCCGTCCTTGTCCTGGAGAGTGCTGCCCTCAACAGATGAGATGAAGGAAGATCCAGATCTGAAAAATCATAGACGTAAGTTCAGGTCAAAAATAATGACTAGGTATGTGTTCCCAGATGTAATTATCTTGTAAAATGCTTAATAGGTCATGGTTAACTTGCTTATCAGAGTAGACTCTTGACAATGTGTCAGCAATAACATTACGAACGCCTGGTACATGACTTATGTTAAGCTCAATGTCAAGACAAGCAGTGAGAAGCCAGATGTTTCGAACACATAAAGCCAAGAAAGAATCTTTTGTTCTACCGGTCTCGACCACCTGAACCACCCCGAGCTTGTCACAAAAGATATCTATGGTTGAATGACGCCATTTCCCACCCCAAGTCTTGAGGGCAATAATAATGTTCAACATTTCAAGATGAACAATTTTCAGGTCCAGATCCCCACAGTTGCATAAACCCTATTCCTCCAGACTGCCCCCATACCAGTAAGGCTGGCATCTAAGTAGAGCGACTGACCAATGTCCAATCTGTGCTTGTTTATGTAGGAAACACCATTAAATGCTGGAAGAAAGGTTAGGAACCACCGTATATCCTATGAAATTCTTCAGACAACTCAATAGTTCTGGAATGAGAGTTATTCCTAAACACAGCCAAGATCCTATTGATAAATATCCTAGCAGGCTTCACGCATTTCTGTATGTACAGAAGCTTACCTAGCAAAGATTGATATTTATGTTTGGAAAGTGACCTTTTTGTACTAACGTCCATACATTCTGCATAGATATCCTCTAATTTCTCTTTTGAAATACTCATAGTATTGTTTTCAATATTGAATTCAATACCCAAGCACGTTAAACGCTTAGTGGGAGGTGTCAATTTGTTGCAATTAATAGGGAGGCCGAGTTCGTTCAGTAAATCACAAAGTCTGTGAAAAGCCGCGTGCGCCTTAGATTTAGGTAGAACCGCAATGTAGTCGTCTATATAGCAACGCAATTGGATGCCTTCTTTCCTCGTGATGTACGCAATTGCATCAGACAAAATCTAAAATGACAAGGACCCGTGCGTCCACCCGAACACAATCCCTACATCTATATAATAAGTGCCACGCCAGTGAATACTGAACTTAAGGCTGTCAACAGGATCAGCTCTCAGATTTCTAAAGGCCCGAGCCACATCTACCTTGAATAGTACTGTATCTTCCGAACACTCCACTATGTCCTGAGCAATATCATCAACAGTGGGGAATTTTAGAATAAATGTGGAGCCATCAAACTTGTCTGCCTGTACATGACTGTTAATAGAATTGCCATAAGGGTGTGAAAGATTCAAGATAACACACCTGTTGTCATTATCCTTGGGTCTAGTCAATCATGGGGACCAATGAAATTGTTCATGGTTAATATAACTAGCAGGGCCTAACATTGCACCCAAGCTGATTTCTTTGTCAATGTATTGCTGTACCTGCCTTGGATACTGATGTGCAGAGAAATGGTTAGCAATATCAGTATTATTCAGTTCATTAGGGTTAAATAGTGAAAGGGGGAAGCCAAATTTTATATACTGTAAAACTTTTTTATCTGAATAATCCTCAAAGCATTTCTCCCAGGCTTCCACCTGTAAACTGGATTTGATGGGTATCCTAGCACATTTATAATTCGGTTGGCCTGTGTGTCTGATAATATCCGCGATATTCAACAAAGTGTCAATCGAATTCAGCTCAACTGGCTCTCTATCTGGACCTATAAAACTAAAATCTGTTTGTTCTTGTGTCAGATAACCGGTTCTTTTGTCCGGATAATTAAAGTCTTTGGCTCTAAACTTAGTCACGTTAATATTTTCTGGGGAGTTGTTTTGAACTCATTCGAGTATGTAGGCATAGCCTCATGTGTGCCTTGGTGAGCTATATGCTCATTGAAACTCTTATCATGGGTATCACCCTGATCAGTGATTTGTGAATTGGCCTTGCCAATCAATTCATCAATAATGTTGGTCACATAAGTGACATAGTCACATTGATAATGCTGCCAAACTTGCTGGTCTTTACAATAATTATCATATGCCAATTTAGGATTATGATCTACATCTGAATTCAGGATCCTATGGTTAGTCGCCGCCAGAATTTTTGACATTGTACAATTAACAACATCTATCACTTCTAAATACCCCTCTGGGGGATGGGCACAATGCTTCAAAGTGTAATCCAAGCCATAATCACCTGGCCATAGCAAGTAATAGCCTGTTATCTGATCAATGTTTCCCAGTATATATGTCATGTGATCCCAATTTTCCTCATCATAGCATTGTTTATTTAGTATTTGCATAATTACTTTGCTACTCTGTACCTGGCCATTATCCCGGCCCATTACCCCGTTGTGCTCATCCCTACCATCTATATATACATCATATACTTTCATAGCTGTCTGCCTAGGAAAGCAACATACAGGTTCATATAACTGGTTACTAGGATACAAATCATCCCCTTCACTTTCAGTAAATACATTACAATTATCATTCAATGCAAAGTCTTCATACAATACAGTTCTCCTCAATTCAATACCACCACCATTAGAACATATATTATGATATGCACTACAGTTACTCATATTAAAGTCATTGTTCATACAATCTTCATCTGTGTTATTTACATATCTATGATAAACTTTAAAGTCATTACTAAGTAAAATGTTTGTATCAGAGTTATCTAGTAAAGAATAATTTGTCTTTGTAGGTCCATGGAGATCCTCAGGGTGGACGGTGGCCTGACCTGGATCCTATTTAGCTACTGGTTTCAGCTCCTGAGTACGAGTCGAACTACGGGAAGTACACCTAAGCTCTGGGTGTACCAAAGAACGTCCTTGTCTATGGCAAAATGCACAGAAATGCTTATAAATCCCATGGTGACCTTCATTGGTGCAAGTACCTTTATTGAAGAATTTGCAGATTTTGACCTTTTGACCACCAGTAACAACATTGTTAGAATTAAGCACTGCAAGTTGCGAATTACTGATTCTATTGAGCGACCATTGCATGGAATCTGACCAAGTTAAGCGACCCTCCTCTATGTCCGTCATTGATACTGCCCAGGCTGACCTCACTGCTGACCATGGCAAGGACACAGCGTCCCTCATGGCCATGGTTACTTGTGTAAGAACGTTTCTCAATGTTACATTATCTTCAATTAACAGAACGTTGTTCAGCTGCCCTGAAACCCACTGTGCCATGTTTAGCTCATCATACGTGGGCTTCTTGAGATGAGAATTGAATATCAAGCCCTCATTGGGCCATCTGAACTGAGGGCCAACTATAGAAGTATCAGTTATGTTGTACCTGCCCGATTTCTTTCTGAAGTTGTGACCCTTACCTGGCATGGCATCCTGATCCGCCTGGTCGTCATAGCATGCCAGGAGTTGTGATACAGCTGATGAGATAAATGGGATAGACCTTATGACATGGCATCCCTGGTGACCTGGCCCGGTTCCCTTACCACACTCTCAGTAGAAGATGCACTGGCAGCTACTGGGATATTATGCACAGCATTACGATGAGTGAGTGGGATCGCCTGGCTGATGCCTGCACTTGCCTGAGTGACAGATGTGGCGGCTTGCCCCTGGTGTGTACTGGTGAAGTGGGAGATCAGAGGGTCAGGACGTGTGGGTGATGCAACAGGGGTGGAGCTGATGGTGTTTTGACGTTCCAACTCATCCATCCTTTTGGTAAGCGCCTGATTCGAAGCATTAATTTTTTGCAACATAGATAAAATGGCCTGATTAGTGGACACTGACGTTTCTCCCTGTATTGAATTGCCTGAGGCATTTGATACAGTACTCACACTGCCCTGTGTTGAAGAATGTCCCACAGCTCCCTGACTTTGCAAGTAAGAACCATCATTCACCTCTGTGACCTTTGTTTTCTTCGTGTTCTTCTTCACAGAAGTCTTGCCTTTGGTGGACATCAGTGACTTCTTCTTGGCTTCAGAAGGTGACTTCTTTCTTGTAGAAGGCATATTCATGATTAAAATACTAAAAATATAAAATATAAGTCAACACAACTAGTTTTCATTCCCTTATTATCCGTTCAAAAACTTAATTCAAAATGGCTATGCTCTTGTAGACCCTAACTACCTAGAACAATCAACACAGCGATTGGTTGCTAAACATAACAAAGCATAATGACATTATATGTGTGGTTGGGTTTAATGTAGCATGAAACTGAATCAGCAGGCCCCTGACAGGCCGTGCTGTACAAAAGGACAGGAGATGTGAAAAATACGTTAAAATACAGGTTAAGAAGGTTACCCCAGAGGGAAAGGCATATGCCAAGGCTAACCCAGCAGATGTGAAACAAAGTATATGACCAGCTAGACATATCTAGCTAAGAACGTAAGACATAGATTGTAAACAATAATAATAATAATCATAAAATAACTCATGTACATGGGAAGTTAGGAGGGAGAAAGGGCACCAAGGTCTCGCGTAAAATAATAAGTAATCTACAGTATGTGTAATACTATGCATGTAGCAAGTTATACAAAATACTAGAGTATGATATATAAAAATAGTTATCTCATAAATAAAACAATAAAATTAATGCAAGTAAAATAGCAATTGAATAATGAACAAAATTCAGTCATATGAAAGTTCTTCCTAAATGATATGCATAACTTAGCAAATTAACAAAACAGAGTGCAGAATCTTAGGTAGTCCTTGAAGAGCACCAAGACAGTCCCGACCAGTCTTCAATGAACAATTCTAAATTGTCCTTGAAGAGCACTAAACTGGCATAACATATTAGAGTAATGGCAACAGGCCAAGATCACTGATCTATCTGTCCATTGCATTTCTTATACACACTCGACCATAACCAAAAACCAGCAGGCGCTCGCCTTAACACTGGCTCCCTGCTGACTGAGCCAGAGGCAGACCAAATCTTCTAAAATGACGTCACAGGTACAGCTGAGACCTCTCACATGAGGTAAGAGCTGACAACAGACGCCAGCAAACCAGGGAACCCACCTGGCATCAATGACCAACTGGCAAGCTGGCGAGTCTCAGATGAAGCTCTAAGCAACATCCAGCAACAGCACAGCAACCAGACATCTGGTAAAATGGCCAGTTACCTCTAGGGGTCTCAACAGCCCCGGACATAGACTTGCTACAAGTCTCAACTTCTGCATGTTTTAAGCACTGAATAAGAAGTCACAGGTGGAACAGAAATCATGCATGTGTACAAAACCACAATTTTTCCTTGCAATCTACAGATGGCAGCACTAGTTTTATTTAGTCATTTTTATCTCTGATCTCCTCTAGAAGTTCAGCCAGACAATTCCCCCCTTCAAAATCATAATGTACTGATACAAGAATGTAGAATGAAAGAATGTTGCACAAGGACTACCCCGGACAGGAACACAGCAGCACATCCCAAGGGCAGGAGCAGGACAGCCATCAGATAACATCAAGAGGACCATACAAGTCGACCAAGAGGTGCAGTCCCACTTGACATCCAGGAACCGCCAGATTCCTGACTCTGAACAAACTGAAGGCAGCATGACATTGACAAACTGAGGGGAGGGGATAACATGGGAAGGCAAAAATAGATGTTAGCTGGTCAGGTTCCAAAGTCAAAGTGACACATGGAGCTGCTGAAAGCAAGGACAAGGGGGCCCAAAGCCAATCACACACGAGGCCAATAATTATGTCAATGGAAAAAAAATGAAAGACCTAATTAAGGTGGGGCCAAGGAATGAGCCTCAAGACACCCAAATGTCTCCCAGCAAATAATAGGGCATACAGGCCAGATAATATTTATTTGCAATTCGGTAATAATTTCAGTAATTATTTCAGCCACAAATATGTTATATACATCACTAGAAAGGTAATTTACAGGGCTTCTGCTCGTTTTTGTTGCATTGAAATTCATCCACGAATGGTGAACAAATCACATTTTAAAAAGTGCATTTTTTATATTCACTGGTACATATCTCACAGCCTTTTTTGTATCCTTTCTTTAATTATGGATTTATTGTACTTCTTAGGCATCCAAAATATTCAATAATAAAAGTAAAACATTCTTTATAAGACATGTACAACAACAATACATTATTAACAAAGATAAATAGTATATTACTAAAACTACAGACACATATAATATGAATCAGCTTCATTCCTGATATATTTTCAAGTGCGAGCTCTCTCTGACTCTTTGAGGCTCACGCTTCTGGAGATCACTTTTTTCCGTCAACAGATTTTCATGAATTGCATAGTATAGATGGGACACCACTTGGCTTTAACAATAAAGGGACTGGCATCACTTAAAGTGACCTTCACCTTTTATGTTACATTCTTTCGTACGTCGTGAGCCGTCTACTACCCTTGATACAGGGGATGACAGTCGTGATCATTTTGTGAACTCCAATCATGAATATCTGAAAGAATGCAGCATAAAGCTGTCTTGAATGGGAAACCTCCATCGTGATTTATTTTAAATAATTAAATATTTGTATCAATGTTGTATGTATTCAAACTATTTTTTATTTCTATTGGCACTTATAACATGAAATTTTGCCAATTAAACGCAATAATATTTAGCACGACAATATTCATTAAAAGCAAAAACGTATTTTCAGGTGATAATGAGAGATTTGCAGCACTTAAGCTGATGCACATTATTTAACACAACAAATTTGATTCACTTTTTATGAAATATCATTAAAAAGTAAAGGGGATATAATGTCAAAGTGTGCAAACAAATAAGTTGACCAGAAATACATTATATTTATTTTTTCTCTACTATTGCTAGGTGTAACTATCAAGACTAATTGTCAAAATGGTGACCAATACCTGAGACCCTTTATTGCACAGTAAAGTGGTCCAGAACCAGAGTAAGTTCAGTCCAGAGTAATATACTAGTATATCATTTGTAAAGTTTTCCTATTTTACCATACTCTCTACATAACCATGGCCAATCCCGAATGTTGTGGGACGCTGGTGACCCAGGTCCCCAATCTAATCTTTTGTAGGTCTTGTCAAAAGGAACCCATGTTATTTCTTCCATTTTGGATGTGTGGTCATTGTACTGGACAGCCTGTGGATGATATTACTAATACGCTTATGTGACACGTGGTTGCCTGAAGATGCCACTTGGTTCATTGTATGCTTGTGCCACTTGGTTGGCTCGTTGTGGCCTGATGTGTTATTTGTGCCACAAGTGTGTCTCGACAGTAGCACCAGTTGTTGTGTTCTGTGGAATTACTTGTGCTGGATGTTGTCGTATATACAGTAGCCAGGAACCTCTCTGTGAAGTGATAGATTGTGTTGTGACCTTGTTGGATGCATGTCACGCCTGGTGTCATTCTCAGACCACACAGTTTCCATGTGTGCTGGCTGCCTTGTGAACTGATTGGACCTTTAAGTTTGATGAACTTTGGGTCAGGACAGCCTCTGTTATGTGCCTCCATCTACATGATAGTTTGTGCCATACGTAGAAGGGAGAGTTGTTTACATTGGATGTCATTTTCCTATTTTTGAACCTTCTTCTTTACTGGTGTGAACATTTAATCCCTGCTCCTCCTTCACGCTGACCACCTGCAGGGACAGCTGGGTTTCATTCCAGCCTTCCAGGACACAATATTTCTTGGTAAATTTAACATCGACAATTTTAGAATGAATCCTATTAGCAGCCATTTCTTTGAGTCAATTATTATTATTATTAACTCTTTGTTGTTTTACTATCCTTATGTCCTGTATTAACTCTTTTGACCTATGACCTTGAACTTACTTCACTTGCCTGGCTTTGTAACTGGGAATTTATCACCAGATCACAACTGTTGGTCTCCTATGGTGACTCACTTGGCTTTTTATGTATTGCTTGTCAGTGCTTATCTTCACCTTTAAAAATGACAGCTTTGCTCCCTGCCCAAAGACATGACCTCAGCTCTGACCTTTTATACTGACCCCTCAAAGGTCGTTTTTGAAGCTATGTGTTGGCCATTCTGTTAACCTTCTTAGTGGTCTGGTTACTTCTCTTTGCCTGTGGTCGCCTGAAGATGGCACCTCTTTGACCTTGACCCGGGGTCAAAACAATTTCTATGTGGATGTAATGGTTAATAATATTAAAGTTCATACAGTTTTTACATGTACTATATAACTTCGTTATGAAGATCATTTATTATATGTAACTTTTACAAAACATTTAATAGTATTGTATATGATAAAAAATTATAAATCCCATTCATGCATTCAATGTCTAATCTTTTGCAAGTGTGGTCATTTATTTCATACCCAATATGAATTTCATTTCAATACTCAAGGCATTAAAATTGAAACAAGAATAACGTACGTGGATTCAATCCGTGGTTTAAAACATCCACAACAAGAAATAGTACAAATTGCCAGGGCAAAAGATTTACTTGTTCTTCCTGCCTCGTGTATATATGAACAAACACAAATGAGTGGGCCCTGTCATACAAGCTAGTCATACAGCTGATTGGAAAGTAATACTCTGGTAATACACAAAACATGCGAAATGAAGAACATGACCCTTCTCAGCAACCAACAGTTAATATTATCCAATGCATATTTTGTAATGTGAACAGGACAAAATCTAAAATTTAATTCATACATTTTAGTAGCAGCATGTCTTTTATAAAGAGGTTATTTTCACAGAGGCTTAGATTTGTCTTCTTATATTTTAGTATCACTTTCTATTTCATGGAGATATAGTTTTTAATATATTCATATTACACGGAGAATTTGTGTTTTTCTGTCAAATTCTGGACATTAAAATTTTTAAACCTCAAAACAAGTGTTAGCCTTTCTTCTATATCAAAATCTATTTATAATAATAAGGTGTAGTGGAAAATCACATTTTCTCCCAGTGTAACTACCCTATATATATATATATTTTTTTTTAATGTGAGGATAAATTGGTATGCTCTCTGGATTTCACTTACTGAAATACATGGAATGTGGAAGTAATTTTATCAATTGTAACCATTTGTCAAACAATTTCATGACTGATATTGAAATACATGGCACAAAATATAAATAAATTCACAAAAAAATCTAAGAAGATATCAAAGTATCCATTCCAGTCCATTTCACGCAATTAATAATGTTATGAGAACATTTTATAAGAATTATCCAATGTCTTACGGATAGCCTACAGGGAAAACTCTCACTGACATGTAGATTGAACAAAGAACTATTATTGCAAGGGATTTGGCGATGACTTAATGGAAAGGTTTTGCACATCACTGATCTCATAGAAATACAGTATATTGTAAGAACCTAGACCCAGTAACTCTAACAATGAATAGAACGTCATATGTAAGTTTGCGAGTTCCAAGTTAGAGCAAGTAATATGTGTACATTTATAACAACTGATTGACCTTATTATGGGGAGGGATTTTATATACATGTGTAGACAATTGAGACTTTTCCACAGTAGCAGTTCATCAGATACGATGTGAAAATGGAGCCTTTTAAAACTTCTCTTTTCATAGGCACATTTTTGTTACTATCTGGAGTATGTACAGGTAAGTTTCTAAGTTATAATACATATAATGTCATGGAAGTGGAAGGTGTACTGTGGAAGGATAATACATAAATGGTATTACAGTACAAATTAAACTGCACAAATAGATTCAGTTAGCACCTTCCACAAACAGTACTTGAATTGTGTGTTCCAATCGTACCCCATCAAGAATTGGAAGGTTGGTGGTTACTTGCTGTTACCCGATGGCTTTCCATGTAAAATGTTGACCATCTAGTATGCACTGGTTTCCTCCATCCGACAACTACCCGTCGTAATATGACCCATACAATGAGTTGAAAGTGATGTTAAACCTGAATCAAAGAAAGTCCACCATCAGTCAAGATATGATTCTATTTTTTTTAAAATAACATTACCATAACTCGGTATTCAATGATACTAACAAAAGTTAGCCACTTCTTTTCTAACTTGAAGCTTCTCTGTCTATTCTACTTCAGTTGTATGACTGTGATAATTTTATTCACCTAATTAGTGTCCTTAAGTGTTCAGTTTAAATGAATTTCACACAAGATCATCTAGTGTGCATAACTCAACTCAGAATATTTATTCTGCAATGCAATTACAAAGTTATGATTACAAGAACACCCCAGGAAATACATTTTGACCAAATATGAGCACTAATATATAAACAAACTCTAAAGTTTACATAAATTTTATATGGAGTCTTCTAGGACATTGTGATTTCTATTTTACCATGAGATAATAAGTCGTGAGCACATGATCTCATGATCAGTTAGTGATCTCTACACATGACCTAGTACATGCATAAATATTTTATAATTCTCATATCATAGACTCCATAATATCCCACCTTATGAGGAAAAAAGTTGCAGCTTCACAGCATGCATCGCAAGAAAATTGACCATCGCATACATGAAAATACACACTTATATGTAGAATCAAACTGACACTGATACACATCCTCTGAAACTCTGGCTGTACAATGGGTTAAAATAGAGACTCAAGTAAGTTGCCATCAGTATATCAGTGGGGGAGTTTGGCCCTAAAATAAATTTATACTCATCTCCAACTCAGTCTCACTTGATAATTTATTCCACTCGTTTTGGCATTTAATCAATTGGCTCTCACCTCAGTGGTGCAGAGGACATTAGAGAGAAACTAGGCGTGTTTCACAACCATAATCTGCTGAATTCTTGATTCATCAGATGAATGGATTCACTTATGTTGTGACTATAGAATCCTAATCCGGATTATGAATCCGTTGATCTACTTCCCAAGGTAGACCAACAGATTTAGATTCGTTGGATTACCCATAATTCTTTGTAAAATAATGGTGGCAAATGTGGTAGCAAATTTTATGATTTGGAAATATTTTATTATTTTATGTTGTTTTATGTTTTATTTTATTTTGGATTCAGGTCTAGAGAAAATTGTATTTCACAATTCTAGCTAATCCAAAGAATCCAAATCTGAATCTAGATTCAACGGAATGTGGTTGTGAAGTACGCCTAATACTCGTGTATATTTCCACTAACAGCAGGTTTTATTTCATGGACAAACCCCACCCCACCCCGGTCATGCTGCAGTGAACAGACACTACTCTAGACTTTCACCAAGTCCTTTTGTCTGTTGTGTAATACATGGGTACTGTATAACTATTGAAGAAACAGCCAGCCCTGTTTTTTCAGTGACAATCCACCTTACTCCAGAATGCTTGTGGTACAATGAACTCCTGTAAGTTTCCAATTAAATTTAACTGTTCAGGTTACTGGTGGATACAAATGCAAAGACTTGGAGCAAGTATAATACTTCTTGTATTCGAATGGAACTGATTTAAGTGATCCGAAGTTATATTTTCTATTTGATTGCGGCCCTTCGGTGTAACTAAAATCATAATACCAAGTGATCCTACAAGGGAGTGTATTTTGAATGTTTCACATTGTAGTCAGTTCTGATTCTCCCTGGAGAGTATGTTACTTCACAAACTGGGCACGCTGGCGTGGCGGCACTGCTGCGTTTCAGGTGAGGGACATTGACACCAGTCTCTGCTCCCACTTCATCTACTCATTTGCCACGATGGCAGGAAATAGTCTGACTCATACAGATCCTGATGACGTTAGCGGACTCAAGCTGTAAGTATACCCATGCAGGGGCTTCTAGAGGGCTGACCTGTAATATTTGTATAGTGTACAATCAGGGATAGTGTAGAGCCTTCTAGCCATATGAAAAGATATTAGTTAGGAATTATATACACATTATATACACCAGAGTCGCTATAGAGTGCTGATACAAAAATATCTGTGTCTTTAGCAATGTCATAACAACCAGATTATAGTTATTAAATAAGTATCCATCACCACTTTTGATGGCAGTAAATATATGTTTTTTTCCAGTGTGCACTTTGCACATAGTAGACTATTGCCCGGATTACCCAATTATACATGATAGATCAATTACCAAATCCCATATGGGAGCGTATGCTGACTGCCACCCTCATGGCATGTGATAAACCATAGCTCGGGTCACAAGTCACCAACAAAAACCAGGGTCTTATTTGGACAAGCACATTCTTCTGTCCGGCAAATACGGGACTTTCCTTTGGAAGTGAAAACAAACTTTGTTTGTGACATAGTAACCACGAAGTTACAAAAATTAATTTGTGTGTGTCCTGTATATTAAGAAATGTATATTTAAAGAATTATTTCTATAAATAGAGGAATAAATTTGGGAACATACTAATTAGTTTTGTTTTACCTTACCTAGGTACGTAGGTCACTTATGACGTGTTACCGGACAGAAGAATGTACACTAACAGTAGGAGTCAACCCACACAGAGGTGACAGCATGTGATAAGATCCCAAACTTGCTAACCACTTGGTCACGGAGAACCTGTCATATGATTGATATCATGGTTTTGGAGGAGGTTATGTTTCGGAACCTAAATGGGTTTGGATCCTTCAGCAATGTTTTATGGAATGTTATAATATTTACATCTGTCTGTATAATCTGTTCTTAAGGTCATCTTGAACTTTATTAAATTATAACTTCACCATCAAATGTTATGGAGAACTTAAAATTCGCTTTTTATACTAGTCTTCAATGCACCATTATCTGTCTGTATATTTCATCTTAAGTTGATCTCAGGTGTAAACTGTAAATTACATTAATGACTTCAAAAACTCTCTATACTTAATGGTGTTACATACGCATGTTCGTGCCTTAACCACTAGTAACTAAATAGCCATGGTAATTAGGTCATCTGATCTGTCACCCATTTTTAAAGCTTGTGTGCGCTCTAACTCCAGACTGCTTTCACCAATTGTCTTCAAACATGGCTGCCAGAGGCAATTTTGTAAAATGCAACTTTACTGATGCGACTCTAAGTACCACAAGACTTGCTTCAAATGTCTCACAAATGTTCCCATTGTGTTTTTCCAACATGTTTTATCTCTTACAAAACATTTTTTGCCATATTAAAAATATGACTGTTGTAATAATTAAAACAGACTTTTCTGTGTGTCTCTTGAGGATGTACCCAAGGCCTGCAGGTATTTTTTCTCTAGTTGTAATAATAATTTTAATAATAATCCTTGTATTATGGATAAAGTATATGATCCTGCTTCACTTTCCTGGGGTGGGGGACAAAAGTGAGGGGGGTTCCTAGGGAAATAGAAGCCCTCTTGTCTCCCCAGGTAATAGTGGAAAATGAGAGTCCTACTATACATGCCTGTATTGCATTTTTCACTATGGCTAAAAGTAGTAACTGGGTGAAATTACAACAAGGAGATATTCAGCTGCCTTGGCAGATGTATGGACCCTATGAGTGCCTTAAAGTGGCTCAGTTAAAACAAATTACCGGATAAAATGACATACAGAAAATATTCCTTTTACTACTAATAACAATGAAATATTAGTGTAAACAATCCATTTGATTATTTCATTTTTTACACCAAGTGTTAAGGACAAAACACTATTATTGTTGATATTCTTTTCTTGTCAGTCCATCATGAGGTCCATGGGAGTAAACAATAATCCTCTTGCTGGCAATTACTTTGAAACAAAATATTTACTTTATGCCAAAAAACAGTTAAAATGGTATCAATGGATTACTGGATATACTTTGCTTTATTTCGTCTTCAGGGTTACTCATTTTTGAAGAATCTAAGTTCTAATGTACACATTTGGCTCATAGATTTCTCAGGAAATATACAACTTCTCCATGTGATTTTAGGTATGAACAGTTTGTTGGTTTGAAGACTCAGAACCCGTCAGCCAAGTTTATGTTGGCTGTTGGAGGCTGGAATTTTGATTTGTCTCTGATGACAGCAATGTTATCCAGTGCATCCAGACGAGCTGAGTTTGTCAGTAACAGCATTACTTACCTGAGACTGTACGGATTTGATGGCCTGGATTTAGATTTTGAATATCCAGGTCTGAGAGGAAGCACTACTGCTGATGTGGACAACTTCCCTCTATTGTGCCAGGTGTGACTTAATGTAGTGGATATAAACTTTCTATATTGATATGACTTGTACTCACAGGCCATCTGGGGTCTAAGTTTGTGAACTTTTATTTAGTCTACATCTGTTTTGTTATGTGATTCACTTTGTTGGCTATCTGGGATATTACAATCAATGGCAATTTCCTTCTTGTGCAGCCTCATCTTTACTTCATCTGTAAATACTTCACCCTGCAAGGGGGCTTTATATAGTTATATTTTACGAGTTTAGCCTACTTGATAATAAAATATGTGTAAATCAAAGAAGATTTCTGTTTTTTTAACATTTTCTGTATCATGTACACCTGTTTCCTGATTAAATGAAGGTTTAGCAATGCAGTGCATGGTACTCTTTTGTTTTAACCAAAGAATCGATGCTGGTGTAAAGCATCTTTTTTCCCATTCAGTGTGCAATGGTATGTTTTCTTCACAAAGGAACTGAGGGCTGGTTTTGAAACTGAAGCCTCATCCACAGGACAGGAGCGGCTGCTGGTGACATCTGCAATGGGAGCAGCTAAAGCTACTGTGGACACTGCTTACCTTACACACATGGCTGTCTTGTGCAGGTCAGATTCTCAATAAAATCTGAGTAAAATCAGGTTACAAATATACCAAAAATATCTATGATATAACTAAAGTATAATGGTCTGGTGCCATGTGCATATTTTGCCACATTCAATAAAACAAAATGTAAAATTTATAAGCAATGCAAAGTTATGTTTTATGATTATTTCAGAAGAAATATACAGTCAATAAAGTAGTTTGTAAAATTATGTACATGATATTTGGTAAGTAAGTAAATATTATATTTTCTTACACTCAGTGAACTGGATGCCATCCATCTGATGACCTATGACATGAGGGGATCCTGGGATGGGAAGACAGGAAACCATGCGGCATTATTTGCGCATTCTGAGGATGCAGGATCCCTCCTTTACTCCAATGTGGTAATGACAAATATTCAAAAAATGTATCAAAACCAATAAAAAGACTGTATTTTATCAATACACCATGCTTGCCTTTTTAACCAATGCTTGTTGTAAAGTGATGGAAAACTGGAATAAATGTCAACTTTTCCAATTAATTTAAATTTCCAGAACATCATTAAAAGGATTATATGTACTGGCTCTTAAATCTATTCATATTGTCAAAAATATTACACCATTTACACATTTGTCGATGATGAGATCATACACGAGTCTGCATCAAATGATCAAAGTATATCTGTTCCTTTGCAGGATCAAGGATTCCCTGCACTGTATGTTTCTCCTCATGACCTTTAACTGAAGTGGCCTTTGTGAAGTGAATATGATTTGAGCTACATGTGGTTCTTTGTGGAATATAATTTAGGCAATAAGCAGTAACAACTGTTGTCATGAAAACTGTTTCAAATATTTTGTGTGATATTCTTATTTCTTTATATATTTTATTTATTTGGGGTTTTACATCGCTTTCAACACTGTACAGGTCATATCACGACAGGTAGTTGGAAGGGCAGAGGTAACCAGTACATACAGTTTGTCAGGGTTATGTACTGTAAACTGCTGACCAACGGCAAGCAACTACCAGCTTTCCCATTTGAGGCTGTGCCGGGAACCAAACCCCAGCCTCAGAAGTGGGCGGCGAGAGTGTTAGTGTTGTGCATAAACTTAAGATTGGTAAAATCTTGAGATTTGCTTGCTCAAACTTAGGATCCTAAGTTTAGGCAAAAATCATGAGATTTCTGCCCCATCTTCAGATTAGGCAGCCCAAACTTAAGATGTTGCCTTGGACTGTGATTGGCCTCTTATTGGTGGTCTATTGTTGGCTGATTGGTTGATTATTATGATTGATCAATGGTTGTGTGAAGAGGGTCTATGTTTCTTATTATAATTTCAATTATTGCATACCAGAAGCCCTTTGTTATTTAAAACAAAAAGTGGTATATAGTATCATTTATTCATCACTTTATTTGTCATTGTTCTTTTTTATGTACTAATCACAGCCAAATCAGTTAAATTGACACTTACAGAACAGTAAAATTGAAGACTATTAATAAGAGATTTACACAACAGCAGCTTACAAAGGAGAAAAACTAATTGACACAAGCCACTTAAGATTGAATGAACACACTTAAGAGTATAATTAATGTTCCACTGACAGCTTTAAATATAATATACAGATTACAATTGAGTAATACAGATTAAAGTGTGAGTGATACAGATTAAAATTTGAGTTATACAGATAAAAAATTGGGCTATACAGTTTAAAATATCATGCACAGTCTTATTTTGTAAATTCCTTCCTCATACCAAGGAGAATAAATCAACATGAATTGAATGCTAAGACAATAGACACTAATCCTATTAGAACCCATGCCAATAATAGATCAACATCAATGAGACCCTAAGACAAAAGGCTCAAATCCTCCAAGAAACCATTCCAATAATAGACAAACAAATCAACATCAATAAAATACTTAGACAATAATCAAAAATCCTATTAGAAGCAATCCCAATAATAGACAACCAAATCAAGATCAATGAAATATAGTAATAGTAAACCCTGGCAGGGTTATATCATTTGCACAGTTATGAATAGATTATATTTTACAACACACCAAAGAATTTTGAAGTACATATAGTAAAGGCCTTCCTATGTAAGATATGTGACAATGGAATATAATCCCTTTATAGAATAAGCCTTTGTATGCTGTAAAATTAAAAATATTTCATATTGTTATATACATTAGAGATATACTGACATTACATAAACCTCATATTATCCTAAATTATCTTTATTTATCACTAAACAAGTATAGAGGATTTCATCTTAAGTTTGTGCAGCAAAATCTTGAGATTTTTTGCACAATCTTAAGATTTCTGCCTAAACTTAGGATCCTAAGTTTGAGCAAGCAAATCTTAAGATTTTACCGATCTTAAGTTTAGGCCTAACATTACCACTCTGCCACTGTGGCCCCTATTTCTTTATATAAAAAGACATTACAATAACTGTGTTTAATTTCACAAGAAAACAAGAAACTTTAACAGCCTAGTACGGCATCACAATGGGCATTGCTTTTAAAAAGATTCAAAACTGCAATAGTTTTTGAGTTATGAGTCCTTTACCCAAAGTAGCTAAAATTTATATTTCTCACTTATCTTTAGGCCTAAGTCCACAAAACCAAAAAAAAATTCAAGGACATGAAAATTCCAATTAATTGAAAGAAAATCTGAAGCCCCAGTAGTTTTGGAAAAATCTATGTGACACACTAACACACACACACACATGATGCATTTTATAATCTAAAGCCCGCTGAGAGATAAAAAGGGAAAGCACTATTGTTTGATATTTTCAGGATTTTGCAGTCAATTACTGGGTTGAGAATGGTTGTCCACCAGAGAAGTTAGTTGTGGGTATTCCTTTGTATGGAGTGAGTTTTACGCTGTCCAGTGCAAGCAGTTACAGACCAGGGGCCACAGCCTGGTCTCCAGGCTCAGCAGGCCAATTCACTCAGCAAGCTGGACTTCTGGCCTACTATGAGGTTAGTGCACATTTAGTACAAATATTTATACACCAGCGACCTCTTGAAAAAGTGAATCATTTTGAATAAGTTTTGATGTAGATCAAAGTACGAGTGAATCTCACTTGCATTTCCATTGCTGTGATTCATCCAGCAGACCTAACTGAAATCCCAATACAGCATCCTGATCTCTACACAGCCCTCCTCCTAGTGAATGGTTTAGTACGAAGCCAATTGGACTACTGCGTTTCCCTCTTTGCCTCTAATCTAATCTATGTGCCATATAGCACATTACCAGTAATAAGTTTTGTTATATTTTTAGATGTTTCATCTTCACTTTGATGTCATTTCCTACTGATATTCTTGGATATGAGGCTGCACCTTCCCCCAATGTCAGGAATGTGATAGTGGTTATTGACTCCAACGTGACCTTCTTTAATTATGTCCCAAGTCAATGAGTTAACTTGAATCCATATCAGAGATCTCTATAGGATCTGCCACCTGCTTAATCTCAGCACAGCTGGCCTCCGAGTTAATGTCCTAATAAACTGATTGGGCTGTTGCAGTTTCCTTTTTGCCTCAGTCACAGACTTCCAGTTCAAGAGACTCGAGCATGTTCAAACTTCATTGCAGAATAGTTCTTCCAGGCTTTACCATATACCCCACTATTGAAAAAGGCACTCCCAATACAACAAAGTAATGCCAAAATCAGGCTAGAAATGCTAGACACAATTGCCTAATATTTAAGTTTCTTTATTTTCTGTAATTCTATTGTGAAGCTTAAATTTTACAGCTCTCAAGTGGTTTTTTTATTTAATGCCACCAGCTTTACAATTTGATCTAGGTACATGATACTTGATATCAAACCTTTTTGAGATTGATCAGTTGGTTCATTATGGTACACATCATAGATTTTCTTTTTGGGGTTGTTGTACTTCAGAAGATACTAAAGTATGGACCTCTGAAACCCATTCAAGCATAAACCTTTTTTCTGTCTCACATTTTGCCAACTTATAAACATCAGATAAGATTACATGGGTTTACATCTGTCATGTGTAGGCCCTCAGCAATATAATGCAAAGTTATAAGTAGATAATGTTGAGAATGCTGTGTGAATTGCAGATCTGTGATTTGGTGAATGGAGCAGGTGGTGCTGAGTATTACATTACAGAACAAGAAGCACCCTATGCAGTACAGGGCTCTCAGTGGGTGGGGTATGACAACCCAACCAGTATCCAAAGGAAGGTATGATAAAATATACAATGAAGCAACTACCTCAGTGGTGACTGAAATGAGCCATTTAAGTTACCCAGTAAACATTTTTTGTGCTTTTCAAACATCTGAAAGGAAATGTTTTGCAAAGGTTAAAAAAATGATAGATATGAAACCCATTTATAATAAAATGTTTTCAAAATGTTTTATGTACACCATTTAATGTTTTATGACAAATGTTAGAAAAATGTTACTTGCTTGATTACTTTAACATTGGGTAGCAATATTAACCTTTATTGGGGTAAGAGGTCAAATTCAATATCTTTTTAGGTTGCTCACTAATGAAAATATTACTTTTATGTCTAAAATTGTAAGATAGTGGCTTATAAATTGTGCCCCCATGCAGTTCTTACTTATAGGGATTGCATGTGGGACAATTTTTTGACAAAGTCCTCTAAAATTCTCTATTATTGCTCACCACTATCTTTGTTTAGAAATGTTTGAAGGTAAACATTTAACAAGCATTCTGAAAATATGTAGAAGAGGAATAGGTGACTGCTGAGACCAATACAGCCAGGATAATAGCCATAAAATCTCATACAAATTGGTTGATGCCAACTGGGGCTAAAGAGTGCAATTTGAATATCTAACACAACTCAATACGCCTTCTTTTGGAAGTGTTGTCAGATTCAAATTTTGGTGTGCACCACTCTAGCACACTGAACTTCATATGTTTCTGGCTGTGTCCATCACTGGAAAAGTGACGTGAAACTGGTGTTGATTTTTTGCTATCCTTAGAGACTGATGATATGTGTTCATACATTCTCATTCTAAATGCTCTGCAAGTTTCTCCAACATAGTGCTTGTTGCATTTAGTGCATGAAATCAGGTATATGATATTAGACAATTCACATGTGATGTGTTTTGGTAAGTCAATAGTGTGAAAAGACTTTTTGGTGAAGTTACATATAACTGGGTCCACTTTTTTGATTAGTGGATAGTACTTACATCTTCCCAAGCGTGTGCACACCAGTGTATGTGTCTTTCTGGAATCCTGTTGTACTGGTGGGTATTGTATAGTGGCTTTAGTTAAATATTCCCTGACATTTGGAAGTCTCCTAAAACCAATTAAGGGTTTATCAGTGAAGATTTGACTACAATCTGGACTGTTACTAATAATATTCCAATTTCTATGTATAATCCTTTTAATGTTGGGGTTCATAGGGTTGAAATTGGTTATCATTACAGGTGTTTTTATTGGTGTTTTAGTTTTAACATCCAATAAATTATCCTGAGTAAAACCTGCTGCCTTTTTATAATGTTTTCTAAGGGCTTTTTCTGGGTAACCTCTTTTTATATAGTAGGATATTAATTTTTCTGAGTTATGTTCAAAATCATTGTCATATGTGCAGATTCTTCTAAGTCTAAGAAATTGCCCATATGGTCCTTTGGTTTTACTAGGAGCATGGTGTGCAGAAATGTAGTGCAGATACAGGTGAGTATCAGTAGGTTTCTCATATAGAGTTGTGAATAGATTTCTATCGTCATTTATCTTGACAGTAGTATCTAAGAAATTTATCTGTGTGGTGCTAGATTCGTGTGTGAATTTAATAGTAGGATGGATACTATTGAGGTAAGTGATAAATTCATCTAATTTGTCCTCACCATGAGTCCATATCATGAAAATGTCATCAATAAACCTTAACCATATGAGAGGTTTAAGTGGCCAATTTGCTAGTGCCTTAGTTTCAAACCTGTCCATGAACAGATTTGTATAATTCGGGGCTGTGGCTGTGCCCATTGTGGTACCACCTATTTGAAGGTAATGGTCACCATTAAAAGTGAAGCTCATGGAGTGGAGCACCAGTTTTAATAGTTTAAGGATATGTGGTCCTATTTGTTGTTTTTCTGGGTCCGATCTTAAATGTTCAGCT
Organism: Sabellastarte sp. h YS-2021; assembly: GCA_964017235.1. Lineage (NCBI taxonomy): Eukaryota > Metazoa > Annelida > Polychaeta > Sabellida > Sabellidae > Sabellastarte > Sabellastarte sp. h YS-2021. Next base: position 77,430,024 of record OZ024931.1, read on the forward strand.
ACTGCTAACATACCTTCATGGTTTGGTATGTTGGTGTATAGAGAACTAACATCTAAGGTAACTATGTCCAAGTTGTTTTAATCTACTGATAAAGTGTTGGGTGTCCCTTACATAGGATTTAGTTTTGGGGACATATTTTTTGATATGTTCATCCACAAATTTGCTTATGTGAGCTGTTGGGTGGTTAACAGACCTACATATTGGTCTGCCAGGTACATTTTTCTTATGTATTTTTGGGAGCAAGTAGAACCTAGCCTCAGTTGGATTAGGTATATTCAGGTACTCAAAGTTTTTTTGAGTTATAATATTCAGTGATCTCATTTCAGTGAGCTTTTTGTGATATTATTGGATATTTTATTGGTAATATCCTCCAGGATTTTTTGATAGAACTGTTCATCTTGGAGTTGTCTGTATCCCTCTTTTAGATAATCAGTGGTATTCATTACTACAACTGCTGCTGAACCTTTATCTGCTTTTTGGATTGTAATGTGTGGGTTTTCCCTTAGGGTTCTTATGTGAATCCTCTCTTCCTTAGTAAGATTGTCATGTCGTTTGTGTTTAAATTTACACTTAAGGATTTCTTGTTTAATAGACCTCTGAAAGATGTCTAAGGTTCTATTAGGTGGGTATGGCCTCCATTCAGATTTTGGTTTGAATTTAGCCTGTATTTCTTTGTTGAGAGATTCCTCATTAGGGGATGAGGTGTCTTCTTCTTTAGCATTTTGATTCATAAAATCAATAATGCTTTGGTTGATGTTAATGTCATCTTTTTTGAGGTCATTATTATCTCTGCTAAAGAATTCCATAAGTTCTAGTCTTCTGTGGAACTCTTTGAAATCTAGCCAAATCTGGGATTTGTCTGGTGGTCCAGTGGTGGGACAGAACGTGAGCCCCTTTTCAAGGGCTCTAATTTGGTATTGATCCAAAGAGATATTGGAGATGTTAATGACAGTGTGTCCTATGTAACTTTCAAACTTGGTATTCTTGGGTAAGATACCAGGTGGTGCGTTTTTAGCCTCATTTCTGAGGGTTTCCAAGAAGTTTGGAGATTCAATGCTAGACATTCTCTTGAGAGATTGTGTGAGTAAAGACTCAATCAGGTAAGGTAAGTGATTGGGATTGGTGCCTATAGGTAGTTTTTGGTAACCGGTATGCAACCTGTTGGGAGCCCCCGGTTATTTACAGGCTCAACCTGTGGGGAGCCTAAGGGTAGCTTGGTTTTAGCCTGTGCTGGGGTTAGCCAGTAGATATATGTCTGTTAGCGTAAGCACACATATAGGTGATATTTGTAGTGTGGGAATTCCAAAGCCTCTGAAGAGACTGAAAAAAATCCTATATCAGTCGAAATACAATTAAGCCTATGTGCTAAATTATATCAGGCATTTGACCACTTTATTGTGCCCACAGTCTGACATAGTGCAGGAAGTAGTTTATCTAGATTCTGAAAATATGGGTATATAAAAACATTTGAAAGAAAACATTTTTAAAACATTTTAAAATCATGGGTATGAAAATCAGTTGCTATTAAACATTTGTAAAAGATTTTCAGGGCTGGGATTCACAAAAGGTCTTAAGCAAAAAATTGTCATAACTTTAAGAGAAAAGTCTTAACTGTGCAAGAATTTTGTCATAAAGTTAAGACTTTTTTTGCTTAGACAAAATGGGATTCACAAAAGGTCTTAGACAAAAATTTATCTTAGATTTTGTCATAACTTTAAGACCACTGCAGGGCACACTTAAGTCATTTTTAAAATATTTCATTGCATGTATTTACATTTTATCCTTTGTTATGAAAACAACATACATACTAAGAGGATCTATACTAAGTCATTTCTGTGGATTGTAATAGAAATTTACATCATTTAATTACCTATAAATTTCCACATTTTACCTTCTTGTGGTAAAAATTTTGTCATAAAAATGGCTGACTCACAATAAAACACAAATAGTACTATTTTTACATAATTTTACAAAAAAAGTAACAAATATGAGCATGTTCGGTGTATTTATCGATGAAAAATGTTTTGGTTTTACTAAAATTTGTTAATTTGATTTCAAAATAGTGAAGACTTTTTGCACAAATTTTGTATCGGCTAACATTTTGCTTCGCAATTTTTGTGAATCCCAATTTAAGAGAAATCTTAACTAAGACAAAAGTCATAACTTTAAGATTTGTCTAAGCAAAAAAATTGCCTAAACTTAAGACCTTTTGTGAATCCCGGCCCAGGAGAGCAAACATTTATAAAAAATTATCCACAAATGCTGTTTAAACCTTCTTTATGTATACTGTTTACCAAACATTTCATAATGAATGTTTGATGAACATTACCAGCATAACCTTCATTTCTTTAGCTATTTTATAAATGTTTAAAAAATGTTTCCATTAAAATCTAGTTTCTTGACTTATTTTAAAAACATTTAATAAAAGTTTTAAGCAAAAACATTTGTATAGATAATGTTTATAAAATGTTTTTTAAACATTACAGTGTAAATTGTTACTTGGAAACCTTTGGTAACCCAAACAATAGAGTTTAAATAGATTTTAAAAACATTTTGTAAACATTTAAATCATTTAAAAATGGCTTAATGTTTTAATGTTAACTGGATAATATACATAAGATCAGTTTCCTTTTGAAAATACAAGCTTTTGGTAATTTAGTACACAGCTGTTTCAAGCAGGAACTTTAGTTTCTTCCCTCTCAAATCCATTAACTTGATCGACAGCTCATTTCTCTTATCTCAACTCATTAAAGTACATGCACACTGAGAACATACACAGGTTTTGTGCGATAAAAATGTGATTTTTAACTTTTAATTTAATATTTAGTATTATTTCAAAAGTTTATTTGCAATAAAAATGCCAGCTTCTAAACAAGTTTGTACAAGTTGCAACGTGTACAAGGAAGGCTGTACGAGTTGTAACTTGTACAGAATTTCACCATCCAATAAACTCAACTTGTAGAGTGCTCTTGTACAAGTTGGTTAAAATAAAGTAACTTTGCTTAGATTAAACATTTTATGAAAATATATCTTATTTTATCCATATGAATATCTAAATTGATGTGATAGTGTCATAAAGATAATTTCTATATAAAAAATTCACATTGAATTTACAGAAAATTAAGCCTTAAAATTTATACCAATGACACTGCAAACACCAAAAAAAAATAGTATTTATTGTTATATATATTATATTGTTAGTTTGTCACTCAACAGTAAAAGTTATTTACATGGTTTATCATGCAGATAAGCCATTATATATAAAACTTATCTTTCTGTTTTTGAATATAAACAATTACATTTTCTCTCCATATACATATTGTGATAATGTAGTCTGTACACATTGTCAGTTGGAGTGGATTGAGGAGAGGGGTTTCAGAGGATGGATGGTCTGGGCCATAGATTTGGATGATTTTACGGGATTACACTGTAATGCAGGACCCTATCCCCTACTGAGTGCACTGAATGCAGGCATGAATGATTCACATGTGACACAGTCAATGAATGTTGTAACAGCACACAGGTATGCCTTAATTGTAAAATATTTTAATGTTATTGATGTAAACAGTAAATACAAGCTAAACAAGATGCACTCAGAGAGAGCAAAACGCTCGACTCCATGAGACCAGTTCATCAAGTGATATAAAGTATTGTAAGGAAGACAATAAAATAAAACCAAACATGTAAATTAATCTTCATAGAAATATCAAGTAGAAAGCTAGTCATTTAAAATAAATTGTAATGAGACCTCTGAAAAATCATGATTTTTGTATCCAAATTAAGATCCTGATCTTTCTTTTAGTAACTACATTCCCCCCCCCCCCCACACACACACACACACCCACCCACACACACACACACACACACACACACACACACACACACACAAAATAATAAATAAAATAAAATAAAAAAAATAAACAATAAGCACACAAAAACATTAAACTGCTGGTGGAGGTAAAAATATTGCTTAAAGGTCACTTGGTGAAAATCACACATGGTAAGTTTTTGTGATGGACTGTCAAGGAATTGAAATAAAAAAAGAGAAAATAAAACAGAAATAATAATTAATAAAAATGATGAATATACCACCTCCCTCTTTATTATGTTTATTAAAATGAGAAGAAATATTTTTACTTAAAGACAGCAAGTATCACAAGCTAGGTTTGTGACCTCACAATGACAGTTGCATTGTGACATCACGGAGTAATGACATCATCAGAAAGCAAAATATTGATTTTTTTTACCTATGTGATGAAGAGAAGCAGTTTCACTGTGTATTCCCAATTAAAAATAAGAAAAACTCTCTCCTGGCTTTAATTTTCAAACAAATTACACCAAATTTGGAAGAATCCGTCTGTTCCCCATAAAATACCTTCCCACTAAATTTGAGATTGATTGATGTTATAGTTTTTGAGTTATAAGGGCAAAACAGTGCACAGACAGAGAAGCAGATTTCACTGTAAAAGCCCAATTAAAAATAAGAAAAACTCTCTCCTGGCTTTAATTTTCACACAAATTACACCAAATTTGGAATAATCCGTCTGTTCCCCATAAAATACCTTCCCACCAAATTTGAGATTGATTGATGTTATAGTTTTTGAGTTATAAGGGCAAAACGGTGCACAGACAGAGAAGCAGAATTTTCACTGTAAAAGCCCAATTAAAAATAAAAAAAACTCTCTCCTGGCTTTAATTTTCACACAAATTACACCAAATTTGGAAGAATCCGTCTGTACCCCATAAAATACCTGCACACCAAATTTGAGCTTGATTGGTGTTATAGTTTTTGAGTTATAAGAGCGAAACGGTGCACAGACAGACAGACAGACAGATGGACAGACAGAAACAAACTGATTACAATAACCCTCTCTTATCGTCGAGCGTTAACAAGCGTCCCTTGCGGGACGCTTAATGAGAAGAAGTATATCACACGTATCACAATCTAGGTTTTGTGACCTCACAATGACAATTGCATTGTGACATCATTAAGTAATGACATCATCAGACAGCAAAATATTGATTTTTTTACTTATGCAATAAAGAAAATCAGATTTCTCTGTATATGCCCAATTGATATATTATTGTCCATCAAGTTGAACACTTTATCTTGGTTAAAGTTTTTTTTTTTGAACAGTAAAATTTTAGATGCTGTGTTTTTTTTCTTTTCTTTTTAAAAGACCTTTAAAAAAATTGCTAAAAATATCTAAAAAAAAAATTAAAAAAAAAAAAAAATTAGAATTGACTGGTATTGAACCCCAACCATGAGATTACAAGTTCTACACATTACACTCACAGCCACAGAGGATATCTGATGAGACAAGAATTTATGAGGAGGAAATCCTATCATGATATTGATTTTTGAAGACAAGTAGGTTTCACTGTATATACCCAATTAAAAATTTAAAAACCTGTCTCCTGACTTTAATTTTCAAACAAATTACACCAAATTTGGAAGATTCCGTCTGTACCCCATGAAATATCTACCCACCAAATTTGAGCTCGATTGATGGTATAGTTTTTGAGTTATAAGGGCAAAACGGTGCACAGACAGACAGACAGACAGACAGACAGACTGACAGAAACAAACTGATTACAATAACCCTCTCCTATCGTCGAGCGTTAATTATGTGTATAAATAATGGACATGAAGGTATAGTCTCAGACAAAGCAGTCAAGTAACAATTGTACGAAGTTTTCTGTTTATTCACTGATATTACCAACCCATTTGACTTACTTCATAGTAAACTATATAAATTGTGTGAGTGCTAATTTTGATAAAACCATGTTTTGAAGTATCTTTCATTGTTGGATCATGTATAGACAGTGTGATTTCCATGATTACATGGCCATGTATTTATATAATGCAGCTAAACTGTGATATTGTGTGGATTTCCAAAACTATGTATTTGAACTTTATTTGATGCTTAGCTCCTCTGTGGACAGTGGAGTTGGCACAGAAGAAATTCCAGGATGTCAAGGTATGTCCAACCTCTGTATTTCTCCTGGTTTAAGTAGAAGCTATGTCAAGTCAAGGGAATGAACCCTCTATCTATAATTCATTTTATTTTAACCAAAATTTTTAAGTGTGAGCTCTAGCGAGGTTTGCCCTCTAAACATCATTCTTTTGTCACCAGACTTTTATGAAATTTGCGCCTCCGGCAAGGAATCTGCCCTTGCAGTTGCGCACTACTCATGTTTCTGATTGCATCCAAACTCTGATGTCAGTGCCCTTACTGATGGCTTTGCAACTCCCTTTCTGAAGATCAATAGACCTTTGACATTTTATTTGCCTTTTTTTCTGTGGAAAGTCTATCAGCTGCTTGTCAATGTTTTGTAGCATACAGGAGAGTTTGTTACTACACAAATTGGGCACAGTACAGACAAAATGGAGCCAGCTTCACACCTGCTGATATTGATCCTTTACTCTGTTCTCACATAAACTTTGCCTTTGCTTCCCTAAGCTGGAGTTACACACTGACTACATATGAGGAAAATGATGTTCAAAGGTGAGAAAAGATTCATTTTAAAATTTAATGCTCATAACAAAGTGGTTTTCTTTAAAATTTGTTCAAAGTTAGTCATTTGCAATTTGAAATAATGAACAAATACAAGTACCCACTACTAGTTTGTTAAGGACATTTTCCTCAGCTATTAAACTGCTTATTTTGATATGGCATTGAATATTTCAAATATTGCCCAGCTGATGGATGATTGTGCTGATTGTAGTTGATTCAGTATTGGATGTTAACTATGACTGTTTTTGACAATAGTTTGATTCTAATACTGCAATTTTATGCCTGTCAGAGTGCTGAAGTAAATCTATTTTCCTGTTATGTAATGGTAATGCAAATTTACTTTAAAAAATTGACACTAAATGCACATATTTATACACTCAATAATAGATTTTCTACAATTGGCAATTATGAAATTGGAAATTGCATATTTTACAGGTACAAAGAAGTTATGAACTTGAAGACCATAAATCCAAACCTAAAGGTGTTACTGTCAGTGGGTGGTTACAATCTGGGTATTGATGAAATGACGGTAATGTTGGCTACTTATGATACTCGGAGGACATTCATTGAGACATCAATAGATTTCCTAAGATTGCATAATTTTGATGGCCTAGATTTAGACTTTGAATATCCTGGGAACAGAGGTAGTCCACCTGAAGATAAAGAACGGTTTGCTTTACTCTGTGAGGTAAGTAAACAATGACGTTCAACTTGCAGTGTTTGAATTAAAACATCATGCATGTTGCCTTAGCTAAGATTTTAGTTAGGTATTGTATGGTCATGTTGACCACATATATTGGTGGAGTAAGTCAGTGACACAGCACCACTAAGTGTGGCAAACTTTCATATTGGGATTAGGCTGTACATGACCAGTGATTGACAAATAGGTGTCTTAAACATTGAGCCACTTTGAATAAGTAGACATGTATCACTGTCAATACAGCAAAATTCATTCAGAACAGACACAATTCTATAGTATTGCAAGAGTGTTATTATGTATAGTAATGTTTATCTATAATTTTTTGAATTGACAGTTTTTTATGTTACTTCATAGGAACTGAGAGATGAATTTAAGTCTGAAAACACTGGACCAGAGAGACTGCTATTAACTGCTGCAGTAGGAATGGGAAAATCTACTGTTGATGCAGCCTATGATATACCCTCTATTTCAAGGTGGGTCAAATAGTTTTCTATTAAATGTTATATTAAAAATTATTTTATAAATGGATATATCAATTAGATTAAGTGCACATACTTTGCAGGGACTTGGACTTTATCAACCTCATGACATACGATTTCCATGGATCTTGGGATTCAGTTATTGGTCACAACAGTCCTTTGTACCCAAGGCCAGAAGAAACTGGAGATGCTTTTTATTTTAATGTGGTAAGAACATTATTTGAACATTTCAGTAAGATCACATTAAACAAATATGCAGCATATATTAATAGTTTTTTTGCGGGATTATGTAATCATTCACCTATAATAGACATCAAGCCTGATTCAGGATTTACAATATTCACAAGTAAACACCCCTGTTAAAACTTAAAACCCTTGTGAATAATTTACTTCTATTCAAATTTGATTTTGTTGCCTATTTTTTTAAAAAAAGAAAGAATCTGTGCAGTACTGGGTAACATTAGGAGCTCCAAAGCACAAGTTGGTGGTAGGTATGCCGCTGTATGGCCGACTGTTCACCATTACTGGAGGATCTACTATTGGTGAACCAGCAGCTGCTTCCTCTGTTGCTGGATCTTACACTGAACATACCGGTTTCATGGCTTATTATGAGGTTAACTAATACTAATGTTTTTACCAATCCACCAATATTAATAAGTTAATTTTAAAAGTATTGTTTTATAAAAGTTGGAACAAAGTAAATAATATAATATTATATCTGTCAGGTCCTCACAAAGAAATAGTTTAGCTCTTGTTTGATGATGAATCTAGATATTTAGTGTTCATGAAATTAAAATCTGTCCTATAAATTGTTACAGTAGAATTTTGCTGTTTCACAACAGATACTGAATGAGTAGTTTCATTATGTGCCATATTTAATTTTATAACCGGGACATGCAGGCTGGGTAATATATTTTTTTTTCAATACCCTGGCGGCACTTGTAAGCATAATTAGCATTATAAATTCATCAACTAGTGTTGATTTTTCATTAATCCATGCAAAAATGGTGAGAAATCACATCGAAATCCAATCAAAAATGATAAAGAAAATCTCAAGTTAAAAAATCAAAGTTTTTATCTTTACTAGTGCCATTATATATCACATGCTAAGCACTCGTTTAATATTGTCATCTTCATTCATGATATATTTTACCCCTGCCAATGAGGCTATTTCTGTTTGTTGGCAAAATAATTCAAACAGACATTGCTATTTATTTAAATCAAGCCTTACAGAACTATCATAAGCCGTCAGTATGAATGTTTTGTCAACAATTCTATGTAGGCATGTCAGAAGCTACAGACTGGGGCAGTGAGGGGATGGGATGAGATTCAGAAGGTTCCTTACCTTGTGTTTGACAACCAGTGGCTTGGTTATGATGATGAAGAGAGTCTAACCTTGAAGGTGAATGCATTTATCATTGTAAACAAAAGTCCACTTGAAGTTTTATTTAAAGTGGTCACTTAAAGTGCTTATTTAGTTTTCATATTAAAAAGAGTCCTACCTTAGCGTATAAACTACCCGGCATCTCAGTGGTATCGACCTGGCTATGTCGATGGAATAATGATTATTGAATTGGCTTCTGGTGTTATGCCTTAGAGTCTGTCTTGGCAGAGATTAAGTCTATAAAAGCTTAACATAGATAATAGAAATAGAGAGTCTTACCTGGAAGGTAAATGCATTTACGGCAAGTCAGTGTGTACACAACAAATGGGTAGAACTTTTACAAACAAAATAATTCATTTAGTGGGGGATTGCAATTTTCATACAAAACGAAACTTACAGGAAATTGTATCCCTTACATTGTGTCTAATGAAAGCTTCCTTGTACTTTGCTATTAAGCTTATTAATGAGTAGAGTAATAAATCAATATTAAAAATAACTTTTTCCGATATTGGCGATATGTTGTTTTCACATTTAAAACTATATTGTACTTTGTTTTCATTATTAAGGTGGCCTGGATAAAAGCAGAAGGTTATGGAGGCTGGATGGTTTGGGCTTTGGATCTGGATGACTTCAGTGGGTCACTTCACTGTAACAAAGGGAAATATCCATTACTCAATACCTTGAACACAGCCATTGCAACAGATACATTTTGTTCAAGCAATTCTACCACACCGTCATCCAGAACAGGCTTGTCATCAACTTCCCTAGATTTTGAATACTTTGCATCTGATAGCTCTACATCATCTTCACACATAACTCAGTCAGATATTGACACATCAATAAACTCAACCAGTACAATCAGACAGACGTCACCCAGGATACCAGTAGTAACTGATATTTCAACAACTAAAATAAACACAGATGTTGTGGGCACAATAGCATCAGAAACTTCTAATACATTACCCAAACATTCAAGGTAACACATTTCAGCATTTTTATCAATCTTGATATGCTTTCAGAAACAACCAGTGTTATACATTCTTCACAGATCATGCTTTCATAGATCATAGAATGTGTCCAGGTTATGAAGCTGATTAAGATTTTTATGTATTATACTGTTAAACTACTATTAATTATTTGCATTGTGATTATTTTGATTTGGCTTACTTACAGTGAAACAAGTACAACTTCAAATATACCAGTAACAGACTTGAGAGAATGTAGGACACCCACAGAAAGTAAGTTTCGGTAATTACTTTTTAAATTTACAAATTGCATTTGCATGTGTTACTTTTCTTATATTTATTTTTATTTAATATATTGTGTCATACTTACCAAATCAAATCTGAAAACTGGAAACACTATAATGTATTAACCACTGAACTGAAGTTTAAAACAATAGCATATACATATTTTATAAATAAATGTTTTGTTCTTTCCAAAACAAGCCATATTCACATGTCCCGACCATAGTCACACAGAGCAGAGTTTTCATGCAGACCCTACTGATTGCCACTATTACTATCATTGCACAAAGGATAAAATTGCTAGAGTTCAGTGTGGACCAGGAACAGCCTTTAGTAAACAGCATGAAATCTGTGATCATGAGTACAATGTGCCCAGATGCGGAAGGTGAAACATATTAATATAATTCCACATAGATTTTATTTATTTTTCTATACTGGAATCTACAAATCATTGTTCAACAGAATTCTAATGGGAACATGGTGCTTTCAGGGTCTATGCTCACCTCCTATCTCTCAGGTGCTGGGTTCCCAGCCTGACCTAAAGTGGGAAAGTTTGATAGTTGCTTGTCACTGCCCGATAGTTTTTAGTACAGAATTATTTTGATGAAACTATTGTTTACTGTTTCCTCTGTCCCCTCATCCACCCATTGTGATATGCTCCTTGCAGTGTTTTCAAAGAAATGTTAAATCAAATCAGTTAATCAACAGAGTACTTAGAAACTTCAAGGCAGTTGATGACTTTTGCATGCTCCAGATGGTGTTACGGAACAGTAACATTTCCCTGTGTTCGCTATTATTCTCAATTATTTTTGTGTTATGGAAACAAGACCTATTTAATTGTTCTGTAATTTGCCACAATGATACCAGCCCTGATGAAAATAATTACATCTTGTGAAAACCTACTTTTTTCCTTTTACAAAAATAGGTACATGTTGCTTATATCAACATTGTGTATATTATAAACTTATTATTTTAATCTTTCAGTGAAACTTTGGCTGGTGAGACTGCACTTTATGGAATAAACGGTAAATCTGTAAATAGCTCTATGCTGTTTTTTACAATGTGAAAGTATGGATTAGATGTTGAATAAAAATGACAGAAAAAGCATATTTTCACACAGTAGAGATAATCTTTATTCCTAAATATTTGAATATAAAAACTCAAGACCTTAGATTTAGAATAAATGTATTTCTGTTGGTCAACAGGTTTTTCTTGCAATGGTAAGGAAGGGCTCTATCATATGGACACCACTGATTGTTCCCATTACTTTATTTGTCGAGAGACTGAGTTGGACAGGATGGAATGTCACCCAAGTGTATCAGTGTGCACCAAAAGCTGCAGGTAATGTCTTTATTAATTCAGTATTACTGCAAAGATAGGAAAATTACTAATATTATTGTAGTCAATGTTGACGTTATCAAACTTATATACCTCACACTTTAACCTTGGGTTCACAAGCCCAGCTAATGGCACTTGCTGCTATCATTGAAGGCCTACCTCATGTGACCTTAGCTGTTAAAGTAATTGATTAAGTTTATCTTGAATCTAAACAAAACTATTCACTAGCATTTATTCAAGTATTCCTTGATAGTCTTCTTTTTTGTAATGTCTGAGTCTAAGGTCTATTCTCTCTTTTACCTTTAAAGCCTTGACAGCACTGCCTTGCAAATAAAATATATACCCACATTCTTTTTTTAAAATGATGTAAAACATAGCCATGGTATGAAGCTGATGTAAAATTAAAACCTTTAAGTTTAATAGCTTTTTAAAAATATAATATTGTATATCTATCCTTGCTTGGAAAAGATGTTATCAGACAGGAATAAATTTGCTGCAAGTTACCATCGAATCTGGTAATATCTGTTACCCTATGCATTTCACCTTATTCTCTTCGGACATTTTTTCTTGCAATAGTTTTAAACAAGAACACTGAGAAAGCGTAGATCTATGCTGGGGTTAACAAAATTTTCTGTGGAATAATAATGTGTAAATATTGCCTGCTTATTAATTATATGTATAATAAATATACATGTATAAATAAGTACACATACAAGTCATCTTTGGCAAAGGTGGTGCCCAGTTTCTGTAAGTATATTAGGAAATGCCAGTAAAATATATCATTATTTCAGTCCAAAAGAACTGAAAATGAAAAACGTGAAAGAGATTTTGATTTATTTTATTTATTTGGGGTTTTATGTCGCTTTCAACACTGTACAGGTCATATCACGACGGGTAGTTGGAAGGACAGAGGAAACCAGTACATACAGTTCGTTAGGGTTCTGTACTGTAAACTGCCGACCAACGGCAAGCAACTACCAGCTTTCCCACTTGAGGCCGTGCTGGGATCGAACCCCGGCCTGAGAGGTGGGAGGCGAGAGTGTTACCACTCTGCCACCATGGCCCCTAAGAGATTTTGATTTAATGTGTACAATATTCGTGACATTAATAAATTTTTACAGTTTTTATAAAATACTAAACCAGCTGATGCCAAATGTACAATCTTATAAAACAAAGTTGTCCTTATGTTTTAGTATCAGTGACAATAGCAACACCTGTGTTCATGTCTCAGTTTTCACCACACAAACTGAGCCTCAAGATTGCACATCCAGTGAGACAAATTGTATGTACAAGACACATTCTCAGAGTTGTTGTGGAGTGTATGTTTTGCAACAGATCAGCCGCCTTTACTTGGCTAAAACAAAATTGCTGTAGACACTTTTGGGTCTTTGAACAGCCACCTATAAATGTAGACAACAAGATCTTTATGTGAAAGTTTAGTAAATTTCCTTTGTTTTTTTCAATGATCAAAATCTTTAATTCTATGAGATCCATATTCCTATATTTCTGATACAATTTGCTTGGATAAACCCAACGTGACTGTATGTTAAATTCTTTGTTTTACTGCTGTTACTTGCTACTAGAAACAAACTATAGAGTGTATGCAATAGCCATTTCAATGTTTAAATTTAGCATTCTTACAGATTCTGATTTATCTTTAATGACTATTTTGAAGCCATATTCACATGTCCTGACCATAGTCACACAGAGCAGAGTTTTCATGCAGACCCTACTGATTGCCACTATTACTATCATTGCACAAAGGATAAAATTGCTAGGGTTCAGTGTGGACCAGGAACAGCCTTTAGCGAACAGCATGAAATCTGTGATCATGAGTACAATGTGCCCAGATGCAGAAGGTGAAACAATCTTGCAAAATAATTCCACAGAAGTTTTAAATATGTATTTTTTTCTTTATTGGAAGCTAAAAATCATAGTTCAGCAGAAGTCCTATGGGAACACAGAAGTATAGTGGCCAGTGCTCACCTCCTATCTCTCAGGTGCTGGGTTTGATTCCCAGCCTAACCTGAAATTCGAAAGCTGATAATTGCTTGTGACTACCTAATGGTTTTTAGTGAAGGATAATGGCCAACTATTGTGTGCTATTTCCTCCATCGACCCCTCAACTACTTGTTTTGAATTTGGTGTTACACTTAAATCAGTTAATCAACAGAGACCAATAACATTTAACAAGGTTTCCCTTTGTTCAGTATTATTCTCAATTCTATTAAATTATACTGTTATTTGTCAAAATGATACTCTGTAAATTAATTATGGTTAGTGAAAAGTTAAAACCTACTTTTTGCCCTTGTACAGAAATGAGTATGTGTTGTCAATATTGTGCGTAATAAAATTTAATATTTTAATCTTTCAGTGAAACTTTGGCTGGTGAGACTGCACTTTATGGAATAAATGGTAAATCTATAAATAGCTCTATGCTGTTCTTTACAATGTGAGATTAAGTGTGGATTAGATGTTAAACAAAAATAACATAAAAGGTTTATTTTACAATTTAAAGTTTATCTTTATTTATAAATCCTAAATAAACTCGAGGTCTTTCCTTTAAACATATTTCTGTTGGTTAACAGGTTTTTCATGCAATGGTAAGGAAGGACTCTATCATATGGACACCACAGATTGCTTCCATTACTTTATTTGTCGAGAGACTGAGTTGGACAGGATGGAATGTCACCCAAGTGTGTCAGTGTGTTCTGAAAGCTGTAGGTAATGTGGTCAGAGTGCTTTAATTTAACCCCTTAACAACGTTATCTGTTGACTAGCTGTTGACAACAGAGTGTATTCGCTAATACCATGTCTGTCAGCGAGCAGTCTGTGCCCTAGTAAGGGTCTTTTATTTTTCTTTAGCAATGTGAAATTCTGGTATATTACAATCTGTTGTTTAAATTGTGTAGGAGGACATTGTAAATGACGAGGAACACTTTTGGTGTGTGTTTTAGCAACTTACACTTTCAACAAATGTCTACACTCAGAAATTTCTTTTGGTACATTTGATTACTGATGCATTGGTTTTGAGAGTTACTTCCATGTTTAATTCTAGGTACTGGTAATGTAAGGATATGTAATAAGAACAAGGTAGTTAGGATAATATGTTAAGAGATATTTAATGTACATGCCACGACTTATGAACCATGTGGCTGTATTTAATTTATCCTTTGACACTAATGGCAAACTATTTAAAATATTTTGCATAACTGATGTCTTTGCAACATTTTTGCAAAGTTCAGAGCTATTATATGTTTTTCAGTTGTTAAAAAAGTCCCATTTATTGAGTCTTTATTTCTGTATGTTTATGTTAATGCAGTCATTTTATTGTCATTATATCAGCATAACTGAAAATAAAAAGTGTGATACATCAGCAAGAACTCCCACAACTGATGTGCCTCGAACATACATGTTTACAAAAGGAACTACTGAAACAAGTTCAGATGATCCTGGCACAGTTATATATTCATCCACTAGCTCAAATAGCATGAGTAAGCTCACAGACACTGAGAATTCGTCATTGATCAACACCACTCCATCAACCCAGGAACGCGTTTCTAGCTCAAACATAACTGTGTCATCAAAGAAAATTACATCCAATTCAGATGAAACCACAGCAGAATATACAGAACACAGAGGGACAGATCAAACATCCTCTACCCATGGATATGAATCTAACACAAGAAATACAACAGACAAAACAGTGGTAACAGGACACGCAACATTTATTAGACTTTCTACAGACAACCAAGAGAGGTCATATACTAGTACAGATAGCTTAGAGATATCATCTACAACTGATACCCAAGAGATGACATTTTTCAGTGTAGATAACCAAGATATGTCACCCGCCAGTGTAGATAAGCAGGAGATATCATCTTCAGCAGATAACCAAGAGATGTTATCTACTGGTGCAGATAACCGAGAGATGTCATCTGCCAGTGTAGCTAACCAAGAGATGTCATCTACAACAGATAGTCAAGAGATGTCATCTGCTGATGTAGATAACCAAAATATGTCATTTACAACAGATAGTCAAGAGATGTCATCTACCAGTATAGCTAACCAAGAGATGTCATCTACAACAGATAGTCAAGAGATGTCATCTGACGATGTAGATATGTCATCTACAAAAGATAACCAAGAGATGTCATCTGCCAGTGTAGATAACCAAGAGATGTCATCTACAACAGATAGTCAAGAGATGTCATCTGCCGATGTAGATAACCAAGAGATGTCATTTACAACAGATAATCAAGAGATGTCATCTACTAGTGTAGGTAACCAAGAGATGTCATCTACAACAGATAGTCAAGAGATGTCATCTGACGATGTAGATAACCAAAATATGTCATCTACAAAAGATAACCAAGAGATGTTACCAACCAGTGTAGATAACCAAGAGATGTCAACTTCTGGTATACATAACCAAGATATGCCATCCACAACAGAAAATATGGAGACCCAAAGTGTGACTTCAAATAGAGAGGCAACACTACTTGACACAGAATCTAACCTTTGGAATGAGCCCACTGAGCCATCAGGTATGCAAGATTTAGAAAATGTTGTTCTTTCCACTTTTCACACTTTAAACTGTGCTTAATTTTTCAAATCAATATAAAGCAGTGGCAGGTAGTTTCTGCACAAACAACCACAGCGCATTAACAACTGCATGTTACCTTCTCAAATTTCTACAAAAATTCAAATTCAAACCCAGGATGACTTGGGGGGAACTGGGGGTTTTAACGCTCTGTTACCATGGTCCTTTTTCCACACACATTTATAATTGTGTATCTTCAATTCTATTTCCACAGCTGCTTGAAAGCAGTGTTTCAGTGAAATTATTGTTTGTGTAAAAGAAAAGATATATTTAAAAAACTTTATGATTAAATATTTCTTAACTATATCTTTACAGGAAACAGGGGAGTCCTTTTGCAAGTGAATGTGGCACTGCTAGCAACAGTCCTTTATGTGCATGTATTTGTTGGTGGCCCAGTAAATATATGGACAACAACCACAACTGGAAACCCACAATAGAAATATACAGCAACAACTTTCAACTAAATGATATTGTACTAGTTCATTAAAATCTAAAGATTACATTGTTTTCACAAATATGATTCTGCTGACCTTTGACTTTTATTGCATTTTTGTATACAGATGTTTACAGAAAAAGGAAAATTTATAAGTCTTATATTATAAATATGTGTCAGTTCAAAATTCTGCTTGACAATCAGAGAATTTTATTCAGTTGCCAAATTATCTGTTACAGGCAGAAATAATGAAATACACTTCGGTTCTCTGTATCTAGTTTGACAAATAACTACATTTTTACCATCATGTCTGAGATAAATGTCACCTCTTTTATTATCCCCCAACACTTTAAATATAATTCTGAGTAACTAGAATCAGAGATTAAAGCAAACAGTATGAGTAAAAAGCCCACAAGTACACATCCTGTATTTATAATATTATAGTGTCTCCCGAATTCCCATCAACATTTCCATAAACTTATTCAGTCTCTTCCATTTGTTATGGTTCCAAATGTCTTTGTCACTCAACCCCATTTCTACTCCCAATTTCTGTCATTTGGGTTTGCTTCAACAAGTCTAGTTCTCTTTGTATCCTTTAGCAAAGATCTGCATGCATCAAACTTTTTCAATTTTGCATCCAGAGCTACTTTCATAGTTTCATTCCCACATGTCTTTTCCCATCACTTTTACTATATACTTTATATGCCAACCTCTGGTGTTCTTTTGGATCCTCGGCAGCCATTATTCTTAAGGCAGTTCTCTCCTCGTTGAACAACAGTGTATTTGAGACATCAAGTATTGTTCTACACGCTTACAGCTTGTTTTTCATACTTGGAAATAAATTTTGTGGTGGTTAGATAGCAAACTTGAAGAAGCCGTAAAGAAGGTTGTGGTTCCATGTTTTGAAGTTGAGGTGATAATCTCTTGTTGGAACATTGGTGGCAGTTTGTGTGCAGATTCAGTTGTGTACTCACCTGTCACTTAATTATGGCACCATTGACCTAAAATAGACTGTGTATACATTTTAACGTGGCTTGTAAAGATATGAAATTGGGAAGACATATCTTAAAATCTGCCCCATAAAATAGATTACATATAAGTGAAAAATTTGGTCTGACTTGTGACATCTCTAAAATGTAAAATACTCAACTTTAGGTGGCTTAAGTAACCAATTAATATTACATCTACAGTTTTGAAAAAATATCTCAGCAATCTTGACAGCATATCATCTCCTGTTACCTCCCACTACATTCAAAAGCTTTACAATGAATAACAAGGGAAATAAAAGCTCACCCCCTAAAAAATTTGTGATTTGTCGACCCCAGTTTGACCCATAAGGGGATCGAGGCCAGGGATAAATCTGACCAGCTAGACTCCGTGCATATGGTTTCCTATTACCTCCCACTACATTCAAAAGTTCTAAAGCCTATAATAAAGGAGATAAAAGCCAAACCACACAAAATTTGTAATTTTATGACTCCAGCTTGACAAATAATGAGTGTTCAGAGGGTAAATCCCACCATTTTTCAGACTCCCCATAAATGGTTTCCTGTTACATCCCAATGCATTTGAAAGTAATGATAAAAGAGATGAAAGCAAAAAAAAAAATCTGTAAATGACCCCAGTTTGACCACTAAGGGGCGTTTTGACGGTAAATCTGACCGATTTTCTAAACTCCCTGCATATGGTTTCATTTTACTTCCCAATACATTTGACAGCTGTAAAGTTCAATGATAACAGATACACAAGCCAAAAACACCTGTTAGACCAACTAGATTATGCCAACTCAGTGACGACATATCCCCACACATGTCATCATTCACATCACAGGCTTTGATGGGATATTTTCCATGGGAACCATCTTATGTATTCCACAATAATTAGAAATACATAGTAACTCACTAATATAAGAACTTCAGTAATTCAACGTACACTTTATTTATTTTTCAAAAGAAATTATATCCCCAGATGAGTAGTACATAACCATAATGAAAAATTGGGTATTTAATATATTACATTTTCAATCTTCCTTCAGTGATTTAAAGCATTTAAACTATTGATTATCCATTCTAATCTAATCTACTGCTTTGCAAGTGCAATATCTTCCCCACAAAGGGGAACTCATTGCGCTAATTAAACAAAATCATTATCATAGAGTTGAGGGGCATTCAAGGTCACTAATCCAGGATTGTGGGTGTGACTAGGAGGGAAGAAAACTAAGTTGGGAGACTAGAGCTGAAGAGGTGGATTTTGCGGTGCTTCCTAAAAGATGCAACCGAGGGACTGTTTCTTACATGAAAGGGGAAAGAGTTCCAAAGGACTGGGGCATAATAACTAAAGGAATTAGAAAAGTGTTTCATTTGTGAACTCTACGATCGAAAGTCGGGGTTTGAAGGATCTTGAGTTTGGGAATACTTCGCCTTGTATTTCTGGAAGAGGTATAGGGGTGGATTAATTCTCTTAGGTAAACTGGTTGACCTTGGTTGAGTATTTGTATGTAATAAGGCCAATTTTAAATTGTACTCTGTATCTGACTGGTAGCCAATGGAGTTTTTTTTAGTTGAGGGGTAATGTGAGAGAATTTAGAGGAACAGGTGACAACCCTGCAGAGTGAGTTTTGGACTAGCTGCAATCTCCTTAACTAAAATCAGTGAGTGATAAGAAGAGTGAATTGCAATAATCCAACCTGCTAGCTGTTCACCAGAGCATTCGCTAAGAGCACTGATGTATTAAGGTCTAGAAGGGGACACATTCTGTAGAGGTCTCTCGCAATTACTCTAGTGGACTTTAGGACCTGTGATACATGGTTTGAGAAATTGAAATTGGAGTCAAACACCACTCCGAGGTTCCTGACACTTTGTGCTGTGGAGATCTGATTTCCTAGAATATTGACAGGGAAGTGAGGGTGGAGTTGTTTACGATTTTTTGGGAGCCTATGAGAATAAACTCGGTTTTGTCTGGGTTAAGTTTTAATTTATTTGTAAACATGAAATTTTGAATGTTGTTTAGGCAGTTCTTTAGTTTTTGCATAGAGTGAGAGAAATTTGCTGGTGAAAGTGTTATGTATAACTGGGTGTCATCAGCGTAAAAGTGGTGGTTGATGCTACTGTGGGAATGAATGATTGAGCTGATTGGGTTAGTGTAGAGAGAGAACAGAATTGGTCCAAGGAGGAGCCCTGGGGAATTCCATACTGGAGCGCAGAAGGATGCAAGAGTGTACTACCTACCTTGACCGAGTATGTCCTCCCCAACATGTATGATTTGGACCAGCCAAGTGCTTAGCTCACTGATTCCATAATAACCATTGAGTCTGTCCAGGAAAATGGTGTGGTCAATGGTATCAAAAGAGGCGGATACATCCAGAAGGGTAAGGGCAGTGACAGACCCTTTAGCCATATTTAGAAGAATATCGTTATGAATATTAAGGAGGGCACTTTCAGTAGAATGGTGTTTTCTATAAGCCGATTGGAAGGCAGTCATAAGGCCGGCTTCATCCAAGTGAGGTTGTAGCTGGACAGCTACTACCCTTTCAAGTATCTTTGAGATAAAGTTTAAATTTGAGACAGGCCTATAGTTTTTGAAAACTTCTTTGTCTAAGGATGATATTTTGAAGATAGGGGTAACATGGGCCTGCTTGAAAAAATTTGGACACATACCTTGCTCAAGAGAAGCATTGATTATTGAAGTGATGGGGGTAATGAAAATATCCAGATAATCCAGAACAAGGAAAGTGGGCCAAGGGTCTAGGGAACATGATTTACTAGGAGAGTTGGTAATAATTTTAGTGACTTGATCCTCTGTTACAGTTGAAAAAGTGGAGAACATAGGAAGAGGAGAGTCAGGGGTGATGTGTTGCAAATTGACAGAAGCAGAGAATGTTGAGTGTATTGTTTCAATTCTAAATTACCAATGCAAAAATGGTTTTATCTATTTCTATGATTTAATGTATTAGTGGACAGATGAAACATTATAAAATAAGTATGTGATTAGATCTTAACAGATCAAATTATATTTTTAGAAATTTGTTCATTTTATTAGGAAAAACATTTTGAGTTTAAATAAAGTAATCTAACATATGCTGGGTTTTACATGACCATAGTACTAAGACAAACAGTACAAGTGTTTTATGAACACAACATATCTGTGTACTTGTTTAAAAAAGATATGGTACAAATTTGAGCCTCAAGCAAGGTTGCATGTAGGCCACCAGATAGCAAATCAAAAGAATGGCAATAGCCATTTACAAATTTGGTTATAATTCTAATTGGAGGTCTCTTTGGCTGTTTTATCATTATTAAATACATCCAATATATATAGAGGGGTAGGGGTAATGAAATACTCGCCTATCAATAAATAGCTACCTCATTGCCACATTGACAGTTTATTTCATACTTATTTAATGTTTTATTGGCAACAAAAGTGTGAAAAAGTAAAGTTGCAAAATCAAACACTGTACAAAGAAAGTAATTCTGAAGTAATTGCAGTCTAAATACATGAATCTAAAATCTACAATATGAAGTAAGGTTTCCAACTTTAAAATTTGAATATTTACAACAGGAAAGCCTATTCTATAAATAAAAAATATAAAGTGAGATATTAGAAGGAATGATGAAAAGACAATTAAATCTATATAACCCTACTTTTAAAGCGCATACACAATTTTTACAGAAGAGAGAAACATATCTTGTAGTACTTTTGAAAATAAGCAGAGTAAATGTTCAAAAATTTATCATTGGAAATATTAAGCTTCTTTGTTGTTTTTCATACTATCCATAGCCTAATCAAATGTAAAGCTGTCATCAGGACTGAGGTCCTTGTTCCTTCAAATTATCTGTTCACTGAGCTCTTTCATTTGCCAGTGACAAGTTTATAAGGAAACTGATTTTCTTCATTGATGCATTAAATGTTTACTCAGCCTTGCTTAAACGAAATGCTGCTGCAGTAAGGTGTTTTGCATAAAGCACAATGGCTGGTTTTATGAAGGCAAAGTGGTTATCAAGCTGTAACTGTGCAACTGCATCAGTTCTCATAGTTTCCTTTGGTCGAGAATGTTTCTTGCCACTAGAGAGAACTGAAATACAGGAGAAGAAAAAAAAATGAAATTGCCAATGCTACACTGATATGAACAGCCGTTATACAAATCAAAAGATTATTGTTACACTGTAAGATCAGCCAGATTAATATCAATATGAAGAAATTATGATGAGACATGATAACCACATGTCCCACTGTTAGCATGAGAAGCAAACCATAATTGTATGTGCAGAAATAAACAAAAACATGAGCATATTTGAAAGGGATCATTGTATCTACAGCATTAGCCCTTAACATGGGTAACTAATTTTCCAATAGTCATAAGGATGAACCAGTGTTTGAAGATTTCATTACAGAAGTGGCAATAGTCACATGCAATTAGTGACATAAACATCCAACATTTACCTCGGAATATAACCAAAATGGCATGTTTAGAAAATAGTTTTATTTCCTTTGATGATATAGTGACATAATTTTAGAACAATACTTATGAAAAAAAAACTTTATATAGTTCTGTAATATGTATTCAGGAAAATAAATTTGTATAACAAAAATAAAGATTTAGAGAATAAATTTGTTAAATATCTCTTTTTATGTGGAAATAAATACAATAATCTTGATATCACAAACACCAGGCCTTTTTCTGTATTTCCTAACAGACAAGACTTTTTTCCACCAAGTTTTATATCCAAGGGACTTTTTTTTTACTATAGATACATTTTCCACCAGGCTTTTTTCTGGTTTTGAATCATAATTAACTAAATTTGATGTATCTTATATTTGTAAGATGTTTCGGTGTATATTATCTATGACCATTAAATTGCTGACCATATATGTTTGCGCATAAGTTACACATATACAGCAACTGGTAACTGGTTTCAATAACTATCCATGAGATTAATAATAAGAAAGATCCACAAGAACAAAAATAGAGATCCAAAACATCCTGATTCTCCTGCATCAAGTAAACTTGAAAACGTAGCCTGAAAAACCTAGGATGCACAAAGAAGCCTGTTTCTGGAGTATCGGGAAAGCTTTCAACAGAATCTGTCCCCATTGTCTTAATAAGTAGCCACTGCCTGGCTGGTGTCCACTAAGCATGGATACAGCAGGTATCACATGTGCCTTGAAATCTAGGTGAAGCTTTTCTACTGTGTCTAGAATTACTGTTGCACCAGCGGCTTGGGATTTCTCAGGTGAAGATTTTATAGATGAAGATGTTGATAACTTCACAGGTGAAAGTGTGCATAATTTTACCATTCATGTTTTTTTTTCAATGAGAAAAATCAAGAGCATAATTTACACAAAGTAAAGATAAATAATAAAATAAGATATATTTGGCCTGTATTTAATACCATTTAGAAAAAAAAAGCACAAAAGCTGTAAGGAAAGAGTCAGGGGAAAAAGTAAAGTTCAACAAGAAGATCAAGGAAAAGGTGAAGATTCCTTTTAATAACATTTAAACAGAAATTACCACGTCCAGTGAATGAAAACTCTTTTGTATAACTTAATGGCCAAGTAAGTGTCCAATATTAGAAAAAAATGGATTGATTACAAGGTCCCGAAGGCACCAAGTCAACAATTTATTATTTTCTAATATTGGACACGTACGAGGCTATTAACCTATTTAAATTACACCATTCCTTACTTTATAATTTTAAAGATGTTTTTTTAACATCCTTACTTTTCATTCCCTTTTTTCTGGTGTGTATTTTTGGGGTTTTTGTGATCATTTTGGTTAAAATCAATGTAGAAGGTGTTTCTTTTGAAATGTGTAGAAAGGGCTTCTATATATGGGTAAAATCACATAGCGGAACAACTGCCCAATAGTGAAAAATATGGGACAATTTAAAAAAAAATCTCTCAGGTGTAGTTTAATAAAAGTTAAACTGAAAAGAAGGCAACATTATTGTGGACACCATCTCTACCAACAAATTTGACTAAACATAGTATATAACACACTCCATTTCTGAAAGAAACATCACATAAGCTATACTGGTAGGTGACTAAAAGATGCTGCCAAATTTACGGCAATTTTTTATTGGTGTAGTAGCTGTAAATTAATTTTCATAGAATGACTGGGATTAAATACAGAGTATTAAAATATAAAATTTGATGCAGTATCCATAATATAAAGTTAAAATGTATACAAATACACATATATAAAACATAATGTAACAATGAAATTCATGCCTTTCAGTTATGTTTAATCAATCAATCAGAGGTATAGTTCTGTAGCATACTTGCAGAAACAGTTTGGGGCCACGGTGGCAGAGTGGTAACACTCTCGCCTCCCACCTCTGAGGCCGGGGTTCGATTCCAGGCACGGCCTCAAGTAGGAAAGCTGGTAGTTGCTTGCCGTTGGTCGGCAGTTTACAGTATAGAACCCTAACAAACTGTATGTAGTGGTTTCCTCTGCCCTTCCAACTACCCGTAGTGATATGACCTGTACAGTGTTGAAAGCGATGTAAAACCCCAAATAAATAAATGTAGAAACAGTTAAGTATCAAGGACTTTTTTTGACAAAATGAGCTGATTCTAAGCCTTTCTGAAAGTGCAGATCCACTTGATAGCAACAATGCAAATACACAGTCTGGTTCAGTAAACACAAACGGTGTCCAAGATAATCCAGAAAATACAGAAGATTGGGCATTGCACGAAGTGTTGTCATCGGTAAAATTAAGCTCGAGAAAAGGTGCTGAAAGGCCTGAGAGTAATGTTACAGTTCAAGATATTGCCAATCCAAAGAGGTTGCATCCAATATTTCATAGAAATGAAGATTATAAATTTCTATCTGACATAATTAGCTGACATAATGTTTAAAAAACAAGCCCAACATCTACTGCATGACTTTATTTCTGGCACCACACAACCTATAGGTGATGTAGCAGATATGTTTTAAAGAACAGAATTCCAGTCAAGAGGCAGGTAGCACATTCATGGACTCCTGTGGACAAAGATGCCCCCATTCTAGGAAGACAATAAAGAAAATAATTTTTATAGCTTGTGCATTTATTGACAAATGTATAACCTGTAAACTTGTTTTAGTGTTTAAAAAAGAGAATAAACTTCAAAAATATAGCCAAAAAGATTCAAAATCATGCAATAATGGTGGCACAGATGTTGCTTTAATTTTCCACGGCCACCTTCAAGTAGAACCTTTATTTACCATCCCATTCCTCTGACAGACAATGTTTCTGTGGAAATATGACAAGGGGTCACACAGCAGTAACTTAACAGTGTGAAGCAGGTGTTAGACATAGAGGATGCTCAAATCAGTGAAGTTTTAGAAAGTGTAGGGTTATCCCAAGAGATGTATGAGCAGGCATTAGGTAGACTAGACAATAAAGTGACGAGAGCCTCTTGAAGTATGGGAGGGGTCATAGTGAAGTGGTAAGACACTGGCCTACCACCTCTGAGATCAGAGTTTAAATCCTGGCATGACCTCATGTGGGAATGCTGGTAGTTGCTTGCTGTTAATCGGCAGTTCAAACATGACCAACTGTATGTACTGGTTCAGTCTGCCCTTCCAACTGCCCATTACTCTATAACCCATATACCACTACTCCCATATGTCCATGCACTAGGCATGGCATAAAGCACTAAATAATTAATGAAGTATGGGTATAACTAGCTGAAATCCTGGGATGCTATTACAGGCCTACAGTGTGCAGTTGAAACACATAGCTGCATTTGTTACATCCTATCATACATAAGCAAGAAAGAGAGTGAGGAAGGACAGTTGTTGAAACATGCTCAGAGAAGCCAGAGAAGGATATACTGAAGTTACACAAGAATTGCACAAAATTGGCCAAGTGTACCTTTTTTTTTTTTTTTTTTTTTTTTTTTTTTCCATCCTTTTTTTATTGTCTTCAAAACCATATACATATCAGTACAAAAAAGTCACAAATGAACATGTTTAAAAAACCGTCATCAACAGAATTACATTTATACAAGTGAATTTTTATATTTTCTATAGTTTTATATATCCTCAGAAATATCTTCAAGAATACCCTTCCACTGTGTCCATCTCATATTAAAGGTTTCGCAATTGTTATTTGTCTGGTACAGCAATTTTTGCTCAGTATATTTTGACCTAATTAATTTCTGCAATTGAGAGAAGTATATTTCTTTGTTGTATTTTGCACACATAAAAATATAATATCTAGTTATGATTAAAACAAAATTTAATGGCCAGAAGGAATGCTCCATAAATGCACAGCCTAGAATTTTTTCTGTGTCACCAAGATTTAGGTCAAAACGCATTTCAGTCTTGATCCAGGATTGCATTTGTTTCCATAGATTTTCTACTCTGCAGCATCCACAAAAAGATGATTAATAGTTTCACAGTCTTGGCCACATAAGCGACATGCCTCATTGTTTGAAATTTTCATTTTGCACAAGTGTTTTTGTGTACCAAGGATTCTCCTTACAATTCTGTATTGGAACCATATAAGGTTATTGTCATATATTGTTTGGAAAATAATTTTATAAATTTGCTTCCAAAAATTCATATTATGGTCAAAATGTAAACTGTGACACCATTTTTGTTCACATTCTGAGGGGGCCTCATCACATTCATTAAGTGTCTGGTACACAGTTCTTCCACATTTTGGGGATTGTATAAAGATTTGCATATGAAAAGGAACATTAGGTCGTTGAAATAGAAAGTCTGTGTCGTTTCTAAACTGCCGAATAAATTTGCCTAAAATTCTTCTGATTGTATAAAAGTTCAAAAAGTTGACATTTGTATTGTATTTATTGTTTACCTCCTGTAGTTCTAAAAAATCACCATTTTCATCCAGAATATCTCCTACATAATATATACCCTTTTTGAACCAATCTGGGAAAAATATTTTTTCAGTGCCAATTGCATTATTATACCAAATGCAAGAATTTAGTATGTCTTGGTTTGTTTTAAATTTTTGTTTGTTACTAAAGTCTTCTGCATATTTGAAAATTGTACTCCAAAATGGATTGAGTTTAGAGTCAAGAGTCCTTGTCCACTTTATTCCCACTCTATATAACTTATTTATATCGCCAACGGTGGCCTGTAAGACACTGAACCAATCCTTGGAATAGTTAGTGGTAAGGAGTTTTAGCCAACTGAGCTTTAAACTCTTCTCAAAATGACATAAATTTATCATTTTCAAGCCACCTTTTAGATTAGTTTTGCAGATATCCTTCCTTGAGACCCTATCCGGTTTACCCGCCCATAGGAATGAGTACAAAATTTTGTCAATATTATTTAAAAATGTATTTGAAATGGGGATAATCATGAACAGGTGTACAAATTTTGATAATATCAAAGTTTTGATAACTGTGATCTTACCAATTGGAGTCAAATTCCTATACTTCCAAGAATTTATAACTTTCTTGGCCTTAGCCAGAGCTTTATCATAATTTATGCGTGGAATATTGTGTAAATCAGTTGAAAAGGTTATACCCAAAATACTAAACTCAGTGTCTATCCATTGCAGTTGTGCTGTACTACGGAGCTTTTCTTTTGAATGTTTTTTGCTGCCTATCCATATAAGCTTTGTCTTCTCTGAATTTACCTTTAAACCAGATATTGTACCAAAAATTTCCAGCACACTCAATGTTGCCTGCAAAGAAGAGCTACTGCCATCGAGCAATAGTGTGGTGTCATCTGCAAATTGTGTAACTTTTATCATTTGCCTACCTATCTGTATGCCCTTTATATCTGGATTTTTGTCAATTAGTATGCTCAAGATTTCAGCTACTAGCAAAAATAGATAAGGGGAGATTGGGTCCCCCTGTCTGCATCCTCTTTGAATTGGGATTGGCTCTGATAAAAATCCACACTGTATTATATGTGCAAGTGGCCAAGTGTACTTAACACACTATGAAGTCAGCATAATGGAGGCTGTATAGTGAGCCACAGTAATCAAACTTAAAGAGTGTAGTAGAGAAGTTGTATGGATTCCAGCAGATGTACAAGCAACAAGGTAGGGGCCTTAAATCTGTAATTAGTGCATTTCAGAATTCACTATCAATAAATAAAGTCACTATGAACTATAAATAGTCCTAAATAAAACTGGAATTGTTCTTTTGTAGAATGAGCTTGCCATTGCCAGTTTTAAGAAAGAAGTGTGAAGACAAAGAAACCACAGACATTTTGGTGAAATCACACCTTGACCGATACTTGGGCAGGTCTGAGACTGATGAATTTGAAAATATGTGTCTGCCAAGCTTCATTTCACAGTACAAACAGTTGTATTACATTAATGAATGAACTTGGCCTTCTACAAAAGAGAGAAAAGTGCAGTTGTATAGTACCTTAAAATTAGTAAAGTTAAAGACTTTGCTAACTTTTTTCAGGGTGTATCTGGAAAAGAATGACGTCAGGAAATTTTCCAAGTATTGAGAGTTTTGTAAAAGATGGTGAAATTTTGATGAATGGGAGAAAAATAGCTTAACAAGGATATTCTAAACACAAATTTGCTATCCCACGAGAAAGATGCAGAGGTGGTTGATGGAGCCTGGGAAATCGTGGAACAACATGGCATTGAACTGATCTTGGGGCCAACAGCGTTGATGAAGAAAGCCCAAAAAGGACTGAAGATGACAATAATAAAGAGGATGATAATTTTGAAGTTTAAGCTTTAAGCTTTCCTAGATCTGGGTGCATCTTTCAAGGCATTTCAAAATCAAATTGAAAATTTTAAGGTCAATGAACATGAAACAAAGAAAAATATTCTGACTATTTAAGACAATGGTCAGTTGATAAGGTTCAAGGTTAAAATCCAAATCAGTTTCTATCATTTCTAACTGGAGGAGCAGGCACTGGCACATCACTCATTAAAAATGCCTTTATATATAAGATTGCAAGGTTGTTTGCACCTCAGTGCTGATGATATCACTGCCTTGTGTGCTTTCACAGTCAACTCTGCATTTAATATTGGGGGCCAAATACTGCATTGAGCCTTTTCTATTTATGAGGACATTTTTTGGAAAAAATAAAAAAACCATTAGGTCCTGACTCTTTGACAAAATTAAGACAGACGTACAGACATCTGAAGGTAGAAATAATCAATAAATTTTTGATGGTTGGCCAAAAGATGCTGAAGTTTGTTTGTGAAAGGTTAAAACAAACTAAACAATGTCAAACCCCATTTGGAAACATTAGTGTACTCGCAGTTGGAGATTTTTTCAATCCCTCTTATAGGAGATATTTATTTATCAAAGCAAAGCGAAATTAATTTGGGGGTAGCCTTGTGGGACACATTTAAATGATTTGAATGAGAGGACATTACATGTCAAAAGGAAGATCTTGTATTTGCCGAAGTTTTTAATGAAATACAGTGTAAGCCACCAGACATTTTCTTCTCATATTCATGCAAAAAACTTTTACCAAGTAGAATTTTCAATGAAAATGACTGCCCAATCAACATTACCCATATTTATACCAAGAATGCAGAAGTTAATCAGTTGTCAGACCTAGGGTCATAAATAATCACAGTGGAAGCCCCGACACAATTTCTTCCTAAAGAGGTGAAAGAACAAGGAAATCCCCTTTTGATAAGCCAGGAGTTGCTCTGCCAGTGTCACTTAAGTTAGCTGAAAGAAACAGAGTCGTGCTAACGTCAAATAAAGATGTGGTGGACGGCCTATGTAATGAGACTGTAGAGAAGAAGGCTCATGGCCATGTACCGGTAGGTTGTGGGGTTTTAATTGACAATGAGAACATAGGGAAGCAAACAAGGTCATTAACATCACCACCTAAAGTTGTGTTTTAATAAAAGCACATGTTGAAAATTTAAGACACCAAGGACTTCATGTTAGTAGAAAACAGTTCCATTTATGATTATCTTGGGCATGTACAGTTCGTAATACTCAAGGAATGATCGTAGATAGTGGAGTCATATCGCTGAATAACATTTTTCTTCCAGCCATGGCCTCTGTTACTCTCTCATGGATTCAAAAATCTTTTGGGTCTGTATCTGATAAACTTCCAAGATAGTGTTTTATACTGCAATATAACAGTAAGTGAATGCTTGCGAAAGATGGAAAAGCTAAAAGTATTCAATGATCTAGATGCGACAAAGAAATTATAATTGGTCACAATATCCACAGTCACATTCCATTCAGAAGAAAGTTTCAATATCTGTGTAATTTATAGATCTCTAAAAGTGTCTTAACTGAATTAAATAGGGTTATTGCTGTGATGGTACACAGTATTAACAGCATCAATCCAATTATTGTGTTAGGAGATTTGAATGTCAACATTGTTGAAGAGCCACAAAAAGTGATATTTTAAGGTTTGCTTGGTTTTAGGCAAGTTACCACTGGATTAACTTTGGATGGATGCACAAGATAATATTTACTGGACCATATGTATGTAAGAAACTGTGAAACATAATCTGAAAAAGAACCTATAATAAATACCCTGTGGTTTGAATGTTAAAGTAATTGTTATATTTTGGATAATGTGTTTTATTAGTAACTTTATTGGTTAAAGCTATTCTTTTGCAAACGAACTACTTTTTGTGCTATTTTATTTACTTATTCCAACTTGTATAGCCATTTTGTACAAGCCAAGGTTATTGCACATTGGTATTCTGTAAAAGTTACAACTTCTGTAAAAGTTACAATCATTTCCACCATAGCTTCAACTACCGAACACCGGATCGCCTCCCTGGGTACGACTTGGAACATGTCTAATGTCTTGATGATTTATGCCTTACGAACTGGATGGTGTGCCTTAGAATCCGTAGATACGAAGATTAAGCACTTGGACAACTGTTTGATTGATTGATTGATTGATTGATTGATTGATTGATTGATTGATTGTACAGCCAGAGTTTCTGTCATGTTCATTTTGTAAAAATCACCACACCAGCATTCTGCAACATGAAAAAGTAGAAATATGATGTGCTGTTAAAAGTAGGTGCAACACATTAAAAGTGACATGATGCTGTAGAAGAAACACATTATCATGGGTAATGTCCATCCTATGACTGCTTTTGTTACACTTAATAAGATACTTTTACTTTAATAACCT
The DNA here is from genome assembly GCA_964017235.1 of Sabellastarte sp. h YS-2021. Lineage (NCBI taxonomy): Eukaryota > Metazoa > Annelida > Polychaeta > Sabellida > Sabellidae > Sabellastarte > Sabellastarte sp. h YS-2021. The sequence continues at coordinate 77,460,785 of OZ024931.1, forward strand.
CAGTATAAGAAATACAAATGATGTTATATAGATGGCGGTTGTTATTAGAGTAATTCCATGTAGGGTCACAATGAATAAGAGCATTTGTTTTTTAAATGGTTCTGATTATTATCATTAAAAATCAGTCCTTATGATATCTCTCCACACAGTATGAAGGCACAGTTAAATCCAAAGAATATGATGCAATTTTCATAATAAGGAGTGAAGGAGGGGTCATCATTGATTTACTGTTAAAATTTTATCTCGCTCCATTTGGGAAAAAATGGCTATTTCTCTTTTTTAAATTGCTTTATGGGCCATGTCACGCAATGATGCTCAAATATGGAAATAGTTGTTTTCTCACATATGACACAGTGGACTTTACAGAACCCTGGTGGGTCAAAAATTTGCTTGAAATCGCTCTGTCTCTGTTTTAGAGATAAAGGCCATTTTCTAAAAGATTCACTTTCTGCGTCATCTGACCCAATGACCCCCAAACACGGATAAAGTCAATTTTAAAAAAATAGGACACACAATGGACTAGGCAGAACCCAAGAGGGTAAAAAATTTGCTTGAAATCGCTCTATCTCACTCTGTTTTTAAGATATCAGATATTTTCTTTAAATTGTTTTTTGGATCATGTGACCTTAGCACAACCAAATATGGAAAAATTCAGACATAGAGTGGACTTGGCAGAATCCTGGTGGGTCAATAGTTCACTTGAAATCACTCCATCTAGCTCCATTTTCGAGATATCGGTCATTTTTTTAAATCGCTTTATGGGTCATGTGACCCTAGCATGTCCAAATATGCAAAAGTTCCTTTTCAAAGTTTAAACTAACCAAGCTATAGACCCTATAATCCCCCACACCATATTTGGTTGAGATATCTCCTGCACTTTTCTTTTAAGTGAGCAGAAAACCAAGTATTACTCAGAGTAGCTAATTTGGTAGCTAATTGGCTATTACTGAATTACCTATAGAGCTGTGACTCATAAAGCAACACCAAGCAAGCTATCAGTGCAATAATATCCCACTCCAAATTATGTTGTAATATTTGGCTTCCTATTCCCTTAAATGCATGGAAACCAAATAACTACTCAAAATAACTAACTATTGTTCAGTTAGCTTTATAGCTATAAAAACAAAGTTTGAAAGCAAGTTCATCTTGATGTTTTATATCCATAACAGCGAAAAAAACAGGGGACCATTGAAATTGTTGAAACTAGAAGGTGATCCATAGTTTCTCAGATTTAGTGTAATTTAAACAGCTGACTAAAGAAAGGAGTATACATAACATTTTATAATATTGTATTCTGTATTTGACTAATTTTTAAAATGACTTTGTAATGCCATTTTTCACTTTAAATTTAACAAAAAAATAAGCAAAACAATTTAAGAACAGCTTGCATAAATATATTGGACCTGGACTGAATATCTGACTAAAATTCATTTAACTAGGGACAAAAATGTAATTCATGAAAACTCTAACGCCTTAGAGTCCATCAGTGATGGTGATTAAGCGCTATAAAAGTCCACATTAGATTAGATTAGCATTAAGAATTTTGTAATATGTCGTGAAAACGAAGATAATACAATTTTAACCATAAATAAATAATTAAAAGGTGGGGTCACTGCATAAAATATTGAAAAATCTATGAAGCAAACTTTACATGTGTTGTGGAAACTTTAATCAAAGCTGAGTCAGCAAATTTTCAATTTCAAGTTGAAATCGCTTTTTTTCTTATTTACACATTGGATCAGTTGGAAAATGTTTTATGGCCTTTACAGAACTAATTATGATCATTCATTTTTGGCAAATATCTTAATACGTTATAATAATTTATCAGTCACTATTACAACCAGTTTCACTGATGTATTGTTGATATCAACATAGTTCCTTTGGACTGAAAAAATGTAGTTTACAAACTAATCTCCCCGCTTTTATTGTCATATTGTGACAATAACATTTTCATCAACAAAATTTAAAACTGTGGCAGTAGTGAAAGCAAAGCTATGGCCCAAGTGTTTTTTTATTTCTGTACAGATGAGTAGAATTAAGGAACCTCCAAGAACCTTTTATCTGGACGTTTGTATCTTGTGCAATATCTTCCACAATGAACAGACAGATGAGAACCAAAATAGTTGGGATGATTACTGTGAAGAAACTGATAAACCAAAGTAGCCATTTGAATAGCAGCAAAATTCTAATAGCAGCCAATGAAGTGTTTTGAGAATAGGATATATGTGTTCTTGATATACTGCAGTTTGCACATGTTGACACTGAACAGACTTCTGAAGAGAAAATTGCAATACTTAAGACGACTAATCATCAAGGCATTAGCGCCAGGATAGCAGCCTCATCTGTGAGATACTATCTAACTCACCCGAGATCACACCTTTTAATAAAGCAAGTCTTAAAAATATTGTGGATATGATCAGCGAAGGAAAAATTTGCATGAAACCAGACATCAACGTTCTTTACAATAACTGCTGTATGTGTGAAGTTACCAAATATCCTGACAAGGAGGTGGGAATTTAATTTTTGGGGGGGCTGAACACGGACCCTCAAATAATTAACTCTGTTTTATCAGGGTTTAATTTAAGTATACTTCACGACATTCATTCTTGAACATCCTGAAGGCAAGAATTCATTTTTTCAAAAGCCAAGACTGCAGTTTTTTGAGACATATAGACAAACAGCTGGGTGTCGTCAGGATGATAGTGGACCCAACTTTAATTGCTTGGAATTGTTGGCTGAGATAAGATGTGAACCACTTCAATGCCATGCTATACCAACCAAACCGTGACTTAAGACGGTTTAGAAGAGTATTGTGATCAGTTGAAAGATCAAGTGAGACAAATGCAATAGGCTCACCATGTAACAGTGAGAGATGGATCTCATTTTTAATATGCATTAAGGCACTTTCAGTTGAATGACCAGGTTTATATGCAGATTGCTGAGGATTGCCAAACTTAATGCTGTTGATATGTTGTGTGAGCTACCAGGTCCAACAGTTTGATAGATTTAGATGCTTTCATCTCATCTTCAGCTAGGAGTCTGATAAACTCACATATTGCATCCCACTTCTCAAGATTGTGATGAAAAGCACGTCCAAAACTAAGCAAACGATCTTCAGTGTGCTGTTGGAATGTGTGCATCTCAACATCTAAAGCCAACTGGAGTTCTTTGAAATCTCCCCTTTGTGCTCAACTGTGATTGAAAAGAGCATGTAGGTCAGGTCAAAGCAGAATTGGTCAATATCTTTACTATATTTAGTTAATGCCACTTTGTCTCCTTCAGCATGGCCAAACAAGGTGGTGTGTAGAAGGTGAATCAGGTATTGTTGTAAGTTGGTGACCAGTGCCATAGAATGAGATTCGTTTTGCTTGCACAGCAGGCCTTCTGGTTTCATCAAAATGCAAGGTAAATGACAGATCAGACCTGACCATGTCCACAAAACCTTATTTAAAATATGGGGCCATTTCTTGAGAAATAATGTACAAAGCACTGGCCAAGCTTTGCAACAACATACATGAATCATACATTTTGAAAATAATAGTTAAATAGACACAGTTAGACAGGCACTACATGTAAATTACAGATTAATTCAGTTACAATTTTTGGTAGGGTATCATTTCACTCGAGGCTTCTAAATTAAGAAAAAAAAAACACATATAATAGCTTAGATCCTATTTTCCAGAAGCTGCAACTCACATTTATTTGATTAAACTTTTTAAACCATGTACTAGTCAAAATTGCATATGATCAGATCTTATAAAATTTACACTGTATCGTGCTGTGAGAAAAATCAGTCATTTTGCATGTCACCAACAGAAATTAGCGTGTTAAGTTCCATCACCACAATAAAAAAGGAAAAATATGAATTGTCCAGGAAAATGGGAATAAGTAAAAATAGGAAAAATAGGTACTTGACGCCCTGGATATGGAATCTTGTTATGAGTAAAACAAAATATATTGGTCAAAAAGTTCAATGGATGCACAGCCCAAAGTTTTCTCTGTCACTAATGTTAAGCACTGCATACCAAATTTGGTAAAGATATCTAGAATAATTTTCCTTAAAATGAGTAGAAAGTGTGACACCAAACAAAAAGCAAAAACAATGTTCACTCCCAGCAGCAATCCTTCCACTAAAGGCATCTCAAAAATGACCTACATTGCATAAAACAAGGGACATACAGTTGGTCAAGATTCTGTTCTGTAACCTGCTGACCAATGACAAGCAACTACCAGCTTCCCACTTGAGGGCAGGCCAGGATTCAAACTATGATCTCAGAGGTGGGAGGCAAGTGTAACAGCTGTGTCACCATCCCCAGAAAAATGATCAGTTATGTCTCAACCCTCCATGACATCATAGAACATAGTCACCAGTTACCCTATCAATGACTACTTACCTTTGTTAAATTTCAAATTCATAGTTTGAGAGCAACATGGATTAAAGTGGCATAAAGCTAAAAACTCTGGGCCCAATTTTATGACTTTAATAGCCTTGATTTTTGCCACATGTAAAAAGAACAGATAAATATATTAATATAATATTGTATAACATTAATAATATATAACATACAGGGATTTCAGCTAGACTGACTATATAGTTTGACAGCTATAGTGCTTAAATTACACAAAAAGGTAAGAAATTCACGAAATGGGTCCCTGTGTGTAGGGACCTTAAGTGACCTTAAAATTAAAGCTACAGCTCAAATTTGCCGAAGACAAAGACCACATACAGAAGTTATATCGAATACAGTTTAAGTTTATCAGACTTAACATTTCTAAATTACAGAGCAAAATATGTGAAAAATTTAGAAAAAAAAGTCACCCAGGTGGGGACTTATAGGCCTAAAACACAGGTTAAATGACTACTTAAAGCCTGGATTTTTGGCAGTGTAAGAAGAACATATTAATATATTACCAGATGAGATAGCTTGTTAGGCCACAAAGTTTGACAGCTACAGGGCTTAAAAGTGGCAACATAAATTGGGTCTCTGTGCATTTTAGAGACCTTAAGCTGGCCTTGTAATTAAAGCTATAGACCTCAAACTTTCTACAGACAACGATCACATATAGAAGTTATATCTAATAGAGTTTGAGGCTGGTCAGACATATTATTTCCAAAAAACAGGACTGAATACGTGAAAAATGTAGAAAAAAGGGGTGGCTAATGGGTAAATCTGACTAGTTTTCTAAACTCCCTGCATACGGTTTCCTATTACCTCCTAATACACTCAAAATGTCTAACCACAATAATCAAGGAGATAAAAGCCAAATAAAAACAAAATCTGTATTTATGACCCCAGTTTGACCAATAAGGGGATTCCAGGTGGTAAATCTGGAAGGCTTTCTAGACTCCCTGTATGTGGTTTCCTATTACCTCCCAATACATTGAAAAGCTCTACAAGCAATAATAAAAGAGGTATAAACAAAAATCTGTGATTTTATGACCCCAATTTGAGGGGAGGGCAGGGGGTAAATCTGAGCAGTGTTTTAGATTTCCCGCAATGATAAGATTGATCCTTTGTCACAGTATTTAAAAAAAAAAAGTAGTACAAAAGTTTTGTTGGGATTGTATGCATTCAATATATTAGTAGACAGATGAAATATCTGAAATACTGTGATTAGATCTTAGGAGATCAAAACAGCAGTTATAACTGGTACAGTCTGATGTTACCACTTATCATTTCTAGTTTACAATGCAAAATATGTGAAATATGTAAAAAAAGTCCCTGGGTGGAGTTTTTATGTATTTGGCTACAACATGTACCTCATGCACAGCTGAAATTTCCACTTAAAGACTTTATTTTTGGCACATGTAAAAATAACATATTAGTGTTTTCTCACGTATGAGATTAGGTGGGTGAACTAAAACAGTGTGCAAGGTAGTAGGCTTGAAGTGACAAAAAGTGCATACAATTGATCCTCGTAGACATTTCTTTAGACCTTAAGGTGACCTTAAAATTACAGAGCTAAAATTTTCCACAAGGATCACATACACAAGTTACATTTTATACAGTATGAGGCTGGTCAGACATTCCATTTACACATTACAAAGCAGAATTTGTGAAAAACGCAGAAAAAAGTCCTCCGGTTGACATCTTTATGAGCATCATACACAGGTTAAAAGTAAGTAATTAGTAACAGAAGCATTTGTGTAGCACGAAATTGATGAACATCCTCTAATGCGCCGGAATCCAAAAAGGGACAGTCCTTAAACCTAGCAAAGTCATAAACCAGCACCCACCCGCCAGCGGGGGGTGACTATGGTGGTGGGTAAGCTAGTGTGAACAGGTCTTAAGTTGGCTTCTAAAGATTGAAATGGTCTGTTGTGATCTGACACTAAATGGGAGCCTGTTCCATTCCATCTGTGCAGCACTGACAAAACCACATCTGCCTTTCTGGGACAGACTGATGAAACTGATAGTCTGTTTCCACATGTCAGACTACTAGACTTGATCAAGTATGACAAATAGAGGGGCTGGGAGAGGTTTATGGCTTTAAAATGAGGAGGTTGTATTTGAAAAGGATTCGATATGAAATGGGAAGCCAGTGGAATTTTCTAGCTAGGGTGTGAGATGACTCATTTTGTTAAATCTGGAAATATGGCAGAGCATGTTTTGAACTTTCTGACGTTTAGCAACACTGCCTTTGCTGACTCCATACAGTAGAGAATTACAATGGTCTAATCAACTACTGACCATAGCGTTTGGCAAACGAATTGGAGAATCAGCAGTTAGGAATTTACAAATACATCCCAAGTTCCAAAGGTAATCATAGCAGGCATGGCACACCTTACCTACAGTTATGTCAAAGATGTTTTCTGAGTCAAAATAGACACCTAGGTTTTTACTTCCTCTGCTGACGTTATAGAGATTTGAAGGAATGTAACAGGAAATTTTGGTATAAGTGATTCTCACTAGTGATGTTTATCACTAGTGATAATGAATTCAGTCTTGTCAGGATTAAGTTTCAATTTCACACCATTCATCCACTCCTGAACAGAAACAAAACACTCAGCTCTGTGATACTTGAGTCAAAATTCCTGAAGATCAGCATACTGATGGTGTATGACCTTAACACCTGAAATGACTTGACTGAGGCGAGTAGTGTAGAGTAAAAAGAAGGGAACCTGGAACTGAACCTTGGGGAATGCCAAAAGGGGTATAGAAAGCCTAAGAAAACTTGTCCCCTAATTTAATTTTCTGTTTTCAACTGGTAACGTAAAAAATCTATGTTAACTTAAAGCCTTAATTTTTGGCATATAGAAAAAGAACATAGTAATATATTGTCATATAAGATATTTGTTGGATGAGGGACATAGTGTGAAAGCTATTGGACTTAAAAGGAGAAAAAGAAGTCATAAAATTGTTTCCTGTGGCCATATTTAAAAACGTAAAGGTAACCTTACATTAAAACTACAGACCTCAAATTTTCCACAAACATCACATATAGAAGTTATATCTACTATGGTTTAAGTCTGGTGGGACTTCCCATTTTCAAGTTACAAGGCCAAATATTTGAAAAATAGTCAGCCTCGGCAGGCAAGAACCCCAGCTCACAGGTAGAACTAAATGGGCGACAACAATGGGATTTGGGAAAATCTATCAACAACTTCAGTTGTAAGAAGTATACAGAATCCACGAGATGTTGTCAGATGTAATAACTTCCATGTAGTTGAAGGAGGAAAACTTACATATTTTATTCATTCATGATGCTAGTTCCAAGCTCAAAGGCCAATATATAAAGGATATATGGCCATTTTAGTAAAATGACCCAACTTAACCTTGAAGCAGGGGTCACAGGTCAAATTTGACACTTGCAATAGATTCAAAAGCCATGATTTCTTACAAGTTGTTTTCATATTTTGAAACCCTAGAATCAACTTGTAAGGGCGATATAAGGCAGTTTTAGTTTAATGACCCTACTTTACCTTGAAGCACGGGTCAAAGGTAAAATTCTACACTTGCAAAAGATTCACAGGCCATGACTTCTTATAAGTTGTCTTCATATTTGGAAGTTCTAGAACCAACAACAAGGGAGATACAAGAGCTTTTTAGTATGATGAATCAAATTGACCTTGAAGCAGGGATCAAAGGCCAAATTTCGCACTTGCTAGAGATTTGCAGGCTAGGACTTCCTATAGGTTAGTTTCACATTTTCAAGTGTAGGAGTAATAACAAGGGAGACATCAGAGCGTTTGAGTATGATGACTCAATTAACCTTTAAGCAGGGATCAAAGGCCAAATTCAGCACTTGCTAAAGATTTGCAGGGAATGACTTCCTATAGGTTAATTTTACATTTTTAAGCCATAGGAGCAATAATAAGGGAGATACAAGACTTTTTTGTATGATGACCCCAAATGACCTTGAAGGAGGGGTCAAAGATCAAATTTGACACTTGCAAAAGATTAACAGGCCATGATTTCCTACAAGTTATTTTCTCATTCTAAACCCCCAGGGCCAATGATAAGAGAGATACTTGGCATCTTTGATATGATAACCCTTCTATTTGAGATTAAAGATGTGATACGGTGGCCATTTTGTTTTCAAAACAAGACCAAAATTACCCTCAGACAAGCTTTCCCAGCCAAATACCTTTTGTGCAAATCTGATGAACCTATTTGTAATATTTTAAATTTTAGAACATATTAATGACCTTTTAAATATCGGCTATGGCAGCCAATTTGTTTTTTTAAAATGAGAACAACCTTTTAGACATGTTTTATAGCCATAAACATTCACTGCAAATTTTGTGATAATATCTTCATAAAGAAACAGGATATTAAGGTTTATGTAAAAACATGACAAATGCACACATACATGCACACACATACACAAGCATGGAAGTCATTTTATAATCTCTCAATCCCAGCTTAAAGTGTTGCCATGGCAACAATTGTTGTCGGGTACCTCCCAAAATTTAATCAGCTCTAGATTCTCTTGGGGTAAACAGATCCCAAAAATTTGGTGAAAATCCATTTAAGATTAATGCTGTGAAACACCCACAATCTATAAGACCCAAAAATCTAACAGTTGTTGCCAGGTACCCCCAAACTTAATCATCTCTAGATCCTCCTGGTGTAAACATATCCTGAAAATCTGGTGAAAATCCATGCATGGATTTAAGCTGTGGACCACCAACAAGCTTTATGCTGCCGCCACCCAGACTGTTCAGGGAACCATAAACCTAGCCCATAAATGCAGAAAAAAAATCAACCAGGTGGGGTAATATGGGCCTCATATACAGGTTAAATATCAAATTAAGGTCCTGATTTTTAGCACATGTAAAAACATGGCGTTTAACAAGACTGTAATCTAAAAATCTAAATTCTTTATTATCAATAAGAAAATAATATTTACAAAATTAAGATAATCAATAGACACTTTGTACAACTAGAAAAAGTGGAAGGTTAGTTTGTAGGGGCCATATTCACTAAATGTTGTAGCCAAATCTCAGGCTTAAGTTGGCTATATTTGTATACAAAAATTAAGCCTAAGACATGCCTGTGGTGAATATGGTCCCAGGAATGTATTCAGATTTTAATAATAATTTACCCAAATGATGACAATAAATACAGAATATTCTGGTTTTGACAAAAAAACCTTGCACAAAATTCTTAAATTAATGTTACATTTTACATATACTTATATGCTCTGAATGTTTCAAGCAGAACAACCACAAACTGAACATGAGGTGATGAGTAACATATCTTAAATGATGATAACGTAAAAGCAAACCAAAATTTGTGGCACTGCTACCTGTGCTGAAAACGTGGACCTGAAAAAAAACTTCTATTAACTCCAGATTAAGTCATGTGCGTTATTGGTTGATTAAAATATGTAAAAAATTAGAGGACAATAACAATTTGCAGTTACATAAACTGTAGTAATTCTTCAATGTCATTAAATTTATATATTTGCTAATGTGTAGTTTTCAACTTCCAAGTTAAACTGTGTCAGTTGACAGTCATTTTAAATATTTCAGATATTAGAGTTAAATGTACAATAACATTTTGTATACATATAATTTTGAAATTTTCAATGAATTTTCAATCCCTGCTGTATGCTGTGAGTCTTGTAAATATGACACTATCATGGGACAATACTGGCGGGTACTTCTGATGTGGATACATTGTGTACACACATTCTTGCTTTAGGATCTATTAATGTGCTCCAGCTCGAGAACAACTGGTTCACAGAAGAGGGCTTTTCCATGGTTTATTCACACACTACATAAGCTGCTCACAGTTTTTACATACAATCTATAGATATTACTCTACCATATATAAAGCAGCACAATATAAACTATTGCAATAGCCTAAAATTGTAAAACACATTTTTCCTCTGGACTGACACAAGAAAATTAAATGGCATCATTTGAGTAAAAAAGTCCAAAAACTGCCAAAAGCCACCGAACAGCATCACAATTGCAAAAACTAGTCAATCAACACCACAAGAACATGATTACTGAACATTGCACAGTAATGAGGAAAACTTGTTTTTTTATAAAATTTTATAAAATTATAACTGAATTTATTTTTATTAAATTAATTACTGCTAGTAGGCTGCATCAACACTCCTTGCAGTAACACAATGTACACTGATATGGAATGCTCTCAATCTAATTGGATAAAATTCCCATACAGGAAAATATCTTCTGGAAGATCAGTTTAAGCCTAGGAAATATCTAGTAGGAACGTATAGGATAAAGTTAATATCCAATAACACATGGCCATTTTACAGAGGACAAACAGTACAAAATGCCCAATGTAACATTTCATTCACAATACCAAGGATTTCCCTCTCCATGGGTTGGAAAATATTGTTGTAAAATCAAAAGTTCTATGGTGCAGAAAGTAACTGAGTCACAAAAATTTGAACTTTTAAATTTATGAAATGTGTACTTTGAATCACTTGTATTTAAACAGATATTAACCATCAAAAGATACTTATTCTTTCTTTGAAATTAAATTATTAAAAGCTTCCATATATTTTTAAGCTATTACAGCAAAAGATACTTAAATGACACAAGTTATACAGTAATTGATAAAACTTTTCCTATCTCTGTTTCCAACAAACTTTAAATTTGTGTACTGTATCTTAAGAATATTTGATGATTGTAGTGTACACCTTTCGCAGTACTGGATAACTTCAGTTTCAGTAAACAGAATTCAATCATATCCCTTATTTATACCTGTTTTTAAGCTTACAGATAAATAAGATAATCAAAGAAAATTTTTGTAAAAGGACATACACTCCGGTAATTTACACAATGATTTACTTTATACATGTATATACACAGTTTGAAATCTGCACAATTTTACACCCGTCTTTTATCTATTCATGATAAGGCAGAATAGTGTGGAAATTAAGGCACAAAGGATCACAGATGCACTGAGTTTGTATTGATTAGCAGAGTTACAGCCATCTCCGCTGCAGGTATAAATACAGGCTCTGTAAACACGGTCATGGTCTGGGTATCTGATATACTGGCACTGATTGCCCATGTGACGAGAACTGCAGAATCGTGTAGTTCCTACAACTCCTGAAACAACAAAATGATAAATCACATCACAAAACTACGGATAATGTTAAAGTCTAAGCTGATACTGAACTAATATCACCTCTTCAAAAAACACATTAAACTTAAAAATTAGAGAGCACCAACTCAACACCATTATTTCACCAGATAGGCCATCTCTTATTCCATAAATATTTATTGAATATTTTCTGTGGGACCCATTTCTGTATGCCACAGTTGTTTGAATAGTTGGACTTCAGAGTAGGAGGTTTGGATTGATACCTGGCCAGGTCATGTAGAATTTACTTTTCAATAAGGTACTCTACTCTTATAATTATTCTGCAAAAATTGTATTATTTCACCATCAATATCCTGCAATAAGTTTTTTTTTCCTTTGTCAAAGTATTTACATGGTTGACTGTACCCCCCCCCCCCCCAAAAATAGGATACAAAAACAGTTTTATCTGTTTTGCATGTCTTTAATGAATTAGTACAAGGTTGAAACATTGTAAAATGCTATGATCATATCTTGACCAAATGAATTAGATTTTTAAAATTTTAACTTAAAATGTCAACCGCCAGCCTTGATTTTTGGCATATGCGATAAAATACTCATGTGTTCTCAAGTGAACTATTAGCTGGGCGAAGTACATAGCTTTTTGGCAGCTACATCTCTTCAACTTTCATCTGGGGATATAATAAGCATTAAAGTGGATTAAATATCTTGGGAGAATAAAATAAGAATAAAACAGTGGCATATAAGAATCTATAATCTGTAAAATATTAATTAACTCCCAAGAAATATCAGTTCTTAGAACATTAACACAACAATGTCGGACCTAAGAGTAGCCTTTTAATGTGCACAATATATTAAGAATGACACATTTAATTTATCCAGTCCAGACTATACTCTTGACAATTTTCAAAGTCAAATTTCTTACCTCCCCAGACACCAGTAGTTTTGACACAATATTCTGAACCATCAACAGCACATTCTGTAGATCTGACTGTAATTGTATCTAGGTGATCCCAGTCAAAGTTTTCTTTACAATCTGGATGATTTTTGGAATCACACTGGTAGCAATAGAGACCAAGTCCTGAGAAGAAAGTATTATAGAACATATTTACACATAAGGAAATGAACAATGTACAGCAAAACTTTGATTTAAAAAAATAGTATTAAAATGTTATGCAAAAAAAAAAACAAAAAAAAAACATGATAAAACAAACATCACTTTGCAAGAATATGTGGTGGTAAAACAATATGTAACATATTTTCTATTGAAGAGGTGTGATAATGAACAAGCACAATATATGTAGAATGACACAAACACGATACACAAACACCTATAGTGGTGGTATGTGTGTGATATTTTCATTTGTTAGCATTCTCACTGATATCCCAGCTCCAATAGTTTCTTGGATGCACTTACATTTCTAATGTCAGAACTCCCAACATTTTGGTTGAAATTCTGTTTTTTTTTAAATCAAACTGAATACAACTGCAAAAAATATGATCTTTACCTCCGCCAAGGAGGTTATGTTTTCACCTGGGTTTGTCTGTCTGTCCGTCTGTTTGTTTGTGAACAAGACATAACTCAAAAACTTATGGACAGATTTTGATAAAATTTTCAGGATATGTCCGAAATGGTAAAAGGAAGAAGTAATTACATTTTTGGAGTGATCCGGATCATCTGGATCCATGGAATGTAATTTTTAAAGACAGATAACTCAAAAAGTTATGGACGGATTTTGATTAAATTTTCAGGATATGTGCTAAATGGGACAAGGAACATGTGATTAGATTTTGGGAGTGATCTGGATCACTGTCTGCATCCATGAAAAATAAATTGGGAGTGATCCGGATCATTTTCAGCAAAAATATGAAATAGAGGGGGAAAAAGCAATATCAGTGCTAATGGTAGGTTTTGAAAGTCCAGGAATTGAGCTCCTGTGGCAGAGGTCTGCGCTCGACGAGTGCCCTTGTTAAATTATATAATGGCAAGTAAAAGTGATGAAAACAGTACTAAACAGTCTATTCTGTTTTAAATTTTTGTAGCCCTAAATATTGTCATATCACATGTATTTTATAAAAATCACGGAATAGCTTACGTCCGATTATAAAAGTAATTTTTTTGACCAATGAGAAGTACATTGTGATGAACATGAAAAAGAAAATTAACTCACAAATACTATTGTTGTAAATATTTGGAGAATAAATGACAAAATAGCAATTAAACTAACACTCAGAAATGCAATATGCATTAAATAGGGTTCCATGAAAATTCACACATGTAACCACTAATTTGTATTTTTTAACATATAAAGTGAGAAGGGATACACATGATTTCAACTAATCCTCCAAATAGTGGAAATGGGGTGTTTCTGTGTTTAGATAACCACCTTTTATAGAAATGACAAATATTTAAGAGCTTTCTTGGTGTGATACCTTATATGTACAAATTCAGGAATCCTTGCTACTTGAAATTTTCATAACAAGTTTGAAATATTATGGTATACAAAATGTATGATACGATAAGCTTTCTCTTGATTCAAAAGGAAGGATACCTTTGATGGCCTTAAAACACTAGGAAACCACATCTTCAATTTATAATCACTTTGCCTTTGAGGGACTTAAAAAACAAGGAAACCACATATTCAATTAATAACCTATATTAACCTTTGATGCATTTTGTTAATCCTAAAGCCTAACATTTATTTTAATAAAAATTTACTTTTGATTAATTTTTGTAAAAGCATAAAAAGGGGGAAATCAATGACAGAAAGGTACTCTGGTAATAAAAGTGTATAGATTTAACAGCTTAATATAGAAAATATTATTTGTCATTACAAAAGTCATTTGAAGATCAAACCTTAAAAACCAATTGTAATCAGGTACCCCTTCCAGTTTAGGAAAACTATAACTGTGGCTTCTTGTAACATAACCCTCTCCAGTTGGGGAAAAACTTGCAAAAACTTATTTGTAAAACTATAACTTTATGAAAATAAAAAGGGGAAAATCAATGAGGAATTTATTGTTTAACTGTGATTGTTTTGAATAAATTGAGGGGTGGGCGGGAATAGGTACACGGGCGTGAATTGGTCCACCACCACTACAGGTGACGAACTTAATTGTGTGAGCGATGAACTTGGTCAGGTGAGCAGGACGTACATGTACACATTTTTTGAAAGCAAGTTTTCCTGACTTCTCAGTCTAAGATATAAATTTAACCATTACCTTCGTCAACCCATAGTGATATTAATATGAAAGAACAAAGTAGCCTCATGTTTTCTGTTTTCCCTTTTTTTCAGTTTAACACTTTCTCAGGTGCAAATATCATTTCCGCAAACAACTGGCACATAGTAAACGTGCAAAACTCAAGGTTACAGAATCTACAACTTCCAACTATTTTTGTTGCAAGATTTTACGCCTAAATTGTGCCATAAGAAACCTCCCAAACCTATGTAAGTTCCATTTAAGATATTTGACAGGTTTTAGAGACATTTTAAACTTGCTGTAAGTTCGTAATTTGGGTTTATATTGTCTACTGAATCCTTCCAATTATCTTCATGGTGAAGGTCTAACCTTATTATAACTTTGTTAATGTCACATTTAGTAAAATTTATAAATAATTCCCCAATGTTAAATACTTTTAAATGGCAACTTAATTTCTGGATACCATAGGTACTCTGAAAATCTAACAGAAGTGTTTTTCTTGTGACATGCTTGACTCATGCTCAGAATTCTTTTCCAATCTTAAAAGTACTAACATGTCTGTGAAAAATAGTGGGTAACCAACCCATTTCTCTATACATTGCCAGCATAGGTGTGAACTTTTGAGTCCTAAATAATATCTGCAAGCCCTGTTATAAATTTTGCCTGTGTTCTTATATGTCTTCATAACCCAAACTGCATATCTATATGTTGGTTGCACCCCCGAGGTAATACCATTTTGAGGGTTCAAAATCAATATCTCTGAATCCTATAAATTTTGAAATCAAGGCACTCAGCACTCTAATATCTGAATCAGAGAGAGCTTTTGTACATTCTTTAAAATCCATGTATTCATCAAATATTACCCCTGTATATTTGTCGGAAATAATGATTTCAATTTTTTTGTCTGTCATATGTCAACTCAAAAATGATGTTTATCTTTTGATTTATCCACTGAAATGCACACTTTTAGGTTTTGTAGTATTTAATTTAAGGTGCCACTTATTACACCACAGATAAGTAGCATTTAACAACAATTGCAAGTCTCTTTCTGTATTGGCTAACAGTGAAAAAATACAAACCTTTTTCCCATTTATATCAATACCTAGATCTAAGCTTTTCAAATGTGTTACTAAATCATTTATAAAAATATAAAAACTGTTGGAGACAGAGCATCACCCGGCTGTAAAACTCCTGTGTGAATGTCAAACTATTGACAGTAGGCGTATTTCACACAAAAATCTGCATAATCTGTGTGATCCAGATTCAGATGTAAAGACAAACTTAATGGAATTATGATTAGATCACGCGCTCAATGGCTTAGTGAAGGTGAGAAACCATCAAAGTACTTTTGTTCATTAGAAAAATTCTACTATACGGAAAAAACAGTTAAAAGAGTAGTTACTGATGACGGAAGTGTAATAACAAATCAAAAAGACATTTTGAATGAATTAAAAAATTATTATCAAAACTTATTTAAAAGTAAGGATGCAGAACTACAGGACTGTAATATCAGCGATTTGCAATCCTTGAGAGGTTTCAAAAAGCTATCTAGCAACGATGCAAACTCATTGGAAGGCTGCCTTACAATAAATGAAATAAGTGAAGCCTTAAGAAAAATGAAAAATCAAAAATGTCCTGGAATTGATGGTTTCCCAGCTGAATTTTTCAAGGTTTTTTGGACTAAACTTAAATTTTTTGTATTAAGGTCATTAAATTGTGCTTATAATACAGGACAAATGTCAATTTCTCTTAGACAATGCATTATTTCTTGTCTTCCTAAAGGAGACAAACCTAGACAGTTTTTAAAAAACTGGAGACCAATTTCGCTCTTGTCTGTAGTTTATAAGATTGCTTCATCTGCTCTGGCTACAAGGTTGCGAACTGTTCTACACACGATCATCTCAAATACACAGTCAGGATTCATGAGTAACCGCTTCATTGGTGAAAATACTAGGTTAATCTATGATATAATTCATTATACGAACTATAATAAACTACCAGGGTTGCTCATGCTTATTGACTTCCAAAAAGCATTTGATTCTGTTTCATGGAAATTTCTTTTCTCTATTCTTACCGCTTTTGGCTTTAAAGAAAGTTTTTGTAAATGGATTGAAGTGCTAAATGTCAATGTGTCTGCATCTATTCTTCAGTGCGGTAAACTTTCAGATTTTTTCCGAATAGAACGGGGATGTAGACAGGGTGATCCAATATCACCCTATTTGTTCATCATATGCGCTCAAATTATGTATCTATTAATTATAAATGAGAAATGTTTGAGAGGAATTTCAGTCAATAACAATGAGTTTAAGATCACACAGTTTGCCGATGATACAACCTTAATTTTGGATGGGAGTAAAAATTCTTTACTAGCTGCTCTCAATGTGTTAGAGGTATATGGCACTATGTCTGGTTTAAAGGTAAACATAGATAAAACCAAACTAGTATGGATAGGTAAAAAAAGACATTCGAAAGACAAATTTGATGTTGGAAAAGATTTAGTATGGGGTACCAGCAGTTTTACTCTTTTGGGCATTAATTTTTCTGTAGATTTAACAAATATGATCGAGATAAATTACATTCCAGCTATTAACAGCATTGAAAAACTTTTAAATCTTTGGAGACATAGATACTTAACTCCAATTGGTAAAATAACAGTGATAAAAAGTTTGGCCTTGTCCAAGTTAAACCATCTTTTTATGGCCTTGCCTTCACCGGGAAAAGAAATTTTGAAACAGTTGGAAATAAAATTCTATAAATTTATCTGGAGTGGAAAACCAGACAAGATAAAAAGAAACATTTTGACAAAACACTACACTGATGGTGGATTAAGCATGATAGAACTGGATACATTTATATCTGCTATTAAGATAACTTGGATACGACGACTATATCAAAATTCGGATACGCAATGGGCTATGTTGGCAAAAGCATATCTAGGATCAGTAAAAAAAACTGTGTTACTTGGATCATGTTATAGTTCAATCATAGCGAGAAAGTTATCAAATAAATTTTGGTCAGAAACTCTGTTCTGTTGGAGTAAACTTACTGATAGTATTCCGACTAGATATGCAAGTGAAGCTCTTTCTGTACCCCTTTGGAATAACCCAAAAGTATCCAAGACAAATTTCTTTTTACCCGAATGGTACAATAAAGGAATTATTTCTATTGCTGATATGATATCTGGAAATGGAAATTTGATAATCCAAAATGATTTAACAACGGGGTATCACATTCGTACCAACTTTTTAGAATATCATAGAGTTACAGTCTGTGTCAAAAATTACTTAAGTAAACAAAATGATATATCTAAAACACATAATAAACCAACTATTCCAAATCAAATAAAAATCATTTGTAAATCAAAGAAAGGAAGCCAAGACTTTTATAAAATTTTGGTCAATCAGAATATAGTAGATGATACTACCTATTATTCTTTTTGGGAACAATCTTTGGGTATTACCATAAATAAAAATATGTGGAAACAAATATTCCGAGTATGTTTTAAAACAGTAAAAAATAATGATTTAATTTGGATGCAGTACAGAGTGATATATAGAATATTAGGTACGAATGATCTGTTGTATAAAATTAATAAACATGATGATGGCAAATGCAGCTTTTGCAAAGAACACACCGAAACTATACTACATCTTTTTGTGCAATGCACTGATGTACAAAATTTTTGGTCAGAACTAAAATTAAACATTCAACCCATTCTTGGAGTTAACTTGGATATAAATCCTACAACTATAATTTTAGGAAACCTTCAAACAAGGACTGATACTATTCCACTTAACACTATTTACTTTGCAGCTAAGTTATATATTTTTAGAATGTCAAAATCGAATAAATGTTTAAATTATCCGGCCTTCTGTAAATTTTTTAAAACAGTTTATTTAGAACAGGAGTTAGTTGCCAAATTAGAATTAAATGAGAGTAAGTTTAAAAAAATATGGGGAAACTTCATACAAATGTTTCTTTGCTAAATGTGACCAATTAATCGTGGTTCACTGATGAATTTCTTTGAACTTGTTAATTATGTATTTACTAAATCATTGCATAATGTAGTAATTATCTAGAGCAGTACTTGTATAGTGTCTTTGGTCAGAGTTTTGTTTCTCTATGTGTTGTAATAATTGTCTTTTTTGTCTATTGTCAATTGTCATTTATGTATAATTGTCTAATAAATATTAATAAAAAAAAAAAAGATTCAGATGTAAATTCTTTGGATTAGCTAGATTCGTGAAATGCAATTTTCGATAGATCAGAATCCAAAGTGAAAGAAAAGAGAAAACAGCTATAAATAGTGTAAAAACTACACAATTCTTAAAAAATTGCTGTCATTATTTTTGCAATTATTTTGCAAAGAATTGTGGGTAATCCAATGAATCTAAATCCGTGAATCCACCCCCTGAGGTAGATGAATGGATTCATAATCCCGATTAGGATTCAGGCCACATAATAAGTGAATCCGTTAACCTGAGGAATTTAGAGTATGTCTGTGAAATACGCCTAAAGAGATTACTCTCCGTAACACAAGGTATTTATATAGAGAAACTAAATCGCTTTATATATTTTGCTACAAATATTATGGTTGAAATGTTTATAAAAAGGTAGATCCAATTAACCCTATGAAATGCTTTTCCAGGTTAACAAATGGTGCAAACAGATTTTGTGTTCGTATTGTCGTTTTACTTAATCTATAAAGAGTGAAAATGTGGTAACTAAAAATTTTATATTCCGGATCAGCCGACGTTTAGAAGCACACCGGAAAGATTATACAAAAACAAAACAGAAAGAAGGATTATTTTAAAATGAAGACTGAAAAGAAAGAATCTTCCACAAACTTAAGTGCAAATGACTTAAAAATCCAAGGAAATAAATTGTTTTCATCCAGAAAATATAATGATGCAATTGCGTCGTATACGAAAGCTATCGTGAGTTTCTTGTAATATCGCTCAAACTTTGGCCCAAGTTTGGAAATCAAATCGGTGAACATCCACGCTGTTGTTAACATTTTAGTTATATTTTGTCTTAACATGCTTAGATAAAATTGTTATTGGGTTAAACTAGCATAATATGTTTACTTCTATTTTAAGTTTGTATTTAAAACGAAAAACATTTGTACGTATTCATGTTCAAATACTTTTTAAAATACAGAGTGTCTTCGGAACTGACAAGGACGGGTCACAATTCTTTTAATTTCAGAACCGTCACGTTCATATTATAACTATTTGAGGTGTGACTGTTGAATTAAAGCATGCTGTCGATGAAAATAGCTACATAAAAACCAGGAAACCAGTCTACTTTTCATCTGCAAACGTGATTAATTTCATTAACCAATGAAATAATTTGTTACTGAAACCTCACTTGAGACAAAGTATAACAAAGTTCGTATATTTTTCTACAAAATAAAAACTAAAGATATTCTAAAATGTCATGTTAGAATAGAAATTTTGCGGTTCCGATTTTGTTATGAAAACATTTATAACATATATCAAGGGTAAAGACATTTTTCTTTAAAATGGGTCTTAAAGCAAATAATTGGTGAGCCATTTCCGTTGGCGGTTCTGAAAGGGATTGTTTTCCGATCTGTCAGTGACTGTTCTGAAGCCACAGCGTTTAAAATACACGCAAACACGGTTTGCCATATAAGGCGTTTCCTTGACCTTTGCGATGATGCAATACTTGACCTAGTTAGCGCTTGGTGTGTAAACAAATGTCGATCTCTGTAAATATATTTTATTTTATTGTGATTAAATGTTGCCAGTAATATGGAGAGGTTGAATAACCTAACATCAAATATATATTTATATAGGACGTGGCTGCGTTACGGTAAAACCGTTCTGTAGAAAATATGCTACAGTGCAGATTGCCGCACTCGAGAACTTTGTCTTGAGTACGGTTACAGTAACAATTGTTTTTATTGGTTAATTAAATTAGTCACATTTGCAGATGAAAAGTAGACTGGTTGGCTGGATCTTCTGTTTGTAAAATATGGCTAGAAACCCAATCGTGGCCTCATATTTCATTTCGTCTTTGTGTGCAAGTACCAGCATTTGATATTTTATTTGTAAAATATTGCTAGAAAATTCCAACACTTGATGCATTAAAATGGTAGAATATCCATTGTGGCCTCATATTTTCTTAAGTCTGCGCATGTACAAGTATGTATTAGCATTTGATATTTTATTTCTAAAATATTGCTTGATTTTCTATTTCTAAAAATATAGAAACCCCTATCGTGGCCTCATATTTCCTTCTCTCCATGGGATGTTTTGGACACCAGCTTAAACTGCACTCTAGTTAATTTATTGGAATGCAGCAAATGAATGCGACCGTACTGTAGAATTTCTTCTTGAATGTGGTGATTTACCATACTCCAGCCACTTCGATTTATATATTGTTTAGAATAGTTTTAAGATATTTTAATTATCTATAATTATCTATAATCAATGACTATGTTATAAAGACTATCAAATGCTCAATAAGTGGGTGAATTTGGTAAAACAATCACAGAAATCTCCATTGTAATGTGTAAATATGATAAAGTAGATGTATGTATGTGGCTACTGGTGGCTACATTGGCGGCTACTGTATGGCTAGCTACTGGTGGATGTATGTGGCTTGAATTGATATAGGTGGGTAGATGTGACTACCGGTGGCAAAATATGG
This sequence comes from Sabellastarte sp. h YS-2021, assembly GCA_964017235.1. Lineage (NCBI taxonomy): Eukaryota > Metazoa > Annelida > Polychaeta > Sabellida > Sabellidae > Sabellastarte > Sabellastarte sp. h YS-2021. Next base: position 77,482,192 of record OZ024931.1, read on the forward strand.
CAGATCATGATATAAATGGATATATGTGGCTACTGGCAGCTATAGCTGGCTACTGGTGGATATATGTAACTGGAATTCATATGGATTGATATGTGGTTATTGGCGGCTATTTGTAGCTGGACATCATCTGGCTGAAACCAGTATTCACTGCTGAATACATGGCTTCACTACTGGACACCTTGTGGCTGCTAATTGTAGCTCCTGCTCCTTTTGTCTTCCTCCTGGCTGCTTTCTTCCTCAATGTTGAATGTAGAATTCATTACTAAATTCTGACAAATTATGACAGCTGCGGCTGTTATATAGTAGTTCCCCAGTCCTAGCATCATGGAGTTTTTGCATGTGATACAATTTATCATATCTCTATACCATCTATCTCTGAAAAAAGTTATAAGTTTTGTTTCATTAATGTGCATTTGTCGTTATATTTTGTTATGATTGTTGTATGAAGATGTGTTTTTACTGTAACAATAAATATATGTGTGCTTTCAAATGATTTTGACTTCGAGTTTTGCTGCATCCAAGTACATAGCTTGTATGAGAATCCAGTGGAGATACTGCAAGGTATGCTGTGCCAAAAAGCACCCAGTCCAATGTAACATACTAAAATATCTTAGAAGGACCAAAGAAAGTGCCATAAAATAGGCATTTTGCTATCTTGTGGGAACGACTTGGTAACTTGTGGGAACGACTTGGTAACTTGTGGGAACAACTTGGTAACTTGTGGGAACGACTTGCTATCTTGTGGGAACAACTTGCTAACTTGTGGGAATGACTTTCTAACTTGTGGTAATGAGTTGTCAACTTGTGGTAATGAGTTGTTAACTTGACTAGACTGTGTACTCTTTCACTACTTGTCTACTTCTATATCTCATGGTGTTGAGATTGGTGGGGTTTCTAGGGTGGGATTTCAGTAGACACTATGGTCACCATATCACCTGTTTAATATCATGGGGTTATCTTATTAAAAGGCCTTATATCTCCCTTTTCATTGCCCTGGGATTCAGAATAAGAAAACAACTTAAGGAAGTCATGGCCTGATACTCTTTTCCAAATATTTGAATTTGACCTTTGATCCCTTTTTCAATGTCAAGTGGGGTCATGCGTCCATATGTCACCTTTATCTGTCCCATATAGAAAGGTCATCTTGGTCTCATTGAAAATCATCTGGAACCTTTGTAGGGCCAATGCAAGACCTGATCCATTTTATCATACAGCCCATGTTGGGCTTGCAGATCACCTATAATACATAATCCATACTGGTCCAATTGAAAGCCATTTCCGAAACCATTAGCTAGGGGCCCATATGTGGTACCTGTGTGGGACCAATGCAGGATCCTGATCTGTTCTATCATACCAAGAATTGGCCATACTGCTCTTACCAAAAATTATTTGCAAAACCCATCTGGGACTCATATTCAAATCACAGGTTAGGCCCGTGTTGGACCCATTTTATTTCGCAATATGGTCCTCAGGTGAGGCCCATCTATTACACATATAAATAAACCATATTGGCCTCATCCAAAAATTCTTTGCAAAACCTATCTGGGGCCCATATTCAAACCACATATTGGATCCATGTGGGACCCATTTTATCTTACAATATGGTCCCCACATGGGGTCCATGTATTACCCATATAAAAAAGGATACAAGGAGCTCATATAGGCCTCATATGAGAACCCATTTGGGACCCTTGTTGGTCTGCTATGTAGGGCTGTGTGCATGCTTTATATCTGGTAAATGGAAAGCACTGATAGTGTATGGTGATCCATGGGGTTTTCATGCTGTGAAAAATGTGTGATTTCCATAAATACTCTTATAAATTAATTTCAAATATATAACATGGTTAATGAATAGAAATGTATATATATTTCAAAGCCACGGAACAGAAATAAATAATTATTTTTAGTTTTAAAACATATTTTGAAGCCAAAAATATTTAAAATATTTTCAAAATAATTGACAGATGAAAATATTTACTGTGGAGTTTTCGTGTTACATGCTAATATGTCAATTTGCAGGTGCTGTTAATTGCACCTTTGAAAAATATTGCACATCTAAATGTAATTTATATTGATTAATATACTATCTGAATGAGATGGAGTCATGTGACAATTGACAACAGCAAAAATATAATTTTCTTATTTAAGATAATCCTCCATTTATCACAAAAAATTCAATGTGTCAATGTTTTTCCGTGACATTTATTAAAACCCCTATTTCCAATAATAAAATAATTAATGCAAGCAAAATTTCTCAATATTACAGTATAATTTAATTTAAACTCACGGAAAATGTGATGCGCAAAGACACGAACAAATGTATCTAATATTTCAAGTCAGAAGCAATAACTACAGACATAAAATAATTAAAACCAATGTTCTTCTTTAAATTATTAAAGGATTCCTTGATTCATTCAGTGTACAAACAACATACACGTGCGTTTATTTACACTCCAAAACCAGTGCTCTCGATGTAGGTCAATATGGCTGCGGAACCGTGTTTGCGTGTATTCATGAATACTTTTATGAATATAAATTGAAGTAGTTACATATCCAATATTTATTGGAACTCCACTTAGTGTTTTGCAGACCTGAGTATTTCTTTTGCCACCATTTTGTCATTCAAAAGATGTTGCAACAATATTTGTGTTGTACTTTTTTTTTTTTTTTTTTGCAATTTATTTCTATTCAAATGGTCTTTATAATTGCAAACATGTACTTCCCGGTACACATGAGTAAATAAAAATCATAAAACAACAGTTTTATTTATAACATATTGTAAAAAAAGCCTCATGTAATTCTTTACCCTCATAATTCCTGTGCGTGCATAGTCAATAGTGCACAAAAATGGCCTATACATAGCAAGAAAAAATAACACGCCCTGAACCTGTACTTTGGGATACATATGTATTTCTGAAGGAACACACCATTTTAAAATTCATTTAAGTGGTCGAACTTAAAAGTCCTCACAAAATTGCTTATTATTGGTCCCATTAGTTTGAGAGGTGAAACCAAATTAAAGGAAATCATGGGCTGGGAATCGTAATGTGGTCACATTTGACTTGGCGCCCCTCCTTCAAGGTGAAACAAGAGAAGCCCACAGCCTGGGGAAATAGTGTGAGGCACAATGATATACAGAATTGTTTAAATAGTGGATAGTTCAAGAGACTTTCTGAACAGATAGTACTTTCTGAACAGATAGTGTAAGTTATGTAAAGATGCAGGGAAAATAGTACTTAAGAGAGAGAATATATATGAAGACAAAGTATTAAAACAAGACAATTCAGATACATAGGTGACAAGTAATTAAGCGTCCCTGAAAGGGCGCTTCTTTGTTTTCGCCTCAGTTTCCTCGCCGCCGCCGCCGCATTATGGTCTCCCTTGAATATCTCCCTTATTATTAGAAGGTTTCAAACCATATTTGGCAGTTATATACCTTAGGCATGGGAAAATTTTTCTGCATGCTTAAATTTGACCTTTGACCTTTATGAAGGTCACATGATCAAAAACGTTTTTTAAAGTACACCCCCCCCCGTCATCGCAGTTCAGGAAAAACTGCTTGCTACACAGCCTTATAATTTGACACACCTGTTCATACTATCGAAACGCGAGCTGATTAGATTTTGGGAGCAATCCCTTGAAAAATGTCTCATTTATGAGTGATTTTCTGACACCTTCCGATCTGAAAACCTTAAATTTAGGTCAACCCCCCTATTATCTTCTTAAGTATTGCATTTAGAGCCATAAAATGTATTGGGAGGTAATAGGAAACCATATGTGGAGAGTCTAAATAGCCGGTCAGTTTTACCCCCTGGCCCCCAATTATGGGTCAAACTGGGGTCATAAAATAGCTGATTTTCAGTTTTTGCCTTATATCTCCTTTATTGTTGCTTTTATAGCTTCAGAATGTATTAAGAGGAATTGGGAAAGCATATGTGGAGAGTCTAAATAGCCGCTCAGTTTTACCCCCCGACCCCACCTTATGGGTCAAACTGGGGTCATAAAATAGCTGATTTTGAGTTTTTGCCTTATATCTCCTTTATTGTTGCTTTTATAGCTTCAGAATGTATTAAGAGGTATTGGGAAAGCATATGTGGAGAGTCTAAATAGCCGCTCAGTTTTACCCCCCGACCCCCCCTTATGGGCCAAACTGGGGTCATAAATAGCTGCTTTGGAGTTTTTGCCTTATATCTCCTTTATCGTTGCTTTTATAGCTTTGGAATGTATTAAGAGGTATTGGGAAAGCATATGTGGAGAATCTAAATAGCTGGTCAGTTTTATCCCCCAACCCCCCCTTATGGGTCAAACTGGGGTCATAAAATAGTTGCTTTAGAGTTTTGCCTTATATCTCCTTTATTGTTGCTTTTATACCTTCAGAATGTATTAAGAGGTATTGGGAAAGCATATGTGGAGAGTCTAAATAGCTGGTCAGTTTTACCCCCGCCCCCCCCCCCCCCCCCTATGGGTCAAACTGGGGTCATAAAATAGCTGATTTTCAGTTTTTGCCTTATATCTCCTTTATTGTTGCTTTTATAGCTTCAGCGTGTATTAAGAGGTATTGGGAAAGCATATGTGGAGAGTCTAAATAGCCGCTCAGTTTTACCCCACGACCCCCCCTTATGGGCCAAACTGGGGTCATAAATAGCTGCTTTGGAGTTTTTGCCTTATATCTCCTTTATCGTTGCTTTTATAGCTTTGGAATGTATAAAGAGGTATTGGGAAAGCATATGTGGAGAATCTAAATAGCTGGTCAGTTTTATCCTCCGACCCCCTTTATGGGTCAAACTGGGGTCATAAAATAATTGCTTTGGAGTTTTGTCTTATATCTCCTTTATTGTTGCTTTTATACCTTCAGAATGTATTAAGAGATATTGGGAAAGCATATGTGGAGAGTCTAAATAGCCTGTCAGTTTTACCCCCCAACCCCCCCTTATGGGCCAAACTGGGGTCATAAATAGCTGCTTCGGAGTTTTTGCCTTATATCTCCTTTATCATTGCTTTTCTAGCTTCAGAATGTATTAAAAGGTATTGGGAAAGCATATGTGGAGAATCTAAATAGCCTGTCAGTTTTATCCCCTGACCCCCCCCCCCCCCCTTATGGGTCAAACTGGGGCCATAATACAGTTGCTTTGGAGATTTTGCATTATAACCCCGTTATTGTTTCTTTTATAGCTTCAGAATGTATTAAGAGGTATTGGGAAAGCATATGTGGAGAATCCAAATAGCCGGTCGGTTCCCCGACCCCTCCCGACCCCCCCCCCTTTATGGCTGAAACTGGGCTCATAAAATAGGTCATTTGGAGTTTTTGCCTTATATCTCCTTCATTGTTGGTTTTATAGCTTCAGAATGTATTAAGAGGTATTGGGAAAGCATATATGGAGAGTCTAAATAGCCGGTCAGTTTTACCCCCCCCTCCCCTTATGGGTCAAACTGGGGTAAAAAAATAGCTGTTTTGGAGTTTTTACCTGATATCTCCTTCATTGTTGCTTTTATAGCTTCGGAATGTATTAAGAGGTATTGGGAAACCATATCTGGACAGACGAAATAGCCGGTTAGTTTTACCTCCTGACCCCCATGTATGGGTCAAACTGGGGGCATAAAATAGCTTTTGCCTTTATTGTTGCTTTTATGATTTCACAATGTATTAAAAGCTATTGCAAAACCCTGTGGACAATCAAATAGCAATACATAATTGCACACATGGTTATATATGAAGTTATCAATACTCGTTACTGAAATGCTTTGTAGCACACAAAATTTACTTAAGTTATCCTTAACACTTAAACAGTGTGAAATATACACATCAGAATATTACTACAAGCATATTTAGTAGGCTTGGCTTACTGTTTTAATTAGAATACGACATTTCCTCAAAAAAGCATAATACATGCTTTTTCCAATCTACAACATTTTCTCCAGCTTGTCTATGTCTACAACACTTGTTTATGTTAATTAAAGAAGACTTTTGTAGGATTTTCCCTCTCATGATATCATTAAGTGGGTTGGTTTATGTAACAGTACGGTGCATCTTTGTGCATTCTTAGCTTTACAGCATGCTTATTAAAACCACAAGGCATTTTAAACTCTCAGGGACGCTTCGCTTTTGTTAGCAAAAGCATTCCTCTAGTTAGTGAACTAAAAGTTATAAGATGTAAAATTTATTAGAAGTATAACTATGAATGGAGATGTCACAATTATGTAAAGTAAATAATAATAGTTGCAGCAATCCATATATCTTTGTCATAGGAGAAATATGTCTTAAATATGGCAGTAGAAGCCAGGTACAGCCAAGGTTAAATTTGACACCACGGTCACACTATGACGTTGCACATTTACATCCCCCAACCATTATCCCTACCAACTATCAACTTCCGACACTTTAGAGTTTCCGAAGTATAGCCCAGACAAGATTTTAAAGGTCAAGTACACAACAGTTCGGGTCAAAGGTCAAATCAATGTCATACCATGACATTACACACTTATACCCCAACCAATGTCCCCACCAGTTATCAACTTACTACATCTTACAGTTTCCAAGATATATCCCAGACAAGACAAGGTCCTTACGGCAAGGTCAAAGCTCAAATCAAGGTCACACCATTATGTTGCCAACGTACACCCCAGGCAATTTCCCCACCTAGTATGAAATTACTTTATCTCATGGTTTTGAGATACAGCCCAGATACAAAGTTTATCTTCAAGTTGGTAGAAAGTCCACCTAAGGAGTATCAGGTAGTGCTCTGGGGTCTGGAGTTTTTACCAGATCTTTCTTTCTTCCACAAAACCAATGGCCATACATAAGTGTTGGTTCCAAATAACAATATTTTTATCGATATAAAACTATATTTTTACCTTCCATGTTGATTGATGTTGACATATTGGAGCGTGTCGAGATGTTTTTTTCCTAGGGAAACTTTCAAAACTCTTTTGCGAAGTTTTAGTAGTGACCCAAAACATGTACACATATGGTAGTTTAATTTTTGTGGTAAGTAACAGTGACCAAAAATATTATGGAAAGCATCATAATCTTCAGATTTTGAACTTTATTTTAATGGAAGACAGCAGAGTTACATCTATTAAGTAACATGTTCCGATATTGATGTTTATTGACATTACCAGCTGTACCATACATCCTTAAAAGACTGTGGTATAAAAAGTGCTTCTAACTCACTTATCATTGGTCCTAGAGGTTTGGGATGTGGAACCAACATTTATGAAATCATGGGTTGGGTATCTTTTAATTTGGTTACATTTAACCTTTGATCCCTCTTTCGAGGCCAGACAGGGATAGCCAAACTTTAAAGGTCTTTTATTTTAACTTTCTGTCAGTTGTTGATTAGTTCCAGAGGTTTAGGCTGTGAAACCAGTTTAAGGAAATCAGGGCCTGGAAATCTTTTGATGTGGTCATGTTTGCCCTTACCCCCCCCCCCCCCCCTAGGTTGAGAAGGTAACCAGAGTTAAATGTCCTCATAAATGTTTGTTATGGTTCATAAAAATTTTGGATGTGTAATGTATAGGAAATTATGGACTGGGAATTTTTTTATGTGGTTGCATCTGACCTTTACCCCCCCTTTCATAGTCCAGCAACTTGCCAGCAATCTTTTTTGGTCATAAAAGCAATGGAGTTTTATCATCAGGAATAAGTAGTCACATCTAAGATGCACTCTATGTAAAAATAGATTGAAGTCAGGAAACAAAAGAATTGCTCTTGATAACAGAAACTTTTTTTTCACCCTAATTCCACCTAGATGGAGGGAGTTGACAAGTGTTTATATTTTATATATATATATTTTAAATACTACTTTATCAACAGATATATACTATATATCATTAGAAAAATGTTTGAAAAGTGCTTCTGCTGATTTTATTGTGTGAAAATCCTTGCACAAATAAGGAAGAAAAAATTGTCGAAAGTAAAATTTGGTTTTACAACTACATTGTACTTATCTGCAATTACATCATAAGTTCATAACTAACACACAGATAATTTTTTTGTCAATTAAAACTAAATTGGGCCAACTCATCAACAACATATCCCTAGAAAGTCCCATGCCACAGGTTTAGACTGGATATATTCCACGGGACCCATCTTCTGTCTGCCATAAATTTTAGGAAATCATAATCACCCAGTATGATAAGAAATTAAGCAATTCAATCTAGAATGCTTTTATTTTTCCAAGCAAAATTTTATCCCCAGATGGTGGATACATATTTGTTTCGAAAAAGTTTGTATTTATCACATTTTCAATCTATGTGCAATGAAAATTCTGATTCTTTTATACAAAGTAGTTAAATGATTGACTGTCCATTCTAAATTGGTAATCCTAAAAGAGTTTATCTGTTTCTATAATTGTGATAGATAAGTAGACAAATATTATAAAATAATTATGCAATCAGATCTTAACTGATCAATTTTTATTTTATAAATTTTTTTATTTTTAGTTCCTCAGTTATTCATTACCTGTATGTATGCTTTGTGCATATCTAATAAAATATCACTCCTGAACCCACCTTTGTCTTATTAGGTAATGAAGTCCATCCCCCCTACCATCAGTTCTCTAACTGATATTTTGTACACCTAAGTATGTAAATGGCATAAGATAAGAAAAAATTGAACTAAGCTGCTCAGTGGGGGTTGTGGATAGGGTTTCTCTTCTGTAGCTGTATCCTCAGTAATAAATTCAATGTACATAAAAGGGATAATAAAAATAATCATAAATCACCAATGGTTCAGTCTATGCATTTTACAAACATATCTTAAAAAAGCTCGTCTTATGTTTTGAGCAATAAAAAATCAGACATATCATTAAGGAATATTCAACAGGAGAATATCCATCGGAAAAAAGGTGTCAGATAATATACTTAAAATTAGGAATTTATAAACTTTTTAAGGTGTGATTTTTAAGTGACTGAAGTGCAATAAATTCATAACTACATCAGCAATGTCAAATTTAACTAAGTTGAATAATACTAAGCTAGTTAAGGGCTGAAACTCATCCTTTTTTGTTGTAAGGAAGCCATAATGTCATTCATAGTGGAACTTTAGGTTCACCAAAAATAAGAATATCCCTTTTGTGAACTGCAATATGTGTAAGAAGTTTGATTTTAAAAAGGTAAAAACCCAGTCAGCAAAAGGATAAAACACCATTTTAAAGTTTACAATAGCCATAACATCATTAATATTTAAATTCTAAAGTAGATAGGGCCTTCCTTTGAAAATGTCAATGACAATGTCAATGACAAATTATGGAGTTACATTGAACAAACATTTCTAAGCAAAAATATGTGAAAACGGTACAGGGCCTTAAAAATGCAAACAGTTCATAAATTATTAGAGACCTTATAGCTTGTATCTTCTAAAGTGTTGCAGCTACGCAATTTCTTTTGAAGGTGTTGCCCATCTACTTTTTGATGGACTGAAACATATGAAAGTTTCAAACTTGCAATGCTCCATATATTAGTGTGTAATGACTCCCTTTATTATGTCATAGTTGAGTAAATGGCGTATTATCTTGAAAAGTAATAGATTTACAGCATTTTCATGAAATAGATTTTCCAGATACCGTCTCTTTAGTTAAAAGTCGTTCATTATTTGGAATGTCTATCGCAGTAGCTAAGTGAGTAACAGCCACTTTCTCACTTTTCAGCAGTTAGCATAATGAGTAACTGGCTGATATCTGCAAAGTATTACAGGTGTGCATTTTCTTTCAAAGATGTTGATCATCTTTTTTGTAAATATAACATAGTTAACTTTCAAAGTTGTTGCTCAATGTATGAGTTAGTAATAGTCACTTAATCACTTTTCCACACTTACCGTAATGACTAAATGGCTTGTGTCTTTAAAAGTTTACAAGAGGTATACAAAAGGTACACAATTTTTCTCAAGGTGTTTTTCCACTTACTTTTTTGTTTCAGACTGGTTGCTCAATGCATGAATGAGCTAGTAGTTACTCACTTTTCAGCAGTTTTAATAAGAAAACGTGTCTTATTTCCTTTATTATCCTTTATTTATCCTGGCGGGCGCTAATTTTGGATCTCGACCTGATACGTCCCTGGACTTTCCCTTTTTGTCCTCAAGCGCATTAGAGGATGTTACATCAATTTTGCGCTATATAAATATTTCTATTCTATTATTGATTATAGAGGTTTGGTAATTGAAGACCACTTTAGAGAAATCATGTGGCTTACATATTTGGGTGGGATCGGATTTGATCTTTGATCCTTCCTTTAAGGTCAAATTGGGTTGTTGATACTCTCAGTGCCCTGTATCTCCTTTAATATTGGTCCTACAGTTTCAGATGTGAAAACAGCTTATAGGAAATCATGTACCCGGAATCTTTTGGTGGGTCTGATTTGACCTTTGACCCTTCCTTTAAGGTAAAATGGGGTCATTGATACTTTTAATACCCTATATCTCCTTTATTATTGGTCTTTCATGGTTGGAGATGTGAAGACATCTTCTTGCAAAGACCCTCCCTTAAATTTCAATTAGTCCTTGCTACTTTTAATCCCTTTCTTTTATTGTTGGTCCTAGAAATTCTTTTGTTAAGAAGAGCCATAACAAGTGAACAAATGAAGTTTAGTGTTAAAATTTAAACACCCTTTCATAATTCTTTCTGTGAATATTGGAGTGATTTATTTGTTATTTTGCCAATATGTATTAGGCCAAAGTTAGATTACTTTGTGAAGGTATCAGCTCTACATCTGTACTCACTATGCACCTACTATTTGAATGCTCTACCTTTTGTGTAAGGACCAGGGGCCTGTAAATGGAAGCCTTAGTTGTGTTAACCAAGTCGTTATGTATTAGTTAACTCCTAGTTAGCAAACTGTTGAGTAAATCAAAGCCTTAGTTAGTTTACTCTTGGTTAATTTTTCGTAAAAACCCCTCAAATTTTAACGACAACTCAGACCCTGTTGTTAACTGTTAGTTGCAGTAACCCTTTGTTCTTTACTTCGGTATAATTATATCCCCAGACGAAAGTCGGGGATATATTGGATTCAGGTCCGTCGCGCCGCCGCCGCCGCCGCCGCCGCCGCCGCCGCCGCCGCCGCCGTAGAAATTTCCTTGTGGACGCGATAACTCAAAAACAAATTAATATTTTTTTTTCAAACTTGGTACACATGTTAAGGGTGCCCAAAGGAAGATCCCTATTTTAAGGTGACCTTAAACTCCCAGTAAAAAAGAACTTATGGCCACCTTAAGGTCAGAAATTGCACTTTTGGCCACTTAGAGCCCTGTAGGTCACAAACTATGATGCTCAGCTGGCTGAAATTTTACCTGACAACACATTAATATGTTCTTAGTACATGTGCCGAAAATCACGACTTTAAGTTGAGGAGAAAATTGTCCTTGAGGCCCATAAATACCCCCACTTAGGGATTTTTTGCTATACTTTTCACATATTTTGCCCTATAATTTGGAAGTGGTAATTCTGATGAGTCTCAAACTGTGCTAGGTATAACTTTGATATGTAATCCTTGTCTGTAGAAAATTTTAGGGCTGTAGGTTTACCCAAAGGGGTCGACTTAAGGTCTCAAAAGTGCCCACAGAGACCCAATTTATGCACTTTTTGCCACTTTCAAGCACTGTAGCTTTCAAACTATGTCTCTCATCTAAGTTAAATATCATCTGGGAATATATCTATGTGTTTTCTTATATGTGCCCCAACATTTAGTCCTTTAATGGACAGTTAACCTGTGTATCAGGACCATAAACACCCACCCGAGTGACCCTTACAAGACATTTTTCACATCTTTTTCCCTGTAACTTGGAAATGGTAAGTCTGAGAAGTTTCAAACTGTATTAGATATATATTCTGTGTGTCATCTTAGTATGTAACAGATTTTAAGTCTGAAGCTTTAATTTTGAAGGTCAAATTGAGGTCTCTAAAAGGCTCCCAAAGACCCAATATTTGGACTTTTTGCTACTTTTAAGCCCTGTGACTGTCAAACTATGTGACTGATAGAGCTCAAATCCTATCTGGGAAGATATTAGTATGTTATTTATATATGTGCCAAAAATTAAGGCTTTAAGAAGACATTTAACCTGTGTATGAGGACCATAAATCCCCACCCGAGTGACCATTTTTAGACATTTTTCACATATTTTGCCCTGTAACTTGGAAATGGTAAGTCTAAGAAGTTTCAAACTGTATTAGATGCATATTCTATGTGTAATCTTAGTATGTGACAAATTTTAAGTCTGAAGCTTTAATTTGAAGGCCACATTTAGGTCTCTAGAAGGCCCCATAAAGACCCAGTATTTGGACTTTTTGCCAATTTTAAGGCCTGTGACTGTTAAACTATGTGACTGATAGAGCTGAAATCTCATCTGGGAATACATTATTATGTTCTTTTTACATGTGCCAAAAATCAAGGCTTCAAGTAGACATTTAACCTGTGTATGAGGACCTTCAACACCCACCTGAGTGACCCTTTTAAGACATTTTTCACATATTTTGCTCTGTAACTTGGAAATGGTAAGTCTGAGAAGTTTCAAACTTTATTAGATACATATTCTATGTGTAATCTTAGTATGTAACAAATTTTAAGTCTGAAGCTTTAATTTGAAAGCCACATCGAGATCTCTAAAAGGCCCACAGAGACCCAATATTTGGACTTTTTGCCACCTTTAAGCCCTGTGACTGTTAAACTATGTGATTGATGGAGCTGAAATCCCATCTGGGAATGCATTATTATGTCCTTTTTACATATGGCGAAAATCAAGGTTTTTAGTAGACATTTAACCTGTGTATGAGGGCCATAGACACTCGCCCAAGTGCCTTTTTGGACATTTTTTCCGTATTTTGCCCTGTTATTTGGAAATGCTTAGTGTGACAAGTCTTAAACTGTATTATATATAATTTTTGTTTGTTATGTATGTCCCCCAAAAAGTTTCAGATCTGTAGTTTAATTGCTAAGGTCTCTTTAACAATTGTAAAATGCCCACAGAAACCCAATTTATGGACATTATGCCACTTTAAAGCCCAGTAACTGTCAAACTATGTGGGTTATAGAGCTGAAATCTTTGAATTTTTAAAAGGAAATGCCTGTCTATTTAAATTTTGAATATTAATAATGTTATGGCTATCTTAGTCTTTTAAGAACTTATTTTTGTGTGTTATACCTCTGCTTGCTGAGTTTTTAACTTTTTAAAATGAAACTGGTTAAACGCCGGTTAAACATATTCAAGTAGACAAAATGGACACTTTAAGTGAGCTTTAAGTCCCAATATTAATGAAATTATATCCGTATGTAGTAAAACTAGGGGATTTTTAACCCTCAACTAGCCCAGTTTTATTCAACTTGCCTCAGTTAATTTTGACACAGCTCCTACAGTTATGAACTCATTTCAGTTGATAATCACATACTTAAAATTCTCAATTCTTTTTGTATTTGAGTACCCCTTTTATATAGATTGTTTGTTTACCATTTATGCTGTAGCACTCCATCTCTTTGAGAGAACATGTAAACTGTGTAAAAAAGATGTAGAAGATGAGATACATTTTGTTTGTGTTTGTCCAGCTTTAGAGCTGATTCGTATGAAATATTTCAAAATTTTAAATATAGATAAATCTGAATTATTAATAGATCAATTATCAAGGGTATTAACTCATATGAATGTCAATATGGTTATTAATTTTATTTTTGATTTGTGGCAAGAAAGAAAAAGTAAATTATATTGTTAATTTTTATGTATTGAATTGCTGTCTTTATTTACTGTATCTTACCTCAAAATATGTTTGCTCTGTTTGTTATTAACTCTCTATTTAAAGTGACTTATAAGCCCATATAGGGCTGGGTATTACTTCAATAGTTTTTGTATAATCCTTGTCAACATAATACATGTCACTATAATAAACTAATAAACTAAACTAAGTCCCAACCCACATCCCCCACCCAGATTCCCCCCACCCACCTCTGGGACCTCCAGCTATATTGAGTGACACTAAATAAACAAAGGTATTTAATGATATCAGATGAGAAACAAAGACCTCAATGGGGTTGCAGATCTTGTGTAATAGTGAGAGAGGTGTGGAGAAGGGGAGAGGGGTGGGGGTGGGAGGTGGTGGTCTTCATTACATATAACACAAAGGGGAGTCAGAACTGAGATTGTGTCACATATTTAGGTTGCATATATATGGACCACATATATAGGTATAGAGGAAATGAATAACTGAAAACAATTTGCAAATTCTAAAAATAATATAATAAAATAATAATATAAATAATTTTTTTTTAAATAATATTTTATTTGTGAACAAATATAGAAACAGATATGCGCTTTTGGGATTATGAATTTTAGAATGGACATTGAATCATCAATCATTTAAATACTTTGAAGGAAGATTGAAAAGTATGATGAGTTGAGTTAAAAATAATATTTTATTTGTCAACAAATATAGAAACAGATATGCTCTTTTGGGATTATTATTTTAGAATGGACATTCAATCATCAATCATTTAAATACTTTGAAAATAGGTTTAGAGTTATCATTGCAGGAAGATTGAAAATATAATTTGAGTTATGTATTCGGCGTCTGGGGATACACCATCTTCCTTGGAAGATATAAACAGAGTAGATTGATGTGCTGAAGTTCATATAATAATGGGTAATTATGTTTTTAAAAATTCCCGATCAAAACCTGTGGCGTGAGTGATGACCTGTCTGGGGATATGTTGGCGCCGAGTTGGCCCAATCTAGTTATTAATTTACCATTGTTGTGTAACACAAAGTTACTGAATATTGTGCATAAAGGTAGTGCGATTATAAATAGTAATTTACATTGATTTTGGGGTGACACATTGCAATGAACATTTATGACTGGGGGGGTATCTACTGATGTATCCTGGAGATCCCAAATCAATTTTAGATAAAAATCTCATTTTCTTGAGATATTTGGTCAACATTTCCCATAAAGTATCTCACAGGTTTTAGACACTAAGACATTTTAATGATTATCTAATTCTGTTTGTAAGTTTTAACTATCTTTGTTTTAACTGTAGATCTTACAATTTTACTCATCTTTAATGTTTACATTTATACATATTTATAAATACTCATCACTTTTAATCTGCACTGTTGTAAACAACACGGTAATTGTTGTACTTATTAGATCTCTCCACAGTATTTACACCTAGCCCACTCTACTCAACCAGAAAATCTAAATTATTATTATCAAAAGTAAATGCTTAAACATACACATAACCTTAGCTCTGGCTGTTGAAGGGGACGTAAAATCCCAACTTTGACCTTTGACATAACCTTAGCTTGGCTCATAATCTATGTTGTTAAAGTAAAATTCCTTACAGAATAACTTCACTTAAAGTTTTAACCTTAATATCATCATCTCCACTAGTTGCAAAGCCTTAACAACTTATGGGGCAAGCTACAGTATGGCCACCTTAACCTACTTTATGTTTCTATGTTAACTTATTGCAACTATATCTCAGTCTGCTGAGAGCTTGTAAAATGTTTAACTATACTATACTTTTATTGAGGTAGCCTTAATCCCTCATGATACCAATATGCAAACAGTAGTTTAGATCTATATCAATGTTATAGAATAAAATATGTAAACTCCAGTCTTGTGTATCTACCTAATAAGGTACAATGGCAGAGGCACTTTTACACACAAACATACAAGTAACCAAACACAGCCACACAGACACTGCATAGTTTCTAAACGAAAGCATAATGTAACGAAAACATAAAGAGTGCTTTCTATTTACCCACTGAATGCTTTAGTTAATATGTCATTATACTGTCGTTAAGTATTGGTTAGTTTGCCATTTCACGAATGCTTCGATTTACAGGCCCCAGGTCCTCAGCAGCTCCTTAGGAAGGACCTTAACAGTTAAACTTTGTACTTTACTTCTGAATGCCATATGCGGTGTTCAACTTTTTTGTCCTTTTCTATTTTCATTTGTACTCTAAAGCTCAACACACAAAGTCAGTTGACACAGAACCTCTTCTTGGACACTGATTGATTGCTGTGTTATTGTGTACATAAGGAAATTTCTGCAGTGGTGACATGACAGAGCTGGGTCGAGTTTATGCCCTGACTTTTATCTGGGGATATAATTGTTGTGAATTAAAATGATAAAATGAATTTTTCTCACAATTTAAATTTGTAGAATCTTCAAGAGTTTTTGTTTTTGTACCAGTTCTAGATAGAGTTTTCTCAAATATTACCAGAAACATTTCCCCAACTATACCCAACCATATTAGCTCGCATTGCTTTCATTATATTAATCTGTTTCATTTCTTTATAAATTGTGGCATTTAACTGATACTCTCCAGCACTAAATGTCTTACCCAATGCTAGATATATTTAAAATACATGACATTTATATCTTCTTTCAGGGGAAAAGTCCCGCCATACCCACTTATTTCACCAATCGTGCACTGTGCTACATTAAGCTGACTCAGTGGGAGCTGGCCTGCCAAGACTGTAAAAGAGGACTAGAATTAGACAGTTCACTTGTAAAAGGTCACTTTTTTCAGGCAAGTCTTCCTTTTTTCCAGTTAGCACAGCTATTTACTCCCAAAAGTCACATGGTTCATCAATGAAAATTGCAAACCATTTACATGAATTTAACAGTGCTCTTCTATTTTTACCTTCTAAAAGGGAGGAATTATTTTCATGATGGTTTGTTTGTTTGCCCGTTGGTCTGTTAGCAGGTTCACTCATTCCTCTGTTAGATATGATGCTAAGTACACACACTAACCAAAGAGAAAGAGACACGTGCAATTTACATCAATTCAAACAAGCACACCTAATGTGCACAGAGATGCTTAAAATGTACTTCCCTGTATAAGTTGAGATAAGTAATATACCGTCAGGACTTGTTTTTGATGTGGAAAAAAGAGTGCATCAGTGCTGCCAAACAGATTATGTATTACACTTAACAAAGCTGTGATATTTATTGATATTTGTGTATAAGAGCTGTAAATTTTAATAATTAAAATTTATTATGATCTTTGTTCAGAATGAAAAACTTGTTTAAGTTAGGTTTGCCACAAGTACTAGCTGTGAGAGTATATTAACAAAATATATCTGTGGTTCATTGAGCAGTTAAATAGCTAAAAACAATGGAAATGATTACGTGTCTCACACACAGTAAGTCAGCAACTGATCAGTGGTTTTCATTTTTAAGAATACTGAAGATGCTGTTTGTATCAGATAATATGCATGTAAGGTTTGAATGTATTTGGTCTCATTTTCTGTGGTTACAGGGGCAAGCTTTATTAGAAATGGGAATGTATGATGAGTCTATTGCAAGCTTAATGAGAGGTATGGTTTTATTTTCAAGCTTTTATGGTTCTCTTATCTTTATCGTACAAATGTTTGCACCAAGTATTATGTGTTGTCCAAAAATTTTAAAAAAGATCCCAGAAAACTGATGGGCTGTTTTTGAAGATAAACTTTAATTTTGTTATATATTCCAAGAAATCAAGGAAAAATTAAAGTGGAAAAAGTCTACTAAGTAAGCAGTTTTTAAACCCTTTCTTGAAATATGTAAAATAGGAAGCACTGGATTTTCAATGGCAGTTCATTGCAGATCATTCCATTTTTAGTGGCATCATAAGAAAAGTTGTTTATTGTTGATGTTCCTTTCTAGCTTGTGAATGAAAGGTTCAAAAGCAGAAATGGTTAAGAAAAACTTATTCGGTGTAATATATATGTTAAATTTACTTGTGAATGAAGTAAGTTTAGGATAAAACTTTATTCCAGTATCAGTTCATGTAATTTCACTAAAAATAGCATTTTGCAGAATAGGAACCTCAGAAAAGATTGTTGTGTGTCCAAATGGAGAATGATAAAATCATTAAACATTAATCTATACTGTATTTTAACAGCTCATGAACTTGCAAAAGAACAGAAACTTAATTTTGGAGATGAAATAACTGGAACATTAAGAATAGCCAAAAAGAGACGATGGGCTTCAATTGAGGAAAAACGAATAGCTGAAGAAATTGAACTGCAAACATATTTAAATAGACTTATAACTGAAGACAAAGAGAGGTACACCTATAATGTTTTTTAACACTTTTTTGGATGGAGAGTGACAATATCAGTTTTTACCCCATAGTTTTTACCCCAGAGCCCTTAAGGGCTGTCAGGGTATTGTTTTCACCCATGGCGTCCAGATGGGCGGTCGGACGGTGGGAAAAAGTTTGTCTTGGGTGTATCTCAGAAACCATATGGTATAGAGAGTTGAAACATTGGTTGGGGGGTGAGGTGTGTAGCATCATGTATGACCTTGATTTAACCTTTGACCTTGGCGTAGTGAACTTGAGTTTGAGAATCTTGTTGGGACTATATCTCAGAAACCATAAGATGTAGGAAGTTGAAACTTGGTAGGGACATTGGTTAGGGGGTGTAGGCATGCAGCATCTTGGTGTGACCTTGATTTAACCTTTGACTTTGCTGTAGTGACCTTGACCTTTAAAATCTTGTCCGGGGCACTCCGGGCTATATGTCAGAAACCGTAAGGTGTAGGAAGTTAATCCTTGGTAGGGAATTTGTTGGGGGATGTGGATGTGCAGCGTCATGGTGTGACCTTGATTTGACCTTGCCATAGTGACCTTCAGTTTGAACATTTTTTCTGGGTTCTGTCTCAGAAATTGTAAAGTGTAGGAAGTTGAAACTTATTAGGGACATTGGTTAGATAGTGTAGGTGAGCAACTTCATGGTGTGACCTTGGTTCAACCT
Organism: Sabellastarte sp. h YS-2021; assembly: GCA_964017235.1. Classification (NCBI taxonomy): domain Eukaryota; kingdom Metazoa; phylum Annelida; class Polychaeta; order Sabellida; family Sabellidae; genus Sabellastarte; species Sabellastarte sp. h YS-2021. The sequence goes on from OZ024931.1 coordinate 77,500,914, forward strand.
TTGACCTTGCTGTAGTGACCCTGACCATTTAAATCTTGCCCAGACTATATCTCGCAATCTGTGAAGTGTAAAAGGTTCTTTTTATGGAAATTAGATGTTTGGATATGCATTGTCATGGTGTTACCTTGATTTGACCTTTGCCGTAGTGACCTTGAACTTAAAAATGTGGTGAGCAACGACTTTGGTTTAACCTTGATGTGGTAACCTTGAACTTAAAATCTTGTCTGGGCCATATCTCAGAAACTTTAAGGTGTACAAAGTTGATCCTTGGGTGGGTCATTGTTTGGGGAGTGTTGGTATGCTAAGTTATGGTGTGATCTATTACCTTGGCTCTGCTAAAGTGTGTTCACCTGCCATAATTGAGAGAGGTTTTTCTAATAACATTATATGGATTGCTGTAACTGATTATTACATGTACTTTTACTTAATTGTGCTATTTTATTGGTGCTTTTCTTCAATTAATAAATTTTACAGCTTTATAATTTAGACATTTTCTGTCTTAAATGTTATTTTCTGTACTAACATTATTTGGACCTTCACATAACTGACATCGTTTGGCGTTTGCTGTGAAAGGCTCCTGATATTTGTACTGTTTCACTTCTGTGTCTCATGGTCTTGAAAACTATTTCTCTGAGCTGTGGGATATGGGCATCTCCGATGTTATTTTTAAAGTCTTGTGTTTTCATCCATGGCATCGAAAGTTGCAGGAAGTTGATTCTTGGTAGGGACATTATTTAGGGGGTGTAGGTGTGCAGCATCATAATGTGGCCTTGATATGAACTCTGACCTTGCCATAGTGACCTTGACCTTTAAAATTTTGTCATGGCTATATCTCAGACACTGTATGGTGTAGGAAGTTGATAAGTGGTATGAAAATTGGAATGGATGTTGGTTAGAGGGCGCAGGTGTGCAACATCATGGTATGTCTTTATTTCACCTTTGACCTTGCTGTTTTGACCTTGACCTTTAAAATCTTGTCTGGGCCATATCTCAGAAACTGTAAGGCGTAGGAGATTTATTCTTTGATGGGTCATTGGGTGGGGAATATAGGTATGATAAATCATGATGTAAACTTTAACTTTGGCTCTGTCAAAATGTGTTCACCTGCCATATTTGAGACATATTTTTCTTATCACATAGATATGTGGATTGCTGCAACTGATTATTATATGGTCTTTACTTAATTGTGCTGATTCCATTGACACCAATACTTCAATTAATAAATTTTACAACTTTATAGTATTTGGTTTACTGATTAATGCTGTCATCTTCTTATTGAATTGTCTTGTTGTAATACTTTTAAATTATCTTTACACACATTTTGTCTCCCTTAAATGTTATTTTCTCTAAACATTATTTGGACCTGTACATAACTGTCAATATTTGCTCTGAAAGTTTCCTGATTCTTGTACTGTTTCACTTCTTCTATATCTCATGGTGTTGAAAACTATTTCCCTGCACTCTAGGGTATGGGCATCTCTGATACTAATTTCATTTCTAAATCTCCACTGTCTCAATATCTCCATTACAAGCTTTCACTTAAATTTCAGTTGGAAACACATATTTTCGTCAAAGTTTCTCCAGTCTTAGTAGCTTTGATTATTATTGAAAACATGCAGTAAGATTAGTCAAAATTGCCTTTCCTTGTGTGTTTTACCAGAGTATAACAATAACAGATATCTTAACTTTATTATTGTATAAAAATGTGTTTACAGACAATACAAAGCACAGACAGAGACCTCATCAAATCATACAGATTCGGATGTAGACAAGACGGAGGAATATGAAAAACAATGTGTATGTGATTACCAGATACATTTTATATTGTGGATAAATGTTCAGTCCTGGATTATCATGTCACACATACTGACAAACTTGTAATATATTAAAGGCAATCCATGACTATTACATTTTCAAACTTTTAATCTGTTACTATTGCATTTGCAAATGTTCAATTTATTACTTTTCTATTGCTTCAGCATCTGTTACTTCTGTTACATTCTGCTGCAATTTAGCCTGAACTGGGAGATACTTTAATATACATAGGAATTAACTAGTTTATATATATCAGGGACAAGACTAAGACCTAAAACAGTACCATCATGGAAAGTAGACATATGAATGGTAAAACCAGTATTTATGTCCACCCACTGGGGGGTGGACATATTATTTTTGCTTTTTCCGCCGTCCGGCGTCCCACTTGGTTTCCAGACATTTTAGGCAACAGTTCTTATCCTATCTTTACCAAATTTGGCATGCAGGTTTATTGGGTTAATAGCTTGTATGGGATTGCTTTTGGTGATGATAGCTCTATAGCTAACTGAGTAATAGCTACTTTGCTACTTTTGAGTAGCTCTTTGGTTTCCAGACATTTTAAGGAATGCTATTAAACCTATTCTGAAATTTGGTATGGAGGTTCATTGGGTTAATAGCTTGTATGGGATTGCTTTTGGGGGTAATTGCTTCATAGATGAGTGAGTAATTAATTAAATAAATGAGTAATTGGCTATTTTGAATACTGAAAAAGGCAAATGTGCTCATATCTCCTAAACCGTGCGAGATAGAGCGATTTCGTCGAAATTTTCGGCCCACAGGGTATCTAAGGAATGTACTCTTTGCAATTTTCAAAAAATTTTCCCCTTCCCAAAGATGGCGGCCATTTTGAATTTTCGAATTTTTGCCAAAAAATGCAAAACACAATTTTATTGCGTTAATACATCCTATCCAATGGACAATATGCTTAACCGGTCGGCGCAGACCGGCCCGCCAAACGTCAGAAAAAGACGTCCTGTGTTTCCACCAGCTGGCCGGTCCGTAGTACTGTGCACTCCCCAGATGGCGCCTCGTACTTCCTTCCTGTCTAGACAACCTGACGTCATAGCATCTTTTTCGTTTGGCGCGTGTACTGTGCGAACGTGTTTTCAACAATCTCCAGATATTTTAAGGAAAAGTGTGCATTATGACGGATTTTCTACCTTATTTGCAAATAATTTATTGTAGAAGTGTTACCTACATAGCAAGCACGGATATATATTAAGAAATCTGCTGGAAACGCTCCCTAGCTGACTCAATTTAGTGTTGATGATAGGGCAGTAAGTCGAGAAATATGAATTATGAAGGCAGCCATTTTTCTAGTTTCCTCCCATTCAACCATGGTGTTGTTAGGGGCAGATCGACAATATTAAGGAAATTATGGATGTACTACTTACAGGTATTTTTATCCGTGTCTTTTGTTGTATGTACCTTCTGTAACTTTCCAGTTCAATCGCCATAGAAACGTCTTTTCTAGTACTACGAATAGAAATCACGGACAACTTCAATTTACGTAGTTTTGAACACTGCAAATAGAACGAATTCCCCAAGAGGTGCATTCTTCAGAGCGCACTGGTACCGACTTCTCTGCTGTAAAGCATCAGTCACACCAGCCTAGCTCGAGTATTTAGTGTTTTTTCATCAGAAGCAGGAGATGAATTCTTCAGATTTCTTCAGAGGGCACTGGTCCAGACATCTTTGCTGTAAAGCATTAGTCGACCGGCAAGCTCATGTTCAGCTGACCTCACCTAGTATTTACATAGAAGGAACTTCATCTTTAATCACTCTCAGTCCCTCCCTTGTGGACCCGGCACTTGTGTCGGTAGTAAGGGAAGTGGATGGCCAGGAAACTGGTTTGAGTGTACAGCCGGCTGAGAAGAAGAATCGACTTCAGACCGGCCAGGACTTCATCTACAGAGCGCACTGGTCCAGGCTTCTCTGCTTTTAAAGCATCAGCCGACCGGCCAGCACAAAAGAACGCGACCTCTGACGTCATATCCAGTCAGCCAATCGTGTGTCCTTCCGACCAACCACAAAGCTGGTCACGTGTTTTCACCGACCAGGAAGGTCGGAAGTGCGTTCTTCAGAACTCACGTCTACTGTGATTCCAGTCCCTGCTTTGCAGACCCGGCCTTGTTGTCGGTAGTGGGGTTTTGTGGACTGTAAAGTTGCCGGTAAAGCATCACACAAAGAACGTGAATACTGACGTCATCTCCAGTTAGCCAATCGCGTGTCCTGGCCAAATCACGAAGCTGGTCACGTGATGCACCGACTAGGTCACGAAGTTTATCACGTGATCCACCGAACAAGAAGGTCGGAAGTGCATTCTTTGCACTCACGTCTACTGTGACTCCAGTTTTTAGTTCCTGAAATTCACGTCCAGCACACTGGTACAGACTTCTCTGCTACAAGCATCAGTCGACCAGTCAGCTCACGTTTACTGTGATATAAAGAAAGAACGCGTCCAGTGAGGGCATTTCCCCGAAGTTGGTCGCGTGATTCACTGACCATTTCACGAAGCTGATCGTCATCTCCAATCAGCCAATCACGTTGTCCCTCCGACCAGCAAACTGGTCATGTGACACACCGACCAACAATTGTTTCTAAATATAGATCATAAGGGCATTCCCAGCAACTGTCAAATCTACAAATAAGACGTGCGTTCAAGAAATACTTTATTAATGGCGGAAACCTACAGCCAGCTGATTTCAACACAAGATAGTTGTAAGTACACTTACTTCAACAACTGGTTACAGTGCACCGACCGACTACACAGCCTTATACAGTAGCTTTAACAACTGGTTACAGTGTACCGGCTACACAGCCCTGTACACTTGCTTCAATAACTGGTTACAGAGTGTACCGGCTGGTACTGGCTACACAGCCTTGTACACTTGCTTCAGCTACTGGTTACAGAGTGTACCGGCTGGTACTTGCTACACAGCCTTGTACACTTGCTTCAACAACTGGTTACAGAGTGTAACGGCTGGTACTGGCTACACAGCCTTGTACACTTGCTTCAACCTACCGGTTACACATCTACAAACAGGGTGCTGGCTACACAGTTCTTACTGTACAGGGCTTCACCCCAACTGGTTACATAGAAAAAGCTTGCTAAATATAGACCAGTAGCTGTCTAAATTCATTGGTGACCCCAGCCTGCCATTTTTTTTGTGCCAGTTATAGAGACTTAACTGTGAATTACCGGTTATGGAGTCTTGGTATCGGACAGAATTGCCTTGGTAGATTTGGTTACAGAAAATTCTTAATGCTGCACCTTGCAGGATGCTGGCCTGGGACAAGAGTCTTTTAAATGTGAAAAGTTGTGTCAACCCCACCAGACCGGACCACAGCAAGAACAGAGAGACTGTTTTCTCAGATCATTGTCACCAGACCGGACCAGTGTCCGGAGGCCGGAGGGACAGAAATGTTTGTCAGACTAGCAATGTGGCACACATCTGCCTGTAGGGTCCAGACTAACCCCATTTCGGTAGTGGGGTTTTGGGGGGCTGGACCCTAGGTAGTACAAATGTTGAAGGAGGGCTACACTCTCCCTTTCCAGTCAAGACCAAGCTTGACAAGGTCACCCAAATTATCAAATGCTATGCACATCTTCACAGGAACCTATATTGGTTAGAAGCATTACATCAGCTTATGGACAAGGAATGGTGCAGTAGAGCCAGTTCAAAATCTCTGGGCTTCTTCAACCTTGCTTGGTTGGGGACCTATTCTAGGTCTGAGCAAACCAAACCTTTCGGAGACCATAAGGACCACCCTCCAACAAGGGGAGTGGGTTACCTCTATAGATTTCAAGAACGCCTACTTCCATATACCTATACAGGAACAGTCCAGGACATATCAAATGTCATATCCAGGGTCGGACATACCAGTTCAAAGCACTGCCTTTCGGTCTGTCCACTGCACCCATGGAGCTCACTGTAGTAGCAAAGGAGTTGAAACTGATGGCCATAGAAAGGGTATAATAATCCACCAGTACTTAGACGACTGGTTGGTGAAAGCCACATCCCACCGGGGTTGTCTCCGGCATACACTAGATCTAATGAAAATATGCCAAAGTTTAGGTTACCAGTTCGACCTCATGGTCGGTCGGGTCCGACCTATACCGGACCATTGGCAGAACCTTCAGGACAAATACTAGAAATACTGTCACTACCGGTTTGTCCGGTCCAGCAGTTCATGTCTGATAGGTTTACTAACAGCCACAGGAAAGCAATTTCACCTAGGCCGACTTCATAGGATACCCATACAGTGGCATCTCAAAAACAACTGGAAGATACCAGAGGCACTAGAAAAGGTGATTCCAATACCAAGGTGTTGCACCCACATTTACAAGGGTGGTTGCAAGAGGAGGACAATGTCCTTACAGGCCAACCATTACACCCAAATAAAACATGATCTGCAAATTTTACAGATTCATCAAAAGCAGGGTGGGGTGCTCACTTAAATGAACACACTGCAGGAGGCACCTAGTCTCTCCTGGAAAGCAAGTTGCATATCAGTTACCTAGAACTCAAGGCAGTCTTTCTAGCCTTACAAGAGTTCCAAGACCTCTGTGTGCACAAGATAGTACTTGTAGAAACAGACAACACCACAGTGGTGTCATACATAAACAGGGAAGGAGGCATGTGGCCGGGCCCACTTTGTGCTTTACCATGGAGAATCTTGACCTGGTGCGCCAGAAATCAAGTAACTCTAAAAGCCCGACACAGGCTGGCTGAGTGTGGTCGCAAACAAGCTATCCAGGCTAGACCAGACCACCCAAACAGAGTGGTCTCTCCTACAGGAGGTCTTCGAAGCAATATGCAACAGGTGGCACCGGCCTCAACTAGACCTATTTGCCACGAGGTTCAATAACAAGTTGCCCTTGTTTGTGTCACCGGTACGGGATCCCCTGGTTACAGCAGTGGATGCGCTCAGTTTGCCATGGTAGGATCAGGAAGCATACACATTCCCACTGTCAGCCATATTGGGCAAAGCGGTCATGTTGCAGGACTCCCCATACAAGAGAATCATTCTGATTGCTACGGGATGGCCCATCATGGCTTGGTTTTGGGATCCAGTGGCCATGTCCAGCCAAATCCCACTGAGCCTGCCTAATCTGCCCAACCTGTTGACAAAACCATTCAATCAGATCCCTCACAGAAATCTGACAAATCGTAATCTCGATGCTCGGCTCCTGGAGCCTCAGCATTCGAGGAGCAGGGCTTCGCTGAGGCGGTGGCAGCAAGAATGGAGGCTCCTCAAAAGGGATCAACCAGATCAGTCTATGAGGCAAGTGGACCATTGTTACAAGTGGTGCATCACTAATCAGGTGGACCTCCTGGATAGTTTCCACAGAGACAGACCCAGAGGCAGGAGGGGCATACCCTCCTGGAACCTCTCACTTGTTTTGCACCAACTGAATAAGGCTCTGTTTGAACCAATCAAGGAGGCCTCCTTGGAGCATTTGACCTTCAAGACGGTATTCTTCTAGGCCCTTGGGTCGGGCAAACGCAGAAGTGAGATTCATGCTTGGCAAAACAAAAATATTAGACACCAACCCATGAATCCAATTGGTCAATGGTGTCCCTGTATCCATTACCCAGCTTTCTATCCAAGAATCAGCTGGTCAGGAGGGTCCAGACAGTGTGGCCCCAGTGGTTATAACAACCCTGGCCCCCTTCTCTGGATAGATCCCTCAAGTCTGACTGGTCCCCTTTTTTTCCGGTTAGAGCATTGCGCTACTATTTGGACAGGACCTCAGACCTCAAGTAGAATAAGGAGGTGGTTGTTTTGTCTCCTTTAAGAAAGGTTCCGACAAGACATCTGCCTCTATCTCCTCTTAGATCAAGCAGACTGTGATCCTATGTTATGAGCTCTCTGACCAGGAGGCCCACTCTTTACATCAGGTTAAAACCCATTATGTCAGGGCCTTTGCTGCTCCTAAGGTCTTCCAGTCGGGAGTCTCCTTAGATCCAATCTTGTCAGCCTGCCACTGAAGTCACATAATACCCTCACACAGTTCTATCTGAAGGGTGTGGCTTGGGCTGACTCGGCGCTTTACCAATTTGGGCTCTGTAGTGACTGCTCAGCAGATCCACAGGTGGCCCTTAGATTGAGGAGATTTATATATATGTACATAGTATAAACATTTTCTAAATGTACATAGTAAAATGTGATGTGCTTCCTTTGGGAGGTTTATTGACATTCTGGGACTGAACTCATCCCTCTCTTCCCCCTACCTCAGAGCAGGTCTGTTAAAAGGGGGGGGGCGACGTCGGTATAGCCCCGGATAACCGGCTGTTGGCAACCGACCAAGGCCTTATAGGGTTCCTGACCTTAAGGTCAATCCAGGCCTGGGCCTATAGGTCTCCTGACAAAGTCAGCCTAGACCGTAGGTTAAAATTTATTATCGTTTGTGAGTTCACATAAGTCCCTAGTAACTTACCCGCTGACCAAGCGGTAGTTATTCAGCATATTGTCCATTGGATAGGATGTATTAACGTAATAAAATTGCAAATTTAATAAGTAAATTAAATTTTTATAAGTTAATACCCTATCCAATGGACACGCAAGACCCTCCCACCGACCCGCCATCAGCTTACTAGGGGTCTAAGAGGTTTAGACAATGAAAAAGATGCTATGACGTCAGGTTGTCTAGACAGGAAGAAAGTACGAGGCGCCATCTGGGGAGTGCACAGTACTACGGACTGGCCAGCTGGTGGAAACACAGGACGTCTTTTTCTGACGTTTGGCGGGCCGGTCTGCGCCGACCGGTTAAGCATATTGTCCATTGGATAGGGTATTAACTTATAAAAATTTAATTTACTTATTATGTCCACCCCCCTGGGGGGTGGATATATTATTTTTGCTTTTTTCGCCGTCCGATGTCCGGCGTCCGGCGTCCGGCGTCCGATGTCCGGCGTCACGCATGGTTTCCGCTCATTTAAAGGAAAAGTATTAGAGCTATTGTCACCAAATTTGGTATGCAGGCTTATTGGGTCAGTAGCTTGCTTGGGATTGCTTTTGGCTGTTGTACCTCTTTTGCTTACTGAGTAATACTTAAGTACAGCTATTTTCAGTACCCATTGGTTTCCGTGCATTTAAGCCAAAATAATTAAAGATATTTTACTACAATTTTGAATACAAGATTGTTATGTCCATAGCTCGCTTGGTATTGCATTTGGGACTGATAGCTTTGTCAGTACATGAGTAATAGCCATTTAGGTACTTCATTGTGTATTTTCAGTACTACTTTTGAGTAATTTGCTAATATCTCAGAAACCGTGTGAGATAGAGCGATTTCGTCGAAATTTTCGACCCACAGGGTATTTAAGGAATGTAATATTTGCAATTTTCAAAAAATTTTCCCCTCCCCAAAAATGGCGGCCATTTTGAATTTTCGAATTTTTGCCAAAAATGGCAAAACACTAATTTGCTTCTATCTCCTTAACCGTGCGAGATAGAGCGATTTCGTCAAAATTTTCGACCCACAGGGTATCTGAGCATTGTACTCTTGGTAATTTTAAAAAAAATTTCCCCTCCCCAAAAATGGCGGCCATTTTGAATTTTCGAATTTTTGCCAAAAATGGCAAAACACAAATTTGCTTCTATCTCCTTAACCGTGCCAGATAGAGCGATTTCGTCAAAATTTTTGACCCACAGGGCATCTGAGCATTGTGCTCTTGGTAATTTTTCCAAAAATTTTCCCCTCCCCAAAAATGGCGGCCATTTTGAATTTTCGAATTTTTGCCAAAAATGGCAAAACACTAATTTGCTTCTATCTCCTTAACCGTGCGAGATAGAGTGATTTCGTCGAAATTTTCGACCCACAGAGTATCTAAGGAATGCAATTTTTGCAATTTTCAAAAAATTTTCCCCTCCCCAAAAATGGCGGCCATTTTGAATTTTCGAATTTTTGCCAAAAATGGCAAAACACAAATTTGCTTCTATCTCCTTAACCGTGCCAGATAGAGCGATTTCGTCAAAATTTTCGACCTACAGGGTATCTGAGCATTGTGCTCTTGGTAATTTTTACAAAATTTTCCCCTCCCCAAAAATGGCGGCCATTTTGAATTTTCGAATTTTTGCCAAAAATGGCAAAACACTAATTTGCTTCTATCTCCTTAACCGTGCGAGATAGAGCGATTTCGTCGAAATTTTCGACCCACAGGGTATCTAAGGAATGTAATCTTTGCAATTTTCCAAAAATTTTCCCCTCCCCAAAAAATGGCGGCCATTTTGAATTTTCGAATTTTTGCCAAAAATGGCAAAACACAAATTTCCTTCTATCTCCTTAACCGTGCCAGATAGAGCGATTTCGTCAAAATTTTCGACCCACAGGGTATCTGAGCATTGTACTCTTGGCAATTTTTAAAAAAATTTCCCCTCCCCAAAAATGGCGGCCATTTTGAATTTTCGAATTTTTGCCAAAAATGGCAAAACACTAATTTGCTTCTATCTCCTTAACCGTGCGAGATAGAGTGATTTCGTCGAAATTTTCGACCCACAGGGTATCTAAGGAATGCAATCTTTGCAATTTTCCAAAAATTTTCCCCTCCCCAAAAATGGCGGCCATTTTGAATTTTCGAATTTTTGCCAAAAATGGCAAAACAAATTTCCTTCTATCTCCTTAACCGTGCGAGATAGAGCGATTTCGTCGAAATTTTCGACCCACAGGGTATCTAAGGAATGCAATCTTTGCAATTTTCAAAAAATTTTCCCCTCCCCAAAAATGGCGGCCATTTTGAATTTTCGAATTTTTGCCAAAAATGGCAAAACACCAATCTGCTTCTATCTCCTTAACCGTGCGAGATAGAGCGATTTCGTCAAAATTTTTGACCCACAGGGCATCTGAGCATTGTACTCTTGGTAATTTTTAAAAAATTTTCCCCTCCCCAAAAATGGCGGCCATTTTGAATTTTCGAATTTTTGCCAAAAATGGCAAAACACTAATTTGCTTCTATCTCCTTAACCGTGCGAGATAGAGCGATTTCGTCGAAATTTTCGACCCACAGGGTATCTAAGGAATGTAATCTTTGCAATTTTCCAAAAATTTTCCCCTCCCCAAAAATGGCGGCCATTTTGAATTTTCGAATTTTTGCCAAAAATGGCAAAACACAAATTTGCTTCTATCTCCTTAACCGTGCGAGATAGAGCGATTTCGTCGAAATTTTCGACCCACAGGGTAACTAAGGAATGCAATCTTTGCAATTTTCCAAAAATTTTCCCCTCCCCAAAAAATGGCGGCCATTTTGAATTTTCGAATTTTTGCCAAAAATGGCAAAACACAAATTTCCTTCTATCTCCTTAACCGTGCCAGATAGAGCGATTTCGTCAAAATTTTCGACCCACAGGGTATCTGAGCATTGTACTCTTGGCAATTTTTAAAAAAATTTCCCCTCCCCAAAAATGGCGGCCATTTTGAATTTTCGAATTTTTGCCAAAAATGGCAAAACACTAATTTGCTTCTATCTCCTTAACCGTGCGAGATAGAGTGATTTCGTCGAAATTTTCGACCCACAGGGTATCTAAGGAATGCAATCTTTGCAATTTTCCAAAAATTTTCCCCTCCCCAAAAATGGCGGCCATTTTGAATTTTCGAATTTTTGCCAAAAATGGCAAAACAAATTTCCTTCTATCTCCTTAACCGTGCGAGATAGAGCGATTTCGTCGAAATTTTCGACCCACAGGGTATCTAAGGAATGCAATCTTTGCAATTTTCAAAAAATTTTCCCCTCCCCAAAAATGGCGGCCATTTTGAATTTTCGAATTTTTGCCAAAAATGGCAAAACACCAATCTGCTTCTATCTCCTTAACCGTGCGAGATAGAGCGATTTCGTCAAAATTTTTGACCCACAGGGCATCTGAGCATTGTACTCTTGGTAATTTTTAAAAAATTTTCCCCTCCCCAAAAATGGCGGCCATTTTGAATTTTCGAATTTTTGCCAAAAATGGCAAAACACTAATTTGCTTCTATCTCCTTAACCGTGCGAGATAGAGCGATTTCGTCGAAATTTTCGACCCACAGGGTATCTAAGGAATGTAATCTTTGCAATTTTCCAAAAATTTTCCCCTCCCCAAAAATGGCGGCCATTTTGAATTTTCGAATTTTTGCCAAAAATGGCAAAACACAAATTTGCTTCTATCTCCTTAACCGTGCGAGATAGAGCGATTTCGTCGAAATTTTCGACCCACAGGGTAACTAAGGAATGCAATCTTTGCAATTTTCCAAAAATTTTCCCCTCCCCAAAAAATGGCGGCCATTTTGAATTTTCGAATTTTTGCCAAAAATGGCAAAACACAAATTTCCTTCTATCTCCTTAACCGTGCCAGATAGAGCGATTTCGTCAAAATTTTCGACCCACAGGGTATCTGAGCATTGTACTCTTGGCAATTTTTAAAAAAATTTCCCCTCCCCAAAAATGGCGGCCATTTTGAATTTTCGAATTTTTGCCAAAAATGGCAAAACACTAATTTGCTTCTATCTCCTTAACCGTGCGAGATAGAGTGATTTCGTCGAAATTTTCGACCCACAGGGTATCTAAGGAATGCAATCTTTGCAATTTTCCAAAAATTTTCCCCTCCCCAAAAATGGCGGCCATTTTGAATTTTCGAATTTTTGCCAAAAATGGCAAAACAAATTTCCTTCTATCTCCTTAACCGTGCGAGATAGAGCGATTTCGTCGAAATTTTCGACCCACAGGGTATCTAAGGAATGCAATCTTTGCAATTTTCAAAAAATTTTCCCCTCCCCAAAAATGGCGGCCATTTTGAATTTTCGAATTTTTGCCAAAAATGGCAAAACACCAATCTGCTTCTATCTCCTTAACCGTGCGAGATAGAGCGATTTCGTCAAAATTTTTGACCCACAGGGCATCTGAGCATTGTACTCTTGGTAATTTTTAAAAAATTTTCCCCTCCCCAAAAATGGCGGCCATTTTGAATTTTCGAATTTTTGCCAAAAATGGCAAAACACAAATTTGCTTCTATCTCCTTAACCGTGCCAGATAGAGCGATTTCGTCAAAATTTTCGACCCACAGGGTATCTGAGCATTGTGCTCTTGGTAATTTTTACAAAATTTTCCCCTCCCCAAAAATGGCGGCCATTTTGAATTTTCGAATTTTTGCCAAAAATGACAAAACACTAATTTGCTTCTATCTCCTTAACCGTGCGAGATAGCGCGATTTCGTCGAAATTTTCGACCCACAGGGTATCTGAGCATTGTGCTCTTGGTAATTTTCCAAAAGTTTTCCCCTCCCCAAAAATGGCGGCCATTTTGAATTTTCGAATTTTTGCCAAAAATGGCAAAACACTAATTTGCTTCTATCTCCTTAACCGTGCGAGATAGAGCGATTTCGTCGAAATTTTCGACCCACAGGGTATCTAAGGAATGCAATCTTTGCAATTTTCCAAAAATTTTCCCCTCCCCAAAAATGGCAGCCATTTTGAATTTTCGAATTTTTGCCAAAATTGGCAAAACACAAATTTCCTTCTATCTCCTTAACCGTGCCAGATAGAGCGATTTCGTCAAAATTTTCGACCCACAGGGTATCTGAGCATTGTACTCTTGGTAATTTTCCAAAAATTTTCCCCTCCCCAAAAATGGCGGCCATTTTGAATTTTCGAATTTTTGCCAAAAATGGCAAAACACAAATTTGCTTCTATCTCCTTAACCGTGCCAGATAGAGCGATTTCGTCAAAATTTTCGACCCACAGGGTATCTAAGGAATGCAATCTTTGCAATTTTCCAAAAATTTTCCCCTCCCCAAAAATGGCGGCCATTTTGAATTTTCGAATTTTTGCCAAAAATGGCAAAACACAAATTTGCTCCTATCTCCTTAACCGTGCCAGATAGAGCGATTTCGTCAAAATTTTCGACCCACAGGGTATCTGAGCATTGTACTCTTGGTAATTTTCCAAAAATTTTCCCCTCCCCAAAAATGGCGGCCATTTGAACTTTCGAATTTTTGCCAAAAATGGCAAAACACTAATTTGCTTCTATCTCCTTAACCGTGCGAGATAGAGTGATTTCGTCGAAATTTTCGACCCAAAGGGTATCTAAGGAATGCAATCTTTGCAATTTTCCAAAAATTTTCCCCTCCCCAAAAATGGCGGCCATTTTGAATTTTCGAATTTTTGCCAAAAATGGCAAAACACAAATTTGCTTCTATCTCCTTAACCGTGCCAGATAGAGCGATTTCGTCAAAATTTTTGACCCACAGGGTATCTGAGCATTGTGCTCTTGGTAATTTTTCCAAAAATTTTCCCCTCCCCAAAAATGGCGGCCATTTTGAATTTTCGAATTTTTGCCAAAAATGGCAAAACACCAATCTGCTTCTATCTCCTTAACCGTGCGAGATAGAGCGATTTCGTCAAAATTTTTGACCCACAGGGCATCTGAGCATTGTACTCTTGGTAATTTTTAAAAAATTTTCCCCTCCCCAAAAATGGCGGCCATTTTGAATTTTCGAATTTTTGCCAAAAATGGCAAAACACAAATTTGCTTCTATCTCCTTAACCGTGCCAGATAGAGCGATTTTGTCAAAATTTTCGACCCACAGGGTATCTGAGCATTGTGCTCTTGGTAATTTTTACAAAATTTTCCCCTCCCCAAAAATGGCGGCCATTTTGAATTTTCGAATTTTTGCCAAAAATGACAAAACACTAATTTGCTTCTATCTCCTTAACCGTGCGAGATAGCGCGATTTCGTCGAAATTTTCGACCCACAGGGTATCTGAGCATTGTGCTCTTGGTAATTTTCCAAAAATTTTCCCCTCCCCAAAAATGGCGGCCATTTTGAATTTTCGAATTTTTGCCAAAAATGGCAAAACACAAATTTCCTCCTATCTCCTTAACCGTGCCAGATAGAGCGATTTCGTCAAAATTTTCGACCCACAGGGTATCTGAGCATTGTACTCTTGGTAATTTTTAAAAAATTTTCCCCTCCCCAAAAATGGCGGCCATTTGAACTTTCGAATTTTTGCCAAAAATGGCAAAACACTAATTTGCTTCTATCTCCTTAACCATGCGAGATAGAGTGATTTCGTCGAAATTTTCGACCCACAGGGTATCTAAGGAATGCAATCTTTGCAATTTTCCAAAAATTTTCCCCTCCCCAAAAATGGCGGCCATTTTGAATTTTCGAATTTTTGCCAAAAATGGCAAAACACAAATTTGCTTCTATCTCCTTAACCGTGCCAGATAGAGCGATTTCGTCGAAATTTTCGACCCACAGGGTAACTAAGGAATGCAATCTTTGCAATTTTCCAAAAATTTTCCCCTCCCCAAAAATGGCGGCCATTTTGAATTTTCGAATTTTTGCCAAAAATGGCAAAACACAAATTTGCTTCTATCTCCTTAACCGTGCGAGATAGAGCAATTTCGTCGAAATTTTCGACCCACAGGGTATCTAAGGAATGCAATCTTTGCAATTTTCCAAAAATTTTCCCCTCCCCAAAAAATGGCGGCCATTTTGAATTTTCGAATTTTTGCCAAAAATGGCAAAACACAAATTTCCTTCTATCTCCTTAACCGTGCCAGATAGAGCGATTTCGTCAAAATTTTCGACCGACAGGGTATCTGAGCATTGTACTCTTGGCAATTTTTAAAAAAATTTCCCCTCCCCAAATATGGCGGCCATTTTGAATTTTTGAATTTTTGCCAAAAATGGCAAAACACTAATTTGCTTCTATCTCCTTAACCGTGCGAGATAGAGTGATTTCGTCGAAATTTTCGACCCACAGGGTATCTAAGGAATGCAATCTTTGCAATTTTCCAAAAATTTTCCCCTCCCCAAAAATGGCGGCCATTTTGAATTTTCGAATTTTTGCCAAAAATGGCAAAACACAAATTTCCTTCTATCTCCTTAACCGTGCGAGATAGAGCGATTTCGTCGAAATTTTCGACCCACAGGGTATCTAAGGAATGCAATCTTTGCAATTTTCAAAAAATTTTCCCCTCCCCAAAAATGGCGGCCATTTTGAATTTTCGAATTTTTGCCAAAAATGGCAAAACACCAATCTGCTTCTATCTCCTTAACCGTGCGAGATAGAGCGATTTCGTCAAAATTTTCGACCCACAGGGCATCTGAGCATTGTGCTCTTGGTAATTTTTACAAAATTTTCCCCTCCCCAAAAATGGCGGCCATTTTGAATTTTCGAATTTTTGCCAAAAATGGCAAAACACAAATTTCCTCCTATCTCCTTAACCGTGCCAGATAGAGCGATTTCGTCAAAATTTTCGACCCACAGGGTATCTGAGCATTGTGCTCTTGGTAATTTTTACAAAATTTTCCCCTCCCCAAAAATGGCGGCCATTTTGAATTTTCGAATTTTTGCCAAAAATGACAAAACACTAATTTGCTTCTATCTCCTTAACCGTGCGAGATAGAGCGATTTCGTCGAAATTTTCGACCCACAGGGTATCTAAGGAATGCAATCTTTGCAATTTTCAAAAAATTTTCCCCTCCCCAAAAATGGCGGCCATTTTGAATTTTCGAATTTTTGCCAAAAATGGTAAAACACAAATTTGCTTCTATCTCCTTAACCGTGCGAGATAGAGCAATTTCGTCGAAATTTTCGACCCACAGGGTATCTAAGGAATGCAATCTTTGCAATTTTCCAACAAATTTTCCCCTCCCCAAAAATGGCAGCCATTTTGAATTTTCGAATTTTTGCCAAAAATGGCAAAACACAAATTTGCTTCTATCTCCTTAACCGTGCGAGATAGAGCGATTTCGTCGAAATTTTCGACCCACAGGGTATCGAAGGAATGCAATCTTTGCAATTTTACGAAAAATTTTCCCCTCCCCAAAAATGGTGGCCATTTTGAATTTTCGAATTTTTGCCAAAAATGGCAAAACACAAATTTGCTTCTATCTCCTTAACCGTGCGAGATAGATCGATTTCATCAAAATTTTCGACCCACAGGTATTTCAGCATTGTATTCTTGGCAATTTAAAAAAAAATTTCCCGTCCCCTAAAATGGCGGCCACTTTGAATTTTCAAATTTTTGTCAAAAATGGCAAAACACAAATTTGCTTCTATCTCCTTAACCATGCGAGATAGAGCGATTTCGTCGAAATTTTCAACCCACAGGGTATCTAAGGAATGTAATCTTTGCAATTTTCAAAAAATTTTCCCCTCCCCAAAAATGACAGCCATTTTGAATTTTCGAATTTTTGCCCAAAATGGAAAAACACAAACTGGCCTTAACCGTGCAAAATAGAGTTATTTCGTTGAAATTTTCGACCCATAGGGTATCTAAAAAATGTACTCTTGGCAATTTTCAAAAAAATTTCCTTTTCCCAAAAATGGCGGCCATTTTGAATTTTCAAATTTTTGCCAAAAATAAAAAAACAGGAATTTGCTTCTATCTTCTTAACCGTGCCAGATAGAGTGATTTCGTCAAAATTTTCAACCCAACCAATGCAAAAAGGCATGAAGCTGAAATAATTTACATCTACACTAACAAATATTTAAGCATCATTGATATATTTTACAAATGAAACAGGGTCTTGTAAGACTACTGTACAATTTGGGCAAAAGGTTCATGGGTGGACATTACACATGATAATGTGTGTTCTTCTATGCTATCCTGTTTCTATTCGCATCTACTATCAACAGGGCGGCCGATTTCTAGTTTAATTTGCAAATTTGCTTCTATCTCCTTAACCGTGCGAGATAGAGCAATTTCGTCGAAATTTTCGCCTACAGGGTATCTAAGGAATGTAATCTTTGCAGTTTTCAAAAAAAATTTTCCCCTCCCCAAAAATGGCGGCCATTTTGAATTTTCGAATTTTTGCCAAAAATGGCAAAACACAAATTTGCTTCTATCTCCTTAACCATGCGAGATAGAGTGATTTCGTCGAAATTTTCAACCCACAGGGTATCTAAGGAATGTACTCTTTGCAATTTTCAAAAAATTTTCCCCTCCCCAAAAATGGCGGCCATTTTGAATTTTCGAATTTTTGCCAAAAATGGCAAAACACGAATTTGCTTCTACCTCCTTAACCGTGCGAGATAGAGCGATTTTGTCGAAATGTTTGACCCACAGGGTATCTAAGGAATGTAATCTTTGCAATTTTAAAAAAATTTTCCCCTCCCCAAAAATGGCGGCCATTTTGAATTTTTGCCAAAAATGGCAAAACACAAATGTGCTTCTATCTTCTTAACCGTGCAAGATAGAGTGATTTCGTCAAAATTTTCGACCCAACCAATGCAAAAAGGCATGAAGCTGAAATAATTTACATGTACACTAATAAATATGTAGCCATCATTGATATATTTCACAAATGAAACAGGGTCTTGTAAGACTACTGTACAATTCTGGCAAAAGGTTCATGGGGTGGACATTACACATGATAATGTGTGTTCTTCTATGCTATCCTGTTTCTATTCATATGTCGCAGCTACTATCAACAGGGCGTCCTATTTCTAGTTCATTTTTCATCTCATTTTATGGAAGAAATACTTAAGTTCTTTCATTTGTTAATTTCACTTATTCAATTTGAAACTTGGAGAAAGTTGTGTAAAGTAAGTTATTTCCACTTTACTGTCTGTATTACTGAAACTCTCCCTAAATAATAGGAGCATAAACACCATCCTAGAAATTAGTTGTATGAATGATAAAACCAGGATTTCACTTTTGATTTGATTATGGAAGAAATTCGAAGTACACAAAATAATATTTAAGAGAACCAGTTTTTGAAAATCACATTATTTTAGGATTACTCTTGGCTGATACTTTTATCAAATTCAATATCAGTCATATAATTTTGAGGAAATATGTCCCATTTTAATTATATTTGGTTAAAATGAGGTTTATTCAGTCCAAACTGAGAGTCTTCAGATAAGTTGCCGTCTCTGTAAAACAGAACAATGCTATAGTATAAACACATAGAAAAATTTTTCCATGATGATTAGTTGAACATGTTTGAGTGTTGTTCTTCAAAGAATCGGAATTTGGCGAGTATTTTAATCACACCCCATGATTCCAGTTCCTCCTCACTGTTGTTGAAAAAGTATTACACTTTCATCAGTAACATGTGCATACTTAGATTCATGTACTTTAAACGAGTTGAAATCTCTTATAAGTGGAATTAACTCGGTCTTTTGAAATCTCTATTAGAATGTATTCTACAGTTTAGAAAAATGGGATATTCTAAAATAAAGTAAAACTTAGTTTTATAAGCTTCCAAATCCTTAGTAAATTTTTTTTGGATACCTATCTGCCAATGCAGTATTATAACAATTAAAAGTTATACACTGATAAACAATCAGTGTACAAACCAACACACTGCAGATCTCTGTTGATCAAAGTTGGATCACATGACTCAAAACTGCCTTTGTTTGTTGAAAGGGTCTATTCTCATATTTACTCACTTAAAGGTGAGCTGTCAGATTTGAAGAATTTTTATTGTTATAAATGCTTGATGATAAGTATTTACAAATAGGTTTCAAAAACTAGTTTCACTGTTTGAAGGATCATGTGACACTGCTTCAAAATTATAAATCAATTTACATTCAAATGTAAATCTTTGAACTGACACATACCACAATGCTGCTTTAATCACACACAATATGGACCTATATGAGTGTATTTTATGTGTCACAGTTGCTGGTGAAGCTAGCTACCTACTTAGGAGCCATAAGTTAATCTTTTCAGGGGCCAATTCAGTGTATGTATTTTAATGTGTTTGACCTAATACAGTAGTAGCACTACATAAATCATGCTCATCCTCAGTGAAGAGCCTTGGGTCACCAGTGTTTCAGTGCTTTAATCTTCATACAATTCTCCAAGGTGTGCCCATGGGAGTGATCAGGTCCTGTCCAAGGCTGATTGGCTTCTAGATTTCCACTTTTTTTCTCACTGCTTTTCAACCACAACCAGTTTGAGCTTCTTTCGGTGGTTTCTGCCAGCTTTCTAATAAAAGTAATAAGTGTTCATCTTTCTTTCCCTCCCAACCCCAGTTACTTTCATCAACTTTACCATAGATCTTGCAACAAAACTCCATGCTCTCACTTCCACTAGGTAACATACAGCTTTCCATCCGTTAGCTATACAATATTTCACTAGAGCTACGTATGTGAGCCTTTTCCCCTCATAAGCCTCTTCCATAGCTTCGTCCCATGGAACAGTGAGTTAAAAAATATGATTGTTTTGATGATATCACAATGTCTGGTCAATGCTTAGTTTTAATGGAAAGCACTTTTGACTGGTCCTTGATGTGCTTTTGAAATTCTTTAGAATACTTAATGCATACCTGCCTTAGGTATGCACCTGCTATCCATCTGTATACTAGTATTTCCTTAGATTTTACTGATATAATTTTGATTTTGATATGGGTATTACATTTCACAAGCTGCAATTTCTTGCAGATAATCACTTTTGGACTTTGAAGGCAATTGCACCACTTTATAGGCCCCTACCAATATTAGTTTGGGAGTGTTTTCTACCATTTTTTTTTAACCTTTTATCTCCGGAATTATGGGTCCTAGGGTTTGGAATATGAAAACAGCTTATTGGAAATTATTGGATAGGAATCTTTTTACATAGTCAGAATTTAATGAAAAATAATTGCAAAATACCTAAATACCCTTGTATATCCCTTATTATTACCCCTTAAGGTTTGGAATATCCAAACAACTTGTGAGAAATCAGGGGCTGGGAATCTTTTAGAAATGTCAGATTTGACCTTTGTTACCTTATCAAGGTCAAATAACAGATTGATACCTGAGAATCCTCGTACATCACATGGGGGAATTCCTGTGCTGTGCCAAATTGGTCACATCCAGGGATATTGTGTGCTAAGATGCAATCTCTAGTTATATATGGAAGTATTTTTCAAAAGTAAGTAACAGATTTTTTTATATGTGAAATAATAGGTGGATAGTTTCTGTCTTTCAGAGTAAAAGAATAGAACAAGTGAATGATCTCTTTGCACAGTTAGATGATAGACGAAAGGTGAGTACTGCATGACCCTCAGTGTTACTGTGATAAACAGATAGGTAGAATGAATTTGTTGTGATAACTAAGGAGAATATTTTAGTATAACAGGTGTACAGTTTTAGTACCCAGCCTAGATAGTCTTTTAAGCATGTGTACGATAAAGGTACTTAGCTCAGATGGTCCTCAAAACATGTGTACAGTAAAAGTACCAAGCCCTGAACATGTGTACAATAAAAGTGCCCAGGCCAGATGGTCTTCTGAACATCTATACAATATAAAAGTACCCAGCCCTGATGGTCTTCTGAACATGTACACAGTAAAAGTACCCAGGCCAGATGGTCTTCTGAATGTGTATAGAATAAAAGTACTAAGCCTAGATGGTCTTCCAAGTTACTTCTGCCTAACACAAAGAAAGATATCCTGCTCTGATATGAAAGCACACAGTATGCATATTGATGACATAGACCATCTTAACTTGAAAATAAATTAACAATTGAACACTACCTCTTTATGAAACAACTGGACCTACTTGACATAATGTGAAACCTGACTATAAATCAGCTGTTTCCATTTCACTCAGGATTTGTGCAAAAAAATTGACATACATCCAGAAATACCCATTAAAGACCTACTTGTTTAGATTAGCATATCCTCCACCATAGTACATCTCCCTGGTGGGCGCTAACCTTGGATCATGACCTCGAACGTCCCTCGACTTTCCCTTTTTGATTTCAAGCGCATTAGAGGATGTTGCATCAATTTTGCGCTATATAAATGTTTCTATTCTATTCTATTCTAAAAATATAGTAGTTTGGTGAAATTGTGCATGATTGTCCAATACATTTAGGATTACAAGTTAGTACGTAGAATATTGGACAGTTTTAAAATGTCACAAAGAGTGTTTACTAATGTGAGATGGAAGTTTGAGTATTGGCATTGGGGCTATTGATTAACATTGATTTTCAAAAATGTTTAAGTTTCCACTGCTTTAGTTTATGAACTATAGTAACACAAATATAGCTTTCATATACATATTGAAATAAAACTGTTCAGCAACCATCTCATTTTGAAATAATCAAAAAATATTTTATTTTAGTATTTATTTTGTATTATTTTATTTTTTTATAGTATTTGAGAAAGATATTAAATTATATCAAGAAAATGGTTTCTTTTATCTCGTAATATTTCAAAGGTTGAAATTTTCCCAACATTTTCTATTATTGAGACAAATCTGCTTTAGGCAAACTATGTTTTGATGGGAGAAATATAGAAACTGTATTTTATTGTAAATACCTATGGTATGTAAGTATTGCAGCAAAACAATGAATATTTCTCCATTTAATTTTTAGAAAAGAGATGTTCCAGACATTTTATGTGGTAAAATTAGTTTTGAGCTGATGAGAGATCCTGTGATTACTCCCAGTGGTATAACTTATGACAAGAAGGACATAGAGGAACATCTACAGGTGAAGATTAACGGGTCACTGTTACACGTGGCTAACATGTCAGTTATATATGGTCTTCTTCCACTTAACTGTGTGTATTCTGTCTAATTCATTTTCAGAAAATTTGCGTAATTCCTAGAAGGTTCTCTCAAAACAAATATTGTCAGATATTATAAAGAACACTCACCATATATTACCATCACTGCCCTCTGAAAGGTCCATGTCTTTGGAAGTGATAACCCCCCACACACATACACACACAGTCTTGTGCTATTGCCCATCAGTAGCTAATGTGTCTTTCCAGGATCAATTAACTTTGTAAAACCTAATGTTTGGTCAAATTTAATAACCTTATACACATCTTCAACATAATTTTGTTTATTGAAGTCAGTATCCCTGTTTTATTTTCATTTTTACCCCACACCCCTTAAGGGCTGTAGGGGTATTGTTTTCACCCATGGTGTCCGGATGGGCGGTCGGGTGGGCGGCGGGAAAAAGTTTGTTCGGGCTGTATCTCAAAAACCGTAAGGTGTAGGAAGTTAATACATGGTAGGGACATTGGTTAGGAGGTGTAGGTGTGCAACGTCATTGTGTGACCTTTATTTGACCTTTAACCTTGCCGTAGTGACCTTGACCTATAAAATCTTGTCCGGGCTATACCTCAGAAACCGTAAGGTGCAGGAAGTTGATACTTGGTAGGGATATTGGTTAGGGGTGGTAGGTGTGCAACGTCATGGTCTGACCTTGATTTGACCTTTGACCTTGCCGTAGTGACCTTGACCTATAAAATCTTTTCTGGGCTATATCTCAGAAACTGTAAGGTGTAGGAAGTTGATACTTGGTAGGGACATTGGTTAGGAGGTGTAGGTGTGCAACGTCACGGCGTGACCTTGATTTGACCTTTGACCTTGCCGTAGTGACCTTGACCTATAAAATCTTGTCCGGGCTATATCTCTGAAACCGTAAGGTGTAGGAAGTTGATACTTGGTAGGAATATTGGTTAGGGGTGCAGGTGTGCAACATCATGGTCTGACCTTGATTTGACCTTGTCATAGTGACCTTGACCTATAAAATCTTGTCCAGGCGATATCGCGGAAACTGTAAGGTGTAGGAAGTTGATAATTGGTAGGGACATTGGTTGGAGGGTGTAGGTGTGCATCGTTGTGGCGAGACCTTGATTTGACCTTGCCGTAGTAACCTTGACCTATAAAATCTTGTCCGGGATATATCTTGGAAACCGTAAGGTGTAGGAAGTTTATACTGAGGAGGGACATTGGCTAGGGTGTGTAGATGTAAAACATCATGGTGTGACCTTGATTTGACCTTTGACCTTGCCGTAGTGACCTTGACCTATAATGCCTTGTCTGGACTATATTTTGGAAACCATAAGGTGTAGGAAGTTGATATTTGGTAGGGACATTGGTCAAGGGTTATATGTGTGCAACATCATGGTGTGACCTGGATTTGACCTTTGATCTTGCATATCTGATGCTATTTTATGTCTCTACTAGGATATCCGATACTATTTATCTCTCATATCTTTTTACTTGAATCTTGGTTGTTGCACCTTTGGATGTCTTTTGGTGTAGATTAAGCACTGTTAAAGTCATATTAGAATTCATATTAGTTTTACTTTTGCAACTTCCCATTTTAACAGATGGTATTGTATCAAGTGAGTAACAGGTTTTGCCCCAATTCCACATAAAAGCATGTATTGCTACATCTGTATGGGTAATATTCAAAACATTCAAACCATAATTCGACCATACAAATGAAAATCAAAATGGAAGAAGTCTTAAAGCTTCATAATTTTTAGTTTACTGAATTGTCTTGTTTTAATACTTAATCTTTACATGCAATTTCTTTCTCTTAGATGTTATTTTCTCTACTTAAACATTATTTGGACACTGACACTGCTCTGAAAGTATCCCAATCTGTGTACTGTTTCACTACTTCTATATCTCATGGTGTTGAAACTATTTTCCCAGGATTTTATATTTTATCCCATGATTCGTGTAATTTTGTTGCATGAAATAGTTAACACAGATTTTTAGCTTCACCTGACAGTTACCAGAACCCCCTTGTATAGTAAGGTTTCCAGGAAATATAGATTATCCCTTCAGAGTAAAGTAAGTAGAGAGTATTAGTGGGCCAAAATTTTGTGGCACACTCAAGGCCCATGAGTCTAATAAATTAAAACATAAAGGAACAAATGGAAGTTGTGATAGTTACATATTGTCCCTGATTACGATCTATTACCCACACAGTAATCTTGACCAAAAAAAAAAAAAAAAAGAAAGAACAGATTTTCACTCTTCTCCTTCTTCAGCAGAATCATATGGTGATCTTATAGTTTCAGATGATGTTATTTTTGTATTTTTAAGAGAGTTGGACATTTTGATCCAGTGACACGGGTCCCATTGACACAAGATAAACTTGTTCCTAATTTGGCAATGAAAGAGGTGGTGGATAACTTCACAGAGGAGAATCCATGGGCAGAAGATTACTAGTCAGCAGTGTTCTGTGTGAAGTGTATTTATCATTCATCTTGTAGACATACATGTTACATAACATATGCCAAAAATTGGCATATTGGACAGATTTATCACCTCCAACAAGGTGGTTTTGTTTTTGGTTATGTATTCTTTGTATGTTTACACGTAATAGAAATATGTTGTCTCTGTGAAGCCTAAGAGTAAACAAAATTACAGAAATGTGAACAACTCTACAACACTCTCTTTTTCAAATTTTAGTAATTAGTCACATAATTTGAAGTTAACAAACTTTTTGTATTGATCCACTGAAAGTTTAAATATTTTTTGTAAACTGTATTATATTTCTGGACAGTAGCCAGGGATATATTGGTTTTGACTTTTTTGCTCGTCATATTTACCATGTGGTTCTGAAAATATGTCATGAAAGCCATTTAAATTTGTAAAGGGGGCTTGAGAAAACCAGAACAAATGAATATCTAGTTCCTTGGAGTTTAATCATGTTCTGGGGTCAGATTTAACGCTTGACTCCCTGCTTCAAGACTGAACAGGATGGACTTTACAAACAGACCTTGTATCTTGCCATTAATTGATGCAAATGAATCGAAATATGGAACAGCTTACAGAATATTATGGGCTGGGAGTCTTTTTTTGCGCTGAATGTGTTATATCCAAGGATGTGCAGTATTGAGGTACAAACTTTGGTTGTCCTTGTTATTCAGGAATATGAAATTCAAGTGCCTGCATGTTGCCAATAACTCTTACTGTAAGAAAAACTTGAGTTGCTTCATTGGTTAAGACATATTAGTTTTCCATGTGAGTTACAAAATAAAATATTGTTTTGTTCTGTATGTGATTATATGTATGTGAGGCAAAGCATTTCCACTGGACAGGTTTATTCTTTGGGTACAATGTAAGTTCAGACAAAGCTGCTCAAAACTATGGAAACTATGAATAGTGTATAAAAACATGGCATCAGTGCCTATTTGATTTTTGAGGTGGAGTAAAATAACCAGATTGATCACAGTGTTCTCACATGATCTTGTACCTACTCTGGGTGTATGCATATCTGCAGTTTTTTTTGTAATGGCTACAGGCTTCAGATTGTGTGGAATAACAGTGATTGCAATCTCAGGGCGTGGCTTAAAGGTATGTGTATTATACAAAATAATAATAGTAATAATAATAGCAGTAATAATATTTTTGGCATTGTAAGTAAGATCAGCTGCCCCTAAAACTAGCTGAGTTGGAATGTTTCTATAAAGAAATATATATGTAATTATCCTTATTTTCTCGAAATATTTGCAATTAGTTTTAAATTTGCTTTATGTTTTAATGTGTTACACACTTGCAACAGCAAGATGTAATATTTTCATAACTAGGTATAACTAGATGTGTTGCAGTATCATTGTGCAAGAATCACTTCATTTCAGATATACATTGTAGATTCACCTCTGTAATATTGTAACTGTTGTAAATAACTTCATATTATTGAGTCATAAAAGCTCTAATCTATTGTAGCCATTTGTTAGTGAGGCTTTTGTTATCCTTTATTACCCTTATTTATTTATATACTAATAATAGGAAATGCTCAGTTTTGTTTTGTCCCCATAAGACAGATTAACACTTCTATGTTATCTTTAAGTGAATATTACTATATAATTGTGAAGAATAAATAAACATAAAACTAAACTTTTCAAGTTTTTGTTTTGCTATCGTTACAATTTATGTGATGGTCATAACAGTTATTGTGATTTTGTTACAATATTGAACTGTTCTGTATCAATTCTTCAGATATTCTTAATTATCAAAGAGAACTACATTGTTTAGACTGGGACAATGCAGCAGAGCTCTGCCACTGAGCAAAAAAAACCTTTTTAAAAAGCCTTAAGATACAGATCTGGGTAATATCTGAGTTGGCATCATATAACTCCACTAATGTCTCAAAAATCAGCCAATGTCATCAAAATGGTTCGTCACACACCCTGCTGCTAAAATATATACTCTTTTTCATGGAGATAAAAGGTTATTTGAATAAGTGTTTCCCCACATCTATTAAATCAAGCACAAAGCAAAAATGTTCAACATTGGGCTGAAATGATTGTCATATACTTGTAAACACAGATAAGGAGACACTCGCCTAGAGGCCTATGTCCAAGTTAAAGCTTGGTTTTGCATCCAATGGGCATGTCCTACAACAACAAACCAACAGTATTTTCCAGGCTAGAAGTCATAACCTAGAATCCAGGTGACGGCAAAGCGATCATTTACCAAACTTCATAATGACTGGTTGTCATGGTCACAGAGTGACAAAACTATAGATATATGTCAAATCCCACACCATGATGTACACTTTTATTTCCTGTTAGACATTGGAACAACAACTGACTCCAGAGCTAGAACCTCCAATATCCAAGGTATATGATTCTACTGGTCTCTGCCGAAACTTTGCACAACTTGGATATGAAAATCTTGTTTGTGATTGTTTCAAGTGTAGTTACTTGGATTTCTTTTGAATATGAATTGACACAAGCACAAGTTATAAATGTATTTTATTGACATAAAATCAAAACAATAAACCTTGTAGAATCATTTTAAAGGATGATACTATAATTTCCACTAGAAATCTGTGCAGCAACTTTACCCAATTTGCACACCGAAACTCCCAAAGATATTTGGCATGCAAAAATGCACTAGTTTCACAGATGACAAGCGAATATGATTAATATTCTATCCTTCATTTTGTGCAAAATTGAGGTTTGTGAAATGACACTGCAGGAGTTCTACATCCACTTTCTTCCTCGAATATCTCATTACCAGAATCCCCCAAGGACAAAGATACAAGATTAGAAAAGTGAAGGTTACAGATGTGAAATCATTATGCTGCTTGACCACACTCAAATCATTTTCCCACCAAGGTAGTGTCTTCACTATACACTTTAATGGAACCTGGAAAAATAGCTGCTTCTATAAACTTTCCTGTTTAATCACCAACCCACCAGGATAATGTGGGAAAATTTACTCATTACTGGCTGGTGACTGGCAGTTGAGAGGAGTGGAAATAAGCAGTAAATAATAGTCAAAATTTTACAACTGACTATTAGTAAATATGGGATTTGGTAAATAATCTAAAGGCTGTCCTGTTATAAAGGCAAGATAAACCCTCTGACTGTGTAGTGACAGTATTTTTACATTATTGTTATCAAGCTCAGGTCTGCACCATTCAAATTCTAGAATTGGGGCTGGAACTTGGTGAAACTCACAAAATGTATGCAGCAAATTGTTGGTTTACTTTTTATTTCAAATACACAAGTTTGTTGAACACATAGATATCTACCTTTACTCTTTAAAATGACAATTGTGATGTGAAATTCTTAGTTATTTCAACATGTACGAGACCTGAAAGACTACCCTTAAAATCTTTTAATGTGTCTTATTGAGTAAATGTAAAATAAATAATCTTTTTCAATTGACCAACATATGTATCTTGATAGAGTATAAATAATGCAAACATTATATCATTTCTAGATGGTATGCAGGCACTTAAATGTATTACTGTGATGACATACACAAGTATTAAAAGTGAAACATGCTATTTATACTTAAAATATTCTTACGGACCTAAACTTCTAAAGTGAAATTTGCTCTTTATACTTAAAATTTTTAAGTTAAAATATTTGATCAAACAAGTTCTTTCACAAAAATCTTGCCTGTTCACACATAAACTGATGAACAAAATCCCATGGAAATATTAATTTATCTTTACTTTAACCTTATTGACTTACTTTGCAAGCCGTTGTTATAATGATGTGGAAAACATTTCTTTATTCACTTTTATGATTGGCATTTTTAACTTCTTATAGACTTTTTAAACATTTTTTGTCACTTAATTACTGTGTACTGTATTATATCGCTCAAGTAAAGAAATGTATAAAATAAAGTAAAATCTAAAATATTTACAAAAAATATTCCTATAACAGTTATATAAATATGTCCTATCCTAAGAATGTGGATATAAATACACTAGTGTCAATGTTCAGGGTCCCATGCCACCAGTGATCTGGGAAGTATATGACCTGAAACAGAAAAGGTTAATTAAACCATTTCAATAATTTAAACTTCATAAAATTATTTACAATGTTAAATGCAAATGTTCATATCATTTTACTGTGAACCTCAAATTCAGAAAAATTTTAACTATAAACAAAGTTCAGAAAATTATAAACAATACCCAAAGTCAATATAATATTGCAATTTAAGGTAACAGCCATTTTCATAAAATTGGAAATAGCATCATAATAAATTACCAATGGGAATATGTCTTCACAGCTATTTTCAATGTTCATTAGATAAAACTTTATATAGTTTCTAAAGGCAAACACAAGTAAAACATCGAACTTCAGGAAAAGACTCAACAAACCATATATAGTTGTGACTTTCTATTATTTGTGAATTTATGCTTATACACTCTTCTCTGGTGACCAACATTTTGTCCACCAATACAGAAGCTGTTATGTACATTATTTGACAATACCTGGGTGGTGTACAGTGCACAATCTTGACCAACCATTATATAGAGTTTTCTTTGACCTCTACAACTCCTTGAAATGATATTACCTATACAATATGTCCACAGTGCTGCAACAATCAAAAGAAGTCAAAAATAGGGCAAGAAATGTAAATTCACGACGGCATATGAAATTCACAAGTTGGGGCATCCTTTGAAATTACGAGAAAGTAATCAACATGTGTGCCAACTTTGCACCATGGGAGGTCAAAGGTCTAATTGTGGTCAAAAAGTCAAAATGTGTAAAGACTTTCTCAAAATTCCAAGAAACAGAATGGGGTTTGTTCAATGGGGAATTTTAGATACAGTGGTTAATTTAACACTTCTTACTCTATATTGATTTAGAAATAGTTTTTTCCACCACATGTCTATTTCAGCTCTATTACACACCTCTCCTGGGCCTATGGTACATTCATATGGCTGGTCTGATCCGTGCAATTTTGGATAATCTTCCATCAACCAGTGTAGTGTGGTTTTATCAGGATTGAACTTGGGCTGCTGGTGTGGAGGGTATAAGAACCATCTCTACAAATCAACCATACATGCATGTGAGCAACTGTTGAAAGATACAGTAGATTCTGTACAAGCAGAATCAGTTCTAGTAATTCTATACTATAAATGAAACCAGTTCTGAGGTCCCCACATCAAAACATACTCTATTTTTGTAGGTACAACAAGAAATTGAATGTAAATAGCGTGAAATTTAATGGATATTGGAGGTTCTAGGTACACAGACACAACCATAATTATGTGAAACAGATCTAACATCATAAGCAATTACATAACATGTTCTAACAAGAG
Source organism: Sabellastarte sp. h YS-2021 (assembly GCA_964017235.1). Taxonomy (NCBI): domain Eukaryota; kingdom Metazoa; phylum Annelida; class Polychaeta; order Sabellida; family Sabellidae; genus Sabellastarte; species Sabellastarte sp. h YS-2021. The sequence continues at coordinate 77,530,984 of OZ024931.1, forward strand.
TAGAGTGCCCGTGAACGGGCACTGTGTCAGCTGAGTGAGTGTTTTTGATTTGTGAAGGTGATAATGAGAGGAAAGCATAATTATCAGGGAAAGTGCTGTACAGAAGTACAGTAAATGGTAATTGAACAGTATGTTCGAAAGAAATTCCGAAGCTGACAGAAGGACAAATAAGTTGTGCCCCGCAAATGGGATTATGAAGGAAAGTAACAAGGTAATTGTTTAAGTGTAAAAAGTAGGCTAAAACATATTTAAAGAAATACTGCAAATGCAATATCCTCGTTTGACCCTGAAGAAGGGGTCCAAGGTCAAATCCAACCTCACAAAAACATTCCCACCCCATGATTTCCTATAGGTTAGTTTACCATCCCAAACCTCTAGGACCAATAATAAGCGAGTTATAAGCACTTTTAAGTTTGGCTGTCCTCATTTGACCTTGGAGGAGGGGTCCAAAGGTCAAATCTGACCACACCAAAAGATTCCCAGCGCATGATTTCCTATAGGATGGTTTACCATCCCAAACCTCTGGGACCAATAATAAGCAAGTTATAAGCACTTTTAAGTTTGGCTATCTTCGTTTGACCTTGAAGGCAGGGTCCATGGTCAAATTCGACCACACCAAAAGATTCCCAGCCAATGGTTTTCTATAGGTTGGTTTCCATTCTAAACCTCTAGGACCAATAATAAGCGAGTTATAAGCACTTTTAAGTTTGGCTATCCTCATTTGACCTTGAAGGAGGGGTCCAAGGTCAAATCGGACCACATCAACAGATTCCCAGGCCATGATTTCCTATATGTCTGTTTACCATTCCAAACCTCTAGGACCAATAATAAGCAAGTTATAAGCACTTTTAAGTTTGGCTATCCTTGTTTGACCTTGAAGCAGGGGTCAAAGGTCAAATTTGACAACACCAAAAGATTCCCAGCCCATGATTTCCTACAGGTTGGTTTACCATCCCAAACCTCTAGGACCAATAATAAGGGAGATATAAGCACTTTTCATGACTGACAAAGAAACACCTGTGGCGGCCATCTTGTTTTTCAAAAGGAGGCCAAAAATACTCCCAGTCAAGATTTTATAATGAGGAACATATCCTGCGAATTTGAGATCTCCATCTATAATACCCTTTGCTCTAGAGGGCCAACAAAAGTCCTGGTTTAAAGTCGAATTAACGTCCCTGGCAGCTATCTTGTTTTTCAAAATGAGGCCCAAAATATTCCCAGGCAACATTTCATGGTTATTACGGTAATATATCCTGCAAACTTAAGAAGGCTAGCTATAATATTTTTTTCGTTAAGAGCGGTAACGGTGAAATCTCTCTACACACTGCGGCTATCCAGTGGATACAATGATTTACTCAACAGTGAGACCTGAAAGTAGCTATTGCTCAGCTATGATATGACATAGAGGTCTGCAATTTCACTATGTTATAGCTGACTAAAAATTATGTGAATAACATATTTAAACGAAATACTCTAAATGTAATAGTTTTCAAGTTACAACTGATTTACTCAACAGTGATAACCTCAAAGTAGCTATTACTCAGCTATGCAATGAGCTACATGTCTGAATTTTTACTATGTTATAGCTGACCCAAAAGTAGGTGAACAACATATTTAAGCAAATTACTGTAAATGCAATAGTTTTCAAGTTACAATTGATTTACTCAATAGTGAGAACCTGAAAATAGCTATTGCTCAGCTATGCCATGAGCTATAGGTCTGTAATTTCACTATGTTATAGCTGACCCAAAAGTATTTGAACAACATATTTAAGCAAATTACTGTAAATGCAATATTTTTCAAGTTACAACTGATTTACTCAGTAGTGAGAACCTGAAAATAGCTATTGCTCAGCTATGCCATGAGCTATAGGTCTCTAATTTCACTATGTTATAGCTGACCCAAAAGTAGGTAAACAACATATTTTAACAAAATACTCAAAATGCAATATCTTTCAAGTTACAGCTGATTTACTCAACAGTCAGTACCTGAAAATAGCTATTGCTCCATTGTGCCATGAGCTATAGGCCTCTAATTTTACTATGTTATAGCTGACGCAAAAGTAGCTGAATAACATATTTACACAAATTTCTGTAAATGCAATAGTTTTCCAATTATAACTGATTTACTCAACAGTGATAAGCTAAAAGTAGCTATTACTCAGCTATGCCATGAGCTACAGGTCTGAAATTTTACTATGTTATAGCTGACCCAAAAGTAGCTGAATAACATATTTATATGAAATACTCTAAATGCAATAGTTTTCAAGTTATAAGTGATTTACTCAACAGTGATAACCTAAAAGTAGCTATTACTCAGTTATGCCATGAGCTATAGGTCTGAAATTTTACTATGTTATAGCTGACCCAAAAGTAGCTGAATAACATATTTATATGAAATACTCTAACTGCAATAGTTTTCAAGTTATAAGTGATTTACTCAACAGTGATAACCTAAAAGTAGCTATTACTCAGCTATGGCATGTGCTACAGGTCTGAAATTTTACTATGTTATAGCTGATCCAAAAGTAGCTGAATAACATATTTATACAAAATTCTCTAAATGCAATAGTTTTCAAGTTATAAGTGATTTTACTCATGATGGAAGTTACTGAAAAGCCCAAAAGTAGCTATTACTCACTTAGCTATTGAGACAGACACCCAAGTTACTCACCATGTTGTAGCTATGAAAAAAGTAGCTGAATAACATATTTTAACAAAATGCTCTAAATGCAACACTTTTCAAGTTATAAGTGATTTAGTGCATGATTTCATGAATTTTAGTGCATTAAAAATTATTAAAAAAATTTATTTAAAAAAAATGAAGACAGATCCAGGTCTCATACTCACACAAGAGAATCTACCTCTGGCCTAGTACATATATGCAAGATATGAGAGAAATCCCTGCAATAGTCACAGAGAAAATTGTGATAAAGTGTTGAAATTTTCACACTTTTGGTGGGGGTACCCCCCTTGTAATGTTTCTAGCAAACAGACGAACAGACAGATTTGCATGCCTTGAACAACTTTTCATCCTCGATAGATAAGGTATCTTTTAAAAAAAACAGCATGTCTCTAGGCCTTGTAGTTTTGGAGGAGAAGATGTTCAAAATTTACATGAATACAGGTCTGATGCAGTTTGTACATAAATCTAAATTCATAACTGTTATGGATAAATTTACATTGCACCATTAGATAATAATTATCACATTATCTTTTGAAGCATATCTGTTCCCAAGTATCTATTGTAAAATTTCCACTGATTTACAATGCTAAAATATCACAGGAATGGCACCAACATTTCTCATTGCAAATAAATTACTTTGTTGACATAAGACTATGATATACTACTTTAAAAGCATGTTTCATTACCTTTCTGATGATGTACTTATTCTATAATTTATCTGAATCTAATTAACCCGAATTTTGCAAAGTTTTAAGCCAAGGTAACCAGCACTGGCTTTGGCCACTTGATAAACAAGTAATAATATAACATTTCATTATGCATCACAAGTTGATTCATATTGCTGTAAGGGACTGACATGATTTATATTTGATTGCCCTGTAGAATTATGCATTTTTGTTCTTGTCTTGGTCTCCTTTTTCACTGAATATTTTAGATTATGGATTCATTATGCAACCATATACATCATGAATAAGTGTGGCATACTACCGATTAAAATACAATCAACACTTTCTCATTTGGTGTTCAGAAAATAGCTAAGGAGGATTATATTGAATACCACCAGCTGAAAAATAGGGAGATTTTAATGGAACATTTTAATCAACTTTACTGAAGAGTTATTAAAAGTGTAGAATACACAGTATTTTGTTATTTTGCAATTGCTAAGTGTGACACACTGCTCCAATTTCATGTATTTACATTTTAACAGACGAAATATATTTAACTATTACATGGGTAAATGTTGGGACATAGTGTTGCAGGAATTTCTTATTTTCTTATAATTTGTCTGAATAAAACAATGTAGTATTTGTTAGTTTTAAGTGAAAAGGTGGCCAAAGCTGAGGGTAGGCCAATGGCACCATTGAGCCTTAAAAGAGTTTATGTAGCATATACAGTGCAATTTAAACAGGAGGATGTCTAGTTGCAATTATCTCAACAAGTGTATATTGGAGCAATCACAACATAGAGTAAACATCATACTTGCATTCTGCCAGTACACACCCAAGTTATATATGTTTTAGAGGTCAAGGACAAGTGCCTATACATGTATACAAAATTTGTATTCACTGGTATTTCCAACTTACAGTAAAAATAGCTGGTAATAGAGATAAGCTTGTACAACAAAATACTTTCAAAGAAATGTTGCAGAGCATACTGATAATATTAATTGCTGTGAATAACATTTGATAATCTGGTTTAAATGAATATAATTTAAAGCTGTTAATATAACTAAGATTCATATAACCACACCGTGGGCATCTACTGATAGAATGCATGTACATGTCACAGTTATCACTTGCCTTTCTGCCATAAATAACTTCAGCAAAGCCTGGACCATGAAAATGAAAAGGTACACCTGTTCCAGCTCCTAATGAAAAAAATACAAAGAATTAAACATTAAAACAACATTAAAACAACATCTGAAATATTTATATGTATCACATATAATGCATTACAATTTACAAACACAGAAAATCCAACAAAAAGAAAGAAAGAATACAGTTAAAACCATATTAAGTCAAATTCAAGGGATCAGACAAATACTCTGTGTGGCCAGGATTTCCTGATAACAAAGTGAATTACAATGAAAAAGGACCTCTTGGGCCGTATTTACAAAAGGAATTAGTAAAAGATCAATCAAAAATAGCTTAAGAGAATTTGGACAAAGTGTATTCACTGATAAATTGAGCTGATTTTTGGTTCATACTTTGCCTCAATTTTGATCCATCCATCAAAATGGATTGCATTTTTGTAATTAATTAAAAAAATCAGCTTACCTTTGAATTACTGCAATACAACAGTAAGTCCTTCAGATATTTACAACATGCTGTGTTTAACTTAAATGATCAGCACAGAATTTAGGTTTTACTTTTAACTAGCTTTCTCCAGTGCCTTCAAAAAAATTAAGGTACTTCATATATCGTCACAACGTTTTTCAGAAATGGAGCCAAGTAGCAAATTCTTAATGTCAGAAGTTTTAATTTTATCAGAACTTATATATCACTTAATCTCTATCTAAAGACAGACTCTAGTTGCAAAAAAGTAGAGATCCATAATCATTTAACCAGAGACATAGCAGGGGTCAGTGCCATAAAGAAAGACTAGAAGAATACAGAAACTGGGGTAAAACTAGAAAATAGCGGGAGTATACTTTTGCAAAGCGATCATAGGTTTTTAACTTATTTTTGAATGAGGAGAGTGAAGTAGCTGAATGTACGCTGTTAGGCATTCTAAATCTTAGGAACATTATATGCAGGGCTGAGGCCAAAATGATTAGTAGATGTTACTACCTGCAACACCAAAGCTGTAGGCTCCTGTTAAACCTGGGATTTTATAAGGAGGCTCCTTGTATACATCAAACATCTCTTCCCATTCTGTGTGATTGTTATCTCCAAACCAGTATAATGTTTCTACAAAAAAAGAACAGAAATGCACTTGTAGAACACTGTACATTGACTACAGAATCAAACTTGTAAACGCCTGTTCTGTAACTAGAAATATTCAACTCAAAGATCTGTACAACTGGGTCTGAACAGGCAACATTCCCCATTTTCTTACTTGAGGCTATACTGACTTAATCTCATTGTCAATACAATTTATTTACAGTCGTTATTGCAGCCGCCCAAGATATATGAAGATGTAAATGATAATGACAAGTTGGGAATACTAATTTATTAAAATCTATGAAGTTAGGGTTACATGTATTTACAATAGCAAATAAGAAACTAGGGGACCAAAACCCCAGCCCAACTAGCATTATTGTAGGGAATTAGCAAGATGTTGAAAAAGAAGAGGAACCTGAAGGGCTTGGGAAGTGTTGTCTGAGATATAGGACCAAACTGCATCACTATTCCAAACCCCGTGATTTTTGATGTTGTGGAGTGGGATATTGGAGTCAAAGGCTAAGGTGGCCCCCGACCTACGAAAGGTGTGGAAACCAAAACCCAACAAGGGAAGGTCCATCAACTTCAATATGGTAGCTAAACGTTTTCTAAGGAGAGATTGGGTGAGAAGAGAGCCATCCTGGAAAACCAATAGAGGAGCTGGGGGGGGAAGTGACACTAATCTAAGGAGAGTTGTAACTGACTGTGTAGGACAAAGTAGTGGGTCCCGAACCACAGGGAGCTTGATTGTATGGGTCTTCTCGGGTGCCTGTATGTTTTTGGCCCATTTCAAGTTGAAGTGCACACCAGGGGGGGCCAGGACCACATCTTGTCGCTGAAAGTGTTTATGAACAGAAAAGGATTTGGTAAAAGGGGGGGCCACGTTAGAAATGCGCAGGAACCCATAAAAGCCCAATAGAAAGGCCAACCTATAAGTAAGTGGGTTGTCAAAAGAGTCACATAAGTAAGAAATGTGGCGGATTTGGTGAAAGGAGAAAACCCCTTTAGGGGAGGGCTGTTTTGTTATGGAAAACTTAATGCCTCTCAGCATGCGTCTAATAAGTGGGGACTCAAACACCATGGAAGACCAACCATAAGAATCAAATGCAAACTTTAGTGCGGACACATAATTCACAATCACTCTCGAGGATATACCACTTGTGGCTAAAAATTCAAGAAACAACAACACACTTGTGACTTCATCTAAAACTGTCAAACCTCGTGAGATTACAAATGCTAAATATAGTCTAAATTGCCTCTCGTACTGCTTTCTCGTGTGAGGTTGCAAAGAGTGACGTGATCTGGCCAATGCGTGATCCAGGGACGCCTGTAAACTTGGTTTCAACACTACAAAGAGATGATAACACTTGAGGTGATAAAACGTCCCACTGTAAATCACCCAATTTATGAAACTGTTTGCGGGATAATGCATCCGCCACCACATTATTTTTACCCTGAATGTGGGATACCCTCAAATCTATGTTATATTTAGCCGTGAGATGCCAGATTCTTTGTATGCATATATTCAGAAACTTATCTCTAGTTTTACCTGTGTTACACACGTATACCGCACCTTCATTGTCACATCTCACAGCTATCACTTTATCCTGCCATAAGTGTGCCCACATTTGTAACGCTACTACAATATTGAACATTTCAGCCTGTGTAATTGGGACGAGACCTTGAATGAGATCTGGCAAGGGAAGAGAATAAGCGCGTGAACCCCATACCCCCCCCCACGTGAGTGAGGGTAGCATCCACGTGAACTGTGTGTTGTACAGGTATTCTCGAGAAGACTCTGATACCGTTAAAGGTTTGCAGAAAGTTTATAAACCACCAAATGTCCAGGTAAAATTCTGTGGGAGGATTAATTTTTCTACAGTCGTGATGTGACCTATATACCTGGAGAATACGATTAAGAAATATGCGGGCCCCTTTTACACAACGAGATATGTACAGTAGTTTCCCTAATAGAGATTGCAGATCTCGTTTCATGATAACGGGGTTAACAAAGACGTTGACACATTCTGAGTATATCTCGTCTAACTTCTCGTTCTCGATACTGAATGTTTGTTCATTCACGTCCACCACAATGCCCATGATAGACAAACGAGTACAAGGGGGATGTACCTTTTTAGGGTTAATTGGGAGACCTATTTCCGTTAAAACTTGGACCAAGGCGTCAAAACGTGCTTGTGCCTTGTCCTTATGGCAGCAAGCGTATATATCATCAATATAATTGTATATTGTGAAACCTCGTTTTGCCAGTATGTAACGTATGAGGTCTGTAATTCTCTCAAATATGGCTGTGCCATGGACTGCCCCGAAGGCTAGGTTTTTGTCCAGGAAAAACTTCCCCTTCCAGCAGATGCCCAGATGTAGGGCGTCTCCCGGATCAATGCGGACATTTCGAAAGGCCCGCGAGATATCCACTTTTAGCAAACGCGCGTCTTTACCTAAAGCCACGAGAGTTGGGATTAACGCTTCAAGTCGGGGCAATTTAAGAGTAAATGGGGAGCCATCATAGCGTTCCTTATTCGTGGCTCTGTTGACTGAAAAGTCCCCAAACGAGAGGTCCAAAATGACTCTTCGACCCGGGCCTTTAGGGCGTGTCATGAGGGGTGACCAAGTAAAGTTTCTGTGAGGTGGGTGGTCAAAAGGGCCTAATAGGGCACCATAGTTGATCTCGGCACCAATATACTCGTCAATTGCTTGTGGGAATTGCTTGGCCGATGTATGGTTTTCAGTTGCATTATTCTTAATGTCTCTATCTTTATTAATACCCAAAGGAAAGCCAAATCTGAGATAGTCCAGCAGTATTTGATCATTGTAATCCTGGATTTCTTTTTCAATGTATTTTAGGTTAAAAGAGGAAGGCAGTGGTACCCGCATACCCTTATAATTGGGAACTCCCGAGGCTTCAACTGCACTTGCTAGGTCAAGATATTCCCGGGGGTCAGCTATATTCACTGGTGCTTTCACAGGTAAGGCAAGACAAGACGTACTTTCAGTTATAAAACCAATATTACTATCAAAACTGTCTTTATTCACAGTGTTAACAGTGGGAGACCAGCTCTCCTGGTGTGACCTGTGGACATGTACTTTCTCTTTTACAACACGTGACCCACTCCGGTCACCACCCCAAAGTGAGTTAACTGACTGAACTTTAACTAACGGACAACCAATAAATTGTAATACTTTCTTGTCCCGTAAATTACCATAGGGACCAAAACTGTGTAAATTACAAATTTTCATATAAGATGTACAACACTGCCAACACTCCCAATAGGGAATCAATGAGGGAGGGCCCTCACATAACCCACCACCCAGACAACTGTTTATATGATTATGACAATGAAAGGTACGATACTTATGCTAATCAGAGGGTTTTTTCTTGTTCATACACTCTAATTCTGTATGTCCATTGTTACGTTTCAATGTTCGGAAGCAGTACATACATATGTGTCTAAATAACGTCCCTCCTGAGGCGTCCAGATGGTCTGCAGAGTGAGGGCACGACCCCTCGTTATACCATTTACACGCTATTCGTTTCAACGTACCACTATTCTGTGTTGGTGTCCCTGGCCTGGGGGACATCGTTACTGATCCGCTGAACACTGCGGATTGTGAGAAAGTTAGTCGATTATCCGCCAATTGCCTGGTACAATCCCAAGTGAGAGTTCCGTCTTCCAACTTGTGCATGGAGGTGGCAAAAGCCCCCCTGGCAATAGGCCATGACAAGTTTTCCGCGAGTTTAATGGTCTCGTTTAATTCTGTCAACATGCATCTAGCTACCTGCGGGTCCTGCGTGTCCCTGACGTTATTGAGGAAGCCAATGACGAATTGGCCCATGGTTAAATCATCGTATGCTGGTCTTTTTCTGTTTGTCCCTACCAAACACGATTCGTTGGGCCATCTCATGTGTGTAGGCCCACAAGGGGTGTCGGCAGTGTTATACCTCCCTGATTTCTTTCTAAGCACATTACCCTGACTCAATTCCGTCTTCATCCTTGTTTCTAATAGGGCGACCCTTTCCTCCACCAATTGTTGAATGATGGGATTGTTTCGCAGAGATTCAATGGACTGCTGCTGTACCACCAGCGGGTTGTTGGCTGTTCCTGCGTCTGCGTAAGTAATTTGACTAGCCATCTCTGCTTGTACAGGTGCCTGCACTTGAACCGGGTTACCATATTGATCCGTGAAACTCAGTACATTATGATTAAAGTCTGTCTTTGTCTGTGCCACTGCTCCAGGTAAGTTCATAACTGCCACTGCCTCCCACGTGGGGTTACTGTCTGTAGGTTTACTAACTGTGGCAGTCACCCTAGGGAACGGATTCTTTGTCACGTGTTTTGTTTGTAACTGCGGTGGTTCCTTAAACAATGAAGCCACGCCAAGTTCACTGTCCTTCACTTGCTTCTTATGACGTGCTGGAGTGGCTGCAGGTCTCACAGCCACCGCAGTATCCGCAAACACCTTGGCAAATGTCATCCCGTCTTTAGCTTGTACCACTTCACGTTCTGGAGAGGTGAAGGGGGGTTTATCGTCGTCATCTGAGATTTCAATTCTGCGAATTTTTTCTCGTGAACGAGATTTCCTTGTAATAGAAGTCCCACTGCGCGAGATCTCACCAGGCGTAGCAAACCCCGAGATTCTTTGCTCCATTGCCATTAGTTTTTCGCTAAACGAGTTCATTGTTGATAACATGGTTTCAAGCATTTTATCCTGCGTTGAAGTCTCGCCCGTTCCCTTGCCTTTAGGTGTTCTCTTAACGGGAGTCTCCTTACTAGAATCTCGTTTATCGTCCTTTACCACTTTAGGTCTATCACATTTCGAGCCGACCGGCTTCTCATGGTCACCTCCACACTTCTTACACGATAAAATGTTCCGCTCAGCCATAACACTGCTGGCCATGAACATCCATAAAATGGTACATAAAATAGTAAAATAGTCCAGAACTGTCCAATTTAAAATAAAATTAAAACTGTTAACTTGCTTCTTTGCTTGTTACAGAAACACTACCGACGGAGTAGCTGAGAGGCCTGTTTATATAAGGTGGAAGGACTGTGACAAGGACAATGATTGGAGGACTTGTGTGACCGGCTCTGATTGGTCCAACTAGGGAAGGACGAGTCCAAATGGGACGGACGAGTACAAAACGACTGAAAGCCAATCACAGGGGGTGATTGCTCCTACATACTATTTTTATGTCATGCCTAGTACCTTATCAATTATATTGTGACGGGTGGTTGGAAGGGCAGAGGAAACCAGTACATACAGTTGGTCAAGGTTCTGTACTGTAAACTGCTAACCAATGGCAAGCTGTCATGCAAAAGCAGAAGTGTTGAACTATTATCTGGTCAAACACTTAATATTACACTTAATTACAACAGTCTCCTTTATCTTCCATGACAAAAATGATGGATATATTCCACAACCTGAAAACTTAATAAAAAAAATCTGTGAATGAGTTTTGTAAAACAAGATAAAACTGACTGTGATTTAGAAGTGGTAAGGAGTAAAATTTAACCACTTAGTCATCCTTACACAAAACATAATCACTCGTGTTGGACCATTTTGGTGAATTTTTCAACGTATTAAGGTGTCAAGACAACAAAATACCCAAGCTTCTTTTCCAAGGATGAAGATAATTTATGTTGTGTGACTGCTGTTAAAAGTGAACCACAATCTATGGTTATTATGTTCTCAAATATTTCATTTTATCATATGAGTCACTTCTGCAGTCACTTACCATTTCCATATGTCATCAACGATTGTGGTTTCAAATACTTTTCTATGTATTCTTCCAATGTAACATCCACTGAAATGAATGCGATCCACCATGTAAATATCTTTCTGATAATTAGGTTTAATTTTTCAAAGCAGTTTATTGCACCATGTTATGTATGTTATTTAATGCCAAAAATACAAAAAACTGAGATTATCAATTGATGAATCCCTACAGGTAGTATTGGGTTGATAAAAATTTTTACTTTTTTGCAATCGTAAATACGTAACCACAATTTTTTAATATAAATTACACAAAGAACTGTAAAACTAGCTTCAAAAAGAAGATTGCTAATTGTCAAAACACTATTTGTATTGTTAAAATATGTAGATATGCTACAAAAAGGGAAACACAGAAGGAAGCAGGTTTAAATGTGTCAAAGATGGCCATACTTCAATCTATACAGCAACTATATTCCTAAGAATAACCAGACACAACAAGAAAAATATTTCATTGGACATACTGACACCTTTAACACACCAGTATATCTACTTTTCAAAAAAAAAACTGTGAAGACATTGTTTCAAAAATGTATTTCTGAAGCAGTTTATAAGAAGGAGAGAATGTGAACTACATTTCATTAGAATGAACGACACTACCCTTAATAATCAGTGTCTGTCAAAATATATAAATGTTTGTTGATAAAAAAAATGTCCAACAGGAAAATTATATACCTCCAGAATTAAATATAAATTATCAAACCACAAGAACAGATTTATAATAATAAGTCAGAATTGAGAATTGTAAGAATGTGATTATCAACTGAAATGAGTTAGTAACTGTAGGAACTGTGTCAAAATTAACTGAGGCAAACTGAATAAAACTGGGCTAGTTAAGGGTTAAAAATCCCCTATTTTTACTACATAAGGGTATAATTTCATTAATATTGGACTTATAGCTCACCAGAAAATAACAGTGTCCATTTTGCCTACTTGAATATGTTTAACCAGTTTCATTTTAAAAAGTTAAAAACTCAGCAAGCAGAGAGATAACACACAAAAATAAGTACTTAAAAGCCTAAGATAGCCATAACATTATTAATAAAAATTTAAATAGACAGGCACTTCCTTTGAAAAATTCAAAGATTTCAGCTCTATGACCCACATAGTTCGACAGTTACAGGGCTTTAAAGTGGTATAATATCCATAAACTGGGTCTCTGTGGGCATTTTACAATTGTTAAAGAGACCTTAGCAATTAAACTACAGAGCTGAAACTTTTTGGGGGACAAACATAACAAAAAAAAATTATATATAATACAGTTTAAGACCTGTCACACTAGGCATTTCCAAATAACAGGGCAAAATACGGAAAAAAATGTCAAAAAAGGTCACTTGGGTGAGTGTTTATGGCCCTCATACACAGGTTAAATGTATACTAAAAGCCTTGATTTTCGGCACATGTAGAAAGGACATAATAATGCATTCCCAGATGGGATTTCAGCTCCATCAATCACATAGTTTAACAGTCACAGGGCTTAAAGGTGGCAAAAAGTCCAAATATTGGGTCTCTGTGGGCCTTTTAGAGATCTCGATGTGGCCTTCAAATTAAAGCTTCAGATTTATAATCTGTCACATACTAAGATTATACATAGAATATATATCTAATAAAGTTTGAAACTTCTCAGACTTACCATTTCCAAGTTACAGAGCAAAATATGTGAAAAATGTCTTAAAAGGGTCACTCGGGTGGGTGTTTATGGTCCTCATACACAGTTTAAATGTCTACTTGAAGCCATGATTTTTGGCACATGTAAAAAGAACATAATAATGTATTCCCAGATGAGATATCAGCCCTATCAGTCACATAGTTTAACAGTCACAGGGCTTAAAGGTGGCAAAAAGTCCAAATACTGGGTCTTTGGGAGCCCGTCAGAGACCTCAATGTGGCCTTCAAATTAAAGCTTCAGACTTAAAATTTGTCACATACTAAGATTACACATAGAATATGTATCTAATACAGTTTGAAACTTCTCAGACTTACCATTTCCAAGTTACAGAGCAAAATATGTGAAAAATGTCTAAAAAGGGTCACTCAGGTGGGGATTTATGGTCCTCATACATGGGTTAAATGTCTATTAAAGGCCTAAATTTTGGAGTACATACAAGAAAAACATATTGATATATTCTCAGATGATATTTCACTTAGATGAGAGACATTGTTTGAAAGCTACAGTGCTTGAAGGTGGCAAAAAGTCCATAAATTGGGTCTCTGTGGGCAATTTTGAGACCTCAAGTCGGCCTAACAGGTAAACCTACAGCCTTTAAATTTTTCACAGACAAGGATTACATATAAGAGTTACACCTAGAGCAGTTTGAGACTCATCAGAATTACCACTTCCAAATTATAGGGCAAAATATGTTAAAAATCTAGGAAAAAAGTCCTAAGTGGGGTCTTTATGGGCCCCAAACACAATTTTCTCCTCAACTTAAAGTCTTGATTTTCAGCACATGTACTAAGAATATATTAATGTGTTCTCAGGTAAAATTTAAGCCAGATACGCCTCATAGTTTGTGACCTAGAGGGCTCTAAGTGGTCAAAAGTGCAATTTCTGACCTTAAGGTGGCCATAAATTCTTTATTATTTAGAGTTTAAGGTCACCTTAAAATAGGGATCTTCCTTTGGGCATCCTTAACATGTGTACCAAGTTTGAAAAAAAAATATTAATTGGTTTTTGAGTTATCGCGTCCACAAGGAAATTTCTACGGCGGCGGCGGCGCGACGGACCTGAATCCAATATATCCCCGACTTTCGTCTGGGGATATAATGACACAGAGTCACAAACATCTTTTTACTCCAGTTCACATTAAAATTTCTTAAAGGAGAGTGTTTATTCTTGAATTTGTATACTCTATCATTCTATTTGTTCCTCCAATATTTAATAAAGGAGTATAAAATCAGATTTGGCAATTTCAATTATTTTTGGCTCACTTTTGTGTCATTAAATTTTCAACCAGAAAAGAACGAGATTTGAAATCCTTGTCACAATATAACTCTTGGTTTACTTTTGTTACATTAAATATTCAGCCAGAATAAAGACTGGGACTGAAGATATTAAAAGCCTGCTTAATATTTTGGTTTTCCTCCTTTTTTTTTTTTTTTTTTTTTAAATTAATTTATTAATTTCAAAGCATGTTAATGGTTGTTATTGTTTTACAACTGTGTCAATTCTGCAGAGTCCATCAGGTGATATGGCAAATATATTAGTTACAGGAGTGGTCTGGGCTCCCTGTTTATCATCCTGTGATCACACATTAAAACTTTGAGTTCAAAATTGAAACAGTGAATACAGATTAAAAGTGTAAGCACAGATTAACGATTGGTGAGTACAGATCAAAACTACGCCCACAGATTAAAATCGTGAGAACAAAAAATAATCTGTAAGCACAGTTAACCGCACTTTTTAATATATTTCCCACCTTTTCTGTAAGAATAAGTGTTAGCAGAACTCAGACGTATTCGTTTAGAACCATAGGTCTGAAGCATGACATTCTTTTGTGACAGCTCTTGAAACTTCTACAATTATAATGTACAATGTATTATACAAACTGATATTATTTATTATCTCAGAATATAGCATGCCGTCATATATTGTATATCTGTGTTGGTAATACTACAGTTGGTAGTTAAACTTTAAAAAACATAACTTGCTATTCTGCAACATATTTACATACCAAATGATAAAGACTATTTTTTGTCACAAAATATTTTAAATAATTTACAAAATCAGGTACTTTTTGTAGTGTGTTGTGTATAACTGTCTATTTTTGATAAATTTAACATTTTCTGTATGTGACACTTACTGTGTTATCTGTGACATCTTTCAGAATGACAGGTGCTTGATAGGCATACCTAAAATGTTAAAAAATAACTGTTATCAAAAACATTAAAACCTTTCTACCTTTATAAGACATAAATGTCCTATACACTTTTTGTGCACATTATCCGTTTCGCATCCATACACAAACACACTTCCTGACAATATGTTACTTTTTGGTCCTTCAATAGGTCAAAGGATCAGTTACTAACTTCTACTTTAACAGAACCAGAAACAGAATTGTATTTGGTCAAGATTTGAGGAACAAAGGTCTACAAATATTAGTTACTTTTTTTATTACTTGCCAAAAACAATTCTACCATCATGTCCAAGAGTTCACTTCAAATATGCAAAATATGATTGATGTAGACAGTGTTTGTTTTAAACCTTTCAAATTGCAAATTTTAATTAGTAAATTAAATTTTTATTAGTTAATACCTTACCTACCAGACGATAGCTATATGCCGGCGCCAGCCGGTCCCGCCAAACGAAAGAAAAAGACGTCCTGGGTTTCACCCCCGGCAGGACCGGTACACTACACTCCACTCGCCAGGTGGCCTAGTTCCTGCCTCACTCGCCAGAGGGACGTGACGTCATAGCATCTTTTTCGTCCCTAAGGTTGAATTGTAAGGCTGAAAGCGGGGAAGGCTGGGTGGGAATTTCCCGTCTGGTAGGTAAGGTATTAACTAATAAAAATTTAATTTACTAATTAAAATTTGCAATTTCATTGCGTTAATACATCTTACCTACCAGACGATAGCTAGAATAACTACCCAGTGGAAGGAGGGCAGCCTTCTGAGGATTGGAGAGAACTCTTATATTATACCTAGGTGTGAGGTTCTAGTCCTTTGAGGAGACATGTTAGTCTCAAGGGTAACTAGACCCACCTGCCCCCCCCCCTTTTTGACTGCTCTGAGGGGAGGAAGAGAGTAAGAGTTCAAGTCAATGATTCCCACGGTTAACCTGGAAGAGTAGGGAAAGTCCTATACCCAGAGGATTACTCTGAAGTAAAAGACTTTGAGAAGCCAAGGCCTAGGCTAAAAGTGAGCCTACACCTAAAACTAACTAGTATGTACACTATATATAATTATATACAAAGAAGCTTAGGGGACTAGTGGCGGATTTGCTGGGCAGCCACCACAGGACCCAAGTGAAAAAGCTCCTTATCTGCCCAGGCAACATCCTTAAGGTAAAACTGTGTAAAGGTGTTGTGGGACTTCCAGTGGCATGCTGCTAGAATCTGGTCCAGAGATATGCCACCTTGAAAGGCTTTGGAGGCCGCAAAGGCCCTAACATCATGGGCCTTAACCTGATGTAAGGTCAAGGAATCTTGGTCAGAGAGATCATAACACAACACTACTGTTTGTTTGATCCAGGATGAGATAGTGGCAGGAGAGATGTCCTTGTTAAAACCTTGTTTGAATGAAACAAAAACTAACTCCTTTCCCGTTCTTAGGTCCTGCGTTTTGTCCAGGTAGTAGCGAAGAGCCCTAACGGGGCAAAGGGATCTGTCTTCCTTTAAAGACTTATCCAGAGTGGGGGCTAAGGCCGGAATGACCACAGGGGCCACGCACTCTGGTCCCTCTTTTGCCAAGTGATTTTTCGCCAAGAAGCTTGGTGAAGGGTAGAGGGAAACTTTGGACCAATCAGCTTGGTGTCTGATATTTTTGTTTAACCAAGCGTGAATCTCACTCCTGCGTTTTCCTGAAGCCAGGGCTAGGAGAAAAACAGTTTTGAAAGTAAGGTGCTTCAGAGAAGCCTTTCTGAGTGGTTCAAAAGGCGCTTTTGTAAGCTGGTGTAAAACCAGGGAGAGGTTCCAAGCAGGAACCCCCCGGCGCCCTTTGGGTCTATCTCTGTGAAAACTGTCTAACAGTCTAGTCAAATTTTCATCCTTGCCGACATTAACCGAGGTATTTCCCAGTTTGTCTGCAATGGCTGACCTGTAACCATCAATAGTGCTGGGCTGGAGATTCTTCTCCTGGAAAAGGTGCAGGAGGAAATCTGCTATTTGCTTTATAGATGGGTTCCTGAAGTCCACCTGACTTGTTTCACACCATCTGACAAAAACGGCCCACTTCGCTTCGTAGACTGTTCTGGTTGAACGTCTTTGAGGCACCTCAATTCTTGACGCCACTGGGCTAGAGAACCCCTGCTCCTTGATTGTCTGGGCTCTAGGAGCCAGGCATGGAGATTTAGGTTTGTCAGATTCCTGCGACGTGCCTTGTTGAAAGGTTGGGTCACTAGATCTGGGTGGTGTGGAAGACAAAGAGGAACCCTCGCAGATAGTTCCACTAGGTCCCAAAACCAAGGCATGTTGGGCCATCCCGGGGCAATCAGGATTGCTCTGCGATACCAGTGATCTGACAGCTTGCTGACCACCTTCCCCATCAGAGACACTGGGGGGAAGAGGTACATGTCCAGGTCCTCCCAGGATAATGTCAGAGCATCCACTGACCAGGCCTTTGGGTCTGGAATTGGGGACACAAATTGAACTAGCTTGCAGTTGTACCTTGTTGCAAACATGTCCACTCGGGGATAATGCCAGGTTTGACAAAGGAGGTCGAAGGTCTCTTGATGGAGGGACCACTCCGTCTGAATGACCTGCCTTTGGCGAGACAATTTGTCTGCAATTACATTCAGACGGCCTGGAATGTGTCTGGCCTTCAGTACTATTTGATTGAGGCTGCACCAACATAGGAGCCGCCAAAGAAGGGCACAGAGTGAGCCTGACCTCATACCTCCTTCCTTGTTGATGTATGCCACAACCGTAGTGTTGTCTGTGGCAATCAGGACGACCTTTCCTTGCACTAAATGTTGGAATCTTTTTAGTGCTAACAACACGGCTTTTAGTTCTAAGAAGTTTATGTGCAACTTGCTTTCGGGCACTGACCAAGTACCGCTTGCTGTGAAGTCGCCTAAGTGAGTACCCCAGCCTTCTTTTGAGGCGTCTGTAAAGATTTGAACTGCGTGCCGCAGGGGGTGTAAGGGCTGACCCTTTAGGACATTTTCCTCTTGGGTCCACCACTGCAGGTACTGATGGAGAGACCTCGGAATTGGGATCTCCTTTTCCAGAGATTCTGGGACTCTCCAGTGTTTCTTGAGGTGCCACTGAATAGGTCTCATGTGCAGTCTGCCTAGGGTCACCTGTTTTTCTGTCGCAGTGAGAAGACCTATAAGAGACATGAAAGTTCTCACTCGGCAAGATCTGTTCTGTAAAAGCACTGTTATTTTTTGTTGAAGGGCTTCCCAACGGTTTTGAGTAGGCCTGACTACTCCGTTGAGTAGGTCGTACTGGTAGCCTACGAAGTCGAAGACTTGTTGGGGTTCCAGTTCTGATTTTTGCATGTTTACCATCCAGCCCAACTCCTGGCAAAGGGCTAGGAGGGACTGGGTTCCCTGGTGGCAAGATTCTTTGGTAGGGGCTCGAATCAACCAGTCATCTAGGTACTGGTGGATTCTTATACCCTGTGACTGAGCCATTAACTTGACCTCTTTGACCACACCAGTGAACTCCATGGGAGCTGTTGACAGGCCAAAGGGAAGTGCCCGAAACTGGTACGACTGGTTCTGAAAGTGGAACCTGAGGAATTTTCGGGATGTGTAGTGAATTGGAATGTGGAAGTAGGCGTCGCTGAAGTCTAGCGATGTCACCCACTCCTCTTGTTGTAGAGAGGTCCGGATTGTCTCTGGAGTCTCCATTTTGAATGTTTTTACGCATAAAAACTGATTTAGAGTACTGAGATCCAAGATTGGCCGCCACTTGTGGTTCGGCTTTGGGACAATAAACAGTCTGTTGAAAAAGGCTAGTGAGGTTTGAACCCTGACCCTCTCTACTGCCTTTTTCTCGATCAGAGCTTGTACAGCTGCTTGCAAGTGGGAGTCTCTGATGGGGTTTGCATAGCCACTTACTATCAGGGGATCCCTTACTAAGGGAGGTCTTACTTTGAAGGGAAGAACATAACCCTCCTTTAATATGGACACTACTTTTGGGTTTGCACCCTTGTGAGCCCATATTTCCCAAAAACTCTGAAGACGTCCCCCCACTGGTTGGACACTTGCAACATTGGGGACATTTGGAACATTTGGAGCAGAAACAAAGTGACCGACAAAAGAAGCACTTTTCACACACTTTATTTGACTTTTGATCTTTGATTTTGGCCTTACGTCTTTCTTTTGTGACTGCCACCTTGTTACAGTAGGTACACGACATACAACATGATAAGAAACATTTGTTGGAACAGATACAAAAGAGTTTCTTGTTACTACACTTTTCACAGAACTGACTGGCCGGGCCACCGGCACCGGACTTGACTTGCAGTAATTGTCATTTATACTGTGTCTTCTCATGAGCCATCTTGGTACCACGTCCGGGTTGACCACCCCGGCCTCTGCCCCGGCCTCTATTGCGGGAACCAAACGCTTTCCAAGCTGGTAGTTCCTTTCCGGCTTGAGAAGTTGTTTTAGCAGTGTCTTGAGGTTTCCAACCAGTACTGTAGGGTTGGTATCTCTGTTTTCTGCCTCTACCGGCGAACCCCCCGCGGCCCGGGCCGGGCTGGGAAGTACGTCGGGAAGCTTCTAATTGGTTTATTTCATCCTCAGCTTTTCTAATAGCAGCATCTGGAAATAACCCATATCCATTCAGGGGGCAATTTCTCAAGGAATTAAAAGTATCTGGTTTAATCCCCGGTTTCACAGCTTCCAAGTATGAATCCCTACGGAGTAGGGTCAAATTTGCCATCTGCACAAATGTAAAGTCTGCCAAATGTTGTAGAGATTTACCCATGGCGAAACTGACATTCTGGTTAAATCAAGATAAATACAAAAGTTCATCCAATGCACCTTGAGCTTTGACAGAAGACTTGCCTTTCTTAAGTTCACTTTGTAAAATATGCAATTGTTCTTGGAAGGCATCCTGTATTTTGGTAATACAGCGATTAAACCCCGCTGACTGGTTGCAAATATATGAAGACTCTTTTGCTGCTTTCTCCCACTTACGCATAGTGTCTTGTGATAGTGGGCGGGATGGAGGCTGAGGAGATGCAGAAGATATGGTTGAAATCCTGGGGAATGAACTATTGATCTTCGCCGCATCATTTGGCCAAGAATTCACTGATTTACCCGGCCTAGTTGGATCTGTAGGCTCCGCCGGGTGTATCCCATACCATCTGCTCTGGGATTTGGGGGGTCTGAGGAATTGGTCCACATGCAGGCCCCCTGGATCACTAGATTTTGAAGGATATCCTTCTATCAGTACAAGGTTTAGAGTTTCTAGTTTTCGGCACAACCAATCTTCCGGTGGAAGATCCACAGAAATCTTGCCCACAGGCTGAGAACGGTGACCTGCCCAAGGATTATCAGTGCGGGATTGAGGAGAAAACTCCAGGTCAGGAATGTGTGTCCATCCCATGAACGCGCGGACGCCTCTCACAGTCTCGCGGTAATTTTGATCTTCACTGAGAACCCGGTCCGGGTCTGAGGTTTCTAAGTCTGGGGATTCCTCTGTGTCAGATAACTCACCCTCTTCAAATATTTCCTGAGGATTGACATCGCGGAAGGTGACCGGCCCGGAGCCGGAAGAAGGTTGTTGAAATGCAGATTGAGAGGAAGCAGACATAGCAGCTGACGACACAGTAGCCACCGGAGCAGGGTGTTTAAACATAGGTTCTGCTTCCGGGTAGAGGTTTTGAAGTGGAGATTGTCTGTCAGCAAAGGAAAAATCCTGATCTCTAGGCTCATCCGGGCCAACAGCCGGACCGGCTGGGCTGGAAGAAGCCGAAGTAGAGACAAAAAAGGGCGTCTGGGAAAGAGCACCTGCTGGAGCAGCATGAGAGACCGGTACTTTGACCGGAGAAAATGTTGGATTTTGTACAGAAGGTGAGGAGCGATGTCCTAAAGTGATAAGTGCCTCAAGCCTGGCCATACGAGTGGCCCACTTTTCGTCCAGTTCCTGAAGATCTTTCTTAAACTGAGGCACAGGAAGGGACAAATCCGGAGCAGAAGAAACAGATACAGCAGGTTCTTGTTCTGGCTGGGTATCAAGTACTACCACAGAAGACGGATCGACTAACACTTCCTTTGCTTTAGCCTTTTCCTTTCTGAGTTTATAGGTAGGAGTACTTAACTTGAGCACTTGCTCCGGGGTAAGGACACTGCAAAAGTCACACTGCAGATTTTGAACACAAGGGTCATCACCCTGTCCTTTCTCGCGACAACGCGCACACCTACTATGTTTGTCAAATGAAGCCATAATATGGCCACACGCACCCTTTTTCTGTCCTGGAGATGCCATGATAGAACAGTTAACTAATGGCAACACTTCCGACACAAATTAAACAGATATAACACAAATATAAAACTAAAAAGTTCACAGATAAAAATCCACAACTTTAAAAATCGCGCCAAACGAAAAAGATGCTATGACGTCACGTCCCTCTGGCGAGTGAGGCAGGAACTAGGCCACCTGGCGAGTGGAGTGTAGTGTACCGGTCCTGCCGGGGGTGAAACCCAGGACGTCTTTTTCTTTCGTTTGGCGGGACCGGCTGGCGCCGGCATATAGCTATCGTCTGGTAGGTAAGATGTATTAACGCAATGAAAACATTCTTTCGTAATAATGATATTCATTTTATTCTCATTCTTTGTTTGGGCATTAAGGCCAGATTTAGAATTCTAAAAGTTTGTTCTAAGGAATAACCTGAAGTGCCTTTAATGGTCATTCGATTTTTTCATTATTGGGCAACAAGGGCATTTGATTTAAATCAATCTATTTAAATAATCAATTTAACTCATGATCTTAATCATTACAAAATTTTTAATTGAGCAAATTGGATATTTGGTTAAAATTTTCTGTGGAACATCTTCTGTGTGACATAATTTTGGGCAAAACATAATCAACTACTTACAGAAGAACTTCAGTAATTCAATCTACAATATTTTTATGTTGCAAAGCAAATTTGTATCCCCAGACGACTAATACCAATCCACAAACTTTGTCCACAGGAACTTTGTCCAATATGAACCCTAACCACAGGACCTTTGTCCACAAAAATCTTTAAAGGGTAAGATGTCTGCCCAAAATGTAATTTTTTCTTACAACAAAGACATTTTTCATTTTTATTACAATTAATACTCCACTTAGATAACTACTCAGGACATATAGTTTTGAAAGAGATCAAACATTAATTGCACTTCCTAAGACACACTTTGTAAAGTGTATAAGTTAATTTCAATAGTATTTAATTTAGTATTCATACATTCAGACAGTATTGCAACACATACCAGAGGTGGCCAAAAGCTTTGCAATGATGAATACACATTTTCTAAAAAGGTTTCAAGAAAGTCCGACATTCATTGGGAATATTATTATATTGTAGACATTTTATACTTGAAATTTGATAATATAATAAGATGACCTTTCACATGGTAGAAACTGTACACTTATACTTCAATAAAATACTACAAAGTTAATTTTATGGATATTATATTATTATTTTGCATTAAGTTCCTCCCCTATAATGAATGTCGTGGGCAAAGTCCCTTGGAGGCAAAGGTCCATACACTGACAGGTTCATGATTATTTTGACAGCCCATTTTAAACTAGAAGAATGTTTTTGCTGACAAAAACGAAGCGGCCCTAATAAAAAAGAAGTCACCCATAAAAGATGTCAACATATGCATCATAAGCAATAGAAACTGTGACGTTTATTGTATTGTGTATGTTACTTGTCCCTATTTTCATCTTTAATGAGTGCGCACAATTAAAGTGAGGTCAGCTGAACAATACAATAGCTGGAGATTAAAAACTCCATAATTTCGCTGCAAGATGGCCATAACTTCATTCATATGGGGACTTTAAGGTGACCATAAAATAAGAATGTCCCTTTTCTCATCCTTTATAAGTGCATAAAGTTTAGCTCAGGTCAGTTGAACAACAAGATAGCTGAAGGCTGAAACTTCCTTTTTCACTGTAAGGTGACCATAACTTCATTCATATTGCGACTTTCAGGTGACCATAATATGAGAATGTCCCTTCAATATCAATATATGTTAGATATGGAAAAAGAAAGGAGCCAGATGGCTTTATTCAAATGTTATGACTTTGGGGGGGGGGGGGGGGGGGCAAAATTATATTAAGAGTTTAAGGTCACCTTAAAGTCAGGATAACCCTTTGGTTTGCCATCTTTTATAAGTGTGCAAAGTTTAACTGAGGTCAGTCGAACAACTAGATTGGGCCAACTCGGCGCCAACATATCCCCAGACAGGTCATCACTCACGACACAGGTTTTGATCGGGAATTTTTTATTTAATCCATTTGTTGTATGCCATAAATATTGGGAAAAGTTATATGAACTTCAGCACATCAATCTACTAAGTTTATATCTTCCCAAGGAAGATGGTGTATCCCCAGACATCGAATGCATAACTCAACAGATCATATTTTCAATCTTCCTGCAATGATAACTCTCAACCTATTTTCAAAGTATTTAAATGATTGATGATTGAATGTCCATTCTAAATTAATAATCTCAAAAGAGCATATCTGTTTCTATATTTGTTGACAAATAAAATATTATTTCTAACTCAACTCATCATACTTTTCAATCTTCCTGCAAAGGGTGACTCTGAACCTATTTTCAAAGTATTTAAATGATTGATGATTGAATGTCCATTCTAAATTCATAATTCCAAAAGCGTACCTCTGTTTCTATGTTTGTTCACAAATAAAATATTATTTAAAAATCATATATTATTTATATTATTATTTTATTATATTATTTTTAGAATTTGCATTGTTTTTCAGTTATTCATTTCCTCAATTCCTATATATGTGGTCCATATATATGCAACCTAAATATGTGACACAATCTCAGTTCTGACTCCCTTTGTCTTAGATAATTAGATAATGAAGCAAACACCACCTCCCACCCCCACCCCACCTCTCTCCCCTTCTCCACACCTCTCTCACTATTACAGAAGATCTGTATACCTTTGTTTATTTAGTGTCACTCAATAGCTGGAGGTCCCAGAGGTGGGTGGGGGATGGGGGGTGGGACTACAAAGAGATGGAGTGCTGCAGCACAAATGGTAAACAAACACTTATAATATAAAAGGGGTAATCAAATACAAAAAGCTCAGTTAATCTTATCACTAAAATGAAATCAAATATATAAATAAGGAATGTCTATTAAAGGCCTAAATTTTGGAGTACATACAAGAAAAACATATTGATATATTCTCAGATGATATTTCACTTAGATGAGAGACATAGTTTGAAAGCTACAGTGCTTGAAGATGGCAAAAAGTCCATAAATTGCGTCTCTGTGGGTAATTTTGAGATCTTAAGTCGGCCTAACAGGTACACCTACAGCCTTTAAATTTTTCACAGACAAGAATTACATATAAGAGTTACATCTAGTGCAGTTTGAGACTCATCAGAATTACCACTTCCAAATTATAGGGCAAAATAAGTTAAAAATATAGGAAAAAAGTCCTAAGTGGGGTCTTTATTAGGGGTGGGACGAGTACAAATAATTCGGGTCGATTACTCGCGGACCAAAAATCGACTCGACATCGAGCACTCGCGAAGTTTAGTATCCCCCATTACAGGAACCAACATCCAATATGGCGGCTCCCGTAAACAATATAAAAATATAGAGATAAAAGCTTTGAATCGCTTGAATTAGCTGATGTCATCATATAATATACTTAATATTATGTTAAAAATGGTGGATTATGCGATTTAATGCTAGCAAGGTATGTTATTTATTTTTATTTCCTAAAAAACGTAACCGCTTCAATAGGTTGTTATATAGATACTTGTGTACACACGAGTAGTCGACTCTTAAAATTGGGATCGAATTTTCGTGAAATTTGCCTCGCTCGGAGAGTGTCGACTGCTCGGTCGCACCCCTAGTCTTTATGGGCCTCAAAGACAATTTTCTCCTCAACTTAAAGTCTTGATTTTTGGCACATGTACTAAGAATATATTAATGTGTTCTCAGGTAAAATTTGAGGCAGATAAGCCTCATAGTTTGTGACCTAGAGGGCTCTAAGTGGCCAAAAGTGCAATTTCTTACCTTAAGGTGGCCATAAGTTCTTTATTATTTAGAGTTTAAGGTCACCTTAAAATAGGGATCTTCTTTTGGGCATCCTTAACATGTGTACCAAGTTTGAAAAAAAAAATTAATCCGTTTTTGAGTTATCGCGTCCACAAGGAAATTTCTACGGCGGTGGTGGCGGCGCGACGGACCTGAATCCAATATATCCCCGACTTTCGTCTGGGGATATAATAAGATACTTGGAGGCAGAAAACCCCCTTATTTTAGTTTAAGGTGGCTACAACTCCATTCATACTGAGAGTTTAAGGTGACCATAAGTATTATTTTTATCTAGTTTAATACTAGTGATAATTTCGATATAAAAAAATGGAAAAAAAGGAGCCAGAGCATTTTATTCCAATTTGATGACTTTAAGCAGGCCATATGTCCATTAACATTTTGAGTTTAAGGTCACCATAAAGTCCGGATATTCCTTTGGCAAATCTTAATATATGTGCCAAGTTTGGTTGAAAAAAGTGAAAAACTAAGTGAACTGGAGGGCTAAAACCCCCTTTTTTGACATTAAGGTGACCTTAAAATTGCAGATACAGGGCTAAAACTTCGGCATGTGAAAGGTTATCAAAAAGTAGCTGAATAAGTTATTCCAACAAAACGCCGAAATCCTGACCGTTTTTGAGATACAGACCAAGTACCCATTTTTAAAAAATTTACGAAAATAAAACGCCTCCCATTCAGGCATCTATGATCCGATTGATGAGACAATCCTTTCCGACCTTGGAAATTTGGTCTAGAATGTACCTGATAAATTTTATAGCACAGGTGTGTGTGGTTTTTTCCGAAACGCGATGACGAGGTGTTTTGGAGTTATGCTTAAGGTTACCTTAAGTAAAGCTTAAGGTCTGCGCAAAGTATCTCAAAAATTTTTCCCGCCCCTATAGTTTTAAAGAAAGATAAGAAGGAACGAAAAATTTGAAAGGCTAAGAAGTTATTCAAGGGAGATCATAATCCGGCAGCGGTGATCAGTCGAACTTCGGTGAAAACAAATAAGCGTCCCTGATGGGCCGCTTAATTAGTAATCTCAAACAAGTTTATCTGTTTCAATGATTTTATTATATAAGTGGATAGATGAAATATTATAAAATAAATATGATCAACAGATCAAGTAACTCGATCTGTTGATCATATTTCAAGTAAAACTTTTACAATTTTTTTTCTTCATAATTTGACATGTTTCCTTCCAATCCTTTTACAAAGTAAATTAAAGTTGATTTCATGGTTTCATTTATGATAAGAATAAACTCTAAGATCTGACAATTTCATTTCTTAGTTCCTTGCAAATAAAGTATAGCCATAATGCACCACATAATCAACTTTGATAAAGGCTTTAGCTCAGACAATGAAGTTTTGGTTTATGAGTGCTTTATTTTTATTTATTTTATTTATTTATTCAATTCATACACTAAGGTATGTTTATTTCATTTATTATAGTGACATATATACAATGTATATATATGCAAACAACAACAAAAAATACAATGAATGTTATACCCAGCCCAAAGTGGGCTTATATGTCACTTCAAATCTATTTTATACACAGTGGTCAGAAAATAGCAAAAAAGAGAACTAACAATACAGCATACTTTTCTTGGTTTCCCATATCTCATTAATGTAATTTACCAACAACTTATATTTCTCTGTTTTAATTATATTATAAAACTGTTCATATACATCCATTTCATAAATTTTAAAAAGTTTGTTAAAATGAGGAAAATATCTCAATCTAATATCTGAATACGCCGTACACTTGCATACAAAATGAAACTCGTCTTCAACTAAGTTATCATTACAAATTTGACAGACACGATTTTCTAGTGGGGTACGGTAATAACAACCAGTTTCAACAGCAAGAGGGAGAATACCAATACGTAGTTGAGTTATAAGTGATCGTTGAAATTTATTTTAAAAACCTGTAACAAAAGACTCAGGTTCAAGACTATTTTTTATAAGTATGTATGTTCTAAGCTTAGGCTTAAATGGTAGCTTTTCACACCAAGTTTGGTGCATAATCATATTTAATTTTCTTTTTGCTTGCAAAATGTTTACTTCTGTACCATTTAAAAATGTATCGCTTAAATTTAATAACTCAAAGACATTCCATATTTTACCACTCCAAGAATCCGGATTAAAATTTTGATGATCCCATTCAAAGATTACGTGTGTTATTCGTGTTGGATCCAGGCTTATTAGTTTATTCCAAAGACGTAACATAGACACGTAATATTTAAATTCTGGTAATATCCAACCTATTTTGCCCTGCACGGCTAAGGAAGGTGCATTCTTATGGACTCCCAGAAAGTACCTAGCAGCTCTGTCTTGTACTTTGGCAGCATAATTATGTTTTTTAAAACTCCAAATGCTGGAACAGTAATCTAAAATAGGCCAAACAGTTGTGTCATATAACTTTGAAAATGTGGAATACCCTATATTTTTAAAAGAATAAAATTTTGAAATTACACTTCCAAGAGCCCTCCCAGCAGAATCAGCAAGTGTAGTTGCACACTCATTGTATGTCAAATGTTCATCCAGTATTATACCTAAATATTTATACTTCAACACAATTGCTAAAGAGTTATGTCCAAATTTGAACATATAGTTAGTTTTTTTTTTCTAGTTTTCCTAAAGTGTATAATTTCACTTTTTGTTAAATTAACATTTAACCTCCATTTGTTACACCAAGTATTTAAGATATCCATTTGCCTTTGAAGATTTAATTCATTTTCAGCTAGTAGAACAATGTCATCCGCATATAGTAATATTCCAATATTCCTACCACTGATTGAAATGCCCAAGTTTGCTTCATTTATCATAAGGGTGAGGTCATTAAGAAAGATGGAGAATAAGGTTGGTGAGAGGCAATCCCCTTGTCTTACACCATACAAAGAAGGAAACCATCTTGTGTACATGCTGTTGACTCTTATACAATTCTGAGTTTCACTGCACAACTTTTTAATAGCAAAATATATATTTCAATTTATATTGTAGTCCAGTAATTTGAAAAGCAACAGGTTTCTATCAACACTATCAAAAGCCTTTGTAAAATCAATGAATGCCACAAATGTATCTTTCCCCTGGTAAAGTCTATTCTGCACTATTGTTGCAAGAGAAAAAACATGGTCTTCACATGAACGGTTGCACCTAAAACCATTTTGTTCATCTGCCAGTAAATTCATGTTTTCAAGATAGAATGTAATTCGGCTATTTAGAATATTGGTGTAAATCTGATACATGGAAGTAAACTGATACCTCTATATGACAAAGGCAAGTAGGGGTTCTTTGATGAGCACTTTGGGATAGGGGTAATTATTGCTTTTTCCCCAGTCATTTGGTACCATGTTATTTTTGAAGCAGAACTGAAAGAGTTTGTACAAAAGTTGCACAACATCATTATGTTTTAGAATTTCATTGGGAATATTGTCAAACCCAGCTGATTTGTTAGTTTTTGATTTGTTTACATGATAAGCAACTTCCTCAATCATGAAATCATGATTGAGAAAATTATTTAGATCATTTATATTTGCTTCCCTGCTTTGTTTTTGTTCAATAATCTTATTATAAAAGTTTTCATCAAAATTTGGGTTGTTTTTTCATTTAATAGGTTTTCAAAATCAGAAGCCCATTTATCTAGCACTATGTCTGAATTTTCAAATAGTTCATTATTTATTTCAACCTTTTCGGGGACATTCTGCTTTCGTGGACCAAGATTTCTAATTTTATTCCAGAATTCTTTCGGATGGTTTGTTTGAAGAGTTTCTAAATTATTTAAAAGTTGTATATTGTAATTTCTTTCAGCTGATTTCAGTGCTTTATCAAACGTTTTCCTGGCCAAGAAGAAGTCATTTTTCAATAAACCTTTGTGAACTTTGTGACCTTTGAATTTAATGAGTTTTTTTCCTTTTCATTCATATCCTTCCATAGAAGAGCCAGATTGTCAGACCAATAGGGTTTACTCTGCCTAAACTTCTGTTTACATTTTCTTGAACACTCTTTAAATTTTAAATACAATTCCATTTCATTTGTTATGGTTTTTGTAATTTGACTATAGATCTTATCTAATTCATCTTTATTATTTATTTTATTTTCCAATACATTTATTATATTAAGTATTGCTTTCTTCCATTTTTCATTATTCATAAAATCTGCAGAACACTGGTCAAAATGAAATTTCCTGCTTTTTAAATTATTTGCATTATGATTTACATGGTTTTGTTTGTAATCTTTATTTGTGACACTACAATTTGTACTCAGTTCATTGAAATTATCTCTGCTTGGTGATATATCAATGCACAGAACAGAATGATCTGGGGTCTTACACCTATCTCCAAGTTGTGAACATAGGTTAGACTTATTTAGCAAATCTGCTAAAGTATGAATTTCACAACTTTTTATATATTTCAGATTATCTTGGAAGGTTACAAAATAGTCAACAACTGACATTCCCTTACTATTTATACATGTAAATGCATTTTTTCTCTGGAGTCACCCAGCCATTTATGATACACAGATTCAAATCTTTTATAAATTCAAGAAAAGTATCGCCATATACATTTTCAACTTTGTCTAAATTCTGTAGGACAGGTAAGCTGTCAATGTTTTCAATAAAGTCTTGTTCTTTCCCAATTCTAGAATTAAAATCTCCACAGAGTATAAGTAGATCAACAATGCTGTTCAGATAAATACTACATATTAGTTCAGAGTAGAAATTGTTTGGGTTAGCATACAAAGACCCCTCTGGTGGCAGGTAACAGCAATATAATACAAACGAGAAAAGGCATAACTTATAAATAAATTTTAATCCAAGAATACCATCAATTCTTTTGGCAACAACTTCAATATTATATGAATGTAATATATCTTCCTTTACTAGTATACCAATACCACCAGAACCTTTTCTAGAGTTCTTTTTACTTAAAGCTCTATTAAAACCAAACCATTTATAGTTTTCACAGTTAATATCCTCTCTGTTCTTAAGATGGGTTTCTTGGATGCAAACAATGTCTGGGTTTATACATGAAATTACATTTTTTCTCAGAGAACTGTTTTGCAAGGTCCACCCATTGACATTCCAAGAACAAATTTTCAGTGCTCGAGGAGATTCTCAGTAGTAAGTACTCCCGTCTAGAGCATTCGGTGTAACATTGCTCGTGTTTGGTGTGGAGAATTGATTTACCATGTGTCTTGGCAGATAGGCTGGAACTGTTGGACGAAGTATTGAAGGACTACAATCACTTGGAGTGTTGGCAAAAGACCCACTTTTTGACCCATCATGGAAGTTCATTTGTGGATGTGGTCTAGTTATACTGTGATTAAGAGAGTTAACAGTTGGCATTACCTCTGGTTGTGAGAGTTGAGGAAAGTTTGCAGAATTTCTTTGAGTATTTGTATCACTTGGGAGATTACCTCTTGACATATTTGCCATAGATGAGGTTGGCAGGAATGGGTTACTTGTTTGTGGAGTTCTGATGGGTCCATTTCCTGCTTGTACTTGTATCTGTTGAATGGCTGCCGCAGGAGGCAGAACTGGGTTGCATACTGTGGCAGTTGGTTGAGCAGCCTGCATTGTGGGTAGCCCATGAGATTTTTGGGGTAACTGTATGTTGTCTTCCATCTGTGTTCTGACATTTGGGTGGGTATGATCATCTGATATCTTCTTGACGAGTTTCCCACTTCCTGTTATTCTATATCCTGTTGCTGTATATATATGCAATATATATTCTATGGATATAAGAATCAACCTTACTACTGAAAACACTTGGTGGGGCATATAACAAGTTTCTATTGCAGTTCGTAGATTGAGATACTACATTAATACTTTCAGATACACTAAAACCACTACCATTTATTGCCAAATGTACACAAGTTTTAACACACCCATTACTGCTACATAAGGCTTTATTTAAGAATTTATTCAACCTTTTAAACAACTGTACATCAATGGGTAGATCATCGCAGATTAGAGGCAGGTATTTACTATGTGTTCTGAATGGTAACCTTAACAGTTTTCTAATGCTTTTACGCCATGTAACATAGAAATCTGACATACTTTTAGAGCCAAGGTTCCAAAGTACACTCCCATAAAGAGACATGCAGTATGTTTTAAGGAGTTTATATTTGACATCACAATATGCATCTTTAAAAGTAGCAATAATGCCATTTAGTGCAACAATAAATTTATCAATACCATCTTCAATAGCTTTAGTTTTAGCTGCAGGACCAAAGATGTGACCCAAATGTGTAGCTATAGACTGACACTTGATCAAATGATTATCATATATTAAATTATCAACAGTAGTATTAGTGGTACAAGGATAATGTTAAAACTGGTATTTGTTTGAATTAAATTTGACATGAAATTCTTTACCAAAGTCATCACATATACGGAGCATTGATTTCAAAGAGCATACAGTAGGAGCAATAATGACATCATCAGCATAGCCTAGTGCACCCATGAATAGATCTCCAATGTAGCATCCCAAATTTGCTTTTTTCAGATTAAGAAGGACATCTATATAAACAGTAAACATTATAGGGGAAAGGATACCTCCTTGCTTTACACCATTCCGTACAGAAAATTTTCTGGAGATTTCAGTGGCCCATTTGACACATAATGATTGATTGGTGTACATATAAATTAATAACCTGCATATTACTGGGCATAAACCTCTTTTCAGAAGAAGTGAGAACAATTTGACATATTCCACTCTATCAAATGCCTTACTGGCATGAAGCATCATGATATAAACATTTGTTTTGTTATTTTTGTAATACTGGATAACTTCCTCCAGCACAAACGTACAATATGTGGTTGAACATTCAGTTTTAAAACCAAATTGAAGGTCGGAAGTGTTTAAAATACTTTTGTTATTCTGCAAAATAATATTATCAAATAGTTTTCCGAGGATACTACTGAGGGTGATGCCCCTATAATTATTTGAATCATTCAAAGATTTAAGTTTGTTCTTTGGAATAGGAATAATTGTACCACCCATCATACTCTTTGGAACAACACCATGATTTAGCATTGAGTTGAACAAAAGACTTAACAAAACAGTCAGCATATGACCACCATGAATTAGTTGAATGTCCAGTATCGATATCAGTTTTGTCTTTTTGGAGAGCAGAAATTCCCTTAGTAATAGTGTTCACAGTGATTTTATCAAAAACCATATCCCCTGCAGACCTGAGTTTATTTTTAATAGAGTTATCCACCTATATAAGAAGTTCACCCATTTCAGTATCATTATATGGTACTGAATTATATAATGCTTCATATTTTTCAGCAAACAATTCACAAATATCTTTGTTACCCACACTTGTGTCAACAGTTGTAGGAATATTTGTCTTTGCACCTTTTACTATCCTGACATTAGCCCAGAAACTGGAAAAATTGCCATTTAAAACTTGTTCAGCCATTTTGTAAGCAATTATAGCTTGCTTATTTTGAGATGTGTATCTGATAGCATAATGATACTTATACCGAGTTCTACGTCTTATATCAGCCACAACACCATGCCTAGGTGAGCCATTATCCACCCACAATTGATGCCAAAAAAGTGCAGTTTTTCTGGCTGCTTTAACATGCTCAGACCAACCAGGGATAGACTTGTTTCTCTTTGGTTTACTTACATTTTGGTTTACATATATCTGTGTACAGCAAGAAAAGAAAAAAATGTATCCAACGTATGCTTAGTGCATATCTAACTAGACCTATGCATCGGAGAACCTAAGCAAATTTGTTTCCACCAGAAAGACAACTCACCAAAGCCAGTGAACCATCGTTTGACCTTGAAGGAGAGGCACAAGGTGAAATCTGACCACATAAGAAGATTCCCAGCCCATGATTTCCTCTAGGACCAATAATAAGCGAGTTATAAGCACTTTTATGTTTGGCTATCCTCGTTTGACCTTGAAAAGGGGCCCAAGGTCAAATCTGACCACATCAGAAGATTCCTAGCCCATGATTTCCTATAAGTTGGTCTCATATTCCAAACCTCTAGGACCAATAATAAGCGAGTTGTAAGCACTTTTAAGTTTGGCTATCCTCGTTTGACCTTGAAGGAGGGGCCCAAGGTCAAATTTGATCACATCCGAAGATTCCCAGCCTGGATACATCTGGTGGATACAATTATTGGGCAACATATGTGAAAAATGTACAAAAAGGTCACTCGGATGGGGTGTTTATGGTCCTCATACACAGATTAAATGTCTAGTAAAGGGCTGGATTTTCAGTATATATAAGAATATATTAATGTATTCCCATACGATATCACTTCTAGATGAGAGACATAGTTTTAAAGCTACAGGGCCTAAAAATGACAAAAGTCAATAAATTGGGTCTCTGTGGGCAATATTGAGACCTTAAGGTGACCTTATAATTAAAGCTACAGACCTCAAATTTTTCACAGACAAAGATTACTGTTACGGTCACAGGGAAAGCACGGCAGCAATTACCGGTTGCTTTTAAGTTGCAACAGGAAAAGACAAAAAGTTTAACTTAACAAATTTATTTAACAATTAAAATAATGATTACAGTCAACTGATATGCTCTCAATAGTACATACAATGATACAATAATGAAACCTATCTGACCTGACCACTGTGACTGACAGTTAAATTTATCCGCTGTATCCAGCAATCTGTTCTGTGATCTCTCCTCTGATCTGTCCAATGTCCACTAACACACAGATATCTGTATCCTGTGTAATGAAGGGATCATTCATCAATATTTTAATATCGATCAATATATCCTCCTAAATTTCAATATCGATACAAAAATGTTAATTTCAATATCGTTTCTAGCACCTGCCAAGGAAGAATTTTCAAAACAGTGTTGCAGCTTATCAATTCCCTGTAGTTTGATCATCAATACTGATACATCAAAAGATTTATTATGAGATTTCTCATGAGATTTAATTGCTTCTATAGGCAGTTTGCATTAAATTCATGGTCTGTTTTGTAGATCTTGTATGTTTGCAGAACAATATTTGATTACTGAAGGATCAGTAAGTGCAAAAATATGCCTTTTACGGGGTGAAACAATATTTCAATATCGATCGATATGCAAAGCCAAATTAGAGTTTGATATTGATAATAAAATTGCATTTCAATCCCTACACTAATCCTGTGATCTGTTCAATGTTCCATAACAAAATGTCCTTATCCTGTGATCCTTTTGATATCCAATCACACAAAATGTCTGTATAGAGATATTCAGAGAGTTTGCACAACTGTACTGTCTGCACTAAGATATGGACAATGTCCAAAATGCAGTAAATCCACTCTTTGGTAGAATCATACACTGTATATAATAAGTAATATCCAAAGTACAGCAAATCTATCCAGACACTGTAGAAAGTTCACTCCAGCAAAAGTTTACAACACAAGCAGTTTATATCCACTTGAATGTTAATTCTAAGACATAACAGCCTTACTTATAGCCAGCAAATACTAAGTTCATCTGTGGTCAGGTGTACAGTCTTTATATATACTTACAGAAAGTCTAGAATCTTACAGAACATAACAACTGTCACCAGAGGCAGTGAGGAAGTTCTAGAACCTACAGGTAGCTTATAGGGTTTCCCCAAATCTATTAATAGCATCACTGGGGTTAGCCTAGAGGGATTCCCCCAGTCTATAAATGGATCAATAACATCAGTAACACATAACACATAATCAATAACTCTTTTACTTTAAATCTCAATACATACATATAAAGTATAGATTACATTATGCACACAGTGCCCATATATGTAACAATTACATATAAAAGATATATCTAGTACAGTGTGAAACTCATCAGAAATACCACTTCCACATTACAGGGCAAAATATGTTAAATATGTAGCAAAAAATCCCTAAGAGGGGTCTGCATGGGCCTCAAACACAATTTTATCCTCTACATAAGGTTTGGATTTTTGGCACATGTAAGGAGAATATATTAATGTGTTCTCAGGTAAACTTGAGCCACTTGAGCCTCATACTTTGTGACCTAGAGGGCTTTATGTGGAAACAGGTCCATTTTAAACTTCAGGTGGCCATAAGTTTTTTATTATTCACAGATTAAAAACACCTTAAAATACGGATCTTCCTTTGGCCACCCTTAACATGTGTACCAAGTTTGAAAACAAAATATTAATCCATTTCTGAGTTATCGCATACACAAGGAAATTTCTGCATCAGCGGCACGATGGACCTGAATCAAGTATATCCTCGACTTTTGCCTGGAGATACATTGTAATAATTAATATGTGTCTATTAGTAAACTATTTATGATTAACATTGACACTAAGTTTTATTTTACTCAGCTAATTTGTTAAACGTAGATTGTTTATTATTCATATCAATCTAACTACAAATAACATTGTTAACAAAATATCATACTTTAACACTTTAAATTCATTCAGCGCATTTCCCCAACATATGACGGTAAACCATGTACAGCACATGTATATTGTGTACTTTATTATCAATTTGAAACAAGAAAACTGAAAACTGGGGACACTGAAAAATTGGCTTTAATTGTTATTCTTGGTGACTTATGTGTAATAGAAAATACAAACTTCTCAAGAAATTCTTTCTGTGTCAGTGACTTATCCTGTATTTCTATGTTGCATGGACCTGGTTCCGCAAGCATCTTCTCGGGATCAGTGTACCTGATGAAAATACAAAAAAAACTTGGCATGTTTAATTCTGATATTTATTTTTTAATTCATTATTTCTAACTCCTGTATTTTAATAAATGGTTTTGTATTAATTGTGTGAATTATGGAAAGCCAAATCCAAGATTTGTTGCGGTGGTTGCAAAGGTTGTTTCATGGTCTGCAAGTGTTATACCATCTCAAGATAACATCATATAGAAATTTGGTATGTGGTTAAAGTGTAAGACTTAGAAAGGGCATTTTGTGAAGAAGCACAGATTTTTATTAAACTGGGCTACGTCTGTTCAGTATTTTATTATTTTGAAGCAATGGCATACTTAGGGATGGCCACATAAGCAAATATACAAGCAACTAAATATGAAGGAAATGGGTCCACCCTAGAAGTCAGGATGACTGTTATGATCAGAGATATTACATAATTTTAACCAAGTAAACTTGGTAAAGTTGCTATGAGTTTATTTTTTATCTTTTATGTCTGACCTAAATACTTTTTACCTTGTCTTTTAGCCAGGATAATGTTTCCTTCAATGTCTGTTTGTTCCAGGTTCCTAGGATTATGCTTCTGTTTTTTCTTTGTTTATCCTAGCTCCGGAGGCTTTACAGTAGTTTTCCCATTTCATTTTTCCTGCTTTGAGTTTATTTTTTCTTACATTTTTTGCTAATCCTTCTGCTGCTATAACAAATAGCAGCAGACTTAGGGGGCAGCCCTGTCTGATGGATTGTTCTTTGTCTATGTATTATGTGTATGCCCTGTTTACTTCTATCTTACTTTTTACATTACAATACATGATTTCTACCCATTTTACAAATTTTTCTGGTATGTTGCTGGTTCTTTATATTTTAAATAAATAGGTGTGTTTGAGTCTGTCAAAATCCTTGTTTGTTGATCAACAGATACATCAATTTATTTTGTTTTTTCTTTGTTCTATTTCCCATAGACATTGTATTATGAAGAATATCATGGGCATTATTAATTGATATATTGGGAATTCCACAGTACTAGGCTTTACCGACTATGTTGGACATTTCATTTCTTAATCTATTTGCTAGGATATTTAACAAAATCTGATAACCTGTGTTTAGGAGGCCCAATAATTGGACCTCCAGATTTTAAGTTGATGTGGGTCATCTTTTTGTATACGAGTTTTACGATGGCCTATCTTTGTGATTCTGGCAGTTATCCTCCAAGATATGTTGATGTATAACTTCATTAAGTCCTCCTTCAATTCAGGATAGAAGCGAATGGAGAATTCCTTTGTCAGACCATATGACCTTGGGGATTTGTTATTGCTCATTTGTTTAAGTACTGTTTTACTTCATGTGTGTAAATAAAATCATCTAAGGTCTTTGTTTCTTATATGTTTTTTTCTTTTTATTGTTACTGCAATTTTGTTTTGTTCCTGTTCATCTATCCTTTCTTTTGTATATAGGTTATAATGGTTATTATAGAAGTTTTCTATAATTTCCATGGCGTCTTCTTTTTCACTTTCTCCTCTTTCATTTGCTATTGATTCAAATATGGTTTGCTTACCGCTTATTTTCTTTAACTTGAAAAATATTCATTTTGCTTGTTCGTGTATTTATTCTCTTCCATTTTTGCTCTAAGTAAGGCTGTGTTTAATTTTTCTGTATGATATTTCTGTAGTTCTATGTTTATTAATTTTATTTCTTCTTGGGTTAAGGGTGTATTGTTTATGGGTTTTTTCTAATTTTTCCTTTAGGGTTTTTACCTTTAGGTCCTTTTCTTTCTTTATATTGTTTATTATACATATTCTTTTTATGTGCAAGTTCAAGTCGTCCCACAACTCAAGTGGTGCGAACTGCATTTGTTTATTTTGTACTCTTTCTATGGTATTTTTTATGTTGTGGTATGTTCGGTCATTTGATAATATTGAGGTGTTCAGCTTTTAATGTGTCTTTGCTCCAGTTTGGACGATTTTGTAGTTTATTATGCTTTTGTGATCAAAGACTCCGAGAGGACTATAAGTGACATCTGTTGTTGTTATTAGATTTCTATTTATTAGGCAATGGTCCAGTTGACTTGCCTTAGTGTGGCTTATATGTGCATATAATATATAATATTCAATTTTGTTTTTGTTTTTCCAGGCATCTACTAAATTTAGCTTATCCACTTGTGGCTTGACTGCTTTATCAATCTTATATCTACATTTTTGTATGTTGGGTTTCACATTTACTGTCTGATTGTTCTTTGAAGAAGTTTCAAGTCTCCTATTAAGTGTGTTGTTTGTGGTGTCATTTTTTGTCAGTATATTCCCTATGACCCTATTTCATTTTTTATGTTTATCAGGTGGTCAATGTTTTCCATGTCAGTGTCATTTATCTGCCATTCAGTAGATGAAAAAGTGTAATATCACTTTAGGAAAATGACTTCCTGACAATTCCTACCTCTTTATGCATATACATAACTTCCATGACCAATGCCTCATTATATAATGTCAGAGGATTAACAAAACCTCACCTTAGTAAACTTAATATGGGATAATTAACAACCATGTGTAGTGCCTGGTATGCCAACAGCTGAGTGAAAGCTATAATGACAACTGAAAAAGACAATACTCTGGAAAAACTAACAGGGCTGCAAAGATACCAGTTAAAATGGCTTATTAAAATGATAATTTCAAGCCTAGTGACTTTTTGTATGGGATTCATAACAAAGGGGTTTTAAAGCCTGTGTTGAAAGCTCAGTATAAGATGCAAACATTGAGTGACAGATAATAGCTATGTAGATTTAATGAAAGTACCAAATCACTGTACAAAATATTTCGTTATATGATCATAGGTTTAAGAAATTAAAAAAAAAAAAAAATTTTTGCATGACTTTTTTCAATGATAAAAAGTATGATTTAAATCAATATGTGCATTCTACCAGTAAATGCCCATGCTCAAGTCAATATTTTAAATTTAAATGATATTGAAAGCTTTATATTTTATTCTTCTACAGCCAGATTGTCAAATGATATACACCACAACTAATAACTGAGGTACATTTTGTTACACTTGTTTCAAACTTTATATTTTTACAAGTTATCTCTATTATCGGCCATTTTTACCATAAACCAGAAATACTAGTGAATGCCTATTTTGTAGATATATAGAAGCATTTGTCCTTGAGCTGTAACACAGAAACATAAGGCAGGTATTCACTGGGGGATATGTGCATATTGCACCCAATTCAAATCTCTACCGCTAACTCGCACCTAGCGTAGGAATATCGATATCAAACTCTATTTGCATATCAATCTATATCAATCTATATCGAAAGATCGTTTCATGCCATAAAATCCGATAGTTTGCACCTACTCATTCTTCAGTTATCAAAAATTGTTTTGCTAACATAAAAAATATACAAAACTGACCATGAATTTAATAGAAGCTGCCTATAAAAGCAACTAAATTCCATAAAAAATCTCACAAGAAGTCTGTTAATGCATAAACATTGAAGATCAAACTACAGGAAACTTAAAAACTACAAAACTATTTTGAAAATTCTTCCTGGTGGGTGCTGGAAACAATATTGAAATTCCCACTTTTAGTATCGATATTGAAATTCAGAAAGACAAATTGATCGATACTGAAATATCGATATATGATCCCGTCACTACGCGCACCCATTTTAAAAATGATATTTTACAATAGGATTTTTGTTTAAACTCACGGCATTGCACTAAGTATCAGGCTCGACAATTCAGTCAATCAGTTATCAGTTCAGTTATCAGCGGTAGATGTGCTTGATAATTGCATGTACAATATATATGAGGTCACGGAAATCTGTGGGGTTTCCCAATAAATGTATGTGTGGAAAATATTTTTATTTCAAAATCAAAATTCACGGACAACTTATTAATATTCATGAGGTCATGGATTTTCCATGGGGGTTTCATGACAATATTTTCAAATATTTGACGATTCTATTACTTATTAATATTCATGAGGTCACTGTATTCTGTGGGGCTTCCCAAATTTCAGTGAATCAATGCCCCAATATACAAAAGTGATAAAAGACAAGAAAGGAGAAAAAGATGAAATTAAAAAAAACCAGGTGTGATTTATGGGTGCGAGTTAGTGGTATCGATTTAAAGTGGGTGCGATATTCATGTAAATCTTCACTGGTATGTGGGTGTTTAATGGTAAAAAACCACTAGCTAATGTAAAGAATCCAAATCTGAATCTGGAATCTGGATTGCACAGATTATGTGGATTGTTGTTTGTGAAGCTACATAAGTTCGTCACCTACCCAAGTTCGTCACTTGCATTTTTTGACAATATAAAAGCCTCTTCACAATTATCTATCATTGTACAGTTATACATTATTAGTAGTAGTATGCATTCCATTTGTTTTGGTATCATTGTTGCTTATCCTTAACAATTTTTAAGGTGGGTGACGAATTTGGGTAGGCAACGAATTTGGGTAGCTGAGCAGTATCAGTTTCAATAAAATACAGCGATGTTTGTCACAGGCCATAAAATGCTCAAGAATAAGTCCTAGCTTACCTTAGGTACCTGTCTACGACTTGCTCTATAGCCTACAGAGCTGAGTGTAGTCAGGTACTTAAGGTATAAGGACTAGCTTAAGCATATGTTATAGTTCACTATTTATGTTTTAAATGTATATACTTGTATACTGAAAGTTCATACTGAAGAATTTTTAATACGAGTGACGAACTTCACTGAGTTGACAAACTTCCCTGGCTGAACAGTACGCACTATTTTACTGGCAAACTAGACCGATTAATCTGTCTCTCGGCCAATATTTAAAATGTGGATGCATTGGTGAGTGACAGATGGCATAAGTATG
Organism: Sabellastarte sp. h YS-2021; assembly: GCA_964017235.1. Taxonomy (NCBI): domain Eukaryota; kingdom Metazoa; phylum Annelida; class Polychaeta; order Sabellida; family Sabellidae; genus Sabellastarte; species Sabellastarte sp. h YS-2021. Next base: position 77,571,741 of record OZ024931.1, read on the forward strand.
CAAAAAAACATAAACGTCCTGAAGGGCAACAAATGGCACACATCCTGACATAAAACACATACTAGGCTACCACCTTGAGTATCAAAGGATGTGCCCCGCATTAACAGAAATAAATTTTTTGCATAGTTAATGGATATATTTACCAATATTTATTTCACTTGCAAAATTTCATCATTTTTTATACAAACAGGAAGTGCAGAAAAAGTGTCTATCTTACTGCAAACATAGAAAATTGTGTTCCTGCATCTAAATGCTTTACTGTATACTGTTAATACATTTAAGTGGATATTTTAAAGTTTAAAGTGACAGCAATTTTCAGATATTGAAGTTTTTTGTGTGGCTACCCTGCATAAGTTGGCCGCGGCTCCTCTACAGGCTCCTGGGGCCGTATTCACGAAAGGTCTTAGCCAAGTCTTAGGCTTAACTTTTGTACAAAAATACAGCCAACTTAAGCCTGAGACTTGGCTAAGACCTTTCGTAAATACGACCCCTGAAAGACAAATAGGTTATTGTACACCAATGAAAACTGTTGCATATAATAACTTTAACAATAATACATGGTTTCAGAGTGTAGTAGGCCACTCATGTTAAAGCCCTGTGAAGCTGTGGTGAGGGTGGCCAACTTATGACTGCGGCCAACTTATGCAGGGAAGTAAACGTGGTTACCTCGGCTCTACTTTACTTGCGTGTAGAGCCGTGGCACGACCCCACATAGAACTGGAGATTTGCAAAAAATCTTTTTCTGTTGAATAAAACTTGAAAAAATGACTGAAAATGGTTTAATATAATTAGAACCAGTTGATATTTAGCCAAGGACACAACAAATACAATACTTGTACAAAATATATCCTATTTAACACAGATTTTATAATAAAAGAACATTTTCAAATTTTTGGAGAAATGGTCCAAAAACCCTGGAATATCAGCAAATGTCATGTTTGCATGTTGATTGAATGTTGAAGAAAATGAAACAAAATAGTTGCGGGAACAGTTATGTGTACACATTTGTATGATATTTGTGTTTTATGCAAATCTCCAGTTCTATGTGGGGTCGTGCCACGGCTCTACACGCAAGTAAAGTAGAGCCGTGGTAACCACGTCTAGCAGGGAAGAAGTAGACTATGGCAAACCAACTTACGTACCAACCACCATTATCCAGCTGCAATGCACAACTTGTTGGGTTGAATCCTGAGTAGTAAAAATAACATAAACCTATCATTTCAAAGAAGAATTTTAATTGCATCTTTGAATAACCGAATGACACCATCCTGAATAAAGTGTAAAGTACTACTACAGTACAGCAGTAGTACTAGCAGATGACATGTCAGATGTAAACAAACTTCGTACATGAGCCATAAATAAGACGTGTTACTGCAACATACTAAAACCTTCGGCTCACTGTCAGTCACATCCGAAGGTTGCGCCCTAAAAGATTTATCACAAATTCCAGCTCAGAGCCCCCACCTGCAATGTCAAAAAGTAGAATAATATTTATTTTAACAGATAAAAACAGCTCTCTTTTTTTGGTTTTCAATACTGTGCAGCATTGTTAGGTTTTTTCTCCTCCCCCTACTTTCATTTTTTTATATAACAGCTTTGGCTGGGCTTTTCAAATACAATAATTTTCTTTTTTCTACTTTAGAATGATCGGACAATTCCTTGACCTTTAAAGTAATTAAAATGACTCCTGTTGTTTTGCCCTCTTTGGGAAAACCGATTAGTATCAATATACTGAAACTCACAACACTCCTTCCTTGAATAGCAGTACAGTAATAGGCCATTAATTCCAGGTGGACATGTTATCTAAATTTATTTTATCATTATGAAGTCAGAAAATGGGAACCACTCCTCTGAAATAATATGTTCCTATTATTTACTCTATGTCTTCTGATATATCCAACATAAATCCTTGCAAAATGAGTTCACATGTTAAAACAAGTGTCACTTTAAACTCCTCATAATCTCACACTCTGTTGCAATTTATACTATAAGTTGCAATATTATTTGCTGTAGGATTTAGATTTATGAGATAAGGTAACAATTTTTTACTTTTGTAACATGAGGGTATATACAGACTGTCAATTGTCAATTTTGTTAATGTCTATGTTTCATTGTGTGGCAAGATGGCAGTTATCTTTCCCACAAGGAACCACGGAAAGGCTACTGATCCTACAATGCACACAACCAAACTCTCCAGACTATAATGTTAACACTTTCAAATTTTTTGTGGGATTATAAACTACATAGCTGATAGTAATACACGGATACCACTACTTGGAAAGTTGGAGGGAAACAGTATTTGGAATATTTTGAAAATTGGAGGGGAATAGTATTTGAGGAGTTGTTGACAATTAGACTGTGGATGCACTCTCTTTTCTTTTTTTGTACTAGTTAGAATACGGCAGTGTTCTACATTTTAAAAATAAGAATATTATTAAGTTTTTAAATCATGTGACATGAGTATATGTTATCATATTATAACAAGGCTCTCCAGTTAAAATTGTTTTAGTTGATTCAAGAAAGTGGAATTAATTTCAATTAAAGTTGTTAAGTTAAAATTGTTGAAAAACACAGAGATATGTAAATTCTTTAGTTGGAGCCAGCGTTAAAATCTATCCCACTAGGCATGCAACGTTTAAATCAAGGTGAAGTCAGTCGTAAAATCTGGTTAATTTCATGATGCTTTTTCACACTATATTTGTAGTGGGATCCAACAGGTGAAATAATTTTGACATCAATGGATGAAATCAGGTTGAACACAATGAAGAAAATCTGGTTAATTTACAGAATGAGTTTGCAAAACATTTAATTGGATCCAAAGGGAAAAATAAGGTTGAATCCAATGGGTGAAATAATGTTGAAATGTGTTTCTGATTTTGAAAATTATTTTTGTTGGAAAAGTATTGGTTTCCATGTGGCTATAGTCGAATCCACATAATATGTGAAATGGCAAGTTTCCGTTTAACTCATATTATGACATGTTCATTGAGAATAGTTGTTACAGTGCATCTATTCTCAATTCGACATGAGAAATCAAACTTCTAATTTGCCCATGAAATATGCATTATTTTATGCTCTTCTGATAGGGTAATCCGCTTTCCATTATTTAATGAGTTTTTCATAATACTTTTACATAAATACAATTTGTCAAGAAAACAATCATCACATTCTCTATGCCTAATTTTCTATCCAGTAAATTTAATATTATATTAAAATAGCCATTGCAAGTGTAGATTCTTATTATACAGTAGACTCTTGAGTAAAAGTACAATGATTATTTGTTTCTCTTTCAAAACGTATTAGTCTTGTACCAGGAATGGCTGTATAACATAGATTTTATAAATATGTATGTACTGTGGGGTATATTTGCTTTTAATACAACACTTTTGCAGTCATAAGTGATTTATTAAATAGTGAACTAAGTACTGCTCTATAAATTTGCCAAGAAACAAAACATCAAAAAGTAGTTGAGCCATATACTTTACCAAAAATGCTCTTAATTCAATAGTTGTGCTGTTATAAGATATTTACTCAATTCTTAACTATCAAAGTAGCTATTATTAAGCTAATTATGGAGCTACAGTTCAAGAACTTTGCCATGACTCAGAACATCAAGCAATCTATCTCATCAAAATACCCTTAATTCAATACTTTACAGTTTAAAAGTGATTTTTTTAATGATGAATTATCAAAGTAGCTTTTATGCAATTAACTACGGTACTACAGCTCTGACAATTTTAGCAATGCTACACCAGAAAGTAGGTGAACAACATATTTCATAAAATCGCTAGAAATTCATTAATTTTGAACTTCCAAGTAATTTACTCAAAGCTTAACTATAAAAGTAACTGTTACTTGGTTAGTTATAGAACTATGGCTCTGTAAATATGCTATTACACAGATCATTAAGAAGTAGTTGAACAGTATATTTCATACAAAAACTCTGTGAGGGAGTTTAAGGTATGTAGGTTCTACTCGAGGTTTGTTACAATCACAGCTTAAATATGCTTAGAATCAATTGCAGTCTTTAGGATATTGTCCAAAAATTCCAAACTTAAAGTGAATATAATTCTATTATTACTTAGAGTTTAAAGAAGGTCCTCGGTGAAATAGTGGTTAGCAAGTTTGGCGTCTAATCATAGGTTGTCACCTCTGTGGGTTTGAATCACACAAGTGGTAATGCTAATGACCTGTCCCAATATGACCCTGGCTGTTGAACAGGACGTGAAACCCCAACTTTTACTTTGGAGTTTAAGATCATCTTAATGCAGGGTACTTACCTAAGGCTAGTTTCATGTACATACAAAATTAGAAAGAAATCTGTGAAGCCATTTTGTGGGAGCAGAAAAACTTTGACTTTAAATATTTCTTTTATACATTGGATTTTAAGGTCGCCTTAAAGTAGGACACACCTTGAGAACCAGATACATCCACATGTTAAATGTGAATGTAATCTATCAAGCTGTCTTCTAGATACTGTCCAGTTACGAATATATATATATATCTCTTTAATATAATTATGCTATATCTGTGCTGATGACACGAAAAATCCTTTAAATTCACTTGTGTTTAAGTAAAAAAAAGTGATTTACTGAATGGAAAATGTCTAGGTAGTTATAACTCACTTAATTATAGAGCTATAGCTCTAAAATTTGAAACGACACAGAACATCAAACAATAGATCAGTAATGTATTTCATGCTCTTAATTCAGTACTTTTTCATTTTAAGTGATTTAATCAATGTAAAGTAACTATTGCTCAATTAACTATGGCACTACAGCTCTTACAAATAGCAAAGACTAATTTGACCCTGAAGGGAGGTTCAAAGGTCATGCAATGTGAACTCACAAAAAGATTTACAGCACATGATTTCCCACAAGTTGTCTTCAAATCCGAAACCTGTAGGACCAATAATAAAGGAGATACAGGGCATTGAAAATGTCAACAACCCCATTTGACCTTGAAGGGTCAAAGGTTAAGTACGATCCCACCAAAATATGCAAGCTATATGATTTCCCTAAAGTGATCTTTGCATCCCAAACCTCTAGTATCAATAATAAATGAGATAAAAATGAGATAAAAATTTTTCATTAATACTAGTAAAAAGTGAAGAACTAGTTACTCATTCATGCAATAAGCAACTAGTGTGAAACTTTACTAGGATATAGTGCACAAAAATAAGTGAACAGCACCTTTGACGATAATTTGTACCTGCAATATTTTTGATGGTGGAAACCATTTACTTATTATGGTAACTGATGAAAAGTGAGAAAGTAATTATCACTCAGTGAGCAACAACTTTGAAAACTTAGTGTGTTATAGTTCACAAAAAGGTAGAGGAACAACACATTTTAAAGAAATTTAAGAATTATCAGTTTACTCAATATTCTAACTGCTGAAAAATGAGAAATTGACTGTTACACTCTTAGCTATTAAGATAGCTATTCCAAACAATGACCAACTCCTAGCTAAAGAGAAAGTATCTGGACAATCTATTTTATGAAAATGCTACAACTCTACTTTTCAAGATATAAGCAATTTACTCAAACATGACATAATAAAATAGAGATTACTCACATAAATATTGAGCGATGCAAGCCATTTACTCATTTGTTAACTGCTAAAAAGTGCAACAGTAGATATTACTCACTTAGCTTTTGAGATAGACATCCAAACTTTTGACCATGTCGTAGCCATGGAAAAAGTAACTGAACAAAATTTTGCAACAGAAAACTATGTGCAATAGTTTTCATGTAAAGAGATTTTACTCATTATGGAAGGCACTGAAAAGTCAGAAAGTAGCCATTACTCATTTAGCTATTGGAACAGACTCCCAGGTTACTTACCATGTTGTAGCTATAGAAAAAGTAGCTGAACATATTTTAATTAGATAGTACCAACTCGACAAGAACATATTCCCAGGCAGGCCATCTCACATGCCACAGGCATTCGCTGGGTATTTTTTGTAGCACCTTTTTTGTGTGATTCACAATTATCATAAACTATTTTTCATATTTTTTCATTTTTTAATTTTAAAAAATGTCCTCCGTGTTAAATGTTTTCTGAAAGCCTTGTTTCTTTGGCACATGAAAAAAGAACATTAATATATTCCCAGAGATGAGATTTCAGCTGCATCAGTCACATAGTATGACAGTTACAGGGCTTAAAAGTGGTAAAAATTCAATAAATTGGGTGTCTGTAGGCATTTTAGAGACTTTCAGATGACCTTAAAGTTAAAGTTACAGACTTAAATTTTTTTACAAAGATCACTTATAGAAATTATATCTACTATAGTTAGAGAATTACTATTTCCAGGTTAAAGGATCAAATATGTTGAACATGTTAAAAAAGGGTCAGTCGGGTGGGCGCTTATGGCCCTCATACACAGCTTAAAGCATTGATTTTTCTCACATGTAAACAGAACATAATCATATATTCCCAGGTGAGATTTCAGCTCACAGTCACATCATTTGACAGCTTTTGGGCTTAAAAGGTCCATAAATTGGGTCTCTGTTGGCATTTTAGAGACCTTAAGGTGACCTTAAAATTAGTTACAATTTTTTTCACAAAGATTACATGTAGAAGTTATATCTACTACTGTTTGAGACTTGTTAGACTTACCAGTTTTAAGTTAAGGGGAAAATATGTGAAAAATATCGAAAAAAATGTCTAACTTGGGTCTGTATGGGCTTCAAAGAAATTTTAACCTCAACAAAAAGTTTTGATTTTTTGCATATGTAAGGAGAATCTAGTATTGTGTTCCCAAGTAAAATTTGAGCCAGATGAGCAACATGGTTTTTGACCTAGAGGGCATTAAGTGACCAAAGGTAAAATTTCTGAGCTTTAGGTGGCCCTAACTTCTTAATTATTTGGAGTTTAAGGTCATCTTACAATACAGTTCCTCTCCTGACTGAAACATATATGTGTGCCAAGTTTGAATTAAATCTGTGAAAGCATTTTTGAGTTATCGCGAACACAAGTCAAAACAAGCAGCTGCGGTTGCATGACAGCTGTAAAACCAATATATCACCGACTTTTGTCTGGGGATATAATAAAATGCTCCAATTGCAAAACTTTTCAAGTCATAAGTGATTTAGTGAATGATTTTATGAATTTTAGAGCATAAAAATTATTTTAAAAATTCATTACACAGGTAATCTACCTGTGACCCAGTACATATAAGTAAGATAAAAAACAATTCTCTTTTATAGTCAATGACATACTTGTGATAAAGTGTTTAAGTTTTCACAGTTTAGGTGGAAGTACTTCACTTGTAATGGCTCTGGGGAAGAGACAAACAGATCTGCATGCCTAACAACTTTTTATTCTTGAAAGATAAGGTATCTTTTAAAAGAAACAGCACATCTCTGTGGCTTTTACTGTTGAAGGAGCTGTTCACATGGACGCATATCTGTATGCAAGGGTGATGCCATAATGCCACACTTATCTAAAGGGATCTAAAGCCCCCTGCTGCTTGAGCAAACAGAAGGTTCACTCAATGTGCCCACCATTGTGAGATATGTACCAAAGGGAATATGCATGCCTAAATGGAGTGGAAGGGGGGGGGGGGGGGTAAGGAAATATTGAAGGGGAAAAGACTAACAGAAAGATACCAATATTTGTCATAGTACACAGGTCAAGTTTTGCTTTAAATTATAATAGGGATTGTAGGGATGGTATATGTATTTCTGCAGATATTTGCAAACCCACAGAAAATCCCTACATGGAACATAGAAAATCCCCAACATAAAAATACCATTTCCAAATGTTATATTGTCTTTTTATTTTTTGCTGCTGATTTATGATACTATTACAGCTAAATAACTTAGATTTGCACATGATTTACATTAAAATGTATAAGGGTAACTTTGTTTATCTTAATTTCGAAGTTATGAGCAAGATAGGATAAAAAAAGAGAAAAATCTTATATAAACAAATAATCACTTTGCAATCATTTGGAATCTGATAAATTTGCAAATTTAATAAGTAAATTAAATTTTTATAAGACGTCCTGTATATACTACTTGCAGGACCGGTCACAGAGTGCATTCGCTAGGTGGCGCCTCGTAATTCCTTCCTGTCTAGATAGCGTGACGTCATAGCATCTTTTTCGTTGTCTAAACATATTAAGACCCCTAGTAAGCTGATAGCAGGGCCGGATGGGTGGGCCTTGCCTGTCCATTGGATAGGGTATTAACTTATAAAAATTTAATTTACTTATTAAATTTGCAATTTTATTGCGTTAATACATCCTATCCAATGGACAGTTGCTGAATAACTACCGCTTGGTAGGTGGTTAAGCTGCTAGGGACATAAGTGAACTCATAACAGAACAAAACTGAGAAGGCCCATTAGACCTAGGGTCAGATGACCCCAAGGTCGAGGTAGGCTAAGACTAAGCGGTTATCTGGAAGTCCAAGGTCGTCCCCCCTTTTTCTCTCAGACCTGCTCTGAGAATAGGAAGAGAGGGTTGAGTTCAGTCCCATAAAAAATAAACTTCCCAAAGGAAGCAAGTCAGAGTTTTTTTGTTTTTTTCATATTATATATAATTGTACAAGCTATGTACATATATACATATTTACATATTAATGGTAGTGTTGCCCAACTTGTCAGCAATGGCTGATTTGTACCCATCAATGGTACTGGGTTGCAACTTCCTATCCTGAAACAGGTCCAACAGGAAGTCAGCTATGGCTTTTAGAGGTGATGCCCTGAAGTCCACCTGATTACTGAGGCACCACTTTGTAAAATTGGTCCATTTTGCCTCATAGATGGATCTGGTTGATCCTCTTTGAGGAGCCTCAATTCGTGCCACTGCCTCAGAGAATCCCTGCTCCGTGATTGCTGTGGCTCTAGGAGCCAGGCATGTAGGTTCAGGTTTGATAGGTTCCTGTGCAGGGTCTGGTTGAATGGTTGAGACACCAGATTGGGCAGGTTGGGCAGACACAGAGGGATCTAACCTGCAATCAGAATGATCCTGTTGCAGGGGTAGTCCTGTAACTTCTCCACCACTTTGCCCAAGATGGCTGCTGGTGGGAAGGCATAAGGATCCAGATCTTCCCATGATAGGCTGAGTGCATCCACTGCCCATGCCTGGAGATCTGGAACTGGTGACACAAACTGTGGTAGTTTGTTGTTGAATCTGGTGTCAAACAGGTCCACTTGTGGCTGGTGCCACAGTGGGCATATAGCTTGGAAAACCTCTGGGTGAAAGGACCATTCCATTTGAATGGTCTGGCCAAGTCTGGATAGCTTGTCTGCTATCACGTTCAGCCGGCCGGGGATGTGATGTGCCTTGAGAGTTACCGGTTTCCTGGTGCACCAGTACAGGATTCTCTACAGTAGGGCACACAGGGAGCCCGACTTCATCCCCCCCCTCTTTGCTGATATAGGCAACTACTGTTGTGTTGTCTGTGGCTACCAGAACTATGTTGTTTGAACAAAGGTCTTGGAACTCTTTTAAGACCAGAAAGACCGCTTTTAGTTCCAAGTGATTTATGTGCAACTTGCTTTCTGGAACTGACCAGGTTCCCCTTGCAGAGCGTTTGTTTAAAGGTCATACGAAACATTTAAAAAAAAATTGTGAAGTTAACTTAATTCAGTACACAAACAACCTACAAGAATGAAAATGTGGTTTTAAGAACATATTTTAAGAAATATATGGTACAGGAGTCATAAATAGCATTAGAAAAAATAAAAATCACGAAGTGGAGTAAAAAGCCGACATATTGTTTTTCTTGTAGTAGATGATTGATGACGTCACAGGTTCATAACAAAGTTCTGTTTAGTTGGAGATATAATGTATATATTTACAAACTGATGGAAGATAACATGTTTCTTTGCCAGAAAAAAGCTCACTAGCCTTTATTTTTTCCAGATGCTGTTTTTTTCAAGTTTTACCTAATTTTTAACCACTAACAGTTCTAATAAATACAGATATACTATAAGTAGGCTTGTCTTGGAATGCAGAAAGCAGTAAACATATGTATGAGATATTGCCTCCTCCCATTTTTCAAGCTTTTAAAACTGTGATGGGAAAGTAGCCTTTCATAAGTTAGATATTTACATAAAACTAAGAATCTGTTGACAAATTCAAAAGTTGTCATTAAAATGTATTGGATACTGTTTTTTGCCTTTAATCACCGGTACTTCTATCAACATAAGGTATGATGTAAAGTGAAATCAAAATATACAATTTGTTTTCATTTGCATAAATCATTTATAAAAGCATGCTGTTGTAGTCAAATTTACTGAATTTATTCTGAAAGAATCCTTAAGTTCTAACTTTTATATTATCAGCTCATGAAATAATTCAGTATATAATGAGTTTTCCTTAAGATATATAGTAGTTCAGTACTTCTTGACCTTAAGTTTGCATAATTTTAAGTTTTGGAAATTAGTTGGTAACATTTTCTTCTCAATTTAAACCTTTGTTGAGACCAAGAAAAAAGGAATTGTGTTTGGGGGATCAACAGTATACACTGTCGATGGCTAGACGCATTATGTATACTATGAAAGCAGTATTGTTTACAGTTTTGGTGGGAAAGTTCTGAACTAATTTAGGGAACATATATGATTGTCCTTGCTTGAAGCCCAGTTCTAAAGACATTTATGTTGTATCTATTTCCATCTCCTAGCAATAATTAGTTTTCAAAATTGAAAAAAAATAACTATCAAAACTCATCTCAGAGTTGAACCTGGTCGAGCGAAAAATAATGGCGACAGTTTATATGACTGAATATACCATGTAACCTTGTCCAGACGCATCTTATTTTTACAGAAATTGAACTTTCATATGTATATATAATTATTGATGAATGATCTGAAAATGCTTCCTATGACCTTTAAGTGAGCACTCCACCCTTCTTTTGATGCGTCTGTAAATATTTGCAGAGCATATTTTAGTGGGTGTAATGGTTGACCTGGAAGAACATTGCTTTCCTCCAGCCACCACTTTAAGTGGGGATGGAGCGACCTGGGAACGGGTATCACCTTTTCTAACAATTCCGGCACTCTCCAGTTGTTTTTTAAGTGCCACTGTAGGGGTCTCATATGAAGTTGACCTAGGTGGACTTGCTTTTCTGTGGCTGTTAGAAGTCCTATGGGGGACATGAACTGCCGAACTGGGCACACCGGACCGGACAGAATTGACAATATCTTGTCTGTTAAGGTCTGCCAACGCTCTGGTGTGGGTCTGACCTTGCCCTCCCTGAGGTCGAACTGGTAACCTACGAAGTTGAAAACCTGTTTTGGCTCCAGTTCTGACTTCTCCTTGTTCACCAGCCATCCTAGTTCTCGACAGAGAGCTACCAAGGTCTCTGTATGCTGGAGACAAGTTTGGTGGGATGTGGCTCTCACCAACCAGTCCTCTAGGTACTGGTGGATTCTTATACCCTTCTGCAAAGCCATCAGTTTGACCTCTTTGGCCACCACTGTGAACTCCATGGGTGCTGTGGACAGACCAAAGGGTAGAGCTTTGAACTGGTAGGACTGGCCCTGGATGTGAAAACGCATGTACTTCCTGGACTGGCTGTGAATTGGTATATGGAAATATTCGTCCATGAAGTCTAAGGAGGTGACACACTCCCCTAGCTGTAGGGAGGTCCTTATTGTCTCTGGGGTTTAACGACTCTGTGTTTAGAAAGGTGTTCAAGGTGCTCAGGCCCAGGATAGGTCTCCAGCAGTTGTTCGGTTTGGGTACCAAAAATAGCCGGTTGTAAAAACCCAGGAGGTTTTGGTTTGCTACCGGTTCCACTGCATTTTTGTTTGTCAGCTGATACAGTGCCCCCAGAAGGTGGGACTGTCTTTGTGGGTTGACATAGTTGCTTATGACCGTTGGTGACCTGATTAGGTTGGGTCTGAACCAGAAGGGGAGGGTGTAACCCTCTCTCAGTATTGTGATTACTTTTGGACTCGAACCCAAAGCTTCCCACTTCTCCCCAAACTGCTGTAACCTTGTCCCTACAGGTGGATTTATGGCAACAGTTGGGACATTTGTGACAGTATTTGCAGAACTCAAGTGACCTACACAGGAAACATCATCCACATGCTTTATTTCTGTATGATTGTAACAATAATTGGGATTTACGCCTTTCTTTTGTGGCAACCCAGTGAACATTTGCAACAAAAGAGTTTACATGTAAAAATACAGTCTTGCTCTTGCTCGTCACTGGTGGAGGGTTCAAATCCTGATTCCTGTCGGATACATGTACAGAGTCCTTCACTCCGGCTACATTTAAAAGGCCACAGTAATTGTCGTTTACTTTTCTTTGAACCCTTGACCGGCTTTTGGGTGAAGTTTGAGGCTTTGCCACAACCTTTCTGTCCCATTTTCCAGTCTCTAATTTGCTTTCAGGCCGATGTGGTGGGCTTCTGGTCCGGTAGATGCGTTGATCTGCTACTTGAGGAAGCGTATGGGTGAAAACGTCCAGGCTTCCTGTGTGGGAACTGCCAGAAGAACGCCTCTCCTCACTACGTGAGATTTCATCTTCAGCCTTGACCAGTAAACTGTCTGGAAACAGTGAGTGAAGATGGACCGGTGCTGTACGTAAGGCAGTCAAAGTATCTGGCTTTACTCCACCATGTATGAATTCTAAATAGCTGTCTCTATGTGCCAGAGTGAGGTTGGCCATGCTGATGAATACTCCCTCTGAGAGATCCTGAATCGTATGCTGCATAGCTTGAGAAATTGACCTGTTGAAGATCACCAAATATTCAAGCTCTTCAACTGCCTGCTGCGTTTTTTCTGCTATCTTGCCCTTGGCTTTATCCACCAGGAGTGACTTCAACTGTGTAATCATAGAGTCCTGTACCTTTGTAAGGCACCTTGACAGACCAGCAGCCTGGTAACACATCACTGACTGTTCCTGGAACGCTCTCTCTCATCCCCTTAAAGTGTCCTGGCTGAAAGTACGGGAGGCTGGGGCAGAAGGCAAACTACGTCTGGCCACTCTACTAAACATACTGTTCAACTTGGCCGGTTCCGGAGACCAGTCACACACAGTTGTAGCAGCAGAGTGCATTGCATACCACTTTGATGACCTGGGTGTCTTCACAAACTGGTCTCGCAGCAGTCCACCAGTCTCAGTGTTCCTGGAAGGGTAGCCTTCAGCAACAGTTACATTCAGTTTCTCAAATTTCCTACACAGTCACTCATCCACCGGTAACTTGACAGACACTTTACGGGTTGGCTTGACTCGGGAACCGGCAAATGGATTCTCATCCAGGGAGGAAGCTGTGTTATCGTAGTCAGGGATCTGATGCCAGCCCATGAAGGATCTGACCCTTCTGACAGTCTCCCTGTAAATGGCATCTTCAGAGAGGTCCTGGTCAGTTGAATCTTCCGGCAGTTCACCCTGGACATTGACACTAGTTGAAGCCGGTTCCCCATCCATCTCTGCTTCATTCTCAGATTCACCAGCAAACTCATCAGGTCGTACACCAGGAAGTGACTGGTTCAACTGCGTAGAATCAATACCGGTTGGCAGTACTTCGGGACCTGCACCGGGAGCCTGTGTAGGGTGGGTGGTTGTCCCTGCACCGGGAGCCTGTAAGGGCTGGGTGGCTACATCAGAGGTACCAGGACCCTGAACAGGGCGGGTAGCACTCTTGCTCACATCCCTCACAGCATTTGTACCGGGAACTCCCCAGCAGAGGTTGGGAAGCAGTCCACTGGGCAGCTTCACCGGTGGTCTGGACAAGACAGGAACCGGTACCCTCAGTGACCAAGCCAGTAGACATCACACTGGAAGATGCACTTGGATCAAAGAAGGGATGTTCTCTGGTCACAACAGCAGAGGGGTTCACAGGTCTCACCAGCACAGCAAATGACTTGTTAAGAAGCAAAGCTTCAAGTCGTGAAAACCTCTCACTCCACTTGTCATCTAAAGACTTTAGATCATCAGAAGTAGGTTTACTGCTGTGTCTTCGTTTGCTGGATTTGGGAGATCCATCAGAACATTTCTTCTTCTTGGGTGTAGATTCGACAGAAGACGGCTCGTCAGTGCTAACCCGTCCCAACAGAGTGACCTCTGAGGGGTCCACGCGAGTGGGGGTCGTGTCACTGGAAACTTCAGATTTCTTCTGCTCTCCACGTTCTTTCCTGGACCTGTAGGTCGGGGTGGCCAGTTGTTGAACTTGAGCAGGTGTAAATACCTTACATATCTGGCAATCAAGTTTCTTAACACAGGGATCGTCTCCCACCCCTTTCTCACGACATCTGGCACATTTCTTGTGGTTGTCAAACAGAGCCATAACGTGCCCGCAAGAACCTCGTTTCTGTCCAAGACACGACATGATGATCAGTAAACTAGTAGAATTAAGAAATACTACATGAAATAAAATAAAATGGTAAAGTTCGTTGTAAAACTTCAAAAAACGTTTCTCTGTTGAAAACACATCTGCATACTCCACGCGCCAAACGAAAAAGATGTTATGACGTCATGCTGTCCAGACAGGAAGGAAGTATGAGGCGCCACCTAGCGAATGCACGCTCTGTGACCAGTCCTGCCGGTAGTATATACAGGAGGTCTTTTTCTGGCGTTTGGCGGGACGGGTCGTGCCGACCGGTACAGCAATTGTCCATTGGATAGGATGTAATAACGCAATAAAACATAATACTGACTGGGATAAGGCAGGGGTACAGCCATGTCACATAGTTTCTGAGAAAAAAAGTGGTCCAAATCGGATAAACTGGGTCTCTGTGCCTGTGGCAATTTTAGAAACTTTAATGTGACTTTAAAATTAAACATACAAAGTTCAAACACCCCACTCTGTGTGTTTAATTTTAAAAATTAAACATACAGAGTTCAAACTCTCCATGGGGGCCACGGTGGCAGAATGGTTACACTCTCTCCTCCCACCTCTGAGGCCGGGGTTCGGTTCCCGGCACGGCCTCAAGTGGGAAAGCTGGTAGTTGCTTGCCGTTGGTTGGCAGTTTACAGTACAGAACTCTGATGAACTGTATGTACTGGTTTCCTCTGCCCTTCCAACTACCCGTCGTGATATGACCCGTACAGTGTTGAAAGCGATGTAAAACCCCAAATAAATAAATAAACTAGACCTAGCGCATCGGAAAACCCATGCAAATTGTATCCACCGTAAAGACAATGCACCAAAACCTCTAGAACCAATAATAAGCAAGTTGTAAGCACTTTTAAGTTTGGCTGTCGTCATTTGACCTTCAAGGAGGGGCCCAAGGTCAAATCCGACCATGCCAGAAGATTCCCAGCCCATGATTTCCTATATGTTGGTTTACCATCCCAAACATCTAGGACCAATAAGCGAGTTATAGGCACTTTTACCTTTGGCTATCCTCGTTTGACCTTGAAGGAGGGGCCCAAGGTCAAATCCGACCACACCAGAACATTCCCAGCCCATGATTTCCTATATGCTGGTTTACCATGCCAAACCTGTAGGACCAATAATAAGCGAGTTATAAGCACTTTTAAGTTTGGCTGTCCTCATTTGACCTTGAAGGAGGGGCCCAAGGTCAAATCTGACCACACCAGAAGATTCCCAGCCCATGATTTCCTATATGTTGGTATACCATCCTAAACCTCTAAGTCCAATAATAAGCAAGTTATAAGCACTTTTAAGTTTGGCTGTCCTCATTTGACCTTGAACGAGGGGCCCAAGGTCAAATCCGACCACACCAGAAGATTCCCAGCCCATGATTTTCTATATGCTGGTTTACCATCCCAAATATCTAGGACCAATAATAAGCGAGTTATAAGCACTTTTAAGTTTGGCTGTCCTCGTTTGACCTTGAAGGAGGGGCCCAAGGTCAAATCCGACCACACCAGAAGATTCCCAGCCCATGATTTTCTATATGTTGGTTTACCATTCCCAAACCTCTAGGACCAATAATAAGTGAGTTATAGGCACTTTTACCTTTGGCTATCCTCGTTTGACCTTGAAGGAGGGGCCCAAGGTCAAATCCGACCACACCAGAAGATTCCCAGCCCATGATTTCCTATATGCTGGTTTACCATCCCAAACCTCTAGGACCAATAATAAGTGAGTTATAAGCACTTTTAAGTTTGGCTGTCCTCGTTTGACCTTGAAGGAGGGGCCCAAGGTCAAATCCGACCACGCCAGAAGATTCCCAGCCCATGATTTCCTATATGTTGGTTTACCATCCCAAACCTCTAGAATCGATAATAAGCGAGTTATAAGCACTTTTAAGTTTGGCTATCCTCATTTGACCTTGAAGGAGGGGTCCAAGGTCAAATCTGACCACATCAGAAGATTCGCAGCACATGATTTCCTGTATGTTGGTTTACCATCCCAAACCTCTAGGATCGATAATAAGCAAGTTATAAGCACTTTTAAGTTTGGCTATCCTCGTTTGACCTTGAAGGAGGGGTCCAAGGTCAAATCTAACCACATCAGAAGATTCGCAGCACATGATTTCCTATAGGTTGGCTTTACATTGCAAACCTCTAGGACCAATAATAAGGGAGATATAGGCACTTTTAAAGTCCTCTATGTGGGTTACTTCGGCACTCCGTGGATGACCTTGAGTTAGGAGCTTCAAGGTCAAATGTGTGCAAGGTTGTAGAGGACATGTATATGTGTCATACATATCACCTATGAAGACATTCAACCTTCTACCTATGAGGAACAGCCAGTAGAAACATGTAGATTATTTTCAAAGAAATGCCCGTGGCGGCCATCTTGTTTTTCAGAATGAGGCTATTTTCCTTCCCAGAGAAGCTTACCCCCCAATGAAGATATCCTGCAAATTTGGTGAACCTAGCTGCTGTTGTTTTCCTCTTAGAGCGTTAACGCCGAAAATCTCTCTACGCGCGGCGGCGGCAGCGTAGCGAACGCTAAACCAAAGTATCCACCGGATGCTTCCCACAAAGCTCACCTATTGAAGTTAGAACTACTTCAGTTTGAGGCTAGTGGCGCTGACCATTTCTAAATTACTAGGAAAACTACATAGTAATCATACACAGATTAAATGTCTATTTAAAGCCTTGAAATTTGGTACACAAAAGAAAATGTTAAAATATTACCAGATGAGACAGCTTGATCAGTCACATAGCATGACAGCTACGGGCTTAAAAGTGGCAAAAAAGTCTATAAATTGGGTCTGAGTGGGCATTTTAGAGACCTTGAGATGACCTTAAAATTAAAGGTACAGGCTTCAATTTTTTCACAAACAAATATTACATATAGAAGTTATGTCTAATACAGTTTAAGACTTGTCAGACTTGCCATTTCCAAGATATAGGGCAAAATATGTGAAAATGTCTAAGTAGGTCTTTATGGACCTCAAACGCAATATAAAGTCTTTCTTTTTGGCATATGCAAGGAGAATATAGTTTTGTGTTTCCAGGGTTTGGCGCTGCATAAACACAAAGAATAATCAACCACAATTTCATTCCTGATGTTTATTGTTAAGTCACTGAAATGTTTAGTTAAGAGTTTATAAATGGTGTACTGAAAGTTAAAAAAGGATCAACTTAAACACAATCCAATCACATCAATATAAACACCTTAAATTTATTTCAACAAACATCTTCGAATCATTATATAAAATTTAGCTTTTCACACTGCTGTAAATATAGAGAAACCCCTCCTCATAGCCAGGGCAAATGTGTTGATACAAGAAGTACCTTGTGAGACAAGCTGCTTTTACACTAATACAGTTGGTTACATATGTGCAAAATTTATTTCTCAGTTTCAATTTTGCGAAAGTTAAAAAAGATGTATGGTACATGAAAGAGAAAATTGATGTCTTACCAGATATTAGAAATAAGTGCAGCATAAAATTTTATAACTTATTCTCCATTACCACTGACGATTGCCTTTTGATTATAGGATGTTTTAAGTATACCAGTTGAAAACTTGCAATAGGAATATTAGTACAAATATGATCGACTGTAGTTTTACTAAATTTTGCGGACATATTGATGAATCTGTTGGTGAAAGACTAGTCTTTAAAATAACAAGGTTTGTAACAGTAGTGTTAGGATTTAGGTTGAAATCTCCAATTATAACTCACCATGTAGATTGATGCAAGGTCATGTCTCTAAATGTTGAGTATAGTATTTTTTTTTACATTATTAATCAATAATCATTATATTAATTCTTTGATCAGTGTATATTTCCATTTCAGAAATTGATGTTTTCAGTCAAGAGGAACCTGTAATCTGGAATTTTGACATCTCCCACGAATGCTCATTTTCAATAGTAGAAGTATAACAGTATATTCCTGTTACAGTAACTGAGGTTTTCATTTGATGTGAAACTGCATCTACTAAGCATTCTGCAAGATACAACATGGACGAAATTTTAAGGGTTAAAATTATTATGACAAGGTCAAATTAAGGTCACCCAATTAAGTTCCACACTTACACTCCCAACCTAGATCCTTCACAATTCTGAACCCTTATGGTTTCAGTGATATGGCTTGGACAAAGTTTAAAACCCAAAGATCACTTTGGTCAGGTCAAGTCAAGGATTCTTAGACATGGGTCAGGCAAGATTTCAATGGTCAAAGTCATTGTCACAAAGTGAAATCAAACTAACAACAATGATGTCTGCATGCCTACACAGCCATATCAATGGTAGCCTGGACAAGATTCTCCAACTTGCCCAGCTGGTGAAAACAATACTGCACAACCTTTAAAGACTGTAAATAGAATGTCCAATAATTCTGACAAACAATGGATTACCAGAACATATCCTAAACAACTGAAATAATAACAGTCTTTACACAAGCATATTTGTTGGAATTTACAGTCACACTACATTTTACAGTCATCTTACATTTTTCCTGTTAACTAAAATATTTCTATCACAATGAACAACATCTAAATCCCAAACTGCGACTTTGAAAAAGAACTCTGATTGTGGATATATACAAACCTGAGGCAACACATTATCCACACAAAACTAGAAACTAGCTTTCACAAAGTAAAGGCAAAACATCCCAATAGATGCAAACATACATCCCACTTACAGCATAATGTTGGTGATAAAATGGAAAGTTTTAATTAAAGAAAATTCATAAGATTATTCTTTGCAAACTGTTTTAATCAACAAACATACTGTAGTTTTTCTGTGATACACTATACATTTTAATCCAAAATTTAGTTATTTTTTTTTTAGAAATCGAATTTGATTACACCCATTCATATATGGATACAGATGGATACACACAAAGCCATCAGCTAATTTTCTCACATTGGTTCAGCTGATTACACATGTATGCATGTATGCACAAGACAATACACTACACCCCTACAAATATTACAGAGCATTTTCACACCACGTCATACAACTGTAGATTCTCATTTCTCAGATAAGTAAAACAAATGTGCAGGATTGTTGTCCTGAAACAAGGATAGTTCTTCAGAGTAATGAAAAATTGACCAGAGTGAAATCCGCACAATAAAAAGGGAGGAAATGTGCCTTTTTGGTTTAATTTAAACTTTGCAAATTTAAAGTTGTACTGAATAAGCAGCTGAATTTGTTCAAAGTTCAAACATGATAATTGACAACAGTTAAGAGAGACACCCATGAACAAAAGGGTAAAAGATGAATGAACACAATCAACTCCTAGCCATCTGTGGCAAATAAACCCACATTTTATATTTTTACAAAATAATAATACATCGTCATGCAGGTACACTTAATAAAAACACAGTTCAGGTCAAAATAGATACACTATAGTTATCCTTGAAACCAGTAGTTCTTTCTCAGTCAGAATGCTTTAATGTTAGTATCACAACAAAAAAAAAAGAAAAAAAAAAAAAGAAAAAAAAAAAGAAAGATAAAATAAAATACAGTGGATAGCTGTCAGAGATCAGAAAAAAAAATCATATTTCATGGGTGCTTTTTGGAAGACAATATTTAAAATACAGTAGAACCTCTAGTATATGACCCTCTATTGTCAGAGTTTTCAATTATTCAACCTCAAAACCTTTCTCCCAAATCCATTTAAGCCTGTTGTTTTAGCCTTTCTATTATCTGACCTGTCTGTTATCCAACCTAATTGTTACTCTCCCAATAGGTTCTGAAAATAAAGCCAAGACTGAGATCAAACATTGCTGATGTAAAACTGTTGTGTAACCTTATAATTGCATATTTGTATAAAAAATATTTGCATTTTCTTTTCAGGACACATAAGTGACTGGCAACTTTAACTGTTAGTTAATATTTAATATAAATAGGACCAAAATTTCAATTTTAGACTGGAAAGCCACTCACATTGTACAACACAATGACTATACATGTAAGAATGTGCAGAAAGTTGGGAACCCTGATGATGTATTTTACTTGTAAATAGGAGACATAAGTAACCACATCATTTTTGCATAAATATATTAGGTACATGTCTAATTTTTTTTGTTTGAAAACATGATCTTATATATCATAAACAACAGGCAAAATCTTAGAAGGGATTTCAGCTATTTTTCTCAGAATGAAATGAAGGCATAATAGTACACTAGTTAACAATAAACAAGATAATCAAAAGAGCCAGTTCACTCAACCAAATTACAATTTTTGATGCCTTAGAATATATAGAAATTAAAATAACAACAACTACAACAAAAAAAAAAAGTTTATAGCATTCACAATATCATACAAGTTAACACAATTTAAAATGCAATAAGAAAATTATTGAAGAGAAAGTTTAGAAAAAAGAACATCCTTGAATGTGTTAATAAACATGCTCATTACCATTTGGAAACAATTACAAATCACACTAATTTTTGCGACATTTTGCAAGAATTCACAAAAAAAAGTTTTCGAGGTTTACATGTTCAGATAAAATCAAGTTGCAATGGCTACAAAACTCTGAAGCACCATGCAACTAGGCCCGCTTTGGCCTTATGTTGGAGTACTTTTGCCCTGTAATGACTCCCACAGTTCATGTGTCACCCCTGCAACCATGTTTGTGATTTTAACATGAACTGCAGAGTATTTCTCGTTTTTTGGAGGAATGAGAATTTTCTTAAAGGTAACTTCATCTCCTGCCTTGGGAACAAATTCTTCATCAATGCTGGAAAAAAAAAGTTTTTATTATTGCACAAAGAAATAAACAGTACAATAAAACCTCAACTAAAGAAATAAATCAAATAAATGAATCAGTTGTAGTGTCTTTGTCACCACATTTCTGGGATATGTAAGGATGATGCCTGGGACAAATATTGTTGACATCAATGGTAAACTGACAGTAGAAATAAGGAATGTGCAAAGTCTTCTACTGTTGTCGGTTAAGGATAATCGCAACTAAATACTTTTAACATTAAAAATTTCACCCAAGTTTGACAATAAGTTCACCTTATGCCCCTTTCACACTACAGGCGGTCGTCCCGCGGTCAGAAGTTTTCTCGGCAGCGGAACCGCCCCCCAGGTCACCCCATTCCATCCGAGATGTTCACACTACAGGACAAAGGCCACTGATTGTACACAGTTTTTTTAACTGTCAAAAACAGTAGAATGACAGTACTACAAATGTTGGGTCACCGAGAAGCAATCTCCATTAACGTTAACTCACCTTCAGCGAAACGACCAATACCTTAACTCACCTTATTACACCCAAAGACGACCGAATCACAACCTTATGTACACAGTGAACCACACCTTTGGTTACCGTAGTAAGAAATTCATACGCGCATGCGCAAAATCATCTGACCATGCTGACAGCACCGAAATCAGAGGCGGAAACTTCAAATATTTCAAAACTTCAGTAGGACACACAAAGTAATGGACTTTTCGCCACCGACTCGCAAGGTCGCATACAGACGCCAGATGGTGATCCAAGGACAGGAACGTTTCCCCAAACACGAGCTACTGTGGGTGATATCACCTGTAGTGAGAAAGGGGTATTAGTGTTTTATATACAGAACCATGAAAAAATAGGAGCAGCCAAGTTGTATCAAGCAAAGTGTACACCATACCCAACTAGAAAAATGTTTTTGCTAACAAAAACTAAGCGTCCCAAAAAGGTTCACTGCAATATAATATACAGTAGAAAAAGGTTTTTGAAAATAAAAACATGCAGTGCTGAGAGAAGAAGTGAAAGTTAAGCAGACAGTGTGGAAGTTCATGCATTAACATGAAAGAAAAATTTAAGCTTTATTTTGTTTTCTATGGTCATAAATTGCGAAAAGTTAATTGAATAAATGCTCTGGCTAAGAATGCATAAAGCATCAATACTTATAATAGGTCGAAAGTTACACCATAAAACTACTTAATTAAAGAGTAACAGTGTTTTATAAATGCCATATATCTATTTACATTTTAGAAAAAGGCACAGTAAAATGTGAGCCTTTAGAAAGGCAAGAAGTTTATGACATAATGCTTTGAACACATCTATCTGGTAAATCTGACCAGCTATCTAGACTCTTCACATAAGGTTTCCCAATACCTCTGAATACATTGTAAATCTCTAAAAGCAAGAATAAAATAGATATAAGGCAAAAACACAAAATCGGCTATTTGATGAATCCAGTTTGATCCATAAAAGGGGTGGGGGCAGGGGGTAAATCTGACCAGCTATCTAGACTCTTCACATAAGGTTTCCCAATACCTCTCAATACATTCTAAAACTCTAAAAGAATAAAAGAGATAAAAGGCAAAAACACAAAATCGGCTATTTTATGACCCCAGTTTGACCCATAAGGGGGTATCCGGGGGATAAATCTGACCAGCTATCTAGACTCTTCACATAAGGTTTCCCAATACCTCTTAATACATTCTAAAACTCTAAAAGCAAGAATAAAGGAGATAAGAGGCAAAAACACAAAATCGGCTATTTTATGACCCCAGTTTGACCCATAAGGGGGGGTCCGGGGGTAAATCTGACCAGCTATCTAGACTCTTCACATATGGTTTCCCAATACCTCTTAATACATTCTAAAGCTCTAAAAGCAAGAATAAAGGAGATAAAAGGCAAAAACACAAAATCGGCTATTTTATGACCCCAGTTTGACCCATAAGGGAGGGTCTGGGGGTAAATATGACTGGCTATCTAGACTCTTCATATATGGTTTCCCAATACCTCTTAATACATTCTCAAGCTCTAGAAGCAAGAATAAAGGAGATATAAGGGGAAAAGATGAAATTGGCTATTTTATGACCCCAGTTTGACCCCTACAGGGGGGTTGGGGGGGAAATTTGACTTGCTTTCTAGACTCTCCACATATGGTTTCCTACTACCCCCCAATACATTTTATGGCTCTAAATACAATACTTAAGAAGATAATAGGGGGGTTCACATGAATTTTAAGCTTTCTGATTGGTACCTGTGAGAAAATCACTCATAAATCGGTCAATTTTCATCGGATTGCTCCCAAAATCTAATCAGCTCACGTTTTTGATAGTATAAACATGTGTATGAAGTTACAAGCCTCTGCGGTCAGTAGATTTTCCTGAACTGCGATGATGGGCGGGTGTACCCGAAAAAACTATTTTTTGATCATGTGACCTTGATAAAGATCAAAGGTCAAATTTAAGCATGTGGAAAAATTTCCCCACGCCTAAGGTATATAACTGCCAAATATGGTTAAAAAGCTTGCAAAAATAAGGGAGATATTCAAGGGAGACCATAATGCAGCGGCGGCGAGGAAACTGATGCGAAACCAAATAAGCGCCCTTTCAGGGACGCTTAATAATTTGCTTTGCTATAAAGTGGTGAGGATTGCCTAATATTATACACTTCATAACATTTATAGATTTATAAGTACGCAGCTTTCCATTTTCACCTCTGACAGCCATTTCTGTTCTTTCACACAACAGTTCATATGTACAGCCAACAGGTCAGAAGGAAGCAATACTTTAAAGTCAAATTTGGATAAATCAAATTACCTACATACTGTTAGTTGATGTAAAATTATCCAATGCTTTGCTTTACACTATTTAAGATGAAGTTATCATTTAGTTATGACAATGTTTCATATATAATATCTATCATTATGTCCTGCATGCTACCTTTGGGATTTTATCCTCCTGTTATCTGTTTATCTTTCATCTGGAATTAGAGATATCCAGTTGTTATGTATGGTCTATTGTACCTGTAGGAGATTATTATTAACGGCGAGGCTTACGTCACGGATTCGTGAACGCAAATTAATAGGCTTGTGTCACGGACCCATATTTTATTGTCACGGATTTTATAGTCATATCTTCTCATGAATATTAATGAGTTGATGCTACTGCCGTGAATTCTCGAGTTTAAAGTATTTGATATTTATTGAAGCTTCCATTTTACAAGATATTGTTAGAAAACCCCGGGAAATCCTTTGACCCCATATCTTCTCATGAATATTAATGAGTTGATGCTACTACCATGAATTCTCAAGTGTGAGGTATTTGATCTTCATTGAAGCTTCAATTTTACAAAATATTGTTAGAATATTAACTAGAGGATCGCTCGCAAAAAAAAAGATAATGTTTTTGCATAGCAAAAACAAAGCGTCCCGAAAAGGATATAAAGGTGAGTGCTAAAGTATTAAGAAAATGCTTCGTTTCTAGCCTTATACTGTTGTGGCAACCAAAGTCAGCGCAGTCTGCTCTATCTAGCACGGTTTTCAAGATATAAGCATTTTTGTGTTTTGCAAAAAATAAAAAAATTAAAAAATGTCCGCTATATTTGGCGAGACAAAAATATTTTGAAAATTGGCATGGCTACTCTGCAGAGATACCCAGCAGGTCCAAAATTTTGTTGAGTTCGCTCCATATAGCACAGTTTTCGAGATATAAGCATTTTTGTGTTTTGCAAAAACTTTGAAAATTCAAAATGGCCACCATTTTTGGGGAGACAAAAATTTTTGTCAAGACCACTGCCGTGGTGTGTATCTCCCGCCGAGCATTAAAGTAGAAGAAATAGCTTTTCCGAGATATTCACAATTTTTCATTTTCGTGTGTGAAAGGTCTTCCAAAAGTAGGTGAATGAGAAAATTTGAGAAAAATTGGCTATCTGCAATACTATTAAGAGATAATTCACATTTACTCATTTTGAGTAGGTGAATAATTATCTATGGGTCTGAAACTTCACCAAGTGAAAGCTCTCCCACAAGTAGGTGAATGAGTTATTTGAGAAAAATTGGCTATCTGCAATACTTTTAGAGATAATTCGCATTTACTCATTTTGAGTAGGTGAGTAATTAGCTATGGGTCTGAAACTTCACCATGTGAAAGCTCTCCCACAAGTAGATGAATGAGTATTTGATAAAAATTGGGTATCCGCAATACTTTTACAGATAATTAGCATTTACTCATTTTGAGTAGGTGAATAAATAGCTATGGGTCTGAAACTTCACAGAGTGAAAGCTCTCCCAAAAGTAGGTGAATGAGTTATTTGAGAAAAATTGGCTATCTGCAATACTTTTAGAGATAATTCACATTTACTCATTTTGAGTAGGTGAATAATTAGCTATGGGTCTGAAACTTCACCAAGTGAAAGCTCTGCCAAAAGTAGGTGAATGATTTATTTGAGAAAAATTGGCTATCTGCAATACTTTTAGAGATAATTCGCATTTACTCATTTTGAGTAGGTGAGTAATTAGCTATGGGTGTGAAACTTCACCAAGTGAAAGCTCTCCCAAAAGTAGGTGAATGAGTTATTTGAGAAAAATTGGCTATCTGCAATACTTTTAGAGATAATTCGCATTTACTCATTTTGAGTAGACGAGTAATTAGCTATGGGTCTGAAACTTCACTAAGTGAAAGCTCTCCCAAAAGTAGGTGAATGATTAATTTGAGAAAAATTGGCTATCTGCAATACTTTTAGAGATAATTCTCATTTACTCATTTTGAGTAGGTGAGTAATTAGCTATGGGTCTGAAACTTCACCAAGTGAAAGCTCTCCCAAAAGTACGTGAATGAGTTATTTGAGAAAAATTGGCTATCTGCAATACTTTTACAGATAATTCGCATTTACTCATTTTGAGTAGGTGAGTAATTAGCTATGGGTCTGAAACTTCACCAAGTGAAAGCTCTCCCAAAAGTAGGTGAATGATTAATTTGAGAAAAATTGGCTATCTGCAATACTTTTAGAGATAATTCACATTTACTCATTTTGAGTAGGTGAGTAATTAGCTATGGGTCTGAAACTTCACAGAGTGAAAGCTCTGCCAAAAGTAGGTGAATGAGTTATTTGAGAAAAATTGGCTATCTGCAATACTTTTACAGATAATTCGCATTTACTCATTTTGAGTAGGTGAGTAATTAGCTATGGGTCTGAAACTTCACAGAGTGAAAGCTCTCCCAAAAGTAGGTGAATGAGTTATTTGAGAAAAATTGGCTATCTGCAATACTTTTAGAGATAATTCGCATTTACTCATTTTGAGTAGGTGAGTAATTAGCTATGGGTCTGAAACTTCACCAAGTCAAAGCTCTCCCAAAAGTAGGTGAATGATTAATTTGACAAAAATTGGCTATCTGCAATACTTTTAGAGATAATTCGCATTTACTCATTTTGAGTAGGTGAGTAATTAGCTATGGGTCTGAAACTTCACCAAGTGAAAGCTCTCCCAAAAGTAGGTGAATGAGTTATTTGAGAAAAATTGGCTATCTGCAATACTTTTAGAGATAATTCACATTTACTCATTTTGAGTAGGTGAGTAATTAGCTATGGGTCTGAAACTTCACCAAGTGAAAGCTCTCCCAAAAGTAGGTGAATGAGTTATTTGAGAAAAATTGGCTATCTGCAATACTTTTAGAGATAATTCGCATTTACTCATTTTGAGTAGGTGAGTAATTAGCTATGGGTCTGAAACTTCACCAAGTGAAAGCTCTCCCAAAAGTAGGTGAATGAGTTATTTGAGAAAAATTGGCTATCTGCAATACTTTTAGAGATAATTCGCATTTACTCATTTTGAGTAGGTGAGTAATTAGCTATGGGTCTGAAACTTCACCATGTGAAAGCTCTCCCACAAGTAGATGAATGAGTTATTTGATAAAAATTGGGTATCCGCAATACTTTTACAGATAATTAGCATTTACTCATTTTGAGTAGGTAAATAATTAGCTATGGGTCTGAAACTTCACCATGTGAAAGCTCTCCCAAAAGTAGGTGAATGAGTTATTTGAGAAAAATTGGCTATCTGCAATACTTTTAGAGATAATTCACATTTACTCATTTTGAGTAGGTGAGTAATTAGCTATGGGTCTGAAACTTCACAGAGTGAAAGCTCTGCCAAAAGTAGGTGAATGAGTTATTTGACAAAAATTGGCTATCTGCAATACTTTTAGAGATAATTCGCATTTACTCATTTTGAGTAGGTGAGTAATTAGCTATGGGTCTGAAACTTCACCATGTGAAAGCTCTCCCACAAGTAGATGAATGAGTTATTTCATAAAAATTGGGTATCCGCAATACTTTTACAGATAATTAGCATTTACTCATTTTGAGTAGGTAAATAATTAGCTATGGGTCTGAAACTTCACCATGTGAAAGCTCTCCCAAAAGTAGGTGAATGAGTTATTTGAGAAAAATTGGCTATCTGCAATACTTTTAGAGATAATTCACATTTACTCATTTTGAGTAGGTGAGTAATTAGCTATGGGTCTGAAACTTCACAGAGTGAAAGCTCTGCCAAAAGTAGGTGAATGAGTTATTTGACAAAAATTGGCTATCTGCAATACTTTTAGAGATAATTCGCATTTACTCATTTTGAGTAGGTGAGTAATTAGCTATGGGTCTGAAACTTCACCAAGTGAAAGCTCTCCCAAAAGTAGGTGAATGAGTTATTTGAGAAAAATTGGCTATCTGCAATACTTTTAGAGATAATTCACATTTACTCATTTTGAGTAGGTGAGTAATTAGCTATGGGTCTGAAACTTCACCAAGTGAAAGCTCTCCCAAAAGTAGGTGAATGAGTTATTTGAGAAAAATTGGCTATCTGCAATACTTTTAGAGATAATTCGCATTTACTCATTTTGAGTAGGTGAGTAATTAGCTATGGGTCTGAAACTTCACCAAGTGAAAGCTCTCCCAAAAGTAGGTGAATGAGTTATTTGAGAAAAATTGGCTATCTGCAATACTTTTAGAGATAATTCGCATTTACTCATTTTGAGTAGGTAAATAATTAGCTATGGGTCTGAAACTTCACCATGTGAAAGCTCTCCCACAAGTAGATGAATGAGTTATTTGATAAAAATTGGGTATCCGCAATACTTTTACAGATAATTAGCATTTACTCATTTTGAGTAGGTAAATAATTAGCTATGGGTCTGAAACTTCACCATGTGAAAGCTCTCCCAAAAGTAGGTGAATGAGTTATTTGAGAAAAATTGGCTATCTGCAATACTTTTAGAGATAATTCGCATTTACTCATTTTGAGTAGGTGAGTAATTGGCTATGGGTCTGAAACTTCACCATGTGAAAGCTCTTCCAAAAGTAGGTGAATGAGTTATTTGAGAAAAATTGGCCATCTGCAATACTTTTAGAGGTAATTCGCATTTACTGTTTTTGAGTAGGTGAGCAATTAGCTATGGGTCTGAAACTTCACCAAGTGAAAGCTCTTTGGGATAGCTGCTCTGCAGAGATACCCTGAAGATAAAAAATTTCGTTGAAATCGCTCTATGTAGCACGGTTTTCGAAATATTAGCATTTTTGTGTTTTGCAATTTTTGCGCAAAAATTCGAAAATTCAAAATGGCCGCCATTTTTGGCAAGATAAATTTTTTTTGAAAATTGGCATGGCTACTCTGCATAGATACCCTTCGGGTCAAAAATTTCATCGAAATCGCTCTATCTAGCACGGTTTTCGAGATATAAGCATTTTTGTGTTTTGCAATTTTGCGAAAAATTCGAAAATTCAAAATGGCCGCCATTTTTTGCGAGAAGTTGTTTGTTTGAAAATTGGCAGCTACTCTGCAGAGATACCCTGTGGGTCAAAAATTTCATCGAAATCGCTCTATCTAGCAGGGTTTTTGAGATATAAGCATTTTTATGTTTTGCAATTTTTGCGAAAAATTCGAAAATTCAAAATGGCCGCCATTTTTGGCGAGACAAAATTTTTTTCAAAATTGGGATAACTACTCTACAGAGATACCCTGTGGGTCAAAAATTTCGTCGAAATCGCTCTATCTAGCACGGTCTTCGAGATATAAGCATTTTTGTGTTTTGCAATTTTTGCGATAATTTCGAAAATTCAAAATGGCCGCCATTTTTGGCGAGACAAAATTTTTTTGAAAATTGGGAAAAGTACTCCGCAGAGATATCCTGCGGGTCAAAAATTTTGTCGAAATTGCTCTATGTAGCACGGTTTTTGAGATATAAGCATTTTTGTGTTTTGGAATTTTTGCGAAAATTTCGAAAATTCAAAATGGCCGCCATTTTGGGCGAGATAAAAATTTTTTGAAAATTGGGAAAACTACTCCGCAACGATACCCTGCGGGTCAAAAATTTCGTCGAAATCGCTCTATCTAGCACGGTTTTCGAGATATAAGCATTTTTGTGTTTTCCTTATTTGGAAAATTCGTAATGATTAATTAATCATTAATTACTCGGCCATTTCTTGACCAATCAATGCCAAAATCTAATGATTTCCAGATTTTAATAGAATGAATGTATTTGCCAAGTTTCAGGTGAATTGATAAAATTCCTTTCAAGTTATCATCCGGACAAGCTTCCCCATCGAAAAAAGACATTTTTGGTCATGTGACCTCTCTGATTGGTTGAAATGTCACTGCAGCATATTCAAAAAAATTCCCCAAGGCTACTGCCTAAACCTGCCAAAT
Organism: Sabellastarte sp. h YS-2021; assembly: GCA_964017235.1. Classification (NCBI taxonomy): domain Eukaryota; kingdom Metazoa; phylum Annelida; class Polychaeta; order Sabellida; family Sabellidae; genus Sabellastarte; species Sabellastarte sp. h YS-2021. The sequence goes on from OZ024931.1 coordinate 77,601,449, forward strand.
TTGAAAAGAATCCGCCTAACGGTTACAGAGTTATAAGGAAAACAAAATGCGGAGCCGGCGGAGCCAGAAGCTCTCCCATACACAAACAAGCGTCCCTTGCGGGACGCTTAATGAGTTAGTGCTACTACTGTGATTTCCAAACCCACCAATGAAAACACTCGCATCTGTGAATATTGACATTTCCGTGACACAAGTCTATTTATTTCCGTTCAGGGGTCCGTGACATTAGCCACTACGTATTATTAATGGGTTTATTTGAGGTCTGATGATGTGAGAATGACTGTGATTATTTAATGATGTAGTTTATTTTCTTGAGATGTTCTATATTCACTATAATGTAATATAATTATAAATGTTATTATATTGGTTATTGTGCCCAACTGAAAACAATGAGCAATAAAAATACCCTCACATCCTTTAAATTCTGTGGGGTAAAAATTGTAAGAAAATCACTTGGCCGAAACAGAATGAGTTTAAACATTCACTAATATAATACCTTGAACGCCCATCGACTCTCCCTATGATAACGATTTTGTTTAATTAGCGCACTGAGTTCCCCCTTGTGGGGAAGATATTGCGCTTGCAAAGCAGTAGATTAGATTAGAATAGAATATCATCTGTTAACTTGAGAAAAAATTGTGATTTCATGGGATTCATGGACTTGAGTTATAAGTGCTCACTGATGTACACACACCTCTGTGTTATGGCTCACAGTAACTATTAGAAGGCTGACACAATGGCCCAGTTCATATCCTCACAACCCAGATGGAGAAGGGTTGAGGGTTGATACACTCATCTACATTCATCTAGATTAGTGTTTGGCTACACAAACTGTACATAATGTAATGTAAGGTTAATGTCACTTAAGGTCACTATAATTGGGTCAAAATAAACAGGTGTCTAAAATTGATATCACAATGTTAAGAGAAAGAGTCCACTTGACCGATGTAATAGAGAAAACACCTACTTATAATTTTTAGGCTTCAATTGGGTCAAAACAAAAAATGATATCACAATGTTGAAAGAAAGAGTCCAATTGACCGATGCAATACAGAAAACACCCAATGGTGACTGAAGTCTTGAAATTATTATTATTATTTTAGGCTACAAATGGGTCAAAACAAAAAGGTGTCTTTCCCAAAGAACGAGTCCAATTGACCGATGTAATACAAAAAACACCCAACGGTGACTGAAGTCTTGAAATTATTATTGAAAACATTGCATACAGCAGAACTGCCACTACCCTCTTGGGGAAGTAACAATAAGGTCGAACAATAGAATGGTTGGATAATAGAAAGCCTAAAATAACAGGTTGAAATGGAGTTGGGAGAGTGGGTTTGAGGTTGGATAATTGAAAATTTGGATAATAGAGGGTCCGGCAATAGAGGTTCTACTGTATTCTCTTATTGGAAATATGGAGACTAAAATATGTGAGAAAAATTAGCTGTTTCACTATGACATTATTCAATTTTCATTCCCCAAAAAGTAGCACAAGTTCTGCTTAATAATACATTTGAGGTTGACAAAGTTGAAGTCATGACGGTGAAAGTGTTGCAGTATTCAAACAAACTCAGAACTAACGATTATTCATACAGGGCATACTAATAAATGCATTGTGTGCCTCAAAATATGAAACATTAACATACTACAATGATGAAATGATAAGTGAGTGTACCTGACACCGTCTTGCATCAGTACAACACTCCACTTCTGAGCAGTAGTATCTAAGATTAAAACTCAAGGCCATATTCAAAAAACAGATTAAGATATGCTAAAAATTAGCTTAACCTTCACAGAAAAATGTCTTGGCCATCTTTGGATTAAATGTTCACCAATTAAGTTAAATTTAGGATTAAGTGCAGCGGATTCAAATATATTTACTCCTAACTTTTATACATTTTGATGGAAGGATTTAAGTTACTCAAAAATTAGTTTACCTTCGCTGTGAATACTAACCTTAATCCTAATCTATTTTTTGTATTTACATGAGCTAATTTTTTCCTAATCTCATTTGTGAAAACGACTGCAGAACAAGAAATGTATATAAATAAAAACTTTCACCTTTTAGACAGAAATGATTACAGACTGGCAAAAAATTTTTAAGAATAATCAAAATATAACTCATAATTATAATATGCCACAAAAAACATGGTAAATTGACATTGCTGAATTGGTTGCCAAATAAAATTGCAATTTAATTAAACAATGAAAACAGTGACTTCTTTTGGTGGGGAAACAATACTTCATTTGCAAGAGTTTGCACATAAAACAATTTGTGGTATATAAAACTGGCTGAATATGAAACACTCACTCTGATATGTGAAAAAATAAAACATCGTCTGTGTCCTTCTCAGCAATAAAGCCATGACCTTTCTGTCGGCAAAAGGATTTCACCACCCCAGTGCATTTTGGACATTTCTCTGCCCGTTGATTCCTGTATATACAATGTAAACAAACAATCAGTGCCCGTGAACGGGTTCTGTGTCAGCTGACTGTGTGTTTTGAGTTTCAGAGTAGAAGTGACAGAAGAAGGGGCTCAAAAGTTGTGCCCTGCAAATGGTATTCAGAAGTAACAAGGTAACTGTTTAAGTGTAAAAACTACATTAAACATATTTCAAGAAAATACTGTAAATGCAATAGTTTTCAAGTTACAACTGATTTACTCAACAGTGACAATCTCACAATAGCTTTTGCTCAGCTATGCAATCAGTTAAAGGGCTGCATTTTAATATGGTATAGCTCACACAAAGTAAGTGAATAACATAGTTAAAGAAATACTGTAAATGCAATAGTTTTCAAGTTACAAATGATTTACTGTACAGTAAAAACCTAAAAGTAGGTATTGCTCAGGTATGCAATGAGCTACAGGTCTACAATTTCACTATGTTACAGCCAGCGTGCGAAATTCAGGGTGGCCCTGTGGCCCGGGCCCCCCCTTTTAAGTTAAGGCCACCACAACTTGACTTTCATGGGCCCCAATGGGCCACCACATTGACTACAACATGCCTCGTGTAGTAATACAATCCAGTGTGCTGTCATTTTTTTTAAAAATTGGTTTTCTTTCCCCATGGCTAAGCCCTTAATTATGCATTCTGTTTTATATATTCCAGGTTGAGTTCACCCTTAAGTAGCACTGTTTCTCTCACTCTTTCACACACAGGCCAACATACTCTCCTCCCCCCTCCCTTTACATGTTAAAGCTAGGCAGTGAGTGTGTGTATGTGTGGCTGAATGTAGCCTTGCCACAGGCGCTTGTACAAATAATACACAACTGTTTGACTTCATTATAAGTATTTTTCATAATATAGACACAAATGTTTGACTGCATTTTAAGTATTTTTCATAATGTTCTCATACACTTACTTAGCCTAGCTTGTCTCGCAGACTAGAAAAGCCTCTAAATACAGAGTGCATTATGGCAAAAATATTTTCATGTTTGCATCATGATTCAGACAGCCTGGAAGGCCAGGCTAGGCTAAATGTACTGATCCACTAGCAGTTTTGTGTGAGTGAGAGGGGGGGGGGGGGGACTTGTCAGTGTACTGGTTATAAAGCATATGCCTTGATAGTTTTTCTGCAGTCTTCCCAGTGAAGGGGGAGGGGGAGAACCACTAATTAAGTGTACTAACTCTTGGAAGAGTGCAGTAATAATCAGTACTTAGGAAAGTTAAATAAATGAATTGGGGTACAGATGAATTCTTCCAAATTTGGTGTAATTTGTTTGAAAATTAAAACCAGGAGAGAGTTTTTCTTATTTTTAATTGGGCTTTTACAGTGAAATCTGCTTCTCTTCTCACATGCATAAAACAAGAGGAGAGTGCCCGTGAACGGGCACTGTGTCAGCTGACTGAATGTTTTTGATTTGTGATGGTGATAATGAGAGGAAAGCATAATTATCAGGGAAAGGGCTGTACAGAAATACAGTAAATGGTAACTGAACAGCATGTTCGAAAGATATTCCGAAGCTGACAGAAGAAAAGGACAAAAAAGTTGTGCCCTGCAAATGGTATTATGAAATAAAGTAACAAGGTAATTGTTTAAGTGTAAAAAGTAGGTTAAAAATATTTAAAGAAATACCATAAATGCAATATCCTCGTTCGACCATGAAGAAGGGGTCCAAAGGTCAAATCTGACCATACCAAAAGATTCCCAGCCAAAGAATTTAGGATGGTTTACCATCCCAAACCTCTCGGACCAATAATAAGTGAGTCATAGGCACTTTTTAAGTTTGGCTATCCTTGTTTGACCTTGACGGAGGGGTCCAAGGTCAAATCCGACCACACAAAAAAATTTCCAGCCCATGATTTCCTGTAGCTTGTTTACCATCCCAAACCTGTAGGACCAATAATAAGCGAGTTCTAAGCAATTGTAAGTTTGGCTATCCTCAATTGACCTTGAAGGAGGGGTCCCAGGTCAAATCTGACCACACCAAAAGAATCCCAGCCCATGATTTCCTATAAGTTGGTTTACCATCCCAAACCTCCAAGACCAATAATACGCGAGTTATAAGCACTTTAAGTTTGGCTATCTTCGTTTGACTTGGAAGGAGGGGTCTAAGGTGAAATCTGACCACACCAAAAAATTCCCTAAATAACATATTTATACGAAATTCTCTAAATGCAATAGTTTTGCAATTACAACTGATTTACTCAATAGTGAGAACCTCAAAGTAGCTATTACTCAGCTATGCCATGAGCTACAGGTCTGAAATTTCACTATGTTATAGCTGACCCAAAAGTAGGTGAACAACATATTTAAGCAAAATACTGTAAATGCAATAGTTTTCAAGTTACAACTGATTTACTCAATAGTGATGACCTAAAAGTAGCTATTACTCAGCTATGCCATGAGCTACAGGTCTTAAATTTTACTATGTTATAGCTGACCCAAAAGTAGCTGAATAACATATTTATACGAAATTCTCTAAATGCAATAGTTTTCCAATTACAACTGATTTACTCAATAGTGAGAACTTTAAAGTAGCTATTACTCAGCTATGCCATGACCTACAGATCTGAAATTTCACTATATTATAGCTGGCCCAAAAGTAGCTGAATAACAAATTTATACGAAATTCTCTAAATGCAATAGGTTTTAAGTTACAAGTGATTTACTCAATAGTGAGAACTTCAAAGTAGCTATTACTCAGCTATGCAATGAGCCACAGATCTGAAACTTCACTATGTTATAGCTGATCCCAAAATAGGTGAATAACATATTGAAACAAAATACTGTAAATGCAATAGGGTGTGGCATGATAACATGACCCATTTGTACCTACCCTCAAAAACTTGAGTCAAGCTTGCCAACCAAAGCATATAAAATGAAATGGTTCACATTAAAATATATCTTAATGATGGGCAGTTGTGGAGAGACAACTTCAGGTCAACTGGATTAGCCGTTTTTTTATGAGAAAGGAATATGTTACCAAAATTCACCATTTTTTCACAAAAATTTGTTCACTCTGAAAAAAGCAAAGTTTTAAAATGTGTATATTGCATATAAATCTCTTAATAAATGCTAAAACACAATATTTTTATGAAAGCATATTATCTCACGTTTGATTTGGTATATAAAACTCGAACCTACCTTCAATACTTTTTAAACTACAAGCTCATGAGTATGTGCTGGTGGATATGCAAATTTAGGTTTGAAAATTGGGTGACTTTGTTGGAGCACCCACTACTATAACATTTTTTTTGTCTTTTACTGACATTTTTAGTCAAATGATAGCCTAAAGTCTTTGGTTAAATGTGATCAAGATTTAAAGTCATTATCCCAATGCATCTCTGAGTATATTTGAATTAAAATATTAAATTCTGTTGTCCGAAACGCCCTGTCACATCTGAAGAGGCCACCTTTAAAAAAAAAACAGGAGCTGCAGAATCAAACAAAGATGCTGTTTAGAAGGAACAACATGTACATTATAATGCCTGAAAATATAAACCTTTAATGGTTTTCTTCAACAGAATGACAGGCAAAAGTTTCTGTCCGAAACAGAAAATGTCACATCTGAAGAGGTTTAGTTTAACCTATGAAGATGTATTGTCATGATTGATAGTTTTAAAAGCAATATTTCAGCTTTATTTTATATTATTTTGTTTTAGGGAATATAAAACTGTGTACAGACATGAAAGTTTATTGGAAAAAGTCCCTAATATACAAATGAGGATGCCTACTTTTAAAAATTTACACTTTCTTCACAAAATGTAGATTTTACTTCCAGTGACATGGATAGATGAAATCAATGATCATTATTATGACTTACCATGAAAGTCAAATGCACTTAGTTGTAATCCAGTTCAGAAAAAAGGCTATTGGAAGATCGCTTCTGGAATAGTTTGACACCAATGGAACTCTTCAGATGTGACCAAATGCTCTTCAGGTGTGACATATTGCTCTTCAGATGTGACATTAAATAGTTTTGTCTCAACGTTTTCCCCATTCTTTACCTTGTGCAAATCCTTTATACAAAGGTCCGCAATTTCCAATATGTTGTCACATATTAGAATAAAAAGGACTCTGAAATGTTGACCTTATTTAACATGTCACATCTGAAGAGCTCTAACCAATTGGACAATTGCTAATGCAGTTGGCAACACTGGCCCACCAAACAAAGTCATTCTGTGTTTCCACCAACAGGATGTTCCAGGAGGGGATGCCTCTCCGACCCCTAAGTCTGTCTCTGTGGAAACTAACCAAGAGACAAGTGAGATTCTCATCTTTGCTACTATAGATGGGTGAATTTCCCAGTTTGTCTGCAATGGCTGACCTGTAGCCATCAACTGTACTTGGCCGCAACTTCCTGTCCTAGAATAGATTCAACAGGAAGTCACCAACCTTTGCCCTGAAGTTCACCTGATTACTGTGGCACCACTTTGTAAAAATGGTTCACTTAGCCTCATAGACTGATTTGGTTGAGACTCTCTGAGGAGCTTCAATTCGTGCTGCCACTACCTCAGACAAACCTAGCTCATTGATAACTGAGGCTCCAGGAGCCAGACATTGAGATTTAGGTTTGGTAGAATCCTGTGAGGGAAGTGACTGAATGGCTGGGTTAGCAGATTGGGCAGGTACAGTGGAATTTGACCTGACATGGTCACTAGGTCCCAAAACCAGGGCATGGTGGGCCACCCTGGAGCAATCAGAATAATTCTGTTGCACAGAGAGTCCTGAAACTTCTCCAGCACTTTGCCCAAGATGGCTACTGGTGGGAAGGCATGAGGGTCCAGATCCTTCCACAGCAGACCAGTGCAACCTGCTTTCTGGGAGGGAGCAGGTTCCCCTTATAGTGTGCTCTCCTAAGTTAGTGCCCCACCCTTCTTTTGAAGATTGGCAGAGCACACCTGAGTGTAGTGGTAGACCTTGAAGAACATTTTCTTCATATGGTCATCACTTTAGCTGAGGAGGGAGTGACCTGGGGATAGGGACCACCTTTTCTAGCGATTCTGGAATCTTCCAATTCCTTTTCAGGTGCCACTGTATAGGTCTCATATGTAGCCATCACAGGTGGACCTGTTTTTCTGTAGCTTTCAGTAGCCCTTATCAGGGACATCAGCTGCTTGACCTGACATGTTGGTTTTTAGAGCAGTTTCTGAATCTTTGCATTCAGGGTTTTCCAGCACTGTGGGCGACAGGGTCTGACCTTGCCCTCCTTGAGGTTTAACTGGTAACGTATGAGGTTGAACACTTGTTTAAGTGGTTTGGGGTCCAGTTCTGATTTTTTCCTGTTTACCAACCTAGCTCCTGACACAGAGCTGCTAGAGTATGTTTATGCTGGAGACAGGTTTGGTGGGATCTGGCTCTGACCAACCAGTCATCTAAGTACTGGTAGATTCTTATACCCTGTGTAAAACCATCAATTTGACCTTCATCACTACTGTAAATTCCATGGGTGTTGTGAACTGCTGGGACTGACCCTGGATGTGAAAATGTTCAGTCTGGCAGATTTATAATACCAATAGGAAATTGAACTGGAATCCTTGTCTTTGCTGGTATGTAAACTATATCCAATCCTGAGACTTGGCAGTCCAGTTGTACTGGTTACATTGCAAATCAGTAGCCTCCAAACTCCTAGAAGGGTAGCCTTCAACTAGTGTGAGGTTCAGTTTATCCAACTTCTTACATAACCAGTCATCTGTCGGTATGTTGACTGAATTTAGATTTATTTTTTATTTTACATCATGTTTAACAGCCAGGGTAATGCTAGTTGGTCAAGATTATGCTCTGTAAACCACCGGGCATTGGTAAGTAACTATCAACTTTCCAACATGAAGTACCTGGGCTGAGATTCGAACCGATGACCTCAGAGGTTAAAGGTGAGCATTCTAACCACTACACCACTGAGCCCCCTGCATGTTGACTGAAATCTTTCCAACTGGTTGCAGTTTTGGCCCTGCAAAGGGGAGGTCATCAGCCTCTGAAGTGGCTGTATCCAGGTCGGGGATATGCTTTCAACTCATGAAGGAGTCTAATGCCTCTCTCATTGTCTCTCTATAGGTTTGCTCCTCTGAAAGAGCTTGGTCAGTGTCGGCTGAAGTCGGACCCTGATCTAGGTCAGACAGCTCCATCTCTTCTGCTGGGCAAACAGTATGAGGTCGGTCAGTGGGGTTGACATTCGAATCAGTGTCCATCTAGGTAAGCTGCCTTGCTGCCTCTGTAATCAGTGTACTGGACACCTGTCGCTGCATAGCAGTGGATGGGTCAGTCAACAGGCTGAGGTCTGTCAAAAAGCTGAGTTGGTGTAATAAAAGGGTCAGCTGCCTTCACTGCACCAGCTGGTGGAGCCCTTGTTGGTGTCACTTTCACAGTCTGGAAGGTCAGTTATGGTAGAAAGCTTCTGGCCAACAGCATTGCCTCCAGCCCTGAGAAATGTTCTGACCATTTCTGATCTAGAGCTTCTAATTTATTGTTCGTTGACAGCTTGGAAGACTTACAAGGCCTTGAATGCTTTTTGGTCTTATCCTTGTCTTTGGCCAATGTATTCTGAGACTACAGTTGAATATATTAGGGTCTAACTTAGTATCAGCAGCAGCAGCAGACGTGTCAGACTTGCCATCTTGTTTTTCTTTCTTCAGTTTGTAAGAACAGTTATGCTCGCTGATCAGTGGTTAGGATATTACTGCGAGAACAGTCTTCTTTCAAAACACAATGGTTGCTGCCCTTACCCTTGTCACGATAACATACACAGTGGGTTGTTACTATTAAAGGTTGGCATTGTGATCTCATGTCCCTCTTTTCTGTCCCGGTGATACCATGTTAAGAAGTAACAATCATAATATGTAGAAAATATGAAATTAAAGTTCAAATCCGCAAACCAGTACACGTACAACATGGAAAAGATGATGTGACGTCACACTGACTAGACAGGAAGGAAGTATGTCACATCTGAAGAGCCACTTTTATTTCATCTAAAAATGACACCCATGTTGCAAGTTATAATTATTTATTACTTTCTTGGTGCAATATAAATCTTTCTAAGCTTTGACAAGAAAATAAACACTAAAATTTTTAAAAAGTTACATCTGAAGAGCTATAAGTCACATCTGAAGAGCATGTGTCACATCTGAAGAGTTTGCTTTGGAGACCTATATATGTGAAACCTGTACAATCATCCTAACATTGGTTCTTTTAGAGGTAGCCCACCTTTAGGTTAACACCTGCAAAAAGTTTCAACTTTTTGGATATAGTACTTTTCTTTTTACAAGAAACGAAATGTGTTTTTTCAATAGGTGCTAAATATGCAAAAATAGAAAGCTGTCAAAAAATTTAACCAAGTTTCCATACATTGTTAACTTCATTCATATATGTTAGGGTGCTCAGTATAGTATTGGCAAAACACAAAATATGCTTTGTTATTAAGTCTTAAAATTATTAAAAATGAGAATTTCATGATGTGTCACATCTGAAGAGTTTCCAGACACACCTTTATATTCTTCAAGTTAAAATATACAAAACGACAAAAAGTTATCTTTTCATTATTGGAAGTAGATACTAGGGTCATAGTAGTATCTAAATAAACAGTTAGGTTTAATCTCCCAAAGACTTTAAAATTTCACCTCCAGTGAACACTTTTGGGTCATGTTATCGTGCCACACCCCAATAGTTTCCAAGTTATAAGCGATTTACTCAACAGTGATAACCTAAAAGTAGCTATTACTCAGCTATGCCATGAGCTACAGGTCTGAAATTTCACTATGTTATAGCTGACCCAAAAGTAGCTGAATAACATATTTATACGAAATTCTCTAAATGCAATAGTTTTGAAGTTATAAGCGATTTACTCAACAGTGATAACCTAAAAGTAGCTATTACTCAGCTATGCCATGAGCTACAGGTCTAAAATTTTACTATGTTATAGCTGACCCAAAAGTAGCTGAATAACATATTTATACGAAATTCTCTAAATGCAATAGTTTTTAAGTTACAAGTGATTTTACTCATGATGGAAGTTACTGAAAAGCCCAAAAGTAGCTATTACTCACTTAGCTATTGAGACAGGCACCCAACTTACTCACCATATTGTAGCTATGAAAAAAGTAGCTGAATAACATATTTTAACAAAATGCTCTAAATGCAACACTTTTCAAGTTATAAATGATTTTGTGCATGATTTCATGAATTTTAATGCATTAAAAATTATTAAAAAAATTTATTAAAAAAAAGTAAGACAGATCCAGGTCTCATGCTCACACAAGAGAATCTACCTGTGGCCTAGTACATATATGCAAGATATGAGAGAAATCCCTGCAATAGTCACTGAGAAAATTGTGATTAAGTGTTGAAATTTTCACACTTTTGGTGGGGGTACCCCCCTTGTAATGTCTCTAGCAAACAGACGAACAGACAGATTTGCATGCCTTGAACAATTTTTCATCCTCGATAGATAAGGTATCTTTTAAAAAAAACAGCACGTCTCTAGGCCTTGTAGTTTTGGAGGAGAAGTTGTTCACGCGGACGCGTACGCCCACACCGCAGAGTGACGACATAAAAATCAATATTTTGCTTTCTGACGATGTCATTACTTAATGATGTCACAATGCAATTGGTATTGTGAGGTCACAAGCCTAGGGTGTGATACTTGTTGTCTTTAAGTAAAAATATTTCTTCCCATTTTTTGTCTTGAAATTGACATAAAGATAATAAAGAGGGATGTGGTGTATTCTTCATTTTTATTAATTATCATTTCTGTTTTTATTTTTTATTTTTTTCTTTCAATTCCTTGACAGGCCATCAAAAAAAATTACCATGAGTGATTTTTACCAAGAAGTGACTTTTAAGCAATATTTTTTTACCTCACCCAGCAGTTTATGTTCTTGTGTGCTAATTGTCTATTTGTCTGTCTCTCTGTTTTGTGTGTATGTGTGTGTTTAGATTACTCCAGAACTAATGAACAGATCTTTATTAAAAAATTTTGTGGGTAGGACCTGGCCAAAGGAAGAAGTTACTAAAAAAGAAAAATCTAGATCTTATTTTGGATACAAAATAATCATGAGTTTTCAGGGGTCCCATTTAATGACTTTAGGTTCTACTTGATATTTCTTCAAAAATTAATTTACATGTTTGGTTTTAGTTTATTGTCTTCCTTACAATACTTTATATCACTTGAGAGACTGGTCACATGGAGTTGAGCGTTTCTCTCTGAGTGCATCTTGTATAATTTGTATTCAAGCTTGAAGTAAAATAAAGAAAAATTTTTGTTGTATCTTTTTGACTTGTCACTTTTAATAAATTAAAAAGACAATTTGTTAGAAAAATAAAGTGTGTTTATTAGTATTTAAAAAGTTTGGGCCATCAAGTTTTAATAGGGGCCACTGAACTTCAGAACCTAGTGGCCCTATGGGGCCACCACTGCTTTGCAACGAATTTCTCACACTGGTTACAGCTGACCCAAAACTAGGTGAACAACATATTTATAGAAAATACTTTAAATTCAATAGTTTTCAACTTACAACTGATTTACTAAACAGTGAGAAGATGAGAATAGCTATTACTCAGTTGTGCCATGAGCTACATGTCTGCAATTTACTGTGTTATAGCTAATTCAAAAGTATATGAATAACATATTTAAAGAAAATACTCTAAATGCAATAGTTTTCAAGTTACAACTGATTTACTCAACAGTGAGAACCTCAAAGTAGCTATTGCTAAGCTATGCCATAACTGACAGGTCTGCGATTTCACTATGTCATAGCTGACCCAAAAGTAGGTGAACAACATATTTAAACAAAATACTCTAAATGCAATAGTTTTCAAGTTACAACTAATTTACTCATCAGTGAGAACCTGAGAATAGCTATTACTCAGCTATGCTATGAGCTACATGTCTGCAATATTAGTAGGTTATAGCTAATTCGAAAGTAGATGACGATATTTAAACAAAATTCTCTAAATGCAACGGTTTTCAAGTTAGAACTGATTTATAGGGGTGCGACCGAGCAGTCGACACTCGCCGAGCGAGGCAAATTTCACGAAAATTCTATCCCAATTTTAAGAGTCGATTACTCGTGTGTATACAAGTATATAACAACCTATTGAAGCGGTTACGTTTTTTAGGAAATAAAAAATAAATAACATACCTTGCTAGCATTAAATCGCATAATCCATCATTTTTAACATAATATTAAGTATATTATATGATGACATCAGCTAATTCAAGCGATTCAAAGCTTTTATCTCTATATTTTTATTGTTTACGGGAGCCGCCATATTGGATGTTGGTTCCTGTAATGGTAATGGTGGATACTAAACTTTGCGAGTGCTCGATGTCGAGTCGATTTTTGGTCCGCGAGTAATCGACCCGAATTATTTGTACTCGTCCCACCCCTACTGATTTACAGGGTTGGGAACAAATATGTATTTGTATTTAAATACACCAATAATCCTGTATTTGTATTTGAGGTTTTAAAAATATACATATTTGTATTTGATCACTGTATTTGGTTGTATTTGATCAAATACAGGTCAGTGCTAAAAATGTTCTTTTTTTCAGACCTTAAATTTGACAAAGGTAGTTGGTACTTATTCTGTCTCAATAAAATAGAATTGGATTCCAATAAACCTGAATTGAAGCTACAGGATTCTATTTATAAATAAATTTTGGGAGTTTTTATTGCACTTTAGGGACAATTTCTAATTTTTGGAGGAAATCAGGTTTACAATTGTCTATTAATTTTTCTCTAAAGGGTTTATTTAGTGATTCTGGTTATATTTTTAAAAATCTGTCAGCCCTTGTATGTTTCACAGTTATATATTCAAATACTCTTTTATATCTCTTTTGATGTATTGAATATATTTTGACCCTTTGTTTCTTGCTTACCCTTTGTAATAACCTATTTATTGAGATAAAAGGATTCTGCTTTGCAACCAATTGCACTTTTTCCCTTCCCTTCAAGTTAGTTTAACAGTTACCAGAGCACAGATGACAGATCTAACTGTCTTTCTTCTGTACTCAGGACAGAACCTACTCAATTGTCCACTTAATTGTGGAAAATAATCTTATGATCTTTAATCTGGTGATGCAGTTACCTTTGTGCTTCAAAGTAAATCTAAAATGCAATTCATTCCTTGGTTTGTCTATAAAATGGAGCTGTCAACCTACCAAATTATTCAGTTTCATTACTTTGTTACAATGGCAATGTATGGAAAATCTCAAGTTTTTGAACATTTTGGACCAAAGCAACCAGAGAGTGATACTAGTTTCAAAGTGGAATGTAAACATTGTCATAAAAGTGTGATAGGATCAACAAAGGGGACTTCAAACCTTTTGGTGCACATGAAGGTAAATTTATACTTATCTGATATATTAAAATTGAAGGGAATTTAATCTGTTCAATAAACTATATCATAGATGGTATTTTACTTTCTTTGCATGTAAAGGGACAATTTGATATTTCATACATAAGGACAGATTTAATGGGGACTTCTATAGTGGTAATATTGAGAATGTAGTAACTTTAGAACATTTTTAATAATTCTAGAGCCTGATTTTCTTTTATTTAAAGACTTACATTTATGATAAAAACACACTTGAATAAATGAGTGACACAACCATTGGGCCTAATTAGTAAAGGCATGCCCTATTGTATTTAAAGACAATGACAGTGCTGGTTGAGGGATTGTTTACATCAATAGTCAAGTCAAGAAAATGGGTACAAGAATAGTAATAAACCATGCCCTGCCCCCACTGTCTGTTGGTGTCATATTAGGGGATTAATTTACACAATAGTGTTGAGTTTGGGTTGGGGTTCATTATTATACAGTTTAATGTTTTCTAAAGGAAAAGACACCACTCCAAAAACATGTCATGCCAGAGAATTTTCAACTTTAAGGCACTACACATTCTTAATCCAATCTCTGTTTACTCTATTCTAAGTAAGATTGTAGTGGCATCTCTATTGCTTCCAATTCTCCCTTAAAGTCATATTGAATTCTAAATGCCCAAACTTAAAATGGAAATAATGTCACAATATATTTTGAAATATTGACAGTTTTTAGGAATTTTTAGGATCCTCTGGCTTTCAACAGCAACCCTGTTTTAAATGTTACTTTTCATTATTTGCCATTTTCTGATCATACATTTTCTTATTGCAGAGACATCATCCTGGGATCCACAAAAACCTGATTTCCAAGCCAGAACTGAGATCTCATGTTTTTGCACTGTAATTTAGTGTAATATATCTCTAATGAGAGACTCAAGGACAATTAAACTTCTTTTTCAACAAGTGTATTTGTATTTGACCTGTGTGTATTTGTATTTGTAATTTGAAATCACAGCTGTATTTGTATTTGCTGTTGTAAAAATAAATGTATTTGTATTTGTATTTGCAACCTCTTCTCTGTATTTGTCCCAACTCTGCTGATTTACTCAACAGAGAAAACCTCAAATTGCCAATTGCTCAGCTATGCAATGAGCTACAGGTCTGTAACTTAACTATGTTATAGCTGACCCCAAAGTAGGTGAATGACATGTTTAAAGAAAATACTGTAAATGCAAGAGTTTTCAAGTTACAAGCAATTTACTCAACAGTGATAACCTCAAAGTAGCTATTATTTGGGTCTATAATGAGCTACAGGTCTGCAATTTTACTATGTTATAGCTCACCCAAAAGTAGCAGAATAACATATTTATACATAATTCTCTAAATGTAATAGTTTTTGAGTTACAAGTGATTTTACTATTGGGATAGACACCCAAGTTACTCACCATGTTGTAGCTATGGAAAAAGTAGCTGAATAACATATTTTAACAAAATGCTCTAAATGCAATACTTTTCAAGTTATAGGTGATTTAGTGCCTGATTTCCTGAATTTTAATGCATTAAAATTATTTTAAAAATTCATAAAAAATAACTTAAAAAGATCCAGAAATGAAACAAGAGGAGAGTGCCCGTGAACGGGCACTGTGTCAGCTGACTGAATGTTTTTGATTGTGATGGTGATAATGAGAGGAAAGCATAATTATCAGGGAAAGGGCTGTACAGAAATACAGTAAATGTTAACTGAACAGCATGTTCGAAAGATATTCCGAAGCTGACAGAAGAAAAGGACAAAAAAGTTGTGCCCTGCAAATGGTATTATGAAATAAAGTAACAAGGTAATTGTTTAAGTGTAAAAAGTAGGTTAAAAATATTTAAAGAAATACTATAAATGCAATATCCTCGTTCGACCATGAAGAAGGGGTCCAAAGGTCAAATCTGACCATACCAAAAGATTCCCAGCCAAAGAATTTAGGATGGTTTACCATCCCAAACCTCTCGGACCAATAATAAATGAGTCATAGGCACTTTTTAAGTTTGGCTATCCTTGTTTGACCTTGAAGGAGGGGGTCCAAGGTCAAATCCGACCACACAAAAAAATTCCCAGCCCATGATTTCCTGTAGCTTGTTTACCATCCCAAACTTGTAGGACCAATAATAAGCGAGTTCTAAGCAATTGTAAGTTTGGCTATCCTCAATTGACCTTGAAGCAGGGGTCCCAGGTCAAATCTGACCACACCAAAAGAATCCCAGCCCATGATTTCCTATATGTTGGTTTACCATGCCAAACCTCCAAGACCAATAATACGCGAGTTATAAGCACTTTAAGTTTGGCTATCTTCGTTTGACCTGGAAGGAGGGGTCTAAGGTCAAATCCGACTACACCAAAAGATTCCCAGCCCATGATTTTCTATAGGTTGGTTTTCCATTCGAAACCTCTAGGACCAATAATAAGTGAGTTATAAGCACTTTTAAGTTTGGCTATCCTCATTTGACCTTGAAGGAGGGGTCCAAGGTGAAATCCGACCACACCAAAAAATTCCCAGCTCATGATTTTCTATAGGTTGGTTTTCATTCCAACCTCTAGGACCAATAATAAGCGAGTTATAAGCACTTTTATGTTTGGCTATCCTCATTTGACCTTGAAGGAGGGTTCCAAGGTCAAATCGGACCATATTAATAGATTCCCAGCCCATGATTTCCTACAGGTTGGATACAATGATTTACTCAACAGTGAGAACCTGAAAGAAGCTATTGCTCAGCTATGCCATGACATAGAGGTCTGCAATTTCACTATGTTATAGCTGACCAAAAATTATGTGAATAACATATTTAAACAAAATACTCTAAATGTAATAATTTTCAAGTTACAACTGATTTACTCAAGAGTGAGAACCTCAAAGTAACTATTACTCAGCTATGCAATGAGCTACATGTCTGAATTTTTGCACTGTTATAGCTGACCTAAAAGTAGGTGAACAACATATTTAAGCAAAATACTGTAAATGCAATAGTTTTCAAGTTACAACTGATTTACTCAATAGTGAGAACCTGAAAATAGCTATTGCTCCACTATGCCATGAGCTATAGGTCTGTAATTTCACTATGTTATAGCTAACCCCAAAGTAGGTGAACAATATATTTTAACAAAATACTCCAAATGCAATATTTTTCAAGTTATAGCTGATTTACTCAACAGTCAGTGCCTGAGAATAGCTATTGCTCAGTTGTGCCATGAGCTACAGGTCTGTAATTTCACTATGTTATAGCTGACCCAAAAGTAGCTGAATAACATATTTGCACAAATTTCTGTAAAGGCAATAGTTTTCCAATTACAACTGATTTACTCAACAGTGAAAACTTCAAAGTAGCTATTACTCAGCTATGCAATGAGCCACAGGTCTGGAACTTCACTATGTTATAGCTGACCCCAAAATAGGTGAATAACATATTGCAACAAAATACTCTAAATGCAATAGTTTTCAAGTTATAAGTGACTTACTCAACAGTGATAACCTAAAAGTAGCTATTACTCAGCTATGCCATGAGCTACAGGTCTGAAATTTTACTATGTTATAGCTGACCCAAAAGTAGCTGAATAACATATTTATACTAAATACTCTAAATGCAATAGTTTTCCAATTACAACTGATTTACTCAACAGTGAGAACTTCAAAGTAGCTATTACTCAGCTATGCAATGAGCCACAGGTCTGGAACTTCACTATGTTATAGCTGACCCCAAAATAGGTGAATAACATATTGAAACAAAATACTCTAAATGCAATAATTTCCAAGTTATAAGCGATTTACTCAACAGTGATAACCTAAAAGTAGCTATTACTCAGCTATGCCATGAGCTACAGGTCTGAAATTTTACTATGTTATAGCTGACCCAAAAGTAGGTGAACAACATATTTAAGCAAAATACTGTAAATGCAATAGTTTTCAAGTTACAACTGATTTACTCAATAGTGATGACCTAAAAGTAGCTATTACTCAGCTATGCCATGAGCTACAGGTCTGAAATTTTACTATGTTATAGCTGACCCAAAAGTAGCTGAATAACATATTTATACTAAATTCTCTAAATGCAATAGTTTTGCAATTACAACTGATTTACTCAATAGTGAGAACCTAAA
Organism: Sabellastarte sp. h YS-2021; assembly: GCA_964017235.1. Classification (NCBI taxonomy): domain Eukaryota; kingdom Metazoa; phylum Annelida; class Polychaeta; order Sabellida; family Sabellidae; genus Sabellastarte; species Sabellastarte sp. h YS-2021. Next base: position 77,619,347 of record OZ024931.1, read on the forward strand.
AGTAGTTATTACTCAGCTATGCAATGAGCTACAGGTCTGAAATTTTACTATGTTATAGCTGACCCAAAAGTAGGTGAACAACATATTTAAGCAAAATACTGTAAATGCAATAGTTTTCAAGTTACAACTGATTTACTCAATAGTGATGACCTAAAAGTAGCTATTACTCAGCTATGCCATGAGCTACAGGTCTGAAATTTTACTATGTTATAGCTGACCCAAAAGTAGCTGAATAACATATTTATACTAAATTCTCTAAATGCAATAGTTTTGCAATTACAACTGATTTACTCAATAGTGAGAACCTCAAAGTAGTTATTACTCAGCTATGCAATGAGCTACAGGTCTGAAATTTTACTATGTTATAGCTGACCCAAAAGTAGGTGAACAACATATTTAAGCAAAATACTGTAAATGCAATAGTTTTCAAGTTACAACTGATTTACTCAATAGTGATGACCTAAAAGTAGCTATTACTCAGCTATGCCATGAGCTACAGGTCTGAAATTTTACTATGTTATAGCTGACCCAAAAGTAGCTGAATAACATATTTATACGAAATTCTCTAAATGCAATAGTTTTCCAATTACAACCGATTTACTCAATAGTGAGAACTTCAAAGTAGTTATTACTCAGCTATGCAATGAGCCACAGATCTGAAACTTCACTATGTTATAGCTGATCCCAAAATAGGTGAATAACATATTCAAACAAAATACTCTAAATGCAATAGTTTCCAAGTTATAAGCGATTTACTCAACAGTGATAACCTAAAAGTAGCTATTACTCAGCTATGCCATGAGCTACAGGTCTGAAATTTTACTATGTTATAGCTGACCCAAAAGTAGCTGAATAACATATTTATACGAAATTCTCTAAATGCAATAGTTTTCCAATTACAACCGATTTACTCAATAGTGAGAACTTCAAAGTAGCTATTACTCAGCTATGCAATGAGCCACAGATCTGAAACTTCACTATGTTATAGCTGATCCCAAAATAGGTGAACAACATATTCAAACAAAATACTCTAAATGCAATAGTTTCCAAGTTATAAGCGATTTACTCAACAGTGATAACCTAAAAGTAGCTATTACTCAGCTATGCCATGAGCTACAGGTCTGAAATTTTACTATGTTACAGCTGACCCAAAAGTAGCTGAATAACATATTTATACGAAATTCTCTAAATGCAATAGTTTTGAAGTTATAAGCGATTTACTCAACAGTGATAACCTAAAAGTAGCTATTACTCAGCTATGCCATGAGCTACAGGTCTAAAATTTTACTATGTTATAGCTGACCCAAAAGTAGCTGAATAACATATTTATACGAAATTCTCTAAATGCAATAGTTTTTAAGTTACAAGTGATTCTACTCATGATGGAAGTTACTGAAAAGCCCAAAAGTAGCTATTACTCACTTAGCTATTGAGACAGGCACCCAACTTACTCACCATATTGTAGCTATGAAAAAAGTAGCTGAATAACATATTTTAACAAAATGCTCTAGATGCAACAGTTTTCAAGTTATAAATGATTTTGTGCATGATTTCATGAATTTCAATGCATTAAAAATTATTAAAAAAATTTATTAAAAAAAAAGTAAGACAGATCCAGGTCTCATACTCACACAAGAGAATCTACCTCTGGCCTAGTACATATATGCAAGATATGAGAGAAATCCCTGCAATAGTCACTGAGAAAATTGTGATTAAGTGTTGAAATTTTCACACTTTTGGTGGGGGTACCCCCCTTGTAATGTCTCTAGCAAACAGACGAACAGACAGATTTGCATGCCTTGAACAATTTTTCATCCTCGATAGATAAGGTATCTTTTAAAAAAAACAGCACGTCTCTAGGCCTTGTAGTTTTGGAGGAGAAGTTGTTCACGCGGACGCGTACGCGCACGCGTACGCCCACGCCGCAGAGTGACGACATAATGTCAGCTGACTGACAAGTCAGCTGACATAAAAATAAGTGACTTAGTGCATGATTTCATGAATTTTAACGCATAAAAAATCATTTAAAAAATTCATAAAAAAAATTAAGACAGATCCAGGCCTGATACTCATACAAGGGAATCTACTTGTAGCCTAGTACATATATGCAAGATATGAAAGAAATCCCTGCAATAGTCAATGAGGAAATTGTGATAAAGTGTTCAAATTTTCACACTTTTGGTGGCGGTCCCTCCCTTGTAATGGCTCTAGCAAACAGACGAACAGACAGATTTGTATGCCTTGAACAATTTTTCATCCTTGATAGATAAGGTATCTTCTAACAAGAGGAGAGTGCCCGTGAACGGGCACTGTGTCAGCTGACTGAGTGTTTTTGATTTGTGAAGGTGATTAGAGGACAGAATAATTATCAGGAAAAGGGCTGTACAGAAATACAGTAAATGGTAACTGAACAGCAAGTTCGAAAGAAATTCCGAAGCTGACAGAAGGAAAGGATAAAAAAGTTGTGCCCTGTAAATGGTATTATGAAGGAAAATAACAAGGTAATTGTTTAAGTGTAAAAAATAGGTTAAAACATATTTAAAGAAATACTACAAATGCAATATCCTCATTCGACCTTGAAGAAGGGGTCCAAGGTCAAATCTAACCACACAAATACATTCCCAGCCCATAATTTCCTATGGTTTACCATTCCAAACCTCTAGGACCAATTATAAACTAGAGGATCGCTCGCAAAAAAAAGAGATAATGTTTTTGCATAGCAAAAACAAAGCGTCCCGAAAAGGATATAAAGGTGAGTGCTAAAGTATTAAGAAAATGCTTCGTTTCTAGCCTTATACTGTTGTGGCAACCAAAGTCAGCGCAGTCTGCTCTATCTAGCACGGTTTTCAAGATATAAGCATTTTTGTGTTTTGCAAAAAATAAAAAAAATTAAAAATGTCCGCTATATTTGGCGAGACAAAAATATTTTGAAAATTGGCATGGCTACTCTGCAGAGATACCCAGCAGGTCCAAAATTTTGTTGAGTTCGCTCCATATAGCACGGTTTTCGAGATATAAGCATTTTTGTGTTTTGCAAAAACTTTGAAAATTCAAAATGGCCACCATTTTTGGGGAGACAAAAATTTTTGTCAAGACCACTGCCGTGGTGTGTATCTCCCGCCGAGCATTAAAGCAGAAGAAATAGCTTTTCCGAGATATTCACAATTTTTCATTTTCGTGTGTGAAAGGTCTTCCAAAAGTAGGTGAATGAGTTATTTGAGAAAAATTGGCTATCTGCAATACTATTAAGAGATAATTCACATTTACTCATTTTGAGTAGGTGAATAATTATCTATGGGTCTGAAACTTCACCAAGTGAAAGCTCTCCCAAAAGTAGGTGAATGAGTTATTTGAGAAAAATTGGCTATCTGCAATACTTTTAGAGATAATTCGCATTTACTCATTTTGAGTAGGTGAGTAATTAGCTATGGGTCTGAAACTTCACCATGTGAAAGCTCTCCCACAAGTAGATGAATGAGTATTTGATAAAAATTGGGTATCCGCAATACTTTTACAGATAATTAGCATTTACTCATTTTGAGTAGGTGAATAAATAGCTATGGGTCTGAAACTTCGCAGAGTGAAAGCTCTCCCAAAAGTAGGTGAATGAGTTATTTGAGAAAAATTGGCTATCTGCAATACTTTTAGAGATAATTCACATTTACTCATTTTGAGTAGGTGAATAATTAGCTATGGGTCTGAAACTTCACCAAGTGAAAGCTCTGCCAAAAGTAGGTGAATGAGTTATTTGAGAAAAATTGGCTATCTGCAATACTTTTAGAGATAATTCGCATTTACTCATTTTGAGTAGGTGAGTAACTAGCTATGGGTCTGAAACTTCACCAAGTGAAAGCTCTCCCAAAAGTAGGTGAATGAGTTATTTGAGAAAAATTGGCTATCTGCAATACTTTTAGAGATAATTCGCATTTACTCATTTTGAGTAGACGAGTAATTAGCTATGGGTCTGAAACTTCACCAAGTGAAAGCTCTCCCAAAAGTAGGTGAATGATTAATTTGAGAAAAATTGGCTATCTGCAATACTTTTAGAGATAATTCGCATTTACTCATTTTGAGTAGGTGAGTAATTAGCTATGGGTCTGAAACTTCACCAAGTGAAAGCTCTCCCAAAAGTAGGTGAATGAGTTATTTGAGAAAAATTGGCTATCTGCAATACTTTTACAGATAATTCACATTTACTCATTTTGAGTAGGTGAGTAATTAGCTATGGGTCTGAAACTTCACCAAGTGAAAGCTCTCCCAAAAGTAGGTGAATGATTAATTTGAGAAAAATTGGCTATCTGCAATACTTTTAGAGATAATTCGCATTTACTCATTTTGAGTAGGTGAGTAATTAGCTATGGGTCTGAAACTTCACAGAGTGAAAGCTCTCCCAAAAGTAGGTGAATGAGTTATTTGAGAAAAATTGGCTATCTGCAATACTTTTAGAGATAATTCGCATTTACTCATTTTGAGTAGGTGAGTAATTAGCTATGGGTCTGAAACTTCACCAAGTGAAAGCTCTCCCAAAAGTAGGCGAATGAGTTATTTGAGAAAAATTGGCTATCTGCAATACTTTTAGAGATAATTCACATTTACTCATTTTCAGTAGGTGAGTAATTAGCTATGGGTCTGAAACTTCACCAAGTGAAAGCTCTGCCAAAAGTAGGTGAATGAGTTATTTGAGAAAAATTGGCTATCTGCAATACTTTTAGAGAAAATTCGCATTTACTCATTTTGAGTAGGTGAGTAATTAGCTATGGGTCTGAAACTTCACAGAGTGAAAGCTCTCCCAAAAGTAGGTGAATGAGTTATTTGAGAAAAATTGGCTATCTGCAATACTTTTAGAGATAATTCGCATTTACTCATTTTGAGTAGGTGAGTAATTAGCTATGGGTCTGAAACTTCACCAAGTGAAAGCTCTCCCAAAAGTAGGTGAATGATTAATTTGACAAAAATTGGCTATCTGCAATACTTTTAGAGATAATTCGCATTTACTCATTTTGAGTAGGTGAGTAATTAGCTATGGGTCTGAAACTTCACCAAGTGAAAGCTCTCCCAAAAGTAGGTGAATGATTTATTTGAGAAAAATTGGCTATCTGCAATACTTTTAGAGATAATTCACATTTACTCATTTTGAGTAGGTGAGTAATTAGCTATGGGTCTGAAACTTCACCATGTGAAAGCTCTCCCACAAGTAGATGAATGAGTTATTTGATAAAAATTGGGTATCCGCAATACTTTTACAGATAATTAGCATTTACTCATTTTGAGTAGGTAAATAATTAGCTATGGGTCTGAAACTTCACCATGTGAAAGCTCTCCCAAAAGTAGGTGAATGAGTTATTTGAAAAAAATTGGCTATCTGCAATACTTTTAGAGATAATTCACATTTACTCATTTTGAGTAGGTGAGTAATTGGCTATGGGTCTGAAACTTCACCATGTGAAAGCTCTTCCAAAAGTAGGTGAATGAGTTATTTGAGAAAAATTGGCTATCTGCAATACTTTTAAGAGATAATTCGCATTTACTCATTTTGAGTAGGTGAGTAATCATCTACGGGTCTGAAACTTCACCATGTGAAAGCTCTCCCAAAAGTACATGAATGAGTTATTTGATAAAAATTGGGTATCCGCAATAGTTTTTGAGATAATTAGCATTTACTCATTTTGAGTAGGTGAGTAATTAGCTACGGGTCTGAAACTTCACCAAGTGAAAGCTCTTCCAAAAGTAGGTGAATGAGTTATTTGAGAAAAATTGGCCATCTGCAATACTTTTAGAGGTAATTCGCATTTACTCTTTTTGAGTAGGTGAGCAATTAGCTATGGGTCTGAAACTTCACCAAGTGAAAGCTCTTTGGGATAGCTGCTCTGCAGAGATACCCTGAAGATAAAAAATTTCGTCGAAATCGCTCTATGTAGCACGGTTTTCGAAATATTAGCATTTTTGTGTTTTGCAATTTTTGCGCAAAAATTCGAAAATTCAAAATGGCCGCCATTTTTGGCAAGATAAAATTTTTTTGAAAATTGGCATGGCTACTCTGCAGAGGTACCCTATGGGTCAAAAATTTTGTCGAAATCGCTCTATCTAGCACGGTTTTCGAGATATAAGCATTTTAGTGTTTTGCAATTTTGCGAAAAATTCGAAAATTCAAAATGGCCGCCATTTTTTGCGAGAAATTTTTTGTTTGAAAATTGGCATGGATACTCTGCGGAGATACCCTGTGGGTCAAAAATTTCGTCGAAATCGCTCTATCTAGCAGGGTTTTTGAGATATAAGCATTTTTATGTTTTGCAATTTTTATGAAAAATTCGAAAATTCAAAATGGCCGCCATTTTTGGCGAGACAAAATTTTTTTGAAAATTGGCATGGCTACTCTGCAGATATACCCTGTGGGTCAAAAATTTCGTCGAAATCGCTCTATCTGCAGGGTTTTCGAGATATAAGCATTTTTATGTTTTGCAATTTTTGCGAAAAATTCGAAAATTCAAAATGGCCGCTATTTTTGGCGAGAAAATTTTTTTTTCAAAATTGGGATAACTACTCTGCAGAGATACCCTGCGAGTCAAAAATTTCGTCGAAATCGCTCTATCTAGCACGGTTTTCGAGATATAAGCATTTTTGTGTTTTGCAATTTTTGCGAAAATTTCGAAAATTCAAAATGGCCGCCATTTTTGGCGAGACAAAAATTTTTTGAAAATTGGAAAAAGTACTCCGCAGAGATACCCTGTGGGTAAAAAATTTCGTCGAAATCGCTCTATCTAGCACGGTTTTCGAGATATAAGCATTTTTGTGTTTTCCTTATTTGGAAAATTCGTAATGATTAATTAATCATTAATTACTCGGCCATTTCTTGACCAATCAATGCCAAAATCTAATGATTTCCAGATTTTAATAGAATGAATGTATTTGCCAAGTTTTAGGTGAATTGATAAAATTCCTTTCAAGTTATCATCCGGACAAGCTTCCCCATCGAAAAAAAGACATTTTTGGTCATGTGACCTCTCTGATTGGTTGAAATGTCACTGCAGCATATTCAAAAAAATTCTCCAAGGCTACTGCCTAAACCTGCCAAATTTGAAAAGAATCCGCCTAACGGTTACAGAGTTATAAGGAAAACCAAATGCGGAGCCGCCGGAGCCGCCGGAGCAGGCGGAGCCTGAAGCTCTCCCATACACAAACAAGCGTCCCAGGCCTGCGCGACGCTTAATCAGTTATAAGCACTTTTAAGCTTGGCTGTCCTCATTTGACCTTGAAGGAGGGGTCCAAAGGTCAAATCTGACCATACCAAAAGATTCCGAGCCAATGATTTCCTATGGGATGGTTTACCATCCGAAATCTCTGTCACCAATAATAAGCGAGTTGTAGGCACTTTCAATTTTCGCTGAAGGAGGGTTCCAAGGTCAAATCGGACCATATCAACAGATTCACAGCCCATGATTTCCTGTCTGTTTACCATCCCAAACCTCTGGGACCAATAATAAGCGAGTTATAAGCACTTTTAAGTTTGGCTATCCTTGTTTGACCTTGAAGGAGGGGTCATTGAAGGTCAAATCTGACCACACCAAAAGATTCCCACCCCATGATTTCCTACAGGTTGGTTTATCATCCCAAACCTCTAGGATCAATAATAAGGGAGATATAAGCACTTTTCATGACTGACAAAAAACACCTGTGTCTTGTTTCTCAAAATGAGGCCAAAAATATTCCCAGACAACATTTTATGGTTATTAATATATACTGCAAACTTAAGAAAGCTAGCTATAATATTTTTTTTCATCAGAGCAGTAATGGCGAAATCTCTCTCTACACACTGCGGCTATCCAGTGGATACAATGATTTACTCAACAGTGAGAACCTGAAAGTAGCTATTGCTCAGCTATGCCATGACATAGAGGTCTGCAATTTCACTATGTTATAGCTGACCAAAAATTCTGTGAATAACATATTTAACAAATTACTCTAAATGTAATAGTTTTCAAGTTACAACTGATTTACTCAACAGTGAGAATCTCAAAGGAACTATTACTCAGCTATGCAATGAGCTACATGTCTGAAATTTTACTATGTTATAGCTAACCCAAAAGTAAGTGAACAACATATTTAAGCAAACTACTGTAGCAAGCTACAACTGATTTACTCAATAGTGAGAACCTGAAAATAGCTATTGCTCCGCTATGCCATGAGCTATAGGTCTGTAATTTCACTATGTTATAGCTGACCCAAAAGTAGGTGAACAATATATTTTAACAAAATACTCCAAATGCAATATTTTTCAAGTTATTGCTGATTTACTCAACAGTCAGTACCTGAGAATAGCTATTGCTCAGTTGTGCCATGAGCTATAGGTCTATAATTTCACTATGTTATAGCTGACCCAAAAGTAGCTGAATAACATATTTGCACAAATTTCTGTAAATGCAATAGTTTTCCAATTATAACTGATTTACTCAACAGTGAGAACTTCGAAGTAGCTATTACTCAGCTATGAAATGAGCCACAGGTCTGAAACTTCACTATGTTATAGCTGACCCCAAAATAGGTGAATAACATATTGAAACAAAATACTCTAATTGCAATAGTTTTCAAGTTATAAGTGATTTACTCAACAGTGATAACCTAAAAGTAGCTATTACTCAGCTATGCCATGAGCTACAGGTCTGAAATTTTACTATGTTATAGCTGACCCAAAAGTAGCTGAATAACATATTTATACGAAATTCTCTAAATGCAATAGTTTTTAAGTTACAAGTGATTTTACTCATGATGGAAGTTACTGAAAGGCCCAAAAGTAGCTATTACTCACTTAGCTATTGAGACAGACACCCAACTTACTCACCATATTGTAGCTATGAAAAAAGTAGCTGAATAACATATTTTAACAAAATGCTCTAAATGCAACACTTTTCAAGTTATAAGTGATTTACTCAACAGTGATAACCTAAAAGTAGCTATTACTCAGCTATGCCATGAGCTACAGGTCTGAAATTTTACTATGTTATAGCTGACCCAAAAGTAGCTGAATAACATATTTACACGAAATTCTCTAAATGCAATAGTTTTCAAGTTATTAGCGATTTACTCAACAGTGATAACCTAAAAGTAGCTATTACTCAGCTATGCCATGAGCTACAGGTCTGAAATTTCACTATGTTATAGCTGGCCCAAAAGTAGCTGAATAACATATTCATACAAAATTCTCTAAATGCAATAGTTTTTAAGTTACAAGTGATTTTACTCATAATGGAAGTTACTGAAAAGCCCAAAAGTAGCTATTACTCACTTAGCTATTGAGACAGACACCCAACTTACTCACCATATTGTAGCTATGAAAAAAGTAGCTGAACAACATATTTTCACAAAATGCTGTAAATGCAACACTTTTCAAGTTATAAGTGATTTAGTGCATGATTTCATGAATTTTAATGCAGTAAAAATTATTAAAAAAATTTATTAAAAAAAAAGTAAGACAGATCCAGGTCTCATACTCACACAAGAGAATCTACCTGTGGCCTAGTACATATATGCAAGATATGAGAGAAATCCCTGCAATAGTCACTGAGAAAATTGTGATAAAAAATTGAAATTTTCACACTTTTGGTGGGGGTACCCCCCTTGTAATGTCTCTAGCAAACAGACGAACAGACAGATTTTCATGCCTTGAACAATTTTTCATCCTCGATAGATAAGGTATCTTTTAAAAAAAACAGCATGTCTCTAGGCCTTGTAGTTTTGGAGAAGAAGTTGTTCACGCGGACGCGTACGCCCACGCCGCAGAGTGATGACATAATGTCAGCTGACTGACAAGTCAGCTGACATAAAAAAACAGCACGTGACGTCTCTGGGCCTTGTAGTTTTGAAGAAGTTGTTCACGCGGACGCCGCAGAGTGATGCCATAATGTCAGCTGACATAAAAAGCATCAGAAAGGCCCTAACCCCACAGTCTGGAGAAATAGCGAAGCACACCCTGTGATATAGAAGAGATAAAAAAGTACAAAGAAAACTAAACCTAGCTCATTGGAGCACCGATGCAAATTTGCATCCACCGGAAAGACAACTCACCAATGCCTTTGAACAATCGTTTGACCTTGAAGGAGGGGCTCAAGGTCAAATCTGACCACATCAGAAGATTCCTAGCCCATGATTTGCTATAAGTTGATTTCATATTGCAAACTTTTAGGACCAATAATAAGCGAGTTATAAGCACTTTGAAGTTTGGCTGTCCTTGTTTGACCTTGAAGGAGGGGCCCAAGGTCAAACTGAACACATCAGAAGATTCCCAGCCCATGAATTCCTATAACTTGGTTTCACACTGCAAACCTCTTGGACTAATAATAAGCCAGTTATAAGCACTTTTAAGTTTTGCTATCCTCGTTTGACCTTGAAGAAGTTGTCCAAGGTCAAATCTAACCACATCAGAAGATTCCTCGCCCATGACTTCCTATAAGTTAGTTTTAACATTGGAAATCTCTAATAAGTGAGTTATAAGCACTTTTTCAAGTTTAGCTGTCCTCATTTGAGAGAGGTCCAAGGTCGAATCTGACCTCATAAGAAGATTCCCAGTCCATGGTTTTGTTAAGTTGGTTTCACATGGTAAACCTCTAGGACCAATAAAGGGAGAGAATAAGCACTTTTAAGTTTGGCTATCCTTGTTTAACCTTGAAGGAGGGACCAAGGTGAAATCTGAACACATCAGAAGATTCCCAGCCCATGATTTCCTTTAGTTGGTTTCACATTGGAAACCTCTAGGACCAATAATAAGCAAGTTATAAGCACTTTTTAGTTTGGCTGTCCTTGGTTGGCCTTGAAGGAGAGGCCCAAGGTCAAGTCTGAACTCATCAGAAGATTCCCAGCCCATAATTTCTTACAAGTTGGTTTCACATTGCAAACCTCTGGGACAATAATAAGCAAGTTATAGGCACTTAAAGGTCTGCTACATGGGGAAATTTGGCACTCTGTTGATGACCTTAAATGAAGAGCTTCAAGGTCAAATGTCTTTTAAAAATAAGGAGAACTAGACCTATCGCATTGGAGAACCGATGCAAATTGTATCCACCGGAAGAAAACTCACCAAAGCCATTCTAACATCGCTTAACCTTGAAGGAGAAGCCCAAGGTGAAATCTGACCATATCAAAAGATTCTTAGCCCATAATTTCCTATAGGTTGGTGTGACACTGCAAACCTCTAGGAATACGAATAAGCAAGATATAAACACTAATTTTGGCAATCCTCATTTGACCTTGAAAGAGGGGCCAAAGGTCAAATCCGATCACACCAAAAGATTCCCAGCCCATGATTTCCTAGATTTTGGTTTACCATTCCAAAGCTCTAGGACAAATAATAAGCGAGTTATAAGCACTTTTAAGTTGGGCTATCCTCATTTGACCTTGATGGAGGGTCCAAGGTCAAATCCGACCACAGCAATAGATTCCCAGCACATGATTTTGTGTACTATACTCGTTTGACCTTGAAGGAGGGGTCCAAGGTCAAATCCGACCACAGCAATAGATTCCCAGCCCATGATTTCCTATAGGTTGGTTTACCATCCCAAACCTCTAGGACCAATAATAAGGGAGATATAAGCACTTTTCATGACTGCAAAGAAACGCCTGTGGCGGCCATCTTGTTTTTCAAAATGAGGCCAAAAATATTCCCAGTCAAGATTTTATAATGAGGAACATATCCTGCGAATTTGAGATCTCTACCTATAATACCCTTTGCTCTAGAGGGCCACCAAAAGTCCTTGTTTAAAGTCGAAAAACGCCCGTGACGGCCATCTTGTTTTTCAAAATGAGGCCAAAAATATTCCCAGGCAAGATTTTATGGCTATGAATATATCCTGCAAATTTGAGAAGGCTAGCTATAATATTTTTTTCGTTAGAGCGGTAACGGTGAAATCTCTCTACACACTGCGGCGGCGGCGTAACGAAGTCAAATGCATAGTATCCACCGGATGCTATCCGGTGGATACAAATATGTCTCAAACAGGGCAAGGTCAAGAGTCACTTTAAGTACATACTGTGAGATTGCACACCTAAACCCTCCGACCAATATACCTACCAAGAAACAAATTACATCTTACATTTCAGATATAGGACATTTAAAACATTTAAAAAGGTCAAGTTCAAACCAAGGTGACACCACCAAGATCCCTCAAACCAATATCCCTGGCAAGTAACAACTTGTTACACATTACAGTTTCCAGACAAGATTTTTAAGTTCAGGGACCAAGGCACGCTCAAAGGTAAAACAAAAGTCACACCATGACTTTGCATACCAGACAAAGCCCATATTGATTTTAAAGGTCTGGGTCACTGGAACAAAGTCAAATCAAGGTAGCACCATGACATTGTTCACCTCCTAACCTGTGTCCCCTCAAAATATCAAATTCCTACACCAGTTTTCAAGATATAGCCCAGACAAGATTTTTTAGGTTGAGGTAACTACAACGAGGTCATTGGTCTAATCAAGGTCATACCATGATGTTTCACACACCTACATTCCCACCAATCTCCCTCCAAGTGTAAACTTCATACTTACACATAAAGTAGGGCTGCAAGCGAGCCCGAAAATGCGCCTCGATTCCTCGTTTTATAAGAATCGACTCGGATTCGGTTACTCGCTTGATTATCGCCCACGAAATAAACTGCTTCATATTTTGACATACCACGCCTTATTAAATGGTTACAAACCACACAACAGGAAAGAATTTTGATAATTTATTGAATTTTGGGGAAAAGACGCATTTATAATGCAAAATATTATAAACTGTAACCATCCTTATATTGCGAGATTTGAGGCGTCTTCGAAATACGTTAGAATAAAATGCCGTCTTATAAAACGTTGTTACACAAAGAATTTAAGTTTGCAAATAGTTAAAATATAAAATACTGAAACGGAAATGCCTTATAATAGTAAAATATATAAATATATTAATATATTTAAAGAAAAAAACTTGAATTTTGTAGTAGATTTTACTTCTATGTTTAGTTGTTTTCGAAGATCCGGTTCACTTTTCTTGCCTCGAGTATTGAAGTGAATCGTTTCGTTTCCGAGTAACCAAAGAATCGTTGCAGCCTTAACATAAAGATATTGTTAATTCATTTAAAGCCAGTAACAACACAAAAAATATGGATTCACAGTTTTCTACAACATATTGTATACCCTAAATATGAGCCAACAAGATAAGTTAATAATGGAAATGCAAGTTTCTATACATCCCCATCCAACCATTGCTGTATCTCTATGCTTCAATAATCTCTTCATTGCCATAAATCAGAGATAAAATACAACTGCTAATGATCCAACTAGAGGATCGCTAGCGAAGCAAAGCGATTGTTTTTGCCATGCAAAAACAAAGCGTCCCAAAAGAAAGATGGTGTTGGCTGCTTATAATAGAAAGAAAGATCTTGCCTAGATACCCTGTCAATCTAAAATTATATCGAAAAAAAAATTGGAAAATTTAAAATGGTTTAGGAGATACAAGCAATTCTAAGTTTTACCATTTTTGTCAAAAATTCGAAATTCAAAATGGCTGCCACTTTTGGAAAGAGGAAAATGTTTTTGAGAATTGAGCAGAGTATCTTGCATCTATACCATACGGGCCAAAAATTCCGCCAAAATCGCTATATCTCGCATGGTTTAGGAGATACAAGCAATTTTAAGTTTTACCATTTTTGTCAAAAATTTGAAAATTCAAAATGGGCGCCAATTTTGGAAAGAGGAAATTTCTTTTGAAAATTGAGCATATTATCTTGCATATATACCCTATGGGCCAAACATTTCGCCGAAATCGCTCTATCTCGCACGGTTTAGGAGATACAAGCAATTTTAAGTTTTACCATTTTTGTCCAAAATTCGAAAATTCAAAATGGCCGCCACTTTTGGAAAGAGGAAAAATTTTTTGAGAATTGAGCAATGTCTTGCACATATACCCTGTGGGCCAAAAATTTCGCCGAAATCGCTCTATCTCGCACGGTTTAGGAGATACAAGCAAGTTTAAGTATTACCATTTTTGTCAAAAATTCAAAATGGCCGCCATTTTTGGAAAGAGGAAAAATTTGTGAGAACTGAGCAGAGGATCTTGCATACATACCCTGTGGGCCAAAAATTTCGCCGAAATCGCTCTATTTCTCACGGTTTAGGAGATACAAGCAATTTTAAGTTTTACCATTTTTGTCAAAAATTTGACAATTCAAAATGGCCGCCATTTTTGGAAAGAGGAAACATTTGTGAGAACTGAGCAGAGTATCTTGCATATATACCCTGTGGGCCAAAAATTTCGCCGAAATCGCTCTATCTCGCACGGTTTTGGAGATACAAGCAATTTTAAGTTTTACCATTTTTGTCAAAAATTCGATAATTCAAAATGGCTGCCATTTTTTGGATAGAGGAAATTTTTTTTTGAAAAATGTGCAAAGTATCTTGCTTAGATACCCTGTGGGCCAAAAATTTTGCCGAAATAATTATTTGTGATGAACACTACATGAGTGTATTGTGTTCCCACAAATCAGAGTACGGACCTTTAAATTTTTTCCATTTTTGTCAAAAATTACAAAATTCAAAATGGCCGCCATTTTTGGAGAGAGGAAATGTTTTTGGAATTGAGCAGAGTACTTAGCAGAGATACCCCGTGGGTCAAAAATTTCGTCGAAATCACTCTATCTCGCATGGTTTAGAAGTTATTTAGGGATTTGTATTTTCCTCGTTAATAAAAATTTTAATGCTTAATTTATTAGCCATTTTTTAATGGAAGTCTACCAAAATCTAATCATTTGCAGATCTTTATACCTTGCATCCATATATCAAATTTCACACGAATATTTTAAACGCTTCTCAAGTTATCATCCGGACAAGCAAAATCCTGTTTTTGGTCATGTGACTTCTCTGATTGGTTGAAATGTCATGGCACCAAATTCAGAAAATTTTCCCAGGGCTACTAAATATATGTGCCAAGTTTGAAGAAATTCCATCCACTAGTAAAGACGCTATAGGTGGGCAAACTTGCGGAGCCGGCGGATACGGCAGACCCTTCCGCGAGAATTCCTCCCATATGCAAACAATATGCTCCCTTAATAACAGTTAAGACATACATGGAGTAGGTTCTGTTTCGTCTTAGTGGCAGTGGGCTTGGTATAGCAAATCCATCCCGTGGAGAACCAGGAACTCCATCTCCAGATGCTGTGCTCATTCTGTTTTAATCTGAAATTACACAGTTATATTAATTTATGTGAGTGTAGAAAAAGACTAATAGAGATACCAATGAACTTTAAACAGTACACAACTTTACTTGGAATGCAAGGATAAAATCAAAATATCTCAGACAGATATTTAGACTTAAGGGATATACACATTTATGAGTAATGGCTACCACTTCAACTATCATTTTATGCATCCCTAATAAATTGGGAACAAGCAGTACTGTAGGATTCACAATCCCTCACCTATGGGTACTCGTGAGAAAACAAGAACAATTCTTGATTTACAATATAAGATCTGGATCCCGATCATTCTTGTGGACCAAACCATTGTTGGACCATTGTGTAAAAATAAGGCCCAAATTTAATGTATAGTTTCGAGTTATGAGTATGGACAGACAAACAGATCCAATTTCAATTCCCTAACCCTCCCCTTCAAGGGTGAGGGCTGCCATCATCTGGAACACAAAGTTGTTTATTGAATTCTAAATCCATTGCTTACTTGATAACAAGAGGAGAGTGCCCGTGAACGGGCACTGTGTCAGCTGACTGAATGTTTTTGATTTGTGATGGTGATAATGAGAGGAAAGCATAATTATCAGGGAAAGGGCTGTACAGAAATACAATAAATGGTAACTGAACAGCATGTTCGAAAGATATTCCGAAGCTGACAGAAGAAAAGGACAAAAAAGTTGTGCCCTGCAAATGGTATTATGAAATAAAGTAACAATGTAATTGTTTAAGTGTAAAAAGTAGGTTAAAAATATTTAAAGAAATACTATAAATGCAATATCCTCGTTCGACCATGAAGAAGGGATCCAAAGGTCAAATCTGACCATACCAAAAGATTCCCAGCCAAAGAATTTAGGATGGTTTACCATCCCAAACCTCTCGGACCAATAATAAGTGACTCATAGGCACTTTTTAAGTTTGGCTATCCTTGTTTGACCTTGACGGAGGGGTCTAAGGTAAAATCCGACCACACAAAAAAATTCCCAGCCCATAATTTCCTGTAGCTTGTTTACCATCCCAAACCTGTAGGACCAATAATAAGCGAGTTATAAGCAATTGTAAGTTTGGCTATCCTCAATTGACCTTGAAGGAGGGGTCCCAGGTCAAATCTGACCACACCAAAAGAATCCCAGCCCATGATTTCCTATATGTTGGTTTACCATCCCAAACCTCCAAGACCAATAATACGCGAGTTATAAGCACTTTAAGTTTGGCTATCTTCGTTTGACCTGGAAGGAGGGGTCTAAGGTGAAATCCGACCACACCAAAACATTCCCAGCCCATGATTTTCTATAGGTTGGTTTTCCATTCCAAACCTCTAGGACCAATAATAAGCGAGTTATAAGCACTTTTAAGTTTGGCTATCCTCATTTGACCTTGAAGGAGGGGTCCAAGGTGAAATCCGACCACACCAAAAAATTCCTAGCTCATGATTTTCTATATGTTGGTTTTCATTCCAAACCTCTAGGACCAATAATAAGCGAGTTATAAGCACTTTTATGTTTGGCTATCCTCATTTGACCTTGAAGGAGGGTTCCAAGGTCAAATCGGACCATATTAACAGATTCCCAGCCCATGATTTCCTACAGGTTGGATACAATGACTTACTCAACAGTGAGAACCTGAAAGAAGCTATTGCTCAGCTATGCCATGACATAGAGGTCTGCAATTTCACTATGTTATAGCTGACCAAAACGTCTGTGAATAACATATTTAACAAAATATTCTAAATGTAATAGTTTTCAAGTTACAACTGATTTACTCAAGAGTGAGAACCTCAAAGTAACTATTACTCAGCTATGCAATGAGCTACATGTCTGAATTTTTGCTCTGTTATAGCTGACCTAAAAGTAGGTGAACAACATATTTAAGCAAAATACTGTAAATGCAATAGTTTTCAAGTTACAATTGATTTACTTAATAGTGAGAACCTGAAAATAGCTATTGCTCCGCTATGCCATGAGCTATAGGTCTGTAATTTCACTATGTTATAGCTAACCCAAAAGTAGGTGAACAATATATTTTAACAAAATACTCCAAATGCAATATTTTTCAAGTTATAGCCGATTTACTCAACAGTCAGTGCCTGAGAATAGCTATTGCTCAGTTGTGCCATGAGCTACAGGTCTGTAATTTCACTATGTTATAGCTGACCCAAAAGTAGCTGAATAACATATTTGCACAAATTTCTGTAAAGGCAATAGTTTTCCAATTACAACTGATTTACTCAACAGTGAGAACTTCAAAGTAGCTATTACTCAGCTATGCAATGAGCCACAGGTCTGGAACTTCACTATGTTATAGCTGACCCCAAAATAGGTGAATAACATATTGCAACAAAATACTGTAAATGCAATAGTTTTGAAGTTACAACTGATTTACTCAATAGTGATGACCTAAAAGTAGCTATTACTCAGCTATGCCATGAGCTACAGGTCTGAAATTTTACTATGTTATAGCTGACCCAAAGGTAGCTGAATAACATATTTATACTAAATTCTCTAAATGCAATAGTTTTCAAATTATAAGTGATTTACTCAACATTGAGAACTTCAAAGTAGCTATTACTCAGCTATGCAATGAGTCACAGGTCTGGAACTTCACTATGTTATAGCTGACCCCAAAATAGGTGAATAACATATTGAAACAAAATACTCTAAATGCAATAATTTCCAAGTTATAAGCGATTTACTGAACAGTGATAACCTCAAAGTAGCTATTACTCAGCTATGCCATGAGCTACAGGTCTGAAATTTTACTATGTTATAGCTGACCCAAAAGTAGGTGAACAACATATTTAAGCAAAATACTGTACATGCAATAGTTTTGAAGTTACAACTGATTTACTCAATAGTGATGACCTAAAAGTAGCTATTACTCAGCTATGCCATGAGCTACAGGTCTGAAATTTTACTATGTTATAGCTGACCCAAAAGTAGCTGAATAACATATTTATACTAAATTCTCTAAATGCAATAGTTTTGCAATTACAACTGATTTACTCAATAGTGAGAACCTCAAAGTAGTTATTACTCAGCTATGCAATGAGCTACAGGTCTGAAATTTCACTATGTTATAGCTGACCCAAAAGTAGGTGAACAACATATTTAAGCAAAATACTGTAAATGCAATAGTTTTGAAGTTACAACTGATTTACTCAATAGTGATGACCTAAATGTAGCTATTACTCAGCTATGCCATGAGCTACAGGTATGAAATTTTACTATGTTATAGCTGACCCAAAAGTAGCTGAATAACATATTTATACGAAATTCTCTAAATGCAATAGTTTTCCAATTACAACTGATTTACTCAATAGTGAGAACTTTAAAGTAGCTATTACTCAGCTATGCCATGACCTACAGATCTGAAATTTCACTATGTTATAGCTGGCCCAAAAGTAGCTGAATAACATATTTATACGAAATTCTCTAAATGCAATAGGTTTTAAGTTACAAGTGATTTACTCAATAGTGAGAACTTCAAAGTAGTTATTACTCAGCTATGCAATGAGCCACAGATCTGAAACTTCACTATGTTATAGCTGATCCCAAAATAGGTGAATAACCTATTGAAACAAAATACTGTAAATGCAATAGTTTCCAAGTTATAAGCGATTTACTCAACAGTGATAACCTAAAAGTAGCTATTACTCAGCTATGCCATGAGCTACAGGTCTGAAATTTCACTATGTTATAGCTGACCCAAAAGTAGCTGAATAACATATTTATACGAAATTCTCTAAATGCAATAGTTTTGAAGTTATAAGCGATTTACTCAACAGTGATAACCTAAAAGTAGCTATTACTCAGCTATGCCATGAGCTACAGGTCTAAAATTTTACTATGTTATAGCTGACCCAAAAGTAGCTGAATAACATATTTATACGAAATTCTCTAAATGCAATAGTTTTTAAGTTACAAGTGATTTTACTCATGATGGAAGTTACTGAAAAGCCCAAAAGTAGCTATTACTCACTTAGCTATTGAGACAGGCACCCAACTTACTCACCATATTGTAGCTATGAAAAAAGTAGCTGAATAACATATTTTAACAAAATGCTCTAAATGCAACACTTTTCAAGTTATAAATGATTTTGTGCATGATTTCATGAATTTTAATGCATTAAAAATTATTAAAAAAATTTATTAAAAAAAAAGTAAGACAGATCCAGGTCTCATACTCACACAAGAGAATCTACCTGTGGCCTAGTACATATATGCAAGAATATGAGAGAAATCCCTGCAATAGTCACTGAGAAAATTGTGATTAAGTGTTGAAATTTTCACACTTTTGGTGGGGGTACCCCCCTTGTAATGTCTCTAGCAAACAGACGAACAGACAGATTTGCATGCCTTGAACAATTTTTCATCCTCGATAGATAAGGTATCTTTTAAAAAAAACAGCACGTCTCTAGGCCTTGTAGTTTTGGAGGAGAAGTTGTTCACGCGGACGCATACGCGTACGCCCACGCCGCAGAGTGACGACATAATGTCAGCTGACTGACAAGTCAGCTGACATAAAAACATTTACTTTGTAAGTTTCATGTCAGTGGATCATAATTCATCGGACAGGTGTTCTTGACTGTAAATTTAAATTGCACTGCTTGGCGCCGTATCATGGCACAAACCTCATCTTGGCACAAACCAGGCGCCCATTTCACAAAGGGACTTAAGTCCAGATTTAGACTTAAATTTAAGACTTTGGTCTTAAATTTTGTCAACAGAATGTTAAGTCTGTGGTCTTAGACTTAGTGGATTTCACAAAGCAGCTAAGTCCATGAAATTGCTAAGTCAGTGGACTTAACTTTAAGTCTGGGAGGTAGTGGGCTTAAATTCAAAAACTTCAAAAGCCACTTCAAAATTCGAAATGGCTGTAAATAAAGTATAAGTAGAAAAATGTTTTTGCTGACAAAAATGAAGCGGCCCTGATGAAAAAGTGCGAAGTAAGCCGTAAAAGATGTCAAGATATGCATCACAAGGAATAGAAAATGTAAAGTTTATTGCATTGTGTATGTTACCATATTTAACAAATGAAAGAACGACCACAGCTTGGCAGAAGAGAAATTGTAGGTGTGAAATTTACTTCTGAAAAGAATGTATGTCCGATGCGCGGAAGAAATGCCTCCTGGAAAAAATGCCTCCTAGAAAATATGCCTCCTAGGAAATATGCCTCCTAGAATGAATGCCTCCTGAATATTTTGTGACCAGGAAAAATACCTTCTAAGAAAAAAAGTTCTTTCAAGTATTATAACACTACAGGTTCACATTACAACTTCAGAGGCATCTTCATTTTTCCCACTTGAGTCTTATAGTCGCCAATGCCTGTCAAAAATTCACAGTCTTTTACCCATTTTGCTTAGCTGTACAAAGGTATGTAAGTTTCTCTTGTAAGGTTTTGCTGGTGCTTCTCACTCTTTTAGCTGGCTGCTCATCCCTGGTTTCCATTATGACAGGTGTCGTGTTTTTCTTGTAATTACATTTCTGCCCCTCCTAGTGCATCTAACTGCGATAAACTCCTTACAGAGGGGATAACCTATGTTGTAATTTGATTAGAATGCATATTGTAAGCCACAACTATTTCATCAAGAAACCTCACAGCCATAAATCCTGCTTTTAAACTGGTCCAGAGTACAGTTGAAGGGATACCCTTTCAAGAAGATATTTGTAAATTGTACTTCATGATATTGTACGTTCTGGTTTTGACTGTACATATCTGAAATTAACATGTTTTGATATTATATGTTATAGGTTTCATATGTAACATGTTTACAAGTTGAAATAACTTTTTTTCTCAGGAGGCATTTTTTCCTAGTCACAAAATATCCAGGAGGCATTCTTTCCAGGAGGCATTTTTTTCTGTGAGGCATTTTGTCCAGGAGGCATTTTTTTTTCCCGGATTCTGTATGTCTTACATTCTTTGGTAATGCTCTCGGAGAAGAGGTCTCAAGTGAAAGGGTACACTGACCACAGACATTTCTGTTCAAAATGTCATTAGTATCAGACTTAAGTATAAAACACTAATTGAATGCAGTGGACTAAGATGCTTAAGAACTATTGTTTAAAATTACTGATTGTGCTTCAACTAAAAACTTAACAAAACCACTAATAAAATCCAGTGAACCAAAGTGTGTTAGGCTTTTTGTTCAAAAGTTACTGATTTTGCTTCAGAGTTATTGCTTACAAGAAAAATCAAGTTACAAACAAGTCAAGCTATAGCGCTAGAAAAATGTTACTGGATTTATTGGGAAAGAAAAGTATGAGTCCAGGAGGCATTTTTTTTCCCCGGATTCTGTATGTCTTACATTCTTTGGTAATGCTCTCGGAGAAGAGGTCTCAAGTGAAAGGGTACACTGACCACAGACATTTCTGTTCAAAATGTCATTAGTATCAGACTTAAGTATAAAACACTAATTGAATGCAGTGGACTAAGATGCTTAAGAACTATTGTTTAAAATTACTGATTGTGCTTCAACTAAAAACTTAACAAAACCACTAATAAAATCCAGTGAACCAAAGTGTGTTAGGCTTTTTGTTCAAAAGTTACTGATTTTGCTTCAGAGTTATTGCTTACAAGAAAAATCAAGTTACAAACAAGTCAAGCTATAGCGCTAGAAAAATGTTACTGGATTTATTGGGAAAGAAAAGTATGAGTTTATATACTGCAATATTTATGAATGATTTAGCAATTGAAATTAAAAATCTAGGCTTAGGAATAATAGTAGGAGATCATGATCCATTCCACACTTCAATAATGCACAAAATTAAGACCAAACAAGTTACTGGACTTGTTGTAGCTGTGGAAAAAGTAGCCTAATAACATATTTTAACAAAATGCTGTGAACGCAATACTTTTCAAGTTATAAGTGATTTAGTGCATCACTTCAGGAATTTGAATGCATTAAAGTTTCAAAAATTCATTTCCCACTCGAGCTAAAATTAATTAAATGTAGAAGTCTAAGCGAAACTGAAGAAGTAAAAGAAAACAATATACATTCGAAAGAATAGCATAAATATTCCACTTTTTTTTGTTCCACTTTTGCTTCACACACACACATATATATATCTCTATCTATCAAATCCCTCCATCAACCCCCCCCCCCCCCTTCCCCCACTGAGGCCATTCTTTTTTCCACTTGCTTTTTATGTGCACTAAAGGGGAGTTGGGGGGGGGGGGATCTTTCTGCATAGAAAGACTTTCCATAAATGTGCCTTTTGATGGATATCACACAAAGCAAATACAGAGTTGGGGAGGAAAAAGAAAAGGACAAGTCATTCATTTCCACTCAGCTGGAGATACATAAAATGCTGTACAAGAAAAACTGTTTATGAGAAAGTGTTTTTTTTTTCCAAACATCTTATATTATGAAAGAAGTCAGGTGTATACATTTGACAAATTTATATAGTCTATGTGAACAAGTAGCTAGATCATCAACTCCTTCTACAAAACAAAAGTTGAATCAATTGAAGCTTTTTTTCCAAAAAGGAAAAGTTATATCCCCACAATTCCAAAAGAATGGAATCAGAAGAATGTGGTTTTTTTAATCTGCCTAAAATTGGGAATTTATATTATGTGAACACTGATCAGTTGCAATATGTTAATAACCACATCAGTGCATCATAAATAGCTCATTTTTTTCTTTGAAGATGTCATAACTTCATAAACACTAAGAGATTAGGTTTGCCAGACAGCATAAATATTTTTAAGTATACATATGCCAGGTGTGGTTTTAAAAAGTGTTAAAATAAATGAGGAGGGAGCAAGAAGTATATATTTATCATGTTAAGATGGCCAAAGCCTCTTAAGTACAGGAATTTTAAGTGAAATGTTATACAAAATCTTACTTTAGTATAATCAATGTCAAGTTAAACTGATGTTACTGAACAGTAAATCAGTTAGGGGCTGAAAATCCTCATTTTCATGTCAAGATGGCCAGACTGTACTTGTATTGGAACTCCAAGGTTGAAAGAAAATAAGAATGTCCCTAATGTCATCTTTAAAAGTGTACAAAATTTAACTGAGCTCTGCTGAACAATACGATAGCTGGAGATTAAAAACTCCATAATTTCACTGCAAGGTGACCATAACTTCATCCATATTGCAACTTTAAGGTGACCATAAAATGAGAATGTCCCTTTTGTCATCCTTTATAAGTGTACAAAGTTTAGCTGAGGTCAGTTGAACAATAAGATAGCTGGAGGCCGAAAACTTCCTTTTTTCACTGAAAAGTGACCATAACTTCATTCATATTGGGACTTTAAGGTGACCATAAAAGCAGAATGTCCTTTCTGCCAACCTTTATAAATGTCGCAAGTTTTATTTGAAAAATATACACATTAACTAAGCTTAGGGCTGAAAAACTCTACATTTTAAGTTTAAGATGGCCCTAACATTATTAATATTTGAATCATAAGGTAGTAAGAGTGTTCTTTTGATGTACCTCAATGTCAATATATGTTAGATTTTTAAAAAGATGGAAAAATAACAGGCCAGACAATTTTATTCCAATTTGATGACTTTAGGGGGGGGGGCATAGCCCTAATAATATTAACAGTTTAAGGTCACCATAAAGTCAGGATAATCCTTTGGTGAATGTTAATATATATGCTAAGTTTGGTTGAAAAGTGTGGAAAACTAAGTGAACTGGAGGGTTAAAACCCACGTTTTGGTCATTAAGGTGACCTTAAGCTTGCAGATACAGAGCTAAAACTTCGGCATGTGAAAGATTATCAAAAAGTAGCTGAATAAGTTATTCCAACAAAACGCCGAAATCCTAACCATTTTTGAGATACAGACCAAGTACCCATTTTTAAAAAATTTACAAAAATAAAACGCCTCCCATTCAGGTATTTATGGTGCGATTGATGAGAAAATCCTTTCTGACCTTGGAAATTTGGTCTAGAATGTACCAGATAAATTTTATAGCACAGGTGTGTGTGGTTTTTTCCGAAACGCGATGATGAGGTGTTTTGGAGTTATGCTTAAGGTTACCTTAGGTAAAGCTTAAGGTCTGCGCAAAGTATCCCAAAAAATTTTCCCGCCCCTATAGTTTTAAAGAAAGATAAGAAGGAAAGAAAAATTTGAAAGGCTAAGAAGTTATTCAAGGGAGACCATAATCCGGCGGCGGTGATCAGTCGAACTTCGGTGAAAACAAATAAGCGTCCCTGACGGGCTGCTTAATTATACAGAACACCTTACAAAAGTAGTCTTTCGGAAGTTTATATGATGTAACAAGGTTTCCTATTTCAAAACAACAATTATCCTAAGACAAAATGCATCAAATGAAGGATATAAAAGATCATATGACACAGAAAACCACTGTGGTTATTTGATAAGCTTGGACTTAGCTAAGTCACCCTTTTGTGAAATCCATTTAAGTTCCATACCTAGCTAAGACCAAAGTCTTAGATTTAAGTACCTGACATAGCCAAAAACTTGGCTAAGTCTAAGACCCTTTGTGAAATCAGCCCCAGAAGACTTTTTGTTGCTATCTGATTGTCATCAGTAGAACTCGTGCATTTCTACTTACCAAATAAGGAAGCTGAAGTGACAACAGAGATAATTTAAACATCTTTGGTGATTTCCATACTGCTTTGCTACCAATTATCGCCAGGGACCATTTATCGCCAAAAGTAAATAAATAAAATTAAATAACCATGCACTCCATAAATAAAACTAGAAATAGGACGCCCTGTTGATAGTAGCTGCGACATATGAATAGATAGAGGATAGCATAGAAGAACACACATTATCATGTGTAATGTCCACACCTTTTGGCAAAATTGTACAGTAGGGTTACAAGACCCTGTTTCATTTGTAAAATATATCAATGATGCTTAAACATTTATTAGTGCACATGTAAATTATTTCAGCTTCATGCCTTTTTGCATTGGTTGGGGCGAAAATTTTGACGAAATCACTCTATCTTGCACGGTTAAGAAGATAGAAGCAAATTTCTGTTTTTCTATTTTTGGCAAAAATTTGAAAATTCAAAATGGCCGCCATTTTTGGGAAAAGGAAAATTTTTTGAAAATTGCCAAGAGTACATTTCTTAGATACCCTATGGGTCGAAAATTTCAATGAAATAACTCTATTTTTCACGGTTAAGGCCAATTTGTGTTTTTCCATTTTGGGCAAAAATTCGAAAATTCAAAATGGCCTCCATATGTGGGGAGGGGGAAATTTTTTGAAAATTGCCAAGAGTACATTTCTTAGATACCCTGTGGGTCGAAAATTTCGACAAAATCGCTTTATCTCGCACGGTTAAGGAGATAGAAGCAATTTTGTGTTTTGCCATTTTTGGGAAAAAATCAAAAATTCAAAATGGCCGCCATTTTTGGGGAGGGGAAAATTTTTTGAAAATTGCCAAGAGTACATTGGTCAGACACCCTGTTGCTTGATAATTTCGACGAAATCGCTCTATCTCGCACGGTTAAGGAGATAGAAGCAAATTTGTGTTTTGCCATTTTTTGGCGAAAATTCGAAAATTCAAAATGGCCGCCAATTTTGAGAAGGGGAAAATTTTTTTGAAAATTGCAAAGAGTACATTCCTTAGATACCCTGTGGGTTGAAAATTTCGACAAAATCGCTCTATCTCGCACGGTTAAGGAGATAGAAGCAAATTTGTGTTTTGCCATTTTTGGCAAAAATTCGAAAATTCAAAATGGCCGCCATTTTTGGGGAGGGGAAAATTTTTTTTGAAAATTGCAAAGAGTACTTTTATTGCGTTAATACATCCTATCCAATGGACAATTACTAATCCGGTCGGCGCAGACCGGCCCGCCAAACGACAGAAAAAGTCGCCTTATATGAGCGCTTAATGCACCCACAAGTGGTCCGGTCCCAGTGTGTGTTCGCCAGGTGGCGTGTCGTACTTCCTTCCTGTCTAGACAGCGTGACGTCATAGCATCTTTTTCGTTTGGCGCGTGTGTGTTCAAGGATTTTAGAAGAATTGTTTAAAGTTTTATCTTTTGGTGGCACTCTGCATTTTAAGAACTTTATTTTATTATTGCCTTGTTTCGTGAGTATCATGGCCTCCCCAGGACAATCTAGAGGGCAGTGCGGACATATTATGGCAGCTTTTGATCCACATTCTGTTTGTGCACGCTGCCGCGACAAGAAAAAGGGTGAAGATCCCTGTGTCAAGGACAAGCCATGTTCTCATTGTAATTCACTCACGGAAGATCAGAAACTACAACTGGCCAATCCAGTGTATCAAAAGAAGAAAGAGAAGAGGGATTTAAAGTCGAAAACAGAAGAGGCAAGTAGCACCTTAGTGGACCCCTCTTTGGTCTCTGTTATTGGCTTAGCCACAGACGCGGGGATAAGAGTTCAGAAGAGGTGAGTACCACCCCTGGGGGTGGGAAAGCCAAGAAGATGGATAAGAACTCTGGAACTGTCACCAAGACCCCCTTACCCTCTTCTAAGAAATCAGAAAAAGAAAAGTCTACCGAGAAACATCACTCTTCACCAGCAAAAGCTTCGAAGGCTACAACTGACAGTAAACTTGAAGCCATGGACCTTAAGTGGTTGGAGAGATTTAGCCGCTTAGAAGCTATGCTCCTCTCCAAGACTCTCGGTCAGCCGGAACCTTCATTCCAGCCGGTGAAGATTACTCCAGTTAAACCCCCACCTGCTGGGGCAGTGGACAATACAGAACCTTTCTTCGCACCGGTCAAGGCCACCGACCGACTGACCTCAGTTCAACAGGCTTCTGTTCCACCTGCTTCTACTGACCGGCCGGCTAGTACAGAACAGACTCCAACCGACCCAGCTAACAAACCAGCAGCATCTACGTCTGGTTTAGGTTTTACTCACCGACCTTCTGATTCGGAGATGGACTTTGATTCTGCTTCTGATTCCGAATCTCTGCCGCCGGTACTGGCCAACTCTGAGGAAGGGGAAATCTCGGATATTGAACAGGACTTGTCTCTCACTGATGCAGACCAGACTTTATCCAAAGAGCAAAACTATAGAGAGACTATGCGTGGCATTAGATCTTATATGGGCTGGGGGCACATACCAGACATTGATTCTGCTTTGTCAAGCTCAGAAGATAACCCGTTTGCAGCCCCCAAACAGCAACCGGCCGGTAAGGTCAGTGTGAAGCTCCCCACTGATGACTGGCTTTGCCGCAAGATGGACAGGTTGAATTTGACTTTAACACGTGGTTACCCATCCAGGGGCTCTGAAGCGGGAGGCCTTCAGAGGGATCATTTTATCAAGCCAGCCAAATCACAGGGGAAGTGGTACAGCCTACACCCCAGTCAAGATAAACCAGCCGAATCAGTCTCTTTTTGGCACTCGGAGTCAGCCAAGTTGAATAGCATGTACAGCAGGGTGGCGAAATCTTCCGGTCTCACCTCTCCAGCTCCTTTCTCACGTCCTATCTCTCAGGACACGCTAAGAAAATGGGAGAAAAGTGCAAGAGAAGCTACCTATGTCTGTAATCAGGCGGCCGGACTGAACAGATGTTTAAATAAGGTCCAGCAAAATATGACCTCTCAGTTAAAGATACTACAGACAGAGCAGAGCAAGGGAAAGTCGGCAGATAGGGTCGGTGGAGCAACAGCCGAACTTCAGTATTTGATGACCTTCGGATCCTCTATCACACAATGTCTAGCCAAGACTATGGAGCACTTGTCTGACTTCGCCTTTGTCAGCATGTACAATCTCACCCTGACCCGGCGAGATTCCTATCTGGCTCACATGAAACCGGGAATTAAGCAGGACACTCTAGCCTTACGCCAGGCTCCAATGGACTTACCCACTTTATTTCCGGACAGTATACTGAAGAAGGCGGAAGAGGACATTTGCAAGTTTGAGGATAAAGGACGCTCTCACTCAGGATCCGCTGGTCGTAGGGACACAAGATATCACCCTTATAAGAGACCGGACAAGCAGGAATATGAAACCAAGTCAAGTAAACCACTTTGGGCCGGTCGTACAAGAAGAAGGCCCGTATCCAGACCTCAAAGTTTTCCTCGCGTCAGGCCAAGGGTCAATCTGCTTATAAATGACAGTTACAGTATAAATCCCTTGTTTCAAAGCAGATTGACCGGAAACAGGGAAGAATTACACAGAAAGACTCTAAGTTCTCAGACACAGACAATAGACTCTCATTTTGTAAAGCCTCTTGTTGTAAAATCTGTAGTTTCTGCACCCGGGCTGCCACAAAGGAAAGGCCTAAGTCCCGGGTGGACAGAATGTTACTATCAAGCAGATTGCAAATTAAAATATGTATAAAGTGTTTCATGTGTCACTCAATTGTCTTGTGTGAAAAGTGTACCAAATGCCATGAATGTTTGGGAGGGTGGCACCACAGGGGTAACCCGTGTCAGTGGCACGAAAAACTATTCTTGTTGTGCCCCCCTTAACTTCCATTGGCTGACCCTTGACCTCTGGGTCATCATTTGGCGCCACAGAAGCCATATTGTTTACAGTTTTCATTCTGAAATTGACATCAAACGGGACACATCCCATTTTTAATGCTAAAATTTTAACTTTACAGTTTACTTATTGCTAACTTACTGACTTCACACAGAAGTCACTAAGCTAGTTGACTTCTGTTTTTGTAGAGTGGATAACACCAGTGCTGGGATTATAATGACTCTGCTTTGAGTTATGCGCGCTTGCTTCACTTTGTTGGGAAGCCAATTTTACAGGGCAGTTTTTACTCTAACTCCTTACTGATTTGATTCAAATAATCCTGTTGCGTGCATCATTCAAGGTGGAACCATTCTGTTCTGGTGCTATATTTATATTTCAAGGAAAATGCCACAGAAAAACTTTGATTGCAATAAATGTAATAGTCAGCATCCCAGGCCTATCAATTCAAAGTGCAAAAATGTGCCAGTGAACAATATGGGCACCCCAGACAGGCCAGAAGGACAATCCATGGACATGAGTACAAAAATTTTGCAGGAACTTCAGTCACTTAGTGGGCGTATGTCAAAAATTGAGGAAAAAGTCAACAACCAGCAGCAACCGGCGTCAGCGGTGGAGTCATCAGCTATGAGCCAGGCGTCCAGCAGCACCAGTGAGCCAGAACTAGACCTCATGATCCCAACGATGGAGGTGCTTAAGAAATCAACCACAATCCAGGCTGCAGTGGACAACAGACTAAAGGAACTCAGCTCACTGTCAGAAAAAGGCAAGTTTAAATCCCAGAGGGGTGGGTCCGAAACTGTATGGGTCAAATATGAAGTGCCCTGGCCCCATAATCATGTTTTAAGTGGTTCAAATAAGTCCAGAACGTCCTATGACGCTTTGTCCTTAAGTCAATGGGTGGCAGGCTTTTCATGTATCATAAGAGAAGAAACAGATCCCAGTGTCAAAAATCATATGTTAGAGTACATGACGGATCTTATGGAGGATAGTAATGATTTTGGCTGGTCGGCAGCAAAGGCCTCACATGCTGTACTTTTGTGCAGGATGGAGGAAGGGAAAGTTAAATGGGGGGAAACCCATAAGATAGATAGAATTAGGCGGGCCCATGCACAAAGAATTGCCCCCCTCAATGTAACTGCTACCAGTAGAAAAATTCATGGCAGGGACCGTCCAAGCCCTTGTAAATTTTACCAAAAAGGTACCTGCCTGCAAAAATCTGACCATGAGTCCAATGGCCATTTGTATTTACATGTATGTGCTCAGTGTTTTGCTCAAGGAAAAAATTACACACATCCATCCAAAGATTGTAGACGCCCTGCTACAAAAAACAAGTAAGGCACTGCAGTAATGCAGTGCACGACTATTCCAAAGGAAAATATAGCCAAAAATCTCGAATAATTACTAGCAATGTCAATACCAACCAACCTAGTTCGAACTGGCGTCATGAGTGGTGGCAAATCTCCAAAAAGTCTTATGCTAGTATTGTAAAGAGCAAGAAATTGGTAGAATACGGTACCCTGGACAATATTATCAAAGGTGTGAAATCTAATGCAAACCCAAACCGTTGTGTCAAACAATTGTGTTCAGTGAATATGGTTGCTAGGAATATCAATCACCAAGGTGTCAAAAAGTGTGAACAATCGTATTCTCCACCTAACATTAGTAGTATTAAATGTGTCAAACAAAATCACGTGGAAAATCAAGGTGTAAATATTAAAAATAGTGCAAAAATCAACAAACCAAGTGATGTGATGGACGTACATCCAAGTGTCAAATGCTTGAATAGGTTTGCAGTGTTATTAAATCACAACAACGTCTGTAGGGATGCGGTGCAGGCGAATGACAAACAAATCCTGAATGTTACAAATTGTAGTCGCACTGCAGGTGAGTCTTATGATAAACCCGCATGTAAAGCTGATGTTCCCCGACTGAGCACAGTGTCAGGGGACAAATATGACTTGGAGTTAAGGTTTAAGCTCAAACACAGACCAGTGATTAATGCTGCTAAAAACAATGATACATTTAGGGCCAATACGGTTTTCATTCCCTTAGGTGAGTTTCAGTGCCCGGAGAAAGACAGTAAAAATTGTACTGATGGTGACCTCATTACAATTCACAACTACGTCAAAGAAACAAAGAAGTTTAACTTCATGGGGGCTCAGATATGTGTTCCCTCTCAACTAAATGTTGATAAATGGCAGACCTATCTAGAAGGCTACTGGGACAAGCAACTACCCTTCCTCTTACGTTATGGGTTTCCTCTTGACTTCGACCATAACACTCCTCTAAGGTCTCAACATAAAAATCATTCATCAGCCACTGACTTCCCTCAGCATGTGGAAAAATATTTTAAAGAAGAAGGCAAGTTTGGTGCCATTCATGGCCCTTTTTCCACTCCTCCCTTAGACAATTTTCACATTTCTCCATGCATGACCCGTGAGAAACCAGATTCAGATTCCAGAAGAGTTATTGTTGACCTTAGTTATCCAGAAGGTCAATCTGTCAATGCTGGGGTTTCTAAAGATCAATATTTAGGCACACCTTTCTTACTTACACTCCCCAGTATTGATGTCATTACTCAGAAAGTTAAAAAATTGGGAAAAGGTTCACTTTTGTACAAAATTGATATCTCAAGGGCTTTTCGTCATATAAAAATTGATCCTGGTGATTATAACCTCTTAGGCTTAAAACTTGATTCATACTTCTTCGATTCTTGCCTGCCCTTCGGATTTCGGCACGGTTCGGCCATCTTTCAGCGGGTCAGTGACGCTGTACGTCATTTTATGGCCAGAGAGGGTCATGACGTCACAAATTATATAGATGACGTCATTGGGCACGCCTTGCCCTCTACAGCATCTAAATCATTTAATAGACTTCATCAAATGTTACTGGAACTCGGATTTGACATCAGTGACCGGAAAGTGGTAGCCCCAGGCACAAGGGTCATATGTTTAGGGGTGGAAATCTGTACCACTGACTTCACTGTTTCCATTCCCCCGGCTAAACTGGCAGAAATCAGTCATATGTGTAAAGATTGGGTCAATAAAACAACATGTTCAAAAAGGGACCTTCAATCATTACTTGGCAAGTTGCTATACG
Organism: Sabellastarte sp. h YS-2021; assembly: GCA_964017235.1. Taxonomy (NCBI): domain Eukaryota; kingdom Metazoa; phylum Annelida; class Polychaeta; order Sabellida; family Sabellidae; genus Sabellastarte; species Sabellastarte sp. h YS-2021. The sequence goes on from OZ024931.1 coordinate 77,651,042, forward strand.
TCACCAAGTGCGTCAGGGCGCCAAGGGTCTTCCTTAATCGCATGCTCGACCTTCTGAGGTCCACTGGTAATCAAAAAACTATACACCTCACCCCAGACTTCAGGCGAGACTTAAGGTGGTTTCAGGAGTTTGTACCCCACTTTAATGGCAAAGCCTTCTTTGACCACCCCAAAATAGATCATGAGATTGAACTGGATGCGTCACTTCAGGGCCTGGGGGCTAGATGGGGCCAGAAAGTTTATGCTTTGTCCATCCCTATTGGTTATAATCAGTACAATATAGTTCATCTGGAGATGCTCAATATCTTGGTGGCTGTGCGTACCTGGGGTGAAGCTTGGGTGGGCAAGACTTTGCTGGTCCATTGTGACAATGCTGCTGTAGTATCAGTGCTTCACTCAGGAGCCACTAGGGATCTCACCCTGGCAGCCATTGCCAGGAATATCACCATGGAAATTGCCAAAAATGATATCAATCTACATACAGTCCATATTCCAGGAAAATTGAATGTCGTGGCTGACTGTTTATCTAGGTGGTCCTTTGGACCTCAGTATAGAGACAAATTATACAGTATCCTCCCCTGTCCTCACTGGGTAATCACCCCTTCTAATGCTCTTCATCTAAATTGGTCTATTTAATTTTCAGATGTTCCTCCAAGGATTGCAGGCCTGGCTTCCAGGGCAGCAGCTAGAGTCGCCACTGGTTTCCGTCCCTCCACGGCTAAATCATATGACTCCATGTTTAGAATATTTGTAGCTTTCTGCATATTTGCTGGAGCTGACATGTTTCACCTATCTCCATCCTTTGTACTGTCTTTTCTCGAATTTCTCACAATCAACAATCTTTCCCCTTCTGTCATTTTAAACTACATATCTGCAATAAAAACAAAGTTCTTAATCTATGCTATAGATACCTCCCCACTTTGTGATCCCAGGATTAAGTTTTTCCACAAGTCTCTCCTACTGCATCGACCATTTAAAGTGTCAATTAAGTCTATCATTGACCCTTCTACCCTCAACCGTATCATCAAAGAATGTGACCATATGTTCATGGGTCTTGTGTATAAAACAGCTTATTTACTTTCATTTTTTTCCTTCTTGAGAATTTCCAACTTAGTTCCCCACTCAATTCGCAAATATGATCCACTTCACCAGCTAGCCAGGGCTGATGTGATCTTTGCCCCTCCTGGTGCCCATCTGATCATAAAATGGTCTAAGACATTGCAAAGTAATAATCAGGTCCGTGTCTTAAAAATTCCCCACTTAGGTGCTTCAAGCCTTTGTCCTGTCAGGGCCTTAAAATCACTCCTCAAACTGGCCCCAGGTTCAAATAACTCACCCCTATTTCAAGTACAGTACCAGGGCTCATGGGTGCCTTTAACGGATACCAGGCTGCGAAAAAATTTCTCACAAATTCTAAAGAAATTGCACCTATCACATTCCAATATCATATTCCACTCACTCCGCCGTTCAGGTGCCTCCCTGGCGTTCAATTCCCATGTACCTCTCCAGGATATTCAGAGTCATGGCACCTGGACGTCGGAGTGTGTCTGGTCCTACATTACACAGGACCACAATGCCTCAGAACAGGTGGCCCTTGCCTTCCAGTCCCAACTCCTACACTGACTACTTCTACACTGGGGTTTGGGGCAAGTACTACTAATAACACCATTCACCAAGTACAAGAACACAAGTCTTTAACCCTGACTGGGATAATGTTCAAACAAGTTGATTTAAGGCCAACTTAAATTATGCCAGTATTAAATAATTCAAAAACTGGATATCATAGCACACTATGTAACCAATTATACGTGTCATCCATTGTTCACTTAGGTGTGCATCATGTTAAGGTCATCTTAATGTGCTAGACTTATCTGCTTAATGACCTATGAGTCAGACTTAAACTCAGTGTAATCACAAAGCATCTTATCTATCTTATAAAGTCTATTTAATTTCTTAGTGTAACTTACTGTGATCTTAACATTCAGTTTTACTTTGTTCTGCTCTGTCTTTTAGTGTTTTACAATTATATATATTGTGTATACAGTTATACAGTTGTCCATTAATATATGACCACCTTATTTTAAGTCTTATAGTTCTAAGGTGGCCATAAAGCCAGTAACTTACTAACATCGTGTGTACAGTTTACAGTTGTTAATAATGATGTAAGGCCACCTTATTTCAGTGTAATATTAGTGGTTAAGGTGGCCTTAAAGTCAGTAGTTCTATTTACAATCTTGAGTATGTATATACTATCTAGTTATTAAATTTTTGTAATAAATCATATACCCCAGTTGTGTGTGCTCACTTCCTTCTCACTTGGTTTTGAGTAAGGCCACTGGTGCTAAATCCACCTGTAGGGGCAAGACTTCAAATCTTTTGGCAAGTTTGGCAAGCTCTGGGTGCCAGCCCAGGAGTGGTTCAAATCCTAAGAGAGGGTTACACCCTACCATTCCGAATCCGACCAAAACTAGCAAGATTTCCCACCGTCGTGAGCTGTTATGTAAATCCTCACAGGAACAGCTACCTGTTAGAGGCATTGCATCAGCTTACCGACAAAAATGCTATAGAACTGGTACAAAACCAAAAATCCCTGGGTTTCTTCAACCGGCTATTCTTAGTTCCAAAACCAAACAACAAATGGAGACCCATACTGGACTTAAGCAAACTCAATCTTTTCCTCAAGGTGGAGAAATTCAAAATGGAGACACCGGAAACCATCAGAACCTCCCTCCAAACAGGGGAATGGTTACTTCGATAGATTTCAAAGATGCTTACTTCCATATCCCTATACAGGAACATTCCAGAAAATACCTGAGATTCCATGTCCAAGGTCAGACCTACCAATTCAAAGCACTGCCTTTCGGTCTGTCCACAGCTCCCTTGGAATTCACTGTTATAGCAAAGGAGGTGAAACTGATGGCCACTCACAAGGGTATAAGGATCCACCAGTACCTAGACGACTGGTTGGTTAGAGCCACATCCCACCAGGTTTGTCTTCAGCATACCCAGGACCTAGTAAAAATGTGCAGAAAGCTCGGTTGGCTGGTGAACTTGGAGAAATCAGAACTGGAACCCAAGCAAATCTTCGATTTCGTCGGTTACCAATTCGACCTCAAAGCTGGCCGGGTCCGGCCAACACCAGACCGGTGGCAAAGCCTACAGGACAAGATTCTAGAGATATTGTCCCTACCGGCCTGTCCGGTCCGGAAGTTCATGTCCTTGATAGGTTTACTAACAGCCACAGAGAAACAAGTTCACCTAGGCCGGCTACACATGAGACCCATACAGTGGCATCTCAAAAACAATTGGAGAATACCGGAGTCACTAGAAAAAGTGATACCTATCCCCATCTCTCTGCATCCTCACTTACAGTGGTGGCTGAAAGAACACAACGTTCTCACCGGCCAGCCCTTACACCCCATAAAGCATGCTGTTCAGATCTTTACAGACGCATCAAAAGAAGGGTGGGGCGCTCATTTAAACGAGCACACTGCAAGAGGAACCTGGTCTCTACCGGAAAGCAAGTTGCACATAAACTATCTAGAGCTAAAAGCAGTCTTTCTAGCTCTAAAAGAGTTCCAGGACCTTTGTACCGACCAGATAGTCTTGGTGGCAACCGACAACACCACAGTGGTGTCGTATATAAACAAGGAGGGAGGCATGAGGTCGGGCCCGTTGTGTGCCCTACTTTGGAGAATGCTAACCTGGTGTACCAGGAAGCAAGTAACTCTCAAGGCCCGACACATACCAGGCCGGTTAAATGTAATAGCGGACAAGCTATCCAGATTAGGCCAGACCATCCAGACAGAATGGTCCCTCCTTCCGGAAGTATTCGAGGCCATATGCCACAAGTGGCATTATCCTCAAATAGACCTATTTGCCACCAGTTTCAACAACAAACTACCTCGGTTTGTGTCGCCAATGCCAGACCCTCTGGCCATAGCTGTGGACGCACTCAGCCTGCCATGGGAGGATCTGGATGCATATGCCTTTCCACCAATAGCCATCCTAGGCAAAGTGGTAGAGAAGTTACAGGACACCCCATGCAAGAGACTTATCCTCATTGCCCCGGGGTGGCCCAACATGCCATGGTTTTGGGACCTAGTGTATATGTCCAGCCAGATCCCACTGTGCCTACCCAACCTACCCAATCTCTTGACGCAACCCTTCAATCAGACTCCACACAGGAATCTGACAAACTTAAATCTCCATGCGTGGCTCCTAGAGCCACAGCAATCAAGGAGCAGGGTTTCTCTGAGGCAGTGGCAGCAAGAATTGAGGCTCCTCAAAGAGGATCGACCAGATCAGTCTATGAGGCAAAGTGGACCATTTTTACAAAGTGGTGTCGCTCTAATAAGGTGGACTTCAGGGCACCCCCTGTAAAGTCCGTCGCTGACTTCCTTATGCACCTTTTTCAAGACAGGAAGTTACAGCCAAGCACCATTGATGGTTACAGATCAGCCATTGCTGATAAACTGGGAAGTACATCCCTGAATATCAGCAAAGATGTAAATCTCACTCGTCTCTTGGATAGTTTCCACAGACAGACCCAAGGGCCGGTGGGGTATCCCCTCCTGGAACCTCTCACTGGTTCTACACCAGCTGACTAAGCCCCCCTTTGAACCACTCAAAGAGGCCACCTTGAAACACTTGACCTTCAAGACAGTCTTCCTCTTAGCACTTGGTTCTGGCAAACGTAGAAGTGAGATTCACGCATGGCAGAGCAAAAACATCAGACACCAGTCTGATTGGTCCAAAGTGTCACTCTACCCTTCACCCAGCTTTTTGTCAAAGAACCAGCTGGCCAAGGAGGGCCCAGAGAGTGTGGCCCCAGTGGTTATCCCAGCCCTGGCCCCAACTCTGGACAGGTCCCTTAAATCTGACAGGTCCCTCTGCCCAGTCAGAGCGTTACGCTACTACCTGGATAAAACCTCGGACCTCAGACAGGACAAGGAGTTAGTCTTTCTCTCCTTTAAGAAAGGTTTCGCCAAGGACATCTCCCCTGCTACTATCTCCTCATGGATCAAACAGACTGTGATCCTTTGCTATGAGCTCTCTGACCAAGAGTCCCACACTCTACATCAGGTCAAGGCCCATGATGTCAGGGCTTTTGCAGCTTCTAAGGCCTTCCAGTCAGGAGTCTCCTTAGAACAAATTCTGTCAGCCTGCCACTGGAAATCCCATAACACCTTCACACAATTCTATTTGAAGGATGTGGCTTGGGCTGACTCAGAGCTCTACCACCTGGGCCCTGTGGTGGCTGCTCAGCAGATCCACCAACAGCTCAGACCTTAGAGGAGATCTGTATATATGTAAATAGTTGTTCATTTGTATATAGCCTGCATACAAAAGAAAAAAAAAAAAAAAAATTCTTTCCTCGGGAGACTTGTTTCTATGGGACTGAATTCATCCCTCTCTTCCTCCACTCAGAGCAGGTCTGTTTAAAGGAGGAGAGGGGGGGCAAGGTCGTTTCTGACGGTCCGACCCCCGGTCAACCGGATGATGATAATCGACCATAACAGACCTTTGAGCTCAAGAGATAACCAGACTTAAAGGGAAAAAGTTGTCAGCTCTGGGCATGGGTTCATATCTTAGTCCCTAGTAAATTACCCGCCAACCAAGCGGTAGTTATTCAGCAATTGTCCATTGGATAGGATGTATTAACGCAATAAAATTGCAAATTTAATAAGTAAATTAAATTTTTATAAGTTAATACCCTATCCAATGGACACACAAGACCCTCCCAACCGACCCCGCTATCAGCTTACTAGGGGCCTCATAGGTTTAGACAACGAAAAAGATGCTATGACGTCACGCTGTCTAGACAGGAGGGAAGTACGACACGCCACCTCGCAAACACACACTGGGACCGGACCGCTTGTGGGTGCATTAAGCGCTCATATAAGGCGAATTTTTCTGTCGTTTGGTGGGCCGGTCTGCGCCGACCGGATTAGCAATTGTCCATTGGATAGGGTATTAACTTATAAAAATTTAATTTACTTATTAAATCTGCAAATTCCTTAGATACCCTGTGGGTCGAAAATTTCGACGAAATCACTCTATCTCGCACGGTTAAGGAGATAGAAGCAAATTTGTGTTTTGCCATTTTTGGTAAAAATTCGAAAATTCAAAATGGCCGCCATTTGTGGGGAGGGGAAAATTTTTTAAAAATTGCCAAGAGTACAATCAGGGTAGCCACAAGATTTTCATTTTGAAATTCCATGATTTTTCCAGATTTTTTCCATGTTTTCCAGAAGTATTTAATGGCAATATCGAACAATATTATTGACATACATATACTATGTACATTTAATTCATACATTACTGATCAATAACTGATATAATTTGCCTTTATAAGAGACACTAAAAGAAACAACTGTACAACAATAAACTACCTGAGTATACTCCCATGACATGGTCAGACATATGCCTTAGTCCAGCAAGTCCCGACAAATGTCAGAAAAAGCTATGCTCTAGCTGGACTGTTAGTGTCCTAACCACTTACTATCTGGCAACCACATCCAATACTATTATTATTATTATGTATCTGCCTGTACATGGGATTGAACCCACGTCATCTGAGTTCCTAGACAAGTGTGTTACCCGCTAGGCCACAGTGGCAGATAAATACTAGGTGGCAACTAATCATATCACTTCCTCTTTCCAATACCAACAGGAGACCAGGAGTAAGTTTAAGTGTGATAATGGTTGGGTGGGAATCCCCTGTTTTAGGTAACATAAAAACTTAAATTTAGCTAAAAAGTTCAATTTTCTATTTTATTGCATTAATATAGGTTAACAGGCACTTGCCAGAATAACTATCCTGTGCAATGGAGGGCAGTTTACTGGGGACTGATAGAAAATTAACTCCTAAGACTAACACTCCTAATATACAGGCCCGAAGCCTAATTGGGTAAACGCCTAAACGGTGGCAGACTGGAGTGCCTCCCCCTTTTCCTCAACCAAAGATAGGGAAGAGAGGCGAAGAGTCAAGTCCCAAGGATTTTTGAGAAAGCCTGTGGTGGTTAATAATGAAGTTAACAAAGGGGCCTAAGTGCTGACACTCCTGATTATAAGGTAAAAGGTACAAAAGGAAGATAAAATATCTTATTGCTTAGTTATATCAAACTAAAATAAGACTAAACACACTATAGCAGAAAAACACCAGACAGATTTGAGGTCTAGGGGCAAATATGTTGGGCAGCAACCACAGGAAATAGAAGATAAAGTTCAGTTAGGCCAGACCATGGGCTGCAGTTTTTAAGTAATACTGTGTGAAGGTGGACTTCTAATAGCAGGCTGAGATAATCAGCTCTAAGGAGACCCCCCTTTAAGGCCTAAGATTCTGGTCAGATAGATTGTAACACTGGAGCACTCCATCCGAGCAAAAATATTTGAAGGCTGCATATCCTTACTGAAATTCTTTATTAAATGAGATAAAAACAAGTTCCTTATTGTCCCCCAGGTCATTTGTTTTGTTCATACAAGAGCTCTGAGGCTCTGACTGGGCAGAATAACCTGCCATCCTTAAGAGATTTGTTCAGATCCAGTGCTGGAATGACGACTGAGACCACATTCACAGATTCTTGCTGGTTGATTGTTTGATAAAAATCTACGTGAAGGGTAAAGGAACATTCTTAGACAGTCTTTCTCATGTCTAATGTTTTTATTGGGCCATGCATGGGTTTCATGTCTGCACTTACTAATCTGAGGGCCAACAGAAAAACCATCTTGAAAGTCAAATGATTCAGAGAAGAATCCTTGAGTGGCTCAAAAGGAGGCTCTTTTGGTTGACGCAGGACCCAAAAGAGGTTCCAAATGGGGGTACCTCTTTGACTCTTAGGTCTATCCTTGTGAAAGCCATCTAAGAGTCTAGTAAGATAATCACCTCAAGTGATGTTGAGAATGGAATCGCCAGCCTTGTCTGCAACGGATCACATGTACACATCTATTGTACTGGTCTGCAGGCTTTTCTCCTTGAAAAAATGTAGGGGGAAATATGTGATTTGTTTTAAAATGGTGTTTTGAAGTCCAAAGGATTCTGACAAAATTCACCACTTTGAATTATAGACAACTCTGTTTGAGCTTTTTTGAGGAGCCTCAATTCCTGTTCCCACTTGGTCAGAGATGCTCAGCTGTTTGATAGCCGCAGTTCCAGTAGCCAATCATATATGCTCAGGTTTGACTTCCTTGTGCAGACTCCCTTTGAACAGTGGCATGAATAGTTTCTCTAAAGGGGAAGGCACAAGGGTATCTGGGATAAAAACATCACTAGGTTACAGAACAAAGGCATTTTAGACCAGCTCAGGGCTATCAAGACAACCTTGCAATTGTGGCCCATGATTTTGCTGACCACTTTGCCAGAAGGGACACTAAATTTAAAAGCAAGGGATTTAGATCTTTCTTTGTCGCTGCACCTCGCCATTGGAATAGCCTCCCTGATGACATCCGAAACATCGACCTGGACTTGAAAGAATTTAAAAAAAGACTCAAAACATTTCTGTTTAAAAGTGCTTTTTTACTGGAGTAGCACATTGATTAGTCAAATAGTGAGTAGAATTGTGCTATATAAGATCTAACTATTATTATTATTATTAGGGGGAGGCATACGAATTTAGACCCTCTTAGGACAGGCTGAAAGCATCCATTGAGATACAAACTGTGCTGGCTTGTTGTAGCTGGTGTCAAAAAAGTCTATTTTGGGACGGTGCCACTAGTTGCAGATCTGGTCGAATGGGTCCTTGGGGAGAGAAAAAGCTATCTGTCTTGTGACAGTTTTCAATAGCATTCAGTCGACACATAACATACCATGCATTTAAATGATATGTCTGAGCTTGAAGCAGGAGAGGAGCCTCCACAGGATGGCACACAGAGCCTGATCTCATACTTCCCTCCTTGTTTATGCAGGATACAGCTATGTTGTCTGTGGCAATCAGAATGGTCTGGCCATAACACAAGTGCTCAAACTTTCGTTCAGTTCCAAGATGTTTATTTGTAGTTTGCTTTCTGGAACTGGGAAAACACCTTTTGCAGTGCAATCTCCTAAGTGAGCTCTCCAATCTTCAATTGATGTGTCTGTAAAAATTTATGCAGCATGTTTAAGGGGGTGCAGAGGTTCATCAGAAGCATGTTTGTTTCCTCTAGCCACCAGTACAAGTGTGGAGAGCCCTAAAGGCAGGAATATTCTTATCCGAGGACTTAGGCACATGCTAATTGCTTTTCAGGTGCCACTGAATTGGTCCCATGTAAAGACGGGCCTTGAGCACTTGCTTTTCTGTGGCAGTCAGCAGACTTATTTGAACATGAGTTGTGATACTGAAAGGACTGGTCTTGACAGTAGGTACTTTATTTTTAGACCCTTGGCCTGTCATCTTTCTGTGGTGGGTCTTAAATAGGTCGTCCTGATAACCCATACAGTCGAAGACTTACTTGGGGTCCAACTCAACTTTTGGAGATTCCCAACTTCTGACAGTTAGCAGGGTTTTGTGTCTTAGAAGCAAATCCCTTGTTGACAGATTATTTAGTTTTCTAGGTACTGGTGGATTTTTACCTCCATAAAATTGTCTGTGGCATGAGTTGCACTTCTTTTATGACTATGGCTAACTCCATTGGTGCTGTTGCTTGATCCAAGGGGAGCGGCTTAAACTGGAATGCTTGACCTTGATAATAAAATTTTAGGTGTTTCCTTTGTTACATGTAAGGGTACTCTCCTAGAGTATTGATGTGTATAGGGCCAAGAGTTCCTTTACTACATAAGAATCCTGAATTATTGATTTTCTCTGCATTTTGAATTAGTGGCATTGTCAGCACTGATCTTTCTTGTACTCTACTAGAGTGATCTATATTTATAGGGGAAAATATCGCTAAGCTTCTAGAACCTTCTGTACCTTTGTTTTTTCCTGGAAATGTACTGATGTGTTTACATTTGTTTCTAGAAGCTTCTAGAGTCTCCAGCTGTAATAAAGTGTAGAAGGCCTGACCACAATTAGTGTTAAAATAGTGTGCTGTATGAATAGAGGTCTTTGAAATTCTGATATCTGACTAGATTTATTTGTTTTGTTGCATTTTGAGGTGAACTATAATGGTAGTGAACAGGATTTAGTGGCTGGATACCCTGGAGAGTGAATTGTTGCTCATGAATGAACATTGTTCATATTTAGGAGCAACCAGCAGAGTTCTGCAGACATACGGAACACTTAGATAGAGATTTTGTGCTTGTGAACACCAGACGGATCTCTGGACAGAGTGGACAAACTGGTTGTTAGGTGGATAGGACTATGGCCAGGTTGGATTGGCTTCATTTGGTTTACTATTGTATTATTAACCATCAGGGTATCTTGACTGTAATTATTACTTTAATTGTTAAATAAAATTGTAAAGTGAAACTCTTTTTCCTCTTACAACTTAAAAGTTAATCGGTAATTGCTTTCATGCTTGCCCCATGGACCATAACACCTTGACCTCTGATTCATTGGAATGTGAAAGGGAGTGTTGCTAAAGTCAAGAAAGATCACCCATTTCCTTTCTGCATGAGAGAATTATTGCCTTGCCCCCAAAAATGTGACACTTTGGATTAAAAATGAAAGATGTAAAACATATCTTCATTGTGGACCTGACACGCTTTATCCACGGACTTCCCTTTGCTCAATTCCTGCTGTAGAATCCTGACATTACTCTGTATTTCATCATGCAACTTACTTATGAACCTATTAAAACCCGCTGCAGAGTTTGGGGCAGTCTCCAGGTGATGGACAGGTGGTGGAACAGTGGACATGCCAGAGTGCTTCAAAGCTCAGGCAACCAGACTTAACTATTTAAGCATATTTTTGCCACTAGACCAACCTGTCGGTTAGCTTAACTTGTGAGTTTTGGGCTGGATGCCAGATTTACCACCTAGACTGTGATTTGCATAGTTTTGTGAACTAGTCAAAGTAGAAGCCACCAGCTTTAGTGGAGCAGCTTGAGTATATGGTAGACAGAGTAACATTCATATCCTCGAGTTTAAGCGCTCATATAAGCACAGGCAGTCCTGGAATTACAAACATTTTGCCACTGGCTAGCTATGGGTACCAATTCAAGTGTTGTCTATAGAAGATGCTGGGGTATGTTTGCAGGGCAGGGGGTGAAGGACCATCCCATGTACAACCTACTACCTCTAACAATTTCCCTACAGGATTTGTCCTCTGAAAAAAAAATATTCTGCAAATATTGATCTATATATTCCTGACGGTAAAGGTGATCATCATCTGGTTCTTCTGGTAAACTGATCAGCTGAAGTGTATCCTATTCACAAATAGTTCCATACTAAGACTAAAGTGCAAGAATGTAAGCACTGAAGAAGCTACACTTTATTAAAAAGGCTATCAATCTGTGACTGTTGGACTTAGGGTGATGATATGACATGATGATGAGTCGATGACGTACTTTAGACAGTTTTACACTTTTGAATATGGGCCTTGGCATCTGGTGAATTAATATTATTTGTCTCATTTTATTTGATATTCATTTGTTTTTACTTCATCAAAGCATCACAAAAATTGTTTTAAGAATAAGAATGAAACAAGGAGTGAACCAAGTTGAGCTCTAGTGACAAAGGACAGGTTCTCAGATCTCCTTCAGGTGTTCCATTTATAAAATCACAATCAATAAAATGGCCATTTAAAACTTTCGCGGGCTTTGGAAATAAAATTCCATGATTTTTCCATGATTTTGCCCAAATTTTAAAATTCCATGATTTTTCCATACCTGGAAAAAAATTTCAGCTTTTTCCAGGTTTTCCAGTGTCCGTGGCTACCCTGACAATGCTCAGATACCCTGTGGGTCGAATATTTTGACGAAATCGCTCCATCTCGCACGGTTACGCAGATAGAAGCAAATTTATGTTTTGCCATTCTTGGCAAAAATTCGAAAATTCAAAATGGCCGCCATTTTTGAGAAGGGGAAATTTTTTTGAAAATTGCAAAGATTACATCCCTTAGATACCCTGTGGGTCGAAAATTTCGACGAAATCACTCTATCTCGCACGGTTTAGGAGATATGAGCACATTTGCCTTTTTCAGTATTCAAAATAGCCAATTACTCATTTATTTAATTAATTACTCCCTCATCTATGAAGCAATTCCCCCCAAAAGCAATCCCATAAAAGCTATTAACCCAATGAACCTCCATACTAAATTTCAGAAAGATAGGCTTAATAGCATTCCTTAAAATGTCTGGAAACCAAAGAGATACTCAAAAGTAGCAAAGTAGTTATTACTCGGTTAGCTATAGAGCTATCATCACCAAAAGCAATCTCATACAAGCTATTAACCCAATAAACCTGCATGCCAAATTTGGTAAAGATACGATAAGAACTGTTGCCTAAAATGTCTGGAAACCAAGTGGGACGCCGGACGCCGGAAAAAGCAAAAATAATATGTCCACCCCCCAGTGGGGTGGACATAATTAATGTTCATATTTCAGTGATGGCCTCATGTTTTGAAAGTCTTTTCTCATGTATTTGTTCCATTGGTTTTAGAGATGGTTCTTCCACATTAACTAGACTTTGGATGTATTTTTGGTCAAGTTATGTCTATTTGAATTCTGTCTGGCGATAATTAGCACCCGGTGCTAATTGGTTGCAAGGCAGTATGCAAACTGTGTCATTTAAATTGGGCGCTGATTTCTAGTAGAAACAAAATTATCGTCCATTAAAAACGATTCTGAAAGGTTTATTTTCTGACATTTTGTTTGTAAATTGGGTTAATAATTAATTTAACTTGAGCTTCTGTCAATGCATAGTTTAATAAGAAATAAATCCATGAAACTACACTGAAAATGTGGAAAAAATAATGTTTTTGTGTCCAAGTTATGGCGGGGAGCAGTAGAAATTTGCACATTTAATTAGGGCTGTGAACGAGTATTCGAGCCTCGATAGACAAGTCAATCTTTGGTAGTCGTACTCGAGTCCATTTTAAATCCTCAGTTACTCGCGATGTCTTGTATTATCGCCCACGTAATGAAACGCTTGTGTAAAATATGCTACATTTCAGCATTTCCGTCACATAATATCAATTAAAGTTGTTATTTTCGCTTGAAAACGTATAATTTATTCCATATTCTCTATTATCTGGTCAAATAGAAGACGTTTTTCTTCAAAAGTTTCGTTTCCGGAACCGATTATCTGTTTACAGAAGACATCTAATGGTAGATACTAAATCTGGCGGTTACTTGAATTCGGGCCGGTTGTGAGAGGGCGAGTACTCAGTGCCATTTTTCAGCACCCATCCCAGCCCTACATTTAATAGGTAGCCTAGTTGACGGAAGGCCGAGTTGTCCAGTTTCCTTAACCCCGGACTACCCCCATGGATCACCTACAGCTTGGTGCAACCAACTGGTGTTCCCTGTGTCGATTACTGTTTTGCAGTGTTCTTACCAGCCGTAAATACAATCTCACAGCCTGTAAATTTGTCAAGAACGGTCTCACAGGTCATATAAATTTACCACTTGTGAATTGGGTGCCTCCAGAAACTTTCCAATTTGTGACCTTCACCTCTAATGACAACAACGATGGAAAATGCACGTGCTTTTGTTGTAAAAACATGTCAAGTAAAGTGTTTGAATGCTCTGGAATTTATAAATAAACTTCAGGAAAGGTATAACTAATGACATATATTGCTTCACGCCTTAACTTGGCACACCTTGGACACAAAATCCTTATTTGTGGCTATTAGCTGTTCAATATCGTGGATTTCTATTGATTAAAATATGCATTGGCACAAGCGCAAACTATAAATGTACTTTAACAACAACAAAAATCAAAACAATAAACGTTTTTGAAGTGTTTTTAAGGGGCGATAATATAATTTCTGCTTGAAACCAGCACCCCAACTTGGCACAATTTGAATACGGAAATCACCGAAGATATTTAAATTATTTCTGTCGTCATTTCAACTTCCTTATTTGGTATACGGAAATCCAGGAGTGTGGGCGATAAAGAACAATAATTATGTCAGTTGCACCAGTAATCATGCTACTTAATAAAAAATATCAATAAAGTATGTGATAAAACAAGTTTACATTAAGTTCTCCACAACTATAAAATACTTCAGGCATTATTTATGCTGAATTATGAAGAAAATGTCCACAAAAATGCTAATAAAATATTTGTTGCATTCATTTAATTTAGAACGTCACAGGTTATATGTCACAGGGTTACTGACCCAGTTTTCATGCTATCTGTTGGTTATTTCAGAAACTTTAAAAATTAAATAATTTTTGAACAATACTATACAAAACAAAGACATAACTGTTGAACTCAACGCAATAAACTTTCCAATGGTGTTTTAATTGTAAAAATTGGTTATGTATTGACAGATTTACAAGCAATTAAAGATAAACAGAATTTCACATTGCATGGATAAAAATTTATTTTCAAACAAACCATTGCATGAACCCAAAATAAAGACTAAAAGAGTTTGACAAGTGATATCCAAGTACCTGATTCAACTACAGAAATGATAAATGTATCATTTTAAAGAAAAATTACAGTAGATTTTGTCAGTTTTATTTGAAGAAAGTTCGTTTTATATTGGCTGAGATATTGTTAAATATGCAGCAAACACACGAAAACTAGTACTAGCACGAAAACTGGACCATCGACCATAGGTAATATTTCATCTTCCGTTTGTGCCAATTTAAGGCGTGTGCCAATATACGAAGCCAGGCAGTACATGTTTTACATGCTGGATATCAAAATATTGAGATTGCTTTTATTTCTTTCTCTTTGTCATTTGTGTTTGTTTACATCCACACATAAACACACAGGCGGTGAATATGTTAAGAACGGTCAAAACTTTCCACTGGTAGGTACCAACTCACGAGTGGTGTGCACGGGCTCACAACCTACTTCTGAACGCACCATTTGTTCACTGGGGACAAGTGAAGATACTGCCTTGCTACCAATTATCGCCGGCTACCAATTATCGCCACCAGAAAATAAAACATTCATATTTCATTAATGGTCATATATTTTAAAAGCTTTTTGTTGTGTATTTGTTCCATTCACTTTGGAAATAGTTTTACCTTATTTGCTAGACTTTGGATGCTATTTTGGTGAAGTTATATCTATTTGAATTCTGTCTGGCGATAATTGGTACCCGGCGATAATTGGTAGCAAGGCAGTATCCTCGCACGTCCAATTATCAACCACGTAAGCAGGAAAATCAACAATAAATAATATGAAATAACATACATTTGCAAATATCCAGTTGATTGTTGTCATATTATGTTATCCATCTATTGGTATGTATATATCCTGGTTTGATATGATATTTTGCACAGAAATGATTGTTTTTCTTAGGTATGTCACACATGTTATACAGGAAGCATCACTTCCAATTATCGATCACATGACTAAAGGTTGCATCTAAAGCTAGAAGTTACAGACTTAAGGTTGTGAGATAAATAAAAAATACTATTGATGACAGAAAATGATAAAACTATAAAATTTATTATATCAGCTTACGCCAAATTGTAATAATTAGGATCTGAAAGATCTTATGTTTCGAGGGCTGATGCATCACTACTTTTTTATTGACAGTAAAGAGCATATTTCAAAAACTTGGCTGCGCCTCTAATTGAGTGACCTTCATCAATCACAGCTTGCAATAATACAAAGGTCAGATAAGCTTCTTGACATGGTCAGGATTTTTCTGCAATAAGATGCAACAAAACCTTCTTTTAAAATGAAGTAATAGAAATATTTGAGAAACAATTTTTAACTTTTCTGAGAGAGGACGTATAAGGACCATATCACTCCTTCAGGTTTATTACACATTATTCTGAACCATTTAGATCTATTTATTGGTTTGGAATAAAAATAGACAGAATTCTGCAGGAGAGAAATGAAATTAGTGGCAGAAACATTCATAAAATACTACAAAATTGAAGAATTATTAATTGTGAAAAACGGACATTGGTGTATTGAGAAATTATCACATACACTTTTTTACTTTTTAAAATTTCATGCCTGTTTGACCTCATCTTTTTGAAAGTTTTGTGTGATATTATTTCAGGAGGTGTTTACATTCAATTCTCCAATCGGCAAATTCAAAATGCAGTTATGTGACCTGAGAAAGGAAAAAATTGCTCCCGGTCGATAATAGGAAGTGGTTGATAATAGGACGTGCGGCGATAGAGGCGCCGTTCGGCAAACCGAGGGAAGATCTCCCCCCCTCGACCCGTTAACGGCGTTTCGAATGAATGCGCCTCTCTCTTCACTTGATCCGTTCACTGTTTCTCCAATAAATACACAATGACAAGCACAGATAAAAACTGTTTACATGCAAAATTTGAAAATTTCACTGCAGCAAAACCTCAAACTTGGCTGAAAGGCAGTTTTAGCGACCAAAAGTTTTGGAATTAGGGTCGGAACTAAATTTTTAGAATCCGTTTAGGATTTATTTACATTCCTAAAGAGGAACAAGGCGTTTCAATCAGTAACAGGATGAATAAAGGATTCTTGATGTTTCTTATGATATATTTATTTGTATTGAATATAGATAACCACTGAATACATTCGATGGATCAAACCATTGAATCTATACCTTCAACTGACAAATCATTACAT
This sequence comes from Sabellastarte sp. h YS-2021, assembly GCA_964017235.1. Taxonomy (NCBI): domain Eukaryota; kingdom Metazoa; phylum Annelida; class Polychaeta; order Sabellida; family Sabellidae; genus Sabellastarte; species Sabellastarte sp. h YS-2021. The sequence continues at coordinate 77,667,650 of OZ024931.1, forward strand.
GAATAAGTACATTCAATGAGTACACATCGGATCATTGTCTGCACCCTTTGATGAAGTGGACCAGGCATGTTCAGCTATAGTTGTTCCACTTCAAACTTACACAGTCAACTTAAAACTTACAGAAGTCTTCTTGGGTCAATTTTTTTTCCCTCCTCCCTCTCCGTTTCCCTCTCTGTTGCAACAAAATATTGTACCCCTGTGTATCTCAGATGGGATGGCCTCTCTTTAGGAAAGATAAACTAATTATTTTATTTATTTATTTATTTGGGGTTTTATGTCGCTTTCAACACTGTACAGGTCATATCACGACGGGTAGTTGGAAGGGCAGAGGAAACCAGTACATACAGTTCGTTAGGGTTCTGTACTGTAAACTGCCGACCAACAGCAAGCAACTACCAGCTTTCCCACTTGAGGCCATGCCGGGAATAGAACCCCGGCCTCAGAGGTGGGAGGCGAGAGTGTTACCACTCTTCCACTGTGGCCCCTGATAAACTAATTAGGAAAGCCTTTGTGTCACATTCTTTTGAATCATGTGGTATTCAAAGTTTTTTATTCCAGAATGACTCCTAAAAATCAGCACCGCCTTTATGGTTTGGCATTAATTTGGGGATAAACATCCTCCAATAGACATGCAAGAGAACTGATAAAGAATGTATTTGCATCATGCATAAATTTAAAGATTAAAAAGGATTTGCTTTTGAATGCTTAATTATGGCATTTCAAATAAAAGAAAACACCCAAATGCAATCCACAACATAGGTAAATGACCATTTGATATCTTTAAGACATACACTTGTTGTAGACTCATGAAAGAGTTATAGCTGCATGGACACCTTCCAGATTTTTTTTTTATTTGTAAGTCATTCAGAGAAGTAAAACAGGCCTATTGAACAATTCTGTTTATCTTTCCTACAAAAATTTGTTGACATTATTTCATATTAATTTAAAACAAAATAAATGTCACACTCTTTCACATAAATTTAAAATAAACTATTTTACATGTGACACCATTTAACAATGAATACCATAATTGGTGTTTATTTTTATTGTAAAAGACTAACATAATGATATTAAATGGTGTAATGTAGTGCTATTGTTTGTTTATTAATTTATACACTTGATTATTTAAATGAGCAGGCTCTAGTCTATTGTACTGTCATTGCTCATTTCGTTCAGTTGTTTATCTGTTTGAGACTGTCTCATTTCTCTCTATTAGATTTCAGTTTTTTGGTATCACTAGAACCGTCCAAATCATAACGAATTCACAAATAAATCTTTGAAAACTTGATTTACAAATTTACAAGGGGGGGGGGGGGGGATAACCCCCTGCAATTTTTGTGTTTTTTTAAATGTATTTCTTAATACAGTGCCTTTTTTAAATGGCGGAGCTTTTAGGGTCGCCAGAACACGCCCTGAGTTAATGGCCACCTCATGTTTTATAAAACGGTAGCCGGTTCATTTAAGGGATAATCATGTACAGAGAAAGTGAAGATTTTGTTGAGGGTGAAGCCAGTAGTGTAAGGTCTTCCTTAGTTTTAACTTGGGATTTTTTCCATGTTAAATGTCTGTGTATTTTTCTTGTAAGGATGTCCGTTGATAAGTCTCCATATGCGGCATACTGTACAACCGACGGCCGATTTTTGTCATGCGAATTTTCACACTCCGGCAACTCTCATGAACATGTTTAAGAGTTTTATAACAAAAATTCAATTAAATTCCATAATTTTAAGGGAAGGAAATGCTATGTAGGATGGCAAGTCCTGAAATATACAATAAATTAATGAAGGGATACTTGACAAGCAATTGCATTTTAAAACGGAGTGGTTATTTACCCAACGGCTGTGTACGCTAGTTGTGATATATGGTCTAGCGTACCCAACGGCTGTGTATACAAGATTTATATCATCGCTACTGCTCAGCCAGTGAATTTCGTCACCCAAGTGAAGTTCGTCACCTGCCTTAAAAATGCTCAAGTACCGGTGTAGCGCGAGATAATGACTCCCCTATATTTGTCACTAGGGGGGTAAAATATTGCAATGGGGGTTGAAATATTTTAACCCCCCTTGCAAGATTTGGAATCCCTCCCCAGATTGATGATTACTATTGTGTTGGGGATTAACGTACAGCAAAATACTTGTATGCTATTTAGTGTGGATGTGGGGGATTAACTTGAAACAAAGCACATGTATTCTGTTTATTATTTATTTATGCTGAGTTTACATTTTTGCATGGGTAACAGAATGATGATTATATTAAGTGTCATACAAAAAGTGTCTTTTGTTGAGCTTTTTTGCCATGAATGGTAATGCTCACACTAATTGTTTTATTATTTTATATAGTGTGTCACACTTAAATATGGATTAGTGATTATTTATATTCCTGAAATCTTGAGGTTCAATTAGAGCGTTTATAAGTGTTTAATTAAAATTTGTGTGTAATATAAATGTTGGGATCCAGCTTAGGAATCAGCCCATTTTAAGATGATATGCACTGACATGACCATAAAAATGTACTTTTTGTTTGGATATATGGATCATTGTCTATGTAGAAACTTAGCATGTAAACACTTAAACATTATGAACAAGTTAATCATTTTGCTTATTTAACATGTACATATGTTGAGTATTACCACAAAACACTCTGAAAAAGTCTTAGGCATTTTCTTTATTCTGAATTATTATGATACACATGTATTGACCTTGTCTAGTTGACTAATAAACACACTAGTGTATTGTCCCATTGTCTCTTTCAACAATAGGGGAGTAAATATCTAGCAGGGGGGTGATTATCTTGCAACCCTGTCTGCAATATTCTCACCCCCCTAATCCCTCTATTGTTAGGGGTGCAAAATCTTGCTTGCAAGATAATTACTCCCCTCAAGATCAAAGGAAGGGGTGCAAAATATCGCGGGAGTCATTATCTTGCGTTACACCGGCAATATTCATATTTAAATTAATGGAATAGCTGCTTTCAGCAACAAGGTATACATGTATGCTGAAAGTTTATAGTAAAAACTCTTTAATATTGCCATAAAATGCAGGTGACGAACTTCACTTGGGTGACGAAATTCACTGGCTGAGCAGTAGTGTACCCAACGGCTATGTACACAAGATCAGTGCTAGTGTACCCATATTTTAATCACTTCTTCCTTAAATTAACTTTGTTAAAATGTAACAATCCCAGGACAGAGGACTCTGGCGGACTGTTGTGCGTGGCCTATGCTCCAGAGGGAGTGACAGGCATGAGTGAGTGAGTGAGTGAAAATGTAACAATAAGCTGAATAAGTTTAATTCAGAGATTGGTCCTTGGCCCATTTCTGACTACTCAAAAAAATTCCTTAAAAACTAATTACTTCACAATGCCTTGGATACAGACCAGTTGAGTGCGCTATGAAGGGTACTGATATCGAGTGCACAACCATTGAGTGCATACTACCTTGGGTAATGAGAAATTGGGTAGGCTATAAAAAATTTGGAGTTGTTGGGTACACTAGCAGCGATATAGATCTTGTGTGCACAACCCCTGGGTACACTAGACCAATATCACAACTGCTGGGTACACTAGCAGTGATATGAATCTTGTGCACACAGCCACTGGCACTGAGTATGCCAGCAATGATATTGATCTGGGATCTTGGGTGCAAAACCATTGGGAACACAGAGTTTACTGCCTTGGGTACAGGGTAGTTGGGTATGCCAGTACCTTAAACAGCTTTTGGTTACACTAACAAAAGAAAATATCAATGACGTTAATCTAGGGTACATAACCATTGGGAAAACAGAACTTAGTGCTTTAACTGGATGCAGGAGAGTTGCATATGTCATTAGTGTACATACACAGCCGTTGGGTATGCTAGCAGTGATATAGATCTTGTGTACACAACCGTTGGGTAGGCTAGACCGATATCACTGTTAGAATACACAACCGTTGGGTACACTAGCAGTGAAATACATCTTGTGTACACAACCGTTGGGTACACTAGCAGTGAAATACATCTTGTGTACACAACAGTTGGGTACACTAACAATGCTATTGATGTAGGGTGCACAACCATTGGGAACAAAGGGTTCACTGCTTTGATTGCAGGATAGTTGGGTATGCCGTTAGTGTACATACACAGCTGTTGGGTATGCTAGCAGTGATATGGGTCTTCCATACACAGTCTTTGGGTAAGCTAGACCCATATCACTGCTAACGTACACAACCGTTGGGTAGGCTAGCAGTGAAATCGATCTTACGTACACAACCATTGGGTATGCTAGACTGAGACTGATATCCCTGCTAGCGTACAGAACCGTTGGGAACGCTAGCAGTGTAATACATCTTGCGTACCCAACCATTGGCTACACTAGCGGTGAAACTGATCTAGTGTACACAGCCATTGGGAACACAGGGTTCAGTGCCTTGGGTGCAGGGTAGTTGGGTATGCCAGTAGTGTATATACACAGCTGTTGGGCAAACTAGCACTGATATAAATCTTGCGTACACAGCCGTTGGGTACTATAGACCGATATCCCTGTTAGCGTACCCAACCGTTGGGTACGCTAACAGGGATATCGGTCTATAGTACCCAGCCGTTGGGTACGCTAGCAGTCAAATAGATCTTGCGTACACAACCATTGGGTACGCTAGCAGTGAAACTGATCTAGCGTACACAGCCGTTGGGTAAATATCCTCTATTGGTTGTATTCGAATTATAACATTTTCAAAATGTTGTAAGAATACCAGTTCAATGTATGATCAAAATGCTATGAATACTTTTACAATATGCGTGATATGTAGTGACACTAGCCTTGTTTTTATTGTGCTACAATGTACTTCCCTATTGAAACCGTATGCTTTTTCGTTGGTTACCGGAAGCGCCACCAACAAAGTGAAAACTTTTCCGGCTATTGCAGAGACTACAGGGTCTCTAGAGCCGGTCCACGAGGCGGGCTGACCCTTCTGGTGACCGGTAAGGTGACGACTGCGCATATTGTCTGCGCATCTCGCGTGATTCTTCCTTCATTGTGTCGGTAGCCATCTTGTCAGAAGGCAGTAAAGTGTTCTCACTTTGTCAACGGATTTCACCTACTTACTGGAGTGTTACAACTCTGAGTTTCTTATATTTTATTCTCGCAAGTGCGTAGATACTTTTGATATATTGTTTGTAGTGAAATTCCTGCTTTCAGCAGTTTTATTGTGACACTAATTTACAAGCATGGTAGGCAGACCTCCCCATCAGAACAGGGGCAAGTGCGGCCATTGGATGCTGGCTTTCGACACCCATATGCAGTGCTGTGGTTGCAGAAGAAATAACAAAGGGGAAGACCCCTGTGCTTCTGGCGCCCCTATTCAAGCATGTGCTGCCTGTTCTTCCTTATCGGAAGTCGAGTGAAATCATTTAAAAACAGTCTTTACTGAGAGAAGCACAAAGAGAGCTCCGGTTAATGCACCGGAACCGGCTCCAGAGAGTGATGATGAATACGGGCCAGAATCCGGGGAGATTGATAATTCCATTTTAGATCTTAATCCAGATGAACATCTCCCCGTTCAAACCGGGTCCTGTTATACTTCAACCTCTGGGATTGCTGCACCGACCGGGTTGTCTCCACTACAACCGACAGTCTCTGCCACCCGGGACTAGACATTCTCACTTCCTCTCATCAGCATCCTGAGGTCTCTGGCTTTCCAAACTGGACCAACTCTTACACAGGTCAGTGCTACTCCCACCAGCAGCTTTAAAACCCCACTACCCTTTTCCACACCGGTTTTAAACCAAGGCACTACCTCAGTCGGAAGTACATGTACATATAGTTCAGCACCTACTCCACAAAGACTTGTTCCTCCTCCAACTCCACGTACTCAAATGCTGAAGGCTCACTTTGAATAGCAAAATATGGAAATGATGCACAACCTATCTCAACAAGATCAGAAACAAATTCAGGATTTGTCATCTCAACTCCAATCTGGCCTACAGCAATTTTTGTATCCCGGACAAAAGTCGGGGATACTTACGATTCAGTACGGTCACGCTGCCGCCGCCGCAGAGATTTCCTTTTGGGTGGGTATAAATGGGCAATGCCACAAACGCTATTGTTTTGTGACCTTGACCTTCAATTTCAAGGTCACTGGTGGCCTCTTAAAGGTCAGATTTTGGCCATTTTTCCACATTTGGGCCCAGTTCTTATATACAGAAAGTTAGATCATCCTATGGCTGGTATATATAATACATATATATATCCTCTATAAGGATGCAGAAATTTGACCTTGAAGCTCTTCATTGAAGGTCATCCACAGGTCATCCAAAGTACCTGACCAAGGCCATTTTTGGCCTTTTTGGAGATATTTTCACACTTATTGCTGACTATATTCCATGGAAACTATTGAAAATACTAGTAGCTTTGGAGGTTGAGTACATGATGGAGTAGCAGTGTCCAGACTTACTGGTTACAGAAGATTGTTGGCTACACAGAAAATCTGCCGATTCCACAGTTATGGACAGGAAGAAGGCAGTTGTTTCATATAAGCCTACCTCTGCTGAGATGTAGTCTAATTTGCCCAGTTCTACCAGCTCCTATGAGTTCTCGCAGAACTGTGGAGCCACCAGGAACCGGTTACAGAGGATTGCTTCACCTATAGCCGGTTAGGCCCTGGTACTGGGCAGGTCCACAGGACCACAGGACTGGCTAACAGACCAGCAGAAGCCTTTTAAGGGTTCAATGGCCGTCTCAGACCAACCAGTTACTGCCTGAGGATATTGGTTACAGAGAAATTTTTGTACCAGTCATTCGTCTCAGTGAGATGACTGTCTCAACCTGTCAGCCAGCCTACTGTCAGGTGGAACACTCCCTGGAACCTGGTCCCTTCCAGAAGCAAGTTACACATAAAGTTTCTGGAACCAAGGTGGGCTTTTGGCCCTAAAGGAGTTGCAAGACCTCAGCTTGAACCTTATTGCTACCATAGCTACAGACAACACCATGGTGGTTGCCTATTTAAGGAGGGGGGAGTAAGTCTTTGTGCCCTACTATGGAGAATCCTGACCTGGTGCTCCAGGAAACGGGCTCAAGCCCGACACATTCCCGCTTCAACCATGTCCTGTCCGGGGATACACTGCGTCGAGACGCAATGTCTAGTTATCATCTTCCATGGAACAAATGTTCCAAAGACTGGCAGCTTCTGGTCAGACTCAGACACCAGCAACTTCTACAGCTCCAGCTACACTGACACCTGTCACGGCACAATCTCCTCCAGTCATCGACGCTGCTCAAATGCCACAGCCTTTGGAAAAACCACAGGAGCCCATGGACACCTCCATTCCACAGGGCCCAAGAAAAAAGGCTTAACAGGGATCAAAGATTAATCAGCAATCTCCTCTTCCTCCATTCAAGCGGTAGTATCTCCTGCATTACATTACATTACATTACATTAACATTTATATAGCGCCTATTAAACTAAGCGCTTTACAATATGGACAATATACAATAAATGCCTAGCAATTGTATGCTGATCTGAATAGGTAGGTTTTTAATTTCTTTTTGAAGTCCAGGATGGCATTGCAACTTCTAAGTTCAGCAGGTAAGCTGTTCCATAGGCATGGTGCAGCAGAACTGAAAGCACGGTCACCATAGGTTTTACTTTTGGTTCTTGGAACTCTCAGGAGCTTCTGGTAACCTGATCGAAGGCACCTAATTGGAACATGTTGAGTCAACAGGGATGAAAGGTAGTCTGGTGCAAGGCCATGGATGGCTTTGAAACATAGTAGGAGAACTTTGTATTCTATCCGTTGCTGTACTGGAAGCCAGTGAAGTGATTTTAGTATGGGTGTAATATGATCAAATTTTCTGATGCCACATACTAGTCGTGCTGCTGCATTTTGAACACGCTGGAGTTTATGAATGAGAGCTACAGGTAATCCATAGTAAAGAGCATTTCCATAGTCAAGCTTAGGCACCACCAGGGCTTGGACGAGTACTTGAGCTGCCTCCTGTATGAGAAAAGGCCGAATTTTGTGAAGCAAAAATATTTGGTGGAAAGCAGATCTACATACTTGCTGGACTTGGTGTGCTAATGTCAGTTTCTCATCGATCCAAATGCCAAGGTTTTTTGCAATAGGGGCAGCTGTTATAGTATGCTCACCTACTGTTATTGAATTATGAACAACTTTCAATCTTTGACATTGTGATCCAACAAGCAGAAATTCTGTCTTGTCGTCATTAAGTTTCAGTTTGTTGTTAAACATCCACCCTGAGAGGTTTCTGATACACGACTCCACTGTATCAAAGGCTTCAAGTTGTTGTTCCATATTACTGGGTGTGGCAGATTTGTACAACTGACTGTCATCAGCAAACAGATGAAAGAGTAGCCCTGAAGATCGGATGATATCACCAATAGGTCTGGTGTATTGAGAGTACAACTGTGGGCCAAGCACTAATCCTTGAGGCACACAGCATTCCAAGAACCGACTGACTGAATATGCACCAGCAATGCTGACTTTTTGAGATCTGTTGGATAGATATGATGTAAACCAATCCAAAGCAACATCTGTGATGCCAAACATATGTTTTAGCCTGTTTAGTAGAATGTTGTGGTCCACAGTGTCAAATGCAGCTGACAGATCTAACAGGGAGAGTAGGACCACCTTTCTGTTATCTAGGTTCCATAGTAGATCATCAAAAATTTTTATCAGTGCAGTCTCTGTGCTATGATAGGGACGGTAGGCAGATTGGAGAGGCTCCTGGAGTTTATTGGTGTCCATATGCTGTTTGATCTGATCATTGACTGCCCTCTCGGTGAGCTTAGACAGAAAGCTAAGATTAGAGACAGGCCGATAGTTTTTGTAAGTCAGTTCTAGACCAGGCTTTTTCAGAAGTGGTGTAACTATTGCCTCTTTGAAGTTTGGTGGAACTTCTCCCCTTGATAGAGAAGCATTTATGATCCTTGTGATAGCTGGAGCTAAAGCATCAGAGCATCGCTTCAGTAGGTATGTGGGAATAGGGTCCAGGTCACTAGACTTTGTTGGGGTCTTCTTCAGTAGCTCCAAGACGTCATCCTCAGAAAGACTGCGGAAACACTGGAAAAAACTTTCACCCGAAAAGGGGATATCATCACTTTCTTTGTTGTCGGAGTTAGTGAACTGAACAGCACCTGCTCAGTCTCAAATATTGTCTTCCCTCCAAAGACTCGAGAAGGGAGAATATGGTGCAGATGGAAGCTCCTCATACACCTCCACCTGTCAACCGGAGGATACAGAACCGGAAAACCTGGCTCCCCCACCAAAGGCAGACTTCTATGCATTCATCGACTGAGTCAGGAACTACTTGGGTATTGACGACCCGGCTAAGACTGAGGAATATAAGTTGGGCTCCGGACTCGGACGCGACCCCAACATGTTCAAAATGGGGCAGTCCTCACGTCCGCCATCTCTCAAACTTCGCCTAATGGATGACATCGAGAAGTTAGTACACAACCAGGACTCCGTGGTCAAACCAGGCCCCTCCTCTTCCTCTGTCAACATTGGCCACTTCATCCCTAACCCACCTAACAGAGGTAATTGGTACCCGGTGGCAGGGGACAAGTTCGAGCAAAAACCACAGATTGTACCACAATCCTTTCCGAACATTGCCAAACCGGACACAAAGGCCTACCTTCCGCATTGGTGAACCAGAGAGAGTTAGTAAAACTGGAGTTCATGGTCAGGGAGTGCATCGCCACTTCAAATTTCCTATCCACTCTCTCTACTGCAAGTGAGTCTACACTCAATAATTTGCACTCTGCAAGGGATCAAAGAGAAAGGACTGGTCTCCTAGCCTCAGACCCAGACCCAAGGGCTAGAGACCAGTACCTACAACAAATTCTCAATAGTGCTCTAGAGGATACTTCACAGATGCAATTTATGCTGGACATCAGTAGGAGTGTTGGGTCGCGTACCAACATTTACTGGAGAAATTCTTACACCTCTTTACAAACTTGGTTCTGTTGCGCTGAGACGAATATCTTAAACATGATCACCAGAGTCTGGATGCATATCGCCTTAAAAACGTGAGATCTGCTCCCATTTCTGGCCCTGATCTCTTCGAACACTCCTTAATGCAGGAGCATGAGCAACACCTCATAGGACTTGGTGCTAGGACTGGCACTCAACAAGGCGCCAGATTTCACCCATACGGGAAATCCAAGAAGAAACCTAGAGGCAGGGGTAGAGGTGCTTACCAATAGGGTGGATACATTCAAGTTCCGGTACAGCCCTCACAGTACTTAGTCCCTCAACCTTTCTACCCTCAAATTCAGAGAGGGGGGTTCTGTGGCAGTCACCAAAGACAGAGCACAGGCCAACAACAACAACAACAAAACCAACCCCAACCCCAACAATGACACTCTTGTATCTCATCCCCAACTGATTCTTGGACCCGTTCATTTAACCCGTTCAAAGCATACCTCGGATCCCAGTGCCAAATCGCTACCAGAGAGGGTAAAAACTCTGAGACATCACATCCTACCAGAGAGGGCAAGGACTCTGTGTTTCCAATCCCCACCGGAGGGGGAAAAGACTGTGTGTACAGGAATCTATTGTATTTATCCAAGAAAGTTTGAAAGACCTACCAGTGGGAGGCAGACTAAACATTTCATCCCACAATGGGAAAGAAGGGGTGCACACTCATTTCAAATAGGGATACTAAAACTGGGATACCGTCTTCCCTTCAAAAATCACCTCAGATTGTCAAGGACTCGTGGTCATCTCAAGCGGCTACAGTGACAAAGACAATGCCTTGTTGACTTCTATTCAGGACCTGCTTTCAAAACAGGCAATAGAAAAAGTAGAAAAAATAGACAGTCTGGGTTACTACAGCTGCCTGTTTCTGGTTCCAAAACCAGAAAACCATTGGGGACCCGTCATAGACCTAAGCTTGCTCCCACAATGGTTTCCTCGCTGTTCCAAAGTTCAAAATGAAAACCCCAGAATCAATAAGATCACCCAGGAAAGGGGAGTGGGTCACGTCCATAGATGTGACGGACGCATACCTTCACATACCAATCCATCCACAGTCCAGAAAGTTCCTCCGGTTTCATCATAGGGGAGTAGCTTATCAGTTCACCAGCCTTCCATTTGGGCTAGCAACGGCTCCTCTGGTCTTTACCTCGGTGGTAAAAGAAGTAAAACTAATGCCTCTCCAATGGGATATCAGACTACACCAGTACCTGGACGACTGGTTAATCAGAGCCCCATCAGAAAAGGACTCCTTCGCTCACACAAAATGTCTCTTAGCCGTAGTTCAAGACTTAGGCTTCCTGGTGAGTCTAAAGAAATCAGAACTCCATCCCACCCAGAGGTTCGATTTCATTGGGTACCATTTTTTGCTCGACAAGGTGTTTGTCAGACCCACACAAACAAGGTGGATAAAATTTCAGGAGACATTCAACAAGGTCAACAACACCTGTTTTGAGTGCAAGGACTCTTCATGTCCGTCATTGGATTACTAGCAGCGACAGAGAAGACCGTCAAACTAGGCAGGATCCACATGAGACCTTTTCAGTGGGATCTGAAACTTCATTGGAAACACCTGCCTCTGAGTTCTCCTGTACCTTGGACTCAGAAAATGAAACAACATGGGGACTGTTGGTTAGACCCCCATCACATCCTACAGGGAGAATTCTTACATCCCAGGGAGCACAACGTTCTCATATTTACAGACGCCTCAAACGCAGGCTGGGGCGCTCACTCAAATCTAGAATCCACGGGAGGCTCATGGTCTCGTCAAGAAAAAGGGCTTCACATAAACCTCTTAGAACTAAAAGCTGTGATCCTGGCCCTAAGACACTTCCAGGAAAAATGCCACCAAAAGCAAGTACTGGTAGCATCAGACAACTCCACGGTAGTAGCCTACATCAACAAACAAGGGGGCACACACTCAGCAGAACTCTGTACCCTAATATATATAATGTGGAGACTGCTAACATGGTGCAACAAACAGGAGATCACCATCAGGGCATGCCACGTCCCGGGCTCGTTAAATGTGATTGCGGACGGGCTATCCCGGAGGAATCAAATCCAACACACAGAGTGGTCCCTGTCAGATCTTCTGACAAATCACTCAACTTTGGGAGTATCCACAGGTGGACTTGTTTGCGACCAGACTGAACAACAAGCTTCTGCTATTTGTCTCTCCGATTCCGAACGAGCAGGCTTGGGCAGTGGATGCCCTCAACATTTCTTGGGAAAACCTGGTAGCATATGCTTTTCCTCCCACAACCCTTCTCCCAAGTGTAGTTCAAAAGCTGATGTCGGCAAACTGCAGATTAATACTAGTCAAAAAAAGCCTTGTATGTTGACAGAATATGCACTTAAACCCCCCCAAAACAAGTCTGCAAATCACACATTGGATAGGTGTTGATATCGTTTGGTGCACACATTGAAGTAGTATTCATACACACTTTTTGAAAATGCTATGATTCATATTTAAGCAAATATTTCAAAATGTAACTGTTTTTTAAGTATCTCTTTATTAATTTGTCGTATATATCCGGCCTTGTCACACTAAAATATCTCCTACATTTATAATTAAGCGTCCCGCAAGGGAAGCCGGCTCCGCATTTTGTTTTCCTTATAACTCTGTAACCGTTAGGCGGATTCTTTTCAAATTTGGCAGGTTTAGGCAGTAGCCTTGGGGAATTTTTTTGAATATGCTGCAGTGACATTTCAACCAATCAGAGAGGTCACATGACCAAAAATGTCTTTTTTTCGATGGGGAAGCTTGTCCGGATTATAACTTGAAAGGAATTTTATCAATTCACCTGAAACTTGGCAAATACATTCATTCTATTAAAATCTGGAAATCATTAGATTTTGGCATTGATTGGTTAAGAAATGGCCGAGTAATTAATGATTAATTAATCATTATGAATTTTCCACAAAAATGCTTATATCTCGAAAACTGTGCTAGATAGAACAATTTCGACGAAATTTTTGACCCACAGGGTATCTCTGCAGAGTAGTTATCCCAATTTTCAAAATTTTTGTCTCGCCAAAAATGGCGGCCATTTTGAATTTTCGAATTTTTCGCAAAAATTGCAAAACATAAAAATGCTTATATCTCGAAAACCGTACTAGATAGAGCGATTTCAACAAAAGTTTTGACCCACAGGGTATCTTTGCAGAGTAGCCATGCCTATTTTCAAAAAAATTTTGTCTCGCCAAAAATGGCGGCCATTTTGAATTTTCGAATTTTTCGCAAAAATTACAAAACATAAAAATGCTTATATCTCGAAAACCGTGCTAGATAGAGCGATTTCGACAAAATTTTTGACCCGCAGAGTATCTCTGCTGAGTAGCCATGCCTATTTTCAAAAAATTTTGTCTCGCCAAAAATGACGGCCATTTTGAATTTTCGAATTTTTCGCAAAAATTGCAAAACATGAAAATGCTTATATCTCGAAAACCCTGCTAGATAGAGCGATTTCGACGAAATTTTTGACCATCAGGGTATGTCTGCAGAGTAGCCATGCCAATTTTCAAAAAAAAAATTTCAAAAAAAAATGGCGGCCATTTTGAATTTTCGAATTTTTCGCAAAATTGCAAAACATAAAATGCTAATATCTCGAAAACCGTGCTACATAGAACGATTTCAATGAAAATCGTAGCTAATTATTCACCTACTCAAAATGAGTAAATGCTAATTATCTCTAAAACTATTGCGGATACCCAATTTTTATTAAATAACTCATTCATCTACTTTTGGGAGAGCTTTCACATGGTGAAGTTTCAGACCCATAGTTAATTACTCACCTACTCAAAATGAGTAAATGCGAATTACCTCTAAAAGTATTGCAGATAGCCAATTTTTCTCAAATAACTCATTCACCTACTTTTGGGAGAGCTTTCACTCGGTGAAGTTTCAGACCCGTAGCTAATTACTCACCTACTCAAAATGAGTAAATGCTAATTATCTCTAAAACTATTGCGGATACCCAAGTTTTATCAAATAACTCATTCATCTACTTGTGGGAGAGCTTTCACATGGTCAAGTTTCAAACCCATAGCTAATTACACACCTACTCAAAATGAGTAAATGCGAATTACCTCTAAAAGTATTGCAGATAGCCAATTTTTCTCAAATAACTCATTCACCTACTTTTGGGAGAGCTTTCACTTGGTGAAGTTTCAGACCCGTAGCTAATTACTCACCTACTCAAAATGAGTAAATGCTAATTATCTCTAAAACTATTGCGGATACCCAATTTTTATCAAATAACTCATTCATCTACTTGTGGGAGAGCTTTCACATGGTCAAGTTTCAGACCCATAGCTAATTACACACCTACTCAAAATGAGTAAATGCGAATTATCTCTAAAAGTATTGCAGATAGCCAATTTTTCTCAAATAAATCATTCACCTACTTTTGGGAGAGCTTTCACTTGGTGAAGTTTCAGACCCATAGCTAATTACTCAACTACTCAAAATGAGTAAATGCGAATTATCTCTAAAAGTATTGCAGATAGCCAATTTTTCTCAAATAACTCATTCACCTACTTTTGGGAGAGCTTTCACTCCATGAAGTTTCAGACCCATAGCTAATTATTCACCTACTCAAAATGAGTAAATGCTAATTATCTGTAAAAGTATTGCGGATACCCAATTTTTATCAAATAACTCATTCATCTACTTGTGGGAGAGCTTTCACATGGTCAAGTTTCAGACCCATAGCTAATTACTCACCTACTCAAAATGAGTAAATGCGAATTATCTCAAAGTATTGCAGATAGCCAATTTTTCTCAAATAACTCATTCACCTACTTTTGGGAGAGCTTTCACTTGGTGAAGTTTCAGACCCATAGCTAATTATTCACCTACTCAAAATGAGTAAATGCTAATTATCTGTAAAAGTATTGCGGATACCCAATTTTTATCAAATAACTCATTCATCTACTTGTGGGAGAGCTTTCACATGGTCAAGTTTCAGACCCATAGCTAATTACTCACCTACTCAAAATGAGTAAATGCGAATTATCTCTAAAAGTATTGCAGATAGCCAATTTTTCTCAAATAACTCATTCACCTACTTTTGGGAGAGCTTTCACTCGGTGAAGTTTCAGACCCGTAGCTAATTACTCACCTACTCAAAATGAGTAAATGCTAATTATCTCTAAAACTATTGCGGATACCCAAGTTTTATCAAATAACTCATTCATCTACTTGTGGGAGAGCTTTCACATGGTCAAGTTTCAAACCCATAGCTAATTACACACCTACTCAAAATGAGTAAATGCGAATTACCTCTAAAAGTATTGCAGATAGCCAATTTTTATCAAATAACTCATTCACCTACTTTTGGGAGAGCTTTCACTTGGTGAAGTTTCAGACCCGTAGCTAATTACTCACCTACTCAAAATGAGTAAATGCTAATTATCTCTAAAACTATTGCGGATACCCAATTTTTATCAAATAACTCATTCATCTACTTGTGGGAGAGCTTTCACATGGTCAAGTTTCAGACCCATAGCTAATTACACACCTACTCAAAATGAGTAAATGCGAATTATCTCTAAAAGTATTGCAGATAGCCAATTTTTCTCAAATAAATCATTCACCTACTTTTGGGAGAGCTTTCACTTGGTGAAGTTTCAGACCCATAGCTAATTACTCAACTACTCAAAATGAGTAAATGCGAATTATCTCTAAAAGTATTGCAGATAGCCAATTTTTCTCAAATAACTCATTCACCTACTTTTGGGAGAGCTTTCACTCCATGAAGTTTCAGACCCATAGCTAATTATTCACCTACTCAAAATGAGTAAATGCTAATTATCTGTAAAAGTATTGCGGATACCCAATTTTTATCAAATAACTCATTCATCTACTTGTGGGAGAGCTTTCACATGGTCAAGTTTCAGACCCATAGCTAATTACTCACCTACTCAAAATGAGTAAATGCGAATTATCTCAAAGTATTGCAGATAGCCAATTTTTCTCAAATAACTCATTCACCTACTTTTGGGAGAGCTTTCACTCCATGAAGTTTCAGACCCATAGCTAATTATTCACCTACTCAAAATGAGTAAATGCTAATTATCTGTAAAAGTATTGCGGATACCCAATTTTTATCAAATAACTCATTCATCTACTTGTGGGAGAGCTTTCACATGGTCAAGTTTCAGACCCATAGCTAATTACTCACCTACTCAAAATGAGTAAATGCGAATTATCTCTAAAAGTATTGCAGATAGCCAATTTTTCTCAAATAACTCATTCACCTACTTTTGGGAGAGCTTTCACTTGGTGAAGTTTCAGACCCATAGCTAATTATTCACCTACACAAAATGAGTAACTGCGCATTATCTCTAAAAGTATTGCGGATACCCAATTTTTATCAAATAACTCATTCATCTACTTTTGGGAGAACTTTCACTTGGTGAAGTTCCAGACCCGTAGCTAATTACTCACCTACTCAAAAGGAGTAAATGCGAATTATCTCTTAATAGTATTGCAGATAGCCAATTTTTCTCAAATAACTGATTCACCTACTTTTGGAAGAGCTTTCACACACGAAAATGAAAAATTGTGAATATCTTGGAAAAGCTATTTCTTCTCCTTTAATACTCGGCGGGAGATACACACCGCGGCAGTGGTCTTGTCAAAAATTTTTGTCTCCCCAAAAATGGTGACCATTTTGAATTTTCTAAGTTTTTGCAAAACACAAAAATGCTTATATCTCGAAAACCGTGCTAGATGGAGCAAACTCAACAAAATTTTTGACCTGCTGGGTATCTCTGCAGAGTAGCCATGCCAATTTTCAAAATATTTTTGTCTCGCCAAATATAGCGGACATTTTGAATTTTCGAATTTTTTTGCAAAACACAAAAATGCTTATATCTTGAAATCGTGCTAGATAGAGCAGACTGTGCTGACTTTGGTTGCCACAACAGGCAATATAGTATAAGGCTAGAAACGAAGCATTTTCTTAATACTTTAGCACTCACCTTTATATCCTTTTCGGGACGCTTTGTTTTTGTTATGCAAAAACATTATCTTTTTTTGGCGAGCGATCCTCTAGTTATTGAATTTAATTGATTTTTGTTATATATATCTCAAACATGTTTGAGAGAGTTGCCGGATATGTACATCGGTCATAGTGTGTTTGACGACTGTGATTTTTTTGTCAACATTTATCTACAAATAATAATATCTATTTCCCCGACGAAATCTGGTACGGGTATCTCCAATGCTGTTTTAATTTTGGATGCCATGTTGTATACAGTATAGTATAGGAGGACAAGGGAAGATTGAGGGCTCTCCTTGCCAATTATTTAATTGGTACAAATGAATTCCTGCAGAAAAAAAATAGTAAAACATCAATGTTAATGAAACGAGTGCCCCACACTTTGTTCACTGAAATTTTTTTTTTCATTCATTAGTCTATAACCTTCAACACGTTTTCTGATGAAGTTGAGAATTTCTGTATGAACATTCACTTTAATAAATAGATTAAACAGATTGAAAAATATATTATTTATTTTTAATCATTCCAATTCTGAACAGCAGGCCACATCCTCACTCACCACACTCACTAGTAAATTACGACACATGTAATTGAACAAGTCTTTTATAATTGTTACAATTACTTATTGTATCCACCGGAAGCATCCGTGGATACTTTGGTTTAGCGTTCGCTACGCCGCCGCCGCCGCGCGTAGAGAGATTTTCGGCGTTAACGCTCTAAGAGGAAAACAACAGCAGCTAGGTTCACCAAATTTGCAGGATATCTTCATTGGGGGGTAAGCTTCTCTGGGAAGGAAAATAGCCTCATTCTGAAAAACAAGATGGCCGCCACGGGCATTTCTTTGAAAATAATCTACATTTTTCTACTGGCTGTTGCTCATAGGTAGAAGGTTGAATCTCTTCATAGGTGATATGTATGACATATATATGTCCTCTACAACCTTGCACACATTTGACCGTGAAGCTCCTAACTCAAGGTCATCCACGGAGTGCCGAAGTAACCCACATAGAGGACTTTAAAAGTGCCTATATCTCCCTTATTATTGGTCCTAGAGGTTTGCAATGTGAAGCCAACCTATGGGAAATCATGTGCTGTGAATCTTCTGATGTGGTCAGATTTGACCTTGGACCCCTCCTTCAAGGTCAAACAAGGATAGCCAAACTTAAAAGTGCTTATAAGTCGCTTATTATCGATCCTAGAGGTTTGGGATGGTAAACCAACATATAGGAAATCATGTGCTGCGAATCTTCTGATGTGGTCAGATTTGACCTTGGACCCCTCCTTCAAGGTCAAACGAGGATAGCCAAACTTAAAAGTGCTTATAACTCGCTTATTATCGATCCTAGAGGTTTGGGATGGTAAACCAACATATAGGAAATCATGGGCTGGGAATTTTCTGGTGTGGTCAGATTTGACCTTGGGCCCCTCCTTCAAGGTCAAATGAGGACAGCCAAACTTAAAAGTGCTTATAACTTGCTTATTATTGGTCCTAGAGGTTTGGGATGGTAAACCAACATATAGGAAATCATGGGCTGGGAATCTTCTGGCGTGGTCGGATTTGACCTTGGGCCCGTCCTTCAAGGTCAAACGAGGATAGCCAAACTTAAAAGTGCTTATAACTCGCTTATTATCGATCCTAGAGGTTTGGGATGGTAAACCAACATATAGGAAATCATGGGCTGGGAATTTTCTGGCGTGGTCGGATTTGACTTTGGGCCCCTCCTTCAAGGTCAAACGAGGACAGCCAAACTTAAAAGTGCTTATAACTCGCTTAGTATTGGTCCTAGAGGTTTGGGATGGTAAACCAGCATATAGGAAATCATGGGCTGGGAATCTTTTGGTGTGGTCGGATTTGACCTTGGGCCCCTCCTTCAAGGTCAAACGAAGATAGCCAAAGGTAAAAGTGCCTATAACTCACTTATTATTGGTCCTAGAGGTTTGGGATGCTAAACCAACATATAGAAAATCATGGGCTGGGAATCTTCTGGCGTGGTCGGATTTGACTTTGGGCCCCTCCTTCAAGGTCAAACGAGGACAACCAAACTTAAAAGTGCTTATAACTCGCTTAGTATTGGTCCTAGAGGTTTGGGATGGTAAACCAGCATATAGGAAATCATGGGCTGGGAATCTTTTGGTGTGGTCGGATTTGACCTTGGGCCCCTCCTTCAAGGTCAAACGAAGATAGCCAAAGGTAAAAGTGCCTATAACTCACTTATTATTGGTCCTAGAGGTTTGGGATGCTAAACCAACATATAGAAAATCATGGGCTGGGAATCTTCTGGTGTGGTCGGATTTGACCTTGGGCCGCTCATTCAAGGTCAAACGAGGACAGCCAAACTTAAAAGTGCTTATAACTCGCTTATTATTGGTCCTAGATGTTTGGGATGGTAAACCAACATATAGGAAATCATGCGCTGGGAATCTTCTGGTGTGGTCGGATTTGACCTTGGGCCCCTCCTTCAAGGTCAAATGAGGACAGCCAAACTTAAAAGTGCTTATAACTCGCTTATTATTGGTTCTAGAGGTGTGGGATGGTAAACCAACCTATAGAAAATCATGGGCTGGGAATCTTCTGTTGTGGTCGGATTTG
The DNA here is from genome assembly GCA_964017235.1 of Sabellastarte sp. h YS-2021. Classification (NCBI taxonomy): domain Eukaryota; kingdom Metazoa; phylum Annelida; class Polychaeta; order Sabellida; family Sabellidae; genus Sabellastarte; species Sabellastarte sp. h YS-2021. Next base: position 77,687,214 of record OZ024931.1, read on the forward strand.
ACCTTGGGCCCCTCCTTCGAGGTCAAATGAGGATAGCCAAACTTAAAAGTGCTTATAGCTCGCTTATTATTGATCCCAGTGGTTTGGGATGGTAAACCAACATACAGGAAATCATGGGCGGGGAATCTTCTGGCATGGTCAGATTTGACCTTGGGCCCCTCCTTCAAGGTCAAGTGAGGACAGCCAAACTTAAAAGTGCTTATAACTCGCTTATTATTGGTCCTAGAGGTTTGGGATGGTAAACCAACATATAGAAAATCATGGGCTGGGAATCTTCTGGTGTGGTCGGATTTGACCTTGGGCCCCTCCTTGAAGGTCAAATGAGGACAGCCAAACTTGGTGTGGTCGGATTTGACCTTGGGCCCCTCGTTCAAGGTCAAGTGAGGACAGCCAAACTTAAAAATGCTTATAACTTGCTTAGTATTGGACTTAGAGGTTTGGGATAGTAAACCAACATATAGGAAATCACGGGCTGGGAATCTTCTGGCGTGGTCGGATTTGACCTTGGGCCCCTCCTTCAAGGTCAAACGAGGACAGCCAAAGGTAAAAGTGCCTATAACTCGCTTATTATTGGTCCTAGAGGTTTGGGATGGTAAGCCAACATACAGAAAATCATGGGCTGGGAATCTTCTGGTGTGGTCGGATTTGACCTTGGGCCCCTCCTTCAAGGTCAAATGAGGACAGCCAAACTTAAAAGTGCTTATAACTCGCTTATTATTGGTCCTAGAGGTTTGGGATGGTAAACCAACATGTAGAAAATCATGGGCTGGGATTCTTCTGGTGTGGTCGGATTTGACCTTGGGCCCCTCCTTGAAGGTCAAATGAGGACAGCCAAACTTAAAAGTGCTTATAACTCGCTTATTATTGGTCCTAGATGTTTGGGATGGTAAACCAACCTATAGGAAATCATGGGCTGGGAATCTTCTGGCATGGTTGGATTTGACCTTGGGCCCCTCCTTGAAGGTCAAATGAACACAGCCAAACTTAAAAGTGCTTATAACTTGCTTATTATTGCAGAGTTGCTTCTAGGATGCGTTTTCTGCGATATCTCGCATTAATTTGCTTTTGCTCGCGGATTTCATCGAACTATGCGGGGACAAGATTGTAAAAGAACGCATTCAGCACAAGGCAATGCGGGATATATATACGAAGCGAAAAGACGAGAGATCAAAGAAATCGAAACGATGCGTGGAGCGAGAGTTTGTCGAGGTTTTGATTTTTCCGTCAAAACGTTCTTCGAATAATGCCTGTAGACGATTTTGGTTTCGTGATCGTTTACAAACTCAAATATATTATGAGGTACAGACAGTATTTGGACATATTATACCCAAAAATATAAAATTAAGCTGAAAGTGGATGATTATATAAAAAATGGCTGCAAGAAAAACGAAACTTACAGTAGACTGGATTGTTACCACAACAGGAGAGGCAAACCGGTGCTGACCCTACGTATCTGTGGGGTTTCCCAACAATGTATGTCTAGAAAATATTTTACTTGAAGATCAAAATTCATGGACAAATCATTAATATTAATGAGGTTTCTTAACAATATTTTCTGCTTTAAGATAAAATACTAGATGGACCACAAAGCTCAGCTCAGATTCGTAGAAAATATTGACAATTTCATGGGATTTTTTAACAATATTCTACTAGAAGAATTTGTGGACTACTTATTACTATTCATGAGGTCATGGTATTCTGTGGGGTTTTCCAACATATTTGTATGAATTGATGGTGTAATGACTGAATTTGTGATGCCATGACTTCAGATGAAAACTTAAAGGGCGTGGCTGCGGTAAAACGTTAAAACCGGTAAAACGGTAAAACCGTTCCCTAGAAAATAAGCTACAGTACGGATTGCCGCACTCTAGAACTTTGTCTTCAGTGCGGTTTCATGGTTCAATGGTTTTCATTGGTTAATTAAATTAATCACGTTGGCAGACGAAAAATAGATTAGTTAGCTACTGTATATATATCCCCCCATTTGTAAAATATGGCTAGAAATACCGATCTTAACCTCATATTTCATTAAGTGTGTGCAAGCTGGAAAACTTCAACAGTGGAGGTTTCAGTAACAAATTATTTCATTGGTTAATTAAATTAATCACGTTTGCAGACGAAAAGTAGACTGGTTGCCAAGACTTCTGTTTGTAAAATGGTAGAAAATCCATCTGGTCTCATATTTTCTTAAGTTTTCATGTGTATAAGTGCAAGTAGCCTCATATTTCCTTCACTCCATGGGATATTTAGGTTACCAGATTAAACCGCACTCTAGTTAATTTGCTGGAATACGGCAAATGACTGCTGCCGTACTGTAGAATTTCTTCTCGAGTGCGGTGATTTACCATACTCCAGCCACTTCGAAACTTAAAACCATAATGCCATGACAGGAGCCACTTTGATGTAAATAACCATTTTCAGTATTTTTTTAAAATTCTATTACTAGCCTTGAAGTTTATTTTTATTGGGCAAGACAATAAAAATTGACCACTAATTAATAGAAGTCCACTGTTAAAAATGCCTAAATAAACTGAAAATGTATTTTTTATTAGTTTAAACTTATCATAAAGTCGTCCCCCAGAATTTTTAGCCCCTCCCCCACATTTTGTGTAGTGGTGGGGGATCGCCCCCACTTTTTGAAATTCCTAGAATCAACACTGTTATTGGTCCTAGAGGTTTTGGTGCATTGTCTTTACGGTGGATACAATTTGCATCGGTTTTCCGATGCGCTAGGTCTAGTTTTAGAATTACCTTGGCAATGTGTGAAACCAAATTTAATGAGTAATTAGTAGCCATTAATGACTGATTTTAATCATAAATACTTATTAATCAGTGAGTACTGTTATATCTACATCTGAAGAATCTGTACAGTAAATACAATTATTTAAACTGCTTACTTGAACGACAGATGATACAGCTCTCTTTTTTAAAAATCCACTATCAGAACAACCAAAATGCTGTGAATCTGGTAAGCTCCTCAGATCAATATTACTTGGCATGTTCTTACTAAATATGATATGGCGCTTGAACAGTTCCAGAAGCACTGATGCAATGAACAGTTGTGATATGCTAATTCTAGTAATTCATGAATATTTGTTTGGTTTTTGCCTGTAAAAAATATAGAAACAAGTACACATGTCAACGTTTGTAAAGTCAAATTTAAAGGTTTAGTATTGTAATACTACATTTACATCCCTTACAACAAAAATGTTCTGATTTTACATTCAGTAAATAAATGACAATATTACTTTATGGGAATAATGATGCAGTGAACAAACCCTTCTGCATTTTATTTTTGTATAACTTACATTGTCGTACTTTACATATAAAACTTTATTGTTATGGATTAATTTTGACTCTAAAATTTAATTTCTCTATTGGTCCATAGTAAACCATCCCTTCTGTTTCGTGAAACTGCTATTACAAAAACAAAATCATTTTCTGTAATCACTTTAGGATTATTAGAGGGGGCCACGGTGGCAGAGTGGTAACACTCTCGCCTCCCACCTCTGAGGCCGGGGTTCAATCCCCGTCAAGGCCTTATGTGGGAAAGCTGGTAGTTGCTTGCCGTTGGTCGGCAGTTTACAGTACAGAACCCTAGCGAACTCTATGTACTGGTTTCCTCTGCCCTTCCAACTACCCGTCGTGATATGACCTGTACAGTGTTGAAAGCGATGTAAAACCCCAAATAAATAAATTTAGGATTATTAGGGTTTCATTGTAATTTACTTTCTTTATAATCCCACATGATACTAACCTGTTGATGGCCTGTTGTACAAAGGACTGGCTGTTGGAGAGCTTGTTCCTTCGACCAGCACTTTTCATCAACATTCCATACATGGTGTGGTTTGTCAGTGAGGTTTTACTTTCTATCTGACCTTGCGGTAGTGAGTATTAATGCAGTATATTTTCTGCATTGTCATAGGCACATTGTCTATCCCTTGGTATGTGCTGTAGCTTCCTGGGCTTGAAATTATGTCTGGCAATGAAACTTTTGTACCAGTTGTGGCAAACCTGTCACGTGAAATTACATTTAAAATTACAAAAACACTTAAACTTCTTCCCTACATTAAGGGTGAATTGAAATCATTAAAGAATGTGTATTTGCCTGTTTCGTCCTCAGTAGGATTACTCAAATACTAGTGCTTGTGTATTCATAAATATTATTAAAAATAGGTTTTGTTACATCTTACATCCTTTTACATTGTAGAGTGCTCTGGTTCACCATCTGGATACAGAAAATATCAAAAAACTGATTTTCAATTTTTTTTTCTTGGTCCAACTTTTTTATATATGTATTTTTTTTTATTTCTACAGTTACTAAAGACAGTGTTAACAAAAATAGCTTGTGTACATTATGTTGCACCATCATTTGGAAACTTAATTGTTATTTCTACATTGGCAGATGTGTGCACTCGGTGGGTGCTCTTGCTGAAATTTTTATCACTAATTTAAGTAGTATGTTACAAATACAGTGTATTACTTAACCTAAATCAGTACATTGTTTTTCCATAAATATCAATTTGACCTAAATGAGTACATTGTGTACCTTTCTCTGCATTCACCTGAGCTTCAAAATCTGATTGGCAAATAAATCAAGAAGTTAATATGTTAATGGTATGCTTGAATCTTCACACCACCTGTTAATAAAAGTAAATATAAATCATTTTTAAAATTTAAACCGTCTTTAAAGCAATGGTATTAAATTATGGGCTTATATATTTAAATTGAATAAGACATTTATTATTTATTACACATTTTAGATTGTACACATTTAAAATTAAATGACATACTGATTAGTAATACTATTAGATAGATACATTTAAATTAATGAATAAAATTATGACATCACGTACATTTCTTCATTCCCTCTTTCATTCCCTCTTTCAAATTGAACAAAATTCTTTATATTTTACAATTTCTTTCAAACCTCATATATTCTGCTTGACTTTCTTCAACTTCTGTTAAAAGAAACTTTGCACCCAGTTTCTTTAAATGTGTTCCCTCATCTGCATCCTCGCTGCACTTCCTCACATGAAAGCAAACCATACTTACATAGCAGTACAGTACATAACCATAACTATGTTCTTCATGAGAAATGAAATATTGAAGTTTATATTTCAAATGTATAGATCTTTTTTCTTTAATAATATACCCTTTCCCAATGACTCCTGTCTGTATTTGAAGTTTATTATTCTATTGTTTCGATATGGACAGCTAAAATATTAGCAATGTGAGATGAAATCTGGACAGAAATGGGGAGTTTTGCATTATTTTCTTTAAAATTAAAGAAATTCTACATGTTGTAAAATATTTTATTTTACTGGCCTGGCCAACTGGGCCTGAAAATTCTCAAAGATGTAGGCCTGCAGCGATACTCCGGCCGTTTCAAACACTGTATATACAGTAGTCACGTTCATGCATTTTCGGTAGCACCATGAAGGAAAACACACCCATTATTATTATAATAATCATTATACAATAATTATTGCACAAACAGAAACTGAGGATTTCCTGCCATTGCTGTTTGTTTTAATCTGAGAAGGTATTCCGAACTGTTTATCTTCTCATCTTGGAATATGCAATTTGCGCATGCGCAAGATTTATCCTCATCACACTTGACATAGCAAGCCAGAGTTACTCAGGATGTTGCATAAAAAATGTTTTTTGTCAGTTTATAGTGCATTAAAAGAAAAATTTGAAATATGTTTGCATTATCTTTATGTGTTGTAAATTCAGTTTATCTGATAAAGGGGATAGCACTTTGCTAGATTTATAGGTACAAATCACAATGTACATTTCCTTTTCACAGTATTCATTGGGTTCTTTCTCCCCTTTTTGTTGAAAATTTTTGATTAAAATAATACCAGAGTACAATATAATTTATATACACTCTTCAGTGCTTGATTCATTGCCTCATCTCATATTTGACTTGGTGGTCAGCTGATTGTGCATGGTGATAGTTTTCATCAGCTGTAATACATGTATATAGACGTTGCAATATGAAGTTACTTTGGCAAGTATCTTGAAGAATTATGGAATTTTGACAGAAATATTTGGACCATATTAACAGGACATTTTTTGGATGCGAGTTATTTTTTGGGAAAATTGTGACACACTTGTGTGTGTATCAAAACTGTGTTGATTCTAAGAATAGCAAGGATACATGTATCATTGTTTGAGGAGGCATATTTTATTGTTTTGTAGTATGATCCTTATACCTACTATGAAGGGCATCATGACTACGAAATGCACACAGGTAAGTTTATACTGTATATTAATATGCAACACAAACAGTATAGCCACGGTTAGAAAATAGTGTGATAAACATTTTATGATTTGTGACAGATTGGAATGCAGGAAAAAAATTGTTATTTTACCCATCAAAGAAATGTCATTTTTGGAAAAATTGATGTGGCTCAGTGTTGAATGTCCAAAGAAAAGCTATATGTTGTTGATGCAAAATATTGGTAATTTTTGCACCTATTAGAGCAAGTCAAATTGCAGATACATTTTTTTTATCCTGTAAATCTATCTAGTTAATTGTATCCACCGGATAGCATACGGTGGATAGTGGATACTATGGATTTCGCTTTGTTACGCCGCCGCAGCAGTGTGTAGAGAGATTTCACCATTACTGCTCTAACAAAAAAAATATATTATAGCTAGCCTTCTCAAATTTGCAGGATATATTCATAAGCATAAAATCTTGCCTGGGAATATTTTTGACCTCATTTTGAAAAACAAGATGGCCGCCACAGGCGTTTCTTTTCGACTTTCAGCAAGGACTTTTGTTGGCCCTCTGGAGCAAAGGGTATTATGGGTAGAGATCTCAAATTCGCAGGATATGTTCCTCATTACTACAAAAGCTTGACTGGGAATATTTTTGGTCTCATTTTGAAAAACAAGATTGCCGTCAGTCATGAAAAGTGCTTTTTCTCCCTTATTATTGGTCCTAGAGGCTTGGTATATGAAGCCAACCTATAGGAAATCATGGGCTGGGAATCTTTTGGTGTGGTAGGATTTGACCTTGGGCTCTTCCTTCAAGGTCAAACAAGGATAACTAAACCTAAAAGTGCTTATAACTCGCTTATTATTGGTTTGCGGTGTGAAAACCAACTTATAGGAAATCATGGGCTTGGAATCTTTTGGTGTGGTCGGATTTGACCTTGGGCCCCTCCTTCAAGGTCAAACGAGGATACCCAAACTTAAAAGTGCTCCTTATCTAAGTATTGTTTGTGAACAAGACCCCTGATGTTTACTGATACTTGAGGGAATCTTGTTTGTGAGAGTTGTATTTAAAAGAGGTTCAATATCATTGAATGAAATTATAAGAAAATGATTTGTTTCAGGTGATCCACGGATGGATATGGAGTATGAAGAACACTACAAGCAGCAGCAGAAGTACATCATCCCTGAGGTCATCAGAAAGTTTCTCATTCACTTCCAGACTGTGGTTAATGAACAGAATGTTCACGAAATACACAATGATTATGAAACTGGGTGGGTTTTTGAGCATCAATTTTACAGTTAATTATAGATTTGCCAAAAAGTTTTTCTTGAAAAGATCTTTGGAATAAAAGTTCAAATACCAGCCAGGACTTGAAAGGAAATGTTCAGTCTACTTGCCAAAGTTTATTGTTTTCATGTCAAAATCTCTACAAGATATTTCTGAATTGGTGCCATCCATTATAGGACTCCTGATTATAATATGTGCATGTACTTTGAGAGGCCTTTAAGGTGACATTAAAACCTAAAACTTTCAAACAAGTTTTTGGAATATAATTATAAATTGACTCTAGGCTTCTGTGGGTGTGTCTCCAAGATAAGTCCACAAATTTGGTCCCCACTGCCCAATAATGTTGGATCTGCCTGTAGAGGGACCCAGAAATTGCTGTTAAAGCATTGAAGTCACCACATTTTATAAATTATTCCACTTACCAGAGCAGTATTAGCACAACAAGGTAATAAATAATTTTGACAAAATGCATCTATTTTGTCTGTACACGAGTCATTGTTGACATATCTTATAGGAACAGGAAATGAAATGCCATTTAGAATGACCAAACGGGCACCTGAAACTTAATGTTGGACCCATGTGTATTCCGAAACCTGACCATGTCACAGATCTCGGGTTCCCTGTCTCGCCCCTTATTATTTTCATTACCTCTGCAAAGGAGGTATTATTATATCCCCAGACGAAAGTCGGGGATATATTGGATTCAGGTCCGTCGCGCCGCCGCCGCCGCCGCCGCCGTAGAAATTTCCTTGTGGACGCGATAACTCAAAAACAAATTAATATTTTTTTTTCAAACTTGGTACACATGTTAAGGGTGCCCAAAGGAAGATCCCTATTTTAAGGTGACCTTAAACTCCCAGTAAAAAAGAACTTATGGCCACCTTAAGGTCAGAAATTGGACTTTTGGCCACTTAGAGCCCTGTAGGTCACAAACTATGATGCTCAGCTGGCTGAAATTTTACCTGACAACACATTAATATGTTCTTAGTACATGTGCCGAAAATCACGACTTTAAGTTGAGGAGAAAATTGTGTTTGAGGCCCATAAATACCCCCACTTGGGGATTTTTTGCTATACTTTTCACATATTTTGCCCTATAATTTGGAAGTGGTAATTCTGATGAGTCTCAAACTGCGCTAGGTATAACTTTGATATGTAATCCTTGTCTGTAGAAAATTTTAGGGCTGTAGGTTTACCCAAAGGGGTCGACTTAAGGTCTCAAAAGTGCCCACAGAGACCCAATTTATGCACTTTTTGCCACTTTCAAGCACTGTAGCTTTCAAACTATGTCTCTCATCTAAGTTAAATATCATCTGGGAATATATCTATGTGTTTTCTTATATGTGCCCCAACATTTAGGCCTTTAATAGACAGTTAACCTGTGTATCAGGACCATAAACACCCACCCGAGTGACCCTTATAAGACATTTTTCACATCTTTTTCCCTGTAACTTGGAAATGGTAAGTCTGAGAAGTTTCAAACTGTATTAGATATATATTCTGTGTGTAATCTTAGTATGTAACAGATTTTAAGTCTGAAGCTTTAATTTTGAAGGTCAAATTGAGGTCTCTAAAAGGCTCCCAAAGACCCAATATTTGGACTTTTTGCTACTTTTAAGCCCTGTGACTGTCAAACTATGTGACTGATAGAGCTCAAATCCTATCTGGGAAGATATTAGTATGTTATTTATATATGTGCCAAAAATTAAGGCTTTAAGAAGATATTTAACCTGTGTATGAGGACCATAAATCCCCACCCGAGTGACCATTTTTAGACATTTTTCACATATTTTGCCCTGTAACTTGGAAATGGTAAGTCTAAGAAGTTTCAAACTGTATTAGATGCATATTCTATGTGTAATCTTAGTATGTGACAAATTTTAAGTCTGAGGCTTTAATTTGAAGGCCACATTTAGGTCTCTAGAAGGCCCCATAAAGACCCAGTATTTGGACTTTTTGCCAATTTTAAGGCCTGTGACTGTTAAACTATGTGACTGATAGAGCTGAAATCTCATCTGGGAATACATTATTATGTTCTTTTTACATGTGCCAAAAATCAAGGCTTCAAGTAGACATTTAACCTGTGTATGAGGACCTTAAACACCCACCTGAGTGACCCTTTTAAGACATTTTTCACATATTTTGCTCTGTAACTTGGAAATGGTAAGTCTGAGAAGTTTCAAACTTTATTAGATACATATTCTATGTGTAATCTTAGTATGTAACAAATTTTAAGTCTGAAGCTTTAATTTGAAAGCCACATCGAGATCTCTAAAAGGCCCACAGAGACCCAATATTTGGACTTTTTAACCACCTTTAAGCCCTGTGACTGTTAAACTATGTGATTGATGGAGCTGAAATCCCATCTGGGAATGCATTATTATGTCCTTTTTACATATGCCGAAAATCAAGGTTTTTAGTAGACATTTAACCTGTGTATGAGGGCCATAGACACTCGCCCAAGTGCCTTTTTTGACATTTTTTCCGTATTTTGCCCTGTTATTTGGAAATGCTTAGTGTGACAAGTCTTAAACTGTATTATATATAATTTTTGTTTGTTATGTATGTCCCCCAAAAAGTTTCAGATCTGTAGTTTAATTGCTAAGGTCTCTTTAACAATTGTAAAATGCCCACAGAAACCCAATTTATGGACATTATGCCACTTTAAAGCCCAGTAACTGTCAAACTATGTGGGTTATAGAGCTGAAATCTTTGAATTTTTAAAAGGAAATGCCTGTCTATTTAAATTTTGAATATTAATAATGTTATGGCTATCTTAGTCTTTTAAGAACTTATTTTTGTGTGTTATACCTCTGCTTGCTGAGTTTTTCACTTTTTAAAATGAAACTGGTTAAACATATTCAAGTAGACAAAATGGACACTTTAAGTGAGCTTTAAGTCCCAATATTAATGAAATTATATCCTTATGTAGTAAAAGTAGGGGATTTTTAACCCTCAACTAGCCCAGTTTTATTCAACTTGCCTCAGTTAATTTTGACACAGCTCCTACAGTTATGAACTCATTTCAGTTGATAATCACATACTTAAAATTCTCAATTCTTTTTGTGTTTGAGTACCCCTTTTATATAGATTGTTTGTTTACCATTTATGCATCCCCCACCCGGATTCCCCCCACCCACCTCTGGGACCTCCAGCTATATTGAGTGACACTAAATAAACAAAGGTATTTAATGATATCAGATGAGAAACAAAGAACTCAATGGGGTTGCAGATCTTGTGTAATAGTGAGAGAGGTGTGGAGAAGGGGAGAGGGGTGGGGGTGGGAAGTGGTGGGCTTCATTACATATAACACAAAGGGGAGTCAGAACTGAGATTGTGTCACATATTTAGGTTGCATATATATGGACCACATATATAGGTATAGAGGAAATGAATAACTGAAAACAATTTGCAAATTCTAAAAATAATATAATAAAATAATAATATAAATAATTTTTTTTTAAATAATATTTTATTTGTGAACAAATATAGAAACAGATATGCACTTTTGGGATTATGAATTTTAGAATGGACATTGAATCATCAATCATTTAAATACTTTGAAGGAAGATTGAAAAGTATGATGAGTTGAGTTAAAAATAATATTTTATTTGTCAACAAATATAGAAACAGATATGCTCTTTTGGGATTATTATTTTAGAATGGACATTCAATCATCAATCATTTAAATACTTTGAAAATAGGTTTAGAGTTATCATTGCAGGAAGATTGAAAATATAATTTGAGTTATGTATTCGGCGTCTGGGGATACACCATCTTCCTTGGAAGATATAAACAGAGTAGATTGATGTGCTGAAGTTCATATAATAATGGGTAATTATGTTTTAAAAAATTCCCGATCAAAACCTGTGGCGTGAGTGATGACCTGTCTGGGGATATGTTGGCGCCGAGTTGGCCCAATCTAGTTTTCATGACTTTTTGTTAGTAGGGTTACGGAAATATTACTGCTTGGATCGTCCTGAAAAATATCAGAAGATAGGTCTCGGTTTAACTTAGATCCCATTACATTTTAAGTGTGATCTGGATCACTGTATACAAAGACAGTATCAGATATCCAACTATAACCATATACATGTATAAATATATAACCTTATTATTAAGGCTGTGACTTCATTAGAAAAACGACACCAGATATTCGCCTTGAAAGAACCCATCCGAATTCGGATATCCGTGTTTTAGTTGTCGCCCAGTGGAAGTATCAGAGAATCAAACATGGCGGATGATGTAAACAAAACGTTATGAAAAATAATGTTAAATATCTGTATAAATAAGGAAAATTATGTGAAAAACTAATATCAGTTAAAGAAATCTGACAGAATACTAAGGTTTATCCGAGTATTTCATTGATTTACACGATATTTCATATTTTTTCGGTTACCCACCTTGCCAGTTTGTACTCGGTTTCTTAAAGAATTTGGATGGTTTTCGGGTAACCAATCACAGCCTTACTTATTATTCCATTTCTTGCTGTACGTATGTGCTCCCTGTGAATGTCACTTTGACATGTGTTATTTGAATAATGTTATTTGAATGCAGTTTCTTCTTTGCATACAACAGATTCAACAAGCTGACTGACAGGTTCTTCAAGAACAGCCCATGGCCTGATGCAGAAGCTGTGGCAGATGTTGTGGGAGAAGGTGAGACTTTTTATTTCAGATTGATGTCACATAATTATTTCACAATTCCAGATACTATTTTGTGAACTTGAGGTATTACAGCCATTTTCAGTACCTTTGTAGTGATCAAAGCCATGCACATATTCAAATACTCGTAACCATATCTGCTGTCTAACAGAATATCTTGTTCCTTTATTGATTTGCATGAAAATGAAAACATGCACTCTGTGTTGAAATAAATCGAAACTAGTTAATGGAAAATTGCTGTCAGTAGCAGAAGTATCTAAAAACAATTTTGTCAGTCACAAATAGATTGCCAAACAGATTTCCCCCAGTGGAAACTGTATTGTTTTGATTTTTTTCCCACAAAGATTCAGCCAGAAGGTGTGCACTTAAACAAGACATGTAATCACCAAGTAGAGACTTCATGACTGAAGCTTACTTATTCTGGCCTTCTAGATTCGGGTTATTTTCAAGCAAGATGGATTCCATTCATCAACTCCAGTTTTAATTGTTACAAGCCATGCTGTTCTCCCCTTAGAGATACCGAAGGCATTCACCTGAACTTCATCTTTTAGGTATTTATTCGCTTTACCGAATTGACCTTGTTTAATCAATTTAATCTTTTATGTGCTGTAGCAGCTGAATTAAGAATGTGGACATAAAGTTTTTGGGTGTTCCACAGTAAAAAGCCATCTATGGACTTTCACCAAGTTTTCTGGATATGTTAACCCCAAGAGGATTAGGTTTTGGGTGTTAACTGGCAACATTTTCCAGACTTTTGGGTTTTAAACTTTGTTGGTGTCCCAAATCCTAAACCCATTCATGGATTCTCACCAAATTTCCAGGATATGTTAACCCCAAGAGGATCTAGAGCTGGTTAAGTTTTGAGGGTATCTGACAAAAAAAATTGTTGCCATGGCACCACTTTTAATTTTTGGGGGTCTTAAATTTTGCAAGATTGATTTTCACTAAATTATCTAGATATGTTAACCCCAAGAAGATCTAGAGCTGATTAGGTTTTGGAGGGTATCTGCCAACAACTGGAAGCACTTTAAATACTTTTTAGTCATAAACATCTTTATTTAAAGAGGGCACTATTAAGCTCTTGTAACTATAGTTGGCATAGCGAACGCTAAACCTAAGTATCCACCAGATGCTTCCGGTGGATACTTAGGTTTAGCGTTCGCTACGCTGCCGCCGCCGCACGTAGAGAGATTTTCGGCGTTAACGCTCTAAGAGGAAAACAACGGCAGCTAGGTTCACCAAATTTGCAGGATATCTTCATTGGGGGGTAAGCTTCTCTGGGAAGGAAAATAGCCTCATTCTGAAAAACAAGATGGCCGCCACAGGCATTTCTTTGAAAATAATCTACATTTTTCTACTGGCTGTTCCTCATAGGTAGAAGGTTGAATCTCTTCATAAGTGATATGTATGACACATATACATGTCCTCTACAACCTTGCACACATTTGACCTTGAAGCTCCTAACTCAAGGTCATCCACGGAGTGCCGAAGTAACCCACATAGAGAACTTTAAAAGTGCCTATATCTCCCTTATTATTGGTCCTAGAGGTTTGCAATATGAAGCCAACGTATAGGAAATCATGGGCTGCGAATCTTCTGATGTGGTTAGATTTGACCTTGGACCCCTCCTTCAAGGTCAAACGAGGATAGCCGAACTTAAAAGTGCTTATAACTCGCTTATTATCGATCCTAGAGGTTTGGGATGGTAAACCAACATATAGGCAATCATGTGCTGCGAATCTTCTGATGTGGTCAGATTTGACCTTTGACCCCTCTTTCAAGGTCAAATGAGGATAGCCAAAGGTAAAAGTGCCTATAACTCACTTATTATTGGTCCTAGATGTTTGGGATGGTAAACCAACATATAGAAAATCATGGGCTGGGAATCTTCTGGTGTGGTCGGATTTGACCTTGGGCCCCTCATTCAAGGTCAAACGAGGACAGCCAAACTTAAAAGTGCTTATAACTCGCTTATTATTGGTCCTAGATGTTTGGGATGGTAAACCAACATATAGGAAATCATGCGCTGGGAATCTTCTGGCGTGGTCGGATTTGACTTTGGGCCCCTCCTTGAATGAGGACAGCCAAACTTAAAAGTGCTTATAACTCGCTTATTATTGGTCCTAGAGGTTTTGGTGCATTGTCTTTACAGTGGATACAATTTGCATCAGTTCTCCGATGCGCTAGGTCTAGTTGTATTTGAAAATAATAGGCTTCCATTTGAACTGACAGATGCCTTCCTGTTGTTAAACAAAATCTTCACATAATGAACGGACAAATTATTTTATGTTTTTTCCCTTCCTCAACCACATGAAAGTTCTTACATCAGAGTATCTCTTGGGTTCTCTATAATTCTTACAGTTGAAGTTGTTCCTTAGATTAGTCTTACCTGTGGACTGGGGTTCTCTCCTGCCGAGGCCGGCCAATTTAATTCACTAAATGTATGTGTTAGGTTTTTAAAATTATTGTTATAGGCTATAGCAATTTGTGGAAAACTTCTGAAAACAAATGAATATTTAGTCACAGATTTTGCGTTTACTCTCCACCACAGTGTTTGACTCAAGTTTTTTTTTCCCCATTTGTTTTTCAGATCCTGTGTTTTTGATTCTGTACAAAGAGTTATTTTACAGACATGTGTACGCAAGGGTATCGGTAAGAGTTAGTTTAAATAATTTATTTGTCTTTGTTGAGAAGAAAGGGTGATAATTTATATTTGTTAAATAATGCCATGGGAATTAATTATTTATTGTTCAATGACACTAGCTGTCAAAGTGTACATGTTATAATATTTGTGTCAGTAGTGTTGTTTAAAGCAGGCATCATTTAAATAATAATAGTGATATTACTGATAAGTATAGCAGTTCATGTTCACTGATTTGCAAAATACAGCATTTTGGTAAACACCTGAACAAATTTAGAAAAACCACTTAAGTATGAAAAGAATTATAACATCACCTGGTTGGTTCAGCAACATATTAGGGAATAAACTTCCATGACTGTATGTATGAAATATGATGCCAAATATGTACTTTATGTTTTAAGAGTTTACATTTTATAGTATAAACTGTCAAAATGTGTAAGGCTGGAAATACCCCCATCCTTAATCTCATCCGTACCTGCGTCCATGTCGTCATCTGTGATACCCTAGATATTTTGGTATAATACAATGAACTTTGTCCGCATCCACTAAAAGGGGGGGGGGGGGTTACAGTTGGATTTACAGTTGTAAATATGTGCATTAACTGGTTACCAGTGAGAGAATGTAGCTTCCTTTGGAATAATTGTGCTATATTTTGTTAACAGGGTGGCCCATCACTTGAACAGAGATTCGAGTCCTACTACAATTATTGTGCTCTTTTCAATCACATACTAAGTAAGTATCTTACAAATATATGTCAATACTATTGGGTCCAAGTTGACACATTACAAATATGGAAATGTTGTACAGTGAAAATTTTAAACATTTACACACGTAAATGATCAGTGAGTCAGTTTTAGTCTCTCATGAAAAGTTTTTGGTCTAACTGCTGAAATATTAGATTCTACAGAAAATCTTTTTTTCTTTATTATATTCTTCTGGCAATTCAACTGTTAGTGTTTCAGAAATGTATATTGTCTATCTGAGAAACTGTACAAAAGTGTAAATTGAGACAACCAACATGATTTATACTCTCACTGCATTTTCGGTTAACTAACTAAAATTTCATAAATGCATTTTTCTATGCAGAATGTCTTGGTGGTTTTCTTTACATAAATTAAAAGAAAGTTTTATATATATTTTTTTGTATATGCAAGTTTTACAATGTTTGTAAAACGCTTTGTTCATACAAGTTTTACAGTTTGTGTAAAACACTTTGTTAGGTGCTGAAAACCCATCAAGTCTGGAGCTGCCTCACCAGTGGTTGTGGGATATCATAGATGAATTCATATACCAGGTAGTCAAACTTGTTTCATATCATGAATGCCTCTGTTAAAATGTGTCAATTGGTGTTGAATGTTATCAAACTATTTTTGTATTTTGAAGGTTACTGGTAATAAAGAATTTCAAAGTGTAGATTTTAATATCAGACTTCCATTTTACTTTGAGTGACTTTGAATGTGAAGACACTAACATAAACCAGAAATAAAGCATATGTGGGACTGCTTTGGTAGAATTCTGTTGACCAGAATTCCCTGTAAAAGTAAATACTTGGTCCAGAGAAATTTACTCGATTATTGGGCATACCTGGTTGACTATAATTTTTGCAGCCTCTTAAGATTTCATGTAGCTAGAACTTAAACTGTAAGTCTATTTTATCTTGGCTTAATATATTTTATCACTAACTAGAAAACACTTGTAGAGTGCAGACCTCCAACAAAGCGCATGTCTGAAGTTTTTTCTTTTTTCTTTTTTTTTTTGGTCAAAAATATGAAGTGGACCTTTCCCCAAATGTCAGCATGTCTTCATTTTGCCAGGACTTAGCCACATAAAATATTTCATGTAGATCCACTCCTTGCTAGTAGAATCATGTCCACCAGAAAGCCAAGGTCATTGAAGATAAATAAACAATGGGATCTATGAGAAACATGTGTTTTTTGTGTCCAGAATATTATCCTAATCTTTCCCAAAAAGTTAATCAGTTCTTCCTTTGGTCAGGCCCCACCTAGATAAAAAGTTTCAGAATGATCTGTTCATTACTGTTGAAATTGTCGTCATACAGACAGAAAGACAGACAAATGAATGCACCTGAAAACATGACCCTGGTGGAAGTAATAATCTGTAGAACACGTCTCTCTGATATCATCTGGAAGCAATATTATGCCAAATGGAATGTTGCTAAGGTTTCATGACATTTTAATAGCTCCGTTTAGTGTGATAAGTGGCCCTGTGATGGCATAAATATTATGTTGAATAGCTTTGCAATTCTCGTTTTACTTTTCAGTTTCAGTCCTTCAGTCAGCACAGGTGCAAGTTAAGTAAAAAACCTGAGAAGGAAATAGAATTACTGAAATCTCATCCAAAGGTATGTTGCTTTACAGTTTTAAGTGTTACTTTGTCTTGTCTTTCAGAAAAAAATTTTGTTCAAAAGGAAAGAAAAATTGTTATATCTAGTTCAGTATTACAACTTGCAAACCTTTGCCCACCTACTTTATACTGCTCTAATATTTGTGTTTCCTGAATTTTATTACAGAAAATAATCAATCATTAAGCAGAAGTATTTGAAAATTAGGGCTTAATTACATGGTAGTATTAAAATATTACTTTATCACAAAAGAGACTACTCAACTAGGCTGTAAAAAGTTTTATTTACATTAAAGTTTAATGTTAGTTTAAAACACTGTCCACAACTTTTAAGAGTTAGTGAAATATAGACTGTCATCTCCATCAGTTAATGCCCACCTGGAATAAATTAAGGTTTTATGTTTTTTGTGTATCATATAAGTTGATGTAGCATACGATTTTTAACAAAAAAACACTTCATCTCGTTCAATTATAGCATAACCTACAGGTTACGTATTCTCATAGAGAAAAGATAGGTTAAGTTAAAAGTATATGTGATGTTGGCAGAAATTTGCTAAAGCAGGTGAAACATGTAAAGAAAACGTTCATTTACATGAACTCATGTCATTGTGTTACACCGAAGCATGGCCGAGTCACAACCTTATATACACTGTGGGCCATACTTTCAGTTACCAAAGCAAGAACTTCATATGCGCATACTCACAGTGAGGTGGTCAGAGTTGGTAGTTTTAAACATTTTAAAACCTTCGTAGGATGTGCAAGGTATTAGACGTTTCGCAACTGTGTCACAAGTTCACATATGAACATTGGACGGTAGTTGAAGGACAGGGGCATTTTGCCCCACACCCTACAACCACGGGTTATACCACCTGTAATATGACTGCGGTATAAGGCTTTGTTCTGTTTTTCACAGGTTTGGAATGTGCATTCTGTGCTGAATGTGTTGCACAGTTTAGTGGACAAGTCAAACATCAACAGACAGCTAGAAATTTATACCAGTGGAGGTAAGCATCAACTATACAGTGTTTTTGGTGTACTTCTTACCCCACAGCCGTTAAAGACTGTGCCAGTATTGTTTTCACCCATGGTCTCCAACTGGTCAGGCAGGTGTTGGGAAAAATCTTGTCAGTGCTATATCTCGGAAACTATAAGGTGTAGGAAGTTGATCCAGAAACATGACAGAGACATTGATTAGGAAGTTAAGTGTACAATTTTACGATGTCCCCTACTTTTGTCTCTTTATAGTAGTCATTTCAAGTTTTAAGGTGCACACCATCTGTATACTGATGATACCCAGATATATTTGGCATAGACTCTAGGAATTTTTTTTTTCAGAGCGAACTGCCTTTTTGCAGTTTAGGAGTGGATAAACGATATGAAATTGAAACAAAATCCTGATAAGACTGAATTCATTATCATTGGCGATAAAGATACCAGAGAGTCACTTGTACCAAAATTTCCTATTACATTTTAAAGCTCTATTACACCAGCTGAGGAAGTAAAAAATATGGGTGTCACTTTGGCTCAGAAAACACTTTTAACAATCATATAGGTAAGGTCTGCCATACCAGTTACTATCACCTCAAGGATTTGCAATGTATCCATAAATTCGTAACTGTTGATACTGCAGTTCTTCTCGCAAACGCTATGGTCAGTAGTTAACTAGACGACTATAATTCCCTACTATATGGTGTCAGCAAAGTCAGTGTTGCTACACTTCAGAAACTTCAGAAGTTTATAATTTGTTTTTCACTGCAATAATATGCTGAGGTAGATTTTATGAATTTAATATGTAAATAATCAATACCTTCAGGGGATCCAGAGAGTGTGGCTGGTGAATTTGGTCACCACTCGCTGTACAAGATGTTGGGATACTTTAGCCTGGTGGGACTGCTGAGACTCCACTCCTTGCTGGGGGATTACTACCAGGCTCTCAAAGTGCTGGAAAACATTGACTTCAACAAGAAGGTACATTTTTAGAAAAGTTCACCATATTTCATTTTACTCTCAAGCAAGTTGTAGAACTCATATTTGCTGGCAGTCAACATGTCAGCACACATGTAAACTTGTATCCAAGGTTTATTTATTGTAATAATTGTAATGCTATCTGATCATTGGTTCTTACTCAAACAGTCAATACAGAAAAGCTAGTTCCTCTGTGCTCCACTGTGAGCAAGCTGTTTGTTTCAGTTATCTGTTGAGTTTGATTTAAACACAATATCTCAAGATTCTTAGCAGTAATGGTATGTTATAAAAATGTTTCCAAAAACATAACCTTCTTATGAATTAGTAATCAGGTAATAAGTAAATAATTGCATATTTGTCCACCTGTAGAACATGTACTCACGAGTGCCAGCCTGCCAGATCTCCACCTATTACTATGTGGGCTTTGCCTACATGATGATGAGGCGTTACCAGGATGCCATCCGCACCTTCTCCAACATCCTGCTATACATTGCCAGGACCAAGCAGATGTTCCAGAGTAGGGTCAACCTGTTTGAACAGGTAAACAGTTGGTGCTGATTTCAGCCTCTCGTCTTCAGCCTTCATCTAGGGTTATAACAACCATTTAAGTCAATTATTTAATGGTTCTCATTACATAAGTTGAAGTTCTTGTTTTAATTGTGAAATCAGTAGCACAAGATATTTGATCAGTAGGCTGTATAAACAATTTGTGAAAGATCACCAAGTAGTATTAACAGTTTGGTGTATTACACTGTGGTAGATCAGTAAACACTATAAATGTTTTGTCTATTAGCTATACTTAATATTTGATGTCCTAAAAAGTTAAGGGTCAGTCTATGCTGTGAGGTTATCCACTGTGTAAATGAACACCATAAATATATCAAGTGATTGCCTGAGGTAATCTAAATATATTTTCTTTAATACCTTTCAACCTGTAAACCTAAAGGTCTCAACCGCTACCATACAGAGACACATGTCAGCACTTCTCTATGCGAAATCACATTGCGAGAGACATGGAATTCCACATTATAGAGTGGTGTAAAGACAAAGCAACCCAATACAGAAAGAACAGAGAATGTTATTGGATATAGAAAAAAAAAACCATACAACCCTTTTGAATTAGTACAATGCTGTAATAAATCCCATAACTCCCTCTTTGGTGTCTGGAGGGATTTTTATAATAATATTTGATATAGTGTGAATATTTTGTGAGCCATCTTTAAGTATTGACTGTTTGTGACAGATCAATAAGCAGTATGACCAGATGAACACCCTACTTGCTATCTGCCTGGTTCTACATCCCATGAGAATAGATGAGAGCGTGCACTCGGGGCTCAAAGAAAAGTTTGGTGACAAGATGCAGAAAATGCAAAAGGGGTAAGAAACTCAATTAAACTGGTTTTGCTGAATATTAAGTATATGTGTTAACATTGTAGTCTAGATGCACAGATTTTATTGTAAAAATCTGATATTTCTTCACCATGAATTTTTAAAGCTAGTCTTATTTAGAATACAAAGCCAGTCTTATTTAGTGTTATTTAGAATACAAAAATGTACAGTACTGCTCTCTGCTTCAAATGCTACACTTAATTTAAATGAAAAAAAAACCCCCACAGTTACGTGCAAGAAATGTCTGCATGTGAACATAATGTAGGCAAAATTCATCTTATTTCAGAAGTTGCAGAACAGTATTATTCCCGAAACTAATAAATCTATTTTGAACATTCTAGTATCTAAGTTGCCTGTTTTTTACATTCATACATTAAAGCCTTTACAGAACATATTATTTTAAATCTTTCGCAGTGATGTGGCTGAGTTTGAACAGAGTTTCTCCTTTGCTTGCCCAAAGTTTGTGTCTCCGATCCCACCAAACTATGAAATCCCTGGACAGAACTACCACAAGGAGCCATTTGTTCAGCAGCAGAAGGTCTTCATGGATGAAGTCTATCAGCAGAGCTTTATTCCTGTCATTAGAAGGTACAGATAGGAAATCTTCTCCACATTTTCTTGCTCTATTAAATTAAGGGTCCATTTGTCATAATGATGATTATGTGCCTTAATTCATTGCTTTATTGATCATGAGGTCTCTGCAATATTTAAGGTGAAAAGCATTTCAGTTCTATGTGACTCAGTTGTTTCCAAACCTTCTAGATTAAGTATTAACATGCAATGGCGGTTTCCAATAAGATGGTAGTAAATGTGAACAAAAGTTAAATCTCTGACAATTTTAAAAGTTTCAATTGTTCTCTTCTGAAGACTTAGTATTTTAGCCAGTTGTGTTTATTATTTTGTTATGCCTGTGTTAGTTGTTAATGTGTCAATTATACATTCTTATATTGTCAATTTGTATTGCAATTAATATTATATGACATAGAAAAGCACAGTAATTATAACAAAAGGTTAAACTGTTCTTGGATATTAAGTTCTTGTTCTTGGGTATTAAGGTATTTTTTAATCAGATCCGTTTTCTGTTACAAAATACTTTGTTGTTAAAACTGTGAATGACTGACTGCAAATATAGTTTGTCAATGACGATCAATCAGCTAAGTTTCTAATTGTGCACCTGCTATCAGAATGTTGGCTAATATTGTCTGAACTGAGGTTTAACATGTACGAATGTAAGGCCCTTACCTAGGAGTAAAAACAGTATGCAAGTATTAACTATGGCTGAAAGAATTGATGCTATTGGGAGTTTAAAAGAATGCCAATATCTGACTAAATTATTGATCCCTGAACTCTTATTTGTAATTATAAGCCAAATGTAAATAACATATTATTATCAAATAACCACCCTGTGAAATACTGAAAAAAAACCCTCTGTAGTTGTGCTGCTGTGTGTCATTCTATGTTACTTGTGTTTCAGTTACCTGAAGTTGTACACCACTCTTCCTATATCCAAACTGGCTGTGTTCATGGATATGGTAAGCCAGGCAAATGCTCTCTTTCATTGCTATTAATAATAGAGTAAGATATACAATATTTAACAGAACTATGAAATTATCCACAAGAGCCATCCCTTTACAATTAAGCAATAAAACCCAAAATTGGTGTAAAATCTGTGACAGATGTCATAAAACCTGTCTGTGATGTCCTGATAGTGTCACTAACTCGACAAATTAAGTAAAATTACTAAATAATTTAAAATAAATAATGGGTTAGTTGCATGATTCTGCAAGCAAATTGCAACTACTGTGGTGACTTTTTCATTTATTATGCTAATTAACATAATATCTGCTGTAAAGTAAAACTTGTAATCTTCTCTTTATCATGCTTTTGTGAGCTGAGAAAAGTCTGACTTAACATAACGTCAGTTTAGTAAAAAAAACAAAATAGCTGAAAATGTACTCAGATAGGAAACATAAGATTTAGTTATAGATACAAAATATATGAAATGTGCACTATACAGAACAACATAAAAACATCAATGCATTATTTAGGTCAGCTCATTGAACTCAACATAAATTTGTATTAATAAGATGTAATCCTGAGAGTCTAAAGTTTGGTAGTGTTAACACCTGGTCAAAAAATCAGATCCAGTTTACAGGACTTTGAAACCAATTGAAATTCGGGATTTCGTACGTTTGCCACTGATATGGTCAAAATTAACCACATGCATACATAAGCCAAGAGCAATAACAGGAATTGTATTTGTGAGATATTTTGCAGTTTATAAACTTCATTTACAATGAATATACAGTAAAATTGTGAGATATTTCCTCAAATTTACAATGTATATGTTTGTATTGTTTTGACATGGAAGTGTTAATTTTCTGTGTTATTTTCAGCACGAGGATGATCTGCGTACAGCGCTGATGTGTTTCAAGGTAAGAATCAAAATTAGTAATAATCACTCAAACATTTGAGTTTTATTTCTCTGATATCTGGCTCTCTGCTATTTCAATATGTGTGTAACAAAGGTAGTGGGTTGCCACGAGTAGTAAGTTTTGTACTCGTTTTCTCTCACCATAAGTCTACGCTTCAGTGAGTACTCTTTTTGGCGATAAATGAAGCAAAATCTATCTTTTTTATTCCCTTAAAATTAACAGAAATTTTGCCATTGTACGTCACTTTTAATGGGAATGTTTTAAAAAGTGCCATTATTTGCATGGAAAAAAACTACTATTTTCTTCATTTTGTAGAACTCCAAATATTTACTCCAAATAATTCATTACTTTAATCTTAATCAAGTTCTCGAGTGAAAATTTACAGTAAGAAGTTTTTATTGATATACAATCTGCTCTATATAACTAGAACCTCCAATATCCCCAGGATTAGGTCGAAATCACCTATCAAATGCTACATTTTCCTGTATTGTGACCTCAAGACTGATTTCACTTATATCAAAGTTAGACTCACACAGGTTTGACATAAAGAGTCTACTCTAATTTGAAAAACCATAACAAGTGTTATAGGAACAGTTTGAAGTATCAAATGTCTCGTACAGGGCCACATAAATCTAATTATTTAATTTTTTTTTAATCTTGGCATATTATTCATATGCAGTAGATTGGGAAAACCAATTCCACTAAAACTTTGGTGAATAAAGGTGTTTATTTCACATCCATTTGAACCAGCGTATTTTAATGGGACATCAAAGTCATTCAGCACCTTAATATAAAATAAATGGGATGTAAAGCATACCAGAGTATACTAGAGGGAGATTAGAGTAATGAACTTACCAGTGTTCAAGATTTGACAAAAAAGAATATCTTTTTCCTATTTGATATTGTTGGTCTGCAATTATATTCTCATAAAGCTAGCCTCTTATTGATCAATTTTAGTAAACATTTGGCAAACTACGTTTAGTAAACTCAGGTACATCTGAAGTAATGTGCTGCTAAAAAGTACCCTGGTTTAAAAGTGTTGTTACATTTCAGCTCAAAAAGTATTCTGGTAATAAATTGCTACCTATTCAAGCTCCAACATGACTGTACTTCAAACTAATGCTGTGAAATCGTTTAGAATTTTAGGTTCAGTGTTTTGTATCTGTACAAGATAGTGAACTTCTGTCTAGTTTGATCATCAAATTAAGGTTTTCAAAACCAGTAAAAATGCAGAAATCTAACATAAAAACTTGTCATTTTGTTGAAATGTGGAAAAATTATGAAGTCCATAGATATTTAAAATAAATTCTGCCATATTTTCAATAAAACGCAAATTTTATAGATGGATGAAAATAGGATTCTTTGGGATGTGATGTGATCTTGGTGATTTCTAAATGTTTTGCCGAGTCCAAATTTCAGATATTGGAACTTCGATCTATTGAACTTCTACATTGTCGCAGGAGTCCAAATTTCAGACATTTGAACTTTGATCTGTTGAACTCCTTCAAACATGGTCGCAGCACTACTTGAAACCCCACTGTTGGTTCAATCAAAAACAAAAATGAAGATTTATAAATATTTTAATGTGAACACTTCAGCATAAGATGAAGAACATGGTGTGGACCCGGGGTACTGGAGGACTGGAGGGAGAGTTCCAGTCGGCCTCTGAGGTGGACTTCTACATAGACCAGGACATGATCCATATTGCTGACACCAAGGTGGCCCGCAGATACGGAGATTTCTTCATCAGGAACATACACAAGTTTGAGGAGGTAAATAGATACACAAGTATTTGTGTACTGTCAACTTTTAGAAGTCCCCTATCTTCAGTATATACAATTGTTTTCCTATGTGATACAATTGATGGCTTTGATTAAATAAATATTATAAAAGATGCAAATTAAAAAAAGTAAGTGTACATGTGTGTCAATATAATTATGTACTGTTCTTTTAATTTTTGACATAACGTAATTTAGTTTGCATGTGGAAAAAGTCATAAACATTTCTACAGGCCAATGTTTTTAGTTTGAATTTGTTATTTGGCTTATTCTCTACATATCTAGCCAGGATAAGGTAAAAAAGGTATTGCATATCAAGACTTATGCAAAATTTTGAACAGTGATGACCTGAAGTTACTTAACTCCTCATCTTCATTCGAAGATGGGTTCTTTTTCAGACATATCACAGAGTTGCTTCTAGGATGCGTTTTCTGCGATATCTCGCATTAATTTGTATTTGCTCGCGGATTTCATCGAAGTATGCGGGGACAAGATTGTAAAAGAACGCATTCAGCACAAGGCAATGCGGGATATATATACGAAACGAAAAGACGAGAGATCAAAGAAATCGAAACGATGCGTGGAGCGAGAGTTTGTCGAGGTTTTGATTTTTCCGTCAAAACGTTCTTCGAATAATGCCTGTAGACGATTTTGGTTTCGTGATCGTTTACAAACTCAAATATATTATGAGGTACAGACAGTATTTGGACATATTATACCCAAAAATATAAAATTAAGCTGAAAGTGGATGATTATATAAAAAATGGCTGCAAGAAAAACGAAACTTACAGTAGACTGGATTGTTACCACAACAGGAGAGGCAAACCGGTGCTGACCCTACGTATCTGTGGGGTTTCCCAACAATGTATGTCTAGAAAATATTTTACTTGAAGATCAAAATTCATGGACAAATCATTAATATTAATGAGGTTTCTTAACAATATTTTCTGCTTTAAGATAAAATACTAGATGGACCACAAAGCTCAGCTCAGATTCGTAGAAAATATTGACAATTTCATGGGATTTTTTAACAATATTTTACTAGAAGAATTTGTGGACTATTCACTACTATTCATGAGGTCATGGTATTCTGTGGGGTTTTCCAACATATTTGTATGAATTGATGGTGTAATGACTGAATTTGTGATGCCATGACTTCAGATGAAAACTTAAAACCATAATGCCATGACAGGAGCCACTTTGATGTAAATAACCATTTTCAGTATTTTTTTAAAATTCTATCACTAGCCTTGAAGTTTATTTTTATTGGGCAAGACAATAAAAAATGACCACTAATTAATAGAAGTCCACTGTTAAAAATGCCTAAATAAACTGAAAATGTATTTTTTATTAGTTTAAACTTATCATAAAGTCGTCCCCCAGAATTTTTAGCCCCTCCCCCCACATTTTGTGTAGTGGTGGGGGATCGCCCCCACTTTTTGAAATTCCTAGAATCAACACTGTATCACTTATGCTGAAGGTTAAGGATGTTTTTAAATGCTCAATTTGTCAGGTTTATTGTGTTTTTGTTTATGAACATGTTTGCACATTTGAAAGTGTTTCTTTCAAAGTAATTAATATGCAATGTCGTATAAAGATGAGCATATTTTTGAGAATATTTATGACAATTAATATATATCTATTCGCTAATACTTTCATTTAAAATTCCAAAGATTCATCTTATCCACTGAAGAAAAGATAAGGAAAATCCTTATTACATATGGAGAAAATATAATGCCTTTTCTATTTTCAGTTGAGCAGAACACTCAAAGGAATCAAGTGCCCGGTTGCCAGTAAAGCAAGTTAAGGACCAATGAATATGTAGTATACAGAAAAGACGAACTTGTGAAACTGCTTCAAGAGTTCATTCATATATCTATATGTTATCTGCTTGTAATAGCCTTATGAAATGAAATGGAATCAATCAATTTGAGGACTCAAATCTATTTTCAGTTTTAATTTGCATAGTGATTTAGCACTGATATTCAACAGATCTTAGATTGTTTGATATATCAAATTCTATAAATGTTGTTACATACAAAAGCTGAAAAAAGGAGCTGGAAGTTATTACTGGTAAAAGAAGTTATAGTTTCTGTAAAACTGCTATTGTATCCATGGCAAGGTCATTCAAATACTGTACTCACAACAATAAAATGCTGGTACTCTGCGAAATGCTTTTCTTTTTAATCGGTTTTACAAACACACACATTTTGGAGTAGCCTCCACATTAAGTTCAGTTACTATTAAGTTTAGAGAAAAGTACGTTTAAACATTGAGATTGTTAATTTAACAATACAACAGCACTTCAGGGTCCATCATTAAGCTTACCTTGTCTCATCATCAAATCGTGTTCCTTTTTACCCCACCACAGCCTTTGGCGTCTGGGTGAGTAGAAGGGCAAGCTGGAAAAGTTTGTCCAGGCATGCACTCAGAAACAATAAAGTGTACGAAGATGAATCTTGTAGGGACATTTTTGGGGGTGTAGGTGTGCAACGTGATAGTGTGAGCTTGATTTGACCTTTAACATTGCCGTAGTGACGTTGAGTTTGAAAATCTTGTCTGGGCTATATCTCAGAAAACCAAAAGGTGTAGCATGCTGAAACCTGGTAGGGACATTGGTTGGGGGGTGTAGGTGTGCAAAGTCATGATGCGACCTTGATTTGACCTTGTTGTAGTGACCTTGACCTTTAAAATCTTGTCCGGGCTACATCTCAGAAACTGTAAGGTGTAGGAAGTTTATACTTGGTAGGGATATTGGTTGGGGGGTGTAGGTGTGCAGCTTCATGATGTGACCTTGATTTGACCTGTCGTAGAGACATTGACCTTTAAAATCTTGTCCGGGGTATATCTCATCTGTAAGGTGTATTATGTTGATACTTGGCAGGGACATTGGTTGGGGGTATAGGAGTGCAACGTCACGGTGTGCCAATGATTTGACTTTTAACCTTGCCGTAGTGACCTTGAGTTTAAAAATCCTGTCCAGGCCATATCTCAGAAATCATAACTTGTAGGAAGTTGAAACTTGGTGGGAACATTTGTTAGGGGATGTAGGTGTGCAACACCATGGTGTGACCTTGATTTGACCTTTTACCTTGCTGTAGTGACCTTGACCATTAAAATCTTATATCAAAGAAACCATAAGGGTGGTGGTGTAGGTGTGCATCTTCATGGTGTGACCTTGGTTTGACCTTTGAGTTTGGAAATCTTGTCCGGGCTATATCTTATAATCTGCAAGGTGTAGGAAGTTGATGGTAAGGACATAGAGGGTTTAGATATGCAATGTTGTGGTGTAACCTTGACTTGACCTTTGACTTTGCTGTAGTGACCTTGACCTTTACATATCTTGCCCTGGCTATATCTCGGAACTGAAAAATGTATGAAGTTGATACTTTGCAGGGACATTGGTTAGGGAGTGTAGGTGTGCAATGTCATGGTCTTACCTTGATGTGACTGAGCATATTGTAGTGACCTTGACCATTCAGACTATATCTCTAACTCTATAATGTATAAACGGTTTGGTATTGTCAATAGTTAGGGGTTTGGCTATGCAGTAGGAAGTTGATATTTGTTAGGGACATTGGTTAGGTGTAGGTTAGCAACAATCTTGATTTAACCTTTTTATTGCGTTAATACATCCTATCCAATGGACAATAGCTTATCCGGTCGGCGCAGACCGGCCCGCCAAACGTCAGAAAAAGACGTCCTGTGTCTCCACCGGCAGGTCGGTCCCTAGTACTAGTGCACTCGCCAGGTGGCGTGTGGTACTTCCTTCCTGTCTAGACAGAGTGACGTCATGGCATCTTTTTCGTTTGGCGCGAACTAGTGTGGAAGCTTTTTCATAGCAGCCAGGAAATTTGTGTTTTTTTGTGAAATATTACAAGGATTTGAACTTTTATTTGGTTCTGGATTCTTCTAAGTGTGTAGGGCACGTTATGTCTTCACCAGGACAACGAAGGGGCAGTTGCGGCCATGCAATGGCCAATTTTGATGGACATAGTTTCTGCGCGCGTTGTCGTGAGAAAGGGAAGGGAGAGGAACCGTGTGTGGCTAATAAAGACACTACTGACTGTAAGTTATGCAACTCCCTTACCCCTGAGCAGCTTTCACAGCTCGCTACTCCATCTTACAAGATAAAAAAGGAGAAAAGGGAATCTAAACGGTCTGAGTCTGCTAACCCTACGGATGACACCCTTGTTGACCCTTCTGCTGTTGAAGTTATTGGGGTTGTAGGTGATGCTCAGTCTTCTCAAGCTACCTCTGTTCCTCCGGAAAAGAAAGCAAAGAAACTTCCCTCCAAGTCTAAGAAGGTGGTTACCCCTTCTTCTGCGGATAGTAAGATCTCTGACTTAGACCAGAAATGGTCCGAACGTTTTAGTAGGATTGAAGCTCTCCTCTTGTCAAAGTCTTTTCAACCAAGTTTTTCTTCAGAGGTCCGTGTGTCCCCTTCTCACACTCCACCTGCTGGTATACGAAAGGATTCAGAACCCTTCTTTCAACCTGTGAACTCTTCACCAGAAAAGGGCACTGGCCCAGACATACATGCTTCAACGCATAAGTCGGCCGGTAAGCTGAAAACAGGAACAATTGATCAAGGACAACCATCTTCAGAGCGCACTGGCCCAGACACACATGCTTCACAGCATAAGTCGGCCGGTAAGCCAAAGTCGGATTCTCACCGACTCAGAACTTCTGCATCAGGGCGCACTGGTCCAGACATTGCTGAAAAGCACCAGTCGGCCGGTAAGCCTTCATCCGACCAACATCAAGCTGATAGTTTGCACTCCGACTCCGACCCAGCTGTCTCCAAGCCTCAGCCTTTTAGCAAACTGCTCTCCGACCGACCTCGCACCGACCGACCAGGCACCTCCTTTATTGCCGGTTCGGAGTCCCCTCCTCTTCAACTTTCTGAAAGAAGGGACAGCATCTCCAGCGTCGACTCTCAAGCTGATAGTGACATCTCCGACCGACCTCCGGTCCAGCTCTTTGTAGAGGAGGCTGACCTCTCTGAGGATCAGGACTTTATGGAAACCGACCAACCATCATCCGAAGAACAGACTTATAGGGAGACCATGAGTGGCATCCGTTCCTTCATGGGTTGGACCCATGTACCTGAGATGGATAGTTCTAACCCTTCGGACGATAACCCCTTTGCGGGTCCTAAAGCTCCTGCTCCGAATAAAATTTCAGTACAAATGCCCACAGAGGAGTGGGTAGACTCAATGTGACTCTCATTGAAGGTTATCCTTCACGAACCACTGAAGCTGGTCATCTGTCTATGGATCAATTTTTAAGGCCGGCCCGGTCTCAGAATAAATGGTACGGGCTTTACCCCGGACAGTCAACGGATCCTTCTGTAGTTTCATGCTGGAGTACCGGACCATCAAAACTGAACAGTAGTTTTAGTAGAATAGCAAGAAAGACTGGTTTGACTTCCATCCCACCGGCATCTCGCCGTATCTCACAGGACACTTTACGCAAATGGGAGAGAAGTGCAAGGGAGGCCTCTGTGATTTGTAATCAAGCGGCTAGTTTCAATCGCTGCCTTTTCAAGGTGCAGCAAGAGATGCAGTCACAGCTTAAAACTATCCGGGGGGAGTCAAAAGGCAAGGTTTCCAAGAAAATTTCAGAAGCCTCTGATGAATTACAGTTCCTCATGACCTTCAATAACAGCATCACGCAAGCTGCCGCAAAATCAATGGAGCACCTGACGGACTTCGTTTTCATCACCATGGGTAATTCAACCTTGGCCAGGCGGGACGCCTACCTTAGCCATCTTAAAAACGGTATAAAACCGGACACCTTTGCAGCCCTCAGAACTGCCCCTCTACAAGGTGGAACTTTATTTCCCGATGCCATTATCAAGAAGGCGGAGGAAGAGATTTCTCACTACGACAACAGGGGTCAGTCTGCATCCTTTGGCCGAAATAAACTCAGATATCACCCTTATGAAAGGTCGGAAACCAAGAAACAGGAGAGTCAGTCGGAGGGAAAGCAGGACAGGCCGGCATGGAAAAACATAGGACGTCGGCAGTTCAAGAGAGGCAGAGGACGTTCTACTAACTTCTCCTCCCGTGGTGTTAAGGGCCAGCAGTCATATAAATGACAGTCATTGTTTAACCCAGTGCCCAAAGAGACTGCTGGCCGGGAACAATGTAAAAGAACAGACTTTGAACTCTTTGACTGTAAACTTAAGTGTTGTAAAACTTGCCACTTCTGTCCCCGGGCATTCGCAAAAGAAAGGAGTAAGTCCCGGGGCAACAGATTGTCATTGTGTAAAACAAGAATTAAAATATGTGAACAGTGTTTCTTGTGTCACTCAATTGTCTTGTGCCCCACTTGTAACAAATGTCAGAAATGTTGTCTCAAATACGCCTGTAGGGGCCAGACTTCAAAGCTTTTGGAAAATTTGGCTGGATCTGGGTGCCAGTCCCAGAGTAATTCAGATCCTAAAACAGGGTTACACCCTTCCCTTCCGGATCCGGCCTCATCTCAGCAGATCTCCCACAGTAGTAAGCTGTTATGTCAATCCTCACAGGAACAGCTACCTGTTAGAGGCATTACATCAGCTTATGGTCAAAAACGCGGTAGAGGTAGTGCACAATCAGAATTCTCTAGGGTTTTTCAACCGACTGTTTTTGGTTCCCAAACCCAACAGCCAATGGAGGCCAATACTGGACCTGAGCAAGTTAAACCTTTTTCTCAAAGTGGAGAAATTCAAAATGGAAACACCGGAAACCATCAGAACATCCCTCCAGCAAGGGGAGTGGGTCACCTCAGTGGACTTCAAGGATGCTTACTTCCATATTCCGATACAGAACCAGTCCAGGAAATATCTCAGATTCCATGTCCAAGATCAGACCTACCAATTCAGAGCGTTGCCTTTCGGACTGTCCACAGCACCCATGGAATTCACTATTTTAGTCAAGGAGGTGAAACTGATGGCCACGCGCAAGGGTATAAGGATCCACCAGTACCTAGACGACTGGTTGGTAAGAGCCAATTCATACCCTGTCTGTCGCCAGCATACGCAGATTCTAGTACAAATGTGTCAAGAACTAGGTTGGCTGGTAAACACAGAAAAATCGGAACTGGAACCCAAGCAAGTCTTCAACTTCGTAGGTTACCAGTTCGATCTCAGGACCGGCCGGGTCCGACCGACCCCGGACCGGTGGGAAAGCCTCCAAGACAAAATTCAGACACTTTTGTTACTACCGGCCTGTCCGGTCCGGCAATTCATGTCTCTGATAGGCCTGTTGACGGCCACAGAAAAACAGGTTCATTTAGGCCGTCTGCACATGAGGCCCATTCAGTGGCACCTCAAAAACCATTGGAGGGTACCGGAATCTCTAGAAAAGATTATCCCTCTGCCCAGGTCCCTGCACCCACACTTGCAATGGTGGCTACAGGAGGGCAATGTTCTCCAAGGCCAACCTTTACACCCCATAAAGCATGCTCTGCAGATCTTTACAGACGCATCAAAAGAAGGATGGGGCGCTCACTTAAACGAGCGCACTGCAAGAGGGTCCTGGTCGGTACCGGAAAGCAAACTGCACATCAACTACCTCGAACTAAAGGCAGTCTTGCTAGCTTTAAAGGAGTTTCAGGATCTCTGCGTGGGCGAAATCGTCCTAGTAGCTACAGACAACACCACAGTGGTAGCGTACATAAACAAGGAAGGAGGCATGAAGTCGGGCCCCCTGTGTGCCCTCCTTTGGAGGATATTGACCTGGTGCTCCCAGAGACAGGTGACTCTCAAAGCCCGACATATTCCAGGCCATCTAAATGTGATAGCAGACAAGCTATCCAGGCTAGGTCAGACTATCCAAACAGAGTGGTCCCTCCTTCCGGAGGTCTTTCAAGAAATATGCAACAGGTGGCACCAGCCCCACGTAGATCTGTTTGCCACGAGGTTCAATCACAAACTGCCTCTATTTGTATCCCCAGTTCCGGACTCCCTAGCTTTTGCAGTAGATGCGCTCACTCTGCCATGGGAGGATCTGGATGCATATGCCTTTCCACCAACCCCCATATTGGGCAAGGTGGTGGAGAAGTTATTGAACTCTCCATGCAAGAGACTAATCCTCATTGCACCCGGGTGGCCCAACATGCCTTGGTTTTGGGACCTGGTGAACATGTCCAGTCAGGTCCCCCTCAGACTTCCAAATCTGCCCAATCTGTTGACACAGCCCTTCAATCAGATCCCTCACAGAAATCTGACAAACCTGAACCTTCATGCATGGCTCCTAGAGCCTCAGCAATCAGGAAACAGGGCTTCTCTGAGGCAGTGGCAACAAGAATTGAGGCTCCTCAAAGAAGATCAACCAGATCAGTCTATGAGGCAAAGTGGTCCATTTTTACAAAATGGTGCATCGCTAATCAGGTGGACTTCAAGTCACCACCTTTGAAGTCGGTGGCTGATTTCCTACTTTACCTCTTTGAGGTCAAGAACCTACAGCCTAGCACCATTGATGGATACAGGTCTGCCATTGCTGATAAGTTGGGTAATGTTATACTCAATGTCAGTAAGGATGAGAATCTCACTCGTCTCCTGGACAGTTTCCATAGAGACAGACCCAAAGGGCGGAGGGGCATACCCTCCTGGAACCTTTCCTTGGTGCTACACCAGTTGACAAAGGCTCCTTTTGAACCTCTTAGGGAGGCGTCTCTGAAGCATCTGACTTTCAAGACCGTCTTCCTTCTGGCCCTGGGCTCTGGCAAAAGAAGAAGTGAGATCCATGCATGGCAACATAAGAACATCAGACATCAGTCGGACTGGTCTAAGGTGTCTCTGTTTCCATCTCCCAGTTTTCTTTCCAAGAACCAACTGGCCAAGGAGGGTCCGGAGAGTGTAGCCCCAGTGGTCATACCAGCCCTGGCTCCTACTCTGGATAGGTCCCTCAAGTCCGACAAGTCTCTTTGTCCGGTCAGAGCCTTGCACTACTATTTGGACCGAACTTCAGGGATGCGGCAGGACAAAGATTTAGTGTTTGTCTCTTTCAAGAAAGGTTTCGACAAAGACATCTCACCTGCCACTATCTCCTCATGGATCAAGCAGACTGTGATCCTATGCTACGAGCTCTCTGATCACCGGGCCCACACCTTACATCAAGTCAAAGCTCATGATGTCAGGGCCTTTGCTGCTTCTAAGGCCTTCCAGTCGGGGGTCTCCTTAGAGCAGATCTTATCAGCCTGTCACTGGAAATCTCATAATACCTTCACTCAATTTTATCTGAAGGATGTGGCTTGGGCTGACTCAGAGCTCTACCATCTTGGCCCTGTGGTGGCTGCCCAGCAGGTCCACAAGCAGGCTAGTCTTTAGAGGAGTTTTTGTATATATGTATATAGTATTACACATCTGTATATATTGCACGATTGTTAAAAAAAAAAAAAAAAAAAAAACATTCTGGAAGTACTTCCTCTGGGAGTTAGTAGCTTATGGGACTGAACTCATCCTTCTCTTCCCCTACCTCAGAACAGGACGGTTCTTGAGAGAAAAAAGGGGGGGGGGGGGCAAGGTCGACTCTGACGGTTTCAACCCCAGATAACCGGATGATGATATTCAACCATAGCCTTAAAGGGTTCGGACTACAAGATCTACCCAGGCTTTAACGGGAATAGTTATTATTCTGACATGGGTTAAATTCATAGTCCCTAGTAACTCACCCGCCAACCAAGCGGTAGTTATTCAGCTATTGTCCATTGGATAGGATGTATTAACGCAATAAAATTGCAAATTTAATAAGTAAATTAATACCCTATCCAATGGATGCACAAGACCCTCCTAACCGACCCCGCTGTTCAGTTTACTAGGGGTCTATTAAGTTTAGACAACAAAAAAAATGCCATGACGTCACTCTGTCTAGACAGGAAGGAAGTACCACACGCCACCTGGCGAGTGCACTAGTACTAGGGACCGACCTGCCGGTGGAGACACAGGACGTCTTTTTCTGACGTTTGGCGGGGCGGTCTGCGCCGACCGGATAAGCTATTGTCCATTGGATAGGGTATTAACTTATAAAAATTTAATTTACTTATTAAATTTGCAATTTTATTGCATTAATACTTCTGACCCAATGGACAATTGCTGTACCGGTTGGCGTGACCGGTCTGCCAAACGATAGAAAAAGCCGTCCTGTGTTTCAAACGGCAGGACCGGTCACTGAGTATGCATTCGCTAGGTGGTGCATCTTACTTCCTTCCTGTCACTTGAAGTGTGAAGAACTCTGAAGACATTATACAAAGACTATACTATTGTGTTCTGTGAAGATTATGTCCCCAGGACAAAAGCGTGGCACTTGTGGCCATATGACAGTTTTTGGAAGGCTTTCTCAAATGTGCCAGACTGTCATATCTGTAAAGGATTTACTGCCGAACAGAAAACTCAACTGGTGACCCCTACATACAGAGCAAGGAAAGAAAAGGAACACAGTATGACGATTGTTGCCTCAATGTCTACTGCTACCCCACCCTAGTGGGCCCTAAAAACTGAGTTCATAGGGTGGGAGGCAGGGCCTTGAAGAAACCCCTGCTGGCAAGAAGAAGAAACTACCTGAAAAATCACCCAAAGCCAGCAAGAACAAAGCCAGCAAGCCGACCTTTGACAACCTAAAGACTCTTGATGACAAGTTTTCTGAGAGATTTGCACATTTGGAGGCTATGATCCTGGCAAAGACATTTGCAGTACCCGTGGAACCAGTCGTCTGGGCACCCAGCCTTCAGATGTTGATATTACCAGTCCCAGTCCTATCCAGGCCACCGGGGACATTTCTGCCAGCTTGACTGCCACCCAGCCTGTTGAGGCTCCCTGTGTGTAGATTGCCACCCTGCCTGTTGAGGCTCCTGGTGCTAGACCTGTGATCCACTCCCAGCATACTGGTACCAGCATTGACAAAGTAAGACTGGAAGACCAGTCCCTCACCAGCAAGAAGACTGTACCTGTTACTATTGCTAGTGTGTCAGCTTACTCTTGAGATGGACTCACAAGAAACAAACGCAGTGAGCCAGGCTTTCCTGCTGGTGCTATTGAAGAACAGGGCGAGCTCTCAGACAGGGACATGCCTAGAGGAAAATAGCTGGACCAAGAGTTGTCTGAGGAAGCCAACTACCGGGAAACCATGAGAGGGGTGAGGTCGTTTATGGAATGGCACCAGGTGCCGGACTTTGACACTTCCTGATCAGGGTCTGGGTCTTTGCCGTTTGCAGGACCCAGCCGACCAGTAAAGTGTCTGTCAAGCTGCGAGCCAATGAGTGGCTTTGCAAAAAGCTTGAAAAATTGAACATTACCATCACTGAGGGCTATCCTTCAAAGAACTCTGAAACTGCTGGACTTTTGAAGGACCAGTTTGTGAAAAGCCCAAGAAGCTCCAAGTGGTACAAAATGTATTCAGACTTCAAGAAAGACTTCAAGATCAAAGGTGTTTTTCTGGTCACAGGATCCGGTGAAGTTGAACAGCAGTTTCAGCAGAATTGCCAGATATTCACTGCCTTCTGCCCCATCATCCTGGTCCATCCACCAAGATATGTTGAGAAGATGGGAGAGATCTGCCCGGGAACAGACCATAATGTGCAACCAGGCTGCTGTACTTAGCCGTTGCCTAACCAAAGTCCAAGAATCCATGGTTTGCACAGTGACAAGGGCAAGTCCTCCGGTAGATCACAGAAAGCTGTTAATGAAATGGAATATTTGGTGACTTTTAACAGGAGCATGGCCAAGGCCATGGGTTGTACTGTGCAGGACTTATCAGAAGGCATTTTCATCAATATGACCAACCTGACACTAGCCGGCAGAGACAGTTACCTGGACTATCTCAGAGCCAAAATGAAGGATACCCTCACTGCTCTACGTAATGCTCCATTACACATGCACTCTCTGTTTCAGGACCAACTACTGGTGAAAGCAGAGGAGGAGATCTCACACAGTGAAGAAAGGCATTCGACCGGTGTCTCACAGAAGAAACCAGTTGCTACCACCCCCTATGATTCCTCTGCTAAGCCATCTCAAGAGTTTGACCAGAAGTCCGGTGTCCCTGCATGGAAACAGATCAGACACAGGCAACAGAGTAAGCAAGGTAGTGGCAAGGCCTCTACTTATCAACAGAAACCAGGCAATGGGCAAAAGTACTATAAATAACATGTACTGTGTAAATTGCGTGACTGGCAAGAAGAACTGTGTGCATGTGACCGGCAAAGTTCACAGTTCAAATGTAGTGCCAGTGATAGCCGGACAGAAATACTGCTTATTTGTGACTGGCAAGAGAGAGACTAATTTCTTTACCTGTAAACTCTTGTGTTGTAACTCATGTTCATTTGCAAAAAGGGTATCTGCAAAGGAAAGGTGTAAATCCCGACATTGGTCATCGTCCAGAAATATGTGAACAATGTTTCCTGTCAAGATCATTTGAGTTCTGTAAAAAGTGTCATAAATGTCTGAACTGTTGGTCGAGATCTACCTGTAAGAACCAGATTGCACTAGTTTTTGAAAAAATGGGCAGCCCTGGGGGTCAGTCCCAAAGTTGTAAGTCCTCAGGGAAGGCTACACCCTCCCATTCCAGTTAAGGGTAGATTTGACCAGGTCATCAACTATAATAAGCTGTTATGTGAATCGCTACAGGAACCTCTACCTGGTGGAGGCATTGCATCAGCGTATGAACAAAAATGCAGTAGAACCGGTCCTAACTCAGACATCTCTAGGGGTTTACAACAGACTTTTTCTGGTCCCAAAACCCAACAACCGGTGGAGACCTATACTAGACCTCAGTACCCTGAACAAGTTTTTAAAGACAGAGTCATTCAAAATAGAGACACCAGAGACAATAAGTGCCTCTGGGGGGTGCAGGCAGGGGAGTGGGTTACCTCCATAGACGCATACTTCCATATACTGATTCATTGTCAGTTCAGGAGGTACATGCATTTTCAAGTCCAGCATCAGTCCTACCAGTTCAAGGCAATTCCATTTGGTCTTTCAACAGCACCCATGGAGTTTACGGTAGTAGGGAAAGAGGTCAAACTGCTTGCATTACAAAGGGGTATAAGGATCTACCAGCACCTAGTTGACTGGTTGTTCAGAGCCAGATCCCACCAAACCTGTCTCCAGCATACACAGACACTGGTAGCTCTGTCAGGAAATAGATTGGTTAGTTAACAGGGAGAAATCAGAATTGGACCCCTAGAGCGTTGGCAGACCGTAAATACCAAATTCCAGAAACTTCTCACTGGACCCACCTGTCCGATGTCCCTGATAGGGTTACTCACAGCAACAGAGAAGCCAGTCCACCTAGGTCAATTCCACATGAGGCCAATACAGTGGCACCTGAAAACTGGAGGGTACCAGAATCACTAGCAAATTTGATCT
Source organism: Sabellastarte sp. h YS-2021 (assembly GCA_964017235.1). Lineage (NCBI taxonomy): Eukaryota > Metazoa > Annelida > Polychaeta > Sabellida > Sabellidae > Sabellastarte > Sabellastarte sp. h YS-2021. Next base: position 77,725,317 of record OZ024931.1, read on the forward strand.
CCATTCCGATGTCACTCCACCCTCATCTGAAATGGTGGCTGGAGGAAGGCAATGTGCTTCAAGGTCAACCATTATACACACTAAAACATGCTCTGCAAATCTTTACAGATGCATCAAAAGGGTGGGCGCTCACTTAAATGAGCACACTGCAAGGGGAACCTGGTCCCTTCCAGAAAACAGGTTGCACATAAATTATGTAGAACTAAAGGTGGTCTTTCTGGCCCTAAAAGAGTTCCAAGACCTCTGCTTGAATAACATAATTCTCATAGCTACAGATAACACCACAGTGGTTGCCTACATAAACAAAGATAGGGGATGAAGTTGGGCCCTCTGTGTGCCCTTCTGTGGAGAATCCTGACTTGGTGTTCCAGAAAACAAGTGACTCTTAAAGACCGACACATTCCAGGCCCGGCTGAATGTGATACCAGACAAACTATCCAGGCTAGGCTAGACCATTCAGACAAGAATGGTCCCATCATCCAGACCGACACATTCCAGGCTGGCTAAATGTGATAGCAAACTATCCAGGCTAGGCCAGACCATTCAGACAAGAATGGTCCCTCCATCCAAAGGTCTTCCCAGTAATATGCTCCCAGTGGCACCAACCCCAAGTGGATCTGTTTGCCACCAGGTTAAACAACAAACTGCCACAATTTGTTTCACCGGTTCAAGACCCCCTGGTCTGGGCAGTGGATGCACTCAGCCTGCCCTGGGAGGATCTGGACCCATATGCCTTTCCACTGGTAGCCATCTTGGGCAAAGTGGTGGAGTAGTTGCAGGACTAGCCATGCAGCAGAATCATTCTAATAAGTAAATTACATTTTTATAAGTTTATACCCTATCCAATGGACAATTGCTTTACCGGTTGGCATGACCAGTCCCACCAAACACCAGAAAAAGATGTCCTGTATATAATACCGGTAGGACTGGTCAGTAGTGTGCATTTGCTAGGTGGCGCATCATACTTGCTTCCTGTCTAGACAGAGTGACGTCAGTTCATCTTTTTTGTTGTCCAAACAGATTTAGAAGCCTAGTAAGCTGTCCATTGGATAGGGTATTAACTTATAAAAATTTAATTTACTTATTAAATTTGCAATTTTATTATGTTAATACATCCTATCCAATGGACAATTGCTGAATAACTACCGCTTGGTCGGAGGGTAAGTTACTAGGGACTTTGGTGAACTCATAAATAATAAGAAAATTACCTCAGGCCTAGGTTAACTTTAAGTCAGGAAACCTGTAGGCCTATGGTCAGAGACCAGTGCCTGGTTGCCGGGGTGCATACCGACGTTGCCCCCCCCCCTCTTTTTAACAGACCAATAAGGGCTAATTATGGATCTGCTGAGCAGCCACTAGTGGGCCCAATTGAAGGGGCTCTGAACCAGACTAAGCCACATCCTTCAAATAGAACTGTGTGAAGGTGTTATGTTACTTCCACTGGCCGGCTGAAAAAATGTTCTAAGGAGACTCCCAACTGGAATGCCTTAGAAGCAGCAAGGGGACCTGACAACATGGGCTTTAACCTGATGTAGGGTGAGGGCCTCCTGATCAGAGAGCTCATAACATAGGATCACACATGGATCACTTGATCCATGAGGCGATAGTGGCAGGTGAGATGTCTTGTCAAAACCTTTCTAAAGGGAGACAGACTAACTCATTGTTCTGTTTGAGATCCTATCCCAATAAGTAGCACTGTGCTCTGAACAGACACAGAACCTATCAGACTTGAGGGACTTATCCAGAGTTGAGGCCAGGGCTGGCATAACCACTGGGGCCACCCTGTTCGGACTCTCCTTGGCCAGCTGGATCTTGGAAAAAAAGGCTGGGTGCTGGGTACAAAGACACCTTTGATCAGTCTGACTGGTGTCTGATGTTTTTGTTTTGCCAAGCATGGATCTTACTCCCGAGTTTGCCAGAACCCAGGGTCAAGAGGAAAACAGTCTTGAAGGTCAATGCTTCAAAGAGGCCTCTTAAGGGGTTCGAATGGAGCCTTGCCAATTTGTGCAACACCAGGGTGAGGTTCCAGGAGGGGATGCCCCTCCGACCCTTAGGTCTGTCGTCTGTAAACTGTCCAAGAGACGAGCAAGATTCTCATCGTGCTTAAATTTATTGAATTACCCAGCTGTCTGCAATGACTGATCTGGTTGATCCTCTTGAGGAGCCTCAATTCCTGCTGCCACTGCCTCAGAGAAGCCCTACTCCTTGATTGCTGAGACTCTAGGAGCAATGCACGCAGATCTAATTTTGACAGTTTCCTGTGAGGAGTCTGATTGAATGGTTGAGGGAGCTGGTTGGGCATGAACCAAGGAATCTGACTTGACATGATCAAGAGATCCCAGAACCTGGCATGTTGGGCCACCTTAGAGCAATCAGTGATTTCCCCGCATGGGTAGTCCTGCTACTTCATCACTTGCCCAAGATGGCTACCAGTGGGAAGGCATATGTATCCAGATCCTCCCATGGCAGACTGATTGCATCATTGTTCATATTGGGGGTCTGGCCCCAGTGATACAAATTGAGACAGTTTGTTGAGCCAGGTGGCAAAAAACAGGCCCATTTAGGGCTGGTGTCACAGAAGCATATTGCTTGGAAAAACTCTGACAGGAGGGACCCTTCTGTCTGCTCTGTCTGGTTCGGCTGAGACTGGATAGCTTGTTTGCTATGACATTCAACCGCCTGGAATGTGTCGGGTTAGAATCACCTGTTTCCTGGAAAACCGGGTCAGGATTCTCCATAGTAGGGCACAAAGAGGGCCCGACTTCATCCCCCCTTCTTCCTTAATACAAACAACCACCATTGTGTTGTCAGTAGCTATGACAGCAATATTGTTCAACCAGAGGTCTTGGAATTCTTTAAGGGCCAAACGACCGCCTTAGTTCCAGATAGTTGTGTAACTTGCTTCTGGAAGGGACCAGGTTACCCTTGCAGTGTGTTCCCCTAAGTGAACACCCCACCCTTCTTTGATGCATGCAAGGATTGAAGAGCATATTTAGCTGGTGTAATGGTTGACCTTGAAGCACATTGGCTTCCTGCAGCCACCATTTAAGATGGGGGAGGAGGGAACTGGGGTCACCTTTTCTAGTAATTCTGGTATCCTCCAGCCGTCTTTTAGTGCCACTTTATCGGCCTCATGTGGAAGCGACCTAGGTGCACTTGCTTCTCCATGGCTATCAGTAACCCTATCAGGGGTATCAGCTGCCAGACCGGGCCTGTAGGTCCTGGGAGAAGATTCTGGATAAGCATTCAAGTTCTACCAACGCTCTAGGGCGGGTCTGACCTTACCCTCTTCCAAGCTAACTGGAAGTCGAAGACTTGCTCGAGGTCCAGTTTAAATTTTTCATGTTTACCATTCAAAGTTACTCCTGACACTGAGCTCCTAGAGACTGTGTATGTTTGAGACAGGCTTGGTGGGAACTGGCTTTGACAAACCAGTCATACTGTTGGACTGTGGTACTTTGTAATGCCATAGTTAGACCTCCTTCGCCACCACTGAGAGAAGACTCCCATTGTACTGCGAACAGACCAAAGGGGAGTGATTGAACTGGTGGGGAAGACCCTGGACATGAAAAACCCTGGTACTTCCTTGTTGGTACAATGGGGTGAGGGAGTAGACAACCTTGAAGTTATCCACTCCCCTTGCTGAAGCGAGGTTAATATGGTTCCCGATGTTTCCCAATCTGACTTATTCAGGATACTGGGCCACTTGTACCTGGAGACCTGGTCAAGCCATTCGTTTCCCGAAGGTGAGGGTGTAGCCTTCCTGGGCGGCCCAAGTTTTGAGCAGGCAGGTTGAGCCATAAAAAGTGTCAACACTGGTGACAGGCTAGACCTCACTGATCTACATAGGAAGAACACTAATAGCAATTTATAACATTGGTGACCCCTGGTCTGATTAACAGATATTTTTCCCATTGCTTGAGTTTTGAAAACCAGCAAAACAGGTTATAATCTTGAGGGGAAAACTGAGCTTGCAAACTCAGGCCCCCTTGTGTCAGCTGACACTGGTCACAGGCTGGGTAAAATAGGTGCCAGTCTAATAGGTGAAGTCTGATAAGCAGTTGACCGGTAGTTGTTGGACAAGTCTTGCTTAACAGTCTTCCTCTTATCTAAAGCCACTGTCTGACCAGCTAGGTCCTGAAAGAGTAGGCCGGCTGACTGGTCTGGTAGATTGAGTCATTTCACTGGGGTCAGTGACTGGGCCAAGAACTCCTGTGTAACCAGTTTCCTTAGGTAGCCACTGGTTGGCCTTAACAGCTGCTTGGACACTTAAAGAACTTCTGCTGGTCTGTTGGTCAGTCCTGGAGACCTGCCCAGTACCAGGCCCTAAACGGCAATGCTCTGTAACTGGTTCCTGGTGGCTCCACAGTTCTGCATAACTCACTGGAGTTGGCAGAACTGGGTGAATTGAAGTACTTCTTAGCAGGGATAGGCTCTTATGAAGCTGCCTTCTTTCTGTCCACAGTGGTGGATTCAGCAGCTTTTCTCTGTAACTAACAATCTCTAACTGGTCAAACTGGTAGGATGGCACCTCTCTGTAAGCAAAGTTTTCTGTAACCAAAGAATTGGGACAACACAGGTCTGTACCATTAGTTAATCCCTTGGTAGAGCTGCCAGTACAGTAGCCTGGTGTTCCAGGTTCAGTCTGGTTACTTCATCAGTATCTGAGTTTCTTGTGAAGCAACTTCACTGAAGATTGTGCAAGCCGGCACCCGGTCAGTAGGATCTGTAATTATCTGTAACCGGGAAACCTCTGTAAATGCTGAACCTGTTGTCAGCACTGGATTTGAAGCTGGTTTCTTGCAAGTAAGGATGGGAATAGCAGATTTCTCTGTAACCGGCAATACTACCTGCTGTCCTCACTGGACTTGTTCACTGTAGCTGCCTTCTTGCCAGTAATGGTGGGAATAGCAGATTTCTCTGTGACCGAAAATTCTCTGTAACTGGTAGCCCTGCTGACATCGCTGGACCTGTTCAACTGAAGCTACCTTCTTCTTCCCAGTAAAATTGGGATCAGCTGATTCCTGTGTCACCGGCAACTCTCTGTAACCGGTAATCCTGTTTAACCAGTAGCCCTTGCTGGATCTCTGTGTGACCACAACCGGCAGTCTGAGCAGAACTGGTGCCGGTATACCTCATCACTGGCTGGCTAGAGACCCTACCGGTAGCAGGACTGGTACCGGTCCAAAACCTGCACTGGGGAGATAAGGGTCTAAATGGTCACAGCAACGTCTGGTAGGTCAACCCTCTGAGCAGCCTCACCAGTGGTCTGAACAAGACTGGAACCGGTATCCCCAACAGTTACACCAGAGGACAGGCCACTGGTGGAGGTTCCAGGATAAAAAATGGTCTGATCACTGGTAACCACTGAAGGGGATTCATCACAAGCTCCACAGGAACAGCACCCACCGGTAGTCTGAATAGAACTGGTACCAGTAAAAAACCATCGCTTCTTGCTAGCTAGCAGGGGACCCCACCGGTAGTCTGAACAGAACTGGTACCGGCAAAACTCATCACTGGGGTCCCCACCGGTAGTCTGAACAGAACTGGTACCAGTAAAAATCACCATCACTTCTTGCTAGCTAGCAGGGGACCCGACCGGTAGTCTGAACAGACTGGTATTGTCAAAACTCATCACTAGGAGTCCCCACTGGTAGTATGAACAGAACTGGTACTGGTAAAACTCATCACTTCTTGTCAGCTGAACCAGTCACACTTGGGGCTTTGCTTGCTGGTAGTTGTGTTGAGGTCTATGAAGTCACATGACCGGCACTTGTCATCTAATTCTTCAGGCCAACAGATGAGTAGCTGGATTTCTTCTTGCCAGTTAGAAGTGGGTGTTGAGTAATAAATGGTTGTCTTCTTCTGATGAAAACTTCTGTTGAAAACACGATTCTTCCATTGTTGAATGCGTATCACGTGACCAGGTCTGTGTCACGTGACAAGCATAAGCTGGAAGTGATGACGTCGGACGATGCATTCTTCTCTTCTTCTAATTTCAAACAGTGTTACTCGACTAAGTAGAATTAAATGGAGGGTGAATCATGGTAAATATACACTTCTGTTCAGAAGAAGGAATACTGCAGGGACAACACACGAGCTCTAACCCACGGCTTTGTCTCAACGACAAGTATATAAAGAAAATCTTCAAAACTGGCCATAAAATGCAGGATAATGCCTCGTATAAGTCCTGGAGAGGCCAAGATATGTAAGAAACACAATATATATATTTTTAGATGAAAATAAGCTTTAAATTCACAAAAAATCCATCTTTTCTTTAAACTTCGACATCACTTCAAAAAACACGTCTGCACACTACACGCGCCAAACAAAAAAGATGAACTGATGTCACTGTCTAGACAGGAAGCAAGTATGATGCGCCACCTAGCGAATGCACACTACTGACTGGTCCTGCCGGTATTATGGACATCTTTTTCTAGCGTTTGGCGGGACCGGTCGTGCCGACCAGTAAAGCAGTTGTCCATTGGATAGGATCTATTAACACAATAAAATGGACAATAGTTTATCCGGTCAGCGCAGACTGGCCCGCCAAACATCAGAAAAAGACGTCCTGTGTTTCCACCGGCAGGTCGGTCCGTAGTACTAGTGCACTCGCCAGATGGCGTGTCGTACTTCCTTCCTGTCTAGACAGCATGACATCGTAGCATCTTTTTCGTTTGGCGCGTGCTAGTGCACAAGGAATTTTATTCAAAGAAGTTTTCTGAGTTTTTCTGCTACCATTTTGTTTTTTCTTCACTATTATTTGTATTCATCATATACCAGGACTATCATGTCGTCTCCTGGCCAACGCAGAGGCGGTTGTGGACACGCTATGACTAACTTTGACTCTCATGCATTTTGTGCAAGATGTCGCGAGAAGGGTAAGGGGACGGACGATTGTGTTAAAAGCCCCCAGACTTCTAATTGTAAAATCTGTAATGCCTTCTCTGAAGAACAACGTCTTCAGCTAGCCACTCCCTCGTATAGAATAAAAAAGGAGAAAAAGGAGGCGAAGAAACTGGAAGCAACGCCTACTAAAGACAATGAGGATTTAGTTGACCCAGCTAGCGTGTCCGTTATTGGGCCTGTAGAGAAATCAAGTTCTTCCAAAGCAAGTTCTTCCAAACCTACTGTGGAGGCCCCGCCGCCTGATAAGAAAATTAAGGACTCTAAGAAGGTCGTTAAGAAGGATAAGTCTCCTACTGCTACTGTCTCAAAGCCCCCTTCTGCTGATGACAAGATAGCGGATTTAGATTCAAAATGGGCAGAGCGTTTCAACCGCTTAGAAGCATTACTTTTAAATAAGAACTTTGAACCACAGTTCTCTGCAAATGTCAAAGTTACTCCGACCCATTCACCTTCAGCTTCAGTAGAACATGTATCTGATCCTTTCATCCGACCATCATCATCATCTGCTGCACTTCCTGGAACTGGCTTCTCTGCTGAAAAGCATCAGCCGACCAGTAAAGCATTGACCAGTCAGCAGTCTTCATGCAGCAAGTTTCCTGGTACGGGCTCCTCTGCTAATAAGCATCAGCCGGCCAGTCAAACAAGAACCAGCCGACCTACTTCATCAACCACCACTGAACGACATACCCCGGCTGGGGATATTGGTACCGACCCGACATCTCTTACTCAGCATGGCACTCACCGACCACCACCTACCGACCCCTCTGATACAGCAGATTCGGGCTCCCCGGCTTTACACAGGTCCAGACAGGACAGTTTTTCAAGCCTCTCCTCCAATGATGGTAGTGAACTGTCGGACAGGCCCCCCTTGGATTTATATGCCGAAGAGGGAGAATGGTCTGAGGAACATTCTGTAGCTGATCAGGACCAACCGATCTCTGAAAAGCAAAACTACCGGGACACTATGCAAGGTATCCGCTCTTATATGGGTTGGTCACACATTCCTGAGGTTGACAACACAACTGCCACATCAGATGACAATCCTTTCGCCAGACCGAAGACTGTTACGCCGGGCAAGGTATCTATCAGAATGCCTACAGAGGAGCGGCTCTGCAAAAAGCTTGGGAAGCTCAACCTAACTATAGCTGAGGGTTACCCTTCCAGGGGGTCGGAGGCCAGTGGACTGGCCAAGGACATTTTCCTCCGACCACCACGTTCTCAGTCTAAGTGGTATGGTCTCCACACTGACCAAAAACCTGATCCATCAAAAGTCTCCGCATGCCACACCGACGTGGTTAAGCTGAACAGTAGTTACAGTCGCATAGCCAGGTATACGGGACTGGGCTCCACTCCTCCTGCTTCCCGTAGAATGGAAGAGACTTTATGCAGATGGGAAAGGTCGGCCCGAGAGGCCTCAGTTATATGTAACCAGACTGCTAGTTTTAACCGTTGCCTTGTAAGAGTTCAGCAAAATATGAAGGAACAGCTCAAGGTTCTGAAAGCACAGAATAAAGGAAAAGGATCAGCAAAGGTCTCCCCTGCTGTTGATGAACTTCATTATCTGCTAGATTTCAATGCTAGCATCTCACAAGCAGCTGCCAAGTCGATGGAGCATCTATCCGACTTCGTCTTCATCACAATGGGAAACCTTACCCTTGTTCGCCGTGATGCATATCTCAGTCATCTCAGAACAGGAATTAAACAGGACACTCTCACAGCATTGCGAACAGCTCCTCTTCACCTGTCAACTCTTTTCCCAGATGCCACCATCAAACGAGCAGAGGAAGACATAGCTCAGTTTGAATCGAAAGGCCAATCTACTTCTGGTCATGGCAAGGGTTGGTACCACCCGTATGAACGTCCGGAGAAGAAGTCTGGCAACAGAGACGCACGACCGGACAAGCCTGCATGGAAAACTATCGTGAAAAGACAATACAGAAAAGGAAAGGGTCGTTCTGCCTCATTTTCATTCTGACCTGCCAAGGGCCAGCAGTCATATAAATGACAGTTACTGTATGACCAAGCTCCAAACACGACTGCTGGCCCGGAGCACCGTTTTTACACAGACAAAAGACACTTTAAATGTAAAGCTGTTGTTCCTCTTGTCACTACTGCGCCCGGGCAATCACAAAAGAAAGATTTAAGTCCCGGGCCAGTAAATTGTCAGTACAAAGAATGCAAATTAAAATCTGTGAAAAGTGTTTCTTGTGTCACTCAATTATCTTGTGCCAATCTTGTTACAAATGTACCAAATGTTGCCCCCAATCTAGCTGTAGGGGCCAGACTTCAGAACTTTTGGAGAACTTGGCTGGACCTAGGCGCCGGTCCAAAGGTGGTTCAAATCCTCAAAGAGGGCTACACCCTCCCCTTTCAGACCCGACCAAAACTAGCAAGGTTTCCAACCGTCATAAGCTGCTATGGCAATCCCCAGAGGAACAGCTACCTGCTGGAGGCATTACATCAGCTTATAGACAAAAATGCAGTCGAGCTAGTAAGAAACCAAACATCTCTGAGCTTTTTCAACAGATTGTTTCTAGTCCCAAAACCAAACAATCGGTGGAGACCGATCTTGGATCTGAGCAATCTGAATTTCTTCCTCAAGGCGGAGAAATTCAAGATGGAGACCCCGGAAACCATCAGGACATCACTCCAACAAGGAGAATGGATCACCTCCATAGACTTCAAGGATGCATACTTCCACATCCCAGTACAGGAACAGTCCAGGAAATATCTGAGATTTCATGTTCAAGGACAAACATACCAATTCAAAGCCCTACCATTCGGATTTTTGACGGCACCACTGGAGTTCACTGTAGTAGTAAAGGAGGTCAAACTGATGGCTATACACAAGAGTATAAGGATCCACCAGTACCTAGACGACTGGTTAGTGAGAGCCGGATCCTATCAAATCTGTCTCCAACACACTCAAGAGCTAGTACAGATATGCCAAAATTTAGGCTGGATAGTAAACTTGGAAAAATCAGAACTGGAGCCCAAACAAATCTTCAATTTCGTAGGTTACCAGTTTGACTTGAAGGCCGGTCTGGTCCGGCCTACACCAGACCGGTGGCAGATCCTCCAAGAGAAAATCTTGGAAATCCTGTCCCCACCAACCTGTCCGGTCCGGCAGTTCATGTCCCTGATTGGTCTGCTAACAGCCACAGAAAAACAAGTTTATCTTGGCCGACTTCATATGAGACCCATACAGTGACATCTCAAAAACAACTGGAGAGTGCTGGAAGCACTGGAGAAGGTCATTCCGGTACCCAGATCCCTTCACCCTCATTTGGAGTGGTGGTTGGACGAACGCAATGTACTGCAAGGTCAACCACTGCATCCGTTAAAACACGCACTGCAAATCTTTACAGATGCGTCAAAAGAAGGGTGGGGTGCTCACCTTGGCGAACATACCACAAGAGGTTCCTGGTCAGTACCAGAAAGCAACCTTCACATAAACTATCTGGAGCTGAAGGCAGTCTTTCTAGCCCTAAAAGAGTTCCAAGATCTCTGTACGACAAAAATTGTCCTAGTGGCCACGGACAATACAACAGTAGTAACCTACATAAACAAGGAGGGAGGTATGAGGTCAGGCCCACTTTGTGCCCTTCCATGGAGAATCTTGACCTGGTGTACCAACCACCAGGTAACGCTAAAATCCCAACACATCCCAGGCCATCTGAATGTGATAGCGGACAAGTTATCCAGGCTGGGTCAAACCATCCAGACCGAATGGTCTCTCCTTCCGGACGTTTTTCAAAGACTGTGCAAAAAATGGCACCGGCCTCAGATAGACCTATTTGCCACGAGGTTCAACCACAAGTTACCTCAATTTGTGTCTCCGGTACCAGACTCCCTAGCTGTAGCAGTGGATGCTTTCACTCTCACTTGGGAAGATCTGGATGCATACGCATTCCCACCGACCGCCATATTGGGCAAAGTGGTGGAGAAATTGCAGGATTCCCCGTGCAGGAGACTCATTCTGATTGCACTGGGGTGGCCCAACATGCCTTGGTTCTGGGATTTAGTGACCATGTCAAGTCAGGTCCCTCTCAGCCTGCCCAACATGACCAACCTGTTGACACAGCCCTTCAATCAGATCCCTCACAGAAATCTGACAAACCTAAATCTCCATGCCTGGCTCCTAGAGCCACAGCAATCAAGGAACAAGGCTTCTCTGAGGCAGTGGCGTCAAGAATTGAGGCTCCTCAAAGAAGATCCACCAGATCAGTCTATGAGGCAAAGTGGACCATTTTTACAAAATGGTGCATCACTCATCAGGTGGACTTCAGGTCACCACCTATAAAGTCGGTTGCTGACTTCCTACTGTACCTCTTTGAGGACAAGAAGTTACAACCTAGTACCATTGATGGTTACAGGTCTGCCATTGCTGATAAACTAGGTAATGCAAAAGTCAATATCAGCAAGGACGATAATCTCACTCGTCTTTTGGAAAGTTTCCATAGAGATAGGCCTAAAGGTCGGAGGGGAATACCCTCTTGGAACCTCTCTCTGGTACTACACCAGTTGACAAAGGCCCCATTCGAGCCCCTTAGGGAGGCATCTTTGAAGCAATTAACCTTCAAAACCACTTTCCTATTGGCTTTGGGCTCCGGCAAACGGAGGAGTGAGATCCATGCATGGCAACACAAAAACATCAGACACCAAACTGACTGGTCTAAGGTGTATCTGTATCCATCCCCCAGCTTTCTTTCCAAGAACTAGCTGGCCAAAGAGGGTCCGGGAAGTGTAGCCCCAGTGGTCATTCCAGCCCTGGCTCCTACTCTGGATAAATCCCTCCGGTCTGACAGATCCCTTTGTCCAGTCAGAGCCTTGCGCTACTATTTGGACAGGACCTCGGACCTAAGGCTGAATAAGGAATTGGTTTTTGTCTCCTTCAAGAAGGGTTTTGACAAAGACATCTCCCCTGCCACTATCTCCTCTTGGATCAAACAAACTGTGATCCTATGCTATGAGCTCTCCGATCATTAAGCACATACCCTACATCAGGTCAAAGCCCATGATGCTAGGGCCTTTGCTGCCTCTAAGGCCTTCCAGTCGGGAGTTTCCTTAGATCAGATCTTAGCAGCCTGCCACTGGAAGTCTCACAATACCTTCACACAATTTTATCTGAAGGATGTGGCCTGGGCTGACTCAGAGCTCTTCCATCTAGGTCCTGTAGTGGCTGCCCAGCAGATTCACCAATAAACAGGACCCAGAGGAGATTTGTGGATATGTAAATAATGTATTAAATTGGAAAACCCCATCAATTTTTAATGGATTACAGCTAAAGTAAACAACTAACTTAAAAGTTAAATATTGTAATTTACCTCCCAAAATATGAGAAACTGACTTGTCACAATATTACACATTTTACATGTGCATCACTTATTGGTTATTAGATTGTTGTATTTTACCACAGAATGCCCTTTTTCCCTCCTTAACTTATTTATACTCTGAAATTGTAGCTCATCCTCCTAGTATACATTATAGTTTCTATAAGTATGCTTTGTAGTAAAGTTACAGAAAGTAATGTATGATGAGAAGTGAGACATTAAATTGTTAATTTTATATGTGAAGTTTCTTGCGTATTTCTAGTGTGATACTTTAAAGGTGATCCATTACACATATTCACTGATTTTAGTTTAGTGAATATGTGAAGCAACTGCTTGACAAAACCAGGGAATACGCGTATTCCCTGAAAATTTTAGGAATACGCGTATTCCCTGACCACTTTCGGGATTACGCGTATTCCCTGAAATTTTCAGTGAATACGCGTATTCCCTGATTACACATATTCACTGTAACATATATGCAGTTAAGAAGCATAAAAAAAAACAAAAAAAAAACAAACTCAGACGTGCTTCCTTAGGGAGGTTTATTTTCCTTCAAGGGACTGAACTCAGCCCTCTCTTCCCCTACCTCAAAAAAAAAGAGGGGGGGGGCGGTTTGGACCGGTTATCCGGCCTATTTGACCGACCATAGCCTTAAGGGTTTCCTGACCACAAGGTCGACCCAGGCTTGAAGAGTTTTGTTATTTATTCTGGGTTCATCTAAGTCCCTAGTAACTTACCCGCCATCCAAGCGGTAGTTATTCAGCTATTGTCCATTGGATCGGATGTATTAACGCAATAAAATTGCAAATTTAATAAGTAAATTAAATTTTTATAAGTTAATACCCTATCCAATGGACACGCAAGACCCTCCCTCCGACCCCGCTTTCAACTTACTAGGGGTCTAATTGGTTTAGACAACGAAAAAGATGCTATGACGTCATGCTGTCTAGACAAGAAGGAAGTACGACATGCCATCTGGCGAGTGCACTAGTACTATGGACCGACCTGCCGGTGGAAACACAGGATGTCTTTTTCTGAAGTTTGGCGGGCCGGTCTTCTCCGACTGGATAAGCTATTGTCCATTGGATAGTGTATTAACTTATAAAAATTTAATTTACTTATTAAATTTGCAAATTCGTTGATAAACTTCAAAAACGCCTTTCTGTAGAAAACACATCTGCACACTCCACGCACCAAACGAAAAAGATGCTATGACGTCACGCTGTCTAGACAGGAAAGAAGTCCGATGCGCCACCTAGCAAATGCACACTCTATGACCGGTCCTGCTGGTAGTATATACAGGACATCTTTTTCTGGCATTTGGTGGGACTGGTTGTGCCGACCGGTAAAGCAATTGTCCATTGGATAGGATGTATTAATGCAATAAAATTGCAAATTTAATAAGTAGTCTGAATAGAACTGGTACCAGTAAAAAACCATCACTTCTTGCTAGCTAGCAGGGGACCCCGACGGTAGTCTGAACAGAATTGGTACCGGCAAAACTCATCACTGGGGTCCCCACTGGTAGTCTGAACAGAACTGGTACCAGTAAAAATCACCATCACTTTGTTACCAAAGTAATATTTTCATTCAGTAATGGCCTTAGCATTCAGTTAGCATTCACTTCCCATGATTCCACCTCATTTTCACTCTGCCAGGATCTAGGCACCAAATATAGCTGCACAGTTTTACACTGGAGAACTAGCCAGTGCTACAAGTAGCCAGAACAGTAGCACTTCCTCACTGAGAGAAACTGTGAGCACCAGTTACTTCCTGCCTTTGTTCTCTGTAGCAGCTACTCACTACAATAACACTTATGAATATTCTTTTATAGCTGTAGGGAAGATAACCTTAGTTCATTTTTAGGAAATCATTAATTATTTCATTTCTGGAAATAATATTACAACAACACCACTTTATATTTTATTAACTAAGTCTAGGCCCAATTATTTCACATATTCAGGACTTTACTACCATTTAATCAGAATAACTTCAGGCATGTGTTATTTCTAATTTACAATCTCTCCTACCCATGGATCACCAAAATAAGGGATGGGCTCACCCAAATCCCACAATTCCACTGACCTCACCTCAGGACAAAGAGCTTGGTTTTTTATTCAGAAGGCTTATAGTTTTTGCACAGGTAACATCACCTTCTCCCTGTGATTAGCAATACATAATAATTAAGAATGTGAATTTAAAATAAATGTTTAAAACTTATATCTGGACTTACAATTTCTTGTGTTATCCCGTGTACAGCTTTTAATGTTACCACCCCGGTAACATAATGGTGGAGATGTCGATGTTTAAAAGTTCATTCACAATAAAAACTGGATATTACAAAAGAAAAAGGCAGTGAAAAGTAATGACAACTCCTACAAATATCTTTGGAACTGGTACTGATTTTGATCAAGCTACTTCACATCAGGCACAAGAGGAAGATCAAGATAATTCAGCACAGGATAATATGGCTGCATCCTTAAATGTGACATTAGAAAGCTTTACTAGTGAAAATCAGCCAGCAAAATTGTGGTTCAAAATTTTTGAAAGACTATGTCAGCACAAAAATATAACCAATGCCAACAGAGCCAATATTCTGCCACTTTATTTGACCGGTAAGGCACAAATATGGTTTGATTCCCTGTCTGATGATTCAACGGATTCTTTTCAGGCCGTCAAGAACGCTTTTCTTAAACGGTGGGATGACACAGCTGCAAACAAGTGGTCCCTTCTTAACCAATATTTGTCAGCTGCCCAAAATATTGGTGAATCTGCCCAAGACTTTGTGGACAGAGTTACGAGATTGGCCACTCAGCTGGACAAAGCAGACGTCAGTGACATTCTCATCCGGGGATTTCTCCCAGACATACGCTGATACATTTTACAGAAAGGTGCTAACAGTGTGTCAGAAATTACAGAGGCTGCAGTTCAGGCTGAATCTACCATGTGTGGCCAGTCCAACTTAACCCTCAATTCTGTACAGTCTCAACTAAAAGATATTCAGCAGAAGATGGCTAGCATGGAGAGTGTATTAACTGTTTCTACACCGAAATCTGACAACAGTGTCTCCTTCAACACACAATACAGGCCCAAGAAGCCACAGCCGCCCCAGCAACAGAGACCGTATAAAGCCAGGACACAATCATACCAGCATCCACAACAGGCAGACGTCTCAGGACCTTGTTATAGCTGTGGTGAGTACACTCACTTCAGGAAAAATTGTAGACATAGGCAGGCAGTGTGTCACAACTGTGGCATCACTGGTCATATTGCTAGGGTGTGCAGAAAGGTCAAAGTTCACAGTGGTCCCTCCCAAAAAGCATATCAATTACAATTCTGTAGGTCAAGCAAATTTACAAATATTAAACCAACATGTAAATTTGTCCCATCTGTTGACTATAATGAGAGAAACATGAGAGGAAAGTTAAAACTTACAGGCCTTAATAGAATTCATGTGAGCATGTTCCAACAGAGTGTACAGGCTTTAATTGATAGTGGTGCAGCTGTATCTTGCATTTCAGAAGAATTCTATAAACATATTCCATCACAAAAATCACCCTTGCAGAATTCTAGTATTCAACATATCCAAGGTGTTTCTGGCCAGACATTGTTAGTTTGTGGTGAAATTACTGTACCAGTAGTTTTCAACAGATTCACAATACACCATACATTTCAAGTGATTAGAAACCTTTCACGCCCACTTATTATTGGCGTTGATTTTCTTGCTGAACACAAAGCATCTATAAACTGGTCTACTCACACATTTGAAGTACAAGGTGGAATAACAGAAGTGCCCCTAATGACTAGTCATGCCAAAACTTACCTAGTAACAACAGTGTCTGAAATCAAGATCAAATCAAACTGTAAGGTTTTATTTCCAGTCAGAATTAAAGGCATTAAAGATAGTACTGATGTTTTTCTCTTGGAACCTCTGTCCAGTACTCCAACCAAATTTGGTGTCTTAGGTGTGAAATGTATTTCCCAGATTGAGCAAGGTAAAACTGTCTATAAGGTACTCAATTACACAAATTCAGATGTATATATACCACCAAATACACCCATTGCAACAGCTTCAAATTCTGTCAAACAAATTTGTGAAGACCCTGATCATTCCAAGCCACAACTTAACATAGTTGACAAGGCAACCCATCAAACAGATGAACAAACCTCCCAGCAGTACATACAAAAAGCCAAAGATTTGGGTTTCCACTTGAATGACTCAGATTTAACATCTACCCAAAAACAACAAATGCAAGAGTTTCTAGGCAAAAATTATGATATCTTTGCCAAGAATATGAATGACATTGGTACATACCATGGGTATGAACATTACATTGATACTGGTGACAGTCCACTAATAAGACAAAGATATTACAGAACATCACCCAAAACTAGACAGGAGATTGACAGACAAATTACAAATATGGTCAAAAATGATATTCTAGAACCAGCAGCAGATAATGCTTGGTTTTCTTCAGTTGTACTTGTTCGAAAGAAGGACAACACTTTGAGATTTGCATGTGACTTTAGACAAGTCAATAGGGCTACCAAACCTATTACCTTACATTCAGTCATTGATGAGCTGGGAAATGCTGAAGCCAATATTTTCTCTGTTTTAGACTGTTTCTCTGGCTTCTTTCAAATAAAACTCCATCCTGAAACTAAACATAAGACTGGCATTATAACTGAGTCTGGATGTTGGCAATTTAAGAAACTCCCTTTTGGTCTTATGAATAGTCCTGCAGCTTTCACTATGGTTATGACGAAAGTATTATCAGGATTACTGTTCAAATTTGCGCTGTGTTACATAGATGATATTTTGACATATTCAGCAAACTTTGAGAAACATCTAACACATTTGGAACTCATTTTTGACAGATTCAGAAAGGCTGGTATCAAGTTGAAACCCAGTAAGTGTGTTTTTGCAAAGAAATCTGTTAAATATCTTGGCCATACACTGACAAAAGATGGTATATATCCATTGACAAGGACAAAGCTACTGTTATCAAAGATTACCAGAGGCCCAAAAATCAAAAGCAAGTGAGACAATTTTTAGGATGTGTCCAGTATTATAAAATATTTATCAAGGACTTCTCTCACAAAGCTGTTCCTTTGAATTATTTGCTGAAGAAAAATGCCACATTTACATGGACAGACAAATGTGAATCTGCATTCCAAGAGCTAAAACAAGCTCTTTTATCAAGTGATATCCTTGTCTATCCTGACTTCTCTAAAGATTTCATTTTATACACAGATGCTTCAGATTACAGTCTTGGCTATATTTTGGGACAAAAGGATGACCAAGGCAGGGAATAGTCATAGCTTATGGTGGACGGGCTTTAACACCAGCTGAAATCAAATTTCCTGTCACACGTAAAGAAGCCTTGGCCATTATAAGTGGTATTAAACATTACCATGTGTACCTGGCACAAAGTCCCTTTACAGTAATCACTGATCATTCTGCTCTTACATCCCTTCCAACAAACAAAAGATATGAAGGCAGATTAGCCAGGTGGTCCCTTTTTCTACAACAATACAATTACACTGTACAAGCAAAAAAAGGGAAGCAAAACACCAATGCAGACTTTTTAAGTAGAATTCCTTACAACAATACACAGGCACACACACAATCATTTCAAGAGCCAGAGGTTTTCACACAAGAGATAGACTTTCAAACAACTGACCACACTGCATACACTACACCAAACACAAACTCATTCCACACTGCTAATGAGACAAAGTTCACTGAGTACACACTGAGTTATCCATCCTCTCAGTCAAACATACACACTCACTCACAAAGTTCTGAATGTAATTCTACTAGGCAAGTAAATACACTGACTAGATTGATAAAAGCTGAGGCAGATTATCAGTCTTTGGATGCAACACAACATCTGTCAGAAATATTACAAATAAATAAGCCCACTCTCCAAGACCTTCAACAGACAGATCCTGTTCTTCAAAAGTACATCAACTACTTGAAAAATGGTACACTTTCAGATGATGATAAAATAGCTAGAACAGTTGTGCTAGAATCTGCAGATTATGTTCTCGATCAAGGTATTTTATATCATCTTTACTATCCAAGAGGTAAAGGCCATAAGATTGACCGGGTACTTAAACAACTAGTTATTCCAGAAACACTCAAACATGAAGTGTTATTGTCTTATCATGATGCGGTCACTGCAGACCATCAGGGCATTGAACGAACTTATCATGCCATTAGACTAAAATACTTCTGGAAAAACATGTACTCAGATATACAAATTTATATCAAAACATGTGAGGATTGCCAACAATCAAAAAGGGCTACACATAAACACCCTGCCCCTCTGAAACCGTTGGAAATAGAAGAACCATTTTCCACCCTACACATTGATCATATAGGACCTCTACCAACATCAAAAGAAGGTTACAAGTACTGCCTACTTGTTATTGATAGGTTCACTAAATTTCCAGAATGTTTTGCCACAAAATCAACTGATGCAGTAGAAACTGCTAACATTCTGTATTCACAAATCATATGCAGATATGGTTTTCCAAGAAAACTTATTTTGGATAGAGCTCAGGGCTTTATGAGCAAACTGATAGCTGAGCTCTGTAAAATATTTCAAATAACAAAGGTCAATACCAGCAGTTACCACCCACAGACCAACAGCTCTGCTGAACGCTTCAATCAGCAAATTATTCAGCATCTCAAAATGTATTGCAGTAAACAGCAAACTACATGGCCTGACCTACTCAGTTCAATTATGCTAGCATATAGAGCAACCCCTGCTGTGAGCTCCCATACATACTCACCATACTATCTACTCTATGGAAGAGAAATCACTTTGGCCTTAGACACTGCCTTGACAGTGTCACCCAACTTGCCCACTTCTACTCAGGGTCATCTAAACAAAATTCTTAAATCTCATGAAACAGCCTTGGAAGTTGCCAAAGAGAACATCGCCAATGCTCAAGCAAAATACAAAAAGCAATATGATAAGTCATGTACCGAGCCAAACTTTCAGTTGGGTCAAAAAGTGTGGCTTTACTGCTCAAAAATCCAACCTGGAGCAAATAAAAAGATGACCAGGTTATGGACAGGCCCTTTCTATATAGTGGAAAAGTATCCTAACTATTGCTTCAAGTTGAGAAAAGCTTGTGATAACAAGTTGGTTAAATCTCTTGTTCATGCTAACAGACTCAAGGTCTATTACGATCCTGCTACAAGACCTACAACTCACCCATCTTCCATCCAACAGCTGAATAGAGAGTTTAACCCAGAACTAGTACCTGACCACAATACAAGTGACTCCGACACTCCTGTCACATCTTCTGATCCTCCTCATACTACTACTTCAACTACTGGAGGCCCTACACACAGAACCCTTGAGGTTCAAAGAATATTTTCTTCGGCAATGGTTCGTGGTCGGCGTTGTTATAAGGTCAAATTCATTGGTAAAAAGAATACACAATGGATTCCAGCTTCTAATATTTCTGAGGGACTAATTCGAGAATTTCATGTGAATAAAACCCTCACTGGCCGTAGGAGAAAATGACCACAATGCCACTTCAAACAATCCTAATTTCACTATCATGCTACAAATCACTGTGTATAAAACCTTTGTAATCCTATTAACTGCATTGAAGTAAATACATACCTCAATTAATACCTAGTCCTTATGCCAGATCATATCTATCTGTAACACTAGTGTTTACATTGTTTGTCATCAAAATTATTTTCTTTTATTTTTCAATAATTAATGGCCATATTTATTCTTTGGTTATTACAAAGAATGTCACAAACATGTTTGTTACAGACCTTACCATTCACTGTGATATCCTGTGAATGTACCATTAACTATTACCTAACTTAACCCTTTTCCAATATATATTACCTCTTTTCTTAGTAACCAACAATCTTTGCTCTTACTTGAAATTGTATCTGCTTCATGTTAGGGATAGGAATTCACATGACACTTAAAGTGATTTCTTTTTCTTTCCCCTTTTAGGGATGATCGGTGGTCAGCTCTTTTCTCTGCTGTTCCTGATACTGATGACTTCTATTCTACCACTGACATTGGCTGATGATCATGTCATAGACAGAACTAACTGGGGTGTTGTATTCAAACAAAAGTCTCAACTTTACAATGGTGAAAACGCATGGAAGCATACATTTCAAGTAAAATTGGATTTCCTTGATACACTACAAATGAAACATAAGGCACTGAAAGGAATATGTCCCAGAAATTTGTCTGCAAAGACAACTATCTTTTGCAGGGACCTCCATCGCACTGTCAAAATAGTGTCGAAAATGAGGCATGATGCACTAATAAAGCTCAACACTACTTTGAGGGAAATATTTGACTTGGTACCACATACTCATATAGACAACATACTACACACACGTGCTGAAAGAGCCTTGCTGCCATTTGTGGCAGACATATCAAAATCCTTGTTTGGAACTGCTAGACAGAAAGACTTAATTCTGTTACAGAACCACATAAAAACACTGACTACTCAGTACAATGCTGACCAGGCTATAATGCATGATACAGTCAATGAGATGACATCATTCATGGCTACTGCTAATAAGCGTTTTGATAATGCCTTTAAGGGTATTCAGGCTAATCATGATCTTCTATTGTCCTTGGCAAATTCAATCCAGTCCACCCTCAGTGAACGTCTGGATCTTCTCCTTCAGATTTTTGATACAATATTGATTGAGATGGGTCAGTCACAGAAAATTTCTCAATCCTGTGACAATTTATTATTGGGTATTCAAGATTTAATGCGTAACAGACTATCACCCTTCATTATATCACCATCTGTACTTATGAACACATTGCAACACACTGACAAATACTTACAAACCCACAATGGCTATTCCCTAGTGACAACCAATCCCTCTTACTATTACCACACTGCAACAGTAGCATATCAAAGACACAACTCAATATACATCAATATTCAGGGTTAGCGAAGTACCTCTAAAATATGGAGTCCAATGGACTACATGTCCTCCGAAAAATGGAGTCCCAATCATTTTTTCCTGAGTCCAGTGTTTGCGTTAGTGTTATGAAATGTCGGGTACCTTGTACCTTATGGCTCATCAAAAAGGGGTACCACTGTATGAAAATTGAGTGCAAGTAATAATTTTTCTCCTGTAATTCGGGTACATTTAAATATATAGAAGCACCATCCAATTTCCTTTATATTGATAAATAATATGCATCTATACAAAAATAAATGTTAAAAATATTTTAAAAAGCTGAACCCCAGTCAACAAACTTCATTTTAGTCTAATTAGATTGAAATTTATTTTGTATGATTATTTTATTTAAGCTACAAATATGGCATTGATACTGTTTGAAAGATAAAAATTTGTAGTTTTCCTTGCTTTTTGTCTGACAAAAATTCATTGGGTAGTCCCAGAGATATAGTTTTATTCATAATTTGTTACATCCCCTGTAAATATTTTCGAATTTTACAGCTTTTATTTTCCGGGCAATTTTCCGGGGTTAAATAACAGGAGTTTCCGAGATTTGTTAGAATAGTTTGTCTCCCACGAAATTCACCGTTCTGGCTTGTTGTTTCGACTGTTTCCGTGCAGAGATCAGGCTTTCTTTCGATATATAACGTTTTGAGTAGATATGCTAGTGTACAAAATATCTCGCTTTACAATGGTGGACGTAAACAACTTGCCAGAAAATCGCTCAAAACCATTTAATTTTAAAATATAAAGCTTATTTTCAGTGTTATATATATTGCTTGCATATCTACGCTTCCTGCCACCGAAATTCGCTTCTAAAGCAGAAATATTTCCTTCATAAAAATCGCGTCCCGATGGACGCACTGACAACCGAAATTTGCGTCCAAATCTGAAATACCGCGTATTTAATATACTCGGACGGCGTAATCGCGAACCCTGAATATTAACATACCTATTTCATTAACACAAGCTAAATTTCATGTTTTTGAAATTTTAACTTTCCCAGTAGCCCTCCACTCACACTCCAATCATGCAACTCAATTACTCGATTTACCACCCTACCTGGCAATTAACAGTGAAGACAATTTCTACATATCTCTAAAAGAATCTCAGTATAATGACTGCCATGGTAATTACATCAAACACTGTTCCACTATGCTTCCACTTAAAGAGTTCACATCTGTAACTTGTGAATTAGCTATTTTTTTGGATCACAAACCAGACATTATGAATCTGTGTGACTTTAGATACCTTCATACTGGAGTTCAATCTTTTGTTATGCAATTATCATCCAATTCTTACCTTGTTTCAAATGCATCCTCAATGTTATCTTCATGCTCAGGTACTCCTGTTGTCAATCATCCTGGTTGTATGTTATGTGTTCTCACCAATGTCCCATGTCACTGCACCATGAAAATTGGTGACGTTCACATTTCAGCACGAATTTCAGATTGTGATAGAAATGAGAAACTACTATCTGTATCATATCCTGTTAATTTAGCTTTACTTTCTCATTTCTTTGAAGATGATTCATTACATGATATATTTAGTGACACAAGGTATACAACTCCATTGTCAGCTCAAATTCCAAGTTTCAATATTTATGAGCATAACTTCTCCAGAATTGTTGCCAATGATCAAGCTGATCATCTCAGTTTAAAAACTATGGTGCAACAAACAAAGAAACAACCCAGCAGGCACGCGACTTTGAAATCTGGTTGATTCCAACGGTGAAATCTGGTTGAAATACGTAAAGATTTTACAAACCGTTTTTAGTTGGATCCAACTGGTGAAATCATGTTGAAACCAACTGTTAAAATCTGGTTGAATTCAATGGGTGAAATCTGGTTGAAATTCATGTAGATTTTGCAAACCGTTTTTGGTTGGGTCCAACCGGTGAAATCAGGTTGAATTCAATGGGTGAAATCAGGTTGAATTCAATGGGAGAAATCTGGTTGAAATATGTGTAGATTTTGCAAACTGTTTTTGGTTGAATCCAATGTATGAAATAGGGTTGAATTCAATTGGTGAAATCAGGTTGTTTACAATGTCTTCTTTAGTTGAACATTGTAGCTTGTGTGTCATAATTATAGCTTCTTAATAACATTATATAATGACTATCCATATGCATATTTTACAATTTGGACATAACTTCAAAGTAATTAATTATTTCCAAGATCACATGTTTTCATGAATCATTGTATATTCAATATTCTATTTCTGATAACGTTGTAATAACACATAATTTTTAATCAGCTTTCAAATATGCTCAAGATATGTAAACCCATATTTTCCAACTAGATATCCATTTGTTATTAATAGGATCGGTATTTTTCATTGCCTTCAATTGTAATTCTTTTTGTGAAATTTTAAAATATTTTTTTTCTTTGTAAATAACAAACAATTGTGACATTATTTATATCTTCAGTATTTTATCCAATCAGTTTCTTTTAAATGTTTGATTAAGTTGGCTATAATTATATTGTAATTATAAAGAAGCTATAATCATGTAGCAAAGCCACAATGCTCAGTTCAGATGCTTGTGTCTCATACAACTTTGTCATATAAACTGGAAAAAACACAAGAAAAGCCACATTTGAAGAACTCCACCCATTATTCCCCAATTTAATTGACCACAAAAAAAACAGACTTAAAGAAGTAAACACCATGTGTGCAACTGAGCAAGGGTAAACCCCCACCTCCACCCCAGCTGTGTTATCTAATTACTTTAGTCACAGGTCCAATGTCCTGTGTAGCAGGGTACAGATAAGGAAAACCAGGAACCCCCCAACCTCACTGTTGTGTGATAAAATGTTATAGCTTAGGTTCTCTGTGTGGGGAAGTTTTCTGTGTAAACTTGTAAACTGAAAACTATGTTCTTTATGTATGGGAGAATTTGAGAAACAAATTCTAATTACTAACTTTTGATGAATAAGTTTGAATTCATCTATTTTATTTAAGATAAGTTTGACTTCAAAACGTTTTTTTTTTAATTATCGGGAATTGCATTTATCAAAATATAATTATAAATTATAAAAATTATATTTGGATGCATCAGTTAATTAATAAGGAGAATGGAGAAAAAATGTACAAGTACATGCACACATAAACTCTATCATCTTTATAATCTTTAAAAATTAATCTTTGCTTTACAAATACTGTATCTACAAATTCAAAAACAATTGCAATAATAGTTCTTTCAAAAAGTTAGACTTAATCACTAAATTACCCTCTAGAAAAAGAATTTTCAATCAACGATTACCAGTCATTCATTTCCCAACATTCAACCTGTTTTCTGTTCAATAACATGACTAAGATTTCTGTGATGTGCCCAACACAGATCCTGATGTACAAACTTTGTTTGACTCTACAGACTAAAGACATTCTGCTTTCACACTGTGTACTGAAGATTGTTTTGTTGTGATTGCTTGTAGTATTACTGCATGATTTCCTTTTTTTTCAGTACATTTTATTGATTGCAATGTATATACAATCACACATATTCCTTAATGTCATAAGTCTTACATTTTTAAGGCTTAGGTATTTTGAGTGATTCATATTTGTTTCTTAAATGTTGCAACACACATACTCTGATATATAAATATATATCTATATATATTTCTTCATTATCGTGTTGTAATGCATTTTCCTTAAATACCTTTGCAGTCATATAAATATTTTTTTTCATGTATATGTTTACCTTAAGTAGTTAAGGTGGACCAGCACAGCAATCTTTCACACTTTTACAAATGTGTACATTTATGCATTCATTGTAAATGTTTATGAAACCTAGATTCACTACTTCATTATCTAGGCTATCCAGAGTTATTACCACTTTTGTATTTCATGATTTAGTGTGCTTATATTTATAGTTAGATTTATGCAATCCTAGGTTCACCTTTTCATAACCTAGGTTTGCTAACAAAATACTATTACTATTGTTACATTTATTATATCTGTGCTTGTATTTATAGTTTGATTTAGAAAAACAAATTATTAAGTAGATTTGATAACATACAGTCCTAAGTCAGATTTTCAAGTTTTCACTTGTACCTTCACTGGTACAGAGGTATTGACTTTAGTGACATTGTAAGCACATTAATTTGCTACAGACAATTATTCACATTAGTTTTGCATTTATATTTCACTATGTTTTCTATTTTATTTAAGACGACTCTTTCAACTCACACGTGACAGAGGTTTATTGTACATCAAAAGACTGTCATCTATAGTGATTGTCATGTATATCCCCTTGAAAATTTGTATATTGCACTTTACATTCAATCTAACTTCGAGTTATTGTTCATTATTGATGTGACTATGACATTTCTTAGTACTAAATGTTCTTAGCATTTCTTACAATTGTTATGATACTCTGTCTTGTACTGTACTTCACCATTGTTCTCTACTTCAGGTAGAATTGTATATTATTACTTGTACTATAATCATTTCTTTACTGCTGAAAACTGATTACTTAAACTTACTAATTGATGGTTTCTTCAGTTTTCTTATAAATTATATAATTTTTGATTACATTTATAGTTAGATTTACTACAGTGGCTTTGTAATTCAATTTTCACTTTTACTTACATTTGTGACTAAATTTATAGTTAGATTGGCTGCCAGTGTGGCATATATATATTTCATTTCTAAGATATACGTCTTATGTTTTGGTAATGTAGACAACTATGTTTAATTGTACCTTTAGATCTTGGTCTTTATGTACCTTGACTCTTTATCATTTCTTTTACATCAAAATGAGATTTTCCATTTTACACAACCACATGTATAGCCTTTATCAGTCTCTCTTTCAGTGGCTATAATGATTGCATACAGTAGTGGTTATAATGATTGCATATAGTTAATACTTACAGGTGCTTAAATACTCTAAAATTGTTAATCTTTTCTATTTCTGTGTTTCTTCCTGGTATAAACATGTCTCCAACGTATATTATTTTCTGTATCAGTACTTGTCCTGCTGGTTGAGGTCATGTCCTTACAAAATTTTTTTTTTACCTTGCTTCTGGAGTAAGCAACTATGGAGGGTAGGCAATTGTTACCAAAGTAATATTTTCATTCAGTAATGGCCTTAGCATTCAGTTAGCATTCACTTCCCAAGATTCCACCTCACTTTCACTCTGCCAGGATCTAGGCACCAAATATAGCTGCACAGTTTTACACTGGAGAACTAGCCAGTGCTACAACTAGCCAGAACAGTAGCACTTCCTCACTGAGAGAAACTGAGAGCACCAGTTACTTCCTGCCTTTGTTCTCTGTAGCAGCTACTCACTACAATAACACTTATGAATATTCTTTTATAGCTGTAGGGAAGATAACCTTAGTTCATTTTTAGGAAATCATTAATTATTTCATTTCTGGAAATAATATTACAACAACACCACTTTATATTTTATTAACTAAGTCTAGGCCCAATTATTTCACATATTCAGGACTTTACTACTATTTAATCAGAATAACTTCAGGCATGTGTTATTTCTAATTTACAATCTCTCCTACCCATGGATCACCAAAATAAGGGATGGGCTCACCCAAATCCCACAATTCCACTGACCTCACCTCAGGACAAAGAGCTTGGTTTTTTATTCAGAAGGCTTATAGTTTTTGCACAGGTAACATCACCTTCTCCCTGTGATTAGCAATACATAATAAATAAGAATGTGAATTTAAAATAAATGTTTAAAACTTATATCTGGACTTACAATTTCTTGTGTTATCCTGTGTACAACTTTTAATGTTACCACCCCGGTAACAACTTCTTGCTAGTTAGCAGGGGACCTGACCGGTAGTCTGAACAGACTGGTATTGTCAAAACTCATCACTAGGAGTCCCCACCGGTAGTATGAACAGAACTGGTACTGGTAAAACTCATCACTTCTTGTCAGCTGAACCAGTCACACTTGGGGCTTTGCTTGCTGGTAGTTGTGTTGAAGTCTATGAAGTCACATGACCGGCACTTGTCATCTAATTCTTCAGGCCAACAGATGAGTAGCTGGATTTCTTCTTGCCAGTTAAAAGTGGGTGTTGAGTAATAAATGGTCTGTGTCACGTGACAAGCATAAGCTGGAAGTGATGACGTCGGACGATGCATTCTTCTTTTCTTCTAATTTCATGCAGTGTTACTCGACTAAGTAGAATTAAATGGAGGGTGAATCATGGTAAATATACACTTCTGTTCAGAAGAAGGAATATTGCAGGGACAACACACGAGCTCTATCCCACGGCTTCGTCTCGACGACAAGTATATAAAGAAAATGTTCAAAACTGGCCATAAAATGCAGGATAATGCCTCATATAAGTCCTGGAGAGGCCAAGATATGTAAGAAACACAATATATATATTTTCAGATGAAAATAAGCTTTAAATTCACAGAAAATCCATTTTTCTTCAAACTTCGAGATCACTTCAAAAAACACGTTTGCACACTACACGCGCCAAACGAAAAAGATGAACTGATGTCACTGTCTAGACAGGAAGCAAGTATGATGCGCCACCTAGTGAATGCACACTACTGACTGGTCCTGCCGGTATTATAGATGTCTTTTTCTGGCGTTTGGCGGGATAAAGCAATTGTCCATTGGATAGGATGTATTAACACAATAAAATGGATAAATTCGTTGATAAACTTCAAAACGTCTCTCTGTAGAAAACACGTCTGCACACTCCACGCACCAAACGGAAAAGATGCTATGACGTCACGCTGTCTAGACAGGAAGGAAGACCGATGCGCCACCTAGCAAATGCACACTCTATGACCAGTCCTGCTGGTAGTATATACAGGACATCTTTTTCTGGCATTTGGCGGGACTGGTCGTGCCGACCGGTAAAGCAATTGTCCATTGGATAGGATGTATTAAGCGCAATAAAATTGCAAATTTAATAAGTAGTCTGAATAGAACTGGTACCAGTAAAAAAACCATCACTTCTTGCTAGCTAGCAGGGGACCCTGACGGTAGTGTGAACAGAACTGGTACCGGAAAAACTCATCACTGGGGTCCCCACCGGTAGTCTGAACAGAACTGGTACCAGTACAAATCACCATCACTTCTTGCTAGTTAGCAGGGGACCTGACCGGTAGTCTGGACAGACTGGTATCGGCAAAACTCATCACTAGGAGTCCCCACCGGTAGTATGAACAGAACTGGTACTGGTAAAACTCATCACTTCTTGTCAGTGAACCAGTCACACTTGGGGCTTTGCTTGCTGGTAGTTTTGTTGAGGTCTATGAAGTTACATGACCGGCATTTGTCATCTAATTCTTCAGGCCAACAGATGAGTAGCTGGATTTCTTCTTGCCAGTTAAAAGTGGGTGTTGAGTAATAAATGGTTGTCTTCTTCTGATGAAAACTTCTGTTGAAAACACGATTCTTCCATTGTTGAATGCGTATCACGTGACCAGGTCTGTGTCACGTGACAAGCATAAGCTGGAAGTGATGACATCGGACGATGCATTCTTCTTTTCTTCTAATTTCACACAGTGTTACTCAACTAAGTAGAATTAAATGGAGGGTGAATCATGGTAAATATACACTTCTGTTCAGAAGAAGGAATACTGCAGGGACGACACACGAGCTCTAACCCACGGCTTCTTCTCGACGACAAGTATATAAAGAAAATCTTCAAAACTGGCTATAAAATGCAGGATAATGCCTCATATAAGTCCTGGAGAGGCCAAGATATGTAAGAAACACAATATATATATTTTCAGATGAAAATAAGCTTTAAATTCACAGAAAATCCATCTTTTCTTCAAACTTCGAGATCACTTCAAAAAACACGTCTGCACACTACACGCGCCAAATGAAAAAGATGAACTGATGTCACTGTCTAGACAGGAAGCAAGTATGATGCGCCACCTAGCGAATGCACACTACTGACTGGTCCTGCCGGTATTATGGACGTCTTTTTCTGGCGTTTGGCGGGATAAAGCAATTGTCCATTGGATAGGATGTATTAACACAATAAATTCGTTGATAAACTTCAAAACGTCTCTCTGTAGAAAACACGTCTGCACACTCCACACACCAAACGAAAAAGAAGCTATGACGTCACGCTGTCTAGACAGGAAGGAAGTCCGATGCGCCACCTAGCAAATGCACACTCTATGACCGGTCCTGCTGGTAGTATATACAGGACGTCTTTTTCTGGCATTTGGCGGGACTGGTCGTGCCGACCGGTAAAGTAATTGTCCATTGGATAGGATGTATTAACGCAATAAAATTGCAAATTTAATAAGTAAATTTAATTTTTATAAGTAATAATACCCTATCCAATAGACAATTGCTAATACGGTTGGCACAAACAGGCCCACCAAACAGAAGAAAAAGTTGTCCTGTGTTTCCAGCAGCCTGGCCGGTCTCGTTCTATGCATTCACCAGGTGGCGCATCATACTTCCTTCCCTTTCTAGACAGCGTGACATCATAGCATTTTTGTCATTGTCTAAACCTATTAAGACTCCTAGTAAGCTGATAGAGGGGCCTGTTGGGAGGGCCTTGCATGTCCATTGGATAGGGTATTAACTTTAATTTCCTTTTTAAATTTCCAATGTTATTGCGTTACTACACCCTATCAAATTGACAACTGCTGAATAACTA
This sequence comes from Sabellastarte sp. h YS-2021, assembly GCA_964017235.1. Taxonomy (NCBI): domain Eukaryota; kingdom Metazoa; phylum Annelida; class Polychaeta; order Sabellida; family Sabellidae; genus Sabellastarte; species Sabellastarte sp. h YS-2021. Next base: position 77,755,149 of record OZ024931.1, read on the forward strand.
CCGCTTGGTCGGTGGGTAAGTTACTAAGGAATTAAGCGAATTCATCAATGATAAAATTTCCTCTGGCCCAGGTTGACTTAGAATCAGGAGACCTATAAGTCTATGGTCGGGGCTATTCCAACATTTCCCCTTTTTAACAGACGTACTCTGAGGTAAGGGAAGAGAGGGATGAGTTCAGTCCCATAAGGCAAATAAACCTCCCAAAGAAAGCACGTCAGTTTTTTTTGTTTTTTTTCACGTCAGTGGCAGTCTAACAAGATTTGCTCTAAGGAGACTCCCGACTGGAAGGACTTATAAGCAGCAAAGGCCCCGACATCATGGGCTTTAACCTGATGTAAGGTAAGGGCCTCCTGATCAGAGAGCTCCCAACACAGGATCATAGTCTGTTTGATCCATGGGGAGATAGTGGCAGGTCAAATGTCTGTCAAAACCTGCAAGTAGTAGTGCAGTGCTCTGACCGGACAAAGGGACCTTGAGGGACTTATCCAGAGTTGGGACCAGGGGTGGTATAACCACTGGGGCCACACTGTCTGGACCCTCCTTGGCCAAGTGGTTCTTGGAAAGAAAGCTGGGTGACGGGTGCAGAGAAATCTTTGACCAGTCTGACTGGTGTCTAATATTCTTGTTTTGCCAAACATGGATCACACTCCCACCTTTGCCCGACCCCAGGGAAAAGAGGAAAAAAGTCTTGAAGATCAAATGCTCGAAAGATGCCTCTTTCATGGGTTCAAATGGAGTCTTTGTCAGCTGGTGAAACACAAGGGAGAGGTTCCAGGTGGGGATGCCCCTCAGACCCTGGAAACTGTCTAAGAGAGAGAGAGTGAGAGTGAGTGAGATTCTCATCTTTGATGTCATTTATGGGCAAATTACCCAGTTTGTCAGCAATGGCTGATCTGTACCCATCAAATGTACTTTGATGTGACTTCCGGTCCCGGAATAGGTACAGAAGGAAGTCAGCTGTTGGCCTGAAGTCCACCTAATTACTGAGGCACCACTTTGTAAAAATTGCCCAGTTTGCCCCATAAACTGATCTGGTTGATCCATTTTGAGGAGCCTCAATTCGTGCTGCCACTACCTCAGAAAAGACCTGCTACTTGATTGCTGCAGCTCTAAGAGCCATGCATGCAGATTTAGGCTTGACAGATTCCAGCGTGGAGTCTGACTGAATGGTTGAGTGAGCAGGATGGGCAGACACAATGGGATCTGACTTGACATAGTCACTAGATCCCAGAAAGAGGGCATGTTGGGCCACAATGGAGCAATCAGAATGATTCTCCTATATGGATAGTCCTACAGCTTCTCCACCACCTTGCCTAAGATGGCTACTGGTGGTAATGCATATGGGTCCAGATCTTTCCATGGCAGGCTGAGTGCATTGACTGCCCTGGCAAGGGGGTCCAGAACTGATGACACAACTTTTTATAAATTAATACCTTACCTAGTGGACAAATGCATTTGTCCAGAGCCCTGCTGGCCTCACCAAATGTTAGAAAAAAATGTCCTGACCTGGCTCTGGCCGGGACCGGTAGAGTCCTGTTCATTCGACAGGTGGCTTTGTCACCTCCCTACTGGTCTGCTGCTCATACACACTTCCTCTTTTCGTTGCCTACCCTAGAATGTCCCCTTTTGAGCGTAGAAGCATGGGGAAGGTAGGGTGGGACTCCCCTTGTCCACTAGGTAAGGTAATAACTTATAAAAATTTAATTTAATATTAAATTTCCTATTTTATTACGTTAATACATCTTACCTAGTGGACAAATGCAGAATAACTACCCAGTGGATGGAGGATAGCTCACCAAGGGGAACATGATTGAACTAAACTGGGTGCCAGGGATACTGGTCAAAATGGACCAACCCCTAAAACAACACCCTTCCCCCCTATTGTCTGTACAAAAATCGACCGGAGTATACAGAGAAAAAAGGGAGAGAGCTAGAGTCCCAACCCACCTGGCAGAGGAAGAACAGGATCTATAAGAAACTACACTATACTTCTGGGTCCACTTTGGATCATGGCAGCCCAAAAGCAAGAGTGGCCAAAGTGTTCCAAAGGAAGCCTTAGTAAGCTGATGAAGAACCAGAGATAGACTCCAAGTGGGCACTCCACTCTATGAAAACTATCCAACAACCGGGTAAGTTTTCATCTGCTGATATTCAACTTGTCATTGCCTACCATATCAGCTATAGCTGTCCTATAACCCTCAATAGTACTGGGTTGCAACTTTTTCTCCTTAAAAAGGTGCAAAAGAAAATCAGCAATCTGAGTTACAGAGGGCGACCAGAAGTCCACCTCATTTGACCTGCACCATTTGACAAAAACGGCCCACTTCAAAAAACAGCCCACTGATTTATAGATCATAATCTTTGTGGAGCCTCAATTATTTTGCCACTTTGTCAGAGAACCCTTGTTCCTGAATGATGGAGGCTCGAGGAGCCATACATGAAGGTTCAGGTTCTTGAGGTCACGGTGAGGATGCTGTGAATGGGCTACTTTACTAGATCCCCCTGTAGCGGAAGCACAAAGGGGATCTAAACCAACAGATTGACCAGGTCCCAAAACCAAGACATGTTGGGTCACCTGGTACAATCAGGATCATTCTGCGACACCCCTGATCCATCACACTGGAAACTACCTTGTTGAGTAGTGACACTGGGGGAAAGGCATAGACATCCAGGTTCTCTGAGTGCTCAAGACGTCTACTGCCCAGGCTGTTTGATCCGGTACCGGTGATACAAACTTGGGAAGTTTGAGGTTGAACCGGGTAGCAAACAGGTCTATCTGTGGTCAAGCCCATCTGGAGCACAAGAGATTGAACATCTGCTGCGACAGGGACCACTCTGTCTGGATCACTTGATGGTGCCTGGACAGTTTGTCTGTTATCACGTTCAAGTGGCCAGGGATGCGCCTTGCCCTCAGAATTATTCCCCTGGGGTGGCACCAAGACAGAACCCTCCAAAGAAGGGCACACAAAGAGCCTGATTTCATACCATCCTCCTTGTTGATGTAAGACACCACAGTCATGTTGACCATTGCTGCTAACACAATCTGGTCCCTGCAGAAATGCACGAAGCTCTTTGAGTGCCAGAAACACTGCCTTTAATTCTAGGCAACTGATATGGAGGCAACTTTCTGTGTGCGCCCCAGCCTTAGTTTGAAGCGTCTGTAAACAATTGCAGAGCATGCCCTAGGAGATGCAACAACTGACCCCAGAGAACATTTCTCTCGTCTGACCACCAATCCAGATGTGGATGAAGAGCGTGCAAGTGTCGCTTCAGATGCCACTCTATGGGTCTCATGTGAAGGCGACCAGACCAGACCTGTTTTTCTGTGCCTGTCAGCAGACTTATCGGGGACATGAACTATCTGACAGTGCAATTTTCCTTAATCGGGATAAACTGGAGTTTCTGCTGCTGTGCCAACCACCTCTCTTGAGTTGTAACACCTGACCAATCAATAGGTCGAACCAATAACTGACAAAATTAAATCCTGCTGAAGGATCAATTCTGCTTTCTTCATCTTTACTACCCACCCCAAATCAAGACCAAGAGGGACTGGGTATGTTGTCGGCAAGTTTCCTGGCATGGGGCTCTGAGCAACCAGTCGTCTAGGTACTGGAGCTGTGGCCAACCCAAAGGGAACAGCTGTGAACTGGTACATTTGTTTGTGGAGATAGAATCTCAGATACTTTCTGGACCTTTGGATTATGAGTACACAGAAGTAAGCATCGCTGAACTCCAGTGACGTGACCCACTCCCTTTTTGTAATAACAAGTGGATGGTCTACGGAGTTTCCATCTTGAAAGTGCTGGGGGTTAGGTACAGGTTTAGTTGACTGAGGTCCAATATAGGTCTCCATTTGTTGTTGGGTTTGGGAACTAGAAAAGGCTAGGAATAACCAGACAACCACTCTTTCCACTACCAACTTGTTCATCAGAGCTACAAATGCCTCTCTGAAAAACTGGTTCTTTGCTGGGTTTGCATAGCCGCTCCGGATCAGAGGTGACCTGGTGAGAGGGTTCCTTCATTTTGAATGGTAGAGCATAAAATTCCTTCAAAACGGAAACCACCCTTGGATTCGCCCCCAGATCTTGCCACACTGGGCAAAAACTCAGAGGGTTTGGAACTCTTTTAGGGCCAAAAAGACCGCTTTTAGTTCCGAGTTCCCCTTGCAGTGTGATTGCTTAAGGGAGCGTTGTAGTGGGTGTAAAGGTTGATCTTTGTGCACATTGCTTTCCTCCAGCCACCATTTTAGATGAGGGTGGAGCGATCTGGGTACTGTAATCATCACTTCTAGTGATTCTGGCACCCTCCAGTTGTTTTTGAGGTACCACTGTGTGGGAGTCATGTGAAGTAGCCCTAGGTGGACTTGCTTTTCTGTGGCTGCCAACAGCCCTATGAGGGACATCAGTCTGATTTTGCAGTCAGTATCTCCTCAACAATCCAGGGTGGGTCTGACCTTGCCCTTTTTCAGGTCAAACTGGAAGCCTATGAAGTCAAAGACTTGCTTGGGGTCCAGTTCTGATTTCCCCATGTTTACTAACCAAGCTAGATCCTGACAAAGAGCTACCGGTGTCTGTGTATGTTGGAGACCAGTTGCTTGGACTTGGCCCAGACCAACAGACGTTTAGGTACTGTTGGGTCCCATTACCCTTCTGCAAAGCCATGAGTTTGACCTCTTTGGTCACTACAGTGAACTCCCAAGGGAGCTGTGGACAGGCCAAATGGTAGTGCTTTGAACTGATAAGTTTTGGCCTGAACTTGAAATCTCAGACATTTCCTTGGTTGGCTTTGTATGGGTGTGGAAGTAGGCGTTCTTGAAATCTATGGACGTCACCCACTCCCCTGCCTGTAGGGAGGTCTGGATCATTTCTGGTGTCTCAATTTGAATTATTGCTCGTCAGCTGATGCAATGCCTCAAACAGGTAGAGGTTCCTGTGGGGATCTACATAGCAGCTGATGACTGTTAGTGACTTTGACAAACTTGGTCTAGTCTGAAAGGGCAGTGTGTAACCCTCTTTTAATGTTTGTACAACCTTGGTTTCCCGAAACTGGTTCAGTCTTGCCCCAACTTGCACTTTTAATAAGTAAATTAAATTTTTATAAGTTAATACCCTATCCAATGGACAATAGCTTATCCGGTCGGCGCAGACCGGCCCGCCAAACGCCAGAAAAAGACGTCCTGTGTTTCCACCAGCAGGTCGGTCCATAGTACTAGTGCACTCGCCAGATGGCGTGTCGTACTTCCTTCCTGTCTAGACAGCATGACGTCATAGCATCTTTTTCGTTGTCTAAACCAATTAGACCCCTAGTAAGTTGAAAGCGGGGTCGGTGGGAGGGTCTTGCGTGGGAGGGTATTAACTTATAAAAATTTAATTTACTTATTAAATTTGCAATTTTATTGCGTTAATACATCCTATCCAATGGACAATAGCTGAATAACTACCCCTTGGATGGCGGGTAAGTTACTAGGGACTTAGGTGAACTCAAATAATTAACAAAACTCCTCAAGCCTGGGTCGACCTTGTGGTCAGGACACCCTTAAGGCTATGGTCGGTCATCACAGGCCGGGTAACCGGTCCAAACCGACTTCCCGCCCCCCCCTTTTTCCAACAGACCTGCTCTGAGGTAGGGGAAGAGAGGGCTGAGTTCAGTCCCTTGAAGGAAAATAAACTTCCCGAAGGAAGCATGTCTGATTTTTTTTTATGCTTCTTAACTGTATATACACTATTTACATATTTACAAATCTCCTCTGGGTCCCGTTTATTGGTGGATCTGCTGGGCAGCCACTACAGGACCCAAATGAAAAAGCTCTGAGTCAGCCCAGGCCACATCCTTCAGGTAGAATTGTGTGAAGGTATTATGAGATTTCCAGTGGCAGGCTGCTAAGATCTGGTCTAAGGAAACTCCCGACTGGAAGGCCTTAGAGGCAGCGAAGGCCCTAACATCATGGGCTTTTACTTGATGTAGGGTATGTGCCTGATGATCAGAGAGCTCATAGCATAGGATCACAGTTTGTTTGATCAATGAGGAGATAGTGGCAGGGGAGATGTCTTTGTCGAAGCCTTTCTTGAAGGAGACAAAGACTAGCTCCTTGTGCTGCCTGAGATCTGAGGTCCTGTCCAAATAGTAGCGCAAGGCTCTGACTGGACAAAGGGATCTGTCAGACTTGAGGGATTTATCCAGAGTAGGAGCCAGGGCTGGTATGACCACTGGGGCTATACTCTGCGGTCCCTCCTTGGCCAGCTGATTCTTGGAGAGAAAGCTGGGAGATGGGAACAGAGACACCTTAGACCAATCGGATTGGTGTCTGATGTTTTTGTGCTGCCATGCATGGATCTCACTTCTTCTTTTACCCGAGCCCAAGGCCAAAAGGAAGACAGTTTTGAAGGTCAAATGCTTCAGAGATGCCTCCCTGAGAGGCTCGAACGGGGCCTTTGTCAGCTGGTGTAGCACCAGGGAGAGGTTCCAGGAGGGTATTCCCCTTCGCCCTTTGGGTCTATCTCTGTGGAAACTTTCCAAGAGACGGGTGAGATTCTCATCTTTGCTGATATTGACTGTGGTATTACCTAGCTTATCAGCAATAGCAGACCTGTAACCATCAATGGTGCTGGGTTGTAACTTCTTGTCCTCAAAGAGGTACATTAGGAAGTCAGCCACCGACTTTACAGGTGGTGACCTGAAGTCCACCTGATTAGTGATGCACCACTTTGTAAAAATGGTTTGCCTCATAGACTGATCTGGTAGATCTTCTTTGAGGAGCTTCAATTCTCCCAAAACCAAGGCATGTTGGGCCATCCCGGGGCAATCATAATGATCCTTTTGCATGGGGAGTCCAGTAGCTTCTCCACCACTTTGCCCAATATGTCGGTCGGTGGGAAGGCGTATGCATCCAGATCCTCCCATGGCAGAGTAAGTGCGTCCACTGCTACAGCCAGGGAGTCCGGTACTGGAGAGACAAACCGAGGTAACTTGTGGTTGAACCTCGTGGCAAATAGGTCTATTTGAGGCCGGTGCCATTGGTTGCATATTTGTTGAAAAACTTCTGGAAGGAGGGACCATTCTGTTTGGATGGTCTGACCCAGCCTGGATAGCTTGTCTGCTATCACATTTAGATAGCCTGGGATGTGCCGGGCTTTTAAGGTTATCTGGTGGTTGGTACACCAGGTTAAGATTCTCCATAGGAGGGCACAAAGTGGGCCTGACCGCATACCCCCTTCCTTGTTGATGTAGGCTACCACTGTTGTATTGTCCGTGGCCACCAGGACAATTCTGGCCGTACAGAGGTGCTGGAACCCCTTGAGAGCTAGAAAGACTGCCTTTAACTCCAGAAAGTTTATGTGGAGTTTGCTCTCTGGAACCGACCAGGAACCTCTTGTGGTATGTTCGCCAAGATGAGCACCCCACCCTTCCTTGGACGCGTCTGTAAAGATTTGCAGTGCGTGTTTTAAAGGGTGCAGTGGTTGACCTCGTAGTATATTGTTTTCGTCTAACCACCATTCTAGATGGGGGTGGAGGGATCTGGGTACCGGAATGACCTTTTCCAGTGCTTCCGGTACTCTCCAGTTGTTTTTGAGATGCCACTGTATGGGTCTCATGTGAAGTCGGCAGAGGAAAACTTGCTTTTCTGTGGCTGTTAGCAGACCAATCAGGGACATAAACTGCCGGACCGGACAAGTCGGTAGAGACAGGATCTTCAAGATTTTCTCTTGGAGGATCTGCCACCGGTCCGGTGTGGGCCGGACCTGGCCGGCCTTCAGGTCGAATTGGTAACCTACGAAATTGAAGACTTGTTTGGGCCCCAGTTCTGACTTTTCCAGGTTTACTATCCAACCTAACCTCTGGCATAGCTGTACTAGTTCTTGTGTGTGTCGGAGACAGGCCTGGTAGGATCCGGCTCTCACCAACCAGTTGTCTAGTTACTGGTGGATCCTTATACCCCGGTGTATGGCCATCAGTTTGACCTCCTTTACTATTATAGTAAACTCCAGTGGTGCTGTCGAAAGCCCGAATGGTAGGGCTTTGAACTGGTAGGTTTGTCCTTGGACATCAAATCTTAGATATTTCCTGGACTGTTCCTGTATTGGGATGTGGAAGTATGCATCCTTGAAGTCTATGGAGGTGATCCACTCTCCCTGTTGGAGGGATGTCCTGATGGTCTCCGGGGTCTCCATTTTGAATTTCTCCGACTTGAGGAAGAAATTCAGGTTGCTCAGATCCAAGATCGGTCTCAACCGACTGTTGGGTTTGGGGACTAGAAACAATCTGTTGAAAAAGCTCAGAGATGACTGGTTTCTTACTAGCTCGACTGCATTTTTGTCTATAAGCTGATGTAATGCCTCCAGCAGGTAGCTGTTCCTCTGGGGATTACCATAGCAGCTTATGACGGTTGGAAATCTTACTAGTTTTGGTCGGATCTGAAATGGGAGGGTGTAGCCCTCTTTGAGGATCTGAACTACTTTTGGACCGGCACCTAGGTCCAACCAAGTTTTCCAAAAGTTCTGAAGTCTGGCCCCTACAGCTAGATTGGGGGCAACATTTGGTACATTTGTAACAGGATTGACATAAGACAATTGAGTGACACATGAAACACTTTTCACAGATTTTAATTTGCATTCTTTGTATTGACAATTTACTGGCCCGGGACTTAAATCTTTCTTTTGTGATTGCCCGGGCGCAGTAGTGACATGATGAACAACAGGAAGCTTTACATTTAAAGTGTCTAATGTCTGTGCAAGGGTGTTGCTCCGGGCCAGGAGTCGTGTGTGGAGCTTGGTTACACAATAACTGTCATTTATACGACTGCTGGCCCTTGGCAGGTCGGGATGAGAATGAGGCAGCACGACCCTTCCCTTTCCTGTACTGTCTCTTCCCAATAGTTTTCCATGCAGGCTTGTCCGGTCGAGAGTCTCTGTGACTAGATTTCCTTTCCGGGCGTTCGTATGGGTGGTACCGACCCTTGCCATGACCTGAAGTAGATTGCCCCTTGGATTCAAACTGAGCTATGTCTTCCTCAGCTCGTTTGATGGTAGCATCTGGGAAAAGAGTCGACAGATGAAGAGGAGCAGTTCTTAAGGCTGTGAGGGTGTCTTGCTTGATCCCGGTCCTGAGATGACTGAGATATGCATCACGACGGACAAGAGTAAGGTTCCCCATTGTGATGAAGATGAAGTCGGATAGATGCTCCATCGACTTTGCTGCTGCCTGTGAGATGCTAGCGTTGAAATCCAGTAAGTAATGGAGTTCATCAATAGCAGGAGAGACCTTTGCCGACCCTTTTCCTTTGTTTTGGGCTTTCAGAACCTTGAGCTGCTCTTTCATACTCTGTTGCACCTTCACCAGGCAATGGTTAAAACTGGCCGTCTGATTACAGATAACTGAGGCCTCGCGGGGCGACCTTTCCCATCTGCGTAAAGTCTCTTGAGAGATCTTGCGTGAAGCAGGAGGAGTGGAGCCCAGTCCCGTATATCTGGCTATGCGACTGTTACCACTATTCAGTCTAACTGCGTCGGTGTGCCATGTGGAGATTCTGGAAGGTTCAGGCTTCTGGTCGGTGTGTAGCCCATACCACTTAGTCTGAGAGCGGGGTGGTCGGATGAAAACGTCCTTGGCCAGTCCACCGGCTTCCGACCCCCTAGACGGGTAACCCTCTGCTATAGTGAGGTTGAGTTTGCCAAGTTTTTTGCAGAGCCATTCTTCTGTGGGCATCCTGACAGATACCTTGCCCGGGGTGACAGTTTTGGGTCCGGCGAATGGATTGTCGTCGGATGTGGCAGTGGTGTTGTCGACCTCAGGAATGTGTGTCCAACCCATATAAGATCGGATACCTTGCATGGTGTCCCGGTAGGTCTGCTCTTCAGATATGGGCTGGTCCTGTTCATTTACCGAATGTTCCTCAGACCATTCCCCTTCGTCGGCATATAAATCTAAGGGAGGCCTGTCCGACAGTTCACTACCATCATTGGAAGAGAGGCTTGAGAAACTGTCCTGTCTGGACCTATGTAAGGTCGGAGAGCCTGAGTCAGCTGTATCAGAGGGCATTGGTCGGTCTGTGGTTGGTCGGTGACTGCCCTGTTGAGAGAGAGGTGTTGGGTCGGTACCAATATCTCCAGCCGGGGTATGTCGGTCGGTGGTGGTAGATGAAGTAGGTCGGCTGGTTTTAGTTTGACTGGCCGGCTGATGCTTATGAGCAGAGGAGCCCGTACCAGGAAACTTGCTGCTTGAAGACTGCTGACTGGTCAATGCTTTACTGGTCGGCTGATGCTTTTCAGCAGAGAAGCCAGTTCCAGGAAGCGCAGCAGAGGAAGATGAGGGTCGGATGAAAGGATCTGATACCCGTTCTACTGAAGCTGGAGGTGAATGGGTCGGAGTGACTTTGACATTAGCAGAAAACTGAGGTTCAAAGTTCTTGCTCAGCAGAAGTGCCTCTAAGCGGTTGAAACGTTCCGCCCATTTGGAGTCTAAGTCCGCTATCTTGTCATCAGCAGAAGGGGGCTTTGAAACAGTAGCAGAAGGTGACTTATCCTTCTTACCGACTTTCTTAGTGTCTTTCTTTATTTTCTTGTCAGGCGGCGGGGCCTCCAAAGCAGGTTTAGCAGGGGTGGGTTTGTCTATAGGCCCAATAACGGACATGCTAGCAGGATCAACTAAAGCCTCAGTGTCTTTAATAGGCGTAGTTTCCAATTTCTTTGCCTCCCGCTTCTCCTTCTTAATTCTATATGAGGGAGTGGCTAGCTGACTACGTTGTTCCTCAGAGAAGGCATTGCAGATTGAACAATTTGAAGACTGGGTTTTTTTTACACAATCGTCCGTCCCCTTACCCTTCTCGCGACATCTTGCACAAAATGCATGAGAGTCAAAATTTGCCATAGCGTGCCCACAACCGCCTCTGCGTTGGCCAGGAGAAGACATGATAGTCCTGGTATATAATAAAATGAAATAATAGTGAAGAAAACGCAAAATGGTAGAAGAAAAACTCAATAAACTCCTTTGAAGAAATTTCCTTGTGCACTAGCACGCGCCAAACGAAAAAGATACTATGACGTCATGCTGTCTAGACAGGAAGGAAGTACGACACGCCATCTGGCGAGTGCACTAGTACTACGGACCGACCTGCTGGTGGAAACACAGGACGTCTTTTTCTGGCGTTTGGCGGGCCGGTCTGCGCCGACCGGATAAGCTATTGTCCATTGGATAGGATGTATTAACGCAATAAAAAGGTAGATTTTGTTGAACATGTTGGACATTGGTATCAGTTTGACGGAACACAATTGATTTACAGAGCAAGCATTGTTCATATATTCATGACTGACTTGGTTTACATTTGAACTTTCTGATATGCATTAATTTTATGGTCTGATGACACTGATACAACTTTACAGCCTTCCTGTTCCTGTTGTGGCCTGGCCCACATATCTTCACAATTTATAGCTTCTGTACCACAGGTCAGCAGCCACTGAACACTTGAACAGTAATTGTCATTTATATGACCCCTGACCCCTAGCAGGACGTGGAGCAAACTTGTTTAGTTGTCGACGACTTCTCTTCTAAAAACAAGGCAGTTCAGTTGTCCATGGAGGGTATACTACCTATGCTTGGCTGAATTATGGTTTGGATGCTTTGATTATTGTCTAAACATACCCGAGTGACACCACGTGTGTTTGCATTCTGGCTGGCTTCCATGGCCTTGGCTACACAAGGTGTGATGCTGGTGCCGAAGTTCATCAATACTGAAACTCTTCTGTAGCCACTCCTACTCTGTAACCAGTAGTAGATGGTTCCATGGTTTTGAAAATATCACTGGAGCTGGCAGAACTGGGTGACATTTTTTTATGTGTGTGTAACCGGTCCACTCTCTGTGCCTGACCAACTCTCTGTAACCGGCTGACCCCTTGTGGCCGAGCAACTCTCTGTAACCGGTCAAATTTTCCTCTGTAACCGGCAAGAACCGGCAGGCTGGTGTTACCAATTAATTTAGGCAGCTACTGACCTGTATCATAGGCCAGTTGACCAAGGCAAATCTGTTGGCCCAGTTACCTGGGATTTCTCTGCAACCAAACAACAGAGGGGAAGCCTGGATCAGTCAGGCTGATGTATCAGTATATTTGGCTGTCGGCCGGCCCTGTAGATTATTCCTGTAACCAGAGACCTAGTAGCAGCAAGTGGACCTGGTACCAGGTCAGAAGGCTAAAGCAATATCTCTGTCGAAAACTTCCTGTACACCCACCCCAGAAAGAACACAGTTGAATGGACTAGGTCGGTAGAATCTCTGTAACCGGTTGGGTGGGATAAGCTGTACAAGGCTGAGTTGCCGTTGCCCGGTTGGTAGGCTCTGTAACCAGTTGCTGAAGCATTTTATTACGCTACAATAGACTTACCTATTGAACCAGTATGCTATTCCGTTGATCACCGGAAAAGCTACCAACGGGTTAAATGTTGAAAACTTTCCCGGCCGAGTGCGGGGAGAGGTCTCCCCGGAGCTGGCTCACTTCACCGGAGACACCGGTACCGTGATGACCGGTTATATGACGACTGCGCAGCAGATCACGTGATTCTTCCTTCTTTCCGTTGGTAGCCATCTTATCAGTTGGCTTTTTTAGAACTCTCACTTTGTGATAGTTTTTTACACAGTTCAAGGAGGATTTTTACTCTTACTGTAGTTTCTATTATCTCACCGTTGTTTATAGACTACTTTGATATACTTTGCTGTGAGATATTTTGTGTGTGTCTCTTACATTGTGACACTTTATACTACCATCATGGTAGGTACTCCCCCTTACCAGAAGAGGGGAAAGTGTGGGCACTGGATGCCAGCATTTGACAAACACATGAGGTGTTATGGCTGTAGAATGCATTGTAAAGGGGAAGACCCTTGTGCCTCAGGTGCCCCTCTAGAGGCTTGTTCTTCATGTTCCTCTCTCTCAGAGGTGGAGTGGAATCACCTCCGGACTGTATTTCAAGAAAGGAGCGCAAAGCGTGCATCTAAGAACTATCCTCAAATCCCAAAATTATCATCAAAAAAGCGAATAAGGGGTCAGCAGTTGTAGTAATGAATACAACTGACTACCTCAGGGAAGGATACCGTCAACTGAATGACACCAAATTCTATACAAAACTTGACCATGACCCCACCCAAAGTATTGGTCAAAGAATTACAGATACACTAGTAAAGATGTACCAGAAAGGTTTAATCAATGAGAAAAATCTAGAACACTTAACACCAAAATCTTGCACAGAAAATTTTACATGTTACCCAAAATACATAAGAAAAATGTCCCAGGGAGACCTATTTGTAGTTCTGTTAATCACCCCACTAGCAGAATCAGTAAATTTGTTGATGAACATATAAAACAATATGTTCCTCAAACAAAATCTTACATTAGAGATACCCAGGATTTCATCAAGAAATTAAGGAATCTGGGCCAAATACCAGAAGGAGCAATACTATGCACCCTTGATGTATCTAGTTTATACACTAATATCCCTAACCATGAGGGAATATTAGCTGTGGCAAATAAACTAAGGAGTGACCCAAACAAAACACCTATCACTCAGTTCATATTAGACCTGCTAACTTTAGTCCTCCGCAATATGAATTTTGAATTCAATGGTGAGCACTATATGCAGATAGGAGGGACAGCCATGGGAACATCATTAGCACCAAATTATGCTAATCTATTCATGGATAGATTCGAAACCAAAGCCTTAGATGGTTATCCCCTCAAACCACTAGTCTGGAAAAGGTTCATTGACGATATTTTTATGGTCTGGACACATGGTGAAGAGTCACTCAACCACTTCATTGAGTATCTTAACTCTCTCCATGAATCAATTAAATTCACTCATGAATTTAGTTATTCTGAAATTAATTTCCTAGACACAACAGTGAAATTCAATGAACATAGGGGACTAATAACTACCCTATACAACAAACCCACAGACACCCACCTGTATTTAGAGTACAGTTCAGCCCATCCCAGCACTGTACTGGAAAAGGGACCTTATGGACAATACCTAAGGTTACGCAGAATATGCACATTGGACAAAGACTTCAAAACCAATGCCTTTAAACTAACTGGCTATTATCTTAAAAGAGGTTACCCAGCAAGCAGCCTCAAAAAACAATTCAATAGAGCCAATCAGTTTAAACAGTCAAACCTACTGGAGGACAACCCAAGAGAAACCATAGACACACCAGTCATGGTGACTCAATTTAACCCCAGGAATCCGCCCATCAAACCCCTCATTAGAGACAACTGGAACATAATCCAGAACACTGATGAACTCAAAAAAATCTTCAAGGACAAACCACTCATAGGGTATAAGAGATTACCAAATCTCAAAGATATGCTTACAAGAGCCACTGTCACATTCCCACCAGCTACTGAAACTAAACAAAAATTAGCTTTCAATACAGTATGTACTAGACTGGGAAAATGTACATATTGTCCCAAACTGACCAAAGTGGACCACATAACTAGCTTCCACACTAAAAAGACCTTCAAATGTATTAACCTACCACCAAGGCATAGATACACATGTGAATTAAGTAATGTGATATACATCATCAATTGCACTGAATGTGGTCTCCAATACATAGGAGAGACCAAAAGACCAATTAGACAGAGAATGTATGAACACTACAGAAGTGTTCAAAAATTCAATGATCTACATTCCACCCCTGTCTCTAGACACTTTACACAACCCAAGCATAGTGTCAGGAAAATGGAGTTCAGCATTGTGCAATGGATGGGGGAGGAAAACAACCCAGATTCTTCCACTAAACGTAAAAGACAGGAACTATTCTACATCTGGGCCTTCCCCACCCTCCATCCAACGGGTATCAACATATTTGTGTGAGTTTATGCCCTCTTATTGCACCCCCAACCCAGGTGTCTCCCTGTTTATTTTGTTATATATTGGGCACCTCACCAAAGGGCACAAAAACCCATCATTATTGGTCAGTGACCTATTCACGTCACAAATGACGCAGAATGACTCATGACGTCATCCTGTGATCATTGCTATTTATGTAAAAATTACTTAGTAACATATAAGGTCACTAAGTTACAATCTTGACTTTAAATTCAAAAGCTGTGAAGATAGCATTTTCACTAGTGCAGAGTTGATTTTTGTGTGACAAAAAATATATTTTTTGTGATATTCTTGTACTAATTTTTAGTGTACCATTAAATAAAATGTGGTTCACCTGTAGTACTTGCCATAAGATCTACTCACATAGATCGAATCTCAGGAGACACATAAAAAGTGCCCACCTGAACTTTAGGATAAAATGTCACCTGTGTGATCAGGAATTTAGGAGGAAAGAATACCTAGATAGACATTTGACACA
Organism: Sabellastarte sp. h YS-2021; assembly: GCA_964017235.1. Classification (NCBI taxonomy): domain Eukaryota; kingdom Metazoa; phylum Annelida; class Polychaeta; order Sabellida; family Sabellidae; genus Sabellastarte; species Sabellastarte sp. h YS-2021. The sequence continues at coordinate 77,770,495 of OZ024931.1, forward strand.
CTATCACACTGATATGGACACCTTCTCACGAATAAGAGATTGTATTGAAAATGAATCAAGGGATTCCACAGAATCCCAGTCAAGTTGTCCTGAGGATAAGACAACTGAAATAAAGGAGTCTCGACCGGATCTGAGCACCTTTTTTTCTGATATGTGGCCTGAAGATGATGAACCATCACAGAGAAGTATTCCTGCACCCAAGACTTGTACAGTCACCACCATGACTATGCACAGCAGGACACAGATATCCATTAGCACCCAGACAGATATTTGTGATTTACCCCCCATCAAAACAGTTACACACACGGGATGCAACACCACCCCCAAGTTTGTGAGGGACAAGACTACTCAACACGCCCCTTCTCTGGTCTCCAAGGGAATCTCACCACACTGTTTATTCCTGGATGAGCCCCCCATTAATAACTGGGAAGATGAGTCATCACCACCAGGAACCCCTTACATGGACATCCCCAGCTACTTCACTGAGGAATTCCAACAGAACAGGGAACAACAAGGTTTGCCTAGATACACCGCCTATCAAGGCCCAATGGGAGATCCAGTCTCAGAGGACCCCCTCCCTCCACACATGTCAGCTGAAATTCCAAGTTGGGGAGTCATCCCACAAAGTGAACCACAAGTTGACTTTGATTTATTGGAATACATGAACAATTTGTGTCAGAACATCACACCACCACATACCAGTGATTGAAAGGTTGGACTTATAAATGAACATATAGTTTATTTATATTTAATTCACGGATTATTTACCGGCATATTGATGTAAATAACGGACTCATGACTACAGAATATTCATGAACTGTATAAATAGTTATTATCATTATTTTTACTATTTTATTTGACTTAAATGTACATATAATGTTGATATTTAAAATTATTAAATATTTACCACTACTAAACTTGCATTAAAAGATTTTGGTTGTGAAGCACTGTTATTTTTGATATAAAATAACTCTCACAGACATCCATTATAAGAGCTCACACAAGATTATTTGGGCTTTTTTCTCTCCAATATATATTATTGTTAATATTTTTGTACATAATCAAACTCTAGGCATCCACAATTTATGTTGGATTGCCACCCAACTTTTCATTATATTATTATTTTTACCGACAATTAATCCGGTTTATATTCGAAAGTGCGAATTATGGGTGAATAAGTATGAATATTCACCAGTCACTTTCATTCACAAAAATCATTACAATTGGGTTGTGAGATCTAATTCAGTGCCACAAGACTGATCTTGGTATATTCACCCCCTTATCCTCCCAATCTGGACGGGTATTGCAAGAGGTGACTGAAATAGATCCACTTTCAGCCCTCATAATACACATTTTGAGACCATGCTTTTGAGAGTGCAACTCCACTCTCACTGGGAAAAGGGATTTTCAGGCATGTATATTCATGACAAGTATATCTTTTGACATGAGTATATTACACCAAACACAAGAATAAAACAATTCAATAAGTTGTATTATTTATTACATATCACCAACAAATTCAATGTAATATGAATGTTGAATTAATGTTTCTGGCCACTAGCCAGACCCTGAATAGAAGATTTACAATAATAATCTCTATAGTAAGTACTACACAATAATTCACTAATAATATGAACTAAATTTCACACAAAAAGATATTTGGTCACTTATTTATGTAAAATTACATTTTTTCAATCAGATACAAAAAAATCTGATCCGATCCGCCGGACACCGGATCTGATCCTCAGGATCAGAGAGGATCTCACTTTTGTACCTCAGGTGATCCCCCCAACCCCACTCACAGCCTCTGATGAGAACTGACAGAATCAGATCGAAATATTCACAACTATTAATCTGTGAATATAAGGCAGAGATTTAAAGTCTTGACTCACTCTTCACTGACACAAAATATACTTATTTTATTAATATACCGGCCGACCCGGAACCGGATGAAGAGGATCCGGAGGCCGGTGAAATAGACGATTCAATCTTGGATCTCAACCCGGAGGACTCCGGCACCGGATATGTGTCACCGACCGGAGTATCAGCACCCGCCGGCCTATCTCCACTACAACCGGCCTCAGCTACTAGCGGGTCCCAGTTTATTCAACCTTCAATGCCACCTCCGAGGTCTGCAGCATTTCACAAAGTGCCGCCTTCCACCACTTCTTCAGTCTTTTTCAAGACTCCGGCACCAGTCAGATCAAACATTATGCAGGACCCTATGTTCTCATCTGCTCCAGATCCACAAAGATTGGTGCCTCCTCCGACCCCACGCACGCAGATGCTCAAAGCACATTTTGAACAACAAAATATGCAAATGATGGAGAATTTATCCCAACAAAATCAGAAGCAAATGATAGACCTTTCTTCACAACTCCAATCAGGCCTTCAACAGTTTCTGACCTCCTCCATGGAGGAAATGTTTAAGAAATTCTCCCCAGCTCCTCCGGATAGTACAGCAACATTTTCATCTGTACAGGCCCAACCTAGCCAGGTCGACCAAACGCAACAAGTCAACCAACCGGTTCCAAACCCCCCAGAACCGATGGATACTTCCTTTCCTCACACTACTATCAAGAAAGGACTAAAAGGGGTGAAGGGCTCAGCATCCATCGCACCTTCCACCATTAAGGCGATAGTTTCTCCTCCCCCTCCTCCAACAACTCAGCCACAACCTCAATCTGAGTCCCCCCTCCAAAGGCTCGAGAAGGGAGACTACGGCGTGGAGACGGGATCTTCATATTCTGCAGCTTCACAAATAGAAGACTCAGAACCGGAGAATTTAGCCCCTCCCCCCAAGGCAGACTTCCATGCCTTCATTGACCGAGTTCGACAATATCTTGGCATTGACGACCCGGCAAAGACAGAGGATTACAAACTTGGCTCAGGACTCGGCCGCGACCCAAACATGTTTCGCATGGAGCAATCCTCTCGTCGGCCGTCTCTGAAACTTCCCCTAATGGATGACATTGCCAAACTTCTCCAAAATCAGGATACAGTGATCAAACCAGGTCCTTCCTCATCAACATCCTTGGATATTGGGCAATTCCTCTCCAACCCACCAAATAGAGGTAACTGGTATCCGGTGGCAGGGGAAAAGTTTGAACAGAGACCACAATTAGTACCACAGGCATTCTCTAACATTGCCAGACCTGGGTACAAGGGCCTCCCTACAGCCTCTATCAACCAGAGAGAACTGGTTAAACTGGAACTGATGGTTCAAGAATGTATCGCAAACTTCTTATCCACACTCTCAACCGCCAGTGAGTCTACCCTTAATAACCTCAGAGCAGCCAGGGATCAAAGGGAAAAGACATTCACGTTATTGGCCTCAGAACCAGATCCCAATAATAGGGACCAGTTTCTCCAACAGCTGCTCAACTCAACAATAGAGGACACCCCACAGATGCAGTTTATGCTGGACATCAGCAGGAGCACAGCTGTTGCTTACCAACACCTACTGGAGAAATTTCTCCACTTACTAACCAACTTGGTGCTGATGCGTCGAGACGCCTACCTCAAGAACGCTCATAACAGTCTCGACTCTTACCGCCTCAAAAACCTCAGGGCAGCCCCCATATCTGGACCAGACCTATTTGAACGGTCATTAATGCAAGAATATGAACAACATCTCATAGGTCTCAGAGTCAAAACCGGAAACCAGCAGAGCACCAGGTTTCACCCCTACAGTAAACACAAGAAGAAGCCCAGAGGCAGAGGAGCGTATCAACAAGGGGGGTTTTACCCTGTTCCCCCTCCTCAGTACGTCATGCCACCACAGTTTTACCCACAACAACCACAGAGGGGTGGTTTTCGTGGCGGACACAGAGGCAGAGGATCTCGCAGGGGTAGAGGCAAGAGCAACAGTGGCTCTCAAAACCAACAACAAACACAAAATCAATGACATTCCTCAATTCTCTCCCCCCCTCAATCGTGGACAGCCTCCTTCAACCCATTTAGAGCTTCCCTGGGTACCCAACAAACCACATGTTCAATCCGGGAGCACTTGCCTACCAGAGAGGCCAAAGACTCTGAGCACCCAGACCCCACCGGAGGGGGCAAAGACTCCGTGTGTACAGTTAAGCAAGGCATCTATATATACCCAAGAAAACATAAAAGACCTCCCAGTGGGAGGCAGGCTAAAGTGGTTTGTAAAGCAATGGGAACAACATGGCGCTCACCCATTTCATCTAGACATCCTCAAACAGGGTTATCGCCTACCATTCAGGGATCATCCCAAGCTGTCCAGAACACCTTGCATTCACAGCGGATACAACGAAATCGACAAAGACAGTGCCTTGTCGAGTTCTATACTAGACCTCCTGGCCAAAAACGCCATAGAGGAAGTAAACAAACAAGACAGTCTAGGATTTTACAGTCGACTGTTCTTAGTTCCCAAACCAGGGAACAGATGGAGACCCGTGATAGACCTCAGCTCCCTAAACCAATATCTAACGGTCTCAAAATTCAAGATGGAAACCCCAGAATCAATCCGCACATCGCTCAGACAAGGGGAATGGGTCACATCGATAGATCTCTCAGACGCATACCTTCACATTCCCATTCACCCACAATCAAGAAAGTTCCTCAGGTTCCACCACAAGGAAACCTCGTATCAGTTCACCAGCCTACCCTTTGGTCTGGCCACGGCCCCTCTGGTCTTCACCTCACTAGTGAAGGAAGTAAAAAGTCCTAGCTCTAAAGCAGGACATTCCTCTAAATCAGTACTTAGACGACTGGCTGATAAGGGCCTCTTCCCAGGACGAAGCTCAGAAACACACCGTCAAGCTTCTCTCCCTGATACAAAGCCTAGGGTTTATAGTAAACCTCCAAAAGTCAGAACTCAACCCCCAGCAGAGGTTCGACTTCATAGGCTACCGTTTTTTGTTGGACCAAGGTCTTGTCAGACCCACAAGCGACAGATGGAACAAGATCCAAATTTCATTCAACAGAATTTCCAAGAAATCTGTCATCAGTGCACGAACTCTCATGTCCACCATTGGATTACTGGCGTCCACAGAGAAAACAGTAAAATTGGGCAGGATACACATGAGACCTTTCCAATGGCACCTCAAGACCCATTGGAGAGGCTGGGGCGCGCACTTAAATCACGACTCCGTAGGAGGCATATGGTCTCAAGTAGAAAAACAACTACACATAAATGTATTGGAACTAAAAGCAGTGATCCTAGCTCTTCGACATTTCTCACCACAATGCAACAAGAAACAGGTGTTAGTAGCATCCGACAACACCACAGTAGTAGCCCACATAAACAAACAGGGGGGAACCCACTCAACCGAACTTTGTGCCCTCATGTGGAGACTTCTCACATGGTGCAACAAAAACCAGATAACCCTCAGGGCAAGACACGTCCCAGGCTCTCTCAATGTAATTGCAGACGGCCTTTCCAGGAGAAACCAAATACAACACACAGAGTGGTCTCTGGCACCCCAGATTTTCAAGAAGATCTCTCTACTCTGGGAACGTCCTCAGATAGATCTATTTGCCACAAACCTGAATACAAAACTCCCAACCTATGTGTCCCCGATCCCGGACCCACAGGCTTGGGCAGTGGACGCTCTAAGCATATCCTGGAAAAACATGATCGGCTACGCCTTTCCCCCCACAGCACTACTACCAAGAGTGGTCCAAAAGTTACTGTCCCAGGAATGCAGGCTCATCCTGATAGCTCCGGGCTGGCCAACAAAGTCGTGGTTTTGGGATCTGGTGGAACTATCTCTCGACCTCCCAAGACAACTCCCACCAATTCGCTCACTACTCAAACAACCACTGAACAACCAATTCCACACTCACCCAGAGTCCCTCAACCTCCACGCATGGTATCTAGGAGTTCCATCCTCCAAGACCAAGGTTTTTCTGCAGAAGTGGCAGACAGAATTGCTGCACCTCAAAGACTCTCTACTAGAGCCATCTACGCCTTAAAATGGGCAGTTTTCGAACGTTGGTGCATCGAACAACAGGTGGACTTCAGGGCTCCCTCTATACAACACATCTGTGATTTCATGTGCTTCCTCTTTAATGAGAAAGACAGACGCCCTTCCACCATTGAGGGATATAGGACTGCAATTGCTGACACCTTGGGAAATGCCCCATTAGACATCAGTAATAATGCAGAAATAGCTAGACTTATTGCCAGTTTTCACAGGGATAAACCGAAAAGTACCAGGAAACTACCCCAATGGGACCTATCCCTGGTCCTTCATCAACTCAAACAACCTCCCTTCGAACCTTTAGAGGAGGCTCAAATCAAATATGTCACATGGGAAAACAGTCTTTTTACTAGCCCTAGCCTCCGGGAAAAGACGGAGTGAAATACACGCCTGGACATTGGACGGATTACTGTGCCTAGGCAACTGGGACCAAATTCAACTTACCCCCTCACCTTCCTTCATTGCCAAGAACCAATTAGCAAAGGAAGGAATCCAAGCAGTATCACCAGTGGTTATTCCCACTCTCAAAACTACACAAAACAACAGCAATGAGGATATCCTACTATGCCCCGTGAGGGCCCTCTCTATTTACTTAAAACTCACTTCAGAGTTAAGACAGAATAAAATTCTGTTATTAGTCTCTTACAAACAGGGCCACTCTAAGGACATCCAATGCTCGACAATATCATCTTGGATTAAAAACACTATCAAATTCTGCTACTCTAGAGTGGGAGACGTGGACATGGACCGGTTAGGGGTCAAGGCCCATGACGTTAGAGCATTTGCTGCTTCCAAAGCTTTCTATGGGGGTGTCTCTATGGACCAAATTCTCCAAGCTTGCCATTGGAAATCTCACAATACATTTACATCTTTCTATCTCAAGGACCTATCTGGCCAGAACCAAAAAGACCTATCTTTCCACTTAGGATCCTTCGTGGCTGCTCAACAAGTGGTGGCTCCTCCCTAGCAACACCACCTTCAAAAACAAGGGGGGGGGACGACAGGACGACGCATCCAGCAGATGGGGCTGGTCGGAACCTCCGACCGCATAGAGCATGGCTTCCTACCATCCAAGGTAAAAATTGTAACCACATATTCACATACATATATATTTACCCTTTTCCTACAATTAACCCGAGTTTTTTTCTTAGAGGTGTTTTCTCTTACCAAAAAAAAAACAAAAAAAACTCTCATTATCTCTTTGGAATTACTGTTAATTTGTCGTTAACCTCAATTCCTCTATCCTAATCTCCTCTATTTCTTGTCTTTGCAGCCATATTGGAGTGTCACACTGACGGGCTACAGTTCGCTGGACAACTTCCCTTCGGGCCCTCTTCCAGATTTCCAGAAGAGCACACCCCTCAGATCTAATCTTCAACATACCGGCCGGATGCTGAATTCGGGTCTCCTTCCTTCACCAGATAAGGCTCTTCACCAGGACCAAGTCAGTGAGCTGTCTTCCCTCCATCCAAGATGTTGGAATTCAGCATACTGTTTCAATAGGTAAGTCTATTGTAGCGTAATAAAATTGAAAATTTTATTTTAAATGTAGCTTTTATAAGCTACAATACTTACCTATTGAAACAGATAGAAGCCCTCCCGGTCTGTCCCCGCTTAACGACACCTCACTGCCGGGGATGGTCACCAACGAAAAGAAGGAAGAATCACGTGATCTGCTGCGCAGTCGTCATATAACCGGTCATCTCGGTACCGGTGTCTCCAGTGAAGTGAGCCGGCTCCGGGGAGACCTCTCCCCGCACTCGGCCGGGAAAGTTTCCAACTTTTAACCCGTTGGTAGCTTTTCCGGTGATCAACGGAATAGCATACTGTTTCAATAAGTAAGTATTGTAGCTTATAAAAGCTACATTTAAAATAAAATTTTCAATTTTTCAGCTATCTTTTGTCTTGAGTACAGCTTACTGCAGGTTTCCTTCATTAATTAAGCATTTCTTTGAAGTGCACGTCTTATTTTGTAGATTTGACAGTTACTGGGAAAGCCCTTGTGAGGTATTTTTAGAAGCAATTGCTGGTCATTGTGTCAGATGAACAGTTTGCTGGAGAAGATGACATCAGTGCTCACATTTTTTTGTGATACTTAAACAGGTAGCTGCACAGTATTCTGCTAGTCCACAAAACCCCACTATTGACAACAAGGCCGGGTCCAGGAGGGAGGGACTGGTATTACAGTAGATGCGAGTTATGAAGAACACACTTCTGGCTTTCCTGTTGAAAACTCTTTACCGGCTGGCTGTAGAAGATGGCATCAGTCAGTCGAGTTCTTTCGTGATACTTTACCAGGAAACTTGTACATTGCTCTGGCCATCGACAACTCCCACTACCGACAACAAGGCCGGGTCCATGAGGGAGGGGGACTGTTATCACAGTAGACGTGAATTCTGAAGAATGCATTGTTGAACTATCTCTGAAGTGCACGTCTTTATGTGAAGATTTGACAGATGCCGGGATAGCCCTTGGGAGCTATATTTAGAAGCAAATGCTGGTCAGTGTGTCACATGACCAGTCTGTTGGATGACGTCAGTCGGTCAAGTTCTTTGACGTGCATTTCCTTATTGTGAGGTCGGTTGAACTGGTGCTGGCTTGTTTGACTGATGCTTTGCAGCAGAGAAGTCGGTACCAGTGCGCTCTGAAGAGTCGGTAACGTCGAGTTCTTTGAATATGAAGATACTAATAGAGGTCGGTTCACCCGAGCTTGCCGGTCAACTGATGCTTTTACAGCTGTAATGTCTGGACCAGCTAGTGCGCTCTGAAGTAGATCCTGCTTTGTCTGAGTTTAACTGGTCGACTGATGCTTTACAGCAGAGAAGTTGGTTTAGGAAACTGTAGTATCTCAGTAGACGTGAATCCAAAGAATGCACTCACAGGGAATTCCTTCAATTATAGTTGTACGTACGACTGACGTTTCTTACATGATTGTAGCTGGAAAGGTTACAGAAGGTACATTCAAACAAAAGACACGGATCAAATTACCTTTAAGTAGTATATCCAGTACTTTTTCTTTATATTGTCTATCTGCCCCTAACAACACAATTGTTGAATTGGAGGAAACTAGCCAAATGGCTGTCTTCATATTTCTCGTCGATTACTGCCCTATCATCAACACTAAATTGAGTCAATTAGGGAGCGTTTCCAGCAGATTTCTTAAAGAATATCCATGCTTGATATGTAGATAACACTTCTACACTAAATTATTTACAAACAAGGTTGAAAATCTGTCATAATCCACACTTTTTCCTTCAAAACTCTGGAGAAGTAGAAAACATGTCTGCACAGTACACACGCCAAACGAAAAAGATGCTATGACGTCAGCCTGTCTGGACAGGAAGGAAGTACGAGGTGCCATTTGGGGAGTTCACAGTACTGGGGCCGATTTCACTAAAGGACTTAAACTAAGTCCCTTTATTGGCTAAGTCTTGAACTTAAATCTAAGACTTTGGTCTTAGCTAGGTCTGGGACTTAAATGGATTTCACAAAGGGGTGACTTAGCTAAGTCCAAGCTTATCAAATAACCACAGTGGTTTTCTGTGTCATATGACATTTTATATCCTTCATTTGATGCTTTTTTTCTAAGGATAAGTGCTGTTTTGAAATAGAAAACCTTGGTACATCATATAAACTTCACAAAGACTACTTCAGTAAGGTGTTCTGTATAATTATACTTTATTTACAGCCATTTCAAATTCTGAAGTGGAGAAAAGTTTATTTAAGTCCTCTTTACAAAATTTAAGCCCACTACCTCCCAGACTTAAAGTTAAGTCCACTGACTTAGCAATTTCATGGACTTAGCTGCTTTGTGAAATCAACTAAGTCTAAGACCACAGACTTAACATTTTGTTGACAAAATTTAAGACCAAAGTTTTAAATTTAAGTCTAAATCTGGACTTAGTCCCTTTGTGAAATCGGCCCCTGGGACTGGCCAGCTTGTGGGGGCATTATGCACTCATATAAGGCGACTTTTTCTGTCGTTTGGCAGGCCGGTCTGCACCGACCGGATTAGCAATTGTCCATTGGATAGGATGTATTAAGAAACACCTTTGACATACATAATTTCGTTCCTGCAATGAGCGGGACTTATAGCTTTCTTTTGTGGTTGCCCTTGAAAATTTGCAAAAAAGACATGATTCACAGCAAGAGGGGATGCACCCTGATTTAACGTCTTTTTGGAAAACTGTGAATCTGAAATTTACAGGCTTGACTACGACTTGAGGAAATACACTGTCCTGACCCAATGGGGTCACAGTTTGAAAGTTTCTTGGAAATAGTACTGAGTCCAGCCTCTTTACTACTGCATTTATACATGTTGGACTGATACTGTAATTGTCATTTATATCCTTTGTACCCTCTTGACTTGGAAAAACGGGGGTTAGCACCTCTGCCTCTATTATGCCCCCGGGCCCGGTTCCTACTAAACTGTCTCCAGGGCTGTTGTTCTCCGGTGCCAGAGATTTATTGTCCTTCCTATCATAGGGATGGTACCTGTGGGAAGCTCTCCATCCAGCCTTCTGCTAAGCACCCAGACCGGGTCTCAGAGCAGGACCAGGAGACTCATGTTTGGCACTCAGTAGTGCAAATGACTGCATCAGGGAAGAGTCTATACAAAACAAGGGAGAATGACGTAACTGGTACCACGTGTCCTGTTTAATGCCTGCCTTTACATGTTCCAAATAGGAGTCCCTGCAGATCAAGATCAAGTTTGACAAGTGTATGGATGTGCTGCCTGCTAGATGTTACAGGGCAGTGCCCATAGCTACAGACACATTCTGATGGAAAGCCATCAAGTCGTTCAGATCACTCAATGCTGCACTCTAATCTTTACAGACGCGTCAAACGCAGGCTGGGGCGCGCACTTAAATCACGACTCCGTAGGAGGCATATGGTCTCAAGTAGAAAAACAACTACACATAAATGTATTGGAACTAAAAGCAGTGATCCTAGCTCTTCAACATTTCTCACCACAATGCAACAAGAAACAGGTGTTAGTAGCATCCGACAACACCACAGTAGTAGCCCACATAAACAAACAGGGGGGAACCCACTCAACCGAACTTTGTGCCCTCATGTGGAGACTTCTCACATGGTGCAACAAAAACCAGATAACCCTCAGGGCAAGACACGTCCCAGGCTCTCTCAATGTAATTGCAGACGGCCTTTCCAGGAGAAACCAAATACAACACACAGAGTGGTCTCTGGCACCCCAGATTTTCAAGAAGATCTCTCTACTCTGGGAACATCCTCAGATAGATCTATTTGCCACAAACCTGAATACAAAACTCCCAACCTATGTGTCCCCGATCCCGGACCCACAGGCTTGGGCAGTGGACGCTCTAAGCATATCCTGGAAAAACATGATCGGCTACGCCTTTCCCCCCACAGCACTACTACCAAGAGTGGTCCAAAAGTTACTGTCCCAGGAATGCAGGCTCATCCTGATAGCCCCGGGCTGGCCAACAAAGTCGTGGTTTTGGGATCTGGTGGAACTATCTCTCGACCTCCCAAGACAACTCCCACCAATTCGCTCACTACTCAAACAACCACTGAACAACCAATTCCACACTCACCCAGAGTCCCTCAACCTCCACGCATGGTATCTAGGAGTTCCATCCTCCAAGACCAAGGTTTTTCTGCAGAAGTGGCAGACAGAATTGCTGCACCTCAAAGACTCTCTACTAGAGCCACCTACGCCTCAAAATGGGCAGTTTTCGAACGTTGGTGCATCGAACAACAGGTGGACTTCAGGGCTCCCTCTATAAAACACATCTGTGATTTCATGTGCTTCCTCTTTAATGAGAAAGACAGACGCCCTTCCACCATTGAGGGATATAGGACTGCAATTGCTGACACCTTGGGAAATGCCCCATTAGACATCAGTAATAATGCAGAAATAGCTAGACTTATTGCCAGTTTTCACAGGGATAAACCGAAAAGTACCAGGAAACTACCCCAATGGGACCTATCCCTGGTCCTTCATCAACTCAAACAACCTCCCTTCGAACCTTTAGAGGAGGCTCAAATCAAATATGTCACATGGAAAACAGTCTTTTTACTAGCCCTAGCCTCCGGGAAAAGACGGAGTGAAATACACGCCTGGACATTGGACGGATTACTGTGCCTAGGCAACTGGGACCAAATTCAACTTACCCCCTCACCTTCCTTCATTGCGAAGAACCAATTAGCAAAGGAAGGAATCCAAGCAGTATCACCAGTGGTTATTCCCACTCTCAAAACTACACAAAACAACAGCAATGAGGATATCCTACTATGCCCCGTGAGGGCCCTCTCTATTTACTTAAAACTCACTTCAGAGTTAAGACAGAATAAAATTCTGTTATTAGTCTCTTACAAACAGGGCCACTCTAAGGACATCCAATGCTCGACAATATCATCTTGGATTAAAAACACTATCAAATTCTGCTACTCTAGAGTGGGAGACGTGGACATGGACCGGTTAGGGGTCAAGGCCCATGACGTTAGAGCATTTGCTGCTTCCAAAGCTTTCTATGGGGGTGTCTCTATGGACCAAATTCTCCAAGCTTGCCTTTGGAAATCTCACAATACATTTACATCTTTCTATCTCAAGGACCTATCTGGCCAGAACCAAAAAGACCTATCTTTCCACTTAGGATCCTTCGTGGCTGCTCAACAAGTGGTGGCTCCTCCCTAGCAACACCACCTTCAAAAACAAGGGGGCGGGCGACAGGACGACGCATCCAGCAGATGGGGCTGGTCGGAACCTCCGACCGCATAGAGCATGGCTTCCTACCATCCAAGGTAAAAATTGTAACCACATATTCACATACATATATATTTACCCTTTTCCTACAATTAACTCGAGTTTTTTTCTTAGAGGTGTTTTCTCTTACCAAAAAAAAAAAAAAAAAAAAACTCTCATTATCTCTTTGGAATTACTGTTAATTTGTCGTTAACCTCAATTCCTCTATCCTAATCTCCTCTATTTCTTGTCTTTGCAGCCATATTGGAGTGTCACACTGACGGGCTACAGTTCGCTGGACAACTTCCCTTCGGGCCCTCTTCCAGATTTCCAGAAGAGCACACCCCTCAGATCTAATCTTCAACATACCGGCCGGATGCTGAATTCGGGTCTCCTTCCTTCACCAGATAAGGCTCTTCACCAGGACCAAGTCAGTGAGCTGTCTTCCCTCCATCCAAGATGTTGGAATTCAGCATACTGTTTCAATAGGTAAGTCTATTGTAGCGTAATAAAATTGAAAATTTTATTTTAAATGTAGCTTTTATAAGCTACAATACTTACCTATTGAAACAGATAGAAGCCCTCCCGGTCCGTCCCCGCTTAACGACACCTCACTGCCGGGGATGGTCACCAACGAAAAGAAGGAAGAATCACGTGATCTGCTGCGCAGTCGTCATATAACCGGTCATCTCGGTACCGGTGTCTCCAGTGAAGTGAGCCGGCTCCAGGGAGACCTCTCCCCGCACTCGGCCGGGAAAGTTTCCAACTTTTAACCCGTTGGTAGCTTTTCCGGTGATCAACGGAATAGCATACTGTTTCAATAGGTAAGTATTGTAGCTTATAAAAGCTACATTTAAAATAAAATTTTCAATTTTTCAGCTATCTTTTGTCTTGAGTACAGCTTACTGCAGGTTTCCTTCATTAATTAAGCATTTCTTTGAAGTGCACGTCTTATTTTGTAGATTTGACAGTTACTGGGAAAGCCCTTGTGAGGTATTTTTAGAAGCAATTGCTGGTCATTGTGTCAGATGAACAGTTTGCTGGAGAAGATGACATCAGTGCTCACATTCTTTTGTGATACTTAAACAGGTAGCTGCACAGTATTCTGCTAGTCCACAAAACCCCACTATTGACAACAAGGCCGGGTCCACGAGGGAGGGACTGGTATTACAGTAGATGCGAGTTATGAAGAACACACTTCTGGCTTTCCTGTTGAAAACTCTTTACCGGCTGGCTGTAGAAGATGGCATCAGTCAGTCGAGTTCTTTCGTGATACTTTACCAGGAAACTTGTACATTGCTCTGGCCATCGACAACTCCCACTACCGACAACAAGGCCGGGTCCATGAGGGAGGGGGACTGTTATCACAGTAGACGTGAATTCTGAAGAATGCATTGTTGAACTATCTCTGAAGTGCACGTCTTTATGTGAAGATTTGACAGATGCCGGGATAGCCCTTGGGAGCTATATTTAGAAGCAAATGCTGGTCAGTGTGTCACATGACCAGTCTGTTGGATGACGTCAGTCGGTCAAGTTCTTTGACGTGCATTTCCTTATTGTGAGGTCGGTTGAACTGGTGCTGGCTTGTTTGACTGATGCTTTGCAGCAGAGAAGTCGGTACCAGTGCGCTCTGAAGAGTCGGTAACGTCGAGTTCTTTGAATATGAAGATACTAATAGAGGTCGGTTCACCCGAGCTTGCCGGTCAACTGATGCTTTTACAGCTGTAATGTCTGGACCAGCTAGTGCGCTCTGAAGTAGATCCTGCTTTGTCTGAGTTTAACTGGTCGACTGATGCTTTACAGCAGAGAAGTTGGTTTAGGAAACTGTAGTATCTCAGTAGACGTGAATCCAAAGAATGCACTCACAGGGAATTCCTTCAATTATAGTTGTACGTACGACTGACGTTTCTTACATGATTGTAGCTGGAAAGGTTACAGAAGGTACATTCAAACAAAAGACACGGATCAAATTACCTTTAAGTAGTATATCCAGTACTTTTTCTTTATATTGTCGATCTGCCCCTAACAACACAATTGTTGAATTGGAGGAAACTAGCCAAATGGCTGTCTTCATATTTCTCGTCGATTACTGCCCTATCATCAACACTAAATTGAGTCAATTAGGGAGCGTTTCCAGCAGATTTCTTAAAGAATATCCATGCTTGATATGTAGATAACACTTCTACACTAAATTATTTACAAACAAGGTTGAAAATCTGTCATAATCCACACTTTTTCCTTCAAAACTCTGGAGAAGTAGAAAACATGTCTGCACAGTACACACGCCAAACGAAAAAGATGCTATGACGTCAGCCTGTCTGGACAGGAAGGAAGTACGAGGTGCCATTTGGGGAGTTCACAGTACTGGGGCCGATTTCACTAAAGGACTTAAACTAAGTCCCTTTATTGGCTAAGTCTTGAACTTAAATCTAAGACTTTGGTCTTAGCTAGGTCTGGGACTTAAATGGATTTCACAAAGGGGTGACTTAGCTAAGTCCAAGCTTATCAAATAACCACAGTGGTTTTCTGTGTCATATGACATTTTATATCCTTCATTTGATGCTTTTTTTCTAAGGATAAGTGCTGTTTTGAAATAGAAAACCTTGGTACATCATATAAACTTCACAAAGACTACTTCAGTAAGGTGTTCTGTATAATTATACTTTATTTACAGCCATTTCAAATTCTGAAGTGGAGAAAAGTTTATTTAAGTCCTCTTTACAAAATTTAAGCCCACTACCTCCCAGACTTAAAGTTAAGTCCACTGACTTAGCAATTTCATGGACTTAGCTGCTTTGTGAAATCAACTAAGTCTAAGACCACAGACTTAACATTTTGTTGACAAAATTTAAGACCAAAGTCTTAAATTTAAGTCTAAATCTGGACTTAGTCCCTTTGTGAAATCGGCCCCTGGGACTGGCCAGCTTGTGGGGGCATTATGCACTCATATAAGGTGACTTTTTCTGTCGTTTGGCAGGCCGGTCTGCACCGACCGGATTAGCAATTGTCCATTGGATAGGATGTATTAAGAAACACCTTTGACATACATAATTTCGTTCCTGCAATGAGCGGGACTTATAGCTTTCTTTTGTGGTTGCCCTTGAAAATTTGCAAAAAAGACATGATTCACAGCAAGAGGGGATACACCCTGATTTACTGTCTTTTTGGAAAACTGTGAATCTGAAATTTACAGGCTTGACTACGACTTGAGGAAATACACTGTCCTGACCCAATGGGGTCACAGTTTGAAAGTTTCTTGGAAATAGTACTGAGTCCAGCCTCTTTACTACTGCATTTATACATGTTGGACTGATACTGTAATTGTCATTTATATCCTTTGTACCCTCTTGACTTGGAAAAACGGGGGTTAGCACCTCTGCCTCTATTATGCCCCCGGGCCCGGTTCCTACTAAACTGTCTCCAGGGCTGTTGTTCTCCGGTGCCAGAGATTTATTGTCCTTCCTATCATAGGGATGGTACCTGTGGGAAGCTCTCCATCCAGCCTTCTGCTAAGCACCCAGACCGGGTCTCGGAGCAGGACCAGGAGACTCATGTTTGGCACTCAGTAGTGCAAATGACTGCATCAGGGAAGAGTCCATACAAAACAAGGGAGAATGACGTAACTGGTACCACGTGTCCTGTTTAATGCCTGCCTTTACATGTTCCAAATAGGAGTCCCTGCAGATCAAGATCAAGTTTGACAAGTGTATGGATGTGCTGCCTGCTAGATGTTACAGGGCAGTGCCCATAGCTACAGACACATTCTGATGGAAAGCCATCAAGTCGTTCAGATCACTCAATGCTGCACTCTAATCTTTACAGACGCGTCAAACGCAGGCTGGGGCGCGCACTTAAATCACGACTCCGTAGGAGGCATATGGTCTCAAGTAGAAAAACAACTACACATAAATGTATTGGAACTAAAAGCAGTGATCCTAGCTCTTCAACATTTCTCACCACAATGCAACAAGAAACAGGTGTTAGTAGCATCCGACAACACCACAGTAGTAGCCCACATAAACAAACAGGGGGGAACCCACTCAACCGAACTTTGTGCCCTCATGTGGAGACTTCTCACATGGTGCAACAAAAACCAGATAACCCTCAGGGCAAGACACGTCCCAGGCTCTCTCAATGTAATTGCAGACGGCCTTTCCAGGAGAAACCAAATACAACACACAGAGTGGTCTCTGGCACCCCAGATTTTCAAGAAGATCTCTCTACTCTGGGAACGTCCTCAGATAGATCTATTTGCCACAAACCTGAATACAAAACTCCCAACCTATGTGTCCCCGATCCCGGACCCACAGGCTTGGGCAGTGGACGCTCTAAGCATATCCTGGAAAAACATGATCGGCTACGCCTTTCCCCCCACAGCACTACTACCAAGAGTGGTCCAAAAGTTACTGTCCCAGGAATGCAGGCTCATCCTGATAGCCCCGGGCTGGCCAACGAAGTCGTGGTTTTGGGATCTGGTGGAACTATCTCTCGACCTCCCAAGACAACTCCCACCAATTCGCTCGCTACTCAAACAACCACTGAACAACCAATTCCACACTCACCCAGAGTCCCTCAACCTCCACGCATGGTATCTAGGAGTTCCATCCTCCAAGACCAAGGTTTTTCTGCAGAAGTGGCAGACAGAATTGCTGCACCTCAAAGACTCTCTACTAGAGCCATCTACGCCTTAAAATGGGCAGTTTTCGAACGTTGGTGCATCGAACAACAGGTGGACTTCAGGGCTCCCTCTATAAAACACATCTGTGATTTCATGTGCTTCCTCTTTAACGAGAAAGACAGACGCCCTTCCACCATTGAGGGATATAGGACTGCAATCGCTGACACCTTGGGAAATGCCCCATTAGACATCAGTAATAATGCAGAAATAGCTAGACTTATTGCCAGTTTTCACAGGGATAAACCGAAAAGTACCAGGAAACTACCCCAATGGGACCTATCCCTGGTCCTTCATCAACTCAAACAACCTCCCTTCGAACCTTTAGAGGAGGCTCAAATCAAATATGTCACATGGAAAACAGTCTTTTTACTAGCCCTAGCCTCCGGGAAAAGACGGAGTGAAATACACGCCTGGACATTGGACGGATTACTGTGCCTAGGCAACTGGGACCAAATTCAACTTACCCCCTCACCTTCCTTCATTGCCAAGAACCAATTAGCAAAGGAAGGAATCCAAGCAGTATCACCAGTGGTTATTCCCACTCTCAAAACTACACAAAACAACAGCAATGAGGATATCCTACTATGCCCCGTGAGGGCCCTCTCTATTTACTTAAAACTCACTTCAGAGTTAAGACAGGATAAAATTCTGTTATTTGTCTCTTACAAACAGGGCCACTCTAAGGACATCCAATGCTCGACAATATCATCTTGGATTAAAAACACTATCAAATTCTGCTACTCTAGAGTGGGAGACGTGGACATGGACCGGTTAGGGGTCAAGGCCCATGACGTTAGAGCATTTGCTGCTTCCAAAGCTTTCTATGGGGGTGTCTCTATGGACCAAATTCTCCAAGCTTGCCATTGGAAATCTCACAATACATTTACATATTTCTATCTCAAGGACCTATCTGGCCAGAACCAAAAAGACCTATCTTTCCACTTAGGATCCTTCGTGGCTGCTCAACAAGTGGTGGCTCCTCCCTAGCAACACCACCTTCAAAAACAAGGGGGGGGGTGACAGGACGACGCATCCAGCAGATGGGGCTGGTCGGAACCTCCGACCGCATAGAGCATGGCTTCCTACCATCCAAGGTAAAAATTGTAACCACATATTCACATACATATATATTTACCCTTTTCCTACAATTAACCCGAGTTTTTTTCTTAGAGGTGTTTTCTCTTACCAAAAAAAAAAAACAAAAAAACTCTCATTATCTCTTTGGAATTACTGTTAATTTGTCGTTAACCTCAATTCCTCTATCCTAATCTCCTCTATTTCTTGTCTTTGCAGCCATATTGGAGTGCCACACTGATGGGCTACAGTTCGCTGGACAACTTCCCTTCGGGCCCTCTTCCAGATTTCCAGAAGAGCACACCCCTCAGATCTGATCTTCAACATACCGGCCGGATGCTGAATTCGGGTCTCCTTCCTTCACCAGATAAGGCTCTTCACCAGGACCAAGTCAGTGAGCTGTCTTCCCTCCATCCAAGATGTTGGAATTCAGCATACTGTTTCAATAGGTAAGTCTATTGTAGCGTAATAAAATTGAAAATTTTATTTTAAATGTAGCTTTTATAAGCTACAATACTTACCTATTGAAACAGATAGAAGCCCTCCCGGTCCGTCCCCCGCTTAACGACACCTCACTGCCGGGGATGGTCACCAACGAAAAGAAGGAAGAATCACGTGATCTGCTGCGCAGTCGTCATATAACCGGTCATCTCGGTACCGGTGTCTCCAGTGAAGTGAGCTGGCTCCGGGGAGACCTCTCCCCGCACTCGGCCAGGAGGTCGGTTCACCCGAGCTTGCCGGTCAACTGATGCTTTTACAGCTGTAATGTCTGGACCAGCTAGTGCGCTCTGAAGTAGATCCTGCTTTGTCTGAGTTTAACTGGTCGACTGATGCTTTACAGCAGAGAAGTTGGTTTAGGAAACTGTAGTATCTCAGTAGACGTGAATCCAAAGAATGCACTCACAGGGAATTCCTTCAATTATAGTTGTACGTACGACTGACGTTTCTTACATGATTGTAGCTGGAAAGGTTACAGAAGGTACATTCAAACAAAAGACACGGATCAAATTACCTTTAAGTAGTATATCCAGTACTTTTTCTTTATATTGTCGATCTGCCCCTAACAACACAATTGTTGAATTGGAGGAAACTAGCCAAATGGCTGTCTTCATATTTCTCGTCGATTACTGCCCTATCATCAACACTAAATTGAGTCAATTAGGGAGCGTTTCCAGCAGATTTCTTAAAGAATATCCATGCTTGATATGTAGATAACACTTCTACACTAAATTATTTACAAACAAGGTTGAAAATCTGTCATAATCCACACTTTTTCCTTCAAAACTCTGGAGAAGTAGAAAACATGTCTGCACAGTACACACGCCAAACGAAAAAGATGCTATGACGTCAGCCTGTCTGGACAGGAAGGAAGTACGAGGTGCCATTTGGGGAGTTCACAGTACTGGGGCCGATTTCACTAAAGGACTTAAACTAAGTCCCTTTATTGGCTAAGTCTTGAACTTAAATCTAAGACTTTGGTCTTAGCTAGGTCTGGGACTTAAATGGATTTCACAAAGGGGTGACTTAGCTAAGTCCAAGCTTATCAAATAACCACAGTGGTTTTCTGTGTCATATGACATTTTATATCCTTCATTTGATGCTTTTTTTCTAAGGATAAGTGCTGTTTTGAAATAGAAAACCTTGGTACATCATATAAACTTCACAAAGACTACTTCAGTAAGGTGTTCTGTATAATTATACTTTATTTACAGCCATTTCAAATTCTGAAGTGGAGAAAAGTTTATTTAAGTCCTCTTTACAAAATTTAAGCCCACTACCTCCCAGACTTAAAGTTAAGTCCACTGACTTAGCAATTTCATGGACTTAGCTGCTTTGTGAAATCAACTAAGTCTAAGACCACAGACTTAACATTTTGTTGACAAAATTTAAGACCAAAGTCTTAAATTTAATTCTAAATCTGGACTTAGTCCCTTTGTGAAATCGGCCCCTGGGACTGGCCAGCTTGTGGGGGCATTATGCACTCATATAAGGCGACTTTTTCTGTCGTTTGGCAGGCCGGTCTGCACCGACCGGATTAGCAATTGTCCATTGGATAGGATGTATTAAGAAACACCTTTGACATACATAATTTCGTTCCTGCAATGAGCGGGACTTATAGCTTTCTTTTGTGGTTGCCCTTGAAAATTTGCAAAAAAGACATGATTCACAGCAAGAGGGGATACACCCTGATTTACTGTCTTTTTGGAAAACTGTGAATCTGAAATTTACAGGCTTGACTACGACTTGAGGAAATACACTGTCCTGACCCAATGGGGTCACAGTTTGAAAGTTTCTTGGAAATAGTACTGAGTCCAGCCTCTTTACTACTGCATTTATACATGTTGGACTGATACTGTAATTGTCATTTATATCCTTTGTACCCTCTTGACTTGGAAAAACGGGGGTTAGCACCTCTGCCTCTATTATGCCCCCGGGCCCGGTTCCTACTAAACTGTCTCCAGGGCTGTTGTTCTCCGGTGCCAGAGATTTATTGTCCTTCCTATCATAGGGATGGTACCTGTGGGAAGCTCTCCATCCAGCCTTCTGCTAAGCACCCAGACCGGGTCTCGGAGCAGGACCAGGAGACTCATGTTTGGCACTCAGTAGTGCAAATGACTGCATCAGGGAAGAGTCCATACAAAACAAGGGAGAATGACGTAACTGGTACCACGTGTCCTGTTTAATGCCTGCCTTTACATGTTCCAAATAGGAGTCCCTGCAGATCAAGATCAAGTTTGACAAGTGTATGGATGTGCTGCCTGCTAGATGTTACAGGGCAGTGCCCACAGCTACAGACACATTCTGATGGAAAGCCATCAAGTCGTTCAGATCACTCAATGCTGCACTCTAATCTTTACAGACGCGTCAAACGCAGGCTGGGGCGCGCACTTAAATCACGACTCCGTAGGAGGCATATGGTCTCAAGTAGAAAAACAACTACACATAAATGTATTGGAACTAAAAGCAGTGATCCTAGCTCTTCAACATTTCTCACCACAATGCAACAAGAAACAGGTGTTAGTAGCATCCGACAACACCACAGTAGTAGCCCACATAAACAAACAGGGGGGAACCCACTCAACCGAACTTTGTGCCCTCATGTGGAGACTTCTCACATGGTGCAACAAAAACCAGATAACCCTCAGGGCAAGACACGTCCCAGGCTCTCTCAATGTAATTGCAGACGGCCTTTCCAGGAGAAACCAAATACAACACACAGAGTGGTCTCTGGCACCCCAGATTTTCAAGAAGATCTCTCTACTCTGGGAACGTCCTCAGATAGATCTATTTGCCACAAACCTGAATACAAAACTCCCAACCTATGTGTCCCCGATCCCGGACCCACAGGCTTGGGCAGTGGACGCTCTAAGCATATCCTGGAAAAACATGATCGGCTACGCCTTTCCCCCCACAGCACTACTACCAAGAGTGGTTCAAAAGTTACTGTCCCAGGAATGCAGGCTCATCCTGATAGCCCCGGGCTGGCCAACGAAGTCGTGGTTTTGGGATCTGGTGGAACTATCTCTCGACCTCCCAAGACAACTCCCACCAATTCGCTCACTACTCAAACAACCACTGAACAACCAATTCCACACTCACCCAGAGTCCCTCAACCTCCACGCATGGTATCTAGGAGTTCCATCCTCCAAGACCAAGGTTTTTCTGCAGAAGTGGCAGACAGAATTGCTGCACCTCAAAGACTCTCTACTAGAGCCATCTACGCCTTAAAATGGGCAGTTTTCGAACGTTGGTGCATCGAACAACAGGTGGACTTCAGGGCTCCCTCTATAAAACACATCTGTGATTTCATGTGCTTCCTCTTTAACGAGAAAGACAGACGCCCTTCCACCATTGAGGGATATAGGACTGCAATCGCTGACACCTTGGGAAATGCCCCATTAGACATCAGTAATAATGCAGAAATAGCTAGACTTATTGCCAGTTTTCACAGGGATAAACCGAAAAGTACCAGGAAACTACCCCAATGGGACCTATCCCTGGTCCTTCATCAACTCAAACAACCTCCCTTCGAACCTTTAGAGGAGGCTCAAATCAAATATGTCACATGGAAAACAGTCTTTTTACTAGCCCTAGCCTCCGGGAAAAGACGGAGTGAAATACACGCCTGGACATTGGACGGATTACTGTGCCTAGGCAACTGGGACCAAATTCAACTTACCCCCTCACCTTCCTTCATTGCGAAGAACCAATTAGCAAAGGAAGGAATCCAAGCAGTATCACCAGTGGTTATTCCCACTCTCAAAACTACACAAAACAACAGCAATGAGGATATCCTACTATGCCCCGTGAGGGCCCTCTCTATTTACTTAAAACTCACTTCAGAGTTAAGACAGGATAAAATTCTGTTATTTGTCTCTTACAAACAGGGCCACTCTAAGGACATCCAATGCTCGACAATATCATCTTGGATTAAAAACACTATCAAATTCTGCTACTCTAGAGTGGGAGACGTGGACATGGACCGGTTAGGGGTCAAGGCCCATGACGTTAGAGCATTTGCTGCTTCCAAAGCTTTCTATGGGGGTGTCTCTATGGACCAAATTCTCCAAGCTTGCCATTGGAAATCTCACAATACATTTACATCTTTCTATCTCAAGGACCTATCTGGCCAGAACCAAAAAGACCTATCTTTCCACTTAGGATCCTTCGTGGCTGCTCAACAAGTGGTGGCTCCTCCCTAGCAACACCACCTTCAAAAACAAGGGGGGGGGGGTGACAGGACGACGCATCCAGCAGATGGGGCTGGTCGGAACCTCCGACCGCATAGAGCATGGCTTCCTACCATCCAAGGTAAAAATTGTAACCACATATTCACATACATATATATTTACCCTTTTCCTACAATTAACCCGAGTTTTTTTCTTAGAGGTGTTTTCTCTTACCAAAAAAAAAAAACAAAAAAACTCTCATTATCTCTTTGGAATTACTGTTAATTTGTCGTTAACCTCAATTCCTCTATCCTAATCTCCTCTATTTCTTGTCTTTGCAGCCATATTGGAGTGCCACACTGATGGGCTACAGTTCGCTGGACAACTTCCCTTCGGGCCCTCTTCCAGATTTCCAGAAGAGCACACCCCTCAGATCTGATCTTCAACATACCGGCCGGATGCTGAATTCGGGTCTCCTTCCTTCACCAGATAAGGCTCTTCACCAGGACCAAGTCAGTGAGCTGTCTTCCCTCCATCCAAGATGTTGGAATTCAGCATACTGTTTCAATAGGTAAGTCTATTGTAGCGTAATAAAATTGAAAATTTTATTTTAAATGTAGCTTTTATAAGCTACAATACTTACCTATTGAAACAGATAGAAGCCCTCCCGGTCCGTCCCCCGCTTAACGACACCTCACTGCCGGGGATGGTCACCAACGAAAAGAAGGAAGAATCACGTGATCTGCTGCGCAGTCGTCATATAACCGGTCATCTCGGTACCGGTGTCTCGAGTGAAGTGAGCTGGCTCCAGGGAGACCTCTCCCCGCACTCGGCCAGGAGGTCGGTTCACCCGAGCTTGCCGGTCAACTGATGCTTTTACAGCTGTAATGTCTGGACCAGCTAGTGCGCTCTGAAGTAGATCCTGCTTTGTCTGAGTTTAACTGGTCGACTGATGCTTTACAGCAGAGAAGTTGGTTTAGGAAACTGTAGTATCTCTGTAGACGTGAATCCAAAGAATGCACTCACAGGGAATTCCTTCAATTATAGTTGTACGTACGACTGACGTTTCTTACATGATTGTAGCTGGAAAGGTTACAGAAGGTACATTCAAACAAAAGACACTGATCAAATTACCTTTAAGTAGTATATCCAGTACTTTTTCTTTATATTGTCGATCTGCCCCTAACAACACAATTGTTGAATTGGAGGAAACTAGCCAAATGGCTGTCTTCATATTTCTCGTCGATTACTGCCCTATCATCAACACTAAATTGAGTCAATTAGGGAGCGTTTCCAGCAGATTTCTTAAAGAATATCCATGCTTGATATGTAGATAACACTTCTACACTAAATTATTTACAAACAAGGTTGAAAATCTGTCATAATCCACACTTTTTCCTTCAAAACTCTGGAGAAGTAGAAAACATGTCTGCACAGTACACACGCCAAACGAAAAAGATGCTATGACGT
Organism: Sabellastarte sp. h YS-2021; assembly: GCA_964017235.1. Classification (NCBI taxonomy): domain Eukaryota; kingdom Metazoa; phylum Annelida; class Polychaeta; order Sabellida; family Sabellidae; genus Sabellastarte; species Sabellastarte sp. h YS-2021. Next base: position 77,795,068 of record OZ024931.1, read on the forward strand.
CAGCCTGTCTGGACAGGAAGGAAGTACGAGGTGCCATTTGGGGAGTTCACAGTACTGGGGCCGATTTCACTAAAGGACTTAAACTAAGTCCCTTTATTGGCTAAGTCTTGAACTTAAATCTAAGACTTTGGTCTTAGCTAGGTCTGGGACTTAAATGGATTTCACAAAGGGGTGACTTAGCTAAGTCCAAGCTTATCAAATAACCACAGTGGTTTTCTGTGTCATATGACATTTTATATCCTTCATTTGATGCTTTTTTTTCTAAGGATAAGTGCTGTTTTGAAATAGAAAACCTTGGTACATCATATAAACTTCACAAAGACTACTTCAGTAAGGTGTTCTGTATAATTATACTTTATTTACAGCCATTTCAAATTCTGAAGTGGAGAAAAGTTTATTTAAGTCCTCTTTACAAAATTTAAGCCCACTACCTCCCAGACTTAAAGTTAAGTCCACTGACTTAGCAATTTCATGGACTTAGCTGCTTTGTGAAATCAACTAAGTCTAAGACCACAGACTTAACATTTTGTTGACAAAATTTAAGACCAAAGTCTTAAATTTAAGTCTAAATCTGGACTTAGTCCCTTTGTGAAATCGGCCCCTGGGACTGGCCAGCTTGTGGGGGCATTATGCACTCATATAAGGCGACTTTTTCTGTCGTTTGGCAGGCCGGTCTGCACCGACCGGATTAGCAATTGTCCATTGGATAGGATGTATTAAGAAACACCTTTGACATACATAATTTCGTTCCTGCAATGAGCGGGACTTATAGCTTTCTTTTGTGGTTGCCCTTGAAAATTTGCAAAAAAGACATGATTCACAGCAAGAGGGGATACACCCTGATTTACTGTCTTTTTGGAAAACTGTGAATCTGAAATTTACAGGCTTGACTACGACTTGAGGAAATACACTGTCCTGACCCAATGGGGTCACAGTTTGAAAGTTTCTTGGAAATAGTACTGAGTCCAGCCTCTTTACTACTGCATTTATACATGTTGGACTGATACTGTAATTGTCATTTATATCCTTTGTACCCTCTTGACTTGGAAAAACGGGGGTTAGCACCTCTGCCTCTATTATGCCCCCGGGCCCGGTTCCTACTAAACTGTCTCCAGGGCTGTTGTTCTCCGGTGCCAGAGATTTATTGTCCTTCCTATCATAGGGATGGTACCTGTGGGAAGCTCTCCATCCAGCCTTCTGCTAAGCACCCAGACCGGGTCTCGGAGCAGGACCAGGAGACTCATGTTTGGCACTCAGTAGTGCAAATGACTGCATCAGGGAAGAGTCCATACAAAACAAGGGAGAATGACGTAACTGGTACCACGTGTCCTGTTTAATGCCTGCCTTTACATGTTCCAAATAGGAGTCCCTGCAGATCAAGATCAAGTTTGACAAGTGTATGGATGTGCTGCCTGCTAGATGTTACAGGGCAGTGCCCATAGCTACAGACACATTCTGATGGAAAGCCATCAAGTCGTTCAGATCACTCAATGCTGCACTCTAATCTTTACAGACGCGTCAAACGCAGGCTGGGGCGCGCACTTAAATCACGACTCCGTAGGAGGCATATGGTCTCAAGTAGAAAAACAACTACACATAAATGTATTGGAACTAAAAGCAGTGATCCTAGCTCTTCAACATTTCTCACCACAATGCAACAAGAAACAGGTGTTAGTAGCATCCGACAACACCACAGTAGTAGCCCACATAAACAAACAGGGGGGAACCCACTCAACCGAACTTTGTGCCCTCATGTGGAGACTTCTCACATGGTGCAACAAAAACCAGATAACCCTCAGGGCAAGACACGTCCCAGGCTCTCTCAATGTAATTGCAGACGGCCTTTCCAGGAGAAACCAAATACAACACACAGAGTGGTCTCTGGCACCCCAGATTTTCAAGAAGATCTCTCTACTCTGGGAACGTCCTCAGATAGATCTATTTGCCACAAACCTGAATACAAAACTCCCAACCTATGTGTCCCCGATCCCGGACCCACAGGCTTGGGCAGTGGACGCTCTAAGCATATCCTGGAAAAACATGATCGGCTACGCCTTTCCCCCCACAGCACTACTACCAAGAGTGGTCCAAAAGTTACTGTCCCAGGAATGCAGGCTCATCCTGATAGCCCCGGGCTGGCCAACGAAGTCGTGGTTTTGGGATCTGGTGGAACTATCTCTCGACCTCCCAAGACAACTCCCACCAATTCGCTCGCTACTCAAACAACCACTGAACAACCAATTCCACACTCACCCAGAGTCCCTCAACCTCCACGCATGGTATCTAGGAGTTCCATCCTCCAAGACCAAGGTTTTTCTGCAGAAGTGGCAGACAGAATTGCTGCACCTCAAAGACTCTCTACTAGAGCCATCTACGCCTTAAAATGGGCAGTTTTCGAACGTTGGTGCATCGAACAACAGGTGGACTTCAGGGCTCCCTCTATAAAACACATCTGTGATTTCATGTGCTTCCTCTTTAACGAGAAAGACAGACGCCCTTCCACCATTGAGGGATATAGGACTGCAATCGCTGACACCTTGGGAAATGCCCCATTAGACATCAGTAATAATGCAGAAATAGCTAGACTTATTGCCAGTTTTCACAGGGATAAACCGAAAAGTACCAGGAAACTACCCCAATGGGACCTATCCCTGGTCCTTCATCAACTCAAACAACCTCCCTTCGAACCTTTAGAGGAGGCTCAAATCAAATATGTCACATGGAAAACAGTCTTTTTACTAGCCCTAGCCTCCGGGAAAAGACGGAGTGAAATACACGCCTGGACATTGGATGGATTACTGTGCCTAGGCAACTGGGACCAAATTCAACTTACCCCCTCACCTTCCTTCATTGCCAAGAACCAATTAGCAAAGGAAGGAATCCAAGCAGTATCACCAGTGGTTATTCCCACTCTCAAAACTACACAAAACAACAGCAATGAGGATATCCTACTATGCCCCGTGAGGGCCCTCTCTATTTACTTAAAACTCACTTCAGAGTTAAGACAGGATAAAATTCTGTTATTTGTCTCTTACAAACAGGGCCACTCTAAGGACATCCAATGCTCGACAATATCATCTTGGATTAAAAACACTATCAAATTCTGCTACTCTAGAGTGGGAGACGTGGACATGGACCGGTTAGGGGTCAAGGCCCATGACGTTAGAGCATTTGCTGCTTCCAAAGCTTTCTATGGGGGTGTCTCTATGGACCAAATTCTCATTGGAAATCTCACAATACATTTACATCTTTCTATCTCAAGGACCTATCTGGCCAGAACCAAAAAGACCTATCTTTCCACTTAGGATCCTTCGTGGCTGCTCAACAAGTGGTGGCTCCTCCCTAGCAACACCACCTTCAAAAACAAGGGGGGGGGTGACAGGACGACGCATCCAGCAGATGGGGCTGGTCGGAACCTCCGACCGCATAGAGCATGGCTTCCTACCATCCAAGGTAAAAATTGTAACCACATATTCACATACATATATATTTACCCTTTTCCTACAATTAACCCGAGTTTTTTTCTTAGAGGTGTTTTCTCTTACCAAAAAAAAAAAAAAAAAAACTCTCATTATCTCTTTGGAATTACTGTTAATTTGTCGTTAACCTCAATTCCTCTATCCTAATCTCCTCTATTTCTTGTCTTTGCAGCCATATTGGAGTGCCACACTGATGGGCTACAGTTCGCTGGACAACTTCCCTTCGGGCCCTCTTCCAGATTTCCAGAAGAGCACACCCCTCAGATCTGATCTTCAACATACCGGCCGGATGCTGAATTCGGGTCTCCTTCCTTCACCAGATAAGGCTCTTCACCAGGACCAAGTCAGTGAGCTGTCTTCCCTCCATCCAAGATGTTGGAATTCAGCATACTGTTTCAATAGGTAAGTCTATTGTAGCGTAATAAAATTGAAAATTTTATTTTAAATGTAGCTTTTATAAGCTACAATACTTACCTATTGAAACAGATAGAAGCCCTCCCGGTCCGTCCCCCGCTTAACGACACCTCACTGCCGGGGATGGTCACCAACGAAAAGAAGGAAGAATCACGTGATCTGCTGCGCAGTCGTCATATAACCGGTCATCTCGGTACCGGTGTCTCCAGTGAAGTGAGCTGGCTCCAGGGAGACCTCTCCCCGCACTCGGCCAGGAGGTCGGTTCACCCGAGCTTGCCGGTCAACTGATGCTTTTACAGCTGTAATGTCTGGACCAGCTAGTGCGCTCTGAAGTAGATCCTGCTTTGTCTGAGTTTAACTGGTCGACTGATGCTTTACAGCAGAGAAGTTGGTTTAGGAAACTGTAGTATCTCAGTAGACGTGAATCCAAAGAATGCACTCACAGGGAATTCCTTCAATTATAGTTGTACGTACGACTGACGTTTCTTACATGATTGTAGCTGGAAAGGTTACAGAAGGTACATTCAAACAAAAGACACGGATCAAATTACCTTTAAGTAGTATATCCAGTACTTTTTCTTTATATTGTCGATCTGCCCCTAACAACACAATTGTTGAATTGGAGGAAACTAGCCAAATGGCTGTCTTCATATTTCTCGTCGATTACTGCCCTATCATCAACACTAAATTGAGTCAATTAGGGAGCGTTTCCAGCAGATTTCTTAAAGAATATCCATGCTTGATATGTAGATAACACTTCTACACTAAATTATTTACAAACAAGGTTGAAAATCTGTCATAATCCACACTTTTTCCTTCAAAACTCTGGAGAAGTAGAAAACATGTCTGCACAGTACACACGCCAAACGAAAAAGATGCTATGACGTCAGCCTGTCTGGACAGGAAGGAAGTACGAGGTGCCATTTGGGGAGTTCACAGTACTGGGGCCGATTTCACTAAAGGACTTAAACTAAGTCCCTTTATTGGCTAAGTCTTGAACTTAAATCTAAGACTTTGGTCTTAGCTAGGTCTGGGACTTAAATGGATTTCACAAAGGGGTGACTTAGCTAAGTCCAAGCTTATCAAATAACCACAGTGGTTTTCTGTGTCATATGACATTTTATATCCTTCATTTGATGCTTTTTTTCTAAGGATAAGTGCTGTTTTGAAATAGAAAACCTTGGTACATCATATAAACTTCACAAAGACTACTTCAGTAAGGTGTTCTGTATAATTATACTTTATTTACAGCCATTTCAAATTCTGAAGTGGAGAAAAGTTTATTTAAGTCCTCTTTACAAAATTTAAGCCCACTACCTCCCAGACTTAAAGTTAAGTCCACTGACTTAGCAATTTCATGGACTTAGCTGCTTTGTGAAATCAACTAAGTCTAAGACCACAGACTTAACATTTTGTTGACAAAATTTAAGACCAAAGTCTTAAATTTAAGTCTAAATCTGGACTTAGTCCCTTTGTGAAATCGGCCCCTGGGACTGGCCAGCTTGTGGGGGCATTATGCACTCATATAAGGCGACTTTTTCTGTCGTTTGGCAGGCCGGTCTGCACCGACCGGATTAGCAATTGTCCATTGGATAGGATGTATTAAGAAACACCTTTGACATACATAATTTCGTTCCTGCAATGAGCGGGACTTATAGCTTTCTTTTGTGGTTGCCCTTGAAAATTTGCAAAAAAGACATGATTCACAGCAAGAGGGGATACACCCTGATTTACTGTCTTTTTGGAAAACTGTGAATCTGAAATTTACAGGCTTGACTACGACTTGAGGAAATACACTGTCCTGACCCAATGGGGTCACAGTTTGAAAGTTTCTTGGAAATAGTACTGAGTCCAGCCTCTTTACTACTGCATTTATACATGTTGGACTGATACTGTAATTGTCATTTATATCCTTTGTACCCTCTTGACTTGGAAAAACGGGGGTTAGCACCTCTGCCTCTATTATGCCCCCGGGCCCGGTTCCTACTAAACTGTCTCCAGGGCTGTTGTTCTCCGGTGCCAGAGATTTATTGTCCTTCCTATCATAGGGATGGTACCTGTGGGAAGCTCTCCATCCAGCCTTCTGCTAAGCACCCAGACCGGGTCTCGGAGCAGGACCAGGAGACTCATGTTTGGCACTCAGTAGTGCAAATGACTGCATCAGGGAAGAGTCCATACAAAACAAGGGAGAATGACGTAACTGGTACCACGTGTCCTGTTTAATGCCTGCCTTTACATGTTCCAAATAGGAGTCCCTGCAGATCAAGATCAAGTTTAACAAGTGTATGGATGTGCTGCCTGCTAGATGTTACAGGGCAGTGCCCATAGCTACAGACACATTCTGATGGAAAGCCATCAAGTCGTTCAGATCACTCAATGCTGCACTCTAATCTTTACAGACGCGTCAAACGCAGGCTGGGGCGCGCACTTAAATCACGACTCCGTAGGAGGCATATGGTCTCAAGTAGAAAAACAACTACACATAAATGTATTGGAACTAAAAGCAGTGATCCTAGCTCTTCAACATTTCTCACCACAATGCAACAAGAAACAGGTGTTAGTAGCATCCGACAACACCACAGTAGTAGCCCACATAAACAAACAGGGGGGAACCCACTCAACCGAACTTTGTGCCCTCATGTGGAGACTTCTCACATGGTGCAACAAAAACCAGATAACCCTCAGGGCAAGACACGTCCCAGGCTCTCTCAATGTAATTGCAGACGGCCTTTCCAGGAGAAACCAAATACAACACACAGAGTGGTCTCTGGCACCCCAGATTTTCAAGAAGATCTCTCTACTCTGGGAACGTCCTCAGATAGATCTATTTGCCACAAACCTGAATACAAAACTCCCAACCTATGTGTCCCCGATCCCGGACCCACAGGCTTGGGCAGTGGACGCTCTAAGCATATCCTGGAAAAACATGATCGGCTACGCCTTTCCCCCCACAGCACTACTACCAAGAGTGGTCCAAAAGTTACTGTCCCAGGAATGCAGGCTCATCCTGATAGCCCCGGGCTGGCCAACGAAGTCGTGGTTTTGGGATCTGGTGGAACTATCTCTCGACCTCCCAAGACAACTCCCACCAATTCGCTCGCTACTCAAACAACCACTGAACAACCAATTCCACACTCACCCAGAGTCCCTCAACCTCCACGCATGGTATCTAGGAGTTCCATCCTCCAAGACCAAGGTTTTTCTGCAGAAGTGGCAGACAGAATTGCTGCACCTCAAAGACTCTCTACTAGAGCCATCTACGCCTTAAAATGGGCAGTTTTCGAACGTTGGTGCATCGAACAACAGGTGGACTTCAGGGCTCCCTCTATAAAACACATCTGTGATTTCATGTGCTTCCTCTTTAACGAGAAAGACAGACGCCCTTCCACCATTGAGGGATATAGGACTGCAATCGCTGACACCTTGGGAAATGCCCCATTAGACATCAGTAATAATGCAGAAATAGCTAGACTTATTGCCAGTTTTCACAGGGATAAACCGAAAAGTACCAGGAAACTACCCCAATGGGACCTATCCCTGGTCCTTCATCAACTCAAACAACCTCCCTTCGAACCTTTAGAGGAGGCTCAAATCAAATATGTCACATGGAAAACAGTCTTTTTACTAGCCCTAGCCTCCGGGAAAAGACGGAGTGAAATACACGCCTGGACATTGGACGGATTACTGTGCCTAGGCAACTGGGACCAAATTCAACTTACCCCCTCACCTTCCTTCATTGCCAAGAACCAATTAGCAAAGGAAGGAATCCAAGCAGTATCACCAGTGGTTATTCCCACTCTCAAAACTACACAAAACAACAGCAATGAGGATATCCTACTATGCCCTGTGAGGGCCCTCTCTATTTACTTAAAACTCACTTCAGAGTTAAGACAGGATAAAATTCTGTTATTTGTCTCTTACAAACAGGGCCACTCTAAGGACATCCAATGCTCGACAATATCATCTTGGATTAAAAACACTATCAAATTCTGCTACTCTAGAGTGGGAGACGTGGACATGGACCGGTTAGGGGTCAAGGCCCATGACGTTAGAGCATTTGCTGCTTCCAAAGCTTTCTATGGGGGTGTCTCTATGGACCAAATTCTCCAAGCTTGCCATTGGAAATCTCACAATACATTTACATCTTTCTATCTCAAGGACCTATCTGGCCAGAACCAAAAAGACCTATCTTTCCACTTAGGATCCTTCGTGGCTGCTCAACAAGTGGTGGCTCCTCCCTAGCAACACCACCTTCAAAAACAAGGGGGGGGGTGACAGGACGACGCATCCAGCAGATGGGGCTGGTCGGAACCTCCGACCGCATAGAGCATGGCTTCCTACCATCCAAGGTAAAAATTGTAACCACATATTCACATACATATATATTTACCCTTTTCCTACAATTAACCCGAGTTTTTTTCTTAGAGGTGTTTTCTCTTACCATAAAAAAAAAAAAAAAACTCTCATTATCTCTTTGGAATTACAGTTAATTTGTCGTTAACCTCAATTCCTCTATCCTAATCTCCTCTATTTCTTGTCTTTGCAGCCATATTGGAGTGCCACACTGATGGGCTACAGTTCGCTGGACAACTTCCCTTCGGGCCCTCTTCCAGATTTCCAGAAGAGCACACCCCTCAGATCTGATCTTCAACATACCGGCCGGATGCTGAATTCGGGTCTCCTTCCTTCACCAGATAAGGCTCTTCACCAGGACCAAGTCAGTGAGCTGTCTTCCCTCCATCCAAGATGTTGGAATTCAGCATACTGTTTCAATAGGTAAGTCTATTGTAGCGTAATAAAATTGAAAATTTTATTTTAAATGTAGCTTTTATAAGCTACAATACTTACCTATTGAAACAGATAGAAGCCCTCCCGGTCCGTCCCCCGCTTAACGACACCTCACTGCCGGGGATGGTCACCAACGAAAAGAAGGAAGAATCACGTGATCTGCTGCGCAGTCGTCATATAACCGGTCATCTCGGTACCGGTGTCTCCAGTGAAGTGAGCTGGCTCCAGGGAGACCTCTCCCCGCACTCGGCCAGGAGGTCGGTTCACCCGAGCTTGCCGGTCAACTGATGCTTTTACAGCTGTAATGTCTGGACCAGCTAGTGCGCTCTGAAGTAGATCCTGCTTTGTCTGAGTTTAACTGGTCGACTGATGCTTTACAGCAGAGAAGTTGGTTTAGGAAACTGTAGTATCTCAGTAGACGTGAATCCAAAGAATGCACTCACAGGGAATTCCTTCAATTATAGTTGTACGTACGACTGACGTTTCTTACATGATTGTAGCTGGAAAGGTTACAGAAGGTACATTCAAACAAAAGACACGGATCAAATTACCTTTAAGTAGTATATCCAGTACTTTTTCTTTATATTGTCGATCTGCCCCTAACAACACAATTGTTGAATTGGAGGAAACTAGCCAAATGGCTGTCTTCATATTTCTCGTCGATTACTGCCCTATCATCAACACTAAATTGAGTCAATTAGGGAGCGTTTCCAGCAGATTTCTTAAAGAATATCCATGCTTGATATGTAGATAACACTTCTACACTAAATTATTTACAAACAAGGTTGAAAATCTGTCATAATCCACACTTTTTCCTTCAAAACTCTGGAGAAGTAGAAAACATGTCTGCACAGTACACACGCCAAACGAAAAAGATGCTATGACGTCAGCCTGTCTGGACAGGAAGGAAGTACGAGGTGCCATTTGGGGAGTTCACAGTACTGGGGCCGATTTCACTAAAGGACTTAAACTAAGTCCCTTTATTGGCTAAGTCTTGAACTTAAATCTAAGACTTTGGTCTTAGCTAGGTCTGGGACTTAAATGGATTTCACAAAGGGGTGACTTAGCTAAGTCCAAGCTTATCAAATAACCACAGTGGTTTTCTGTGTCATATGACATTTTATATCCTTCATTTGATGCTTTTTTTCTAAGGATAAGTGCTGTTTTGAAATAGAAAACCTTGGTACATCATATAAACTTCACAAAGACTACTTCAGTAAGGTGTTCTGTATAATTATACTTTATTTACAGCCATTTCAAATTCTGAAGTGGAGAAAAGTTTATTTAAGTCCTCTTTACAAAATTTAAGCCCACTACCTCCCAGACTTAAAGTTAAGTCCACTGACTTAGCAATTTCATGGACTTAGCTGCTTTGTGAAATCAACTAAGTCTAAGACCACAGACTTAACATTTTGTTGACAAAATTTAAGACCAAAGTCTTAAATTTAAGTCTAAATCTGGACTTAGTCCCTTTGTGAAATCGGCCCCTGGGACTGGCCAGCTTGTGGGGGCATTATGCACTCATATAAGGCGACTTTTTCTGTCGTTTGGCAGGCCGGTCTGCACCGACCGGATTAGCAATTGTCCATTGGATAGGATGTATTAAGAAACACCTTTGACATACATAATTTCGTTCCTGCAATGAGCGGGACTTATAGCTTTCTTTTGTGGTTGCCCTTGAAAATTTGCAAAAAAGACATGATTCACAGCAAGAGGGGATACACCCTGATTTACTGTCTTTTTGGAAAACTGTGAATCTGAAATTTACAGGCTTGACTACGACTTGAGGAAATACACTGTCCTGACCCAATGGGGTCACAGTTTGAAAGTTTCTTGGAAATAGTACTGAGTCCAGCCTCTTTACTACTGCATTTATACATGTTGGACTGATACTGTAATTGTCATTTATATCCTTTGTACCCTCTTGACTTGGAAAAACGGGGGTTAGCACCTCTGCCTCTATTATGCCCCCGGGCCCGGTTCCTACTAAACTGTCTCCAGGGCTGTTGTTCTCCGGTGCCAGAGATTTATTGTCCTTCCTATCATAGGGATGGTACCTGTGGGAAGCTCTCCATCCAGCCTTCTGCTAAGCACCCAGACCGGGTCTCGGAGCAGGACCAGGAGACTCATGTTTGGCACTCAGTAGTGCAAATGACTGCATCAGGGAAGAGTCCATACAAAACAAGGGAGAATGACGTAACTGGTACCACGTGTCCTGTTTAATGCCTGCCTTTACATGTTCCAAATAGGAGTCCCTGCAGATCAAGATCAAGTTTGACAAGTGTATGGATGTGCTGCCTGCTAGATGTTACAGGGCAGTGCCCATAGCTACAGACACATTCTGATGGAAAGCCATCAAGTCGTTCAGATCACTCAATGCTGCACTCTAATCTTTACAGACGCGTCAAACGCAGGCTGGGGCGCGCACTTAAATCACGACTCCGTAGGAGGCATATGGTCTCAAGTAGAAAAACAACTACACATAAATGTATTGGAACTAAAAGCAGTGATCCTAGCTCTTCAACATTTCTCACCACAATGCAACAAGAAACAGGTGTTAGTAGCATCCGACAACACCACAGTAGTAGCCCACATAAACAAACAGGGGGGAACCCACTCAACCGAACTTTGTGCCCTCATGTGGAGACTTCTCACATGGTGCAACAAAAACCAGATAACCCTCAGGGCAAGACACGTCCCAGGCTCTCTCAATGTAATTGCAGACGGCCTTTCCAGGAGAAACCAAATACAACACACAGAGTGGTCTCTGGCACCCCAGATTTTCAAGAAGATCTCTCTACTCTGGGAACGTCCTCAGATAGATCTATTTGCCACAAACCTGAATACAAAACTCCCAACCTATGTGTCCCCGATCCCGGACCCACAGGCTTGGGCAGTGGACGCTCTAAGCATATCCTGGAAAAACATGATCGGCTACGCCTTTCCCCCCACAGCACTACTACCAAGAGTGGTCCAAAAGTTACTGTCCCAGGAATGCAGGCTCATCCTGATAGCCCCGGGCTGGCCAACGAAGTCGTGGTTTTGGGATCTGGTGGAACTATCTCTCGACCTCCCAAGACAACTCCCACCAATTCGCTCGCTACTCAAACAACCACTGAACAACCAATTCCACACTCACCCAGAGTCCCTCAACCTCCACGCATGGTATCTAGGAGTTCCATCCTCCAAGACCAAGGTTTTTCTGCAGAAGTGGCAGACAGAATTGCTGCACCTCAAAGACTCTCTACTAGAGCCATCTACGCCTTAAAATGGGCAGTTTTCGAACGTTGGTGCATCGAACAACAGGTGGACTTCAGGGCTCCCTCTATAAAACACATCTGTGATTTCATGTGCTTCCTCTTTAACGAGAAAGACAGACGCCCTTCCACCATTGAGGGATATAGGACTGCAATCGCTGACACCTTGGGAAATGCCCCATTAGACATCAGTAATAATGCAGAAATAGCTAGACTTATTGCCAGTTTTCACAGGGATAAACCGAAAAGTACCAGGAAACTACCCCAATGGGACCTATCCCTGGTCCTTCATCAACTCAAACAACCTCCCTTCGAACCTTTAGAGGAGGCTCAAATCAAATATGTCACATGGAAAACAGTCTTTTTACTAGCCCTAGCCTCCGGGAAAAGACGGAGTGAAATACACGCCTGGACATTGGACGGATTACTGTGCCTAGGCAACTGGGACCAAATTCAACTTACCCCCTCACCTTCCTTCATTGCCAAGAACCAATTAGCAAAGGAAGGAATCCAAGCAGTATCACCAGTGGTTATTCCCACTCTCAAAACTACACAAAACAACAGCAATGAGGATATCCTACTATGCCCTGTGAGGGCCCTCTCTATTTACTTAAAACTCACTTCAGAGTTAAGACAGGATAAAATTCTGTTATTTGTCTCTTACAAACAGGGCCACTCTAAGGACATCCAATGCTCGACAATATCATCTTGGATTAAAAACACTATCAAATTCTGCTACTCTAGAGTGGGAGACGTGGACATGGACCGGTTAGGGGTCAAGGCCCATGACGTTAGAGCATTTGCTGCTTCCAAAGCTTTCTATGGGGGTGTCTCTATGGACCAAATTCTCCAAGCTTGCCATTGGAAATCTCACAATACATTTACATCTTTCTATCTCAAGGACCTATCTGGCCAGAACCAAAAAGACCTATCTTTCCACTTAGGATCCTTCGTGGCTGCTCAACAAGTGGTGGCTCCTCCCTAGCAACACCACCTTCAAAAACAAGGGGGGGGTGACAGGACGACGCATCCAGCAGATGGGGCTGGTCGGAACCTCCGACCGCATAGAGCATGGCTTCCTACCATCCAAGGTAAAAATTGTAACCACATATTCACATACATATATATTTACCCTTTTCCTACAATTAACCCGAGTTTTTTTCTTAGAGGTGTTTTCTCTTACCATAAAAAAAAAAAAAACTCTCATTATCTCTTTGGAATTACAGTTAATTTGTCGTTAACCTCAATTCCTCTATCCTAATCTCCTCTATTTCTTGTCTTTGCAGCCATATTGGAGTGCCACACTGATGGGCTACAGTTCGCTGGACAACTTCCCTTCGGGCCCTCTTCCAGATTTCCAGAAGAGCACACCCCTCAGATCTGATCTTCAACATACCGGCCGGATGCTGAATTCGGGTCTCCTTCCTTCACCAGATAAGGCTCTTCACCAGGACCAAGTCAGTGAGCTGTCTTCCCTCCATCCAAGATGTTGGAATTCAGCATACTGTTTCAATAGGTAAGTCTATTGTAGCGTAATAAAATTGAAAATTTTATTTTAAATGTAGCTTTTATAAGCTACAATACTTACCTATTGAAACAGATAGAAGCCCTCCCGGTCCGTCCCCCGCTTAACGACACCTCACTGCCGGGGATGGTCACCAACGAAAAGAAGGAAGAATCACGTGATCTGCTGTGCAGTCGTCATATAACCGGTCATCTCGGTACCGGTGTCTCCAGTGAAGTGAGCTGGCTCCGGGGAGACCTCTCCCCGCACTCGGCCAGGAAAGTTTCCAACTTTTAACCCGTTGGTAGCTTTTCCGGTGATCAACGGAATAGCATACTGTTTCAATAGGTAAGTATTGTAGCTTATAAAAGCTACATTTAAAATAAAATTTTCAATTTTTCAGCTGTCTTTTGTCTTGAGTACAGCTTACTGCAGGTTTCCTTCATTAATTAAGCATTTCTTTGAAGTGCACGTCTTATTTTGTAGATTTGACAGTTACTGGGAAAGCCCTTGTGAGGTATTTTTAGAAGCAATTGCTGGTCATTGTGTCAGATGAACAGTTTGGTGGAGAAGATGACATCAGTGCTCACATTCTTTTGTGATACTTAAACAGGTAGCTGCACAGTATTCTGCTAGTCCACAAAACCCCACTATTGACAACAAGGCCGGGTCCAGGAGGGAGGGACTGGTATTACAGTAGATGCGAGTTATGAAGAACACACTTCTGGCTTTCCTGTTGAAAACTCTTTACCGGCTGGCTGTAGAAGATGGCATCAGTCAGTCGAGTTCTTTCGTGATACTTTACCAGGAAACTTGTACATTGCTCTGGCCATCGACAACTCCCACTACCGACAACAAGGCCGGGTCCATGAGGGAGGGGGACTGTTATCACAGTAGACGTGAATTCTGAAGAATGCATTGTTGAACTATCTCTGAAGTGCACGTCTTTATGTGAAGATTTGACAGATGCCGGGATAGCCCTTGGGAGCTATATTTAGAAGCAAATGCTGGTCAGTGTGTCACATGACCAGTCTGTTGGATGACGTCAGTCGGTCAAGTTCTTTGACGTGCATTTCCTTATTGTGAGGTCGGTTGAACTGGTGCTGGCTTGTTTGACTGATGCTTTGCAGCAGAGAAGTCGGTACCAGTGCGCTCTGAAGAGTCGGTAACGTCGAGTTCTTTGAATATGAAGATACTAATAGAGGTCGGTTCACCCGAGCTTGCCGGTCAACTGATGCTTTTACAGCTGTAATGTCTGGACCAGCTAGTGCGCTCTGAAGTAGATCCTGCTTTGTCTGAGTTTAACTGGTCGACTGATGCTTTACAGCAGAGAAGTTGGTTTAGGAAACTGTAGTATCTCAGTAGACATGAATCCAAAGAATGCACTCACAGGGAATTCCTTCAATTATAGTTGTACGTACGACTGACGTTTCTTACATGATTGTAGCTGGAAAGGTTACAGAAGGTACATTCAAACAAAAGACACGGATCAAATTACCTTTAAGTAGTATATCCAGTACTTTTTCTTTATATTGTCGAGCTGCCCCTAACAACACAATTGTTGAATGGGAGGAAACTAGCCAAATGGCTGTCTTCATATTTCTCGTCGATTACTGCCCTATCATCAACACTAAATTGAGTCAATTAGGGAGCGTTTCCAGCAGATTTCTTAAAGAATATCCATACTTGATATGTAGATAACACTTCTACACTAAATTATTTACAAACAAGGTTGAAAATCTGTCATAATCCACACTTTTTCCTTCAAAACTTTGGAGAAGTAGAAAACATGTCTGCACAGTACACACGCCAAACGAAAAAGATGCTATGACGTCAGCTTGTCTGGACAGGAAGGAAGTACGAGGTGCCATTTGGGGAGTTCACAGTACTGGGGCCGATTTCACTAAAGGACTTAAACTAAGTCCCTTTATTGGCTAAGTCTTGAACTTAAATCTAAGACTTTGGTCTTAGCTAGGTCTGGGACTTAAATGGATTTCACAAAGGGGTGACTTAGCTAAGTCCAAGCTTATCAAATAACCACAGTGGTTTTCTGTGTCATATGACATTTTATATCCTTCATTTGATGCTTTTTTTCTAAGGATAAGTGCTGTTTTGAAATAGAAAACCTTGGTACATCATATAAACTTCACAAAGACTACTTCAGTAAGGTGTTCTGTATAATTATACTTTATTTACAGCCATTTCAAATTCTGAAGTGGAGAAAAGTTTATTTAAGTCCTCTTTACAAAATTTAAGCCCACTACCTCCCAGACTTAAAGTTAAGTCCACTGACTTAGCAATTTCATGGACTTAGCTGCTTTGTGAAATCAACTAAGTCTAAGACCACAGACTTAACATTTTGTTGACAAAATTTAAGACCAAAGTCTTAAATTTAAGTCTAAATCTGGACTTAGTCCCTTTGTGAAATCGGCCCCTGGGACTGGCCAGCTTGTGGGGGCATTATGCACTCATATAAGGCGACTTTTTCTGTCGTTTGGCGGGCCGGTCTGCACCGACCGGATTAGCAATTGTCCATTGGATAGGATGTATTAAGAAACACCTTTGACATACGTAATTTCGTTCCTGCAATGAGCGGGACTTATAGCTTTCTTTTGTGGTTGCCCTTGAAAATTTGCAAAAAAGACATGATTCACAGCAAGAGGGGATACACCCCGATTTACTGTCTTTTTGGAAAACTGTGAATCTGAAATTTACAGGCTTGACTACGACTTGAGGAAATACACTGTCCTGACCCAATGAGGACACAGTTTGAAAGTTTCTTGGAAATAGTACTGAGTCCAGCCTCTTTACTACTGCATTTATACATGTTGGACTGATACTGTAATTGTCATTTATATCCTTTGTGCCCTCTTGACTTGGAAAAACGGGGGTTAGCACCTCTGCCTCTATTATGCCCCCGGGCCCGGTTCCTACTAAACTGTCTCCAGGGCTGTTGTTCTCCGGTGCCAGAGATTTATTGTCCTTCCTATCATAGGGATGGTACCTGTGGGAAGCTCTCCATCCAGCCTTCTGCTAAGCACCCAGACCGGGTCTCGGAGCAGGACCAGGAGACTCATGTTTGGTAATGTCCTGCTCAGTAGTGCAAATGACTGCATCAGGGAAGAGTCCATACAAAACAAGGGAGAATGACGTAACTGGTACCACGTGTCCTGTTTAATGCCTGCCTTTACATGTTCCAAATAGGAGTCCCTGCAGATCAAGATCAAGTTTGACAAGTGTATGGATGTGCTGCCTGCTAGATGTTACAGGGCAGTGTCCATAGCTACAGACACATTCTGATGGAAAGCCATCAAGTCGATCAGATCACTCAATGCTGCTGAGACTTCTATGGGGGCTTTTCCCTTGTTTATCCGCGAGCACAACATAGCAATGTTTGTTGACATGCACACTTCTCCCAACGTCAGAGGTACTCCTGGGAGATAGGGCGAGAAGCTGGTCGAGTAGCAGGGTAAGCAGAAGCCCTAGTGATACGTGGAAACTGCGAGTTGACCTTTGCTTCAGTGTTATACCAACTAAATAGAGTCTTTCCAGGTCTGTGGGGTCCGTCTGGCTTGATGATCTGCATCTGGTACCAGCGTGATTGTGACTTGGAGATTTTTGAGTCCTGAGCTCTGGAGGGATAACCCTCAGCTACCACAGTGTTCAGTCTTTCAAGCTTCTGACATAGCCAGTCGTCTGACGGTATGGCTACAGAAATCCTGGCTGGTAGCTTCGGGTTCTTTCACTTCCAGGATCACTTAAGTCTTTTTCAAAGGTGGGTTTGTGATTCGACCCCATGAACGACTGGATGGACCAAACAGTTTCTCTGTAATTCATGTCCTCTGTCTGTTCGGGCTTTTCTGCAGCATCTGATGACAATTCACCTTCCTCAGAATCCAGTTCATCAGAGAGTTCTGTGTCAGAGGGCTGCCGGTTGGGAAAGTCCAAATCATCCAGCTCTGGTGGGTGTGACAGAGCACCGGCAAGAGATTGATCATTAAATGTAGCAGAGGATGGTTGATCATAAATTAAGTCCTGATCGGTATCCCCAGTCTGAAAGTCTTCCTTATGAGCAGTGCCTGAAGAAGAGGCCTGAGCCGACCCAGTGTAGAGATCCTTCTGCTGTACATCCTCCGGATTGGAGGTGGCTTGAGTAGACACAGGTGGCTTAGCCTAAACCGGCTTGGAAGTGTGCTGGTCTTGTTTATCTCTACTGCGCTTGTCCCTTTTCTCCTTTTTCTTACTTTTTTTATTTGGGGTTTTACGTACAGGTCATATCACGACAGGTAGTTGGAAGGGGAGAGGAAACCAGTACATACAGTTTGTTAGGGTCCTTTTTCTTAGAAGTAGATTTCTCACCCTTTGGTACAACATCCTGGTCTACCGGGGTCTCCACCAGACTGGTGGGCAGGGTAGCTAGAGCAATGAAAGGGGTATCAGATAAGATAGGTTAAGAAGTACATGGTTTGACAGAGACGTTAGGTGTTGAGAACACATTACCTTTGGTAAGTTGTGCTTCAAACCAGGCTAAGTAAATTAAATTTTTATAAGTTAATACCCTATCCAATGGACAATTGCTAATCCGGTCGGCGCAGACCGGCCCGCCAAACGCCAGAAAAAGACGTCCTGTGTTTCCACCGGCTGGCCGGTCCCAGTACTGTGCACTCGCCAGGTGGCGCATCGTATTTGCTTCCTGTCTAGACAACATGACGTCATATCATCTTTTTCATTGTCTAAACCTATTAGACCCCCAGTAAGCTGATAGCGGGGTCGGTGGGAGGGTCTTGTGTGTTTGCAACTTTATTGCGTTAATACATCTTATCCAATGGACAATTGCTGAATAACTACCGCTTGGTCAGCGGGTAAGTTACTAGGGACTTATGTGAACTCACAAATGATAGAAAATTTTTAGCCTACGGTCTAGGCTGACTTTGTCAGGAGACCTATAGGCCCAGGCCTGGGTTGACCTTAAGGTCAGGAAACCCTGTAAGGCCATGGTCAGTTGTCAGCAGCCGGTTACCCGGGGCTATACCGACGTAGCCCCCCTCTTTTTTAGCAGACCTGCTCTGAGGTAGGGGAAGAGAGGGATGAGTTCAGTCCCAGAATGCAAATAAACCTCCCAAAGGAAGCATGTCACACTTTTTTTTATTTATTTTTTTTATTTATTAGAACTATTTAAACTATGTACATATATACAAATCTCAATCTAAGGGCCACTTGTGGATCTGCTGAGCAGCCACTACTGAGCCCAATTGAAAAGGCTCTCAATCAGCCCAAGCCACACCCTTCAGATAGAACTGTGTGAAGGTATTATGTGACTTCAGTGGCAGGTTGGCAAGATTGGATCTAAGGTGACTCCCAACTGGAAGCCCTTAGAAGCAACAAAGGCCCCTGCATCATGGGCTTTAACCTGATGTAAAGTGTGGGCCTCCTGGCCAGAGAGCTCGTAGCACAGGATCACAGTCTGTGTGATCCATGAGGAGATGGTGGCAGGTGAGATGTCCTTGTCAAAACCTTTCTTGAAGGAGACAAAGACTAACTCCTTATTCTGCCTGAGGTCTGAAGTCCTGTCCAAGTAGTAGCGCAAAGCTCTGACGGGACAGAGGGACCTGCCAGACTTGAGGGACCTCACCTATCCAACGTTGGGGCCATTGCTGGTATAACCACTGGGGCCACACTGTCGGGACCCTCTTTGGACAGCTGATTCTTGGATAGAAACCTTTGACCAATCGTATTGGTGTCTAATATTTCTGTTTTGCCAAGCATGAATCTCACTTCTGCACTTGCCCGACCAAAGGGCCAAGAGGAATACCGTCTTGAAGGTCAAATGCTTCAAGGAGGCCTCCTTGATTGGTTCAAACGGAGCCTTAGTCAGCTGGAGCAAGACCAGTGAGAGGTTCCAGGAGGGTATGCCCCTCCTGCCTTTTGGTCTGTCTCAGTGGAAACTATCCAGGAGACGAGTGAGATTTTCGTCCATGCTGATGTTGAAGGGTGAATTTCCCAGTTTATCAGCAATGATGACCTGTAACCATCAATGGTGCCGGGCTGTAGCTTCCTGTCCTGCAATAGGTACATAAGGAAGTCAACAACTGACTTTACAGGGGGTGCCCTGAGGTCCACGTGATTAGTGACGCACCACTTGTAAAAATGGTCCACCTTGCCTCACAGACTGATCTGGTTAATCCTCTTTGAGGAGCCTCAATTCTTGCTGCCACTGCTTCAGAGAAGCCCTGCTTATTGATTGATATGGCTCTAGGAACCATGCATGGAGATTTAGATTCAGATTTCTGTGAGGGATCTGATTGAAGGGCTGTGTTAACAGGTTGGGCAAGGACAGGCTCAGTGGGATCTGACTGGACATGGCCACTAGGTCCCAAAAACAAGGCATGTTGGGCCACCCCGGAGCAATCAGAGTGATTCTCTTGCATGGGGAGTGTCCAGATCCTCCCATGGCAGACTGAGTGCATTCACTGCAGTGGCCAGGGGATCTGGTACCGGTGACACAAAAGCAACTTGTTATTGAACGTCATGGCAAATAGGTCTATTTGAGGCCGGTGCCACCTGCTGCATATTGCTTGGAAGACCTCCTGAAGGAGACCACTCTGTTTGGATGGTCTGGCCTAGCCTGGATAGCTTGTCTGCTACCACATTCAGCCAGCCTGGAATGTGTCGGGCTTTGAGAGTTACTTGATTTCTGGTGCACCAGGTCAAGATTCTTCATAGTAAAGCACAAATTGGGCCCGACCTCATGCCTCCTTCCTTGCTTATGTATGACACCACTGTGGTGTTGTCTGTTGCTACAAGTATTATATTGTGTAGGCAGAGGTCTTGGAACTATTTTAAGGCTAGAAAGGCTGCCTTGAGTTCTAGGTAATTGATATGCAGCTTGCTTTCTGGAAGGAACCAGGCTCCTCTTGCAGTGTGTTCGTTTAAGTGAGCGCCCCCCCCCCCTTCTGTTGATGCGTCTGTAAAGATTTGCAGAGCATGTTTTATGGGGTGTAATGGTTGGCCTGTAAGGACATTGTCCTCTTGCAGCCACCATTGTAAGTGTGGGTGCAAGGACCTTGGTATTGGAAACACCTTTTCTAGTGATTCTGGTACCCTCCAGTTGTTTTTGAGATGCCACTGTATGGGTCTCATATGAAGTCGGCCTAGGTGAACTTGCTTTTCTGTGGCTGTTAGTAAACCTATCAGAGACCTGAACTGCCGGACCGGACAAGTCGGTAGTGACAGTATTTCTAGTATTTTGTCCTGAAGGTTCTGCCAAAGGTCCGGTGTTGGTCGGACCCGAACCGGCCCTGAAGTCGAACTGGTAACCTACAAAGTTGAAGACCTGCTTTGGTTCCAGTTCTGATTTTTCTAAATTCACCAGCCAACCTAGTTCTTGGCATATTTTCACTAGATCTTGAGTGTGGTGGAGACAAACCTGGTGGGATCTGGCTCTCACCAACCAGTCGTTGGTATTGGTGGATCCTTATATCCTTGTGTATGTCCATCAGTTTCAACTCCTTTGTTACTAAAGTGAACTCCATGGGTGCTGTAGACAGACCGAAAGGCAGAGCTTTGAACTGGTATGTCCGACCTTGGACATGAAATCTCAGATATTTCGTGAACTGTTCCTGTGTTGGTATATGGAAGTAGGCGTCCTTGAAATCTATTGAGGTAACCACTCCCCTTATTGTAGGGTGGTCCTGATGGCCCCCGAAAGGTTTGGTTTGCTCAGATCTACAATAGGTCTCCAACAGTTGTGTGGATTTGGAACCAAGAAAGGTTGAAGAAGCCCAGTGATTTTGAACTGGCTCGACTGCATCTTTGTCCATAAGCTGATGTAATGCCTCTAACCAATCTAGGTTCCTGTGAGGATGTGCATAGCAGTTGATAATTCTGGTGACCTTGTCAAGCTTGGTCTTGACTGGGAAGGGAGGGTGTAGCCCTCCTTCAACATTTGTACTACCTAGGGTCCAAGTCCAAGGCTTCCTAAGTTCCCAAAAAGGGTTTAGTCTGGACCCTACAGGCAGATTGTGTGCCACATTTGGGACATTTGGTAGTCTGACAAACATTATCTGTCCCTCCGGACACTGGTCCGGTCTAGTGACAATGATCCAAGTTAACAGTCTCCCTGTTCTTGTTGTGCTCTGGTCCGGTGGGGCTGACACAACTTTTCACATTTTACGGACTCTTTGCCCCGGGCCAGCAGCATGCAAGGTGCAGCATTTACACAGTAATTGACATTGTGAGATGGCTGACCCCTGGCCGGACGTGATGAAAAAACTTGTTTGACTGTCGACCACCTTTTTTTTTATATATATATATAAGAGACCAATTTCTTTTCATGCTGGTTATTCAGGTCTGTGTTTGTAAGAGTGAAATCTATTATCTGTCCCGTCAAGTCCAGCACCGATAACAGGCTTTTGAGAGGTGTGAAAAGGGAAGGTTGCCTTGCAGTAGCTTGGGACACTGTCATGTCACCAAGACCACTGATTGGTCTAAGAATTCTCTGTTCCAAATGAATCTATATAACAAACTGTTTATTTCCTTTTTTATTTCACTTGCTGTGTGTAGTACTTTCGAGAGAAAAGTAAACTTTGAAATTCCTAAAATTTTTACGATTAGTACTTTTCCCTTCAGAGACAGTGACCTTCTCTTCCATAATGCTAGCTGTTTATCCAAAAGTCGAAGTGGTGGTTCAAAGTTAAAAATCTTAGGTATATATATAGGGCACAATAAAGAGGAAGAAAAATTTGGAGCTTTTTTCTCCCTCTTCTACCCATTTAACTCTTGAACGTATAATAGATCCCTGCAGTTTTTCATTGTCTATAACCTTTAACATTTCCTTTACGCTCTCGATTTCTGCTTCTTTTTCAATATTATCTGTATCATGACTTTCTAACATGTTTAGTCTCTTTCTTAAGTCATTCTCACGATTCCTCATTTTCTTTTTTTGTTGTTTTGAGTATTGTATTGAATAGTCACATATGAAGTTGAGGGAGGATCTGGAGCATGCACAGAAGAAGCAACGGAAGAAGCAGCCAGCTTATCAGCACTGTCCCTAGACTCTACAGATGCAATGATCGTTACGTCTTTGGGTGAAACAAGTGTACCTGCCTTCTTCTCCTTTCTATAAGAAGGGATAGCCAAAGCATCATGCTGCATATCCGAAAAACCCTCACTAGACATTGCATCTCAACGCAGTGTATCCCCGGACGGGACATGGTTGAAGCGGGAATGTGTCAGGCTTAAGCCTGTTTCCTGGAGCACCAGGTCAGGATTCTCCATAGTAGGGCACAGAGGGCCCGACTTACTCCCCCCCCCCTCCTTAAATAGGCAACCACCATGGTGTTGTCTGTAGCTATGGTAGCAATAAGGTTCAAGCCGAGGTCTTGGAACTCCTTTAGGGCCTTGATTCCAGATACTTTATGTGTAACTTGCTTCTGGAAGGGACCAGGTTCCCCTTGCAGAGTATTCCCCCCTGACAGTAGGCTGGCTGACTGGTCTGGTAGGTTGAGACAAGTCATCTCAGCAGTAACTGGTTGGTCTGAGATGGCCACTTGAACCCTTAAAAGGCTTCTGCTGGTCTGTTAGCCAGTCCTGTGGACCTGCCCAGTACCAGGGCCTAACCAGCTATAGGTGAAGCAATCCTCTGTAACCGGTTCCTGGTGGCTCCACGGTTCTGCAAAAACTCATGAGAGCTACATCTCAGCAAGGATAGGCTTATATGAAATAACTGCCTTCTCCCTGTCCATAACTATGGAATCAGCAGATTTTCTCTGTAACCAGTAAGTCTGGATTCTGCTACTCTATCATGTACTCAACCTCCAAAGCCATTTTCAATGGTTTCCATGCAATATAGTCAGCAATAAGTGTGAAAATATCTCCAAAAAGGCTAAAAATGGCCTCAGTCAGGTACTTTGAATGACCTGTGGATGACCTTCAATGAAGAGCTTCAATGTCAAATTTCTGCATGCTTACAGAGGACATATATATGTATTATATATACCAGCCATAGGATGAGATAACTTTCTGTACATGTGAACTGGGCCAAAATATGGAAAAATGACCAAAATCTGACCTTTAAGAGGCCACCAGTGACCTTCAAATTGAAGGTCAAGGTCACAAAACAATAGCGTTCGTGGCATTGCCCATATGTACCCACATACCAAATTTGAAAGGTCTAACTCAAAAACAATAAGTTATCTGTTGTATAAGTTGACCGTACTGAATCCTAAGTATCCCCGACTTTCGTCCGGGGATACAAATACTACTGTTCATCTTGCCCACGAATCGTTGCCAATTCTCTTCTCTCTACAGCACGATCCTCTCCTCTGTCCTTTAATGTCGCCTGGATAAGCCATACCACTAATGTAACACTTGTATCAAAACACTTTCACAAAATATTCATTTGTAACAATAAAATTTGACTCTTAGACTTCAAGTGTTTTAAACTTCGACATGCCAAAAAGAGGAAGTGTGCATGCGCGCACATGCGCAGCAGACTGGCAGGGAGGCTACAAAGCCACCTGGTGAATGAACAGGACACTACCGGTCCCGGCCAGAGCCCAGCTCAGGACATTTTTTTTCTAACGTTTGGTGAGACCGGCATTTGTCCAATAGGTAAGATGTATTAACGCAATAAAATGAGCCAGTTTGTTGTTGAACCATATTGCAAAAAGGTCTGAGGCTGATGCCACCTTTTGCACATCACTTGGAAGACCTCTGGGAGGAGTGACCACTCTGTTTGAATGGTCTGGCCTAGCCTGGATAGCTTGTCTGTTACCACAATCAGCCGGCCTGGAATGTGTCGGGCTTTGAGGGTAACCTGCTTTCTGGCACACCAGGTCAGGCTTCCCCACAGGAGGGCAAAAAGAGGGCCCTTCTTCATCCCCGCCCCTTCTTTGTTTATGTAAGCAACCACTGTGGTGTTTCCTGTGGCTACAAGAACTATGTTGGTCTCGCAGAGGTCTTGAAACTCTTTTAGTGCCAAAAAGACTGTCTTTAGTTCCCGGTAATTTGTGAAGTTTACTTTCTGGAAGGGACCAGGTTCCCCTTGCAGTGTGTTCGTTAAAGTGTGCGCCCCATCCTTCTTTTGGTGCATCTGTAAAGATGTGCAGAGCATGTTTTAGTGGGTGTAATGGTTGACCTTGAAGCACATTGTTTTCCTTCAGCTACCATTTCAGATGAGGGTGGAGCGATCTTTGAACGGTATCACTTTTTCTAGTGACTCTGGTACCCTCCAGTTGTTTTTTCAGGTGCCACTGTATGGGCATCATATGGAGTCGACCTAGGTGGACTGCTTTTCTGTGGCTGTTAAGAGCTGTATGAGGGACATCAGTTGCCAGACCGGACAGGTCGGTCCGGTCAGTAATTCTTGGATCTTTGCTGCGAGGGTCTGTCACCAGTCTAGAGTGGGTCTGACCTGACCCTGCCCTATTTCAGGTCGAACTGGTAACTGACGAAGTCAAAAACTCTATGGACGTCACCCACTCCCCTATCTGCAGCGAGGTCCTTATTGTTTCCGGTGTCTTCATTTTGAATTTCCCTGCCTTGAGGAATTTGTTGAGGTTGCTGCGATCTAGTATAGGTCTCCACTTGTTTGGTTTTGGGGCCAGACCCTGTCAGTTGTAAACACTGCGATTCTTGATTTTTGACAAACTCTACTACATATTTGTTCATCAGCTGATGCAATGCCTCCAACAGGCAGAGGTTCCTGGGTGGATTTACATCAGCAGCTGATGATGGTCGGTGATCTTATCAAGTTTGGTCTGGTCTGGCCTGGAAGGGGAGGGTGTAGCCCCCAAAGTTTCCAAGTTTTCTAAAACTGGTGGAGTCTTGCTCCTACATGTAGATTTTAAGCAACAGTTTGGACATTTGGTACATGTTTTACAGAACACAATTGATTGACACAGGAAACTTTGTTCACATATTTTAATGACAGACGTCTTACAACAGCCGGACTTATGCCTTTCTTTTGTGGCTGCCCTTGTTCAATATGTGCATGATTTACAACAACTGCAAAATTTACTACTGGCCGACAAGTCTTTATTATTAGTCTGTCCAGACTCTGGTCCGGTCTGGTTGTACTGAACACAATTTACAGTCCTTGGTCCGGCCTGGTGACACTGATTTACATTTAAAGTCTGTTTGCTCCCGGCCAGTCTTCTTGAGAGTACAAAATTTACACAGTAATTGTCATTTATAAGAAGACTGGCCCTTGGCCAGACGTGAGGAGTACTGAGAGAACTTGCCCTTCCAATTCTGGCTGTAAGAACCAATAGTTTTCCAAGCCGGTTTGCCGCACTTCTGTTCCTTTGCTTTGTCAGACCTTTGGTAAGGGTGATACAGATCTTTCTTGTAGGTGGAGGAAGAGATGAGCGACCTTTGTTCTCATGTTGTGAGATGTCTTCCTCAGCCTTCTTCAATAACTGGTCTGAAGACAAAGTCGGCAAATGTGGTGGGGCCTTTCTAAGAGCAGATAAAGCATCATGCTTGATCCCTGCCTTGACGTGAGCGAAGTATGCATCCCTTCTGGCCAGTCATGTTAGCCACACTGATAAACACAAACTCAGAGAGGTGTTCCATCGTCTTCGCCATGCACTGTGAAATACTAGAGTTAAAGTTCAGCAGGTACTGACGCTCATCTGCAGCAGTGCTGGTTCTTTCTGAAGACTTTCCTTTGGACTGTTCAGCCTGTATCACCCTGAGCTGTGCTTGCATGCTAGACTGAACCTTACTGAGACCACACTGAAGCCAGCTGCCTGGTTACAAATGTATGTATATTCGCGAGCCGATTTCTCCCATCTGTGTGTCCTGGCTAATTGGATGTGATGTTGGTGTAGGGGGTAGACAGACTGGACGACCTTGCAATCCTGCTGTAGCTGGAGTTTAACTTTGCAGACTCACTGCTCCAGTGACACACTCAACTTCTGTGTTGGGATGTAATCCGTACCACTTTGACTGTGAACGACAGACTTTCACAAACTGGTCTTTCTGAAGGCTACTGGCCTCTGATGCCCTAGATGGATATCCCTGTACTAATGTAAAGTTTTTCCATCTTTTTGCAGGGCCACTCGTCGGTCAGTAGCTTTACACTGATCCTGCCTACTGGTTGCTGTTTGGGTGCTGTCGTCTGCACTTGAAGAGGAAGTGTCGACATCCGGAATATGAGTCTGGATCTGATCCCACATATAGTTTCACAATATGACTGCTCTTCTGAAAGAGCCTGGTCGGTTTCTGTAGCAGTGAGGTTGTGGTCCGTATCAGATAGCTCCCCTTCTTCAAAACCTCTGGCTGGTCAGTGAACTGGATCACCATCAGTCTGTGTCCATGTCAATATCACTGTTCTGTGTGGTCTGTAAACCAGACATGTCTGGCACCTGACGTGATACAGCAGGGGTCTGGTCGGTAGAGGGCTGGTTGGTCAGTTGTTGAAGTTCTGTAGTCCTAGGTCGGTCACGTTGAACTTCAGCAGGGATCCGGTTGGTAGATAAAAGTCGGTCGACATGTCAGTCAGCTGGCTGCGGAGCAAGGAAAAGTTCAGTAACCTTAACAGCACTGGCTGATGGTGTCTTGAACGGCATCTTCACTGTCTGGAAAGTCGGTTCTGGGCAAAGCTTCTCCAGAGACTTTGACAAAAGGAATGATTCAAGGCGACTGAAACGGACCATTTCTGATCCATAGCCTCTAACTTCGCGTCCGTGGAGGACTTCTTAGCAGGAGAGTGCTTCTACTTGGACTTTTCCCTGCTACTAGCCCTTTCTTGTGACTTCACCGCCTTCTCATCAGTTGTTGCAACTCCAATAACAGAGACCAAACTAGGTCTACTAGAGTGTGACAAACGTCATCAGACTTCTCAGATCTGGTGGGTTTGTCAGCCATAAGTCTTTTGTTCACATTTCTCTTTATTCTTTTGATAGGAAGACGTAAACAGTTGTAGCTTCTGTTCTGTAGTCAAGATGTTACAATGGGGGCAATCTCCTTTGTTAACACAAGGGTCAGTACCCTTCAACTTGCCATATCTTGGGCATTGTGCCTGCTTAACAAACCCTGCCATTCAATGGCCACATGCTTCCCCCCCCCCCTGTTTTTTGTCCAGGTGAAGCCATTACTATCTATAAACTCTTAGAAGCAGTTTGTAGTAAATTAAAGTTAGTTTTATGAAATATCATTCAATAATACTTCACCTTGAAAATTTTTCCAAAATTCTGTCTGCACAGAACAAGCACCAAACGAAAAAGATGCTAGGACATCACATTGTCTAGACAGGAAGGAAGTATGCCATGGCGAATGCACAGAACGTGACCGGCCTAGCCTGTGGAAAGACAGATGGCGTTTAGCGGGCTGGTCTGTGCAGACAGGACTAGCAATTGTCCATTAGGTAGGATGCATTAACAATAAAAATGGAGGACACAAGAACTAAGTCAAAAAACCTCGAAAATCAATATTGTTGAAGTAATTTACTCAATATAAATATGTTGGAGTTGCTACTCCGTCAGCTATAGAGCTTTATCTTTGAAAATGGGCCATGACAGAGATCAAAATGGGGCGAAGTGATATCTTTGACCGAAGTATTATAGCTAACAAATACAAAGAAAAATGCTACGGATTCTTTTCACTGTAAAAAGCAGAAAACAGCTCTTACTTGGCTACTGAGATGGACCTGTAAATCACGTACCATTGTGTAGGTACAGAAAAATTAGCTCAACATATTTTTGGGAAATGCTCTGAATTTGAAAATTTTAATTACTTAAATGTAGCTTTTATAAGCTACAAGCTTACCATGTGGGACTTAATGCTGTTCTCGGGTTGCCACACCCGCGGCCAACGTCTTAGAAAAAAAGACAGTTCTTGTTAGCCACCGAATGTACTGGTAGTTGTCGTCACGTGATAACTTCTGACCAATCGCCCTACTTTCTCGTTGAAATTTTCTAAAACCTACCCCTCAGCTGTAAACAGCAGCGAGGCAGGGTGGGACTCTTCCAAGTCCCACATGGTAAGCTTGTAGCTTCAATTTTATTACGCTACAATAGCTTACCATGTGGGACTTAATGCTGAATTCAACCGCCCGGTGGCGGGATTACAGCTGAGACTGGAAGATATGTCATTTTTTTCTAAGATTTGAATTAATATATATAGAATAGTGTTAGAAATACCAGTCTGAGTCCCATTTACAGTGCCCCGATCCCGAAGACCGGGCCTGTAACGAGCCAAAAACCTAAGTAAAATGAGGGACAGTGCTAAAACTGTCTAGATGTTTGATTGTAGGACGGAAGTGCAGCAGTGCTCACTTCGAGGTCTAAGGGTCCCTGAGGGGCCTTCACGAGTGAATGACCAACCCAATGGTTGGACATCTCATAAATTTTTCACCTGAATATGAGATTAATGACAACTTAATAAGTGCTTAATACAAATTACTTGATAACTAAAAAACAAAATGACTTTACCCGTAACATCTTGAAGATAAAGGAATACCTAGATCCTGGGAGAGACTCCTGAAGACTTGGTTGTAGCGGATGTGCCCCCCCCCCCCTTTTTTCTTTCCGAGGACAACTGGTCTGAGGGGGAAGGATCTAGGACTTGTTGTGCCGCCACTACGGGTCCCAGATACATATTGTTGTCGGTGTCTGACCAAGTAAGGTCTTTTAGGTAAAAATTTGTAAAAGTGTTGTGAGCTTTCCAGTGACAGGCTTGCATGATTTGGTCCACCGATACCCCACCGTAAAAGGTCTTAGAGGCCGCGAAGGCCCGGATGTCATGCGCTTTAACTTGGACCAAGTCCAAGGCTTGTTGGTCTGCTTGTTTATAACAAAGTAGGATGGTTTGTTTCAACCAGGAAGAGAGAGTAGCGGGTCTGATGTCTGAGGTATGTCCTTTCTTGAAGGAGATGAAAAGGAGGGAACAAGACCCTCTCAGGTCTTTGGTTCGGTCCAGATAGTACCTCAGGGCCCGCACTGGACACAGGGTCCTGTCTTCTTTAAATTGTCTATCTACAATGGTAGTCAAAGCAGGAATAGTCACCAGAGACACACTTTGAGAACCTTCTCTTGCTAGTTGGTTTTTGGCTATGAAATCAGAAGAAGGGAACAAGGCGACCTTTTCCCATTGGCCTAGATTAGATACTTTGTTTGCGACCCAGGCATGGATTTCGCTGCGGCGTTTGCCGGAGGCCAAAGCTAGCAAGAAAGCAGTTTTGAGAGTAAGATGTTTGAGGTCTGTGTCTTTCATGGGCTCAAAGGGTGCTTTTGTGAGCTCGTTGAGGACAACAGAAAGGTTCCACTTGAGTAAATTTCTGGAACTTTCGGGACGATCCCTGTGAAAACTGGAGAGTAACCTGTGATGGTCTGCATTATGTGCAATATGGTGGGCCGTTGGGCCCAAAGTGTCAACGATTGCAGTCCTGTAATCATCAATGGGCGAGGGGCGCCTATTTAGGTCTTGGTACAGGTACATGAAAAAATCTGAAATTTGTTTCACAGATGGAGTGGAGAAATCCATCGAATTTTCTCTGCACCATTTTTCAAATAGGGCCCACTTTGACTTGTAGATGGTCCTTGTTGATGACCGCTGAGGAGCAGCAATTTTCTCTGCCACCTCCACAGAGAAGCCTTGTTCTTGGAGTTGTCCGCTCCTAGACACCAGGCGTGGAGGTTCAGCTGTTGTGGGTTGTTGTGGAACACATAGTTGTGGGACTGTTTGAGTAGGGTCGTTGACACTGGGAGTTGTAGTGGGATCTCTGTTGAGAACTGCACTAGGTCCCAAAACCAGGGCATCCCTGGCCAGCCTGGGGCTATCACGATGATCAGGCAATGACATTGCTTGATCTTTTGGATCACCTTGTGAAGGAGAGCCGTAGGAGGGTAAGCATAGGCCGTGAGGTTGGTCCAGTTTATGTTTAGCGCATCTATGTCCCAAGCCTTTGGGTCTGGGACAGGAGATACGTACAGTGGAAGTTTGTGGTTCAGGTGAGTGGCAAATAAGTCTACATGAGGTGTGAACCACTTCTGGCAGATCTGTTTGAACACCTGCAGGTGCAGAGATCATTCTGTTGACTGCACTTGGTTGGACCTGGACAGTAGGTCGGCCATCACATTCAGGCACCCTGGAATGTGCCTGGCTTTCAATGTTATGTGGTAGTGATGGCACCAGGTCATGATCTTCCACAGGAGAGCACACATTTCTGCTGAGTGAGTTCCTCCTTGTTTGTTGATGTAGGCTACCACTGTTGAGTTGTCCGTCGCAACTAACACTGTTTGGTTCTGGCACTGGTCCTTGAAGTCTCGAAGGGCCAGGGAGACCGCCTTCAATTCTAGGACATTTATGTGAAGTCTTTTTTCCCGACCTGACCACAGACCCTTTGTAGAATTTTGGTCTAAGTGAGCGCCCCAACCTTCGTTTGAGGCATCGGTAAAGAGTTGGATACTGTGGTCTTTGGGATGAAGGTCTGCACCTTTCATAACGTTTGAGGGATTTTGCCACCAATCTAGGTGGGCTGCAACGGCTTCTGTCCAAGGAAGGAGATTGTCCAGCGACTGAGGATATCTCCAGTGCTCCTTGAGATGAAACTGAAAGGGCCTCATGTGAAGGCGTCCCTCTGGGACCATTTTCTCCGTTGAGGCTAACAACCCAATTAGCGACATCAAACATCTTGCAGTCAAAACACGTTTTGACTTGAGGTGTAGGATCAAATCCTGGAGTTTGAGCCATCTCTCTTGAGTGGGTTTTACAAGGGCTGAATCTAGGTGGTACTCGTAGCCCAAGAACGAAAACACCTGAGTAGGTTTCAGTTCTGATTTTTCCTGATTTATTATCCACCCCAAGGACTGGGTTAGGTCTACTACCGCCTGAGTGTTCACTTGGGCTCCCTCCTGAGACTGGGACCTGATCAGCCAGTCGTCCAGGTATTGGTGAATTCTGAGTCCTCTTGAGAGGGCCATTAGTTTCACTTCCTTTACAATCATTGTAAAGACCTGGGGGGCTGTGGCTAGTCCGAATGGGAGGGAGGTGAACTGGAACACCTGAGCCTTGTAGCAAAACCTTAGGTATTTCCTTGAGTTTGGGTGGATGGGGATGTGTAGGTAAGCGTCCGACAGATCTATCGACGATACCCACTCCCCAGGAATCAGGGAGGTCCTGATGGACTCTGGAGTTTCCATTTTGAACTTTTCTACGTGTAGAAAAGTGTTGAGCCTGCTTTGGTCTATGACTGGCCTCCACCTTTGGTGAGGCTTGGGTACTAGGAACAGGCGACTGTAAAACCCGAGAGATTTTACATTTTCCACCCTTTCGATTGCGTTCCTTAACAGGAGAGACTGGATACAAGTGGCCAAGGCTTGGTCTTTTTGCTGGGCCTTGTACTCCGACAGAATCAGAGGAAATCTGACCAAATTTGGCTTTGAAAGGAATGGCAGTACGTAGCCATTGGTGATAATGTTTAACACGTTTTGAGAACATTTGTTTGTTAGCCAGTCTTTCCTGAAAGAACGGAGGCGACCTCCTACTGGTGGACTGAGTGAGGCTTTGGAGGAGTCATTGGGAAGGGGGGTTTCCACGCCCCCTTCCCCTATTGTGGGGTCGAAAACGACCCCTGGAGCCTCTGAAGTTCGGTTTTCCCCTTCCTGAGGAAAACGATTGGTTACTGTTTTGAGAGGAGTTGCCCCCATAGGGGCGTTTCCTGTAGGAGCCTCTTTTCTTGTGGGGACCACGAAAGGGCTTATTCTGGTAGGGTGCGAAACCCTGAGAGTCTTTTGAGGTGCCTTTTTTGAGAAGGAAGTCTTCACCTTCCTTCACAAGTTGAGACTCGAACAAGGACGGGTCCCAAAAGGACGAGTTCCCAAGTTCTTGACGTCTCGTTTCCCCCAACTGTGGATGTAAGAGACTCATCTTGGCTTCGCGCCTAAGCAAGCCGGTATTAGCCATAGAATATAACTCCCTCTGGAGAATATGGGCTAGAGATTTGCTGAGACAGGTGAGGGCCCTGTGTTGAATAAGAACTGTCTTATTCCAGAAATCCATGTACTCAGCGACTTCCTCATATCCGCGCTTTGCTGCTTTCTCAGGATTGGCACCTTTCTGAATCTGAGACTTGATCTTCTTGACAGTTGTCTTGATGCTATGTTGACACTTCTCCAGGGAAGCATTGCAAGAAGAAGAAGTTTTAGCAAAGGCAGCGGTGAAATTGAGGGTTGAGATATTTTGTCTAGCCTGATGTTCCAGCTCCTTGAGAACTGGCAGGGGGACCATGGCTATAGGGGCCCCAGAGGGTTTAGGAGTAATACAGATCTTGGCAAAGTCTGTATTCAACTCCTGAATTTTGTCCTGAAAACAGGGCTGTCCCACCCTGTACCACTTAGAAGTGGAAGGAGGAGGCTTGACATATTTACCCTCAGATAAATTTGCAGCCTTAAAGTCATGTTGAAATTTATCAAAGGCGTCCTTGATAACTGAGCTAAGGGGTAGAATAGAGGAAGGACCTCTAAGTCTGAGCTCTTGACGGCCTTTTTCATCATCCAGACCTAACACTGAAGTTGAAGACCTAGGCATAGACTCCCTGGGGTCAGGGAGTGAAAGAATACGCCTAAAAGTGTCGACTTCTTCAGCGTATTGTGAGGGCATGTCAGACAGAGCTACTTCCCTATAATAAGGGGGGTCTGGATCATGTTGTGGAAGGTCTTGATCAGAAAGAGCCCCTGAGGGCTGAGCCCTAGAGGGCTTAGAAGACCTGTGTCTGGCTACAGGGGACTGGTCCTCCCCTGAAGAAGATGACACATATCTGGACCTTGACTTATGTTTACTCTTATCAGAGTGCTTTTTAGGTCTGGTAGAAGAGATCGGAGGTTCATCGGATTCCTCATTTAGTTGGTCCGAGGCAGATCCCGGATCAACTTGATGCCTACTACGAGAGTGGCTATGCTTTTTGTGAGAGTACGAGACCTCTTTTGGTGGTAGTTCAGAAGGATTAACGTACTGGTCCGAGGTATCTGGCTGGTTAAGTACTAGACGAGGAGGGAGAGTGCTGGACCGTAGTCCACATCCATAGCCTCGGTATGAATATCAGTACTAGATTTCGGAGGGGGTAGGTCCAGATTTACAGCATTATTACTGGATGAACAAGTTTTGTAAGCAAGAAACGAGGTCTGATCCACCTCTGATTGCTTTTTTGCAGTCAACTCCTCTCGAAGTGACTGAAAAGCTTCCAACATGGATGCCTGAAAGGAACCCATTTGTTGCTATAAATGGATATTTAAGGAATCACCCAGGGATTTTTCAATATTTGTTTGAATTTTTTGTTGTAAAGCTGTACCTGGGGTGGGTGGGACAGACTTGGCTGGTGTTTTGAGAGATAAAGAACTGAAGGCAAGTGGCTGAGGACGGGGGGGTGAGGTGAAAAGATTGTCGGCAGCACTCTCGAGGTCTGCATTTGAGCCAGTGAAGGAATCCCCGTCGCCTTCGCCCAAAAGATCGAGTTCATTATCTTTACAACTAGTTTCCGCCTTTTGTTTTTTAAGGTAACGTTTCCTGTTTTGAATTTTCTTTAACTGTTCATCTGTGAAAGATGTACAGATATGACGGTGAGTTTCGAAGGTGACACAGGGGTCATCACCCTTGCCAGCCTCCCTACAGGTAGGGCAATAGGTGTGTAGGTCGAAACTAAAGCAAAAATGGCAGCATTTCTGAGCTCTCGGTTTGTCTTTATTCATTTGGTGGAGAGACATTTTAAACGCAATAAAAGACGTACAATATAAATTGCCTGTACCGAGGAAAACCCAAAACACGCGAAAGCAAGAAAATACTTATCCTGTGAAAATAAGAATTTTACAGAATGATCTATGTTATATAATAAAAGATATATCCATAAAAGAACCTCTAACAATAAGTAAAGGCTGAGAAATAAATGAAAATGTCTGTATATTTACAAACTGCTACCAGTCAATCGTGGCCAACGAGAAAGTAGGGCGATTGGTCAGAAGTTATCACGTGACAACTACCAGTACATCCGGTGGCTAACAAGAACTGTCTTTTTTTTCTAAGACGTTGGCCGCGGGTGTGGCAACCCGAGAACAGCATTAAGTCCCACATGGTAAGCTATTGTAGCGTAATAAAAGCAGTGGTTTTGGAGTTATTAGCAATTTACTCAAAGCAGCTATAGCCCCATTGCTCACTTAGCAATTGACCTAGATTTGCAAAAGTACCAAAATAATGGAGGATGCAAGAAACAACTAAAATCATCTCAGCAAAAGACCACAAATCATTCCACTGGAAAACTGCATGATACACACACAGGGTCATTTTATTACATCCCACACAAGATAAATCTTTCCAATGCTTTCGTAGCCAACCAGCACCAAGCAGAAAATCTATAGCTAAAGTAATGCATCCACTTGCTCAGATTATCTTTAAGTGGGGAAGTAGTGGTCACAAAGCTTTGTTTATGATCACTTGGCCTTGACCCGTGGTCACTGATCCAAATCCAGCTCATGACTCAGGGATGTGAGGATGCTCTGTCCCAAAATTGTCCTTTGATTTTAAGACCAAACCTTGCACTTATACAAACTGAGTGAGTAAAGAATACTGAATTATGTATTTATTGCCTACATGAACATTAGGTCAACTGGGGCATTTTCTGGAAAATCTATTATTTACAGAGACACTTTATTCAGTGAGAAGATTATATAGTGCACATTTGATCTGCATCCTCAGACACCAGTTTCAAACAAGTGGCTAGATTACAAATGAAAAAAAGATGCCAAGACGTCACATTATCTAGACAAGAAAGGGAGTTGCACCACCTCGCAAATGCACACTATTGACTTGGATCCTGCAGATGCACTGCACGTCTTTTTCTGGCATTGGCGGACCTGTTCACACCGACTACTATAGCATCTTGTCCACTGGGTAGAATGTATTAATGCAATAAAATGAAAACTTACAATACACATTTAGGTTCATACATGTGTGTTAATGTCCTTTAAGCAAGCAAAAGTTGACTGGTAGTGTTGTGGTGACACATCAAAGTGATTGAGAATCTCTCGAGTATAAGTGAGAAAATTTGTAGTTTAACTGATGATTTAGCCATCTTTTAACAATGTCAAAAGAAGGTGCAACATGCTTTAAATTGCAGTGTTGATTCTAGAAATCCCCCCCCCCCCCCAGTCCAAAAAAATGTGGGGGCTTGGTCATTAAAATGGGAACTTGTACAGTCGCCAAAGAGGGATTAAATTCAGAACAATCTGTCTATCCGTTTATTTGTTCAACAAGGTTATGTCCCGGGACGTCCTGATATGTAACATATTGGCTATGTCGGGAAGTGCTAAGTCTTGAGAACCGGAAAGTGCTTCACCTAGGGAAGTGATTTATATCCTGGGAAGCCTTGCTTTAGGTTCGCTATGGTTCAATCAAATACTATAAACTCGAGAATTCACGGCCATAGCACCAACTCATTAATATTTAGAAGATATGAGGTCACAAATTTCCCAGGTTTTTCTAACAATATTTTATAAAATGGAAGCTTCAATGAAGATCAAATACTTTAAACTTGAGAACTAACGGCCATACCACCCAGCTCATTCATATTCATGAGAAGATATGTGGTCACGGATTTCCCTTGGGGTTTTGTAGCAATATTTTATAAAATGGAAGCCTCAAGGAAGATCAAATACTCAGGGCGTCAAGTTACAAGTGGGTCTCAGAAAATAGGAAAATAGGAATTTCGGGAGTCAAAAAATAGGAATAAAATAGGAATATTACTGAAACAACAGGAGAGTGCCCGTGAACGGGCACTGTGTCAGCTGACTGAGTGTTTTTGATTTGTGAAGGTGATTAGAGGACAGAATAATTATCAGGAAAAGGGCTGTACAGAAATACAGTAAATGGTAACTGAACAGCAAGTTCGAAAGAAATTCCGAAGCTGACAGAAGAAAAGGATAAAAAAGTTGTGCCCTGTAAATGGTATTATGTTTGTTTATTTGGGGTTTTACGTCGCTTTCAACACTGTAAAGGGCATATCACGACGGGTAGTTGGAAGGGCAGAGGAAACCAGTACATATAGTTCGCTAGGGTTCTGTACTGTAAACTGCCGACCAATGGCAAGCAACTACCAGTTTTCCCACTTACGGCCATGACGGGGATCGAACCCCAGCCGCAGAGGTGGGAGGCGAGAGTGTTACCACTCTGCCACCGTGGCCCCCTAAATGGTATTATGAAGGAAAATAACAAGGTAATTGTTTAAGTGTAAAAAATAGGTTAAAACATATTTATAGAAATACTACAAATGCAATATCCTCGTTCGACCTTGAAGAAGGGGTCCAAGGTCAAATCTAACCACACAAATACATTCCCAGCCCATGATTTCCTATGGTTTACCATTCCAAACCTCTAGGACCAATTATAAATGAGTTATAAGCACTTTTAAGCTTGGCTGTCCTCATTTGACCTTGAAGGAGGGGTCCAAAGGTCAAATCTGACCATACCAAAAGATTCCGAGCCAATGATTTCCTATGGGATGGTTTACCATCCCAAATCTCTGTCACCAATAATAAGCGAGTTGTAGGCACTTTCAATTTTCGCTATCCTCATTTGACCTTGAAGGAGGGTTCCAAGGTCAAATCGGACCATATCAACAGATTCACAGCCCATGATTTCCTGTCTTTTTACCATCCCAAACTTCTGGGACCAATAATAAGCGAGTTATAAGCACTTTTAAGTTTGGCTATCCTTGTTTGACCTTGAAGGAGGGGTCATTGAAGGTCAAATCTGACCACACCAAAAGATTCCCACCCCATGATTTCCTACAGGTTGGTTTATCATCCCAAACCTCTAGGATCAATAATAAGGGAGATATAAGCACTTTTCAAGACTGACAAAAAACACCTGTGGCGGCCATCTTGTTTCTCAAAATGAGGCCAAAAATATTCCCAGACAACATTTTATGGTTATTAATATATACTGCAAACTTAAGAAAGCTAGCTATAATATTTTTTTTCATCAGAGCAGTAATGGTGAAATCTCTCTCTACACACTGCGGCTATCCAGTGGATACAATGATTTACTCAACAGTGAGAACCTGAAAGTAGCTATTGCTCAGCTATGCCATGACATAGAGGTCTGCAATTTCACTATGTTATAGCTAACCAAAAATTCTGTGAATAACATATTTAACAAATTATTCTAAATGTAATAGTTTTCAAGTTACAACTGATTTACTCAACAGTGAGAACCTCAAAGGAACTATTACTCAGCTATGCAATGAGCTACATGTCTGAAATTTTACTGTGTTATAGCTAACCCAAAAGTAGGTGAACAACATATTTAAGCAAACTACTGTAAATGCAATAGTTTTCAAGCTACAACTGATTTACTCAATAGTGAGAACCTGAAAATAGCTATTGCTCCGCTATGCCATGAGCTATAGGTCTGTAATTTCACTATGTTATAGCTGACCCAAAAGTAGGTGAACAATATATTTTAAGAAAATACTCCAAATACAATATTTTTCAAGTTATAGCTGATTTACTCAACAGTCAGTACCTGAGAATAGCTATTGCTCAGTTGTGCCATGAGCTATAGGTCTATAATTTCACTATGTTATAGCTGACCCAAAAGTAGCTGAATAACATATTTGCACAAATTTCTGTAAATGCAATAGTTTTCCAATTATAACTGATTTACTCAACAGTGAGAACTTCAAAGTAGCTATTACTCAGCTATGAAATGAGCCACAGGTCTGAAACTTCACTATGTTATAGCTGACCCCAAAATAGGTGAATAACATATTGAAACAAAATACTCTAAATGCAATAGTTTTCAAGTTATAAGTGATTTACTCAACAGTGATAACCTAAAAGTAGCTATTACTCAGCTATGCCATGAGCTACAGGTCTGAAATTTTACTATGTTATAGCTGGCCCAAAAGTAGCTGAATAACATATTTATACGAAATTCTCTAAATGCAATAGTTTTTAAGTTACAAGAGATTTTACTCATGATGGAAGTTACTGAAAAGCCCAAAAGTAGCTATTACTCACTTAGCTATTGAGACAGACACCCAACTTACTCACCATATTGTAGCTATGAAAAAAGTAGCTGAATAACATATTTTAACAAAATGCTCTAAATGCAACACTTTTCAAGTTATAAGTGATTTACTCAACAGTGATAACCTAAAAGTAGCTATTACTCAGCTATGCCATGAGCTACAGGTCTGAAATTTTACTATGTTATAGCTGACCCAAAAGTAGCTTAATAACATATTTATACGAAATTCTCTAAATGCAATAGTTTTCAAGTTATAAGCGATTTACTCAACAGTAATAACCTAAAAGTAGCTATTACTCAGCTATGCTATGAGCTACAGGTCTGAAATTTCACTATGTTATAGCTGGCCCAAAAGTAGCTGAGTAACATATTTATACGAAATTCTCTAAATGCAATAGTTTTTAAGTTACAAGTGATTTTACTCATAATGGAAGTTACTGAAAAGCCCAAAAGTAGCTATTACTCACTTAGCTATTGAGACAGACACCCAACTTACTCACCATATTGTAGCTATGAAAAAAGTAGCTGAACAACATATTTTCACAAAATGCTGTAAATGCAACACTTTTGAAGTTATAAGTGATTTAGTGTATGATTTCATGAATTTTAATGCATTAAAAATTATTAAAAAAATTTATTTAAAAAAAAGTAAGACAGATCCAGGTCTCCTACTCACACAAGGGAATCTACCTCTGGCCTAGTACATATATGCAAGATATGAGAGAAATCCCTGCAATAGTCACTGAGAAAATTGTGATAAAAAGTTGAAATTTTCACACTTTTGGTGGGGGTACCCCCCTTGTAATGTCTCTAGCAAACAGACGAACAGACAGATTTGCATGCCTTGAACATTTTTCATCCTCGATAGATAAGGTATCTTTAAAAAAAACAGCATGTCTCTAGGCCTTGTAGTTTTGGAGAAGAAGTTGTTCACGCGGACGCGTACGCCCACGCCGCAGAGTGATGACATAAAAATATAGTGAAAATAGGAATCTTTTTTAACAAGATAGTCTCCTAACACCCCTATAGCCATCATGATGCACCACATTTCCCTTTATTTTGCACTTATTTTAGAACAATGGAAAAAATATAGTCAAAATAATACACGTGTATCTCAAGTAAGCATCATACTTATTGAATTACATCCAAAAAGCTTATAAATACACATTCTATAGAACTACATATGTACATGTAACTCAGTTCAAAACTAGACCAAGGACCCACAGATGCAAGATGTATCCACCGGAAAAGGCCAACTAACATAGTTTAGAAGAAAAACTGCATTTTTCAATAATAAGTTGAAAGCACTTTTAAGTTTGGCTACCCTCATTTGATCTTGAAGCAGGGGCCCAAGGTCAAATGTGACCACATCGGAAGACTCACAGCCCATGATTTCCTATAGGTTGGTTTACCATCCCAAACCTCTAGGGCCAATAATAAGCAAATTATAAGCACTTTTAAGTTTGCCTAACCTTGTTTGACCTTGAAGAGGCAGCCCAAGGTCAAATCCGACCACAGCAGAAGATTCGCAGCCCATGATTTCCTATAGGTTGGTTTGACATTCCAAACCTCTAGGACCAATAATAAGGGAGATATAAGCACTTTTCATGACTGAAAAGAAACGCCCGTGATGGCCATCGTTTTTCAAAATGAGGAAAAAATATTTTTAATCAAGATTTTGTAATGATGAACATATCCAGCGAAT
The DNA here is from genome assembly GCA_964017235.1 of Sabellastarte sp. h YS-2021. Lineage (NCBI taxonomy): Eukaryota > Metazoa > Annelida > Polychaeta > Sabellida > Sabellidae > Sabellastarte > Sabellastarte sp. h YS-2021. The sequence goes on from OZ024931.1 coordinate 77,835,238, forward strand.
TTGAGATTTTTACCTAGAATTCCCTTTGTTCTAGAGGCCTGGAGGGCCAACAAAACTCCTTGCTGAAAGTCGAAAAACGCCCGTGGCAGCCATCTTGTTCTTCAAAATGAGGCCAAAAATATATTCCCAGCCAAGATTTTATGGTTATGAATATAACCTGAAAATTTAAGAAATCTACCTACAATACCCTGGCCTCTAGAGGGGTAACAAGAAAATCTCTACACACTGCTCTCCGGTGGATACAATCATAACTAGATTGATGCCAACATATCCCCAGACAGGTCATTTCTCATGCCAAGGCATTCAGTGGGTATTTTTGCAGCACTCATTTTGTGAAATTCACAATTATAATAAACCATTTTTCATTTTTCAATGATGTTGTAAAATTTATACTTCATTATAATTTGAGAAAATTAGTCATTTTCCATGTGATCAACAACATTTAGTGACTTAAAATACATTATCATCACCAAAAATAGGAAAAAATAGGAATTTTCCTGGAAAATAGGAATAAATAGGAATTTGTTAAAAAATAGTAAATAATAGGAAAAAATAGGAACTTGACGCCCTGAATACTTTAAACTCAAGAACTCACGGCCATAGCACCAAATCATTAATATTCATGAGAAGATACGAGTTAACGGATTACCAGGTTTTTCTAGCAATATAGAAAACAATAAAAATCAACCAATGAAATCATTTCCCGACATTTAGCCAGTAAGTACATATCGGGATGTCCCGTGATTTAACCACTGCATTGTTTGTTAGGATTATGCAAATGCTGAAACGATAAATATCACTTGGGTTCATATTCTACAACAATTCTTCGATAAGGTGACCTTAGATCCAAGTAAGAGAAGATCTGAAGTTGCATTAAAGTATCTGGATTCTCTTACTCTTTTTTATGTGTTACCAACCCCATGAATGCCTCAAAGACAATTTTAAAAAAAATCAAAAATGCGTAGGGAGGTTTACACTCTTGGGGTGCTCTTCGTACTAATTTATTACCATAACACATGCAGCAGATAACTTTCAAGTACCGTAGCCTTTCTATGTATACTAGTAAAGTATTTCTGTATACTGTACATGCATCCTGTACAAACTGGTTCAACAGTAATGTTGTTAGTATCGGAGGTTTCAATAATCCACTTTGAAGTTTTCGTTTTGTATTAAATAACATTTTTCACTGAAAAAATCACGAAATTGCAAATTTAATAAGTAAATTAAATTTTTATAAGTTAATACCCTATCCAATGGACAATTGCTAATCCGGTCGGCGCAGACCGGCCCGCCAAACGCCAGAAAAAGACGTCCTGTGTCTCCACTGGCTGGCCAGTCCCAGTACTGTGCATTCGCTAGGTGGCGCATGGTATTTACTTCCTGTCTAGACAACAATGACGTCATAGCATCTTTTTCGTTGTCTAAACCTATTAGATCCCTAGTAAGCTGATAGCGGGGTCGGTGGGAGGGTCTTGTGTGTCCATTGGATAGGGTATTAACTTATAAAAATTTAATTTACTTATTAAATTTGCAATTTTATTGCGTTAATACATCCTATCCAATGGACAATTGCTGAATAACTACCGCTTGGTCGGCGGGTAAGTTACTAGGGACGTATGTGAACTCACAAGTAATAGCAAATTTTAACCTAAAAAACACTGCTAATAATTTAATTTATTTAGTAGCTAAAAAGTATATATTTAAAACATCACGCAAGAAAGGATTTTTATCTGTTGATGACTTTTGCTTTTGTCTGCAGAAAATATATCAAGAACAAGAATTTATTGCCAAACTAGATTTTAAACAGGAACAGTTTAGGAAAACATGGGGAATTTTCAACAGTCTTTTTCTTGGGTGAATAAAACATATAACATGATAGCAAAATACTGTTAACTAAAACCTATCTAATTGTAATTTGTCTTACGTAGTTCCTTGTGTTTTTTTTTTGTTTTTTTTTTGGCTTCTGTAGTTCCTTGTATTGTTTTTTGTTGTTTTTTTTTTTGTTTTTTTTTGTTTTTTTTTTGTTTTGTGCCTTTTGTACTATGTCCTACCTTGTATGTGCTGCAAAAAATGGCCATGGTCGGTTGCCAGCAGCCGGTTACCCGGGGCTATACCGCCGTCGCCCCCCCCCTTTTAGACCTGCTCTGAGGTAGGGGAAGAGAGGGACGAGTTCAGTCCCAGAATGCTAATAAACCTCCCGAAGGAAGCACGCCACACGTAATTCTAATGTACGTGAAGAACTGTTTATACATATATATACAAATCTCCTCAATCTAAGGGCCACTTGTGGATCTGCTGAGCAGCCACTACCGAGCCCAATTGGTAAAGCCCTGAATCAGCCCAAGCCACACCCTTCAGATAGAACTGTATGAAGGTATTATGTGACTTCAGTGGCAGGCTGACAAGACTGTATCTAAGGAAACTCTCGACTGGAAGACCTTAGAAGCATCAGAGGCCCCGACATCATGGGCTTTAACCTGATGTAAAGTGAGGGCCTCCTAGTCAGAGAGCTCATAACATAGGATCACAGTCTGCTGGATCCAAGAGGAGATAGTGGCAGGTGAGATGTCTTTGTCGAAACCTTTCTTAAAGGAGACAAAAAAACCACCTCCTTATTCTGCCCGAGGTCTGAGGTTCTGTCCAAATAGTAGCGCAATGCTCTGACTGGATAGAGGGACCTGTCACACTTGAGGAATCTATCCAGAGTTGGGGCCAGGGCCGTTATAACCCCTGGGGCCACACTGTCTGGACCCTCTTTGGCCAGCTGACTCTTGGAGAGAAAGCTGGGTGATGGGTACAGGGACACCTTTGACCAGTCGGATTGGTGTCTAATATTTCTGTTTTGCCAAGCATGTATCTCACTTCCACGCTTGCCCGACCCCAGGGCCAAGAGGAAAACTGTCTTGAAGGTCAAATGCTTCAAGGAGGCCTCTTTAATTGGTTCAAAATGAACCTTGTCAGCTGGTGCAAAAACCAGGAAGAGGTTCCAGGAGGGGATTCCCCTCCGGCCTTTGGGTCTGTCTCAGTGGAAACTATCCAGGAGACGAGTGAGATTTTCATCCTTACTGACATTGATTTCAAATTTCCCAGACTATCAGCAACGGCTGACCTGTAACCATCCACGGTGCTGGGCTGCAACTTCCTGTCCTGAAACAGGTACATAAGGAAGTCAGCAACTGACTTTACAGGGGGTGTCTTGAAGTCCACCTGAAGAATGATACAGCAATGGCTGACCTGTAACCATCAATGGTGCTGGGCTGCAACTTCCTGTCCTGAAACAGGTACATAAGGAAGTCAGCCACTGACTTTACAGGGGGGTGCCCCGAAGTCCACCTGATGAATGATACATCACTTGGTAAAAATGGCCACTTGCCTCATAGACTGATCTGATTGATCCCCTTTGAGGAGCCTCAATTCTTGCTGCCACTGCCTCAGACAAGTCCTGCTCCTCGATTGCTGAGGCTCTAGGAGCCCTGCATGGAGATTAAGATTTGTCAGATTTCTGTGAGGGATCTGATTGAATGGCTGTCAAAAGGTTGGGCAGATTGGGCAGGCTCAGTGGGATTTGGCTGGACATGGTCACTAGATCCCAAAACCAAGGCATGTTGGGCCACCCCGGAGCAATCAGAATGATTCTCTTGCAAGGGGAGTCTTGCAACTTCTCCACCACTTTGCCCAATATGGCTGATGGTGGGAAGGTGTATACTTTCAGATCCTACCATGGCATACTGAGTGCATCCACTGCTGTGGCCAGGGGATCCGGTACCGGTGACACAGAGGCAACTTGTTGTTGAACCTCTTGGCAAAAAAGTCTATTTTAGGCCGGTGTCACCTGCTGCATAGAGTGGAAAACCTCTGGAAGGAGAAACCACTCTGGATGGTCTGGCCTAGCCTGGATAGCTTGTCTGCTACCACATTCGGCCCGCCTGGAATGTGTCGTGCGTTAGAGTCACTTGTTTCCTGGTACACCAGGTCAAGATTCTCCATAGTAGGGCACAAAGTGGGCCCGACCTCATGCCTCCTTCCTTGTTTATGTATGACACTACTGTGGTGTTGTCAGTTGCTACAAGTACTATCTTGTTTGAGCAAAGGTCTTGGAACTCTTTTAAAGCCAGAAAGACTGCTTTAAGTTCTAGATAGTTTATATGCAGCTTGCTTCCCGGAGGGGACCAGGTTCCTCTTGTAGTGTGCTCGTCTAAGTGAGCACCCCACCCTTCTATTGATGTGTCTGTAAATATTTGCAGAGCATGTTTTATCGGGTGTAATGGTTGGCCTGGAAGTACATTCTTCCTTCAGCCATCATTGTAAATGGGGGTGCAAGGACCTGGGGATTGGGATCACCTTTTCCAGTGATTCTGGGACCCTCCAGTTGTGTTTGTGATGCCACTGAGTCTCATATGAAGTTGGCCTAGATGAACTTGCTTTTCTGTAGCTGTTAGTAAACCTATCAAGGACATGACTTCCCGGACCGGGCAAGCCGGTAGGGATAGCAGTTTCAGCATTTTCTCTTGAAGGTTCTGCCACCGGTCTGGAGTCAGTCGGACCCGATCAGTCCTGTGGTCGAACTGGTAGCCTACAAACTTGCAAATTTAATAAGTAAATTAAATTTTTATAAGTTAATACCCTATCCAATGGACAACAGCTTATCCGGTTGGCGCAGACCGGCCCGCCAAACGTCAGAAAAAGACGTCCTGTGTCCACTGGCAGGTCGGTCCGGAGTACCAGTGCACTCGCCAGATGGCGTGTTGTACTTCCTTCCTGTCTAGACAGAGTGACGTCATAGCATCTTTTTTGTTGTCTAAACTTATTAGGCCCCTAGTAAATTGAGAGCGGGGTCGGTAGGAGGGTCTTGTGTGTCCATTGGATAGGGTATTAACTTATAAAAATTTAATTTACTTATTAAATTTGCAATTTTATTGCGTTAATACATCCTATCCAATGGACAATAGCTGAATAACTACCGCTTGGTCGGCGGGTAAGTTACTAGGGATTTGCGTGAACTCATGTTAGGGATAATGAAGATTCCTTCTTAAAGCCTGGGTAGATATTGAAGTCAAAACCCTTAAGGCTATGGTCGAATATCATCATCCGGTTAACCAGAATGGAACCGTCAGAGTCGACCTTGCCCCCCCCCCCCTTCCCTTTTTTCTATCATACCTGCTCTGAGGTAGGGGAAGAGAGGGATGAGTTCAGTCCCATAATTCTAATTCTCCCGGAGGAAGCACGTGAGATTTATTTATTTTTTTTTTACTTAAATATATGTGCTATATATATAATATGTACAACTATTTACATAGGCTCTGATCTCCTCTAGGTACCAGTCTGTTGGTGGATCTGTTGGGCAGCCACGACTGGACCAAGATGGAAGAGCTCTGAATCAGCCCACGCCACATCCTTCAAGTAGAATTGAGTGAAGGTATTATGGGATTTCCAGTGGCAGGCTGATAGGATCTGCTCCAAGGAGACTCCCGACTGGAAGGCCTTAGAAGCAGCAAAGGCTCTGACATCATGAGCTTTAACTTGGTGTAAGGTGTGAGCATGATGATCAGAGAGCTCATAGCATAGGATCACAGTCTGTTTGATCCATGACGAGATTGTGGCAGGTGAAATGTCCTTGTCGAAACCTTTCTTGAAAGAGACAAAGACCAAATCTTTGCCCTGCCTAGTATCGGAAGTCCTGTCCAAGTAGTAACGTAAAGCTCTGACTGGACAAAGAGACCTATCCGACTTGAGGGATCTGTCCAGAGTAGGAGCCAGGGCTGGTATGACCACTGGGGCTACGCTCTCTGGACCTTCCTTAGCCAGCTGGTTCTTGGAGAGAAAACTGGGTGATGGATATAGAGACACCTTGGACCAATCGGCTTGATGTCTGATGTTTTTGTGCTGCCATGCATGAATCTCACTTCTTCTTTTGCCCGAACCCAGGGCCAAAAGGAAAACCGTCTTGAAATTCAAATGTTTCAGGGATGCGTCCCTAAGAGGTTCAAAGGGGGCCTTTGTCAACTGGTGTAGTACCAGGGAAAGGTTCCAGGAGGGGATTCCCCTCCTTCCCTTGGGTCTGTCTCTGTGAAAACTTTCCAGGAGACGGGTGAGATTCTCATCTTTGCTGATATTGACTGTTGTACTACCCAGTTTATCAGCGATAGCAGATCTGTATCCATCAATGGTGCTGGGCTGTAACTTCTTGTCCTCAAAGAGGTACAGTAGAAAGTCAGCGACTGACTTCACAGGCGGAGATCTGAAGTCCACCTGATTAGCGATGCACCACTTTGTTCCGACGGGTAGTTGGAAGGGCAGAGGAAACCAGTACATATAATTCGCTAGGGTTCTGTACTGTAAACTGCCGACCAACGGCAAGCAACTACCAGCTTTCCCACTTACAGCCATGACGGGGATAGAACCCCGGCCGCAGAGGTGGGAGGCGAGAGTGTTACCACTCTGCCACCGTGGCCCCTGGAACTTGGCTGGACATGTTCACCAAGTCCCAAAACCAAGCCATGTTGGGCCAACCCGGGGCAATCAGAATGATTCTCTTGCACGGGGAGTGTATTAACTTTTCCACTACTTTGCCTAATATGGCTGTTGGTGGGAAGGCATAGGCATCCAGGTCCTCCCATGGCAGAGTGAGGGCGTCCACTGCTACCGCTAGGGAGTCCGGTACTGGAGATACAAACTGGGGCAGCTTGTGGTTGAACCTCGTAGCGAATAGGTCTATCTGAGGTCGGTGCCACCTTTGGCATAAGGTCTGAAAAACTTCGGTCAGAAGGGACCACTCTGTCTGAATGGTCTGACCCAGACGGGATAGCTTGTCCGCTATTACATTTAGCCGGCCTGGAATGTGACGGGCTTTCAGGGTTACCTGCCGCTGGAAACACCAGGTCAGGATTCTCCAGAGAAGGGCACACAGGGGGCCTGATCTCATGCCTCCTTCTTTGTTTATGTAGGAAACTACTGTGGTGTTGTCTGTTGCCACAAGTACTATTTGACCGGTACAGAGATCTGTGAACTCTTTGAGAGCAAGAAGAACTGCCTTTAGCTCCAAGTAATTGATATGCAGTCTGCTTTCTGTTAAGGACCAGCAACCTCTTGCAGTGTGGTCGTTTAAGTGAGCGCCCCAGCCATCTTTTGATGCGTCTGTAAAGAGCTGCAGAGCATGTCTGACTGGGTGTAAAGGTTGGCCGGATAGCACGTTTTCTTCCAGTAACCACCACTGTAGGTGAGGGTGTAAGGATACGGGGATGGGAATCACTTTTTCTAGTGATTCCGGTACGTGCCAATTGTTCTTGAGGTGCCACTGTATAGGTCGCATGTGTAGCCGACCTAGGTGAACTTGCTTCTCTGTGGCCGTTAACAGGCCAATGAGGGACATGAACTGCCGGACCGGACAGGTCGGTTGGTCTAATATCTCTAGAATCTTTCCTTGAAGGCTTTGCCACCGGTCCGGAGTCGGCCGGACCCGACCGACCTTGAGGTCGAACTGGTAGCCTACAAAGTCGAAGATTTGCTTGGGTTCCAGCTCCGACTTGTCCAAATTTACTAGCCAACCTAAATCTTGACATATCTTCACTAGATGCTGGGTATGCCGGAGACAGACTTGGTGGGATCCAGCCCGGACCAACCAATCGTCTAGGTATTGGTGGATCCTTATACCCTGGCAGGTGGCCATCAGCTTTACCTCCTTTGCTATTACAGTGAACTCTAAGGGTGCTGTGGACAGGCCGAAAGGTAAGGCTTTGAACTGGTATGTTTGTCCCTGACAAAACCTCAGATACTTCCTGGATTGTTCTTGTATTGGGATGTGGAAGTAGGCGTCTTTGAAATCTATAGAGGTTACCCACTCCCCTCCTTGGAGTGATGGTTTCTGGTGTCTCCATCTTGAATTTCTCCGTCTTGAGAAATGGGTTTAGATGGCTGAGGTCTAGAATAGGACGCCACTTGTTGTTTGGTTTTGGGACTAGGAAAAGTCTGTTGAAAAAGCTCAGATGTTTTGTTTATGACCTGTTCTACTGCATTTTTGTCTATAAGCTGATGTAATGCCTCCAGTAGGTAGCTGTTCCTCTGGGGATTGACATAGCAACTTATGACAGTCGGAGACCTTGTGAGTTTTGGCCGGACCCGGAAGGGGAGGGTGTAGCCCTCTTTTAAGATCTGAACTACTTTCGGGCCGGCACCCAGCTTCAACCAACTTTCCCAAAATTTTTGAAGACGGGCCCCTACAGGCAGATAGGGAACAGCATTTGGGGCATTTGAGACAGGATTGGCAAACAACAATTGAGTGACACAAAAAGCACTTTTCACAGATTTTAATTGAGATTTTGTTTGGTGACAGTCTGACACTCCGGGACTTAAACCTTTCCTTTGCGGAAGCCCGGGTGCAGAAGGAACATTTTGTACAACATGATATTTTACATTTGAACTTAAGGAATTGTTCATTGTCTGGTCTGTGAAAGAGTTCTGGGTCAGCAGCTGACTGGAAACCCTGTTTAAACAATAACTGTCATTTATATTGCTGCTGACCACGTGCAGGGCGGGATGAAAAACTAGAGGCCTTGCCTCTGCCTCTTTTGAATTGTCGACGGTTAATGTTCTTCCAGGCTGGCCTGTCCTGTTTCCCTTCCGAACGGCCCTCTTGCTTCCTATCACTCTTCTCATATGGGTGATAACGGTTCTTAGCCCGTGCAGTAGTAGTAGGTGCAGGATGATTCTTGCTGTCATACAGAGCAATCTCCTCTTCCGCTTTCTTAATCACAGGCTCTGCAAACAGAGTGGCAATGTGCAAGGGGCCTGTTCTGAGAGCTGCGAAGGTGCCGGGCTTGATACCATTCTTCAGATGGCTAAGGTAAGAGTCTCTACGGGTCAAGGTAATATTGCCCATGGTAAGAAAGACAAAGTCCGTTAAATGCTCCATGGCCTTCGCAGCCGCCTGTGTAATGCTGGAATTAAATTCCATAAGGAATTGAAATTCCTCAGCCGCTTCAGATAACTTATTTGACACTTTGCCCTTGTTTTCACTTCTGATAACTTTCAAATGTGCATTCATTTCTCCCTGAACTTTAAACAAACACCTGTTAAAACTAGCAGTCTGGTTACACACCACTGAGGCTTCTCTAGCCGTCCTTTCCCAACGGCGCAGGGTATCTTGTGAAATTCTACGGGAACCCGGTGGGGTGGCTGCCAAAGCTGCTCTTCTAGCTATACGACCAAAACTATTGTTCAATTTAGACGGGCCTGTATTCCAACTGGTGACAGTAGCTGGGTCCAATTGTTGATCAGAATATAGGCCATACCACTTTGTTTGCGGCTTGGGGGGTCAGAGAAAGTGGTCCATTGGCAGGCTGCCGGCTTCTGTAGTTCTGGATGGGTATCCCTCCGTCATGGTGAGATTGAGTTTAGATAGCTTGCGACAAAGATAATCTTCCGTAGGCATCTGGACTGAGACCTTGCTGGGAAGGGGAGCTTTAGGTCCAGCGAAAGGGTTGTCGTCAGATGGGTTTGAACTATCCATGTCAGGGATATGGGACCAACCCATAAAGGATTGTATGCCGCGCATGGTCTCCCTATACGTCTGTTCTGAGGTCGGTAGTTCCTGTTCAAATTCTGGATCTTCCGAAAAATCCCCTTCCTCTGCAAAAAGTTCCACCGGAGGGGTATCAGAGATTTGACTATCAGTATCTGAATCTAAGCTAGAAATGCTGTCCTTTCTGCTCTTCTGAAGGGTCGGTGAAGCAGAGCTGGTGGAGCCAAGAGGTCGGTCGGTGGGAGGATGGTCGGTTGTCGGGAAATCTCAGCTGTAGTAGGTCGGTGACAACCAGCACTAGGCTTACCGGTCGACTTATGCTTCTGAGCAGCGGTGTCTGGACCAGTGCGCCCTTGAGCAGTGCTCTGACTTTTAAGCTTACCGGCCGACTTTTGCTGTGAAGCAACGTTGTCTGGGCCAGTGCGCTCAGATGATGAAGATCCAAGTAGTGAAGAGTCTCTGACAAGCTTACCGGCCGACGGCTGCAAGGCAGCACTAGAGTCTGGGCCAGTGCGCTGAAAGGCGTCATCTGAAGGATTAGGTGGTTGAAAGAAGGGCTCAGAGTCCCGAGACACATTAGTTGGTGCAGAATGAGTAGGGGCTACTCTGACCTCCGGCGAAAAGGCAGGTTCCATAGACTTGGCTAACAGTAATGCCTCTAACCTGTTAAAGCGGTCGGACCACTTATCCTCTAAGGCTGTGAACTTGTCGTCTGTAGCAGAAGAGAGAGTTGCAGTAGCAGATTTCTTGGGTTTAACAGAAGGTTTGTCCTTTTTGGTCTTTTTCTCAGGAGGAGCTGGCGACTTGTCAGTACTAGGTCCACCCACAACCCCAATAACTGAAACGCTTGAAGGGTCTATAAGTTCATCCGTGGGTTGGGAAATGTCAGCACATTTAGCCTCCCGTTTTTCCTTCTTAATTTTATAAGACGGTGTTGAGATCTGGGCACGTTGCTCCGGGGTGAAAGAATTACACAGAGAACAGTCAACAGAGTCCTTATCCTTCACACAAGGTTCCTCACCTTTTCCTTTTTCCCTACAACGTGCGCAAAATGGAAAATTTAATAAGTAAATTAAATTTTTATAAGTTAATATCTTACCTAGTGGACAGATGCATTTGTCTGGCGCACAGCCGGTCCCGCCAAACGTTAGAGAAAAACGCCTCGAGCTGGGCTCTGGCCCGGACCGGTAGTGTCCTGTTTACTCGCCAGGTGGCTGTATAGCCTCCCTGCCGGTGCACTGCGCGTGCGCGCGCATGCGTACTTCCTCCTTTTGTTTGCACCCTGTTTGAGTCCCCTGGGAATGTTTGTTGCGGGGAAGGCAGGGTGGGAATCCCTCTGTCCACTAGGTAAGATATTAACTTATAAAAATTTAATTTACTTATTAAATTTTCCATTTTATTGTGTTAATATATCTTACCTAGTGGACAGATGCAGAATAACTACCCATTGGATGGAGGGCAGCTAAACTCAACAGGGACTCTTGTCAGAACTCTGGGCCTCCGGCCCAAGGGTTAGGGATCCTTCCCATACCCTACACCATAGTTGGTTCCCCCCCCTCTTTTTTGCCGTCTACCGAGCCACCTGGGCTAGGACTATAGGAGAGAGGAGGTAAGAGTTCAGTCCCAAGGATTCCGAAGGAAGCAGAACAGGATAAAATAGAAATAACTCATACCCCACACCAGCCCTTCCGGTTGAGAACTGCGCGCTGGGGTTACAAAACAAGATAACTAAAAAAGAAGGAGCCAACTAAAAACAACCCACTACTCCTTCTAAACGCTTTACACTATATACAAGTTATCCTTTCAAGGATACCAGTTACTCGCGTATGTGCTGGGCTGCGACCACTGGTCCTAAATGGTACAGGTCAGCATCAGCCCATGCTACATCCTTCAAATAAAATTGGGTGAAGGTATTGTGCGACTTCCAGTGGCAGGCTGAGAGGATCTGGTCCAAGGACACACCTCCTTGAAAAGCCTTAGAAGCTGCAAAGGCCCGCACATCATGGGCTCTGACCTGATGTAATTGTTGTGCATCCTCATTGGACAATTGATAGCACAACAAGATGGTTTGTTTAATCCAAGAAGAAATCGTAGCAGGAGCGATGTCCTTATTGAAGTTCTTCTTGAAAGACACAAAGACCAACTGTTTGCCGGAACGGAGGTCTTTGGTCTTGTCCAGGTAATAACGCAAAGCCCGAACTGGACATAAAGTTCTATCCTCCTTGAGAGACTTATCCAACGTAGGGGCCAAGGCCGGAATAATTACCGGAGCTACTGAAGAAGGCCCTTCTTTAGCCAACTGATTTTTGGACAAGAAACAAGGAGAAGGGAATAAAGAAACATTAGCCCAATCTTCCTGATGTCTAATGTTCCTGTGTACCCAGGCATGAATCTCACTCCTTCTTTTGCCCGAGCCCAAAGCCAGGAGAAACACCGTTTTGAAGGTAAGATGTTTCAGAGACGCCTTTCGAAGGGGTTCAAAGGGGGACTGGGTTAATTGATGCAAGACCAGAGACAGATTCCAGCTAGGGACTCCTCGAAGACCCTTGGGTTTATCTCTATGGAAACTGTCTAGCAAACGGGTAAGGTTTTCGTCTTTACCAAAATTAACCTTGTCACAACAAATTTTGTCGGCTATAGCAGTTCTATAGCCATCTATGGTGCTAGGATTTTTCTCCTTGAAAAGGAATAGGAGAAATTCCGCTACCTGAGTTAAAGAAGGTGACCCGAAGTCCACCTTGTGTGACTCGCACCATTTGACAAATATGGACCACTTCGATTCATAGATGGCTCTGGTTGATTGTCTTTGAGGAGCCTCAATTCGCGTTGCCACTTCATTAGAGAATCCTTGTGCCTGTATGCTAGAGGCTCTAGGAGCCAGGCGTGGAGGTTGAGCCCTAGGAGATCTCTGTGGGGACACTGATTGAACGGTTGGGTCAGCAGGTTCTCCACGTTTGGAAGGGAGAGAGGAATCTGAACAGACATGCTGACTAGATCCCAGAACCAAGGCATGTTGGGCCACCCTGGAGCAATCAGAACCAACCTGTGAACTCCCTGATCTAGGATCTTGGACACCACCTTGCCCAAAAGAGACACAGGAGGGAACGCGTAGGCATCCATATTCTCCCAATTCAGGCTGAGAGCATCTACTCTCCATGCCTGTGGATCGGGTACTGGGGACACAAACTTGGGTAGTTTGTGATTGTACCTTGTTGCAAAGAGATCCACTCGGGGAGTGTGCCACCTGGCACATAAGTGGTCGAAGACTTCCTGCAGGAGGGACCATTCTGTCTGAATAACCTGAGTGCTCCTGGACAATTTGTCTGCTATCACATTCAGCCTTCCCGGAATGTGCCTGGCCCTTAGAACTATCTGTCTGCGATTGCACCAGGAAAGCAGTCTCCAGAGGAGGGCACAAAGTGAGCCTGATCTCATACCCCCCTCCTTGTTGATGTATGAGACAACCGTTGTGTTGTCCGTGGCTATCAAAATGATCTGGCCCCAACACTGTTGCTCGAACTTCTTGAGGGCCAGAAGGACCGCCTTTAGCTCGAGAAAGTTTATGTGCAACTGGCTTTCTGAGTCCGACCAAACTCCTTTTGCCGTGTGGTCTCCTAAGTGCGCGCCCCAACCTTCGTTTGAGGCGTCGGTAAACAACTGCAGAGCATGTTGTAGAGGATGAAGAGGTTGGCCGCTGAGCACATTGTCTTCGTCCAGCCACCACTGCAGATGAGGGTACAGAGATCTGGGAAGAGGAATCTCCTTCTCTAGTACCTCTGGCACGTGCCAATGATTCTTCAAGTGCCACTGAATCGGTCTCATGTGAAGGCGCCCCGAAACCACCTGTTTCTCTGTGGCTGTCAACAAACCTATGAGAGACATGAACTCTCGGACCGAACAATGGTCTCTGTTCATTAGCATCTTTATTTTTTGAGTTAGGGTTTGCCACCTCTCCTGAGTCGGCTTCACTAGACCCTTGGAGAGGTCGAAATGATAACCGACAAAGTTGAACTCCTGTTGGGGAACAAGTTCCGACTTTTGCAAATTGACTAACCATCCCAACTGCTGACACAGAGCCATCAGGGTCCGCGTTTGGTTCACACAAGCCTCCCGAAAGGGCGCTCGAAGCAACCAGTCGTCTAGGTACTGGTGGATCCTTATACCCCTGGACTGGGCCATCAATTTCACCTCCTTCACCACCTTTGTGAATTCCAAAGGAGCCGTCGCTAGGCCGAACGGCAGAGCCCTGAACTGGAAGGTTTGACCGTGCAGGTGAAACCGGAGATACTTCCTCGACCTTGGGTTGATGGGAATGTGGAAATAGGCATCGCTGAAATCCAGCGATGTGACCCATTCGCCTTTTTGAAGGGATAGCCGGATGGTCTCCGGAGTTTCCATTTTGAAGGTTTCCGAGTGGAGGAAAAGATTGAGTTTGCTCAAATCCAAGATTGGACGCCATTTGTTGTTTGGTTTGGGAACTATGAACAGTCGGTTGTAAAAGGCCAGAGAAGCCCGAACCACTACTTTTTCTACGGCCTGTTTTGTAATCAGGGACTGCAACGCCTCCTTCAAAAACTTGTTTCTGCGAGGGTTGGCGTATCCGCTGATTATCAGAGGACACCTGGTCAATGGGGGCCTCATCTTGAAAGGGAGGTTGTAACCGTCCTTCAAGATGGAGACTACCCGAGGATTTGAACCCAGGCTGAGCCACGTTTCCCAGAACCTGTGCAACCTGCATCCTACAGGAGGATTTTCTGCAACACTGTGGACATTTGGTACATGAGGGACAGAACGACAAGGAGAGACAAAAGAAGCACTTTTGACATGTTTTATTTCTGTCTGACAAAGATCGGGACTTAGGCCTTTCTTTTGCGGCTGCCCGGGACCGACAACAATAGGAACAGGAATTACAGCAGTTCTTGAGTATACAGTCTTTGACAAGTTTTGAGGGCTGATGTTTTGACCCACTATCTTTGGAATTATTTGGTTGTGTGGGTTTGTACAATGATTGTCATTTATAATTTTTGCCACCCCGGGCATACTTGGAAAAACGGTGGTTAGTAGAACCACGCCCACGGCCACGACCTCGTGACCCAAACTGTCGCCAAGGTTGTTGAGGAGCAGATGACGGCTGAACCATGGTCTTAGCCTCCTTCTTCTCATACGGTTTATACCGATACTTGGTTTTCTGTTGGTGCTGGGGACCAACTCGAGACTGGACCGACACATGTTGTGTCTCAAACTTGTTGATATCTTGTTCCGCGACATTCAAGGCCGCGTCGGGAAATAACCCATATCCAAAAAGAGCAGCATTCCTCAGTTCATTCCAAGTGTCCATCTTCATACCGGGACGAACATGATCTAAATAGGAGTCCCGACGCATCAGAATGAAGTTCCCCAGCTGCACAAAAAGGCTATCAGCCAGGTGCTGTAGAGCTGTCCCAAGAGAGACAGATACATTCTGGTGGAAAGCACATAAATCCCTTAACTCCTTAAGTGCTTCAGACACCTCCTTGGCTGACTTGCCCTTACTGAGATGAGTCTGTAGGAAAGTTATGTGATGTGCCATCTGATCTTGAATCTCGCTAGTGCATCTGCTGAAACCAGCTGCATGGTTCACTGTGTAAGTACCCTCTCGGGCGCACCTTTCCCATCTGCGTAGTACTTCTTGCGATATGGGACGAGACACGGGACCTGTTGCGAGATATGCAGTTGGTTTGACAATTCTTGAGAATTGAGCATTTAGTTTCGCCTCAGAACCATGCCAGTTGAACAGCTTTCTACCTGGTCGCTGGGGACCATCTGTCTTTAACTTATGCATGGGATACCATTTATCCTGTGGTTTAGGGGTGCGTATGAATTGGTCAGTACGCAAACCACCAGCTTCTTGACTTCGGGAAGGGTAACCCTCAGCTACAGTCAGATTAATCCTCTCCAGCTTCTGACAGAGCCAATCGTCTGCTGGCATGGCTACTGACACCTTTGAACTTGTCTTCGGATTTTTTCCACGCCACGGATTGTTGGACTTATCCGGGTCACTGTACTCAAAATCAAAGTCTGGGATAAAGTTCCAGCCCATAAAGGCCCTGATGGAACGAACTGTTTCCCTGTAACTCATTTCTTCATTCTTTTCTGGTTTATCAGTGTCTGATTCAGAAAGTTCACCATCCTCGCTATCCAAAACATCTGGTGATGTATGATCCCTATCCACAACATCTGTTGATGTATGATCCCCAAAGAGTGGTTCGTCTGAAGCCACAGGCAAGACATCTGTTAAGGGGTGTTCAACATTGGACATATTATCTGAGCCACCAGCAGAAGCAAGATTTCTAATAAACGGCTCCCCAGCCGGTGCAGCCGGTTCCGGACCGGTAAAAGATCCATCCACAACCGGAACCGGTTCCTTGGGTACAAAGGTGCCAGTTTGGTATGCCCTGACCGGACCGGTCATCTCCCCGACCGGTACCGGTTTAGATTGTTGAAGTGCAGTGTCAGAGGGCTTTTTCTGTACCGGACCGGTATTTTCCTCAACCGGAACCGGTTTTGCTTTGGAAGCTTTATGATGAGAAGACTTGTGCTTCTTCTTTGAATCTTTCTTGCCATCTGATCCTGTACTAGCCTGTACTGCCGGAAACCGCACCGGACCGGTGGTTCGGGCAGAGGCAGGATCTATGAATGGCTGATCAGAAACCGGTGGGTTTGAAACCTGAACCGGTACTTTGGGGGTAGCAAATATATTGCCTCTTGATAAGAGTGCTTCAAAACGAGAGAATTTCTCATCTAACTGGTCACTTAATTTGTCAAAATCTTGTTTGGAAACAAAATCTGAAGAACTCACATTATCGCTACCCCCAGGGAGGTTCTGCGCATGCGCACTGTCATCTTCAGAAATCGTCTGCTGAGCATGCGCAGTACTAGCTGGCTGTTGAGAAGAATTAACTGGAGACAGCACAGTTACATCTCGTGGTGACACTAGCAAACCCGCTTTCTTGTCCTTGCGAATTTGATACTGTGGAGTGGCCAGCATATCACGTTGAATTGCTGTAAAATTGTCACAAATCTTGCATATCGCACCTCCCACAATGCAGGGATCTTTACCCAGACCTTTGTCTCGACAACGAGCACACTTCTCATGCATGTCAAATCCAGCCATCTTATGGCCGCACGATCCCCGCCTTTGTCCTGGTGAATCCATAGTTATTAAACAACACTTCTACACAAAGAATTTACCAAAATATATCCTGTAACAGATATAAAATAAAATAAAAGTTTCTCCAAAAAACAGACGACCTCTCGTCTTCGCGCCAAACAAAAGGAGGAAGTACGCATGCGCGCGCACGCGCAGTGCACCGGCAGGGAGGCTATACAGCCACCTGGCGAGTAAACAGGACACTACCGGTCCGGGCCAGAGCCCAGCTCGAGGCGTTTTTCTCTAACGTTTGGCGGGACCGGCTGTGCGCCGGACAAATGCATCTGTCCACTAGGTAAGATATATTAACACAATAAAATGCATGTCCATCGAAAATGGCCATTGCATGCCCACAACTCCCTCTCTTCTGGCCAGGAGACGACATAGTAGAGTAGGAACACAGAAGATAATAATAAAATCAAATCCAAGATCGTTCTTCACAATAAACACTGATAAAACACAAATTCTGGCAGATATAAATTTTCCACTGTGCACTGGTTCGCGCCAAACGAAAAAGATGCTATGACGTCACTCTGTCTAGACAGGAAGGAAGTACGGCACGCCATCTGGCGAGTGCACTGGTACTCCGGACCGACCTGCTAGTGGAGACACAGGACGTCTTTTTCTGACGTTTGGCGGGCCGGTCTGTGCCGACCGGATAAGCTATTGTCCATTGGATAGGATGTATTAACGCAATAAAATGAAGTCTTGTTTGGGCTCCAGCTCACCAGTCAACCTAGTTGCTGACACATTATTTACTAGTTCCTGTGAATGTTGGAGACAAGCCTGGTGGGATCTGGCTCTCACCAACCAGTCGTCTAGGTACTGGTGTCTTCTTAAATCCTTGTGTATGGCCATCAGTTTCACCTCCTTTGGGATCACGGTGTACTCCAAGGGTGCTGTGGACAAACCGAAAGGCAGGGCCTTGAACTGGTATGCCCGACCTTGGATGATAAATCTCAGGCATTTCCTGGATTGTTCTTGTATTGGTATATGGAAGTAGGTGTCCTTGAAAACTATTGAGGTAACCCACTGATGGTCTCCGAAAGGTTTGGTTTGCTCAGATCTAGAATAGGTCTCCCAACAGCTGTCTGGTTTTAGAACCAAAAAGGTCGGTTGAAGAAACCCAGAGATTTGAACTGGCTCGACTGCATCTTGTCCATAAGCTAATGTAATGCCTCTAAACCAATATAGGTTCCTGTGAGAATGTACATAGCAGTTGATGATTTTTGGTGACCTTGTTAAGCTTGGGCTTGACTAGAAGGGAGAGTGTAGTCCTTCAACATTTGTACTACCTAGGGTCCAGCCCCCAAGGCTTCCTAAGTTCCCAAACGGGTTTAGTCTGGACCCTACAGGCAGTTGTGTGCCACATTTGGGACATTTGATAGTCATTCCTGTCAAACCAGTCGGTACACTCTGTAACCAGTTGTTGAAGCAAGTGTACAAGGCTGTGTAGCCAGTACCAGCCGGTACACTCTGTAACCAGTTGTTGAAGCAAGTGTACAAGGCTGTGTAACCAGTACCAGTCGGTACACTCTGTAACCAGTTGTTGAAGCAAGTGTACAAGGCTGTGTAGCCAGTACCAGCCGGCACACTCCGTAACCAGTTGTTGAAGCATTGTTACAACTATCTTGTGTGTTGAATTCAACTTGCTGTAGGTTTCCTCCATTAATTAAAGTATTTCTTTAATCGCACGTCTTATTTGTAGATTTGACAGTTGCTGGGAAAGCCCATGTGAACTATTTTTAGAAACACTTGGTGTTCGGTGTGTCACGTGACCAGCTTGCTGGTCGGAAGACACGCGATTGGCTGATTGGAGCTCGTCAGTTGTGGTGTTCTTTTGTGATACTTAAACATGCAAATGCGCAGTATTCTGCTCATCCACAAACCCCACTACCGACAACGAAGCCGGGTCTGCAAGGCAGGGACTGGAATCACAAAAGACGCGAGTTCTGAAGAACGCACTTCCGACCTTCCTGGTCGGTGAAAACATGTGACCTGCTTCGTGATTGGTCAGAAGGACACGCGATTGGCTGACTGGAGATGACGTCAGTATTCGCGTTCTTTGTGTGATGCTTTACCGGCAACTTTACAGTCCACAAAACCCCACTACCGACAACCAGGCCGGGTCTGCAAAGCAGGGACTGTAGTCACAGTAGATGTGAGTTCTGAAGAACGCACTTTCGACCTTCCTGGTCGGTGAAAACACGTGACCTGCTTCGTGATTGGTCGGAAGGACACGCGATTGGCTGACTGGATATGACGTCAGAGGTCGCGTTCTTTTGAGCTGGCCGGTTGGCTGATGCTTTAAAAGCAGAGAAGCCTGGATCAGTGCGCTCTGAAGATGAAAGTCCTGGTCGATGCCGGTCTGAAGTCGGTTGCTCAGCCGGCTGTGCACTCAAACCAGTGTCCTGGCCATCCACTGCCCTTATTACCGACACAAGAGTCGGGTCCACAGGGGAGGGACTGAGAGTGATTAAGGATGAAGTTCCTTCTATGTAAATACTAGGTGAGGTCGGCTGAACCTGAGCTTGCCGGTCGACTAATGCTTTACAGCAAAGATGTCTGGACCAGTGCGCTCTGAAGAAATCTGAAGAATTCATCTCTTGCTTCTGATGAAAAAACACTAAATACTCGAGCTAGGCTGGTGTGACTGATGCCTTACAGCAGAGAAGTCGGTACCAGTGCGCTCTGAAGAATGCACCTCTTGGGGAATTCCTTCTATTTGCAGTGTTCAAAACTACGTAGATTGAAGTTGTGTGTAATTTCTATTCGTAGTACTAGAGAAGACGTTTCTATGGTGATTGAACTGGAAGGTTACAGAACGTACATCCAACAAAAGACACGGATAAAAATACCTGTAAGTAGTATATCCATTATTTCCTTAATATTGTCGATCTGCCCCTAACAACACCATGGTTGAATGGGAGGAAACTAGAAAAATGGCTGCCTTCATATTTCTCGTCGATTACTGCCCCATCATCAACACTAAATTGAGTCAGCTAGGGAGCGTTTCCAGCAGATTTAATAATGTATATCCGTGCTTGATATGAAGATAATATTTCTACACTAAAATATTCCCAAATAAGGTTGAAAATCCGTCATAATGCACACTTTTTCCTTTAAAAACTTTGGAGATGTTGAAAACACGTTTGCACAGTACACGCGCCAAACGAAAAAGATGCTATGACGTCATGTTGTCTAGACAGGAAGTAAATACCATGCGCCACCTAGCGAATGCACAGTACTGGGACTGGCCAGCCGGTGGAGACACATGACGTCTTTTTCTGGCGTTTGGCGGGCCGGTCTGCGCCGACCAGATTAGCAATTGTCCATTGGATAGGATGTATTAACACAATAAAATATAGCCTTTCTGATGATATAATTAAAGGCTTCTCGCAAAACGATCGGTGCCCCTCCATTTTGTAAACATGCGGGATCGCGTCTTCTACCGAACGCGCCGAATATACCGAATTGCGGGTTAGTACTGAAACGAGAGATATCGCGTATCCCACGCTCTAGAAGCATCACTGAATTGGTATGTTTTGCCTTAACATGAAATCTCAGGTATTTTCTGGATTGGTTTTGAATGGGTATATGGAAGTAGGCATCCTTGAAATCTATGGACGTCACCTGGCGAATGCACAGGGGGACTGGCCAGCTTGTGTTCGTAATGGACACATATGAGGCGATTTTTTTTCTTCTGTTGTTTGGTGTCTACGCCGACCAGATTAGCAATTGTCCATTGGATAGGATGTATTAACGCAATAAAATTGCAAATTTAATAAATAAATTAAATTTTTATAAGTTAATACCCTATCCAATGGACAATAGCTTATCCGGTCGGCGCAGACCGGCCCGCCAAACGTCAGAAAAAGACGTCCTGTGTCTCCACCGGCCAGGCCGGTCCAATGCTGTGCACTCGCCAGATGGCGTGTGGTACTTCCTTCCTGTCTAGACAGCATGACGTCATAGCATCTTTTTTTGTTGTCTAAACCATTAGACCCCTAGTAGACTGAAAGCGGGGTCAGAGGGAGGGTCTTGTGTGTCCATTGGATAGGGTATTAACTTATAAAAATTTAATTTATTTATTAAATTTGCAATTTTATTGCGTTGATACATCCTATCCAATGGACAATAGCTGAATAACTACCGCTTGGTCGGCGGGTAAGTTACTAGGGACTAAAGTTGAACTCATGTTAGGAATAGTGGCGATTCCCGTAAAAGCCTGGGTAGACCCTTAAGTCAAAAACCCTTAGGGCTATGGTCGCATATCATCATCCGGTTATCCAGAAGGAACCGTCAGAAACGACCTGGCTCCCCCCCCCCCCCCCTTTTTTTTTTCTCTAAGCAGACCTGCTCTGAAGGTAGGGGAAGAGAGGGATGAGTTCAGTCCCATAGAAGTAAGCCTCCCGGAGGAAGTACCTGAGAAGATTTTTTTTTTTTTTTTTTTTTTTGCTTCTTAACTAAATGTGCAATATATACAGATATGTGTCACTCTCCCTTAAGTATCAGTCCGCTGGTGGATCTGCTGAGCAGCCACAACAGGACCAAGATGGTAGAGCTCTGAATCGGCCCAGGCCACATCCTTCAGATAGAATTGGGTGAAGGTGTTTTGAGATTTCCAGTGGCAGGCTGATAAAATCTGCTCCAAGGAGACCCCGGATTGGAAGGCCTTGGAAGCAGCAAAGGCCCTGACATCACGAGCTTTGACTTGATGTAGGGTGTGGGCCTGGTGATCAGAGAGCTCATAGCATAGGATCACAGTCTGTTTGATCCATGAGGAGATAGTGGCAGGTGAAATGTCCTTGTCGAAGCCTTTCTTGAAGGAGACAAAAACCAGTCGTTTGTCCTGCCTTATGTCTGAAGTCCTGTCCAGATAGTAGCGCAAGGCTCTGACCGGACAAAGAGATCTATCAGACTTGAGGGATCTATCCAGAGTAGGAGCCAGGGCTGGTATGACCACTGGGGCTACACTTCCCGGGCCCTCTTTGGCCAGCTGGTTCTTGGAAAGAAAGCTGGGGGATGGAAAGAGAGACACCTTGGACCAGTCAGACTGGTGTCGGATGTTCTTATGCTGCCATGCATGAATCTCACTCCTTCTTTTGCCCGAGCCCAAGGCTAACAGGAAGACAGTTTTGAAGGTCAAATGCTTCAATGATGCCTCCTTCAGAGGTTCAAAAGGAGCCTTTGTCAGCTGGTGTAGTACCAGGGAGAGGTTCCAGGAGGGTATTCCCCTGCACCCTTTGGGTCTATCTCTGTGGAAACTTTCCAAGAGACGAGTGAGATTATCATCTTTACTGATATTGACTGTTGTGTCACCTAGCTTATCAGCAATGGCAGATCTGTATCCATCAATGGTACTGGGCTGTAGCTTCTTGTCCTCAAAGAGGTACATAAGGAAGTCAGCCACCGACTTTATACGTGGTGACCTGAAGTCCACCTGATTAGAGACACACCACTTCTTAAAAATGGTCCACTTTGCCTCATAGACTGATCTGGTTGATCTTCTTTGAGGAGCCTCAATTCTTGCTGCCACTGCCTCAGAGAAGCCCTGCTCCTTGATCTTTGTGGCTCTAGGAGCCAGGCATGGAGATTTAGGTTGGTCAGATTTCTGTGAGGGATCTGATTGAATGGTTGTGTTAGCAGATTGGGCAGGTTGGGCAGGCTGAGAGGGACCTGGCTGGACATATTCACCAAGTCCCAAAACCAAGGCATGTTGGGCCACCCCGGGGCAATCAGAAAGAGTCTCTTGCACGGGGAGTCCAGAAGCTTCTCCACCACTTTGGCCAATATGGCGGTCGGTGGGAAGGCGTATGCATCCAGGTCCTCCCATGAGTAAGTGCATCTACTGCTACAGCCAGGGAGTCCGGTACCGGAGAGACAAACTGAGGTAATTTGTGGTTGAACCTCGTGGCAAACAGGTCTATTTGAGGCTGGTGCCACTGGCTGCATATCTGTTGGAAGACTTCCGGAAGGAGGGACCACTCTGTCTGGATGGTCTGACCCTGGACAGTTTGTCTGCTATCACATTTAAATGGCCTGGAATGTGTCGAGCTTTGAGAGTTACTTGTCGCTGGGAACACCAGGTCAAGATTCTCCACAGTAGGGCACACAGTGGGCCCGACCTCATTCCTCCTTCCTTGTTTATGTAAGCTACTACTGTAGTATTGCCGGTTGCTACCAGAAGTATTTTTCCTACACAGAGATCTTGGAACTCTTTCAAAGCTAGGAAAACTGCTTTTAGTTCTAGAAGGTTTATGTGCAGCTTGCTTTCCGGTATAGACCAGGACCCCCTTGTAGTGAACTCGTTTAAGTGAGTGCCCCACACTTCTTTTGATGCGTCTAAAAATTTGCAGAGCATGTCTTACTGGGTGTAAAGGTTGGCCTTGAAGTACCTTGTCTTCTTCTAGCCACCATTATAAGTGCGGGTGCAGGGACCTCGGTAGAGGGATAATCTTCTCCAGAGATTCTGGTACCCTCCAATTGTTTTTGAGGTGCCACTGTATGGGTCTCATGTGTAGTCGGCCGAGGTGAACCTGTTTTTCTGTGGCTGTTAGGAGGCCTATCAAGGACATGAGCTGCCGGACCGGACAGGTCGGTAGTGATAGAAGTGCTTGTATCTTGTCTTGAAGGCTTTGCCACCGGTCTGGAGTCGGTCTGACCCGGCCGGACCTGAGGTCGAACTGGTAACTGACGAAGTCAAATACTTGTTTGGGTTCCAGTTCTGATTTCTCTAGATTCACCAGCCAACCGAGGTTCTGGCCCATCTTGACCAGGAGTCGGGTGTGTTGGAGACAAAGGTGTTGGGATCTGGCTCTCACCAACCAGTCGTCTAGGTACTGGTGGATTCTTATACCCTTGTGTATGGCCATCAGTTTCACCTCTTTGGCTAATACAGTGAACTCCATGGGCGCTGTGGACAGGCCGAAAGGCAATGCTTTGAACTGGTACGTCCGGCCCTGGACATGAAAACGTAGATATTATCTGGATTGTTCCTGTATCGGTATGTGAAAGTAGGCATCTTTGAAGTCTACTGAGGTGACCCACTCTCCTTGCTGGAGGGATGTTCTGATGGTTTCCGGTGTCTCCATCTTGAACTTTTCCACTTTGAGGGAAACGTTTAAATTGCTTAGGTCCAGTATTGGCCTCCATTTGTTGTTGGGTTTTGGGACTAAAAATAGTCGGTTTTTCGGATTTGAACCCTTTCTACCGCTTTTTTGTCTATAAGCTGATGTAATGCCTCCAACAGGTAGCTGTTCCTGTGGGGATTGAGTTGGGGGCGGATCCGGAAGGGGAGGGAGTAACCCTCTCGTAGGATTTGAACTACCTTCGGACCGGCCCCTAGATTTAGCCAAGTTTTCCAAAAACTTTGAAGTCTGGCCCCTACAGGTAGATTTTGTGCAACATTGGGGGCATTTGCTACAGGTTGGACAGGACACAATTGAGTGACACAAGAAACACTGTTCACATATTTTAATTTGTAATTTCTTGATGTCTGACAAGCTGCTGCCCCGGGACTTAACTCTCTCTATTGGGAGTGCCCGGACGCAGAAGGTACACTTTTTACAACATGAAAATTTGTAAAATTTAAAGTCTCTTTTTGTGTCAATGTCTGGCTCCCGGCCAGCAGTCCCTCCTGTAAACTTTTTACAAAGTGATTGTCATTTAAAGGACTGCTGGCCCTTGGCTGGTCGCGAGGTGTAGTAGGAGGCCTTGCCTCTGCCTCTCTTACTCTGTCCCCAATATTCTTCCAGGAAGGACGGTCGGGCTTTCTGTAATCAGGTCGCTTGTCTTGTCTCTCGTAAGGGTGGTAACGACCCTTCTTTCCTGAGTGGACCTGCCCCTTACTCTCAAAGTTAGCAATGTCCTGTTCGGCCTGTTTCAAAACAGTGTCTGGAAATAAAGTGGCAATATGCAGGGGTCCAGTACGTAGTGCGGACAAGGTATCTGGCTTGATGCCCATCTTTAGATGTGAAAGGTAAGCGTCACGCCTTATCAGAGTCGTGTTGGCCACTGTGACAAAGACAAAGTCTGTTAAATGTTCAAGCGTCTTGGCCGTAGCCTGAGTGATGCTGGAGTTGAAATTGAGTAGAAATTGTAGTTCACTATCGGCCTGTGAAACTCTCTCAGACGACTTGCCTTTACTAAGCTCCGACTTCACTATTTTCAACTGGGTCTGCATGTTTTCTTGAACTTTATAGACACACCTATTGAATGCGGCAGCTTGATTGCAAGTGATGGAAGCCTCGCGTGCCGACTTTTCCCAGCGTCTTAAATTGTCTTGAGAGATCTGCCTTGAAGGTGGGGCTGTTGAGGCAAGTCCGGCAGCCTTGGCTATACGGCTGTAAGTGCTATTGACTTTTGAAGAGTCCGTATTCCAAGAATGTACAGTCTTCGGGTCCTGTTCATCAGAGGGTCGGTTGGGTACAAAGCTGTACCACTTTGCCTGAGATCTTGGGGGGCGGACAAATTGATCTTTGAACAGTCCATCGGCCTCTGAGCTACGCGACAGGTATCCCTCTGTAAGAGTGAGATTCAGTTTACCCATCTTGCTGCAGAGCCATTCGTCTGTAGGCATGGAGACTGAGATTTTCCCTATAGGTTGTGTCTTAGGACCCGCAAAGGGGTTATCCTCCGACCTGGAAGCTGTTGTATCCATCTCCGGGATGTGACTCCACCCCATAAAAGACCTGATGCCGCTCATGGTTTCCCTATAGTTCTGCTCTTCGGATAGGGTTAAGTCCGGGTCAGCAGTAGAAGCCTCCAGGTCTTGGTCTGACAACTCCCCTTCCTCGACAAAGAGGTCCACTGGGGGACGGTCGGAAATATCCGAATCAGAGTCCGTGTCCATGGAGGATGTGCTCTGCCTCCTAGTAGGGGCTGACGACGACCTGCTTGGTACTTGACGAGGTAAGGGTGAATCAGCACCAGCCAGATCTGAAGGTTGGTCAGTGAGCACTTTTCCTATGGTTGATTTGCTGGTCGACTTGAAGCAGTCTGAACACTACCAGGCAAATCTGTAGACATGACCGGTGGTCGGTGTAGGTTGAGGTTTGATGAACGGCTTGGAAGAGGCGACTGTTTTTGGTGGCGAGTGTGTAGGGGTAACCTTCACAGTTGTAAAAGCCGGTGTTGGTTGTTCCAAGGATTTAGATAATAACAAGGCCTCAAGTCTGTTAAAACGTTCGGACCATTTCTGGTCCAACTGATCAAATCTGGAGTCCTGAGACGATTTGGTAGGTTTACGTGACTTGGATGGCTTGTCAGATTTGGAAACCTTAGAAGTGTGAGGTTCTGGTTTATCCGAACTTTGTTGCTTTTTCTTCGTCAGAACAAGAACCAGGAGACTTTACAATCCCCTGGTCGTCCACTGCTCCCACTACCGTAACTACAGACGGGTCTATGAGAGAGGAACTGGAGTCCTGTTTTGGAGTGTCTGAAACCTTTTTTAAATCCCGCTTCTCTTTCTTGATCCTATAAGAGGGTGTGGACAACTGGATGCGTTGTTCTTCAGTAAGAGAGTTGCATGCGTTACAGTCTAGGTGGGAGATACAAGGGTCAGAGCCCTTACCTTTCTCCCTGCACCTGGCACAGAAACAATGGCTGTCGAAACTAGCCATGATATGTCCGCAGCTCCCGTGTTTCTGGCTTGGATAAGACATGTTAACTGATAAAAGGCGAAAAATTGTCCAGAAAGGTCTATAAACACTCCGTAACACAATGATAATAAAAACTTTACACACTCTGAAGAAATAAAGTCCAAAGACTAAAATTAAGATTCCTGATGAAAAACTCCTTGTACACAGCATGTGCGCCAAACGAACAAGATGCTATGACGTCATGCTGTCTAGACAGGAAGGAAGTACCACACGCCATCTGGCGAGTGCACAGCATTGGACCGGCCTGGCCGGTGGAGACACAGGACGTCTTTTTCTGACGTTTGGCGGGCCGGTCTGCGCCGACCGGATAAGCTATTGTCCATTGCATAGGATGTATTAACGCAATAAAATTGGTAGTTTAAGTGATGATTTATCCATTTTTTAACAATGTCAAAAGAAGTTGCAACATCAGAGAACTAATATTATGCCCTATTTTCAATAATCAGTCCTGGACGTTTGCTATGTAAAAACTGTTGAGAAAATGGTCATCTGCAGTTGTAAGAGCAGTTTGCATTTCCATGTTCCTTCATAGTTACCTCTACTATTTTAGGACTTCCTGTATTAGTCTACTTGCTCTCAAAACATGGTCTCATAACAGAGGTTGCAATATAAACATTCAACTAATATGCTGATCTGAGTATTGTTTCAATTGTCTGCCCAAACCAAAGTATGGCAAGCAGTCAGAATAGAAACCACAGCCAACTCATACCAAAACCAAACAAGTACCCTTTCAAGGGATGCTTAATAAAGTTCATTTTAAGAAGCACAGTTAAATCTCTCTCTCAAAAAAAAGTTATTCTGATATACTTTTATTTATCTTAAATATTTAACAAGGTACCTCACAAACACATCCATGTTCTGCAGAACTGAAAATCTAAGCCTCAACAAACTATATTTCCACATTCTTCAGAGAAACCATATTTTTTTATTCTATAATGCATTTTTAACAGTTAACTAAATACACGAACCTTCTTTTGGGCAATTTTTTTTATATAACCCAACATATTCATTAGAAAGAAATCAAATCTTCACAACAGAACACTAGTCATAAAGTAAATTTATAAGCACATTCTAGTCTAAAACGTTAGTTTTCAGTGTTTACATCATTTCACTGGCTATAAATGTAAACAGATATCCCATAAATGTATAAGAAACTTATAATTTGATATTGTAACAAAGTTATTATACAGCCAGTAAAGTAAAATATTAATGATTAAACTTTGTTTCAGTCAGTAGACTAGATTTTCTTTCAGAATTTCACAACAGTATAAGTTCTCTGATGGAAATTATTTTACAATTTCCAGAAGTATATGGCTTAGCAACAATAACAGCCAAAACTCACCTGATGTGAGGTAGCCAACATCAATCAATATGCCACATTACCTATTTTAATAAAATGCATCATTTTAAATCAAAAGTTTTTACACAGTAAATACGGACAGTAGACAAGATGTTTATCTTGCACAATATGAATATGGTCACAAGACAATAACTTTTGCTTTAACCACTGACAAAATATTGCGTTTGATGTGAAATAAACACTTGATTCTTTGACAATTTTCACCCCCAGCAAATTTTCAAACAGTAAGGTAGATATGCAAGAATAATGTCTACAGTAAAACTAGTATTAACAGATGTTGCAGAAAAATCTGACAAACAAAAACTAAACTGTATATGAAATTATGACATCAATCACACTGCTATAAATCTACTGAATAACAATCTTCAATGTTAATGTAGTTGTCTTTCATGATTACTAGGTATTATAAACAATCCAGGAGTTTCGATTCAAGTGTCACAACCTGTATTCTATAAGTAACATAGTCCCACTTGCTGCTCCAGGTATATGTTCTTTTTCACATTAAAACACTCTCTGCTTAACTGTCCACTATTTGGAAGGTTTTTTTTTATTGATTGGGCTGTGCTGGAGGAGGTGGCTGCTGCCCCTGCTGTGTAAAGTACTGTCCATACTGCTGTTGCCATTGGTAGTACTGCTGGTAGTACTGTTGCCACTGCTCACTGTTGGTGTTGGAATTGCCGCCACTGTTATTTGAAGACTTCTGCCTTTGACTGCCAGACTGCTGATTGGCCATTCTATTGCCACCTGAACCCCGGTTATCTCGCATACCATTCATCTGATTCCCACCACCACCACCGCCTTGAGGAGGAGGTGGAGGGGGTTTATTGAAGTTGCTACCACCACCACCACCTTGCATTTGGTTGCCATGGAACTTGTTGTTCTGCTGCTGTGAGCTATTAAAGTTTCCGCCCTGTGATTTATTATTAAAGTTTCCTGTGCCACTCTGTTGCTTGTTGAAGCCCCCGGCTCCCACAGGATTATTACTCTTGGTAGCACTGCTACTGCCCCCAGCGCCACGCTGTGTTTTATTATTATTAAAGTTCATGGAGAGGAGACTCTGTACGCCTTGCCCATTCATTTGTCCAGCATTTTGATTGGCTCCTGTTGACTGTGCACCTCTGTTCATGTTTGTATCCCTCCTCTGTGTAGGTGTGGAGGTTGGTGGTGGCTGGTCAAATCGACTCCTTCTGCCACCCTCTCTAATAGAACCAATACGATCATTACTACTGCGTGTAGTACCACTACTAGCTCCCCCTCTGCTGCCCCGGTCTCTGGACCTGAAGTCATCAGACCTGCTGCTGTCACGTCCACCAACAAAACTACTGAAGCGGGAGCCACCCTTGGTATCCCTCGTTTCTTTCTTCCAGCGATTGCGGGCTGAAACAAAAAAGAAATTACAAATGCATAAATACAGGAACAGGAAACCTTTTATGCTGGTTCACAACATTTAGGCGTCCATGTTTCTACGGTATTCATACATTCTGATATCAACTAGATTATAGGTATTGCATATTAAATTGTCACCTTTAACATTGTACAGGTAATGTCAGAATGAGCAGTGTACTACTGGGTTTGATACGGGTCTAATATGGTTATGTTACATATTGCACAGGTCCTTAACTCCATATTATCTGGCAATAAGAAGCGGTGCATACAGGTTGGTCACTCTCATCATCAGCAAGCAAACAGACTTCCCAGGTAATCCTGAGGTCAATGTCGAAATTCAAACCCAATACCTTTCAAATTGGAAGGCAGTGGCAAAGCAGAATAACTTGCTAAAACTTTTGCACTGTTAGTGATACATTGCTCCAGCCCAGTACAAATTTTATCTCAAAAAGTTAGGACCTTCTCTAAAAAAAACACCAAAAAAACCACAACTGTAGATTTGGGATCATGAATAAGAGCAGACAGGAAGCATTGCATAGACAAAAGTAAGTTTTAAGTAACATTTGGGGTGTCTTAAGAATGGCTGTGATTACCATCGTCAGGCATTAAAATATTAACAGATAGGGGTCTCAAGACTGATTAGTAGCCATATACTTTCAAGATCATTAAAAATCCAAGAGAAAAAAGATTACTCTCACAGCAATAAACAGGTAATAGCTGGACTAAATGCACAAGAGCCAATCACCAAAATCAACTAGACCTAGCGCATCGGAAAACCGATGCAAATTGTATCCACCGTAAAGACAATGCACCAAAACCTCTAGGACCAATAATAAGCAACTTATAAGCACTTTTAAGTTTGGCTGTCCTCATTTGACCTTCAAGGAGGGGCCCAAGGTCAAATCCGACCACACCAGAAGATTCCCAGCCCATGATTTTCTATATGTTGGTTTACCATCCAAAACCTCTAGGACCAATAATAGGCGAGTTATAGGCACTTTTACCTTTGGCTATCCTCGTTTGACCCTGAAGGAGGGGCCCAAGGTCAAATCCGACCACACCAGAAGATTCCCAGCCCATGATTTCCTATATGCTGGTTTACCATGCCAAACCTCTAGGACCAATAATAAGCGAGTTATAAGCACTTTTAAGTTTGGCTGTCCTCGTTTGACCTTGAAGGAGGGGCCCAAGGTCAAATCCAACCACGCCAGAAGATTCCCAGCCCATGATTTCCTATATATTGGTTTACCATCCCAAACCTCTAAGTCCAATAATAAGCAAGTTATAAGCACTTTTAAGTTTGGCTGTCCTCACTTGACCTTGAAGGAGGGGCCCAAGGTCAAATCCGACCATGCCAGAAGATTCCCCGCCCATGATTTCCTATATGTTGGTTTACCATCCCAAACCACTGGGATCAATAATAAGCGAGTTATAAGCACTTTTAAGTTTGGCTATCCTCGTTTGACCTCGAAGGAGGGGCCTAAGGTCAAATCCGACCACGCCAGAAGATTTCCAGCCCATGACTTCCTATATGCTGGTTTACCATCCCAAACCTCTAGGACCAATAATAAGCGAGTTATAAGCACTTTTAAGTTTGGCTGTCCTCACTTGACCTTGAAGGAGGGGCCCAAGGTCAAATCTGACCACACCAGAAGATTCCCAGCGCATGATTTCCTATATGTTGGTTTACCATCCCAAACCTCTAGGACCAATAATAAGTGAGTTATAAGCACTTTTAAGTTTGGCTGTCATCATTTGACCTTGAACGAGGGGCCCAAGGTCAAATCCGACCACACCAGAAGATTCCCAGCCCATGATTTCCTATATGCTGGTTTACCATCCCAAACCTCTAGGACCAATAATAAGCGAGTTATAAGCACTTTTAAGTTTGGCTGTCCTCGTTTGACCTTGAAGGAGGGGCCCAAGGTCAAATCCGACCACGCCAGAAGATTCCCAGCCCATGATTTCCTACATGTTGGTTTATCATCCAAAACCTCTAGGACCAATAATAAGCAAGTTATAAGCACTTTTAAGTTTGGCTATCCTCGTTTGACCTTGAAGGAGGGGCCCAAGGTCAAATCTGACCACACCAGAAGATTCCCAGCCCATGATTTCCTATATGTTGGTTTACCATCCCAAACCTCTAGGATCGATAATAAGTGAGTTATAAGCACTTTTAAGTTTGGCTATTCTCGTTTGACCTTGAAGGAGGGGTCCAAGGTCAAATCTGACCACATCAAAAGATTCGCACCACATGATTTCCTATAGGTTGCCTTCACATTGCAAACCACTGGGACCAATAATAAGGGAGATATAGGCACTTTTCTAGTCCTCTATGTGGGTTACTTCGGCACTCTGTGGATGACCTTGAGTTAGGAGCTTCAAGGTCAAATGTGTGCAAGGTTGTAGAGGACATGTATATGTGTCATACATATCACCTATGAAGAGATTCAACCTTCTACCTATGAGGAACAGCCAGTAGAAAAATGTAGATTATTTTCAAAGAAATGCCCGTGGCGGCCATCTTGTTTTTCAGAATGAGGCTATTTTCCTTCCCAGAGAAGCTTACCCCCCAATGAAGATATCCTGTAAATTTGGTGAACCTAGCTGCTGTTGTTTTCCTCTTAGAGCGTTAACACCGAAAATCTCTCTACGCGCGGCGGCGGCGTAGCGAACGCTAAACCAAAGTATCCACCGGATGCTTCCGGTGATATGACTTGTACAGGTGGACTTAAATGAAGAAAGTTAGACTTACCCCGCCCAAAATCCTTTGCCATGCCCACAAGCTGCATCAAGGCCACAGGGATTTCTTGATTGGCTTCCTCCAACACTGCCACTAAGTCACGGGCATTCTTCATGTTCTCCTGTGTGAAGAATGTGTAAGCAGTCCCTGTGTTCTCAGCCCGAGCTGTACGCCCAATACGATGGACATAATCCTCTGAGCAGTTTGGGTAGTCATAATTCACGACAAATTTCACATCTTCCACATCTGTTATGTTATGGTTTGTTTTTGTTGTTTTATTATTTTGTTATTTTTTGTTTAAAAGAATTTTTGCCCCCCCCAAAAGCATTTTGTTTATTTTTTAAACAAACCATAACAAGGGAAAGAAGACAAAAACATATTAGCCATAACAGGTAATAGTATCTCAATTTGCTGTGGAAAGAGAAAAAAATATCGCAATTAATCACAGATCAAAAGGTACTTTTTGCCTGCTTAAAACAAAATTACAAATTTGTTACAAGAGTTTTCAACCATAAGTACAAGCTCCTCCATTACTCCATATGTAAATGGGGGTACATCCTTTTCACCCTGGGCTATGATACTTACCTTAAACATTTCAAGTAGTGTAGTGTTGCAGGCCCAGGGTAAGCAAACAAATACATTTCCCCAGCTGTTTTACAATAGGAGCCCTTGGAATAAATCCTGGTGGAGGCGACAAAACTTATGACAGTACTTTGCCCCTTTTTGTACCACACAGCTTGCACTCCCAAGTCAATGCTTATAAAACAGGAACAGAAATCTCCCTGATGCTAATCACCCCGTTTCTAGCTAGTAGCTACATCACCACTTTTTTCCCCACTGAGTTTAGAGAGGAGTGCATCGCTGCTATATTTGAAGCAAAGTCCTGTTCACTGCACAATAGTCTTTTAACATGGGCAGAAATGTCCGACATGACTTCAACACTGCGGGGAGCATCTTATTTTACTGAGCTGCTCTATTTGTTACAGAATGAGGTGCTGTATCCAAGACCAACATCCAAACATAAAATTTCAGATGTCAGTCAACTTCAAACAGCAGTGAGGAGATGCTGTGAAACTATCCAAAACATGAGGCACATCACACCACAGCACATTTATTACTACGCTGTGAGGACAACCAGGTTTTATCTGAAAGGTTGCACGATAGGAATTTGATTTATAAATGACTGTATTTTAAAGTAGAAAGCCTAATATAGGCAAACAAATGGACTGCCCTTTCTGGGGACAAGGTTTGCGTCAACCTGGTTGTCCCCAGCTTCAGCGTCCACATTTAACATATTTACAATAATTTTAACAACCTTTCATTATATATTTGCAAATTGTGTCACACTGCCTTTTTTAACTTAGAAGCACTACAATATTACTAATTGTACCTATTTCTATAATTTTTTTTTTTACATTTAAATTGTAGCACTTTAAACTTATTTGGGGTTTTGGGGAAGACTTAAGGTAGTTTTCTTTTCCTCACAATCTCCTCACAATTTGAACACGAGCAGCTCATACCTTATGTGTGATGAAATCAAAACAAATATGAGGGGCAGGCTATTATAACATGGTTCTAGCCTCCGCTCTCTCTCCCTTTTATGGCCACCGTTCGAATCTGGCCAGTTCGTTTACTGTCATTAACGGACACTTTTCTGCCACCTGTGAAAAGAAAACTTGTACAAATGTCTATTTAATACATAAGTAATCAACCTACATTTCGTGATATGTATCTGAATAAAGGGATAAGTAATTATTGTTTAAAATATTTCATATACATTTGCAATGCCATACTTAATGATTATACCTCTTATTACAGAAGTATACAAGAAAAGAAATGCAGTGTCAATACTTCAGGCATGAAGAACATGTAAATTTTGACTGTGATGGTAACAATTCCATAATATTTACAATAGCATTCCTGTAATTTTAAGTATCTCTTAAATTCTATCAGTTCCATTTAATTCAATTACACGTAACAAGCAGGAGAAAGAGTGCATAGCATGAAGTGTTGTCAAAGGAATACCGTTACATGAATATATATGTTGATACCAGTTAAACTTGAATCAAATGAATGGACTTCAACACAAACCAACATGATAATGGTCACCAAAAATCCGATGTGAACATTTTACACAAAGTTTTACAATCTTATATTGAAAGATTAACAACTATACGAGTACAATTAAGGTTAACTGAATTAGTAAATTCTTTTAACTTTCAAGTAGGAAATGGCTTTGATTATAACTACTTTAACAAGGACAACCCCCATAAAGATCTCACCTAGACCCCTTGATGCCACATCTGTAGCTACCAGAATTGGTGCTCTGCCATTTCTGAATTCTGTAATACAACAAAACTGATAAATTCCAAAAAATATGTAAAAATTTAATGGAACATAACTAAAGTTATAACATTACTGACATCATCATACACTGTAGACATTTTAATAAAAGTGATTCAAAGATAAATCAAATTTTGAACATATATAAATCATGTTAAACATGGGTTTGTCGGTACATAACTGCAAGGTAACCATGCCTTTTACCTTGTAAAACCCAATCTCGTTCTTGCTGAGATTTGTCCCCATGAATACATGTTGCTGGCCAGCCATCTCTTTTCATTCTGCGAGTCAGATCATCAGCTTTTCGCTTGGTCTCCACAAAGATCAGAGTTTTGTGGTCCTTCTCCTTTGTGATATCTTGCAGCAACTTCTGAAGTCTTTTGCAAATAGAACAACTTATTTCATGAAGTTGTCGACATGTTTATTACTTATTACTCTATTTATTACTCAAAATTTTAAATTTATGAGTGACTTATGAGTATAGCAAAAATGCTAACAGTGGAAACAGAATCAGTCTATAAATACAGAAGACCTTAAATGATGGGAATTAAAACATCACTTTAAAATTGCAAATTTAATAAGTAAATTAAATTTTTATAAGTTAAAACCCTATCCAATGGACAATTGCTAATCCAGTCAGCGCAGACCGGCCCGTCAAACGTCAGAAAAAGACATCCTGTGTTTCTACCGGCTGGCCGGTCCCTAGTACTAGTGCACTCGCTAGATGGCATGTCGTACTTCCTTCCTGTCTAGACATTGTGACGTCATAGCATCTTTTTCGTTGTCTAAACCTATTAGACCCCTAGTAAGCTGATAGCGGGGTCAGTGGGAGAGTCTTGTGTGTCCATTGGATAGGGTATTAACTTATAAAAATTTAATTTACTATTAAATTTGCAATTTTATTGCATTAATACATCCTATCCAATGGACAATTGCTGAATAACTACCGCTTGGTAGGTGGGTAAGTTACTAGGGACTTAAGTGAACTCATAAACTAACAAAGATTTTCTCCAGGCCTGGGTCAACTTGAGGTTAGGAGACCCTTATAAGGCCATAGTCGGACAGCAGTGACCGGTTGCCCAGGGCTATACCGACGTTGCCGTTGCCACACCCACCCACCCCCATTCAGCCGGCCTGGAATGTGTCTGGCTTTGAGAATTACTTGATTTCTGGTGTACCAGGTCAAGATTCTCCATAGTAGAGCACAAAGTGGGCCCGACCTCATGCCTCCTTCCTTGTTTATGTATGATACCACTATGGTGTTGTCTGTTGCTACAAGTACTATATTGTGTATGCAGAGGTGTTGGAACTCTTTTAAGGCTAGAAAGACTGCCTCGAGTTCTAGGTAATTGATATGCAGCTTGCTTTCTGGAAGGGACCAGGTGCCTCTTGCAGTGCGTTCATTTAAGTGAATGCCCCACCCTTCTTTTGATGCGTCTGTAAAGATTTGCAGAGCATGTTTTATTGGGTGTAATGGTTGGCCTGTAAGGACGTTGTCTTCTTGTAGTCACCATTGTAAATGTGGGTGCAAGGACCTTGGTATTGGAATCACCTGTTCTAGTGACTCTGGTACCCTCCAGTTGTTTTTGAGATCCCACTGTATGGGTCTCGTATGAAGTCGGCCTAGGTGAACTTGCTTTTCTGTGGCTGTTAGTAAACCTATCAGAGACAAGACTGACAGTATTTCTAGTATTTTGTCCTAGAGATTCTGCCAACGGTCCAGTGTTAGTCGGATCTGACCGGCCCTGAGGTCGAACTGGTAACCTACAAAGTCGAAGACCTGCTTTGGTTCCAGTTCTGATTTTTCTAAATTCACCAGCCAACCTTGTTCTTGGCATATTTTTACTAGATCCTGAGTATGCTGGAGACATACCTGGTGGGATGTGGCTCTCACCAACCAGTCGTCTAGGTACTGGTGGAGCCTTATACCCTCGTGTATGGCCATCAGTTTCACCTCCTTTGCTTCTACAGTGAACTCCAAGGGTGCTGTGGACGGACCGAAAGGTAGTGCTTTGAATTGGTATGTCTGACCCTGGACATGAAATCTCAGATATTTCCTGGATTGTTCCTGTATTGGAATATGGAAGTAGGCGTCCTTGAAATCTATTGAGGTTACCCACTCCCCTTGTTGGAGGGATGTCCTGATGGTTTCCGGGGTCTCCATTTTGAATTTCTCCGCCTTGGGGAAAAGATTCAGTTTGCTCAGATCTAATATAGGTCTCCACTTGTTGTTGGGCTTTGGGACTAAAAATAGTCGGTTGAAAAATCCCAGAGATGTTTGGTTTTGTACTAGTTCCACTGCATTTTTGTCTATAAGCTGATGTAATGCCTCCAGCAGGTAGAGGTTCCTGTGGGGATTGACATAACAGCTTATGACTGTGGGAGACCTTGTGAGTTTTGGCTGGACCCGAAAGGGGAGGGTGTGGCCCTCTTTCAGGATTTGAACCTACAGGTAGATTTGAGGCAACATTTTTGACATTTGTTACAGGTTTTACACAAGACAATTGAGTGACACAGGAAGCACCTTTGACATATTTTAATTTGCTTTCTGACAGATAACAATCTGCTAACCCGGAACTTATCTCTTTCTTTTGGGAGAGCCCGGGCGCAGTATGAACAAGATTTGCAGCATGACAGTTTACATTTAAAGAATTTAATGTCTTTGTACTGAAGGGCTCCCGGCCAACAGCCTTTCCTGTAACATAGTTATACATTGATTGTCATTTATAAGGCTGTTGGCCCTTGGCAGATCGCGATGAGTACTGGTGTTTTCCCTTACTCCTCTTGTTGTGACTAAGGCTGCGATAGGTTACCCGGTTACCCGAAAACGATTCGAAGTCTGTGAGAAACCGAGTACAAAGTGGCGAAGCGGGTAACCGAAAAAATATTAAATATACTGTAATACAATGAAAACCTTGGGTAAACGTCAATATTCTGTCAGATTTCTCTAACTACTGATAGTTTTTCACGTAATTTTCCTTATTTATACAGATATTTAACATTATTTTTCGTAACATTTTGTTTACATCATCCGCCATGTTTTCTTCTCTGCCACTTCCACTGGGTGACAACTAAACACGGTTACCCGAATTCGGATCGGTTCTTGCGAGACGAATATCTGGTGTCGTTTTTCTAACGAATTCACAGCCTTAGTTGTGACCCCCGTGAGAGATTCTTCCAAGCCGGCCTGTCCTGTTTTCTAGTATCCGACTTGCTCTCTGGACGTTCATAGGGGTGATAGCGACCTTTCTTGTAGACTGACCCTGATAGAGAATTGGAGATGTCTTCCTCTGCTTGTTTAATAACGGCATCTGGGAACAAGGTGGAGATGTGAAGAGGGGTAGTCCTGAGAGCTGCCACTGAACTGATACCCTGCCTGGAGTTGGCAGTCTAGGTCCGGCAAAGGGGTTGTCATCTGAGGAACCGGCAGTTGTATCCATATACGGAATATGTGTCCATCCCATAAAGGAACAGATCCCCCTCATGGTTTCTCTATAAGATTGTTCCTCTGAGAGGGACTGGCCAGGGTCGGTGACAGTTCATCCGACAATTCACCCTCCTCAACAAAAATATCAACAGGGGGGCGGTCAGATACAACACTGAGTCCGATTCACTTGAAGTGTTTCTTCTGGTCGGTTTAAAAGCACTAGATACACTAGTAGAAGGCTTATCAGAGGCTGCTGGTCGGTCTATGAGCTGAGGTCAGTCAGATTGAGGCCTAGAGGTCGGAGGGTCGGTAGTTGCAGACACAGAAGGTGTAGTAGAAGATGTAGACTTGGATTTGACTGATTTCTTCTTTTCCTCCACCTTTTTCTTCTTTTCAGCCAGCTGTGCACTCAAACCAGTGTCCTGGCCATCCACTGCCCTTATTACCAACACTCATGCCGGGTCCACAAGGGTGGGACAGAGAGTGACTGAAGTTGAAGACGTAGATGATGGATTCTTAGATGGGGTAGATCAGATCTATCCCGCTTTTCCTTTTTAAGTTTGTAGGAAGGGGTGGCGAGTTGTGTAAGCTGTTCAGGCGTTAATACTTTACAATGCTGGCCCTCAAGAGTCTGGCTTTTCAACACAAGGGTCCTTACCCTTCTTCTTGTCACAAGATGCGCATACACTGTGTAAGTCAAAGCCTGCCATCAAGTGGCCACACCCTCCAAGGCTGACGTTTGGCGGGCCAGTCTGCGCCGACCGGATTAGCAATTGTCCATTGGATAGCATGTATTAATGCAATAAAATAGTGATGTTACTGGCACTGACTAGGCCCTAGCAACACACTTGCAAGATAATATGGCCTTTTGGCATAATAATAGGCAAAAACTTAAGATTCAGCAGGGCACCAAGCCAATATAATACTGATGTCTTGATCATCTCACCACAATTAGTGAAAGTGGGGCTAGATAAGTTTAAATTTATTTCCAATATATAGATTATAGGGTAGCAGCAGCATTGATACTATGTACACAGGTTGGGTTTACACACTTACTTGTACTCCTTCTCAAACTCTGCGCACACCTCTACAATTTGCAGAATGTTGTGATTGGCATGTAACTGTATGGAACCGATGTTGACCTGAATGTAGTCACGGAGAAAGTCTTCAGCAAGGTGTTGAACTTCTTTAGGCCAGGTGGCACTCCACATTAATGTCTGTCGGTCTGGCTGTAAAACAAAGGATTCACATTCCTTCACCATGAAAATACTTTAAATTCCTTAAAAATTTTTTATATTTATCATTTCCTTTGAAAATAACAACTAACATTTATTCAAAATAAGAGGTCATTTGAAAGAAGCCTCCAAATGAGTAACAGAAAATTTAGTGCACTCCCTTACTCATGTATCATCTTGTCATTTGTTCACACCACAAAACAACTTGTGTGCGCTTTATGTTTAATATTTAACGAGACATACATGTGAAGGGAAGTTTAGTATTAAAGGAAAACAATGTGTACTAGTTGATCAACATTTCACTGGTTTAAACCACCTGCTTTTGGCTCTATCACAAAGCCTGTTTAGTTTTCATTAAAAGATAGGACAAGGTTGTACTCATTGCACAGCACCAACTATAAATTTGTTGTTTATTATATTCTCACATATTGAATAAGGGAAGGGATCATAAACTGACATTTCCACGGGGGTGTGTGGGGGGACAAGTCTTCATGCAGGATTTGTGGGGATTATGAAAAATCTCTTATTAGTTTTTGTATTAATCAATATAAATACACTGCATAAATTATTAGCAAATCTTATTAAATTTAATGGCTCTAAAAGCAGTTAGTCTTGTCAATTTGAATAACTTCATCACTAGGGCATTACTATTAAATGATGCATTTTGCATTGGGAAACAATATCTTAATATTGATTTACAGACAAAAAAACAAATCACAGTTTAGTATACATTGCACTAAGTTTAAAAAGTGAATGTGCTACAAGTGTTCCCACAAAATTAATACTTTAAAATAAATAAACAATTCTTGGTAATAGCAGTTAACTGACCCTGATTTGTTCCACAATTTTTCTAATTTGAGGTTCAAAGCCCATGTCCAACATTCTGTCTGCTTCATCCAATACTAGGTAAGTGCAACGTTGCAAGTTGGTCTTTCTCGTTTCAAGGTAATCCAAAAGTCTCCCTGGTGTTGCTATGCAAATTTCTGCACCTGTAATTTGGAATTTTACTTTTAACTGTAGGTTAAAACAGGCTCAGCCCTTTGAAATAAATGCCAATTAGGTGGGTCACCTCCAGGTTGGCCAAATTCTCAAACCTTATAAAAAATTTCTTCCTCCAGAGTTGTGGGGCTTTAAATTTGTACCCTTTTGTACACATCTCAACACATCTTCTAGGGTGATACAAAGCAAAATTTGGGTGATCGACTCTAAATTAATTACTTTAGCAAGAGTTTGGCCAACCACAACCCGAATACAATTCAATTTAAAGGGCAAGCCATTGTACCACAATAAATTAGATCATTCACATGTACATTAAAAATTTCCTAGACTGTTGAAAACAAAGGAAACATTAAAGGGCCAAAACATTAATTTGTTACAGCAACTAAACGGTCACTTATGCCTCTGTTTTGTGATGAGATATGAAATACCTTGACAGAAAAATGTACAAAACCCTTTCAAGTATTTAAACTAGAAATAGGCCGCCCTGTTGATAGTAGATGCGAATAGAAACAGGATAGCATAGAAGAACACACATTATCATGTGTAATGTCCACCCATGAACCTTTTGCCCAAATTGTACAGTAGTCTTACAAGACCCTGTTTCATTTGTAAAATATATCAATGATGCTTAAATATTTGATAGTGTAGATGTAATTTATTTCAGCTTCATGCCTTTTTGCATTGGTTGGGTTGAAAATTTTGACGAAATCACTCTATCTTGCACGGTTAAGAAGATAGAAGCCAATTCCTGTTTTTCTATTTTTGGCAAAAATTTGAAAATTCAAAATGGCCGCCATTATTGGGAAAAGGAAATTTTTTTGAAAATTGCCAAGAGTACATTTCTTAGATACCCTATGGGTCGAAAATTTCAACAAAATAACTCTATTTTGCACGGTTAAGGCCAGTTTGTGTTTTTCCATTTTGGGCAAAAATTCGAAAATTCAAAATGGCTGCCATTTTTGGGGAGGGGAAAATTTTTTGAAAATTACAAAGATTACATTCCTTAGATACCCTGTGGGTTGAAAATTTCGACGAAATCGCTCTATCTCGCATGGTTAAGGAGATAGAAGCAAATTTGTGTTTTGCCATTTTTGGCAAAAATTTGAAAATTCAAAATGGCCGCCATTTTAGGGGAGGGGAAAATTTTTTAGAAATTACCAAGAGTACAATGCTCAGATACCCTGTGGGTCGAAAATTTTGACGAAATCACTCTATCTGGCACGGTTAAGGAGATAGAAGCAAATTTGTGTTTTGCCATTTTTGGCAAAAATTCGAAAATTCAAAATGGCCGCCATTTTTGGGGAGGGGAAAATTTTTTGAAAATTGCAAATATTACATTCCTTAGATACCCTGTGGGTCGAAAATTTCGATGAAATCGCTCTATCTCGCACGGTTAAGGAGATAGAAGCAAATTTGTGTTTTGCCATTTTTGGCAAAAATTCGAAAATTCAAAATGGCCGCCATTTTTGGGGAGGGGAAAATTTTTGGAAAATTGCAAAGATTGCATTCCTTAGATACCCTGTGGGTCGAAAATTTCGACGAAATCGCTCTATCTCGCACGGTTAAGGAGATAGAAGCAAATTTGTGTTTTGCAATTTTTGGCAAAAATTCGAAAATTCAAAATGGCCGCCATTTTTGGGGAGGGGAAAATTTTTTGAAAATTGCAAAGATTACATTCCTTAGATACCCTGTGGGTCGAAAATTTCGACGAAATCGCTCTATCTCGCACGGTTAAGGAGATAGAAGCAAATTAGTGTTTTGCCATTTTTGGCAAAAATTCGAAAATTCAAAATGGCCGCCATTTTTGGGGAGGGGAAAATTTTTGGAAAATTGCAAAGATTGCATTGCTTAGATCCCCTGTGGGTCGAAAATTTTGCCGAAATCGCTCTATCTCGCACGGTTAAGGAGATAGAAGCAAATTTGTGTTTTGCCATTTTTGGCAAAAATTCGAAAATTCAAAATGGCCGCCATTTTTGGGGAGGGGAAATTTTTTTGAAAATTGCAAATATTACATTCCTTAGATACCCTGTGGGTCGAAAATTTCGACGAAATCGCTCTATCTCGCACGGTTAAGGAGATAGAAGCAAATTTGTGTTTTGCCATTTTTGGCAAAAATTCGAAAATTCAAAATGGCCGCCATTTTTGGGGAGGGGAAAATTTTTGGAAAATTGCAAAGATTGCATTCCTTAGATACCCTGTGGGTCGAAAATTTCGACGAAATCGCTCTATCTCGCACGGTTAAGGAGATAGAAGCAAATTTGTGTTTTGCCATTTTTGGCAAAAATTCGAAAATTCAAAATGGCCGCCATTTTTGGGGAGGGGAAAATTTTTTGAAAATTGCAAATATTACATTCCTTAGATACCCTGTGGGTCGAAAATTTCGACGAAATCGCTCTATCTCGCACGGTTAAGGAGATAGAAGCAAATTTGTGTTTTGCCATTTTTGGCAAAAATTCAAAATGGCCGCCATTTTTGGGGAGGGGAAAATATTTTGAAAATTGCAAAGATTGCATTGGTTAGATACCCTGTGTGTCGAAAATTTTGCCGAAATCGCTCTATCTCGCACGGTTAAGGAGATAGAAGCAAATTTGTGTTTTGCCATTTTTGGCAAAAATTCGAAAATTCAAAATGGCCGCCATTTTTGGGGAGGGGAAAATTTTTTGAAAATTGCAAAGATTGCATTCCTTAGATACCCTGTGGGTCGAAAATTTCGACGAAATCGCTCTATCTCGCACGGTTAAGGAGATAGAAGCAAATTTGTGTTTTGCCATTTTTGGCAAAAATTCGAAAATTCAAAATGGCCGCCATTTTTGGGGAGGGGAAAATATTTTGAAAATTGCAAAGATTGCATTGCTTAGATACCCTGTGCGTCTAAAATTTTGCCGAAATCGCTCTATCTCGCACGGTTAAGGAGATAGAAGCAAATTAGTGTTTTGCCATTTTTGGCAAAAATTCGAAAATTCAAAATGGCCGCCATTTTTGGGGAGGGGAAATTTTTTTGAAAATTGCAAATATTACATTCCTTAGATACCCTGTGGGTCGAAAATTTCGACGAAATCGCTCTATCTCGCACGGTTAAGGAGATAGAAGCAAATTTGTGTTTTGCCATTTTTGGCAAAAATTCGAAAATTCAAAATGGC
This sequence comes from Sabellastarte sp. h YS-2021, assembly GCA_964017235.1. Lineage (NCBI taxonomy): Eukaryota > Metazoa > Annelida > Polychaeta > Sabellida > Sabellidae > Sabellastarte > Sabellastarte sp. h YS-2021. Next base: position 77,878,239 of record OZ024931.1, read on the forward strand.
CGCCATTTTTGGGGAGGGGAAAATTTTTGGAAAATTGCAAAGATTGCATTCCTTAGATACCCTGTGGGTCGAAAATTTCGACGAAATCGCTCTATCTCGCACGGTTAAGGAGATAGAAGCAAATTTGTGTTTTGCCATTTTTGGCAAAAATTCGAAAATTCAAAATGGCCGCCATTTTTGGGGAGGGGAAAATTTTTGGAAAATTGCAAATATTACATTCCTTAGATACCCTGTGGGTCGAAAATTTCGACGAAATCGCTCTATCTCGCACGGTTAAGGAGATAGAAGCAAATTTGTGTTTTGCCATTTTTGGCAAAAATTCAAAATGGCCGCCATTTTTGGGGAGGGGAAAATATTTTGAAAATTGCAAAGATTGCATTGCTTAGATACCCTGTGTGTCGAAAATTTTGCCGAAATCGCTCTATCTCGCACGGTTAAGGAGATAGAAGCAAATTTGTGTTTTGCCATTTTTGGCAAAAATTCGAAAATTCAAAATGGCCGCCATTTTTGGGGAGGGGAAAATATTTTGAAAATTGCAAAGATTGCATTGCTTAGATACCCTGTGCGTCTAAAATTTTGCCGAAATCGCTCTATCTCGCACGGTTAAGGAGATAGAAGCAAATTAGTGTTTTGCCATTTTTGGCAAAAATTCGAAAATTCAAAATGGCCGCCATTTTTGGGGAGGGGAAAATTTTTGGAAAATTGCAAAGATTGCATTCCTTAAATCCCCTGTGGGTCGAAAATTTTGCCGAAATCGCTCTATCTCGCACGGTTAAAGAGATAGAAGCAAATTTGTGTTTTGCCATTTTTGGCAAAAATTCGAAAATTCAAAATGGCCGCCATTTTTGGGGAGGGGAAATTTTTTTGAAAATTGCAAATATTACATTCCTTAGATACCCTGTGGGTCGAAAATTTCGACGAAATCGCTCTATCTCGCACGGTTAAGGAGATAGAAGCAAATTTGTGTTTTGCCATTTTTGGCAAAAATTCGAAAATTCAAAATGGCCGCCATTTTTGGGGAGGGGAAAATTTTTGGAAAATTGCAAAGATTGCATTCCTTAGATACCCTGTGGGTCGAAAATTTCGACGAAATCGCTCTATCTCGCACGGTTAAGGAGATAGAAGCAAATTTGTGTTTTGCCATTTTTGGCAAAAATTCGAAAATTCAAAATGGCCGCCATTTTTGGGGAGGGGAAAATTTTTTGAAAATTGCAAATATTACATTCCTTAGATACCCTGTGGGTCGAAAATTTCGACGAAATCGCTCTATCTCGCACGGTTAAGGAGATAGAAGCAAATTTGTGTTTTGCCATTTTTGGCAAAAATTCAAAATGGCCGCCATTTTTGGGGAGGGGAAAATATTTTGAAAATTGCAAAGATTGCATTGGTTAGATACCCTGTGTGTCGAAAATTTTGCCGAAATCGCTCTATCTCGCACGGTTAAGGAGATAGAAGCAAATTTGTGTTTTGCCATTTTTGGCAAAAATTCGAAAATTCAAAATGGCCGCCATTTTTGGGGAGGGGAAAATTTTTTGAAAATTGCAAAGATTGCATTCCTTAGATACCCTGTGGGTCGAAAATTTCGACGAAATCGCTCTATCTCGCACGGTTAAGGAGATAGAAGCAAATTTGTGTTTTGCCATTTTTGGCAAAAATTCGAAAATTCAAAATGGCCGCCATTTTTGGGGAGGGGAAAATATTTTGAAAATTGCAAAGATTGCATTGCTTAGATACCCTGTGCGTCTAAAATTTTGCCGAAATCGCTCTATCTCGCACGGTTAAGGAGATAGAAGCAAATTAGTGTTTTGCCATTTTTGGCAAAAATTCGAAAATTCAAAATGGCCGCCATTTTTGGGGAGGGGAAATTTTTTTGAAAATTGCAAATATTACATTCCTTAGATACCCTGTGGGTCGAAAATTTCGACGAAATCGCTCTATCTCGCACGGTTAAGGAGATAGAAGCAAATTTGTGTTTTGCCATTTTTGGCAAAAATTCGAAAATTCAAAATGGCCGCCATTTTTGGGGAGGGGAAAATTTTTGGAAAATTGCAAAGATTGCATTCCTTAGATACCCTGTGGGTCGAAAATTTCGACGAAATCGCTCTATCTCGCACGGTTAAGGAGATAGAAGCAAATTTGTGTTTTGCCATTTTTGGCAAAAATTCGAAAATTCAAAATGGCCGCCATTTTTGGGGAGGGGAAAATTTTTGGAAAATTGCAAATATTACATTCCTTAGATACCCTGTGGGTCGAAAATTTCGACGAAATCGCTCTATCTCGCACGGTTAAGGAGATAGAAGCAAATTTGTGTTTTGCCATTTTTGGCAAAAATTCAAAATGGCCGCCATTTTTGGGGAGGGGAAAATATTTTGAAAATTGCAAAGATTGCATTGCTTAGATACCCTGTGTGTCGAAAATTTTGCCGAAATCGCTCTATCTCGCACGGTTAAGGAGATAGAAGCAAATTTGTGTTTTGCCATTTTTGGCAAAAATTCGAAAATTCAAAATGGCCGCCATTTTTGGGGAGGGGAAAATATTTTGAAAATTGCAAAGATTGCATTGCTTAGATACCCTGTGCGTCTAAAATTTTGCCGAAATCGCTCTATCTCGCACGGTTAAGGAGATAGAAGCAAATTAGTGTTTTGCCATTTTTGGCAAAAATTCGAAAATTCAAAATGGCCGCCATTTTTGGGGAGGGGAAAATTTTTGGAAAATTGCAAAGATTGCATTCCTTAAATCCCCTGTGGGTCGAAAATTTTGCCGAAATCGCTCTATCTCGCACGGTTAAAGAGATAGAAGCAAATTTGTGTTTTGCCATTTTTGGCAAAAATTCGAAAATTCAAAATGGCCGCCATTTTTGGGGAGGGGAAATTTTTTTGAAAATTGCAAATATTACATTCCTTAGATACCCTGTGGGTCGAAAATTTCGACGAAATCGCTCTATCTCGCACGGTTAAGGAGATAGAAGCAAATTTGTGTTTTGCCATTTTTGGCAAAAATTCGAAAATTCAAAATGGCCGCCATTTTTGGGGAGGGGAAAATTTTTGGAAAATTGCAAAGATTGCATTCCTTAGATACCCTGTGGGTCGAAAATTTCGACGAAATCGCTCTATCTCGCACGGTTAAGGAGATAGAAGCAAATTTGTGTTTTGCCATTTTTGGCAAAAATTCGAAAATTCAAAATGGCCGCCATTTTTGGGGAGGGGAAAATTTTTTGAAAATTGCAAATATTACATTCCTTAGATACCCTGTGGGTCGAAAATTTCGACGAAATCGCTCTATCTCGCACGGTTAAGGAGATAGAAGCAAATTTGTGTTTTGCCATTTTTGGCAAAAATTCAAAATGGCCGCCATTTTTGGGGAGGGGAAAATATTTTGAAAATTGCAAAGATTGCATTGCTTAGATACCCTGTGTGTCGAAAATTTTGCCGAAATCGCTCTATCTCGCACGGTTAAGGAGATAGAAGCAAATTAGTGTTTTGCCATTTTTGGCAAAAATTCGAAAATTCAAAATGGCCGCCATTTTTGGGGAGGGGAAAATTTTTGGAAAATTGCAAAGATTGCATTCCTTAGATCCCCTGTGGGTCGAAAATATTGCCGAAATCGCTCTATCTCGCACGGTTAAGGAGATAGAAGCAAATTTGTGTTTTGCCATTTTTGGCAAAAATTCGAAAATTCAAAATGGCCGCCATTTTTGGGGAGGGGAAATTTTTTTGAAAATTGCAAATATTACATTCTTTAGATACCCTGTGGGTCGAAAATTTCGACGAAATCGCTCTATCTCGCACGGTTAAGGAGATAGAAGCAAATTTGTGTTTTGCCATTTTTGGCAAAAATTCGAAAATTCAAAATGGCCGCCATTTTTGGGGAGGGGAAAATTTTTGGAAAATTGCAAATATTACATTCCTTAGATACCCTGTGGGTCGAAAATTTCGACGAAATCGCTCTATCTCGCACGGTTAAGGAGATAGAAGCCATTTTTGGCAAAAATTCGAAAATTCAAAATGGCCGCCATTTTTGGGGAGGGGAAAATTTTTTGAAAATTGCAAAGAGTACACTCCTGAGATACCCTGCGGGTCGAAAATTTTGCCGAAATCGCTCTATCTCGCACGGTTAAGGAGATAGAAGCAAATTACTCAAAAGTAGTACTGAAAATACACAATGAAGTACCTAAATGGCTATTACTCATGTACTGACAAAGCTATCAGTCCCAAATGCAATACCAAGCGAGCTATGGACATAACAATCTTGTATTCAAAATTGTAGTAAAATATCTTTAATTATTTTGGCTTAAATGCACGGAAACCAATGGGTACTGAAAATAGCTGTACTTAAGTATTACTCAGTAAGCAAAAGAGGTACAACAGCCAAAAGCAATCCCAAGCAAGCTACTGACCCAATAAGCCTGCATACCAAATTTGGTGACAATAGCTCTAATACTTTTCCTTTAAATGAGCGGAAACCATGCGTGACGCCGGACATCGGACGCCGGACATCGGACGGCGAAAAAAGCAAAAATAATATATCCACCCCCCAGGGGGGTGGACATAATAAATTAAAAAAAAATAGCATCTGAGATGCCCATACCCCACAGCCTAGGGAAATATTTTTAACACCACGAGATATAGAAGTACTGTATCAGTACAAAGTTCAGGATACTTTCAGAGCACTGTCAGTGTTCATTCTAGAGTTGGAGCTACTTGAGTCAAATGACTCCTTTACTCAATTTTTGTGAGACATTTACTAAATGCGATGAGTCAAATGACCAAAATTAACCTTACAATTGAGCAAATTGACCTAAATAGGAGAGAAAAAGTACTATTAGTCTATCTTCAAAATGAATTTGCAATACTAAATCAGATTCAACTCTACTCACTGTGACAAAAACTTTATTTCAATTCAAGACATATTTTTAGTCAGCATGATGTACAAGATTTCCTATGATGTACATGATTTGCAATAATTAAAGTATTTTTTACTGATTTTTTTTTTTTCATTTTTTTTTTTGTTTCAATAAATATGGGCCAACCCTGCACTATCTAAAACTAGAAAAAAAATTAACTCACCTTGACATAGGTTCACTCAGGGAGTTGTTTTTATTTCATACAAAAAAACTCCGGACATTTATTTATGTAAATGGATATAAATTTGCCACTTTTTGAAAAAAAAAAAACTGGTTTTAAAGCAATAACATACCATATAAAGTTTAAGTTAAATTATTATTTAACTTTTTTCCAGTTGAAAATTTGTTATTAACATAGATGCAATTTTTTAAAAGTTTGTCCCACAGTAGTTTAAAATGTTTGTTGTTACTTGTTAACAATTGTCTTTGAAGTCACTTGTAAGAGTGCATTATGCAAAACTATACTTTAAAAAGTGAAAATATTAAAAACTGGATAATAAAATCTTATTGTCCAATAGATATTTATTTCTATATATATTTAACAAAACTGTGAAAAAAGTGGAAATTTACAGCCACTGGTGAGTTTACATCACTTACTATAAACATGTTTTCCATTGATAAATACCAAATTTTTGTTAAACGAAGTATGATTGGACAGTGCCGTTTCCGCTCGACCAATCAAATTAAGGCATTTAGAAGCAAGGAAACATGGAGGAATTGGGTTTAAAAAGATAATATATGTGTCCTTTTCTTTGATTTTGAAACAAAATTCGTCTAACTTTCCCAATATTTACAGCGAAAACGCGGGCGATAATGCAAGATTTATGCGTCACCGCGACTCGGGACCATAACGTGTACGCGTCTTTTCGCCCCAGTATAGCGACAAAAGACGCGGAAACGCGTTGTAAAATGAACACTGCTGTCAGTTATATAAAGGTCCAAACAATGTTTAAATAGAGAAAATAATGTCTAAGAGAAAGATAATGCATGTACTCTTTATCTACATCTGGCATGGCTGAATTATGGTTTAGATGTTTTGAATATTACCATGCATACAGAAGTGGTAACACATTTAATGAATGCTTATGTGTGGTGTTGGAGCAAAATCTGTGGCTCACTTGATGAAATTCCATCTGTTACAATGGGAAGTTGTAAAAGTAAAATTCTTAATGAATTCTAATATGACTTTAACAGTGCTTAATCTGCATCAACAGACAGACCCAACAAGACAGACCCAACACACAACTTGTGTGCAACAAGATTTTAAAGGTCAAGGTCACTATGACAAGGTCAAATCAAGGTCACACCATGATGCTGAACACCTACAACCCCTAACCAATGTCCCTACCAAGCATCAACTTCCTACACCTTACGGTTTCCGAGATACAGCCCGGACAAGATTTTCAAACTCAAGGTCACTGCGGCAAGGTCAAATCAAGGTCACACCATGACGTTGCACACCTACACCCCCTAACCAATGTCCCTATCAAGTATCAACTTCCTACACCTTACAGTTCCCGAGATACAGGCCGGACAAACTTTTCCCGCCGCCCACCCATCCGGACACCATGGGTGTAAACAATACCCCGACAGACCTTAAGGGCTGTGGGGTAAAAACTACAAACTTTTAACTATTTGTCGGGATGGGTTCATAACAAAAATGTGTGAATTAGGAGGCTGAACCGTTTTGATTCCAGGATTCCACATTTTAGTACACCCGCAATCAACTAGGCCACTGACAGGAAGTGAAACCCATCAAACCGAAACATGGCAGTTTCCTCTGAACAAAATCGCAATTAAAAGTATGTACAGAATTATGGGATAAAAGTTATCCATTTCTTAGATTTGGTGTTTGTTTTAAATATAATTTATCATGATATGGGTTAACAAACAAGATGATGATCGTAAAATTCTGTCACAGTATTTCAGTAAAATGGTCTTGATACTGAAACACCGGGGCTTCCGAACCATCTCCAGTTGTTCTGACATAATACTTGAACAACAGAACTTCACCACATAGTCGGTATGTGTAATATGGGAAAAGAAAAATCTCAAAATGGAAGAAAAAAGACAAGAGTTAAAGTTAATTGTAAAATCAGTTAACACATTATATAAAATACAGAATCTAAATACGATAGTTTTATAAATCGACTGAAACCTTAAATCAATTAAGAACACAAAATCTAACAAGATACATACAAAGGGACAAGTCAGATTGATATCAAAAGTATTTTACTAACATATCCAGAACTAACAAGCAATTAGATCATTCAATAGACCTCAAAATTTGGGAGGCACTCTAAGTGAAAGTAAACCTAATATTTAGGGATCGTTTACTTGTGCTAAATACTTGTGCTAAGATGTGGAAGCTCCCAGATCTAATTCTAGTTCCACTTGTTTAATCCAATAAATGATATAAAATCACTAAAGTATGCCAAAAGAAATCAGGTTGCCCATATAATTTATAAAACAATTAGGGATTTTGTCAATTGAAGACGTTGCTAATGAAAGGTTCCCGTTTTATTTTATACACAGATCTGCATGTCAGCTTGCTTCAACTAATTAGTGCCAAGTCACTAGCTTTATTTATTTGATTGGTTGATTATCTCATTGGTTAATTTGCTGGTATTAATCAATAAAACTGTCAATGTGGCTGGCCTGACTTAGTAATTTGCAAGATCTGCATGAAAGCATGCCTGAACAAGCCCTTTAATTTGATTGCTTAAAATATTATTTGGGGTTCAATGTCACTTTCAACATTGTACAGGTCATATCACGATTGGTAGTTTTGTGGGCACAGGAAACCAGTACATACAGTTGGTCAAGGTTCTGTACTGTAAACTTTTGATCATCGGCAACCGCTGACCTCAGAGGTGGAGGGGGAGTGTCTTACCATTGTGCCACATTGCCCCCAGTGGTTAAAATATTAAAATGGTTTGTTAATTAGTTGCTATGTTAAATATGTAATTGTCTGGCCTGACTTAGTAAATTGCATGCTGATCTGTTTGTTGAGAGGGGTAAATTATCAGTTCAGATTTGAATACATTCTGATGTGATTGCTGAACAGGGTTAAATTATGAAACTGTTCTGCAATTTCATTTAGCTTGGGCTCATGCCTTTGAATTATGTCATAATAAATAGATGAACTTCATCTTCATGTACTCGCTTGTAAAATATGACAAGCGTTAGCATTTCTAACGGGGACCTCATCGATAGACTCTTGCTTCATAAAATATCAAGCCACTTCTTTTTACATAAAACAGTCACAGTTCTTCAAATACTGTACAATTTATTATGTTCATACATTTGTGTGAGCTTCAATTTAGGTTTATTAAACACACATTTCAATGTTCCACAGATTATCTGTACAACAAACAAAAAAAAGAGAGATAAAGGAATTTTCCTTTAAAGCAACACATGCTAAAAACATATTGATCAGTCCAGTTTACATAAAACATATTTCAATGTAAACTGATCTGAATCTATTTGATTAATATGTAGATTTTTTTCAATCTTTGTCATACATGCCCAACAGCCAAGGCAATCTTTCCTTATAGAATTATACCTTACAAAAACTCACCAGTCCGAAATAAGTTACACATTTATTTTAATGTAATTTTTATACATTACAGACAAATCATGGAAAGTGACTAGTTTTTGTTTTTTCCCAAAAATTGTTTTAGCCAGGAGCAAAATTAAGTTAACAAAATCTAAACTAAACTCATGAAAAAAGCCCAGAAATATAAGGGGTTACTTTAATATTTAGTATGTACTTAATTGTGAAAATGTCATAAATGTCCATATGACATTTTGACGAAAAACCAAAATCAAACCAAACTAGAAATAGGACTCCCTGTTGATAGTAGATGCGAATAGAAACAGGATAGCATAGAAGAACACACATTATCATGTGTAATGTCCACCCCATGAACCTTGCCCAAATTGTACAGTAGTCTTACAAGACCCTGTTTCATTTGTAAAATATATCAATGATGCTTAAATATTTATTAGTGTAGATGTAAATTATTTCAGCTTCATGCCTTTTTGCATTGGTTGGGTTGAAAATTTTGACGAAATCACTCTATCTTGCACGGTTAAGAAGATAGAAGCAAATTCCTGTTTTTCTATTTTTGCCAAAAATTTGAAAATTCAAAATGGCCGCCATTTTTGGGAAAAGGAAAATTTTTTGAAAATTGCCAAGAGTACATTTCTTAGATACCCTATGGGTGGAAAATTTCAACGAAATAACTCTATTTTGCACGGTTAAGGCCAGTTTGTGTTTTTCCATTATGGGCAAAAATTCAAAATGGCCGCCATATGTGGGGAGGGGAAATTTTTTTTGAAAATTGCAAAGAGTACATTTCTTAGATACCCCTGCGGTCGAAAATTTTGACGAAATCGCTCTATCTCGCACGGTTAAGGAGATAGAAGCAAATTTGTGTTTTGCCATTGCTGGCAAAAATTCGAAAATTCAAAATGGCCGCCATTTTTGGGGAGGGGAAAATTTTTTGAAAATTGCAAAGAATACATTCCTTAGATACCCTGTGAGTTAAAAATTCTGTCCAAATCGCTCTATCTCTTACGGTTTCTGAGATATTAAGATTTTTTCGCTTTTCGCAAAAATTCAAGACAGCCGCCAAAAGTGGCGAAAATTGTACAGAATACTCTTCCACTACCCTGTGAGTCAAAAATTGTGTCGAAATCGCTCTATCTCTTACGGTTTCCGAGATATTAAGATTCTTTCATTTTTCGCAAAAAATTAAGATGGCCGCCAAAAGTGGCGAAAATTGAAATTTTTTAAAATTTTGTATAGAATACTTTTCTATTACCCTGTGGGTCAAAAATTCTGTCGAAATCGCTCTATCTCTTACGGTTTCTGAGATATTAGCAAATTACTCAAAAGTAGTACTGAAAATACACAATGAAGTACCTAAATGGCTATTACTCATGTACTGACACAGCTATCAGTCCCAAATGCAATACCAAGCGAGCTATGGACATAACAATCTTGTATTCAAAATTGTAGTAAAATATCTTTAATTATTTTGGCTTAAATGCACGGAAACCAATGGGTACTGAAAATAGCTGTACTTAAGTATTACTCAGTAAGCAAAAGAGGTACAACAGCCAAAAGCAATCCCAAGCAAGCTACTGACCCAATAAGCCTGCATACCAAATTTGGCGACAATAGCTCTAATACTTTTCCTTTAAATGAGCGGAAACCATGCGTGACGCCGGACATCGGACGCCGGACATCGGAAAAAGCAAAAATAACATATCCACCCCCCAGGGGGGTGGACATAATAAGCCACTACTGCAAAATTTTATCAATGTATCATCTTTTTCTAGACTTTTCAAATGTGAACATTCATATTTGCACAAACACAAAAACTTCTCCACAACCAAAATCGGTATTTCAACCTGATGTTAATACTTACAGCTACTTAATTTTATGACAATCAAAAATCAGACTAAATATGTGAAAACCTATGTGTGAAAATATATCATAAAACATTACAGTTTAAAAATCTAGTCTCTTTTGGGCCACCACTATTTTCTTACGTCGGCATGTCAGCTCAACTTTTACCTAAAGTAACATTCACACTGAATTACTTAAAAGTAAAAATTTGAAGTTACCAGTACCTCTTTCTAGCTCCCTCAACTGAGGTCCCTTTGGTGCTCCGCCATAGACGCTACAATTTCGAACGTTGGCAGGAATACCAAATTCGGTGGCCACCTTGGCAACTTGTTGAGCAAGCTCTCTGGTAGGAACCAGTGCAAGACACTAGAACAAGTGCACCCATTTCAGTTTAGCAACTACATCATCAATACTTTTTTGGGACAGGGACACAAGACTTAGTCTAAATGTCTTTCTTGTTGGTCAATGTAAGCCATGCATACAACCCAAATATTTGATCCCAATAAGAAAGTAAACTTGATTTCACAATTTCATACGCAAATAGATCCAAGGACATATCTGTGGCCAGAGGCTGTATGTATCCACCGGAAAAGGACAACATGGTTTTGAAGATAAACAGCATTTTTCGAGATTAAGAATTAATGAAAACAGGTACCATCTTGTAGATACAGAGAAAGTAGCTGAGCAACATATTTTAAAGTAAAACTATTAAAAAAAAATATTCTGTAATGAACATATCCTGCAAATTTGACAACTCTACCTATTATAACTTTTGCTGTATAGAGTAACAAAAATCCTTAACTAAATCAAACAAATGGCTGTGGCGTCCATCTTGTTTTTCAAAATGAGGCCAAAAATATTCCCAGGCAAGCTTTTGTACTGATGATATCCTGATAATGTGACGACAGGAAAACCTCAACATACTGTGGTGGTAGCGGCATCCCATACATAAACCATAGTATCCACCAAATGCTATCCGGTGGATATAATTAGCCCTTTAAAAAAGCACCACACCAACAAAAGAGACAAAAACATAAAAGGCGCCAGCATATGCATAATCACAATACAGAAAGCAGACTACATCTACACTATAACAGCTGCTGCACATTTCTGCTCAGCCAGTTGCGTGGACAAAAATGCCACTGAAATATAAAGAGCACAAAATAACATATTGAAGAGTGCTTTTTCCAGACCAAAGGCATTGGATGCACCAGTTACCTCTATCTAAATCACGTAGCTGTGGTCCCTTGGGTGCTCCACCATAGACACAGCAATGCCTTACATTACAAGGCTCTCCAAACTGCTTGGCCCAATTACCTGCCTGCTGGGCCAACTCTCTTGTTGGAACAAGGACTAAAACCTAGCGTAAAATTGATATATATATATTCCACTTAATTAGACATTAAGGTAAAAGAAAACACTGTAATTTACTACAATTTATAATTTAGTTAGTACTTTTAAAATATGAACCTTATTGCAGTGTTTACAATAGTTTTAAATTTTTGCAATGTTGCGAATACCTTATATGATAAACTCAGAAAATTTCGTCTGTAAAAAAATTAAATTTTCTATTTTGTGCAAGTCTTACAACACAAATAATTCACACTTAAGCTTTTAAGAAGACAAAAATAAAAACACTTGTAAAACTTACTATGGGACCATCTCCACGAGCTAAAGGCTGCTGATTTGTGATATGCACTATGGCCGGCAGGAGAAACTAAAACAGCAAAAAACATCAATTTACAAAAAAGCAAGCAAGCAAGCCAATGACATTGAGATTTAGGAAAATCTTAGGAACAATGTCCGTTGTAAGAAGTATAGAGGACCCACAAGATGTTCTACAAAAGATTCAGGACATGATTTCTTACTAGTAGTTTTCATATTTTGAACCCCTAGAAACAATTATAAGGGAGATACAAGGCATTTTTGACATGATCACCCTCCTATTTGGCATTAAAGATGTGATATGGCGGCCATTTTGTTTCCAAAACAAGGACACAATTACTCTGACGCAAGCTTTCGTGTCCATTTACATTTTGTGCAAATATGATAAAGCTAGCTGCAATATTTTAGGTTACAGAAAATAGTCAAGATTTTAGAACAAACTTTAAGACCCCAAAATTTTAAGTGTTGCCATGGCAACAGTTGCTGCCAGATACCCCCAAAACCCTAATCAGCTCTAGATTCTCTTGGGGTAAACATATCCTGAAAATCTGGTGAAAATCCACGCAGGGGTTAAAGCTGTGGAACACCCACAAACTTTAAGTCCTGAAAATCTTAAAAGTGTTGCCATGGCATCAGTTGTTACTGGATACCCCCAAAAACCTAATTAGCTCTAGATCCTCTTGGGTTAAACATCCCCTGAAAATTTGGTGAAAATCCATGAAGGGGTTTAGGCTGTGGAACACCCACAAACTTTAAGACCCGAAAATTTTAAGTGTTGTCATGGCAACAGTTGTAACCAAATACCCTCCAAAACCTAATCAGCTCTAGATCCTTTTGGGGTAAGCATTACCTGAAAATTTGGTGAAAATCCGAGCAGGGGTTTAGGCTGTGGAACACCCACAAACTTTAAGACCCAAAAATCTTAAAAGTGTTGCCATGGCAACAGTTGTTTCCGGATACCCCCCCCCCAAAAAAAACCTAATCAGCTCTAGATCCTCTTGGGGTAAACATACCCTGAAAATTTGGTGGAAATCCGTGCAGGGGTTTAGGCTGTGGAACACCCACAAGCTTTATGTTCGCCACCGCCCGGACGGCGCAGGGGATGACTATAACCCAAGCCTTTATGGGCTGGGATTAAAAAAAAGGCTATTTTCAGGTTACATGAAAATACATATGTACAAAAGACTGGATCTGAAAACTTTATGCAAACCAAGATTTAGAGGAAAACTTACTGCCACAGTTTTCCCAGAACCAGTCCTTGCAATGCCCACCACATCTCGTCCACTCATTGCCATAGGCCAGCCTTGAGCCTGAATGGGTGTTGGTTCCATCCAATTCTGTTTCCTGATGGTCTGGACCACATATTCTATTTAACATATATTTGAATTTTTTTTACAGGTCTTACAAAGATTAAAATAAATAAACAACAGGCTGGCTTAAGCAGTTTAGAGTTTGCCATACAAAATTTTATAACTGTATCTAAACAATAAATTACAACAGGTTAAATTTATATATAAAGAGGGTACTAAATCAGCATTACATCTTATGTTTAGATGTGGATAACCCAACTTTTAAATTATTAATGTTACAACAAGAATAATTTCAGAAAACCCATGATTAAATAGCATTACAACTAACCTGGAAATAAAATGTCATCAAAACTGAGAACTGGTCTTGGAACTGCTCGACCCCTAGTAGAAATTTCCTTTTCATCTAAAAATCTCTGAATTTCATGCTGAAAAGCAACATATTACACACTTTGGTGAAACAAGTAACTTACTAAGTGTAATTTTTAAAACACACTTTACAACACTTATTAGTAAATAAAAAATATCCATCTGCCTTGGATACTCAAATATCCAAAGTGTAAAACACAAGATACAACAAAAGAAACAAAGTGAGAGGTAGAACCATTTGCACAAAGTTTAAAATAGTTGCAAAATATCTGAAGCCAAAATTTCTCAGCATTACAAGGGCCAAAATTTGCTTGAAATTGCTTATTCTCACTCTGTTTTTGAGACTTTACAAAGTAGATTTTTGGATCACGTAACTCTGGGATGGCCAACATCAATAATTTGGTTTTAACACAAAGTTCCACATTAGACTCCACAAACACCTAAAGGGCCAAAGACTTGCTTAAAAGTGGTTATCTTGAGTTTCCAGAATGACAGTCTTTTTATTTAGATAAATATTTAGATAAATTTCCATGGTTATGTGACCCAAACTGGAAAATATTGCTTTTGAAGAGGTAAATAGTATTCAAGAGACTCAGCAGGCAAAATGTTTACTCAAAATTACTGTACCTCAATCCACTACAAAGACATCAGCCATTTGCCTGAAACAAAATTTTGAATCTGTGATTCTGGGGCTGCCAAATGTAGAAATTTAAAATTTGACTTATGGTGCAAGGTCTCAAAGTAGACTGCAGACCCCCAATGAGCAAACAATTGGTACAAATAATTGCATTTTGCTCTGTTCTGTGGGGGTGGGGGTGGGGTGGTGGTGGTGTGGTGTGTGTGTCAGGGGTCAGTAAAATCTTAAGACCTATTGGGCCAAAAAAAAGGCGTTTTTAAGATATTGACCAATTAGAAATTCCCCAAGCAAAACCAACCAGCCTTGAATGAAGCCAGGCCAATTCCAGTGACAAAAGTTCTGCTCCCAACAGCCATGATTATACACTTAAGGTTAGGACACAGGAGAATAATTAGTGATTGTAGATATCGAGCAAAAATATTCAACCTGGTGAAAAGCCTTTGTGAATTTGCATTTCTGTACGGTGTACTTATGACTGATTTTTATCAGTCTTAACTCCCTTGTGACTGATCTTTTGAGAGCTTAAGCACGGTTACATTTTCCACTTCAAAAACTACTGTTTGTTATTTCATATAAAGGGACAATCACATGAATCATTTCAAATATATTTACAGTAATATTAATGTTATACAAAAACATCCTTATAAAGGCAAAAATTCAACCTTTTTCAATACATTTTTTTTCTTTTTTTTTTTTTACATTGTTGATAACCTTGCTCATTCAAGTCATGTGAGCCATTAAAAGAAATAAAAGCATTTTCAAATGCAGTTTTGAAACTAGATTGGGCCAACTCGGCGCCAACATATCCCCAGACAGGTCATCACTCACGCCACAGGTTTTGATCGGGAATTTTTTAAAACATGATTACCCATTATTATATGAACTTCAGCACATCAATCTACTCTGTTTATATCTTCCCAAGGAAGATGGTGTATCCCCAGACGCCGAATACATAACTCAAATTATATTTTCAATCTTCCTGCAATGATAACTCTAAACCTATTTTCAAAGTATTTAAATGATTGATGATTGAATGTCCATTCTAAAATAATAATCCCAAAAGAGCATATCTGTTTCCATATTTGTTGACAAATAAAATATTATTTTTAACTCAACTCATCATACTTTTCAATCTTCCTTCAAAGTATTTAAATGATTGATGATTCAATGTCCATTCTAAAATTCATAATCCCAAAAGCGCATATCTGTTTCTATATTTGTTCACAACTAAAATATTATTTAAAAAAAAATTATTTATATTATTATTTTATTATATTATTTTTAGAATTTGCAAATTGTTTTCAGTTATTCATTTCCTCTATACCTATATATGTGGTCCATATATATGCAACCTAAATATGTGATACAATCTCAGTTCTGACTCCCCTTTGTGTTATATGTAATGAAGCCCACCACCTCCCACCCCCACCCCTCTCCCCTTCTCCACACCTCTCTCACTATTACATAAGATCTGCAACCCCATTGAGTTTTTTGTTTCTCATCTGATATCATTAAATACCTTTGTTTATTTAGTGTCACTCAATATAGCTGGAGGTCCCAGAGGTGGGTGGGGGGAATCCGGGTGGGGGATGTGGGTTGGGACTACAAAGAGATGGAGTGCTACAGCATAAATGGTAAACAAACAATCTATATAAAAGGGGTACTCAAATACAAAAAGAATTGAGAATTTTAAGTATGTGATTATCAACTGAAATGAGTTCATAACTGTAGGAGCTGTGTCAAAATTAACTGAGGCAAGTTGAATAAAACTGGGCTAGTTGAGGGTTAAAAATCCCCTAGTTTTACTACACAAGGATATAATTTCATTAATATTGGGACTTAAAGCTCACTTAAAGTGTCCATTTTGTCTACTTGAATATGTTTAACCAGTTTCATTTTAAAAAGTTAAAAACTCAGCAAGCAGAGGTATAACACACAAAAATAAGTTCTTAAAAGACTAAGATAGCCATAACATTATTAATATTCAAAATTTAAATAGACAGGCATTTCCTTTTAAAAATTCAAAGATTTCAGCTCTATAACCCACATAGTTTGACAGTTACTGGGCTTTAAAGTGGCATAATGTCCATAAATTGGGTTTCTGTGGGCATTTTACAATTGTTAAAGAGACCTTAGCAATTAAACTACAGATCTGAAACTTTTTGGGGGACATACATAACAAACAAAAATTATATATAATACAGTTTAAGACTTGTCACACTAAGCATTTCCAAATAACAGGGCAAAATACGGAAAAAATGTCAAAAAAGGCACTTGGATGAGTGTCTATGGCCCTCATACACAGGTTAAATGTCTACTAAAAACCTTGATTTTCGGCATATGTAAAAAGGACATAATAATGCATTCCCAGATGGGATTTCAGCTCCATCAATGACATAGTTTAACAGTCACAGGGCTTAAAGGTGGTAAAAAGTCCAAATATTGGGTCTCTGTGGGCCTTTTAGAGATCTCGATGTGGCTTTGAAATTAAAGCTTCAGACTTAAAATTTGTTACATACTAAGATTACACATAGAATATGTATCTAATAAAGTTTGAAACTTCTCAGATTTACCATTTCCAAGTTACAGAGCAAAATATGTGAAAAATGTCTTAAAAGGGTCACTCAGATGGGTGTTTAAGGTCCTCATACACAGGTTAAATGTCTACTTGAAGCCTTGATTTTGGCACATGTAAAAAGAACATAATTATGTATTCCCAGATGAGATTTCAGCTCTATCAGTCACATAGTTTAACAGTCACAGGCCTTAAAATTGGCAAAAAGTCCAAATACTGGGTCTTTATGGGGCCTTCTAGAGACCTAAATGTGGCCTTCAAATTAAAGCTTCAGACTTAAAATTTGTCACATACTAAGATTACACATAGAATATGCGTCTAATACAGTTTGAAACTTCTTAGACTTACCATTTCCAAGTTACAGGGAAAAATATGTGAAAAATGTCTAAAAATGGTCACTCGGGTGGGGATTTATGGTCCTCATACACAGGTTAAATGTCTTCTTAAAGCCTTAATTTTTGGCACATATAAAAATAACATACTAATATCTTCCCAGATAGGATTTGAGCTCTATCAGTCACATAGTTTGACAGTCACAGGGCTTAAAAGTAGCAAAAAGTCAAAATATTGGGTCTTTGGGAGCCTTTTAGAGACCTCAATTTGACTTTCAAAATTAAAGCTTCAGACTTAAAATCTGTTACATACTAAGCTTACACACAGAATATATATCTAATACAGTTTGAAACTTCTCAGACTTACCATTTCCAAGTTACAGGGAAAAAGATGTGAAAAATGTCTTATAAGGGTCACTCAGGTTGGTGTTTATGGTCCTGATACACAGGTTAACTGTCTATTAAAGGCCTAAATGTTGGGGCACATATAAGAAAACACATAGATATATTCCCAGATGATATTTAACTTAGATGAGAGACATAGTTTGAAAGCTACAGTGCTTGAAAGTGGCAAAAAGTGCATAAATTGGGTCTCTGTGGGCACTTTTGAGACCTTAAGTCAACCCCTTTGGGTAAACCTACAGCCCTAAAATTTTCTACAGACAAGGATTACATATCAAAGTTATACCTAGCGCAGTTTGAGACTCATCAGAATTACCACTTCCAAATTATAGGGCAAAATATGTGAAAAGTATAGCAAAAAATCTCTAAGTGGGGGTATTTATTGGCCTCAAACACAATTTTCTCCTCAACTTAAAGTCGTGATTTTCGGCACATGTACTAAGAACATATTAATGTGTTGTCAGGTAAAATTTCAGCCAGCTGAGCATCATAGTTTGTGACCTACAGGGCTCTAAGTGGCCAAAAGTCCAATTTCTGACCTTAAGGTGGCCATAAGTTCTTTTTTACTGGGAGTTTAAGGTCACCTTAAAATAGGGATCTTCCTTTGGGCACCCTTAACATGTGTACCAAGTTTGAAAAAAAAATATTAATTTGTTTTTGAGTTATCGCGTCCACAAGGAAATTTCTACGGCGGCGGCGGCGCGACGGACCTGAATCCAATATATCCCCGACTTTCGTCTGGGGATATAATAATATTTTATTTTTCTTAAGGTCTTTAAGATGATTAGGTTGTTGTAAGAAATTTTAAAATACTGTGTGAAACGATTGTTTTTTTTTCGAATGTAAGGTGTGTGTGTCGCATAATTCAGGAAATATACAGCATTTCATGTTTTCGTAATTGGACATTAATTTCTATAAACTCACACCTTTTAAAAGATTCCTGTACTCCCTAAATAATGACAAATCTGAAACTGTAAACACCACATACAGTCAATAAAACAGCAAGTTTCATTTATCTGGCACGTTTTTATATTTTAATCTCAGAGCTAAGAATGAAAATAAGTTAAATGATATACAAAGTTTCCTAAATGTTTAATTTTCAATCAACTTAATAGCTTACAAAAGAAGTTACCTCTTGTCGGTTCGTCACTGATGGTAATTCTTGATAAAAATTTTTCTCAAATTTCGGCAAACGGCTAAGATCCCAGTTTGGCCTCCTCAAATTGGCTCCAGCTTGTAGTTCTTTTCCCATTCTGGCCCCTCCTCCTCCACCAAAACCACCACCTCTACCACCCCTGAAAGAAGAACCTCCTCGATCCCGATCTCGGCCTCCCCTTGAACCAAATCTAAAAAGGAAAGGGACATATTGCAATCCAGTACTTCTGATACCGAAATGGAAAATCTGCTACCGACCCTGCCCAAACAAATAGTATATTAAAAAGAGAAACAACTGTAGAACAAGAGGGTCAAAGATGCCCCAAAAGACAGGTTACACAGGCAGCAATATGGTTACCAACTGCTGTAATTAAATTTAGAAACAAGGAGAGAAATGTTAGGTAACCCAGTTAAGGTGAATGTGTTAGACGTGCTAAGAATTGTAAAACTTGTAATCTGGGTTACATAACTGTATCTATGCTATAAACGGACAAACGAAAGGACAGAATCACTCCAATTTCAAAAGGAACCTAGCTATGATCGTGATCTATCTCCCTGTTAGATTTCGATTGGACACAGCGTTTTCGAGTTAGAGTCCGGAAACGGAAATGTTGATGGACAAACAGACAAAAAACAGACAAACGAACAGACAGAATTACACCAATTTCGAAAGGAACCTAGCTATGATGGTGATCTATCTCCCTGTCAAGTTTGAATTCGATTGGACAAAGCGTTTTCAAGTTATAGTCCGGAAACGGAAATGTTGATGGACAGACAAATGAACAGACAGAATTGCACCAATTTCGAAAGGAACCTAGCTATGATGGTGATCTATCTCCCTGTCAAGTTTGGATTCGATTGGACAAAGCGTTTTCAAGCCAGAGTTCGGAAACGGAAATGTTGACGGACAAAAAACAGACGAACCGACGGAATTACACCAATTTCGAAAGGAACCTAGCTATGATGGTGATCTATCTCCCTGTCAACTTTGAATTCGATTGGACAAAGCGTTTTTGAGTTAGAGTCCGGAAACGAAAATGTGGACGGACAGACATCAGACACATCAACCTAGTAGGCGGGTTGGTTACATGCAACCCGCCTAAAATAAATTAATGTACAATATTCAAAATGAATGCATTTCACAATTATTTCATGAACTTCTACAGTAGATACTTTCCTATAATGCAACCTGATTTGTGAAGGACTAAACCTTTATATTCCAATAGCATTTATTAGAAGAGCTTAAAATAGTACTCTTCTAGTGATTCAGGGATAAATGGTTCTTTTGTTGAGCCACTGAATTGAGTTGAACAATGCTTGCACCTCATACAGTATTTTCTTTTTTCATCAGGGACATTCATAAGAGAATACTGCCTTGCCAACATTTATCGCCGGGTACCAATTACCGCAACAAAGAAATAAAATGTTCATATTTCATTAACAGCTAAATATCTTCAAAACCTTTTGATGTGTATTTGTTCCAATCACTTTGGGAATAGCTATACCTAGTGGTGTCATCACGAGCGGCGGTATCCCAGATTCACCGGTGATGAAAAAAATGGACGATAATCGAGGATTAATGATAACATATTCAACCATTAACTTTAGCTTATTTTCGAAGCGATTTAATAAAAATATGGTGAAATATTCATCTAATTTGTACTTTTATGCGGTTTTGTTTTGATTTGTGATGTAACTATGGTGATGACCCTTTCCACTTCCTACAGGAAGTGAAAAAATGTAAGTTTTGTTTACGTTTTATTGCTTCGAATATCCACCATTTTAACAACTGACAGCACAAATGAAACATAAAATCTATTTTATTTCACTATTAGTTGTCAATGCACATTATTTAAAGAGCAAATTTAGGTTTAATTTATGAAACGACGACACCACGATATTGCTCACTGTTGTATTCATGGTATCGAGACCTCATATACCAAGACGATGACACCACTAGCTATACCTTATTTACTACACTTGGATGATAAAATTTGACAAGTTATGTCTATCTAAATTCTGCCTGGCAGTAACTGGTGGCAAGGCAGTATCCCAGTAATCTTTAACTAAATGTTTGCTTAAGTGCTTATATGTCTTTAGACAATTGCAAAGTGATGGGATTGCCATCTGTAAGTTGGTTTTTACACAGGCAGGACAATGGGTCATTTTTGAACCTGTTAAGAATGCAATCTCTCTTTCACAAACTGTTTATCAGGTGAATGTCTTGAAATGGGCATATTTATATCTTAGTAACAACTAATATGTCATAGTATTTTCAACTATGTATAAAAACATTTAAAAATTTAAGTTGAACTCAACAATACACTACAGAATAAAAGGAAAGAAAAATCGGTAGCAATAAATTTATTCTCTTGCAGAATAAATCATAGTTTTTGTAAAATGTATTTGATTTTTTTTTCAAATACAAATACTTTTCATTTGAAAATTTCAAATGCAAATACTTTCAAAAAATACTTTTAAATGAAACGCATTTGACCCCAAGTCTGACTGTTGGCATGTTGCAGGATTGTTGAGGGAATTGTAGCAAAACACAGTTGTGAAAACGGTTGGGCGCGACTGCAGAATCCCCCTGATGGAACTAAAAACATGCTGATTGATATTTAAGTCTCAAAATTGAAAAGAATTGTGCAAAAGATGAAAATTTTAAAATTACTAAGGTTGTCAGGTCGACAAAGTGGACATAAAGAAAGGAATGTATTCAAGGATATGAATGATGGGTCAACAGGTTAGATATCTGTTAAATATATAATATATTATCGAAGGTAGATCTACCAGAGTAGGAAGGTTGACAAGTCGACAGGGTTGACAAAATAGGACAAATAGTTAGGAAGCAATGATAGACAGAAGGTTAGACCGAGTTTTCTGTCCCAAGATATGCTTTTTTAAAACTGATGGATGGCCTTTTGGGACAGAGTTCCTCGCCACACAAAAAACTTCAATATCTGAAAATTACTGTCACTTTAAACTTTAAAATATCCACTTAAATGTATTAACAGTATAAAGCATTTCGATGCAGAAACACAATTTTCTGTGTTTACAGTAATATAGACGCTTTTTCCGCACTTCCTGTTTGTATAAACAATGATGAAATTTTGGAAGTGAAATAAATTTTGGTAAATATATCCATTAACTATGCAAAAAGTTTATTTCTTATAATGTGGGGCACATCCTTGATACTCAAGGTGGTAGCCTAGTACATGTTTAATGTCAGAATGCGTGCCATTTGTTGCCCTTCAGGACGTTTATGTTTTTTGCATACTTATGCCATCTGTCTCTCGTCAATACATCCATCTTTTTAATATTGGCTGAGAGACAGATTAATCGGTCTAACAGAAGGTCGACAAGTCGACAAATTGGATATGTTATATATTTGGTGTTGAGAATGTAGAGTGGGTCGACAAGGTCAACAAAGTCGACAAAATAGCACATTCTCCTGTAACACAGCTACTAATTAGTGACAGTTACGTATATAACAGGGGATTGCTACAGGGATTCTTAACATAAAAGTAAAATATTGTCAACCCTGTCGACCTTTCATTAACACAACACCAAACATTAAACATTCAATTGGCTGCAACGACGATTCTTCGGTTACTCGGAAACGAAACAATTCAGTTCAATACTCGAGGCAAGAAAAGTGAACCGGGTCTTCGAAAACAACTACACATAGACATAAAATCTACTGCAAAATTCTTTTTTTTTCTTTAAATATATGAATATATTTATATATTTTACTAATATAAGGTGTTTCCGTTTCAGTATTTTATATTTTAAGCATTTACAAACTTTAATTCTTTGTGGAACAATGTTTTATAAGACGGCATTTTATTATAACATATTTCAAAGACGCCTCAAATCTCGCAATATAAAGATGGTTAAAGTTTCCTATATTTTGCATTATAAAGGCGTCTTTTTCCCAAAATTCAATAAATTATCAAAATTCTTTCCTGTTGTGTGCTTTGTAACCATTTTATAAGGCAGGATATATCAAAATATAAAGCAGTTTATTTCGTGGGCGATAATCAAGCGAATAACCGAGTCCGAGTCGATTCTTCCAAAACGAGGAATCGAGGCGCATTTTCGGGCTCGCTTGCATCCAATTTGTTGCCTTGCCAACAAACATCGTGTAATTTATACTCGTGAATCAATTATCATAAATATTCATGAATTTTATTTCAACTATAACTAGACAAAAGGTTTTTGTACACAAAAACAAAGCGTCCCTACAGCTTAGAAAGTTTATATAAAGCGCTAAAGGACCAATGTGAAGAGGTAAATGTTATTGGCGAAGAGAAATTCTACTGAAACGATTATGTTAGGGTCACAAGAGCGACCGTAAAACCAAACAAGCAATCAGTGCCCGTGAATGGGTTCTGCATCAGCTGACTGTGTTTTAAGTTACAAAGTAGAAGTGAAAGCATAATGCCCCCGTTCCACCGAGCGATTAAGGCCCACGATTAAGGAAATTTGCAAGTCATGAGTGAATCTTGGGTAAGTCGCAGACCGTCTCGTGTAGTCGTTAGCTGTCGTGAGCAATATCAAACATGTTTGATATTATTCGCGACTCCTAACGACTGGCTTAATCGTGAACCTTAATCTTGTTGAATCTGCGACTGCCTCAGGCTGTCCCAGATGGCCTCAGACAGAATTTTGGTCAGTCTGCGACAGTCTTATGCATTCTTTAACGGCTAGTCTCCGACCAAGAAAATATTGTCCCAGGCAGTCTGCGACTGGTGGCCGACTAACGCATGTATATTTTTCCCACGCTTTCTTATCCGTGACCCTTAGTCGCAGACTGTCGGCGAATATCAAAGATTGTCTGAGGACGCCTGGGAAAGCCGGCTAACAGTCGCCGACAATTCTCACACTCACACAAGATTCTTGCACGTGCAAACATCAAGGCAGTAGCTGACTGCCCCAGGCAAACGCAGACAAAGAGAAGACAGCCTGGGAACGTCGGGGATTGTCTGGGGCGGCCTGAGATCAAAGGCAAGATTGCGTGACAGAATGTGTGGCGGATTTGTCTGCGCATGTTGGATGCGTACTAGTTTTCCTCGTGGTCGGCGACTATATAAGGAGACCCCCAGCTTGCTTTCACTTTAACTGGTACTGGCTGGCTACTGAGAACGTCGATTGTGTCACAGGGATTTTACTTAGGGGATTTCAGTTTTTATTTTGATATATAAGTTGAGCTTAGGGCAAGTTTCACAGATAGACACATTTTCATTTTTTTTTATTTTACGAGATGTATAAGAGGAAAAGGAAGAGCAAGCAACAGGAGGAGAGGAGAGAAGAGGCTACAGGGGAGGAACCCACTGATACTGTCGCACAGCCTACACCACTCCAAGCTCCACCTAGTGATGAGATACTGCCTACTACTGAGGCAGCCGTTGATGATGAAGAGGAGGAGCAAGTCCCACAGAATGCACCACTACCTGTTATTTCGAAGAGATGTAGGCTAGTGACAGCCTTCACAGATAAGGAGGAGGATGCCATCATTGAATTTTTGCAGAACCACCCAGAAATTTACAACAAGGAGCACGAGAGATATGCAGACAAATATCACAAGGAAGCTCTATGGGTAGAGATTGCAACAAAACTGAAGCTAGATGCGAATGATGTGAAATGGTGGTACACATCCAAGAGGACAACTTTTGGCAAGGTGTCGAAGAACAAGTCTGGTCAGGCTCCAGCCAGTTTCACACCAAGACAGAAGTGGGTTTATGACCGCATGTCCTTTATGCGTTGCCACATCCGCAGGAAAGGGGAAAACATAACAGCAGGGCTAGAAGCCAGTAGTTCCAGGGTGCACAACGACAGTACTCGCTCCAGTACGGACGTTGAATCACTAGACGCAAGTGGCAGATCACCTGTTAACTTGGGGCCGTTATCTACAGACCACAAGTTATTGGAACATTTTGATACCATGAAGACTATGGTGTCCAAGTTTGTTGAGAAGCCAGTGGATGAAAGAACACTTTTTTTTTACTTTGTGGCATCTGAAGCGAGCAAGTTGAGCGAAGAGCAGTACCACACTTTGAAGGGGCAGGTCTTCAACGTACTGCAGAACATCACTGCTAGCAATTTGAAACCCGCAACTCCAAGTAAAGCTCCAGTCCCAGCTCAACCACCGACTCCAAGGCAAGCAGCACCACTGCCAAGAAGAACAGCTACCGTAACTTCAGATACACAGGCAATGGGGATTTTACCACCACAGGGACCCACGAGACAAGCTGCAGCTTCAGCTTCCAGCAGCAGCCTGCTGTATTACACACCGTCACAAGTGGGATTTGGACAGGACGAGAGCAGTCGTCACAACCTGTCTGGATTTTTAAGTTTATCGGACATCACAGGAGTTACAGATGTCAACACTCCACAAGTCTTCATTGCGTCACCAGCAACACCTTCAACTTCCCAGCAACCTCTGCAACAGCAACAGCCACCTCAGTAGCCAGCCAGGATCCCAGCCTGCTTTCGGCCCTTTTAAGGGCCCCCAAATCTTCCAAGAACTTTTATTAAGCTGTGTTGCTATACTCATCCCTCCCCAAACACATACAAAGCTCAGTACAAATACTTACAAAAAAAAAACAAAAATAAAAACTAAAAGTCCAACACTCACACTGACCCCTCAAAACAGAAATAACAGTACTGATTTTCAACAAAGGCCAAATACATAACTTGAAGTAATTTCCCCTATCAAATATGGCCATAGAAATGCTAGTTTAATTGCCCCTAGATAAATAAAAAAAGTTTCAAAGAGGAATAATTCTTTAAAGCTTTAACAAAACAAAAACCTTTAAAAAATATAAGAAAACGGGCCTGTTGAGGTCTCCATTTATAAAGATATGTTGAAAAGTTGAATAAATATTTGGGCTTTTGATTTCGGCTATTCTAAATTTTCTGTCATTCTTCCAAATTAATAGTGTTGAAGAAATAGATATTTGGCTATTTCAAAATTCTATACGTTACAAAAACAACCTTTAAAACCTTTGAGGTCTACATTTATAAAGAATCAAAGATGATATATATTATAACTATATTACATTACATTATAATTATTCAAAATAATATACTTATATTTTTTCTATTATTTATAAAGTCTTTTGGATTACTAAAGGCATTATTTTGGGGTGACTTTAAAGTTGTTTTTTTAATGATATTATGTGTAAACAACAAGAGCTATTAATTGTTTTTGGAACAGCTGGTGGTGGTTGAGGTGGTGGTGCTGGTGCTGCTGGGGTCGAAACCTGATTAGATGCAAGAGAAACAAGATCTGTATCTGAATAAAAACTAAAAAAGCCCCAACTTGCATCTGAAAGTGATGTGGTGGAATCTTGATTTGAGTCCAGACTGTGTAAAGCTGTTACAGCTTCAACTGCAGCTTTTATATGAAAAATTTAGGTCTAAAATGGTCAAAATGTCAAAACAAAAATCGCAATTGCTGTCTGGGGAGCCCTGGGGTGATCCTGCGACTAGTCCCAGGCTTCCTCAAGACGGCCTCAGACGTTCTGCGGGAGTCTTACACCTGTCTTGGGACAATTGCCGATTATTCTTTGGTCTGGTCGCAGACAGTCTGGGGTTGCCTGAGGTTGCCTGCTACAAATCTTGGGCAGTCGTGGATGGTTACAGGCTTAATCTTGGCCCAGTCTGGGACTGGTCGTGAGATAGTCGGGGGACAATCCGAGGCTACTGCAGGCAGCCTGGGATCAATCTTGAGGTCTGCTCAAGACGACCACAAGACTGGTTACTCCACCCATTTTTGTCAAGAATGTACAAGATTCTACAGGAATAAGGGAAGAGTCGGCAGCCGATCGCTCGGTGGAACGGGGGCATAAAAGGACACACAAGTTGCCCAGTTATGCAATGAGCTATAGGTCTGCATATGTAACTATCTCATAGCTGCCTGAAAGTAGGTGCATAACATATTTAAAGAAAACTAGAAATAGGCCGCCCTGTTGATAGTAGATGCGAATAGAAACAGGATAGCATAGAAGAACACACATTATCATGTGTAATGTCCACCCATGAACCTTTTGCCCAAATTGTACAGTAGTCTTACAAGACCCTGTTTCATTTGTAAAATATATCAATGATGCTTAAATATTTGTTAGTGTAGATGTAAATTATTTCAGCTTCATGCCTTTTTGCATTGGTTGGGTTGAAAATATCGACGAAATCACTCTATCTTGCACGGTTAAGAAGATAGAAGCAAATTCCTGTTTTTCTATTTTTGGCAAAAATTTGAAAATTCAAAATGGCCGCCATTATTGGGAAAAGGAAATTTTTTTGAAAATTGCCAAGAGTACATTTCTTAGATACCCTATTGGTCGAAAATTTCAACAAAATAACTCTATTTTGCACGGTTAAGGCCAGTTTGTGTTTTTCCATTTTGGGCAAAAATTCGAAAATTCAAAATGGCTGCCATTTTTGGGGAGGGGAAAATTTTTTGAAAATTGCAAAGATTACATTCCTTAGATACCCTGTGGGTTGAAAATTTCGACGAAATCGCTCTATCTCGCATAGTTAAGGAGATAGAAGCAAATTTGTGTTTTGCCATTTTTGGCAACAATTCGACAATTCAAAATGGCCGCCATTTTTGGGGAGGGGAAAATTTTTTGAAAATTGCAAAGATTGCATTGCTTAGATACCCTGTGCGTCGAAAATTTTGCCGAAATCGCTCTATCCCGCACGGTTAAGGAGATGGAAGCAAATTTGTGTTTTGCCATTTTTGGCAAAAATTCGAAATGGCCGCCATTTTTGGGGAGGGGAAAATTTTTTAGAAATTACCAAGAGTACAATGCTCAGATACCCTGTGGGTCGAAAATTTCGACGAAATCGCTCTATCTTGCACGGTTAAGGAGATAGAAGCAAATTTGTGTTTTGCCATTTTTGGCAAAAATTCGAAAATTCAAAATGGCCGCCATTTTTGGGGAGGGGAAAATTTTTGAAAAATTGCAAAAATTGCATTCCTTAGATACCCTGTGGGTCGAAAATTTCGACGAAATCACTCTATCTCGCACGGTTAAGGAGATAGAAGCAAATTAGTGTTTTGCCATTTTTGGCAAAAATTCGAAAATTCAAAATGGCCGCCATTTTTGGGGAGGGGAAATTTTTTTGAAAATTGCAAATATTACATTCCTTAGATACCCTGTGGGTCGAAAATTTCGACGAAATCGCTCTATCTCGCACGGTTAAGGAGATAGAAGCAAATTAGTGTTTTGCCATTTTTGGCAAAAATTCGAAAATTCAAAATGGCCGCCATTTTTGGGGAGGGGAAAATATTTTGAAAATTGCAAAGATTGCATTGCTTAGATACCCTGTGCGTCGAAAATTTTGCCGAAATCGCTCTATCTCGCACGGTTAAGGAGATAGAAGCAAATTAGTGTTTTGCCATTTTTGGCAAAAATTCGAAAATTCAAAATGGCCGCCATTTTTGGGGAGGGGAAAATATTTTGAAAATTGCAAAGATTGCATTGCTTAGATACCCTGTGCGTCGAAAATTTTGCCGAAATCGCTCTATCTCGCACGGTTAAGGAGATAGAAGCAAATTAGTGTTTTGCCATTTTTGGCAAAAATTCGAAAATTCAAAATGGCCGCCATTTTTGGGGAGGGGAAAATTTTTTGAAAATTGCAAAGATTGCATTCCTTAGATGCCCTGTGGGTCGAAAATTTCGACGAAATCGCTCTATCTCGCACGGTTAAGGAGATAGAAGCAAATTTGTGTTTTGCCATTTTTGGCAAAAATTCGAAAATTCAAAATGGCCGCCATTTTTGGGGAGGGGAAAATTTTTTGAAAATTGCAAAGATTGCATTGCTTAGATACCCTGTGCGTCGAAAATTTTGCCGAAATCGCTCTATCTCGCACGGTTAAGGAGATAGAAGCAAATTTGTGTTTTGCCATTTTTGGCAAAAATTCAAAATGGCCGCCATTTTTGGGGAGGGGAAAATTTTTTAGAAATTACCAAGAGTACAATGCTCAGATACCCTGTGGGTCGAAAATTTCGACGAAATCGCTCTATCTGGCACGGTTAAGGAGATAGAAGGAAATTAGTGTTTTGCCATTTTTGGCAAAAATTCGAAAATTCAAAATGGCCGCCATTTTTGGGGAGGGGAAAATTTTTTGAAAATTGCAAATATTACATTCCTTAGATACCCTGTGGGTCGAAAATTTCGACGAAATCGCTCTATCTCGCACGGTTAAGGAGATAGAAGCAAATTTGTGTTTTGCCATTTTTGGCAAAAATTCGAAAATTCAAAATGGCCGCCATTTTTGGGGAGGGGAAAATATTTTGAAAATTGCAAAGATTGCATTGCTTAGATACCCTGTGCGTCGAAAATTTCGCCGAAATCGCTCTATCTCGCACGGTTAAGGAGATAGAAGCAAATTAGTGTTTTGCCATTTTTGGCAAAAATTCGAAAATTCAAAATGGCCGCCATTTTTGGGGAGGGGAAAATTTTTTGAAAATTGCAAAGATTGCATTCCTTAGATCCCCTGTGGATCGAAAATTTCGACGAAATCGCTCTATCTCGCACGGTTAAGGAGATAGAAGCAAATTTGTGTTTTGCCATTTTTGGCAAAAATTCGAAAATTCAAAATGGCCGCCATTTTTGGGGAGGGGAAAATTTTTTGAAAATTGCAAATATTACATTCCTTAGATACCCTGTGGGTCGAAAATTTCGACGAAATCGCTCTATCTCGCACGGTTAAGGAGATAGAAGGAAATTTGTGTTTTGCCATTTTTGGCAAAAATTCGAAAATTCAAAATGGCCGCCATTTTTGGGGAGGGGAAAATTTTTTGAAAATTGCAAAGAGGACACTCCTCAGATACCCTGCGGGTTGAAAATTTCGACGAAATCGCTCTATCTCGCACGGTTAAGGAGATAGAAGCAAATTTGTGTTTTGCCATTTTTGGCAAAAATTCGAAAATTCAAAATGGCCGCCATTTTTGGGGAGGGGAAAATTTTTTGAAAATTGCAAAGAGTACACTCCTGAGATACCCTGCGGGTCGAAAATTTTGCCGAAATCGCTCTATCTCGCACGGTTAAGGAGATAGAAGCAAATTACTCAAAAGTAGTACTGAAAATACACAATGAAGTACCTAAATGGCTATTACTCATGTACTGACAAAGCTATCAGTCCCAAATGCAATACCAAGCGAGCTATGGACATAACAATATTGTATTCAAAATTGTAGTAAAATATCTTTAATTATTTTGGCTTAAATGCACGGAAACCAATGGGTACTGAAAATAGCTGTACTTAAGTATTACTCAGTAAGCAAAAGAGGTACAACAGCCAAAAGCAATCCCAAGCAAGCTACTGACCCAATAAGCCTGCATACCAAATTTGGTGACAATAGCTCTAATACTTTTCCTTTAAATGAGCGGAAACCATGCGTGACGCCGGACATCGGACGCCGGACGCCGGACATCGGACGGCGAAAAAAGCAAAAATAATATATCCACCCCCCAGGGGGTGGACATAATTCTATAAATGAAATAGTTTTCAAGTTACAAGTGATTTACTCAACAGTGAAAACCTGAAAATACCTATTGCTCAGCTAGGTAATGAGCTACAGTTCTGCAGATTCACTAGGCTATAGCTGACCCTAAAGTAGATGAATAACAAATTTTAAAACAAGAGTCCAGTGGTTAGCTTTCACCCAACCACAGTCGAATCTTAGGACAGGACTGGGTGTTGAAATCTGTAAACTCTGTATTATCGCCCGCATTTGGAAACCACTTTCACGGAAGTTTTCAGTTTTGTGTCGCGAGATGGGTATTTGTTTACAAATATAAAGGGTCTGTAGATGCGCAGTTTTACAAAGCTGATTAAGATGAAAACCACCAGGATATTTCCTGTCCACGGACTTACCTCATTAATATTCATGAGCAAACATGCGCAGTCAAGGCAGTTCTTTGAGGGGGTTTCCCCGACAATATTTTAGAAGGCTGGTTTAAGATGAAAACTACCAGCATATTTCCTGTCCACGGACTTGCCTCATTAATCTTAATGAGCAAATATGCGCAGTCACGGCAGTTCTTTGTAGGGGTTTCCCCGACAATATTTTACAAGGCTGGTTTAAGATGAAAACTACCAGCATATTTCCTGTTCACGGACTTGAAGCGTGGATATATAGTACTGTATATGGATATTTTACAGAAGCAAATTGTAAGTATTTAAATAAAATATTTGTGTGTTGTTTCTACAATATTACGAATAGCCACAATGAGCGAAAATAGGGAACCACAGATTATGCTGTATTTTATGACGTGATAACTTCTAGGACATGCAAAAGCGCCTTCGAGTGGTTGAATGTAGAACTACGAAGTTTGAAAATTTTCATGGTCGATTCTGATTGGCTGAACGGCAAAGGTGTAGTACTACCGTGACGTCACTTCATTCATTAATTTCTTTGCGGTTTATTTGTTTGACAAATGGGTAGATGCCCAGACAACAATTTTACATTAACAGTGACTGCGTGATAAACCAGCAGACAAATAAATTAATTGGGGTTTCACCTCTAGAAACCAACAGACGAAACCGTTAAAAAAGACTCGTTCGAGTAGACCATTACAATGGGTAACACAATAGTTTCTAGGACATACGGGTTCTTTGAGAAAGCCAGACGTAGTGCCAGACATGCTTTTTACTTTATAAAATATAACTGAATAAAAGCATTAAAAATCTTCAAAATGGCAGAGTGTATAATATACACCTTTATGTACAGATATGTGAAGAAAATATTATGCAGAATTGATATTCAAGGGTTTAAACGGCGAATTTAAAATCGTGACCGCAACTCAGTACATAACTCGAATCAAAGATTCGACTAAAAACTAAATGTAATAGTTTTCAAGTTACAACCAATTTACTCAAAAGTGAGAACCTGAAAGTAGCTATTGCTCAGCTATGCAATGAGCTACAGGTCTGCAATGTTACTGTTATAGCTCACCCAATAGTAGGCGAATAACATATTTAAACACAATTCTGTAAATGCAATAGCTTTTAATTTACAAGCGCTTTTACTCATTATGGAAGCTACTGAAAAGTCGGGAAGTAGCTAATACTCAGCTATTGGGAAAAGTTCCCAAATTACTCACCATGTTGTAGCTACGGATAAAGTAGCTGAATAACATACTTTAACAAAATACTCTAAATGCAATACTTTTAAAGTTGTAAGTGATTTAGTGCACGATTTCATGAATTTTAATGCACTAAAAATTATTTTAAAAATCAAAAATAATTAACAAAGGTCCGGGCCTCATACTCACGCAAGGGAATCTACTAGCAGCCTAGTACATATATCCAAGTTAAGAGATAAATCCCTTCCATAGTCAAGGAGAACAACTGTAATGAAATGTTGAAATTTTCACACTTTGGGTGGGGGTACCTCTCTTCTAATAACTATGGGGAACAGATGAACAGACCAATCTGTATGCCTTGAACAATTTGTCATCCTCGACAGACAAGTTATGTTTTAAATGTAACAGCATGCCTCTGGGCCGTGTACTTTTGGAGAAGTTGTCCACGAGGATGCGTACGTGTACCAGACAATGCAGAGTGATACCACTTCGTCAGATGTCCCTTGGTCAATCTCCTTTATGTGTTGAGCAGCTACTTCACTAGCTCTCAGCATGTCAACTGTTTCATTTAGATTGACTACCTTCTCTCTAAACATCTGTGCTCTTGCGGCCTTGTATTTCATCCCCATAACCACTTGGTCTCTCAACAAACTGTCAATCATTGCCTCAAAGTTGCAAGACTTTAAAAGTTGTTTCAGTCTGTTAACCCAGTGATCCACATTTTCATTGGGTCCTTCATCACATGAGTAGAACATGTACTGTTTGTAAATCTCATTTTGGGTTAGTTTGAAATAACTTTCTAGTGCACTTTGCTATATCTTTGCAGATTTTTTAAGATTCTAAAACTATCTCTACCCATAACATAGACTTTCACCATGTCCTTTTGTCTTTTGTGTAATATATGGGTACTGTATGACCTTTGGAGAAACAACCAGCCCGTTTTTTCAGAGACAATCCCCATACTCCAGAATGCTTGTGCTATAATGAACTCTTGTAAGTTTCCAGTTTAAATTTAACCGTTCTAGTTACTGATGGATATAAATACAAAGACTTGGAGCAAGTCTACCCATAACAGATCTTAAAGTTGCAACCTTTACATTCTTTGATTTCTCCCTTAGTTCAGTGGCAACTTTGTAATTTTCCCATTGATCTTTAAAAAATGTCCAATTACTAAGTAAGTCCCCTTTCACCTCCATTGGAGCTGGAACAGGGATATTAAGAAAAAGCCTTTTTGAATATTTTGATTGTACTGTGTATTATATCCTGTTGTCACTATTTGTATCCTATGAGATGTATTCCTGCATAATAGTCACACACCTGACACCATGTTTATAGGTCTGATGTATATATTATTATATAATATATATATTAAAGATAGTTATATATAAAGTTATATCTTTCTATTTTATTGTATAATCACACACACATTTATAAAGGCACATGTATATGGTTTTGTTCACAACATTTAACTACTGCTATTTACCTTTATAAAAGGATCTTAGAGTTCAAGAGGTGATCATTCCCATAAACTGATACATTTAACATCTGGATTTTATACTCCACTTTACAACTGTCTTAGCCTTTCCTAAAGTCTCTACTTATAACTGTATACCTCTAAACAGGGCCCAAGGCCAAATCTAACCACATCAGAAGATTCCTAGCTTATGCTTTCCCATAGGTTGATTTCATATTGCAGACCCTAGGACCAATAATAAGCAAGCTAAAAGCACTTTTAACTTTGCCTATCCTTGTTTGACCTTAAAGGAGGAACCCAAGTGAAATCTGTACACATCAGAAGATTCCCAGCCCATGATTTCTAACAAGTAGGTTTAACATTGCAAAACTCTAGGACCAATAATAAGCGAGTTATAAGCACCGTTACCTTTGGCTATCCTCGTTTGACCTTGAAGGAAGGGCCCAAGGTGAAATCTGTACACATCAGAAGATTCCCACCCCATGATTTCCTATAGACTGGTTTCATATTGCAAACCTCTAGGACCAATAATAAACGAGTTTTTAACACTTTTAAATTTGTCATTACAGGTTAGGATGGTTGATCAAGATTACTGCAAATATAAACCACCAGCAATTAACCTTACTTATTTCAAAAACAGTTCTACAGCTTTAAAAATGAAGCAATTATAATATTGTAGGTTATTGTTTTCATTAACAAAAATATGCGTGTGGTGTTAAAAAAAAAAATTATCTGAAAGCTATGTTATCTGTAGATAATGTCAGTAATACATGATATTATTTCTACAATGTGCTGTGGCATATTACAGGAAATAAAATGAATATGATGCAATGTCTGTTATTATAGGGGCTTGTTAAATATTATTTGTATTTATCTTGGGCACCTCAATCACCAATATTCCATCAGACAATGCCACAAACTGGTCTTATATTAAAAAGGTGATTTCAACTGAAACAATCTGTGCACCTGAACAAGGCTACATGTTTTTTCATCCTTGAAGTACATGTATATATACAACAGTGTCTTTTCTCCAAATTCTCATTGAGTGCAAAGAAAAGGTTGAATCCACTATTAAGTTGGCATGGATCTGTATATTTTTACACAGAAAGAATTTGTCCACATTGTCATGTAAAAGTAATTAGATAAAATTACATAAATTACATAAAATAGAGTCATTGTTAACCAAAGATTATAAAGTCCTTTTTACAACTATAAAAGGAAGAGAACAAAGTAATTTCTGGTGTTGTTGCACTGTGCGGGGGGGGGAAAAAGATCTATGTAACTTCAGTCAAAACCAAGAGGTTGCAAACTAAATACACTTGTCAGAGATATGAAGGCCAACTGCAGAAACATTTCAAAAACACAAATGAAAAACAATTTTCATGTGATTGTAAGATGTGTTACAATAACATGTGTATTGTGTCTTTACTCATTTACACATAAGCTATGACTTGTCAGAACTGAATTTATAAGGCAACTTATCTGTAGGTAAATACTTATAATAAGAGTATTCCTTTCAGGAAAGCCAAAACATTACCCAATAGGTTAATTTCAAATCCCAAACCTCTAGGACCAATTGTCTATCCTCGTTTGACCTTGAAGGAGGGGCGCAAGGTCAAATCGGATCACACCAGAAGATTCCCAGCCCATCATTTCCAATAAGTTGGTTTACCATCCCGAACCTCTAGGACCAATAATAAACGAGTTATAAGCACTTTTAAGTTTAGCTATGCTCGTTTGACCTTGAAGGAGGGGCCCAAGGTCAAATCCGCCCGCACCAAAAGATTTGCAGCCCATGATTTCCTACAGGTTGGTTTACCATCCCAAACCTCTATGACCAATAATAAGAGAGTTATAAGCACTTTTAAGTTTGGCTATCCTCGTTTGACCTTGAAGGAGTTTGACCTTAAAGTGAGTCCTAAAGGTCAAATCGGACCACACCAAAAGATTCCCAGCACCTGATTTCCTACATGTTGGTTACCATCCCAAACCTCTAGGACCAATAATAAGAGTTATAAGCACTTTTAGGTTTGGCTATGCTCGTTTGACCTTGAAGGAGAGGCCCAAGGTCAAATCCGACCACACCAGAAGATTCCCAGCCCATGATTTCCTACATGTTGGTTTACCATCCCAAACCTGTAGGACCAATAATAAGCGAGTTATAAGCACTTTTAAGTTTGGCTATGCTCGTTTGACCTTGAAGGAGAGGCCCAAGGTCAAATCCGACCACACCAGAAGACTCCCAGCCCATGATTTCCTACATGTTGGTTTACCATCCCAAACCTCTAGGACCAATAATAAGCAAGTTAAAAGCACTTTTAAGTTTGGCTATGCTCGTTTCACCCTGAAGGAGAGGTCCAAGGTCAAATCCGACGACACCAGAAGGTTCCCAGCCCATGATTTCCTGCATGTTGGTTTACCATCCCAAACCTGTAGGACCAATAATAAGCGAGTCATAAGCACTTTTAAGTTTGCCTATGCTCGTTTGACCTTTAAGGAGAGGCCCAAGGTCAAATCCGACCACACCAGAAGACTCCCAGCCCATCATTTCCTACATGTTGGTTTACCATCCCAAACCTCTGGGACCAATAATAAGCGAGTTATAAGCACTTTTAAGTTTGGCTATGCTCGTTTGACCTTGAAGGAGACGCTTAAGACCATATTTTAACTGATTTACGTGCATATCGCACCCACAAAGAATCGCTACCACTAACTCGCACCCGCAAATCGCACCCGGTTTTTTAATTCAATATTTTTCTCCCTTCTTGTCTTTTCGATTCACACAAATGCATTAAGTTAAAATACATGGGAAACCTCACATAATACCATGACGTCATGAATATTAATGAGTAGTCTGTAAATTTTTATTGTTGAGAAATGCCAAGGAATCATCAAATATTTCCTATATAAAATTGGAAAATATTGTCATGAAAATATTGTCAGGGGGTTTGGAAATCTGTGACCTCATGAATATTAATGAGTTGTCCGTGAATTTTGATCTTCAAGTAAAATATTTTCTGTGCATACATATTTACAAACCCCACAGACTTCCGTGACCTCATATATATTCTATGCAATTGTCAAGCACTTCTACCGCTAATAAATTAACTGAATTGTCGAGACTGATTTAATGCAATGCCGTGAGTTTAGTATTATAAAATATTTTTAAGCTAGGTTTCCTCGTGCGCGGCTTGCGGCTGCGATTTGTGGTCATAATATATCTCTATACTTTCAATAGAAGTGTTTCCTCAAGTGCGGCTTGCAGTGTGCGGCTTGTGTTTTAAAAATAGGTCACTGCTCGAATTTGGCCGCAAGCCGCCTGCGGCTATGTACACAATACTATTGATTTTCTATGAATGCGACGTATTTCCCGTTTCTGACGTAAAAAATTGCTCCCAAAGTAAAGGATGTTTACAGTACCCAAAATATGCGTTTCCTCTTATTTCTTCTTTTGATCAATTCTTGAGTAAGTAGGCACAGTACCAACAGTCTGTTAGTGTGATATTTTTGCTGAATCCTTAATGTGGACAAAAAGGAAAAAAAACCTACATACTTGTATTTATATGTACAAAAAATAGCCACATACCTACCTGAAATAACCGCAAGCATGGAAACACTTCAGCCACAGCCGCAAGCCGCGCACGAGGAAACATAGCTTAAAGCCGTTTCCATGTACGCGGGTCGCGGTAAAAATCCATCCTAGATAAATGCTTAGCAGTGTTTCCATTTCCGCGGGTCGCAGCTGCAGATAGCGGTCGCGGTATATGCGGGACGTTATTTTTAATTCGATTCCTGACCGAATTTTTCCGCAACCCGCTACTGGTCGGCCAGTGAATTTCGTCACTCCAGTGAAGTTCGTCACCTGCATTTTATGGCAGTATTAAAGAGTTTTTTCTGTGAACTTTCAGCACATATGTATACCTTGTTGCTGAAAGCAGCTATTCCATTTATTTAAATATGAATATTGCCTATCCTTGAGCATTTTTACGGCAGGTGACGAACTTCACTGGGGTGACGAAATTCACTGGCTGAGCAGTAGCGGCAGGCGAGAATTGCGACACGCTACCGCGTACATGGAAACGGGGCTTTAAAGTGGGTGCAATTTGCGGGTGCGAGTTAGCGGTAGCGATTTATACTGCAGTGGGTGTGATATGCACGTATCCCATGTTAACTTCAACTATAACTAGACCTAGCGCATCGGAGAACCGATGCAAATTGTATCCACCAGAAGAAAACTCACCAAAGCCATTCTAACATCGCTTAACCTTGAAGGAGAAGCCCAAGGTGAATGTTACAATTTGAATTATGTTTGTGTATTTTCAATGGACTCTAGAAACTTGACTTCTGTCAGTTCAGTGCACTCAATTCATGACATTCTTTACACTGTGTACAAGTCTGTCCACTGTTGTTATATTTACCAATTAAAGATTTTGTAAGTTTCTCTAGGTGTGTATTGATGTATATAGTCCAGTATTGTCAGTGACCTTTAAAGTACATTAATGCAGCGTTGTGTATAAATGACTGTCTGAATCATGTGTTTTATATATAGAGGGACTAGGATTGTTATTTAATATTGATAAAGACCTAAGGTTAAACCCCGGTCACACTTGTTCTGGTAATGTAGTCACTTTAAATGAATATAAATATTATAATCATATTTTCTTAAACTCTATTTAACACAATCAGTTGTTTAAAGTGGTATATATGATGTACTGTATAATAGTGTGTATTTATACAAAGTTAAAGTGTGTTTCATGCAAACTTGTCGGGAAATCATGTCAGTGTGAATGATATTTAAACCATGTTGCTTGATTAATGTTGAAGGTGGTTTGACCAAGGATTATTGAACTAGATGTTATTGTTGAAGGTCAAAATTCTTTTATTATTAAATTGTTGAAGGAAATGGGGATACATGGAAAAGTGAGTTGGGTTTTTGAAGTCAGTGGGAAAGGATGTGTAGAGAGCTTCGGCTTTATCTGAAGTGGAAAGTTTGATGTCTCACTGAGGGATTGCAGTACCACCCTTCTAGTAGCTTCTGATGTCTTCTGGCATTTACCAGTTTCATCAAAGATAATGCCTATGCAGTCTACCCAGGGAATCTATGACATTGTTAAATATTTTCCATATAGACATTGATTTGAGTCAGCAGTGGTAGTACTAAATGGTTAAATGAAGTTATTATACAGATAGAGTTTGGGTTCTGATATTGGAAACACACGTATATTATCATTTGTAAAGTGTATATAATGACATAAATCATTATTAAAGAGTTAAAAGTTGAACATTATTCTTTTTATTTTGTCTATGAAAAGCCACCTTACGATCAAAGTCATAACAGTGAAATCCGACCATATCAAAAGATTCTTAGCCCATGATTTCCTATAGGTTGGTGTGACACTGCAAACCTCTAGGAATACGAATAAGCAAGATATAAACACTAATTTTGGCAATCCTCATTTGACCTTGAAAGAGGGGCCAAAGGTCAAATCCGATCACACCAAAAGATTCCCAGCCCATGATTTCCTAGGTTTTGGTTTACCATTCCAAAGCTCTAGGACCAATAATAAGCGAGTTATAAGCACTTTTAAGTTTGGCTATCCTCGTTTGACCTTGATGGAGGGTCCAAGGTCAAATCCGACTAGGGACGTCATCGTGTACCGTGATATCATCATATCGCCGATAGTTAAAGTCCGCACACAATATCGAGCCTTGTATTCATAACCCCATTTCCGGGGTTTAGTTACCACATTAGTGAAAATCAAAT
Source organism: Sabellastarte sp. h YS-2021 (assembly GCA_964017235.1). Lineage (NCBI taxonomy): Eukaryota > Metazoa > Annelida > Polychaeta > Sabellida > Sabellidae > Sabellastarte > Sabellastarte sp. h YS-2021. The sequence goes on from OZ024931.1 coordinate 77,917,348, forward strand.
ACGTGGGTGTACATGAGCCTGAACTCGTAACTGGAAATGGCCTTTCAGTTGAAGATTCTTGAATTGTACCCTTAATAAAGTAAAAATCTATGTTATTTCGGAAAATTTACAGGGTCTATAATGTTTTGAATTAAAAATATGAAGATGAAATCAGATATTGACTTAGCGATTAATACCGTGATATCGCCCACTGTTTTCCTCACGGTATCGAGACAGCAAACTTCTACACGATGACGTCCCTAAATCCGACCACAGCAATAGATTCCCTTCACATGATTTTGTGTACTATCCTTGTTTGACCTTGAAGGAGGGGTCCAAGGTCAAATCCGAACCACACCAAAAGATTCCCAGGCCATGATTTCCTATAGGTTGGTTTACCATCCCAAACCTCTAGGACCAATAATAAGCGAGTTATAAGCACTTTTAAGTTTGGCTATGCTCTTTTGACCTTGAAGGAGGGGTCAAAGGTCAAATCCGACCACACAAAAGATTCCCAGCCCATGATTTCCAATAGGTTGGTTTACCATCCTAAACCTCTAGGACCAATAATAAGCGCGCTATAAGCACATTTAAGTTTGGCTGTGCTCGTTTGACCTTGAAGGAGGGGTCCAAGGTCAAATCCGACCACACCAAAAGACTCACAGCCCATGATTTCCTATAGGTTGGTTTACCATCCCAAACCTCTAGGACCAATAATAAGGGACTTATAAGCACTTTTAAGTTTGGCTATGCTTGTTTGACCTTGAAGGAGGGGTCCAAGGTCAAATCCAACCACACCAAAAGATTCCCAGCCCATGATTTCCTATAGGTTGGTTTACCATCCCAAACCTCTAGGACCAACAATAAGGGAGATATAAGCACTTTTCATGACTGCAAAGAAACGTCTGTGGCGGCCATCTTGTTTTTCAAAATGAGGCCAAAAATATTCCCAGTCAAGATTTTATAATGAGGAACATATCCTGTGAATTTGAGATCTCTACCTATAATACCCTTTGCTCTACTGGTCGGCCAGTGAATTTCGTCACCCCAGTGAAGTTCGTCAGCTGCCGTAAAAACCCTCAAAGACAGGCAATAATCACATTTAAATAAATGGAATAGCTTCTTTCAACGGCAAGGTATACATATATGCCGTAACTGGACAGTAAAAACTCTTTAATATTGTCATAAAATGCAGGTGACGAACTGCACTGGGGTGACGAACTTCACTGGCTGAGCAGTAGAGGGCCACCAAAAGTCCTTGTTTAAAGTCGAAAAACGCCCATGGCGGCCATCTTGTTTTTCAAAATGAGGCCAAAAATATTCCCAGGCAAGATTTTATGGCTATGAATATATCCTGCAAATTTGAGAAGGCTAGCTATAATATTTTTTCGTTAGAGCGGGAACGGTGAAATCTCTCTACTAGTACACACTGCGGCGGCGGTGTAACAAAGTCAAATCCATAGATGCTATCCGGTGGATACAATTACCATATTTTAACTTCCGTCAGTCCAGCCAACAGTTGTGTGCATATTTGTATGGTATTTGTGCTTTATGCAAATTTCCAGTTCTACTGAATCTGTGGTCATGCCACAGGAATTACCTGCAAGTCGCAATTACAGCTCTGGGGCCTGTAAATCGAAGCCTTCGTTCTGCTAACTAATTGGTTAACCCTAAGTTAACCCTAAGTTAGCAAACTCTTGTGTAAATCAAAACCTTAGTTAGTTAACTCTTGGTTACTTTTTCGTAAAACACCCTCAAATTTAACGATAACTCAGACCCTCCTGTTAACTGTTAGTTGCACTAAAATGTCTGTTCTTTAATGCCAAATAAATATGAAGTTAACATTGCAGTATAAGACAAAATTATTGAATATTGTACTTAAAGGTAATGTGAATAAAACTGGTAATTTACATTGAATTTTGTCGAGTGAGTGATGCATTTTAATAAACATTTATTAAATGAAGAGGATCTCCACTAACATAAATCTATTTTTGAGATCCTAAATCAAGTTTAGATAAATATCACATTTTCTTAAGATATTTGGTCTACTATTCCCAGATAGTATCTGACAGGTTTGAAATGCTTAGACTTTTTAAAAATAAGAAATAAGAAAGAAATTTTCTATTTCTTTTTATAAGTTTTGGCTATCTTTGTTTTAACTGCTGATCTTACAATTTTACTCATCTTTTATGCTTCCATCTTTTACTAGTTTATTTACATTTATACGTATTAAAAATAGTAATCGCTTTAATCTGCCCATTTTGTAAACAACACAGCAATGGGGAGTACTTATTAGATCTTTATCCACAGCATTTACTCCTAAGCCCACTCTACTTAACCAGAAAATATAATAAGTAAGTAAATGCTTTAAGTTATACATATCATTAGCTTGGCCCAAAATCTATGTTAGTAAAGTAAATTTCCTCATAAAGGTCCTTCACTTTAAGATTTAACCTGAATGCCATCGTGCCCAGTAGTTACAAAGACTTAACTAATGGGGCCAAGCTCCGGTATGCCCACATTAACCTAATCTATGTTGCTATGTTAGTTTATTGCAAATATATCTCAGTACGCTCAATATAGAATATGTAAAATGTTTAAGTATATACTTTTATTAAGGTGACCTTAATCTCTCATTACACCAGTATGTAAACAGTATTTTAGATTTATATCAATGTTATTGTAAACCCCACTCTTGTGTGTCTACCAAATAAGGTACTATGGCACACTGCACTGTTACACACAAACATACAAGTAACCCAACACAGCCACACAGACACTGAATAGTTTCTAAACGAAAGCATAATGTAACGAAAACATAAAGAGGGCTTTCTATTTACCCACTGAATGCTTTAGTTAATATTTCATTATACTGTCGTTAAGTATTGGTTAGTTTGCCATTTAACGAATGCTTCGATTTACAGGCCCCAGGTACAAACGGAAGTATAAATATGCACGAGGACACGATTAGAAAATCATTTAAATCACATTAATATTCCTATATATTGGTATAATTATTGGTTATAAATACCCCATTCCCCCTCTTCTATCGGAACGACCAGAATCACGACCACGATCTCGGAATGACATATTTCTTATTTCTTTTCCTCAAATCTTCCAACCAGCTGCATCAACAATCAAATATGGCGTCGCAACGGAACTACCACATCTAATATTTTTAGTAAATAAAACAAATTGAATAAAAAACAAAATGCCTTCTTAGCATAGTATTTTTTATTTTTATACGAATTTAAGTAGATTGAATGTATGATAAAAGTATGAATTTCATTGCAATACACCAGAATTCACAGCACTATTTGTTTAAAACAGGGAAGGATTTATGTTGAGTGGTTGTTCCTAAATTTCGAAGAAAGGGACGAATAGCCATTCTTGGCCCAACCTTGAAGATATTGATAGTTTAGTCCCCGCCATATCACAAAGTGAACAAAACCAAATTTTTGATCTTATGTCCCAGTCAACATCCAGGGACAGATTTCATGAAAGGTCTCAAACGTAGCCCAGTCTCAGACTCAGCCACTGGCTCATATCTGAGCCCATTGCTGCTTAACTTCAGTGATGATATCAGTACTCGTCACGCTATGCCACAATTCATGAAAGTCCAGAGACAAAAAAAATGCAAGCCTCTGTAGCATTCATGCTTAAAAATATATTATATGCCCCAAGCTCAGATTTTAACGATGTAAGCTGCAGTAAAATGACAAAAAGTGCATAAAATGGGTCCCTGTGGGTAGATTTAAACTACAGACCTTAAATTTTCCACAACAAAGTTCACATGCAAAGTTTAGTAACAGTTTAACTGTCTATTTAAAGTATTGATTCTTGGCCCAAGTAAAATAACCTAAAGATATTGTCAGATATGATATTGCATGTGTGAGGCAATATAGCTTGCAAGGTAAGGGCTTAAAGTGAGAAATGCATACAAATGGTCCTTCTGGGCATATTTTTAAACAATAAAGGTGACCTTAAATTTAAACTACAGAGCTCAAATTTTCCACAAAGAATGATCACATTTACAAGTGATAAATACATGTATTACCACAGATTGATTCTGGAAAGATTTGCCATTTCCAAGTTATTAGGCAAAATATGTGCAAAATGCAGAAAAAAAATCCTCTCGATAGGGTGTTTATTCGCCTCATACAAAATGTCCTGTTAAAGCCTTGCTGTTGGCACACGTAAAAGAACATACTTATATTTTTAGGTAAATGAACCACACAGTTTTAGAGCTATAAGGCTTAAAGTGGCAAAAACTCCATAGAATGGTACTTGTAGCCATTTTTAGATACCTTAAGATGGTCTTAAATTAAAGTTCGATAGCTGAACTTTTTTACATTCAAAGATTACACATAGAAGTTATATAGCTTAAGACTTGTCACACATTTTATGCTTCCAGTATTTGCAGTAGTGCGGTCCAAATTGCTTCTATTTCGTTATTTTCTTCATTTGGCTTCTTTTATTCCGCAATTATTCAAGAACTTATTTGTGGCGAAAGAGTGTTCAAAGATTTTATACTGAAAAATTCTCATTTTACTTTCAATTGTACACTCGAAATTTAAAGTGAGGTAATCTCTCATGTTTTCTTTAGTAAACTGTTTTTCAAAGTATTCCTACCACTTATTTGCACTATTTCTCTTTATATCTAATGTGCCGATGGATTTCCTATATATATATGTTATGTACAAGTTGAGATTTTGTACAAGTTGTAACTTGTACAGAATTTCACCATCAAATAATCCCAACTTGTAAAATACCACTGTACAAGTTGGATTTTAAAAGAATTTTGGTTATATTAACAATTTTATTGAAAATATTCCTTATTTTATGTGTATAAATCCAAGTAAATAGGAGAGTGTCATATATATCATTTTGCCATAAAAATTAACAATGAATTTACAGAAAAACCTTAAAAACTTTTGCCAGTAAAACTTAAAATACAAAAAAAGTAATTCGTATATGTATATTAATATATTAAGCTGATACTTTAGTTGATCACTCAAGGGTCAAGTTATTTACAGAAAAAAATAAGCTTTAGTGTTAAATACTAAGTTTGGGGGCCACAGTGTCGGAGTGGTAACACTCTCGCTTCCCACCTCTGAGGCCGGGGTTTGGTTCCCGGCATGCCCTCAAATGGGAAAGCTGGTAGTTGCTTGGCGTTGGTCAGCAGTTTACATTACAGAACCTTGACCAACTGTATGTACTGGTTTCCTATGCCCTTCCAACTACCCATCGTGATATGACCTTACAGTGTTGAAAGCGACGTAAAACCCCAAATAAATAAATAAATACTAAGATCAGCATGAATGTGAGCTTTTCCTTATGATGCTTGTAAAGACTCCAGCTTTGTTCTCAATGGAGTTGTGGAACTGTGGACTAGGGTGTTTTTTCCTTTTAAAAATACTTAGGCAGAAAGAGTTTACATAATAACAATCAGATTTCAAAGATGAAAGTTAAAAAGTAATAATAAATAGAAATCTTCTAAATGCAATTAACTGTCTTGGTGTGACTTCCTATAGCATCAGGACTGTTTTGTGAGTTACTTTTAGAGAAACAACTAGGGTCACAAGTGTGCATGGGAAGGATCAAAGGACAGATGATAGTATGTGCATAATTGTAATTTACACATGTTACACATTAATAAAATCCTTGTATAGTCTTAAAATTCAGATGTAAATATATTTTGGTGAATTATTGACAGAAAACATTATTATAAATTATAAGGTTGCCAACACCAACCCAAACGTCAGATACAGGCTTCAGTTGGGCCAATGTGACTCAAACTTTTAAAATAATAAATAAAATTTTAAAATTATATACATTAAAAAAGTGTCACAATTGTCAAAAAATTATGATATATACAGATCAACAGTTTGCTTCCTCATTAAAGAAGTATAATTTACAGTGAATATGTTATTAATGAAGATTGGATATGTTTATGTTATGAATTTTAAAGTATAAATTTATTAAAATACATTGCTCAACTGATAAATATGTAGCTTGTACAAGTTGCAACTTGTACAGGTCCAAAATTTGTACATGTTGCAACTTGTACAAGCCAACCTGCACAAGTTGCAACTTGTACAAGGTGTTAACTTGTACATAACATATATGTCTTTTTGCAAACTTTCAGCCTTAGAAAATCGTTTCTGTGCTTTCAGCATTGCCAGAACTTCATTCCAAATGAGCTGAAAGATAGGACCATATGTCTGTGATCCTGTAAGATTGTCATCCATTTTTTGGGAAAGAGTGTACTATAACTAGTCTACAAAATTTATTTCCATTCTGTGTTTTTAAAATCATTATAGCCTATATAAGTTCTCAAGAATATTGCAAGAAGATTGTTTACATACTGGAGCCTTTTTGTTCAAATTAATTGTTCCCATTTTAGCAGAATATTCTGAAGTTTTGAACTTAGTTTCATATTTTGTAAGCTTATCCTTACTGATGACTGACTTCATTAGACGATTACACAACATACCCTGGATATGCAGGAATGATTTGGCCATATGGAATGTGAAATCCAGGGGTGGACTTCATGAAAGGTCTCAGACTTAGCCCAGTCTCAGACTCAGCCTCAAATCTGAGCCTTCTGGCTCAGCTAAGTCTTTGTCCCAAACGGTTTTCACAGAAGGGGTCTCAGTTGAGACCAAACTTATCAAATAACCACAGTGGTTTTCTGTGTCATGTGACCCTTTTTGTAGTCAATATATTCTACTGATGACATATATGTTACTTGTTTCACTCAAAATATCTCTGATCAAATATCATTTTGCAATGGGAAACCTTGTAAATATGTAAGACACCCAAAGACTACTTCAGGAGGTTGTTTTATATACATGTACCTTACCTTCAGCCATTTCAAATTTTAAAGTGGAGAAAGAATAATGACGGCCATATTTGAGCTTCTGTTTACAAAACTTAAGCCAACTTTCTACCAGTCTCAGCATTTGAGTCAGTGGTTCAGCCAAAGCTGCGACTGAGGCCTTTTGTGAAATCTATTAAGGCTGAGCCCATGAGCTCAGGTAAAATTTTCCAAGAATTTGAGACCAAAGTCTCAAGTTTTAGCATGAGACAGAGCTAATACCTTTTGTGAAATCCGCCTCAGTGATTTTTGAAAGAGATCATCACTATAAAGGTCGACAAGTCAAAGACAGCCCTTATAAACTGATTAATCTTAACAGGCAGACAATCTTTCAAGGGTCGGGTCTTTCAACCTTGTTAAATGCCTACAGAAAATAACCAAGAACAAATGTCAGCCAATGTTCCCTGCATATGTAACAAGTTGGATATTCTGTTCTGTACTTTTACGGCGCTTAATCTCTGCCAGGCAGGATATACTCCAAAGTTAGATGTCTCAAACAGATAAGCAATGAAATAACGAATAAAAATGTATGCTTTGAAGAAAAAAAGGGGATAAAAAGAAAATAAATTTAAAATAGTAATTCAAGAGAAACAGTAAAAAGGTTTGAAGAAAAGGGAAATGGTATTTAAAACAGAAATGTTAAAGAACAGCAAAAATGGTGTGAAATTATATGCGGTAAAGAATAGGAAATGATGGGGATTTAGTTCATGGGGATTAAAAATAAAAGGAGAGTTTTGTAAAATACACGAGTCTCTTCAATTTTGATTTCTTAATTGGCAGGAAGAATCTTAATGTATAATATACATTTGCTGGTTGGTTTGTGTTTTGGTAATGCAGGTGTTCCACTGGAGCCGACCAGCTGGTAACTATGCATTTTTGGAGAGTCGGGACCAATGTTTACATGGTCGGTTCGGTTGTAGTTTTACGGCCTGTCAGGGAGAGTCAGTGAAATATCAAACATGATATTTCTATGACTGTTCCCGACCCTTGTATCCGACCCTAAATTCATCCCCCTAGCAACAGGCCTGTCGGTTAACTTAACGGCCTGTCGGTTACACTTCCATGTGAAGACAAACAGACTGTGGGGGAAGTGTTACATTACAGTCGGTAACTTTATCCGGCCTGTCTGTAAGTGTTCCCGACAGGCCTGTAAAGTTTACAGACTGGGTCCTAGAGTCAGGAACATTTATAACCGACAGGCCTTAAACTGAAACAGACTAGCCGTAAACAACAACCGACAGGCCTGTAACACTTACAGACAAGCCGGGAACTGTAACCGACAGGCCGGCAATATTTTTTACTCTTACGGCCTGTCGGTTTCCAAATCTGTGGGTATAAAAAGGCGTATATTTTGGCTTTGACTTGTCGAGAGACAACTGGTTATTTTAAGTTTTTTTGCCAATTAGCTTAAGTTTGAGATGGGCTGGACTGGCTGGGAGTGAAATCTGTTCTATGAGGTTTCACTTTTATTTTAAAGTTTTTTTTTAAACAAGCTGCACAATTGATTGATTGATCAGCATGCCAAGGGACAGAAGAAGAAAGATTGAAGTACCAACTGACGCTCAACCACAGTTTGAGTTAGGAGATATAGCTGAGGATATAGAGAGGGGGAGGAGGGAGAGAGAGGAGAGGGATGAGAGAGACAGGAGAGAACAAGAGGAGAGGGACAGAGAGAGGATGCGGACAGAGAGGAGGGAAGAGAGCCAGGAAAAGGGAGAGAAGAGAGCGCATCCAGACAGAAGAAGGGCCAGATGAAGTCCATTTTCCTGAGTGATTCAGATGAAGAAGCCATCGTGGAGTTCGTTAAACAGCACGAGGAACTTTATGACAAGTCAGTTTCAAACACAAGCAGAAGAAAGAAAGACTTTGGGAGTCGCTTGCAGCTACAAGAAACTTGCCTGTCAAGACTGTGAAGAAGTGGTTTGAGACTCAACGTACCAGATATGGCAAGCTCACTCAGATGAAGTCAGGACAAGCAGCTGAGAAGAGCACAGAATGACAGACCTGGCTGAAGGAAAGTTTCAGTTTTCTATGAGGTCACATCAGAAGGGACTTTCCAAGTCTTCTGCATTCAAGTCACCACAGAGATCTTCTGCAGACGCAGCCTCAGCTTCAGTGCCATATACATCCAGAGACACAGAATCTGAGATGGAAATCAGCATTGCATCAGATGTTACTCATCAGCCTTCGAGCATCAGTCCTAAGCGACAACAGCCTCCAGTCGCGACTACCACCACTGCTGCAGATCCAGTCTTAGATCAGTTCCAGCAGATGAGATCGATGATTTCCACATTTCTGGGTGCACGTCAGGACCCCACTCCAAGTCCAAGACAGTCGTTCTGCAACTGTCTCCACTCTGAGATTGAATACCTGGAGGAGAGAGACTTTTTGACCTTCAGGAATGACACAGTGAAGCTTCTCAGTGAAATACAGTACAAGGCCAAAGAACGCAAGAGACAGGTCACCACAAGTCAACAGGTCACCATATTTCAACTTCCAGAAGCATCACAGGCCATAGCAGGAAGTAAATATATACTCACCATACCGGATTCTCAACCAGCTTCCATTCCAGTTGTGCAGCCTCAACAGATAGCCACAACACAGCCTGCTATAGTGATTGCCAAAGTACAGCAACCATCAAGGCCTTCATCAGCGTCAGCACAGCCAACTTCTTATGTAGTTGTGGATGACCAACAGCCTGGGACTTCCAGACAGATGATTTTCAACCCACCTTCAGTTGCAGCTTCACAACAGAAGGAAACTCAACACAACACTTCAGCTTTATCCAGTCTCTTTTGAGCTATTCTAAGTGTGCTACAGTATCAGCAGATCAACACACCACAGCCATTTTCACCCTCTCAACTTCAACCAGCACCGTCACCAGTGCCATCTTCCACTCATCATGAACAGTTAAGACCTCTCAGCCAGTCCAGCCAGCAGAGTCAGCCCAAATCAGCGGATTAGCCCGCACAAGTTGCACCAACCAGGCCCTTTTAAGGGCCACCCGAATCTTCCAAAAACAATTATTCAGCTGTTGTTTCCCAAAAACAAAAAAAAGCACACCGCCCAACACTTACACAATGGAGTGACTAACAGACTGACAAACTGAATAAAAAAATTATTAAACTGGGACTGCAAACCTGTATAATTTTGTCTTGCAAATTTCGTTGCATTTATTTTAATTCTTGGGATAAAATATTTCCTCAAAGTTGTTTCTCTTTTTCAAAAATGTTTACAAAACTCAAAAATGTTTACTAGGATGTTGGGGAGGGTTTTTTGTTTTGGGTTAAACAAGCGTTCAGATAAAAGTTCCTAGAATAGGCTCACCTGAAAGGGCTTTTTCTTCCTTCTATTAGGCTTTGGCTCAAGGGAAGCTATAAATTCTGCTAGTCTATTCCATAATTCCTGAAGTAGGCTGTGAGGATGTGTTTATTTCGTTTGGGCCCTCTGGATAGGTCTCTGCCTGTCATTTGTCATTTATCTGCTCAATAAGTCCATCTGGTTAGATGGGTGGATCTTCCTGTGGGTTTGGATACTCTATTACTATGTTCCATTTTTTTTCATTCTCTCATTTTGTGTGCAGAGTGACAAGTTTGTTTGATAATTTAATCTAGTTTACCATAGTAATAGAGATAGATTCATTATTGAACACTGTAGTAGGGACAATTCAAATGATCATTTTGATCTGATTAAAATTGCTGAGGAATCAGACACAACAGGGAGCTATGAGACAGCCTATGTTACAAAAGCTGCAGCCTGGAATGCCGACCTAAAATAAAAACATCAACACATTCCACTTTTGCACAGATGCCCGTACAACCTCGGTTGCATCATGTTCACATGACCACATGCAGTTACATTAGTCAGCCCAGCAACAGCCCGGTAAACATTTTTGAGGTTTGCAAACATTTGAACGGAAACAGTTGGTAAAGGTTAAAAATGATGGGTACAAAACCCACTTATAATAGAAGGTTGTAAAAAATTATGTATAGCATTTATCAATTGTTGAATGACAAATGTTCGAAAAACATTACAAATGAACATCACAATATTACTTTGGCATCTTACCAATTTTAACCTTAATTGGGGTCAGATGCTCAAATACAACATGTTTTAAGGTTGCAAACCAATGAAAAATTTTAATTCTATGTCTAAAATTTCAAGATAGTGGCTTAAACATTCTTGCCCCCCAATCAATTCTTATGTTTAGGGATTGCATGTGTGGCAATATTTGATTAGGGATAGGGTGTCAAAATGCAACATGATAACTGTGCTGGAAATTTCAAGATAGTGCTGTGTGCTGTCCTTCAACTATGTCAAGTTTGAAATTAATCTGTGGAAGCGTCTTCCAGTTAGAGTCTGGAAACAAAAATGTTGACAGAAACGCACACAACCGGATGGACGGACATGTACACAACCAGACCGATGGACAGACACCAATATAGAAAACAACCTAGCCCAAGCGATGTCCTACAACTCTGGTTTCAAATCTGTGGAAGTGTCAAATTATAGTCCGGAAAGCTAAACATGTACAGATGCATGCATGCCCAAAGCAGGCAAATGGATGGACACCAATTTCAAAAGCAACCTAGCCCTGGTTATGTCCTGTCACTTTATTAAGTTTCAAATGGAACAAGCAAAGTGTCTGGAAACCAAAATATTTTGGATGAGTGGACGCTCAAAATGAGCAAGTGGAGGGACTCCAGTTTCAAAAGCAACTAAGCCCTGGTGTGCCGTCCTATCACCTGTTAAGATTCAAATTGATTGGACAAAGTGTCTTTAAGTTAGAGTCTGGAATTCAAAACATTTTGAATAAGCGCAGTCTCGAAATGGGCAAATGGAGCCATCTTGTTTTTTCCAAATGGCACCAACTTCAAGATGGCAACCATCTTGTTTTTTAAAGTGGCACTAATTTCAAATGCAATCTAGCCTAGATGATGCCCTACCACCGTGTTATATAAGTTTCGAATCAATAGGCAGAAGCATCTTCAAGTTAGAGTTCGGAAATGGAATTTTAAGATGGCGGCCATGGCAACCATCTTATTTTTCGAAGTGGCACCAATTTCCAGTGTCTCGAGTTATTTTATAAATAAGTAATAAATGTTTTTAGCAAAACATTAGTACTGAGAATGATTATCATATGTTTTTTTAAAAGATTACTATGTGAACATCTATTGGAAACGTTTAGCAACCCCAAATATAGGTTTTAAAAATATTTTGTAAACGTTTAGACTTTCCTCAAGTCCTTTTGTCTTAGGTATTACATGAGAACCAAGTGATTTTTTTCCAGAATTTGGTGCTCACTGTAGGATCCCACCCGTCAGGTGGATTCATAATGATTTCATATATGTCACATTTGGTGGAACAAGAAATAGAAAGATTTGGAGCAAGTCTAGTAAACGGTAAACGTTCTAAGACGTTTTAAATGTTTACTGGGAATATACAATGTCGTCAATACAAGAGTCAGCCAGTCAGAATTGGAAAACTAAAAGATAAGGTCTAGGCACAGCAACAAAAATATATTCAGTGACTCAAAAAAAAGAAGTTTTGACATAGCTGTATTGTGTATTTGATTCATATTTCATAATTAATAGGCCTGGCCATTTAGATGGAACCTTCTTTTCTTGACCTTGGATTTTTGGGGATGTGAAAATACCAGTGATATCAAATCCAGGGATGTAACCGACTCTTCTTGCTGAAGGGAGAATCTTTCTATGCTGAGATACAAATGAGATACAAATGGGAATGGGCCAGGGAAGTTTGAAAGACCTTTTCCACTGCCTGCTTTTCTATCAGGGAATGCAAAGTGTCCTTCAAGTAGTTGTTCTTGAGGGGATTGGCATATCCACCGAATCTTAACCATTACCTTGTCGGAAGGGGGTCTTATCTTGACGGGTAGGTTGTAGCCCTCTTTCAAGGTGGAAACCACCTTTAGATTCGAACCCAGGGACAGCCAGGTGTGCCAAAATATTGGCAGCCGGCCTCTCACATGATTTCCTGCAATATTGTGGGCACTGGTAACAAGAGGGGCACAAAGGGCAAATGATATACAAAACAAGTGTCTTTGACATGCTTTATTCTGTTCTGAACTTAAGCCATTCTTTTGTTGCTGCCCAAGAAAACTGACAAAAGGTGCACGAACTACAGTGTTTGATAAGACAGGAATTATTGACTCTTGAAAACCATTGTCCAACATCGGCAATTGAGTCTACTTGTTTGGACTTGAATAATAATTGTTATTTATGGTGTTTTCTTGACCAGGCCTAATTGGAGGAGAACTGTGGCTTTCCACCACCACCAACACAGTTTCTACCCTGGTTTCTGGAACCAAATTGCCTTCAAGGTTGTTGCTGGTGACCAGCAGACTCGGAGGTTGACTTATGGTCTTTATTTCATAGGGTCCATACCTATAATCCAACCTCCTATAAGCATGCTGGAAGGCACCGGACGGGTCCTGGAGTAACAGAGGAAAATTCATACTAGTTGATCTTTTCTTCAGCCTGTCTCAACACTGTATCTGGGAACAAACCCCGTCCAAAAAGATTGGCTGTACTGTGTTAACCTGAATACAAACCTTTATGTGATCCAGATACGAGTCTCTTCTGGTCAGCACAAAATTTCTAAGTTGTGCAGATTATCCACCAGGTGCTGTAATAAAGTACCCATAGCTACAGGGATACTTTTGGGGATGTCTTCAAGAACACATAAGGCATCAGCTACTTAAGTGAAAGACTTCCCCTTACTCAACTCTGACTGCAAAACTACAATACTGTCAAATAAAGTATAAAAAAATAAAATATATATAAAAAACAAAACTGTCAAAAGCACAGCTCTGTACTACTGTTGTACACCTACTAAACCTAGCAGCTTGGTTGATGCATGCCAGAAGATAGGCCAGCTGATCTAGCAATATGGAAATACTCAGAATTAAGCTTTGCGTCTTCATTTCCCCCATGCATATATAGTTCTACCTGGCCTAGGTGGGGAGTAAGAAAGTTATACCATCTGAGATTTGGGGGCTCTGACAAACTGGTCCATTTTGAGGCCACCAGATTCCTGTGCCCATGATGGATACCTCTCAGTAACTTAGAGGTTTAACTTCTCCATCTGACAGAGCCAGTCGTCTGTTGAAAGTGCAACTAAAATCTCATCTGAGCTTTACACGAGTCTACTCGTACATGCCCGTAATGTCTACCAGGTGGCTTTGAGATTTTTTTTCTTTTTCAGGGGTCATCCAGTGACCTTTCGCAGTCATGACCTCGAGGTCAAAATCAGGGATATGTGTCCATGCCATATAACTTCGCACAGAGCACACAGTCTCTCGGTAGGACATCTCACTCAACTCTGGATTTGCTGTAGCACCCGGACACAGTTCACCTTCATCTCTGGACTGAGGATCTGAACCCAATTGCTGGCTGGTGGAAAAGAGAGGTTCATTGTCGTAAAGGACTTTTAGACAGAGATTTTTCTCGTGCACATGTATGGAATGGTGGATGGGTTAGTGTCAGAAGCATGACCAGTTGCAATAGACTGGGATGTGCCGGGAGTGTCCAAAACTGGTGAAACTTGCTTTGATTTGGCCTTGTCTCTTTTCTTGCCCTTGTCTTTCTTTTTCCACCACATCCCCTGCTGGAAGCAAAACTGGCCCAGTGGTCCAAGCAAAGGCAGGGGAATGAAAGGTATGTCCAAAGTGGTGACGGTAGAAGACTTTGGAGAGACAGGAAGTTTTTATGTAGCAAAGTGAGAACCTCTAGATAGCAGGACTTGGAAACAAATTGTTTGTCCCACTTACTATCCAGGGCATCTAAGTCTTTCTTTTCAACCACCTTTGACCGAGGTAGAGCAGAAGTAGAGCTTTGCTCATGCACACCCAAGTCAACCTCCATTGATCTGTATCCTCTTTAGACACCACACCTAAAACAGTCACGTCTTTAGGGAACATTAAGCCCAACTCTTCTTTTCCTTTTGTAGCTTATATATGGGAGTTGCAAGCATTTTCTTCTGGCTAGCAGAAAATGATTCATATATCTGACAGACTGCCCTACCGACAACACAGGTTTTGCCTACTCCCTTCCCAGCAGGCACAGGTCCAATTCTTGACATCATGTTTTGGTCATGTTAGTATATGACATCAACTAACTATCACTCGGACATGATATAAGGTGGTCATATAATCTGACATCCACTTTATGTGACATGACATGACTTTATGTCAATAATATACCTATAATATCAACTAGATGTCAAAATGATTACCAGACCTAACTCAAAGTTGGGTTTTACATCCTGTACAACAGCCAGGGTCGTATTAGGACAGGCTCTCAGCTTTTTCACATGAGTAGGGGCAAACCCAGGCAGAGTTGACAACCTGTGACTGAACCTGCTGACCAACTTGGCCTCTAGTCTGTGTGATGTTGCTTTGACAGAGATAATTAATTTTTGGTATAGACAAAACAATTATGTTTAAAACTGCAACTAAAATGCTGTGTGACAGCACAAATCTTCAAGAAATGTGTTGATTTTCAAATAAATGTACACTTTAGTGTTTGCAACTAAGCCAAAGATTGAGTAAATAAAGAAAAAAGTTTAGAAAAAAAGTCCTTCTAATATTCAAATTTTTGTACCCATAATTTGTACCTTTACAAGTGGTAAAAATTTTCCCAATTTGATCACAGGTGACATTCATTATTTGCTCCCATGGAATAATCTGTATAGTACAGGGAAATGAATTTAAGCTGTGTCAGGCAAGTGTACACATATTGCAGTTGTATAGTGGGGGTTTAAGCAAGGGACAAAATATTAACTATAACAAAAGCAAAATTCTTATAACTAAACTTGTATTACTAAAAATTGGTTTAAGGACTTGTAAAATGATGTCAGTTTCTGATGTCATATAGACATGATGTCAATCCAATTTTCAAATTGGGTCATCATATTGATATCTTATGCTGATATCAAATTTATAATCGACTACTACATGTCATGTTTATGGCTTCTGGAGATGTCAAATAGACTTGGTCAATTTGACATTTAAAATATGATGTCCGTAGGGTTCCTCTCCTCACCCAAATGTGTATACCAAGTTTAAATGAAATCTGTTAAGTGTTTTTGAGTAATCATGCACACAAGTCAAAACGTAAGGCAGAAGTGTGATGGATGTGAAACCAGTTTTGTCTGGGGATATAAAAAGTTTCTCTTAACTCTCAAGCATTTATCCATGCCTTCTGCCAAACAAAAAGAGGAAGTATACTGTAGGAATAAGGGCGTGAGTGTGAGGGCATTTGTTACGCTATTTATGCCCGGCAAAAATTCAAATAATGCACGAGTGCCATTAGGCAGTGGGAAGAAGTGAGGACTTGGTTCAGCGAAGAAAGAGGAGAGGGTACCATTATACCTGGGTCTAATGGTGCCAGTGGTACAGTGAGACCCGTTTAACAAACGTGTAGTGGCACAGTGAGACCCAGTAAAGAGCAATAATTATTTCATAAAAATATTTAAGTTCTTCACTAGTGATACAGTGGGGCCTGCCTCCTTGCTAGTTCTTCCCTACTGGTACAGTGGGACCCAACCCTGCCAAACTTCCTCCCTACATGCAAATTCGTCCCTGGTGGCACAGTGGAACCCATTTCTGTCCTAGTTCTTCCCTACTTCACAATTTCTTCCCTACTGGTACAGTGGGACCTACCTTCTCTCTAGTTCCTCCCTAGTGGTGCAGTTGGACCCAGCCCTGCCCATCTTCTTCCCCACATGCAAATTCGTCTCTGGTGGCACAGTCAGACCCATTCCTGCCAAACTTCTTCCCTACTTCACAAGTGGCACAGTGGGACCTGCCTCCTCTCTACTTCCTCCCCAGTGGTACAGTGGGACCCAACCCTGCCAAACTTCTTCCCTACATGCAATTTCATCCATGGTGTCACACTGGGACCCACTCCTGCCCTAGTTCTTCCTTACTTCACGATTTCTTCCCTAGTGGCACAGTGGGACCTACCTTCTCTCTAGTTCCTCCCAAGTGGTACAGTTGTACCCAGTCCTGCCCATCTTCTTCCCCACATGCAAATTCGTCCCTGGTGGCACAGTGAGACCCATTCCTACCCAACTACTTCTCTAATTCACATTTTTTCCTAGTGACACAGTGGGACCTGCCTCCTCTCTAGTTCCTTCCTAGTGGTACAGTGGGAGCTGCCTCCTCTCTACTTCTTCCCCAGTGGTACAGTAGGACCCAGCCCTCCCAAACTTCCTCCCTACATGCAAATTCGTCCCTGGTGGCACAGTGGGACCCATTTTTGTCCTAGTTCTTCCCTACTTCACAATTTCTTCTCTAGTGGCACAGCGGGACCAAACATCTTCCCTACATGCAAATTCGCCCCTGGTGACACAGTGGGACCTACCCCCTTGCTAGTTCTTCCATAGTGGTACAGTTGGACCTGCCTTCACTCTAGTTCCTCCCTAGTGATACAGTGGAACCCACCCCTGCAAAACTTCTTCCCTACATGTAAATTCGTCCCTGGTGATGCAGTGGGTCCCATTCTTGCCCAACGTCTTCCCTACTTCACAATTTCTTCCCTAGTGGCACAGTGGGACCTGCATCCTCTCTAGTTCCTCCCTAGTGGTACAGTGAGACCTATCCTTGCCAAACTTCTTTCCTACATGCAAATTTGTCCCTAGTGGCACAGAGTGAGCCACTCTTGCCCTCATTCTTCTCTGACACACAAGTTCTTCCCTAGTGGCACAGTGAGACCTGCCTCCTCTCTAGTTCCTCCCTGGTCGTATAATGGGACCCAGCCCTGCCAAAATTCTTCCCCACATGCAAGTTTGTCCCTGGTGACACAGTGAGACCCATTCTTGCCCAACTTCTTCTCTACTTCACAATTTCTTCCCTAGGGGCACAGTGGGACCTGCCTCCTTTCTAGTTCCCTCCTCCCTAGTGGTACAGTCGGACCCATCCCTGCCAAACTTCTTCCCCACATGCAAATTTATCCCTAGTGGCACAGTGGGCCCCACTCCTGCCCAAATTCTTCCATACTTCATGATTTCTTCCCTAGGGGCACAGTGAGACCCGTCTCCTCTCTAGTTCTTCCTTAGTGGAAAGTGGGCCCTGCCTCCTCTCTAGTTCCTCCCTAGAGGTACAGTAGGACCCAGTCCTGCCAAACTACTTCCCAACATGCAAATTCATCTCTGGTGGCACAGTGGGACCCACCTCTGCCCAACTTCTTCCCTACTTCACAATTTCTTCCCAAGTGGCACAGGGGGACCGGCCTCCCCTCTAGTTCCCCCCAGTGGTACAGTGGGACCCATCCCTGCCAAGTTTCTTCCCTACATGCGTGACACAGTGGGACCTACCCCCTTGCTAGTTCTTCCATAGTGGTACAGTTGGACCTGCCTTCA
Organism: Sabellastarte sp. h YS-2021; assembly: GCA_964017235.1. Lineage (NCBI taxonomy): Eukaryota > Metazoa > Annelida > Polychaeta > Sabellida > Sabellidae > Sabellastarte > Sabellastarte sp. h YS-2021. Next base: position 77,935,592 of record OZ024931.1, read on the forward strand.
CTCTAGTTCTTCCCTAGTGATACAGTGGAACCCACCCCTGCAAAACTTCTTCCCTACATGTAAATTCGTCCCTGGTGGTGCAGTGGGTCTCATTCTTGCCCAACGTCTTCCCTACTTCACAATTTCTTCCCTAGTGGCACAGTGGGACCTGCATCCTCTCTAGTTCCTCCCTAGTGGTACAGTGAGACCTATCCTTGCCAAACTTCTTTCCTACATGCAGATTTGTCCCTAGTGGCACAGAGTGAGCCACTCTTGCCCTCATTCTTCTCTGATACACAAGTTCTTCCCTAGTGGCACAGTGAGACCTGTCTCCTCTCTAGTTCCTCCCTGGTGGTATAATGGGACCCAGCCCTGCCAAAATTCTTCCCCACATGCAAGTTTGTCCCTGGTGACACAGTGAGACCCATTCTTGCCCAACTTTTTCTCTACTTCACAATTTCTTCCCTAGGGGCACAGTGGGACCTGCCTCCTTTCTAGTTCCCTCCTCCCTAGTGGTACAGTGGGACCCATCCCTGCCAAACTTCTTCCCCACATGCAAATTTATCCCTAGTGGCACAGTGGGCCCCACTCCTGCCCAAATTCTTCCATACTTCATGATTTCTTCCCTAGTGGCACAGTGAGATCCGTCTCCTCTCTAGTTCTTCCTTAGTGGAAAGTGGAGGAGAAACTACAGAGGTACAGGTCCCACTGTGCCACTAGGGAAGAAATTGTGAAATAGGGAAGAAGTTGGGCAGGAATGGACATCACTGTGCCACCAGGGACGGATTTCCATGCAGGGAAGAAGTTTTGCAGGGGTGGGTCTTACTGTACAACTAGGGAGGAACTAGAGAGGAAGCAGGTCCCACTGTGCCAATAGGGAAGAAATTGTGAAATAGGGAAGAAATTGGGCAGGAATGGGTCTCACTGTGCCACCAGGGACAAATTTTTCATTTAGGGAAGAAGTTTTGCAGGGGTGGGTCCCACTTTACCACTAGGGAGGAACTAGAGAAGAGGCAGGTCCCACTGTATCACTAGGAAAGAACTAGAGAGGAGGAAGGTCCTACTGTACCACTAGGGAAGAACTAGAGAGGAGGCAGGTCTCACTGTAAGAAATATTTAAGAAATAGAGGGCAGGCGGGTCCCACTGTGCCACTAGGGAAGAAATCGTGAATAAGGGAAGAACTAGGGCAGGAGTGGGTCCAACTGTACCACTAGGAAAGAACTATCAAGGAGGGAGGTCCCATTGTACCATTAGAGAAGAACTAGAGAAGAGGCGGGTCCCACTGTACTACTAGGGAAGAACTAGCAAGGAGACAGGTCCCACTGTACCACTATCGAAGAACTAGAGAGGAAGCATGCCCCACTGTACCACTAGGGAAGAAATCGTGAAGTAGTGAAGAACTAGGGCAGGAATGGGTCCCACTGTGCCATCAGGGATGTATTTGCATGTAGGGAGGACGTTTGGCAGGGCTGCTTGTCACTGTACCACCAGAGAGGAATTAGACAGAAGGGGGGTCCCACTGTACCACTAGGGAGGAATTAGAGAGGAGGCAGGTCCCACTGTACCACTACGGATAAACTAGAGAGGAAGTGGGTCCCACTGTACCACTAGGGAAGAACCAGAGAGGAGGTGGGTCCCTCTGTACCACTAGGGAAGAACTAGAGAGGTCCCACCATGCCACCAGGGAAGAAATCATTAATAAGGGAAGAACTAGGGCAGGAGTGGGTCAAACTGTGCCATAAGGGACGAATTTGCATGTAGGGAAGAAGTTTAGCAGGGCTGAATCACACTGTACTACTAGGGAAGAACTACAGAGGAGCCAAGTCCCACTGTACCACCAGGGATGAACTAGAGAGGAGGCAGGTCCCACTGTAAAACTAGGGAAGAAATCATGAAGTAGGGAAGTACGAGGGCAGGAATGGGTCCCACTGCGCCACCAGGGACAAATTGTCATGTAGAGAAGAAGTTTGGCAGGGCTAAGTCCCACTGTATGACTAGAGAGGAACTAGTGTGGATTCAGGTCCCACTGTACCACTAGGGAAAAACAAGAGAGGAGACAGGTCCCACTGTGCCACTAGGGAAGAAATCTTGAAGTAGGGGAGTATGAGGGTAGGAATGGGACCCACTGCACCACCAGAGATGAATTTGCATGTAGGGAAGTTTGGCAGGGGTGGGTCCCACTGTACCACTATAGGGAGGAACTAGAGAGGAAGCAGGTGTATCTTAGAAACCATACGGTGTAGGAAGTTGGTACTTGGTAGGGACATTGGTTAGGGGTTGTAGGTGTGCAACGTCATGGTGTGACCTTGATTTGACCTTTGACCTTGCTGTAGTAACCTTGACCTATAAAAACTTGTCTGAGCTATATCACAGAAACCGTAAGGTGTAGACGTTGATACTTGGTAGGGACATTGGTTAGGGGGTGTAGGTGTGCAACGTCATGGTTTGATCTTGTTTGACCTTTGACCTTGCTGTAGTGACCTTGATCTATAAAATGTTGTCCAAGCTATATCTCGGAAACCGCAAGGTGTAGGAAGTTGATAATTCGTAGGGACATTGGTTAGGGGGTGTAGGTGTGCAACGTCATGGTCTGACCTTAATTTGACCTTTGACCTTGCCATAGTGACCTTGACCTATAAAAACTTGTCTGGGGTATATCTCGGAAACCATATGGTGTAGGAAGTTGGTACTTGGTAGGGACATTGGTTAGGGGTTGTAGGTATGCAACGTCATGACGTGACCTTGATTTGACCTTTGTCCTTGCTGTAGTGACCTTGACCTATAAAATCTTGTCCGGGCTATATCTCGGAAACCGTAAGGTGTAGGAAGTTGATAATTCGTAGGGACATTGGTTTGGGGGTGTAGGTGTGCAACGTCATGGTCTGACCTTAATTTGACCTTTGACCTTGCTATAGTGACCTTGACCTATAAAAACTTGTCTGGGGTATATCTCGGAAACCATATGGTGTAGGAAGTTGGTACTTGGTAGGGACATTGGTTAGGGGTTGTAGGTATGCAACGTCATGACGTGACCTTGATTTGACCTTTGTCCTTGCTGTAGTGACCTTGACCTATAAAATCTTGTCCGGGCTATATCTTGGCAACCGTAAGGTGTAGGAAGTTGATACTTGGTAGGGACATTGGTTAGGCGGTGTAGGTGTGCAACGTCATGGCGTGACCTGGATTTGACCTTTGATCTTGGATCTCTGATGCTATTTTATCTCTCTACAGGGATATCTAATACTATTTTATCTTTCTTATATCTCTCATATCTTTTTTACTTGAATCTTGGTTGTTGCACCTTTGGGTGTCTTTTGATGTCGATTAAGCACTGTTAAAGTCATATTAGAATTCATTACCTGCTTTACTTTTGCAACTTCCCATTGTAACAGATGGTATTGCATCAAGTGAGCCACAGGTTTTGCCCCAACTCCACGTAAAAGCATGTATTGCCACATCTGTATGTATGGATAATATTCAAAACATTCAAACCATAATTCGACCATACAAATGAATAGTAAAATGGGAGCAGTCTTAAAGCTTTATAATTTTTAGTTACTGAATTGTCCTGTTTTAATACTTAATCTGTACATGCAGTTTCTTTCTCTTAGATGTTATTTCCTCTACTTAAACATTATTTGGACACTGACACTGCTCTGAAGTTATCCCAATCTGTGTACTGTTCACTACTTCTATATCTAATGGTGTTGAAAACTATTTCCCCAGGCTGTGGGGTACGGGCATCTCTGATGCTATTTTATTTTTATGTGACACGAACAAGGGGGCCGCTATATTGTTTTGAATGCATAGTCGCTCTTGTAAAAGCAGACGAATTTCCAAACGAGAAATTCAAAACAGCACTTCCAGTTTAGAGCGGGCATTTGTTCTATTTTTGCCCGCTGATTATATGCGCTCAGAAGCATTTTCGTTTACTGTGCACTTCCGGTCTTTATAATGCTTGATCTAGCAAGAGCCTGGGGCATTATAGCCACCTGGTGAGTGAAGAGGACATCAGTCCCAACCAGAGCCCAGCTCAAGACACCTTTTTACTAGATTTTGGCAAGACTAGCAGGGTGCCGGATATATGTAATTTGTCGACTAGGAATGATGTGTTGATGCAATAAAAGAACAGCTTCAAGGTCGAAAGTCTGCATGCCTGCTTAGGACACATCTATCTGTTCTAGATGTCCCCCAGCCAGTTTGAAAAGGTAGATACATTTAAAAGAAATGTCTATGGTCGCCATCTTTTTTTTCAAATAAGACTGTTAACAGTGAAATTTGCAAATTTAATAAGTAAATTAAATTTTTATAAGTTAATACCCTATCCAATGGACAATAGCTTATCCGGTCGGCGCAGACCGGCCCGCCAAACGTCAGAAAAAGACGTCCTGTGTTTCCACCGGCCAGGCCGGTCCAGTGCTGTGCACTCGCCAGGTGGCGTGTAGTACTTCCTTCCTGTCTAGACAGCGTGACGTCATAGCATCTTTTTCGTTGTCTAAACCAATTAGACCCCTAGTAAGCTGAAAGCGGGGTCGGTGGGAGGGCCTTGTGTGTCCATTGGATAGGGTATTAACTTATAAAAATTTAATTTACTTATTAAATTTGCAATTTTATTGCGTTAATACATCCTATCCAATGGACAATAGCTGAATAACTACCGCTTGGTCGGCGGGTAAGTTACTAGGGACTAGCCTTGAACTCCTACTGGAATAATGAACCATTTCCTTTAAAGCCTGGTCAGACCTGAGGTCGGTAACCCTTAAGGCTATGGTCGAATATCATCATCCGGTTACAAAGTATTGAACCGTCAGTCGACCTTGCTCCCCCCCCTTTTTTACAGACCTGCTCTGAGGTAGGGGAAGAGAGGGATGAGTTCAGTCCCATAAAGTAATCCTCCCGAAGGAAGCACGTCCAGAAATTTTTTTTTTTTTTTTTTTTTATAACTATATGTGCAATATATACAACTATGTGCAACTATTTACATATGTACACATCTCCTCTAGGTACTGGTCTGTTGGTGGATCTGCTGGGCAGCCACGACCGGTCCAAGATGGTAGAGCTCTGAGTCGGCCCAAGCCACATCCTTCAGATAGAATTGAGTGAAGGTATTATGAGATTTCCAGTGGCAGGCTGACAGGATCTGCTCTAAGGAAACTCCCGACTGGAAGGCCTTATAGGCAGCAAAGGCCCTGACATCATGAGCTTTGACCTGATGCAAGGTGTGGGCCTGTTGATCCGAGAGCTCATAGCATAGGATCACTGTTTGTTTGATCCATGAGGAGATAGTGGCAGGTGATATGTCTTTGTCGAAACCTTTCTTAAAGGAGACAAAAACTAATTCTTTGCCCTGTCTCAGGTCTGAAGTCCTGTCCAAATAGTAGCGCAAGGCCCTGACTGGACAGAGCATTCTGTCAGACTTGAGGGACCTATCCAGAGTAGGAGCCAGGGCTGGTATGACCACTGGGGCTACACTCTCTGGACCCTCCTTGGCCAGCTGGTTCTTAGAAAGAAAGCTGGGGGATGGAAAAAGGGACACCTTAGCCCAGTCCGACTTGTGCCTGATGTTCCTATGTTGCCATGCATGGATCTCACTCCTTCTTTTGCCAGAACCCAGGGCCAAAAGGAAGACAGACTTGAAGGTCAGATGCTTCAATGACGCCTCCTTAAGAGGTTCAAAGGGAGCCTTTGTTAGCTGGTGTAGGACCAGAGAAAGGTTCCAGGAGGGTATACCCCTCCGCCCTTTGGGTCTATCTCTGTGGAAACTGTCTAAGAGACGGGTGAGATTATCATCTCTGCTGATATTGACTGTGAAGCTACCCAGTTTATCAGCAATGGCAGATCTGTATCCATCAATGGTGCTGGGCTGCAACCTCTTGACCTCAAAGAGGTAGAGAAGGAAGTCAGCCACTGACTTTATAGGTGGAGACCTGAAGTCCACCTGATTTGAGACGCACCACTTTGTAAAAATAGCCCACTTTGCCTCATAGACTGATCTGGTTGATTTTCTTTGAGGAGCCTCAATTCTTGCTGCCACTGCCTCAGAGAATCCCTGCTCCTTAATTGCTGTGGCTCTAGGAGCCATGCATGGAGATTCAGGTTTGTCAGATTTCTGTGAGGGATCTGATTGAACGGCTGTGTTAAGAGATTGGGCCGATTTGGCAGGCTCAGAGGAATTTGACTGGACATGGCCACCAAGTCCCAAAACCAGGGCATGTTGGGCCACCCGGGAGCAATCAGAATAATTCTCTGGTACCGGGAATCCAGTAGTTTCTCCACCACTTTGCCCAAGATGGCGGTCGGTGGGAAGGCATATGCATCCAGGTCCTCCCATGGTAGAGTGAGTGCATCCACCGCTACGGCTAGGAGGTCTGGGACTGGGGAGACGAACTGAGGAAGTTTGTAATTGAATCTTGTGGCAAACAGATCTATTTGAGGCTGGTGCCATTTCTTGCATATTTCCGCAAACACTTCCGGGAGGAGGGACCACTCCGTCTGGATGGTCTGACCCAATCTGGATAGCTTGTCTGCTATAACATTCAGATGGCCGGGAATGTGGCGGGCTTTGAGAGTCACTTGACGCTGGGAACACCAAGTCAAGATTCTCCACAGTAGGGCACACAGCGGGCCCGACCTCATGCCTCCCTCCTTGTTTATGTAGGCTACCACTGTCGTGTTGTTGGTTGCCACTAGGACTATCTTGCCTACACAGAGGTCCTGGAACTCTTTTAGGGCTAGGAAAACTGCTTTTAACTCCAGATAGTTTATGTGCAGTTTGCTTTCTGGCACTGACCAAAAACCCCTTGCAGTGAGCTCGTTTAAATGAGCGCCCCACCCTTCTTTTGATGCGTCTGTAAAGATTTGCAGAGCATGTCTTATTGGGTGTAGTGGTTGACCTTGCAAAACATTGCTTTCTTCTAACCACCACTGTAGGTGTGGGTGCAGGGACCTGGGTAGAATGATGATCTTTTCCAAAGATTCCGGTACCCTCCAGTTGTTTTTGAGGTGCCACTGAATGGGTCTCATGTGGAGTCGGCCGAGGTGAACCTGTTTTTCTGTGGCTGTTAAGAGACCTATCAAGGACATAAACTGCCGGACCGGACAGGTCGGTCGGGCCAAGATAGCCTGAATCTTTGTTCTGAGATTCTGCCACCGGTCTGGTGTGGGTCTGACCCGACCGGATCTGAGGTCGAATTGGTATCCTACAAAGTCGAAGACTTGTTTTGGATCCAGTTCTGATTTCTCTCTGTTGACTACCCAGCCTAGATCCTGGCACATTTCCAGCAGATCTCTGGTGTGCTGGAGACAGACTTGGTAGGACATGGCCCTCACCAACCAGTCGTCTAGGTACTGGTGGATCCTTATACCCTTGTGCATGGCCATCAACTTTACTTCCTTGACTACTACCGTGAACTCCAGAGGTGCTGTGGACAGACCAAATGGAAGAGCCTTGAATTGGTATGTCTGACCCTGGACATGAAATCTCAGGTATTTTCTTGATTGTTCCTGTATAGGTATGTGGAAGTAAGCGTCCCTGAAATCTACAGAGGTTACCCATTCTCCCATTTGAAGAGAAGTTCTGATGGTTTCCGGTGTTTCCATCTTGAACTTCTCCACTTTTAGAAAGGGATTTAGATTGCTCAAGTCCAGAATGGGCCTCCATTTGTTGTTGGGTTTGGGCACCAGGAAAAGTCGGTTGAAGAAACCTAGAGAGTTTGGGTTTCATACTGGCTCCACTGCATTTTTGGAAATAAGCTGATGTAAAGCCTCCGACAGGTAGCTGTTCCTGTGGTGGTTTACATAACGGCTTATGACCGTTGGGTGTCTTGATAGGAGGGGCCTGTTCTGAAAGGGGAGGGTGTAACCCGACCTTAAGATCTGGACGACCTTGTAACTGGCCCCTAGCTTCAACCAAACCTGCCAGAAACTCTGAAGTCTGGCGCCTACAGGAGGATTTGAGACAACATTTCTGGCATTTACCACAGGTTTGACACAAGATAACAGAGTGACACAAGAAGCAAGTTTCACATATTTTATTTTGTAATTTCTTTGAGAAAGACAAACTGCTGCCCCGGGACTTGCTTCTTTCTTTTGGGAATGCCCGGGAGCAGTAGGAACACAAGGTACAACATTTAAGTCTACAAAAGTGTCTGTTTGTCTCTACAAAGTGCTCCCGGCCAGCAGTCCTGATATCACTCTGTTTACACAATAACTGTCATTTATAGGACTGCTGGCCCTTGGCTGGTCGCGAGGAGTAGTAAGAGGCCTTGCCCTTCTGTTTCCTGCCCTGTCCGCGCTGACCAATGTTCTTCCATGCTGGTCGTTCCTGTTTCCTGTTATCCCCACGTTTATCAGGACGATCATAGGGGTGGAAACGACCCTTCTTTCCAGTGTGAAGTTGCCCCTTGCTTTCAAAAGCGGCTATATCCTGTTCGGCTTGCCTGAGGGCTTCATCAGGGAAGAGCATTGGAATGTGGAGAGGTGCAGTCCTGAGAGAGGCCAAGGTATCTGGTTTAATACCTGCTTTGAGATGTGAAAGATATGAATCTCTGCGAGCCAAGGTAGTATTAGCCACTGACACGAAAACAAAATCACTTAAATGTTCTAGTGTCTTTGCCATGGTCTGCGTGATGCTGGCATTAAAGTTCATCAAAAATTGCAACTCGTCGAGTGAGCCGGTTGCTTTAGTGGAAGACTTTCCTTTGGCCATTTCTGTTTTGAGAGTTTTAAGTTGTCCCTTCATATTCTCTTGAACTCTATACAAACATCTGTTAAATCCAGCCGCCTGATTACAGATAGTTGAGGCTTCCCTAGCCGATTTCTCCCAACGTCTCAGATTGTCTTGAGAAATCTGACGGGAGGCTGGAGGCGTTGAGGAGATACCTGCCGCTTTAGCAATGCGACTGTATGTGTTGTTGATCTTTGAAGCATCGGTACTCCAGGAACTAACAGTTTTCTCACTAGTGGCATCTCCCTTCTGCTGGTCGGATACAAAACCGTACCATTTGGCCTGTGAACGGACCGGCTTGACAAATTGGTCCATTAGAAGCCCCCCTGCCTCAGAGCTGCGTGAGGGATACCCCTCCACCAGTGTTAGATTCAGCCTACCCATCTTTTTACACAACCACTCGTCGGTTGGCATATTAACTGAGATTTTTCCTGTAGGTTGAGACTGAGGCCCAGCGAAGGGGTTGTCATCAGATGCTGTGGTCGCTGTATCCAAATCAGGGATATGGGACCAGCCCATATATGACCTGATGCCTCTCATGGTCTCCCTGTAATTCTGGTCCTCTGATAGGACCTGGTCGGGGTCAGCAGAAGCAGCATCTGGGTCCTGGTCGGACAATTCCCCTTCTTCGACGAAAATGTCCACTGGGGGCTGGTCAGAGAAATCTGAATCAGAGTCAGTGTCCATAGCCAGTGGGCTGTGAAGGCCGGCCGGTGTGGCAGACGACCTGCTGGGAACCTGATGAGAAGGTGGGTCGGTACCAGCCAGATCTGAGGTGGTCGATTTCTCCCTGAGCGACTTGCTGGTCGACTGAACTCTGGGAGCAGTCTGAGATACACCATGCAAATCTGAAGAAGGTTGCTTATCATCAGCGGATGAAGAGTGCGACTTGTCGGTAGCCTGACTCTGTGGAGAGGAACGGTTACCGGCCAAATCTGAAGGTGGCATGGCATCTGAAGGTCTGATAAACGGCTCGGTGGACTTAGCAATGCCAGGAGGAGCGGAAGAAATAGGAGCCACTTTAACTGTTGAAAAGGTGGGTTCTTTGTCCATAGTCTTTGCAAGTAAAAGAGCCTCCAGTCTGTTAAACCTATCCGACCATTTCTGGTCGAGCTCATCAATCCTTGCGTCAGCTGAGGATCTGTGAGTGGTAGGCGACTTGGCCGGCTTCTCTGAAGACTTAGTATGTTTTGTAGGGGGTTTCTTGTCAGAAGATGAAGATTTCTTCTTCTTTGCAGAGGAACTCGAACCTGGGGACTGTACCATCCCTTGGCCGTCCACAGCCCCCACTACCGTCACAGAGGACGAATCTATGAAGGTGGAACTGTTTGAGTCCTTAGTGGGAGTTTCTTTCTTCAATCTATAACTGGGGGTAGACAACTGAACACGTTCCTCAGTCAAAGAATTACAAGCCTGGCAATCGTTATTAGACACACAAGGGTCTGAACCTTTTCCTTTCTCTCTGCAGCGCGCGCAGAAACAATGGCTGTCGAAACTAGCCATGATGTGTCCACAGTTACCATGTTTCTGGCCCGGGGAAGACATAACGATCTGATGGCAGTGAAATAAGAGTTCTAACAGGTCTATATACTCCCAAGATAAAGTAAGCACAATTATAAGGTACAATTCTCACCAATAACAATGAAAATCTGAAGATAAACTTCTGATGAAAATATTCCGTGCACACAAGCATGCGCCAAATGAAAAAGATGCTATGACGTCACGCTGTCTAGACAGGAAGGAAGTACTACACGCCACCTGGCGAGTGCACAGCACTGGACCGGCCTGTCCGGTGGAAACACAGGACGTCTTTTTCTGACGTTTGGCGGGCCGGTCTGCGCCGACCGGATAAGCTATTGTCCATTGGATAGGATGTATTAACGCAATAAAATCTATGTGTACCTTGGTGTAATAAACAATAATCCACAATCCTCTGGTGGATACAAAATTAGTAATATGTTCTTGAATGAGAGGTTTTATAAAAAAAAGGAAGAAGAATGTATTTGCTGCAGGATTTATTATAAATAAATTCAATACAGGGAAATTTCTACACATATATTACCACAATAACCATTTTGACAAGAGCTTAAAACTTTTAACAGTGTATAAATTGAAACAATGGAGAACAAGCCGCATTAAAGTTAAATGAAGACTTAAAAAACATAAAGAAATGGTCTCTGAATTGGCTCGTTACTTTTAACCCTTCAAAAACTGAATCAATAGTCATTGGTTTAAAACACAAGAAAGAGGCACACCCTAGACTATTCCTTCATAACACACCAATAGTTGAGGTATCTAAAAAACAAACATATTGGTCTTTGCCTTAAGAATAACCTAAGTTGGCATATACACATACACAATATATCTACCAAGGCTGAAAAGAGACTAAATATCTTAAAACAGATGAAATTCAAACTGACAAGGAAAACTCTTGAAAAGATGTATTTTTCTTTCATTAGGTCAATTTTAGAATATGGGGATGTTGTTTGGCAGGGAACCTCTCACTCTGATTTATGCAAGTTAGATTCTATCCAAGTTGCAACCATGAGACTTGTTTCTGGTGCCCCTTATAGATCAAATATCCAATCTTTGTATATTAAACTAGGCTGGCAAAATTTACACGAAAGGCGGCAACACACATTAATAATGATGTATAAAATTTAAAAAAACCATACTCCAGATTATTTGAGGTCTCGGATTCCTCCTGTGGTTGGAAATACAATGAAATAATATGAATTGCTAAATCAATCCAATATACAAATGCCAACATTCAGAATAAAATGGCATCAAAATTCATTCTTCCCTGTTGGAATAAAATCATGGAATGCATTAGATGATTCTTTTAAACATGTTACATTATCTTCATTTAAGGCATTGTTGGTTAATGCTACTAAGCAGTTAAAGTTAAGAAAAAAGTTGTTTTGTACTGGTGATAGATATTGAAATGTGATCCACTCAAAATTGCTAATGAACTGTAGTCCTCTTAAAGAACATCTTGCACATAATTTACATGTTATAGAAAATACAACTTGTGACTGCGGCCTTTCGATAGAAAACAATTCTCATTTTCTTTTAGAATGCAGACTATATACTCAACATAGGCAGTCAGTGCTTAACAAGTTACAAGTTTTACCAACAACAACCACTGATTTTCTTTTATATGGAGATTATAACTTGACTTTTGAACAAAACAAGATAGTTTTTGAAGCAGTACAAGAATTTTTAAAGGAATCAGGGTGGTTTTCATAGTTTTTTATATTAGTCACATGTCCACAACTTCATCATCATTATCATCTATTCATATTCTTTTGTAAATAGTTCTTCCTGCGAGAAGGCTTATTATAATCTTTATGATTTTGCCTGATTGCTTCATTAAAATATTGTTTATGAAAATTGAAACAATAAGAACTTGCTGGTCTAACTGGATAAAATAAAGTACAAGGATAATGCAAAACAAGATATCATTTCCAAATTTCAGACACCATGTAAAACTGTATTGCTAATCCTCCAACGAAGCAGTTTTTGTTGTTTCTGGCAATTTGTGCTTTGAAATAAAAATGTGTTTATAACTTCATATTTGCTATATTTTGAGATCATTTTATACAATTTATTCTGGTTTGGTTTAAGACACTTCATCAAACACTCACAAGAGATTCAAACTCATTAAGCATGTGAAGCAGAAAAATTTGTTAATGGCAAAAACAGAAGCCTTGGCCTTAATTCATATATTTTTGATAATATTATTAATAGGAGTATTTCATTTTAAGTGAATGTCTTTTATAAAAAACTGAAACAAAACTAGACATGAGAATAATATAGTAAATGAAAACCAGAAGTTCTGCATTAGCTATAACCTAGACCGAGTTTTTTGTCCCAAAATATGCCTTTTTAAAACTGATGGATGGCATTTTGGGACAGAGTTCCTCGCCACACAAAAAACCTCAATATCTGAAAATTGCTGTCACTTTAAACTTTAAAATATCCACTTAAATGTATTAACAGTATAAAGCATTTAGATGCAGGAACACAATTTTCTGGGTTTGCAGTAATATAGACACTTTTTCTGCACTTCCTGTTTGTATAAACAATGATGAAATTTTGGAAGTGAAATAAATTTTGGTAAATATATCCATTAACTATGCAAAAAGTTTATTTCTTTTAATGCTGGGCACATCCTTGATACTCAAGGTGGTAGCCTAGTACATGTTTAATGTCAGAATGCGTGCCATTTGTTGCCCTTCAGGACGTTTATGTTTTTTGCATACTTATGCCATCTGTCTCTCGTCAATACATCCATCTTTTTAATATTGGCTGAAAGACAAATTAATCGGTCTAGCTATAACCGAGAAAGGAACTTGAGAAATCAACCAAATTGGTTGTAAAATCACTTGCACTTTGCAATGATATTACTACAGTGCATTTTAAAGATTTGTAATTGATATCATGTATTTAAAATGTTCCGCTGAACCGCAAACTGTAACAAAAAAAAATTTCAAGTCTTTCTGATTTATACTCTCTGCTGGAATTTGTCATTTGGAAAGTATGACGGAAATACTTCTACATTTACCGCATGTGAAAATGGTTTCCAAATACCTGCAGCAAAGTGTACAAATTGAGCTGGAAAATCCTCACTAGGATTACAACATTGATTTTTCTTTGCAGCAGGTAATGTTACTGATACATTTAAAAGATGTAGTTTTTTTTCTTTATATAAATTTCATAAAAAATTACTACATTTCATGCTTGAAGTGTTAAAAAAAGTCACTTCTTCTCCAGTTGCTTCCACCACTGAAATTTTCTGAAAAAAAAAAACAACAAAAACATCAAACAGTAATTCATACATATTTTATGACTGCCAGTAGAAAGAACCTATGGCAGACTTAGTCATGTATTATCTTTACAGAATATTTATGTATGTACACTGAACTCTATAAATAGATAATATGTACTAATGAATGAGAAAATAAAGTCCGAAACCACCAATATCACAAATGATAATTTTTCAGTTCAGTTTTTTTTCAACATTGTATCAACTGTTCTATTAGGCTTCTATTAAGCTAAGAATCATTTCATTAAGCTTATTCCTGATAGGACTGGGAATAAAAGATCTGTGTAATTTGTAGTAGATTACAGTTTCAGAATTGTTATGACCAAAAAATACAAAATTTAATAAGTGGCGCTAATCAAGGAGTAACAGAGTACAGTCAAAGCTTGAATTCTTCAATGATGAGAGTTTTGTGAAGTAGCTGTACAAATACAATGAAACTTACTCTGACTTTGCTTATAAGGTCTTTTATTTGAACCTGAAGTCTGGCGAGGTCTTTTACTTGAACCGGAGGTATGCCGAGCTATGATTTCCAGTTGTTCAGGTACATGCTGTTTTGAGTCTCTCAAAATATTGACCAAGTCTCTTGATAACTTAAAATCTTCATCTGAAAAAAAGCTGATTGCAATCCCACTCTTTTCAGCCCGTGCAGTTCTGCCTATACGATGTACATAGTCCTCAATCACCAGAGGAAAATCCATGTTGATTACATATGCAATATCCTTTACATCTACAATATAAAAATACAAGTCTGGCTCAAATAGATAGACAGTGCTGCACAGATACATAAATGCAGTCATAGGAGAATAGAAAACAAATGACACATCAGTTAAGAGCAAGGTATAAGCTTTCTAATCGCAACAGACCAGATAAATAAAAACAATAAATCTTACAGAATAATTGTTTCTGGCACATACTAAATTGGTTAACACACATTGTACAGGTGATCTCAAAATTGCAAATTTAATAAGTAAATTAAATTTTTATAAGTTAATACCCTATCCAATGGACAATTGCTAATCCGGTCGGCGCAGACCGGCCCGCCAAACGCCAGAAAAAGACGTCCTGTGTTGCCACCGGCTGGCCGGTCCGTAGTACTGTGCACTCCCCAGATGGCGCCTCGTACTTCCTTCCTGTCTAGACAGCTGACGTCATAGCATCTTTTTCGTTGTCTAAACCTCTTAGACCCCTAGTAAGCTGATAGCGGGGTCGGTGGGAGGGTCTTGTGTGTCCATTGGATAGGGTATTAACTTATAAAAATTTAATTTACTTATTAAATTTGCAATTTTATTGCGTTAATACATCCTATCCAATGGACAATTGCTGAATAACTACCGCTTGGTCGGCGGGTAAGTTACTAGGGACTTATGTGAACTCACAAGTAATGGCAAATTTTAACCTACGGTCTAGGCTGACTTTGTCAGGAGACCTATAGGTCCAGGCCTGGGTTGACTTTAAGGTCAGGAAACCCTGCAAGGCCATGGTCGGTTGCCAGCAGCCGGTTACCCGGGGCTATACCGCCGTTGCCCCCCCCCTTTTTGCAGACCTGCTCTGAGGTAGGGGAAGAGAGGGATGAGTTCAGTCCCAGAATGCAAATAAACCTCCCGAAGGAAGCACGCCACACTTAATTCTTATGTACATGAAGAACTGTTATGCACATATACAAATCTCCTCAATCAAAGGGCCACTTGTGGATCTGCTGAGCAGTCACTACCTAGCCCAATGGTAAAGCTCTGAATCAGCCCAAGCCCCGGCCTTCAATTAGAACTGTGTGAAGGTATTGTGACTTCAGTGGCGGGCTGATAAGATTGGATCTAAGGAGACTCCCGACTGGAAGACCTTAGAAGCAGCAAAGGCCCTGACATCATGGGCTTTAACCTGATGTTAAAAGTGGGCCTCCTGGTCAGAGAGCTCATAACATAGGATCACAGTCTGCTTGATCCAAGAGGAGATAGTGGCAGGTGAGCTGTCTTTGTTGAAACCGTTCTTAAAGGAGACAAAAACCACCTCCTTATTCTGCCTGATGTCTGAGGTCCTGTCCAAATAGTAGCACAATGCTCTGACTGGACAGAGGGACCTGTCAGACTTGAGGGATCTATCCAGAGTTTGGGCCAGGGCTGTTATAACCCCAGGGGCCACACTGGACACTCTATGGCCAGCTGATTCTAGGATAGAAAGCTGGGTGATGGATACAGAGACACCTTTGACCAATCGGATTGGTGTCCAATATATCAGTTTTGCTAGGCAGGAATCACACTTTTGCACTTGCCCGACCCAAGGGCCAAGAGGAATACCGTCTTGAAGGTCAAATGCTTCAAGGGGGCCTCCTTAATTGGATCAAATGGAGTCTTAGCTGGTGCACGGCCAGTAAGAAGTTCCAGGAGGGTATGCCACTCCTGCCTTTGGGTCTGTCTCTGAGGAATCTATCCAGGAGACGAGCGAGATTTCCGTCCTTACTGATGTGGAAGGGTGAATTTCCCAGTTTATCAACAATGGGTGACCTATAACCATCAATGGTGCTGGGCTGTTTGCCAAGCATGTATCTCACTTCTACGCTTGCCCGACCCCAAGGCCAAGAGGAAAACTGCCTTGAAGGTCAAATGCTTCAAGATGGCCTATAATTGGTTCAAAATGAACCTTGTCAGCTGGTGCAAAAACCAGGGAGAGGTTCCAGGAGGGGGTTCCCTCCGGCCTTTGGGTCTGTCTCAGTGGAAGCTATCCAGGGGACGAGTGAGATTTTCATCCTTACTAACATTGATGGGCAAATTTTCCAGACTATCAGCAATGGCTGACCTGTAACCATCAATGGTACTGGGCTGCAACTTCCTGTCCTGAAGCAGGTACCTAAGGAAGTCAGCAACTGACTTTACAGGTGGTGCCCGAAATCCACCTGATGAATGATACATCACTTGGTAAAAAAAATGACCCATTTGCCTCATAGACCGATCTGATTGACCCCCCTTTGAGGAGCCTCAATTCTTGCTGCCACTGCCTCAGACAAGTCCTGCTCCTCGATTGCTCAGGCTCTAGGAGCCCTTGCATGGAGATTAAGATTTGTCAGATTTCTGTGAGGGATCTGATCGAATGGCTGTGAACAGGCTGGGCAGATTGGGCAGGCTCAGCGGGATGTGGCTGGACATGGCCACTAGATCCCAAAACCAAGGCATGTTGGGCCACCCCGGAGCAATCAGAATGATTCTCTTACATGGGGAGTCTTGCAACTTCTCCACCACTTTGCCCAATATGGCTGATGGTGAGAAGGTGTATCCTTTTAGATCCTACCATGGCCGACTGAGCACATCCACTGCTGTGGCCAGGGGATCCGGTACCGGTGACACAAAACAGGTGACTTGTTGTTGAACCTCGTGGCAAATAAGTCTATTTTGGGCCGGTACCACCTACTGCATAGAGTGGAAGACCTCTGGAAGGAGAAACCACTGTTTGGATGGTCTGGCCTAGCCTGGACAGCCTGTCTGCTACCACATTAGGCCAGCCTGGAATGTGTCGTGCTTTAGAGTCACTTGTTTCCTGGTACACCAGGTCAAGATTCTCCATAGTAGGGCACAAAGTGGGCCCAACCATATTCCTCCTTCCTTTATGTATGACACTACTGTGGTGTTGTCAGTTGCTACAAGTACTATCTTGTTTGAGCAAAAGTCTTAGAACTCTTAAAGTCAGAAAAACTGCTTAAAGTTCTAGATAGTTTATATACAACTTGTTTCCCGGAGGGGACCCGGTTGCTCTTGCAAAGTGCTCATCTAAGTGAGCGCCCCACCCTTCTATTGATGCGTCTGTAAATATTTGCAGAGCATGTTTTATTGGGTGTAATGGTTGGCCTGTAAGTGCATTGTCTTCCTTCAGCCGCCATTGTAAATGGGGGTGCAGGGACCTGGGGACTTGGATCACCTTTTCCAGTGATTCTGGTACCCTCCAGTTGTTTTTGAGATGCCACTGTATGGGTCTCATATGAAGTCTGCCTGGATTAACATGCTTTTCTGTAGATGTTAGTAAGCTATCAAGGACATGAATTCCCGGACCGGGCAAGCCGGTAGGGATAGAAGTTTTAACAGTCTCTTGAAGGCTCTGTCACCAGTCCAGAGTCGGTCGGAACCGATCAGACCCGAAGACAAACCGGTAGCCTACAAAATCGAAGTCTTGTTTGGGCTCCAGCTCTGAATTCTCTAAGTTCATCAGCCAACCAAGTTGCTGACACATTATTTACTAGTTCCTGTATATGTTGGAGACAAGCCTGGTGGGATCTGGCTCTCACCAACCAGTCGTCTAGGTACTGGTGGCTTCTTAAATCCTTGTGTATGGCCATCAATTTCACCTGCTGTGGACAAACCGAATGGCAGGGCCTTGAACTGGTATGCCCGACCTTGGATGTGAAATCTCAGTCATTTCCTGGATTGTTCTTGTATAGGTATATGGACATAGGTATCCCTCCTTCAACAGTTGTACTACCTAGGGTCCAGCCCCAAGGCTTCCTACGTTTCCAAAAAGGGCTTAGTCTGGATCCTATAGGCAGATAGTGTGCCACATTTGGGACATTTGGTATTCTGACAAACATTTTCTGTCCCTCCGGACACTGGTCCGGTCTGGTGACAATGATCCCGGTTAACATTCTCCCTGCTCTTATTGCGGTCCGGTGGGGCTGACACAACTTTTCACATTAATAGACTCTTCGCCCCGGGCTAGCAGCCTGCAAGGTGTAGCATTTACAGAGCAATTGTCATCTGTGAGATGTCTGACCCCTGGCCGGACATGATGACAAAATTTATTATCTCTCCAGTCAAGTCCAGCACCGATAACAGGTTGTTGAGAGGTGTGATAAGGGAAGGTTGCCTGGCAGTAGCTTGGGACACTGTCATATCCCTGTCATATCACCAAGACCACTGACCGGTCTAAGAATTCTCTGTAACCAAATTCACATTAGGCAACTCTGTCCGGTACCAAGACTCCATAACCGGTAACTCGCTGCAAACAGCAAGTCTCTGTAACCGGCACAAAAAACTGGCAGGCTGGGGTCACCAATGAATTTAGACGGCTACTGGGCTACATTTAGCCAGCTGCTTTTTTTTTTTTTTTTTTTTTTTTTTTTTTTTGTGTGTGTTGGGGTGAAGCACTGTACAGTAAGGAGTTCTAAGGACTGTGTAGCCAGCACCCTGTTAGTAGACTTTGTAACCGGTAGGTTGAAGCAAGTGTACAGGACTGTGTAGCCAGTACCAGTCGGTACATTCTGTAACCAGTTGTTGAAGCAAGTGTACAAGGCTGTGAGGCCAGTACCAGCCAGTACACTCTGTAACCAGTTGTTGAAGCAAGTGTACAAGGCTGTGTAGCCAGTACCAGCCGGTACACTCTGTAACCAGTTGTTGAAGCAAGTGTACAAGGCTGTGCAGCCAGTACCAGCCGGTACACTCTGTAATCAGTTGTTGAAGCAAGTGTACAAGGCTGTGTAGCCACTACCAGCCGGTACACTCTGTAACCAGTTGTTGAAGCAAGTGTACAAGGCTGTGTAGCCACTACCAGCCGGTACACTCTGTAACCAGTTGTTGAAGCAAGTGTACAAGGCTGTGTAGCCAGTACCAGCCCGGCACACTCTGTAACCAGTTGTTGAAGCATTGTTACAACTATCTTGTGTTGAATTCAGCTTGCTGTAGGTTTCCTCCATTAATTAAAGTATTTCTTAAATCGCACGTCTTATTTGTAGATTTGACAGTTGCTGGGAAAGCCCTTGTGAACTATTTTTAGAAACACTTGGTGTTCGGTGTGTCACGTGACCAGCTTGCTGGTCGGAAGACACGCGATTGGCTGATTGGAGCTCGTCAGTTGTGACGTTCTTTTGTGATACTTAAACATGCAAATGCGCAGTATTCTGCTCATCCACCAACCCCACTACCGACAACGAAGCTGGGTCTGCAAGGCAGGGACTGGAATCACAAAAGACGTGAGTTCTGAAGAACGCACTTCCGACCTTCCTGGTCGGTGAAGACATGTGACCTGCTTCGTGATTGTTCGGAAGGACACGCGATTGGCTGACTGGGGATGACGTCAGTATTCGCGTTCTTTGTGTGATGCTTTACCGGCAACTTTACAGTCCACAAAACCCCACTACCGACAACCAGGCCGGGTCTGCAAAGCAGGGACTGTAGTCACAGTAGACGTGAGCTCTGAAGAACGCACTTCCGACCTTCCTGGTCGGTGAAAACACGTGACCTGCTTCGTGATTGGTCGGAAGGACACGCGATTGGCTGACTGGATATGACGTCAGAGGTCGCGTTCTTTTGAGCTGGCCGGTCGGCTGATGCTTTAAAAGCAGAGAAGCCTGGACCAGTGCGCTCTGTAGATGAAATTCCTGGCCGGTCTGAAGTCGGTTCTTCTTCTCAGCCGGCTGTACACTCAAACCAGTTTCCTGGCCATCCACTGCCCTTATTACCGACACAAAGGCCGGGTCCACAAGGGTGGGACTGAGAGTGAAAATTCCTTCTATGTAGAGGTCGGTTGAAGAAATCTGAAGAATTCACCTCCTGCTTCTGATGAAAAATACTCGAGCTAGGCTGGTGTGACTGATACTTTACAGCAGAGAAGTCTGTACCAGTGCGCTCTGATGAAGAATGAACCTTCCATAAGGGAATCCCCTCTATATACAGTATTCAAAACTACGTAGATTGAAGTTTTCCGTGATTGCATTTGTAGTACTAGAAAAGACGTTTCTATGGTGACTGTAGCTGGAAGGTTACAGAAGGTACATTAAAAAAGACACGGATAAAAATACCTTGTAAGTAGTATATCCATTATTTCTTTTAATATTGTCGATCTGCCCTTAACAACACAATGGTTAAATGGAGGAAACTAGCAAAATGGTTGCCTTCATAATTCATATTTGTCGTCGCTTACTGCCCTATCATCAATACTAAATTGAGTCAGCTAGGGAGCGTTTCCAGCAGATTTCTTGAAGTATATCCGTGCTTGATATGTAGGTAACACTTTAACAATAAACAATAAATTATTTGAAAATAAGGTAGAAAATCCGTCATAATGCACACTTTTCCTTAAACTATCTGGAGATCGGAGAAAACACGTCTACACAGTACACGCGCCAAACGAAAAAGATGCTATGACGTCAGGTTGTCTAGACAGGAAGGAAGTACGAGGCGCCATCTGGGGAGTGCACAGTACTACGGACCGGCCAGCCGGTGGCAACACAGGACGTCTTTTTCTGGCGTTTGGCGGGCCGGTCTACGCCGACCGGATTAGCAATTGTCCATTGGATAGGATGTATTAACGCAATAAAATGGGTAGTTTTTCCAAATGAAAATCTCTTTAACTGCCCATTATGGGGCATTATGAATGATCTTCCTGATGATGTACGCTCAGCTAAATCTCTCTCCTCATTCAGAAAAAAGTTGAAAACTTACCTCTTTGAAAAAGCTTACCCACCCTAGATTATCCCTAGTTTTTCATTTTGTCTCTCCGTGGTGTCGACCCCTGCCATGTCTCTGATTTAACGATTACGATCTCTGATTTTGGCTTTCTGCGTCTTAGAGTCTATCATTAGATAGAGATTAAGCGCTATAAAAGTACTATTAGAATTAGAATTATATACAGAACTGTTGGACAGCATGGAGGCAACAACACCCCACCAGGGTTTTACAACATTTCTGATACAAAGTAGAAGTCAAAGGGTGGACTACATTATAACAGTCTATTTACAGAACAATTACATGTATATGATACAGCCTTCAAATGCCAATTTCCAAATATTAGATTACTCAGACTTAAATAAAAATTTATATCCTCTTTTCATCCTCTGAGTCTAATCACCTAATATGATTCCAAAACTAACTAGATTGGGCCAACTCGGCGCCAACATATCCCCAGACAGGTCATCACTCACGCCACAGGTTTTGATCGGGAATTTTTAAAAATATAATTACCCATTATTATATGAACTTCAGCACATCAATCTACTCTGTTTATATCTTCCAAGGAAGATGGTGTATCCCCAGACGCCGAATACATAACTCAAATTATATTTTCAATCTTCCTGCAATGATAACTCTAAACCTATTTTCAAAGTATTTAAATGATTGATGATTGAATGTCCATTCTAAAATAATAATCCCAAAAGAGCATATCTGTTTCTATATTTGTTGACAAATAAAATATTATTTTTAACTCAACTCATCATACTTTTCAATCTTCCTTCAAAGTATTTAAATGATTGATGATTCAATGTCCATTCTAAAATTCATAATCCCAAAAGTGCATATCTGTTTCTATATTTGTTCACAAATAAAATATTATTTAAAAAAAAATTATTTATATTATTATTTTATTATATTATTTTTAGAATTTGCAAATTGTTTTCAGTTATTCATTTCCTCTATACCTGTATATGTGGTCCATATATATGCAACCTAAATATGTGACACAATCTCAGTTCTGACTCCCCTTTGTGTTATATGTAATGAAGCCCACCACCTCCCACCCCCACCCCTCTCCCCTTCTCCACACCTCTCTCACTATTACACAAGATCTGCAACCCCATTGAGGTCTTTGTTTCTCATCTGATATCATTAAATACCTTTGTTTATTTAGTGTCACTCAATATAGCTGGAGGTCCCAGAGGTGGGTGGGGGGAATCCGGGTGGGGGATATGGGTTGGGACTTAGTTTAGTTTATTAGTTTATTATAGTGACATGTATTATGTTGACAAGGATTATACAAAAACTATTGAAGTAATACCCAGCCCTATATGGGCTTATAAGTCACTTTAAATAGAGAGTTAATAACAAACAGAGCAAACATATTTTGAGGTAAGATACAGTAAATAAAGACAGCAATTCAATACATAAAAATTAACAATATAATTTACTTTTTCTTTCTTGCCACAAATCAAAAATAAAATTAACTAGAAATCGGCCGCCCTGTTGATAGTAGATGCGAATAGAAACAGGATAGCATAGAAGAACACACATTATCATGTGTAATGTCCACCCATGAACCTTTTGCCCAAATTGTACAGTAGTCTTACAAGACCCTGTTTCATTTGTAAAATATATCAATGATGCTTAAATATTTGTTAGTGTAGATGTAAATTATTTCAGCTTCATGCCTTTTTGCATTGGTTGGGTTGAAAATTTTGACGAAATCACTCTATCTGGCATGGTTAAGAAGATAGAAGCAAATTCCTGTTTTTCTATTTTTGGCAAAAATTTGAAAATTCAAAATGGCCGCCATTTTTGGGAAAAGGAAATTTTTTTGAAAATTGCCAAGAGTACATTTTCTAGATACCCTATGGGTCGAAAATTTCAACGAAATAACTCTATTTGGCACGGTTAAGGCCAGTTTGTGTTTTTCCATTTTGGGCAAAAATTCGAAAATTCAAAATGGCTGCCATTTTTGGGGAGGGGAAAATTTTTTGAAAATTGCAAAGATTACATTCCTTAGATACCCCGTGGGTTGAAAATTTCGACGAAATCGCTCTATCTCGCATGGTTAAGGAGATAGAAGCAAATTTGTGTTTTGCCATTTTTGACAAAAATTTGAAAATTCAAAATGGCCGCCATTTTAGGGGACGGGAAATTTTTTTTTAAATTGCCAAGAATACAATGCTGAAATACCTGTGGGTCGAAAATTTCGACGAAATCGCTCTATCTCGCACGGTTAAGGAGATAGAAGCAAATTTGTGTTTTGCCATTTTTGGCAAAAATTCGAAAATTCAAAATGGCCGCCATTTTTGGGGAGGGGAAAATTTTTTGGAAAATTGCAAAGATTGCATTCCTTAGTTACCCTGTGGGTCGAAAATTTCGATGAAATCGCTCTATCTCGCACGGTTAAGGAGATAGAAGCAAATTTGTGTTTTGCCATTTTTGGGAAAAATTCGAAAATTCAAAATGGCCGCCATTTTTGGGGAGGGGAAAATTTTTGGAAAATTGCAAAGATTGCATTCCTTAGATACCCTGTGGGTCGAAAATTTCGACGAAATCACTCTATCTCGCACGGTTAAGGAGATAGAAGCAAATTAGTGTTTTGCCATTTTTGGCAAAAATTCGAAAATTCAAAATGGCCGCCATTTTTGGGGAGGGGAAAATTTTTTAAAAATTACCAAGAGTACAATGCTCAGATACCCTGTGGGTCGAAAATTTTGACGAAATCACTCTATCTGGCACGGTTAAGGAGATAGAAGGAAATTTGTCTTTTGCCATTTTTGGCAAAAATTCGAAAATTCAAAATGGCCGCTATTTTGGGGGAGGGGAAAATTTTTGGAAAATTGCAAAGATTGCATTCCTTAGATACCCTGTGGGTCGAAAATTTCGACGAAATCGCTCTATCTCGCACGGTTAAGGAGATAGAAGCAAATTAGTGTTTTGCCATTTTTGGCAAAAATTCGAAAATTCAAAATGGCCGCCATTTTTGGGGAGGGGAAAATTTTTGGAAAAATTACCAAGAGCACAATGCTCAGATACCCTGTGGGTCGAAAATTTTGACGAAATCGCTCTATCTGGCACGGTTAAGGAGATAGAAGCAAATTGGTGTTTTGCCATTTTTGGCAAAAATTCGAAAATTCAAAATGGCCGCCATTTTTGGGGAGGGGAAAATTTTTTGAAAATTGCAAAGATTGCATTCCTTAGATACCCTGTGGGTCGAAAATTTCGACGAAATCGCTCTATCTCGCACGGTTAAGGAGATAGAAGCAAATTAGTGTTTTGCCATTTTTGGCAAAAATTCGAAAATTCAAAATGGCCGCCATTTTTGGGGAGGGGAAAATTTTTTAAAAATTACCAAGAGTACAATGCTCAGATACCCAGTGGGTCGAAAATTTTGACGAAATCGCTCTATCTGGCACGGTTAAGGAGATAGAAGCAAATTGGTGTTTTGCCATTTTTGGCAAAAATTCGAAAATTCAAAATGGCCGCCATTTTTGGGGAGGGGAAAATTTTTTGAAAATTGCAAAGATTGCATTCCTTAGATACCCTGTGGGTCGAAAATTTCGACGAAATCGCTCTATCTCGCACGGTTAAGGAGATAGAAGCAAATTTGTGTTTTGCCATTTTTGGCAAAAATTCGAAAATTCAAAATGGCCGCCATTTTTGGGGAGGGGAAAATTTTTTGAAAATTGCAAATATTACATTCCTTAGATACCCTGTGGGTCGAAAATTTCGACGAAATCGCTCTATCTCGCACGGTTAAGGAGATAGAAGCAAATTAGTGTTTTGCCATTTTTGGCAAAAATTCGAAAATTCAAAATGGCCGCCATTTTTGGGGAGGGGAAAATTTTGTTAAAATTACCAAGAGCACAATGCTCAGATACCCTGTGGGTCGAAAATTTTGACGAAATCGCTCTATCTGGCACGGTTATGGAGATAGAAGCAAATTTGTGTTTTGCCATTTTTGGCAAAAATTCGAAAATTCAAAATGGCCGCCATTTTTGGGGAGGGGAAAATTTTGTTAAAATTACCAAGAGCACAATGCTCAGATACCCTGTGGGTCGAAAATTTTGACGAAATCGCTCTATCTGGCACGGTTAAGGAGATAGAAGCAAATTTGTGTTTTGCCATTTTTGGCAAAAATTCGAAAATTCAAAATGGCCGCCATTTTTGGGGAGGGGAAAATTTTTTGAAAATTGCAAAGATTGCATTCCTTAGATACCCTGTGGGTCGAAAATTTCGACGAAATCACTCTATCTCGCACGGTTAAGGAGATAGAAGCAAATTAGTGTTTTGCCATTTTTGGCAAAAATTCGAAAATTCAAAATGGCCGCCATTTTTGGGGAGAGGAAAATTTTTTAAAAATTACCAAGAGTACAATGCTCAGATACCCTGTGGGTCGAAAATTTTGACGAAATCACTCTATCTGGCACGGTTAAGGAGATAGAAGGAAATTTGTGTTTTGACATTTTTGGCAAAAATTCGAAAATTCAAAATGGCCGCCATTTTGGGGGAGGGGAAAATTTTTGGAAAATTGCAAAGATTGCATTCCTTAGATACCCTGTGGGTCGAAAATTTCGACGAAATCGCTCTATCTCGCACGGTTAAGGAGATAGAAGGAAATTTGTGTTTTGCCATTTTTGGCAAAAATTCGAAAATTCAAAATGGCCGCCATTTTTGGGGAGGGGAAAATTTTTGGAAAATTGCAAAGATTACATTCCTTAGATACCCTGTGGGTCGAAAATTTCGACGAAATCGCTCTATCTCGCACGGTTAAGGAGATAGAAGCAAATTAGTGTTTTGCCATTTTTGGCAAAAATTCGAAAATTCAAAATGGCCGCCATTTTTGGGGAGGGGAAAATTTTTGGAAAAATTACCAAGAGCACAATGCTCAGATACCCTGTGGGTCGAAAATTTTGACGAAATCGCTCTATCTGGCACGGTTAAGGAGATAGAAGCAAATTGGTGTTTTGCCATTTTTGGCAAAAATTCGAAAATTCAAAATGGCCGCCATTTTTGGGGAGGGGAAAATTTTGTTAAAATTACCAAGAGCACAATGCTCAGATACCCTGTGGGTCGAAAATTTTGACGAAATCGCTCTATCTGGCACGGTTAAGGAGATAGAAGCAAATTTGTGTTTTGCCATTTTTGGCAAAAATTCGAAAATTCAAAATGGCCGCCATTTTTGGGGAGGGGAAAATTTTTTGAAAATTGCAAAGATTGCATTCCTTAGATACCCTGTGGGTCAAAAATTTCGACGAAATCACTCTATCTCGCACGGTTAAGGAGATAGAAGCAAATTAGTGTTTTGCCATTTTTGGCAAAAATTCGAAAATTCAAAATGGCCGCCATTTTTGGGGAGGGGAAAATTTTTTAAAAATTACCAAGAGTACAATGCTCAGATACCCTGTGGGTCGAAAATTTTGACGAAATCACTCTATCTGGCACGGTTAAGGAGATAGAAGGAAATTTGTGTTTTGCCATTTTTGGCAAAAATTCGAAAATTCAAAATGGCCGCCATTTTGGGGGAGGGGAAAATTTTTGGAAAATTGCAAAGATTGCATTCCTTAGATACCCTGTGGGTCGAAAATTTCGACGAAATCGCTCTATCTCGCACGGTTAAGGAGATAGAAGGAAATTTGTGTTTTGCCATTTTTGGCAAAAATTCGAAAATTCAAAATGGCCGCCATTTTTGGGGAGGGGAAAATTTTTTGGAAAATTGCAAAGATTACATTCCTTAGATACCCTGTGGGTCGAAAATTTCGACGAAATCGCTCTATCTCGCACGGTTAAGGAGATAGAAGCAAATTAGTGTTTTGCCATTTTTGGCAAAAATTCGAAAATTCAAAATGGCCGCCATTTTTGGGGAGGGGAAAATTTTTGGAAAAATTACCAAGAGCACAATGCTCAGATACCCTGTGGGTCGAAAATTTTGACGAAATCGCTCTATCTGGCACGGTTAAGGAGATAGAAGCAAATTGGTGTTTTGCCATTTTTGGCAAAAATTCGAAAATTCAAAATGGCCGCCATTTTTGGGGAGGGGAAAATTTTTTGAAAATTGCAAAGATTGCATTCCTTAGATACCCTGTGGGTCGAAAATTTCGACGAAATCGCTCTATCTCGCACGGTTAAGGAGATAGAAGCAAATTAGTGTTTTGCCATTTTTGGCAAAAATTCGAAAATTCAAAATGGCCGCCATTTTTGGGGAGGGGAAAATTTTTTAAAAATTACCAAGAGTACAATGCTCAGATACCCAGTGGGTCGAAAATTTTGACGAAATCGCTCTATCTGGCACGGTTAAGGAGATAGAAGCAAATTGGTGTTTTGCCATTTTTGGCAAAAATTCGAAAATTCAAAATGGCCGCCATTTTTGGGGAGGGGAAAATTTTTTGAAAATTGCAAAGATTGCATTCCTTAGATACCCTGTGGGTCGAAAATTTCGACGAAATCGCTCTATCTCGCACGGTTAAGGAGATAGAAGCAAATTTGTGTTTTGCCATTTTTGGCAAAAATTCGAAAATTCAAAATGGCCGCCATTTTTGGGGAGGGGAAAATTTTTTGAAAATTGCAAATATTACATTCCTTAGATACCCTGTGGGTCGAAAATTTCGACGAAATCGCTCTATCTCGCACGGTTAAGGAGATAGAAGCAAATTAGTGTTTTGCCATTTTTGGCAAAAATTCGAAAATTCAAAATGGCCGCCATTTTTGGGGAGGGGAAAATTTTGTTAAAATTACCAAGAGCACAATGCTCAGATACCCTGTGGGTCGAAAATTTTGACGAAATCGCTCTATCTGGCACGGTTATGGAGATAGAAGCAAATTTGTGTTTTGCCATTTTTGGCAAAAATTCGAAAATTCAAAATGGCCGCCATTTTTGGGGAGGGGAAAATTTTGTTAAAATTACCAAGAGCACAATGCTCAGATACCCTGTGGGTCGAAAATTTTGACGAAATCGCTCTATCTGGCACGGTTAAGGAGATAGAAGCAAATTTGTGTTTTGCCATTTTTGGCAAAAATTCGAAAATTCAAAATGGCCGCCATTTTTGGGGAGGGGAAAATTTTTTGAAAATTGCAAAGATTGCATTCCTTAGATACCCTGTGGGTCGAAAATTTCGACGAAATCACTCTATCTCGCACGGTTAAGGAGATAGAAGCAAATTAGTGTTTTGCCATTTTTGGCAAAAATTCGAAAATTCAAAATGGCCGCCATTTTTGGGGAGAGGAAAATTTTTTAAAAATTACCAAGAGTACAATGCTCAGATACCCTGTGGGTCGAAAATTTTGACGAAATCACTCTATCTGGCACGGTTAAGGAGATAGAAGGAAATTTGTGTTTTGACATTTTTGGCAAAAATTCGAAAATTCAAAATGGCCGCCATTTTGGGGGAGGGGAAAATTTTTGGAAAATTGCAAAGATTGCATTCCTTAGATACCCTGTGGGTCGAAAATTTCGACGAAATCGCTCTATCTCGCACGGTTAAGGAGATAGAAGGAAATTTGTGTTTTGCCATTTTTGGCAAAAATTCGAAAATTCAAAATGGCCGCCATTTTTGGGGAGGGGAAAATTTTTGGAAAATTGCAAAGATTACATTCCTTAGATACCCTGTGGGTCGAAAATTTCGACGAAATCGCTCTATCTCGCACGGTTAAGGAGATAGAAGCAAATTAGTGTTTTGCCATTTTTGGCAAAAATTCGAAAATTCAAAATGGCCGCCATTTTTGGGGAGGGGAAAATTTTTGGAAAAATTACCAAGAGCACAATGCTCAGATACCCTGTGGGTCGAAAATTTTGACGAAATCGCTCTATCTGGCACGGTTAAGGAGATAGAAGCAAATTGGTGTTTTGCCATTTTTGGCAAAAATTCGAAAATTCAAAATGGCCGCCATTTTTGGGGAGGGGAAAATTTTGTTAAAATTACCAAGAGCACAATGCTCAGATACCCTGTGGGTCGAAAATTTTGACGAAATCGCTCTATCTGGCACGGTTAAGGAGATAGAAGCAAATTTGTGTTTTGCCATTTTTGGCAAAAATTCGAAAATTCAAAATGGCCGCCATTTTTGGGGAGGGGAAAATTTTTTGAAAATTGCAAAGATTGCATTCCTTAGATACCCTGTGGGTCAAAAATTTCGACGAAATCACTCTATCTCGCACGGTTAAGGAGATAGAAGCAAATTAGTGTTTTGCCATTTTTGGCAAAAATTCGAAAATTCAAAATGGCCGCCATTTTTGGGGAGGGGAAAATTTTTTAAAAATTACCAAGAGTACAATGCTCAGATACCCTGTGGGTCGAAAATTTTGACGAAATCACTCTATCTGGCACGGTTAAGGAGATAGAAGGAAATTTGTGTTTTGCCATTTTTGGCAAAAATTCGAAAATTCAAAATGGCCGCCATTTTGGGGGAGGGGAAAATTTTTGGAAAATTGCAAAGATTGCATTCCTTAGATACCCTGTGGGTCGAAAATTTCGACGAAATCGCTCTATCTCGCACGGTTAAGGAGATAGAAGGAAATTTGTGTTTTGCCATTTTTGGCAAAAATTCGAAAATTCAAAATGGCCGCCATTTTTGGGGAGGGGAAAATTTTTGGAAAATTGCAAAGATTACATTCCTTAGATACCCTGTGGGTCGAAAATTTCGACGAAATCGCTCTATCTCGCATGGTTAAGGAGATAGAAGCAAATTAGTGTTTTGCCATTTTTGGCAAAAATTCGAAAATTCAAAATGGCCGCCATTTTTGGGGAGGGGAAAAATTTTGTTAAAATTACCAAGAGCACAATGCTCAGATACCCTGTGGGTCGAAAATTTTGACGAAATCGCTCTATCTGGCACGGTTAAGGAGATAGAAGCAAATTTGTGTTTTGCCATTTTTGGCAAAAATTCGAAAATTCAAAATGGCCGCCATTTTTGGGGAGGGGAAAATTTTTTGAAAATTGCAAAGATTGCATTCCTTAGATACCCTGTGGGTCGAAAATTTCGACGAAATCACTCTATCTCGCACGGTTAAGGAGATAGAAGGAAATTAGTGTTTTGCCATTTTTGGCAAAAATTCGAAAATTCAAAATGGCCGCCATTTTTGGGGAGAGGAAAATTTTTAAAAATTACCAAGAGTACAATGCTCAGATACCCTGTGGGTCGAAAATTTTGACGAAATCACTCTATCTGGCACGGTTAAGGAGATAGAAGGAAATTTGTGTTTTGACATTTTTGGCAAAAATTCGAAAATTCAAAATGGCCGCCATTTTGGGGGAGGGGAAAATTTTTGGAAAATTGCAAAGATTGCATTCCTTAGATACCCTGTGGGTCGAAAATTTCGACGAAATCGCTCTATCTCGCACGGTTAAGGAGATAGAAGGAAATTTGTGTTTTGCCATTTTTGGCAAAAATTCGAAAATTCAAAATGGCCGCCATTTTTGGGGAGAGGAAAATTTTTTAAAAATTACCAAGAGTACAATGCTCAGATACCCTGTGGGTCGAAAATTTTGACGAAATCACTCTATCTGGCACGGTTAAGGAGATAGAAGGAAATTTGTGTTTTGACATTTTTGGCAAAAATTCGAAAATTCAAAATGGCCGCCATTTTGGGGGAGGGGAAAATTTTTGGAAAATTGCAAAGATTGCATTCCTTAGATACCCTGTGGGTCGAAAATTTCGACGAAATCGCTCTATCTCGCACGGTTAAGGAGATAGAAGGAAATTTGTGTTTTGCCATTTTTGGCAAAAATTCGAAAATTCAAAATGGCCGCCATTTTTGGGGAGGGGAAAATTTTTGGAAAATTGCAAAGATTACATTCCTCAGATACCCTGTGGGTCGAAAATTTCGACGAAATCGCTCTATCTCGCACGGTTAAGGAGATAGAAGCAAATTAGTGTTTTGCCATTTTTGGCAAAAATTCGAAAATTCAAAATGGCCGCCATTTTTGGGGAGGGGAAAAATTTTGTTAAAATTACCAAGAGCACAATGCTCAGATACCCTGTGGGTCGAAAATTTTGACGAAATCGCTCTATCTGGCACGGTTAAGGAGATAGAAGCAAATTTGTGTTTTGCCATTTTTGGCAAAAATTCGAAAATTCAAAATGGCCGCCATTTTTGGGGAGGGGAAAATTTTTTGAAAATTGCAAAGATTGCATTCCTTAGATACCCTGTGGGTCGAAAATTTCGACGAAATCACTCTATCTCGCACGGTTAAGGAGATAGAAGCAAATTAGTGTTTTGCCATTTTTGGCAAAAATTCGAAAATTCAAAATGGCCGCCATTTTTGGGGAGAGGAAAATTTTTAAAAATTACCAAGAGTACAATGCTCAGATACCCTGTGGGTCGAAAATTTTGACGAAATCACTCTATCTGGCACGGTTAAGGAGATAGAAGGAAATTTGTGTTTTGACATTTTTGGCAAAAATTCGAAAATTCAAAATGGCCGCCATTTTGGGGGAGGGGAAAATTTTTGGAAAATTGCAAAGATTGCATTCCTTAGATACCCTGTGGGTCGAAAATTTCGACGAAATCGCTCTATCTCGCACGGTTAAGGAGATAGAAGGAAATTTGTGTTTTGCCATTTTTGGCAAAAATTCGAAAATTCAAAATGGCCGCCATTTTTGGGGAGGGGAAAATTTTTGGAAAATTGCAAAGATTACATTCCTTAGATACCCTGTGGGTCGAAAATTTCGACGAAATCGCTCTATCTCGCACGGTTAAGGAGATAGAAGCAAATTAGTGTTTTGCCATTTTTGGCAAAAATTCGAAAATTCAAAATGGCCGCCATTTTTGGGGAGGGGAAAATTTTGTTAAAATTACCAAGAGCACAATGCTCAGATACCCTGTGGGTCGAAAATTTTGACGAAATCGCTCTATCTGGCACGGTTAAGGAGATAGAAGCAAATTTGTGTTTTGCCATTTTTGGCAAAAATTCGAAAATTCAAAATGGCCGCCATTTTTGGGGAGGGGAAAATTTTTTGAAAATTGCAAAGATTGCATTCCTTAGATACCCTGTGGGTCGAAAATTTCGACGAAATCACTCTATCTCGCACGGTTAAGGAGATAGAAGCAAATTAGTGTTTTGCCATTTTTGGCAAAAATTCGAAAATTCAAAATGGCCGCCATTTTTGGGGAGGGGAAAATTTTTTAAAAATTACCAAGAGTACAATGCTCAGATACCCTGTGGGTCGAAAATTTTGACGAAATCACTCTATCTGGCACGGTTAAGGAGATAGAAGGAAATTTGTGTTTTGCCATTTTTGGCAAAAATTCGAAAATTCAAAATGGCCGCCATTTTGGGGGAGGGGAAAATTTTTGGAAAATTGCAAAGATTGCATTCCTTAGATACCCTGTGGGTCGAAAATTTCGACGAAATCGCTCTATCTCGCACGGTTAAGGAGATAGAAGGAAATTTGTGTTTTGCCATTTTTGGCAAAAATTCGAAAATTCAAAATGGCCGCCATTTTTGGGGAGGGGAAAATTTTTGGAAAATTGCAAAGACTGCATTCTTTAGATACCCTGTGGGTCGAAAATTTCGACGAAATCGCTCTATCTCGCACGGTTAAGGAGATAGAAGCAAATTTGTGTTTTGCCATTTTTGGCAAAAATTCGAAAATTCAAAATGGCCGCCATTTTTGGGGAGGGGAAAATTTTTTGAAAATTGCAAATATTACATTCCTTAGATACCCTGTGGGTCGAAAATTTTGACGAAATCGCTCTATCTGGCACGGTTATGGAGATAGAAGCAAATTTGTGTTTTGCCATTTTTGGCAAAAATTCGAAAATTCAAAATGGCCGCCATTTTTGGGGAGGGGAAAATTTTGTTAAAATTACCAAGAGCACAATGCTCAGATACCCTGTGGGTCGAAAATTTTGACGAAATCGCTCTATCTGGCACGGTTAAGGAGATAGAAGCAAATTTGTGTTTTGCCATTTTTGGCAAAAATTCGAAAATTCAAAATGGCCGCCATTTTTGGGGAGGGGAAAATTTTTTGAAAATTGCAAAGATTGCATTCCTTAGATACCCTGTGGGTCGAAAATTTCGACGAAATCACTCTATCTCGCACGGTTAAGGAGATAGAAGCAAATTAGTGTTTTGCCATTTTTGGCAAAAATTCGAAAATTCAAAATGGCCGCCATTTTGGGGGAGGGGAAAATTTTTGGAAAATTGCAAAGATTGCATTCCTTAGATACCCTGTGGGTCGAAAATTTCGACGAAATCGCTCTATCTCGCAAGATTACATTCCTTAGATACCCTGTGGGTCGAAAATTTCGACGAAATCGCTCTATCTCGCACGGTTAAGGAGATAGAAGCAAATTAGTGTTTTGCCATTTTTGGCAAAAATTCGAAAATTCAAAATGGCCGCCATTTTTGGGGAGGGGAAAATTTTTGGAAAAATTACCAAGAGCACAATGCTCAGATACCCTGTGGGTCGAAAATTTTGACGAAATCGCTCTATCTGGCACGGTTAAGGAGATAGAAGCAAATTTGTGTTTTGCCATTTTTGGCAAAAATTCGAAAATTCAAAATGGCCGCCATTTTTGGGGAGGGGAAAATTTTTTGAAAATTGCAAAGATTGCATTCCTTAGATACCCTGTGGGTCGAAAATTTCGACGAAATCACTCTATCTCGCACGGTTAAGGAGATAGAAGCAAATTAGTGTTTTGCCATTTTTGGCAAAAATTCGAAAATTCAAAATGGCCGCCATTTTTGGGGAGGGGAAAATTTTTTAAAAATTACCAAGAGTACAATGCTCAGATACCCTGTGGGTCGAAAATTTTGACGAAATCACTCTATCTGGCACGGTTAAGGAGATAGAAGGAAATTTGTGTTTTGCCATTTTTGGCAAAAATTCGAAAATTCAAAATGGCCGCCATTTTGGGGGAGGGGAAAATTTTTGGAAAATTGCAAAGATTGCATTCCTTAGATACCCTGTGGGTCGAAAATTTCGACGAAATCGCTCTATCTCGCACGGTTAAGGAGATAGAAGGAAATTTGTGTTTTGCCATTTTTGGCAAAAATTCGAAAATTCAAAATGGCCGCCATTTTTGAGGAGGGGAAAATTTTTGGAAAATTGCAAAGATTACATTCCTTAGATACCCTGTGGGTCGAAAATTTCGACGAAATCGCTCTATCTCGCACGGTTAAGGAGATAGAAGCAAATTAGTGTTTTGCCATTTTTGGCAAAAATTCGAAAATTCAAAATGGCCGCCATTTTTGGGGAGGGGAAAATTTTTGGAAAAATTACCAAGAGCACAATGCTCAGATACCCTGTGGGTCGAAAATTTTGACGAAATCGCTCTATCTGGCACGGTTAAGGAGATAGAAGCAAATTGGTGTTTTGCCATTTTTGGCAAAAATTCGAAAATTCAAAATGGCCGCCATTTTTGGGGAGGGGAAAATTTTTTGAAAATTACCAAGAGCACAATGCTCAGATACCCTGTGGGTCGAAAATTTTGACGAAATCGCTCTATCTGGCACGGTTAAGGAGATAGAAGCAAATTTGTGTTTTGCCATTTTTGGCAAAAATTCGAAAATTCAAAATGGCCGCCATTTTTGGGGAGGGGAAAATTTTTTGAAAATTGCAAAGATTGCATTCCTTAGATACCCTGTGGGTCGAAAATTTCGACGAAATCACTCTATCTCGCACGGTTAAGGAGATAGAAGCAAATTAGTGTTTTGCCATTTTTGGCAAAAATTCGAAAATTCAAAATGGCCGCCATTTTTGGGGAGGGGAAAATTTTTTAAAAATTACCAAGAGTACAATGCTCAGATACCCTGTGGGTCGAAAATTTTGACGAAATCACTCTATCTGGCACGGTTAAGGAGATAGAAGGAAATTTGTGTTTTGCCATTTTTGGCAAAAATTCGAAAATTCAAAATGGCCGCCATTTTGGGGGAGGGGAAAATTTTTGGAAAATTGCAAAGATTACATTCCTTAGATACCCTGTGGGTCGAAAATTTCGACGAAATCGCTCTATCTCGCACGGTTAAGGAGATAGAAGCAAATTAGTGTTTTGCCATTTTTGGCAAAAATTCGAAAATTCAAAATGGCCGCCATTTTTGGGGAGGGGAAAATTTTTGGAAAAATTACCAAGAGCACAATGCTCAGATACCCTGTGGGTCGAAAATTTTGACGAAATCGCTCTATCTGGCACGGTTAAGGAGATAGAAGCAAATTGGTGTTTTGCCATTTTTGGCAAAAATTCGAAAATTCAAAATGGCCGCCATTTTTGGGTAGGGGAAATTTTTTTGAAAATTGCAAAGATTGCATTCCTTAGATACCCTGTGGGTCGAAAATTTCGACGAAATCGCTCTATCTCGCACGGTTAAGGAGATAGAAGCAAATTAGTGTTTTGCCATTTTTGGCAAAAATTCGAAAATTCAAAATGGCCGCCATTTTTGGGGAGGGGAAAATTTTGTTAAAATTACCAAGAGCACAATGCTCAGATACCCTGTGGGTCGAAAATTTTGACGAAATCGCTCTATCTGGCACGGTTAAGGAGATAGAAGCAAATTGGTGTTTTGCCATTTTTGGCAAAAATTCGAAAATTCAAAATGGCCGCCATTTTTGGGGAGGGGAAAATTTTTTGAAAATTACCAAGAGCACAATGCTCAGATACCCTGTGGGTCGAAAATTTCGACGAAATCGCTCTATCTCGCACGGTTAAGGAGATAGAAGCAAATTAGTGTTTTGCCATTTTTGGCAAAAATTCGAAAATTCAAAATGGCCGCCATTTTTGGGGAGGGGAAAATTTTGTTAAAATTACCAAGAGCACAATGCTCAGATACCCTGTGGGTCGAAAATTTTGACGAAATCGCTCTATCTGGCACGGTTATGGAGATAGAAGGAAATTTGTGTTTTGCCATTTTTGGCAAAAATTCGAAAATTCAAAATGGCCGCCATTTTTGGGGAGGGGAAAATTTTGTTAAAATTACCAAGAGCACAATGCTCAGATACCCTGTGGGTCGAAAATTTTGACGAAATCGCTCTATCTGGCACGGTTAAGGAGATAGAAGCAAATTTGTGTTTTGCCATTTTTGGCAAAAATTCGAAAATTCAAAATGGCCGCCATTTTTGGGGAGGGGAAAATTTTTTGAAAATTGCAAAGATTGCATTCCTTAGATACCCTGTGGGTCGAAAATTTCGACGAAATCACTCTATCTCGCACGGTTAAGGAGATAGAAGCAAATTAGTGTTTTGCCATTTTTGGCAAAAATTCGAAAATTCAAAATGGCCGCCATTTTTGGGGAGGGGAAAATTTTTTAAAAATTACCAAGAGTACAATGCTCAGATACCCTGTGGGTCGAAAATTTTGACGAAATCACTCTATCTGGCACGGTTAAGGAGATAGAAGGAAATTTGTGTTTTGCCATTTTTGGCAAAAATTCGAAAATTCAAAATGGCCGCCATTTTGGGGGAGGGGAAAATTTTTGGAAAATTGCAAAGATTACATTCCTTAGATACCCTGTGGGTCGAAAATTTCGACGAAATCGCTCTATCTCGCACGGTTAAGGAGATAGAAGCAAATTAGTGTTTTGCCATTTTTGGCAAAAATTCGAAAATTCAAAATGGCCGCCATTTTTGGGGAGGGGAAAATTTTTGGAAAAATTACCAAGAGCACAATGCTCAGATACCCTGTGGGTCGAAAATTTTGACGAAATCGCTCTATCTGGCACGGTTAAGGAGATAGAAGCAAATTGGTGTTTTGCCATTTTTGGCAAAAATTCGAAAATTCAAAATGGCCGCCATTTTTGGGGAGGGGAAAATTTTTTGAAAATTGCAAAGATTGCATTCCTTAGATACCCTGTGGGTCGAAAATTTCGACGAAATCGCTCTATCTCGCACGGTTAAGGAGATAGAAGCAAATTAGTGTTTTGCCATTTTTGGCAAAAATTCGAAAATTCAAAATGGCCGCCATTTTTGGGGAGGGGAAAATTTTGTTAAAATTACCAAGAGCACAATGCTCAGATACCCTGTGGGTCGAAAATTTTGACGAAATCGCTCTATTTGGCACGGTTATGGAGATAGAAGCAAATTTGTGTTTTGCCATTTTTGGCAAAAATTCGAAAATTCAAAATGGCCGCCATTTTTGGGGAGGGGAAAATTTTGTTAAAATTACCAAGAGCACAATGCTCAGATACCCTGTGGGTCGAAAATTTTGACGAAATCACTCTATCTGGCACGGTTAAGGAGATAGAAGGAAATTTGTGTTTTGACATTTTTGGCAAAAATTCGAAAATTCAAAATGGCCGCCATTTTGGGGGAGGGGAAAATTTTTGGAAAATTGCAAAGATTGCATTCCTTAGATACCCTGTGGGTCGAAAATTTCGACGAAATCGCTCTATCTCGCACGGTTAAGGAGATAGAAGGAAATTTGTGTTTTGCCATTTTTGGCAAAAATTCGAAAATTCAAAATGGCCGCCATTTTTGGGGAGGGGAAAATTTTTGGAAAATTGCAAAGATTACATTCCTTAGATACCCTGTGGGTCGAAAATTTCGACGAAATCGCTCTATCTCGCACGGTTAAGGAGATAGAAGCAAATTAGTGTTTTGCCATTTTTGGCAAAAATTCGAAAATTCAAAATGGCCGCCATTTTTGGGGAGGGGAAAATTTTTGGAAAAATTACCAAGAGCACAATGCTCAGATACCCTGTGGGTCGAAAATTTTGACGAAATCGCTCTATCTGGCACGGTTAAGGAGATAGAAGCAAATTGGTGTTTTGCCATTTTTGGCAAAAATTTGAAAATTCAAAATGGCCGCCATTTTTGGGGAGGGGAAAATTTTGTTAAAATTACCAAGAGCACAATGCTCAGATACCCTGTGGGTCGAAAATTTCGACGAAATCGCTCTATCTCGCACGGTTAAGGAGATAGAAGCAAATTTGTGTTTTGCCATTTTTGGCAAAAATTCGAAAATTCAAAATGGCCGCCATTTTTGGGGAGGGGAAAATTTTTTGAAAATTGCAAATATTACATTCCTTAGATACCCTGTGGGTCGAAAATTTCGACGAAATCGCTCTATCTCGCACGGTTAAGGAGATAGAAGCAAATTAGTGTTTTGCCATTTTTGGCAAAAATTCGAAAATTCAAAATGGCCGCCATTTTTGGGGAGGGGAAAATTTTTTAAAAATTACCAAGAGTACAATGCTCAGATACCCAGTGGGTCGAAAATTTTGACGAAATCGCTCTATCTGGCACGGTTAAGGAGATAGAAGCAAATTTGTGTTTTGCCATTTTTGGGGAGGGGAAAATTTTTGGAAAATTGCAAAGATTGCATTCCTTAGATACTCTGTGGGTCGAAAATTTCGACGAAATCACTCTATCTCGCACGGTTAAGGAGATAGAAGCAAATTAGTGTTTTGCCATTTTTGGCAAAAATTCGAAAATTCAAAATGGCCGCCATTTTTGGGGAGGGGAAAATTTTTGGAAAATTGTAGATTGCATTCCTTAAATACCCTGTGGGTCGAAAATTTCGACGAAATCGCTCTATCTCACACGGTTAAGGAGATAGAAGCAAATTTGTGTTTTGCCATTTTTGGCAAAAATTCGAAAATTCAAAATGGCCGCCATTTTTGGGGAGGGGAAAATTTTTTGAAAATTGCAAATATTACATTCCTTAGATACCCTGTGGGTCGAAAATTTCGACGAAATCGCTCTATCTCTTACGGTTTCTGAGATATTAGCAAATTACTCAAAAGTAGTACTGAAAATACACAATGAAGTACCTAAATGGCTATTACTCATGTACTGACAAAGCTATCAGTCCCAAATGCAATACCAAGCGAGCTATGGACATAACAATCTTGTATTCAAAATTGTAGTAAAATATCTTTAATTATTTTGGCTTAAATGCACGGAAACCAATGGGTACTGAAAATAGCTGTACTTAAGTATTACTCAGTAAGCAAAAGAGGTACAACAGCCAAAAGCAATCCCAAGCAAGCTACTGACCCAATAAGCCTGCATACCAAATTTGGTGACAATAGCTCTAATACTTTTCCTTTAAATGAGCGGAAACCATGCGTGACGCCGGACATCGGACGCCGGACGCCGGACATCGGACGGCGAAAAAAGCAAAAATAATATATCCACCCCCCAGGGGGGTGGACATAATAACCATATTGACATTCATATGAGTTAATACCCTTGATAATTGATCTATTAATAATTCAGATTTATCTATATTTAAAATTTTGAAATATTTCATACGAATCAGCTCTAAAGCTGGACAAACACAAACAAAATGTATCTCATCTTCTACATCTTTTTTACACAGTTTACATGTTCTCTCAAAGAGATGGAGTGCTACAGCATAAATGGTAAACAAACAATCTATATAAAAGGGGTACTCAAATACAAAAAGAATTGAGAATTTTAAGTATGTGATTATCAACTGAAATGAGTTCATAACTGTAGGAGCTGTGTCAAAATTAACTGAGGCAAGTTGAATAAAACTGGGCTAGTTGAGGGTTAAAAATCCCCTAGTTTTACTACATACGGATATAATTTCATTAATATTGGGACTTAAAGCTCACTTAAAGTGTCCATTTTGTCTACTTGAATATGTTTAACCGGCGTTTAACCAGTTTCATTTTAAAAAGTTAAAAACTCAGCAAGCAGAGGTATAACACACAAAAATAAGTTCTTAAAAGACTAAGATAGCCATAACATTATTAATATTCAAAATTTAAATAGACAGGCATTTCCTTTTAAAAATTCAAAGATTTCAGCTCTATAACCCACATAGTTTGACAGTTACTGGGCTTTAAAGTGGCATAATGTCCATAAATTGGGTTTCTGTGGGCATTTTACAATTGTTAAAGAGACCTTAGCAATTAAACTACAGATCTGAAACTTTTTGGGGGACATACATAACAAACAAAAAATTATATATAATACAGTTTAAGACTTGTCACACTAAGCATTTCCAAATAACAGGGCAAAATACGGAAAAAATGTCCAAAAAGGCACTTGGGCGAGTGTCTATGGCCCTCATACACAGGTTAAATGTCTACTAAAAACCTTGATTTTCGCCATATGTAAAAAGGACATAATAATGCATTCCCAGATGGGATTTCAGCTCCATCAATCACATAGTTTAACAGTCACAGGGCTTAAAGGTGGCAAAAAGTCCAAATATTGGGTCTCTGTGGGCCTTTTAGAGATCTCGATGTGGCTTTCAAATTAAAGCTTCAGACTTAAAATTTGTTACATACTAAGATTACACATAGAATATGTATCTAATAAAGTTTGAAACTTCTCAGACTTACCATTTCCAAGTTACAGAGCAAAATATGTGAAAAATGTCTTAAAAGGGTCACTCAGGTGGGTGTTTAAGGTCCTCATAAACAGGTTAAATGTCTACTTGAAGCCTTGATTTTTGGCACATGTAAAAAGAACATAATAATGTATTCCCAGATGAGATTTCAGCTCTATCAGTCACATAGTTTAACAGTCACAGGCCTTAAAATTGGCAAAAAGTCCAAATACTGGGTCTTTATGGGGCCTTCTAGAGACCTAAATGTGGCCTTCAAATTAAAGCTTCAGACTTAAAATTTGTCACATACTAAGATTACACATAGAATATGCATCTAATACAGTTTGAAACTTCTTAGACTTACCATTTCCAAGTTACAGGGCAAAATGTGTGAAAAATGTCTAAAAATGGTCACTCGGGTGGGGATTTATGGTCCTCATACACAGGTTAAATGTCTTCTTAAAGCCTTAATTTTTGGCACATATATAAATAACATACTAATATCTTCCCAGATAGGATTTGAGCTCTATCAGTCACATAGTTTGACAGTCACAGGGCTTAAAAGTAGCCAAAAGTCCAAATATTGGGTCTTTGGGAGCCTTTTAGAGACCTCAATTTGACCTTCAAAATTAAAGCTTCAGACTTAAAATCTGTTACATACTAAGATTACACACAGAATATATATCTAATACAGTTTGAAACTTCTCAGACTTACCATTTCCAAGTTACAGGGAAAAAGATGTGAAAAATGTCTTATAAGGGTCACTCGGGTGGGTGTTTATGGTCCTGATACACAGGTTAACTGTCTATTAAAGGCCTAAATGTTGGGGCACATATAAGAAAACACATAGATATATTCCCAGATGATATTTAACTTAGATGAGAGACATAGTTTGAAAGCTACAGTGCTTGAAAGTGGCAAAAAGTGCATAAATTGGGTCTCTGTGGGCACTTTTGAGACCTTAAGTCGACCCCTTTGGGTAAACCTACAGCCCTAAAATTTTCTACAGACAAGGATTACATATCAAAGTTATACCTAGCACAGTTTGAGACTCATCAGAATTACCACTTCCAAATTATAGGGCAAAATATGTGAAAAGTATAGCAAAAAATCCCTAAGTGGGGGTATTTATGGGCCTCAAAGACAATTTTCTCCTCAACTTAAAGTCGTGATTTTCGGCACATGTACTAAGAACATATTAATGTGTTGTCAGGTAAAATTTCAGCCAGCTGAGCATCATAGTTTGTGACCTACAGGGCTCTAAGTGGCCAAAAGTCCAATTTCTGACCTTAAGGTGGCCATAAGTTCTTTTTTACTGGGAGTTTAAGGTCACCTTAAAATAGGGATCTTCCTTTGGGCACCCTTAACATGTGTACCAAGTTTGAAAAAAAAATGTTAATTTGTTTTTGAGTTATCGCGTCCACAAGGAAATTTCTACGGCGGCGGCGGCGGCGCGACGGACCTGAATCCAATATATCCCCGACTTTCGTCTGGGGATATAATTATTTTTCCACACACAATAAATACATGGCTAACAGTTTCCTTTGTATTACAGAAATTACACAACGGTGAGTAAAGATATTTTCATTTTACTTAGAAGTGAATTAGTACCAGTAAGTTAACCTATGAATGATTACATACTGAAACCAAATCAAATTCACAGGTCTTCTAAGGCACAAGTATATAATGTCTGAAATCAATTTACTCACCTAATCCTCTAGAAGCAACATCTGTAGCTATGAGAACTGGAACTCGACTACTTCTAAACTCTAAACAGCATGAAACAACAAGAAAATATAGTAACATAAATTCCAGTTGTGTTAGGCATTATGTCAAGTGCAACACATTTAAGCTTGAAGCAGGTTAAGGGTCAAATCTGATGGAATTACAAGATTAGCAGTCCCTGTTTGTCATATTCAAAACTTCTTCAACCACTAACAAGGGAGATCCCAATCATTCGGTAAGTGCACCTCATTTAACCTTCAAATAAGGGTATTTTACAATCTGTCCATGAGGTCTAGTTCCTAACACACTTGCTTAGGAACACAGAGGCCCTAGGTTTGGTATCCAGATATGGACTGATAAAATATTTGTGACAAAGTGAAATGTTAAGCTTACTCAAAATCGTCTTCTATTTAAGAAATCTCTACATTCAGTATGGATTTATTTTAAGCTCAACAAAGGGCTGGGACTTAAGGATGTTGTATTTAGTTAATTTATGTATCTAAATGTTTAACATCAATTCCTTTGTACCTACCATTCAATATTCTGTCTCTCTGGTTCTGAGATTTGTCACCATGTATGGCATTTGCTGACCAACCCACACGTTGCAGTTTCCTTTCTAACCAGTTAGCTTTGGCCTTTGTTGACACAAAGATTAATGTTTTATTTTGTTCTTCCTGGCTGATGGCTTTCAAGCACTCGGTAAGTCTACCACAAATATAACAGAAATTTCACAGTCAATATTAAGTAGAGACTTCAAAGTTTACACACTGAACAATACATAAAATATACTACTCAAACTTTGTCATATTTTACCTTTTTCACTTAATTTCTTGATGTTTAAAGTCAGAATAAAATCTTTGTTAGTACTCATTGCACTGAAGAAAAATATGTTATCATTTTATACAATTCCAAGTGATCACAAATGGAAAACATTGAATATTTATCACTATTTAATTTGAATTGGTCCCTCAAAATTCAGGTGTTTTTTTATTACTGATGTTGAAAATGAGGTCAAATTAATCTTGAGAATTATGTGTGTTTGAAATGTCTCTCAACACTGTTTTCACATGCATCACTCTTCATACTTGTTTGTCTTCTCATCAGCACCACAGATCTCAATCCTCTGCTGTATGTTGGAATTTGCATGGAGTTTTGTTGACCCTATGTTCACCCGAACTGGATCATTCTGGAACTCTCTAGCCAGCGCTTGGACTTCTTTAGGCCAAGTGGCAGTATACATCATGGTCTGTCTATCTGGCTATGTTACATATATAAGAGGTGCTTTAGAAAACCCATTTATCCCCAGTCAACAAATGCAATATACAGAAAAATATTTATAGCCTTAAGTTGCAGTGAAATAAATGTTAAAAACGACCTTAGTCAAGTTACTGATAGATGATTGGAAAGAGTAACCATGACTGACAAGGTGGGATGGCAGGTGGACATGAACCCATAATTAACAGGACCAACACATACAATAAATAAAATAGGAAAACTTAAGAGGGGTCGGTGTCACTGGTACATCAATGTCACTGTGATTTTAGTAGAATACTGTGATGACACTTTAAAAACCAACATCTTGTTGTCTACTCATGTAACTGCAGGAGAAGTTCTATTACAAACAAACACTAAATCTGATTAAGTATTAACTTTAAAAACTTTTATAGCAATTTCTGAAATGGAAATGACATGTTTTGTATAAAGTTTTTGTATAATGTTTTTGAATAAAGACGAGAAGTTATAAGAGTGTGAATAATTCGAACTGAAAACAGTACGCAATTTTAAAGTGAGCTCTATTCATTCAAAGTAGCAAATTTAGTAAGCTTTACAAACATAATGTAGACTCCATTATCTCAATGTATTTATGTTGAGATAAAGGCATTCTAGTGTTAACCAGCTGGAAATAAAATACTTGACAAGATTTGGGCACCTCATTGGAACCAGTTTTGGCAACCTGGGACTCTGTCATTTCACTAATGCTATATATATAAAAATAGGCAGAAAGATTCTTACTCTGATTTGATTGATGATTTTTCTGATTTGTGGTTCAAATCCCATATCCAGCATACGGTCAGCTTCATCAATGACAAGAAAGGTGCAACGACCCATGTTTGTTTCTTCCATTTCTAGAAAATCCATCAACCTTCCGGGGGTGGCTATCATGATCTCAGGGGCTATATATAAAATCAGATGACAACACAAGAGATTCCAGTTTCCAAGTGTAACAGTCTCTCAGCAGGTAAAAACAGTAGCTACTGAAAGCTGACGCCATATGCAGTTATCTTTAGAACTGAACAAAACTGAACTGGCAATATGCTTGAAATATCTTTTGACATTTTTTACAGTTACTCTTTGTCAAAAACACAAAATGTTTTGAGGTATTGTTCTACAAACAGTCTTCTGGATGCAGCTTCAAGCATCATCATGTTTATATAAATTATTTCATAATGATCAAATAAAATTTGCATTAACGCCAACTTGCCAATCAATGATGCAGTAGATCTAACTGAAATCTCTAGGCACATAAAAATACTCCTAATTAACCAAGAAATCCAGAAAATTTGGGGACGTTTATACTCCAATTTTATTGGGAGGAAACTGCCATGTTTTGCGATCATTATTTCAATTCCTGTCAGTGCCCCATTTGATTGGGAGTATTCTGACATGCACCTTTTCGCCAAATCGTGGAATTGAATTGGTTTTGCACTGGTGGCCTACCAATTTACACATTTTTTATACTGACCCGTCCCTAATGAACTCTGACAGTAATATGGGCAACAAACCTCTTTGTAGTTGTCTTAACTGTCCTCCCTTCATGGCTCCCCCATAAACAATGGCAGTTCTTTTGTACAATGG
This sequence comes from Sabellastarte sp. h YS-2021, assembly GCA_964017235.1. Taxonomy (NCBI): domain Eukaryota; kingdom Metazoa; phylum Annelida; class Polychaeta; order Sabellida; family Sabellidae; genus Sabellastarte; species Sabellastarte sp. h YS-2021. The sequence continues at coordinate 77,980,374 of OZ024931.1, forward strand.
CCTGGCAAACCTTTCAGCAACATGTCCAACTTGCTGCGCCAACTCCCTCGTGGGGACAAGGCAGAGAAACTTGACAGAAAAAGGTTTCTATTTTAACAACTTAAGAACTTCTTTTTCACAATGTAACATGGCTTATCAATACAACAAAAAAAAGCAAGAATATTCCTTTGAATATAGAAATTTATTATTTTAAAAAAGTAACTGTATTCAATATATATTTGTGTTTAACTAGCCAAATATATTTTGCATCTTTATTGACCAACATTTGTTACAGGATGGTGATAATGGATAGTGCTCAATTTCTTGCTTTAAAAAAAACTTAGAATAGGCTTCTTTATGTTATGTCTTTCAGCAACCTTTTTTAAAATGTATCAAGCATCCACATTTATGAAATCATAAAAACCAACTTAAAAGCTGCAGCATGCAACTGCATGGATGATTATGCCATCCTTGAAATTAAGTAATTGAGGACTGCATGTTATTCTGTATGAAAGTAAGGACGAAACCATTATTGTAATTTCGTCCCCAGGTAGCTGCTTCCATCAACCATTAACCAACCCTTTAACTGTTTCCTATACATAATATCTTTGGAGAGACAAAATATGGACAAGGAACCAGACTACAGAAATGCCAAATGCACATGTACTCCAGATGTAAACAATATGGTGGATTGCGAGGGGACAGAAGACAAGAAAAATTCTGCATATTATTAGGTAATTTGCAAATAAAAGTTATATTTTATATTTTTAACCTAAAATAAATTCGATAGATTTTTATTTTTTAAAGTCAAAATAATAAATTCATACACTAATATAAGAAAAAAGTTAATTTCTTCAAGACATTGGCTTTGACAAGTGCTTCTATAAGCTTATGTTCGGTTACTACAATTAATCACTTCAGCCTCAGTATGAACATAATTTTAATACTTACAATAGGACCATCGTCGGGTGCCACACGTTTCTGATTCATTATGTGAACAAGTCCAGGAAGAAGAAACTGAAAATAACGATGTAAATTTACATTTCAATATGAACACTTTATTACGGGACTTTCTGAAACAGAGTACTTATATTGGCGATACAAGGGAGAATAGAAGTATTTGTACTCATTTACCCATTTTGCAGTCATTACACTTGAGTGCTGAAATTTAAAAGTACTTGTTACTGAACTAGCATTGTGTGTATGACTTCTGGAAAATAATTTCAACAACTATATCCACACTCCACAAATTTATTTGCCCATTTAACACAGGAAAATGACTTCTTACCGCTGCTGTTTTACCCGAGCCAGTCCGTGAAATACCAATGATATCTCGACCACTGAGTCCCAGGGGCCATCCCATGGCTTGTGTGGGTGTCGGCTCACTCCATTCCTCAGCCTTAATGGTCCTTTTAATAGGCTCTAGTAAGAATATAACTAAATATATCTATATATTTGACAATTATAAAAGTCCTTCATTCAAGCAACCTCTACTGCTTACAAATAGCTTTTATAAGCTACAAGCTTACCATGTGGAACTGAATGCTATTCATGGGAGGCCACAGGTGGATTAAGCAGTATTATACTAGAGGCTTCACCTTCCTGTTGAGGCACCAGGCCAGTACTAAACGTCTACTTTTCTTGGACGTGGGCGAGGCCTTGCGGCCTTCAGAGAATAGCATTCAGTTCCACATGTAAGCTATTGTAGTACAATTAAAATAATCATTTATGATGCAGACTTTTCAAAAAAAGATTCCCCTTTACAGGTACATTGTGTGATATTGTCAATATTTACTGTTCTGGGAGAGGGGTACTAATTACCATGTGCATATTTCAATATCCGTATTTTACATAACTTTAAACTCACACTTCAAATATTTGAAAAAGAAAACTCAAAATCTGAAGAAATTATAAACTTTTATCTCATAATTTGGTAAATTTTAATGCATTCTTGATCAGAAGTGCCATGTCTTGTTTTTATGAACTTCATTCGATTGGGGATATGCTACATTCTAACATGACGCGGCTGTGTCCGCGATTCTGATTGGTCGAGGGCTATGGTAAAACCTCGATATACATGTTGGCTGTTCCATTGTCATCCCATCGCAAGTAACAACAACCAAGTACATGCTTCCGGTTTTTGACAGTTAAGGATCAGAACTTATTATTATTCATGAAAGCACTTTTAATTGATATAATTTTGATAATGAAAAGAAAATAATTATATAGAACCTAAAATTTTTTTTAAAAAACACTCTTTATTTTCGGCGTATTTAGTGAGAAAATGCTAGTGCCACAATGTACAATTGGTAGAACAGCCTGATTAGTTTCGAACGTTTGTGAAATGGGCATGATTTTTTGCAAAATATAAGGAAATTACAAGTATTTTAATTGTTTTGTCATGTTAGAATAGGAATAACGCCCTCCAAACCATGGTATATGCAGAATTTTACCATGGTTTGAGCAATAAACCCCTCAGGCTTCGCCTTCGGGGTTTATAATCTCAAACCATGGTAAAATTCTGCATATACCATGGTTTGTCAGGCGTTATTCCTATAACAAAACTGTATATCTTGGAATCATATTCCTTAGTAGACAACATTACTCCCCCTTATCGGCTGATAATGAAATATTTTGTACACTCAATATCAATACCCATCAATTCCCTTCTTTCAGTGGAATTAAAGAACAGTATTATGTGACTGCATTAAGAAATAATAACTTATTTTTATGAAACTTTGAAACACACTGTTTGTGTTGTCACCAAAATTTAGTATTTATCTTTCCCATAAAACAAGTAGTACTACTAACCTGGAAAATTAATTTCATCAAAACTCAAAATTGGTCTTAAAATGTCGCTTCCTTCAGTTGTTATATTGTGCTGTTCAAAGTATTCCACATCTGCCTCCTACATTATTAAGTAGTATACATATATATCACAAGCAAAATAAGACAATGTGTCATGGCCCTAATACTATCTAATGCTGGACTCTTCAAGCATTTCACATGACGCAAGCATCATGTGTCAGAAGTGGCACCCTGACCATGCAAGCTTCTTCTTGTGACAATGTGAATAAGGAACAAGAGGAGAGTGCCCGTGAACGGGCACTGTGTCAGCTGACTGAGTGTTTTTGATTTGTGAAGGTAATAATGAGAGGAAAGCATAATGATCAGGGAAAGTGCTGTACAGAAGTACAGTAAATGGTAATTGAACAGCATGTTCAAAAGAAATTCTGAACCTGACAAAAGAAAAGGACAAAAAAGCGATTTATAGGCACTTTTAAGTTTTGCTATCTTTGTTTGACCTTGAAGGAGGGGTCCAAGGTCAAATCGGACCATACCAAATGATTCCCAGCCCATGATTTCCTGTAGGTTGGTTTACCATCCCAAACCTGTAGGACCAATAACAAGCGAGTTATAAGCAATTTTAAGTTTGGCTATCCTCAACTGACCTTGAAGGAGGGGTCCAAGGTCAAATCTGACCACACAAAAAGAATCCCAGCCCATGATTTCCTATATGTTGTTTTACAATCCCAAACCTCTAAGACCAATTATAAGCGAGTTATAAGCACTTTTAAGTTTGGCTATCCTTGTTTGACCTTGAAAAAGAGGCCCAAGGTCAAATCGGACCACATCAATAGATTCCCAGCCCATGATTTCCCATATGTCTGTTTACCATCCCAAACCTCTAGGACCAATAATAAGTGAGTTATAAGCAAAGTAGCTATTACTCAGCTATGCAATGAGCTACATGTCTGAAATTTTTACTATATTATAGCTGACCCAAAAGTAGGTGAACAACATATTTAAGCAAAATACTGTAAATACAATAGTTTTCAAGTTACAACTGATTTACTCAACAGTGATAACCTAAAAGTAGCTATTACTCAGCTATGCCATGAGCTACATGTCTGAAATTTTACGATGTTATAGCTGACCCAAAAGTAGGAGAACAACATACTCCAAATGCAATATTTTTCAAGTTACAACTGATTTACTCAACATACAGTACCTGAAAATAGCTATTGCTCAGTTGTGCCATGAGCTACAGGTCTGTAATTTCACTATGTTATAGCTGACCCAAAAGTAGCTGAATAACGTATTTACACAAATTTCTGTAAATGCAATAGTTTTCAAGTCATAAATGATTTACTCAACAGTGATAACCTCAAAGTAGCTATTACTCAGCTATGCCATGAGCTACATGTCTGAAATTTTACTATGTTATAGCGGACCACAAAATAGGTGAATAACATACTGAAACAAAATACTCTAAATGCAATAGTTTTTAAGTTATAAGTGATGTACTCAACAGTGATAACCTAAAAGTAGCTATTACTCAGCTATGCCATGAGCTACATGTCTGAAATTTTACTATGTTATAGCTGACCCCAAAATATGTGAATAACATATGAAACCAAATACTCTAAATGCAATAGTTTTCAAGTTATAAGTGATTTACTCAACAGTGATAACCTCAAAGTAGCTATTACTCAGCTATGCCATGAGCTACATGTCTGAAATTTTACTATGTTATAGCTGACCCAAAAGTAGCAGAACAACATATTTAAGCAAAATACTGTAAATGCAATAGTTTTCAAGTTACAACTGATTTACTCAATAGTGAGAACCTGAAAATAGCTATTGCTCAGCTATGCCATTAGCTATAGGTCTGTAATTTCACTATGTTATAGCTGACCCAAAAGCAGGTGAACAACATATTTTACCAAAATACTCCAAATGCAATATTTTTCAAGTTACAACTGATTTACTCAACATACAGTACCTGAAAATAGCTACTGCTCAGTTGTGCCATGAGCTACAGGTCTGTAATTTCACTATGTTATAGTTGACCCAAAAGTAGCTGAATAACATATTTACACAAATTTCTGTAAATGCAATAGTTTTCAAGTTATAAGTCATTTACTCAACAGTGATAACCTCAAAGTAGCTATTACTCAGCTATGCCATGAGCTACAGGTCTGAAATTTGACTATGTTATAGCTGACCCAAAAGTAGCTGAATAACAGATTTATACAAAATTCTCTAAATGCAATAGTTTTCAAGTTGCAAGTGATTTTACTCAAGATGGTAGTTACTGAAAAGCCCAAAAGTAGCTATTACTCACTTAGCTATTGAGACAGACACCCAAGTTACTCACCATGTTGTAGCTATGAAAAAAGTAGCTGAATAACATATTTTAACAAAATGCTCTAAATGCAACACTTTTCAAGTTATAAGTGATTTAGTGCATGATTTCATGAATTTTAATGCATTAAAAATTATTTAAAAAATTTATTAAAAAAAACTAAGACAGATCCAGGTCTCATACTCACACAAGAGAATCTCCCTCTGGCCTAGTACATATATGCAAGATATGAGAGAAATCACTGCAATAGTCACTGAGAAAATTGTGATAAAGTGTGGAAATTTTCACACTTTTGGTGGGGGTACCTCCCTTGTAACGTCTCTAGCAAACAGACGAACAGACAGATTTGCATGCCTTGAACAATTTTTCATCCTCGATAGATAAGGTATCTTTTAAAAAAAACAGCATGTCTCTAGGCCTTGTAGTTTTGGAGAAGAAGTTGCGGACGCGGACGCGTACGCCCACGCCACAGAGTGATGACATAATGTCAGCTGACTGACAAGTCAGCTGACATAAAAATTAGAACTTATGTCAGAGAAAGTGAAATGTAAAATGCTAAAGATGAGGTGCAATATTATGTGAAACAAAACCTTGTGAACAAACTTTACAAATATTATGCACATTTTATGGCTAATCATGGATAACAGTATGTTAAAGCAATATATCAGCAATATATTTCTTCATGTTTAATTAAATATTAGAAAAAAACCACCAATTATTCAATGAAGGCCCAAAAAATGGAGGATATACCAGTTGAAAAATGAGACACAATATTAATTTATTATACTAATACCTCAATAACACAAATTAAATTTTCAAACTACCATAATAGGAATGCCCAGGTTAGGATCAATATGACAGAAGTAGCAGTAATGTAATAGACTTGCTTCAAATCCTATATATAATATTAATACACTGTGGCCGAAATAGATGTTGTAGTAACAGATTATAAAATAAACGTTGCCAATAAGAATTTTCTTTACTGTTCTTAATGTCAATGATGTATGTCAGCTGGTACCTTAGAACGATTTTCAATTGCTGGGTGTTCTTTGTAGAAAGTTTTCTGAACTGGATCAGTGTCTAAATTCCAGTTGACCTTCTTTAGATTTGTAAACCGGTTTCCCCAGTTTTTATCACTGTACTGTTCTGTGTCCCAGTCTTCATGAAATCTCAATTTCCTATTAACTCCTTGTTGTAATCGGTTATCTCTGACCCAGTGATCCCTCTGCTCATATCCTTGAGACTTCTCTTTGGTTCTGTCACCATAGTCCCTTAAGGATTCAAAAGGGTCGTCATTTGCAACATCATAGCTGCTGCTGAACCTGAAAAATAAGATGCAAACAATTAAATAAACCACAGGTAACTATTCTCCAAAAGCTCCTTAATACAAGTATATCATTTCTCAAAATCTTACTGAGTATTTTATTGAATGATACAGAAATGGTTAAACAGCACTAATATTACTCTGCTACTGAAGTAAAAGAAGACTAAAGACTGTGGGATAGAACAACAGATAAGTTGTCTTCTAAACATAGACAGTGTTAGACTGTTAGTGATATGTAAAAGTACAGGGAAAATAATATTTGAGACAAAGAAATGTGTATAAAAACAAGACAGTTTAACAGAAAGATAAAAGCATTAACTTATCAACTATAAAGGTGTAAAAGTATTCTACAATTGTGAGTGAGAGGTGCACATTTGGTGCACAATAAGGCACTAGCTAGTGTGCTTGGATTAAACAAACTGTGGAGAGCCAGTGGTGCTGGTTACTGTGAACCAGTGGGAGCCCTGGGACCGGTTTCATGTGTGACCGGTTTCAATAGCTAGAATAAATTGCTATCACATACTGTCACGGGAAGTACGGTAACCCATATCAAGCCAAACTGTGACTGTACAGACTATTGTTGCAGGAAACAGGCCACTACTGGATTGGGCTTTACAGGCTGACACTAAATTGCACTAGCCATTAATTACTTGATTGTTTTTCTGTGTTTTTAGTATGCTAACAAGTCATTCAAAACTATTCCTAAGAATATCCGATCAGCCAGTCTAGAAGAGGACACAGTAGACATAAACATCATATTGAGAATTTTCACCCCTGATGGTTGGACTGCCATCCAACATGTGATGAGAGAAAGGAGACAAATAGGATGGCTGTGTAAAAAATGTGGCAATGCTTTGGAGGGTTCATCAATTGGATGTGACAGTTTCTTGGAATGACTACATCTTAAATGTGCTGGACTGGAGAAATCCCTATCAAGTGTTTGATGGTACTGTAAAGCATGTAAATAAAACAGTGTAAATGAAGACTCTGATGTGTGAATCACACTGTACAATTATACATCTTACCAAATAACATTGACAAACTATATGGTACATTTAAATGTCACAATTAATTGTTATAAATAAAAGCTGTAAATGTTTGTGGGTTTGATTTGTTTGATTTATATGACAAAAATGTTGCCTCTTTTAAGATAAATATCAGTAAATTAGTCACAGAATTGGTCACTTTTTATGTACACATTCTGGCATATTTCCCACTTTCCACATAAATATCGGTAAAATAGTCACAGATTATCCCACTTTCCACATAAATATCGGTAAAATAGTCGCAGATTTATTTTGATGACAGGCACCAGTGAAATAATTTTGATGCTACTTTGTCATTTTCACCCTGAGTGAAATTTCACCCCCTATAATTGCACATATTCTATTTGGTACTATTATCAGTAAACAAAACCTGTTTTCATTTAAGGTATATTAAAAGTACAATTTAAACATACACAACAGTCAGAAATGTTACTGATACTTTCCCCAAAGCCTTAACTATTGCAAAGTACATCATAAGACACATACTAAAGTACAAAGGATTGTACACAAGTTGTACAGTTTAAACTTCTTCATTGTCAGCATAGTTAGCATAATTCCTCTTGGCAGCTTAACAATAAACATTTCAATTTATGGGGTTAATTCAACAGTGGAAAAATACGGGTAAGACGACTGTTGAGATCATGTGGAAAGAGCTATTTCCCTTCATTCAAGAGGAGCCAAGAAGGCCACACATCAATAGATGCTTGTGACACCACTGCAGATGACTTCAAGCTCGAAGAGTCCAGGGTGATTTAAAATGGAAAAATAGCATCAGAGATGCCCGTGCCCCACAGCCTAGGGAAATATTTTCAACACCATGACATACAGAAGTACTGTATCAGTATAACTTTAGGATACTTTCAGAGCACTGTCAGTTATATAAAGGTCCAAATAATGTTTAAAAGAAAAATCATGCATATAAAGATGAAGTATTAAAACAAGATAATTCAATAACAAGATGACAGCATTAATCAGCAAACTAAAATTCAACCTGCTTTATCTACATCTGCATGGCCAAATTATGGTTTAGGTGGTTTGAATATTACCATGCATATAGAAGTGGTAATACATTTAATGAATGCTTATGTGTGGTGTTGGAGCAAAATCTGTGGCTCACTTGATGAAATTCTATCTCTTACAATGGGAAGTTATGAAAGTAAAATTCTTAATAAATTCTAATATGACTTTAACAGTGCTTAATCTGCATCAAAAGAGAGACCCAAAGGTGCAACAAGATTTTATTGGTCAAGGTCACTAGGACAAGGTCAAAGGTCAAATTAAGGTGACACGACGATAAAACACACCTACAGCCCCTAACCAATGTCCCTACCAAGTATCAACTTCCTCAACCCTACGGTGTCCAAGATATAGCCCGGACAAGATTTTATAGGTCAAGGTCACTACGCCAAGGTCAAAGGTCAAATCAAGGTCATGACGTTGCACAACTATATCCCCTAACCAATGTCCCTACCAAGTATCAACTTCCTACACCGTACGGTTTCCGAGATATAGCCCAGACAAGATTTTTAAACTCAAGGTCACTATGGCAAGGTCAAAGGTCAAATCCTGGTCAGACCATGACGTTGCACACCTACACACCCTAACCAATGTCCCTACCAAGTACCAACTTCCTACACCTTACAGTTTCCGAGATATAGCCCGGACAACATTTTATAGGTCAAGGTCACTATGGCAAGGTCAAAGGTCAAATCAAGGTCAGACCATGACATTGCACACCTACACCCCCTAACCAATATCCCTACTAAGTATCAACTTCCTACACCTTGCGGTTTCTGAGATATAGCCCGGACAAGATTTTATAGGTCAAGGCCACTACGGCAAGGTCAAATCAAGGTCAGACCATGATACTGCACACCTACACCCCTTAGCAAATGTCCCTACCAAATATCAACTTCCTACACCTTACGGTTTCCGAGATATAGCCCGAACAAGATTTTATAGGTCAAGGCCACTACGGCAAGGTCAAAGGTCAAATCAAGGTCAGACCATGACGTTGCACACCTACACCCCCTAACCAATATCCCTACCACGTATTAACTTCCTACATCTTACGGTTTCTGAGATATAGCCTGGACAAGATTTTATAGGTCAAGGTCACTACGGCAAGGTCAAAGGTCAAATCAAGGTCACACCATGACATTGCACACCTACACCCCCTAACCAATGTCCCTACCAAATATCAACTTCCTATACCTTACAGTTTCCGAGATATAGCCTGGACAAGAATTTATAGGTCAAGGTCACTACGGCAAGGTCAAAGGTCAAATCAAGGTCAGACCATGACGTTGCACAACTACACCCCCTAACCAATGTCCCTACCAAGTATCAACTTCCTACACCTTACGGTTTCCGAGATATAGCCCGGACAAGATTTTATAGGTCAAGGTCACTACGGCAAGGTCAAAGGTCAAATCAAGGTCAGACCATGACGTTGCACAACTACACCCCCTAACCAATGTCCCTACCAAGTATCAACTTCCTACACCTTACGGTTTCCGAGATACAGCCCGGACAAGATTTTCAAACTCAAGGTCACTACGGCAAGGTCAAAGGTCAAATCAAGGTCAGACCATGACGTTGCACAACTACACCCCCTAACCAATGTCCCTACCAAGTATCAACTTCCTACACCTTACGGTTTCCGAGATACAGCCCGGACAAGATTTTCAAACTCAAGGTCACTACCGCAAGGTCAAAGGTCAAATCAAGGTCAGACCATGACGTTGCACACCTACACCCCCTAAACAATGTCCCTACCAAGTATCAACTTCCTACACCTTACGGTTTCTGAGATACAGCCCGGACAAACTATTTCCCGCCGCCCGCCCGCCCGGACGCCTGCCCATCCGGACACCATGGGTGAAAACAATACCCCGACAGCCCTTAAGGGCTGTGGGGTAAAAATGAAAAGAACACTTCACACTTTTCATTTTTATTTTATTTTAAGCCACATGTTTTTGATTATGTATTTATGTCTTCAGCATTAATATGCTGTTTTTGGAATAAATTTTGTTCATTTGTACTTATTTCAATGAATAGTTTTGGGGGGTATATGAGCAAATCGCCGATAAGACAACTCGCAGACAAATTTTAAATAAATAAATTTCATATTATTACCCCATTTTTATCTCCCGCCTGCGGCCGAAGGCCGTGGTCGGGAGATTATAAAACGCCTTCCGTCCATCCGTCCATCAGGTTTTTTGCACAAACCTTCATATCTCATTCACTTATGAAGATATCTTCACCAAATTTGCAGGGAATGTTTATGGCTATGAAAACCTGTCTCTGAAAAATTTGAGCCTCATTTTGAAAAACAAAATGGCCGCCATAGCTAATTGTTTGAAAATTGGAAAGGTGCTCTCAATCTTGAAATATTTCAGCTAGCTTCATCAAATTTGCACAAAAGCTATATGGTTAGAAAAGCTAGCCTGATAGTAATTTTGACCTAGTTCAAAAAACAAAATGGCCGCCATATCACATGTTTAATGTCAAACAGGGTTATCCTATTAAAAAGGCCTTATATCTCCCCAAATATTGCTCCTAGAGGTTTGGAATGTGAAAACAACTTGTAGGAAGTCATGGCCTGGGAATCTTTTCCAGGTGTTGAATTTGATCTTTGACCCCTGCTTCAAGATTAAATGAGGTCATCACACTAAAACGTCCTTATTTCTCCCTTATTATTGGTGCTGTGGCTTCAGATTGTAAAGACAGACCATGAAAAGCAAAGGCTGTGGACGAGAGATTGTAAACGCCTTCCATATGTGTGTCTGTTTGTGTATCCGTCCGTGCGTCCTTTTGTCAGGTTTTAACATAAACCTCTCATTCATTTATAAAAATAACTTCATCAAATTTGCAGGGAATGTTTATGGCTACAAAAACCTGTCTCTGCAAAATTTGGGCCTCATTTTGAAAAACAAAATGGCCGCCATAACCAATGGTTTAAAAATCATAAAGTTGTTCTAAATCTCGAAATTTTCCAGCTAGCTTCACCACATTTGCACAAAAGATATATGGCTAGAAAAGCTAGCCTGAGGCTGATAGTAATTTTGACCTAGTTCTAAAAGGAAAATGGCCGCCATTTCACATGTTTAATGTCAAACAGGGTTATTCTATTAAAAAGGCCTTCAATATTGCTCTTAGAGCTTCAGAATGTGAAAACAACTTGTAGGAAGTCATGGCCTTGGAATCTTTTCCAGGTGTTGAATTTGTCCTTTGACCCCTGCTTCAAGGTTAAATGGGGTCATCACACTAAAATGTCCTTATTTCACCCTTATTATTGGTACTATGGCTTCAGAATATAAAGACAGACCATCAAAAGTCCTGGCCTTCAAATGTTTTGCCTGAGAAAAATTTTGGCCTTATTTTGAAAAACAAAATGGCCGCCACAGCCAATCATTTAAAAATCATTAAGATGCTCTAAAACTTGAAATATTGCAGCTAGTTTCATCAAATATGCACAAAATATATATGGCTGGGAAAGTTAGGCTGATAGTACTTTGGCCTAGTTTTGAAAAACAAAATGGCCGTGTTATCACATGTTAAATGGGATTATCCTATTAAAAAGGCCTTATATCTCCCTTATCATTGCTACTAGGGGTTCCAAATGTGAAAACAACTTAAAGGAAGTAAAGGCCTGAGTCTCTTTTCTAATTGCTGACTTTTACCTTTGACCCCTTCTTCAATGTCAAGTGGGGTTATCTTACTACAAAGGCCTTATATCTCCTTTAGTTCTCCATTATTACTGATTCTAAGGCGGGAGATAACTGCTGCGGCAGTGGCCTTGTTTTGTCATTCTTTTGCTAAAAAGACCTTACAATATTCAAATACTCATCCATGTATGTCTTCATAAAGATAAAGCATGTTTTTATTGTCAAAAAGATGGATTCATCTGTCATTATGTTGTGAATGGTCCGTTAAGTTGCACACATACTTAAACTTGAGAAGTTTCATCAGATTTTCATAATAAAGCATGTTTTAATGGATGGAAATGAGTGATTGTGGATATTTAATACATTTTAGAACAATTTATGACAATATTTTAGTGTTACAAAAGCTGCATCTGTCATTTGTATAAGTAAACAAGGCCACTGCCGCAGCGGTTATCTCCCGCCTTAGAATCAGTAATAATGGAGAACTAATGGAGTTAGAAGAAGGGGTCAAAGGTAAAAGTCAGCAATTGGAAAAGAGTCTCAGGCCTTGACTTCCTTTAAGTTGTTTTCACATTTGGAACCCCTATTGTAGCAATGATAAGGGAGATATAGGGCCTTTTTAATAGGATAATCCCATTTAACATTTAACATGTGACATGACGACTATTTTATTTTCAAAACTAGGCCAAACTAGAAAAATGTTTTTGCTAACAAAAACTAAGCGTCCCAAAAAGGTTCACTGCAATATAATATACAGTAAAAATAGGTTTTTGAAAATAAAAACATGCAGTGCTGAGAGAAGAAGTGAAAGTTAAGCAGACAGTGTGGAAGTTCATGCATTAACATGAAAGAAAAATTTAAGCTTTATTTTGTTTTTTATGGTCATAAATTGCGAAAAGTTAATTGAATAAATGCTCTGGCTAAGAATGCATAAAGCATCTATACTTATAATAGGTCGAAAGTAAAGGGTGTTGCACACAGGAAACGACCCGACACGATCCAACATATTAACCACAGTTTGCTTGGAGATCAACAGGCATGTCAAAACACACTGGATCCGATCCGATCCGTTTGTTTTGCTATTTTACAACAGTTTTTTTTCTCTTTGCTTGTACATCTTGTAATTTGCACAGCCTTTACCTGAGCTTAGAAGTTCATAATATGTTTTTAAAATATAAATATCTGGTGTCATAATGAAGTATTGCATGTTTAGGAGAGGAAGAATAATAAGTAAATTAATTTAAAAGCTAAGATAGTTAAGAATATATTTTATATTTTGCTGTGTCCACTAATATTTTAGCTCAATTTAAAAAAAATTGAGCTTTGTGTAAGACTATGTTGTACCAATAACATGCCTTTCATTGATGCAGCCTGTTTCCTCTCTCCTTTCCAAGGCATTTATTACACACAGTTCTCTTGGAATAACATGGGCAATAGAGAATCCCCCTTCCCCCCTCCCTACGACCAGATAAAAATTAGAAACTTTTCTAATTTAGAGATGTCGGGTCGTGTCTTGCAGTGTCTTATCTGATAGGATCGGAGTGTGTGTGCATACATTACAATAAAACACCATGTGCTATATATTTTGTCTGATCGGATTGTGTCGTGTCGTTTCCTGTGTGCAACACCCTTTACACCATAAAACTACTTAATTAAAGAGTAACAGTGCTTTATAAATGCCATATATCTATTTACATTTTAGAAAAAGGCATAGTAAAATGTGAGCCTTTAGAAAGGCAAGAAGTTTATGACACAATGCTTTGAACACATCTATCTGGTAAATCTGACCAGCTATCTAGACTCTTCACATAAGGTTTCCCAATACCTCTCAATACATTCTAAAGTTCTAAAAGAATAAAAGAGATAAAAGGCAAAAACACAAAATCGGCTATTTTATGACCCCAGTTTGACCCATAAGGGGGGATCCGGGGGTAAATCTGACCAGCTACCGAGACTCTTCACACAAGGTTTCCCAATACCTCTTAATACATTCTAAACTCTAAAAGCAAGAATAAAGGAGATATAAGGCAAAAACACAAAATCAGCTATTTTATGACCCCCAGTTTGACCCATAAGGGGGGGTCCGGGGGTAAATCTGACCAGCAATCTAGACTCTTCACATATGGTTTCCCAATACCTCTTAATACATTCTAAAGCTCTAAAAGCAACAATAAAGGAGATAAACGGCAAAAACACATAATCGGCTATTTTATAACCCCAGTTTGACCCATAAGGGGGGATCCGGGGGTAAATCTGACCAGCTATCTAGACTCTTCACATAAGGTTTCCCAATACCTCTTAATACATTCTAAACTCTAAAAGCAAGAATAAAGGAGATATAAGGCAAAAACACAAAATCAGCTATTTTATGACCCCCAGTTTGACCCATAAGGGGGGGTCCGGGGGTAAATCTGACCAGCAATCTAGACTCTTCACATATGGTTTCCCAATACCTCTTAATACATTCTAAAGCTCTAAAAGCAACAATAAAGGAGATAAACGGTAAAAACACATAATCGGCTATTTTATAACCCCAGTTTGACCCATAAGGGGGAATCCGGGGGTAAATCTGACCAGCTACCGAGACTCTTCACACAAGGTTTCCCAATACCTCTTGATACATTCTAAACTCTAAAAGCAAGAATAAAGGAGATATAAGGCAAAAACACAAAATCAGCTATTTTATGACCCCCAGTTTGACCCATAAGGGGGGGTCCGGGGGTAAATCTGACCAGCAATCTAGACTCTTCACATATGGTTTCCCAATACCTCTTAATACATTCTAAAGCTCTAAAAGCAACAATAAAGGAGATAAATGGCAAAAACACATAATCGGCTATTTTATAACCCCAGTTTGACCCATAAGGGGGGGGGGGGGGGGGGGGGTCCGGGGGTAAATCTGACCAGCTATCTAGACTCTTCACATAAGGTTTCCCAATACCTCTCAATACATTCTAAAACTCTAAAAGAATAAAAGAGATAAAAGGCAAAAACACAAAATCGGCTATTTTATGACCCCAGTTTGACCCATAAGGGGGGGATCCGGGGGTAAATCTGACCAGCTACCTAGACTCTTCACATATGGTTTCCCAATACCTCTTAATACATTCTAAAGCTCTAAAAGCAAGAATAAAGGAGATATAAGGCAAAAACACAAAATCAGCTATTTTATGACCCCCAGTTTGACCCATAAGGGGGGGGGGGGGGCGGGGGTAAATCTGACCAGCAATCTAGACTCTTCACATATGGTTTCCCAATACCTCTTAATACATTCTAAAGCTCTAAAAGCAACAATAAAGGAGATAAACGGTAAAAACACATAATCGGCTATTTTATAACCCCAGTTTGACCCATAAGGGGGGATCCGGGGGTAAATCTGACCAGCTACCGAGACTCTTCACACAAGGTTTCCCAATACCTCTTAATACATTCTAAACTCTAAAAGCAAGAATAAAGGAGATATAAGGCAAAAACACAAAATCAGCTATTTTATGACCCCCAGTTTGACCCATAAGGGGGGGTCCGGGGGTAAATCTGACCAGCAATCTAGACTCTTCACATATGGTTTCCCAATACCTCTTAATACATTCTAAAGCTCTAAAAGCAACAATAAAGGAGATAAACGGCAAAAACACATAATCGGCTATTTTATAACCCCAGTTTGACCCATAAGGGGGGATCCGGGGGTAAATCTGACCAGCTATCTAGACTCTTCACATAAGGTTTCCCAATACCTCTCAATACATTCTAAAACTCTAAAAGAATAAAAGAGATAAAAGGCAAAAACACAAAATCGGCTATTTTATGACCCCAGTTTGACCCATAAGGGGGGGATCCGGGGGTAAATCTGACCAGCTACCTAGACTCTTCACATATGGTTTCCCAATACCTCTTAATACATTCTAAAGCTCTAAAAGCAACAATAAAGGAGATAAACGGCAAAAACACATAATCGGCTATTTTATAACCCCAGTTTGACCCATAAGGGGGGATCCGGGGGTAAATCTGACCAGCTACCGAGACTCTTCACACAAGGTTTCCCAATACCTCTTATACATTCTAAACTCTAAAAGCAAGAATAAAGGAGATATAAGGCAAAAACACAAAATCAGCTATTTTATGACCCTCAGTTTGACCCATAAGGGGGGGTCCGGGGGTTAATCTGACCAGCTATCTAGACTCTTCACATATGGTTTCCCAATACCTCTTAATACATTCTAAAGCTGTAAAAGCAAGAATAAAGGAGATAAAAGGCCAAAACACAAAATCGACTATTTTATGACCCCAGTTTGACCCATAAGGGGGGATGCGGGGGTAAATCTGACCGGCTATCTAGACTCTTTACATAAGGTTTCCCAATACCTCTTAATACATTCTAAAACTGTTAAAGCAAGAATAAAGGAGATATGAGGGGAAAAGATGAAATTGGCTATTTTATGACCCCAGTTTGACCCCTACAGGGAGGTCGTTGGGGGGGGGGAATTTGACTTGCTTTCTAGACTCTCCACATATGGTTTCCTACTACCTCCCAATACAGTTTATGGCTCTAAATGCAATACTTAAGATAATAGGGGGGTTCACATGAATTTTAAGCTTTCTGATTGGTACCTGTGAGAAAATCACTCATAAATCGGTCAATTTTCATCGGATTGCTCCCAAAATCTAATCGGCCCATGTTTTTGATAGTATAAACATGTGTATGAAGTTACAAGCCTCTGCAGTCAATAGATTTTCCTGAACTGCGATGACGGGCGGGTGTACCCGAAAAAAACTATTTCTTGATCATGTGACCTTGATAAAGATCAAAGGTCAAATTCAAGCATGTGGAAAAATTTTCCCACGCCTAAGGTATATAACTGCCAAATATGGTTAAAAAGCTTGCAATAATAAGGGAGATATTCAAGGGAGACCATAATGTGGCGGCGGCGGCGTGGAAACTGACGCGAAACCAAATAAGCGCCCTTTCAGGGACGCTTAATTACTATCAGGCTAACTTTCCTAGCCATATATCTGTTGCACAAATTCGATGAACCTAGCTGCAATATTACAAGTTTTAGAGCATCTTAATGATTTTTAAATAATTGGTTATGGCAGCCATTTTGTTTTTCAAAATAAGGCCAAAATTTTTCTCAAGCAAAACATTTGAAGGCCAGGACTTTTGATGGTCTGTCTTTATATTCTGAAGGCATAGCACCAATAATAAGGGAGAAATAAGGACATTTTAGTGTGATGACCCCATTTAACCTTGAAGCAGGGGTCAAAGGTGAAATTCAACACCTGGGAAAGATTCCCAGGCCATGACTTCCTACAAGTTGTTTTCACATTCCGAACCTCTAGGAGCAATATAGGGGAGATATAAGGCCTTTTTAATTGGATAACCCTGTTTGACATTAAACATGTGATATGGCAGCCATTTTGTTTTTTGAACTAGGCCAAAATTACTATCAGGCTAGCTTTTTCTAGCCATATAGCTTTTGTTCAAATTTGGCGAAGCTAGCTGGAATATTTCAAGATTTAGAGCAACTTTATGATTTTCTAACAATTCTATGGTGGCCATTTTGTTTTTCAAAATGAGGCTAAAATTTTGCAGAGAAAGGTTTTCATAGGCATAAACATTCCCTGCAAATTTGGTGAAGATATCTTTATAAATGAATGAGATATTAAGGTTTATGCAAAAACGTGACTAACAGACTTTCTTTCATACCTTCATGTAAAAGTTAACACCCTAAAATTTTTAAAGGATAATGATCAACAAGACAAAGACTATCTAGCAAGACCCTTTATACCAAACCATATCTGGATCATATTCAAGTCATCTAAAGGGGTCAGTGATTTTTATAGATGTTTGATATCCATGGAAAAAACCAATCATTCTGCAAAAAATCTATGGAATACGGATTTAAACACACACATAAATGAACAACAGTGATATTATATTTACAGAACATGTTTCAAAACTATCCAAAACAATAACCTGATACGGTTCCAGATGAAAGCATTGTACAGAATACTCGGGACAAAACAGTATCTTCAAAAAGTGGGGTTCTCCGATTGTTCCTTGTGTCTCAGATGCAATAATGTATCAGAAAGTATTTTGCACTCTTTTTGTCAATGTGATCAAGTGAAACATTTCTGGGAAACTATCAAAAAGTATCTTGTTGAAAAAATTAATTTTAAAATAAAATTTACTGACTTTATCATAATCTGTGGTTATCCCTTGCATGATCAAAATAATATCCCAATTAACACATTAATTAATGTCACCAATACATTTTTGAAACATCCAAATCAGGCAGTAGACTAAACATGTCAGCCCTTAAGCTAGACGTGGTTACCTCGGCTCTACTTTATACTTGCGTGTAGAGCCGTGGCATGACCCCACATAGAACTGGAGATTTGCATAAAACACAATTATCATACAAATGTGTACATTTAACTTTTCCCACAACTATTTTGTTTCGGTTTCTTCAACAATCAATCAACATGCAAACATGTTTGACAAAAAATAATAAATGACGTTTCCTGATTTTCCAGGGTTTTTGGACCATTTCTCCAAAAATTTGAAAATGTTCTTTTATTATAAAAGCTGTTAAATAGTATATATTTTGTACAAGTATTGTATTTGTTGTGTCTTTGGATTAATATCAACTGTTTCTAATTATATTAAACTATTTTCAGTCATTTTTTCAAGTTTTATTCAACAGAAAAAGATTTTTTGCAAATCTCCAGTGGGGTCGTGCCTAGTGGTGTCATCGTCTGGTTATATGAGGTCTCGATACCGTGAACAAAACAGTGAGCGATATCGCGGTGTCATCGTTTCACAAATTAAACCTAAATTTGATCTTCAAATAATGTGCATTGACAACTAATACTGAAATAAAATAGATTTTATGTTTCATTTGTGCTGTTAGTTGTTAAAATGATGGATATTTGAAGCAATAAAAAGTAAACAAAACTTACGTTTTTTCACTTCCTGTAGGAAGTGGAAAGGGTCATCACCATAGTTACATCACAAATCAAAACAAAACCACATAAAAGTAGAGATTAGATGAATATTTCACCATACTTTTATTAAATCCCTTTGAAAATAAGCTAAAGTTAATGGTTGAATATGTTTATGAGAGGATCATCGCGGATGATCATTAATCCTCGATTATCGTCCATTTTTTCCATCACCGGTGAATCTGCGATATCGCCGCTTGTGATAACACCACTAGTCGTGCCATGGCTCTACATGCAAGTAAAGTAGAGCCAAGGTAACCATCTCTACCCTTAAGCATAAGCTTTGTCAGATATATACAGATGAATGTCTGTTATCAAAGATTGGTAAAGAGAAAGAAAAATTTTTCAAAACCCGGCTTTGATGGCTTCCAGTATTTTCAGAATAAACATTTTTAAAAGTTTGAATTGATGTCAAGGTAATTTTTTTCTTTCAAATGTATATGTTAAAGTGTCTTTTCAATTTGTGTAGCATGTAACAAATTGTGTGTAGATTTTGTATTTCATGTTGATTAGTCCTATTATTTGATTTTAAATTCTCTTTTAGTCTGGAATTATAACTTTGTCTGATTGAGTGTACAACATTTTGAATTGTGTATATGATTATTACAAATATGGGAAACAATAAAAAAAAAAATTTGCAGAGGTTTTCATTGGCATAAACATTCCCTGCAAATTTGGTGAAGATATCTTTATAAATGAATGAGATATTAAGGTTTATGCAAAAACGTGACAAACGGACGCAAGGCGTTTTATAATCTCCCGACCACGGCCTTCGGCCGCAGGCGGGAAATAATAATCTTTCGGCGAGTTGTCTTATTGGTGACTTGCAGGTAATTCTTTTGGGGCGAGTTGTATCATGGGGTGAATTGTGACATGACTTGTCTTTTAAAATCTGGGATGAGTTTACAACTCGAAAGCTGTTAGACATCATTAATGTTTGAGGAGTTGTCATTAGTGTCACTCTAATAAGACTAATATATTGTCTGATTTTACGTAATTTCTTTAAATTATTAAGAAATAAAATAAGTGAACCCTGGTTTATATATATCAGTGTATGTGTATCACATAAATTATGTTTAGCTACCTGTTTTGTATCACTGTCTAACATTAATGACACCCGTGTACTGACAGATCAAAAGTCAGTACCTTTGACTAGTCTACTGTACAGTACTGTAGACCGTGTTTCTGTCCTTTTGAATGGCATATTTGTACACATATTGGCACAAATATAAAGTGTTATTTGCATTCTTTGAGGTACATATATATGCCGTTTACCTATCCAGCTGCCATGAATAAATTTCTACATATTTATGAAATGTAAACTAACTTCACAAACCTTTTATGCTGCCATAAATGTATGTTAGAGTAATGTCTGAATTGTTTTCTAAATATATTTATATTAGAATTTTTTCACCTACAACTAAAATTAGGAACAAGAAAAATTGGCCACTAGAACAGAAATATGTACTTCAAGATTTACACAGAAAACAAGTACATGTGAGCTCTGTCCCTCGCCATTGTGTCCATCAGTATTTCAATAGCAATTGGTGATGGGAACGAAACTCGGTCCAACAGTACTGCAGTCATCATAAAATCCGAATACTTAATTCACTGTAGTTTATTTAAATTATAATCCTTTTCTGTTTTATTTTTACGATGTGACTATTCTACCGATGTTTATCGACAGAATAGTGTATAGCTTATTTTACCGATGTGTGTCTAGTGGCATTCTACCAGTGAACGCCTGCCTACCAGTGAACGCCCGCCTTATATATCTTTATTAGAGGTCAAGGACAAATGCTTCTATTTGTAAACCAACTGGGCGTTCACTGGTATTTCCAGTTTGCGGTAAAAACGATAATAAAGATTAATTGTCAAAATATAACACTTTCAAAGAAATGTTGAACAGCATAAACAAATATTAATTGTATTGTATATCATTTGATAATTTGGTTAAAGAAGAATATAAGTTAAACTTGCTAATGTATAATAAATTTTAAATATTATCTAAAGGACGGGCATTTACTGGTAGAAAGCCACTACAGAATAAATATGCGGCTTGATTATGGATTTGCGTACTTCCCTTGACAGCATGCGATTGCAATTGAACCTATTCAAGAAAAGATTGTTTGGTGATATTAAGTGGTGAATATTGAAGAATATTAACTTTAAACTGTGGATAATGTATGTGGTATTGTTTTGATTGTTGTGCATGAATGTTGGAAGAAGGTGAGTTCATACAAGTTGATATTTGCTTAATTTATGTATTATTCACGGGAATAATGTTGTTGAACAGTGTTGGACTTAGATGTTTGTATTATTCACGGGAATAATATGTTGTTGTTAGATCTAGTGCACTAACAACATATTATTCCCGTGAATAATACAAACATAAACGTCGGTATAATAGCCACGTCGGACACATTTCAGATATTACTCTAACATGAAATACTAGTATGTAAATATACATTTGTAACTTTGGGAAATAAACTGTACAAACACGAGGGGAGAACCTTGAAATATCCTTCAATAAACATATTTTCGCTCACTGTCACAACATTTTTCACGATAAGCATTTAACGTGGGATACATCAATGGTGCTATTTTGACAAAAAATTACCTGAAAACACTACAGGTACATTGTGCAGTACGTGTAGGAACAATCTTATATAATAAAGACAGCCGAACTGTGCGTAACATCATTCCCACGAGAGGAGTTGTGTGTGAGATGACTAGTTGAACGGTAAGGTATAAACAGAAAATTTAACAGAGGGTATACGAGCATCTCGTGACCACGGCAGCTCATGACCAACAACTCGTACCCACAACTCGTACACAAAATATTCTTTTTAAATATTGCAGGAAACCCCACCGACTTCTGTCTGCTCACGTTTTTTTTTCCAATTTGCATATTTTATTTTAAAATATTGAAGTAAACTCAACAAACTTCTGTCTCCCCACTATTTTTTTCTAATTTGCATAATTTATTTTAAAATATTGCAGGAAAATCCACGGACTTCTGTCTCCTCAAGTTTTTTTTTTTTTTCTAATTCGCATAATTTATTTTATAATAGTTCTGGGAAGCCCTCTGGGAATTCCATGACCTCACGTTTTTAATTTGCATATTTTATTTCATAATGGTGTGTGTCGTCACTTCAGAGCACACAATTACTACAAAATTAAGTAAATACTCTATACACCTTGATTTAAACACAGTGTTTGACCATAGAAATATTCTCCATTAGTATATCACATTTTGTTTTCATATATCTCCTTCCAAGGTATGTGTCACAGTGGAGACTCTGATTCATGCGATCACATGTGTATCAAAATCAGGCCCATTCCACATTCTGGTCTAACTAGTTTAAATGTCAAATTTATATATGTTTGTTATGTGAAACCAGTAATAGAAGCTTTACATCCTCAGGTCAAAATTGTTGTTTTTTATGAACAAGGCCGAAAGGGGTTTCGGTCCCCTAGTGCGAGAGCCAAGCCATCAGAAACACCAGTAGTGCACTGAAGCGGTAACCCATCCCAGTACTAATGTAGACCATCGCTGCTTAACTTCTGTAAAACACACCCATTGTGGCCAGGCCACAACTTCTGTAAAAGATAATCATTGTGGTCATGCCACAATTCACGAGAGTGCAGAGATAAAACAAAGTAATCTCTAGAAGCACGAGCTCTACCAAGGCTCATGCTTAAAAATGATTCTGTGGGTTGAAATAAGTAAATTGTAAGCTCTTAAATGTTAAAGCAAATACATACTGTACAGCTTTTAAAGTAGACAGGAAATAGATACACCAGTCATGAAACAAACATTTTTTGCAAAGCAGAGGCACATTTCTTAAGTTAAAATGTTTGAAACTGAGGTGGTCAGTTTCATTATTTTCCAAGTACTGAATAAAATTAAGAAAAATTAACATCATTCAATAAACATGTACTCAAGATACTGGTGCATGAGGAAATCTGAAACATTAAACTGGCACAAAAATCCATATAACAAAGTATACACACTATAATTAAAGCTATAGAAGTCTTTCACATTAAAATTGATTAAATCCATGATAAATAATAAAAGAAATTGAGTGTTTATTATATATGGTTGTCAAATCCAAGGATAGTTTCCTTACCTTAAAATATTATAACATGCCAAAAAAGGAAAAAAAAAACAACAGTCTGCTTGTATGGAGTAATTTCATCCTTTCTCATCTGATCACTGAAGTTAAGCAGCACTACATGTGTTCTTGGTTGATACTTGGATGGATGATTATCCGAATCTAGGCCATATATGGGCAGATACATAATGGTGGTCCATGTGGCACTAGGCATGACCTTAAATAAAATAAATCAATTATACAGCACAATAATTTAGGATAAGAGAGTTAACAGCATGATGTATAACAAATAAATCCTTCCAAAAGTGATCACATATCCTTTGAAATTGTGTGAAGGCCATTAGTAAGTTATTTTCTCCATTCCTTTTATAATCTTTGAACAGATTCTGCCTCTTCTGTTATTTATGCAGTAATTGATTCTATTTTTATTGCTTTAAAATATGTTATTTTATGGCTATCAAGGCACTTAATAATGTGTCAAGAGCATTGGTTTCATCGAACTAAGCACAGCCTCATATTAAACTGTAATATATATGCACATAAATTAAATAAGAATTAAACAAAAAGTGTGATTTGCCATTTCCATATAAACCAGCCAACTTTGGGCCTTATAATTAGATCCATGATGGCACAAAGATGAATAAAATAAAGTGGAAATGAAGATGTATATGTATTATAGAGACAGCAGAAGAGTTCCAGTACTAATAAAATATTACATCAAATTTAGTTTATGTCAAAATGGGATAAATTTCTTTAAGATTGTGCCATACATTAAGCAATCAAGTATGCTAACTGGACAGAGAGAGTGCATAGTATATTGGGTAGCACAGTCATTTCCAAAATCTCAGGTCCCAGGTTTAAATCTTAGGCTGACTTCAAATGGGAATTTGTTTGTTGCTTGCCAATATCAAGTGATTAAGTATAGAATATAAAATAGTTAGTGGTATACATTGCTTTCCTCCATCTCCTCAAGTACAGCGGGGGTCACGTTAGCGAACGCAAAATCGTTTGTTTTGGCGTCTTTATACAAAATTATTGGGCGACATATCCTAAAAGCAGCTTAAATATGGAGGAGAATATTCGAACTGAATATATTGATGCTTTTGAAAAATTAATCTGTCATTCCATTAAATATTTAACATAAAAAACACAAGGAGTGTCTCTTTTCTATTTTTGGAACAAGTGGACAGCCATAGCGAACGCAAAGAAAGTCACATGACTAGCTCTCTGGGGGCCATGCAGTATTTCAAAAAGTTAAGGTAGACAAAAATTATTTCCTTCTGTAATCAAATTAATGAAGATTTATGAAAAAACTTGCAATTTGGATTGGCTGTTACCGGTTGTATATAGACTAATTTGTCACTCTTACATCTAATGAATGTAAGTAGTACATAGCGAACGGCAATCTACCATAACATGTAAAAGATAGATAGAAGGGACACAGGGTTCCAACACCCCACTTATTTCAATATGTGAATAAATAAATGATCATCTAACCACTGGTGAACCCTATCCCCCTGCTGTCATTGTTTTAAATGTCACAGGTAGATTGCCGTTCGCTATGGCTGTCCCGTTCGCTAACGTGACCCCCGCTGTATCTGTTATGAAGCGACCTATACATTATGCTAAAATTAAGATATTTTACCAAACATATATCAAGTAGCTCACTCAAAATAAAATTTGCCCTTTGATAAGAGTTATTATGAATCGGGATTTAAGACAACTTTGGTCTGAGGCAAAATGTTGGCCCAGCTAATACACAGATATAACCGTGTATCTAGCTTGTTTTTAAAAGGTCGTTGTATCACATGATTTCGTACATATGGATGGCCTGTCAAGTCAGAAAATGTCAAAATAGAAGCTAATGGGAATACACAGTATCATAAATTTCCGCTTGGGCTGTATTTGTATAGTCTCTGCAGTTATCGTCTGCTGTCTGACTGGTATGTTACAGGAGTGTGTCACTCTTTGAATTAACCAAGTTTTAAGTTTTCGTCTAAAGTCACAGCATCGCAAATTCAGTCATAGTTTGCACAAGTAAAGTATGTTGGGGAAACCCCACAGAATACCGTCAAATTTTGATTTTCAAGTAAAATTTTGTAAAGAAATCGTATGGAATCGTCAAATATTTCCTACACATACATAAATAGCTGTTTACTCCATCCAGTATTTGATCTTGAATTAAGCAGAAAATATTCGAAGGAAACCCCATAGAAATCTGTGACCTCATGCATATTTATGAGTTGTCTATGAATTTTGATCTTCAAGTAAAAAAGTTTCTACACACACATTGTTGGGAAACCCCAGAGAATTCTAAGGCAATTGTCAAGCAAAATTAATATACCGCAAATAAGTTAACTGAGTTGTCGAGACTTTGATTTTTAGTGCAAGGCCATGACTTTTGATGAAAATTTAAAGCCACAATGCCATGACAGGAGTCACTTTGAAAGTTAAAACTTGCAAATCATCAAGACTCAGTTATATCACTATTTTGCCAGTTCACGTGGATCTTAGACTTAAACAGCTCCAGGATATGTAACTTTGCACAACTTCGTCTTGGACACAAAAAAGTTACTTTCCAGGGCCGGTATTCATAAAACTTGCTGAGACCAAATTTTGTCTCAAGTCTCAAGTTTTGGTCTCAAATCTGAGACTGTTTTTGGTCTCAAACTTGTTGCTATTCACAAAATAGTTGAGACCAAATTTAGTCTCAGATTTGGTTTCAAACTTAAGACTGGTATACTGCCTTGCTACCAATTATCGCCAGGTACCAATTATTGCCAGACAGAATTCAAATAGGTACAACTTTACCAAAAGTAGCATTCCAAGTCTCGCAAATAAAGCACAACTATTTTCAAAGTGAATGGAACCAATACACAACAAAAAACTTTCAAAATATGTGGCCATTACTGAAATATGAATGTTTTATTTTCTGGTGGCGATAAATGGTAGCCGGCGATAATTGGTAGCAAGGCAGTATATATAGTTGTCTCAAATGTTTTGGTAAAAGTCGCAAGCATTTATTTCACCTTAACTGAGATTCATGTTTTTACTTTCTATGGCTTAATGTAAAGTAGAAATAATTTACAACATATATAACACTTGGCCTAAACTTTTGTAACAACGGATAGCCCAAACTTTGGTTTCAAAAGTACCTTACTTTGAGACACTTTTCAACAGTGTTTTCTGACTGCATAGCAACAAAGAAGTAGATCATGTGACATGACAAATAAAAAACAGTTGACACAATTTTCTATTTATTTTTTATTTTAATAGACAGTATAATTTTTGTTAAGAATTAAAAGACACAAAAACTATTGATCTTAAAAAAAATGTTGGATATATTTGCAAGTTTATGGTTTGTTTACATTGAAAAGACTTGAGACTGGTCTCAGCTTGGTCTCAGCTGAGAACCTATTTGTGAATACAAAGTTGAGACTTGGTCTCAGCTGAGACCAAATCTCAAAGCTGAAACTATTTTTTGTCTCAGACTTAAAACAGTGTTGGTACATGGACTTTTTTTTCTGAAATATGCATTTACAAAATTGCAACTTATCAATGCATTTTACTAACAAAATCAAAACAATAAACCTCTTAGAACAGTTTTTAATGGGTAACAATTTCTGCTTGAAATCAGTGCCCCAACTTGGCATTTTTGCATACGGAAATCGTCGGAGGATATGTAATTTACTTGTGTAGTCACTTTCTACTGCTGTATTTGATATTCAAGAGTCCTAGAGTTTTAGCGATGACAATCAAATGTTACTTGATATTCAAATTTCCAGTTTGTGCCATGTAACCCATGTTAAGGTTTATTCTATGATATGGTACAAAGCAGGACATATTTTAATCTGATTGTTTCTTTTTTCACAGAGTAACATATTTTTCACTTGGAAATGTATTATTTATCTCATAAGATTCATATCATATAATAAATAAACAGTTTCTGCATTTAAAAAAATTTTTTTTTTCTTCTATTCCATTTTTTGTAATTCAGAATATTAATATTGCTCAACAAGTGGTTATCTGTTATCAATGTTGAAATATGTTAAATATCCATGATTGAATTGTTCTCTTTATTTCACATACTAAATTAAATTATAATTTTATTTTTGGATTATTTATTCAGTTTTATTTACCTTTTTTGATTGCAATTTATAGCACCCCCATGATTGAATTTGTCCTCTTCATTTCACACACATATCAATTGCACTATAGGGATGCTTGTTCAATTTAGTTAGCTGTCATTGATTGCAGTGTGTAGCCCCCCATGCAGTGATTGAATTTGTTTGGAATCAAGGGTTATAAATCCTGGTATAGTATAAAATCAGAAAGATACATAGGTTTTCTGTATTTCTGTGAAAAATATATATACAAGTTCTTAAAATGTAACTTTGAGTTGTAATCTATAATGCTGGAGTTATTGAGTTATTGAAGCTATGCTGTAAGCTCTCTACTCCAGAGTAGTAATTGTATCCACCGGATAGCATCCTGTGGATGGTATGGATTTCTCTTCGTTGTGCCGCCGTATGCCGGCTTATACAGTGTGTAGAGAGATTTCATCGTTAGCGCTCTAATGAAAAAAATATTATAGCTAGCCTTCTCCAATTTGCAGGATGTATTCATAACCATAAAATCTTGCCTGGGAATATTTTTGACCTCATTTTGAAAAACAAGATGGCGGCCACAGGCATTTTTTTCAACTTTCAGCAAGGACTTTTGTTGGCCCTTTAGAGCAAAGGGAATTATAGGTAGAGATCTCAAATTCGTAGGATATGTTCCTCATAATAAAATATTGACTGGGAATATTTTTGAAAATAAAATAACACAATTATCTTGTGTCAGTGAAAAATGAGTCAAGACTTTAAATCTCTGCCTTATATTCACAGTGTAGTAGTTGTGAATATTTCGATCTGGTTATGTCAGTTCTCATCAGAGGCTGTGAGTGGGGTAGGGGGGATCACCTGAAGTACAAATATGAGATCCTCTCTGATCCTGGGGATCAGATCCGGTATCCGGCGGATCAGATCAGATTTTTTGTGTATCTGACTGTTAAAAATGGATTTTTCATTTTAAAGTGACCAAATATTTTTTATGTGTAAAATTTAGTCCAATTCATCAGTTAGTTATTATACTGTACTGATTACAAGGAATGTTATCATACAACTCCTGTATGAACTCCAGTGAGTAGTTGGAAATAAATGAATTCTAACTGTGAATCCAGTTGAATATAAAGGTGATTCTAAATAAATTATAAAGCCTGTTGTTTTATTATTGTGTTTAGTGTCTTTAATTCATGTAGAAGATTGGTGCTCTCATGAATATGGACAACTGAAAACCCTTTTTCCCAATGAGAGTTAGGTTGCACTCTCTAAAGCATTGTCTCATAGTGTGAATTCTCTGAGTCCTGAGTAGACCTATTTCAGTCATCTCTTGTAAAATCCGCCTAAGTTAGGTGGATACTGGGGTGATTGTACCTAACTCAGTCTTTTGGCACTGAATCAGACACCAGAACTCAAAAGCATTGATTATGTGGATGTAAGTTGGTGGTGATTATTCATACTTATTCACCCATAATCCGTACTTCCATTCAAGTATTTATACCGGTGTACCACGAAATCCTCCCCCGCGCCGGGATCGTAACAGATCTTCTAGGAAATCCTCCCCCCACCATACTGTAACTACACAAATTTTGTATTAAAAAAACTGAAAATCAACAGTGTCAGCTAGATCTTGTGTATTCTGAATTTTGTCAATGTACTATTGCAGAAGTGGATAAATATATAAATTACAAATCTCAAGGAAAGATGTTACGTAAAAAATTTAAAAGTTATAAACCATTTTGGAATAGTGAATTAACTAGCTTATGGAAAGATATGTGTCATAAGGAAAGGTCAGCTCGATGTTAAACAAGTAATTTACAACATAAAAAATCATTAAGAATGAAATTTTCAACTGCAAGAAAAACATTTGACAAAAGACTCCGATATTATGAGAGGCAATATAACAAAAATATTATTGCAAATATAGAAACTGTAAGTTCTTCAAATCCCAGGGAATTTTGGCAAAAAATAAAAACACACTGTCAGTGTAATAAAAAATTTATCTATCTATTTATTAACAAAATGAAAAATTTTATGGAACCCCACTTTAAATGCATACTTTTGTCACTGGCATACTTTCTGTATTATTTTCTGAAGAAATCATTACTGATTTTTACTGTTGTTGGTAACTCCCAAAGAACCCCGAAATGCATATATACTTTGCATATATATCATTGAGTATAATTTTAATAATGAGCAGTTAAATGGATTGGAAATAATCAAATCAATCTGAATACATTTATATAAGGGACAGCCCAAATAGTATTCATAAGGGATATAAACTGAACAAATTAATTTTCAGTTACCTTTTTGACTAAGTTAGATTCATGTAACCTAAGCCTTTGATGATATATTTTATTTCTTGCCCCTCCTTGTTTATTGTTGTATGCTTTACATTCTCCTATGAATTGATCAAAGTGTAACAGACAGTTATCCTGTCTTCACTTTGGAAGGATTACAAGTGCAATTGCCCCTACATTGTTAAAAGTACTTCACATAATCTGCTACCTACTCAGGTCTTTGATTTCTACTCCTGTTCAGGCTGCTTAAAACAAAACAACAAAGCCTGGGATGCTTTTGTTTATTGCATCAAAGTTGCTTCAACTGTCTTTCCCATAATTTCCTACCTGTTCAGGCCTTTGAAACCTAATCCTCCTATAGCTACTTTAAAGAACAAAGCTAACTGTTTGATATATTTATGGTGTATAATTGCAATTTCTTCCAGATTTTTGTGTATAAATACCAGGGGAAAATGACCAAAATCATATCATTTTATAATCTCATTGGAGTATTATGTAAAATGGATGCTGAAAAGGACAATTTCACAAGTTCTGAGGAAGGGAAACAAAATTTGGTTTCTAACACAGACAAGTTTGTCAAATTTAAGGAAGATACAATTCTTGTTTTCAATTATGTGGCTAATCAAAAGTATCCTGAGGGGATGTCTCGAGACCAAAAGAAGGTGTTCAGGAGGAAATGTAAATGTTACACCATCAAAGATGGAGTGTTGTATTATGTGGGCTTTGGCAAGAAAGGTAAAAAATATATTTAAATCTTGTGTATTTATGTCTTGTGTATTTCTTCTTATTTCATGTAATCTGTGCATTATTACCTCATTATGTAAACCCAACTTGCCAATCATTGTTCTACACTCTGGGTTAACTGAGAAACTTGAGCTGAATAGATTTTTCAATATAAAATTTTTTTCAACAGGCGGGGGGGGGGATTTCCTGGTGGGGGGATGATTTCCTAGGAAATTCTCCCCCCCCGGGGGGGAGGATTTTCAGGGGGGGAGGATTTCCTTTTACACCGGAATAACTGTTGGTAAAAATAAAATAATAATTTGAAGTAAGGTGGCAATCCAACATATTTTGTTGATGCCCATAGTTTGATTTTTATAAAATAAAAGCAAATATACCTGGCAGACAAATAATGCCCAATTTTTTATGTTTGGGCTATTTTAATGTATGTCTGCTGGGATTATTTTATAATGAAAATAACTGTGATTCACAACAATAACCTTTTAATTGAAGTTAAACAATGAATTATATTTATATAGTGCTAAATATAAAAAATATATATTAAAAATCAAACACAAATAATAAAATTATTGATTTTAACTATTTATAAAGTTCAAGACTATTATACAGTCTTAAGTCCGCTATTTACACGAAAATGTCAGTAAATAATCCGTGACTATGTGAGAAACATAAATAAACTGTTGTTTATTTATTCATCCAACCTTTTAATTACTGGTATGTGGTGGTGTGATATTCTGACACAGATTGTTCATGTAATCCAACAAGTCAAAGTCCACTGGTGGTTCACTCTTTGGGATGACTCCCCAAATGTGGAACTTCGGCTGACATGTGCAGTGTTCGCTCTCGTCAAAAATGAATGCGAGACAGACTGTCTCCCTTCAATTGAAAAGGCGAGACAACTGTGAAAAAATGTGAGACATGTTTTGCGTCAAGATATTTTGAAATATGTAGTTCCAATTTGGAACTGCATAAAATCTTCTTTATTTAAATAATAAGAAAATAAGAAATAGATGCTAAACTAAAAGTTCAAATAAATAAACTATTTAATGCTGTTTTTCTTTGTCTTTTTTTTTAAATTTCACTTCTAAACCACATCTTAATGGCTTAAAGCTGGGTGCTACAGGCTTTTTTATTTATTTTTTTATTATTATTCTACTGTTATCTAGATTCATCAAATAAATAAATAAATTGCATTTCTTCTCTTTTCTTTGAAGAAATATATATTTTGTCTCTTCCGATAAAAGACGAATTTCTTTGGTCAGTAGTTGTTTTGACTGTTTCGCCTGCGACACAATAATATATGCAGAAGACGAGTTAAAAATTAGACATAAAGTACGGAAATCTCGTGAGAATACCCGAATTCTCGCGTGAATTACTGTTAGCTGGATGTATCAAATAAAATAAACTCACTTTCATGTCTTTCTTACCTATTTCTATGAGGAAATATGTACGTCGTCGCTTCCGATAATAGACAAATTTTTTGGTCAGTAGTTGTTTCGACTGTTTCGCCAGCAGAAGACGAGTTTTAAAATTGACAAAAAGCACGGAAATCTCGCGAGAATACCCAAATTCTCACGTGAATTACTGTTAGCTGGATATATAAAATAAAATAAACTGCTTTTCATGCTTTTCTCACCCATTTCTATGAGGAAACGTGTATGTCGTCGCTTCCGATAATAGACGAATTTCTTCAGTCCGTTTTGAGTGTTTCGCCTAGTAGCGACAGCACAGACGCGTTGGTGAGTTGGTTTTGCGACAATTCGCCCCAGAGTGTGTACAAACTTGCGAAATCACGCTCGAGAGCGAACACTGCATGTGTGGGGGAGGGGGTCCTCTGAGACTGATTCCTCTATTGGACCCTGATAGGCAGTGCATCTCGGCAGTCCTTATTCCTCCCTTTTCAGTTGGAAATCCTCAGTGAAGTAACTGGGGATGTCAAGGTCAGGTGTTCCCGGTGGAGATGAGTCTTCTTCCCAGTTATTCATGGGTGGATCATCAATGAATACACAATGTGGGGATATTCCCATGGGAATCAAAGAAGGTGCATGTTGAGTTGTTTTATCCCTCACAAACTTGGGGGTGGTGTTGCAACCCGTGTGTGTGACTGTTTTTTGGGGGGGTAAGTCACAAATATCAGTCTGTGTACTGATTGATATCTGAGTCCTACTGTGCATGGTCATTGTGGTGACTGTGCATGTCTTTGGAGTAGGGTCCCTTCTTGTCGATTCTTGATCCTCTGGCCACAAATTGTTAAAGAAGTCACTCAGATCCGGTTGAGTGTCCTTGGCTACAGTTGTGTTATCCTGAGGACAACCTGACTGATCTGAAGGGATATCCTTTGATTCATTGTCAATGCAGTCTCTTATCCTAGGCATCAGCCACCTAGAAGTGGATAATGACACAGCTTTTAACACTGCCACTACTGGAACCCCCATTCCAGCTAGTAAGATGAGCAGCGAGACTTTGGCGATCCTACAAGAAGCTTCAAATAAGTTAAAAGAAGCTGACAAGGGACCCTCCAAAGGCACCAAAAGAAAGAGAACCGGCTCCCCCTCAACTGAGAGACAGTCCACCAGCAGGGACAGGTATCCCCCTGAATCCAAACCTCTGTACCTGAAGAGTAAAAACCTTCATAGGAAGAAACTGAGTGTAGCCACTAATATTCACTCAATCAAAGCCCACCTCAAAGAAGGCAAATTCCCAGTATCCTGCAACTTCAAGTGTTCCCCACCTGTCTCAGTCAACGAGTCATTCAAGACAAAGTGGGCAGAGATGTGAACAAATGTAAGAGGGACTTGACCCTTTACTTAGTGGAAGAACTAAATTCCAAGTACAGTGTGATCAAAGCAGACATCCAGACCACCTATGCAGAGTTGGAAAATATCACCAACAAGAGCCAGTTTAAAGAACTGAAGGACTCTTTAACTGAAAAATATAAAGCTGCAGTCGCCACAAGCATGCAGAGAAGGCTTCAACCAGAATCCAAACCCAGGTTCAAGCCTAGAGGGAGACAGAGGCAAAACCGCCAGAACCCCCCTAGCCGCCAAAGACAAACAAACAAACAGTTACAATTCTTGATTAAAGGATTGAATAAACTAGTGAGGAATTAATATAACCCTATCCAGTTTAATAAACCTACAACTAATAAACTGTTTATACATACATAATGTTGTTTTTTAATGTGTGCTTGACTATCTGTAAGGGATCTCAGAGGATTAGAAAATCTGAGGTCAGGACTAACTGGGCTATCCACAGTGCTTATGATGGAAGGCTATAATTATCAGGAGATCTTAAATCAAGTTAAGGAGGAGGCGAAAATAGCCCCTCCTGGGTTCCTCCAGAAAGGTAAAACCATGGAGAGCCTCATTGGTCATACAGTGATTAACTTATCTGATGAAACCCTGAGTAAAGCACAAGTCAGTGCCTTAGAAAAAGGCCTAACTTTTTGCCCCACACCAGGACCACCAAATAAGGCTCAGATTTGGTTGGACTTCAAAGAATTCCACCGCAGACTAAGGCTTAAATGCCACTTCTACTATGACAATAAGCATCTTCAGGACCTAAATGAGGATGAAATGGCAATAGTAGATTTCATGGCTATGAATCTTGAGGAAAGTGAAGATCCATACAAAGATATTCACAAGAAATTAATTTGTAGATAAAAGCACCTGGAAACCACCTAGAATACATCAGTCACTAGAGGTGTTCCAGAGAGCTTTCAAAGATGGTCTATTGAAAAGCAGACTCATAAATAAGGGACAACCAAACTTGACCAAAGAACAGTGGATAGGCCTTAAGGAACTATCCTCAAACCCTAGAATTGTCATCAAAAAAGCTGATAAGGGGTCAGCAGTTGTAGTAAAGAACACAACTGACTACCTCAGAGAAGGCTATAGACAACTGAATGACACCAAATTCTATACCAAACTTGACCATGATCCCACCCAAAGAATTGGTCAAAAAATTGCAGACACACTTACCAAGATGCACAATAAAGGTTTAATTAGTGATAAAAACCTCGAACACTTAACACCAGGATCTTGCACAGAAGCAAAATTCTATATGTTACCCAAAATACATAAGAAAAATGTCCCAGGTAGACCTATTTGCAGTTCTGTTAATCACCCCAAAAGCAGAATTAGCAAATTTGTAGATGAACATATAAAACAGTATGTACCCCAAACAAAATCTCATATTAGGGATACACAAGATTTCATTAAGAAATTAAGGAATCTGGGTCAAATCCCTGAAGGGGCAATATTATGCACCCTTGATGTATCTAGTTTATACACCAATATCCCCAACCACGAGGGAATATTGGCTGTGGCAAATAAACTAAGAAGTGACCCTACCAAAACACCTATCACCCAGTTCATATTAGACCTGCTAACTTTAGTCCTCCACAATATGAATTTTGAATTCAATGGAGAGCACTATCTACAGATAGGAGGGACAGCTATGGGGACTTCATTAGCACCAAATTATGCTAATTTATTTATGGACAGGTTCGAAACCAGAGCCCTAGATGGTTACCCCCTTAAACCACTAGTCTGGAAAAGGTTCATTGACGACATTTTTATGGTCTGGACACATGGTGAAGAGTCACTCAACCACTTCATTGAGTACCTTAACTCTCTCCATGAATCAATTAAATTCACCCATGAATTTAGCTTTTCTGAAATTAATTTCCTGGACACAACTGTGAAATTCAATGAACATAGGGAACTAATCACAACCCTATACAACAAACCTACAGACACCCATCTGTACCTGGAGTGCAGCTCAGCCCACCCGAGCACTGTACTCGAAAAAAGACCTTATGGACAATATCTAAGGTTATGCCGAATATGTACATTGGATAAAGATTTCAAAACCAATGCTTTTAAACTAACTGGCTATTACCTTAAGAGAGGTTACCCAGCAAGCAGCCTCAAAAACACTTCAATAGAGCCAATCAGTTTAAACAGTCAGACCTACTGGAGGACAACCCTAGAGAGGCCATAGACACACCAGTCATGGTGACTCAATTCAACCCCAGGAACCCACCCATTAAACCTCTCATCAGGGACAACTGGAATATAATCCAGAACACTGATGAACTAAAAAACATCTTTAAAGACAAACCACTCATAGGTTACAGGAGACTACCAAATCTCAAAGACCTACTAACAAGAGCTACTATCACATTCCCACCAACTAATGAAACTAAAAACAAAAAAGTTTTCAATACAGTATGTACTAGATTAGGAAAATGTACATATTGTCCTAAACTGACCAAAGTGGACCAAATAACTAGTTTCCACACTAAAAAGACCTTCAAATGCATTAACCTACCACCAAGGCATAGATACACTTGCGAATTAAGTAATGTAACATACATTATTAATTGCACTGAGTGTGGTCTCCAATATATAGGAGAGACCAAAAGACCAATTAGACAGAGAATGTATGAACACTACAGATGTGTTCAAAAATTCAATGATCTAAATTCTACCCCTGTCTCAAGACACTTCACACAACTCAAGCATAGTGTCAGGAATATGGAGTTCAGCATTGTGCAATGGATGGGGGAGGAAAACAACCCAAATTCTTCCTCTAAACGTAAAAGACAGGAACTATTTTACATTTGGGCCTTCCCCACCCTCCACCCAACGGGTATCAACATATTTGTGTGAGTTTATGCCCTCTTATTGCACCCCTAACCCAGGTGCCTACCTGTTTATTTTGGGAATATTTTTGGCCTCATTTTGAAAAACAAGATGGCCGCCATGGGCGTTTCTTTGTCAGTCATGAAAAGTACTTATATCTCCCTTATTATTGGTCCTAGAGACTTGGTATGTGAAGCCAACTTATAGGAAATCATGGGCTGGGAATCTTTTGATGTTGTCAGATTTGACCTTGGACCCCTCCTTCAAGGTCAAACAAGGACACCCAAACTTAAAAGTGCTTATAACTCATTTATTCTTGGTCCTAGAGGATTCCAATGTGAAACCAACTTATAGGAAATCATGGGCTGGGACACTTTTGATGTGGTCAGATTTGACCGTGGGCCCCTCTTTCAAGGTCAAACGAGGATAGCAAAACTTAGAAATGCTTATAACTCACTTATTATTGGTCCTAGAGGCTTGCAATGTCAAACCAACTTATAGGAAATCATGGGCTAGGAATCTTCTGATGTGGTCGGATTTGACCTTGAGCCCCTCTTTCAAGGTCAAATTAGGATAGCCAAAATTAAAAGTGCTTATAACTCGCTTATTCTTGGTCCTAGAGGTTTGTAATGTGAAACCATCCTATAGGAAATCATGGGTTAGGAATCTTTTGTTGTGGTCAGATTTGACCTTTGGCCCCTCCTTCAAGGTCAAGTGAGGAGAGCCAAAATTAGAAGTGCTTATAGCTCGCTTATTCTTGGTCCTAGAGATTTGGTATGTGAAGCCAACCTATAGGAAATCATGGGCTGGGAATCTTTTGATGTGGTCAGATTTGATCTTTGGCCCCTCTTTCAAGGTCAAACGAGGATAGCCAAATTTAAAAGTGCTTATAACTCGCTTATTCTTGGTCCTAGAGGTTTGGAATCAATCAATCAATCAATCAGTTGTCCACGTGCTTAATCTCCGTATCAACGGATTCTAAGGCACACCATCCAATTCATAAGGCATAAGTCATAAGACATTAGACATGTTCCGAGTCGTTCCCAGAGAGGTCGCCCGGTGTTCGGTAGTAAGAAGCTATGGTGGGAATGATTTCTGAAATAGGTAGGTTTTGAGTCGACTTTTGAAACTGGAGAGATTTGGAGCACTGTGTATATCATATGGAAGATCATTCCATAACTTAGGAGCATCATATGAAAAACTATTGTTAAAATGTACCTTTGATTTATGGATGGAAGCACAGTAAGAGGGAACCTAAAGGAACAACTTTTTGGGGTTGGAACGTCTTGTATTCACAGCAGATTTGTACAAGGGGAGATATGGTGCAAAATACTTAGGCTGGCCAGTGGTGAGGTACTTATAAACCAAAACTAGGGTTTTGAAAATAATACGTTGTCTAATGGGTAGCCAATGAAGTGTCCTAAGGGTGGATGTAATGTGAGTGTACTTTGAAGCACCAGTGACAAACCGTGCAAGAGCATTTTGAACATATTGGAGCCTTGTAGCATTTCGGGATGACAAACTGCGAAAAAGAGAATTGCAATAATCCAAACGACTACTGACCAGAGCATTTGCAATCACAACTGATGTATCCACAGAAGGAAACCTTCTGATGCGATGAAGGTCCCTGAGGCTAATAAAACAGGATTTGATAACAGAATTTATATGATTGGTGAAACAAAACTTTGCATCAAACAGAACACCCAGATTGCGTACAACATCTGCGGGAGAGAGGCAATTACCCAGGATATTGACAGGAGATGAGTCACTGAGCCATTTGTGTCTGTCTTTGGCACCGAAGACTATGAATTCTGTTTTATCAGGATTTAGCTTGAGTTTGTTTTCAGACATCCAGACCTGAATATCATTCAAACACGATTTAAGATGGTCAAAAGACTTGAGACTATCATCAGGGGATAAGTGAATGAACAGCTGAGTGTTGTCCGCATAGAAGTGGTAACGGACTCCGGTATATTTTCTGATGACTTGACCAAGAGGTGTTGTGTAGAGGGAAAACAGAAGAGGACCTAAGACAGAACCTTGGGGGATACCAAACTTCAGTTTGAACAAATTCGAAAGACTGGAACCAATCTTGACTGACTGAAAACGATCCTGGAGGTAGGATCTAAACCATTTTAGTGCTGATCCAGCAAAACCAAATCTAGACGACAAACAGGATAGGAGTGTGTCATGATCAATAGTGTCAAAAGCCGCGGACAGGTCGAGTAGCACTAGTGCTGTAGGCATGCCCTTGGACAGAGATAAGTGAATCTCATTTTTGATGCACAACAAGGCAGTTTCTGTTGAGTGCCCCAACTTATAGGCTGACTGGAAAGGGTTACCAAGATCATGAGAATCCATGTGAGATCTAATTTGGGCAGCCACAATTCGCTCAACCAATTTTGACAAGAAGCTAAGACTGGACACCGGTCGATAGCTCTTCAAGTCCTCTTTTGAAAGGGTGGACTTTTTGAGGAGGGGTGTGACAATAGCCTGTTTGAAAGGATTAGGGAAAATGCCATTTTTGAGGGACAAGTTAACCAGTTTAGCCAATGAAGGGAGAAGAATGTCAATACATTGTTTCACAATGTGAGTGGGGCATGGATCAAGGGAGCAAGTTTTTGAAGGAGATTCCTTGATACACTTAAGGACTTCAGTATCAGTGACAACTTGAAAGGAACTGAAAGTCGGCGGCTCCTTGTCTGAGTGAAGAACCTGAGATCGGGTGTATTTAAAGGTGTCTCGAATCTTTTTAATTTTATCAATGAAAAATGAACCAAATCTGTTTGCATAAGATTTTTTATCCTCAAAGGATGGGAGGACAGTAGAATTTGACCGACTCAATGTTCTATTTAGTGCATGCCATAACCTCTTACTATCACCACAATTTTCACTAACTAGATCACAGTAGAAACACCCCTTGTTTCTATTTAGAATGTGGTTACATCTGTTTATCTGCCGTCGAAGACGGGAACTATTTTCAGAGGATTTGTCTCTTCTTCAGGCGCGTTCATACTGCCTTCTCATGCACTTGGCAGTTCTATACTCGTCAGTTATCCAGCTTGGGTCTGGTTTGATGAGCTGTTTAGTCTTCACTGGTGCGTGAATATCTAGAAGGCCAGACAAACCAGACATGTACTGTTCATGCAATAAATCTATATCATCAGATGGTGAGCTAATGTGAAACTAACCTCTAGAAAATCATGGACTAGGAATCTTTGACCTTGGGCCCCTCCTTCAAGGTCAAATGAGGATAGCCAAACTTAAAAGTGCTTATAACTCACTTATTATTGGTCCTAGAGCCAGAGGTATGCAATGTGAAACCAACCTGTAGGAAATCATGGGCTGGGAATCTTTTAATGTGGTCAGATTTGACCTTGGGCCCCTTCCTTCAAGGTCAAACAAGGATAGCAAAATCTAAAAGTGCTTATAAATCCCTTATTCTTGGTCCTAGAGGTTTGTAATGTGAAACCTTCCTATGTGAAGTCATGGGCTAGGAATCTTTTGATGTGATCAGATTTGAGCTTTGCCCCCTCCTTCAAGGTCAAACGAGGATAGCCAAAATTAAAAGTGCTTGTAACTTGCTTATTTTTGTTCCTAGAGGTTTGCAATGTCACACCAACCTGTAGGAAATCATGGGCTAAGAATCTTTTGATGTGGTCAGATTTCACCTTGGGCTCCTCCTACAAGGTTAAGCGATGGTTGATTGGCTTTGGGGGGGTTTCTTTCTGGTGGATACAATTTGCATCAGTTCTCCGATGCGCTAGGTCTAGTTTAAATTAATGAATATGGGAGGTTTTGCTTTTACCTGTGTTTGGTTTTCAGAAGTGGAGTTAGATCTTCATTTGAAGAACACCAGTCCTGCTGTACTTGATTCAAAAATAATCTTCACAGCAGAACTAGATGTTACACCACATGGAGATGTGAGAGCTGCTATCTATAAGTATGGTAAGTGTTTGCCTGTAATCTGCCACTGTGTCTGAGTGGATAACACTCTAGCTTTGGAAAACGGAAGACCTGGGCTGGTATTCACGAAGGGTCTTAGACTTAGCCAGGTCTTAGGCATAAATCCAGTCTTAAAGTTAAGACTTTTGTCTCAGCTAAGTTTTGTCTTAAAACCGTATTCACAAAGGGTGACTTAGCTAAGTCCAAGATTGTCAAATAACC
The DNA here is from genome assembly GCA_964017235.1 of Sabellastarte sp. h YS-2021. Classification (NCBI taxonomy): domain Eukaryota; kingdom Metazoa; phylum Annelida; class Polychaeta; order Sabellida; family Sabellidae; genus Sabellastarte; species Sabellastarte sp. h YS-2021. The sequence continues at coordinate 78,020,621 of OZ024931.1, forward strand.
ACAGTGGTTTTCTGTGTCATGTGACCTTTCTTTTCTACTCAAACTATGCTATTGGTGAAATGTATTCTCCATTTAATGCATTTTATCTAAGGAAAAGTGCTGTTTTGAAATGGAAAACGTTGTTACCACATATAAACTTCCCAAAGACTGCTTTAGTGAGGTGTTCTGTATAATTATCTCCCGCCGGCCGATAGGCCCGGTACGGGAGATTATAAAATGCCTTGTGTCCGTGCGTGCGTGCGTGCGTCCCTTCGTCACGTTTTTACAAAAGCGTTTCTATCTCTTAAAATATTATAGCTAGACTTTCCAAATTTGCAGGATAAATTCATCATTGGAAAAACTTGCCTAGGAATCTTTTTCGGCTGATTTGGAAAAACAAGATGGCCGCCACGGGTGTTAACAAGATGGCTGCCATGGTTTTTTTTTCAGGTGTTCTGCCATGGGTTTTTTTTTCGTTCATTTAGATGGCTGCCATAAGTGTGTAGTTGCACTTTTATACAGCCTAAAAATAGCCTGCTTGGTATTTTTCAGACCTAGGTCCATAGCTAAGTGAGTAATAGCAATGGTGGCTACTTTCAGTAAAGTGCTCCTAACTCCAAAACGACTGCATTTAGAGCATTTCTGTCAAATATGTTGTTCAGCTACTTTCTCCATGCCTACAAGATGGTACCATTTTTAGGGGTCTATCTTGATAGCTAAGTGAGTAATAGCTATTTTCTGTTTTTAACAATGACCAAAATGAGTAAGTTGCTTTTATCTTTGTAACTGTTACTTACAATATTGGTCTCAAATATGTTGTTGAACAACTCCTTCATGTACTATATCATGGTGAGGTTTCCAAGGTGTAGCACCATAGCTAGCTGAGTAATAGCTACACTAAGTTTAACATTTGACCATTCAGCGAGTCACTTATAACTCAAAAACTATTGAATATAGAGGATTTTTGTCAAATATGTTGTTTATCTACTTTTTCATGTACTGTGTCGTGGTGAATTTTCAGAGCTGTAAGTCCATAGCTAACTGAGTAATAGCTACTTTTAAATTTCTTAATTTCAACATTGAATAAATCACTTATACCTCCAAAACTATTGAATTTAGGGAATTATTGTCAAATATGTTAATTGATTACTTTTTAATGTTCTGTGTCGTGGAAAAGTTTCAGACCTGTATTTCCATAGCTAACTGAGTAATGGCTACTTTGAATTTCAACAATGAGTAAATCACTTATAACTCCAAAACTATTAAATTTAGAGAATTATTTTCAAATATGTTGTTCACTTACTATTTGATGTACTGTGTCATGGGAAATTTTCACAGCTGTATCTCCATAGCTACCTGAGTAATAGCTACTTTGAGGGTTTCCATTGAGTAAATCACCTTTAAAAGCAAAACTGTTGAATTTAGAGGATTTTTTTCAAATATGTTCTTCACCTACTTTTTGATGTACCATGAAATGGCAAATTTTGAGAGCTGTAGGTCCATAGCTAACTGAGTAATAGCTACTTTAATGGTTCTCCATTGAGTAAATCACTTATAACAGCAAAACTGTTGAATTTAAAGGATTTCTCTCAGATATGTTGTTTAGCTACTTTTTTATGTACTGTGTAATGGCAAATTTTGAGACCTGTAAGTCCATAACTAACTGAGTAATAGCTACTTTGATGGTTCTCCATTGAGTAAATCACTTATAAAAGCAAAACTGTTGAATTTACAGGATTTTTGTCAAATATGGTGTTCATGTACTTTTTAATGTTCTGTATCATGGCAAATTTTCGGCGCTGTAGGTCCATAGCTAACTGAGTAATAGCTACTTTCATGGTTTTCCATTGAGTAAATCGCTTATCACAGCAAAACTGTTGAATTTAAAGGATTTTTGTCAAATATGTTGTTCACCTACTTTTTGATGTATTGTGTAATGGCAAATTTTGAGACCTGTAGGTCCATAGCTAACTGAGTAATAGCTACTTTGATTTTTGCGGAAAATGAAGAAGTCTTAATATCTCGAAAACTGTAACAGATAGAGCGATTTTGAGTGAACTTTTTACCTGCAGGGTAGTACATGAGTATAATATGCAAAAGGGAAAAAAAATCAATTTTTGCCACTTTTTGCAGCTATCTTGGATTTTTAGCAGAAAATAAGCATTGAAAATATCTTCGAAATGGTAACAGACAGAGCGATTTCGAGCGAATTTTTGACCCACAGGGTAGTACAACAGTATTCTGTGCCTAGGGGAAAAATGTCATCTTGGATTTTAGTGGAAAATGACAAATTGGGAATATCTCGGAAAAGGTATTTCCTCCCCTTTAATGTTCGGCGGGAGATGCACACCGCGGCAGTGGTCTCGTTATACTTTATTTACAGCCATTTCAAATTTTGAAGTTGAGAAAAGTTTATGGCGGCCATATTTAAGTCCTCTTTACAAAATTTAAGCCCACTACCAACCAGTCTTAAAGTTAAGCCCTTGGCTAAGCCCAAGACCAGTCTTATCTTGCTCACAACCAATTGTTATATCTGTTGAATTCTTGACCAATGGAAACCAACTTTATTGAAATAATAATGACAGTCCTCTGTCATTGGGTCCTATTCCCAGTGGCAGGCTAAAGAACATTGGGGACAATGATAAAGGGTCATCCTGAGACTCTCTCATTTAGTGAAGCCATTGTCAGTCACCAGAGACCTGGAGCTGTTCTTGTGCACTGAAAATGGATCGAATAGCACGTTGAGTCCTGTAGTAATTCAGCAAAGAACATATTGCACTGAATGTAAATAAATAAGTCAATTGTCTGCAACAGTATCTCATCAAAAATAAACTCTGTATGACTCTTGTAAGATGAATGTTTAGTTTTCTTATTCTCTCTTTCTCCATATGCAGTTTTATACTTAGGCTCATTTATAACTGCAATGAAAACAACTTTGTGTGTAAAACATATATTCTGTCCTGATTGTTAAAACATGGCTACAGGAAAACTGACAATTTCAACCTCACTGACTCTGGTATAAATTAGAGGCATGATGATATCCTACAGAAATAATAAATTGATTGATAAAAAATTCAAGCTGCCTTGGAAATGTTATGCAAAGTATTTCAGTGTCTTGCTTTTCTTTGTAGTGTGGATAGACAGTGCATCATCTAAGAATGTAACAATAACATATGGCAATGGGACCTCACAACTTACCAGACTGTATGCTGTGCATTCCATGCCCGAATACAAGGTATACACTATTTAAGGATGCAAATAGATTTTGGATTTTTCCTTCTTTTTATTTATGTATAGAAATTTGAACTTTGCACTGTTTACTGTCATAAACATTTGCTTTTCTTTTTCAATTCAGGACTCCTTAAACATGGCATTCCATTACATGTAAACCTCACACTAAAACACATGCAATGTAAAATATCACTGTTCTTGTGAATACCAGCACCTTTAACTTTATAGTAGTGGAGCATTTAGGCAAGTTTTAGTTCTGAATTCAAGTGATACCTCTGATTTGGTTTCTATTTACCAAACACAGAATGACTGAGATTTAAGTCTATATTTGATTAATTTAAATATATTGGTACTGGAAAAATACGAGTCACATTGTTTACCCATATCATTAATCATTATGGTTCAGATTGGGATGTACACCATGAAAGTTGAGGTGTATCAAAAGGTTGACATAAGTCTGGAAGACTGGGTGAAGAATCAGACACCACTTGCCAAAGGGACAATGTCATTTAATTTAACAGGTAATAGTATTAGGTTTAATATGGTGAGGCATACATTTAACAGCTATGCTGGTATTGTTTTCACCCATGGCATCTGGAAGGGCGGGCCGGCGGGTACGGGAAAAAGCTTGTCCGGGCTGTATCTAAGAAACCATAAGGTGTAGGAAATTGAAACTTGGTAGGACATTAGCTGGGGGATGTAGGTGCACAACTTAATGGTGTGACCTTGATTTGACCTTTGACATTGCCATAGTGACCTGGAACTTTAAAATCTTGTCAAACTATATCTCAGAAACCATAAGGTGTAGGAAGTTGATACTTGGTAGGGACATTGGTTAGGGGTGAAGGTGTGCAATATTGTGGTATGACCTTGATTTGAACTTTGACCTTGCTGCAGCCTGCAGTGACCTTGACCTTTAAAATCTTGTCCGGGCTATATGTCAGAAACCATAAGGTGTTGAAAGTTGATGCATGGTAGGGACATTGGTTTAGGAGGTGTGTGGGTTGCAGTGTCATGGTATGACCTTGATTTGGCTTTTGACCATGCTGTAGTGACCTTGAGTTTGAAAATCGTTTCTCGGCTATTCCTCGAAAACTGTAAGGTGTAAAAGGTTGATATTTGGTATGGACATTAGTTAGGGGTTTGGGTATGTAATGTCATGGTGTGACCTTGATTTGATCTTTGACCTTGAACTTAAAAATCTTGGTCGGGCTATATCTCGGAAACCATAAGGTGTAGGAAGTTGATATTTGTTCACCTGCCATAATTTAGATATATTTCTCTTATGAGAAAGATATATGGATGGCTGTAACATTATATGTTCTTTCTCTTAATTGTGCTATTTCTGTTGGTTGCTACACTTTAGATATTTTCTCTCTTAAACGTTATTTTCTTCACTGACATTATTTGGACCTCTACATAACTGACATCGTTTGCTGTGAAAGTCTCCTGATCTTTGTACTGTTTCACTTCATGTATATCTCATGGTGCCAAAAACTATTTCTCCAGGCTGTGGGGTATGGGCATCTCCAATGCTAATTTTAATGCATTAAAATCATGAAATCATGTACTAAATCACTTATTACTCAAAAAGTATTGCATTTCGAGCATTTTGTGCTACTTTTTCCTTAGCTACAACATGGTAACTTGGGAGCCTATTCCAGTAACTAAGTGAGTAATAGCTGCTTTTGATAAATTCCATAATGAGTACAATCACTTGTAACATGAAAAGCATTTCATTTAGAAATGTTTAAATATGTTATTCACCTACTTTTGGGTCAGGTATAACATAGTAGACCTTTAGCTTATTGCATGTCTTAGCTAAAGCTACTTTCAGGTTCTCAATGTTGAGTAAATCATTTGTAACTTGAAAATTATTGCATTTGAAGCATTCAGTTAAAATTTGTTGTTAAGCTACTTTTTTCCATAACTACAACATGGCGATTAACTTGGACGTCTGCCCCAGTAAGTAAAGGAGTAATATTTAAAGTACTTTCCCTTCAAAGTAAAATTAGTCCTTGCTACTTTTAACCCCTTTCCTTTATTGTTGGTCCTAGAGTTTTTTATGTGTGTAGAAGAGCTGTTACAAGTGAGGTGAACTATGAAGTGGTAAAATTTTAACACCCTTTCATAATTTTTACTGTTGACATTGGACAGATTTGTCTGTTGTTTTGCAAATACATGTACATGTATTATGTAATTATATACTTGGCCAGAGGAAGATTACTTTGTGAAGGTATCTGGGGCCTGTTTCACGAAGCCTCCTTAAGATAAAGGTCACCTTAAATTTAAGGATTTCCTTGAATTTCTCCCTCCTTTGATAAATTTCCATTTCAGAAAGTCTCCTTCCTTAAAGGAGACCTTGAAAACTTCCTTAAATTTCAAGGAAGCTAAGGACCTACCTTAAATTTAAGGAAGTGTCCTTCAAAGAATTTTAAATAACTTTAAAGGACATTTGCTTTCTCCTTAAGTTTCAGAGAAGACCTATGGTAAGGAGAGTAAAAGGAGGCTTTATGAAACTGAAATTTAAGGTGGTCTTACCAAAGGAAAAAAAAAATGACCTTCTTTTACTAAAGGAGGGCCTTTCCAAAGGAGGCTTCATAGTGACTATGCACCAACTTTTGCATATATAGTTATAATACTTAGTTTAAAATACTGCAGAATTGCTTCTGTTTTATGTGAAGTGATGCACAAAACATTGATCTGTCAAAGAAAACACCAAGTGAAACAACAAGATTTATCATGAAATTCAAATTTAATGTTTCACTTAATGTGACAATTTAATTTCATTGTAATTACAAGACCAAGCAAGATGCTGCTTTTAATCTGGTTCCTTATTATCAGGCATAAAAATCTGTTTGTTATCTTGATATGTTTACCAACAGAAACAGACAGACAAATTTCATTGTGCATTTCTATCTGAGAAATTAGAAGACTACTTTTTACCCCACAAATTAAGGGCTGTTGGGGTATTGTTTTCACCCATGGTGTCCGGATGGGCGGGCGGGCGTTCTGGCAGGCGGGCGGGTGCTGCGGGAAAAAATTTGTCTGGGCTATATCTCAGAAACCGTAAGGTGTAGGAAGTTGATACTTGGTAGGGACATTGGTTAGGAGGTGTAGGTGTGCAATGTCATGGTCTGACCTTGATTTGACCTTTGACCTTGCCGTAGTGACCTTGAGTTTGAAAATCTTGTCTGGGCTATATCTCAGAAACCGTAAGGTGTAGGAAGTTGATACTTGCTAGGGACATTGGTTAGGGGGTGTAGGTGTGCAACATCATGGCGTGACCTTGGTTTGACCTTTGACCTTGCCGTAGTGACCTTGACCTATAAAATCTTGTCCGGGCTATATCTCAGAAACTGTAAGGTGTAGGAAGTTGATACGTGGTAGGGATATTGGCTAGGGGGTGTAGGTGTGCAACGTCATGGTGTGACCTTGATTTGACCTTTGACCTTGCCATAGTGACTTTGATCTATAATTCCTTGTCTGGGCTATAGTTTGGAAACCATAAGGTATAGGAAGTTGATATTTGGTAGGGACATTGGTCAAGGGTTATATGTGTGCAACATCATGGTGTGACTTGGATTTGACCTTTAATCTTGCATATCTGATGCTATTTTATGTTTCTACGAGGATATCTGATACTATTTATCTCTCTTATATCTCTCTTATATCTTTTTACTTGAATCTTGGTTGTTGCACATTTGGGTGTCTTTTGGTGTAGATTAAGCACTGTTAAAGTCATATTAGAAGTCATTAACTGTTTTACTTTTGCAACTTCCCATTGTAACAGATGGTATTGCATCAAGTGAGCCACAGGTTTTGCCCCAATTGTACATAAAAACATGTATTGCTATATCTGTGTGTATGGGTAATATTCAAAACATCCAAACCATAATTCGACCATACAAATGAAAATCAAAATGGGAGAAGTCTTAAAGCTTCATAATTTTTAGTTTACTGAATTGTCTTGTTTTAATACTTATTCTTTACATGCAATTTCTTTCTCTTAGATGTTATTTTCTCTACTTAAACATTATTTAGACACTGACACTGCTCTGAAAGTATCCCAATCTGTGTACTGTTTCACTACTTCTCTATCTCATGGTGTTGAAAACTATTTTCCCAGGCTGTGGTGTTTGGGCATCTCTGATGCTATTTTTAAACCCCTTATTATTCACTATTTCTTAAAAATAATTGATTTACTGGTATTTAAAAACTGTTGAGAAAACAGCTATTTTGAGGAAAATGCTTAACTGTGATACTTACTATCACACTTAAAATTTCATGTCCAATTTTTGCAATATAAAATGTTTGTTGGGATGTTAGGTTTTGGTGACTTTTATGGTTGTTGAACCTGGTTCATGTTTAACTCATTGTTTCAAGACAGCAATTGTCAGTGTCTTTGAAATGGTGCTTTATTTACACTTTCAATTTTGTGTATCTTGTCCCTAACACATGAAGGAAATGTTGGTTGCAGAAATGAGTGATGACAAACCAGAGGATAAAGAAATTTTACAATGAATATTGAATAGAGATATTAGGATCACGAAGGCAAAGCCTGAGTGATTCTAATGAAGCTACAACTTGTAAAGTATTTATAACCCCGAGATCGGAATCTGTTGTTTCTATTCTAACATGACAATATTGCAGGAAATAATCACATACACTTCTTAAACTGTTTCAGTTGAAACAATCTGTTTTTATGCAAAAGAGTGATTGTTGTATCCCCTTGCAAAAGTTGGGTATACTTAAGTTTTAGCATTGTCACACCACTGCCACAGAGATGGTCTTTCAAAACTTAAAGAATATGTTTAGACCTTTCAAATTTGGTATGTGTGTAATTGGACCAATTGGACTTTCTGATGTCAGAAAGTCCAATCTTAATATTTAACTAAAATAATGCTCTGTGGTACGGATTTGAAGTTCTGACATCAGAATTTCAAATCCTGATGGATTGGACTTTCTGATACCTAGCTATCAGAAACTCTAATCCATCAGAAACTCAAATCCTGGTATGTTTTCTATGAGTGATTGCTCTGTGGTACGAAATTTGAAGTTGAAATTTCAAATTGTGATGGATTGGACTTTCTGATTCCTGGCCATCAGAAACTCCAATCCATCGGAAACTCTAATCCTGTTCGAATTTTTTAAAATCAAACATAAGGTTTCCAATTGGAGTTTCTGATGGATATGTCTATCAGAATTTGAAAATCTGACAGAATTATCCATCAGAAAGTCCAGTTGGAGTTTGTGACATCAGAAAGTCCAATTGGACTTTCTGATGGATACATCTGCCAGAATTTCAAATTATGATGAATTGGACTTTCTGATACGACATATATATGGGTAAAGCCTCAGAGCCTATTTTGTGGCCTCGGCCTTCTATTATAAGACCAATGGTGGCCTTTTCAAGATCAAATTTCCAATATCTTTTTCACATTGTGGCTTAGTGCTCATACAATATGACTACATTCAGAGCATTTCAGTGAATTCTCTGTACCTACAAGGTGGTACCTGTTTTAGAGGTGTAGCTCAGTTCTAGCCATTTTCTGTTTCTAGCAGTGAGCAAAAGCGAGTAAATGGCATTTTTCTTTCAACTCTACGTCAAGGTCAAACAGGGTTTACATAAAAAATAATTTTTATTTATTAAAGAGTTTGGCATCCACAGAGATATCTTGGGTGCATCACTAGTCATTTCAAACTCACTGAATTCCCTGTATGTTAGGTTACACCATGTACCATCCAGTATGCAGATTTTACCAATGAAATGTTTCCTCAATCAGCCAATCAGATTGACTGACACAGTGACACCACTGTGTGTCATGATAGAATAAATTTTTAAACTGTTTCTTCAGATTCCCTTAATGTGAGTGCCTTGCTAAACCAGTCACTGCAGATAATGTCACCAGAAGGAGTGTTTGCCACAAATGAGGTGCTCAGCATAAATCCAGGCATTCATGAGATTTTTAGTACAGTGGATTATAAATATGATTTATACACTAATGGATCCCGGAATTACACTGGTAATGCCCCAGTGATCTACATCAGTTATACTCATACTGGAGAGACTAATCTCAGTGTTCGTGTCATAGCAAACATTACTATTGCTGAGGCTGGATGGCCGGTGGAAACACATGTACGGGAGGGATGGGCAAATCTCACTATCAAACTGAAAGGTAATTATGAAATATTTTTGGTAGATAAAGTTAGTTTTCACCTGATATTTAAAAGTGTATATATGCAATATTCTGTTTTGAAAAAAATATAGGTCAAACTCATCAATTTTTAAAAAAAGTAGACCAGGGACCATATTCACAAACATTCTTTTATTTAGAGTGAAAATGCTCTTAGAATATAGCCATTTTCTTTGACATATTTCAGAGGAAAATAATTTTTTAAAAATTTCCATAAAAAGTGCATTTGAATTACATTGTTTTCTACAAATAACTTTGTTGATCAACCAGTAATGTAAAAATGCCACGTATCCTCTATACAGCTGTGACATCCAAGTACGATATTAGTTTTTTTTAAATTTCAGAGATTCATTAGAACTAAATTTCTTATTTATAAGAAGAATTATTTGTAGATAATGAATGTTTTCCTTGGGAAATTCTAAAAATAAGGAATCAAAAATCAGAATGATAGTGAATATGGACTCTGGGATTTATTTATATACCAAGTGTCTATTTCAGCAAAAGTCATAACATCAAACTAGCGATAAAGGGTTGTTTCTTTGTGGAAAGCATTTCCAAGGTAAATTATGTAGACCCAGCATTTTTTGTCCTGTCGATCCTCTTGTGCCAATGTTCAACAGTTGTGAATGTATTGTCTCTCACATTGTTGCTAAAAGCAATCAAACCCATGTCAGTCTCAACATTGTAACTCTTCAGGTCTGCAGCAGGTCTACTGTATATTGTAGTGTTAGAGTATTTCATAAGGATTGATGAGTTATAGCTCCTGTTTTTTCATTTCGCTTCACAAACTTTGTTTTGCCAGTACTCCACAAACTATACAGCTACTGCACATTTTGTGTCAAGTTTTAAATATATTGGTTTGGGGTGTTCGTATACATTGTCATGTTATGACCTTGATTTAATCCATTACCTTGCTGTGGTGACCTTGACATTTAAAATCTTGTCCAGGCTATTTCTAGGAAAACATAAGGTGTAGGAAATTGTTACTTGGTTGGTATACTGGTTCGAGATTGTAGGTGTGCAACTTCATAGTGTGATATAATGTAATCTTTGACCTTGCCCGTGCCAGAATGTTTCTTATGCCATATTTAAGACACATTTGTCATATCACAAAGATATATGGATTGCTGCAACTGTTTGTTAATAAAAAGTACTTTTATCTAATTGTGCTATCTCCATAGACAGCAATTCAATTAATAAATAGATCAATAATAATCAATTTTGCAGCTTTATAATTATGTCCACCCACTGGGGGGTGGACATATTATTTTTGCTTTTTCTGGCGTCCGGCGTCCCACTTGGTTTCCAGACATTTTATGCAACAGTTCTTATCATATCTTTACCAAATTTGGCATGCAGGTTTATTGGGTTAATAGCTTGTATGGGATTGCTTTTGGTGATGATAGCTCTATAGCTAACTGAGTAATAGCTACTTTGCTACTTTTGAGTATCTCTTTGGTTTCCAGACATTTTAAGGAATGCTATTAAGCCTAGCTTTTTGAAATTTGGTATGGAGGTTCATTGGGTTAATAGGTTGTATGGGATTGCTTTTGGGGGGAATTGCTTCATAGATGAGTGAGTAATTAATTAAATAAATGAGTAATTGGCTATTTTGAATACTGAAAAAGGCAAATGTGCTCATATCTCCTAAACTGTGCGAGATAGAGCGATTTCGTCGAAATTTTCGACCCACAGGGTATCTAAGGAATGTACTCTTTGCAATTTTCAAAAAATTTTCCCCTCCCCAAAAATGGCGGCCATTTTGAATTTTCGAATTTTTGCCAAAAAATGGCAAAACACAAATTTGCTTCTATCTCCTTAACCGTGCGAAATAGAGCGATTTCGTCGAAATTTTCAACCCACAGGGTATCTAAGGAATGTAATCTTGGCAATTTTCAAAAAAATTTCCCCTCCCCAAAAATGGCGGCCATTTTGAATTTTCGAATTTTTGCCAAAAAATGGCAAAACACAAATTTGCTTCTATCTCCTTAACCGTGCGAGATAGAGCGATTTCGTCGAAATTTTCAACCCACAGGATATCTGAGCATTATACTCTTGGCAATTTTTAAAAAATTTTCCCCTCCCCAAAAATGGCGGCCAGTTTGAATTTTCGATTTTATTGTATCCTATCCAATGGACAATATGCTAAACCGGTCGGCGGAGACCGGCCCGCCAAACGTCAGAAAAAGACGTCCTGTGTCTCCACTGGCTGGCTGGTCTGTAGTACTGTGCACTCCCCAGATGGCGCCTCGTACTTCCTTCCTGTCTAGACAACCTGACGTCATAGCATCTTTTTCGTTTGGCGCGTGTACTGTGCAGACGTGTTTTCAACAATCTCCAGATATTTTAAGGAAAAGTGTGCATTATGATGGATTTTTCACCTGAATTGCAAATATTTTAGTTTAGAAGTGTTATCTACATCTGAAGCACGGATATACATTATTAAATCTGCTGGAAACGCTCCCTAGCTGACTCAATTTAGTGTTGATGATAGGGCAGTTACGACACGAAATATAAGGCAGCCATTTTCTAGTTTCCTCCCATTCAACCATTGTGTTGTTAGGGGCAGATCGACAATATTAAAGAAAATAATGGATATACTACTTACAAGGTATTTTTATCCGTGTCTTTTGGTTTGAATGTACCTTCAGCTACAATCACCATAGAAACGTCTTTTCTAGTACTGCAAATAGAAATCACGGGGAACTTCAGTCTACGTAGTTTTGAACACTGTAAATAGAAGGAATTCCCCAAGCAAGAGATGCATTCTTCAGATTCTTCAGAACTTCATATCTACGACATAAAAGGAATTTCACTCTCAGTCCCTCCCTTGTGGACCCGGCACTTGTGTCGGTAGTAAGGGCAGTGGATGGCCAGGACACTGGTTTGAGTGCACAGCCGGCTGAGAGGAACTGACATTAGTCGACCGGCAAGCTCCAGTTCAACCGACTTCACAATAGAAGGTGATATCAGTCCCTCCCTTGCAGACCCGGCTTTGTTGTCGGTAGTGGGGGTTGTGGATGGCCAGTTCGCTGGTTTTATCATGAAAGAAAGAATAATTTTCATCTACACATCTACAGAACGCACTGGTCCAGGCTTCTCTGCTTTTATAGCATTAGCCGACCGGCCAGTTCAAAGAACGCGACCTCTGACGTCATGTCCAGTCAGCCAATCGGGTGTCCTTCTGACCAATCACGAAGCAGGTCTGTGTTTTCACCGACCAGGAAGGTCGGAAGTGCGTACTTCAGAACTCACGTCTATTGTGACTACAGTCCCTGCTTTGCAGACCCGGCCTGGTTGTCGGTAGTGGGGTTTTGTGGACTGTAAAGTTGCCGGTGAAGCATCACACAAAGAACTCGAATACTGACGTCATCTCCAGTCAGCCAATCGCGTGTCCTTCCGACCAATCACGAAGCAGGTCACATGTTTTCACCGACCAGGAAGGTCGGAAGTGCGTTCTTCAGAACTCACGTCTACTGTGATTCCAGTCCCTGCCTTGCAGACCCGGCTTCGTTGTCGGTAGTGGGGTTTGTGGATGAGCAGAATACTGCGCATTTGCATGTTTAAGTATCACAAAAGAACGCCACAACTGACGAGCTCCAATCAGCCAATCGCGTGTCTTTCCGACCAGCAAGCTGGTCACGTGACACACCAAACTCCAAGTGTTTCTAAATATAGCTCACAAGGGCTTTCCCAGCAACTGTCAAATCTATAAATAAGACGTGCGATTAAAGAAATTCTTTAATTAATGGAGGAAACCTACAGCAAGCTGAATTCAACACACAAGATAGTTTTAAAATTGATTTAGCAACTGTTTTTAGTACTGGCTACAACTGGTTACAGAGTGTACCGGCTGGCACTGGCTACACAGTCTTGTACATTTGCTTCAACAACTGGTAGTGTACCGGCGGGTACTGACTACACAGCCTTGTACACTTGCTTCAACAACTGGTTACAGAGTGTACCGACTGGTACTGGCTACACAGCCTTGTACACTTACTTCAACAACTGATTACAGAGTGTACCGGCTGGTACTGGCTACACAGCCTTGTACACTTGCTTCAACCTACCGGTTACAAGTCTACTAGCAGGGTGCCAGCTACACAGTCCTCACTGTACAGGGCTCCACCCCAACTGGTTACAAAAAAAAAACCAAAAAAAAAGGCTGCCTAAATATAGACCAGTAGCTGTCTAAATTCATTGGTGACCCCAGCCTGCCAGTTTTTTTGTGCCAGTTACAGAGACTTAGCTGTTTACAGTGAATTACCGGTTATGGAGTCTTGGTACCGGACAGAATTACCTAAGGTAGATGTGGTTACAAAAAATTCTTAGACCAATCAGTGGCCTTAGTGATATGACAGTGTCCCCAGCTACTGCCAGGCAACCTTCCCTTATCACACCTCTCAACAGCCTGTTATCGGTGCTGGACTTGACTGGAGAGATAATAGGTTTCACCTTGACAAACACAGACCTGAAAGCATGAAAGGAAATAGGTCTTCATCAAAAAAAAAAAAAAATGGTCGATAGTCGGACAAGTTCTTCATCATGTCCGGCCAAGGGTCAGCCATCTGAATTTCTTGTAAATGCTGCACCTTGCAGGATGCTGGCCTGGGGCAAGAGTCTTTTAAATGTGAAAAGTTGTGTCAGCCCCACCGGACCGGACCACAGCAAGAACAGAAGGACTGTGTTTCCTCGAATCATTTTCACCAGACCGGACCAGTGTCCGGAGGCCGGAGGGACAGAAATGTTTGTCAGACTAGCACATGTCCCGAATGTGGCACACATCTGCCTGTAGGGTCCAGACTAACTCCGTTTCAGGACTTAGGAAGCCTTGGGTGGCTGGACCCTAGGTAGTACAAATGTTGAAGGAGGGCTACACTCTCCCTTCCCAGTCAGGACCAAGCCTGACAAGGTCACCCAATTATCAACTGCTATGCACATCTTCACAGGAACCTATTGGTTAGAAGCATTACATCAGCTTATGAACAAGGAATGGTGCAGTCGAGCCAGTTCAAAGTCTCTGGGCTTCTTCAATCTTGCTTGGTTCCAAAACCACACAACCATTGGAGACCTATTCTAGGTCTGAGCAAACCAAACCTTTCGGAGACCATCAGGACCATCCTCCAACAATGGAAGTGGGTTACCTCATTCGATTTCAAGGATGCCTACTTCCATATACCAATACAGGAACAGTCCAGGACATATCAAATGTCATGTCCAGGGTCGGACATACCAGTTCAAAGCACTGTCTTTCGATCTGTCCACTGCACCCATGGAGCTCACTGTAGTAGCAAAGGAGTTGAAACTGATGGCCATACACAAGGGTATAGTAATCCACCAGTACTTAGACGACTGGTTTGTGAAAGCCACATCCCACCGGGGTTGTCTCCGGCATACACTAGATCTAGTGAAAATATGCCAAAGTTTAGGTTACCAGTTCGACCTCATGGTCGGTCTGGTCTGACCTATACTGGACCATTGGCTGAACCTTCAGGACAAATACTAGAAATACTGTCACTACCGGTTTGTCCTGTCCAGCAGTTTATGTCTGATAGGTTTACTAACAGTCACAGGAAAGCAATTTTACCTAGGCCGACTTCATAGGAGACCCATACAGTGGCATCTCAAAAACAACTGGAGGGTACCGGAATCACTAGAAAAGGTGATTCCAATACCAAGGTGTTGCACCCACATTTACAAGGGTGGTTGCAAGAGGACAATGTCGTTACAGGCCAACCATTACACCCAAATAAAACATGATCTGCAAATTTTACAGATTCATCAAAAGCAGGGTGGGGTGCTCGCTTAAACCTAGTCCCTCCTGGGAAGCAAGTTGCATATCAATTACCTAGAACTCCAGGCAGTCTTTCTAGCCTTACAAGAGTTCCAAGACCTCTGTATGCACAAGATAGTACTTGTAGAGACAGACAACACCACAGTGGTGTCATACATAAACAGGGAAGGAGGCATGAGGTCAGGCCCACTTTGTGCTTTACTATGGAGAATCTTGACTTGGTGCGCCAGAAATCAAGTAACTCTAAAAGCCCGACACAGGCTGGCTGAGTGTGGTCGCAGACAAGCTATCCAGGCTAGACCAGACCACCCAAACAGAGTGGTCTCCTTCAGGAGGTTTTCCAAGCAATATGCAACAGAAGGCACTGGCCTCAACTAGATCTATTTGCCACGAGGTTCAACAACAAGTTGCCCTTGTTTGTGTCACCGGTACCGGATCCCCTGGTTACAGCAGTGAATGCGCTCAGTTTGCCATGGTAGGATCAGGAAGCATACACCTTCCCACCGTCAGCCATATTGGGCAAAGCGGTGATGTTGCAGGACTCCCCGTACAAGAGAATCATTCTGATTGCTCCGGGGTGGCCCATCATGCCTTGTTTTTGGGATCCAGTGGCCATGTCCAGCCAAATCCCACTGAGCCTGCCCAATTTGCCCAACCTGTTGACACAACCATTCAATCAGATCCCTCACAGAAATCTGACAAATCTTAATCTCGATGCTCGGCTCCTGGAGCCTCAGCATTCGAGGAGCAGGGCTTCGCTGAGGCGGTGGCAGCAAGAATTGAGGCTCCTAAAAAGGGATCAACCATTTTGCCCAAAATGGAAAAACACAAATTTGCCTTAACCGTGCAAAATAGAGTTATTTCGTTGAAATTTTCCACCCATAGGGTATCTAAGAAATGTACTCTTGGCAATTTTCAAAAAAAATTTCTTTTCCCAAAAATGGCGGCCTTTTTGAATTTTCAAATTTTTGCCAAAAATAGAAAAACAGAAATTTGCTTCTATCTTCTTAACCGTGCAAGATAGAGTGATTTTGTCAAAATTTTCGACTCAACCAATTGGAAAAGGCATGAAGCTGAAATAATTTACATGTACACTAATAAATATTTAAGCATCATTGATATATTTTACAAATAAAACAGGGTCTTGTAACACTACTGTACAATTTTGGCAAAAGGTTCATGGGGTGGACATTACACATGATAATGTTTGTTCTTCTATGCTATCCTCTTTCTATTCACATGTCACAGCTACTATCAACAGGGCGTCCTATTTCTAGTTTTACTTTACAAATTAATAATCATCTTGCTATTAAATTGTCTTGTTTTGATACTTTATCTTTACAAATATTTTCTCTTTCTTGAGAGGTATTTCTCTAGCATCTTTACATAACTTATACTGTTCTGAAAGACTCCTTATCTTTGCAATTATTCACTTGTTCTATATCTCACTGTGTCTAACTATTTCTCCAGCCTGTGGGGTATAGACATCTCTGATGCTATTCTTCATGTGTCCTACTGTGTCCAACACATTGTACTTCATCTTTAGTTTAAAGAAAAGGCAGATGAATCTGTGTGTCTTTGTGTGTGACTTGTGTCTATGTAGACTTTGCAGTTCCTGAAATTACCCCTCATATTTTTAACCTACTAACGAAGCAAAATCGTACTTGCTCAACAGGCTTTAATAAGTGTTATTCTACACAGTAACAAATGCTTCTTAATAAATTAGTACATCTCTGGTTCCAGAATGCCTTTCATATATATTTTGGAGCCAACAAGTTGTTTTATAATTTTTTGCAGTTAACACATTGTCATGATGTTTTCTTACAGAGTCAGTCAATCATATAAAATATTTGGGAGAATCTCAATATCTAATAGGAGAAGAAGTTTCAGCGACATTTGTTTGCAGGGGAAGGTATGATGTAATGTAGTGCATAATCTCAGCCAGATATGAACACACACATGCCAGTGATCAGCCTAGTGTTGTCAGAGATAGTAATTTAGGCTTCTGAATATCTTAAATTCACCTCAGTACTCTTTAATACTCTTAACTTTGGAATCAAAAATAGTATAATGCCCATTACTTACACTGGAGGCAGGTTTTTCCCCAGTTATTCTTCAAAGTTAAATAGAAAATTTGTCTTTTGTCAGCTTTTTTGCAACAATGTTGGTCTGAATTTCTCCATAATTATACTTTTTTGTCTAATCACCAACACTGTGTCAGTTGATCAAGCTTATTAATTGATGACTAGACAGTATTTCAACCAATACTAGTTCTTTAAGTTGTTGAACTAATATTGTAGTATTATACCAGTACAGTTGCTATAATAATTTGACTGTTATTGCCTCATGTGTCTGCTTTCAATAGACATTGGGTCACTGATAAACATAATGTTAAATGTTTGTACATTGAATTTTCAATGTTCTGTTGCAAATATACAATGGATGAGTACGGGTGTCACAAATATTTATATAACAGATGAGGGCAGACTATTAAATTAAATCACTTTATGCAGCAGTAAAATGGAAAAACTGGTGGTCTCTATTAATTAATGTACAGTTTAAATGGATTCATTTATGGCACAGGCTCACAGCTCCATCTATTCTTTCAAAAATTGTAGATTTCCAGTTAATTTATTTACTAAGGATTTTAATTATTATTATTATTATTTCATTATTAGCCACATGTGAATATGTGTATGCCTTTTACAGTGTGAAAATACCAGACATTGCCTAGGGGACTTTGTATGTGACTATGACATTGGTAAATAAAATGCATAGTATTCTATTGTCAAAAGTCTCAAGTTGTTTGATGTATTTTTATTTTCAGTCCACCATTTTTCTTTTCATTTGGAATGTCTGGTAATATCAAACCTCATGGAGATATTCTACCAGTCAGTGATTTGTCAGGAAACTGGCGTCCTGGTAACAGGGCAGCTGTGATCACCCCAGTAAAAAGTGACAGAAAACCTGTGAGTTGTTTTAGCTACCTTCAAATTGAAGTGTGTGAACACCAATGAAAGTTCAAGTGAATAAAGTTTCCCTTAATAAAATTACATTTTAAATGATTTAAGCCTGTAAAGTCGGATCTTAACCCAGTAAACATTAGAAATGTTTTTAAATGTTTACAAAATGTTTTTAAAACCTAATTAAACCATATCTTATGCTTTTCTAAACATTTCCAAGTAAACATTTATGCTGTAATGTTTAAAAAACATTTTATAAACATTCTCTATACAAACATTTTTACTGAAAATGTTTATTAAACGTTTATAAAATAACTCAAGAAGCTAGGTTTGACTGGAAACATTTTTAAAACATTTATAAAATAGCTAAAGAAATTAAAGTTTTACTGGAAATGATTTTCAAACATTCATCATGAAATGTTTGATAAACAGTACACATAAAATGTTTAAACAACATTGTTTGTCAAATGTTTTAAAAACATTTTATCAAAAACGTTTTTGAACCTATATTTTTAAACCTTCACCTTCAAACATGTCCAAACAAAGATAGCGGTGAGCTATAATAGGGGATTTTAGAGAACTTTGTCAAAAATTTCCCCACATGCAATCTCTAAAAGTAGGAATTGAATGGGGGCACAATTTCTAAGCCACTATCTTACAATTTTAGACATAAAAAAATATTTTCAATAGTGAGCAACCATACAAAGATATTGAATTTGACCTCTGACCCCATTATTATTCAGACATCATTATGTTCATTTATAATGTTTTTCTAACATTTATCATTAAACGTTTAATAAACGGTAAACATAAAATGTTTTAAAAACATTCTATTATAAATGGTTTTCGTACCCATCATTTTTTAACCTTTGCCAAATATTTCCTTTCAAACATTTGCAAAACTCAAAAATGTTTACTACAAATGAACAAGTAAAACACTTCAACTTGACCAGAATTTCACATGATAGGGAGAATTTCAATGGGAAAATATCCCCTTTGGGACTTGATACCTTACTTCAGAGAATTCAACTGAAAAAAAATCTGTGTTAACAGGTTTGACTGTTCTTGCATAATATTCAGTAAATATTCTTGTTTTCTCAGATTCTGATTACAAATATTGCTGTACAAGTTTATTTAGAAGGTTTCTTTCTGTGGATACATCAATGGTGATTGCAAATGCTCTGGTCAGTAGTCGTTTGGATTATTGCAATTCTCTTTTTCGCAGTTTGTCATCCCGAAATGCTACAAGGCTCCAATATGTTCAAAATGCTCTTGCACGGTTTGTCACTGGTGCTTCAAAGTACACTCACATTACATCCACCCTTAGGACACTTCATTGGCTACCCATTAGACAACGTATTATCTTCAAAACCCTACTTTTGGTTTATAAGTACCTCACCACTGGCCAGCCTAAGTATTTTGCACCATATCTCCCCTTGTACAAATCTGCTGTGAATACAAGACGTTCCAATCCCAAAAATTTGTTCCTTCAGGTTCCCTCTTACTGTGCTTCCATCCATAAATCTAAGGTCCATTTTAACAATACTTTTTCATATGATGCTCCTAAGTTATGGAATGATCTTCCATATGATATACGCAGTGCTCCAAATCTCTCCAGTTTCAAAAGTCGACTCAAAACCTACTTATTTCAGAAATCATTCCCACCATAGCTTCCTACTACCGAATACCAGACGACCTCTCTGGGAACGACTCGGAACATGTCTAATGTCTTATGACTTATGCCTTATGAATTGGATGGTGTGCCTTAGAATCCGTTGATACGGAGATTAAGCACGTGGACAACTGATTGATTGATTGATTGATTTAAAGTAGTATGTTAAAGCTTTCATCAGACTTTCGGAAATCATTGTCATAATATCAAATTTTTTGTGTTTTCATTATACTAAATATCAATTAACATACTTGTCACCCACTTTAAGGTTGTAAGTTCTAATCTTGGCCTGTCTGTAAGTTGGAAGGATTGGCAGTTAGACACCATTATGCTTTTGTTTACA
This sequence comes from Sabellastarte sp. h YS-2021, assembly GCA_964017235.1. Taxonomy (NCBI): domain Eukaryota; kingdom Metazoa; phylum Annelida; class Polychaeta; order Sabellida; family Sabellidae; genus Sabellastarte; species Sabellastarte sp. h YS-2021. The sequence goes on from OZ024931.1 coordinate 78,040,800, forward strand.
GTGCAGAATCTTTTACCAAATGGTATCCATTGCTTCTCTCCAGGACTAAAGCTAACTGTATACAATGTGTTGAAAGGTTTGTTTAACACAAAATTATATTTTAATTCCAGGTGTGTGTTGCCAAATTTGTCCATATTTTCAATGAGACTGGAGGCTTTACAGTTTATGTGGAAGTTCAAAATGAAGTGGGACTTCAAAAGACACAGGTCACACTGAATGTGGTCTATCCAGGTTTGTAGTAAAATTAATCACTCCAACATCTGCTACTTCATCTGAAAAAGACCAGGTTTGGTATTCACAAAAGGAATCATGCTGAAGTATAGCCAAAAATCAGCTCAAGTTGACAGCAGTTTATACTAAATTTGAGCTAATTTTTAGCTCAACTTGATCCCTTTTATGAATATGGCCTCAGTATTTTTATAGATTTATTGCGATTTACACAAAATATAACTGAGCTGTGTGAAGAGATTTATGGTAATTTATTCAAATATTAACTTATTGTTGACATATTGATAACATTTTAAAATATTAGTAAGTTTAACATACATACCTAGACATAAGGTGATTTTTCTGGTCAATTGTCCACAAATGTTCAGTTTATAGCTTATGAATTATGAGAGTTAGGATGTGGTTACCATTTGTCATGTATCTCCTTTATTACTGCTTTTATAGCTGTATCTTTAATGGTAAGTAATAGGAAACCATAGGCTGAGGTAGGAGATATGGGCCAGGTTTCTCTATCCTCCAGGCAACACTTGAGCTGCAAAGGTCAATTTTACTGAAGTTAAAACAAGCCATCCCCAACCCCCCTCAGAGGCGCATTTTTGCTACATCCCAAAACAAAATTCGGGGGTATACTGGTTTCAGTCATGTCATGCCACCAACACTGCACATATTGACTTGTCAGGGTGATAACTGAAAATAATATCTCAGATATCCGTTAAATTTGGCACACATGTATTAGTGCTGTTAGAAGAACCCTATTTAAAGCGACACCAGACTCCTTATATTAATAAATTTATTACTGTGTTAATGTCAGAAGCCATGTAGCTCTCAATCTGTGTTGCTGATTGAGCTATATCGTTTTTTGAAACATTAATATGTTCTGACATATGCCAGATATCAAGACTTTAATTTGACATTTAACTGTAAGTGAATCCAATAAAGACTATCCAGGGCTTTGTTTCTACACTTGCACATGTTTACATAATGATTTTGAATGTTAAATTTGACAAGCCTCATATTGTACTAGATATAACTTCTATATGTGATCTTTGTGGAAAATTTGAGCTCTATAGCTTTAATCTTAAGGTCATCTTAAGGTCTCTGAAAATGCTGACGGGATCCTTGTGACCACTTTTTTTCTCAGAAACTATTTAACTTTAGATCTGCAAAATTTGGTATTTGTATTAACCAGATTATTTTTCTGACCTGAGTAGATTTTCAGATCAGTCAGGTCATAAATTATTGATTTGAAAGTGATTTTCTGTATAGAATGTCTATTTTTATTCAGTCTTTCTTATAACTTTCAAACTAACAGGAATTGTCCTTTTAACGTTTAGATTTATGAAGTAGGTCATTTTAATACAGCAAAAAACATGTTGAAGTATATCTGTCTAAATGTGCCTTATGCAATTATTGTCCTTCCTTATTTGAAGAAATAAACAAGACTACTGCCACGGTGTTTATCTCCCGCTGGGTATTAAGCAAAAATGGAGGTAGTTTGACCATAAAATGGAGAACAAAGCCTATGGAGCAATAATAAGGGATATAATAAGCCTTTTCAATATGTGAACTCAACTGAACCTTGAAACAGGGGTCAAAGATCACATTCGACAGTTGGAAAAGATTTGCAGGAGGTGATTTTCTATACGTTGTTTTCACATTTCAAAGCTCTAGAGCCAATATTAAGGGAGATATAGAGTCTGTTTAGTATGATGACCCCACTTAACTTTGAAGCAGGGGTCAAAGGTCAAATTCAATACATCCGAAAGATTTGCTGACCATGATTTTCTTCAGTTGTTTTAATATTTCAAAGCCCTAGGAGCATTAATAAGGGAGATATCAGGCACTTTAAGTATGTTGACCCCACTTGACCCGTGAACAAGTGCCTACCTGCAAAGGCCCACAGATCCTAGGTTTTATCATATTTCTCTGATTATCTTTGTGCCCCCTCTTGGTTGTTGTGCCTTAGAGTCTGTCTTTTGATGGAGATTAAGCACTATAAAAATCTTAGTAGAATTAGAATTGAATAAGAGGTCAATGGTCCTATTCGACACTTGCAAAAGATTCACAGGCTATGATTTCCTGTAGGTTGTTTTCATATTTCAAAACTCCTATTCGACACTTGCAAAAGATTCACAGGCTATGATTTCCTGTAGGTTGTTTTCATATTTCAAAACTCTACAATAAATAACAAGGTGATTTCAGTATGATAACCCCACTTGACTTTGAAGAAGGAGTCAGAATTAAATTTGACACTTGCAAAAAGTTTGCAGGCTATGATTTGCAATGGGTTGTTTTCACATTTCTAAGCTGTAGAACCAATTATAAGGAAGATATAAGGTCTTTTTAGTATGATGAATCATTGATGACCCCATTTGACCTTGAAGCAAGGGTTAAAGGTCAAATTCCACACTTGCTAAAGATTCACAGACAATGATTTCCCGTAGCTTGAATGTTTTCTCACCTGAAGCTCAAGAATGAGTAAGAAGGAAGATATAAGACCTATTTTGTATGATGACTCCTTTTGAACTTGAAACAGAGGTCAAAGGTCAAATTCAACACTTGCAAGAAGTTCAAAGGCCATAATTTTAGATCAGTTGTTTTCATTTTTGGAAGCCCTAGGACCAATAATAAAGGTGATATAAGGTTTTTTAAGATGATGACCCCCATTTGAATTTAAACGTTTGATATGGTGGCCATTTTGTTTTCAAAATGAAATCAAACTTACTCTCAAACAAGCTCGCCTAGCCACTAACAAATTTAATGAAGCTAGTGGAAATATTTAAACTTTAAGAAAATGTTAATGATTTTCAAACAATCAGCTATGGCAGCCATTTTGTTTGCAAAACCAAAATGTTTATCAGACTAGTTTTTATATCATTAAACATCCCCTGCAAATTTGGTCAGGATATCTTCATAAATGACCATAATATAAAGGTTTATGTAAAAACATGACAAATGGACACACCCACACAGATGTGCACATGGAAGGCATTTTATAATCTTGCGGCCACAGCTTTCGACCAGCAGGAGATAAAAACCCCACAATTTGAACTGTAATGTATAATTTCTCCCTACTTATAAACTAAAGACATAAAAAACAAAGAAAACTATTTTAGTTATTACTTTGACAAATGATTAGACTTGTCATTGCAGGAAAAGTCAATATGAAGTTATGCAAAATGTTTCATAATAAATGTGGCATACAGAAAATACCCAATCAATGCCTGGGACATGAGAGATGGCCAATCTGGAAACATTGGATCTGTGCTATGTGGCTTTATATATATTGTGTACAAGTTAGGATTTTGTACAAGTTATAACTTATCCAAAATCTCAATGGATACAACAGTAAACAGTACTTAAAGTTAGCGATAGTCAATAAAAATGACAGATAAGAGGAAACCTTGATATGATAAAATTATCATAATAATGTAAATGAGTAGTTTGTATTTATCACTCACTGTACCCTTTTGGTTTTGTAATCTGGTTCATATTTTTCAAGTACAAGTTCCACAGTTCACAAAAGTGTCCTGTAATTTCAAGCAATTCTGTATCTCAATGTAGTATTGTTTCAGTGCAAAAAATGTCTGTTATAACTATGGCTGCAACAATATAGAATGCTATTGAGTGAGCAGCCATGATTGTTTATTGAAAACTTATGTGTTTAACAAAAGAAAGTATATGCAGTACCAAACATACAAATTTTTAAATCCTGTTGAAATAGCTGTAGTTCGAGAAGGGACTGTTATATTTGTCATGGAAATTCCCTTATATTTACTTCACTTTCAATTATTTCAACACTGTTATCATACTTATGATTTTTAGACCAGGGGCAGGTTTCACAATGGCCTTAGCCCAGACTTAGACTTAAAGTTAAGACTTTTGTCTTTAATTGAGGCTGAGGCTGTACTTGTAGAGGATTTTACAAAGGTGCTAAGTCTTAAATTTTTGCAAAGTCTATATGGGAGTCAGCTTAAATTTTGTAAACAAAGACTGCTGCAAATTTTTCTCAGTTCTAAATTTGAATTGTCTAAAAATAAAGAATAAATATACACGACACCTCACTAAATTAGTCTTTAGATATTTTTATGTGGTTGCAATGTTATTCTTTGAAAATCATCATTTTACCAAATGTGTGAACAAGAGATATATGTCACCAGTAAAACATTTTGACTAGAAATATGGGGTAACATGACATAGAAAACCACTGTGGTTATTTGACAAGCTTAGTCTTTGCTAAGTCACCCTTTGTGAAATCCACTTTAGTCTCAGACTATTAGTAAAGACAAAAGGCTCAGATTTTAAGTCTGTGACTCAGCTTAAGTCCAGGCTAAGTCATAGACCTTTTGTGAAACTGGCCCCAGAATTTTGGCCAGAGAGGGTTGCTTTCTGTTTCTCTATTGTAAGTGTAGAAGTGGTGAATTTTACTATTCTTATTCTATGATTTCGTTTTGAGTATTTTCATTAAAAATAACAGCACAGGAACAGTAATATGCAGTAACTGTTACAGTTATAATATTTTATAACAGCTTTATTATGTCGGGTTATTTTTAGCCAGAATAAAAGTTGAACATTCTACATTGCATTGCCCAGGCTTTATTTTACAAAAACTTTCACTGTGCTACAAGATATTATGTAATCCCATTTATTTAGCTTTGCCAGATAATCACTCACAGATGCTTTTGCTTTTCAACAAGAATAAATATAAGCACAGCTTTTGTTTGTATGTAGACTTTGTACATACTATGTACTAGTTATTTTTAACTTTTATATCCAGGGTAGTTTCCATATGTTTGACCCATTTAAAAGTCCTAACAAAACAGCAAAGTGCAGCAGTTATATGAAGTTCAAACTCCTTTGTCCTTTTACTTTTTGTGTTAATTTTAAAATTTTGGATTACGATTCTTGGAAATTGTATAATTGAACAACTAAAAAACCAGCTGTATTCTAGGTTTATATGGAACAAGAAAGGTATGATATAATAGATTTTTTTAAAATGATCATTTTTTTCAACAATATTTTAATCTTTTATGAAAGTAAATATATTTTGTGTAAGTGTAGATATGCAAACTGCTACTGCAGTTTCTGGCCATTTGTACATCTTTCAGTTTTAATTATCAGAAAGTGGAGAAAACTTATTCATGTTCACATGTTACCAACAGCATGATTTATTATTTATACAGCATATATATAAACACTTAATTCCACAATTGGGTGCTTGTGGTATATGTGGTATAGAAGTTTAGATTGAAAACATACTAAATTTTTACCCCACAGCCCTTAAGGGCTGTCGGGGTATTGTTTTCACCCATGGTGTCTGGATGGGCGGGCAGGCTTTTGGGCGGGTGGGCGGCAGGAAAAAGTTTGTCCGGGCTGTATCTCAGAAACCATAAGGTGTAGGCAGTTGATACTTGGTATGGACATTGGTTAGGGGGTGTAGGTGTGCAGTATCATGGTGTGACCTTGATTTGACCTTTGACCTTGCTGTAGTGACCTTGACCTATAAAATCTTGTCTGGGCTATATCCCGGATACCGTAAGGTGTAGGAAGTTGATACTTGGTAGAGGCATTGGATAGGGGGTGTAGGTGTGCAACGTCATGGTGTGACCTTGATTTGACCTTGTCATAGTGACCTTGACCTTTAAAATCTTGTCCGGGCTATATCTTGGAAACCGTAAGATGTAGGAAGTTGATACTTGGTAGGTACATTGGTTAGGGGGTGTAGGTGTGCAACATTATGGTGTGACCTTGATTTGACCTTTGACCTTGCCGTAGTGACCTTGACCTATAAAATCTTGTCCTGGCTATATCTTGGAAACTGTAAGGTGTAGGAAGTTGATACTTGGTAGGGACATTGGTTAGGGGGTGTAGGTGTGCAACGTCATGGTGTGACCTTGATTTGACCTTGCCGTAATGACCTTGACCTTTAAAATCTTGTCCTGGCTATATCTCGGAAACCGTAAGGTATATGAAGTTGATACTTGGTAGGGACATTGGTTAGGAGGTGTAGGTGTGCAACGTCGTGATGTGACCTTGATTTGACCTTTGACCTTACCGTAGTGACCTTGACGTTTAAAACCTTGTCTGGGCTATATCTCGCAAACCGTGAGGTCTAGGAAATTGATACTTGGTAGGGACATTGGTTGGGGGTTGTAGGTGTGCAACGTCATGATGTGACCTTGTTTTGACCTTTGACCTTGCCGTAGTGACCTTGACCTTTAAAATTTTGTCCAGACAATATCTCTGAAACTGTAAAGTGTAGGAAGTTGATAGTTGGTAGGGGCATTGGTTAGCGGTTGTAGGTGTGCATCATAATTTTTAGTTTACTGATTAATGCTGTCATCTTGCTGTTGAATTGTCTCGTTTTAATACTTTATCTTTACATACATTTTCCTTCTCTTAGATGTGATTTTCTCTACTTAAACATCATTTTGACCTTAATATAACTGACACTGCTCTGAAAGTATCCCGATCTTTGTACTGTTTCACTACTTCTATATCTCATAGTGTTGAAAACTATTTCCCCAGGCTGTGGGGTACGGGCATCTCTGATGCTATTTTTGTTTAACAGACCTAATAGTTAATAGGTTATTGGTACAATAGAGATTTAACATTGACTTTAAAAGTAGGCTAAATATGTGTGAAGAACCTTGGCGAATATGTTACTGTATTCCAAAGTCTAGGCCTTTTATCACAAAGAATGAGTGTATTGTGAAGTGAGATTAAACAGGCAACAGGCTATGGAACCCGATCCAGTGAAAACTTATGCTGTGTATAATCCAGTGAAACTTGTAGAGAAGGATGTTGTATTTACTGAAACAACAATATCAACAAAAATCTGTTTATTTTCAACATTTCTGCTGTGGAAAGATTGGATTTGTTCTACACTTATATGTAGAGTTGTTTTGTTCTAAAAAGTCTTCTGTTGTAGTGTTGAACATTCTGTCCAAATAACACAGGGCCGGTATTCATAAAGCTTGCTGAGACCAAATTTTGTCAAAGTCATAAGTTTGGGTGTTAAATTTCAGACTGTTTTTGGACTCAAACTTGTTAGCTACTCACAAAATAGTTGAGACCAAATTTAGTGTCAGATTTGGTCTCAGTCCTACGACTGGTACATAGTTGTCTGAAATATTTTGATAATGGTCTCAAGCTTTTTATGGCTTAAGGTAAAGTAGAAATAATTTATAAAGTATATAACACTTGGCCTAAACTTTTGAAACAAATGATAGCCCAAATTTTGGTTTCAAAAGTTCCTTACTTTGAGACACTTTTCAACAGTGTTTTCTGACTGCATAGCAAGAAACAGGTAAATTGTGTGACATACAAAATAAATAAAAAACAATTGACACAATTTTCTATATTATATTTTATTTTAATAGACAGAAAATATTTGGTAAGAATTAAAACACACAGAAACTTTTGATTGTTTAAAAAATGTTGGATGTATTTGCAAGTGTGATCAGTGGGAAGAGGGAAGGCAGAACAAAAATTAACAATTGTTGAACAAGATATTTGGAGTTTATTAAAATTTAATATTAAAATATCTTCAGTTACAAAACATCCATTATTTACAAGTATAAGAGTCTATGTTAATTGACACCAGCTTACACCAGATTTCTTTAATGTCTTGTCTTCAAAGAGTATGAATAACTTCTAGGCAAGCCCAGTAACACTAAGTAACAAATTAGAAGAGCTACTACTTTATGTGTGAAAACATGTTACTCAGAAGTAGTCCTCATACTACTAGCTACTCACTATATACAAGTTTAAGTACTCGAAACCACTGCTGTTATCAACTATAAGAGACATCAGGCTGGTTAAGCATTTATTTATTTGGGGTTTTACATCGCTTTCAACACTGTACAGGTCATATCACGACGGGTAGTTGGAAGGGCAGAGGAAACCTGTACATACGGTTCGTCGGGGTTCTGTACTGTAAACTGCCGACCAATGGCAAGCAACTACCAGCTTTCCCACTTGAGGCCATGCTGGGAACCGAACCCCGGCCTCAGAGGGGGGAGGCAAGAGTGTTACCACTCTGTCACCGTGGCCCCAGCTGGTTAAGCAGTAAACTTAAACAAATACATGACTGTGAAGACTTAGTATGTTTTAGACGACATAACTTACTTTAATTTGACCCGAAGGTCACAATCTGACTTTGTAACCATTAATAATACTTTGAAGGCTATGAAGAAGCCCAAGACAATTGAATGTAGGTAACTGTCGCTGAAAAGTGTTTGACCTCTAAATGTCAAATACTTGTTAAATGGTAAAAGAGTTAATTACTGAAGCACCATTAAGGGAAATACTGAAAATACAAAATGGTTGACCCCCAAAGGTCAATCCCTTGTTAAGTAGTAAAAATTTAATTGCTAAGAAAACCCTAAGTATTTAGTTATGGAAGGGAGGGAGGGAGGCTTCATGCACTGGCCACATGAACCTCACAGCGAAGAGCTAGTGTATTACACCCATTTTATAATCATTTTTGGCGGGATGTTATCAAACTACTCGCAGTTTTTAACCCAATTCCTTTCAATGTCTTCATGAATATTCATGATGTACTGTCTGCCACTTCTCATCAGCAGAAGTCAACCAGTTTTGACTGTTACTAAAACCCCCTTCCCCTTGACATCTTGTGCAATTATTCTTCACAACACTCATGTTTACATTAGAAAGACTTGAGACTAGTCTCAGTTTGGTCTCAGCTGAGAACGTGTTTGTGAATACAAAGTTGAGACTTGGTCTCAGCTGAGACCAAATCTCAAATCTGAGACTATTTTTTTGTCTCAGACTTAAGATCTCTTTGTGAATATGGGCCCTGGTCTTCCATTGAATGGAATTCCATGGCATGTAATCCCAGGCTTAACATCTGTGTGGATTTGAGGCCACAAGTGGTAATATTGAGGGCCTATCCCAGTATGTCCCTAGCTGATGATCAAGATGTAAATCCCTAGGTTTGACAAAAAAACTATTGTCTGTGTTGTTATATTTTGCCGGTGTTCATTCTTATAAAACTTTCGTCCTGTTTGTATATTTAAAATACTGTATTAAGAAGTTAAATTCATTCACTGAATTTATGCTAATGAAAACATAAAATAAGAGCAGTTGGAGTGGAGCCGAGTGCAGACTTTGCAAAATTTTTGTGCAGGGCATTAAATAAATGATCTCACTGATTTTTATGGTAACGTTACTAACGTGACTAAAAATATGCTCCAGAATGAAGGATATTGACCTGATCATGCCCAAATTTTGATCAGTTTTTACTTTAACAGTTCTGATGCTCCCTAAAAATTTCATTACCATCTGTGCAGTAGTTTGGAGTTATACCGTAAACAAACAAATGTACAAAGAAAGAAGCAAAGAGACTGAGTAATATACTCTGCTAAAATTTTGCAAAGTTAATAAATAAGGTCTCATCTTTTCAGCTGTAGCACTTACTAAACTTGAGTATGGTTCTTCTGAAGAGATTGTCAAGTAAAATATACATTCCTCATTTACTGCTAACCATTTAAAGCTGTGGACTAAATGTTAGTTGTATCTTTCCTTTCTCTGAAGACATAGCTTCACTTTTGTGCAGCATTTCATCTAAATAAGCCTTCTAGGTTTCTTTTCAAGGAGATCTTTCAGAGTTAGATTATGTCAAAAGGTCATGAATTATTTTCAGGAAATCAAAAATTTTGGAATGTTTTTGAGGTTCAGATATGACCTGTGACCCCTGTTGTCACTGTCAAGGTTAAGCACTTAAGCACTTTTATACCATATTTATTACCTGTGCCCAGGAGATTATGTTTTGGTGTTAATTCATTTATTTGTCTGTCTGTGTCTGTATATCCTGATTACTCTAAAACTCTAAAACTAATGATCCCATCTTTATATTTTTTTTTCTGCATGAGTAGGACCTGATCAAAGGAAGAAGTGATTTAATTTGGAGAAAGATGTGGCTCATACTCTGACTTAAAAAATCCAGAAATTTTCAATAGTCCCAATTTCAATGATTTTCAGCATGCTTATGCTACCCCATTTTGACGTTTGAAATAAAAAAGCAGTATTTTTGTAAAATCACAATATGAGGATACTCGATTGTCTTGGTGGAGGTCTGCACTCTGTGAGTGCTTTCTTGTTTTTACTATTGAGCAATGTAACAAAATAACAGAGGACAATTTGAATGGAAGTGGTTATCACAAAGTGGTAGACAGTTCACAAGGTACCTTGCACGTCTGTGGTACAGTACAGATAGCAGTGTAGCTTTATCAAGGTAACTGTAAAGTTATTGAAAGTTTATTTACATAGATTAAATACATAGAGGACTCCATGTTATTGTCTACAGTCATCATGTGTGTTGTTTTATTGACCCCTTAAAGACCTTAGTTGACAGCAATGTGTATTCTGCAGTACCATTTCTGGTTTACTCCCCCATATGATATGATAGCTTTCCTTCAGTACTGTAGATTTAAACATCTTTGTATACTGAAATACATTATTTAAAGTATTATGTATGAGGTGGTTATGGATGACACAAAGCACTTGTGGTTTGTGTTTTAGCAACTTAAACTGTCTGTAAGCTCTTCATCCTGGTGTTTCTTTCAGTAAAGTAAATACTGCTCCCTTGGTGGCATAGGGGTTAAATAAGAAATGGTGTGTAGTTAATACTATTTGTATTTTATCAGTCACTCTGTAAAGATATTACAAGATATTGTCCAAATGAATTATACCACTGTATTTACCTTTATGTTTAGATGAGCCAATGCCACCAGCTGCAATAGCCATGTGTGTTGTCATTGCCATATTCTGCTTTGTGCTGATTACTGTAGTCTACCTGAGAGAACAAGGCTCCATTTTACAGACACCCACTGAGGAGACTGCCAACCACTATTTCTACTTCTCCCCGGGTGAAGGTACAAGTGACACTCCCTCGTCACCCACTATACGTAAGGTTACCAGGCCTCGCTACATCAAAGAGGGTTTGAGTATCATGTACTCCACTACCAAAAACTGGGTTGTCAGTCTAGCTTCAAGTCATAGCTCTCAAACATCCGGATTGTCTTATGACGAACTCTGATATATGAAAAGCTTGAAATTGATGAGATATGTATTTACATTGGCAGTATTATAGATGTATACTATACTATTTGTGTGGAATAAATTGTATGAAAGTATTTGTTGACAGTATTTCCAGAAATCAAAATTCACAGAAAACAAGCTGATATTTATCTGCTATTCAGAAATGTAAATACATACCGTGGTATTTTCTTTGAACTAAAACAAGAGTAATGAGGCAATTATGAGACTGGAATATATTTTATTTATACTGTGTCAGAGAAAATGAAGAAAAAAATTTTCTCAAAGTTCAAGACAATTTCGAATCTATTTCAGCTGATATCAAATGATTGTAAATATATATATATAATAAATATCCTTGTAATGTATGGAAAACTGCAGTTCTTCTCTGAAGATTAATGATCTATGCAATTTTCAGTTTGAACAGTATAGAATTTAAGGGGAGCACAAGCATAGAAAGTCACTATAATAGCTGTGACATAAGAGATCTAGTGGTGGTGGACCAATTCACACCCGGGTACCAATTCACGCACACCCTCAATTTTCTTGAAGATTTATAATTTTTCATAGAGAAAATGTTTCCCACATCATAGATGATAATCAAATTGTTCATACAGACTTGTAATTTATTGTTTGTGATTGTTTTGGATAAATTTAGGGGTGGGCGTGAATAGGTACATGGGTGTGAATTGGTCCAGCACCACTATTATTTTTGGGTGTACTTGAAATTGTAAAAGAAAATTTATTGTTTTTTATTAACCCCAGCCCATAAAGGCTGGAGTTATAGTTGTCCTCTGCACTGTCCAGGCGGTGGGGGTGGCAGCAGCAGTGGACATGAAACTAGTGGGTGTTCCACAGCCTAAACCCATTCATGGATTTTCACCAAATTTTCAGGCTGTATTAATCCCAAGAGGATCTAGAACTGATTAGATTTGGGGGGCATCCGGCAACAACTGTTGCCTTGTTCCAAAGCCTAAACCATGCACAGATTTTCACCAAATTTTCAGAGTAGGTTTATCCCAAGAGGATCTAGAGTCTGATTAGGTTTTGGGGGTATCTGGAAACAACTTTTGTCATGGCAACACTTTTAAAATTTTGGGGTCCTAAAGTATGTGGGTGCTCCATAGCCTAAACCCATGCATGAATTTTTACCAAATTTTCAGGATATGTTTACCCCAAGAGCATCTAGAGGTGATTACATTTTTTTTTTTTTTTGGGGGGGGGGGGGGGGGGGGAATTTGATAACAACTGTTACCATGACAACACTTTTAAGATTTCTGAGTCTTAAAGTTTGTGGATCTTCCACAGCCTAAACCAATGTATGGATTTTCACCACATTTTCCGATTAACCGAAGTTAACCGAAAGAGGATCTAGAGCTGATTAGGTTTTGGAGGTATCTGGCAACAGCTGTTGCCATGGCAATGCCTTAAATACTTTTCAGTCTTAAACTTCCTAATTGAAAAAGGGGTATTATGAAACCAAATAAACCAGTGTTACTACAGCTGCATTTTTATCTCCCACTGGTCCAAGGCCATCTTCCGTGCATTTTTACATCAACCTTTATATCTCATTCATTGATGATGAAGATATCTTCAACAAATTTGCAAAGAATGTTTGCGACTGTGAAAACATGTCTGTAAAAAATTTGTCCTCATTTTAAAAAACAACATGGCTGCCATAGCTGATTGTTTTAAAATCATTGATATGTTCTAAAACTTAAAATATTGCAGTTAGCTAAATCAGATTTGCACACGATATAAATGGCTAGGAAGGCTTGTTTGGGAGTAATTTTGGCCATGTTTTGAAAACAAAATGGCCTCCATATAGCATTTTTTTAACGTAAAATGGGGGATCATCTCAAAAAGGCCTAGTATCTCCCTTATCGTTGGTCCTAGGGGTTGGGAATGAGAAACCAACTTGTAAGAATTCATGGTCTCATGGTGTCAAATTTGACCTTTGACCCCTGCTTTAAAGTTATGTAGGGTCATCATGATAAAAAGGCCATATTTATCCCTTATAATTTGTTCTAGGGCTTCAAAATATGAAAACAACTTGTAAGAAATTAAGGCCTCTGATTCTTACATCTGATAAAATCTCATGAGTTCTGTATACTTCTTACAACTGGAGATGTTCCCAAATCCCAATGTTGTTGCCCATTTACTTGTACCTGCAGACTGAGGTTCTTGCCTGTCAAGGCTGGCTATTTTTTCATCTCACAAGTTTGATTTCCAAAGTGAACATGTTTACCTTTGAGCAACTTTTCAACGGTGCTAACAGATGTGTAAATAATTGTATGTATGATGAAAATTTATGTTTATGTGCATACTGTGTGTTGCGATATGTTTGTATGTAAATGGGCTACAAATTGTGTCACTTTGCCTAGATGCAATTAAACATTATCACTACCACTATGTTTGAAGGAAATACAAATTAGTATGTATATGACACATACAAAAACAATATGAAGTCAGTCATGTAATCAATCATTCAAAAAATACAAAGAAGTGTGTGCGTGTGTAGGAAACTATATATGAACATTACCAAATGTCAAAGTATTAAGTGCAAGTGCTCTCTCAAACAGCTATTGGTGATGTGACCAAATATTTTCAGAAGTTGGGGACAGCTTTTCACAACAATGAAAGCCAGCAGAGTATTCTGAAAAAAATGGCCTGAATTCAGGTACTTGCATTTTAGTATGCACCAACCAGAAATAAAGTGTGAGAAATCTTTCTGCAATAAAATGTGAAATCACTGCTAACACAAGGAAAATTATGCTAAAATGGATATAAAGTAATCAAATTGGTCTTACTATTGTGTTTTATTGGAGTTAATTTACGTATTAGGAATTTATGGGTGATGACATGAGATCTTGGGTGAGTGCAGCACAAGCAGTTCAGGCAAACTAATTTGTATTAACCCTGTCTCATGGATTAAAGCTATAGTGTTATATATTTATTTTGTGCATTAATGTTCTCAAAGAAAGTTAATCTAATATTTGATTTGGATTTTTGTAAACCCCAACCCTTAAAGGCTGTGGTTATAATCATCCCCTGCTCCTCCGGGCATTGTCGGCAGTGGGCATAAAGCTTGTGGGTGTTCCACAGCCTAAACCCATGCATAGATTTACACCAAATTTCAGGATATGTTTACCCCAAGGGGATCTAGAGCTGATTAGGTCTTGGGTGGTATGTTGTCATGGCAACACTTTTTACCCCACAGCCCCTAAGGGCTGTTGGGGTATTGTTTTCACCCATGGTGTCCGGATGGGCTGGCGGGTGGGCGGGCGACGGGAAAAGAGTTTGTCCGGGCTGTATCTCAGAAACCGTAAGGTGTAGGAAGTTGATACTTGGTAGTGACATTGGTTAGGGGGTGTAGGTGTGCAACGTCATGGTCTGACCTTGATTTGACCTTTGACCTTGCCGTAGTGACCTTGAGTTTGAAAATCTTGTCCGGGCTATATCTCGGAAACCATAAGGTGTAGGAAGTTGATACTTGGTAGGGATATTGGTTAGGGGGTGTAGGTGTGCAACGTCATGGTGTGACCTTGATTTGACCTTTGACCTTGCCGTAGTGACCTTGACCTATAAAATCTTGTCCGGGCTATATCTCAGAAACCGTAAGGTGTAGGAAGTTAATATTTGGTAGGGACATTGGTTAGGGGGTGTAGGTGTGCAACATCATGGTCTGACCTTGATTTGACCTTTGACCTTGCCGTAGTGACCTTGAGTTCGAAAATCTTGTCCGGGCTATATCTCGGAAACCATAAGGTGTAGGAAGTTGATACTTGGTAGGGATATTGGTTAGGGGGTGTAGGTGTGCAACGTCATGGTGTGACCTTGATTTGACCTTGCCATAGTGACCTTGACCTATAAAATCTTGTCCGGGCTATATCTCAGAAACTGTAAGGTGTAGGAAGTTAATATTTGGTAGGGACATTGGTTAGGGGGTGTAGGTGTGCAACATCATGGTCTGACCTTGATTTGACCTTTGACCTTGCTGTAGTGACCTTGACCTATAAAATCTTGTCCGGGGTATATCTCGGAAACCGTAAGGTGTAGAAAGTTGATACTTGGTAGGAATATTGGTTAGGGGGTGTAGGTGTGCAGCGTCATGGTCTGACCTTGATTTGACCTTTGACCTTGCCGTAGTGACCTTAACCTATAAAATCTTGTCCGGGCTATATCTCAGAAACTGTAAGGTGTAGGAAGTTGATACTTGGTAGGGATATTGGTTAGGGGGTATAGGTGTGCAACGTCATGGTCTGACCTTGATTTGTCCTTTGACCTTGCCGTAGTGACCTTGACCTATAAAATCTTGTCCGGGCTATATCTCAGAAACCGTAAGGTGTAGGAAGTTGATACTTGGTAGGGATATTGGTTAGGGGGTGTAGGTGTGCAATGTCATGGTCTGACAAGGATTTGACCTTTGACCTTGCCGTAGTGACCTTGAGTTCGAAAATCTTGTCCGGGCTATATCTCGGAAACCGCAAGGTGTAGGAAGTTGATACTTGGTAGGGACATTGGTTAGGGGGTGTAGTTGTGCAACGTCATGATCTGACCTTGATTTGACCTTTGACCTTGCTCTGACCTTGATTTGACCTTTGACCTTGCTGTAGTGACCTTGACCTATAAAATCTTGTTGCACCTTTGAGTCTGTTTTTTTTTATACAGATTTAGCACTGTTAAAGTCATATTAGAATTTATTAAGAATTTTACTTTCATAACTTCCCATTGTAAGAGATAGAATTTCATCAAGTGAGCCACAGATTTTGCTCCAACACCACACATAAGCATTCATTAAATGTATTACCACTTCTGTATGCATGATAATATTCAAACCATCTAAACCATAATTGGGCCATGCAGGTGTAGATAAAAAGTGTTGAATTTTAGTTTGCTGATTAATGCTGTTATCTTGTTATTGAATTATCTTGTTTTAGTACTTCATCTTTATATGCATTATCTTTCTTTTAAACATTATTTCTCCATTTAAACATTGTTTGGACCTTTATATAACTGACAGTGCTCTGAAAGTATCCTGAAGTTTGTACTGGTACAGTACTTCTGTATCTCATGGTGTTGAAAATATTTCCCTAGGCTGTGGGGTACGGGCATCTCTGATGCTATTTTAAAAGTTTGGTGTTTTAAAGTTTGTGGGTGTTCCGCAGCCTAAACCAATGCACAGATTTTCACTAAATTTTCAGGGTATGTTAAACCCCAAGAGTATGTAGAGCTGATTACTTTTTGACGGGTCTATGGCAACAACTGTTGTCATAGCAACACTTTAAATACTTTTTCGGTCTTAAACATCTTAATTTAAAAAGGGTCACTATTAAACCGATGTTAATAAAGTTGCATTTTTATCTCTTGCAGGCAAAAGCTGGGATTGGGAGATTATGAAATGCCTTCCATGTGTGTGTATATGTGGGGGGGGGGGGGGGGGTGTGCATGTCACTTTTTTACATAAACCTTTATATCTCATTTATTCATGAAGATATTTTCACCAAATTTGCAGAAAATAGGGGGGGGGGGGGGGCATCATATAAAAAGGGCTAATATCTCTGTTCATTGGCCCTAGGGGTTCAGAATGAGAAAAAACATCTTACAGGAAATCATGGCCTGCGGATCTTTGCAAGTGTCAAATTTGACCTCTGACCCCTGCTTCAAGGTCATGTGGCATCATCATACAAAAGCGGCCTTATATCTGCCTTACTATTTCTCTTGCCAATAGAAAATATGAAACTAACCTATAGGAAGTCATGGCCTGTAAATCTTTAGAAAGTGCTGAATTTGGCTTTTTACCCTTGCTTCAAGGTCAGTTTGGGTGATCATACTAAAAATCTTTTCTATCTCCCTATTGGTTCTAGTTCTTCCAAATATGAAAACAACTTGTATGAAGTCATGGCCTGTGAATCTTTTGAAAGTATCAATTTGACCTTTGACCCCTGTGTCAAGGCCAATTTGGGCCATCATACTAAAATAATAAAATGGCTATGTATCACTTATATATTGGTCCTTGGGCTTGGAACTCGCATAATGAAAGTGTAAAATATGTAAGTTTTCCCCCTTCTTCAACTGCATGAAAGTTCTTGTATTTGACAATGTCTTGTGGGTTCTGTATACTTCTTACATCTGAAGTTCTTTGTAAGATTTTCCCAAATCTCAATGTTGGTACCCATTTAGTTGTACCTGTGGGGTGGGGTTCTTGCCTGCTGAGGCTGGCTATATTTTATCTTTCTATATTTAGAAAATACGGATGATGTTTGTGTCGGTATTAATGGCCCCAGGACAGCTCAATAAATTGTTTATTACACAGAAAAATATTATTCAAATTTTAGAAATTTAGTTCATGAATTTACTGAGTAGTATCACTTGATATCTAAAATAGTAGTTTTTAATCAAGCGTCAATTGAAAAGGGCACTTCCTTGCTTTTGGTTAAGTTTCCCCACTGCCGCTGCATTATCGTCTCTTGAATAGCTCCCTTATTAATGGGTGCTTTCTAACCATTTTTGGCACTTACATACCTTAGGCATATGAAAATTTTTCCACATGTTTATATTTGACCTTTTACCTTTATCAAGGTCATATGATTAAAAATAAGTTTTTTTTATAAGTACACACTCTCGTCATCACCACTCAGCCAAAACTATATACTATAGGAGGATGATATTTTATATATGTCATTACACGCTAGTCATCGCCACTCAGCCAAAACCTTACTATAGGAGGGTGTTTTTTTACATATATCTTTATACTATCAAAATCTTAAGGTGATTAGATTTTGGGAGCAACTGGACCAATTTGAGTGATTTATGAGCGTTTTTATACCAGGTAGTAATAATCAGAAAGCTTAAATTCATTTGAACCCCCTACTATCTCTTTATCAGTTGCATCCCAAATGTATTGGGAAATAATAGGAAACCATATTTCGAGAGTCTTAAGGTTATCAAGAGTCTTAAAAACCACTTCAATTTATCCCCACCCCCTCCCCTCTTGTGGATCAAACTGGGATCATAACATCACTATTCATAGGAAACTGGGTGCAGGGAGTCTAGAAAGCAAGTCAGATTTTGATCCCCTGGCCTCCCCTTTATGGGTCAAACTTGTCTCATGAAATTGCATCTGTTTTACAGTGTATTATTTAAAAATAACATTGAATGTGTGTTTCTCTGATGATTATTTCTGTATGAGGATTTTTTGGACAGCATACTTACCCTCCATTAAACTCTTAACATGTTCAAATTTTTAAACTTATTGGGATGCTCTGTTTTTATTTTAAACTAAAAGCTACTGCAACACAATGCTTACACAATAACGCATTGTCTCTATACTTATAATTACTTTCAAAATGATTCCTTTATTGTGTGTAATGCACGCAATATTTATTAAGCATGAAAGACAAGTGTTTAATATTTATTATACTTCATAGCAGTGACAGGCTGTAAAATTTGTAACTCTCTCTCTTTGCTGTTTCTACTCAGCCAATAAGCATTTAAATTCAAAGATTTAACACATTTGATATAACATTTATAGCCTGTTATTATTATCTCCCGCCTGCGGCCGAAGGCCGTGGTCGGGAGATTATAAAACGCCTTCCGTCCGTCCGTCCGTTCGTCACGTTTTTGCATAAACCTTCATATCTCATTCACTTATGAAGATATCTTCACCAAATTTGCAGGGAATGTTTATGGCTATGAAAACCTGTCTCTGAAAAATTATAGCCTCATTTTGAAAAACAAAATGGCTGCCATAGCTAATTGTTTGAAAATCGTAAAGGTGCTCTAAATCTTGAAATATTTCAGCTAGCTTCATCAAATTTGCACAAAAGCTATATGGCTAGAAAAGCTAGCCTCATAGTAATTTTGACCTAGTTCAAAAAACAAAATGGCCACCATATCACATGTTTAATGTCAAACGGGGTTACCCTATTAAAAAGGCCTTATATCTCCCCAAATATTGCTCCTAGAGGTTCCGAATGTGAAAACAACTTGTAGGAAGTCATGGCCTGGGAAGCTTTTCCAGGTGTTGAATTTGACTTTTGACCCCTGCTTCAAGGTTAAATGAGGTCATAACACTAAAACGTCCTTATTTCTCCCTTATTATTGGTGCTGTGGCTTCAGATTGTAAAGACAGACCATGAAAAGCAAAGGCTGTGGACGAGAGATTGTAAACACCTGCCATATGTGTGTCTGTTTGTGCATCCGTCCGTGCATCCGTTTGTCAGGTTTTAACATAAATCTTAACATCTCATTCATTTATAAAGATATCTTTATCAAATTTGCAGAGAATGTTTATGGCTACAAAAGCTGTCTCTGCAAAATTTGGGCCTCATTTTGAAAAACAATGGCCACCATAGCCAATTGTTTAAAAATCATAAAGTTGTTCTAAATCTCGAAATATTCCAGCTAGCTTCATCAAATTTGCACAAAAGATATATGGCTACAAAAGCTAGCCTGATAGTAATTTTGACCTAGTTCTAAAAGGAAAATGGCCGCCATTTAACATGTTTAATGCCAAACGGGGTTATTATATTAAAAAGGCCTTCAATCTCCCCTAATACTGCTCTTAGAGGTTCAGAATGTAAAAACAACTTGTAGGAAGTCATGGCCTGGGAATCTTTTCCACGTGTTCAATTTGTCGTTTGACCCCTGCTTCAAGGTTAAATTGGGTCATCACACTAAAATGTCCTTATTTCACCCTTATTATTGGTACTATGGCTTCAGAATATAAAGACAGACCATCAATAGTCCTGGCCCTCAAATGTTTTACCTGAGGAAAATTTTGGCCTTATTTTGAAAAACAAAATGGCCGCCATAGCCAATCATTTAAAAATTATTAAGATGCTCTAAAACTTGAAATGTTGCAGCTAGTTTCATCAAATATGCACAAAATATATATGGCTGGGAAAGTTAGGCTGATAGTACTTTGGCCTAGTTTCGAAAACAAAATGGCCGTCTTATCACATGTTAAATGGGATTATCCTATTAAAAAGGCCTTATATCTCCATTATCATTGCTACTAGGGGTTCCAAATGTGAAAACAACTTAAAGGAAGTAAAGGCCTGAGTCTCTTTTCTAATTGATGACTTTTACCTTTGACCCCTTCTTCAATGTCAAGTGAGGTTATCTTACTACAAAGGCCTTATATCTCCATTAGTTCTCCATTGTTACTGATTATAAGGCGGGAGATAACTGCTGCGGCAGTGGCCTTGTTAATTTTGTGCCAGTATTGTATTTTTTCAGTTATTAGAGTAATAGATGTAAATAGATGGCCAGGAAATTATAAAAATATTGAAAATTCCATATGTTGAGGTATCGGTGATCATAATGTAGACTGTAATGATAATAGATGGCATGCCATAGACCCAAGCCCTGGTTACAGGGTGCAGAGACATTTAAAATATATTGTACACTTACAATTTTTCTCATTCTTTCATTCACAAAATTTCCTTCAATAGGTTTGTTGAAGAGGTATCTGTGCAGATGTTTAGATATGAAATATTTACAGTATTAGCAAAAGCTTTAGATAAGTTATCCAAAACCTTATTTTGACAGTTTGTTCCAGGTGCCAACCCCCCCCCCCCCTCCCGAAAAAATACGCAAAAAAAAACAAAAAAAACCATCAATAAAAATTAGAAGAAGTAAAGCTTTACTGAACAATTTGTTTAAAGAGAGCAAATCAGCATTATGGAAAGGTGAACTATTGTTACATTTATACAGTGTTTTACTTGTTTGAGCTCAATAAATTGTTTAAATAAGCATTTTTTGTAAAGTCTTTATATACATCCTGAACATTTGTGTAGTTTCTAATAAGCTTTTGAAAAGCCCAGATATGAACAATATTCTGAATTATTTGGGTACAAGAATTGAAAAAAGCATAATTCTGTGGACATGTATCTCTAAATTGTCCATTACAACAATCAAACTTTACTCCTGATTAGGGTAGGAATAAGTAGCATTTTGTTCTCAAATAATGTTACTAATAACTTACTAGAATTTACATTGCTTTAACTAAACTATAGCACTCAGAGAGTGGAGACCTCTGCTAAAGCATTTAATACTAAATAAATGGAAAAATCCTGATTTTTTTGTCAGCTGACTTGTCATATGGCATCACTCTGCCACGTCCACATGAACATCTGCGAAAGTACAAGGCTCAAAGACATGCTGTTAATTTTTAAAGATACCTTATCTATTGAGGAAAATAAATCTTAAAATCCATGCAGATCTGTCTGTTTTCCAGAGCCGTTAGAAGTGAGGTACCTCTACTCAAAGTGTGAAAATTTCAACACTTTATCACAATTTTTTTCATTGACTATTGAAGAAATTTCTCTCTTATCTTGCATATATGTACTAGGCTACAGGTAGATTTCTGTGTGAGTATAAGACTTGGATCTTTCTTATTAAAATTCATGAAATCATGCACTAATTCTAATTCTAATAGCACTTTTATAGCGCTTAATCTCTGTCAAAAAGACAGACTCTAAGGCGCATCACACAAAAACATTGTTCAATATTCATACTCACAGCAATTCAATACTCACTAAATCACTTATAACTTGAAAAGTATTTCATTTAGAGCATTTTATTAAAATATGTTATTCAGCTACTTTTCCTGTAGCTACAACATGGTGAGTAACTTGGGCATCTATCCCCATAGTTAAGTGAGTAACAGCTACTTTCTGAATTTTGTAGCTCATTGCATAGCTCATTGCATAGCTGAGTAATAGCTACTTTGAGGTTCTCACTGTTGAGTAAGTCAGTTGTATATTGAAAACTATTGCATTTATAGTATTTTCCTCAAATATGTTATTCACCTACTTTTGGGTCAGCTATAACATAGTAAAGTTGCAGACCATTAGCTCATTGCATAGCTGAGCAATAACTACTTTTGAGGTTTTCTCTTTTGAGTAAATCAGTTGTAACTTGAAAACTATTGCATTTAGAGAATTTGTTTAAATATGTTATTCATCTACTTCTGAATTAGCTAGGACATTGTACAATTGGAGACGTGTAGCTCATGGCATAGCTTGTTCATCTACTTTTGGGTCATCTATAACATAGTTAAATTGCAGACATGTATGTCATGTCATAGCCGAGCAAGAGCTACTTTCAGGTTCTCACTGTTGAGTAAATCAGATGTAACTGGAAAATTATTGCATTTAGAGTATTCTGTTTAAATAGTTGTTCACATACTTATGGGTCAGCTATAACATTGTGAAATTGTAGACCTGGAGCTCATGGCATAGCTGAGCAATAGCTACTTTTTAGATTTTCACTGTTCAGTTAATCGGTTGTAACTTGAAAACTGTTGCATTTACAGTATTTTGTTTAAATAAGTTATTAACCTATTTTTGGGTCAGCTATAAAATAATAAAATCGCGGACCTGTAGCTCCTTGCATAGCTGAGTAATAGCTACTTCCAGGTTCTCACTGTTGCGTAAATCAGTTGTAACGTGAAAACTATTTCATTTACAGCATTTCTTTGTGTTATTTACCTACTTAAAATTGCAGCCCTTTAACTGATTGCATAGCTGAGCAAAAGCTACTTTGAGATTCTCACTGTTGAGTAAATCAGTTTTAACTCAAAACTATTGCATTTGCAGTATTTTCTTTAAATATGTTTTTAACCTACTTTTTACACCTCAACAGTTACTTTGTTACTTTCCTTCAGAATACCATTTGCAGGGCACAACTTTTGTGTCCTTAGCTTGTTATCCTTCCTTATTTAGCACTCAGTTGTGGCCACCATCTCACGCTGTGCTGTTGAACCTCATCACAAGTCAAGCAAATTGCTCCACCCACAATACAAGGGTCAGTACCAAGTCCTTTATCTCGGCATCTCGCACATTATCATGCGCATCAAAACCTACTATTAACTGGCCGCATGAACCCCTTCTTTGGCCGGGAGACATAATAGCATTAACTCAATATATTTCATAACAATTATTTCACTAATAGACAAAATTATTATATTTGTAAAATTGTTTCTTTTCAAATAAAAAGCATTCCAATATTTTTCAATAGAGGAAGGATGTACTTTCGCAGAAGATGGGCTGGATGCAACAAGCCACCTGGGGAATGAACAGAACACTACCAGTCCGACCCCAGATTGACTCATAAGAGGAGCCCAGGGATTAACTCTGACTGGCTTTCTAGACTCCCTGTATATGCTTTCCTATGATCTCCCAATACATTAAGAAACCTCAAGAGCAAAAATAAAAGAGGTAAAAGCCAAAATCTGCAATTTCATGACCTCAGGGGGAGGGGGCAGGGGTAAATTCGACTGGCTTTCTAGATTCCCTGTAAAAAGTTTCCTATGATTTCCCATTACATTCAAAAGCTCTAATAGAAACAATAATGAAAAGAAAAGCCAAAAACAGAAAATCTGTAATTTTATGACCCAAGTTTGATCCATAGGGAGGGGGGGGGGGGGGGGGGCAGGGGGTAAATCTAATTGCCTTTGTAAAATCCCTGTATATGGTTTCCTATGACCACCCAATAAACTCAAAACCTGTAAAAGCAAAAATAAAGGAGATAAAAGCAAACAATCAGTGCCTGTGCCTGTGAACGGCCTCTGTTTCAGCTGAATGTGTGTTTTGAGTTTCAGAGTAGAAGTGAAAGAAGAAAAGGACACAAAAGTTGTGCCCTGCAAATAATATTTAGAGGTAAAGTACCAAGTTAACTGTTATTGTGTAAAATGTAGGTGGAAAACATATTTAAACAAAATACTGTAAATGTAACAGTTCTTGAGTTACAACTAATTTATTCAACAGCAAGAATCTAAAAGTCGCTATTGCTCAGCAATGCAATGCGCCAAAGGGCTGCAGTTTTACTATGGTATATGGCTGACCCAAAAGTAGGTGGATAACATATTTTAACAAAATACTCTAAATGCAATAATTTTCAAGTTACAACTGATTTACTTAACCTTGAGATCCTGAAACTATTACTCAGCTATGCCATGGGCTACAGGTCTACAATTTCACTTAAACAAAATTTTCTAAATGCAAGTTTTCCAGTTACAACTGATTTACTCAGCAGTGATAACCTCAAAGTAGCTATTGCTCTGCTTTGCTATGAGCTACAGGTGTACAATTTCTCTATGTTATAGCTGATTCAAAAGTAGTTGAACAACATATTTAAACAAAATACTGAAAATGCAATAGTTTTCAAGTTACAACTGATTTACTCAACAGTGAGAACCTGAAAATAGCTATTGCTCAGCTATGCCATGACATACAGGTCTGCAATTTTACAATGTTATAGCTGATCGAAAAGTACATGAAAAACATACAAAAACAAAATACTCTAAATGCAGCAGTTTTGAAGATACAAGCAATTTACTCAACAGTGATAACCTCAAAGTAGCTATTACTCTTCTATGCAATGAGCTACATGTCTGCAATTTTACTATGTTACAGCTGACGTAAAAGTAGCTGAATAACATATGTATACAAAATTCTGTAAATGCAAAAGTTTTTGAGTTACATGTGATTTTACTCATTATGAAAGGTACTGAAAAATCAGAAAGTAGCTATTACTCACTTAGCTATTGGAATAGACACCCAAGTTACTCGCCATGTTGTAGCTATGGAAAAAGAAGCTGCATAACGTATATAGGTGATAAGTTATAGGTGATTTAGTGCATTATTTCATGAATTTTAATGCATTAAAAATTATTTTAAAAATTCATAAAAAAATAATTAAAAAAGATCCAGGCTGATACACAAGGGAATCTACTAGTGGCCTAGTACATATAAGCATGATAAGAGAGAAATCCCTGCAATAGTCAATGAGAAAATAAGTGATTTAGTGCATTATTTCATGAATTTTAGTGCAAAAAAATTATTAAAAAATTCATAAAAAGAATTAAGACCGATCCCAGTTTGATGCTCACACAAGGGAATCTACTTGTGTACTAGTACATATATGAGAGAAATCCCTGCAATAGTCATTGAAAAATTGTGATAAAGTGTTGAGATTTTCACACTTTTGGTGGGGGTACCTTCCTTGTAATGTTTCTAGCAAACAGACAGACAGATATGCATGCCTTGAACAATTTTTCATCCTTGATAGATAAGGTCTCTAGGCCTTGTAGTTTTGGAGGAGAAGTTGTTCACGTGGACACATACACGTAATCGGACGCCGCAGAGTGACAACATAAGTCAGCTGACTGACAAGTCCAGTACACCTCTACTGGTGTACCAGACCGATCAGAGAGTGGACCTTAGTGAGAATAGTGAGCTTAGTGAGGTTATCAACTACAGAGAGACTGTTAAGTCGGGCACAGATAGTTCCAACAATCTCTGGAAAGGAAAAAAACCCCAAGAAAACCAGTATTTATTTATGTATTTGGGGTTTTACGTCGCTTTCAACACTGTACAGGTCATATCATGATGGGTAGTTGGAAGGGCAGAGGAAACCAGTACATACAGTTGGTCAAGGTTCTGTACTGTAAACTGCCAACCAACGGCAAGCAACTACCAGCTTTCCCACTTGAGGTAGGGCCGGGAACCAAACCCCAACCTCAGAGGTGGGAATCGAGAGTGTTACCACTCTACCACCGTGGCCCCCTGAGAAAACCAGTAAAGTGTCAGTGGAAATGCCAGCTGATGACTGATTGTGTAAAAAAATGGAAAGACTTAATTGTGTAGCAGCAGAAGGCTACCTGTCCAGGTCTCAGGATACAGTGGTTCTTAAGACCGACCAGTTCATCCAGACATTGGATCAACATTGCCTCAGGATGGATGGACCTCACCAACCAGTCAGGAGAGTTTTTGGCTGGACAGACAATGAGGCTAAACTGAATTCCCAGTTTTCACGTATTTTCAGGCCCAATGCTTACTCACCTTCTAGACCCCATCAAGACCCATTCCTCAGGAAACTTTTCATAGATGGGAGAAATGTGCCCGGGAGGGGACCCACATAATCAACCACACTGCTGGTTTTAGTCATTTCACCAGCAAAATCCAGGAGTGCATGTCAACCTTTTGCAGGATTCTTAAAGGCCAAGGTTCCCAAAGAAATTGTGGATGCTGTGAAGGACCTTAAGGATCTGGCAGTCTTTCACCAAGGATTATCTATTGCCTTGGGTACTACCCTCCAGCATTTGGCAGATAGTTTGTCCAGTTGGGAAATTTTGTTCTCCTTAACCGGGACGTGTACCTGGATCATGTTAACAATTGGCTGAAACAAGATATCTGGAACCAGCTATGCAATGCTCCTTTGATTCATGGTGGTTCCAGATCCAGATGTTAGCCACAGCACAGCAAGATATCACCAAATTTGGTCCTGTCTCAGCTGCTCAGGTGCCCAGTCTGGGTGCACTTCAGTGTGCTCCAAAGAAGGGCAGTTACAGGTTCAAACTTTATGAGAAGAAGGATTCTCAATTATATACTCCTGCGCAAAATCAGCAAACTTGGCGTCAGTTCTCCGGCAGGAACAAATGTCATGCTCTTGGTTGTGGGGTTTCCAATGCCCCAATTTCACTAAACATACCAAGAGAAGCAAGCAGAGTAAATGACAATTGCCATGCACTAGACCCTTTAGACAGTTAGTTTTATTCAGTTCAGGGTCTAGAGTATGTAAAGCAGACTGTAAATTGCCATGTTGTCAGTCCTGCACATTTTGTAACAGACACTGGGCTGTCCCAAAAGAGAGACTTAAGTCCTGAATTGAAAGAAAAATCAATGAAGTTTGTGAAAGGTGTTTGTTTTGAAAGTCATTACCCCACAGCCCTTAAGGGCTGTTGGGGTATTGTTTTCACCCATGGTGTCCCGATGGGCGGGTGGGCGGGCAGTGGGAAAAAGTTTGTCCAGGCTGTGTCCCAGAAACCGAAAGGTGTAGGAAGTTGATACTTGGTAGGGACATTGGTTTGGGGGTGTAGGTGTGCAACGTCATGGTATGACCTTAATTTGACCTTTGCCGTAGTAACCTTGACCTATAAAATCTTGTCCGGGCTATATCTCGGAAGCTGTAAGGCGTAGGAAGTTGATACTTGGTAGGGACATTGGTTAGGGGGTGTAGGTGTGCAACGTCATGGTGTGATCTGGATTTGACCTTTGTCCTTGCATATCTGATGCTATTTTATGTCTCTACGAAGATATCTGATACTATTTATCTCTCTTATATCTCTCTTATATCTTTTTACTTGAATCTTGGTTTAAAATTAAAAGTCATTAACTGTTTTACTTTTGCAACTTCCCATTGTAACAGATGGTATTGCATCAAGTGAGCCACGGGTTTTGCCCCAATTCCACATAAAAGCATGTATTGCTACATCTGTATGTATGGGTAATATTCAAAACATCAAAACCATAATTCGACCATACAAATGAAAATCAAAATGGGAGAAGTCTTAAAGCTTCATAATTTTTAGTTTACTGAATTGTCTTGTTTTAATACTTATTCTTTACATGCAATTTCTTTCTCTTAGGTGTTATTTTCTCTACTTAAACATTATTTAGACACTGAAACTGCTCTGAAAGTATCCCAATCTGTGTACTGTTTCACTACTTCTATATCTCATATGGTGTTGAAAACTATTTTCCCAGGCTGTGGGGTACGGGCATCGCCAATGATATTTTTTCTTTCTGCTCCAACTGTCATAAATGTCCGAGCCCCTTGTCGGGAAATTTGCTTGCAATATACCCAAACTCTTTTGGCCCTATGCCAAGATCTGGCCAAGTCGTAACTGATTCCACAACAAGTTTTCAACTTTGTAGGTTATCATTTGAACCTCTCTCTCCAAGCAGGAGAGGTGGACCACCTTAAGGCAGAAAATTCAGACCCTCAAAGAGAGCAGCACCTGCTCGGTCAGGCAATTCATGTCCCTGATAGGGCTCTTGACGGCCTTGGAGAAACAGGTTCAGTTAGGCCATCTTCACATGAGGCCTCTTCAGTGGCATCTGAAAAATCATTGGCATGTGCCAGAGGTTTTGGAGAAAACTATTCCTCTGCCCAGATATCTCCATCCCCATCTGGATTGGTGGCTGGAAGAGGGCAATGTGCCACAAGAGCAGCCTCTACACCCTCTTCATCATGCTCTGCAGTTGTTTACAGACCCATCAGACGAAGGTTGGGGTGCACACTTAGGGGACTGCACCACAAAAGGCCTCTGGTCACAACCAGAAAACAAGTTGCACATAAATATCCTAGAATTGAAGGAAGTCCTTCTGGCCCTTAAGGAGTTTGAGCCTTTGTGCAGGGGCCAGGCTGTGTTTGTGGCGACAGACAACATCACAGTTGTTGCCTACATAGAGTAGGTAGAATTCAGTAGAATTGTAGTGTCACCAGCTTTGGTTAAAGACTCGGGCGGATGAAATTCGAAAGGACAAAAATTATGACAAAAATAGTTGGCTGACTGGCAGCATTTTTGTAGATTTCACCAGATGTCAGCAGAAAATTCAATAAAGTATCATTTTGGTAACCTACTGTTACACTGCTAGTCATATGACCATACAAGTTAATGCATTGTGCAATATGGGTCCTGTCTTGTCTGCTTCCTCTCTTCATGGAGGGAAGAAGGACTTATATTTGTCCACCTCCTCTTCATGGAGGAAAGAAGGACTTTTGTCCGCCATATTGTCCGCCATTTTATGTGAAAGTAAATGAGCAAGAGCATTCTGGAGTGTTAGGCCACTTTACAATACAGGTCTTCTTCAGGATTTTTGATATTCACAACCTAGAAACAGAAAAAATGGCATCACTTGCTGCCAGATATTGCCATTTTGTGGGAGAGTGACCGAGCAAGATCATTGTGGACTGTTAGATCACTTTACCATGCAGGTCTTCTTCAGGACTTTTTATATCCTCAACCTAGAAACAGAAAAAAAGTGTTATCATGGCATTACTTGCTGCCAGATATTGCTGAAAAGCTTAACAGCTTCTATTCATGCAGGGGTTCGGAATGCAAAGAACCAACAAAAATATGAGTCCAAGAAACAGAAAAAAGTACAAAAAAGTAATCAGCTCCAATCTGTGTAAGCATATGGAGAGCATAACACCAATAAAATATTTATTTATAAGTCCAAGAACAGAAAAAAGTGTTGCCATGGCAACACTTGTTGCCAGGTATCATTGAAAAGCTAATTAGCTCCAATCCGTGCAGGGGTTTGGAGTGTAAAGAACCCCAAGAAAGACTTTTAAGCCCAAGAACTAGAAAAAATTTTGCCACAGCAATGCTTGTTGTCAGATATTGCCAAAAAAGCATTTCAACACTTGTTCCCAGGTGTTACCGAAAAAAATCAGCTCCAATCTGCGCGGGAGTATGGAAAGCAAAGAACCCATAAAAATATTTATATGTCCAAGAAACAGAAAAAAACTGTTGCCATGTTTAAAAAAGATTTTTAAGCCCAAGAAACATAAAAAAGTGTTGCCACGGCAGTACTTGTTGCCAGATACTACCAAGAAAGCAACTACACACAACCCAGTAAACATTAGAAACGTTTATGGTTTAAACGTTTACAAAACGTTTTTAAAACCTAATTAAACCCTATCTTATGGTTTTGTAAATGTTTCCAAGTAAAGTTTACATTGTAATGTTTAAAAATGTTTTATAAACATTCTTTGGACAAACGTTTTTACTGAAAACATTTATTAAACATTAATAAAATAACTCAAGAAGCTAGGTTTGGCTGGAAACGTTTTTAAAACATTTATAAAATAGCTGAAGAAATGAAGGTTTTGCTGGAAATGTTTTTCAAACATTCATCATGAAATGTTTGATAAACAGTACACATAAAATGTTTAAACAACATTGCTTGTCAAATGTTTTAAAAACATTCTATCAAAAATATTTTTTAAACCTATATTTTTAAACCTTCACCTTCAAACTTGTCCAAGCAAAGATGACAGTGAGCAATAATAGGGGGTTTTAAGGACTTTGTCAAAAATTGCCCCACATGCAATTCCTAAAAGTAAGAATTGAATGGCGACACAATTTCTAAGCCACTATCTTACAATTTTAGACATAAAAATAACATTTTCAGTAATGAGCAACCATACAAAGATATTGATTTTGACCTCTGACCCCATTATTATTCAGACATTGTTATGTTCAATTATAATGTTTTTCTAACATTTATCATTAAACATTTAATAAACGGTATATTTAAAACGTTTTAAAAACATTCTATTACAAATGGTTTTTGTACCCACCTTTGCCAAACGTGTCCTAACAAACATTTGCAAAACCCCAAAATGTTTACTGGGAAAATATCATGCCATTAAACCTCCACAACAAAGTTAGCTGACACACATAAAACACTGTACCTGTAAATGAGCAGCAATGAAGGGTGATTAAGAGGGAAAAACAAAATAATATCCACGTTCAGCAGGATGGATATAATAATTAAAATTAAGTTATATCCTTAAAATCATTTCTTTAACTATCAGGTTTTTATAGAAACATTACAAAAAATACCCTGTTTTTGACTAGATACGTGTTCATGTTTAATATAAATGAAAACTCTCAACTACCACTTTAATATTGCTAAAATATCATAAAAATTGGTCCTACCCTTAAACTGAATGTAAGTCAATGCAAATCTTAAGAGTTTAAGGTCATATTAACCATATAGACTGTGTTCAAGGTTAGTTATATCCAAAATATAAATGTGCTTAAAATCTATTGCACATAAGTTAAAATATTATCCAAAATTTTAAAAAGAAAAATAATTATAATTATGCCATTGCTGGGAGATTAAGGTCACCTCAATGTAGTCTTCTGTAACATCAGTTACATGTATCTGTAAAATATAGATGAAATATGTCATGCCATTTTGGTATGCTTTGTAGAACCATAGAAAAACTTGAGCTCAGTAACATTCTTTTAAACATTAAAGCTTAAGGTCACCTTAAAATAGGGCGCACCTTCAGGACTAGATACATCAACATACCAAATTTAAATTAAATCTCTCATGCAGTTTTAAAATACTCTCCAGAAATTAAAAAATAATTTAAATTCAATATAATTATGTTATCACTTTGAGTTTAAGGGCACCTTAAAATAGGCCACACCTAAAACCAGTTGCACCCACATACCAAATTTGATTTGAATCTGTGAAGCCATCTTTAAGCTATTGCCCATAAATCACAAACGTTAAATTCAATATAAATATGTTAATAGTGAGAGTATAAGGTCAACTTAAAAGAGCGCACATATTGATGACCAGCAACATCCACAGGCCAAATTTGAATTTCATCCTACAAGCAATTTTTGACATATTTTCTGGAAACAAAGTGTGATGATGATGCTGGTTCTATATGTGATCCATCACCGCTGGGTGACACCAAACTGTTACAACCTTAAACTGATAAGTTTCTAAAATATAAGTAATTTATTGTAACAAAAGAGACCTTTTTCTTTTTTTATCTAAATATATGTACATGATGAATATCGATGAAAAAAATCTCAAATATCTTCCGAACACCAAAACAATTGTCCAAACCTTAAAGTCAATGTTAGTTTAAGGTAAGGAGTTTAAGGTAATCTTTTCCAAAGGTTCTGTTCAAGGTTTCTTACATCCACAATTGAAACCTACCTAGAACTGCACATTATTTGAAATACTCTTCGAAAATTGCCAAACTTAAAGTGAATATAATCTGTTATTACTGGAAGTTTAAGGTCACCTTATTGTATGACACTTACCTATGGCCAGTTGCATATACATGCAAAATTTGAATGAAATTTCTGAAGTTATTTTTAGTATACGCTATGAAAAAAAATGTAAACTCAAAATTACTTTTTAATACATGTGAGTTTAAGGTCACCTTAAAATAGGGCACACCTTGAAAACTAGTTACAACCACATGCCAAATTTGTATTGAATCCATTAACCCATTTTTGAAATACTGTCTGGAAACAAAAAACCTTAACCTCAATATAAATATGTTACTACTACAAGTTTAAGGTCACCTTGAGAACCAGTTACATCCACATGCCAAATTTGACTTTAATCCATCATGCCATTTTTGAAATACTGGAATCGGAGTGTGGCAACGACACTGACCATATTTGTCCTCCATCATAGCTGCTAGTGACACAAAACTAATGCAACCTTAAACTCATAAGTATATAACATATCAGCAATTTACTGTAACCTTACAAAAGATACTTTTTCGATGTAGACAGATGTACATGACTAATATCAAAGAATAAAGTCTTAATTAGCATATCATATATCTTCCAAACACCAAAAAATAGTCCCAACCTTAAACTCAAAGTTAGTTTGCAGCTGTGAGGGAGTTTAAGGTAATATTTTCCTGAAGGTTCTCTTCATGGTTTGTTATATCCACAACTGAAAGATGCTTAGAATTGCACAGTGTTGAAATACTATTCAAAAGTTGCTAAACTTAAAGTGAATATAATTCTGCTATTACTGGGAATTTAAGGTCACCTTATTGTATGGCACTTACCTATGGCCAGTTACATATGCATGCAATATTTGAATGAAATTTCTAAAGTTATTTTCAGTGTACTCTATTGAAAAATAATGTTAACTCAACATAACTTTTGATACATGAGAGTTTAAGGACCCCATTGGTTAGGGGGTGTAGATGTGAAGCAATATAGCAAGACCTTTAACTTAAGATTTGACCTTTGATCTTGTTGTAGTGACCTTAACCTTTAAAATTTTATCCGGGCAATTTCTCTGAAGCTGTAAAGTGTAGGAAGTTGATACTTGGTTGGGACATTACTTATGAATTGTAGGTGTGAAACAATGGTGTGATCTTAATTTGACCTTTGACCTTGTTGTAGTGACCATGACATTTAAACCTAGTCCGGGCTATTTCTTGGATTCCATAAGGTGTAGAAGGTTGACACTTTGTAGGGATATTAGTTAGGGATGTAGGTGTGCATCATGATGTGACCTTTAACTTTGGCTCTGCCAAAGTGTGTTCACCTGCCATATTTGAGACCTGTGTATTGCATAATTGTGTTATTGCCATTGACAGCTATTCTCTAATCAATAAATTTTACAGTTTCATAATTTTTAGTTTACTGATTAATGCAGTCATCTTGCTATTGAATTGTCTTGGTCAAATACTTTATCTTTACATATATTTTCTTTCTCTTAGATGTTATTTTCTCTAATTAACATTATTATTATTATTATGATATACAAACTTTGATAGGCACTAAGGTTCTAAGGTGCAAAAGTTGACCTTGTTGTCAGAATTAACTACTTTTAAAGCTTGACCCTACCCATCCTCCCACCCAATAGGATTTCCAGATCAGTTTGGTTATAAGTGACTGTTGACTGGTTATCTGTAGAAACATAATGTCTCCTATATATATTTATTCAATCTTGCTCAAAATTTCTAAAATGATACAAATGGATCTTTGACAAAAATCAGTTCATCAGCTTTTGCATGAAGCTAATTAATGTGTAGGCCTCAGGTCTCTAGCTGTAGTAATTTTTGAATATCATTTGATTTGTATACTTCAGGAAAGATCTCTTGTTTTTTTTTCATATGTCCTTTGCGTTAATACTATACAAATGATTTTAGGCTTTTAAATTCATTTGGTTTGGGCAAAAAGTTTTTGTATATGTTTTTGTGATGTATTTTTCTTACAAAGTATTTTAGATAGCTCTGTACAATGTATGATTTACATGTCCCACAATAACACTTAGATATAAATCTAGACATCTTGGACATGAATGATTAGTGAACATTTGATTATCCCTTGGTATATATAAAGGTATTCCTGTATGGATGCAATAAAAATGAGCAGACCTTATGCCCTCTTTTTTATTTACACATTCACATATCTGGAATAAGCTATATTATATATATGTCATGGTAGAAAGTCCAGTCTGGTAGAATTTCAAATTCTACTTGTAGATAAACTTGGTAGAAAGTCCAATTGGAGTTTCTACCGGTAGAAAGTTCAATCTATGAGATTTGGAGTGCCCTGGGGTCCGAAATCTAATAAACTTTGTTGATATTCCAATGTAAGCTTTAGGTATTACTCTGTGTGCCAGAATGTTGTATTTGTAGAAACTCAATAACACTTGAAAGAAACTCCAACTGAAACACAAAAAGTAGGCCTTCTATAAATATAATTCTGCCATTTAAGCATGCAAGGTACAACTTTCATAAATAAAGAAAATGCATATGAAAGAAAATCTTTAACTGTAACACATATTTAACATACTTAAGCATGACAGAAACTGAACTTTTCAGTCTATTCCAAGAATTTCATAATCATCATCAACTCCCACCACTATTTTTCAAGTGAAATCAATAATATGGACATTAGCAACTGATGTAAGATTTCAATTTTCTATAACAAGTGTTATAAAAAGTACAGTTTTAGCCAAGTAAATTTTGACAGCAGTCACTTCATACATGACTTTTAGTTGAGCAAACTAACACCTATGCTTCTACAGCAACATTTGTTTGTCACAACTGCCCAGTTGGTCCCAGCATCTAAACCTTGTAGTACTATTATCTCATCCAGGGTTTTAGCATCTAAATTGAAATATCTACCAACTTTATTAGATTTCAGGCCCGAGGGCAATACCCAAATCTCCTAGATTGGAGTTTCTACCGGTAGAATTTAATATTCTACCAGATTGAACTTTCTACCATGACATATACATATTATACCCTCATTCACACTCGTTTTACTTTCACCTGTTTTCGCTTAATCAGTGTAGTTTTTCATTGACACACAATTACTCAGCTACATTTGGTCAAATATACTATACTTTTACTGTTTTCCCAAACCTTTAGTGGACTGGCGCAGGGTGATTAGCAAAAAAAAAAAAAAAAAAATCTTGATTATCTCATGTAATATTATTATTTATTCTTCAGAGTGTGTGATGTAATTGTAGCACTTACTTATTTCCCACCTCAGAGACTTGCATGGGTTCTAATTTCTTTCCAATGTCCAGTATTACTGTGCAGGATCCACAGGATATGTTCCGACTGATTTTCATTTTGATTTATGCAGTAACTGAATGACTTGCATAAAATGTAAATGATAAAAATTGGCCATATCAGTTTACTTTTTTAAAAAATAATAATCAGAAAGAGAAAGTTGAAAGTAGTGCTGAATGTGCCATCAAAACACAATAAAACACAATCCGTTTGATAGTAAAATATGTTTTACACCTGTAATTTATATCTTGCATACAAGTATTGTCTGTGTTGATATATCAACTGGACATAAATTTTTAATATTGAAAGGGTGGAATAATATATTGACATGTTTCATAAAAAATACAATGCTGAGTGATCACTCAACACAAATCATTAGTGAAGCTAAAATCTCAGAGTTTAATGCCCCTGTTCCACCAAAAGATTAAGCCCCGATCCTGTCTGGGACCCTTAATCGTGCACAGTCGGTGGAAAAAAGACAAAAATGGGCGGGAATACTGGGTCGGTACTGAAGTCTGGGATTAAGAACAGATCGTCCCCAGGACGCCTCAGGCGGCCCCAGACAGTCCCCGACTGGTCTGGGACTAAGAACCGACTAAGCCAGTTTTCAGGTCGGTTTCAACCACGAACCTGTCGTACACATACCGACTGGGTCCCAGGACGCCTCAGGCCTCCTGGGACTAAGCCCCGACTAACCCACGATTAACTGCTGGTGTCCTCAGGCGTCCTCAGGACTCCTCAGTCTTCCCCAGACCAGGATCGCCGATTCTTGTTTTCCAAAGTTGCTGCATTTTTTGGGTATATATATATAAAATTCGCGATCTAATCATCATTGCTTTTCTAGGAACACAGCAGGATGCCACCTTTTAATAGAAGACAGATTCAACAACAACTTAGGGCTTTTTTGGTTTTTATTCAGTTACAAATAATCATGTATTTCCATTTCTTACGTCGACCACAGCAACCACCACCACCACCACCAGCACCACCAGCACCCATACAGAGACCTAGAAGAAGGCACAACATGTGGGTCAGGCCATGGCTACTGCAGAGAGAGGAGAGGGGGGCCTACCACAACATTATGGCTGATCTGTATGCCACAGACATTCCAGGATTCACCAACTACATGAGGATGACCCCAGAATTCTTTGAAATGATTAAGACCAGACTGGAACCCCACCTAGCCAGGCAGGCCACCAACTACAGAGCACCAATCAGTGTTGGGGAGAAGTTAGCCCTCACCATCAGATATCTGGCCACTGGAGAGTCCTACACATCATTGTCCTGTCAGTTCAGGGTTGGAAGATCCACCATCTCCAAGTTTATACCAGAGGTCTGCAGGGCCATCCAGGATGAGTTCACCAGGGAGTACCTGAAGTGTCCTACTACCGCAGATCAGTGGAAAGAACTGGAGAGGGAATTCAGGATCAGGTGGAATGTTCCACATGCCCTGGGAGCTCTGGATGGGAAGCATGTGGCCCTGAAGAAGCCCAAGAACACTGGAGCCCTCTACCACAACTACAAGGGGTTCTTTTCCATTGTGATGTTGGTCCTGGTAGATGGACAGTACAAGTTTAGATGGGTGGATGTGGGTACTGAAGGATCCTGCTCGGATGGCCAGATATTTAATGCCTCTCAGCTGAAGAGGAGGATTGAGGATGGCAGGATAGGCTTCCCTGACCCAGCTCCTATAACCCAGGGTGGGAGAGATGTCCCCTACTTCATCCTGGCAGATGATGCTTTTGCCCTGAAGACCTGGCTCATGAAACCCTATGGCAGAAGGATGTTAACAAGAGAGGAAAGGATTGCCAATTATAGAATTTCAAGGGGCAGAAGAGTGGTGGAGAATGCTTTTGGCATCCTTGTGTCAAGATTCAGGGTGATGAGGACAACCATTGAACTACCCCCAGCAACAGTCAGGGAAGTGGTCTTGACCTGTGTTGTTCTACACAACATACTGAGAAGCCAGTATCAAGGTCAACCTGGTGGTCAGCAGCCTGGTGAAGACGATGATGATGATGCATCTG
This sequence comes from Sabellastarte sp. h YS-2021, assembly GCA_964017235.1. NCBI lineage: Eukaryota > Metazoa > Annelida > Polychaeta > Sabellida > Sabellidae > Sabellastarte > Sabellastarte sp. h YS-2021. The sequence goes on from OZ024931.1 coordinate 78,078,008, forward strand.
ATGATTGTGGATTGATTGGGGGTGCTGCTGGTGGTGGCCAAGACAGAAACCCAGCCAGAGAAGCCAAGAGACAGAGGGATTACCTGAAGGACTACTTCAATAATGAGGGAGCAGTGGCCTGGCAAGATGGCAGAATATAAGTCCTGCTGCAGTAAACAGTCCTTTTCAGGACTAACTATAAGTCCTTTTCAGGACTACCAATTATTCCAAAAACAATTAATCAGCTATGTTTGCTACAGACGGACAAACCCCATGCCAAACAAAACTTGTTCAGACGGACAAACAGACAAACCTCATGCCAAACATAACTTGTTCAAACAGACAAACCCCATGCCAAACATAACTTGTTCAGACGGACAAACAGACAAACACAACTTACTCACCCAACAAACAGACAAACCCAGTGTTAAAGAAAAGCCAAACACAAAGTCACACATAATATCCGAAATTGAATTATTTTTTTATATATTTTGAAATCCACATCATAATTTCACCAATTTCTTTTTGTTCATGGCTTGGAAATTTATTTGTAGCAGAAAGGTTTTCATGGAAATCTTCAATTTTAAATCTTCACTTCTAATCACAAAAATGTGGAAAATATAACCATGGAACTAGTTTTGCTTTCAATAATGGGGGATTGTGTTTTCAAAATAGTTTGTCAGTTTGTTGGCATGGGTTCTATTTAATTTTGGGTTTTTGCGTTTCTTGGTTGGTGGTTACTGGGGTTGGGTTTATTATTGGTATTTGGAAGTTGGGTTTCTTACTGGGTTTGTTATTTGGGGGTTATGTTTGGTATTGAGTTTGTCTGTTTGTGGGTTGGCAAGTATGTAATAATCACTTTTAACTCTGGGGAAGGTGTAAGTGTTGGACTTTTCAGTTACAGATTTTAAACTTTCCCATGGATTTTACTCTAAAAATGGGCTGATTAATGGCCATATTGGGAGTTATTTTTATTTTTTTTTATGTGGCCTTTTTTGTTATGTGTGGTACCATGGGTTATTTGTTCCATGTTTGGGGTGGTGTAGGTGTTGGACTTGAACTTTTTTTTTCTTGTGATAAGTATTTGTACTGAACTTTTTTGTTTTGGGAGGGGAATTGGAATAACATGTAGCTGAATACTTGTTTTTGGAAGATTTGGTGGCCCTGAAAAGGGCCTGGCAGGTCAAAGACCTGCCCTGACTGGATGGCTACTGAGGAGGCTGCTGCTGCTGTTGAGGCGGTGCTGAAGTGGTGATAGTAAAGAGCTGCTGCTGCGGTTGTTGCTGCTGCTGCTGCTGTTGAGGCTGCTCGACGATCTGTGTTGATGTCAGATCTGGTAGCTGGCTTAAGATTCCACTCAGATTGTGTCTGCTCCCTTCGTCCTGTACAGTTAGGACAGATGTCAGGTTGCTGAAGCCAATGGGGCTTGGTGTATAGTACACAAAACTGCTGCTAGCTGCTGCTTGAGTGGAACTAGATGCCTGTGGAGTGGTTGTTGGCAGTAGGCCGACCCTCTGGGACTCCGTGGTAACAGTGGCTGATCTTCTGGGCAATGGCTAACGTCTGCGGTTACTCTTAATAGTTTCGATGTCTCTAAATATCTTGCCCTTTAATTCTTCAAATTCTTCTTGAGTCATCTTTTCGGCCTCTGATGCCACGTAGTCAAAGAAGGGCTGCCTGTCTGACTTCTGATGCAGAAAACCTGAGATAAGTGTCCTCATCTGCTCAAAGTGTTCGAGAATCTTGGAGTCTGTAGTTGAAACGGGCATTGATGTAATGATGGACTGACTCCTCTCCCTCAGGACACTGGACTTGAGGTGTTCTGTATCAGTAGTTGAGCCACGTGATTCGTCCTGCCTGCTGGTATTTGGACTGGCCTCAAAACCTGAACTTCTATTGGCCCCCTTTCTTCTGATGTGGGTTTTAAGAAAACCCATCTGTTGGTACACCCAGGACTGTCTCTTGGTCATCTCCCTCGGGGCTTGGCCAGATTGGAGCTTAGACAGCTTCCCATAACGGGTTCGCTGGGACTCGAACCAACGTCTCACATCAAAGGGCTGGAGCTTGAGTTCTGCAGATATTTCTGCCCAGAGAGCCTCTCTTCTGGTCCTGTCGTGGAAACGTGAATGTTCCTTGTCATACAGTTCAGGGTGCAGCTTTACAAATTCCACAATGGAAACTTCCTGGCTGTCTGTAAAAGTGGCACACACCCTGGCTCTCTTGGCTGAAGAATGGCACTCCAGATCTTCCTCACACCTCTCTTCCTCTTCTGCCACAGCTTCCCCAATAGCTGGATCTTCCTGAATCTCCTCCTCCTCTCTCCTCTCACTTCCTTCTTCTGTAATAACTTCACTCCTCTCCTCTACTTGACTTTCCTTCTCCCTCTCATCCATCTTTTTTCTTCCTCTCTTCCCTCCTTTCTCTTTCCTCATAATCCAGTCGACAAAATAATAAAAAAATAGTAAAATGTGTCTCCTAACTGTGAAATTTGCCCTAAGCTCAAGTATATAAAATATAAAATAAAAACTGAAAACCCCTACAAATCAGTGACACACGTCTCTCAGTAGCCAAACAGTCAGTAACAACGAGAATGTGTGTGCGGTCGCTTATATAGTCCCAGACCCCCTCATTGCCTCGTTTTAATTCCCGATGACCGGAAAAGAGTTGGTTCTTAATCAGTTGTTAGTCCCAGGCCTCCTGGGGCGTCCTCAGGCCGCCGCAGACTGAAAATGCGTGGTCCCAGGCGTCCTGGGGAGGCCGGTTTGGATCGGTTAGGGTCGGTTAGCCTTAGTCGGTTCTTAGTCCCAGACCTTGATTTTTGGGTCCCAGGACACCGCAGACGGTCTGAGGCTTCCGAGGACTAATGCAACCGACCCACTTTCAGATGCATGAAATTCATACGCATCATATTTGAGTCTGGGATTAACAACCGGCCTCCTGGGACTAAGCTAGGGAGGTCTGGGACTAGGGGTCGCAGGCGGCCTGGGACAACACACGACTGTGTAAATTTGGGTCTGAGGAGGCCTGAGGACGCCTGGGACTGGACATTTTGTTGACGGCGGGAAATATGAATCGGTTGTAGTCGTGTGAAATATCAAACATGTTTGATTTTTCACACGGCCCCAACCGACAACAACTGACCCTTACAGAAGGTCTGGGACTAAGCAAATATTTCAAACCGACCCTCAAAAACCCTTAATCGGGAGCCTTAGTCATGTGGTGGAACACCCACATTAGTTGTTTTGAATTTATATCCATAATCTCCTTATCTTTCATACCTTATTAAAGTTGAAAATATAGTGGGAGATTGAAGATTGTAAGGTCTAATTTATCTATGGAATTTTTGACTGTGAGATTCTCAACTGTTTGTTGACAAATAATAGACAGACATACTCAGTTGTGCCTCAGTCATACAAATCCTACAAAATAGGGTGCCTTAAAAACTTTAAACTACAGAACTCACGAATATAATTAACTTACAGAACTCAAATAGGATTATTAAAACGATTTCTATGCAGTAACCGGGATAAGACGGTTTATAATTAAACGCTTTATCGTGTTTAGTACAAACCATAATTTCAGTTGAACTATAAATTAAAGTAGCTTAATTATATCTATATAGAATGTGATACCATAAGCAATCTAATAAATATATTACATTATCATATTATCACTTGTAACTCTTTACAGTTTTGCATGTCTTTCTATTTTAAGTAAATTTAATATTTTGAGCGATAATTGGGGTTGTGATATTGGATATCTAGTGGCATTCTACCAGTAAACGCCCACGCTGAAGTTAATATTTGGAATTTAACTTAGATTTACAGCTTTATATTTTATTCTTCGACTACCAGATTATCAAATGATGTACACTACAATTAATAACTGAGATATATTTTGTTACATTTGTTTCAAAGCTTTATATTTTAACATTTTATCTCTATTATCGGCCGTTTTTACCGCAAACCGGAAATACCAGTGAACGCCCACTTTGTAAATATATAGAAGCATTTGTCCTTGACCTCTAACAAAGAAATATAAGGCGGGCGTTCACTGGTAGAAAGCCACTACCGAGTACTGTATTGAGTAGATCTACAGTACTGCTTGGCGCCGTATCATGGCACAATCCTTAACTTGGCACAAAACGGAAGACAGAATATCTATTGTTATATGATTGCCATCAATAAAATTCCCCCTACCAAAGAAGGGAGTTAAAGTGATAACAAAAAAGCACCGTAATTAAAATATCTTCTGCAATTTCCGTTTGCAAGTTGTGCCAAGTTGGGGCGCTAATTCATTGATTCTGCTACATGAAAAGTCCTTCCGGACATTCTGTCCTAAGACTAGGAAAACGTTTAGGACATTTTCGGAGAATTTAGGACAGAATTCTTGTCAATCAAATTTTCATTCTACAGGTTGCTAAAATTAAGTCATTAAGGTCAATGACCCTATATGAATGGGACATAAAGTAAAATTTACTGAATCATAATAAAAATCTCATTTAGTTAAAATGTCAAAAAGTCTTTATTCAATGATCATGTATTACTAAAATGAGAACTCACGGCCACAAGTATGGTGAATCGGTGATCCATGAGATTTTCATGCTATTAAAATGTCCACTGGCAGTAAACATTACAGCTAGCAAATAAACTTTCAATCTGATTTTTTTCAGTGCAATTATTAATAAAAAGAAATATTTATCAAATCAAAAATTCAGAATATTACAGTAAAATTTATGTGGAACCCTACAGAAAACAAAATCTACAATTACACGAAAATACCAGACGACCATAATTAATATTCATGAGAAGATATGAGGACACAGATTTTGCCTGGGATGTCCTTGCAATATTTTATAAAATGGAAGCATAGACAAAATCAAATACTTTAAACTCAAGAACTCAAGGCCATAACACCCAAGTCATTAATATTCATGAGAAGATATGAGGACACAGATTTTCCATTTGATTTCCTTGCAATATTTTTTAAAATGGAAGCATAGACGAAAATCAAATAATTTAAACTCGAGAACTCACGGCCATAGCACCCAAGTCATTAATATTCATGAGAAGATATGAGGACACAGATTTCCCCTGGGATTTCCTCGCAATATTTTATAAAATGGAAGCATAGGCGAAGATCAAATACTTTAAACTCGAGAACTCACGGCCACAGCACCCAAGTCATTAATATTTATGAGAAGATATGAGGACACGGATTTCCCCTGGGATTTCCTTGCAGATGACGTGGCTTGTCACGAAATTTCATAAAAGGCGTCTAGACCTTTCTACAATAAAAAAATTTAAAATCACGTAGATCTCGCGAGATTTTAGGGTTGTAACGTGACTTCATATTTGTAAATAAAAAGACGTCTAGATCTTCTATTATCGCCCACGGATACGACTCGGACAATATGTCCTAATATTCTATTTAAAATTCGGTCAATGACCGATGGTCGATGCGAATCTGAAACCCTGTAATTTGAAGTAAAAATTATATAATTGCCATTAAAATTGGTTCGAAACGGTTTATTGTTTGTACTTTGTGTTAGTAAAATACTTGTATAAGTGCTTCTGTTAGACATGGTAACTGCAGCTCTACTTCACTTGTGTGATATCACAAGGCAGCAGTGATTGGTCCTATTTAACTGAAATTTGTAATTAATTATTTATTAAATTGACAGAAACATGGTTGACATGTTTGCATACAGAATTAATATATTATGGTGGTTTACAAGATTGCCATCTGATCTAACATTTGAAATATTCTTTACTCATTTGTAATTTTTGAATAATAAAATAGTTTTCTTAAAGAATGACAACTTCCTTATCATGATGCTGAGGTTAATCATTAAACACCAACAAATGTATGTGTGTCAAGGGACAATAACTTACAGCAAATAGTTGGTAAGATGAAAATTGTGTGTAAGAAATAGGCTGAGTTATATTGAAGATGTGATATTTATAGTACTGACAGCTTGGGTAGGTTTGAAATAGAAATAAAATCAAAATGAACTCCTATTAATCACCAAAATGAATGAAAGGAATTTTTAACATATGGACATGAATTTTCTAGTTTTTTCTATAAACCAGCCACAATTTGGGAAGGCATAGAAATCTATATTGTTAACATGCATTGGCTTACCTCCGATTTCATCAGTGGAACACTGCATAGATGAGACTCATTCCATAGCCAGTTGGCAGTGAAGAAAATGCATTCTTACTATTTAGCAATTCCCTAAATATGGCTTCTTCTTCAGTCTTTAGCTTTTTTGGAAAGCTGTCACTGAACTTTGTAATGACTTTTCTATATAGAGCTGACACATCCAGGGTTTCAGATTCGCGTCGGCCATCGGTCATTGACCGAATTTTGCAACAAAACCCCGAATTTTAAATAGAATATTAGGACATATTGTCCGAGTCGTATCCGTGGGCGACAATAGAAGATCTAGACGTCTTTTTATTTACAAATATGAAGTCACGTTACAACCCTAAAATCTCGCGAGATCTACGTGATTTTAAATTTTTTTATTGTAGCAAGGTCTAGACGTCTTTTATGAAATCTCGTGACAAGCCACGTGATCTGCAAGGAAATCCCAGGGGAAATCCGTGTCCTCATATCTTCTCATAAATATTAATGACTTGGGTGCTGTGGCCGTGAGTTCTCGAGTTTAAAGTATTTGATCTTCGCCTATGCTTCCATTTTATAAAATATTGCGAGGAAATCCCAGGGGAAATCTGTGTCCTCATATCTTCTCATGAATATTAATGACTTGGGTGCTATGGCCGTGAGTTCTCGAGTTTAAATTATTTGATTTTCGTCTATGCTTCCATTTTAAAAAATATTGCAAGGAAATCAAATGGAAAATCTGTGTCCTCATATCTTCTCATGAATATTAATGACTTGGGTGTTATGGCCTTGAGTTCTTGAGTTTAAAGTATTTGATTTTGTCTATGCTTCCATTTTATAAAATATTGCAAAGACATCCCAGGCAAAATCTGTGTCCTCATATCTTCTCATGAATATTAATTATGGTCGTCTGGTATTTTCGTGTTATTGTAGATTTTGTTTTCTGTAGGGTTCCACATAAATTTTACTGTAATATTCTGAATTTTTGATTTGATAAATATTTCTTTTTATTAATAATTGCACTGAAAAAAAAATCAGATTGAAAGTTTATTTGCTAGCTGTAATGTTTACTGCCAGTGGACAATTTAATAGCATGAAAATCTCATGGATCACCGATTCACCATACTTGTGGCCGTGAGTTCTCATTTTAGTAATACATGATCATTGAATAAAGACTTTTTGACATTTTAACTAAATGAGATTTTTATTATGATTCAGTAAATTTTACTTTATATCCCATTCATATAGGGTCATTGACCTTAATGACTTAATTTTAGCAACCTGTAGAATGAAAATTTGATTGACAAGAATTCTGTCCTAAATTCTCCGAAAATGTCCTAAACGTTTTCCTAGTCTTAGGACAGAATGTCCGGCCGGACTTTTCATGTAGCAGAATCACTGACATCCATTACTACTTTTACTGTGAGATATACTTCTGGGGCGGGATTCATAAAAGGTCTTAAGTCTAAGATAAAAGTCCTAAATGTTAAAAACTTTGTCATAAAGTTAAGACAAAATTTATGCGTAGACAAAATGGGATTCATAAAATGTCTAGGACAAAATTTTGTCTTAAGTTATGGCTAAGTTTAAGACCAGTGCAGAGCAGACTTAAGTCATTTATAAAATATTCCATTGCATGTATTTACATTTTACCTTTGTTATGGCACCAGAATTAAACTGTGGGGATCTATACTTCCTATAAAAGTAATTTTTATGGATTGTAATAAAATTTACATTGTTCAATATCCTATAAATTTCCACATTTTACCTCCTTGTGGCCAAAATGTTGTCATAAAGATGACTGATTCACAATAAAGCACAAAGATTACTATTTATCTCCCGCCGGGCTTTAGCCAGGGAGGGAGATTATGAAATGATGCCTGTGCGTGTGTGCGTGCATGCATGCTTAGTGTGTCACGCAGATTTCTCCAAAACTACTACAGCTACAGATTTTTTGTAAATTAATTGTCCCAATGAATTTCACGCCCTTGAAATTTTTTTTGGTTTTATGGACTTAGGCCTGAAGATATGTGAGTAATAGCAATCTTAGCTACTTTGAGCAAAGGACTCATAACTCAAAAACTATTGCAGCTACAGGTTTTTCTTCAAATATGTTGTTCAGCTACTTTGTCCTTAGCTATAAGATGGTACATAGTTTGGGGTCCCATTGCATGCCATAAGTGAGTAATAGCTATTTTCTTATTTATAGCAAAATAATGACATAAGTAAATGTCGAATATCTTCAAAAGTATTAAAGTTAAACAAATCTTTTCAATATGTTATTGGTAAGCTATCACATTGTAAGGTTTCAGACCTGTTGCATATTGCATAGCTGAGTAATAGCTACTTTGAAATTCTGACTGTTGAGTAAATCCATTGTAACTCCAAAACTAATGCAGTTAGAGTATTTTCCTAAAATATGTTGTTCAGCTACTTTGTCCTTAACTATAAGATGGCATATAGTTTGGGGTTCTATTGCATGCCATAAGTGAGTAATGGCTATTTTCTTGTATGTAGCCAAATAATGGTATAATTAGATGTCAAATATCTTCAAAAATATTAAAGTTAGGGAAATCTTTTCAAATATGTTATTCATCTAGTTTTTGATAAGCTATCACATAGTAAATTTTCAGACCTGTTGCACATTGCGTAGCTGAGTAATAGCTACTTTGAAATTCTGACTGTTGAGTAAATCCATTGTAACTCAAAAACTACTGCAGTTACAGTATTTTCCTAAAATAATTTGTTCAGCTACTTTTCCCTTAACTATAACATGGCATATCGTTTGGGGTTCCATTGCATGTCACCAGTGAGTAATAGCTATTTTCTTATTTGTAGCAAAATTATGACGGAAATAAATGTCAAATACCTTCACAAGTATTAAAGTTAGGCAAATCTTTTCATTTGTTATTCATCTAGTTTTTGATAAGCTTACTTTCTTGTGTCCTTTATATTTTTGTTGCTTTTGCAGATCTAGGTCAGTAGCTAAGTGAGTAGATAGCTTAGTAATAGCTACTAAAATGGGTAAATGTCGTTTATCTCTAAAAATATTACAGGTAGGCAATTTCTTCTAAATAAGTCATTCACCTACTTTTGGCTGATCTACCACATGGTGAAGTTTCAGATCTATAGCTTTTTGCATAGCACACTCATAGCTACTAAAATGAGTAAATGTCTTTCATCTCTAAAAGTATTGCAGATAGGCAATTTCTTCTAAATAAGTCATTCACCTACTTTTGGGTGATGTACCACATAGTGAAATTGCACAATTGTAGCTGTTTGCATAACTGAGTAATGGCTACTAAAATGAGTCAATACCCTTTATCTTTAAAAGTATTACAGATAGGCAATTTCTTCTTAATAAGTCAATCACCTACTTTTGGGTGATCTACCACATAGTGAAGTTGCAGAACTGTAGCTCTTTGGATAGCTGAGTAATAGCTACTAAAATGAGTAAATGTCTTTTATCTCTAAAAGTATTACAGATAGGCAATTTCTTGTAAATAAGTCATTCATCTACTTTTGGCTGATCTACCACATAGTGAAGTTTCAGATCTATAGCTCTTTATCTGTAAAAGTATTAAATACACACAATTTCTTCTAAATAAGTCATTCACCTATTTTTGTGTGATCTACCACAAAATTGTTATAAAAGGCAAATTCTTCTGAATAACTCATTCACCTTTTGGATGATTTACCACATAGTGAAGTTGCACATCTATAGCTCTTTGCATAGCTGAGTTGTATACCTGCTAAAATGAGTAAATGTCTTTTATCTCTAAAAGTATTGCAGATAGGCAATTTCTTCTAAATAAGTTGTTCACCTACTTTTGGGTGATCTACCATAGAAGAATATACATGTAAATGTTGGGATTTTCGTCCATTTTGCTGCAAAACGTGATCTTTTCTGGATGTCTTAATACATTAAAATAACATTGCACCATCATACACCCATGGAACCAAACAGGACAGTTGCACCCATATTGGCAAGCTTTTATTGTTAGATTGCCAGTAAAATCACTGATTTGTCTTTTCAAACACACCCTTGAGACTTCATATCAATCCTTCTTTTAAATTTTCATCTAAGTGAACTTTGATTTTTGAAAGATACTCTGTGTCCGTTTAATTGGATTTGTACTGAGAACCCTAACCTGACCATTAATTAGTCTACATAGTTACACCTTGCAATAATCAAGAGTAATTAAATATATTTCTAGTCAACTCATTTGTGGCACATTTTGACATTGTATCTCCCTATTGCTATGTAATGATATCACATAATAATTGAACAACAGTTGTGATAAATAAAAAATGTGCATCAGTTTAAGTGTTGTCAATCTTCTATTATCATCCAAAAACACATATTTGCTTCTAAAGATTATTGTCATCCCAAAATATTATGTTTAATTGGCAATATTTGATATTATAAGTCCCATAATGTATGGTAAAATATTTTGAATGCATACAAAATTCATATAAATAATTAAAATAACGATTGAGATTTCTCGCTTCATGACAGATATTACCGACACATTTTTTTGGGCTATTCTACACTGGTACTAGTTTACATCCAGTAAAAATGTAGTTAAAAATGCAAAGAACTATTTTACGGGTATTCAACACTGCCTCACACATGCAACAGAATGCAGCATGTCATGTATTTAACACTGCCTCATGCACACAAAAGAATGCAGCGTTAGCAGGTGAAGATCATCGTAGGTGATACCAGTCCCTTTATTACTGGTGTCTAGTCTTACCATTAAGTTGGAGATCATTCATGGCCACATTGGAATATTGATGTCCTGCGTTTTTATCTAAATCATCAAGAGTTGTACATTGTTGGAAACTAGGGGTTATTTAAGGGAAGTTGTAAACTTGTAAATATCTGTTTTATGATCAGATTTAAGGGGTCATTTTGTGTGTACATTTATATCAGAATTTCAATTTTCAAATATTTCTGGCTTTGTCACTTATTTTATAACTCTTAACTAATGATATACAGGAGTACTTGGAATACATATACAAAATATGAAAATTTGATTATTGACTGATTTTTTATTAATATTTATTTTCTGATGTACAGTAATTCAACAATTTTGTGCACCAAATATTTGTTCATGTAGGGAATATCAACCACTTGAATGAATGAGATTAGATGTACTAAGTTGAGTAATCTCATAAGTTTTAGGGACAACAAATGTTTTTGTATAATTTTCTAAAAGGATTTAGTTCAAATTAAATACTTGATACCTTGATATTTATCTATTTTCAGATAGCGATCTGTTAGACACATTATGCCAGAAAAATGAAGTTAAAAGTCCTTGGTGAACAAAATGAAAACGTCTATCACTGAATGTACTGAACAGATCTGTCATTGTTTGAAGATGTCAGGGACTTCCAATTGTATCTTTATGAACTGCTTTGTGTGTCTGAAGATTTCCCAGTCCAGATTTCCAGACAAATAATCAGCAAACATGGTGCGGTTTCTTTCAACATTTATTAACTTATTGCACATTAAGGACACAAGATTTCACTTTAAGAACCTGAACTCTGCTATTGTTTTCATTATTGTGGTCCCTACAGCCTATTTTATGTACCGTTATAATGTTTTCACATACATGCGGACAAAGCCATTTGCACACTTTGACTATCCGCTTCAAGTAGACTTGGAAGAGGTTGTAGCAAGAGTGCTGAATGGTGAGCCTGTCGGGGTAGGAGCTGTGAATGTTGCAAAATATCCATATATCATAAATAATGATAGAAAATGCAAAACACCTGATGGGGAGGATGAAAGTGTTTATCTTCTGTTCCTCATTAAATCTAAGGTTGATCACTTTGAGCAGAGGAGAATGATCAGAAAAACTTGGGCCAGGGAGTTCCTCATGCCTTATGTCAAAATACGCCGCATGTTTTTACTCGGAGCGAAATTTGCCGACAGAAACTTGCAGCATCGGATTGGCCTGGAGGCCCAACAGTATGATGATATTTTACAGCAGTACTTTGATGACAGTTACTTCAACAATACATTGAAAATCATGATGGGATGTCAATGGGTGGTGAACTACTGTCGAACTGCTAGTTATATTGGTTTTTTGGACGATGACTACTACGTCAATACCTACAGTCTTCTTAAGGTGTTACACTCGGTGAAACCGACGGATGTCTATAATGTATTAATTGGTTACATTTGGGAAAACAGTGTGCCTTCTCGTATACACAACAGTATTGGGTACATTTCATTAGAAGAGTATCCTTACAGATTGTATCCACCGTATCCTACTGCTGGTTCATTTTTCTTACCATTTGAAACACTTGAACGGGTGAGTGCAGCAGTGCCATATGTCAGATATCTGAGGTTTGATGATGTCTACATGGGAATAATAGCCTGGAAACTAAAGATTCAACTCCGCCACAACAAGAATCTGCATGCTGATGAGGTGTGTACAGAGTTGTTAAACTGACCACATTGATAATTGAAAAACGATAGATAAGAAACATTTGAATGGTCTTACTACTACTACTAATAATAATGATACAAGAAATTTACTCCTTGCAGTAAGTATATGCAATGTTCCATACAAAAAGCCAAAGTTAAGATTTAAGAGTGAAGAGTCTGAATCGTCACATGCAATTAATATTCTTTGCTATTCTAGGCTTTTCATGTAAAAATCTTATGAATGGGGAAAAACTGGGTTAAATAAGATTCCTTCTCATACAACAAAGGGAGACTTCTAAAATGTAAAAGAAACAATGGTTGTAACAAGAATCGGGTAAAATTTTGACCAAGGAGATATATAAATGTAAAAGTTAGAGTTAAAATGGTGAGACTCCAGTTATTTCTAAAAACAAAAGTTTCATTTGCTTTCCTGATATAGAGGCAAGCTATGTTAGGGACACTGGGAAGTGTCTGATTTTATATTCAGAAAGAACTTACTGACATCTTAAAATTTAGTATATGTAGAATCTCTAAAATTCTAACTACAGTTACATCGGTTTTCAGCTACCTTTTCATGACCGAGAGCAGTTCAAAGATGTGATAGCAGCTCATGGTTTCAGTGATGTGGAACTGTTGTACAAAGTATGGAATGAAATGGAACAGTACAGAAATAAACAGGCAACAAATTTAATATATATTTTACCATATATTATAAAATTTTGATAAACTTTGAAAAACATGAGTATTGAATGAATTATAACTGAAATTTTTTGAAAAAAAAGTAAGTGAACATCAAAACAAGTAAATATTTGTCACAATTTTAGATCTTCTTTTAGTTTTGAGGCCTTTGGTTGACAAGTTACTAGATCTCATTCAAGTGATGGGCGACACTTTCACTCCTAAACTTTAGTGACATGGATATTGAAACTGACTCCTGACCCCAAAAGCTGACATTTCGTCAGTAGTGTTAAATGCAGAATCCGGAACAACCGTAATGTAGTGTTTTCAAAACAAAACTTGCCACTGTAAGATGCCAGAAGCAATATTATTATATCCCCCAGATAAAAGTCAGGGATATACTGGTTTTTACATCCATTGTGCTGCCGCCGCTGTGGTACGTTTTGACTTGTGTGTGTGCTAACTCAAAAATGCTTTCACAGATTTCATTCAAACATGGCACACACATGTATTTGGGTCAGGAGAGCTACTTTAAGGTAACTAATTTGACCTTTGGCTACTTAATGCCCTCTAGGTCAAACCTATGTGGCTCATCTGGCTCAAATTTTACCTGGAAACACATTAATGTATTCTTCTTGCATATGCCAAAATTCGAGACTTTATGTTGAGGTTAAGATTGGGTTTGAGGCCCATATAGACCCCACTTAGACATTTTTTTCTACATTTTTCACATATTTTGCAAAGTCTCAACTGTATTAGATATAACTTCTATATGTAGTCTATAGAAATTTGAAGTTTCTAGCTTTAATTTTAAGGCCACCTTAAGGTCTGTAAAATGCCCACAGAGACCAATTTATTGACTTTTTACCACTTGTAAGCCCTATTGCTGTCCTACTATGTGACTGATAGAGCCAAATTTCATCTGGGAATATCAGGTGATAAATGATTGTTTGAAAAGTGATTATCTGTTGTATAAAATGTTTCCTACTTTTATCTTATCTTGCTCATACCTTTTAAATTAACATAAACTGAGTTATCCTACTTTTTAATGGAAATCATATTGGAAATCAAAGCTGGTTAGCTGTAATAATATTTTAGAAAGTAATGAAAACCATTAAATACTTGAAAAAGGATTAATCTTATCATTGCAGGCAGATTAACCTAACAAAAGGTTTGACCAAAAAGAAAAAAAAAATTGTTTCTAATAATTGTGAATCACACAAAATGGGTGTTAAAACATACCCAGTGACTGCCTGTGGCATGAGAGAAGGCCTGTCTGGGGATATGTTAGTGTAGAGTTGGCGCAATCTAATTTCAAGTGAAACTCAAAAATATACCAAGAATGTTTTCACAGTTCACAAATTAAAGATTGTGTTGTAAAATTTAATAGTATAGATATATGAACACTTGAGAGCTGTAAAATAAAAGTATGAAAACTGCATTGCTGTGAAACATTTTCACATTGCTTAAGATCAGTTGAAGTGGTTAAGTTTGAATGTTTTAATTTCAGGTGGACATGCAGAAGATTCATTAGATGTAGAGCTCCTCGACTAACTGCACATTCCACCACTGACTGTACGTCAATAGTTCCCAGCTTGATGTCACAGTTCAAGTATTTAAAGTCATTCCAGTATAAATTGTGTTCAAAACTGTGATATTCCTCAGGCTGAATAAAACTATTTTCTTTTAACATCATTGTTTTTTTCTGCAGTTTGATATGGTTAGTTGATAGGTGTACATAGGACATTACATTAAAAAATATTCACAAATTCAGAATTTTTGACAACTTCCCAGTACCTTCTGGTTATGATGGTTACTTGGCAGGTTTTAAAATTTAAACATAAAATTTTACAACACATTTCATTGTTGAGAGAAATAATACAACTGGAAAGCAGCCTTTCCCCAAAATAGAAAGAAGTATGGTGTGGAGTTTCAATTTGAATTAGCCATAGCAAGTTTTAATATCAAAAGGGTGGGGCTTCTCCATCAAATATGAGTTATTGATTTGAACAGTTACACATATGGAAAAGAATTTCAAGATTTGCAGTTACTCAAGAGGTAAATTTGAAAATTTTAATTACTTAAATGTAGCTTTTATAAGCTACAAGCTTACCATGTGGGACTCAATGCTGTACTCGGATGGCCACAAGGCATCATGGCCAACGTCTAAGAAAAATAGACATTTATAGTTGGCCGTAGCCTCTCGTTGTCATCACGTGATAACTTCTGACCAATCGCCCTACTTTCTCGTTGAAATTTCTTAAAACCTACCCCTCAGCTGTAATAGCGGGGAGGCAGGGTGGGACTCTTCTGAGTCCCACATGGTAAGCTTGTAGCTTATAAAAGCTACATTTAAGTAATTAAATGTTTGTGTATGGGAGACCTTCAGGCTCCGGCGGCTCCGCATTTTGTTTTCCTTATAACTCTGTAACCGTTAGGCGGATTCTTTTCAAATTTGGCAGGTTTAGGCAGTAGCCTTGGGGAATTTTTTTGAATATGCTGCAGTGACATTTCAACCAATCAGAGAGGTCACATGACCAAAAATGTCTTTTTTCAATGGGGAAGCTTGTCCGGATGATAACTTGAAAGGAATTTTATCAATTCACCTGAAACTTGGCAAATACATTCACTCTATTAAAATCTGGAAATCATTAGATTTTGGCATTGATTAGTTAAGAAATGGCCGAGTAATTAATGATTAATTAATCATTACGAATTTTCCAAATAAGGAAAACAGAAAAATGCTTATATCTCGAAAACCGTGCTAGATAGAGCGATTTCGACGAAATTTTTGACCCGCATGGTATCTCTGCGGAGTAGTTTTCCCAATTTTCAAAGAATTTTTGTCTCGCCCAAAATGGCGGCCATTTTGAATTTTCGAAATTTTCGCAAAAATTGCAAAACACAAAAATGCTTATATCTCAAAAACCGTGCTAGATAGAGCGATTTTGACTAAATTTTTAACCCACAGGATATCTCTGCGGAGTAGTTTTCCCAATTTTCAAAAAATTTTTGTCTCGCCAAAAATGGCGGCCATTTTGAATTTTCGAATTTTTCGCAAAAATTGCAAAACATAAAAATGCTTATATCTCGAAAACCCTGCTAGATAGAGTGATTTCGACGAAATTTTTGACCCACAGGGTATATATTCAGAGTAGCCATGCCAATTTTCAAAAAAGAAATTGCTCGCAAAAAATGGCGGCCATTTTGAATTTTCGAATTTTTCGTAAAATTGCAAAACATGAAAATGCTTATATCTCGAAAACTGTGCTAGATAGAGCGATTTCGACGAAATTTTTGACTTTTTGACCCACAGGGTATCTGTGCAGAGTAGCCATGCCAATTTTCAAAAAAATTTTATCTTGCCAAAAATGGCGGCCATTTTGAATTTTCGAATTTTTGCGCAAAAATTGCAAAACACAAAAATGCTAATATTTCGAAAACCGTGCTACATAGAGCGATTTCGACGAAATTTTTGATCTTCAGGGTATCTCTGCAGAACAGCTATCCCAAAGAGCTTTCACTTGGTGAAGTTTCAGACCCATAGCTAATTGCTCACCTACTCAAAATGAGTAAATGCTAATTATCTGTAAAAGTATTGTGGATACCCAATTTTTATCAAATAACTCATTCACCTACTTGTGGGAGAGCTTTCACATGGTGAAGTTTCAGACCCATAGCTAATTACTCACCTACTCAAAATGAGTAAATGCGAATTATCTCAAAGTATTGCAGATAGCCAATTTTTCTCAAATAACTCATTCACCTACTTTTGGGAGAGCTTTCACTCTGTGAAGTTTCAGACCCATAGCTAATTACTCACCTACTCAAAATGAGTAAATGCGAATTATCTCTAAAAGTATTGCAGATAGCCAATTTTTCTCAAATAAATCATTCACCTACTTTTGGGAGAGCTTTCACTTGGTGAAGTTTCAGACCCATAGCTAATTACTCACCTACTCAAAATGAGTAAATGCAAATTATCTCTAAAAGTATTGCAGATAGCCAATTTTTCTCAAATAACTCATTCACCTACTTTTGGGAGAACTTTCACTCTGTGAAGTTTCAGACCCATAGCTAATTACTCACCTAAATGAGTAAATGCGAATTATCTCTAAAAGTATTCCACATAGCCAATTTTTCTCAAATAACTCATTCACCTACTTTTGGCAGAGCTTTCACTTTGTGAAGTTTCAGACCCATAGCTAATTATTCACCTACTCAAAATGAGTAAATGTGAATTATCTCTAAAAGTATTGCAGATAGCCAATTTTTCTCAAATAACTCATTCACCTACTTTTGGGACAGCTTTCACTTAGTGAAGTTTCAGACCCATAGATAATTATTCACCTACTCAAAATGAGTAAATGCTAATTATCTGTAACAGTATTGCGGATACCCAATTTTTATCAAATACTCATTCATCTACTTGTGGGAGAGCTTTCACATGGTGAAGTTTCAGACCCATAGCTAATTACTCACCTACTCAAAATGAGTAAATGCGAATTATCTCTAAAAGTATTGCAGATAGCCATTTTTTCTCAAATAACTCATTCACCTACTTTTGGGAGAGCTTTCACTTAGTGAAGTTTCAGACCCATAGATAATTATTCACCTACTCAAAATGAGTAAATGTGAATTATCTCTTAATAGTATTACAGATAGCCAATTTTTCTCAAATAACTCATTCACCTACTTTTGGAAGAGCTTTCACACACGAAAATGAAAAATTGTGAATATCTCGGAAAAGCTATTTCTTCTGCTTTAATGCTCGGAGGGAGATACACACCGTGGCAGTGGTCTTGACAAAGATTTTTGTCTCCCCAAAAATGGTGGCCATTTTGAATTTTCAAAGTTTTTGCAAAACACAAAAATGCTTATATCTCGAAAACCGTGTTATATGGAGCGAACTCAACAAAATGTTTGACCTGCTGGGTATCTCTGCAGAGTAGCCATGCCAAATTTCAAAATATTTTTGTCTCGCCAAATATAGCGGACATTTTTAATTTTTTGCAAAACACAAAAATGCTTATATCTTGAAAACCGTGCTAGATAGAGCAGACTGCGCTGACTTTGGTTGCCAAAACAGTATAAGGCTAGAAACGAAGCATTTTCTTAATACTTTAGCACTCACCTTTATATCCTTTTCGGGATGCTTTGTTTTTGCTATGCAAAAACATTATCTTTTTTTTTTGCGAGCGATCCTCTAGTTAAAATTTTCAATTTTATTACGCTACAATAGCTTACCATGTGGGACTCGATGCTGTATCCAACCGCCCGGTGGCGGGATTACAGCTGAGACTGGAAGGAATGTCAATTTTTCTTAGATTTGAAGTAATGTATATATTAGAATATTGTTAGGAATACCAGTCTGAGTCCCATTTACAGTGCCCCAATCCCGAAGACTGGGCCTGTAAGGAGCCAAAAACCTATATAGAATGGAAGACAGTGCTAAAACTGTCAAGATGTTTTGATTGTAGGACGGAAGTGCAGCAGTGCTCACTTAGAGGTCTAAGGGTCCCTAGGGGCCCGTCACGAGTGACATACCAGCCCAATGGTTGGAATTCTCATAAAATTTTTGCCGCCTGAATATGAGATTAATGACAACTTAATAAGTCCTTAATACAAATTACTTTGATAAACTAAAAACAAAAATGACCTTACCCGTAACATCTTGAAGGTAAAAGAATACCTAGACCCTGGGATTAGACTCCTGAAGACTTGGTTGTACAGGATGTGCCCCCCCCCCCCCCCCCCCCCTTTTTTTTTCTTTCCGAGGACAACTGGTCTGAGGGGAAGGATCTAGGACTTGTGCCACCACTGCGGGTCCCAGATACATATTGTTGTCGTTGTCTGACCAAGTAAGGTCTTTTAGGTAAAAATTTGTAAATGTGTTGTGAGCTTTCCAGTGACAGGCTTGCGTGATTTGGTCCACCGATACCCCACCGTAAAAGGCTTTAGAGGCCGCGAAGGCCCAAATGTCATGCGCTTTAACTTGGACCAAGTCCAAGGCTTGTTGGTCTGCTTGTTTATAACAAAGTAGGATGGTTTGTTTCAACCAGGAAGAGAGAGTAGCGGGTCTGATGTCTGAGGTATGTCCTTTCTTGAAGGAGATGAAAAGGAGGGAACGAGACCCTCTCAGGTCTTTGGTTCGGTCCAAATAGTACCTCAGGGCCCGCACCGGACACAGGGTCCCGTCTTCTTTGAATTGTCTATCTACAATGGTAGTCAAAGCAGGAATAGTCACTGGAGACACACTTTGAGAACCTTCTCTTGCTAGTTGGTTTTTGGCTATGAAATCAGAAGAAGGGAACAAGGCGACCTTTTCCCATTGGCCTAGATTAGATACTTTGTTTGCGACCCAGGCATGGATTTCGCTGCGGCGTTTGCCGGAGGCCAAAGCTAGCAAGAAAGCAGTTTTGAGGGTAAGATGTTTGAGGTCTGTGTCTTTCATAGGCTCAAAGGGTGCTTTTGTGAGCTCATTGAGAACAGAAAGGTTCCACTTAGGAAGATTTCTGGAACTTTTTGGACGATCCCTGTGGAAACTGGAGAGTAACCTATGAAGGTCTGCAATGTGTGCAATATGGTGGGCCGTTGGGCCCAAAGTGTCAACGATTGCAGTCCTGTAACCATCAATGGTCGAGGGGCGTTTGTTTAGGTCTTGGTACAGGTACATGAAAAAATCTGAGACTTGTTTCACAGATGGAGTGGAGAAATCCACCAAATTTTCTCTGCACCATTTTTCAAATAGGGCCCACTTTGACTTGTAGATGGTCCTTGTTGATGACCGCTGAGGAGCAGCAATTCTCTCTGCCACCTCCACAGAGAAGCCTTGTTCTTGGAGTTGTCCGCTCCTAGACACCAGGCGTGGAGGTTCAGCTGTTGTGGGTTGTTGTGGAACACATACCTGTGGGACTGTTTGAGTAGGGTCGTTGACACTGGGAGTTGTAGTGGGATCTCTGTTGAGAGCTGCACTAGGTCCCAGAACCAGGGCATCCCTGGCCAGCCTGGGGCTATTACGATGATCAGGCAATGGCATTGCTTGATCTTTTGGATCACCTTGTGAAGGAGAGCCATAGGAGGGTAAGCATAGGCAGTGAGACTCGTCCAGTTTATGTTCAGAACATCTATGTCCCAAGCCTTTGGGTCTGGGACAGGAGATACGTACAGTGGAAGTTTGTGGTTCAGATGAGTGGCAAATAAGTCTACATGAGGTGTGAACCACCTTTGGCAGATCTGTTTGAACACCTGCGGATGCAGTGACCATTCTGTTGACTGCACTTGGTTCGGCCTGGACAGGAGGTCGGCCATCACATTCAGGCACCCTGGAATGTGTCTGGCTTTCAATGTTATGTGATAGTGATGGCACCAGGTCATAATCTTCCACAGGAGAGCACACATCTCTACTGAGTGAGTTTCTCCTTGTTTGTTGATGTAGGCTACCACTGTTGAGTTCTCCGTCGCAACTAGCACTATTTGGTTCTGGCACTGGTTCTTGAAGTCTCGAAGGGCCAGTGAGACCGCCTTCAATTCTAGGACGTTTATGTGTAGCCTTTTTTCTCAATCTGATCACAGACCCTTTGTAGAATTTTGATCTAAGTGAGCGCCCCAACCTTTGTTTGAGGCGTCGGTAAAGAGTTGGATACTGTGGTCTTTGGGATGAAGGTCTGCACCTTTCATCACGTTTGAGGGATTTTGCCACCAGTCTAGGTGGGCTGCAATGGCTTCTGTCCAAGGAAGGAGGTTGTCCAGCGACTGAGGATATCTCCAGTGCTCCTTGAGATGAAACTGAAAAGGTCTCATGTGAAGGCGTCCCTCCGGGACCATTTTCTCCGTTGAGGCAAGCAACCCAATTAGAGACATCAAACATCTTGCAGTCAAAACATATTGAGTCTTAGGATCAAATCCTGAAGTTTGAGCCATCTCTCTTGAGTGGATTTTACAAGGGCTGAATCTAGATGGTATTCGTAGCCCACAAACGAAAACAGGTAGGTTTCAGTTCTGATTTTTCCTGATTTATTAACCAACCCAAGGACTGAGTTAGGTCTACCACCGCCTGAGTGTTCACTTGGGCTTCCTCCTGAGACTGGGTCCTGATCAGCCAGTCGTCCAGGTATTGGTGAACTCCGAGTCCTCTGGAGAGGGCCATTAGTTTCACTTCCTTTACAATCATTGTAAAGACCTGGGGGGCTGTGGCTAGTCCGAATGGGAGGGAGGCGAACTGGAACACCTGTGACTTGTAGCAAAACCTTAGGTATTTCCTTGAGTTTGGATGGATGGGGATGTGTAGGTAAGCGTCCGACAGATCTATCGACGAAACCCACTCCCCTGGAATCAGGGAGGTCCTGATGTTTCCATTTTGAACTTTTCTACGTGTAGAAAAGTGTTGAGCCTGCTTAGGTCTATGACTGGCCTCCACCTTTGGTGAGGCTTGGGTACTAGGAACAGGCGACTGTAAAACCCAAGAGATTTTACATTTTCCACCCTTTCGATTGCGTTCTTTGACAGAAGAGACTGGATACAAGTGGCCAGGGCTTGGTCTTTTTGATGGGCCTTGTACTCTTGACAGGATCAGAGGGAATCTGACCAAATTTGGCCTTGAAAGGAATGGCAGTACGTAGCCAGTGGTGATAATGTTTAACATGTTTGGAGAACATTTGTTTGTTTGCCAGTCTCTCCTGAAAGAACGGAGGCGACCTCCTACTGATGGACTGAGTGAGGCTTTGGTCATTGGGAAGAGGGGTTTCCACGCTCTCTTCCCCTATTATGGGGTCGAAAACGACCCCTGGAGCCTCTGAAGTTCGGTTTCCCCCTTCCTGAGGAAAACGATTGGTTACTGCTTTGTGAGGAGTTGCCCCCATAGGGGCGTTTCCTGTAGGAGCCTCTTCTCTTGTTGTGGGGACCACGAAAGGGCTTATTCTGATAGAGTGCGAAACCCTGAGAGTCTTTAGAGGTGCCTTTTTTGAGGAGGAAGTCTTCACCTTCCTTCACAAGTTAAGACTGGAACAAGGAAGGGTCCCAAAAGGACGAGTTCCTGAGTTCTTGGCATCTCGTTTCCCCCAATTGAGGTTGTAAGAGGGTCATTTCGGCTTCGCGCCTAAGCAAGCCGGTATTAGCCATAGAATATAATTCCCTCTGGAGAATATGGGCTAGGGATTTGCTGAGGCATGTAAGGGCCCTGTGTTGAATAAGAACTGTCTTATTCCAAAAATCCATGTACTCACAGACTTCCTCATATCCCCGCTTTGCTGCTTTTTCAGGATTGGCACCTTTTTGGATCTGTGACTGAATCTTCTTGACAGTTGACTTAATACTATGTTGACACTTCTCAAGGGAAGCATTGCAAGAAGAAGAAGTTTTAGCAAAGGCAGCGGTGAAATTGAGGGTCGAGATATTTTGCCTAGCCTGATGCTCCATTTCTTTGAGAATTGGTAGGGGGACCTTGCCCATAGGGGCCCCAGAGGGTTTAGGAGTAATACAGATTTTGGCGAAATCTGTATTCAACTCCTGATATTTGTCCTGATAACAGGGCTGTCCCACCCTGTACCACTTAGAAGTGGATGGAGGAGGCTTGATGTATTTACCCTCGGGTAAATTAGCAGCCTTAAAGTCATGTTGAAATTTATCAAAGGCGTCCTTGATAACTGAGCTAAGTGGAAGAATAGAGGAAGGACCTCTAGGTCTGAGCTCTTGACGGCCTTTCTCATCGTCCAGACCCATGACTGAAGTTGAGGACCTAGGCATAGACTCCCTGGGGTCAGGGAGGGAAAGAATGCGCCTAAAGGTGTCAACCTCTTCAGCGTACTGTGAGGGAATGTCTGACAGAGCTACTTCTGTATAATAAGGGGGGTCTGGATCATGTTGAGGGAGGTCTTGATCAGAAACAGTCCCTGAGGGCTTAGAAGACCTGTGTCTGGCTACAGGGGACTGATCCTCCCCTGAGGAAGATGACACATATCTGGACCTTGATTTGTGTTTACTCTTATCAGAGTGCTTTTTAGGTTTGGTAGAAGGGATCCGAGGTTCATCGGATTCCTCATTAGATTGATCCGAGGCAGACCTGGATTCAATTTCATGCCTACTGCGAGAGTGGCTATGCTTTTTGGGTTTGTCCAAGACCTTTTCGGAGGTAGTTCAGATGTAGCAATGTACTGATCCGAGGTATCATGCTGGTCAAGTACGAGACGAGGAGGGAGTGCTGGACCGTAGTCCACATCCATATCCTCGGTTGGTATGTTGGTTCTAGGTCTCGGAGGGGGTAGGTCCAGAGTTACAGCAGTACTGGATGTACCAGGTTTGGAAGCAAGAAACGAGGTCTGATCCACCTCTGTTTGCTTTTTAGCAGTCAACTCCTCTCGGAGCGACTGAAAAGCTTCCAACATGGATGCCTGGAAGGAACCCATTTGTTGCTGTAAATGAATACTTAAAGAATTGCCCAAGGATTTTTCAAGATTTGTTTGTGTTGCAAGGCAGTAACTGGGGTGGGTGGGACAGATTTGGCTGGTGTTTTAAGTGATGAAGAACTGAAAGGGGCTGAGGACGGGGGGGGGGGGGGGGGGGGTAAAAAGATTGTCAGCAGCACTCTCGAGGTCTGCATTTGAGCCAGTGAAGGAATCCCCATCGCCTTCGCCCAAGTTCATCATCTTTTGTATTAGTGTCCGCCTTTTGTTTTTTAAGATAGCGTTTCCTGTGCTGAATTTTCTTCATCTGGTCATCTGTAAAAGATGCACAGATATCACAGGGCCTTTCAAAGGTGACACAGGGGTCATCACCCTTGCCAGCCTCCCTACAGGTAGGGCAATAGTTGTGTAAATCGAAACTAAAACAAAAATGGCTGCATTTTAGAGCTCTCGGTTTGTCTTTATTCATTTGATGGATGGACATTTTAAACGCAATAAAGACGTAGAATATAAAGGGCCTGAACCGAGGAAAACTCAAAACACACGAAAACAAGAAATATACCTATCCCGTCAAAATAAAAATTTTACAGAATGATCTATGTTATATAATAAAAGAAATAGCCAAAAAAGAACCTCCAACAATAAGTAAAAACTGAGAAATAAAAGAAAATGTATGTTTACAAACTGCTACCAGTCGACGTGGCCAACGAGAAAGTGGGGCGATTGGTCAGAAGTTATCACGTGACGACAACAAGAGGCTACGGCCAACTATAAATGTCTATTTTTCTTAGACGTTGGCCATGATGCCTTGTGGCCATCCGAGTACAGCATTGAGTCCCACATGGTAAGCTATTGTAGCGTAATAAAATGGGACATTACATCCACTTCAGTAGTTTATAACCAAAGTCTAGTCAACCCAAGAGCCCTTGGTATTCAAGGGCTTTTAAATATGTCAAGTATTTAAAAGGGCTCAGCTTCTACACATTTGATCAGTTTCATCTAGGGAAGTGCATGAAATGCATCAGTTATCTGGTATATACATTAGATTTACAATGTGGCAGCGAAACCATCAAATAGCCACAGAATATTCAAGTAAAAAATGCCACCAGCCCCAAATAGGTAAAACTTGTGCCGTAATGTGTAGATCCTGCTAAAAATATGAAGGCTTCACATGTTACAACTCGCAAAACAGCTTCCACTGAAATAAAGGTGCCACAGAGATGGACTGAAAATAATTCCTTTATGTTTCAGATAATTGGGGGGAAAAAAGAAATTTGGTTGACCTAATGTTTTGGTCTTGAGCCTATTAACACATTCTACATAGGCTTCATTTGCATCACCCAGAAATCCTTCATCTTGATCTGTCTACCAAAACAGATTAGGCATTTAGACATTCCACTAGTTGTATCCACCGGAGACATCCGGTGATACTTTGGTTTAGCATTCACTACGATGCCGTGCATAGAGATTTTCAATATTAATGCTCTGAGGAAAACTACACTAGCTAGGTTCACCAAATTTGCAGGATATCTTCATTGGGAAGGAAGCTTCTCAGACTGAAATTAGCCTTGTTCTGCAAAACAAGAATTCTCAACCTTTTTCTACTGGCTGGTTCTCGTACGTAGAATCTCGTAGGCGATATGTATAAAAGATGTACATGTCCTGTAAAACCTTGCAGCTCTTAATTCAAGGTCATCCACAAGAGTGCCGAATTACCCCACATAGCAGACTTTAAAAGTGCCTATATCCCTTATTATTGGTCGTACAGGTTTGCAATATGAAACCAACTTACAGGAAATCATGTACTAGGAATCTTCTGATGTAGTCAGATTTGAACAACCCCTCCTTTAAGGTCAAACGAGGACACTCAAACTTAAGTGCTTGCTTATTTTTGGTCCTAGAGGTTTGTAATGTGAAACCAACTTAGAAAATCATTGGCTGGGAATCTTCTGATGGTTCAGATTCGACTTTGGGGCCCCTTCTTCAAGGTCAAAGGATAGGAAAACTTAAAAGTGCTCAGAAGTTGCTTATTATTGGTTCTAGAGGTTTGCAATGTGAAGCAAACTTGTAGGAAATCATTGGCTAGGAATCTTCTGATGGGTTCAGATTTGATCTTGGGCCCTTCAAGGTCAAACGAAGGTTCACTGGCTTTGGAGTTTTTTCCGGTGGATACAATTTTGCATCAGTTTGCCAATGCGTAGGTCCAGTTTATATTTCAAAATAGAATTTTGTGGGCTAAAATTTGCCCTGAATGATCAAGATTCCCACTACATTGTGGGAAAATAATGCAACCAGACCTTTTTCTAGTAAACATGTTATTTTTCTTTCAATATTCATGCACATTACTTTCAGTTGCAAAGTGTGAACTGAGGAGTCAAAGCCCCCTTTTCCAAAGCAAAGTACAG
Organism: Sabellastarte sp. h YS-2021; assembly: GCA_964017235.1. Classification (NCBI taxonomy): domain Eukaryota; kingdom Metazoa; phylum Annelida; class Polychaeta; order Sabellida; family Sabellidae; genus Sabellastarte; species Sabellastarte sp. h YS-2021. Next base: position 78,104,035 of record OZ024931.1, read on the forward strand.
GTCTATTGGATATTTTATCTCTTGGCTCCTACATCTAGTTGCAGGTTCTTGGGGGGGGGGGGGGGGGGGGGGGGTAAATAAATAATACAGGTTTAAAAACATTTGTTTATTTACAAGTTAAAACTCAATACTAGATATAAAATGTACAAGACATTTCAACAATTGCTTTTACTGGCTTATTCAAACCAAGACCTCATATAAAACAGTCAGGACTAAGTTAAAAAGAATTACTGCAAACAGTTTTTAAAAGCATATCACAATGACTTACAATGGCAGCAAGAGAACATACAGAGCAGTCTTATCAGTATTACTTTACATTTCTGCAGAATAAAGCATCGCAACAGTCTGAAAACATTCAATTTTCAGTTTTATTCCAATATACAACTTTTTCAATACACTTCAAAGCCTTAAGGGTATTACTGTGAAAGAATATATTTGAAAATTCTAAATACTGGTGGAATATTGTAATTTTAATTGCAGTGTAACCTCTCAAAGACCTAAACTTTTTTACTTTTTCAGAGATTCTGTTTCCACCACTTTAAAAGCACAGGAAAGGCCTGTACATTAAATGATGCCTTCATTTTCAACATTAAGTACTTCTATGTGACTTAGTATACCATACGAGTGTTCTGTATGTTTTAGCCTTTTACTCCTGCCCACCAGTTACGTATAAATGCAAACTTGAAGAGTTTCAACATCATTCAGGCGAGTACTACACATTTCAGTCTGCATCTTCTGTTGATGTTACTCATTTTGCATGTCACTGGACTGACTTATGCTTTTCCTTTAGATTTGGCTGACTTGGTCTGTTTGGCCTTCATGGGTGTCTTGGGAGTTTTCCTCATCTAAAAATACAATCAAATGGATTACTTTTTCCCACAAGAAAATTTTACAGGGCAACGTCTACGTTATGCTAGGATTCACAAGATCTACATGTCAATTAACATTAATATATCAATATGTCAACCTTTCAGGCCTAAGAAATGAAAAATTAATCTTCACAGGTTATTGAAAGGCTCCCAAATGAACTCCAGAAGTACTTCAGGGAAAACCAAACTTAAAATATTCAATGAATTAAAATCACAGGGAAGTGTGGGAGGATTGTTAATATTGTATCAAATTGTTATTTCATAAAAATTTTAAAATTAAGATTTATTTTTAGTACTAGAATAAACTTTTGTATTACCAGTGTTTAAGATTATCCAAATTATTACAGTCATGTAGATATTTTTATCAATTTGCTGAAAATGTGCAAGGTTCAAAAATGGAGATTACTATTTTTTCTCAATAACCCAAAATATTTGGTACTCACTTGGAGATTACCTAAACTGACCACATTTTGAAACCAAATGAGAATGGGTTATTATTGACCATTTTAGGTAACCATAGAAAATGTAGTCTGGACAGCATTTAAAGGCAATAAAATTAGCCTGCATTATTACTGTTATTATTTATTTGGAGTTTTACGTCACTTTCAACACTGTACAGGTCCTATCACGACAGGTAGTTGGAAGGGCAGAGGAAACCAGTACATACAGTTCATTACGGTTCTGTACTGTAAACTGCCAACCAACGGCAAGCAACTACCAGCTTTCCCACTTGAGGGCATGCCGGTAACTGAACCCCAGCCTCAGAGGTGGGAGGCGAGAGTGTTGCCACTGCCACCGTGGCCCCCATTATTACTGTTGGTAATTTACCTTTGCCTTTTCAGCAGTCTTTGGTGCTTTGGCATCTTTCTTGACCTTTTTCACAGGTGTTTTTGGTGATTTTGTTTTGGCTGGGGACTTCTTGGTTTTGGCTGTAGTTTTCTTTACTGCCTTTGTCTTTGCATCCTTTGCTTTTCCCTCTGATGGTTTTTTTGTCGTCTTTTTGGTTGTTGGTTTAGCAGCTGCAAAAACAATGAATTTGGAGAACTTTAATGATTGAAATTAAGTCCAATATTCCCATGGAGATTTTGATTATCTGAACATCCTAAGGCACAGATATATTTGGAATACAAACTAAAGAATCCACTCTTGGAGCAGATGAAATAAGTAAATGAAACAAAGTTAAGACAATTCTGATGTGCACTAGTTTGTCTTATCATAAAAATCATGTCAAGTCCCAATATTTATAGCAATCAAGAGTTTGTAATTAATCATGTTAAGTCCCAATATTTATAACAATCAAGAGTTTGTAATTAGACAAGATAAACTTCAGAGTCCCTGCTGTTGATAAATTTGCCCTTAAAATTATGTGTAATGAACCTGTTCTAGGTGTAAGCAGGGCATGTGATATTACTAATTCTACATACAAAACATGGAGCTGTTTAAAACACTTGCTCAAATTTGAGAAGCAGTACAAGGATTTATGATAAACAGTAAACTAAAAGTACACAATATTTTTAAAATTCAATTGTGTTTCATACTAACGATAGATTTGTAAAATTAAATCCATAGTACTATCTAAATACTAACACAATTGCAAGTTCAAACCTTTCTTTTCAGCTTGAGCTTTCTTCTTTTCTTTCAATTTAGCAGACTTTTCCTTTTCAGCCATCTTGACTTTGTTCAATTTTAGACGCCCAGTCATGCCTGATCCTACAAGTTTCAAAATACATTTATTTATTTGGGGTTTTACGTCGCTTTCAACACTGTACAGTTCATATCACGATGGGTAGTTGTAAGGGCAGAGGAAACCAGTACATACAGTTCGTCGGGGTTCTGTACTGTAAATTTGCTGACCAACGGCAAGCAACTAGCAGCACTCGCACTTGAGGCCATGCCAGGAACCGAACCCCGGCCTCAGAGGTGGGAGGCGAGAGTGTTACCACTCCACCACTGTGGCCCTCCAAAATACATTGAGAAGCTAGAACTTCACTTGATAAGGGAAGAAACTTAAAATTTATTTGTGAAATCTTAGGTGAACAAATATTTACATAAAGAGTAATACAGTTTAATTGGTATCCCTCCATACCTAGATTCCTAATAAGTAGACAAATTTTTGACAATTGTTTTGGGTCATAATTTTTGTAATTGAGAAAGCTGGAATTAAAGATGAAATAGGTCTTAATTTTTGCAATTTCTTGATTAATAGCACAAACAAGTAAAATACATGTAACTACAAAGACAAAAAATATCTTTCCCATTTCAGTGTCAGGCCGGATGGCTTGTTTTGTCACTAGTCAGACTAACACTTATTTTTTTTCCTGTTAAAGTGGAGCAAGTTCATACCTCTCCTGCAATCTACCTATGACATTTTAGCCAATCCAACAGCTGAAACCTTTCTTTTACATAATGAGGTTTTGACCATACATATTTTTTAAACTAACAGTTTGTTTCAATTGTGCTAGTGAATTATCATTCAGCCTCTAGATCTGTGTCTATGGTCTTCCCATCTGTACCAACTTTATTTTTTAAAAGTTTAGTGCTAGGAAATAGTTGTAACTCGCCCATACACTTAGGTAATACAATATTTAAGTATGACGGTACAATTCTGCTCTTTATGGTATGTAAAATGTAGGTAAAGGATATTACACTTGTTCAACCATCAAGTAACTTACCTGCAGTCTCACTACTCTTGGGCCGTACCAGTAGCTCATCCTGGAAGCCTTTCTCTATGGCCTTCCTTAAGCTAGTCTTCACTTTCAGCGGGTCTTTGTCTGGGTAGTTTGTGATGATGTAGTTCTTGATGGCAGGAATTGACACTCCCTTCCTTTCGTCCAGTTCCTGAAGAGCTTTGATCAATATGTCCAAGGTTTTGGGACCAGTGGATGGCTTGGTTTTAGATACTGAAGTAACAGCCATTCTGATTTTTTTTTCTGAAAAACATACATTGTACTTATTTAAAAGCAATACTTCTTATAAATGTGGCTTCTTCACAAAATTAGGTACCAAACTATTGTGTACCTTTATATAGGCCATATGTCAAAGCAGGTTTAAGACTTGAGATTGACAAAATCATTAATCAAATTTTGGTCACGATATTTTGTGACATTTTTCTTTAAAATTTTTTGTAACCTAACTGGTTTCTTCAAAAGTAGTGTGTTTTACTGTATTCCAAAAGTTGTGCACAATTAAAAAAAACCCAAAAAAATAGCATCAGAGATGCCCGTACCCCACAAACCTGGGAAATATTTTTTAACACCATGAGATATAGAAGTAGTGTAACAGTACAAAGTTCAAGATACTTTCAGAGCAGTGTAAGTTATATTAAGCAGTGTTTCCGTTTACGCACAAACGTGCGTAAATTTACGCCGAAATCAAGCGATTTACGCACATATTATTTACCAGGGGGTCAGACTGACGCAGAAGTATTTGTAGAAAGAAACACCCATATTTCGTCTATATATGAAGCAATTCTTTATTTATTCCAATTTCAAAACAAAAATGGCCGATTTCCTGCTGTTTACTTGTCACTGCGCATGCGTGGCATCAAAAGGTCGAGAGGTGAAGAGTTCGCGAGGTTACGAGGTCACGCATGCGCATTCGGGTTATTCAGTTAGACGCAAGATTTTTTACTGAAAGCGTAGATATACATGCAATAAAACAGCACTGAAAGTAAGCTGTATAGTTTAAAATTTCTTGCAAGGCGAGAGCTTCGCAGATGAAATCCATCTTAAACTACCAGTGTTAGAATGTACCCTAGCAAATCTTATTCGAAACGTCATACATCGAAGGAAAACGTGATCTCTGCAAGGAAACAATTGGAAACAACGTCTCCGAATGATGACAAATACCTTGTGCATTAGGAGACACGTTCTACTAAATCTCGGACACTCTTGAATTTTTAACCCCGGAAAATTCCCTGGAAAATACTAGCTGTGAAATTCAAAAATATTCGCAAAAACACTATAACTTTGGAACCACTCAATGGATTTTTGTCAAATAAAAAGCAAAATAAACTACAATAATTTGTCTTTCAACCAGTATAAATATTATATTTGTGGGGTAAATAAAAAAATTTTAGTCAAGTTTATTTTTTGACTATTTTCTTTACCCTGATGTACACAGGTGAACTGATCAGATATCTTTATGAATATACAGCCATGTACAATGTACTGTAATTTTTTTATCAACATCATAAATAAAACAAATTTATTGCTTCTTCGTAACTGGTCATATCTAAAGATCTAAACATTATTTATTGAGGAAAATGTGGCAGAATATTATTTGTACCCCATTTTAAGTACCCCATGGGATACATGGTACCCCACATTTCATAACTCTAATCTGAACACCGGCTTTGCGAGGTATTTCAGCATTGTTTTTCTATTATTTTTCTACCCTGCAGTTTAACTAGAAGGGGTCAAGCCTAACTGACCCTCAAAAATTTGCATTGACCCCCGGTTTTCAAAAGCGGGGGTCAGTTGACCTCCAGAAAAACGAGGCTCAGGAAACACTGATTAAGGTCCAAATAATGCTTAAGTAGAGAAAATAATATCTAAGGAAAAGAAATGTATATAAAGATGAAGTATTAAAACAAGACAATTCAATAATAAAATGACAGTATTTATCAGTAAACCAAAAATGGCCAAATTATGGTTTGGATGTTTTGAATATTACCCATGTATACAGAAGTGGCAATACATTCAATGAATGTGTGGTGTTGGAGAAAAGCCTGTGGCTCACTTGATGAAATTCCATCCGCTACAATGGGAACTTGCAAAAGGAAATTCTTAATGAATTCTAATATGACTTTAACAGTGCTTAATCTGCATCAACAGACAGACCCAAAGGTGCAACAAGATTTTAAAGGTCAATACATCAAGGTCAAAGGTCAATCAGTGTTACACCATGACGTGGCACACTAAAACCCTCAACCAATGTCCCTACTAGTGCTCTCGCGACAACTCGCCAACTCGAGTTTCATATCGTTTTTGTTCAACTCGTGAACGTGAGTTTGTCTTAGTTCAAACTCGAGTTCCTTTAATATACTGCAAAAAGTATGTAAATAAACTACTTGCCAGTGTACAAAGATGCAATAAAAGCACAATTTGACTTGTTTACTTAATATTTTCCTTCATATTTATCTCTTACGATGTAAAGCCAATATCTCTCCATATACCTTACCTGGAAAAAACAACCAATCAAAACGTCTGTTTTATTTCTCAACATGGCAAGAATGTTGATCCTTATTTTGCAGGTAAAATATGACAAATTTTGTTGAAATGTGGTTAAAAATAGATTTCATTATGAAAGGAATCCTGTTAGTGCATATATATTTAAGGTTTGGGTGTTTTGAAATATTGTTATTGACTCGAGTTCAACTCGAGTTGACTCGTCGGTGATTCATGAAACTCGAGTCGGCACTTTGACGACTCGCGGAAACACTAGTCCCTACCAAGTATAAACTTCCTACACCTTACAGTCTCTGAGATATAACCTGGACAAGATTTTATAGGTCAAGGTCGCTACAGCAAGGACAAAGGTCAAATCAAGGTCACATGACGTAGCACACCTACACCCCCTAACCAATGTCCCTAACAAGCATCAACTTCCTACACCTCTTATGGTTTCCAAGATATAGCCCAGACCAGGTATTATAGGTCAAGTTCACTACGGCAAGTACAAAGGTCAAATCAAGGTCACACCATGACGTTGCACACCTACTACCCCCAATCAATGTCCTCACCAAGTATCAGCTTCCTACACCTTACAGTTTCCAAAATATAGTCCAGACAAGATTTTAAAGGTCAAGGTCACTACAGCAAGGGTCAAAGGTCAAATCAAGGTCACACTATGACCTTGCACATCTACACCCCCTAACCAATGTCCCTACCAAGTATCAACTTCCTACACCTTACAGTTGCTGAGATATAGCCCGGACAAGGTTTTATAGTTCAAGGTCACTACGGCAAGGTCAAATCAAGGTCAGACCATGATGTTGCACACATACAACTCCTAACCAATGTTCCTACCAAGTATCAACTTCCTACACCTTACGGTTTCCGAGATATAGCCCGGACAAGATTTTATAGGTCCAGGTCACTACAGCAAGGTCAAAGGTCAAATCAAGGTCACACCATGACGCTGCACACCTACACCCCCTAACCAATGTCCCTAGTAAGTATCAACGTCCTACACCTTAACAGTTTCCGAGATATAGCCCGGACAAGATTTTATAGGTCAAGGTCACTACGGCAAGGTCAAATCAAGGTCACACCATGACGTTGCACACCTACACCCCCTAACCAATGTCCCTACCAAATATCAACTTCCTACACCTTACAGTTTCTGAGATATAGCCCAGACAAGATTTTATAGCTCAAGGTCACTACAGCAAGGTCAAATCAAGGTCAGCCCATCATGTTGCACACCTACACCCCCTAATCAATGTCCCTACCAAGTATCAACTTTCTACACCTTACGTTTTCCGAGATATAGCCCGGACAAGATTTTATAGGTCAAGGTCACTACGGCAATGTCCCTACAACGTATCAACTTCCTAGACCTCATGGTTTCTGAGATACAGCCCGGACCAACTTTTTCCCGCCGCCCACCCATCCGGACACCATGGGTGAAAACAATACCCGACAGCCCTTAAGGGCTGTGGGGTAAAAACAGATGGAGTGGAAGTTCTGTTGACAAAATTTGAAATTGTGTCGTATCTGAAGTTTTGCCATGACATATACACGGGTGGTCGTAATTGTGTCCGGTTCATAATTGTGTCCTTTAATTTTTTATTGAACGTGAATGTACTCAGTTTGGGGATTTAGTTCAATTTTTAACATTTTCATGAAATAAAATCAATCTCAATGAATATAATTTGAAAAAAATATTCAAAGTTCTGGATGTAACATTTAAAAAATAAACTCCAATAAAAATCGGACATTATTATGAACCGGACACAATTACGACCACCCGTGTACAAGCAAAACAAGACCTTTGACTTCTAAATGTAATTGACATTGTAGTTTCATTGCGACATTTCTGCAGAAAAGCTTAAAGAAATGTATTGAAAATAGAACTTTCAGAATGGATTTGGGTACAATGCCTCCCAGATATTTTGGGAAGTAACTAAACCAAACAATATAAAAGGTCAAATTGCATTCAAAAATTACCACTGCTGTATGGAGTTTCAGCCTGAGTAGTTGAAGAGGTGGTACAAAATTCATCTCTGGAATGGCTCTCATTGCATCACGTATGAAACCACGAGCCGTACCAGTGACACTAGATATTTTTTATACATGGTCTTGTCTAAAACGGGGAGGAGGTATGGAGGAATAAGAGTTCACATGTGGCTGAAATGTCAAGGTTGCATGTACGTCTCAACAGCCAGGTGAAGCCCACAATCCCTGAGAGGGGAACAGTTTTAGTAAATCATTCGCCACTGCTCAACAAGTGAATTTGTCCGTGAAGTTTAGTCGCCTGCACTTTATGATAATGTCAAAACATTTTTATATATTAATTTAAATCATGGATTTAAATTGTAAGCTATAATATATTGCTGGTCCTGAAAGGTTAAAATGGCAGATGACTAACTTTATTGAGACAAATTCCTTTGCCGAGCAGAATTATTAATACTTTAAAACTCACCTGAATAAATCACGTCTGTAAGACCCAACAAACCAAAGTCTCTTAGATAAAATTAACCTTTATTAAAACCCTACGCTCAAGTGACTTTATGTCTTCAATTAAAAAATGCAGAAGACAAATCCTTCCTTCCCTGACGTTTTCGTTTCGTGAAATGTGGTCAGAATTAGAGTTTGAAAATTTGCTTGGTGGCTGAAATCACTCAGAAAAGATCCATTGCCACTGTGGGGGTGGTAGATTTTATTGAACTTCTCCAAATTGTCACAGCAATGTGTTTAATTGATACAACTATGTAAGAATTATTGTGTCACTACCAGCTTTGTAAAATATTCTTTCTGGCTTTTAAAAATAATGTTCATATATCAGCCAAAAAGCTCCTACCTCATTTGGCTGCTGAAGCTTCTCACCTATTATTAAACAATATTACACTGGTGCACGAAATTTGGGCTTCAGTCAATTCGCTGGAAAATGAAAATCATGTATTGATATGGCGCCAATACTTTGCATAATGGCTGATGAACTTGACAAAATAACATTATTATCAAATATGTCGTTGGCCGTTGTTGCCCTGGCAGAAGAAACCATATGGCAAGTGGAAATCACTCCGAGAGAGAGAGAGGGCACACCTCAAAGGCCCAAATGCCTCAGCAATGACTTTATGAGAGCAGTGATAAAAAAATCCTTCAAAAATTTCAGGGCCCGTATTCACAAAAAGGAGAAGCAAAAGATCAGCGAAAAATGACCTCAAGTTAATCCAAAAATTGAATTAGGATTAAGATTTGTATTTACAGAGAAGCTGTAAACTAATTTTGGGATTAACTTTTGGATTGACTTTAATCCACCCAAGAAAATGGGTGAACTTTTGGATTAAATATAGCTTAATCTGCTGCACTCAATCCAAAAATTAGCTTAACTTTGTGAAAGCCAATTTAATCCATGGATTAGCTAAGCCATTTTATTATGAAAGTTAAGCTAATTTTTCGCTTAACTTAATCTGCTTTGTGAATACAGGCCCAGAAGCCAGGGGCTGATCAGACCACCAATAAAATTTATCACCTGTTTGCGCCATTGTCGATAGTATCTGTAAATTTCATCGCAATCTGTACATAACCTTTTCAGTTATTTTGCAAACAAGCAAACATACACACAAAACCAATTTCATATATCTACTGGTCTGGGTAACAAAATATGCCATAATCTTGTCTATTTTTTCAACAATTGTTTTACAAAATTGAAAGTTTTTGGATTATTTCAACCACATAAAGTTTATCCGAGTAGGTTAGAACAAAAGATACATTCGAGGTGAGAGATAAAAATTGGGTGAAATTACACCAAGGATTAGGATGGATTCCATTGTTGTGACTTGGACAAAGTGGAAAGGGGATCTTTTTTCACATTTACTTGGTTTCATGACGGTTTGGTTTATGGCCCCATGCCTCAAATTTCTGTATGAATTCCGAACATTGATTCTGTGTTTGTGCCTTAGATTCTGCTAGTGTGGAGATTAAACCATATGAAAAGTATGATTAAATTAGATAAGAAATAGATAAACATTGCAAAAATCATACTACAGAGTAAAATATCTGAAGACAGGACATTGGTATTGTCAGGCTTTTATCTTCATTATGTACTCGTACAAGACTTAGTGTATTCTTGTGGAAGTATTTGCAAAAGTGACTGACAAAATATCAGCTTAAAATGCCTCATGGAGTTTAATGTGATCTAAAATGTACTAATGTATCTTTTCGAAGAATCTAGGATTTTGCACAGATATGGAAAGTTTTTGGGTGTTGGAATATTTGGTGTACCTGAAGAGGGCCTTTTATTTGTCTGAAAAGAACTAGTTACAGGCTCTAACTGGGCTATTGTTCCCCTCATAACCGTTCACCTTGCCATCGTACAGCCTCCTCATTCACAAAGTAGTCCATGAGTAGATGTCATTGCTCCTTTGCTACTCTGGATGGATTTCTTACCTCATTCCTGTCACGCCAGGCAGTAGCTGCTCTACTCTGTTGCACCAAGGCGCTTCCTAAGGAAATTATGCAGCACAGCACATATGGGGCCAACTGCTTGATTGTGATCAAGAGAACCCTGAAGCGATTTGCAAGGATTCCAAGTATGTTTCGACCACCCTTCTGCCCCTGGATATTGTGTAGTTGCAAATCCTTTAAATTCTAGAGAGGTCTCTTCCAGAGTAAAGCTTCATAAGCCATTGCTTCAGGGAAAAGGCGTCATATCCATGGACAGAAAGAAGTTCACAGCTTTCCCACTTTCAACCAGTGGCTCTGGTGTGTGTTGGATTATAGATTTTTTCTTTTATCTTTTCCTTCGGTTCACTTTGATAAAAATGTTATCCATCTGAGTATGTCTCACTGGAGTCAACATCTCCTCCAGTTTCTTCCAGTCACCTGGGGAGGTGGGACAGCAGAGAATTCATCCTGAAATTCACTTAATTAGGATTGCCTACCACACAGATAGTACTAACTTGGTGATGCTTGATGTACCAACTCTGCATAAGCAGTCAAGATAACTGTAAGCCTGTAACAGTCGATAGTTGCCAGGTGTCTTCAAGAGGCCACAAGTTTGAGGCCAACATCCAAAGGCCTTCTGAACCATATGAGATCTCTCTTGATATGGGGTTCAATTCTGATTTTATTGCAAAGTTTAGTGGTCATCCTGATAAAATTTCTTTGTATATGTATATCCCAGGTCCTCAACTCTGGGGGTAATAATGTATAGCATATGTGGCTCTGTCTCCTTGAGACCCAGTGGATAAGTGATTTTCTTTATTTTGCCCGAGTCTGTTGGTTGATTACCTGTCTTTGCTCTTGATGCCACAGTACTAGAAGACACATTTCTAGTTAGTTTAGCGTTCGCCAGGCGAGACGTGTTTTTATATTGTCATAACGGACCGGTACTAATATTCTCGTTTTTACACAGCTTGCTGGTCTGTATCTGTTTTTATTGTCATTTTATAAAATATTTAGTTGTTTAACATTCACTGCTTGCACATACTACCTCCTTCAACTTGGTAAAATTGTAAATAGTGCTCTGTCGGGTATTATCGCTCAACGGACATTTCCCGTGGATTCTCACACATTGTTTCAACATTTCTCACTATAACTAGTTAACCCAATAACTTAAATAAAATTACAACCAAACAATATCACACCTTGTCCATACTAATCCTGCACCAATCTTTTTAGTGTTCTTAAACTTACTTATCTATGGTTTGCTGTTTAGACAGGTGGGTACACAGGAAAGGTAGGTTCATCTTTTTCTAGTTTTCTTTTTCTTTTTTTTTTGGTATTTCTTTTGGACATGCATTGCACTTTCTGGCTCTGTCTTTACTTTTTGCTGGTTGCTCGAGCAACCAATACCACCACTGACAACCCTTCTACAACACCAATTCCTGTTGCCTCAAGTCTGCCTTTTTCTTTCCCCACCTATTCAACCATATATTTTGCTTCTGGCATTCACCCATGTCTCAATGGGGTCAATTATGCCTTTTTGGCTATACAAGGACATATTCGTAGGGTAACACATTCATATAAACATGTCAGCCCATGGGTGTCCATCTTGTTGATCCTCTCAGGGGATGTCAGTATAAATCCTGGCCCAAATACTAGCCTTCTAACTGGGAGTCTAATAAACATTAGATCCATTAGAAACAAGTCTGTTGCTCTTGCAGAATTTATCAATAGCAATAAGTCTGATATTATTGCGGTCACTGAAACCTGGCTTCGACCAGACGACACAGACAGCTTTATAGCAAGTGTCACTCCTCCGGGCTATAAATGTACTCATGTTCCATGCCAGCAGGGGAGAGGTGGTGGTGTCGGGTTTTTCATCCGTGATGATATTGATTTTAAGGTTCTGCCTCAACCGTGTTTCAATACCTTCGAGTCCATATCTGTTCACCTATCCACAGGCAATGCTCAGGATATTGTTTTCCATACTGTGTATAGGCCTCCCAATGTTTCCAAAGCCAATTTCATTGAGGATTTCAGTTCCTTTGTCGAAGGTGCTGCCTTATCATGTTGTGAAAATGTAATATTAGGTGATTTAAATCTACACCTGGATAAACAGGACGGTTGGTCGCAGAAATTCAATGATTCCCTCTGCCAATATAATTTCACCCAAATTATTGATTCCCCAACACACATTCATGGCCATATATTAGATGTCATATGTGTGAGGGACACCTTTTCAAAGGCACTCTGCGCTAAGGTTATAGCTGGGCTATCTGACCATTTTGCCATCACTTTTTCGGTCAATATACCTATTGAGGTTCCCTGCAAATTTAGACAAGTTAATACCCGGAAAATTCACAAGATAAACATCACAGATTTTAAAGAGGACATCCTGAATTCTGATCTAATCAAGCATCCTCACAGAACAGCCAGTTTTCTCAGTCACCAATATTTCAACACCTTGCGCAGCATTCTAGACAAGCATGCCCCAATAAAGAGGAAAATGGCTCCAGTGCACCCCGACAAAGGCTTTGTGAATTCAGACATCCTCTCAGCAAAGCGTCTGAAGCGCAAGTGTGAGCGAGTATGGCGCAGTAACAACTCTGCAATCAACCGGAGAAGATATCGAGCTGCTGTCAATCGCTACAATTTCCTACTGGAACAATCAAGACGCAGGCACTATTCCACTGTCATTGCTGAAAATAATGGTAACCCCAAGGCTCTGTGGAACACTTTCAAGAAAATCTTGCACAAAACCTCAACTATCATCCTACCCGATCATATTAGTCCTGATTTAGCTAACACTTTCGGTCATTTTTTCAGTGACAAAATTGTGAAAATCAGAGGTGCTTTAGAGTCATCAGTGCCTGTTTCCCTCACAATACCGAAGAGTAATAGCAGTGCCCTGACCTCTTTTGAGCCTGTATCTGAGGATGACATCCTTGAAATCCTAAGGTCATCCAACACCAAATCATCCGACCTGGACCCAATCCCTACCGCACTAGTCAAAGAGTGTGCAGACATTTTGGTCACTCCAATCACCAATATTATAAACTATTCACTCAAAGAAGGGAGTTTCCCAAACTGTTTCAAAACAGCATATGTCACCCCTCTTCTCAAGAAACCAAACTTAGACAGAAATCTCCTAAAAAACTATAGACCGGTATCCAACCTTAGTTTCTTATCCAAACTGATCGAAAAAGTAGTTGCCAAACAGTTAAATAATTATATCAATAGCGAGGGGCTCTCCAATGTCAACCAATCCGCTTACAGGAGACTCCATTCCACAGAAACAGCGCTGTTGAAAATCCAGAATGATATTGCTGCTTCGTTGGACTCTGGTAAGGCTGTTGCACTCACACTGCTAGACCTCTCAGCGGCATTCGACACTATCGACCATGACATTCTTTTTAATTCCCTAAGAGATTGGTTTGGGGTTGATGGCACTGTGTTGAGGTGGATCAGATCCTATCTCTCAAACTGGAAACAGAAGGTTAAATTAGGAAATAGCTTTTCAGATGTGTTCTCACTTCCGTATGGTGTGCCTCAGGGTTCTGTCCTGGGCCCCCTCCTTTTTACCCTTTACACAACCCCTCTCAGTAATATCATTTCCAATTTCAATGTCACCCACCATCTATATGCTGATGACACCCAAATATATCTAGCATTGGACAATAGGAATTTTGATTCCAGTTTCGCTGAGCTTACAGAGTGTCTCACATGTATCCAAAACTGGATGGCTGGCGTGAAATTGAAACTCAATCCCGAGAAAACTGAATTTATTATAATAGGTGATAGACAAGCCAGAGAGTCCCTCATAAATAAATTCCCTACTCAACTTCTCGGAAATTCTATTTCCCCTACTGATACAGTCAAGAACCTGGGTGTAATTTTTGACTCTGGAAACACCTTTTCCAACCACATAACTAATATGTGTCGAGCCTGCTACTACCACCTTAAGGACCTAAGACGTATTCGTAAATTCCTCAGTGTGGAAACTGCAGCCTTGCTTGCAAACTCAATGATCAGTAGTCGACTTGACTACTGCAATTCCCTACTTTATGGCATCAGTAAGTACAATGTTGCTAAACTCCAAAAGATACAAAATGCCCTTTGTAGAATTGTTTTTAGACTTGATAGAACTAGCCATGTCACTCCTTTTCTTCAAAAACTACACTGGCTTCCTATCAGTTACCGTATATTGTTTAAGTACAATCTAATTACTTTCAAGGCTATAAATTTCTCTCAACCCATATACCTATCATCCTTGATCAAAACCAGTTGTCTAACACGTGGAAATCGTCTTTCTCTTTCCTCAGCCTCTCACAAAAAGGCCATCGGTAGGAGAGGTTTTGTAGTGGCTTCCCCATAGAATGGAACAGACTCCCACAATCAGTACGATCACAACAAACAATAACAGGTTTCCGTAGCCAGCTAAAGACCTACTTGTTTAGATTAGCATATCCTCCACCATAGTACATCTCCCTGGCGGGCGCTAACCTTGGATCATGACCTCGAACGTCCCTCGACTTTCCCTTTTTGATTTCAAGCGCATTAGAGGATGTTGCATCAATTTTGCGCTATATAAATGTTTCTATTCTAAAAGAAAACAGGTTTTATAAAATATTCACCCTCCATTATTTTTGCCATTCTGGATTCAAATTATATATATTGTGCTACAATAACTGGCCTTTTGTATAAGCAGGGAGGTAGTGAATGGTTTCCAAAGCAATCCTGTCCCCATCCTCTCATTGCCAGTTCATAAATAGGTCACGATCTGGACCAATCGAATTGTATAGTCATTATGGCCAATTTGATTGCAATATGTTCGGTTGTGTCGCTGTTAAATTGTATAGTATTGAGATCAGGACGAAGTTGCATAGGTTGGGATGAAAAGTCGGGGTTAGTCCAAGTATGAGGGGATCAGTTGGGATTGGTCCATAGACAAATGGTATTGTCATAATCAGGAAGGCATGGTAGGAATGTATCTTTACTTTTTTTGCCTATTTTTTTTCGCAATCCAATCCGACTTTGAATCAAGGTTTCCATCCTGACAGTCCTTGAATGTAGGACAGCCACTTCTGATTTACTCTGCATCTCCTCCGATATTTTGAAATGTTAAAAGAACCAAAAGCCAGAAATTTGGCTATTCTGAAGCTGTGTCATACTTATATGCCAGAGTTAGTTTCTGGACTTTTGTGATGCGTTCAGGACCCGTTATCATTGTGGTGTGGACTTTGGATCAGAACTACAAGACTCCCGGTTTCCATGTTTGCCAAAGAAAGAGAGGTTTTTGTCCCCGACTTTGTCTGGCCACCACTGAATAATATCAGAAATGTTCATTAAATGAAATGTACATCTAGCCTTATTAACAAATCTGTGCCAGTGTCCATTTCTAGTAAGAAATTGTTCATAACATTTTAATTGCCAATCAGGCAAGGCTTAAGAATGCATCAAAAAGCCCACTCACAAGAAAAAAAAATCTGGATTTCCTATAAAGACCCATTTCAGAACTAGGTTTATGGATTGGGATAAACTTTAAGGATGACCAAGCCATGGATAGACCCCACCTTGTGTGCTGACATTACCCCGAACTGATGAATTGTTTAAGAGTTGTATCTGTGGATAGTGCCCAACAACCATAAAATCAATTCAGGATTTAGGTTCCAGATAAGCTTTGAGGAGGCCTGTGCCCAGGGTAGACCCTGCCTTGTGTGAAAATTTGACTCAGTTTGGTGACTAGTTCTTGGATTATGCACATGCACAAAGAGAGTCAAACAGAAAACCCCCCAGATAGGTGCAGCTACAATACCCTTGGCCTTCTTATTTAGGAGGGTGTGGGGTGGGGGTGTGGTTGAAAACACAATACCGTCAAAATCACTTACAATCAATTTCCTACTTCCTACTAATAATAAATTAGGGTTTTTTTAGCATAAAATGATATAGAAAATGTTTGTAGGTTCCAGGAAGTAACTGATAATTTTGTTATCTCCAATCAATTACAGCCCAGTACCCTGCATTAATTAACAGTTGTGGCAAAGAACTGATAATACTCACTTGTAACAAACCTATAACAACCAGCAGACTTACTATTTTAAATTGTCTTTACAATCAACTTTTTTTCCTTATTTTTTTTCCTGATATTTTTCCATGAAAATGGCTTGGCCATTTATAAATATTGACAAAAAGTAAATAGGAATGCTTTAGATCGACCATTGAGAAGTTAACTTTAAACATGAATTGCAACTCTTCAGTCAAGGAACTATTTGGCCTTTTAGGATTAACCAGTGAGGTGGTTGAACCTTTGTTTATTGATGTTTAACTCACTAGAAAACGAAAATAAGGAAATAACAGTAATTGGTTTTCGTCAGAAAAAAAAATTATTTCTTTTATTAGCATCTCAAGATTTCTTACAAGGAAAATAAATGCAAATACATTCAGGATATGAAGATCATACTACGAAAAATTCACCATTAAGTGATTTCAAATATTTTTATATATTCGACAAAATATTACATATGAACTAATAGGTGAGCTCAGTGGTGTGGTGGGTATAACACTCGTGTCCCAACTCTAAGGTTGGTGGTTCAAACCCCGGACCTGATCCTATGTAGGGAAGTACTTGCTTACAAATGCCTGGCAGTTTACAGGGCAGAATCTTGACCAACTAGTATGTGTACTGGTTTCCTCTGTCCTCATACATTGTACTGAAAACAACCTTAAACCCAACTATATCATATCTCTCATCTTATATTTCAGATGTATTTTCCCTTTCAGCTGGCTGTGTTTAGAAGTACCAGATCTGTACACTCTCCCGTCTATTAATATGACTTAATGTAGCCTGATCTCAGCCTGATTAGTTTTGTACTTGAGTAGGATTTTCCATGTGAGATAATCTGAAGATATGGTATACAAAACCCATTGTTACTTTGACCAGTTCCTGATATATGGATTAGATTAATTCTCCCACTTTCTATTTTAAGGTGTTTTCACCCACATGCGGTTAATGTTTCAGTTTTTTATGAATACTATTATTTTAGTGATATGACGTAGTTCAATTATGTTCAGTGAAGTCACAGAAAATGTGATGTAAATACAAAAACTGATCACTCAGTTGATAATTTTTAAACAGAAAAAAACTGGGCCTTTCCTGGAACCAAAACAGAATAATAGATTGTGTAATGTACAGAATTCTCTCAAGTATAAGATTATTGGGGATGTTGTAATCCAGTCTGTGCACATACCTTGAAAACAAAACATTAGATAGGGGCAATAATGTAAAAGTTATAAAAATATGAACATTTCAACCTCCTGTCAGCATTTTTTTCCTCTTTTGGTTGACCTCATTAATTTCTGAGACACAGACTGTCCAGATTACCTTATTACGTATCTAACATCACATGGTTAATTTAACTAAGTTTATGTGGCTTATGATTAAGTCAAAATATCAAATTTCTGTCATATAAAGTAAGTCAGATATATTTGTGCTATTTTAACAAGTAATATATAATTGCATTTGGTCTGACACCAAAAATAATGATATTTCATTTACATAAAAAAATTAATTGGTTCTAAAGGTGCAACATTTAGAAGGTTTTGACTTGTCTACTTTGTATTTTGCATTGTATTGTATTTTGGTCGTATGCCAATGCATTTTGCTAATTAAAAATATCACTAGTTACTGACAGGAGACATTTTCCGGAACACCACCGATGTATGTGATGAAGCCACTGCTAAACTAATTTTTTTCCCGATGTCAGAGATGGCCTGTAGTCAGTGAAAACCTTGCAGTAACAACAGGAATACGAATACATTTAGCATGTTTGGGGAAACGGGTTCATTAATCCTTTGGCTGCTGGTAATTTACTTCCAAGTCTGCTATCTGTAAGGTATCAACTGAAATAATTACACAAATAGCAGATAACCCAACAAAAGCTTAGACTTGTGTGTAGACTGTGTACATTCCCAACCCCCCACAAAAACAATCACTGGGATTATATATATTTATTATTACATACAATAACAGATATACACAGTTACTACTAAAATAGTTGTATGGCTACATAATGTACTCTTACAGAACATTTCAATTATCATCATGAATACAATTACGATACAATATAAAATATCAAAGGTGGAGGAATGGTAATACAAACGACCTGCCACCAGAATGTAAAAAGGTGAAACATAAAATAACAAGGTCATATAATTGGGCCACAATAAGTCAAAGTGTGACCAAGCCCTGGCCCAGCAGATCCAGCAAATACCCAAGCCTAACCCACAATGGCCTAAGGCCAGCCAGGCTAAATTCTATCGAGCCAGGGCAAAGGTCAAAGTCAAAGGTGAAACTGCAAGGCCCCAAGGTCATATCAGTAAACTGACAGCCCAGATACTAATGAAATGAAAGCACAGAGGACAACCTATGTGCGAGCTAATGAAAACAATGGTTTAGCAAGCAATGATAATTACCACATACATTATGCAGATATGTGTACCTATCTATCTAACATCACATGGTTAATTTAACTAAGTTTATGTGGCTTATGATTAAGTCAAAATATCAAATTTCTGTCATATAAAGTAAGTCAGATATATTTGTGCTATTTTAACAAGTAATATATAATTGCATTTGGTCTGACACCAAAAATAATGATATTTCATTTACATAAAAAAATTAATTGGTTCTAAAGGTGCAACATTTAGAAGGTTTTGACTTGTCTACTTTGTATTTTGCATTGTATTGTATTTTGGTCGTATGCCAATGCATTTTGCTAATTAAAAATATCACTAGTTACTGACAGGAGACATTTTCCGGAACACCACCGATGTATGTGATGAAGCCACTGCTAAACTAATTTTTTTCCCGATGTCAGAGATGGCCTGTAGTCAGTGAAAACCTTGCAGTAACAACAGGAATACGAATACATTTAGCATGTTTGGGGAAACGGGTTCATTAATCCTTTGGCTGCTGGTAATTTACTTCCAAGTCTGCTATCTGTAAGGTATCAACTGAAATAATTACACAAATAGCAGATAACCCAACAAAAGCTTAGACTTGTGTGTAGACTGTGTACATTCCCAACCCCCCACAAAAACAATCACTGGGATTATATATATTTATTATTACATACAATAACAGATATACACAGTTACTACTAAAATAGTTGTATGGCTACATAATGTACTCTTACAGAACATTTCAATTATCATCATGAATACAATTACGATACAATATAAAATATCAAAGGTGGAGGAATGGTAATACAAACGACCTGCCACCAGAATGTAAAAAGGTGAAACATAAAATAACAAGGTCATATAATTGGGCCACAATAAGTCAAAGTGTGACCAAGCCCTGGCCCAGCAGATCCAGCAAATACCCAAGCCTAACCCACAATGGCCTAAGGCCAGCCAGGCTAAATTCTATCGAGCCAGGGCAAAGGTCAAAGTCAAAGGTGAAACTGCAAGGCCCCAAGGTCATATCAGTAAACTGACAGCCCAGATACTAATGAAATGAAAGCACAGAGGACAACCTATGTGCGAGCTAATGAAAACAATGGTTTAGCAAGCAATGATAATTACCACATACATTATGCAGATATGTGTACCTACAACCCCAACCCCGAATAATAAGAAGCATATCACAATCTATATAGTAGAATGTTATCTATATGAAAAGAAATAGTATTACATACAGATAAGAGGAGAAAGCACTCCCAAGCACCCAGTAGCAGTAGTCACACTGAGAGATGGGCACGGAAAGAGGCTGCAACAGGGGAATTATGAGAGGAAGGTAGTTGAATGTACCTCCAGACACAGGAGGACGACCAAGTACCCTGGGCCTGGATGTCCTGAAGGGGTACACCATGTCTAAAGGCCCAGGTGGCCCCTCCACGCCTGAAGTCATGGAATGTGAAGGACTTGTGAAACCCCAAGCACCTTGACACATCTTTCAAGTGCTTTCGAGCCACAGAGTCTGTAAGGGGAATTTGACCATCAGAGGAAGGTACCTGAAATAAAGGAAGGTCTTGCAGGGGAGAAGTGGCATCCAGCATGTCCCTCAAGGCCCTCCAAGGGCATAACTTTGACTGGCCCAGGGCTGAAATGGAAATAGTGGCCACCTTCACTCTATCCTGAAGGGTTTTTGACCATTTCAGGACTACCACCACTGCCTGGTCTGAAAATATAAGGTCTCCCACATAAAGGTGCCTGGAGGGATCAAAAGTGGCCGTTGTATGAGGAAGTATATTGGAGAGCCTAAGAAATGAAAAGAAAGAAAATAAATACAAAGCTTTAAAAAGTACTGGGTTTGGCAATGTGTCACAAGCAAGGACCATAGATAACAAGATGTGTTCATCGATAAGGCTTTTGATAGCAGGCTGCAAAGGCCTGTTAATTTTTACTGCCTTAATGAATAATGGGATTCTCTGGTCCCTAAAGGCTGATGCATCGCAGTTATATATTATCAACATAGACCTGATAGCAGCGAGGTGATTTGTAATATTAGCCGCTGACATACCAGATTGCAGCAAATATTCCATAAATGCTAGCACATCCAGAGTAGATACCTGGGGCAGCGACAGGCCCAAGGCCACCAGGAAGGCCAGAAAGAGGCCAAACTTTCGTTTGTAGGCCACCAATGTTGCTGGTCTAAACCCCTGCCACAACCTTTGAACAGCCCTGTTCGCCAATGCAGCTGTCGCTACCCCAGGATCTGAAAATATATATATAACTAGGTGGTACAATAATTTGATGATGTAAAAAGTAATAAGGTAGGTATTATAATTTATAATTTAATAATGTTAAATCAATATGAGTATTCATCCATATGGGATGAGTAATGAATTTATGCAGATCTTGTACATTCTCATCAGTATAGGACCATCTAGATAAGAGATCCGCTACAGTGTTACTGCGACCTTCAATATGGACCACTAAAAGAGTAATGTTATACATAGCAGTTAAAAGCCAGATATTTCGGGCACATGTGGCCATTGTGTGGTCCCTGGCTCGACCATAGGCGAGGATATCTACTACAGCTTTATTGTCACAATGAATTTTAATACGTTTATTAGCCCAACACTGGCCCCACACTTTAAGGGCTACCACCACATTAAGCATTTCAAGGTGGGCAATATTGTATTGCATATATCCTCTGGGGATAGGGATGAAATAAACCATGTCATTGAACGCAGCCCCTAGGCCTGTAAGACAGGCATCCAGGTAGATATGATCGTTTAGAGGTCTAATATCATAAAAAGTCACTCCATTGTAAGAAGCTAAGAAGGTCTTAAACCAGTTAAGGTCCCTGGTAAAATCTGTGGTGACCTTAATTTTATTTTTATCAAAGTTATCTCTAAGAAGTTGCAACATACGATTAAGGAAATATCTTGCTGGTTTAACACACTTGCTAACATAAAGTAATAGGCCTAAGAGGGACTGTAACTGATTTTTGGTACACACCCGCTTATCTGACCAATCTTCACAAACTGACATAATCTGTTGAAGCTTATCAGCCGGAATGGCCATGGTTCTTTGTATTGTATCAATAAGAATTCCCAGACAAACAACCTTTGTATCAGGAGGGTTTAGTTTCTTAATACTAATTTCTAGACCGAGCTCCTGGAGAAGATGCAATAAAGTGTGATAAGCTTGGTCTACAGAAGAGGGCAGACCAATATAGATAAGATCATCAATATAATTTTGAAGATAAGGGAAACCTTGTTGTTGCATAATGTATCTAATAGCATCGCTGAGTTTCTGAAAGAAAAAAGCCCCCAAGCGAAATCCGAATGGCAAACTTAGGTCCAGATACCACTGATCCCTATGGGTAAGTCCCAAAAGATCAATGTCCCCAGGGTCAATACGAATTTGGGGAAATGCCCGACTAATATCAACTTTAAAAATTTTGGCAGCAGGCCCAGTACTGATGACCTGTTGAATTATAGTATCCACTGAGGGGTAATGCATTTGAAAGGTAGTACCTAGATAAGAGTCTTTTAAGACTCCATCATTGACTGAAGCCCCTTTGGGCCAACTCATATCTATAATAGTTCTTCTAGTATCCGATCCCGCTTTTTCCCTAGTCATAAATGGGGAAACATGCATTTTAAAGGGTTGATTATCAAATGGGCCAATAATTGCTTTATAAGATAATTCCTCCTTGATATAGCTATCCACATGATCAATAAACTGAACAGCAGAGGGATGATTTCGATTATCACTAACCAGGTTAAGGTTTCTGTCAAAGGAAAGGGGGAAGCCAAAGGCAATTAGATCCGGAAGTTGTTGGTCAAAATAATTGACCAAATATTTCCTCCAGTTATGTACCTTTAAATTAGTGTGAACCGGTATTCTTTTGCCCAAAAAATTGGCTTGGCCACTATCCCGAATAATAGTGTGAGCTGTTAATACATCTGGTATCTCATCCCAATAAATGTCTGGACCATTGTAAGTGACAATAGGGCTGAGGGGAACACAACCAAACCTAAGACCAATCTGTTGTCTGCACTGTTGAAATTCAGTACACCAGATGGGTAGTAAACTGTCATTTTCCATTTTATAATGAGGAGGGGCAGTACTGGGGGCTTGCTGAACCTCCACCGTATCATTCTGAGATTTGTGTGGTAAAGTACCAAGTTCCATTTGAAAGGATATCTGTCCATCCGTAACAGTCGGATGATTCGGGTTACAGACAATTTTCTTGACTTTTTCCCCATTATCCGGACTAGAAACCTTGTAAAGGCATTTTGTAGCAATTGGAGGGGCATGTACCTGTATTGCATTAGTAGTATTAAACTTCGGATCCGAAAATGGTTTTTTGTCAAAAGGTGGAATTGCAGTTTTTCTGTCATCCGAACCAGAATGCCTATGCATGTTGTAGGTAGTAACCAACGGATCTACATCTTCTGGCAATGGTTGTATATCCGAATGATCATCCGAACTGTCCTTAAGAACTTCAAATCTATTAGACAATGTAATTCCACCATGATTGTTTACCTGTTTCCTATTATCCGACTTACTAGCAGTACCAAATGGATTGGAAGGTACATCCGAACTGTTGTTTTGAAAGAAAGAAGGGTATACCTGTGACATACAGACAGATTGGTGGTTTTGATTCACTTCCATATTAACAGCTACTGCCGGATCCGAAGGACTGGAAGAGTACAAATGCCTTTGTTTACTGTCTTTTAAAACGCTACATTTCCTACCATGAAATGCATGTTTTTCAAATATAACAGGTGTAATACTGTTCTCAATATGATCAATAGTCTTGTCCACTGTGGGGTGTCGGGGTTTGTGAAGGGTCCTGTCCCACTGGGTGGACAATACTTGGGCATATGAGCGTTCATCTCGCTTAGTGCAAAAAGCCATTGCCTTCTGAAAGGCTGACTTCAATTCATGTGGTGATGAAAAAGGGGCCAGGTTGGTGTGGGCGTCCACATTTGAATTAAAAATTTCTCTAGAAGGGTGGGCATGTCTCAATTTGGGCATGCCCAAGTTTACTCGTTTTTTGAGTGGCCCTGAGATTTCCTACATTCCGACTGTGGGTGTGCAAACTGCTTGTTATCTTTTGACCAACAGTATGAACAAATATGCCTATATAAGACTCCTTTGGTCTCATGAGTAGATTTTTGGCCACAAGAATTTTTGTTATAGTACACACAGGGAACACTCTTGTTATTATTATTGCTCCTGTCTGACCGGTTTCCGGAAGCAAGGGCATTGGCATGTCGTTGGGCATGAGCCCTTCTGACTCTGTCAATCTTATCTGTATCTTGCCAACTGGCAATTTCCCCCTGTTCCATACGGCAAAGCAGAACCGCATGGCTGGCCTTGGCAGAGGACCAAGAAAAATCTGTAGCATCTTCCAGTAAATTAATACAATAATCTAACATGTGTTCTTTAATTTTGCTATCAGATTCCTCCTTGATACTTCTACAAAAGCCAACCATCCATTGGATAGGGGACAATTGGTTGTATGAAATACGATCTTTACTTTGCCCAGCCAGAACATACTCATGGGGCCATTTGACCCTTTTTGACACGAACACATCCACAGAACCACCTCGTTGGGATTTAATCTTATCACCTGCTTTAGCCCTGTCAGCCAAATGCAGCAGTCTAGCCTGCACCTCTCGCTGTATGTATGCTTCTTGTTGGAGTTTATCCGGGGTTGGGATGTGATTGCTTGCAATACCTACACTACTACCCCCCTGCTGATGACTCGGACTGGACTGTGGAACAGCCCCTTTAGCACATTTGACCTTATGTGATGTTTTGACAAGTTTCGCATCACTGGTTTTCTTATGGGTTTTGGGTCTAGTGCCCTCAATAACTGACAACCGGTCCCCCAAACTAGTAAGCTGTTGCAAAATTTGTCTGTTAATGTCATTCTGTGAAACAGAATCACTGGAACCCCCATGGCTATCAGGGACCTGCCCCCCACCAGTGAAAACCTCACCCCTAATAACCGGATCCGACAAATTTTGATCAGAATGATTAATAAGCTCTGAAATATCAATGTCCGAATCACTCGAATCAGCATGATCAGACCCAAAGACTTGCCCAGAGGTTGAAGGTCTAAGTGCCGCCATGAAGTCCTCATCACTAGCAAGCTGGAGCTGTATAGGAATGCTGCATTCTGCCTTCTTTGAGCGCAAGTTGTATGTCTTCTGTTCCATAGTGAGAATGTATAAAATGTATAACTAAAAAACAACTAAAATCATACTAAAAGTAAATATTTTTTCCCAAGGTGTATTCTGTGTCATGTCCAATGACAAAATGGCAGAGGTTATTCACTGGAGGGAAGGACAGGACCCTGCAACCAATGAGATGAGAGGTCAAAAATTAGGTGACCTACAAAAAATTAAAAGATCTGAAATAATGCAGATTTAAGGTGGGAGGCAGGAATGAGAGTCTGCACACCCACATGTGCAGTCACATGTATATGATTTTGTAAGTAACAGTATGTAACTTAAATTGTAGATTTGAAATACACTCTTCCAGATAGATTGCAGAATTATTATCTATGTAATTGGGTGAGTGTAGTACCACCTTCTCCATAACTATATCAGATACTGGGTTGTCTTTTGCACAATATGGTACATACTGGAGTGGTATGCCATTTGTACTCAGTAAAATAATTATTGTTGCAGGACTGAAATTCCTATTTGACTTATCTCAGCAGCACAAGTACAGTCAGGCTTAGGGGACTGACATTCCTCTGACTGGGATGACCATATACCTGCATATAGCCTGCAAGTGGGGATACGACTGAATAACAGATGACTGCATTTTTAGGTTGTTATCTGCCTGTACCTGGCAGTGAACCCAAGTCTTTGTTCCAAGACAAGTGTTTTAACCACGAGACTACACTTATGATCCCAGTAAAATGCCAATGGTTATGTAGACTGGTAAAGTAGAATTGCCCTGAGCAAGATTTATAAGAAGTCTTTTGAAGTCTCAACCAAAGCTGGTCTGAATTCGGTCAGATAATTGAGGATTTTCTTCTCGTCTGCCATATTGGTCAAATATATCAAAAATATCTCAATCGAGACAAAAATATTCAGTTGAGGGGTTTCTGTCAATCAAAATGCTCATACTTCTACTTAACTTAGTGCAGAGTCTAATAGTAGTGTCACATTTGACACAAATCTTAAGCCTAAACCCAGAAGTGTAGTGAGTGCCAACTCAAAAACTCAAATTAATGCAGCTCCAGCTTGCTTGTAGACAAAAATGTACCAACATTTATCAAAAGGACAAAACTTACATACTGTGTAATCTGATTATTCCCAGGTTTGTCCATATGATAAAGTATTGTGTTAGAACAATCAGTGCACAAACCTGATACTGGCAAGGTTAGCCCCTGGCTATATACACTCTGATGCTCAAGAGGGTTCTATAGGTACATATAGGCACAGTGTTTGTTATATGTGTCAGTTTTTTAGGCATCAAAGAGACCATGAGCTTTCCAGGAATTCTCTCGCTGAGAGAGATTTATAACCCACGACTGTCTACCTTTCTCAAAACAATCCATATCTGTTTAAAATCACATTAACCAGTCCTATTTTGATGTTTTTATTTTACGATATAACCCGATGATAAACTAATCTGTTATTTCTATTAAGTGATTATATCTATGAATAAAATGATTATCAGATTTACCCCAAAAACTATTACCCTAGTTATAATACATGTATAAGATTCAATAGTCGACATTATAGTCCTGGGGCCATATTCATAAAGAGACCTTAAGTCTGAGACAAAAAATAGTCTCAGCTATGAGATTTGGTCGCAGCTGAGACCAAATCTCAACTTTGTAATTCACAAAGAGGTTCTCAGCTGAGACCGAGCTGAGACCAGTCTCAAATCTTTCAAATGTAAACAAACCATAAACTGGCAAATGTATCCAATATTTTTTTAAAGATCAATAGTTTTTGTGTGTTTTAACTCTTAACAAAAATTATATTAATTATTAAAATAAAAAATAAATAGAAAATTGCGTCAAGTGTTTTTTATTTTACATGTCACATGATCTACTTCTTTGTTCCTATGCAGTCAGAAAACACTTTAAAAGTTTGGGATATCCGTTGTTACAAAAGTTTAGGCCAAGTGTTATATATGTTGTAAATTATTTCTACTTTACATTAAGCCATAAAAAGCAAAAACATGAATCTCAAGAGAAATAATGCTTGAGACTTTTGTCAAACTATTTGAGACAACTATATACCAGTCTTAAGTTTGAGACCAAATCTGAGACTAAATTTGGTCTGAACTATTTTGCGAATAGCTAACAAGTTTGAGACCAAAAACAGTCTCAGATTTGAGACCAAACCTTAAGACTGGTATATAGTTGTCTCAAATAGTTTGACAAAAGTCTCAAGCATTATTTCTCCTGAGATTCATGTTTTTGTTATAACAACTTTTGCTTTGGTCTCAGCAAGTTTTATGAATACTGGCCCAGGTTATATAAATATTGGTTTGCCATTAGGGGAGAGAACACAGTAATTCAAGGTATTTAAGATTTTGACACATCCCATTGAGTTGAACTTTTACATCTCCCAGAGCTCTGTTTTTGGCCCATCAAGCAGCATCAAGCACCACATTTTAAGGTCACAGGTCCTTTAATCTTTCAGCCATAACACATCTTCATTCTCACATCTTCACTCTCTTCAAACTCTTTTCCTTTGCTTAACTGACATCTTCACTCTCTTAAAAAAAAACAAAAAAAACGGCCCCTCAGTGACTTATATTAGGAGAAATCTTCAGACTAACCCCTTCAAATAAAGTTTTTCCACCCAGTATTTACTTCCGTTGCAACCACAACCCACAGTTATTAACCTTCAATGTCTCTCGACTAAGCCAATTCTTTTCTGTTCTTTAACGTACGAGTTCCCCCATGTTTGGAGAAAGATTTTTGCCCCCTCAAAGCAGTGGACTATATTCCACTCGTCTTCACCAGTTTCCTCCTCCCATTCAACTGCTCATTCATCATTGGACTTACAAAATGTGTTGAGCACGATTCCAAACCCAACTGAAACTAAGAAGTAGGATTTTCAACTATATTCGCAGTAGACCAAGTTAAGTAACAAAATGTTGTTTTAATCACAAGTTGCACTAGTTCTGGTACATGCCTAGTAGTCTCTCAGTACACAGTGACATAATGAACCACAGATAACTTCATTATGTCATCAGTAATTATCTCAACATCCGCAAAGTTACTTGCTAGCAGGTGTACGAACATTATTATTTTGGCTGATATCATAGAGTTTTCTCGTTTCACTTTCTATAGACCTGTAAGATTTCAAATCTGCTAAAGTTGTTATTGTTATAACGTTTACACTACCAGTGCTATTTATTTCTGAAAACTTATATGTATGCAGTGATGGCAGTTAAAGTTTGAATACTTCAGTATGGGGCGCAGTGAGTAAAGTTAATGTTCTTTACCATCCTATACTAAAATAGGGGGCGTCTCAACACTTTTCCCTCCATACCTGGCTTACCGAATGCCAGGTATTACTCATGCGTGGGTCACGTATCTACCCATGGACCAGCCAAGGACATAAGCCATGCCCCGCATTGTGTTGCCATATGTCCCCTGACCATTCACATACCTCTCACATAGGCCATAACCCATCATGTACCTCTCCCAAACATGCACTAAACCTTCCTGGACTGTCTTAGTATTACTCCTGCACGCTAGTAGTCTATATAAACCCCTATTTTTAGAGGAATCTTCAAACCTGTCTTCCGTTTTTGCAGGACCACAAAATGGGATTCATCCATTGCCACGGTAGTGACATATAAGGGAAATATTTTTATATTTCCTAAAGTGACAGTTAAGAAGAACAATAAATACAGAGAGAATTTTAAGAAGACTATGGGGAGGGAACCCCCACTGTCAGAAAGAGGAACACAGGAGGAGGAGTAACACAACCACACTCCCAACCAAATTGGAGAGGGTGGACTGCGGTCAGTCCTGAGACCCACATGCCACAGTTGTCACAGAATTTAGGTGGTGCCCAACATTCAACCAAACTGAAGGGTGTATACTCATATGCTGCAATGGCCAATGTGCCAGTTTGTAAAGAAAACGATCCATGGTCCCGGGGATACCAGTGAGGCTACTAACCAGGATGAAGAAGAGGAAAGAAAAACAAAAAAGAAAATATTAAAAAAATCCAGCGAAAGCAAAAGAAGGTGTCACTTTCATCAGAAATAAAAAAGTATCCCTGTCCATCCCAAACAATTTACTCACTTCCACCAACAACACCACAACACTTTACTTATGTAAGACCAAGTATCTCTGAATATGTAACAATCCCACTGAGACATGTTCCCCCTTTATCATACAACAGGGTTCGAAATCCAAGCACTCCTCAGTAAAACCAAACCTTAGCTGAAGTTGAAAACCAAACCGCAGGTAATCCCATGCAGGATCCTTCAGTGCGTAGGATTGAAGCCAGACCCAACAGGGCTCAAATGTTGGCTTAAATGGACCTTCTTTAGATAACCTGAGGTTTGGGTTTGAAGTTTGGTAAAGGTTTGGACTTACGGGGTAATGCTCGTGTCCATTTGGAAGGAAACTGCTACTGTGTCCGTAAAGCACTGTTTCATGTATTGCATTTGCAATTTGGCTGTTTCTGTTGCCAAGTCTGTGATCTGGTTGTTGTTGTCTTGATGCATTCTCCCAACGGTTACCCCATTGCGACATTCTGGCCTGCCCTGTTCCTAATTATATTGTGCAAGATGATATAGGCCATAACTATTTGCTGCACCACATTTGGCTCCTGTAGCATGGTGTTTTGAGTGCACTCAACAGGTTTGACTCAGTCTGTAGTTAAACAGCTGCTCTGGAATTTTCACATTTCGATGGGAGAATGGCTTTATTAACCATCTCTTGAGGGCAAAGGCTTCCACATAATCCAGAGTCAATGCTCCGCAATCGCAAGAATTGCCCCTCTCATGGTGTGTCCCAGATCTATTCCTGGACCATCTACCGAAGAGTAGCTGCCCCATTATCAAAATTAGAGACATAAGTACACATTGATCTTTTGCTGTATTGTTAAAGGAACTTTGGGTACCAACATTCATGCCACATACAAAAACACAACACAAATAGTTACTTTAAAGTAATGGCACTTAAGAAGTCAAACATATATACATGGAAAATAGCAATCAGTATTGAATATGACTGGTTCAGTTTTAGTAATACATCTTCCTCGCTTTTTCATTATTTTTTCGACCTAGCAAAATAACTGCAACATCAGAACACTGGCATGCATGTAGATGTACCCATGAGCACCGAGTGACTTAGATATAGTCAGTAGGATGTGCAGCTGACTTAATTATGTCAGATATGAGACAGTCTTACTATGCATAGAATCACCTGTATTATCACCGTGAAGTATTTTGGTATGTAATAATCCCCTCACAAGTGTTTTGGTATGGTATTATTATCCTGGTCTTGTTGTTTTGGGAAGTGATAAATATGCACTCTACTCACTTCCTGTGCAGATACAAACCATTTTAGCTTACTAGTTTCAAATATATTTCCCCAACATTAGTGACAAAGAAAGACAGAGATCAAATATATGAATATTGTTCATGTAAATACAACATTTTGGAAATATTTTGTAGCTCAGAAACGATGTCTTTGACTGAACTGAAAGAATAAAACTAACCAGACATACTTAAGTTAAGTGTGGATGAATAGAAACTAGTGATACCTGGATGTTTTGGCACTGTGCTGTTAACTGCTCTGTGGGAGTCTGCCAGAATATGAGTGTCTTAATCATTCCAACAGTAGCAATAAACATGAGCACAGTCATCAGAACTAATAATATGTGATGGGTGAGAAGAGATCTTCCTGTGAAAAGGGGAAGAAATAACCACTGGTTTATGTGGTTACAATTTATGTGCTATTAATGCCTTCAGACATAAACTTAATTATGTTTATGTTTCATCTGACCAGAGTTAATCTCATAGTCTTGTCTACAGAAACTATGTTATTAACATGCTTAATTATGCTACATCAAAACTTTTTGTGTACTTTGACTTAATTCCTAAAATTTTATTTTAATCTTTAAGAATTTTGTAGATCATAAACCCAGTGTTGCTACATTATGAAATTAACTCATGTACATAATGTGTCTTTCTATGGGGATCAGTTTTGCCATTTTTTGTGAGACGGTTTTGATGTATTGTTAAACTGTTAAAATGGCTTGCACAAACTAACCCAATGGTGCATTATACTCATCAACCAAATAATTAACCCAGTTTAAACAAGTTACATTGCTATGAGCAGGACCTGCAAGTGTCTGTTGAGTAGACAATACTCACTCATACCTGTAAAGGGTTATATTTATTGCAGAAAAAACACGGGTAGCAGTAAATAAACATCTGTTGTCTGTGAGCAATAACTCCACATATCCCGGCATTAACCTCATGTAACCTGGCATTATACACTGAGAGCCTTTTAGATTAGTCCTTGTATTTTTGGGGTCTAGTGCCAAATTCAGGATAAATGAGAACCTGAATAGAGTTCACCTTTTAGGCTCTAATTTCAAATTTAAGATGTACCAAAATATCTTTACAGCTCACCTTTGGTTTCTAATAATTCAAGATGTAATAGTCTTTAAACAGTTCACTTTTAGTTTCCAATATGAGATTGGCAGTTGACGTTTTTGGTTTCTGTTGTCAAAATGTAAGATGTTAAAGGACCTCTGCTTACTTCAGCATTTTGTTCTGTACTCACTAAACTCATAATACAGGCGAAGCTGAATGGTAGACAATGGGGAGGTAACACTTTAGGTGCTACCTTAGTCAGTGGCTAGCATTGTTTGTTAGCTACCTTATAGCATGTTTATATAACCTTTGACCTTTGTCACATTATTTTCCCGCTGTTTTACATAATTTTCCCTCCTGCCTCACTTTAAAACCAGTTTTCAGTGAGGCAAGTCGCCATTTTAACTGATAAAAACTTTTAAAAACTTGTGAAACTGGTGTTATAGTCATGTTATACAGAGTTTTATGTGCTTTTAAACATTTTACAAATGGTTTTTAACTGGACTTAATTGTAAATAAGTACCTGTTGGACATTTTGCATCAGGGCGAATGCTGCTGAAGAGGAGTTTTATGACTCTGCTTTGAGTCGTGCTTGACTTTGCTCTGTTTTGTGGAGCTTCCATTGAGGGCTGTATACATTTCATTTCAAAAATTTGGCAGTTTTAGCCTTATTTGTCATCCAAATTTGGCAAGCTCAAGCACGATACAAAGCAGTGTTTCTGCTTATATATTTCCAGAATGGTCAAAACTTTTGACTGTGTAAAATGTGGGGGTCACCACGCTAGACCCATAAATAGAAATTGTAAAGTGGAAAAAGACAAGGACACACCAATGGACACTAATAAACAGATATTAAAAGAATTGCAAAGTCTCAGTGGTCGTATGACCCAGATGGAGGACAGGATCGAAACCCTGGGCTCCACATCATCATTGCCAGCCAGAAGCCACATCTCCAGTGTATCTTCACAGAGGTCACCAGCAGCCAGCGAAAGATCCAGACCAGCCATAGAATCCCCAGAACAGGACCTTTTGCTGCCCACACTTGCCAGTTTACGACAGTCCAGATCCATACAAGAACAAGTGGACTCACGGATCAAGGAGCTGCAAGGTGTTGAAAAAGGCAAGTTCAAATCTCAAAGGGGTGGTTCAGAAACTGTCTGGGTTAAGAAAGAAGTAGCTTGGCCCCATAACCATGTACTGGGGGGTAGTTCTAAAAATAGAGTGAGTTATGATACATTAACTGTAAGTCAGTGGGTGTCAGGATTTGCCACTATTATAAGGGATGAGAAAGATCTGAGTACAAAGAATAAAATGTTAGAATACCTCTCAGAAATCATGGAGGATTCCCATGACTTTGGGTGGGCAGCTCCCAAAGGCTCCCATGCGGTGTTGTTGTGTAAGATGGAGGAGGGTCGAATTACATGGGATGAAACCCACAAAATCAATTGAGTTAGGCGAGCTTATGCTCATAGGTCCACATCTTCACATCAAAACACTCAAAGTAACAAAAAATCAGCAAACAAAGATCATTCCATGCCATGTAGATACTTTCAAAAGAACTCCTGTTCACACAAAGGTGACCACGAATCTGGGGGGAGATTATACTTACATATCTGTTCCTATTGTCATGCTCAAGGGAAAAATGTGGCACATCCCCTTAAGGAATGTAGAAAAACAAAAAACGAGTAAGGCACTGCAGAAATGCAGTGCCAAAACAAAGTAAATGTACTCCTCAATGTATATATGCTACAAGAGTTGTTGTCAATACTAACAAAGAAAATATTGGCAGTGCAAATTGGCGTCTAGATTGGGCTAAACTCAACAACAAGTCGTATGCTTGGGTAGCTAGTCAAAAAATTCGGCAGTCAGCTGTAACTGTGAGAAATAAAAATATCAAAAATATTCATAATCGTGTCAATGGTCATATACACGACAGTTCTGTCAAACATCGTGCCAACACTGTTGATCGGGTCAGTGAAACCCAAGCATCACACAGTCTACCCAAAACAACACATGTCAATAAATATGTGTCAAAGGTGTCAACAGAGAATGGTATTTCAACACGAAATAGGTTTGATATATTGAATAGTATTGATAACAATACTGGTGGTGTGTTGCATTACACGGGAAATGTCAAATGTGTTCAATCTTCAGATGTTTCAAGTGAATGTAAACAAAGTAACGTGAATGTGAATAAGAATAATGTAGCAGTTGTACTTAAGGATGCGTCATTTGACAGTTTGGTTTTAGAAAATCAGTCAAATACACAGCAAGGAAATACTAGTAAAAGTCAAAACTTGACAACGTCAAGCAAATCTGCAGTTACCATTGGTTGTGCAGGTGAGTCAAGTTTCTTGCAAAGTTTTTCATTAAATGACAAACGACGGCGTCATCCGAGCGTCAGTGGTGTTACTGATAAGTATGACTTGGAATTACGCTTTAGGCCTCGTCATAGAAATCAAATTGCTTCTGCTAAAGAAAATTGTACATTTACAAGGTGGAACAACCAAACACAAGAAAAATTTGGTTTCATACCTTTAGGTGACCTTACTTTGCCACCAATTGACCTTCAAAAGCAAAGCAAAGAGCACATTTTTGATATACACAGACGGGTTAAAGTTTCAGGTACTCACAACTATATGGAAACTCAAGTTCAAATCCAATCACAATTGAAGCCAGACGTGTGGCAGAAATATCTTACTAATTACTGGGACTCCCAGTTAGTATTATTATTAAGATATGGCTTCCCTCTGGATTTTAACTACAGTACTCCTTTGAATAGTGTTGACAGTAATCATAGCTCGGCTAACCAGTACTGGCAAGATGTACAAGCTTATTTAGATGAGGAGAAGGAATTTGGTGCAATATTAGGCCCCTTTCAAGAAGCCCCAATTGATAACTTGCATGTCTCACCATTTCTAACTCGGGATAAGCCTGGATTTTGTTTGTTTATTTGGGGTTTTACGTCGCTTTCAACACTGTACAGGTCATATCACGACGGGTAGTTGGAAGGGCAGAGGAAACCAGTACATAGAGTTCGCTAGGGTTGTGTACTGTAAACTGCCGACCAACGGCAAGCAACTACCAGCTTTCCCACTTACGGCCATGACGGGGATCGAACCCCGGCCGCAGAGGTGGGAGGCGAGAGTGTTACCACTCTGCCACCGTGGCCCCCCGGGATAAGCCTGGAGGAGCACACAGAAGAGTAATTGTAGACCTTAGCTTCCCTCATGGCTATTCGGTCAATGCAGGTGTCCAGTCTGAAACATACCTAGGTACCCCCTTTCTATTAACACTACCCACAATAGACAATATCACCAGCAAAGTCAAAGAATTGGGCAAAGGTTGCCACTTATACAAAATTGACCTTAGCAGAGCTTTTAGGCATGTCAAACTAGATCCAAAAGATTACAATCTCTTAGGCTTAAGACTAAATGGCCTATATATTGACAGTTGTTTACCTTTCGGATTTAAACATGGTTCGGCCCTGTTTCAGTGCCTCAGCAATGCAGTACGCTTTATTATGGCCCAGAAGGGCTTTTCAGTAACAAATTATATAGATGATATCATTGGGCACTCAGTAATTAGTAAATCAAATGAGTCTTTTCAAACTCTAAGAGCTCTCCTCCTAGAACTAGGTTTTGACATCAGTGAAAAGAAAGTAGTCCAACCTGCAACAAGGGTCACATGCCTGGGGTTGACATAGACACTGAACAATTCACAGTGTCCATACCTCCAGAAAAAATAACTGAAATTTTAAAAGAATGTAATTCATGGGCTAATAGGGAAGAGTGCACCAAAAGACAATTGCAGTCCTTGCTAGGCAAATTACTATATATTACGAAATGTGTTAGAATTTCAAGACCTTTTCTCAATAGAATGCTGGATGTACTTAGAAGTGCAGATAAAATGTCAAAAATTTCACTTACAGTTGACTTCAGAAGAGATTTAAACTGGTTTTTGGAATTTATTCCTAAGTTCAATGGTAAAGCTTTTATCTCCCATTATTCCATTAGTGAAGAAATTGAATTAGATGCATCATTACAGGGACTGGGGGCCAGATGGGGCACCCAGGTATATACTATCCCAATTCCCCTGGGGTACGAGAATCTGTCAATAGTTCATCTTGAAATGTTAAACATTTTGGTAGCCATTCGGGTATGGGGTGCTAGTTGGAGTGGAAAGGCGATTAGAATTGCATGTGATAACCAGGCTGTAGTCATGGTACTGAACTCTGGCAAAACTCGAGATCTCACACTAGCAGCCATTGCTCGCAATATATTCATGACTGCTGCCCAGTTTGACATATTTTTAAAAACAGTACACATAATGGGGGTTAAAAATGAAATTGCTGATAGTTTATCAAGGTGGACCATTTCTGAGTACTTTAGAAATAAATTTTTCAATTTGATGCCTCACCATACGTGGGCTAAACCATCCAATGATGTACTAACTATAAATTGGTCTATTTAATCTCCACAGATCCATCTCCAACCGCAGTCCTAAAACACAGAGCCACCAACAGACTCAAATTGGCCCTGGCAGACTCCACTTCCAGAAGCTATGATTCAAAATTTAGAATTTTTCTCTCATTTTGCTCCTTTGCTACCATTGACATAAAACATATATCTCCATTGCAAATTCTTACTTTCTTAGAGTTCCTTACATTTAATAAAGTCAGCTTTTCAGGTCTGGCAAACCACCTGTCCGCAGTCAAAACCTCCTTATCTTTGCATGGCCTAGATGTCTCAAGCTTCATGGATCCAAGGATTAAGCTCTATAATAAAGCAATCATGAGGCATAGACCTCTTAACCCCTCTATTAAGCCCATCATTGATATTGATACTCTTCAAGCAATTGCCCTGCAATGTGACAGAATGCATATGGGTCACATATGCAAAGCAGCCATACTGCTTGCCTTTTTTAGTTTCCTGCGAATTTCCAATCTGGTCCCTCACTCCATTGTCGCATATGACCACTTAAAACATTTATCTAGAGCAGACTTAATATTTGCTGCCCCTGGCATGCACATTATAGTAAAGTGGTCGAAAACACTGCAGAATAGAGATAAAGTTAAGATCATCAAAGTTCCTTCACTGGGCAAATCCCCCTTGTGCCCAGTATCAGCCATCAAAAAGCTATTGTCATCATCCCCGGGTTCGAACAACTCACCTCTGTTTCAAGTCAAATGTTACCACAAATGGGTGCCTCTGACAGACACCAGACTGAGAAAATTTTTGGCTAAGGTGCTCAAAGCCCTGCACCTTACTCATCATGGCTTCACCTTTCACTCCCTCCGTCGTTCAGGTGCCACCCTGGCGTTCAATCTCAATGTACCTATGCAGGATATCCAAAGTCATGGCACCTGGACGTCGGAGGCAGTTTGGGCCTACATCACCCAAGATCATAATGCTGCTGATACAGTGGCCCATTCTTTTCGCTCCCTACTGAAAACCTAACTACAAATACTGGGGTTTGGGGCAGTTTTTCTTTGTAATATTAAAGTAAAATCATCAATAGTATGATAATATTTATATCTACAAACATTTCATATTAAAGAGTAAATATGCGGTGGCTAGGCCACCTTAGTTGTAACTAGTAAATTGACTTCAGTTTAATTCTTGTCAGGTTTTAATCACTAATCTAAGCTTTAACTTAATCTAAATGTAAGGTGACCTTGTCACTTTTCAAGTTCTAGTCTTTAATTTAAGGCCACCTTTTGATAATCTTTAATTCAGTTTGTGGTGACCTTGGGGTCAGCTTAAAGTTTATGTGTATTCTTATGTTAAGGTGGCCTTATCTGTGATAGTGTCGCTTTATATATCTATGTTGAAGTATGTAAATATTTTATAGTATACTAATATAGAATAAAATTAATTATCCCCACTTGTCTTGTTTATCTGTATATTAGCAAGTCCAGGACACTGTGGGGAGGTAACACTTTAGGTGCTACCTTAGTCAGTGGCTAGCATTGTTTGTTAGCTACCTTATAGCATGTTTATATAACCTTTGACCTTTGTCACATTATTTTCCCGCTATTTTACATAATTTTCCCTCCTGCCTCACTTTAAAACCAGTTTTCAGTGAGGCAAGTCGCCATTTTAACTGATAAAACCTTTCCCACACCCCTCCCTTCAGCCTATTAACATTTAGTTATGTAGTTTCAGATGTAGAAGCTTCATGACAATGGCACATGGAAACACAGATGTCTGGTATCTGCTCTGCAGTTGTGGTGTCAAGTTTCCTCTGTCGGCTTGTTCAAGCCTCAGTGTCAAGCCGTCAGTTGGGCTGGAATCAATCTTATGTCCTCATCCATGATCCAGCCTCTAGTGCCATATTTTGTAAAAGAAAAGCATCTCAAGCGAAGTTGTGCAAAGTTATAAAGTTTGTAATAACAGCAAGAAGCCATTACCATCAGTGGAAGATTTAAGTACGACCTTCATGTTCTCACCTTCTCATCCAGCCCTGTCTGTCAGATCTTGGATTCCTGCTTGGCTTCCTTGAATAGGGGGATCTGCGGAAGCCGTGATCTCTGCATCTGGCTCAAGGACATAATAACTTGTATAGTAATAGCTTTGTAATTTGTTTATTTTTGTCATCATAGTGAGAACTCTGAAGGGTTAAATTCTGTAAATCGTGACAACTGTGTTTTTTCTACTTTCACTTTAAGCTGATCAGTATAGCCAGCTTGTACTCAATTCAGCAAAGTCCAAATTGCTCAAACTAAAGTTAATGAGTAACTTAGCAAGACAGGTAGTAACTAGCATAGATTGTTGATTTTACTGTTAACTATCTTAACTTCACTAAATTGTAATTGTATTAATGTACATGCCCTAAGTCATCGCCTCTGTAGTGTATAAGTAGCTAAAGTAGTTACCATGTCACTTTAACATACAGTAATCTTGGTGAAATTGGGATGTCAACCAGAGTCCCCTAAGGAACTTTTGTATGAGTGGTTTAAGGGGGTCGTAATGCACGATCCAGTAAGGTGTTGTTACCTGAGCTAGACACTCTGGGCCCAATTTTATTGTTGTATTTTTATATTTTTAGTCTTTTATGTTTTATATTTTATCGAGTTATAATACTGTATCTTACATATGGGACAGTTTTTCTTTGTAATATTAAAGTAAAATCATCAATAGTATGATAATATTTATATCTACAAACATTTCATATTAAAGAGTAAATATGCGGTGGCTAGGCCACCTTAGTTGTAACTAGTAAATTGACTTCAGTTTAATTCTTGTCAGGTTTTAATCACTAATCTAAGCTTTAACTTAATCTAAATGTAAGGTGACCTTGTCACTTTTCAAGTTCTAGTCTTTAATTTAAGGCCACCTTTTGATAATCTTTAATTCAGTTTGTGGTGACCTTGGGGTCAGCTTAAAGTTTATGTGTATTCTTATGTTAAGGTGGCCTTATCTGTGATAGTGTCGCTTTATATATCTATGTTGAAGTATGTAAATATTTTATAGTATACTAATATAGAATAAAATTAATTATCCCCACTTGTCTTGTTTATCTGTATATTAGCAAGGCCAGGACACTGAAACTGTACATACAACTGTACATATAAATACATAAATATTAATATCTAGTTATATTGTTAAATTGTTGTTGTAGAATTGAACATGTAATTTGTGACCTGTCTTTAGGCTACCAATGATTCAAATTTAATGTATTTTTTTCTATAAAACGAAATAATTATGTGAAGAAAAGCACCGATATACTTCAAACATTACAAGTGAATCTCTGCAGTTTCCTGTGGGGTTTTCAATTCTAATGTCCGATTGAAATACAGATATGTAAATGTCTTGATTTCAAAATTATTTGGATTACCAACCCTTACGTAAAGCCAGTTATATGAAAATATTATAATTTTTTTTTATAATTTTCCCATTTCCATAACAATATTGTTGCTTTAGTGTATACTTTCTTACTTCCGATGATACAATTTTACGCACTAGGAACAACAGAAAATATGTAGACCAAAGGATCTGGCTGTTCTATCAACAAATATACACATTTATAAACAGTAAGGTTCGGCACATACAGAAGTTGTTCACAGCTTTATGAGAAACTAGTGTGCATGATTCACCCAGAATGAAATCTAGCAAATCAGAAGTGACAAAGTGAAACCTGGAGTAGCTTTGACCCAGTAAAGTAGGAATCCAGGCAGTATGGAGATAAGGATAGATCAGTGTTGATACAGCATGTAGGGTAGGTATGTATGAAGCTGTGATAGATTACTCACATATCACTTCACCATGCTAACATGCTGCTAGTTATTTGTGAGCCAGATTCCACCTACCTCTCATTGAAGATATCTGTAATGCTGTACTAATGGCTACCTTAGGGGATGGATAAACCTGCTATTTTTATCCCCAGTTCCAAGACAGAAATTGTATCTGTCTGTCTAGTTTGCTGGTTTGGACAAACAATCTACATGGGATTGTAATTGAGGTTCTGTCATACAGGTTAAAGCAGTTAAATTTTGATTGATGTGCTTTGATTAAGAAGTTCAACATCAAAAACTTTCTACTGGCCAGTTATCTTGTAGCATTTTTGATGGAAATATATATGTCAGCTTTACTTTTTAATGCTGCAAATACTTTAAAAACTAGCTTTCAATGTAATATCTCCAGATGGCTGGAACCTTATCAGAAAAGTGTGAACCATTTATGACAGTCCTCCAGCATTATGGTCAAATGGCTTTGCAGCGAGTTACCAGCGCAAACTTGGGTTGTTGATTTCTACCAAACGCCAATAAGTCACAATTTCTGGCACAGTCCACAAAGTGAATTTATTATGAATGTTTCAAAAGCACACTTTATTTGATGGTAATTCAGGAGAGTAGGTTTTGTAACACAACCATCACTGTGCAATTCTGTTATAATTAATATTCAGCCTCCATCTGAAATATTAGGGTTATTCCCACTGTACATCTATCATTCATTGCTTTTTTTTTTTGAAAGGACGTTTCAGTGCAGTTTCCCG
Organism: Sabellastarte sp. h YS-2021; assembly: GCA_964017235.1. Classification (NCBI taxonomy): domain Eukaryota; kingdom Metazoa; phylum Annelida; class Polychaeta; order Sabellida; family Sabellidae; genus Sabellastarte; species Sabellastarte sp. h YS-2021. The sequence continues at coordinate 78,144,587 of OZ024931.1, forward strand.
TGTTTACTGAAAATATAGATCAATACAATTTAAATGTATTAATCAAGGGAGCAAGTGAAGGAAGTTTTAGCCTTGTATATTCAGATATGCAGACAAGGATCAGGAAATGAGCAGTGACTGACTGGGTGTAAAAATGTAACAGTACTCCCACAGTGTCCAGTTCTCCAAGCCTTCTTCTCACTTTGTTTACAAACAATACCAAGGAGATCTGTCTAACACAAGTGGACTTTGTCTTGAGTCTATCAGTACAAAAGCATTGCTATATAGCAAAAGGACTACTTCTAACAGCTGTGCTGAGAAGAAACAAACCAATAGCACAGAGAATAAGTGATGATCTGCATCATGTCATGATGTGGTGTATTTCGTTATAGGCCAGTAAAGAACAATACTAAGTGTTATCAAGTATATTTTTACATATATGTATATTTATTGGTGACTGAAACCTGGGGATGGTGAAAGAAATCCAATTCTAAATCCAATTCATATGATAAATGATAATTGAGAAAATATAGAATTTAATATGTATTGTTAAACCAGAATATTTCAATAAAAAAACCCTAGAAATTGTATGCTATTTGCAACTCAATTGGTGTCAAAGAGACCTTAAATGTAACCACAACTTGTAGAAGATAAATTTGAAAAGATGAAAGACACTGAGCCTGGAGTACTCTGTTACATTTTCCCCCTTGTTTCACGGAACCATTCTATATACACAAACTAATCTTGTCAAAGCAATGAAAACCGCATCCTGCTGAGGAAAGCATCCATTTGTCTTCTCCAGCAATGCATAAGAAATGACTTGTTGCAACTGCATTCAAAAGAACACTGCTACAGTGCTATCCCTTCACAGAGGCCTCACAGTGGCCCTTTGGTTCAGATATATAGCTTTCCAGGCTATGTGGTTTACTGGGGGAAAGTGTCGTGAGGCATGACATTATAGCAGGAAACAATCAAGCAGATATAAAATGACAAGCTTTTTCATAGCATTCCACATAATTACTATTGAAAATAAAGACAACACAAACTTGCTGGGATATTTTCTAGTGATCTTTGTATGAGAGGTGTCATTTGTCCAGCATTGAGACTTCTCAGCATTCAGATCTAGCAGTGCATTGTGGGATTGCTTTGTATGTAAGCATGATAAATCAGGCTGCATGTATATATTCAGTGTACAAACCAATCTGACCTATTAAGCTTCAAGTGGATACGTTTCTACCTCATTCAAAAATCAGATTATTATTGTCCCTAACCTAACCTTTGGATTTAGAAACGCAAACAAATATTTCAAACGATTCATCATTGCTTGTAATAGGTCATGTGACAGAGAACATTAACCCTAACCCCTAACCTAACCGCTAACCCCAACCCTAACCCCTAATTTACAAGTGGAGAAAACCATTAGTGAAAAATTCTTATGATGATTGAATTCCATTTTGAGCCTCATGACTGCCTTCTTCTAATTTTTGGCCATTATGTTAACTCTTAATACAAAATGTTTGGACGAAAAGACAGGTTTTTTCAGAGACAAGATCACCTTCAACTTATCTGCTGTCAGTGATTTTTATTTTAAAACTTTCAAATCATAACTGAATAGTTGGAATACAGGGGTATTACAATAAAACTATATACACATTGTAATAAGTGTGTGCCAGAGCTGCTCCTAAAATAAAATGCATGGTTCCCTAGTTGAACTAAATTACCAGAAAATTGGTTTGAAAGTTTGGAGAAAACCAAATACTAAAATACTGAGTGGAATTTAGTTTTAGTGGCAATTACTCTCTTTTGATGGTTTACTGTGAAAAGGAGTAAAACTGTGATAATTTACTGCAGTAAACAACTGTCGGCTCTTTTGTAGTTTGTTGAAATACTGTTAGCCTGGCTGTTACACTTTGCATCAGTTATAATCCCTTTTTTGAAAGTCATTCATTCATCACTAACAGTGGCATTCTTTTCTATCACTAGTTGGTAGGAATGGTATTGTCCAAGAATATAATAGTATTGACCACAATATAATTATCAACACACCTCTGTTTTAACTTACACCTTAATGCAAAACATTGTTAGTATAATTTTATTTAATAATATAGATGCAGAATATAAAGATTATACTCAAATATCTTGCTATCTTTTCATGAAAGCTATTATATTTCATTGAAGGGTTATAGTTTTTTTTCCCACACAAAATTGGATTGAATAAATTCTGTAACAAATATACATGCTTTTGATGAGCTGTTATTGAGCAAACAAGTACCACATGATGTAGTTGTTTTCGGGTTCTTGGCATAAACTATAAAGCTACTCGTCTTCTCAAGTGCACTCGCAGAGCGCATTCCTCCCCCAAGGCATGTAATAACAAGTGAATGGAACAATCCAGATTTTTAATATTTCTTTTTTTGTATCCAGGCAGTGATTAAGATCACAGTCAAAATTAAATGGGATCTAAGCAGGATCAAAACCTATCTTCTCAATTTCTTCATGAAGATCCAACTAGTAGTATTTGTGTAATCCTGCTAACCAACACACAAACAAACGATCGGGTGAACAAATGATCATGAATTTAATACCTTCTTGGCAGGGGTAATGCTGACATTTATCTTGTTATTTAGACACATCTTGAACTGGTTTAGCCTTTGAACACTTATTTCTTTTTTTGCTGATGATTTTTACCAATAATATGACCCTAAAGGTACATCCACACATTACCGACCCAATACAACCTTGTATGCTCAGAAATCAGATCTTTAAACTGCATGGTGAAAACATGTCCAAGTCAGGCGATAGGTGAGGAAGTTATGGTGACTTCAAAGCATTCTGTTGTACATACTGACAATACCTGCTAATTGTATAAAAGCGTGAGAATTATTCTAAATAAAAATTTTTTTGCCTCGTACCCTCTTCTGAGTGTTTAGATTAAGGTGTGTCATATCCAAATGTTATAATGGGTTTGTATCGGTATCGCATGTGGATATATAGGTCTCCACTAAGAAAACCCAACCTAAACCCTTACCTCATTTCATCCCAGCCTTGGAGAGACTAGAGCACTTACTGGTGTAACCTTTCAAATCAACCTTTGATAAATGAACTAATCTATTGTTTCTGATGCAGCTATGGTGAAATTGCCGTGCATGGGGAGGGGGAATACCTTAAAACTTTTCACGGTTATCATGTACAATGATATAATTTATTGACGAAAACACGAGATTACCTATGTATATAAAAACGATTGCAAGCTATCAGCGCACTAATAAGCAATGTGGGAGTTTGTAAAGATTATATTAATAATTTTCCCAAAATGAATTACTAGTGGAACTGATATAATTTCTCACCAAATTGGGCAAAGTTTTGAATAAGGGATAACGAGAATGAAACTAGATGGGACAACTTTTCCTGTGAAAACACAGATTCATTTCTGGGAAGCAGTAGATCTATATGTGTTACTTTTTTTAACTATATGTTCAGGTGACGGACAATAGGCCGCGGAGTTTGTCTGATAGGAACAACTTGGCACTAAGCATTCAGTGCAAATATCTACGTATTTTTGTAGTCACTGAGTCGGATACACTTCTGTATATAAAGCTGGGGAGAGAATGCAAGTGGTGCAGAGGATTCTAACGATCTCCTCAAAGGTATAGGAGGCAGTTTAAAGTTAAACTTGAGTGTTATGAATATAACACTGGGTAGTGAGATAACTGTTGCAAGTAAGAAACAAACTGCAGTGTATTTTTAACAGAGATGTAAGTGATGTATGAGTGTTTTGTGGAAAAAGATGTGTGTTAAAAAGCTGGACCAGTGATTCAACACCAGTAGAGTAATTTAGAAAACATATGATATTGTTTTATGCAGTATTTATACAGGAAATAAACATCTGTTGTTGTTTACTTGAGGGAAAAATTTCTCCCAAGCATTTTTCACATTTAGACTAGATTCGCTTTTATATGTACATTCAGAGAAGAGTGGTTGTTCATGAGAAAAATTTAAGTACCTCAAACAGACGGATGCTGTAGTAAAGATATTACAAAGTACTGTTTATTGTGAGTATATAACAGTGGAAATAACAAAATAGTGATAACGGTAGTGAAACTAGCTGTGGAACTTTTCATGTGTTTTATTAATTTAAAATTCTCAGATTGGGACAATTAATTCTTTTTAAACCAAGTTCAAGTTTTTTCCCCAAAAAGTATTATGACAAAGTGTGTACTTCACTAATATATTTTGAGCTTCATTTTGTTGTTGTTGATGACTTTACTTAGAATATCTTGAACTTAAAAGCAGAACAAAATTTTAAAAAAAAATTCAACTAGTTTGGTGATAAGAGATAAACATCTGAGTAGACGTAAAGGATTGTCTATTGGTGATGGCTAATGACGAGGTATTCAGCAATACTCCAAGTACCTGTGGCAGTACTGGAAGCAGTACCAGGTCAGGGAGTTCTAACAGTACAACATCCACCCCAGCACTGGAGAGGAAGGGCAAAGCCACGTGTAGGAAAGGCTCACAGGAACAGGATGTGGTCAAACAGGGATACCTCTACATCAAAAGACCCCCAAACTCCAAGCTCAGGTTTAAGGTAAGCAATGGACTTGTATGCATTCTGTTCATGCTGATCCGATCGTAAACCAAGCTCACGATTGGACAAAAAGAACCATGAATCAGGGGTGTAGCTCCTAATCCAGGGTGTCAAGGTTAGAAATTTTCTGCCCAATAAGTGAAAATGAGGGTTTGAAACCAATATAGATAGCTTTCCGAGTAATCTTCCGATTGGATTCTGAGTCTTGCGATTGTTTATACAATTGTTCTACAATTAAAAAATGGGTTTATCAACAAACACCAATGCAATCGCTATGATCGAGTATATAGCCGAAACATTAGAGTAAAGTTATATATATAATTGGCCAATTAAGAATTTGCCCCTGATTTGTTTACAAATGTGAAGAAAGGTTTAAGACTGAGTTAAAATTGCATAAAATGTTAAGATAGATTTAAAATAGGTTTAGAATTGCCCCAAAATGCAAGATCTGATAAGGATTACAGAAAGTTTATGGCAAATTCAAACAGTTTGGAGAGAGAAGCAATAGACTGCCAAACATTATAGAAGTTTAAACAATTCTCCCGAACACTAAGACTGTGGTTTTACAAATTCCCGAACCAAAAGACTGATTTACAGAACCACTAATTTTCAGGGGCCGATTTCACTGAAGGACTTAAACTAATTCCCTTTATTGGCTAAGTCTTGGACTTAAATCTAAGACTTTGGTCTTAGCTAGGTCTGGGAGTTAAAATGGATTTCACAAAGGTGACTTAGCTAAGTCAAAGCTTATCAAGTAACCACAGTAGTTTTCTGTGTCATGTGACCTTTTGTATCTATTCAAAATATAATATTGGTGCCACATATTCTTTATTTGATGTATTTTATCTGAGGATAAGTGCTGTTTTGAAATGGAAAACCTTGTTACCACATATAAATTTCCTAAACACTACTTTAGTGAGGTGTTCTGTATAATTATAATTTATTTAAAGCAATTTAAAATTTTAAAGTGGAGAAAAGTTTATGGCAGCCATATTTAAGTCCTCTTTACAAAATTTAAGCCCACTACCTCCCAGACTTAAAGGTAAGTCCACTGACTTAGCAATTTCACAGACTTAGCTGCTTTGTGAAATCTGCTAAGTCTAACACCACAGACTTAACAGTCTTTTGACAAAATTTAAGACCAAAGTCTTAGATTTAAGTCTAAATCTGGACTTAAGTCCCTTGGTGAAATCTGCCCCTGGTGTCTGTAAATTAGAAGAAAAAAGTGTGCATTACCTAAAAATAATGCACACTTTTAACAATAGAATGACACCACAAGTGTGCTTTAAAATCAGTGAAATCGGCAAATGACATTCTTTTGTGTGTGTGCTGCCTGTTGAGATATATGAAAAGGAAAATAACTGGAGAATTCATTTCCATCACTTTTTATTAAGCCTGGCTGTGCAAGAATTTTTTATTAAATTTTTTTCTGGACCAGAATTATGTATTTGTCTGATTAATATTTTGCAACATCAGCAAAAATAATTGTCTCCAAATCAGAAATGAAGTCATGACGGATGCACCAATTATGTAAATCTAAATTATTATTTTATTAGTTTATTATAGTGACATGTGTTATGTTGACAAGGATTATACAAAAAGTATGAAAGTAATAACCAGTCCTATATGGGCTTATAAATCGTTTTAAACAGATGGTAAAAAAAACAACATATTTTGAGCTAGAAAACAATGAATAAGTATAGCAATGCAATGCATAAAGATTAACAATAGAATTTACTTTTCCTTTATTGTCACAAATCAAATATAAAATTAATAACCATATTAACATTTACACGAGTTAATAGTTAATATCCTCGATAATTGGTCCATTAATACTTCAGATTTATTTATGTTTAGGATTTTGAAATACTAGTATTATACATGGATTGGCTCTAAAGTTTGACACACACATACAAAATGTATCTCATCATCTACATCCTTTCTACAAAGTTTACATATTTCTCAGATTTAGTGTAGGTTACATCTATATAAATTCTTAAACGTTCAAAGTACTTAGCAATTTTCCTTAAAAGACTGTCCTCTATCTAAGGAAAAGGTGTGTGTGTGGGGGGGGGGTGGGGGTGGGGGTGGGGGTGAACTGGTGCACAGTACAGTCAGTAATAATATGACTTCAACTACTTAAATTCTCCTTCTCCTCAATTCCAAATTCATGGTATGGAGTGACCATCTTAGCAGGAGTCTCTGAGTCTATTTCCATTGTTCATGGTTGTTTTCAAGAGTTTAAAATTTCTGCCTCTGACTTCATACTGTGAGCATGCATAGATGATTCTATGCATGTGCATATGAGTTGTGGTGTACGGTGTACATAAGGTTGTGACTCGGTGGTCTTTAGGTCACATACGAATCTTGGACAGTAGTTGACAGGGGTGTTTTGCCAAATGCCCATAAACAGCAAATTACACCTCCTATAGTGTGAACAGGGGCCATGGTGGCAGAGTGGTAACACTCTTGCCTCCCACCTCTGCATGAGGCCAGGGTTCGGTTCCCGGCACGGCCTCAAGTGGGAAAACTGGTAGTTGCTTGCAGTTGGTCGACAGTTTACAGTACAGATCCCTGACGAACTCTATGTACTGGTTTCCTCTGCCCTTCCAACTACCCGTCGTGATATGACCTGTACAGTGTTGAAAGCGACGTAAAACCCCAAATAAATAAATAGTGTGAACAACTCAGATGAAATGGGGTAAAACTTGTAACCACGGGACATACCGCCTGTAGTGTGAAAGGGGAATAAGGGAGTAATGTACAGATCAATGACAATATCCACCCATGCCTATAATCAGAGGTCTCATTTTTGGACTGTTTTGTTTACTGATGAAGGTTTTGTCCTGATCCCTAACTCCCGTTTGCCATTTAAAATGTACTCATTTTATGATTGAATGAAAGTGATATTAAGTTTTATTTATATTCAGACAAACCTATCCTGTGTACATACTATGAATTATTTAATTTTATAACAATGACACCTTTTCAATTAACTATATGTCAGGTAATAACTTAATCATAATGTGTATCAATCAGACATCAAGCTGCCAACTGAATTTTCAGTGCAGCATTAAATATTTGTGATACTACATAAATGACACCAAATTTGAGTTAAATAAGATAGAGGTGTATGTGTGGATTTCTGGGTTATATTTTATGTTTGCTTTGAATTTGTTTTAATTCTTAAAAAACAGACATTTATAATAATACAAAGCAAATTATTTCTTAAAGCCAATAAGCGGATTTTATTTCACTGTCCAAAGAATATTGCCTCCAACAGACGAGCAGCCTCACCCATAAATCACAATTATTGAGATGCCATTTGATGCAGACTTCAGATATTTCCACTGCTTCCTAGTTCAGTTTCATTGGATATTAATAATAATGTGAAGTATCTATTTGACTGAAACATTATCTGAACAGGATACAAATTCAACCAGAGAAAAAATGACAATCTTTGTAAAACAAGAGTTATGCAATAGTTACAACAAAATTGGTTTGCGGTTTTATAAAACAGTTTGCCCCAAAAGAAACATGCCTTTGCAGTAGATAAGTAGAGATATCTGAGACACAAAGTGGCCGCCAGATACAGACTATTACAGATTAATTTACCATGTTCCGTATATCATAAATAAGGAAATATTCAACACAAATTATTCGGCAAAGTAAAACATGTTGGCTTATATTTGTGTTATTTTTAGGATGTGATTCACACAACAACATGTGGTTGGCAAAAACACCATAAGGAAGTTTTTACTTAACTTTGTTACTTCATAGGGCTATTAAGTTTGAATAATTCAAGGCTACAAACTCCACAGTGGTAATATATAATATTATTAGAGAATGGTTTTCCCCTGTGAGTCATGCAAACAACATATAACAGACTAAGTAAGGCACTTTGAAGCATGTTTATTATTACCAAATAAAAATTTTAAAACAAAATCATATATCAAGTCATCATTTGATTAAACAAATTGGTAAAAAGTACATTTGTTAATAAACTTCTAGTGGTGGCATTGTCAAGTGTCGTCGTCATGGAGGCTTCACACCGTACCAACGGCTCAGATAGTTGAAATTTGAAGTTGTGATATCACAAATGAAGTCCATTGAGTTAGTTCTGATAGAATACTTGATAGAATGAATCACCAAGAAAGACTGGCAGACCCAATTAAAACAAGGCCAAAACGAAAAGGTGACACGAGTAGTGCACTAGAATTTACGAAAGCCTGGTGATACAAAGAAATTCCAAGCCAGACACATCCCACAGCTGGTCTAGAACTCAGACGGTCACCCATCCAAGTACTAACGTAGCCCATTGCCACTTAACTTCAGTGAGTAGACAAATACTCATCACGCTTCACCACAATTCATGAAAGTCCAGAGACAAAAAAAAAGTGATCTGTAGAAGCGCAAGCTCTATCGAGGCTCGTGCTTAAAAAAGTCCCGCATCAATGTTACAAACTCAAAGCTAATTTTTCTTGTTACACAGTGTAATCATCTTTCTAAACAAATACCACAATTGGGAACAAAATGAAACAAATGTCCTTTTGCATCAAGTTGTTTTTAGTAAATAGAACAGTGAGTATACAGTATAATAATGTGAAATTTATGTAACATTAAAGAACCTTTGAAGTTTAGATATAAGGAGTAACAGCCTGTGCAAAAACTGAAAGTCTTCCCTCTCTGACGAAGAAGTCTTGAAGCATAAAACCTCCCATATCAATAAAATATATATGACCGCCATTATTTCCTAAATAATGAAATTTAGTGGTGACAGATCCCTAAAGTCTGAGGACAAAATCAGCTTGACCTTGTCTGGACTAAAACTCGGCCTATACCAGCACCTCCTCTCTGAAGCTTCCTTACATCCCATCGTACGTGTAGACACACGTAAGTGTGCTGCAAATATTGTCGAAAAATATTAACTCAGCCTGGTAGTAGGGTAGCAGAGATTTGCACGTGCAAACAAGGAATAGTTTTCTGACAAGAGTGTCAGTACTTGAACATCAAAGAACAAACTGCGACTATCTACAGGCCCCACAGTGGGTTAATATGGGTGCAAGGTACACATGAGTGTATTATACAACACATGCAAACCCTGCAAGTGAATGGGGAGATCTTGCAATACTTGCAAGGGAAATGCACGTGCACAAGTCTCTCATAAGTTACCCTTGAGAAATGGATGCGTTTATGGCCATACTACGTGCACGCAGAGAAATGTGCATGTCAATTTTCATTGCAGGTTCTGTGGGACCTTGAAATTCTGTTATAAAATTGCATGTGTACCTTAAGTGTGCCTTGCAACTCCACCGATTATTCTCTGTAAAGCAGGACGTACGTGCAAGTACGATGGGATGTAAGAGAGGCTTGATGCATGGTGTTAGCTGAAGAATTCCCTCACCCATTGTGATGGTGTTGCAACAGACTCAGTAGCCTTGCCACAGGCGTTAATATGTATAGCATGGACACAAATGTTTGATTGCATAAAGATTATTCTTCACAATGTTCTCATATATTTATGTAGCTTAGCTAGCTTTGTCTGTCAGGCAAGCAAGGCCTCTGATACAGTGTGTATTATGGCAATAATATTTCACGTTTGCATTATGGTCCAGACAGCCTGGAAGGCCAGACTACATACAAGGATATGTGTCCACTTCTCCCTAGAACCCTACGCCACTTCCCCACATGCTGCGGTTTGTTCTGATTGTTTTTTTAACGTAGCTTTAAAACTGAAATTCGTGGCCATTCTGTCTTTGCCTGGGTCAGCCATTTTGTGAAATATTATATATATGGACACTTTTTTCACTAGCTATTATGTGAGACACGCCTCTAGTTACAGTTCATGATAAAACTAACACCGGGTCATACATTGCAATGATAAGACATTTCCTTTGTCTAGAGTTAATTTAGTCAAGTCTGTGAAATATTTAACATTATGTTTTTATACATGCACAGTTTTCCCTCTCCTATAACATATACAGTATTACACACTGCTTACCAGTTTACACCAAACATATCTCTGAGTAATGTGACACACTTTTCACTGGTACAATGTGCAATATGATTAATGTTCAGGATTCTCAGAAATCCTCTTTACAAATGTACTTTATAGTCCCTATATATTGCAAGTATAAGTACATCCATACTTATTAAACGTATAATTACACGGCTACAGCAATTTAAGATGACATTATAGATATTTTAAGTTATTTAAAATGAAGATTCAAACCCTTGCTCTTTATAGCATTAAAGAGATTGGACTATGGAATGTAAACTAAGTAGTTCCTCTTTATTATAGACAATTGTAAATAAGGTTTTGCTAAAGTATGAATAGATGTTATAATTTCAGTATTACATGCCACTCTGACCATTACAAAGGCCATTTTAGTACAGTTATCCTGTTTGCCAGAGCTATATTCACCACCAATCTGTTACTGAAACTCTCACTGCATTATTTACCAAATAATCTGCACATTAGCATTCATTGACCTCTTGAAATAATTGCTGCCTTGAGTAACAAGTACTCACCACTCGTAAATGTTTATTCTTAATCCTTACTGCGACCACAGAACAGTTTATTGTGGTGAAAAACATTTTAGAGATATGCCAAAATAAAACATGTAAATATAGGAGAAATCTTGTTAACATTTAACAAATAAACATGTTATGCACTGAGGAAACAAATATACAAACAAATTTCAGTAACTTGCATTCATAATTTGCAATTTTTTCGTCTCCATTATTCTGTTGAACAAAATAATTTGGGTTTAAAAGAAAAAAAAATATTTAAACATAGAGAAAACTGTTTTGTCTGTTAAAGATTGCAGCTCATTTCAGCTTACGACTGAAAATTCTCAACTTATCACCCAAGTAAAATTAATTTCAAAATATAGTTCTCCTAAAAGTAAATAGTCTGTGAATCATATTATTTCAGACAAAAACTTCATATTCCTACAGTGTCTGAGTTTGTCACAGTGCAGTGTGAATGACCTTCTTAAATCTAGATATGTCACACAGAGACTGACAACGCTACTCATAAAACACTATATTTTACTCCTAGTGTTTACTGGACTAAAGTGTCCAAACAAATCTGAAAGAAAACCCAAATGATTTACACACATATATATTTAATAAATCAATGCATCTTCTTCCAAGCTTTGTTTTTGACAGAACTTGTGATAATGATGTACAAAAACAGACAGTTACACAATGTACAACATTCTACATCTGTGCAGTGATGTGATGGAGTGAGTGATTTAAACCCTACTACAAAAAGCATGACGTCATTGGAAACTCAGAAAAATGATTTGAAAAAACTGTGTGTCTAGAGCAAAACAATACTTCAGGCAATTGCCAGGCTCAAGTCAGAAAACTAGGTCAGAGTTATTTGGAAAAAGATTGACCAAACAAGATAAATCAGCCATATTTCTTAAGGTTTGGCCTTTTCGATGAGATTTTTTTTATATGTTGAAGTATATGGCCAAACCTTGGCATAACCGTAGGCAAAAATAACAGATTTTGGACTGGTTTCATTACTGAACAGGGCAACAAATGCTCGAGTTCTATCACTTCCCCATGATACTTTATTACTATACGACTATTACAATGTCTCCCTTTTCACATCAAACTAATACACATTCTGTCATGTACAGAACATTACAGCCTTACTTTTTTCAAATTTTAATGTCATAACGTCAAGTTCTGGACAATCTGGACAGGTGTACCCAGGACTAGCCGTTTAATTGTTTGAATTCCTACATTCTTGACATTCTTTCTGAGAACTGAGAAATGCCCATCCGAAATATATGTATGATGTAATAAACAGAAATATATGAAAATGTGCACTAAAACAATGCAGTAAACAATATATAGAACACTATACTAGAATACTATACACCCACAAGTAAGTAGAAACAATACAGCCAGTGTGTTGTACAGTAGTGATAATACTTATCACCTCATTACTACATATACATGGACAACTGAAGTAAAGGTTCACAGTTTTCTATCAACTTACCAACAAGCTTGGAACTGCCTGTTACCATATTGTTTAATAAATACAGGCCAGTGCTCTGAAATAACATTTATAAATATGTAAAAATTGGCAAAGCAATTTTATAAATGCATGAATGTCCCAAATGTAAGTAAATGTATATGATTTTGCAAAGTAACCGTCAAATTTTTCACAAAATGATAAATACTGTAATTGTAGGTCTTCAGCAAAATAAGTTTTAGAACAGTATTTAAGAATCCTTCAACAAGGTAATGTCAGTAAAAATACATGAATCGTACTGATTACATATTTGTTTCTAGTTTATGATAATAGCATGATAAGTGCAAAATAACCTCAGGATAAATAATACTAGTTATGAAAAACTGCACGTTATGTTTAGGGCTTATTCAAAGTAGCAGAAGAGATCAATAACATAATTTGCTTCTCTGGTTTATAAGTCTAATTTCTATATGCAAATATATTTGCATAAATATAACTTAAAAGCAGACTCCATAGCCCAAATATTAATACTAAAGTGATTACCACAAATGTCTCATCAAAACGATTGTAATTTCTTTGCTTTTTAGGCATGGCAGAAGAAGTTCTTTATCCTGAGAGATATGTCCATTGACAATGGAGTGTCAACTCTGGAAATGTATGAAAGCCAGGCTGCCTACGAATCACCTTCAGCCACTGTGGAATATGTGCTAGACCTCAAAAACATCAACAACGTGGACAGTTACATCGAGTCGAAGCGCTTCCCGCGGGCATTCATGGTACTGCGCAGTGCGCAGGCGCCACTTGTGTTCGGGACAATGTGTGATATCGATAAAAGCAGCTGGATGGAAGCCATTAATGTACTGGCCAAGAAGAGGCGATTTGTTTACTCTTACAAAGACTTCGCAGTGGCAGCAGACAAGGAGAGAAGGTCAAGCCTTCCCTGGCAAATGCAATACAGGGTGAGTAGAGCTGGTGTAACTAGAATCCCCCCTTTTAAGTGCAAGTCAATTAACAGGTCTGCAGACGTTGTACAAAAAGACCAAAGACAATAAGTTTTAAACTAATCAATTATAAAGAACTCTGTTATCTGAAAATCTTGGCTCAGAAGAAGTATTTTTGAGACTGGAATTGTATAGATGCATTTTTTTAAAGTACTATGTCCAAATCTTGCAACATAGTTCAGTGGTTCATAGTGACCATACCATGGTCCAAATGAATATGTTGAGCATTACTGGTAAGAAAATAAAAGAAATTAGCACCGGACATAAGATACATATACATGCCTACAGATTGCAATATGTCATTTTTGGAAAAGAATCTCAGTAGTATATCAGTTTTACAGTCTTCGCAGTTTTCATTGTTTAATGAAGACCCCCAACTCGGAAAAGACTTAGTATTTGATGATAGTTTTTACGTACATATAGAGCCATTGAAAAGAGTATATAGGTCCTATTCTTCTAAATATGGTGTAATGATGTCATGGTTTCACTATAACAACAAAACAAAATCTTAACTTGCAGTGGCAACAATATACTGATATATATCTATTCACTAATCCTACTTCTACGCAAAGCCTTTCAGTGTATGTCCTAGGTATTCATATGGTAATGTTCTTTCATTCAGACAAACCCAATCTACAACACCTGCCCACCACCCACCATGCTGAGGGAAGGCTCTCTAGAAAGACCCCCAACACCCAACCGCACAGATGGACCTCCTACTCCACCTAGAAATAACTCCATACAGTCTAATGATAGCGGTAGCAACATTAACGGTAAGACACAACTGGTTATTGTGTTGAACTACACTTAAAGGCAGTCAGTGAATGTAAGTGTAATGTCATATTATCAGTACTAAGATACCATTGACATCCTAAAATTAACACAAACATCATTATTTGTGCCAATTTTGATTCAGAAGCCTAATATTGTCACAAATAATTGAAATATAGTGATAATGTAAAGCCGTCACATATGATACATGCTTTACAAAAGACTTATGACACTGGCAAGCACCTGTGGCTTCTGAGCACGAATATACTAATACACAGTAAATATAAATACGATGACACTGGCAAGCAATTGTGGCTTCTGAGCATGAATACACTAATACACAGTAAATATAAATATGATGACACTGGCAAGCACCCCTGGCTTCTGAGCACGAATACACTAATACACAGTAAATATAAATATGATGACACTGGCAAGCACCCCTGGCTTCTGAGCACGAATACACTAATACACAGTAAATATAAATATGATGACACTGGCAAGCACCCCTGGCTTATGAGCACGAATACACTAATACACAGTAAATATAAATATGATGACACTGGCAAGCATCTCTTGCTTCTGAGCACAAATACACTAATACACAGATATTATGACATTGGCAGGCAGCTCTGGCGCCTGAGCATGCATACACTTACACACAGAAAAAGGTACAAATGCGATGACTTTGGTGGTAATGTTCACTGTAAGAATTCATCTTAATAATATATTGAAAAAAGCAGAAAATTAGAATGATTTACATATGGACAAGTGGCAAGTAGAAATAGTTTGTATCCTGTCCTTGGAAAAGTAAGGCAAGTCTTCAAATTTGGTTACACAAATATGACATTCTGTAAAATCTAAAAGTTCACATACTAACTCTACAGCTGTAAGATGCCTGTTACATCAGGAAGAACTATACCCATATATAAAAACAAGCAATTTCTATTTCTACAATTCTGGGAAAAGGATAGCACTTGTTTTAGCAATAGCAAGTTAATTTTTAACATGAAATATAAACCCTAGATCAAACAAAGAGTAGCTAGGTGATAACTAATATATTAGAGCAATTTATAAAATAAATGATGATATAAAAAGGCCTTTGTCACCAGCTGACAATGGGAGCTATTTTCCTGGAAAAACTCATCAAGGAGATGAAAGCATTACAATTCTTCAAACAAATACTGGACTATCTATTGTACAATAGAGACATCAATAAACATGTGACATTTCTTTGTTGCAGGCCACTACGATCTGTAACATTTGTTTGAAATTACAGTTGGTCATATAAGCTATGCAAACCTAAAATTGTTAAATTGACTTAAAAAGTAATATTATTAGTAGAATAAACAAGGTTCTCCATATAAAAATAGAAGTAATCACAGAGCGCAGACCTCTGCACTGGGTGGCGGACATTTCGGAGAATTCGGGATTTCGTTGGGTATCCAGAATATTATCTGAATCTGTTCTTAAATGTAACCACTTCTTCATTTGCCCAAGCCCTACCCACATAAACAAATCATAAATTTCTGTTCATTTTATTTGATGTAATCACGAACACAGACCAAAATACAGACCAATAAACAGACGGACAAACAAACTCACCCCAAAACACAACTTCCTGGCGGAAGTAATAAGATAAAATTGTGGAGAATTGAACTAAATGAATCAGGAAAGACATTTTTACAGTGAAAGGACTATATTAGTGTCTGTGTCATACTAATACACCAAAGACAATAAAACTATATTCTCTGTTAGGTTAGATCAAAGTTTTTGAAATCTGTTATTAGATTGCCGATAAAAAACTTAATTGATGCTTCTATGTAAGGCGTATCCTTTCGTTTTAATATTAAAGGAAAGAAAATTTTATGTGCAATTCATGTGAAGTACATGAATACTCTTATAACAAAAAAATCTCACAAAAATAAATACTAAAATATATGACTCATTGTCAGGTGGGTTTTGCTTTGTACTTATTTAACATTTCAGAAGTGTTTCTTGCCCAACCTAATTATTTTTAAATGGGGACGCTTATGCATAGTATCATGCTTTTTAGTTATCGAGGCACTTTTTAGCCCAGGCAGAAAATAATGTTGAAATATCTGTTCACACATTTTGATGTTCCTTGTGGAACTGTACTGGTGTATATTATGTATGTTTGTTTTTATAATTGTCCCCGAAAATGACAATTTTTTTTTTGTTGTCCTTTGATAGATGTCTGTGTAACTAAAAAGCTTTGCCACCTGCATAATTTACACATATTTACATTATGTCACAGACATGTATCAAAGATACACATAGATAACATTATAATAGATCACAACATATTATGTGAATAACAACTGCTCTAAACAGACGAAAAGAATTAGAATAAAGAAAAACAAACATACTGCAACTGAAAAAAAGGATAGGAAAAGATAAATGTCGGGTAAACATGATAAATCTGTTATTTCAGAAATAAGAATGGTGTGAACGCCGTATAACCAGCAACAGAGTCTAGCAATACTATTTGGGCTTTTAAGGCAGTTGTTGAGACATTTCAGTTGTGTATAGTGTAACAATTTATTTGTTATTGTAACATTCGGGTATACGTCATAGTATAAGACAATAGCACATTATCGAGTGCATGATAGTTCTCACACAGTCATCTTAATTCACCCTATATTTATTTATTTATTTGGGGTTTTACGTCGCTTTCAACACTGTACAGGTCATATCACGACGGGTAGTTGGAAGGGCAGAGGAAACCAGTACATATAGTTCGCTAGGGTTGTGTACTGTAAACTGCCGACCAACGGCAAGCAACTACCAGCTTTCCCACTTAAGGCCATCCGGGGATCGAACCCCGGCCTCAGAGGTGGGAGGCGAGAGTGTTACCACTCTGCCACAGTGGCCCCTAATTCACCCTATAATATTATTGTTATATTTTATAAAACTTTCTTTTTGCTGAATTTTTAACAACACATATATGAATGGAATATACATCGATTTCATTACAGTCCTGGAAAACAGGATGCCACAGGTTAATTAGATTTACACTTCAGTGTCCAATATTCAGTGATTTACAGTAAATCTCAGGAAATGGTTACTGCAGGTGGGGAGGGGGGGGGGGTACATGTATTATTTATTGCACCGATTCAAATGAAACCAGTCAGTTTATACAATATTCTATTAGTTTCAGCTAAGAGCAGGGCCATGTAAGGGACAAGTTATTTTAGTTTGATATGAACCTTAAACATTTACGTAATTACCTTCATGTTGGGAGTCTATATGATGTAATTAAAAACGTCACCAAAAATTCACTATCTTTAGCCAGTCACTCTAACAGTTAAAGTCATATCTGGCCAGACTCCCAGTGCATCCAATAAGTTACAAAGTGCTTGACTGTTACCTGATTAAAACAGCAAACTTATTAACCACTAGGACCAGGAAGCCACACCTATTGTCTTGTCAGGCGTTGTGGAGGTCCAGGAAGCCATTCCTGTTGCCTTGTCAGGCCTCACTGAGGACCAGAAAGCCACTCCTGTTGGCTTGTCAGGCCTCGCGGAGGACCAGGAAGCTGCTCCTGTTGCCTTGTCAGGCCTAATGGAGGGCCAAGAAGCCACTCCTTGTGCCTTGTCAGGCCTTGCTGACTGGGTTCCAAGCAATAGCTGTTAACATTTTTCAATAAATGAATTTCATAAGAAATCTAATGCGAACCATAAGATGGTCTTATTTATACTGGTTATCTGCAAATCAACTGAAAACCAATCCTAATAATATATACCATAATCAGACCAACCATCCGAATCATCTAATTAAGGAATGAATAAGCTGAACATGCAGAAATTATGCTGAGCTTGTATTCCTCTGAGTACTCTCATGTTGATGATCTCCATTCTCATTACATAAGATTTAATACCTCTCACTTGAAGATTAAAAATAGAGGCAATGCAGTGGGAGATAAATCTTAAAACATTTTAATATTACAAATATTTATGTAATTCTGAATGGCGTGTCTTGCAGTCGACATTAATTGAAAGAAAAGGAAAATATTTGGACCTCAAATTAGATGACGTCAGTCCTATCAATATTGGTTACTTGCATGTCAACTGGAAACTACTGTTTATAATTTATGCTATAATCAACTCACCTAACCGCATCAGGAAAAATGCTAAAACTTACAGCAATTTCAAATCTTACACATGTAATTACAATGCTGAACTAGCAGGAATATTGTCAGAATATGGAAATCTGACCTATAAACCAGAAATCACTGTATATATTTTATACTATGATCAAATCACCTACTCGTGTGATCTAATTAATGAAATATTCTGAATTTACAGGAGTGACAAATCTAAATTATGCTGAAATGACAGATATACTATCAGAAATTAGATCTATCACCTAAATAAGCCTGGTGACGTCCTAAATATTTCTTTAATTGTTTAGTTTATACTACATCTACCATATATCCAGACAGAGTAATATAACTTTCATAACAGCATTCATAACACACTCAGAAGCTCAGTAAATGCTATTGTAATCTTCGTATATGCATACCTGAATGTCTGGCACTCATAAGATAAAGTTCTAATGTAATCACATGGATGATAATTGAGATTCTTGGTCATATAGGTGTCAGTTCTGGTTATTTTACAAATTTCCAATTAGTGTAATACTGGACTTCCCCAATAAAAGGACGAGGTTAGAAAATATTTATTAACTATAATCAGTTTAAAATTAAGTTCTGTTGTATTTTTGATTTCCTCTACATATTGTGTTATTCAGTGATTAAGAGATTGTGGAGTAGGATCAAGGAATATTACACAGCTGTTTTATTGAACTGGCTTAATGAAATACCTACATGTTGCAGTAAACCCAGTGCAAACTTAGCACGGTTTAGGCATCTATTACTGGCAAAAAGTGATTATCAGCATTTCACTTCATTGGTCAGTGGTTGTTTCTCCATTCACAGAGTTTATCAGCACAAAGTGTAATGGGTTGCTGGTGAGAGTGGAGCCAACCAGCAGCTCAGACAAGCACAGGCTGACTGGGGAGTACTACATGAATGTTTGGCCTGGATACATAGGTGTCACCACTGTACAGTCCCTCAGAGAGAGGCTCAGGTGGCCCATAGAACACATCACCAAGTTCAAAAGTGAGGACTTGAAGAATGGAGAGAATCTCGTCACTCTGGAGGCTAGTGTGTAAGTATACAACAGTGCTGACTTCCCATTTTCTCTAATCTTACTAGAATGTCTTACCAGGTTCAAGATGGTGGATCCTACATGAATAAATGAAGTACACTTTTCAAAGTGCACTTCAGTGGCAGTAACAAAGATCATTGAATGAAAACTAAGCAAATATTTAAACAGAAACAGAGGTATCTGTATTTTGTGGTGCATTTGCGGGACCATAGCAGCAATGACTAATGTAGCATTTTAAAACATTTCTCTGGACCGGCTATCATCACAGCATCTATCATCGTTTGACCTTCATGTTTTCTTCACAGGTTCAGTGGTCCTTCAGAGGGCGCCTACCTCTTCAAAACAATGCATGGCCGCGATCTGATTAAGAAGGTGAAGGAGGTTGCCGCCAGTGTTCAGTATGCTATACTAAACAGTGTGGCCACTCCTCCCATAGAGAGGCCGATGCACAATATGAAGTACAATCCCAATGCACCACAGACACCCAAAAACCTGCACCTCTTTGTGAGACATGACCTACTCAAAGGTAACCAAGTTCAAGTCTTAACAAAATGTTGCCACCTTTTGACAAACAAATAGCATTTTGGATTTACTACCTGACTGAGGTTATAAGTCAATTTAAAACACTGCAGAGGTCATGGTTGAAGAGAACAGTAGATGCTTCTTCCTGTACTGGAAGCCAGCAGGTATTGGTAATCATTGAAGAACTTCCCTCATTTATGGTAAGGGTTGGGATTCCAGCCAACAACATAAGAGATGGATAGCAAATGTGGTACACACTGTAGCACTATCTTAACACCTGTTCCATTGACAAATGGTATAAAACAAAACATCCACTCATAAGCTATTTTTTTAATTGGCACGCTGTCTAAATCAATAAATAAATAGACAAATAAATAGTCTTATATATGAGTAATCCTCAGGTAGAGCGTTTGTTAGCAAAAGGTTATATAAAGTAAGATCATTCTCGAAGAATGTAAAACGTTTTCATATTTTAACAGAAAGGTCCTCGTCCACCCCTAACCTGAGGGACTGTAAAGGTGTACAGAAAACAGAGACTGGGAGTACACAGAGCAATGTCACTACAACGGTCCAGTATGAAAGCTGCACTGTGATAGGAAGTAAGTCATGTAATATATTTCCTTATAGCACGATGAATTGAGAAAAGGCAATTTTCTGTGTTTCCGTTAATATACGTTGCATATTTATTCAAAATTGGAAGGAATTTGTAATATATTGTTGTTAAATTATGCTTGCCAATTCATCACCACATATTGCATAGTCTAACTGTATCAGACTTCATTATACCTTATGTATATTCATGAATGAAGCAATCATTTTGAATGGGGAAGAAGCACACGACAAAAGTTCAAACCATTGTTCACGTCAATGTATATTTTTGTTGGCTAATCTTCAAAATAAATAAATAGCTCTCCACTTAATTTGTGACACTTCATATTTTATTTTGACTAGAAATCAATATGACCACATTATCCTGAAATCCAAGTGAGGTTGATTTAATAATCCCTTAGATGCTCCTTGAAGTCTTGAATAAAGCAACTGCTCTTTTGAAAGATCTGACATCTATCAAGTGTAGTGCGTTACCACCAGTTAACTGACTAATTTTGATTCCTCAGTAAATATATTAATATCTCATATCACTACCATGTAGTACAATAATCAATCTCAAAATTATCCTCCCTTGATTGAAAACATTTTAACCAATTGATTGCAATGTGTTTTGACCAGGTAATGGTTACATAGATCTACTGGATGAAGAACAGGGGGATTCTTGTTTTACTGACATAATTAGAAAAGATATCACAAGAATCAAAGACGACTTAGGTAATTGAATTTTGACTTGTTGAGTATCAAGTAATTTCAGTCCAATGTTCTCTGTATTCTATATCATATACACTGAACTGTGTAATAATCAATCAACCAATGCTTTAAAGAGATGTTATATGCGTCAACCATGATTTCTGTCACTGACATATGCCACTGATATGATATTTAAGTCAACACAATGCAGTAAAACTGTTTTAAAACAAAGATTTTGATGTAACGACAAATCAGGTATTTGCAATTCAGATTTGTGGTAGATGCTATAAAACAGGTGTTGAGGATGTGAGTAAAATAAGTAATGTTGACCTGCTCACTTGTCATAAAGCTGTAATAGTACCACGGTACAACCACATGACCGGGTATGTCTAAATGGAGATGGCCTCCTTTGGACCACTTCCTTGTATCACCTTTTAAGTGCATTTCACTTGAGAAAATTATACACCAAGGATATAACAATGTAGTTTAACTGTAACTGTAGTTTTAGTCTCTTCCTGTTGTTTCAGACTGCCTGGTGCACCCAGGTTACAGAGACAGTGGCTTCAGTGACACAGATGATGAGGATGCTGGTGTGTATGTGAATGTACCCACTTTAGACAGCCCAGAGAGTACAGCAACAAACCAGATAGAGGTGACAGAACCAGTCATCTACACACAAGTACAGACCACAGTCAACAGCCGCCCCCCTCTGCCCCCCAAAACTGCACACAAAAACAATAACATCAAGGATGCTTTCCTGGATTACGATGATGAGGTGAAATGTCTGCCTGCAGCACCACCGGTGCCACTGAAGCAAACTAAACTATGAGAGAACCAATTGGGGAAAGACTTTTTTGTAATACTAATAGACACATTCATAAAAATCATGGTGTACAGCTTTGATAGTATAAATATGATCTGAATGAAGATATGGTAAATAAAATGGCACAAAGTGTTCAGTGATATGGTGTTTTAGTATATTTTGGAGTCACTGCATCATTTTAATGGCTCTCAATAACTGGAACACCAAAGTAGTAGAAAATTATTTACATGTACAAATTCCTCCAAAGCATCTCAGGAGAGTAAGTCAGGTTGCAGGATTTGATAAAAGATTTACTGAAATAAATTATAATGAGCTACTTTATCTACAATGTATGCAAACATTTACTACGCTCTATTCTCAAGTGTTGCTATAAGTAATAGTAATGCCCCATCTGAAACTCTAAATTAAACATTTTTTAAGCGCGAGCCTCACTGGCGCTCGAGCTTCTACATATCATTTTTTTTTTGTCTCTGGACTTTGATGAAATTGACAACACCTGTGCATTCTGAATTTGCCTCTCTTGCTCTCAAATAGCTAAAAGGACACATGTCCTTTTGGCTTTTTCCCATACATATGTCCTTCTTGACTATTTCTCTGCTTTTTCACTGAAGTTAAGCTGCAATGGGCTATGTTAGTACTTGGATGGGTGACCGTCTCAGTTTGGGACCAGCTGTAGGATGTATTTAAGTTGGAATTTCTTTGTGTCATGAGACTTTCGTAAATTCTGGTGCACTACTCATGTCTCTGATGGCTTTGCGCTCACGCTAGGGAACCAAAACACCTTTTGGCCTTGTTTCTGACGTCACAACTACATTTTTACTAATAACTAACAATAACCAACGGCGATAATTATGTCCTCGTTACCTGAAAATGGATATAACATAGGATTTACAACGATCAACGGATTAATTCTATGGTCTTTGTAGCTGTGTAACTGCTTTGTAGATAGAACTTTTTATAAACCAACAACTGAAAGAATATAGTCCCACCCACAAGATTGCAGTTTTTGCCTCAGTTGCTGAATGGTTAACAAGCATGGCTATTGATAGATAAGCTCTTATTTCTGAGTTCGAATCCTGCTCATTACAACATGCGAAATGCTCTGAGGACCTGTCTGGTGTGACCTTAGCCACTGAAAGTGTAGTAAAAAACTCATTGACAATTTGATGTTCACTTGTTTTCATAATGAACACATTACAGTAATTGAAAAATCGCTAACACTGTAATACTGGCTCTAACTGGCTTTACAATTTCAAAAGTTACAGTCATTTCTGGTTGCACATTTAGCCAGCAGTTTTCACTCTGAATATACAACAGACCTGTCATGCAATCTGTCAGCAAAATCTCCAGTTCAGGAAGGACATTTGCAGTGTCTCTTGAGTTAAACATTCTCCAAACCATAATAAAACCTAGAAATTATGTCATCTAGCAAAGTATACCCATCAGGAGCAGATAATTACAAGAACTTCATGAGTTTCTACCACAGGGCATATATGGATTATCTGAATCTTTAAAATTGTGAAAAAAGGTAAAAAATATATATATTTTTTTTAATATAACCAGAAATAAATTTCGAAACTATTTTTAAAAATCGAAAGTACAAGCTATGAAACTGTTTATTTTTAAACAATATTTTTTAGAATATAATCAGGAACAACATTTTCATAATATAATCAGAAAACAGAAAAAGAATTTTTCCCCCAGATGCAGAAATACCTTAATTGACTTCCGTGTCAAGGATCCTTGCTTTGAACATTACAAAACTGAAACATTTTAACCTGTAAAATTGTAACTCATATTGATGGTGGAAATTACTGGAGCTCAAATTACTTTGCTCAAATTATATCTTTTTTTACATAATACATTTTACATTGCATTGCCATTTTTATAGCCCTTATTAAATTAAGCAATTTCCAGTACAGTAACATACCTAATAATGTATGATGATATACATGGAAAGGATTTTAATTTCTTTTTCAAGTCCAGGATGGCATTACATCTTCAGCAGGTATAGCCTCTCTTACATTCCATCGTACATGCACGTACGTCCTGGTTACAGACAAAAAATCGGCTGATTTGCAAGGCACACTTAAGCTACACATGCGAATTTTTAACAGAATATCAAGAATGCACAGATCCTACAATGAAAACTGGCATACACATTTTCTCTGTGTGCATGCAGTATTCCTACAAACACATCCATGTCTCAAGGGTAGCTTACGAGAGACTTGCGCATGTGCATTCCCCTTGCTTGTGTTGCTAGATCTCCGTATTCAATTGCAGGGTTTGCACATGTCGTATGCAAATCTCTGCTACCCCACTACCAGGCTATGATCATATTTTTCAACAATATTTGCAGCACACTTACATGTATATACACGTACGGTTGGATGTAAAGCCTCTCTTACATCCCATCGTACGTGTACGTACGTCCTGGTTACAGAGAAAAATCGCCTAATTTGCAAGGGACCTTTAAGTAACACTTGAGGTTTTATAACAGAATATCAAGATCGCACAGACCCTGCAATAAAAATTGCCATGCACATTTTCTCTGCGTGCATGCAGCATGGCTACAAATTCATCCATATCTCAAGGTTAACTTACAGGAGACTTGGGCACTTGCATTCTCCTTGCTAGTGTTGTAGGTTCTCCCCCATTCACTTACACGGTTGCACGTGCCAAATTATGTATGCACGAAGTATCTAGTCGCATTCTGTTCTTGGATATTCAAGTAATGCCACTCTTGTTGGGTGATTGCAGCTTGTTTGCACGTGCAAATCTCTGCTACCCCACTACCAGACTATGATCATATATTTCAACAATATTTGCTGCACACTTACGTGTGTGTACATGTACGATGGGATGTAAGAGAAGCTTTAGAGAAGCTTTAAGCCTCTCTTACATCCCATCATACATGCACGTACGTCCAGGTTACAGAGAAAATCGGCCGATTTGTAAGGGACACTTAAGCTACACTTTTTATTTATAACAAATTATCAAGGTCACACAGACCCTGCGATGAAAATTGACATGCACATTTTATCTATGTGCACACAGTATGGCTACAAATACATCCATATCTCAAGGGTAACTTACGAGAGACTTGCACACGCGCATTCTCCTTGCTAGTGTTGCAAGTCCTCCCCATTCACTTACAGGGTTTGCACGAGCTGTATCATGCATGTGTGTCTTGCATCCATATTAGCCCCCTGTGCAGCCTGTAGCTAGTCACAGTCTGTTCTTTGATGTTAAGTATAGACACACTTGTTGTGAAAATATACCTTGTTTGCATGTGCAACTCTCTGTTTCCCCACTACCAGGCTATGACCATATTTTTCAACAATATTTGCAACACACTTACGTGTGTACACACGTACGATGGGATGTAAGAGAAGCTTTAGCTGTTCAATAGCTGTGGTGCAGGAGAGCTAAAAGCATGGTCACCATAAGTTGTTACTTATGTTACATGTAACTCTCTCAAAAGTTTGAGGGAGCCTGGTCGAAGGGACTTGGTTGGAACATGTTGAGTCAACAGGAATGAAAGGTAGTCTGGTGCAAGACTTTGAAACATAGTGGCAGAACTTTGTACTCCATCCAATGCTGTACCGGAAGCCAATGAAGTTATTTTAATGTGGGTGTGATATAATCACGGTTTCTGTTGGCACAGAGACTAGTCGTGCTGCAGCATTTGAACAGGCTGGAGTTTATTAATCAGAGCTCTTGGCAATCCATAGACCTTGTGCAAGGTCCTTCCTTAGTGCATTATGATTCTCTGAGAGCATTTCCCTCCAGAAGGAAATTTAGTTCCAGTGAGAGTGTAAAATCCAGACTGATGCACTCATTCATTGTCTAACAAACCCCAAAGTAAAGACTTGTGAGCATAGTAGAGATCATTTTGACAGTAAAACGTAGGTACCATCAGTGCTTAGTATTCCACCTGTCTCCTGTATGATAAAAGGTTGAAATTTTGTTAAGATATTTGAAGATTTGCAGACTTGTTGGACTTGGTGTTCTAATGTCAAGGTTTCATCAATCTAAATGCCAAGGTTTTGGCAACAAATTAACTATTATAGAATACCCTCCTACTGTTATTAGAAACTTTTAACTTTTGAGACAGTGATCCAACAAGTAGAAATTCAGTCTTATTGTCAATAAGTGTCAGCATGTTGTTAATCATTCACCCTGAGAGGTTTGCTCATACATAACTCCACAGTATCAAAGGCTTCAAGTTGTTTTTCAACAATGCTTGGTTGCAGACATGTGTACAAATATTTTGGATTTATAAAGCACTCGTACATGTTAGGGGATATGTGCTCACCATACACGGTGTCTTAAGAGTATGCTGTTGTAAAACAACAATGCATGTCAGAGTCCATAATATAAAGTTTTATTATGTAAACTGACAGTTTTCTCAGTGGAGGCTATGAAGAGGTAACCGGTGCATGTCTAGCTTTGACACCATAATACACTTCCAATGTGTTTTTTGTAAACCAAGTGATTTGAGAGTTACAGTCACCATCCACATATCTGAGGTAATGAACACTTGGTGCTCTTATTAAAACAAGAAAATAACAGCTTCGGAGATGCCTGTACCCCACAGCCAGGGGGAATAGTTTTAACACCATGAGATATAGAAAAAGTGAAACAGTACAAAGATAAGGAGACTTTCAATGCAAACAGTGTCAGTTATGTATAGGTAATGTAATGTTTAAGTAGAGAAAATAACATTTAAAAGAGAGAAAATATATATATATGTAAAGGTAACAGGATAGTTCAATAGCAGATGATAGCATTAATCAGTAAACTAAAAATTATGAAGCTGTAAATTTATCAATTTAAGTGAAGCTGTACTCCAAAAAGCTGGAACCCCACAAGACACGCCAAAGACCATAGAGTAGACTTGCTCCAAGTGTTTGTATTTCTTATTCAACCAAATCTGACATACATGGATTCAGGATGAATCCATTTGGATGGTGGGAATTCTACTCTCCCATGAAATACAAATTGTTAGAACCAAATTCATGAAAAAAATCATTCAGTCCTCACATAATACCTGAGGCAAAAGCACTTGAGGAAAGTCTGACCACAGAGAGGTGCTTCTCCAATATCTTAACAATGAGGATTCAGTAACATAGAAGCCGGAAAGAGACTGAAGTCTTTTCAAGGACAGTAAACTGACCACACTTTTAGGACCACTCTTTTATTCCAAAAACAATTGATTGAACTGTATTCACAAAATTTCGAGGAATGTACGGGGTCGAGGAATGCAACCATTTAAAGTTTAAATGTAAAAGATTGGTGGTCCAGGGTTCTACATTTTGGACATTAAATTTTAAATTCTTGGGGTTATATGGTTATAAGCATTTACATTTAAATATCAAAACTTGGAGACAAGTGGTAGGAGTTATGATAATGTGTGACTGTGTTAAGTTATGTGATTGTTGGGGTCTGTAAGTGTTTTTTTTTGTGTGGGGATATTCAATTTCATATTTTGAACACGTAGATATTAATTGTTTTTGGAAAATATGGGTGGCCCTAGATAGGGCCAATATATTTATGGTCCTTAGGACATGCAGAAGATAAAATCCCAGGAAAATGGAAGAAAAAGTAGAGTAAAAATCACAGCACAGCAAAACCAGCAACTACAGCAGTACAGGTCCAGAAGGTCAAGTCACTCTGTATCAAAAGTACCATGGAAAAGGCCAGAGGCAAACAGACCTTTCTTCCAATGTGTAGAAAAGAAAAGCATGAGAAACGGATGACAGTTCCCAAGAAGTTGAAATGAAAATAGTCAAAGAGGAACATGGGATATATACAATTAATTGAAGTTTGAAAATTACATATTTTTACTGAACACATACATGTAAGTTTAAAATGTGTTTTAAAACATATTTATTTAGTTTTTTGTAAGAATCCTTACTATCCAATCCACCAGCCAATCTAGAATCAGAATATATTACAACCCCAGTTACGGTTACACCAACGTCAATCCAAGGTCATGTAAGAAGGCCAACCTCAAGGTAAAAAAACAGGTGCAGTACAAACGAAATAGATTGGCTAGGTGGCATGGGCAGGAATTATTGTCAGTTAGAATACTAGTTATTTAATTGTTTGTAGGCAGCCTTACTGTCCATCCACCTGACAATCGACAATCAAAGTATGATAGTAAACATCAGTTGAACTTACACCAAGGTTAAATTCAAGGTCATAAGATGCAAGCCGACCTCAAAGGTCATATGGCCAGAAGGACAGATGAAGCACATTGGCAAGGTGGATGGTCAGGAGGTATAGTCAGTGTATTCAAAGATCAATACGGATAAAGTAAGTAACTTTTCGAGATTATGAAAGGGTAATATGTACTTTACTGCATTAGTATAGATAACTGCACGTCTAAAGCAAATATAGAGGAAACAGAAACAGCTGACACCTTTGAGAACATTCTGAAATACTAGCTGACAGTGTATGGCTCATGCATGTCAGACGTAAGTCAGAATAAGAAACTAAGAATGATAAAACTGGAAAAATCCATGCACCGGTTTTTATACCAGACACAACCACCCCGAATGCCAAAGATCAACCGTAGTCCACCCTGAATGATCCTCTTCCATCCAGGGGCGTTTTCTCTCGTGTGAGATGTTGATGTGGGATGCATTAAGGTCAGCTGTGAGGACACTCTGGGTGACCAGGAGCACTCCTGGCTTCCAGGAACATCATGCGGCCATTTTCAACATCATTGGCAAATTCTAAACATGTTCAAAATCTTCTTGTAATCTGACTTTTCTCCACGGATGACCAGGGGTGTTCGAAAAAGACCCTTGATGATACAAGATATACAAGATAGGGCATGGAAACCTACAGGTATATGGCCCGGGAGAGCCTAAATAGAGCCTGCTCCCAATCTATCATGATGGAATAGCTACTATACAGTCCTAAACCCCAACCTAATTACATCCACATTGATAATTGAAGAAGATAACTGTTCCTGCTATAAATGGCTTCCTACCACGATAATTTCAGAATATGATTTTGATTTTGTTTTGAACCTTAAGTAAGGCTATAATTATATAAGGCTGTTACCAAACAATCACCGAACAACACCACAATGATCCTGGCAATGCTTCAGTTGGACCAGTTAGGTGAGCGGGCGACACAATGGCCTGATATCACTTCCTCAATTACTCTCTTAAAAGAATAAAATTTACCTTTATATATGATTTTATCAATAAATAAAGATATTTAATCTAACTCATCGAAATAGGTAATAAATATATTATTTTGAACAACATGTAAATAGATAATAAGTCATGAATGGGACAAAGGGGCTTTGCGGGATCCTGTTTAAGAACCAATAAATACCTACATATTTATTTCAACGAGTTCAGAATTTTATAAAAATATAGCTTTGGACTCTTGGGCAACAAGAAATTCTGAAGATGACATCAAATTTAGTTCAGTACTTTAAATAAATCTGTTCATTCAAAGAAATATTGGTGAAAATATCCATCTTTTGTTAAAGTTAAATGTTATAGCCATGAAGCGAGTTGTGTCAATTTGAAATCAGTAATGTAATTAAAATACTTTTTTATTGCGTTAATACATCCTATCCAATGGACAATTGCTAATCCGGTCGGCGCAGACCGGCCCGCCAAACGCCAGAAAAAGACGTCCTGTGTCTCCACCGGCCAGCCGGTCCCAGTACTGTGCACTCGCAAGGTGGCGCATCGTACTTCCTTCCTGTCTAGACAGAGTGACATCATAGCATCTTTTTCATTTGGCGCGTGTCTTGTGCAGACGTGTTTTTCAACAATCTCCAGATATTTTAAGGAAAAGCGTGGATTATGACGGATTTTCTACCTTTTTGGCATATAATTAATTGTAGAAGTGTTACCTACATATCAAGCACGGATATACATTTAGAGATCTGCTGGAAACGCTCCCTAGTTGACTCAATTTGGTGTTGATGATAGGGCAGTAATCGACGAGAAATATGAAGGCAGCCATTTTACTAGTTTCCTCCCATTCTACAATTGTGTGGTTAGGGGCAGATTGACAATATTAAGGAAACAATGGATATACTACTTACAAGGTATTTCTATCCGTGTCTTTTGTTTTGAATGTAGCTTCTGTTACCATCCATCTACTATCACAGAAAACCTCAGTCTATGCAGTTTTTAACATAGACGGAATTCCCCCAAGAGAATTCTTTTTCAGAGCGCACTGGTAACGACTTCTCTGCTGTATAGCATCAGTCACACCAGCCAGCTCGAGTATTTAGTGTTTTTTCAACAGAAGCATGAGATGCAGTCTTCAATGTTTTCAGAGCACACTGGTACTGACTTCTCTGCTGTAAAGCATCAGTCACACCAGCCTAGCTCGAGTATTTAGTGTTTTTCATCAGAACTTCATATCTACGACATAGAAGGAATTTCATCTTCAGTCACTCTCAGTCCCACTCTTGTGGACCCGGCTCATGTGTCGGTAATAAGGGCAGTGGATGGCCAGGATACTGGTTTGAGTGCACAGCCGGCTGAGAAGAACCGACTTCAGACCGGCACCGACCAGGACTTTCATCTTCAGAGCGCACTGGTCCAGGCTTCTCTGCTTTAAAGCATCAGCCGACCAGCCAGCTCAAAAGAACGCGACCTCTGACGTCATATTCTACACAAAGCTGGTCACGTGATTCACCAACCAGGTCACGAAGCTGATCATGTGATTCACCGAACAAGAAGTTCGGAAGTGCATTCTTTTTGCTCATGTCTACTGTGATTCCAGTTTTAGTTCCTGAAATTCACCTCCAGAGCGCACTGGTACAGACTTCTCTGCTACAAGCATCAGTCGACCAACCAGCTCACGTTTAACTGACAATTCTTTCTACATATTGCTACTGTGTTCTTCACAACTTACGTCTACTGTGATACCAGTCCCTCTCTCATGGACACGGCCTTTGTTGTTGGTAGTGGGGTTTGTGGATGAGCAGAATACTGTGCATTTGTCTGTTTAAGTATCACACAAAGAACGCGACCACTGATGTCGTCTTCAATCAGTCAATCGCATGTCCTTCTGACCAGCAAGCTTGTCACGTGACACACCGACCAACAATTGCTTCTAAAAATAGCTCACGAGGGCTTTCCCAGCAACTGTCAAATCTACAAATAAGATGTGCGCTTAAAAGAAATACTTTAATTAATGAAGTAAATGTACAGTAAAACTGAATTCAACACAAAGGATAGTTGTAAACTTCCTTCAGCAACTGGTTACAGTGTGTACCGACCGTGTACCGGTTACACAGCCTTGTACAGTTGCTTCAACAACTGATTACAGTGTACCGACCGACTACACAGCCCTGTACAGTTACCCCAACAATTGGTTACAGTGTACCAGCCGGGTACCAACTACACATTCTTCACTGAACAGCTTGCTTCATATTAGCCGGTTACAGAGCCTTCCTGCCTATTACCAACCAACACCAAGAATCACCAAGCTCCAAGGTCTTCTACGAGCTGGCCATTCCTCATCAGCAGCCTATTCACCGGCCTAAGACTGATGACAGGCCTAATAATGTGTAGTCCCTGACAGGAAGTTTTTTCCTACACAGAAACTGCTTCAACTGGTTACAGAGTTCACCAACCGGTTACTGGCTATACAGTTTTCACTGAGCAGTTTTGCTTCACACCAGCTCGTTACGGAGACTACTGACCTGTCAGGTGCAATTACTGTCTTACCCCCTTTCAATACTGGTTTCAGAGGACCGGAACCGACCGGCAGACCCACCTGGGGATCACTTAGTTAGTAGACTAGTAAATAAATTCAGTGGTCAGCCTAACCTACCAGTTTTACTGGTTACAGATTATCACAGGCTACAGAGATTTACTGTGGCCATAAATTGCTGGTTACAGGAGAAAACAGCCCGAGGGGTTTTTACAGAGGGGTCAGCCATCATACAAATGATAATGTGTACATGCTCCACCTTCAAGGCAGCTGGCCCGGGGCCAAGAGTCTGTAAAATGTGAAAAGTTGTGTCAGCCCCACCGTACTGGACCACAGCAATAACAGAAGGACTGTTAACTGTTTTCATTGTCACCAGGCCGGACCAGTGTCCGGAGGGACAGAAAATGTTTGTCAGACTACCAAATGTCCCAAATGTGGCACACAATCTGCCTGTAGGGTCCAGACTAAATCCATTTTGAGAACTTAGGAAGCCTTGGGGGCTGGACCCTAGGTAGTACAAATGTTGAAGGAGGGCTACACTCTCCCTTTCTAGTCAAGCCCAAGCTTGACAAGGTCACCAAAAATCATCAACTGCTATGTACATTCTCACAGGAACCTATACTGGTTAGAGGCATTACATCAGCTTATGGACAAGATGCAGTCGAGCCAGTTCAAATCTCTGGGCTTCTTCAACCGACCTTTTTGGTTCCAAACCAGACAGCCGTTGGAGACCTATTCTAGATCTGAGCAAACCAAACCTTTCGGAGACCATCAGGACCTCTCTTCAACAAGGGGAGTGGGTTACCTCAATAGATTTCAAGGACATCTACTTCCATATACCTATACAAGAACAATCCAGGAAATGCCTGAGATTTCACATCCAAGGTCGGGGCATACCAGTTCTAGGCCCGGCCATTCGGTTTGTCCACAGCACCCTTGGAGTTTACCGTGATACCAAAGGAGGTGAAACTGATGGCCATACACAAGGATTTAGGAATCCAGCAGTACCTAGACGACTGGTTGGTGAGAGCCAGATCCCACCAGGCTTGTCTCCAACATACACAGGAACTAGTAAATAATGTGTCCGCATCTGGTTTGGCTGGTGAACTTAGAGAAATCAGAGCTGGAGCCCAAAAAAAGACTTCGATGTTGTAGGCTACCAGTTTAACCTCAAGTCTGATCGGGTCCAACTGACTCCGGACCGGTGGCAGAACCTTCAAGAGAAAATGCTGAAACTGCTATCCCTACCAGCTTGCCCAGTCCGGGAATTCAAGTCCTTGATAGGTTTACTAACAGCTTCAGAAAAGCAAGTTCATCTGGGCCGACTTCATATGAGACTCATTCAGTGGCATCACAAAAACAACTGGAGGGTACCAGAATCACTAGAAAAGGTGATCCCAATCCCTAGGTCCCTGCACCCCCATTTACAATGGTGGCTTAAGGAAGACAATGTACTTACAGGCTAACCATTACACCCAATAAAACATGCTCTGCAAATATTTACAGATGCATCAATAGAAGGGTGGGGAGCTCACTTAGACGAGCACACTGCAAGAGGAACCTGGTCCCTTCCGGAAGCAAGCTGCATATAAACTATCTAGAACTTAAAGCAGTCTTTCTGGCTTTAAAAGAGTTCCTAGACCTTTGC
The DNA here is from genome assembly GCA_964017235.1 of Sabellastarte sp. h YS-2021. Classification (NCBI taxonomy): domain Eukaryota; kingdom Metazoa; phylum Annelida; class Polychaeta; order Sabellida; family Sabellidae; genus Sabellastarte; species Sabellastarte sp. h YS-2021. The sequence goes on from OZ024931.1 coordinate 78,178,114, forward strand.
TCAAACAAGATAGTACTTGTAGCAACCGACAACACCACAGTAGTGTTATACATAAACAAGGAAGGAGGCATCAGGTGAATCTTGACCTGGTGTACCAGGAAACAAGTGACTCTAAAGCCCGACACATTCCAGGCCAGCTGAACGTGGTAGCAGACAAGCTATCCAGGCTAGGCCAGACCATCTAAACAGAGTGGTTTCTCCTTCCAGAGGTCTTCCACTCAATATGCAGCAGGTGGCACCGGCCCAAAATAAACAAGTTGCCTCTGTTTGTATCACCGGTACCGGATCCCCTGGCCACAGCAGTGGATGCGCCCAGTTGGCCATGGTAGGATCTGAAAGCATACACCTTCCCACCATCAGCCATATTGGGCAAAGTGGTGGAGAAGTTGCAAGACTCCCCATGCAAGAGAATCATTCTGATTGCTCCAGGGTGGCCCAACATGCCTTGGTTTTGGGATCTAGTGACCATGTCCAGCCAAATCCCACTGAGCCTGCCCAATCTGCCCAACCTGTTGACAGCCATTCAATCAGGTCCCTCACAGAAATCTGACAATCTTAATCTCCATGCAGGGCTCCTAGAGCCTCAGCAATCGAGTAGCAGGGCTTGTCTGAGGCAGTGGCAGCAAGAATTGAGGCTCCTCAAAAGGGGATCAACCAGATCAGTCTATGAGGCAAGTGGACCATTTTTACAAGTGATGTATCATTCATCAGGTGGACTTTGGGGCACCCCCTGTAAAGTCAGTTGCTGACTTCCTTATGTACCTGTTTCAGGACAGGAAGTTGCAGTGCAGCACCATTGATGGTTATAGGTCAGCCATTACTGATAGACTGGGAAATTCGCCCATCAATATCAGTAAGGATGAAACTCTCACTCGTCTCCTGGATAGTTCCACTGAGACAGACCCAAAGGCCGGAGGGGAATCCCCTCCTGGAACCTCTCCCTGGTTTTTGCACCAGCTGACAAGGTTCATTTTGAACCAATTAAAGAGGCCTCCTTGAAGCATTTGACCTTCAAGACAGTTTTCCTCTTGCCCCTCGGGTCGGGCAAGCGTAGAAGTGAGATACATGCTTGGCAAACAGATATATTAGACACCAATCCGACTGGTCAAAAGGTGTCCCTGTACCTATCACCCAGCTTTCTCTCCAAGAATCAGCTGGCCAAAGAGGGTCCAGGCAGTGTGGCCTCAGGGGTTATAACAGCCCTGGCCCCAACTCTGGATAGATCCCTCAAGTCTGACAGGTCCCTCTGTCCGGTTTTTGTCTCCTTTAAGAAAGGTTTCGACAAAGACATCTCACCTGCCACTATCTCCTCTTGGATCAAGCAGACTGTGATCCTATGTTATGAGCTCTCTGACCAGGAGGCCCACACTTTACATCAGGTTAAAGCCCATGATGTCAGGGCCTTTGCTGCTTCTAAGGTCTTCCAGTCGGGAGTCTCCTTAGATCCAATCTTTTCAGCCTGCCACTGAAGTCACATAATACCTTCACACAGTTCTATCTGAAGGGTGTGGCTTGGGCTGATTCAGGGCTTTACCAATTGGACTAGGTAGTATCTGCTCAGCAGATCCACAAGTGGCCCTTAGATTGAGGAGATTCTATATTATGTAATAGTGTAAATAGTTCATGTACATAATTTAAAAAAAATTAAGTGACGTGCTTCCTTCGAGAGGTTTATTTGCATTCTGGGACTGAACTCATCCCTCTCTTCCCCGACCTCAGAGCAGGTTTGCAAAAAAGGGGGGGGGCGACGTCGGTATAACCCCGGGTAACCGGCTGCTGGCAACCAACCATGGCCTTACAGGGTTTCCTGACCTTAAGGTCAACCCAGGCCTAGGCCTATAGGTCTCCTGACAAAGTCAGCCAAGACCATAGGCTAAAATTTGATATTACTTGTGAGTTCACATAAGTCCCTAGTAACTTACCCGCCGACCAAGCGGTAGTTATTCAGCAATTGTCCATTGGATAGGATGTATTAACGCAATAAAATTGCAAATTTAATAAGTAAATTAAATTTTTATAAGTTAATACCCTATCCAATGGACACACAAGACCCTCCCACCGACCCCGCTATCAGCTTACTAGGGGTCTAATAGGTTTAGACAACGAAAAAGATCCTATGACGTCACTCTGTCTAGACAGGAAGGAAGTACGATATGCCACCTTGCGAGTGCACAGTACTGGGACCGGCCGGCCGGTGGAGACACAGGACGTCTTTTTCTGGCGTTTGGCAGGCCGGTCTGTCCCGACCGGATTAGCAATTGTCCATTGGATAGGGTATTAACTTATAAAAATTTAATTTACTTATTAAATTTGCAATTTTCAAAGAAAATAGGCGGGACGGGAATTTAAAGGGGTTGTCTTTGTCATCTTAAGGCGGTTTCACACTCACGGAAATGGGAATGTTATTGGAAATTTCCCTTTCTGTTTACGTTTCCTTGTACCTGAAACGTTCTTCACCCTGATTTTGGTAATAATATATGGAAAATGAAATGTACATATTTTAATATCTAATCTACTGCTTTGCAAGCGCAATATCTTCCCCACAATGAGGAACTCAGTGCGCTAATTAAACAAAATCATTATCATATGGAAGTCGAGGGGCGTTCAAGGTCAGTAATCCAGGATTGTGGGTGTGACCGGCAGGGAAGGAAGACTAAGTTGGGAAGCTAGAGCTGAAGAGGTGAGTTTTGAGGTGCTTATTTGTATGTAATAAGACCAATTTTAAATTGTACCCTGTATCTAACTGGTGGCCAGTGGAGTTTTTTTAGTTGAGGGGTAATGTGAGAGAATTTAGAGGAACGGGTGACAACCCTTCAGAGTGAGTTTTGGACTAGCTGCAATCTCCTTAACTCAAAATCAGTGAGCAATAAGAAGAGTGAATTACAGTAGTCCAGCCTGCTGCTCACCAAAACATTCGCTAACAGGACTGATGCATTCAGGTCTAGAAGGGGACAAATTCTGTAGAGGTCTCTCGCTTGTACTCTAGTGGACTTAATGACCTGTGACACGTGGTTTGAGAAAGTGAAATTAGAGTCGAACACCACTTCGAGGTTCCTGACACTTTGTGCTGGTGAGACCTGATTTCCCAGAATATTGATAGGGAAATGAGGGAGGAGCTGGTTACGATTTTTTCGGGAGCCTATGAGAATGAACTTGGTTTTGTCTGGGTTAAGTTTTAATTTTCTCTGTCTAGGGATTTTCTTTTTGAGGAGAGGGGTAACATGGGCCTGCTTGAAAAAGTTTGGACACTTACCTTGCTCAAGAGAAGCATTGATTATTGAGGTGATGGGGATAATCAGAATATCCAGATAATCCAGAACAAGGAAAGTAGGCCAAGGGTCTAGGGAACATGATTTACCAGGAAAATTGTTAATAACTTTAGTAACTTGATCCTCTGTTACAGTCGAAAAAGTGGAGAACATAGAGGGAGGAGAGTCAGGGGTGATGTGTTGCAAATTGGCAGAAGCAGAGAATTTTGAGCGTATTTTTTCAATTTTTTCTGTGAAGAACTCCACAAACCTGTCAGCCAAAAGCTGAGGGGGCTTTATCGCTGGGAGGATCTTGGCTGGGAGTCTGTGCAACACATCGCCCAGGATACGCCACAATTTTTGTGGATTGTTGTGTTTGTCCTGAATTTTCGCTTTAACGAATTGAGATTTGGCTTGCATGCAGATTCTGTTATATTGATGGACTTGGGATGTACTTTGCCTTGGTATGTTTAGTGTGTAATGGAGCATGTTTGTCGATAAGGGTCGACAAGGTGGAGTGATATTGTTTGTAGAGAGTATCAGCTAGTTTCTTTGGATGGATTATTGATCAGTTCTGAAGCAAGGAGATCTGCTTTCATAATATAATGAGAATTGTAGAAATTAGGCACAGTGGAATAGATTTAACTGCAATTGAACTGAAATAAAATGTGATCTGTTTTTCTTTCAGGAAAAAAAATGTTACCACTAACTATTAAGACTGGGGATGGTCATAAGATAATTGGGATTTATATAATGGAATAAGATTTTGGCTACAAGCTCACATAACCAAAAGGGAGTTATATAATTAGCTTTCGAATACAAGACATGTGAACTCAGTTGTGTAACCCCAACTATAATTATGTCATGACATTTTAATGTTTTCAGTTTCAATGGAAAACAGGTACATTAATCCCTAGTATAAAACAAACAATTGCTTTAAAAATTAATCCATGACTGGGTCAAATATATAAAGAATTTTACCTAAAGAGTAATTACTTTTTCAGGTACTCTGAAAGAATCCTTTCATTTGCAGTCCTGCGGTAAGATAAGTTAAAATCTAAATTCTGCAATACATTCTCTACATTTTCTTATGTTATGTCTGAAAAAGGTTCACCGTAAACAGAAAAAAATAGAAATCAAGTTCATGCAAATGTGAAAGCCTCCACTGTTTCAGACCATTCTTACGTTTCCGTTCCCGTGAGTGCCTGAAACATCCTTTACAGGAGTACGTTCTGACTCACATGGCTTGGACGACAAATCAATATGTGTACATTTCATGGGGAGTTTCACTATGTGTGTTTTTTCTTTAATAAACACTTGTACGGCTGGAGTTCCAAGTAGTCTCTCATATATGATATTAGTATGGCTAGTTTGTGATACACATAAAACATTTCCCTTCCTTGTTTGAGAAAGATCTGTAAGTATATGTATATACAAAAATACACTGTGTATTTGTAACATGGACAGTAGGTTGAAGGCATATTTTACTGGATGTATGATTATTAATGGCGTTTACTGATAGAGTTTGTTCATATTAGTAATACTTAAAACTGTCAGAGCTTCATGTAATTGATTACTTGAATAATGCATAACCATAAGAAGTACTAGCTATTAGACGAGCTATACATAACAATACTTAGTACCAATATATAGAGAATAAGAAAAGATTATTGAAAAGTTGTAAAAAAAATATTTGGGTAGGTTTCTTGCAATAAACAAGTATTTATAATTGTGTACGTATACAGTAAACTTGGATACGGCCTGACCACCCAAAGCATCGGATAGTCAATGGCAGTTTAATGGACAAAGTGGATAAATGTGGAATGTTGAAATAGAAGTAAAAACATGCCATCCAGGAGGGGGAAATCTAAAAAATCTAAACGTTCTCAGCGAGTTTGTGTAAGTATCGGATTTTAAAATAAACTCAAATTCTGAGAAGAGTGTATAAGATTAATCACAACACCACAAAGATAAGTCAAAGCACCATAAAGATATGTCAAAGTATGACAATGATAAGTTATAGAGCACCAGAAAGATATGTCAGAGTACAACAAAGATAAGCCATTGCACCAAAAAGATATGTCAAAGTGTGATAATGCACTAGCGGATCCAGGGGGGAGGGGGGGGGGGGGGGGGTTCGAACCCCCTCCCCCCCCCCCCCCCCCCCCTTGAAAAATAATGTAAAGGGGTTCAACCCAAAGTACAAAATTATTTCTTGGCAGTGGTGTTAAACTTACAGGAAATGCACTATTTTTACCAAAAAATTAATTTTTTTTCCAGGGGGGCATGCCCCCCGACCCCCTTAGTTATAATATGTCTGATGTGAACCCCCACCTTGCTCAATGTGAACCCCCACCTTACTCCATGTGAACCCCCACCTTACATAAAAGCTGGATCCGGCCCTGTAATGATAAGTCATAGCACCATAAAGGTATGTCAAAGTACCACAACGATAAGTCATAGCACCATTACGATAAATTGTAACACCACAAAGATAAGTCATAGCACCATAAAGATATGTCATAGTATGGCAACGATATGATGGCACCAGAAAGGTACATCAAAGTACCACATCGGTACCACATCACAAATATAAGCCATAGTACCATAAAGATAAGTGGTAGTATCACAAAGATAAGTCATAGTACCATTAAGATAATTCATAGTGCCATAAAATAAGTTGTAGCATCAAAAAGATAAGTCATACCACCATAAAGATAAGTCATAGTACCATAAAGATAAGTCATAGCATCGCAAAGATAAGTAATATCTTTATAAAGATAAGTCATAGAACCATAAAATTAAGTTGTAGTGTCTCAGAGAAAAGTTATAGTACCATAAAGATAAGTTGTAGCACCATAAAGATAAGTCATAGTACCACAAATATAACCCATAGCACCGCAAATAGAAATTGTAAGCAGTTGCGACTAAAACCATTAGTTTTGACTACTCGAGCAAAATGCTCACTGCCAAAGGTTTTTAAATACATTTATATTTGGACAATCATCCGTGTTTGCCACAATTACATTTCTGACCATTATGAATGAAAAAAAATAAGTTCTCCGACCAATATATTATCATGCTCAGGACTACATTATCAAGTACCTGGTAGGTCAGGAGGTAAACTCATGACAGTGAAACAGGGATAAAAATACCAGAAACCAGAGCACTCGGAGGCAAGTCGAGTGCATATTTTTCAAAATTTTTGCAAAATATATTACTCTTTCTGTTTGTGAACAACTGATCTGCTTACAGAGCATTAAATAAATGATCTCATTGATTCTGGAATAATTGAAAAATTGCTCCAGCATCAAGGATATTGCCCCGATCATGCCCAAATGTTAATCAGTTCTCTTGTAACAGTTCCGATGCTCCCTAAAAATTTCATTACAATCTGTGCAGTATTTTAGGAGTTATGATGTAAACAAATAAACAAAGACCAAACAAACTTACAAAACAAGCAAACAAAATGAGTAATATGCTTTGCCAAAGTTTTGCAAAGTAATAATGAAGATTTTCTAACTGCAGAAAGTGTAAAAACTCTCAGTAAAAGTTAAAATATATTCCTGTACAAATAATTAAGCGTCCCTTGAAAAGGGGACGCTTATTGTTTTCACCCCCGGTTTTCAGTCAACCGCCGCTGCCGCATTATCATCTCCCTTGAATATCTCCCTTGTTATTAGGCCTATCCAAATGATATTTGGCAATTATCTTCTAAGTACCAGGTGTGGGTCAACCAAATTTGGTATGCACATTCCTGACATAAGAATCTAGGCGCCAGTCGATATTGGGATCAATCGGGCCATAATTGACTGATTGACGGGCGATTGATTATCGGTTGGTAAAAAATTTGCTAAGATTAAGCCTTGAACTCACTTATTATTGGTCCTAGAGGTTTGGGATGGTATACCGACATATAGGAAATCATGGGCGGGGAATCTTTTGGTGTGGTCATATTTGACCTTGGGTCCCTCCTTCAAGGTCAAACGAGAATAGCCAAACTTAAAAACTTATAACTCGCTTATTATTGGTCCTAGAGGTTTGGGATGGTAAACCAACATGTAGGAAATCATGGGCTGGGAATCTTCTGGTGTGGTCGGATTTGACCTTGGGCCTCTCCTTCAAGGTCAAACGAGCATAGCCAAACTTAAAAGTGCTTATAACTCGCTTATTATTGGTCCTAGAGGTTTGGGATGGTAAACCTACCTATAGGAAATCGTAGGCTGGAAATCTTTTGGTGTGGTTGGATTTGACTTTGGGCCCCTCCTTCATGGTCAAAGATGAGAATAGCCATACTTAAAAGTGCTTATAACTCGCTTATTATTGGTCCTAGAGGTTTGGGATGGTAAACCAACATGTAGGAAATCATGGGCTGGGAGTCTTCTGGTGTGGTCGGATTTGACCTTGGGCCTCTCCTTCAAGGTCAAACGAGCATAGCCAAACTTAAAAGTGCTTATAACTCACTTATTTTTGGTCCTAGAGGTTTGGGATGGTAAACCAACATGTAGGAAATCATGGGCTGGGAGTCTTCTGGTGTGGTCAGATTTGACCTTGGGCCTCTCCTTCAAGGTCAAACGAGAATAGCCAAACTTAAAAGTGCTTATAACTCGCTTATTATTGGTCCTACAGGTTTGGGATGGTAAACCAACATGTAGGAAATCATGGGATGGGAGTCTTCTGATGTGATCAGATTTGACCTTGGGCCTCTCCTTCAAGGTCAAACGAGCATAGCCAAACTTAAAAGTGCTTATAACTCGCTTATTATTGGTCCTAGAGGTTTGGGATGGTAAACCAACATGTAGGAAATCATGGGCTGGGAGTCTTCTGGTGTGGTTGGATTTGACCTTGGTCCTCTCCTTCAAGGTCAAACGAGCATAGCCAAAATTAAAAGTGCTTATAACTCGCTTATTATTGGTCCTAGAGGTTTGGGATGGTGAACCAACATGTAGGAAATCATGGGCTGGGAATCTACTGATGTGGTCGGATTTGACCTTGGGCCTCTCCTTCAAGGTCAAATGAGCATAGCCAAACCTAAAAGTACTTATAACTCGCTTATTATTGGTCCTAGAGGTTTGGGATGGTAAACCAACCTGTAGGAAATCATGGGATGCGAATCTTTTGGTGTAGGCGGATTTGACCTTGGGCCCCTCCTTCAAGGTCCAACAAGGATAGACAAACTGAAAAGTGCTTGTAACTCACTTATTATTGGTCCTAGAGGTTTGGGATGGTAAACCAACCTATAGGAAATCATGGGCTGGGAATCCTCTGGTGTGGTCTGATTTGACCATGGACCCTCCTTAAAGGGCAAACGAGGATAGCCAAACATAAAAGTGCTTATAACTCACTTATTATTGGTCCTAGAGGTTTGGGATGGTAAACCAACCTATAGGAAATCATGAGCTGGGAATCGTTTGGTGGGTTAACAGACTGAGACAACTTTTAAAGTCTTGCAACTTTGAGGCAATGATTGACAGTTTGTTGAGAGACCGAGTGGTTATGGGGATGAAATACAAGGCCGCAAGAGAACAGATGTTTAGAGAGAAGGTAGTCAATCTAAATGAAACAGTTGACATGCTGAGAGCTAGTGACGTAGCTGCTCAACACATAAAGGAGATTGACCAAGGGACATCTGACGAAGTGGTATCACTCTCCATTGTCCCGTACGCATCCTTGTGAACAACATCTCCAAATGTACACGGCCCAGAGGCATGCTGTTACATTTAAAACATACCTTGTCTGTCGAGGATGACAAATTGTTCAAGGCATATAGATCCGTCTGTTCATCTGTTCCCCATAGCCATTAGCAGAGAGGTACCCCCACCCAAAGTGTGAAAATTTCAACATTTTATTACAGTTTTTCTCCTTGACTATGGAAGGGATTTATCTCTTAACTTGGATATATGTACTAGGCTGCTAGTAGATTCCCTTGCCTAAGTATGAGGCCTGGATCTTTGTTAATTATTTTTAATGAATTTTTAAAATAATTTTTAGTGCATTAAAATTCATGAAATCATGCACTAAATCACTTTAACTTAAAAAGTATTGCATTTAGAGTATTTTGTTAAAGTATGTTATTCAGCTAATTTATCCGTAGCTACAACATGGTGAGTAACTTCCGAACCTTTCCCAATAGCTAAGTGAGTATTAGCTACTTCCTGACTTTTCAGTAGCTTCATTAATGAGTAAAAGTGCTTGTAAATTAAAAGCTATTGCATTTACAGAATTGTGTTTAAATATGTTATTCGCCTACTTTTGGGTGAGCTATAACAGTAAAATTGCAGACCTGTAGCTCATTGCATAGCTGAGCAATAGCTACTTTCAGGTTCTCACTTTTGAGTAAATTGGTTTTAACTTAAAACTATTACATTTAGAGTTTTTTTTAATTTGTTATTCATCTACTTTAGGGTCAGCTATAGCCTAGTGAATCTGCAGAACTGTAGCTTATTACCTAGCTGAGCAATAGGTATTTTCAGGTTTTCACTGTTGAGTAAATCACTTGTAACTTGAAAACTATTTAATTTATAGAATTTTCTTTAAATATGTTATGCACCTACTTTTAGGCAGCTATGAGATAGTTATATTTGCAGACCTATAGCTCATTGCATAACTGGGCAACTTGTGTCTCCTTTTATGCTTTCACTTCTACTTTGTAACTCAAAACACAGTCAGCTGATGCAAAACCCATTCACGGGCACTGATTGCTTGTTTGGTTTTACAGTCGCTCTTATGACCCTAACATAATCGTTCCAGTAGAATTTCTCTTCACCAATAACATTTACCTCTTCACATTGGTACTTTAGCACTTTATATAAACTTTCTAAGATGTAGGGACGCTTTATTTTTGTGTACAAAAACCTTTTGTCTAGTTTGGTATCAAAAATAATTTAATGTCACTAAAATGAAGACTTGCTGTTGAGGTATATGTTGTACGTATTTAACTCTTGTGTTTTAAGTGATGTATTTTTTTACTTGTTATACAGGAGAGAGAGGGCTGGCTGGACAAACTGTCAAATGGAATGATGAAGGTATGTCACTCTGAATTTACTACACTATCTTAGTGTAGAGAGGTGACTTTAATAATAACCAGTGTATAGTGAACCAGTGATTACTATTGTGGTTAATGGACCAAATAATTATATCAAGCACACCCTAGTGAATGTCATACATACACATACTTTTATCAAAATTCCAAGTGCTAAAAGTTAGATCAGCCATGTACCACTGTGAGTACAATCATGTCCGAAGGAAGAAGGACACAGGTTCAATCCAAAGTAAATGAAGGTCTATGTATTAACCATGAGAACCACTTGAAGTGGTGGACTCTTCCTGTGTGATCCCATGTCCAGTAGCAGGTGACAGGACAACACAGACTTTGAGTCATTCTCAGTTTTCTCTTAAAGGGGAAAAGGTTTGGTTCCGGGGACAAAAGTGTCATTAAATTTCACTCTTACCATATTTATAGGTGTTATCTTAAAAGAGTAAGCAAACCCAACTGGCTGCTGATTTATTGCATATCATCTGCCTGACAGTGAAATCCTCCATAAACCTTTTTATTCACAGTAATCTTACAGATTTGATAAATGTGCATTAATGATCTGGCACTTTCCAGGTATATGATAAGATGTTTATTTTAGCATCACATTTGATTGAGGAATGACTGATTTTAAATGCTCTGTGACCTCTTGACTTTGGGCTTTTAATGGATTTACATTTTCAAGTATTAATGTAGTAATAAATACCGATTGCGAGGGCGTTTGTTACAGGATATACGCCCTATATATATCCTGTAACAAACGCCCGAGCATGAGGTATTTATTACTATTATAAAGACCGGCCTACCTGGTTGAAAGAAATATCCCTTTATTTTTACGAGGTGACACAAACAAGGGAACCGCCATATTGTTTTGAATGCATGATCGCCCTCGTAAAAGTGGACAAATTTCCAAACAAGAAATTCGAAACGACACTTCCGTTTTTCAGCGCGCGGTTTTGGAGGTTCTGTGCGCACAGACGGTTTTTCATTCACTGCACACTTCTGGTCTTTATAATAAGTTTTTATGGATTACATCAATAGAAACATTGGCTTATACTGCAATATATTTCTGTAGAAGTGGCAAACACGCTGGTTTAGCCTGGAGAAGGATCAACTGCTGTACTTCAAAGATCCCACAGACAAGGCTCCCAGAAGGGCTATGGATCTGAGAGAGTGTACTGAATGTGTGCGAGATGACACACTCTCCAAACCCAACACGTTCAGGTAACTTCTGATCACATTTACTTGTAGATGTAACAACTGGTTCAGTTTAACAAATAGGTACAACTTACAGAATGATAAAATCTCCAAATCCAATATGGCTAGGTATACTGGTATATTTCACTCCTGTATGGGTATACTTGGTTGGAAGAAAACGGATAAAAGAAATAATTCTCAAACTCAATCCTTTGGGGTAGAATGTTCTATTTGGATATGCTATTTTACCAGTACGTATATGGCAAAGTTGGACTGTATTTTGTTTGCCTTAATATGTAGACCTGAAGACTGGTCATTTCTACTTTACTTTGTGTAGTCTTATTTTTATTTAGCTTCACAAGATAATTTCTTTAGTCTAATTCAGTATTACATGTGACGAAAGTGTTTGATGGGTTCTAGTTGTACTGAATGAGGACGTTATGATACAGGTTGGTGTTTCCATGGAGGACGTTTTACATCTTTGGTTCTACCTTGGAGGAAACTGAAGGTTGGATTGCATCAATAGAGAAACGTCTGGTATGTTTCACTCTGTCAACTCATCCTTTTCTTCATATTTACACAAATTCCATGTAAAATGATCGATTATATACTCTGTTTTAGCCATAATCTTGCCACAACTGTTGCCATGGCAATAACTTTTTAATTTTTTTTTCCACTTTAAGTTTGCCCGTCTTCTCAAAATATCTTAATGCCATTCTGACCCTGTCCTCATTATACCTTTCTCTTATGCTTCTCACCCGCTTAGTCTCACTATCTTAATGCTATACTGATAATCTTACAACTTTACTGTAATTGTAACCCTTTAAAAAAGTAATTAAAACCTCATTAGTTTCATTTTGAAATTTTATGTAACTTATCTGATTATTCTCAATTTATCCACTATAAGTTCATTTAGAGCATCCTCTGTGAATAATTAATCATATATATACATCTTGTATAATACAGCAAAAATAGCTATTGCATGATCTCTAGTTTATTCATTTGATTCTAGACCGATCCTTTGTCTTAAAAATGAATAAAATTATGAAGCTTCTAAAATGTTCATTTTATTTGCTGATAATTTCTAATTCTTTCACCGAAATACTGTGAAATTTTATGTACAGCCTTAACAATAAGTATGTTCAGCCATCTATTTTAAAGGAATGTGTGGTTCTTTCATAGTGCCTGTTATTTGTAGGCCGGGCACAGAACCAAGAAACCTAAAATAGATAGGTGATCTACAAAACTAGTAATTTGAATAATTGTGTGGTCTTTCAGGTAAGTAATATCATTCAGTTGATAAAAGTATTACAAAGCTGAAGCACATTATATAAATATTATATATAATGGGGAAAAATGCATGAAACTATTTTAGTGTTTGCATTCGAGCGTGATTTCGCGAGTTTGTACTCACTCTGGGGCAACTTGTTGCAAAACCAACTCACCAACGCATCTACGTTGTTGCTACTAGGCAAAACCCCTGCAACATTTACTGACTAAAGAAATTCGTCTATTATTGAAAGCGACGACATACATATTTCCTCATAGAAATAGGTGAGAAAGACGTGAAAGTGGGTTTATTTTATATAATACGTCCAGCTAACAGTAAGTCACACGAGAATTAGGGTATTCTCGTGAGATTTCAGTGCTTTTTGGTGAATTTTAAACTTGTCTTCAGCATATAGTTTCACAGGTGAAACAACTACTGACCAAAGAAATTGCATGTTTTATTGGGGGAGACAAATATATATATATCTTCAAAGAAAAGAGAAGAAATCCAGATAATAGTAACAAAAACAAAGAAGAGCCCAGCCATTAAGGCTTAGATGTGATTGAAGAGGAAGTTAAAAAATTTACAAATAAAAACAGCATTAATTAATTTATTTGAAGTTTTAGTTTAGTGTCTAATTTCTTTTTTATTTAAATAAGGAGGATTTTATGCATTCCCAAATTGGAACTCAATATTCCAAAATATCTTGACACAAAGCATGTCTCACACTTTTTTACAGTTGTCTCATCTTTTCAAGTGAAGGGAGACAGTCTGTCTCGCATTGAGTTTTGATGAGAGTGAACAATGCTGTTTCCCCAATCAGCAAACAAATTGGACAAATTACACCAATATTCGTCCCTGGGAGGCTTTAATTGTCATAAATGTATCCCTTAAAATCTTTGAAAACTTAAAAGTGTGCACTTGCAAGTACAAATGTATAAGTTTATAACTCCACTGTTGTAGTTTATTTCTTGCTACTTTATGGTACATGCATAATTGGGTAATTTATTACACATGATTGTGTTCCATGTACTTTCAGAGTCATAAGAGCTGACAGGGAGTGAAATGAGACATTGTAAAATCTAATAGATGTTCACCATAGGAAGAGTAACAGAAAATATATGGCGGGAGTCTATTTAGTTTCATTTTTCATCCTATGTTAACTTGTTATAAAGAGTGCTTGTATTAGTAAACTTAGAAAACAAATGCTGTAAAGGCTTTATAACTTAAATACATTTATGTAGTTAAATATTCATGTATATGTGTGAACAGTAATATATCTAGGGTTTACTCATTGTATGGGGAGTTAGACTAGATTTGAAGGGGAACATAAACAGTAGGGGTGAGACAGGGTCCCCGGGTCCCCGCTATCGAGTGGTGCTGACGTCATACCCGACGAAACAAATCTACAAACGGATTACCCGTAATCTTGTACGTCTTGAATGTATGTAAATGATAAAGTTTCTTGCAATACTTATAAGTACAAATGTAATAAATGACCAACTTACCTTTACTTGTGTTTTATTTTGTCTTTTAATCACCTTTTTGCTAACCTAGCAACCATCGGACTTTCACTTCCTGTGAAATCACCTGAGCCTCACTTTGGAATCAGATACTTATTTCCTGTGCACATGTAAACATACCTTGGTGAAAGATTAAATGGTTGATACTGACAGATTTATGGATAATTATTGGGGGTAAGTTGCTTTATATGTTATATTTGGAGGTTGAATGCAATTTTCCTTGATATTTTATCCACTTGCATGAATATTGCGGGTACTCGAAATCGGGCCGGGTTTTACGTAACGAGCTCCCGGTCCCATAATTCCAGGCCCGTCTCGCCCCTAATAAACAGTAGTGAAAATATTGCATGTAGTAGTTGTTTACAACTAAAGAAGAAAAAAATGTCAGAGTTACTCAGTGGGCAGGAGTTATAAAGCTATTCCAAAGAAGATACAACACTTGCTGAGTTTTTACCAATCCAAAAATAGCAAATGTAGTATTTACTGTAGAGATATGGTGACATTTCCAAAGAGAAGAGGACACTGGTATCTCTAGCTGGTTTTATGTTTGACAATCAACAATTTTAATCTAGGGTTAACTAAATATTTAAGGGCATTGTAAGATATGTCCAGAATATGAAGGTGTTATTGGCATTATCAAAATTTGTTCAAGTAGTAATTTTATTCAAAACACCATGGATAATAACAATGCTTAGATGCACTGTGATGGTGTGGTTAGACACTCCTTTTCCACGTCTGAGCTATTAGGTTCAAATATACACACCAAGCATAAATGTGAAAGCTGGTAGTTTCTTGGCAGTGGCAGATAGCAGTTTAATGAATGTCCTATTATAAATCAGAGGGCTGCATAGTCAATAAAAATGCATGTCTGCACATTTTGTGTTAGTCCATTTTATACAAATATTACTGTTACATTCTATAAATGCGATTTCGCAATATAATCTTGAAAATAAAATTTAAAACAAACAATAAACGGAAAACATTGAACACAGCATTAATTGTCATTCTATAATAGAAATGAAACTACTTTTGTATGGACTTTATCAGTAATTCAATTACAAAAATACCCAGTAAATTAAGGACTCGGGCCATTAGCCCTCATTCTTTAAAAGAGTCTATTTTTAGTGATTGAATCGCTGATAATGTCAGTGCATACATAGTTTACTTCTTTTCTAAAACTGCATGGTGTGGTTTATAAATTGTTTGATGAGGAATATGTTATGTCTTGTTATACACTCAGAACATTTACCTGAAATCAAAGTGTCTTGTGATAACTAAATTAAAGTCTAACAAGAACATCTGATATGTGATTAACTTACTGAACTAATGGTCACATGATCATTATTATTCCTCACATGAAGAGTTTTACTGTACTGCTGCATTTTCTGTTTTTATAACCCATCTATTTAGTATGACATTTCTACACTACAGCCCTTAAGGGCTGTCGGGGTATAGTTTTAACCCATGGTGTCCGGATGTGTGGGCGGGCAATCGTGTGGCGGGAAAATTTTGTCCGGCCTGTATCTCAGAAACTGTAAGGTGTAGGAAATTGATACGTGGTAGGGACATTGGTTAGGGGTGTAGGTGTGCAATGTCATGGTGTGACCTTGATTTGACCTTGCTGTAGTGACCTTGAGCTATAAAATCTTGTCCGGGCTATATCTCGGAAACCGTGAGGTGTAGGAAGTTGATACTTGTTATGGACATTGGTTAGGGGTGTAGGTGTGCAACGTCATGGTGTGACCTTGATTTGGCCTTTGACCTTGCCGTAGTGACCTTGACCTATAAAATCTTGTCGGGGCTATATCTCAGAAACTGTAAGGTGTAGCAAGTTGATACTTGGTAGGGACATTGGCTAGGGGGTGTAGGTGTGCAACATCATGGTGTGACCTTGATTTGACCTTTGAGCTTGCTGTAATGACCTTGACCTATAAAATCCTGTCTGGGCTATATCACAGAAAGCGTAAGGTGTAGGAAGTTGATACTTAGTAGGGACATTGGTTAGGGGTTGTAGGTGTGCAACGTCATGATGTGACCTTGATTTGACATTTGACCTTGCCTTAGTGACCTTGACCTTTAAAATTTTGTCCAGGCAATATCTCGGAAACTGTAAAGTTGATAGTTGGTAGGGGCATTGCTTAGGGGTTGTAGGTGTGCATCATAGTTTTTAGTTTACTGATTAATGCTGTCATCTTGCTATTGAATTGTCTTGTTTTAATACTTTATCTTTTTATACATTTTGTTTCTGTTAGATATTATTTTCCCTACTTAAACATCACTTAGACCTTAATATAACTGACACTGCTCTGAAAGTATCCTGATCTTTGTACTGTTTCACTACTTCTGTATCTCATGGTGTTGAAAACTATTTCCCCAGGCTGTGGGGTACGGGCATCTCTGATACTATTTTCTGTTTAAAGGATGGCAATAGTTTCCATAAGTCTTTGTGCTGCATGTTTCAAGATATCCATTTTTATTTTGCTACAGTCTTTTGGAAAGTCCTTGGTATTGATATTATCATCATTGGTCAGGAAATGTCAATTCTCACATTGCTGAGGCTAAGGGTTGTTAAGGTTAAATATGTGCCATCTGGAAGAAATATAAATTATAGAGTAAGAAATCTAAAATTCGCCAGGAATCTAAAATTCGCCACCTCTAAAACCTTAGTTAATTTTATGAAGAAAATGATGTTTTTGTCTAAAAATTAGTATTTTTCAGTTCAAAAAGTCTTAATTTACTATACAGTCAACAAATCTCACCAGAATTCATTTATTTTATTAGTATTTTCACATGTGGCGAATTTCAGATATGTGGCGAATTTTAGATTTCTTACTCTACATACTGGATTGTAACTCTATAAAATGAAAAGTTACTTATGACACCAATTTAACTTGTTATATATAACATTGATTAGTTTTAACCAATAAGGCTTATTACTAATATTAAAGTCTACTTCTTTGTGACAGTTATTGTAGTCATATCATTATAAGATTTTGTTGCCATTTTCTCTGCTTGAAAATTGTTGTTATTATCATATCTGTGATTAAGTTTTATGGTATTTTGTTTGAAATTTTATAAAACATTATTTACCATTAAACATCATTATAGCAGTGGTAATATGTAGACACTTTGATAGAAAAGTGCTTCATGCCTTTGATTTATGCACAGTGGTATTTACAGCGCTCTCGTGAAGGTTGTAAAGTGTATTACCATTAAATTAGCAGAAGTTTGTGTAAAAAACCGGAAATCAATTGTAAAACTTGTGACAATTGTGTGTCAACCTAACCAGTATTTACTGAATGATTCATCAGTTTATTATATCATATTGTAACCATAGTCAGTGGTCCTGCATAATGAATGACATGGCATCTAGACTTAATAAATAATTATTGATCTAGGTGGAGTCAGGAAAGTGAAAATCCCATGATATATAAAATTGGCCACTGGATATTAAACCTTTAAAATTATGAGAGAAAAAAAGATCTACATTTCTGCCAATTTTACAGTTGGGAGATCAAAAGCCACAAATGTGTAAAAAAATTCCAAGACAAGGAAATAGAAGGGAGCTTCCTCACTAGTGAATCTCACATAATGTGGTGAATTTATTTCATATCTCCTATTCCATATTTATGGAGATTGGGTGTCCTTAATGACCCATAGTATTTTTACATACTGTAGGGTTTTTGGTGGATTGTTTGTGTCAATATCCGTGGTATCACTGGCAAGAATTGTCTGTTTGCAACCTTCAGTTTGTATAGTGTTTTAATGTGTTTTCTTGATTAGGTTTATGTTTATTCAACCTGACATTCCTCCACCTTGTAGTAGTTTAAGCAGATGTGAGCATTTTGTGTAAACAAAGTGTTTCAAGTATTGGTACTTTGTGATTATTGCTTCTCTAATTCTCTGATGTGCTAATACATATACATGTACATTATTGTATCCATCGGATGCTATCTGATGGATACTATGGATTATGCATCAGTACACCGCCACCCTCTGCAGTGTGTAGAGATTTTGCCATTACCCTCCAGAGGCCAAGGTATTGTAGGTAGAGTTCTTAAATTTGAAGGAAATATTCATCATTACAAAATCTTGCCTGGGAATATTTTTGGCCTCATTTTGAAAATTAAAATGGCTGCCACAGGTGTTTTTTGACTTTCAGCAAGGAGTTTGTTGGCCCTCCTAGAGCAAACAGTATTATAGGTAGAGATCTCAAATTTACATGATATGTTCATTATTACAAAATCTTGATTGGAAATATTTTTGGCCTCATTTTGATAAAAAACAAGATCACTGCCACGGGCATTTCTTTATCAGTCATGAAAAGTTCTATATCTCCCTTATTATTGGTCCTAGAGGTTTGGCATGTCAAGCTAACCAATAGGAAATCATGTGCTGGGAATCTTCTGATATGGTCAGATTTGACCTTGGGCCCCTTCTTCAAAGTAAAATGAGGAGTGTCAAATTTAAATGTTCTTATAACTCACTTATTATTGGTCCTACAGGTTTGTAATGCCAAGACAACCTACAGGAAATCATCTGCTAGGAATCTGTGATGTGGTCAGATTTGACCTTGGGCCCCTGCTTCAAGTTCAAATGAGGATAGCCAAAGTTAAAAGTGCTTATAAGTCGCATATTATTGATCATAGAGGTTTGCAATGTGAAACGAACTTATAGGAAATCATGGGCTGGGAATCTTTTAATGTTATCACATTTGGCCTTGGACCCTTCCTTCAAGGTCATACGAGGACAGCCTAACTTAAAAGTGCTTTTTACTTGCTGATTATTGTTCCTAGAGGTGTGCAATGTGAAACCAACTTATAGGAAATCATGGCTTGGGAATCTTCTGATGTGGTCAGATTTGACCTTGGACCCCTCTTTCAAGGTCAAACGAGGATAGCCAAGCTTAAAAGTGCTTATAACTCGCTTATTATTGATCATAGACATTTGTGATGTGAAACCAGCTTGTAGGATATCATGGGTTGGGAATCTTCTCATGTGGCCATATTTGACCTAGGACTTCTCTTTCAAGGTCAAATGGGGATAGCCAAACGTAAAAGTGCTTATAACTCGCTTATTGTTGATCATAGACGTTTGCAATGTGAAACCAACTTGTAGGATATCATGGGTTGGGAATCTTTTGATGTGGTCAGATTTGACCTTGGGCTCCTCCTTCAAGGTCAAACGATGGTTCACTTGCTTAGGTGAGTTGTCTTTCCGGTGGATACAACTTTGCATTGGTCCTCCGATGCGTAGGTCTAGTTGAAAAATGCTGTTATCTTCAAAAATAATGTTAGTTGTCCTTTTCTAGTGGATACATCTTGCATCGGGCTACAGGTGCGTCCTTGGTCTAGTATTATATATTGTATTACATGCCTGGGATTGCATATCACAATAATAATCCCAGAGTGCATAATTGTGGTGTCAGCTGACACAAAATCACTGCCCTGTTTCCATGATCTTGTGGTGTTCATGTTCATATTTGCCATCACTGACATTTTCTCCAAAACTACAACACCTACAGAGATGCTGATGATTTTATTCCATAGCTTGCTATTCTGGCATTAGAAACAGTTTATGGCATCTGGATGTGACAGTTCATCCATTGCTTTAAATGTGATATCTAAATTTCATGTGCTCCCTACCTTGGTAAAGAATATTTCTGAACTTGTTTTTCTGGACAGTACCCTGGTGGTATTTGATCTGATGCAAGTAACAGCTCCTGTTCTGGCTTAGTTTGTTTAATTGGTTATTTTAAGTGCAACATGATTTAACTTCTCAATTGGTATCACTTATTATGGGTACTTCAGTACTATACCTCACATTTTATCTGTCTTAAGACTGAGACACTTTTCAGTATGTAATCTGTTATACTATTTGAGTTCTATCATAGGTGTGCTGTCTGACAAATGTTATGTATTTTTTATTGCAGTACATGTAGCGCTTATACTACTAATGTTCAGAAATTTTAAAATAAAAGTATTATTTTTAAATTCACAGCTTCTTACTCGTTCATACTTATATATCCCAAGGCCTGGGTACAACTTTATTGTTGACCTTCTCAAGGTCAACTTGAGGACTGAGACAGGATCTTGTGGAACAAGAAGTATTTTCACATGAATTACTTCTTCCCACTCTGCAGTTGTGTTATTCTAGAGGCACAATCCCACAGAGGTCAGTTTTACAAAAATTACCTAAAGAAACAGTCAACTAAATTAAGTGTTTTCTGTAGGAATACTGAAAATTTGCTGAACACAGTGCAAATGGATTGTAGAGACAGTCCTAGAATAGCGTTCAATTAGTGATATAGGATTCCTTTGTTGACACACTGTTTGCAGGATTTCAGTACATTTCTTGTTAGATATGGAGACAAGTAATGCTGGCCCATATAAAGTTTGCGACAATATGTTTTAGTTATTGCTATTAATTCTTGTGGAAAGTTTATATTTTTTTTTACAAACTATTGAGATTTACTTTAAATTTGGTAACTCTACCAAGTGAAACACAAGTAAAGAAAATTAAATAAGATGCACCGTGTTATTACTATGCCACCTGGCACAGCCGCATTGTAGTCACCTTTCAATATATATAATATTGTATATTTTTGTATCCACCAGATAGCATGCGGTGGATACTATGGATTACGCAGGAGTTCATAATTACAAACTTTTGACTGAAGTTATTTTTGGCCCCATTTTGAAAAACAAGATGGCCACCACAGGCGTTTCTTTTCAGTCATGAAAAGTGCTTATATCTCCCTTATTATTGGTCCTACAGGTTTGCAATGTGAAACCTACCTATAGGAAATCATGGGCTGCGAATATTCTGATGTGATCAGATTTGGCCTCGCCTTCAAGGTCAAACAAGGATAGCCAAACTTAAAAGCTGTTATAACTTGCTTATTATTGGTCCTAGAGGTTTGCAATGTGAAACCAACCTATAGGAAATCATGTGCTGCGAATCTTTTGATATGGTCGGATTTGACCTTGGGCCCCTCCGTCAAGGTCAAACAAGGATAGACAAACTTAAAAGTGCTAATAACTTGCTTATTATTGGTCCTACAGGTTTAAATCTAAATCTACTGCTTTGCAGGCGCAATATCTTCCCCGAAGGGGAACTCAGTGCGCTAAACTAATCATATATCATATCCGAGTCATAGTGGGGGACGTGTCCAGGTCTGTATTCCGATGGTTGTGGGTGTGAACGTAGGGAAGAAAACTAGGTCGGAAAAGCAGATTTGAAAAGGTGTGTTTTCAGGTGCTTCCTGAAAGATGTGACAGATGGACTGGTTCTTACATGGACAGGAAGTGAGTTCCAGAAAACAGGTGCATGATGGCTGAAAGATTTGGTGAGATACTTATGAGACTTATGTATTTTTGAGTCAAAAGAAGGAACTTGAAGGAATTTGTATTTTGGACTGCTACGTCTGCTGTTCCTTGATGAGGTATATGGATGAAGTTTATCCTTGAGGTACACAGGTTGACCATACTTAAGGACCTTATATGTGATCAACCCAATTTTGAAAAGAACCCTGTATTTGACTGGTAGCCAATGTAGTTTTTCCAGATTTGGAGTTGCATGAGTGTACCTCGAGGTTCTAGTGACTACTCGACAGAGGGAGTTCTGAACACCCTGCAACCTCTTGAGCTCAGAAAGAGTGAGTGAGGCAAAGAGGGAATTACAGTAGTCACTTCGGCTACTGACGAGAGCATTTGCAAGAAGTATTGCTGTGTTAAGGTCAAGGAGATGGCGAATCCTATATAAATCTCTTATATGGTACCGAGTGGACTTAATGACTTGGGAAATGTGATCTGTGAGGGTCAGGTTGGGGTCGAACACCACTCCTAGGTTTTTGACATTTGAGGCAGGTGAGACTTTATTCCCAAGAATATCAGTGGGAAAAAGCGAATGAAGTTGTTTATGACTGTATTTTGAACCAATAAGGATGAATTCTGTTTTGTCTGGGTTTAATTTGAGTTTATTTGCAGCCATGAAATTTTGTATATCATTTAGGCAGTCCGTTAGAGCTGTCATTGACTGACTGAAATTTGATGGTGAAAGAGTAATGTATAACTGAGTGTCGTCTGCATAAAAATGGTGTCTGATACCCCTATGAGATTGAATAATTGAACTGAGTGGATTTGTGTACATGGAAAAGAGGAGTGGCCCCAGGACAGAGCCTTACGGGACCCCAAATTTCAAAACCATGGGATGTGACAGTACAGAGCCTACCTTGACTGATTGAGTCCTGTCCGACAAGTAAGACTCGAACCAACTCAGAGCCAGTCCATTGATGCCATAGCAGTCATGTAACCTATGGAACAGGATCGAGTGGTCAATCGTGTCGAAAGCTGCAGAGAGATCAAGGAGGGTTAAGGCTGTTGTACTGCCTTCAGACATATTGAGGAAAAGATCATCCTGTATATTTAGGAGGGCACTTTCCGTAGAATGGAACCTTCTATAGGCAGATTGGAAACCAGTCAAAAGACAGGACTCGTCCAGGTGAGACAGGAGTTGGGACGACACCACTCTCTCTAAGATCTTTGAAACAAAGTTTAAATTAGAGACCGGCCTGTAGTTTTTAAGGACTTCTCTATCCAGGGTTGATTTTTTTAGGAGTGGAGTTACATGGGCCTGTTTGAAAAATTCAGGGCAGCTTTGCAATATGAAACCAACCTGTAGGAAATCATGGGCTGTGAATCTTCTGATGTGGTCAGATTTGACCTTGGGCCTCTCCTTCAAGGTGAAATTAGGATAGCCAAAATTAAAACTGCTTATAACTCTCTTATTATTGGTCCCAGAGGTTTGCAATGTGAAACCTACCTATAGGAAATCATGGGCTGGAAATCTTCTGATGTGGTCAGATTTGACCTTGGGAATCTCCTTCAAGGGCAAACGAGGATAGCCAAACTTAAAAGTGCTTACAGTTTGCTTATAATTGAAAAATGCTGTTTATCTTCAAAACTCAGTTAGTTGGCCTTTACCAGTGGATACATCTTGCATCTGGCCACAGATGCATCCTTGGTTTAGTTTAGTTTTTGTTATATCAAGGTATTTTCTGGCAGTTATCTTCAGTGATTATCAGAAAAAGTTTCTATTTTCAGAAAAGCCTAACAATATTTTTCTTGCTGGGTAGGATTCCAATAGAGTATTTTTGTCTTGGGTAAAATAGCTATGGAGGGACTAAACTCAACCCATTTTTGTCCTGGTGATATCATGATATATATTCTACACTTCTATACAAAAAGTTCCACAAATAAAGTCTTTTAACACAAGCATTTTATAAAATTTCTTTGATTTCCAAGAGCTTTTTCAAAATGTGTCTACACTGCACATGTGCCAAACAAAAAGTGCTATGACATCAAATCCTCTAGCCAGAAAGGAAGTACTGCACAGCACCTAGCTTTGGTGGCAACCTAGCCGGTTTCGCTGGAGGAGACACAGGACATCTATTTGTGATGGCGCTGGCAACATAACTAATTGTCCATTAGGTAAGGTATTAAGTTATAAAAATTTAATTAACTTATTAAATTTGTAATTTTGAACAAGTGGGAGTTGTATTTAAATAGATCAATGAAAAATAAACCGTATCCAGTAAATTTAATGTCATTATTATTTCTAGGCTACCTGTATCAATACACCAGACTGATTAGAGACCTTTGATGTACTTTACCACAAATGAAAATTGACAAAACAATAAAAGAATTCTGTGGACACATTTAACCTCATCTCCATTTGAGACTCTTGTGTATTTTTTTATCGGACATTTTATTCTTTTATAGGCACTTCAGTCATTGGTCTGATGTCTCTGTCAGTAGTGAGAGAACACTGGCAATAACCGAATGATTGCAGCAACTTTTTTCTGCATACAATAAAGTGCAAGTCTGTACGTTTATTACTTAAATCAAATGATTACACATTACTGTGTACATTTAACAGACTTTCTTGTGAATCATGATGAAATTCTGTTCTTTTTTGGTGTATACATTTAAATTCAGGTAAACACAGGTGTAATTTTTTGGGAAATCAAAACAATGATCTTAGGCTATCCAATTTAATGCTACAACCATGTAGCATAAGAATGACCAGAATATATTTACCTATGTTGTTGATATAGATCCCAACAGTAAATATAACTTCTGAAACTAAATCTGTTTTAGTGAACATAACACTTTTAAATATTCATTACAATGGCAATTCTTTCCCATCAACAAGCCATCGCATTCTTCCTGCTTCCCAGCAAATTCCAGGTTATTTACTAAGAATTTGGTAGGACGTGAGAAGATGGAGAAGCGATTTGGGTCCAATCCCTCTTTCATCATATTGTACAGATCATATCAAGACACGTATAAACTGATAAAGGTTTTGTGGTGAAAGATTTGAACCCATGACTTCCCGAGGCAGGAGCAAGTGTGTTGGCAACAATTACATCAAGGTATAGAGAAATACAAAAATATGTTCACAAATAGTACAGTAAAATATATAATCCATAAATAAGACACAGATTTATGCATGAAAACCCCCCACAAAATTAAGAAATATTACAGCAGTTACCCACAACATTAATATGATAATATATTACTCACGTAGCATGATTATGAAGCTACATTTTGTAAGATCAAAATGCACAAAGACCAAGAGGATGCCAGCTAGATAAAGGAAAGAAAATCCTGATAGATTGTTCTCTATATAGTCTGTGTTTGCCATATATTTTGTTGGTGATATAACAACAGTTTAAGTTGAAGATAGAAGTACATACATCAGTCCATGAGGATTTTCATTGCAAACCAACAGACTTTGGGAAGCAATTACCAACTGATATTTTCATGTTTTAACTTGTGATATCACAGGACCATGTGATTCTAAAAGTTCTGACGTGATAGAAGGTATCACTATTCAGATAAAAAGTGGATGACATATCCGTGACTTTACCTGAATGGACCAGAAAATTGAAGACACGTGACACAGGATCAATTTTTTTGTGAAAAGTTTAAAAATCATTGCAGCTCTTCTGAAAAAATTGACCCCTAATTGAGCTGTACGTTTAAAAACGTTTTGACCAAATGGTTAAACACTAGCTGAAGACCCTTTTTCAAAATAGGAATTACATGAGATTAATATGAATATAATATGAATTGATTGCTACTTCTACTGAGGAAGTTATGTGATGATTGCATTCTTCTCGTTTGTTTTTATTACAAACAAAAACTTATGTACCTTTTACATCATATTATCACAGTAGATTGGTCTAGGTTAAATATAATTTTTGAAATGATCAGCAACCAATTCTGGATCTAGAACTTTTTAAATCGTTGCACTTATCATAATCAATAGTGCAAGTATTTGGCCTTGGTGGAGGGATGTGTTCTTCGAGTACTCTTGTTTTTTTTTGTTTTAAATCTATTCTCATCTTAGATACTGCTTTACGGGTTCAAGATCTTAAGTGCGTTAAATTAATTTTAAAAAATTGACAAAACGGATGGCCAAGCAAAACATAAATAAAGTATAATAATACACTGTCTTTTGATCTTGTTTGGTAACAGGAGAGACTGTTAACTCATGTGAAAACTTGTGTGAAGGTCGGTAAAGTACACTTATGTAAGGACTGCATAAAATAAGGCCATTGTATCAAATCAATAAAGTACTTTCTTTGAATCAATAAACGTGGACAAATACTTCATATTTACAGTCGAGCTGGGTGAAATATCAGTTTTGACTTATGAAAATAGGTAACATTTTGGAAGTTTGGTTATTACAGAAAGGCAGATGCTTGGCCAAATGCATTATGAATGGTCAAATAAATATGTTCTTTCTAACACAAAACTCTGAAATGATGTTAAATTAATAAAAGCATTCAGGAAAAACTCCTCAAAGATATGTATAGTCTATATCAGAACCTTATTTCTCCTTTTGAAAGCAAAACAGCTCAATAACAAGTAAAATGGGAAAACCTGTATCTTTCATATATTTTTTGTATCCACGTAGTGATCCGGATCACTCTCAAAATTTAATGGAATCTAAGCTGGACCAAGGTCCATCTCATCTTTTTCATAAAGATCCAATCAGTAGTGTTTTACAAAATCCTGCTAACAAAGAAACAAACGGTCATGGATTTAATGTCTCCTTTATGGAGGTAAAAAGATCAAACATTAAGTAGCGAAATGTTGTCAGATTTACTCCACATGTTGAGATTGTAGGTTATCTGACAAGTACCTTGTCAAACTTCCAAAAATCATTCGTGCAACAACTGAGATCGGCTATTTGACAGTTGTTTACTGAATTAGGGTGATACACTAGAACATACTTGTTCAAGGCAGAATTTGCAAGAAGTTATAGGCCACAACTAGAAAGCACTCGTAGAGTGCAATACATCCACCAGGGGATGTCTTTTGTATACAGTATCCCAGATAACAGTCCACTGGTGGCCCAACAGTGGGCCACCAGCGGCAAATCCGTTGGCCAACCGTCTTTTCGTCCGTTGGGCCAACATTGGCCCACCAGTGGCAATATGCTGGTTGAAATTCTGCAATAGCCTCAACCAATCAGGTTGCAGCCTATAGTTGTGTGGCCATTTGTGTATAAGACAAATGATTGACAGGTTTTGGGCAGGTCTTGGCCAAAGGAAACAAGTTAAGTTTCCCCAAATCCCTTATTATTGCTCACCGCCATCTTGAATCAAAACCACCGATGGCCCACCGGTGGTCCCAGTGGCAAATTCTTCAGACTTGAAGATTGGTTGGAAAGCCACCGTTGGCCCAATGATGGCAAACTGCTGATTATACAACCAAAAACCACTGGTGGGCCAACAGTGGCCCACCGGTGGCAAAATCTGCTGACTGTACGCCGGTGGGCGTTATCTGGGATATGATTTGGCTCTTCACTTAAATCTAATCACACCTTCCGTTGGCCGGGCCCTCTCGACATAACAAAATGTTCAGGAAGATCTGGTCATTTGTAGTAATGTCAACCAGAAAACAAAATCACTAAAATACATTAAAATGGGACCTTTCAAAATTCGGGACTTTTTTATCATCATCCTAATTTCATTTGAAATTTGTTCACTTCTTCTTTTGGTCAGACTTACACACATAAAAAGTCAGAAAGATCTGGGCTGGGATTCATAAAGATTCTTAAGTAAGAGTAAGAATTCTAACTTAAGAATCTTTGTGAATCCCCGCCCTGTTCATTACTTATGGAGTTATCGCGAAAACAGAATAACAGATTGACAAACAAAAGACACCCCCAAAAACACAACCTTCTTAGATATAATTATAAGATTTTTTTCCATGCAATTGTTTCATTTAAAGATGTACTTTGGACCATGTTATTTTGTCTGGAAAAATAGAGATAAAAAGAAAAAAAGTTAACTAAATTAGTAAAGGTTTATAAGTTTGTCTATAAATTGTCTTGTTATTAATGTTACTCATTCCTAGCCATGGTTAATATATTGTACACATAAAGTGACACAAATAAGCTGAACTAAAATGGTGGATATCTTTGGATATTGTTTGGCTTGATATTTTCCTACGACACACGTCAGTATAATAAATAAGTCTGTTTATCCAGCCTGCTCTGTCAATCTCTGAAGGTTTGTACATATGGGCTTTTAACACGTTGAAATGCAATGGGTCCATTAACCTTGATGCTTTATGAAAGTACCACTGGCACGTCAATAAACCCATAAATAGTCACATGTACTTTCATGTGTTTACACGGGCGTTACACTCAGTACCACTAATATGGTTTGCAAACCAGTTAATGCTGTCATTTGAGTGGGAATCAGTTAAATGAATCAGAAATATAACAAATAAATAAAAAGTGTTATGGAATCAACCTTGGACTTTAGATTGTTGAATTCGATACCAAATCTACACTACAGAAAAATTTTAGGGGCTAAATTTGTCATTTGGATGATGTTATATAGTTGTTTTTGTATATTAACCCAGTGTGAATCATCTTAATTTGTACTGCAGTATTGATTTATTTCTTGTACTTAAAGTAGAAAAGGTGTGCAAAATTAAATACACACGAAAAGTAATAGGAAATAAAATGTAAAAAAATTAAAGTGTATAATTCCACCTGATAACTGTAGAAAACTACTTTTTGTGTGAATTTTTACTAATTATCATTAAACACAAACTATAATCTGTTAGACTTAAAAAATTAACCTGTAATAATTTTATGACTACTGTATAAATATGCAAAACCACATAATAATATTTGGATTTCATTGGCCTGTGTGTTAAGTTGTGAAAGAGGGGTACAATCTTGTTTTGTGTTATTGACTGGCGTTGGCAAAGTTTCACAGAATAGTATCAAGGGTCTTACGTCAACTCTGTCCCAGATTTTGACCCAGGTTTACTCTGTCATTGAACACCTACAGGAATGAGGAATGAGCAAACGGATCAATCCAGTGTGAATTGTTCACGCTTGCAGATAAACTAATTAATGCATGTAGAAATATCTTTCCTCATAATATACAGGATACATGTAAACAAGAAGGTGTGTGTATTCTGGTGATTGATCACGAGACAACTTATATAATTCTACATATGAAGGGAAAGTTGCGAAATTAGGAAAATTGTTGCAAAATTTTTACAGTTCTTTATATGTCATATATAGCTATACCACACTCAAAGATTGGACATATCTCTACATAGTTTATGCATTATATACATATATATGTGTATAAAATGATCTAAAATAAGCAGAGCTAGAGGACAGGAGGAATCATATTGTATATCTTTCCCAAACTTTTGGAACAATATGGGGTGCGTACCTGAGAACAGGTTTGGTCTCTTGTTATGGAAGAACTGGCTGCTTCAGAAAAGAAAGGTAGTTTTGACAGTGTTTGAGGTACTGATCCCAGTAGCAGTGTCTTTGCTCTTACTTCTTATCAGACAGACCACGGAACAAACTAAAGTCTCAGAGCCCACAACTTGGGCTCCCTTCAACGTAAGTGGATTGCCAGAAGCTTTGGATAGACCCAATGGTAACTGGGCAGTGGCTTATACCCCCAATAACACCGTGGTATGGAGAGTGATGCAAAGAGTGTCAGTATTTATGGACGTACAGTTATCCAGTAAGTATTTAAAATAAAATTGATGTATGACAAGTGGACAGTGTCACATAGGACACCCCACCGCCACACCGAAAAGTATGGCTATATATGGTGCCCAGAGCATTTTTTTGGGCAGTGGACATAATCTAGAGAAATGATATTAAAATTTTATTTTGAAGACGTTTGAAGGACTAAAGTAATGGTATCTGAGCACATTTTTGGAGAGATTCTGAATGCCTGTTTACCAAACTTTTGGCCATTTGAAAGGAATTGCTGCACAAAGTGAAAAGTAACAATAACAGGAAATATACAGCCATATATTTCTCTGTATTTATTTATTTGGGGTTTTACATCGCTTTCAACACTGTACAGGTCATATCACGATGGGTAGTTGGAAGGGCAGAGGAAACCAGTACCTAGAGTTTGTTAGGGTTCTGTACTGTAAACTGCCGACCAACGGCAAGCAACTACCAGCTTTCCCACTTGAGGCCGTGCCGGGAATTGAACCCCGGCCTCAAAGGTGGGAGGCGAGAGTGTTACCACTCTGCCACCGTGGCCCCTATTTCTCTGTAAGACAGTTACCAAATTGTATAATTTATGAGAATGATTACAGATACCTGAGCAGTCACAAACTGCATTAAGTCCTTGAATGTCTTACTTGTCATCTACATTAAAAGACATCAATCTGAGCATATACTGATTAAAGTGCTCCTGTGTTATCTTCACTATATGCTCGTATATATTTACATTTTACGATGGATTCATGGTGTAGTTATGTCAATGGTTATACCCATTTTATGTCACTAAATCTCAATGCTAAGCATGTATAATAGATTGTTCAACAAAGAATAAATGAAACATACTGGTATATGTATCATGTTTTACATTGCATGATTAATTTTCTTGTTTGATTCTGAGACTATGACCACCCCTAACCGCTACCACCTCACCCCCCACCCCCCACCCCCACCCCCGATCCTATGTTTATCTCCTCTGAGGATTTATCCTCCATGTTTTGTGTACCATTTATATAGTATTGATTGTCCTCCATTTACCACACCTCAGTATCTGTAAATAGTCTGAATTTGGATGCAACTTTTTTCTCAAATTTGATCTGATCTTGATCTGATCTTAATCCTTGTTAGTGAATACTGCCCCAGGGATCTATCTCCCTTGCTGAACCTATAGCTACACCTGACTTCACCACAATCAAGAACAGTTTGGCTATAAGTCTGCTAGGTCCCTGATAAATTGAAGGAAATATTGGATTTTCAGCCTTTTCCATTGCAAGTTATCTTTTTGTTTGAAATATTGTTTCTTAATAAGATATGCATTCTGACCCCTTGTGATTGAACTAATTTCAACTGTATACACAGTCATTGTGTGTACTGATTGAAATGGCTGGTCATTTCACATATTATGGCTGAATTGACCAGTTACCTATCCTCCAGAAAGCCTCGGGGACTGCTTTGTGACACTTTCCCCACTTAGATTTATCCTTTGAATCCTTCCCGGAGCTTAGAAAAGGTATTTGGTATAATAATTGAAATTACCAGTAGTGACATATATACATGTATTCACATATATATACATCCAGTTATATAGACTGATTTGTGTTTGTGTCTCAGCCTTTCCAGATGAGGAGAGTATGAAGGAGTTTCTAAAGCTGGAGACTGTAGAGGCTGATCTCACACTGGGAGGCATTGCATTTCAAGGTGACTTCCCCACAGAGGATTCACTGCCAGATGCAGTAGTCTACAAAATCAGGTCAGACTCCACCCTGCCAAATTAGGGTCAGATCTGCCACAGATCACTGTATAAAGTGTGCTGCCAAATCTGGCCAAATTCATGATATTCACAAAATAAATTGTATTTCTAAAATAAAGTGAAATTCACTTTAGATCACTTCATGAAGTGCACTTGAAAAATTTAGGGGGCATTCCTTACATGTCACTAGATAAACTGTACTGCCAAATTTGGCCAAATTTGTGATAAGTCACAAGATAAATTGTATTGCTAAATTAGGTGAAATTCACTATAGGTCAATTTAAGTGCACTCCCAAAGTTTGACATTCTTTACACGTCACTAGATAGTCTGCTGAAAAAAATTAAGTTAGACTCAATACTACCAATTTAGGCCAGATTCACTACAGATCGCCAGATACAGTGTTCTGCAAAAGTAAGGTAAGTATTCTTAACTGTGGACCTGTACAAGGTCACAAATTTAACAGATAGAATGTCCTATAAGAATATCTATTGAAGATTAAATCAGATTGTTTCATGCAGTGTTATAGATTTGTATATAAAAATCATTTTTCACAGTGAAATTGGCTAGTAGTTCAGACAAGAGTCAATAGCTTAAGTCATATCATGGCTGCATAATCTTATTGAAAAGGTTCTTTGGAAAGAGGATAAAATAGATAAAAAAGTAGGATTAGGATTGTTTCAAAGAATACAATTTTATCTCCTTTATTAGTTTTGGCAAAAGTAGTGTCACATTTCTATTCACATGGGTATTTTGCATGATATTGTGTTAATATTTTTGTTGTTAGTTGGCAAAGTCGCTGATATGATATAATATTCTTGTGACCATAGCATATGTCTCTCTTTCAGTTTTGCATCATCGACTTTCTATCACAAACTATAGCACATAGAGACTTTGATTATTAGGTCTAATAACATATTAAGATGGTATGAAAAAAAATGTCCATGAAATTTAGTTGGCCTAGTGGTTAGTAAGTTTGGCATTTAATTACAGACTGTCACGTTAGTGTGAGTTCCACTCCCACACGTGACAATGATTAAGACCTGTCCGAATATAACCCTGGCTGTTAAACATAAAAGATGTAAAAACTCTTAATGCTTATCTTTAAACATGATATTTAGATTTCTCACTTCTTGACCAGTTTTGCACCTCACCTATAGAACATCTCCACCAAAATATTACACTTAAAGTTTTTGTTTTTTAAATGTTTTTAACTGTTTATATATAGTTTGTTAAGTTTGTTTGGCAAGTTTGATGGAAGGGGTGTAGCTCATAAATGATAAACACATATAATACTGATGTTGAAGTACATATATGAAAAGTAAATGAAAATATGAATGACACATGATCAATACACAGAATTTATGAATATTTACGGTTAAGGGTGTTTTTCCTGATTTTTCACAGTATGATAGTATAATTTGATTGAGTTTGTGCCATATTTTGTGGACTGTCTTGCAGAGAGAACACATCTAGTGAACACAATCTGTTTTACTGACTGTCTGTTGTACTGTCCTGTTTGTAAGGCTGTCCACCTCTGTAATTCATTGTATCAGAGACAGAATGAAGTCTGTGGCATACCTTGTCTGATTAATTCATGCGATCACAAAATTGAGATTGTGGCATGTTTTGTGGTACTTTTTCATTGGATCACAGACAGAAGGATGTTTGTGGCATACTTTGTGTGATTAATTCATTGCATCACAGACAGAATGAAGTCTGTGGCATATTTTGTCTGATTAATTCATGGGATCACAAGCAGAATGAAGTCTGTGGCATATTTTGTCTGATTAATTTATGGGATCACAAACAGAATGAAGTCTGTGGCATATTTTGCCTGATTAATTCAAGGGATCACAAACAAAATGAAGTCTGTGGCATATTTTGCCTGATTAATTCATGGGATCACAAACAGAAGGAAGTTTGTGGCATATTTTGCCTGCTTAATTCATGGGATCACAAACAGAATGAAATCAGGGCATACTTTGTCTGATTAATTCATAGGATCACAAACAAAATGAAGTCTGTGGCATATTTTGCCTGATTAATTCATGGGATCACAAACAGAATGAAGTTTGTGGCATATTTTGCCTGATTAATTCATGGGATCGCAAACAGAATGAAATCTGTGGCATTTTTTGTCTGATTAATTCATAGGATCACAAACAGAATGAAGTTTGTGGCATATTTTGTCTGATTAATTCATGGGATCGCAAACAGAATGAAGTTTGTGGCATATTTTG
The DNA here is from genome assembly GCA_964017235.1 of Sabellastarte sp. h YS-2021. Taxonomy (NCBI): domain Eukaryota; kingdom Metazoa; phylum Annelida; class Polychaeta; order Sabellida; family Sabellidae; genus Sabellastarte; species Sabellastarte sp. h YS-2021. The sequence continues at coordinate 78,211,454 of OZ024931.1, forward strand.
CCTGATTAATTCATGGGATCGCAAACAGAATGAAGTTTGTGGCATATTTTGTCTGATTAATTCATGGGATCACAAACAGAATGAAGTTTGTGGCATATTTTGCCTGATTAATTCATGGGATCACAAACAGAATGAAGTTTGTGGCATATTTTGCCTGATTAATTCATGGAGTCACACAGAAAATGAAGTTTGTGGGATATTTTGTCTGATTAATTCATGGGATCACAAACAGAATGAAGTCTGTGGCATATTTTGTCTGATTAATTTATGGGATCACAAACAGAATGAAGTCTGTGGCATATTTTGTGTGATTAATTCATGGGATCACAAACAGAATCAAGTCTGTGGCATATTTTGCCTGATTAATTTATGGGATCACAAACAGAATGAAGTCTGTGGCATATTTTGTCTGATTAATTCATGGGATCACAAACGGAATTAAGTCAGGGCATATTTTGTCTGATTAATTCATGGGATCACAAACAGAATGAAGTTAGGGCATATTTTGTCTGACCTTTCAGTGATATGAAAATATTTCACACAGGATGAAGTCTGTGACATATGGTGCTGTTGGAAGCAAGGACTGGTTGACTGACCGGCAATACCCAGTATTTACTAGCATTGGTCCCAGAAATAATGAGAGTGAAGGTGGAAACCCAGGTGAGAATCTAGATACAAGATACTGTATGTTCTTACTTATGAGGATAGTCTATGGAATGATAATTACTGAATTAGACCTGGTGTTGTGTCTTAGAGTCTGCCTTGGAAGAGATTAAGCGCTATGAAAATACAAAATAGAATAGACTAGAACATAGCAAACAGGAGAACCAAACCTTAACCTTTTACTGCATAAGTCAGACATGCCACTTAGACAAGTCCTATAAAAATAGCATTGATCTGTTAGAGTACAAATAATAAAACTATACCAGTGTACATACAGTAACATGTATGCAGGAAGTATTGACAGTAAAATATGTACCGAAGTCCTTAAATTACATGCATGTTATGTAGTCTTGTCATTAAGAGGTATTTCAGTGTAAAATAATAAATATCAGAGAGCAGACCTGTTTTCATAGAACTGAGCTTCAGAATAAAAGATATTCTGGAAATATAGCTTCTGTTGACATAATGGCTCCATTTCCCTATTTGAATGTTACTATTTCAAGTAACTATGTATACACAGCATCATAATAATGTAATATAATGCAAATGAATGAAGAAATAAATTGTTACAAACAGCTTCCATTCCCAATTCTTCATGCCTATATTTTCTTTTGTAGCTAGTATCTTGGTTGTATAAAGGGCCAAAATGTATGTTTAATAAATAACAAAAACTTTAATTTCCTCATTACTTTTCCTGAATATTACTGTCTCAGCTAGTCGTTTGGTTATGCATAGAGCCGAGTGCATTACAAATAACTGAACAGCTTCAATGTCTGATTCTTGCCACTGTGGCCTAGCGGGTAACACACTTGTCTAGGAACTCAGAGGACATCGGTTCAATCCCAGGTACAGGCAAATACATAGTGGCTCGGATGACCACTTAAAATGGCAGTCCTCTGTCATTGGGTCCTATCCCCAGTGGCAGGTTAAAGAACCTCAAGGACGTTGATAATTAAATGGTCATCCTTGAGCCTCTATCTTCTAGTTCGGGGGATGTCAGTTACTTGTGAGTTGGGGCTGTACCTGTACAGTCAGATTGGTTAAATAGCGCTTTGAGTCCTGTAGTATATGGAGATATTGCACTGAGTATAAATACAATAATAATAATAATAATTCTTTATAACTGAGATAACTTGGAACTTAGCCGATTGGCCCTCAGAGAGAAAAATGTATTATTAATAAATCTCAAAAAGATCCAATATTACAAGTGGCAGATTATGATTTAAATAACCTAAACCTCAGATCACTAATTCTGTCTGCTTGTGGATTACTATGAAGGAAGATTTCTGGCTGTGTAGAAGTGAAAGATGCATTTTAAATAAATTACAAATGTTCAGTTCTTCCATTCTTTCTTCCTTTAGATTACTATGAATCAGGCTTTCTGGCCATACAGAGGGCCCTGGATGCTGCTCTCATTGTTGAACGTAACCAGTCTGCTGCCCTGGATGAGGTTATGGTGCAGTTGCAGCGATTTCCCTACCCCACCTACATACAGGATGACTTCCTGGCAGCAGCCGGCTCCTTCATGCCATTTGTGATCATGTTAAGCTTTCTGATTCTGTCACCCAGCATAGTGAAGGACATTGTGCTGGAGAAAGAGAGGAAACTGAAGGTATAAATAATATGTAACAGATATGTACAGCAATGTCCAAATTAAGAGGAAAATACGTATACACAAGTGGGCTTAAGTCACCCAAATGAGTAAAGGTATCTTAAAAGATGGCACTATGCACCAGCTGAAGTCAACAAACACCAACATTCACTAATTCTTAGAATTAATTTTATTAAGAAATTAACCATTTTGAGAGAAAACTTCTAAGCATAAGAATAGTTCTGAGGTTGCTAATTTCTACATTGCTCAGAATTTTTACACAAGTCTTCTAATAGTGAAACGTAGATCTAATGCATATAAATAACTAATTTACATGTTGTATTTCTATTCTTCTGTTCTCATCCAGGAATCTATGAAAATGATGGGCATGCCTAACTGGATGCACTGGCTGGCCTGGTTTGTGAAGTACCTGGTATTTCTGACTATCTCTGTAATCATCATGACCATCTGCTATGTGTTGGACCTGGGGAAGGGAGCCATCTTTCCGCTGACTGATGGCAGTCTGCTGTTTGTGTTCCTCCTCCTCTATGCCATAGCCCTCATTCTCTTCTGCTTTGCAATCTCAGTCTTCTTCTCAGGATGTAAGTATAGGTGCACTCATACAAATAATGGATAGATTTATTATCTCTGGCAAGAAGGTATTGTTTTCATGAACTTTTGTCTGTTTGTCCCTTTGTCTGTTAGCAAGACTACACAAATACTGCTGGTTGAAACTTCATTAAAACATAAACAGAAGATGGATCTCGGTTGAACTTGAATTTCATTAAATTTTGAGACTAATCTGGATCACTGGATGCAAAAGAAATCTGGGTTTTCCCATTTACTTATTATTACATGCCTCAGTAGAGGTATGCGGTCACCAAGTGCTCTTGTGTATAATGCTCTTGTGTAGACAAAAAAGGAACTCTGACCACAGGATTTTTAGTTATATTTCGCAGACACCTCACTTAACAAAGTTGTATTTATCAGTGCCATTCTATCATTTTACCACAGTATGTAAAATTTATCTCTGATGAAACCCCCTTCAATTGCATTGACCTGTGATTAACTCTTCACATATTTGCATTTGCTTTACTATATTAGGTCTTCCATCTACCCTGATTCAAAAGTGACACAAATATTGATGATTTTGTCTTACTTTTAAAGGGTGCTCCGAGCAAACATCACATACATTGTATTGTGGTCAATTTCATTTCTAACTCTAATTTATTGCTCACATTTCTATATATATATATATATATATTTGTGATTGCCCCACTCATTGCAAGTTCAAACCATGCACTTAATTTCTGTATATTCAGCCAATTCGGGAGCAGCAGCTGGTGGGATCCTGTTCTTCTTGACGTATATTCCTTTCTTCTTTATTGTACCCAATGGCTATGAAAACATGACTTTGTCTCACAAGTTACTGGCCTGTCTCCTACCCAACTGTGCCATGGCTATTGGAACCAAACTGATTGTGGATAGCGAGTTAGCAGGTAAGAAAAACAATATATTTCTACTCTTGACAGCTTAAAACGCAAAAATTAAGAGTTGTACACTGAGGTTCCAAGTTTCAAACTTCAGCCATTGTAAGGGATGTATGATAAACCCCATGTTTAACCTTTGACTTGTAGAGTCAGCTTTGTGACACTGTTTTCAGGTATTGGTGCTCAGTGGACAGACATCTCTTCACCTGTCAATGCAGATGACACCCTGACATTAGGTCATGTTATGCTGTTCCTGTTGATTGACTGTGCCATTGCCTGGCTGATCACCTGGTATGTGGATGCGGTGTTTCCTGGAGCCTATGGTGTGCCCAAGCCCTGGTACTTCTTTGTCACGGTGAGTAGCATAGGAGAGTCCTATAAAGTCAGGCAGACTGAGTTGTGTAAAATTCTGACACTCTGAACACCCCCTTGATCCCCCTAATTAATGCAAGGCGAAATTTGCTCAAGCAGGATTTAAAATTAACATTAATTCATCACAAGATAATAAATTTAAAATTTGTATCATAATTCAAAATGAATAAAGGATGTTTCCTCTGTTCTGAGGTACTGTCTTAAATTTATTATATTTTATACTCGAATTGTTATGTGCTGGGTCATTGCTACACTGGGAACGGAACATTTTAGTCAAATTTATGTTCTTTTAATACCTTCAGTGGGATGCTTTCTATTATTCACACCTGTATTGCACAAACAATATTAACATAGTTTGCAGTTAGATGGTACTTCTTAAATTACACCAGTGTTAGAAAAACTACACTACCCAGAATTGGGTTCTTTGCATGTTACATCTGCATTATGTGGCAAAAGAGCTTTGTATATTACACCTATATTATAGAAATGTACATTGTCTATTGTACCTGTATTACAGAACTGGTACTTTGTATTTTACATCTGTATTAAAGCAGTGGTACTTATTGTTTTATACCTATGTTTCAGAAGTGGTAGTTTGTAATATCTGTAATACAGAAGTGGTAGTTTGTGATGTATACCTGTATTACAGAAGTGGTAGTTTGTGATGTATACCTGTATTACAGAAGTGGTAGTTTGTGATGTATACCTGTATTACAGAAGTGGTAGTTTGTGATGTATACCTGTATTACAGAAGTGGTAGTTTGTGATGTATACCTGTATTACAGAAGTGGTACTGGTGTGGGGGCAGTCATGGAGATGATACTCAGTATGATGTAGAGGACAGTGTAGGTGTCAACCAGGGAGAGTTCTTTGAACAGACATCATCTGACATACCTAAAGGTATCCAGGTTAAAGGGCTCAGAAAGGTAAATATTGGGAAAATATTTGTAAAACTTAGCAATTCCAATTAAATGCAAGTCTTATGATTCAATTTTCAGGTGAAGATCAATGTTTATGTGTTTCAGTTGCAATTTCGCAACTGTAGACAATCTTCTTGTTCATATAGTAGAATTCTTATGACATAAAAAGGTACTGAACATAAAAATACATAATAGTGGGAAAAAGTAATTTTGACTAAGTGCAAATAATTTCATTAATTGAATATCCAGACAATAGAAATTCAGGTAGTAGAGTGTGTAATTATACTGTGCTGTTTGGCAGGAGTTCAAGTCACTGGGTAAGCCCAAACGTGTAGCAGTGGATGGGATGCATCTAGACATGTATGAAGGACAAATCACTGCTTTACTGGGACACAACGGAGCTGGCAAGACTACCACCATGTTCATGTTGACAGGTAGGTTCTAATGTTTGACTGAAGTGCCAAACTCATACCACAGAAATCAATGTATTCTGGATAAAAATAGCCAGTTTCAGTTAGTTTGTTCTTTTTCATACCTTCTAAAATAAATCCCTTTTTACAGTGATTCTTTCTGAAACTTCTTGTGATATTAATCATGCTTAAATTTATGTTTTGATGCTTTTCAAATCATTCTTTAATCTGTAAACAATTGAACAATGTTTGAATTTTTTTGAAAATCCCTGTTCGAACTCAAGTTAGTTATAAAAATCTTTATTGATTCTTTGTACATGCTTATTTTAAAATCACTGGATCCCTCTCAAATTTTTTGAATCAGTCTGAATATTATGTATTTTTCTATCATAGGCTTCATTCCCCCGACCAAGGGTACAGCACGAGTGAATGGTTTTGACATTCGTACAGATATTGACAGTGTGAGGAAGAACCTTGGACTGTGTCCTCAACACGATGTGCTGTATGATACACTTACAGTCACCGAACACTTGCAGTTCTTTGCTAGGGTATGGTCATAGATTTATTTACTGGTTGGTATTAATTTAACACCACTTCCCATGTATTCTTCAGGATATAACATGACAGATAGTTGTGGGGATGAGGAATATCAAAGCTTACTTGTTAGTCAGGATTTTTCACTGTAAGCCAATTTGCATGTAACTTCCTAATTTTACACTCAAGGTTTGGGTCTGGATTTGACCCCATGACCGTATAAGTGGAGAGTGAGTGTTATCTACAGCACCACTATGCTACAGGTGGGACAGAGAAGTAATTCTATTCATTTATAAGATCGTAAGAAACTTATTTTACTACATGTATCATACTATATAAATGTGTCATTCTGTAATAGTGTTAGGAATTTCTGTGATTAAGTTCATTGATATACTTTTAGTTGAAAGGCTGCACAGGAAGTCAGATGGAGAAAGAAATTGCTGAAATCCTGAGACTCTTCAGGCTGGAACCAAAGAAAGATGTGTATGCTAGATCTCTGTCTGGTGGGATGAAGAGAAAACTGTCAGTGGGCATTGCATTGATAGGCGGGTCAAAGGTGAATATTGTGTCAATCTGTGGTAATGTATACTGCATGATAGGTGGGTCTAAGGTGAGTACACTGAATCTGAATCTGTAACAAATGTATACTGCATGATAGGCGGGTTAAAGGTGAGTACATTATGAATCTGTGACAAATATGTACTACATGATAAGATCAAAGGTGAGTACACTATAAATCAATCTGTGATAGAAGTATACTGCATGATGGGGTGGGGGGGGGGGGGGGGGGGGGGGAGGTTAAAGGTGGGTTTTCTGTGAATCTGTGAAAAATGTTTCTGCATGAAAGGAAGGGCAAAGCTTAGTACATTATGAATATGTGACAAATGTATACTGCATGATAGGGTCAAAGGTGAATAATACTATTAATCTGTGACAAATGTATACTGCGTGATAGCAGGGTCCAACGTGAGTACACTTCGAATCTGTGATAAGTGTACAGTGATAGGAGGTTCAGAGATATGAGTTTTGAATATTATTGATGTTGATGCCATGCTAGGGGCAATATTTTTACAGTAGTTACAGACATATGTGGTGGTCTTTTAATGGAATCATAGGCTATGATGTGAATTGGCATCATCTCTCTTTATGCTTCAGATTGTAATCTTAGATGAGCCCACCAGTGGGATGGACCCAGAGGCACGCAGACAGACCTGGGACATCTTACAGAGCCAGAGAGCTGGTAGAACCATCATTCTGTCAACTCATTTCATGGACGAGGCAGATTATCTGGGTGACAGGATCGCTATCATGGCCTCAGGAAAACTCATCTGCTGTGGAAGCTCACTGTTTCTGAAGAAAAAGTATGGTGAGTGGTTCAGACATTAATAACTAAGTGACCTTTGATGGGGAGGTCAAGGCATATTATTACATTAAGTAGATGGATGGTGACCATCACATTAAGTAGTTAAGCTCTTTTCACATTATGTGAAGAAATTTATAACATTAAGGAAAAGACATCACATCATGTAGAGGATATTATCACATTACGTAGAGGACTTTATAATATGAAGTAGAAGACATTGCCAAATTTAGTAGAGAGCACCATGTTATTTAGTGGTATACTTTAAGTAAATGGCATAACACCAAATAGATGAGAGTAACACATAAAGGACACTTTCTCAGAGCATGCTATCTTTAGTGAAGAGGACACATGAACAGGAAGATACCATAGACTAAGCTGTATTAAAGTTTGCAGTTTTATTTGGTTTCCTCTAGGTGTTGGGTACCATATGATCATGGTAAAAGAGCCTAGCTGTAAGGTGAGTGAGGTAGAGAACACTATCACTAGGTTTGTGCCTGATGCCAAGCTGGAGTCTAACATCAGTGCTGAGCTGTCCTATGTCCTACCTCATGAAAGTTCTGCAAATTTTGAACAGCTCTTCACTGAGCTGGAAGAGAAGAAGAAAAGTTTAGGCATTGCAAGCTTTGGAGCATCTGTCACCACCATGGAGGAAGTATTTCTCAGGTAATCAATAAATATGTTGTGTCATTTGTATTTAAATCCACGAATAAGTTACCTGTTGAAGGAATAAATAATTCAAAGGAGCTGGTCAGATTGTATCTGTTGCCAAGATTTATGTTTTTGAACACATCCATTTAATCTCCTTTGAATATTGACATCGTTCTTGGACAACAAATGGTTGCATATATGGTAGATTTTGAGAAAATATGGTACACTTAATTTATCATTTCATTCTTTTTTTATTAATACACAATTGATTGCTGTAAATCATACTCCTTGTATTTACTACCTGTTCAATCAAGTAAAATGGCTGTCATTGAATTGTGACTCTCAAATTCTGTCTCAGAATTCATCATAGATCAAGACATGAAATGTAGCTGAAAATACATTAAAATAGAATGGATGAGTGAATCACAGTATGACATGGATCTTTTAATGCCAAGGAAAAGATTTTGAGAAAATGGTACAATGTTTATATGGCTGACTGCAACTTTTTGTACCATTGGATGAAATTATTAGATTGTGGCTCATCTTGTAGCAATCTGTATTTATTAACAAATGAAATTTTACTGTATTACTATTTTTTGTCTCAGAAGACTGTACTTGGATGTTGGCTTGATTGAATGGCTGTTGTTTTTTAGAGTAGGGGAGGGGGAGAATGAGGACTTGGAAGGCATGTTACAAAACAAGAACTTTGGTGCAGTGGAAAATGAGGGATATGTTGCCAATGAGGACAAAAAAGAGTTCATTCAGCTGAGTGGTGAGCCAGATATTGTATTTTATTAACTAAGGACATAATCACTACAAACAATTCCTTCAATAATGAGAAATATATTGCCAGTTATGGGAAAAAAATTATAGTCTAATAATTCTAATAATACTTTATAATGCCTCATCTCTATCTTAAAAACAGATTCTAGGTGCATAATACAGAAAAAGAGTATCCATAGTCATGCAACCAGAGACATAGCATGGGTAACTTGGTGGTAAACTACAATTCTGTGCATCTAACTTAAATTGGGCTAATATAGCACTTAATGTATTGTTAAGCAGACTCTTAGGAGAACCAACACGCAACAGACAGCTAAAGTTCAATATCCAGGGACAGAAAATGGGTCAAGGGTGAATAAAGACTGTAATAAAATATAGATTTTTTTTGTGATGAATATCATGTACTGAAACATTTCTTTCTCTAAAACACAGTTGTTGACATGATGGTATTTATATAAAAATAAAAATGCCACTGCTAAACAATCCACCTGATTAACTTGCAATATTTTGCCCTGATCAGAAGTCATAGAAGGCATAGTGGTTAGCAAGTTTGACATCTAATTACAGGCTGTCAGCTTGGGTTTAATTGATCAACATAAGTGGCAGTGCTGAGGACCTGTCCCAGTATGACCCTGGCTGTTGTATGGGATGTAAAACAGCTTTGAACTCTCTTCCCAAGAAGAGGTGTATTGATAATTCTTGTGTGCATTAACAGTGAAAGTGTTCTCAGACCCATGATGGCTTACATGGTTGTTGGCTAATCAGACTGACTACAGCTGAGTCATTTTAAAGTGGAATTTTGTTGAGTAGAATTGATTTTGAACTAGAAGTAATTATTATGCTTTTAGAATGCCCTTCTATTGCATTGTACTCTCTGAAGTCTTTATCTGATCCATACAAGGGATTCAGTTTCAATGGTCTAACTGTGTGACCCTAACAACTGTTCTAAATGTCTGGACATTGGATTTGAGCAGAGCTATGTAATGTGTACTGAGTGTCTCAGCATCATTTCATTAATTATATCCATTCTAGTGTATGGTTGTTTTTTCATTAACAGAAACACAGAGTCATTCGACTGAAGGAAAGAAAAATGGTTCAAAGGTTGCTCCAGGTAGTTGTTTATGCAAATTATTATAATCTATTAATCTTAAATCTGTTTATCATAAACCTAATTTGAAAACTAATTAATGCGACAGGAACATGAGTGTTGTTTAATGTCTTTCAGTTTCAACTGACATGTACAACGGGTAATTATATACCCAGCTCACTGAGAAAATCCATTTAGATTAAAGTAACTCTGATTTTCTCAACATAAACTTTATTCTGAACTTATGTCAAACAGGTTTTTGTTGTTGAGCTAAAAGTAAAAGGGAAATTCAATGTTACCAAAAGGACTCAAGTTTTCATAATCTTACAACATAAGTTTGACCACCCGAGATGTATTGTACTTTGTATCCTATCCAGAGATATGACCTCACCTGATCTGTTTGCATAACAGGCTTTTTATTTTATTTCTGTGGTTTATGATGAAAACTGACAAGTCACTCAAATATCTTTCTGTATATGTGGGTGCTAAAATACCTTGGAACTTGTAAGAATTCCTCTATAGGGCAACAGATACAAGTGTCAACCCTGTAAGGACTTCAGAGAAGCACTATAGTGGCCAAGTGATATGAGATATTCTTATGCTGATCAGAACTATCAGTACCCTGATTTGGTGCAAGATCACCCCCACTCCCTTGTTAAGAAGCAATATCAATGACATTCAAGAGCTTTCAGCCCTTTTCTGTAATTTCAGAATCTTTACATTGTCGAGTTCATTTCATGACAAAAATTCTGTTTGAGAACTCTTGACAAAGCAAGTTCTCTGCATCTGACGAGCTTACAAAAGACAGCCATACACAGATGATGGGTACATTGATATATAGAGTTAAATTGATAAAGGGTATTGTAGTTCACAGATTATGCTGTTACCTTCCAGGCTGGATTTTATTAATATATGAAAAAAGGAAGAAAAAAACCCCAAAAGTTTATTTACACACAATCTAGTTGGTTAATTTTGTTTGGTTCTAATAAACAGATAAGCACTCATATTGGAAAGGTGACAATAAGTAGATATGTACAATAATATCATTTTATAGGATATTTACTGTGTTTTCATTCCAGTGTTTGGAGTCGAGTTCAGAAGGAATTCTGGCTTTATTCTGTCCATTCAGCAGTTCTGGGCCATGTTTCTGAAGAAGGTGATCTATTCGTGGAGAAGTCCTGTAGTCACTATAGTTCAGCTACTCCTCCCTGTCATCTTCACTATATTCGCCTGCTTGACTGATTACACAGCCAATCAGAACAACCAAGACCCTGTATCATTACCCATCAACTTCAGCTACTTTGAATCTCCAGTCATGTTCTATACTAAAGATGGGAACTTCTATCCAGCAGAGGTCTCCAGTCTCAGTACTTCGTATTCCAGTGTGTTGCAAAGTAGTGGGACAGTAGAAGAGAAAGTTGACAAATCACTGGAAGATGCTCTTATAGACGTGGCCGATGACAGTCTGAGAGATTACAGAAACTCTTACCTGGTGGCAGCAAATTTTGAAGGTGGGGAGAATGGCAGCTCAGACCACATAAGATTTACAGGTTACTTTCAGAATGAAGCCCTTCATTCACCTGCCTTGGCATTGAATACAATAGGAAACTCTCTACTGCAGTACTTTACGGGGGAATCAAAGTACACTCTGGAGGTAGGTTTCTGATCATGTTGAACATTATCTTAAAATGTAATAGAATTTGCAAGTGCCATTATGGCATGGTCTGGAAGCATCCAGTGAATTCATATTCAAGATATCTGTTTGCATTTCTCAGCATTTGAAGGAGTAAATACATGTAATTGTATCCATAATATAACAGGTGGTGACTTTCCTTGTCTCTGTGTCCGTATATTGTCATTTGAAATGGCTACCGATGTTGAATCGGTGAAGGTATTTAGTTATGACACTATTTTTTTCAGGCTAGTTAGAGTTAGTTTTCATTTTTTTCCATACTATTTTGAAGGTATATTTGCCATTATTTTGCAGGTTATCAACCACCCTGTTCCCAAGCCAGCCAGTATAGAATCTACTGATGATGTACAAACCAGTAATGCATTAGCATTTGCAATTGCAATAAATATCACATTTGGGATGTCTTTTTTGGTGGCCACATTTTCTCTCTTTGCAATAAGGGTATGTAAGAGTTTCATTATTCTGCCCATTGGGTGCATGAATGTTTAATTTTAATTAGAGTTGTGTGACATTAAGCTGTTGTGGGTTTGAATTCTGCTCACTGTAACAAATGGGCTTCACATTAAGAGCTATCCTGATATGACCTTATGTCTGTTAAGGGGGAAGTAAAGCCCCCAGTGTTGATGGGAGAGAGATAATGTTAAAAAAATTTGACAAAACTGGTCCAGATTATAATTAAAAAATTGTTTGAGTGCTTAACTTATCAAGAGGAATAAGAAGAAAAATGTTTACCAAATAAACCATGATTTATGTAAATATGAATGATAAAAGGTAAATTTTGTGTTGGTTCCAGAGTAAATTCTGGAGTGACGCAGTTTATTTTGATTTTGATCTTATGGTAAGATATACTTACTTTACTTACAAACAGGAAAGATTCATCAAAGCGAAACACTGCCAGTTTGTGAGTGGAGTGAGCACTTTGAATTTCTGGCTGTCATCGTTTACCTGGGATTTGATCAACTTTATGATCCCTGCCCTGATTATTCTTGTTCTCTTTGTTGCCTTTGATGTAGATGGATACATTGAAAACAACAACTTGGGGTGAGTTATATAAACAGTATAAAAACATGTATCATTTAAAGTTATGCAGTCTCAATATTTAATTTTAGGAGCTGTGTGTTTTTTACTGTTTCTGCTTTATGGAGCCTCCAAAGTTAACAGGTAAATCCAATTTATGTCTGTGCTTTTGGCTATATATTTCTGCTGTTTCTACTGCACAGATTTTCCAGAGTTAAGAAATGTAATTTATGACTGTTTTAAGCTGTGTGTTTCTGCTGTATACAGTCTCTAATTACCAAATAAATCAAATTATGTCTGTGTTTTCAGGTATATGTTTGGTCTGTTTCTGCTCTGATTTAAAAAGTACATCCGATTTATCTCTGTGTTTTCAGTTACATGTTTCTCCAGTTTCTGCTGTTTCTGCTTTGACTTAACAAGAACATCCAATTTGTCCCTGTGTTTTCAGCTATGTGTTCCTGCTGTTTCTGCTCTATGGAGCCTCTGTGCTGCCTATAATCTATGTGGTCTCCTTCCTGTTTGATGTGGCAGCCACTGGATACATATTCATCTCCATATTCGGCCTCTTGACTGGTAAGTGTCACTGCAGGTTGTCTGTTCGTTAGGCTTTACTGGCCATGTGTGTTTTACATTTGATCACTTGGTTCTCAGCTCTGTAGCTTTCGGTTTGAATCCAGTTCATGGCAACAAATGTGACAATCAGTGATGACCTGAACTGATGTGACCTTAGTTCCTGAAAGGTGCATAAAAAACCCAACTTTAATGTGCTGTCTGTTGACACCTTCTAGAATTGTAATCTCGTAAGTAGGCCACAGTTCAGAATTAAAATTCAGCAGGTTTTAAAAGTCTGCACTATGGAGGTAAGCCAGCATCAATAAATATAACCAGTGATTTACTTACATGCAGGCAATCCTCAATTAATGATTTCATGTTGTTAAAATTGAACAATTCTGAATATGGGTTTTTGAAACCTGGATAACCTTGTATATTCTGCAATTTGGTTTGTGGTCCAAAGGTCAGACAATGCTTTGTTTTTAGGTGTGCTATTGGACCCATGTGACTGCCCAGGTACAGCCAAAGCACTACTGTCAGACATTCCCTTAACTGAGAGACAGATTTTCGGGCATGGTCATTTATCATTATCAGGTTCTGTAGCCTGTCACTGGAGATGGAAACCAATGACAAAAGACCACAATTTTAAGTGGTCGTCCAAACCATGATGTATCTGGCTGTACCTGGGATTGAACCAAGGTTCTCTATGTTCCTAGATCAGTGCTACCCATTAGGTCACATATCGGGTGGAAATTGTAGGTTCTGCATATTCTCTTGTGTATGTTTTAAGGTCTTGGAGGAGTGATTGTGGTATTCATCCTGCAGTTGTTGGAGAACACCAAGACCATCGGAGAGAACCTGGAGTGGGTCTTCTACATCTTCTTCCCGAACTTCTGCTTTGCATACTCGCTGCAAGAAATGTACACCAACTATGCTAACAGAGTAGCATGTGAGGCCCTGGAGTCCAATGTAAAAGAAAACTATGGTGATCTGGTCCCTGGTGTCAACCTGGATATGTATTGTGACCTGATCAGTCGGCTTAACCAGACCAGTCCCTGCTGTCCAGGTGAGAAGGTCTAAGATTCACTTGTATTATTTGTATGATTAGTATACTTAGTACACTGACTTTGATGGAGTGTTCTTTTATGGACAAATATCCAAAACTGCTTAAAAGATTTTGTCCCTATGTGATAGGCTGTTGCACTGCAGTAAAAAACGATCTCAGTGAAACAGATAGTATAGGCTTAGTAGACTACTAGGACTTAGCAGCCTACTAAGGAGATAGCAGGCCTTTGTGAAACTGGGCCCAGCTAGCTAGGTTACCAAATATAGAGCCAAAGATTAAAAAAATACTTAAGGGATTTCATTCTTTGTTGCTATGTGAGTGTAACTAGACTGTGGGAGGTCACCTAGTTTGAGGTTACAATAAATTCCAAACAATAACTTGTCACAATAAAGGGTCTTTTAATGATACTTTACCAAGTTAACTCATTTTGTAAAGTAGAAGCATTTTACAGGTACAATGATAGTCAGCAGCATAATTAGGCATGGTGTCACACTTTTGAGGAAAATTCAAATATTCAGTGGGGATTCACTGCATTGGCTAGTCTACTTTGTTATATTTTTTTTATCCACCTTAATTTTTTGCTTCCCACTGTGGTTAAAGCCTCAGACATTTATATTATTTTTATCTGGATATGTGATCAGTAATATTGGTCATTCTGTGTTTATTTAAACGGTTATCTGTAAATATAAGAAAGGGAGTGTTTTTATATCTCTCAAGCACCACTTGTTTGACCTTTGCTATTATTTACCCAAACATAAGTGTCAGTTACTTTTTGTATATCAGTAATCGGGCCTTCCTTCAATTGTTGTAGTGTAACTTGTGGTCATTGTTTCAGTTTTCATTGTATCAAATAGACTTACACTCACATTAACTTATTACTTGGTACAGGTAAAACAGTGTTGATTATGACAATTAAAGAAGAACTAAAATGTGGATTTATTATGCATTTGTCTTTCAGATAACTGTGGTGAGAACTGTGTAGATTACTATGACAGTGTAGCACACTGGAAGTCTCCAGGCATTGGCCGTGGACTCCTATTCATGTGCCTCCAGTTTGTGCTGTACTCTGCACTCCTGTTTTTCCTAGAATCAGGTGTTGCGAAAAGGTTGAAAAACAAGATATTTGCAAGTATGTACATTGTTGTTAAAGATTATTTACCCAGCAACCTGAAGGTACTCTAGAACTTGCAATATGTGCCAGTTTTGGGAAGTTTGGGTCTGTCCTAATTAAAGAAGCATGCATTTCAATGATGTGCATGACTTGTGTATTTAGGGTGTTTATGGTTTAAATATTTGGTATCAGTTGATAGTTGGTGTTCAAAAGCTCTTTAATTTCAAGTCATATGATACAACAAACATGTATGCATTACTTTCTGTATGGCAAATTAGTTTTTAGTTGGAGAAGCAATTTTTACCCCACAGCCGTTGAGGCCTGTCAGGGTATTGTTTTCACCCATGGTGTCTGAATTGGTGGGCGTGTGGGCGGGGAAAAGTGTGTCCAGGCTGTATCTCAGAAACTGTGAGGTGTAGGAAGTTGATACTTGGTAGGGACATTGGTTGGGGGTGTAGGTGTGCAACATCATGGTGTGACCTTGATTTGACCTTGCCGTAGTGACTTTGAGTTTAAAAATTTTGTTTGGGGTATATCTCAGAAACCGTAAGGTGTAGGAAGTTGATACTTAGTAGGGACATTGGTTAGAGGATGTAGGTGTGCAACATCCTGGTGTGACCTTGATTTGATTTTTGACCTTGCTGTAGTGACCTTGACCTATAAAATCTTGTCCGGTCTATATCTCAGAAATCGTAAGGTGTAGGAAATTGATACTTGGTAGGGACATTGGTTAGTGGGTGTAGGTGTGCAACATCATGGTGTGACCTTGATTTGACCTTTGACCTTGCTGTAGTGACCTTGACCTATAAAATCTTGTCTCGGCTATATCTCTGAAAGTATAAGGTGTAGGAAAGTTGATACTTGGTAAGGACATTGGTTTGGGGTTGTAGGTGTGCATCATCATGGTGTGACCTTGATTTGACGTTTGACCTTGCTGTAGTGACCTTGACCTATAAAATCTTGTCTCGGCTATATCTCGGAAACTATAAGGTGTAGGAAGTTGATACTTGGTAGGGACATTGGTTTGGGGTTGTAGATGTGCATCATCATGGTGTGACCTTGATTTGACTTTTGACTTGGCCGTAGTGACCTTAAAGTATAAAATCTTATCTGGGCTATATCTCGGAAACCGTAAGGTGTAGGAAGTTGATACTTGGTAGGGGCATTGGTTAGGGGTTGTAGGTGTGCAACAACATGGTGTGACCTTGATTTGACCTTTAACCTTGCTGTAGTGACCTTGACCTATAAAATCTTGTCTGTGCTATATCTCAGAAACCGTAAGGTTTAGGAAGTTGATACTTGGTAGGGACTTTGGTTAGGGGTTGTAGGTGTGCAGCATCATGGTGTAACCTTGATTTGACCTTTGACCTTGTGTTGATGTGCATCATGGTGTAACTTTTAACTTTGGCTCTACCAAAGTGTGTGCATCTGCCATACTTGAGACATGTTTCTCTTATGGAAAAGATCTCTCATGGATTGCTGCAACTGATTATTATGTGTATGTTTACATAATTGTGCTATTTCCATTGACATCTGTTCTCCAGTTAATAAATTTTACAGTATCATAATTTGAGTTTACTGATTAATACTGTCATCTTGCTATTGAATTGTCTTGTTTTAATACTTCATCTTTATATACATTTTCTTTCTCTTAGACATCATTTTTCTCTACTTCAACATTATTTGGACCTTTATATAATTGACACTTCTCTGAAAGTCGCCCGATGTTTGTACTGTTTCACTACTTCTATATCTCATCGTGTTGAAACATATTTCCCCAGGCTGTGGGGTACGGGCCTCTCTGATGCTATTTTTTAAAATTGCACAGATAATGTAAAAGCCTTTGCATGCATGTATGTCATTGTATAACATCAGTTTGAGATATAAAATAGACCTAACATACCTGTGGTACAGGTAATAGCTTAATTGTGATGAAATGGAGTGAAAGTATTTCTAACTCGGTGTAAAACAGTTGGAAGCATGCGTAAGAGATGGCAAAGTACTACTATGTTCATAGATTGAATATGTTTAGTAATAAAATCAACAAAATAAATTATCTTATGATTTTTTACAACCCATTCTACAGTATTCTTTTACACATTAAAGGGTGCTTTGTCAGTGCATCCTGTTTTTTGTTCAGGTGTGCCTGTCTTATAGGAACATCCTACATTCATTCTCTTGTTGCTGTTTTGTAGAGGCAGCCACTTTTCAAGCTAGAACCAATGAGGATGCTTTATTGCTGATGGGCAGTCAGGGACCCATCAACACAAAAGCCCAGGTATTGGAAGACAGTGACGTGGTTGAAGAAGGAAACAGGATAAAAAATACTACTCTGTCTGGACTCATCAAAACTGACTCTGTTGTGTTGAAAGAATTAAAAAAATACTACGGGTCATTCCTGGCAGTGGATACGTTGTCACTGGGTATAACACAAGGAGAATGTTTTGGATTACTTGGGGTCAATGGAGCAGGAAAGACCACCACATTTAAGATGTTGACAGGAGATGAAAGTATTACTGATGGTAAAGCTTTCTTGTGTGGACACAATGTCTCAACAGAAATTAAGAAGGTAAGAAATATGAACCATTTTGTATTATGACCATGTCACATGGAAAAAACTTTTCATGATAGAGTTGGATTTTCACTATTAAATTTTACTCTATAGAGGATAGCTTTAATTGTATGACCACTTTTAGATTTTGAGATGATTATCATTTATTTATTTTTCTGCAGAAATACAGGAAAAAATGAAGTTATTTCTTAACGTATATAATAACAACATTATTCTAGCACAGAAACATAAAACACATATTGACAATATTATTTTGAGCTAATAGAGAAGTTTCAACATTAGAGGTGCAGCTGTGTCTAACAATGTGTTTTTAGGTTCAGCAGAATGTGGGCTATTGCCCTCAGTTTGATGCTCTGATTGACAAGCTGACAGTGTCTGAAACACTGAGCATGTATGCACGTCTGAGAGGAGTGCAGCAGTCGGATGTAAAGGCTGTGGTCCACAACATCATCACCAACCTCCTGCTCACTGAGTATGAGGACAAACAGGCCGGCCAGCTCAGGTATGTGATTGATGTCACCCCTCAGGTATGTGAGCCATGGTTGATGTGATATGTGAAACCCTGATATGTGATCACTGATTTATGTTACATGTGCAACTCAGGTATGTGATTAGTGATTGACTATGGACCTTGATTGCCCCTTGACTATCCTTATGACTGATGCATTTGTTAATATAGTGCACGGAAATCCCTTTTGTGGGGAAGATATTGCACCTGCAAAGCAGTAGATTAGATTAGATTATGTGTAAATGTCAAGTATGTGATCAGTGTTTCATGTTATATGTCGAACTCAGGTATGTGATCAATGATTGATGCCATATGCATTATTTGGGTACATCAGCATTGATTTATGTTTCATGTATAACTCGGGTATATGATCAGTGATTGATTCTATATGTGTAACTGTGGTGTGTGATCAGTGATTAGGGTTATCTATATAACTCAGGTATATGATCAGGGATTGATCCTATATGTTGTGTAACTGTGGTATGATCAGTGGTTAGAGTTATCTATGTAACTCAGGTATGTGATCACTGGTTCATTTTATATGTGCAACTCAGGTATGAGATCAGTGATGGATGCTGTATTTATAACACAGTTATATAATCAATGATGGGTATTACATATAAAATTGATATATGTGAGCTTTCTCCTATCATTAAAGTTTCCTATTTTTATGTAACTGGTTAAACATACTGAAAGTGAATATTTAAGCCAAATCAATAAAGTCAAGTACCAGTATCACTGAATGAATATTTTCTTTTAGTGGTGGCAACAAGCGTAAGCTGAGCACTGGCATAGCACTGATTGGAGACCCTCCTGTGGTGTTTCTGGATGAACCCACAACCGGTATGGACCCAGTGGCCCGCAGACTGCTGTGGAATACCTTGACTCAAGTCAGGGAAAGTGGCAAAACACTAGTGTTAACCTCACACAGGTAAGCAAAAGCTTGGTGCTTGAAAATGTTTGGCATCAAATGCACAGAATTATGGACTTTGTTCTCAGTTAAATACTCCATAATCAGAATATTTGGTGTTCTGTTTGCTTCTCTGTTTCTCACACACAAGGGGAGAAATAAAATTTGATACAAGTCGTAGTTGCAAAATGTAAGCAATTTACATCTACTAATGGCAAATTTCTAGTTATATCCACTTAAATAAGCCGAAAGGGGTTTTGGCTGCAAAGCCACCAGAGACACGAGAAGTGCACCAAAAGTGTCACTCATCCAAGTACTAACGTGGCCCACTGCTGCCTAACTTCACTGAAGAGACCAGTGCTCATCCCACTAAGCCTATTCTCATGAAAGTCCAATGACAACAGAGAAAAAAAATGAAAAAAAAAACTGAAAAAAAACTGAAAAAAGGGATCTCTAGGCTTAAGATATCAAGCATTTTAACTCTTACAGTAATTAACACTTGGGCTTCTGTTGTATGGAGTTCAGACTTAATAACACAATAGTGAAGTGATGAATCAGGTACAGAGTAACATAATGCTGATATTTTGTCACATCTTCCTCAGATTGTGACTCTTCTGTACCAACAAGAATCAAGAATAATTGGTTCAACTTACACCTTGTTAGTCCCATTGAGTTGGACTAACTTTGTGCATCCAAGTAGGTTCTAGTTATGGCCACTTACTGTAAGTTAAACTCCAAATTATCCTTGTATTTTGCACTTCTAGTAATTGCTGGGACTTAGAAACTACTTCTACTTATGGCAATATTCTACTTATGGCAGTTCTGCCTATAACAAATCTGCTTTATACCCTTGTATCAGGAAATTCTGTTAACATAGAATCACTTCTTCATGAAAGATAAAATTTTGTGTAATATCTTGTGTTTCAAACTGTTTGGCTATTCACAAAATAATTTGGACCAAAGTTAGTGTCAGATTGAGTCTCAAACCTGCGACTAGTATATCGTTGTCTCAAACATTTTGGATAAAGTCTTTTTAATAAATATGGTTTAAGGAAAAGTAGAAATAATTTAAACCATGTAATAATACTTGGCCTCAACTTTTGTGACACTTTATAGCCAAAAATTTGTTTCAGAGGTACCTTACTTTGAGACAATTTTCAAAGAGTGTTGTCTGAATAATAACAGAGAATAGATTTTGTAACAAATAAATGAAATAAAAAATAATTGACCAAATTTGGAACTTTTTAAAAAATTAAACAGATGTTATGAATTTTGTTGTGAATTGTAACACACAAAATTTCTATCATCTATAAAAGAATCTTAGACCATGTCTGACCATGCTTGATCATGTGTATATTATGTTTACATCATGGAAAGGCTTGAGACCGGTGTCAGCATGGTCTCAGTTGGGCATCTATTTGTAAATATTTTTTCCCTTAAAGTCACCTGTAGAAATTCTTGTGTGTTTTTCTAGCATGGAGGAGTGTGAAGCTTTGTGTACACGTATGGCCATCATGGTCAACGGTCAGTTTAAATGCCTGGGCAGTTCCCAGCATCTCAAGAACAAGTTTGGGGAAGGCTACACCTTGATCGCAAAGGTCACTCTAGGTGAGACAGTCCTTGAGACTGAACAGCGTACACATGCGGTGATGAATTTTATCACCAATGAGTTCCCAGGGTGCACCCTGAAAGATTTGCACAGGGGCCTGGTCATGTACCAGATCAGTAGCAGTAACCTGAGCTGGGCACGGGTGTTTGGCATCATGGAGAGGGCTAAGAATGATTACCACATCGAGGACTACTCGGTCAGCCAGACCTCCCTGGAACAAGTCTTCATTAACTTTGCCAGGGCTCAGGTACCACCCATTGATGAGAAGATCTCAATGTTGGCAAAGTGCAGCAGCTGTTGCAGGTTTTTCTGCTGTTGCGGATGTTGAGGAGAAAAATGGCCATGTTTCATTGACATACAGCTGAACTCTGTTAAGTAAAATCTCAAGGTACCAGAAGTCTTCTGACATATCCAACATGTCCAAATAACAGGGTACATGTCAATGGAATATGCATTCAGAGGACCTGCTGCTTAGTTAAATTATTATTGAATATTCTACTTATCAAAGTGCAACTCAAATATGATTTAAAACTAGATGTTTTAACTTGTAAAAAAAACCTAATATTCAAAATGACATATAAAACCTGTCAAACCTCTGTTAACCAACAAAGCCTGGGAAGAATTGATTTCATAGCTGTTCTAAATGTAGAAACTCAAGTCCAGCCCTGGCTCAAAGCAAAACAACCCATGACCTACTAAAAATTTTTGTTTAATTTGGACTGGGAAATTAATTGAGTACATTGTTGATAAAATGATTCAGCTGAAATAAGGAAAAGATCTGGTTTGGCACTGTTACTGAAAAATTTAGAGAGTATGGGCAAGTGGTGGGATAGTGAGGTGTGAAATGATTGGATGGAGTAATTAGTTAGGTTAGCTCACTATTATAACAATACATACATGTTGGTTACTAGTTAGTTATTTTCTAATACAGATCAAATTCAAACCATTCCCGAATCTATTTTACACATGTTGTGTGCAAGCTTATGGAGCAGAAATTATTGTTATTCAAGTTAGTTCATGGGAATTTTCTGTTTCTGGTGAAATACTCTCAATGTAACTTGAACTTTTCAGTAGGCAATAATTTTAGCTGATGAACCTGGATAGTGAAAATTAAGTTCTAGTGAAATTTTAAATCTGTATTAATGATTCAAGTAGCAACTAGCAATTACTGAAAGTTTGGTCTGGTGAATTTCTTAAAAAAATAAGAATTACTAAAAGTTTCTTCAAGCTAAAATTTCTACTTCTTAAGTATGCTATATGATTTTGTTATATTAATTTTTCTTATGGATTGTATTTTTGTTGTATGCAATGATATGCGAAAATGTGTAAAACTAAAGTAACATCATTGAAATGAAGCTGTAGGAAAATGAGAAGAGGTCAGTAATATGCAATATTTTGTAAAGTAGAATTTTAATTTAACAGTATATTTCTGATAGGATTGTTTTATCATTATGATATTGTTTTGTATCCCAAGCTTTATGGTGTGATAAATTATTCTCAGGCTTTTAGATGTGTCATAGATCTGACTCATGATACAAACTTTCTAAAAGATGAATCTCAGATAAATGCATAGAGAAAGGAAACTTCAAAGAGGATTTGAATCTAATAGGAAGTTTTGGTGATCAGTTTTCATTGACATTTCTCATTGTTATCATCTGGTTTTGTTGTCATAGCTGGTTGAATGTTGTGATAAGTTACTTTCAAAGTTAGATTTACCCAAGAGTGTGCTTTTTACTGCAACATACCTTGTGTCTATGTGTTTTATGTTTTTATGTTAAATATGAAGTATTTATTTACAACAAGTAAATATGTACACCATGTTGGTGGAATATATCAAATGTAGTAACAGTAATGAACACATAAACTCAGAGAACAATAACCTATAATTAAAACAAAACCATCGTCAGGACATGTAATAATAAATAAATGGGAAAATCTGGATTTTTTATTTTGTATCCAGGTGGTGATTCAGATCAGTCTCAAAATTCAAGGGGATCTATTAGTTCGACCAAGACCCATATTCTGATTTTTTTTGTTCATGAAGTTCCAGCCAGTGGTATTTACATAATCCTGCTAACAAACAAACAGACAAACAAACAGTCATAGAGTTTCACCAAGTCCTTTTGTGTAATATATGGGTACTGTATGACTTTAGGAGAACCAGCCAGCCCTTTTCAGAGATTATTCATCCCTTACTCCAGAATGCTGGAGGTATAATGAACTCCTGTAAGTTTCCAATTTAAATATAAAAAAGTCAATGATGGATACCAATACATATACTTGGAGCAAGTGTAAAATGGTCATGAAAATAATACTTTCTTGGCGGAGGTAATAGCGAAATTACGCAACAAGGCAATGACAAAGTATCTGTGAATCATGCTATAAACTCCTGATTAGTCTACAAATGTCTGTGCCTTTGTGTTCTAGAAGGCTAGGGCTCAGTATTCAACAAGTTTGGTCACTCCAATCACTTGGATCTCACCTCTGTGGTCACAAGTTCAAATCCAGGTCATGGTAATAGTTTTGATATACTGATAGCCTGTCAATGGTGGCTGATGTCAAATATATCAAAACCCAACTCTGACTATACGGTGATATCTTAGCAAATTATGATAGTTTTCTACCTATGGGAGGGCAGCTTAACTGCTTACCTACTCCCACACAGTGTATATATTTTTTGAAATTATTATTATCCTCCAACAAATATCTGTGAAGTATTGTACATGGTGGTTTATATTGTGCCCGAAATCTCAAATTCTTAAAATATGTGTAACACAGATCCTTTTATTTCTGTCATCAGGTGAAATACTCACTGACAGGCTTTGCCTGTAACATTTATACTTTAAATCAACAAAACATTTACAAATTGTCACCTATAGTGGCAACACATTGTATTATCAAATAAAATTAATCAGTTATACTATGTATTGAGAGAATATTGTTGCCTGTGAAAAAAAATTGTAAGTATTTTACATAATTCATGTATGTTCTAGATCTCATATAGGTTTATGAGATTGAGTAAAACTTTACCATATAATTTTTAAATCAGCTTATTATAGTTGATTTTATTTTATACTTTGTATATTTTAAGATTTGTGTGCATTTGAGACGGTATTCTATTTATACTGTTAAATTGTTGTTGTTTTGTGAAAAAATATATAAAAAAATGAAGTAAAGTTAACTTTTTCATCCAGTGTTGACACTAGTTGGTAATATTTGATATAGCTTGGCAACAGAGACTAATGTCTGTTAGCTTAAACTAATAAAAAACTGCAGTAAGGCTTAAGAGTTCTAATAAAATTATAGAAATGTTTAACAAAGGAACAATAGTCTAGCTAAATGTAAAGCAAATAACGATTTTAGTGAAATGATTGAGCTTGTTATTAACAGTATCATTGTGCTCTTCTGTCATGATTTGTAAATCAAATGTCCAAGCACTGAGGTTTCATGGAAGTATACCATGAATCTGTCTTAAAGCATCCTTTGATTATGTAAAATAGCCTTACCTTTTCCTCACAAGTACTGTATATTGGTGAGAGCAAACATCCAAGACCATATATTCTTGTCGGTACTACTGCACATATTCGGACTGTGCATGGGCCACCTAGTTTACTCCAGCACTTCATATTTTATATTCATATTTTATACGGTTGTCGGAGAGTAAACATTGACTTTGGATACCATTTTATGTTTAGTTTATTTTCAAAATGGCTTTATAACTTATTGTCTGTGTAATTGTATCCCCGACGCGAAGCGGGGATACTATGGATTCATCATCGTCGTCGTCCGCGTCCGCGTCCGCGCCCTCGTCCGCGTCCGCGTCCGCAGAGATTTCTTGTTAGCGACCTACAGTCCACATTTCTTTCCGGATTTCTTTCATATTTGGCAGGTGACTTGATATGGTAGAGGACTCGCCACCCTATCTTTTTGGTAGGCTTTATGTCTAAATTAGGCCTGTGGTAGACAAAAATGTCTAAAATGTGGAATATTGCTTGTTAGCGACCTACAGTCCACATTTCTTTCCAGATTTCTTTCATATTTGGCAGGTGGCTTGGTATGCTAGAGGACTCGCCACCCTATCTTTTTGGTAGGCTTTATGTCTAAATTAGGCCTGTGGTAGACAAAAATGTCTAAAATGCATTAAAAGTCATGAAATCATGCACTAAATCACTTATAACTTAAAAAGTGTTGCATTTAGAGCATTTTGTTAAAATATGTTATTCAGATACTTTTTTCATAGCTACAACATGGTGAGTAACTTGGGTGTCTGTCTCAATAGCTAAGTGAGTAATAGCTACTTTTGGGCTTTTCAGTAACTTCCATCATGAGTAAAATCAATTGTAACTTGAAAACTATTGCATTTACAGAATTTTGTATAAATATGTTATTCAGCTACTTTTATGTCAGCTATAACATAGTAAAATTTCAGACCTGTAGCTCATAGCATAGCTGAGTAATAGCTACTTTTAGGTTATCACTGTTGAGTAAATTACTTATAACTTCAAAAGTATTACATTTAGAGTATTTTGTTTCAATATGTTATTCACCTATTTCGGAGTCAGCTATAACATAGTGAAGTTCCAGACCTGTGGCTCATTGCATAGCTGAGTAATAGCTACTTTGAAGTTCACACTGTTGAGTAAATCAGTTGTAATTGGAAAAGTATTGCATTTACAGAAATTTGTGTAAATATGTTATTCAGCTACTTTTGGGTCAGCTATAACATAGTGAAATTACAGACCTGTAGCTCATGGCACAACTGAGCAATAGCTATTTTCAGGTACTGACTGTTGAGTAAATGACTTGTAACTTGAAAAATAGTGCATTTGGAGTATTTTGTTAAAATATGTTGTTCGCCTACTTTTGGGTCAGCTATAACGTCGTGAAATTACAGACTTATAGCTCATGGCATAGCTGAGCAATAGCTATTTTCAGGTTGTCACTATTGAGTAAATCACTTGTAACTTGAAAACTATTGCATTTACAGTATTTTGCTTAAATATGTTGTTCACCTAATTTTGGGTCAGCTATAACATAGAAAAAATTCAGACATGTAGCTCATTGCATAGCTGAGTAATAGCTACTTTGACGTTATCACTGTTGAGTAAATCAGTTATAACGTGAAAACTATTACATTTACAGTATTTTGTTTAAATATGTTATTCACATAATTTTTGGTCAGCTATAACAGAGTGAAATTGCAGACCTCTATGTCATGGCATAGCTTACCAATATCTACTTTCAGGTTCTCACTGTTGAGTAAATCATTGTATCCACTGGATAGCCGTAGTGTGTAGAGAGATTTCACCATTACCGCTCTAACAAAAAAAAATATTATAGCTAGCCTTCTCGAGTTTGCAAAGTATATTACAGGGTGCACCACAGTACTCTATTGGTAGGCTTTATATCTAAATTAGGCCTGTGGCTAAATTACTTACCTACTAAAAATGAGTAATTCTGCATTTTGTCTAAAAGTATTGCAGATAGCAAATTTTTCTTAAATAACTCATTCACCTACTTTTGGGAGAGCTTTCACATGCTGAAGTTCCAGACCTGTAGGTAATTACTCACCTACTCAAAATGAGTAAATGCGAATTATCTCTAAAAGTATTGCAGATAGCCAATTTTTGTCAAATAACTCCTTCACCTACTTTTGGGAGAGCTTTCACTTGGTGAAGTTTCACACCCGTAGGTAATTACTCACCTACTCAAAATGAGTAAATGCAAATTATCTCTAAAAGTATTGCAGATAGCGAATTTTTGTCAAATAACTCCTTCACCTACTTTTGGGAGAGCTTTCACTTGGTGAAGTTTCAGACCTGTAGGTAATTACTCACCTACTCAAAATGAGTAAATGCAAATTATCTCTAAAAGTATTGCAGATAGCCAATTTTTGTCAAATAACTCCTTCACCTACTTTTGGGAGAGCTTTCACTTGGTGAAGTTTCAGACCTGTAGGTAATTATTCACCTACTCAAAATGAGTAAATGCAAATTATCTCTAAAAGTATTGCAGATAGCCAATTTTTGTCAAATAACTCCTTCACCTACTTTTGGGAGAGCTTTCACTTGGTGAAGTTTCAGACCCGTAGGTAATTACTCACCTACTGAAAATGAGTTAATGCAAATTATCTCTAAAAGTATTCCAGATAGCCAATTTTTGTCAAATAACTCCTTCACCTACTTTTGGGAGACCTTTCACTTGGTGAAGTTTCAGACCTGTAGCTAATTATTCACCTACCCAAAATGAGTAAATGCTAATTATCTATAAAAGTATTGCAGATATCCAATTTTTTATCAAATAACTCATTCATCTACTTTTGGGAGAGCTTTCACATGGTGAAGTTCCAGACCCGTAGGTAATTACTCGCCTACTGAAAATGAGTAAATTCGAATTATCTCTAAAAGTATTGTAGATAGCCAATTTTTCTCAAATAACTCATTTGCCTACTTTTGAGAGAGCTTTCACTTGGTGAAGTTTCAGACCCGTAGCTAATTATTCACCTACTCAAAATGAGTAAATGCGAATTATCTCTACAAGTATTGCAGATAGCCAGTATTTCACAAATAACTCATTATTATGAAAACAACTTAGAGGAAGTCATGGGCTGCAAATCTTTTCATGTGGTCAGATTTCACCTTGGGCCCCTCCTGCTTATTATTGGTCCTAGAGGTTTGCAATGTGAAAACGACTTATACGAAATCATGGACTGCGAATCTTTTGATGTGGTCAGACTTCACCTTGGGCCCCTGCTACAGGGTCAAATAAGGGTAGCCAAACTTAAAAGTGCTTTCACCTTGCTTATTAACGAAAAATGCTTTTTATCTTCTAAACTATGTTAGTTGGCCTTTGTCGGTGGATACATCCAGCATCTGGCCACAGATGCGTCCTATTTCTAGTTATATACAGAGGTATAATAAAAGTTATTTTTAGATTTTTTTTTTTGGAAAGTACATATTTCCTGGAAAAAATTCATATTCTTGAAATTCTGGAATAAAATATTAAAAGTTATTTGTTTTGCTATTTGATTATTCTGAAACATGAGAATTGAAATGTAGCACTATTAAATTGAAGTACTGATGCATTTTACAATAAAAGGAAGATAATAAAAATATATCAGTACAACAATTCCAAACTATAGTGTTACTAACACAGCTAGGTGAGGATACTTGTTTATTGTTACAGGAATGACTCTTTAAAGTCAAATAAATATCAAAGACCCAGAAGTATACTTAAGTTGAATATCCAGAAAAACATGACTTATATTTCAGTCGACTTTCTTTGGAGCTGTTTTTTTCTTAAAAGTGAAATTCTACCAGATCAGATTTTTGCCTGTTACCCACTGCATGGTGTCTAGAAAATATTTACAAATCGGTTGATGTGCAAATAATACATACCCAAATGTAATCAATCAATATGTACTTACAACATAATTATACAATTTTGGTATATTAGTTTTACACACAATACAAATCCATACTTACTTAAACTTACAAGAGTATTGGAACTAAGGTCACCTTGTATTGAGCCCAACAAGGCAGCCAAATCAAGTTTCTGTGGTCCTACCTGATTTTACAAAAGAAGGTAACCGAAAGTAAAAGGCTTAAGATTAACTTAACTTATGGGACTACAAAAATATAAATGCCATTCTTTAAATCCCAATAGCAAGTTATTAACATAATTTAAAATAATGGCCATTGTAATTATAATAACTTCAAGTTAACCTTGTGTAATGTCTTTAAATGTAACCTTGTAACAACTGTTTAAAATAAAAATAAGATGAAAACATCTTCCCGCTGGTGATAATTCCCCGCCTGATTTTAGACATAGTGTCTTCAATTATGTGCCTAATTGGCCACTGAGTCCTTATATGAAATTATCGGTATATTTTGTCTGAGACCTGTGTATCAAAGAGACCACTCTAACTGCTTCCACTTTCAGTAACATGGTGTTGTATGATCTATTGAGATGCTTCATTGATATATTAAGCTTTCTTGA
The DNA here is from genome assembly GCA_964017235.1 of Sabellastarte sp. h YS-2021. Classification (NCBI taxonomy): domain Eukaryota; kingdom Metazoa; phylum Annelida; class Polychaeta; order Sabellida; family Sabellidae; genus Sabellastarte; species Sabellastarte sp. h YS-2021. The sequence continues at coordinate 78,240,351 of OZ024931.1, forward strand.
TAATCATGTTAATTGGGTTTGGTTTCCAAGAATATGCACAAGCGTCAGTAAGAAAATAAGCAAGTACACCTTTACAGTTGAAGCTTCTGAGTTTCTGTTCTTCTTTATAACCAGGAGAAAACCCTACTTGGAATGGAAGTAGTTGTGAGTGCCTGGCAAACACAATTGTTTCATTGAAATTTGATGGTTGAAATTATAACTAAATCTCAGTTGATAACATAAATAGAATATCAATTTCACATTCGGGATTTTCTTTGAAAACACTTCCTGAAAATTTCCTTTAAATTTGTTCCTAACTTTTTGAGTCATTTTGCAATCAGACAATTGCATGCTGCCGAAAACATAACTCTTTGGACTAAGTAACTATATATGCTCCTGTGTACTGTATAAATATGCTAGTACTTCAAAAGTGCCAAGATAATATCAGATAAAGTCGCTACATTCTTTTCACGCTTTCTTTGTTTCATAATTGCTTCAAAGAATATTCTTGCATGACTTGCATTTTTGGCTAAATGGTATTATCACTGCAGATCAGATGGTAAGCATAGTAGTCTCCCAAGGGACTGGCCTCTGACACATGAATTACATGTACTAAGATGCACCCTGTCTATATGTACCCATGATGATGCAACAATATTTTAGTTTAAAGAATTTTCCTAATTTTTATTGGATTTGTAAGTATTACATGTATTTGCATGTGTACCACAGAACCTTTTCTATTTTTTGAATAAATAACACTTTATTCATGATGTAATTAGCTAAAATCCTTTTTTTCATAATAAATAACTAAGTTCCTTGTACTTCAATATTACTTAAACTCTTGGACAAAATCTTAAGCTTGAAAAAACATAGCTTTTGGTAGGTAAAATAATCATTATTGACTCAGAGAAAGTTATCATTATTCTGATATCCCAGAATGTGTTCCAAAGGACTAAGATTTAAATTAACAGCTCTCTCACTTTTTCTGTACTTGTACACTTTACCATCAAATTATAGTAAGTGGACAAAAGTGAAAACAGATCAGTTATAGATTCCAGGTAGCATTGACCCAACAGTTTGGTGTGGATGTACCAATTTTTCCAAGTAGTTTCTGCCTACCAAGAATGTGACGCAATGGTATTGTACTCTAACCAAAGGAGGTTGGAATACTGTATCAGTGTAAATCATTTAAAAGGCTATTGCCATATATTTTCATGAAAGATTGTGCCTATAGTTCAGTGCTTCATGCATTTTGTAACTCGTACCTACACAAGTCTGATTCAGGAATTTACAGAAATGTTTGGAATCTTGGTTGCGACAAAAGAGACATGCTAGTTGGTTGGTAACCTAGGTTTGTGAAGAATTAAAGCACCGTTTTCTTGATATTTTACTTGCAAGTATGCTAGGACATCAGATATCAAAAGTCAATTTTTTTGCTACAAATCTCTTTGACTGTTAAAGTACTGTGTTAAATAGGTCATCAACAAAGGTTAATCCATGCTAATGCTCCAACTGGGTAAGTTGAGATCTGTTTTTGAAATTTTGGGTTATACCATAATTGGGTGGACAAACTCTGATTGGTGCTATTTATGGAAGTTTTATCAAACAAAGTTTTCCATGATGCCAAATTTTCCTTCTGAAATTCATTTTGTGTATTACTTATTTAAATTAATACACCTATCGAGTGAACTCTCAGGGAAGTGATGGGGCTTTTACCAGAATTGTATAATCAGGTTAATGCTAATGGGAAGTATCCTACCTCTACTTTAAAAAAACTCAAGTGCCACTGCAACAGGTTTGTACTTGCCAAAACCCAGTGAAAGAAATATCAATAGACCAGTTTATACCCTGGGATGAATTCAAATCCACAATTAAGTGCTTGTGCTTACTATTATTGAAAAATGGTGCTTTCAGTGTCAGGAAAAATTGAATGAAAATACTAATAATTTTGTGGGTTGTAACTAAAAGCTGTCCAAAGGCTACTTAAGTGCCAAAGAAAATGTTATGATCTTATAACTATAGAATAGAATAGAAACATTTATATAGCGCAAAATTGATGCAACATCCTCTAATGCGCTTGAAATCAAAAAGGGAAAGTCGAGGGACGTTCGAGGTCATGATCCAAGGTTAGCGCCCGCCAGGTAGATGTACTATGGTGGAGGATATGCTAATCTAAACAAGTAGGTCTTTAGCTGGCTACGGAAACCTGTTATTGTTTGTTGTGATCGTACTGATTGTGGGAGTCTGTTCCATTCTATGGGGGAAGCCACTGCAAAACCTCTCCTACCGATGGCCTTTTTGTGAGAGGCTGAGGAAAGAGAAAGACGATTTCCACGTGTTAGACAACTGGTTTTGATCAAGGATGATAGGTATGTGGGTTGAGAGAAATTTATAGCCTTGAAAGTAATTAGATTGTACTTAAACAATATACGGTAAGTGATAGGAAGCCAGTGTAGTTTTTGAAGAAAAGGAGTGACATGGCTAGTTCTATCAAGTCTAAAAACAATTCTACAAAGGGCATTTTGTATCTTTTGGAGTTTAGCAACATTGTACTTACTGATGCCATAAAGTAGGGAATTGCAGTAGTCAAGTCGACTACTGATCATTGAGTTTGCAAGCAAGGCTGCAGTTTCCATACTGAGGTATTTACGGATACGTCTTAGGTCCTTAAGGTGGTAGTAGCAGGCTCGACACATATTAGTTATGTGGTTGGAAAAGGTGTTTCCAGAGTCAAAAATTACACCCAGGTTCTTGACTGTATCAGTAGGGGAAATAGAATTTCCGAGAAGTTGAGTAGGGAATTTATTTATGAGGGACTCTCTGGCTTGTCTATCACCTATTATAATAAATTCAGTTTTCTCGGGATTGAGTTTCAATTTCACGCCAGCCATCCAGTTTTGGATACATGTGAGACACTCTGTAAGCTCAGCGAAACTGGAATCAAAATTCCTATTGTCCAATGCTAGATATATTTGGGTGTCATCAGCATATAGATGGTGGGTGACATTGAAATCAATGCTTAATCTGACTGAATAGAAAATGGGTTTAATATGATTGGTTATTTCTGTAAATATCAAAAATATTACTTGGCCTCAACCTGGGCATGAATTGCATGGTCTCTAATCTTGACAAGTTTTTTAAAGGCACTGCAATCCATTGTAACTGTACTAAATGTATGAAGTATAGGAGTTAGATGTTTTTTTATGATCTGTACTAGATCTGCCTGTCAAGGGAAATTATATTAAATGAAAGTATTCTCATTATTAACACCATATTGCACCAAATAGATATAATTATTTTAAATATCTCAACCCAGAAAGATGTGGACAGTTTTCATATCTTGCAACCAAGCCTCTAATTATAATAGGCACATAATACAGGGTCAGCACCACAGGGTAGCCTCTAAAGAGTCCTGTCTGACCTCAGACAATATCCAGGGCCATATAAACAAAGTATGAGAACTTTCATCCTCAGATGAAAGCAACAGATACTTTACTTTCAGGTCAGCCATGACAAAGATTTACTCTTACAAATGATAACTCTAAAAATATTTTAAACTGGAACTTTCACATTTAGTTTATAGCTAAATATAGACAATGATTGGATAGCCTATTCATTTGTGATCATGACCTTCAAATTTAACTAAGGTTAAAATACCAGCCTTTACTATTGTTACTTACTTACTTATCCGCGTCTCTCCTGTTGGAGAATACAGCCACTCGTAACCTCCAAGCTGACCTGTCCTTGTCCAGACTCTCTACTTCACCCCAGGTCAGCCCCATGTCTTTTAACTCTGCCTCCACACTCCTTCTCCATGTGATCTTTGGTCTTCCCCTTTTCCTTTTCCCGGGTGGATTCCATCTAAGACACTTTAGCAATTCATGATGTTTCCATTCTGAGGAAATGTCAAACCCATTTTAATCGTTTGGTTTGTATATTGGTTTCTATATTTTGGCACCCGGTTTTCCTGTATAGGTCATTATTGGAGATTTTGTTTGGGCAGAAAATTTTTGCAATTCTTCGCAGGCAGGAGTTTAACACAGCCATTTCATTTTTGACAACCCTCCAACATTCTGATCCATATAGTAGGACAGATTTCACATTACTGTTGTATAGCTTGATCTTGGTTTTCAGGGAGTATTGTTTTGATTTCCAAATGTTTATGAGGCTCATGAAAGTGTTTCTTGCTTTGTTGATCCTGTTTGTGATGTCTGCTTTTGCACCTTCTTCAGAGTGAATGACACTTCCAAGGTATGTGAATTTCTTGACTTGCTTTAAATTTTCGCCATTGATGTTTATAAGGATTTGAGGCTTTTCAGTAATATTAATTTCTTCAGTTTTGCTGACATTTATTATGAGGCCTACTTGTTTGGCAAAATGGATGAGCCTATTGACTTTGTCCTGAAGCTGTTTATGGCTGTGGGACATGATAGCAAGATCGTCAGCAAAGTCCAAGTTTTCCAGTTGTCCTCTTATTCCCCACTGTATTCCTCGTTGGCGGTCTTTAACTGTTTTTTTCATCACCCAATCGATGACTATAAGAAATAGTATGGGAGATAGTATGCATCCCTGTCTCACTCCAGTAGCTATCTTGAAAAAGTCTGTTGTTGTGTTGTTGTTCACTTCTACACATGCCTGATAGTTATTATAAAATTTAGTTTTAATTGATATTAGTTTTCTTGGTATTCCATAAGTAAGATTTTCCACAAGCTATCTCTATGGATGGAATCAAAATCTTTTTGGAAGTCGATGAAGTTGATGTGGACAGGGGTATTCCATTCTTTGATGGTACGGAGGGTAAGCTATTGTATTGAGGTTTACTGTTGTAGATATGTCTTATTATTGGTTCCAGAAATTACGCACTCCCTAGGCTATCTAAGCCTATCAATTTTGTGGCCAAAAGCCTATCACTGCTAAAAGGGTCAGATTGGGAAATTCTCTCCTTGTAGCAATCAAACATCGCCCATAAATGATGTCAGTAATTATTGTTTTTAGTAATTATTTTAGGAATAAGCTAAACTTACTTGTTTTTATTTCATTATACTCATGGAATTCAGATGAATCAATCCTTGCAAAAGATCAATAAATTTTACAATTGTGATTTTATAAAGTAAAAAATATTCACAAAAGAGACAAAAATTCTATAAAATATACAAGGAAACTTTGTGTATAATCAGGGATTAAGAGTCCTTTTGAATATGACTTCAAGCTTATTGTGAGGACACTCATGGCCATAACAAGTCAGTTATAACATTGCTTGCTACCTTATATATAGTTACACTTAGAAATTTAGCAAGAAGACAATTTCAAAAAAAATTTTAATCTTCTTACACTGAATAAGAATTAATGTTTACAATTCACACTTAGAAGGTAAAAGAACTTACAACTAATGTCCAATTAACAATGTACAAGATAACATCCTCTACAAGTATAAACAAGGATATTCAGGTGTCTTTTGTTAATTTATGTCTCCTATTGCACACCTGTGTGCAGAGATTCAGTCATTAATATGCTGCTGAAATCACTGCTCATGTTTCACATTATGAGTTGGAAGTAATTCTATACATGTGCATTACTGGCCACCTCAAAATACAGTTATCTGACTCTCTGTGAACCCTAAAGGTAAATATAGTGTATCCTTAATCTGCAGAAAACATGCTGGATATCAAACCTTCACTAAAAGTGCCTTTTATAAAAAATCCTGATATGTTGGAGAAAATGTAGATGAGTGTCCTCATTAACCATTTCTGATCACAGGTGAATCCTGTTGAAAGTTTAACAGACAAGAAAAATACTTCTACCTTACCAGGAATCCCAGATAAAAGCATAAATATTGATAAAACATTGATTATTTTTTAATTAAAGAGTACTTCTACTTAATACAGTTCTATTTGAAGGCTTTCAGCTAATATAGTATATTTTTATAGCTTTCAGTAAAGAAAAGGCCTAAAACGTCTCTGAAAGAATTCGACATGAGAACAAGAAGAAAACTGACTGTGTTTGTATTATGAACAACACATGGCCAAAATCAACAAAAGCAGTCAGAAGGTGCATGCCTCCACCAAGGCAATTGTAATTATAAGTAAATGGGAAAATCCGGATTTTATTTTTTTTGTATCCAGGTTATTATAATTTTCTCTCTTAAAATTCAATGGGATCTAAGTCGGACCAAGATCCATCTGACTTTTTTCAGGAAGATCCAATCAATATATTCTATGCATAATCCTACTAACAAACAAGCAGACAAATGGTCATGAAAATAATACCTCCTTGTTGGGGGTCATAATGGATTATACAAGTCAAAAGGTATATGGCACTGTGAAAATACTTTGTCAATAGGAAAAAAAGAAGTGATTTAATAAGATATCAAGTTTTTGCTATTATCCAAAAAAGGTGTAAATGTATTTGAAAATTACTGAAGCTTTATTGCAGCTAGAGACTGTTCTCAGAGGGATTTGTGCCACACCCATCCAATGACACTGTCATCTTGTTCCATATCCTGTTGCTCTAATTACCTAGTCAATGAAAGTCTCAATTTCTGTTGTCTCTTGTGACCAGATGACACGTGCATTACACCTGGGCAATACTCATCGCTGTGCCAGTTTTTCTCTCTGTTGCCATGGAAACATGACAAGGTGAAAATAGTGACAGTGGTAAACACAGCATGGTGGTGATGTTTGGCACACATACAGAGGAGGGTTCACACAAGTCATATGCTGTGGGGGTTTTTTGATAAGACTGTTTATAATAATCTACAACCCTAGTGACTTGTTCAAACTAGTTGCCTGTTAACTGGATAGACAAAGTTAAACTCAGCAGGTAAGTGAAATTTTATGTTAAATTTTGGACATTTATCATCCACCAGACATCATGATACTTTGTCAGTTATTTGGCAAAGACACTGAACATGTAGTATTAGTGTGTTGTCTTAACAATTACTTATTCACTTATTATTGCACAATGTTTGTTATAACATTTTAAATCCAGTAAGATAAGTGAAAACATTGAACATCTTTGATTATGCTTCAGGAAAAACTGAATACAATTACTTGCACAAAAAATTACTGTTTGCTTTTATATTATTAGCAGTTGTATTTATACATATTGACCCATTGCATGTGGAAATTTTTAGCTCTTAGAATTATGAATATAATTTTTGTTCTATGATTCTCATTTATTATGTGTTGACCTATAGTTTAATGAGTATAAACATGAAGAAGAGCCCTTAATTTATCAGCAGCAAGAAAAAACTCTGTGCAGACATAACTTTGAAGTCTGACGGAGGTTTTATTTTGTTACAGGTAAAATCCCTGAAAAAGCCTTTGGAGACTCAATTGAATCAATACTTCATTCAATCATTTTCTAACTTCTTCTTGACTAATATCAAATTTCTACAAAAACAACTCCCTTTTCTGAAATCAAGTCCTTTTCTAGGATTTAGTCACAATTGAATAAAAATATACAGGTAATACTGTAGCTGTAATTGCAAATATTTCATTGACCACTCAAAATCATTTTTGGGCAGTTACACAAAAGAAAGACTTGTAAAATTCTGTTCAAGTTGTTTACCTGTCAAAAAGGCTACACATTAATACACTCATTAAATTGTTCAATAGAATGGCCTAAAAATACTGAAAAACTGTTAAATAGCTGCATAAGTTATACTTATTTAGTTGCCCCACCGTTGAATGCTGTACAGGTATTGTTTTTACTTGTGGTGTTTTGCTTGACAGATGGGCAGTCAGGTGTTGAAGAATCTTGTCCCAACTGTATCTAATAAACAATAAGGTACAGGATTTTGATAGGGATATTGGTTGGAAGTGAGGTGTGCAATGTCATGGTTTGATCTAGATTACATTTGATTTTTGCTGCAGTGATTTTGTCCTTTAAAGTTTTTCTGGGCAATATCTTTGCATAGGAAGTTCATACTTTGGAATATTGGGTGGGGATATAGCTGCATATTAATGTCATGGTGTGACATTAATTCGATCTTTGACCTTAGTGTAGTTACCTTGGCCTTTAAAATTAAGTGTCCCACGAGGGACGCTTGTTTGCATATGGGAGGAATTCTCGTGGAAGGGTCCGCCAGCTCCGCTGTATCCGCCGTCTCCGCAAGTTTGCCTACCTATAGCGTCTTTACTAGTCGATGGAATTTCTTCAAACTTGGCACATATATTAAGTAGCCCTGGGAAAATTTTCTAAATTTGGTGCCATGACATTTCAACCAATCAGAGAAGTCACATGACCAAAAACAGGATTTTGCTTGTCCAGATCATAACTTAAGAAACGTTTAAAATATTCGCCTGAAATTTGATATATGGATGCACGGTATAAAGATCTGCAAATGATTAGATTTTGGTAGACTTCCATTAAAAAATGGCTACTTAATTAAGCATTAAAATTTTTATTAACGAGGAAAATACAAATCCCTTAATAACTTCTAAACCGTGCGAGATAGAGCGATTTCGACAAAATTTTTGACCCACAGGGTATCTCTGCTAAGTACTAAATTTCCTCTCTCCAAAAATGGCAGCCATTTTGAATTTTGTAATTTTTGACAAAAATGGCAAAAATTTAAAGGTCTGCACTCTGATTTGTGGGAACACAATGCACTCATGTAGTGTTCATCACAAATAATTCACAAATAATTCAGAATTGTCTGATTAATGGGAACACAAATCACTCATGTGGTGTTCATCACAAATAATTCACATATAACTCAGAAATAATTATTTCATAATGTGCTTGTATATTTGTTACAGATAAGCATTATAAAATTGCACAACACAAAAATGCTTGTATCTCCTAAACCATGCTAGATAGAGCAATTTTAACGAAATTTTTGAGCCACACGGTACCGAAGTGAGATACTCTGCCCAATTTTCAAAAATTTTTCCTCTTTCCAAAAATGGCAGCCATTTTGAATTTTCGAATTTTTGACAAAAATGGTAAAACTTAAAATTGCTTGTATCTCCTAAACCGTGCGAGATAGAGCAATTTTGGCAAAATTTTTGGCCCTCAGAGTATATATGCAAGATACTCTGCTCAATTCTCAAAAATTTTTCCTCTTTCCAAAAGTGGCGTCCATTTTGAATTTTCGAATTTTTAACAAAAATGGTAAAACTTAAAATTGCTTGTATCTCCTAAACCGTGCGAGATAGAGCGATTTTGGCGAATTTTTTGACCCACAGGGTATACATGCAAGATACTCCTCTCAATTTTCAAAATTTTTCCTCTTTCCAAAAATGGTGGCCATGTTGAATTTTCGAATTTTTGACAAAAATGGTAAAACTTAAAATTGTTTGTATTTCCTAAACCGTGCAAGATAGAGTGATTTCGGCAAAATTTTTGGCCCACAGGGTATATATGCAAGATACTCTGCTCAATTCACAAAAATTTTTCCTCTTTCCAAAAATGGCGGCCATTTTGAATTTTCGAATTTTTGACAAAAATGGTAAAACTTAAAATTGCTTGTATCTCCTAAACCAATTAAATTTTCCAATTTTTTTCGATATAATAGCAAGATCTTATTTCTATTATAAGCAGCCAACACCATCTTTCTTTTGTGATGCTTTGTTTTTGCTATGCAAAAACAATCGCTTTGCTTCACTAGCGATCCTCCAGTTTTGTTGGGGGTGATATCTCAGAAACCATAAGGTGTAGGAAGATCATATGTAGTAGAAATATTGGGAAGGCTTGCAGCTGTGCAATATCATTAATTGACCTGTTTCTCCTTTGATTTTGCCACATTGACCTTGACTGTAATAGTGTAAAATGCTTGTCAAACAGGCTACTTCTCACATTAACAAATTTATCTAAGCTATGGGAGACAGGCATTTCTCATGCCGTTTTTTTTCATTTACATTTTTTTCTGAAATAAACAGCTACCTTTTTCTGGCTCTATGTAATGTACAGTTGGATATAAATTTCACCTTTCTTCTTTCGCCTTATGATAACACAGAAAAAAAGACAATGGGAGCACTGCAGCAGTTTGGTCTGTTGCTGTGGAAAAATTGGTTACTTCAGAAGAGGAAGAAGCTTCTGACGTTCTTTGAGATTGCTCTTCCCACTGCTGTGGCATTGATACTACTCTGGATCAGGCAGCTGGTGACTGTTGAGGTGATAGACTCTAAAACTGTGTGGCCACCTTTCACTGTAGATGAGCTGTTTGATGGTATCAGACCACCAGACTGCAGGATGATGATGTTCAAAACAGACTGTCCTTGGTCACTTGCCTATGCACCTGACACTGAGGTAACACAGAGACTGATAGAGCGAGTGGCTAACAGACTAGGGATGGATATCATTGGTAAATACCCTGTCTGACTTTTTGGGTTCTGATGCTACTTTAGCCCCCTCCCCCCCTACCCAAACACGATGTTGTAAGATATTTCTAAGCTTATGTACACATGCATGCAGTTTATGACATCCAACGTCTGATTTGCAACAGCAAATTTTTTCAACCTTTTCATTTCTGTTTGGTTGTTTACATGTATCTAAGTCCGATTTTGTGACGTCCGACATCCAATTTGTTACATTTTTTTCCCTGGGAGGGAAATAATCGGATGACAAGTAAAATTGCATTGTCATTTTTATAAAATCAGATATATGTTGACAAGACAAACTCTAACCAAAAATGCAAATTGGATGTCCAAAGTTATAAGCCGCATCCATGTAGATACTCTTAGCTGTGTGTATCCCTCCCTGTTAAAAGCATTGAATCTGTAGATGAGGCAAATTTAGATATTTCTTTAGAGCTGCTTTAATAGTTTTGCAATGAGCAATATTATTTCACAACAATGTTTGTGGAAACATTGCCTGTGAAATTTGGGATGATATTATCACAAAGTTTTGGCCAAAATGTCACTTTAAGATCCTTTTTTAGTGATTACATTCCATTTCCAATAAGATATTTAAAAACTTTCTTTGAGTTTCATTGTTGTTGTAACACCATTAACATACGCAAAATAATTTTATATACTATAGCACATTCAAAAAAAATATTAAAAAACCCTTGGGGCATAAAACTCAATTACAGAACTGTATACATGACTGTTTTGCAGAATATTACATAGATACATGAATGATTTTATATGTCATATTGATTTCCTTTTATGTTTGCTCTGAATTTTGCTGTGTCTATTTTTTATCTGATCAGGTTGATCAATCTAGGTTATTAAGAATTTGTCTTTTGATGATTAAAAAGATTACTAAAATATGTTTTGTATCAAACCTAATCTTTATGAAAGTATTATTCAAGTCAAAACCTATCTCTCTTCTGTTTAATTTAACCCATTGCATTATGAAAATTAACAGACTTCAAATAACATAAAAATTATATTGAGAAATTTGAAATAATTACTGAAGATCACAACGTATGTTACATGTACTTTTTTCATTGCATTTTGTATATGTAATGTGAAAACACATAGATATTAACTTGTTATGTAACCTGCACATATAATGACTTTTAAGAACAATTTTGCACTTCTGTCTACACACTGCTTTTTGGCAATTAGATCATTAACTCTGTTTGGAAAAAAACATAGACATATGCATTTTCATTTCAGAAAATAATAATTTTTGGCACCCGATTTTCAGCCTTTAATGAAGAAACTGACATGGAAGAGTATCTACTTAGGGAGGAAATTGACTCGCAGAAAACACTTGGTGGCATTGTGTTTGTTGGGAGCTTCTCTACTGACACAATGCCTGACAAGGTCATCTACAAAGTCAGACTGCCCTCCATCAAGAGAACATATGGACAGGATGACTGGGACACAGACATCCAGTATGATCGCAACCGGATGCGGGTCGGACCCAGGGCCCCCTACTCTGAATATGGGGGATTTCCAGGTGAGCTTTTTTAGATTGAAGGATTTTGGGGGTATCAGTGCATTTCCCATATTGCTTTGATATGAACAGGAACCCCCAGCAATTGTTGATGTATTTGTATGTATACTCAGCACAATATCTCCATGTACTACTGGACTCAAAGTGCTATATGACCCATTATACAAGTACAGTCCAACTCTCAAATTACTGACATTCTCTAACTCAAAGACAGAGGCTCAAGGATGACCATTTATCGTGAGGTTCTTTAACCTGCCACTGGGGATATTACCCAATGGCAGAGGACCACCATTTTAAGTGGTCACCCGAGCCACTATGTATCTGCCTGTACCTGGGATTCAACCCATGTCTTCTGTGTTTCTAGGCGAGTGTGTTAACCATTAGGCCATAGTTGCAGATATGAATTGAGCTTAAAGGCAACTAATGTACAATATTGTTTATCAATGAGCCACTGACTTTTAATAGAAAAAATTATTATACTCTTTAACTTATATGTAACAATATTGGACCTTAGAATCTGCAGTTTGCAGAAATTAAGAATAGGAAAAGTTGAATTAGAATTTTGCTTTGTTCACTATCCATTAAAGGTGATTAAATTTGTCAAATGACCATGGATGATAACAGGTGGGAAGGGCTAGTTGGCTGTTTGAATATGATCTAGATCATTTCTTTTTGTTTTTCATAGTGCATATTTCAATAAAAATGCACATAATGTTTGTAAGTGTGTGGCAGAAAAATGGCATCACATATATAGATGACTTGTCATCAAAAGGAATGTACTTTATGCAAATTTTTTTTAAACTTTTGTTGTGACATGGATATTGAAGAGATGTTAAAACTTTCATCCTTCTACAATACTGATTAATAAAAATAGTATAATGCACAGCATACTTCTTTACTTAATATACAATTTGTTTTTAAATCCTTTGCATTTTCTTGAAAATCTTTGTTTTGGTGTTATTTTTATTACCATTGTTTAATTGTAATGTCATTCATGTACAAAATATAGTGAAACTTAATAAAATAAATTAAAAAATAGCGACAATAAGTAGGTTCTACAAGCTGCTTTAAGAGTAAAAATACATTTGGATTGGATAGTACTGAACTCACCTAATTAGTAGCTCTTATTACAAATTGTCTATCATGCATTACCTGTACTGCAGGATATCACATGGAAGGCTTTCTTACTTTACAAAGAGCTATAGACCTGGCCATTATAATGGAGCACAATTCCTCAGTAATGGCTGACTCAGTACAGGTACAAATGCAGAGGTTTCCATACCCTCCTTATGTGGATGACAGGTAACAACTCAGTCATTTGAAACTTGTTTGTTATTGTATTAGTTATAAAATCACAGAGTGTTATGCACTTGAGGGAGTTTAGCATAAATGTTATATCATAGAGCTCAATTTTTTGTAAACTTGTTGTCGCCTCAAACTATGCTCAGTTTTTATATATATATACATTGTACTTCATTTTATAAGAGTTATGGCCCAGCTTCATATTTCATTAACTCAAACTTAACCACTTTGAATTTTAATTAAGGGTAAGTTTATATCATTGTAAAACTATCTTTGTGGTAAACTTACAGTTATACACATAAACTCCAGTTAATGGGGCCTTAGGCTGGAGTTTTATATGAACCTAGGGTAACTTAGTTTTACTTTAACTAAGTAAATGAAGTAAATGTATTGTGGGCCTCCATACTCAGAACAGTGTACTTCATCATTTGTATGAACAGTATAAAAGAAGAAAGAGAAAAAAAATAACATTAAAATAAAACTTATTACCCCACAGCCCTTAAGCGCTGACAAGGTATTGTTGTCATGCATGGTGTCTGGATGGGCGGGTCACAGGTCAGTTGGGTGGATGGCAGAAAAAAGTTTGTTCTGGCTGAGGAAGTTAATACTTGGTTTGGACATTGGTTGGGCGGTGTAAGTGTGCAGTATCATAAAAATCAAGACTTTGATTTGATCTTTGACCTTGCTATAGTGATCTTGACTTTTGAAATCTTGTCCGGGCTATATCCTATATCTCAGGAACTGTAAGATGTAGGAAGTTGATACTTGGTGGGGACATTGGTTAGGGGGTATATAGGTGTGCAGTATCAAGGTTTGACCTTGAGTTTACCCGTAAACTTGCAGTAGTGACCTTGACCTTTAAAATCTTGTCTGGGCTATACACAGCTTGTAAGGTGTAGGAAGTTGATACTTGGTATGGATATAAGTCAGGGGGTGTAGGTGTGCAACATCATGGTTTGACCTTGATTTGTCTTTGCTGTAGTGACCTTGGCTTTTAAAATCTTGTCTGGGCCACATCTCAGTAGTGGGGGGGTGTAAGTGTACATCGTCATGGTACATTTTCTCTCTCTTAAATGTTATTTTCTCTAATCAAACATTATTTGAACTTTTACAAAGCTGACGCTCTTTGCTCTGAAAGTCTCCTGATCTTTGTACTGTTTCACTTCATCTGTATCTCATAGTGTTGAAAACTATTCCCCCAGGCTGTGGGGTTTGGGGTTCTCTGATGCTATTTTTTATGTGTTTTATGTTCTACTTAGTTATCTATTTTATGCTGATACCAGTGGCTAATCTGCTGTGTGTGTCCAAAAGATGTGGTCCAACTTATTCGTAGCCGCCATTTTTACCCTACAAATGACATGATCTTCTGGTGTTGGGATGACCTGGGAACTCTTTCTACTTTTACCTAAATTTGAGTTGAACACCCATTCTAGTCGTATAGAGTGTACTGTATTGTAAAAAATGTGGATGTCCTTCTTTTGTCAAAGTGATAACAGTTGTCAAATGAAGGTAGATTTTGTAATACTTTGTTTCTCATGAGTACAGTTTCATTCACTTGTGTGTTATAACAAGATTGTCACAATATTACAGCTTTATAGCCATCCTGGGGATACAGTTGCCTTTCATGATCATGCTTAGCTTCCTCATACTGGCCCCCAGTATGGTCAAAGATATTGTGCTTGAAAAAGAGAAGAAACTAAAGGTAGGTACAGGGGCCATAGAGATATATTATTATTATTATTATGTATTTATACTCAGCGCAATATCTCCATATACTACAGGACTCAAAGCACTATTTTACCAATCCGACTGTACAGGTACAGCCCCAACTCATAAGTAACTGACATTCCCCTAACTGGAAGATAGAGGCTCAAGGATGACCATTTATCAACGTCCTTGAGGTTCTTTAACCTGCCACTGGGGATAGGACCCAATGACAGAGGACCACCATTTTAAGTGGTCATCCGAACTGAAGCATTAGCTGAAGTTCAAGCAGGAAATAAAGACTGGCATGTAATGAGTGCGACATTTCGAAAAGTGAAAAGATTTTTAGAAAAATGTTTTTTTATGTTGTTCTCTGGAAGATTGTGTGTTAAATATACAAGTTGTTATGCATGAAAATGTAGTAAAATGGGACCTATATGGTTTTATTACAAATACATGATTGTGATGAATGCAGAAATATCCCCTCTTAAGGCTTTAATGTCTTTCAAATTATTAATTTGAGCCACTCCTTGGCAACTGTATAAACAAATCACAAGTGACTGATAATTTCATAAGGTTGTGCGGTAAAATGGGAGTTACCTAATGAATGGTGAGGTCATTATAACTGATCAAGTATGATGTAGACAATCACATTTTGGATAAACCACCTGTCGTATCTCAGAAAGACTAGGGTAAGACAAAGGTTCAAAGGAAGGGACATAGTTTTTATTGAGTGAATAAACTTCCATCATTGAGGTCCACCAGAATGAATCATGAGTTGGAAAAAGTAGTGACATGTACTAAAAATAGCTAGTATCCTTGTGTTGACATAGGTTGTTTGACATAGTTTATCCTGGTTTAAGTCCTGTCAATGATAACTGGTTCAGCGGACTCAATCAGGTGTGATATTATGAACTAGGGAAATAGAGGAGTTAGGTGTATGGCATAAACTGGTTGTCTTTGATCCATTAAGTTAGCTTGGTTTTTGATTAGTGTCGTATTACACTGTATCTCTGCATATCTCTCATCCAGGAATCCATGAAATTGATGGGCCTGTCCACCTGGCTTCACTGGCTGGCCTGGTTTGTCAAGTATGTGGTGTTCCTGACCCTCTCCAACATCATCATCACAATCTTCTTTAAGCTGGATATTGGCAAGGGTGCAGTGGTGAACACCAGTGATGGTTTCCTGCTCTTCATTATGCTCCTGCTCTACAGTGTCTCCATCATCCTCTTCTGCTTTGCAGTGTCTGTGTTCTTCTCAGCTTGTAAGTGTATAAGGCCTCAATGTACACCAAAACATTGAAAATAACAAATATGCAATGGTGTTATAAAGTTCTGCTAATCTCAAACTTGCTTTTCAATCTTTTCCCCTTCAAGACTTAGTGTCTTTGTGCTTTGATATCCACCGGTACAATTGCAGAGGATGAGTTGCAGAATCAGGCCATCGGTAAAGAATAAAATTTAATCTAATAAGTGTTTAATAATAACATTTAATCCCTTCATCAGTAGATTTTTAGGTGCAAAGATCTAAATTTACTGTGGTATAAATCACAGTCATTATCAATAGCCTTGTACATATCAGTGCTAATAATATACCTTGAACTGCAGGAATTTTCCTTTAACCAAATATGGGTGTGCTATATTGTATATGGTATATCAGATTTAGTGTGATATTTTTATGACCATATTTTCCAGCAAACACAGGTGCAGCTGCAGGAGGGGTGCTGTTCTTTATGACCTACCTGCCATACTTCTTCATATCCAGGAATTACAACACTATGACCATGAATCAGAAGCTGGCAGCTTGTCTCTTGCCCAACTGTGCAATGGCAATGGGATTCAACTTGTTGTCAATGGGAGAGGCCACAGGTTAGTCAGTGTAGGAACATAAGGGATTTGTTACAATAAAAGCTCAATCATCTTTCCTCCCAGGGAGGTTGAAAATTTCTTTCTATGATGTCGATTGGTTATTGTAGTTTTTTGGCAGTTCTATATTGTCTCCTTCGAAAGTATTAGGAGGTGTTTTCACATATCTGAATGCAATTTGCGATTCGGATTTTTTTCCTGAAAGATATTTCTGTCCAGATTTGGTCTATATTTATTTGTTTCAGAGGCATTTGCCATTTATTATTTTGAAAATGTTATGGAAAATTTGCATTCATGGAAAGTCTCAATTAGAGATTGAAAATCTTGACCATGTAGTGAGAGTGTAATTAAATTTGAATTTTCAAAGTTATTTATACCATACAAGAATCCAGTAGCATCCAGTTGAACTTCATCCAAAGATATGATTTTTAAAAAATGTACAGGCAAAACATGTTAATAAAGATCATGAATAATCTAACAGGCTCTGCTTTGTTATGACTATTGGTGGTACGGCTCAGTGAGGTGCCTGCCAGAGCATTTACAAACCTATAAAAGTAGTTTTTTAATGGCACTCTTCTTGTTTTCCCCTGGTTTCTCCTTGTTGTTTGGGGTAGTGACCAATAACAATATAATAATGCTTGAATATCCCCAATAACAGAATCCAAGGGACACTTTGAAATCTGTCATTGAAGAAAGTACACAAATTTATTTTCATATCTTCCACCTCTAGCACAAATCTCTATTCCATCCTGCAGGTGATCCCTACTGCAGGCAGGTGTTACTAGGGATCATAGTGGAGTCAGTTTGGCATTCTCTTACACGATCTACAACATGTAGAATAGAAAGGACCAGGCAGGCTCTGGCACCCCCTTCGCGATATTGACCAAGCTGAATGGCCTGCATCGCTATTACATAGTAACTTCCTGATTAGTCTGGACCCCTGCCAGCCATCCCACTGACAGGGAGTTCTCTCCAGATTGATATAGGCTCATGTTTTATTACGGTATAAGCAGGACCATAAGCCACCCCCTTCATAATCAGACAAATCACACACTGTCACACAAACCAACAGACCTGCGACTTATCACCCTTAGACCAACAACTGATACATTTCACCCTCGGGTACAGGAACAATATGTCTTAATCACTCTTTTATTGAAGTATTTATGATTTAACCTTAGGGTACATGGCTTATATGTGTTAATTTTCTTATACCTCTGTGATTTCCTGACCCGTTTTTGGATCAGGTGCTTGTGTATAGTGTTTTTAAAATTTTTTTCATTATTGATGATAGCTGTTTCTAAAGTTTTAGACTCTTAGTATCTTACTAGCATGTTAATACATTTCCCAAACTTCAACATCTGTTTCAATCTGACCTGTCTGACCTTTTTTCACCTCTTGGGGTTAACTGGGTTGTTTAATTGAAGAAGTCTTATGGTTCATATATGGATAAACTTCTCTTGTACAAGCATATTTGGACACTTAATAGAGGGTTTGCAAAGTAGACAAGGGTAACAGCCACAATATTGAATCTTCTGATTATAAAATATGCACAAAACAGAATTTCTGCTGAATTTAAATTGCCATACCTTTTGTACAATTATTATTATATTAGAATTACCAGTTGTATGTATAAAATTTAATTTTTTATTGAAATCATTTTTCTTTCTTACTTAACCATCTTAGCAGTTTAGGTTTAATGAAGTTCACTTTCACCGTGTGTAAAGCATTATAAATTTCAAAGTGAAATACAATTATCTTCAGAAATTTCATCATACATAATATATCTATTTCTTAGAAATCTTTCATTTCTTTTGATTAAAAATTCAATATGATTTCATCCAGTCTCTATCCACTATAATAAATAATATTAATAATAAACATATATTATAAATTAATTATATTTTTAAATCAGGGATCGGTGTTCAATGGGACAATTTCTACAAGCGTGTAAATGCTGATGAGAATTTGACTGTAGGTCATGTGATGTTGTTTTTGATCATTGACTCCATCATAGCCAGCCTTATCACTTGGTATGTGGATGCAGTGAAACCAGGTGACTATGGTGTGCCCAAGCCTTGGTACTTCTGCTTCACGGTAAGCTTGTTAAATTTTTATGCATTATGTATCCATGATTATAACTCTTCACACAATACAACAGACTCTGAATAAGTAGGAAAGGTGTAAGTCAGATTGAGAAGGACTTGGAACCAGCTTCATTGTCTTGATAAAGCATAAATCTCAGTAATTATGTGGGATGAACTAAAACCAAATCATGTGGAAAAATAAAGCATTATGTTGTATAGAGTCTATTTCAGTTATTTCACATTTTGAAGTTCCCTGGGTTTACATAAGTGGAAGCAGTTTTGAATTTGTTGTCAGAATAAATAGCTAATTTGTGATATTTTTAGAAGCATAGCTGAAAAGTAGCTATAACTAGACATTCAAAATATACGCTATACAGGGTATATTGTAGTCATTTTACACTGAGTGACTTTTGATTGAGTTGTAGAAATATATGATCTTAATTCACATAAAATACCAGGATTATTACTAGTCCTAAATTATTTGCTTTGAACTGTTTTCTTGTTCCAGGTTTTTTGGAAGGTGAATTTTGTACTTGTTTGTTGTGACTCAAGAGTTAGACTTTTTAGTGAATAGTAATTACTATCAAATTGGTTCGAATTAGAGTTTTGTGACAGTACTAATAATGTTAAATAATACTGAAGTTAGACATTTGTCATATGTTGATTCACAAAGCCGTATTAGTGTGGGCCCTAACAGGGGCATATGTGTCTCCCATTTTTGGTCAACTTGTGTTGAAATACTATGCAAGGCATTTTTGAAATTACTTATATATGTGTCCGGACTTTTTTACAGTTACTGTAGCTCTTTTTTTTTACAACTTTTACCTGTACATATAACAATATTTATGTTAACTATCTCATTTCTATACTGCTTCTCAGATGTTGATTGGATATTGGGTTGAAGTGTGTTTTTTTCTGCCTTGAAAGTAAGGCTGCATTTCCATATAAAATTTATAGTTTATGGTTCCATATATTTGAAGAAGATGGTAATCTGCAATAAATGAACATGATTTGTACCCTGCAGCCTTTAAAGGTTGTGTGGGTATTGTTTTTACCTATGGTGTCTGGGCTGTTTGGTGGGTGGGTGTTAGGAAAAATCTTGTCTGGGTTGTATCTCAGACTCTCTAATGCATAGCAAGTCCTTACATGATGGGAGCATTGTTTATGCTGGTTGTGGGTGTGCAGCATCATGGTGTGACCTTGATTTGACCTTTGACCTTGCTATAGTAACCCTCAACCTTTAAAAATTTTGTTTTGGCTGTACCTCAAAAACCGTAAGGTAAGGAAATTGATTTTTGGTTAGCATCATGATGTGACCCTAATTTGACCTTTGATCTTGCTGTAGTGACCTTTACATTCAATATTTTCTCCAGGCTCAGAAACTATAAGGTCTAGGATGTTGTTACGTGGTAGGTTTACTGGGTGGAGGGTGTAGGTGTGCAACATAATCTGTAAAAGACAAACATGGTATACCACAATTAACAATTGTGGAGTGCCACTTGGAAAATACATACACAAAAACACACTTTTTGTCAGTAATATTTAGAATTTTCACAGATATAATTACAGTCAAAGTTTACTGTGTAAATCCTCTATTACCTCACAGAAATGGTACTGGTGTGGAGGTGAGCAGAGTGTTACACAGAGAGATGACTTTGACCAGATGAAGCACAACACTGGGGAATTCTTTGAAGAGACTTCTCCAGATGTTGCTAGTGGAATCCAGATCAATGGACTCAGAAAGGTCAGTTGGAATGTCCACATTCACTGAATTTAAATGTTCACAAGTGTCATCATTTCTAAATTATCTAATTTTCAAATGCAGTACTCACTCCTGCACACAAGTACCAGTTTTATTACTCTGGGATCAGATAGGGAGATCTGGACTTTTCTTCAAGTCTGAGCTGACCTGGGAACTTGTGTTTAGGAGTCCACTGGTAACTTTACCAAAACAATAGGAACACAAGTTAAGTCAATAACACATTTGACAGAAACAATATGATATATCTTCTATTCTTTTTATAAGTACAGGAAAATGATGTCTAGTTAATTAATTTAATAATATCACTGACAGCTGCTGAGCAGAACAAAATCTTCTTCACATATAATTTAAAATTAAAGAGAAAGGTTATACTGTTCATTTTTATTCAAATTTTATGTTATTCATAACCATATGAGCTCTTTGTACAAATAAAGTGCCACACTCTGCAGTGTATGCAACCCCACATCTTTACAACTGCTGTCTCTGTGTATTTTATTCAGGAGTTTAAGAAAAGTGGGGGAAAACATATTGCTGTGGATGACATGTGGCTAGACATGCATGAAGGTCAAATCACAGCTCTACTGGGTCATAATGGTGCAGGCAAAACAACCACTATGTTCATGCTGACAGGTGAGCAATTTTAAAAAGATGGTGTAAACACAAGTTATTTTACATTTAACACAGATCTTTGTAATAGACTGGAAGAAATCAGTGGATTTCTATCGAAAGTATCACAAGGTTATGTGACCTATGTATTTTATTTGAAAAGCAAACTAAATAAGCAGTGACATTCATATGGGTGTCATATTCTTGATAATTCTTTACTGAAAAGTGTTGTCCAACAGTTGTCTGAAAGGCTAGATAATTATATGTACATATCTAAAGTCTATTGTGTATATCTTTAGATCGCTGGAGTTTTAAATAGGTATATCAGTGTGGGGGTAACTTTGGATGACAGAATTTAAATTGTTGAAATGATTAAAAAGACTTTTATTTTATATACAATGGAGGTGTCACAGACAAAGGTGGATGTCAAATTTTTATTTCTCAGTCATGACCAAAAGAGGTTTATATCTCATGAGTTTTGAAATTCAAAGTTGATTTATGTCAATAAGAGCAAAATGGGAACAAAGGTTAAAGTTGGGGTTTAATTCCCATGGCAACAACCAGGGTCATACTGGGACAGATCCTCGGCATTGTCACTTGTGGGAGTCTGTGATTTATGTTGGACTCTGTTCTAAGGGACAGACTTTTAAGTGGAGCACACTGTGTTCCTCTTTTGTTTAAGGTAGAATCTATTGTGCCCAATGTAGTAGAGTAGATTGAACACTCAGAGTTGAAAAGATCATAGATTTTATTAATTGTAAGCTATGTAAATGTAGTCTCAATGCTTGTACTTTTTAGACCATAACAGTTAATTACCATCATTAACAATGTTCCATGAAATAACAGTTGTCTTCCTACTTTTTGGTCCACTTGTATAAAACCAACCGATCTGATAAAAGATCACTCGTAGTGATCTAGTCATATAAATAGAAGAGGTATAAGTGGTCACTTGACTGTGACCGTTACAATCAATATCTGGTGTTGTTAAATAAATTCACTTCTGGCTGCAGAATTATTGCATTGTTGTTTGTCACTGTGATAATAAGTAAGATTACAAAAATCTCCAATATTTGAAAAAGTGCATTTGATACACTGCAGAAAAATCATTTCCCTTGTAAAATAACACTGCCTCAGTCGAACCAAGGTAAGGCTAAGCAATATGATACAAGGGGTGATCATATAAATACATTTTAGTGTATTCTACCTGTTAAGACAACAATTAACTGACTGTCATTGATGCCCATGACATACCCTCATCATTTTTTGTTCATTATTATTAATACAAAATGACTCAAGTTGCCACAGAACCAGATGAAAAAATAATTAAGTTATTTCCTAGAGCACAGAAATTCCATTAATTTAGCACTTGCTAATGATGTATTCAGAGCAAAAGAGAAAGTGGGGAGTCCAACCAACATCTATTATAATCATTAAGCTTAAGTTTTACATTTATGCCTTTTTACTTTTTTGTGATTATTGTAGATTTTTGATGTAAAATGTTACTGTTAGTATATATAATTATTATGTATTTAATATTAGATGTGCCAAAAACCCCACAAAATGTACATTATTATGCAGTGAGAATGTTTAGTATCATAATGAAGACAATTTGGTACATTAACACAAGCTTACATGTGGAGAATTCCGTGAATCTAAAGCAAGGTATAACATTCAGGTGTTGAATTATCCATGGAAGCACTACAAGTTCCACTATGATCACAGGAAAAAGAATAAAAGGCGCCTAAGTCTTGCTAATTTAAGGGATGCAGTTTTGTTCTCTGTAGGCAAGATACGTACATGGTTCAGGTACAGTTAAAATCCCAATCACTTGCAGGGTATTCAAATTTTTCTTTCATGCCTGTCAGTTAATCAATAAAATTTATAATGCATTTTTGAAAAGAAGTATTTCCACATTTCTCTGATCTCTTTTATTATTGGTAATACTGGTTGCTTAAAGGGGGTGAAATTCAGCCAAGTTTTCCTTTCGGGTGTTTTTCTTAACATGTCATTAGGCAAAGTGCCAAAGGAATTCATGCAGTTTTGTTACCTTTGTAATTACATTGTAATTTTCAACTGTTGCACTTTACACTGGGCAGTATTGTGCTTTTACTTGATTTCAAGTTCACAAGTACAAAACATATGTGTATTTTTTCAGTAATGCAAATCAGAATTCAAGTTCACAAGTACAAAACATATGTATATTATCTCCTGCCCGGCTCGCCGGCGGGAGATTATAATTTGCACCATGTGTGTGCGTCTGTGCGTGCGTGCGTGCGTGCGTGAGTGCGTGCGTGCGTGGGTCACGCAGTTTTCTCTGAAACTACTACAGTTACACATTTTTGGTAAATTACTTGTCTTAATGAATTTTTACGCTCTTCAAATTTTTTTTGGTTTGGTGGACTTTGGCCTACTTTTGAGTCAGTAATAGCACTTTTACCTAATATAATTATATGGCTTATAACGCTCAAACTATTGCATTTAGAGTATTTTGTTGCAATATGTTGTTCAGCTACTTTCTCCACAGCTACAACATGGTCAGTAGTTTGGAAGTGTATCTCCATAGCTAAGTGAGTAATAGCTACTTTGTCAATTTTTAATGATAACCATAATGAGTAAATGGCTTATATCTTCAAAAGTATTGCAGCTACACAATTTCTCTCAAATATGTTGTTCATCTACTTTTTTGTGAACTCTAACATATTGAAGTTTCACAACTGTTGTTCAATGTACAAGTGAGTAATGGCTACTTTATTGCTACTTTTATTGAAAATGTGAAAAATCACAAATATCTCGCAAACTGTAAGAGATAGAGCAATTTCGAGCGAATTTTTGACCCATGTTGTTCATCTATTTTTTACCCGACAGCCCATGGTGTCCGGATGGGCGGGCGGGCGGGCAGGCGGCAGGAAAAAGTTTGTCCAGACTATATCTCACAAACCGTAAGGTGTAGGGAGTTGGTACTTGGTAGGAACATTCGTTAGGATGTGTAGGTGTGCAACGTCATAGTCTGACCCTGAATTGACCTTTGACCTTGCCGCAGTGACCTTGTTTTTTCAGTAATGCAAATCAGAATTCAAGTTTACAAGTACAAAACATATGTATATTTTTTCAGTAATGCAAATCAGAATTCAAGTTCACAAGTACAAAACATATGTATATTTTTTCAGTAATGCAAATCAGAGTTGCATGGAGGTAGTGCTTTGCTTCTGTAACAATGAATTCTAAATATTTCTCTGGAAAATAGAAATGAATTATCATACACTTAAATAATGAAAACAATAAGTAATACAAAAGACAGATATTTGTCCATAAATAAAATGATCCCTGCTCACGGCACCAGAGCTATCTTTCCTCCGAGGTTTTAGAACCTTGACACAGTCTTTGATTTCTTCAGAGATGATATAATGACTATAATTTATAAATATAACACATTCTATTGGCATATTTATAAATAATTGCGTTTGTATCTAATTTTAA
Source organism: Sabellastarte sp. h YS-2021 (assembly GCA_964017235.1). Taxonomy (NCBI): domain Eukaryota; kingdom Metazoa; phylum Annelida; class Polychaeta; order Sabellida; family Sabellidae; genus Sabellastarte; species Sabellastarte sp. h YS-2021. The sequence continues at coordinate 78,264,989 of OZ024931.1, forward strand.
TACTATTCATATTATGAGAAGCCATGTTTTTTGGACCAGAAACTGTCGTCATTTTTTTTCACATGTCTTTATAAAGTTTTAATAACTTGCTGTACTTCTATGACTAGCTTCTTCAACTGACCCATATCTGTAGCAACCATTAGCCTACAGTCAAGGCCAGTCAAGTGCAGCTTTCTTACTCTATTTATCATAGGAATTCAAGCTCAGAATCACTCTTTGCTTCAACATGACTCTCGAATTTTACTGATTTTTCACCTGCTATATAACACAAGTATTAACAAGACTCAGTGTACAATTTATTAATGCCAGACAAGTGAGTAGTATCACTGCAAACAAAATTTAAAGTCTGTTATTGTTCACACTGGCACAAAAGAATTATTGTTGAATGGTTTTGTCAAATCTGTATGCACTAATGATCACTCTTGGGTTAGTCTTCCAGTGAATAACTCAACTATTTTACATACTTTTGTGTATTCCGTGTAGGATTCCTGCCACCAACCAAAGGAACAGCTCTGGTGAATGGCTATGACATCTGTACAAACATTACTCAAGTCAGAAAAAACCTGGGGCTTTGTCCTCAACATGACATACTGTATGATAACCTCACTGTGGAGGAACACTTGCAGTTCTTTGCAAAGGTAACACTCAGTACTTACGTAGTAGGCAATATGAAATTCATACTGTGCCGAATTTCACATTTAAAAAAATCCCTCTTATAATAATGTGTTTACAAAATAGACACTGACAATGAGTAATGAAGGATTAGATCAACTGTATTCTTGTCACTTGTTTTGTGAATGTAAAACGACACCGTGAAAACACAGGAACCAAGTAAAATTATAACTCTTTACTTCTATAATGGAGAGAAATATTATTTTAAATGTCTAGTTATGTAGTCTCAAAATTTGAATTTATCTTATATAATTTCCTGCTTTTGTTGTATATAATTTGGAGTATTTTGAAGTTTGTACTATTTGTATTTTTACACTACCCAGTGTATCATTTGGCATGACAATAAAGAAAAAAATATGAATAATGATTTGGAAGAATGGCGATATTTGTTTCAGAAAAAATAATTTTTTTGAGATATTCTTTAAATCTAATGCAGCTTTTATGGCATGAGATTGAGCTTTTCAGTATCCGCTAAGAACTTTCAAATGCATTGCAATGGCCACTATGAAAGACACTTGTGTATGATATTTACATCATAGACACTGGACTTATACTGTCTAAAATCCAACAACATGGACTCAAATACACACACTTCATGACAAAATCTGTTTGTGTGTTTGAATAGTTGAAGGAATGCCCCCAAAGTCAGATAAAGAAGGAGGTCGATGACATGATCCAGTTACTACATTTAGAGTTCAAGAGAAATGCTTTTGCCAGATCTCTGTCTGGTGGCATGAAGAGAAAGCTGTCAGTGGGCATTGCATTGATAGGCGGGTCTAAGGTGAGTATTCTGTAAATCTGTGATAGATGTACACTGATAGGAGGGTCGAAGGTGAATAAACTGTGAATTTGTGACAAATTTGGATAAATCGGATGATCAGTTGTGAAAGAACTATAAATCTGTGGTGAGTTTGAACCTAATATGAGTGTTAAAGATGTATGAGTAAAACAATGAATCTGTAACAAATTTGCACTAATGGGAAGATCAATGATGAGCAAACTGTGAATCTGTGACAAAATTACCAAAGTTGATGGCTTATAATTGTGCCAGAGATAGCTTGATCTAATTCCAAACCATTAGTGTGGAGTGCATCATAGATGTTAGCAGAATAATTCTAGTTTCTGTCTTTAATATATATTTAATTAAATAATATATTTCTTGTTCGACAAAGTAATTTCCAGTTGTGCAGAATGTTGCTGGCTCTTTAAGTACACCATAAAAATTTCATGCCACTGGACTTATGCAAAAAGGAATGCCCAATTCATCTAACACTTCCCTTTTAGCACAACCTGTAACAGCACTAGGGTTGTAATTATTCTTTCATAATGTTAAGGACCATATGTTGGCAGTTCTTTGCTTACATTACAGTACCTGACTCTGTACCTGTCACTAGGTGGTAGTCCTGGATGAGCCTACCAGTGGGATGGATCCAGAGGCACGCAGGCAGACCTGGGACATCTTACAGAGCCAGAGAGCTGGGCGCACTATACTGCTGACCACTCACTTCATGGATGAGGCAGATTACCTGGGTGACAGGATCGCTATCATGGCCTCAGGAAAACTCATCTGCTGTGGAAGCTCATTATTTCTGAAGAAAAAGTATGGTGAGTGGGTTGGCATAAATGCTGAGTGATTAGACTGTGATAACTTAAATCCAGTAACCAGTCTGCTAGCTCTCCCATTTTGAAGTAAAGGTATTTTCAGTAGACCTATGTAGACATTCACACTCGGGTCACCAAATGACTTCTCACATGAAACCTCTCTGTTTCTGAAGAAAAGGATGGTGATTGAGTAGATATTAACAATCAAGGAACCTCTAAGGGGATAGACCATTGCATCTCAGTAAAAAGTATGATAGGTGTAACATACTTAAGACAGTATTTTGAATGAGGCACTGACTTACAAAACTACATAAAATATAATGTAAAACCAACTAAGATCAATCATTCACACAACTTCAAATCACCAAATGTTTATTATAAACTTTTGCTTAGTATTCCCATACTTCATTGAAGTTACCTTTTTCTATTTTATCTGTATAACTTAAATCTAAGATTCACATGTTTCATTAATTAGATATCACCCACAGTCCATCCGTAAAGCTCCAGTGTAAACTAATATCTATTGTTACTGGTGTTTTCAACAGGTGTGGGATACCATATGATAATGGTGAAGGAACCAAGTTGTGATGTGAGCAGAGTACAACAGATCATCACAAAACATGTGCCTAATGCCAAGCTAGAATCTAACATCAGTGCAGAGCTGTCCTTTGTCCTGCCTAATGAGAGCTCCTCCATGTTTGAGCAACTCTTCTCTTCCTTGGAAACGAATAAAACTGACCTGGGAATCTCCAGTTTCGGTGCCTCAGTTACTACGATGGAAGAAGTCTTTCTGAAGTATGATATCATGTGTTGTTGGTCATATTCTTCTTTTCAATATACAGTTAAGCCTCTGCAAGTAAAACTCTTTTAAACAGAATTCTAAGACAAGTAATAATACCGTATAGAGCTTTTTCCAATGAAATTCATCATGGTCTCTGACATTTCTGTTTAAGCAGTATTTTTCTTGGTTCACTGATATCCAATTTCACAGGCTTTATTTGTGCTTCTCATATGATACTTAAAATATGTGCAGCCAGTTTAAACTTATAAATAGATGGAGAGCATCTACAATACTTTATGTTAATGAAAGTGAGGTATAGTTTGGTATTTCAAAAAAGTTTCGTTTATGTTAATTGTCAGAGATCAAGTCATAAGTTTTTTTTTTGCTGTGTGAGATGCAAGGACCAGACAATCTACTGATTTAAGTATAACTAAGCATTTCAGCTTTTAAGTCAAATCTCATGGATCAGTTTGTTTGTTCAGGGTTGGAGAAGGGGAGAATGCAGACCAGACTACAACACTACAGAACAATGACACAGGGGGCGTTGCCAACACAGGCTTTGACGGGAAAGAGGAAAATGGTACAAATACTTGAAACAGTCAAACTCCTTTCATAAGAAGTCTGATAAGTATAATTCTCTTTACATAGAAGTACATATAAGGTACTTGGAGGGACTTTTTCATTGGAAATTTAACCTATTAGCTGGAATCCCTCATGAAATATAAGTATTTTCCTGATTTTTTAAGATTCAGTGTAATTTAAGATTCAACTGTAAAACCATACACATTGTGTGTACAAAAAACATGTGGGATAACTGATAAGATTTTTCACATGCAGATGGTATTTTTATTTGTATAGATCACTTCAGTGTAACATAAACTCGGATTGGTTTTCTCATTGTCTTATTATATAACAGTTTCTCTAATGCTTTATTAATTCATTCATAAATTAATTCATAAATTAATTCTAATGCAGTTTCTCTTTCTCAGTTGTGAAAAAGGAACAAGGCTTACTGTGTAGTTACATACATTTTTACAAAGGTAAAGGCAATGTAATTTTGTATCATATAATTATTACTGTTGTAGGGAAGACCAATGACATAGAACTGGCTGCAACTAATAATACAGCTAAAGGTGCTCCAGGTAAGAATCTCACAATATTCACAAAAAGATTGAGAAAATCTGTAAACACTGATATCAGACAAACTAGAAAAAGGTAAACAAATATTTAACCTCTACTAAACAAGTACAAACCATCGAGGTAAACATGTCTTAAGTTATTAAAGTAAACAAACTTTGAGATCTTAAACATTTCCAAATTTATCTTTGAATGATCCAACAACAAGTTACTTAACCAAGACTCAAACAGAATTTAAGTGTATCAACATTTTCTCAATCACAACTCTTCAAGACAATGGCCTGCAGAAGTACAAGGACATGTGTTTGAGAAATTGAGATAAACAGTAAACTGGCACAGACACACAAAATGTTAACATTTTATTGTATATTCTCTTTCTTGCAGTATATGGAGTATCATTTAGGAGTAATGTTGGACTGGCCCTCCAAATGCAGCAGTTCTGGGGCATGTTCATCAAGAGAGTCATCAACTCTTGGAGAAGTCCTTTGGTCAGCTTGGTCCAACTGCTCCTTCCAACCATATTTGCATTATTTGCTTGTCTGTTCCTGAACTCCAGTCCAGCCTTACAAGATCCTGAACCTCTGACATTAGCCTATGATTACTTCGAAGACCCAGTAATTCCATATCATGTACTTGATCATGATATGACAAATGTTCAGCAGCTTACAGAAACCTTCAAGGATGTCATGGATGGTCTTGTGGGTCTTGCTGACATTGATAAAGACACAGACATACAAAAGGCTGACAATATGACAGAATTCTTGGGAAGATTTGCAGAGCAAAGACTAAGGACATACATCAATTCTTATCTGGTTGCTGCCACATTTGAAAATGTTACTGTCGAGAAGGATGAGAATACAACCAGCAATCTGTTGAAGATGACAGGACTTTTTAACAATGAAGCTCTACATACCCCTGCAATGGCTCTCAACACCATTGGCAACACATTGTTGAGATGGTTCACAGGGGAGGAGAAGTACACTATTGAAGTCATTAATCATCCATTGCCAAAACCTCCACAAGAAAACATCCTCTTTGATTCCATTGCTGCCTTCATTGTGTCTGTCTTTGTCACCTTTGGAATGTCCTTTTTAGTGGCTACTTTTGTGGTGTTTCCTATCAAGGTAGATTTTAATTCCAGTAATAGACTTATAACCATATTTTAAATTACGCAAAGAATTAGTTAAATAAATAAGCTTTTGGATATTGAACTCATATAAAGTACTAAGTAACCTAGATAATATCTGGACTATGCATGTATAATTCAATAATACACTGTCTCTGTACAATAATAATTAATAATATTAGATTAATAGAACAGTAAGATCTCCACAAACTTGGTCATATTTTCTTTTCCGTGTGTTAGTTATGCAAATTTGTTTCTAGTTTTCTGAGTATAAATCTGATTTTTGGTTTCTTCTCCGATTCAATATGTCTTCTATTCCATCAACTCATTCTTCCGTGTATTTCATTCTATCAATGTGTTGGGGATGAGAAGGTTTTCTCTTTCTAATCAGGCGCATGCATGAAAACTGTTTTACAGTTTCACTTAAAAAGAATGGTGGGTTTGCATGTTTTTACTGTATATAGAGAGGAGGCAATCGGAAAGTTATCACTGGGGTCATCCTTTTAACTTAATCAACTAGAAGAACCTCAAAAGATTAGATATATGGCTTGTTATTGCCCAAAATCACAAGGAAGTTTGAGAAAAATGTACATTAAATTAAGTGTATGGAAGCCAATCCACAGAGGCAAATTTCATATGCTCTGACAAATGTGAAATTCTGTCTTTTGTCATGTTATCACAGGAACGAGGTATGAAGGCAAAGCACAGTCAGTTTGTGAGTGGAGTGAGCACACCTAACTTCTGGATGGCTGCATTCACTTGGGACATCATTAACTTCCTCATCCCGGCAGTCTGTATTGTCATCTTGTTTGCAGCTTTTGATATCGAAGGTTATGCCTCTGATGGAAACCTGGGGTGAGATTACTTTTGTCTTTTGTTCTTGTGCGTAATATATGGGTAATGTATGACTTTCATAAAAAGGCCAGTCCTGACAAAATTTTTTCAAAAACTGTCACTCTTGCTCCAGAATACTTGAGGTATAATGAACTCCTGTAAGTTTTCCATTAAGTTAATGATGGATACAAGTACAAGACTTGGAGCAAGTCTAGTTTAGAAGTACTGCAGTAATCAGCTTCTCATTGTCAGGTGTCGTATCAAGAGACAACATGAAATGTACATGTTTGTGTAATTTTAATGAATTTTGGCAGTATTGTTATTTTTTTATCATGTTGATGCAGAAATAAACACATCTAGCATCACAAATGTTGCATTATTTGTAACTTGAATGACACAACCAGCAAAAAGTCATGCTTTTCTGTTTTTATGATTTTTCTACTGTGTTATATTGGTATGCCACATTCCATGTTTTTCTAAAGTACAGTGAACGTTTTTGTGGGCTTCGGGTGAAAATGTTTTCTTTATGTTGTATTTGAAAAATGGATAGTGGTAAATTAATATGCAAGATCAATTATAAAGAGTTTTTCATGAAAATAAATATATAAAGATAATTATTTAAAGTAAGAAGCAGGTTAAGCTGTTTTTTTGCTTTTTTCATAAAAAATGTTTTAATGAAGCAATCAGGCAAAACCAACAGGATTATAATTAGCCTTCTCTGTTTTGCTTCTATTGCCAAAGCTATTTTTAAAATCTACAAAATCACTATATCTGAAAAAATGAGTGTCATGTAGCTATAACTGAAAACAACAACTATTGCAGAAATAAAGTCTAAGATAGTGTATTTTGTTGGTGAAGTAAGTGTAACTTTTGGATGAAATAATGGACAATTCCATTTTGCTGAATGGCTTTCTTCAATTAAGTGCAATCTTAAGGCTGTTATTACTGTTAGGAAGACTGGTTGTCAAATATTTCTTAAACGTGCCTAATGAGGAACAATTGTCTTTGATATTTAATAATGTTGAAAAACCTCTAATTGTTTATCTTTATGACTCATGGAATATTCGTAAAAAAATTATCAATAAATAAAGAGCTCAACAAAAAATAAGGGAAAAATGATAATCAGCTAATGATTTATGTTAATTTGTTATTTTTCTTATAACTATATTTCCATTTTTCAAAAAAATGTTATTCCTATATATAATATCAGTTTGGTCTGTTTTATTCAGTGATTTCTGTATGAAATACTTCATTGTTATAACAGTATTAAATGTTTATAAACATGTACATATTTAATGACTTTGTGTGATTATATTATTTTTGTATTGGAAAGACAACCACATATGTAACTATATCTGTGTGCTAAAAGTGACTTATAAGCCCATATGGGCTGGGCATTTTAGGTGCATGTCACTATAATAAATGAATAAATAATAATAATATAAAAGCCAGTCAGGTGGTTCCTATAACTGCCTTTTGAACTACTTTTCCTCACTGTTCTTAGTTGTCTAATAATGAACAGGTGTAAATAGCTCATTAGCCCCATTGTATTTGGAAAACCCATTCCTGTCTTATAAATTGATATTTTACAGAGTCTTTTATACTTACCAGGTTGTAGTAATTACATGTCATGATATCTCTGTCACCTATTGTTAATATTCTATCATAACTTTATTTTTATTTGTAGGTATATGTTCCTTTGTTTTGTGTTGTATGGTGCCTCACTCTTGCCATTCATTTACATTCTGTCTCTGGTATTTGATGTCCCTGCCACAGGCTTTGTGTGGGTGACAGTCATCAATATATTCACAGGTATGGTCAGTCACCAGCTGGTCAAGTGAATTCTTCTACACATTGCCAGTAAAATATGTGATTTGTATTTATGTTCATCAATTTAACCTACAATCATGAATATATACAGTTTAAAATTATTTTTAACTACCGTAATTGGCATGTCTAAACAAGTTAAATTGTATTATTTCAGATACATAAACAGTTGTATAAATTGTATAAAAGAAACCTGTTGGTTGATTTCTGCCAGTTAACAGTTTATTAACTTAGGGTATTGCTCCATCAATGCCTCTTTTAAATGTAAAAATTTACTTACAGAAATGCATGTAATATATTTAATACTTTGTATGTATTATAAAACCACAATAATGTTATTCTTCTATAATTGCTGGCAATTTGAAGCCCTAATGATAGTTTTTATCCTGATATTTTTAACAAAATATTTATACAATGTAAATTTACCCAACACTTTAACTGTATATATTACACAGCTGATACATGTACATATAAACTGGTGTCAGTATGTCCAAGCCAGGTTTCAATCCTGAACTTTTCTCTTTTTTTTTCTCGTATTTAAAATGTAAAACGCAAGTAAGACTTTATAACAAGTTGAGTGAAAGAGGAATCTCCAAAAGTTTTCTGGTAGATCTGGTATACACAATGACATTACGTGCTATGTATTAACCTTTTATTCCTCTATGATTCCAGGCATTGCAGCATTACTGGTCGTGTTCATTTTGATGTTGATACCAGACCTGGCTGACATTGGTGAGACTCTAGAGTGGATCTTCTACATCTTCCTGCCAAACTTCTGCTTTGCCTACTCCTTACAAGAAATCTACACCAACTACCAGACTAAGAATATGTGCAAGAGTCTGGTGGGTGGCCAGTATCAGAATATCTCCATAGAAAGCTTCTGTTCTGCAATTGATGGTGTGCAACATGTCCACTATTGTTGTCCAGGTATGCTAAATTCTATAAAAAGGTCAAAGTTTGCTTTTAAGTGTGAGTTCCCTGTGAGGCTCATGCTTCTAGAGATCCCTATGTTTTTTGTTAAGTTGTTTTTGTTTTTTTTTTTGGTCTCCAAACTTTCAAGAATTGTGCAGTACTCAAGTGTACTGCTTGTGTTTCTGATTGTGCATGTGGCTTGCACATGTAGACAGAAAATTTTAACTTTTTTACACGCATTTAATAGCTAGGGCCATGTTAGAACAGATCTAAAGTGTTTTGTACATATTACCATCAGCTAGATTTCGATGAAATATGATTCATGGTATGTTTACAATATGATAGACAATTACAGATTTAGTAAAGTTTTTTTGAGAAACCCCTTTTTTAGCTGTTATTGTATTATACTTTTTTGCATGCAGAACAATTTTTCTTCCATTTAAAAGAGGCATTTTTGGAGCAATATCCAAAGTATTCAGTGGAGGAATAACACAAGACGCTCTAATCCCAAAAATTTGTTCCTCCAGGTTCCTCATTATTGTGCTTCCATCCATAAATCAAAGGTCCACTTCAACAACAGTTTCTCATATGATGCCTCAAAGTTATGGAATGATCTTCCACATGATATATGCTGTGCTCCAAATCTCTCATGTTTCAAAAGTTGACTAAAAACCTACTTATATCAGAAATCATTTCCACCTTAGTTTCTAACTACCGAACACCGGATTGCCTCCTTGAGTGTGACTTGGAATATGTCTAATATCTTGATGATTTATGCCTAACAAACTGGATGGTGTGCCTTAGAATCCGCAGATATGGAGATTAAGCACTTGGACAACGGATTGATTGATTGATATTTATATTTCATGCTATATCCTGATATAAGAAAGTACACTTAAAAGTATATGTACTTTCATATTTCCAAGGTAAGTGTAGCTTCTTCTACATTTTACAATTATAGGTACCTTGATAAGCCCTCTTTGTTACACTTCTCTTCTGTTGTACTTCTAGGTAGATGTGACTCTTCCACGACCACGTGCCATGATAACTACCTTGCCGAGGAGACCATTAGGATTTGCAAACAATTCCTTTCAGTGATTCTGTTGCCCTGATAACTACCTGGGTGAAAGGTTCCTGTAATTGGTAGACCAGTGCTAGTCATGATTCTGTTATTTTTATTTCCAGGTAAATGTGGCTCCTCATGCATGGCTTACCATGATAACTACCTGGCCTGGGAGGCCCCTGGAATTGGTAGACCTATACTCTTCATGGTGTTGCAGTTTATTGGATTCTTTGGTCTTCTCTTCTTCTTTGAATCTGGAAAGGCAAAGACATTGAAACAGAAGATTATTTCAAGTATATCATTTATGTTTTCACATGTGTTTATATACAGTTAGATTATGTACTTAGAACCACTAGAAACAAAGATGCATAAAGCCAGCTTAGTCATTAATTTATGTTAAATTATTAGTATGTCTTTTAAAATTATGTCACTTTATTTCACTTTTGGTCTGTGAAAGAACATCGTACAGATTAAGCCAACACATGACAATTTAAATGTACAAGTGCAACCCTTAGTCTGTGGGCACATTTGCTGGCATGTTTTATGTCCTTTAATCTCTCAATAAGTCGTGAGTATCTTACCTTTCACAGAATCCCTGTTGATGAACAAGAAGCTAAAGATGGAGTTAATCAGCTCTGCCAGTGTGAGCCGTGTCTCCCATCATGAGGTGGAGGAGGACAGTGATGTTTCCTTAGAGAGAAAGCGCATTGTGAACACTGGCATCACGGAACTCATGCAGTCAGAGTCCCTCATCCTACAGGAACTGCAGAAGTACTATGGCAGCTTTGTGGCTGTGGACAGACTCAGTGTGGGCATTAAGCAAGGGGAGTGCTTTGGTCTTCTGGGAGTCAATGGTGCAGGAAAGACTACCACTTTCAAGATGTTAACAGGAGATGAGACAATTAGCTCTGGAAAGGCATATTTGTGTGGCCATAGTGTGTCTTCAGAGATCAAAAATGTGAGTGCCGATTAATTTTTTGTTAATTTTGTCAGGCAGACATATTGATGTCTTCATGGCGGGAATTGTCATCAACCAATTTTCTTCTGGTTTATAACTCAAAAGTATTGAATATATTTCAGTTATATTTGGCATTATTTGGATGGACCTAACTTTGGAAGCTTTTTATAGTGCCATTAAAGTCCTAATAATAAAGCAAGACATTTCAAAGTTGCCAACAAATTTGAGTTCCTGTTGCTGTCCATTTAAATTTGCTTGCTGGTTACATAGCACAGTAGGGCAATGTATATGGTAAAGATCTGTTAATAAATAGAAAGGTCATGTTGTGACGTTAACATGTGAACATCACAGTACTGTTTTGAAGGTTTGTTACACATGTCTCAGTGCACTTGACACAACATAAGGAACATGTTTCATATCAAATTCAAGCTCACAGTGATCGAGAATTTCTTTCCAAACTATTTTTAATATCGGAAAATGTTGCTGGAAAAAAATCTTATAATAAAACTATGCAGTCAATATAAAGACAATATCAATGTTTTAGTTGTGACAAGAACTGCTTTGTTGTCTGTGTAGGTGCAGCAGAAGGTGGGATATTGTCCGCAGTTTGATGCACTAATTGACAAAATGACTGTGTCTGAGACTCTGGTGATGTATGCCAGGCTGAGGGGTGTGAGGGAGGCAGACATTATGAGTGTGGTCAACAACCTGATCAGTAACTTACTGTTATCAGAGAATAGGAATGCACAGGCTGGGACACTAAGGTAGGTGTACAGAAGTACAGAGTGTGAACAACCTGATCAGTCACCTACTGTTATCAGAGATTAGGAATGCACAGGGTGGACACTAAGGTATGTGTACTGTGTACAGACTGTGAACAACCTGATCAGTAACTTACTGTTATCAGAGATTAGGAATGCACAGGGTGGACACTAAGGTATGTGTACAGTGTACAGACTGTGAACAACCTGATCAGTAACTTACTGTTATCAGAGATTAGGAATGCACAGGCTGGGACACTAAGGTAGGTGTACAGAAGTACAGACTGTGAACAACCTGATCAGTAGCCTGCTGTTATCAGAAAATAGGAATGCACAGGCTGGGACACTAAGGTATGTGTACAGTGTACAGACTGTGAACAACCTGATCAGTAGCCTGCTGTTATCAGAAAATAGGAATGCACAGGCTGGGACACTAAGGTATGTGTACAAAAGTACAGACTGTGAACAACCTGATCAGTAGCCTGCTGTTATCAGAATATAGGAATGCACAGGCTGGGACACTAAGGTATGTGTACAAAAGTACAGACTGTGAACAACCTGATCAGTAGCCTGCTGTTATCAGAAAATAGGAATGCACAGGCTGGGACACTAAGGTATGTGTACAAAAGTACAGACTGTGAACAACCTGATCAGTAGCCTGCTGTTATCAGAATATAGGAGTGTACAGGGTGGGATGCTAAGGTATGTGTACAGTGTACAGAAGTGCAGAGTGTGAACAACCTTATCAGTAACCTGCTCTTGTCAGAGAATAGGAATGCACAGGCTGGTATTTACTGGTATCAGAGTATAGCAAAGCACTGGCTAGATCATTAAGGCATGTACAGAGTGCAGAAATGCATTCAGTCTACTTACCAGTAAGTATCTATAATAAGAGAACAGAACGCACAAGCTGGAACATAGGGTTATGTGTGTTACTGTATATTGTCATTGTTGTCAGTTAAATGCTGTTATCAAAGTACAAAAAAATAGGAACAGACTTGAACAGAAAGGTATGTGTGTTTTTCTGGAGAGTGGAACAAACTCATTAGAAACCCCATTTTATACAATACAAAACAATACAATGTATATTGGTCAGGACACATGTCTGAGTGTATGAGGTAAGCAACCAGTTTCAGTATGTTATCAGAGTATATGAACATACAGATTGATGCACCAAGTTAACTTAAAGGTAAAATAACCAGTTACTGTGTCTTATGGGCAAGCTTCACTGAATTGTAAATTGTTTGAAGATATATGTAGAAATATATTTGTAGATGACCATATCTGAGTGCAAGTAAAGTCTTTTGGATACCAATAATTTTGAGCAAAACAAAATACAAAGGCAAGTTGTAAGATCTGGTTTGGCCATTATGTGTCATCATTAGTGTCTACTTCCTGAAACAAAAGTTATCTAAATGCCATCTTTGAAAAGAAATGTAAACTTCTTGGAAATACTGGCCAGTTTTACTTGAAGGATGTGGCTTTGGGCTGATTCAGAGCTTTTTCATCTGGGCCTGGTGGTGGCTGCCCAGAAGATCCACCACACTGTGGTGAGATTTGTTTACAGCAACCACAGTTTACTTCCATTTGTGCTAAAATGTGAGATAACTCTTCTGTTTTGTAGTGGAGGTAACAAGAGGAAATTGAGTACAGCGATTGCATTAGTTGGAGATCCTCCTGTGGTTTTTCTGGATGAACCCACAACCGGTATGGACCCAGTGGCCCGCAGATTGCTGTGGAATACCTTGACTCAAGTCAGGGAGAGTGGAAGAACCCTACTCCTCACATCTCATAAGTAAGTGTTTTGTGTCCTTTTATAAGGGTTGTTGGTGAGGCCTGTGTACATATAACGGTATATGTTTTATCCATTCTTGTGGAAAATAAATTACCGTGGATAATACATTTCCTTTAAATAAACATAACATCCTTACTTCATAAGTGTTTTCCCATTATCTTTAGTTTAATTGTGAAGCAAGTTTCTGTTAGAAACTCTAGCCTGGAATATTTCTTCTATTTATTAATGCAAACTGTATACATTGCATGCTTGGCGTGGTAACCTTATAAACCGGAAGATCGAATAAAAAATTCACAATTAGTTGTGATCTGCAACTGTTGTACACTTTTGCATACCAAATAAGGAAGTCAAAGTGATGACAGAAATATAGCGAAATACCCTTACCATTTCCTAACAGTAGCTATTTGTTGGAGCCATCCAACCCAATGGCCAATGCAGAGATTATCTAACAACCTTAACCAAGCCATTGGGTTACAGTAGTCCGTCCTCCCGCCAATTAGGTCACATGACCACATTGTTTACTTCATTATTTTTGTTGTCCATCAACAGTATGGATGTCTTTGGGAACTAGGACAAGTTTTGTTAGGGTTTATTTATTTTTTTTTGAGATTTACAGTAAATCTCACTTCATATTTCATATGTATATGATTCATAACTCGTATATATATTTATTGGATCTTCGAAGGTATATCATTATATGCAAATAAAGGACTTTTGGATGGTGACATCGAAAGTTTGATCGTCTTCAACTACTAGGAATTAAATCAACATAAAGAGAGCATGATGCAATATAATTGTATATATAGCTTGCCAGTCGTTTGGTTCAGTTTGCTGGACATTGGAAGCTATAATTTTGCTGCATAAATACCTACAAGTTATGTAGTCTTTCAACAACAGAAAGGTCATGGATGACGCCATTTTTGGATGAGAAATGACAATTTGATTGTCACTAATGCTGTTCACATGTCAGGTTCTAATAACCAGGCGTTGGAAGCAATTTTATCACAGTATGCATCCCAGTCGAATAGACAGTAGAAGGAATCTCCCTTGGGGGCAGCCATTAAAGTTGCCATGGACACTGCACCGTGGAGGAGTTTTGAATGCAGGAAAGACTGCCTCTTCGGAAAACTCTTCCGTCGAGGTCCAGTCAAAACATTCAGTGCAGGAAAATACCTGCATGATGTCATTCAAGGACAATCCAGTTTTCTATACCTACCAAAAGGTTTAGATTCGGGTTGTCAGATTGCGGGGATTGTGATTCCTCTGAAGAATACAAAGAATCTAGTCCTTATGTTTCAGAGATTTGGCTGACTATTATTAAGTGGCTAGGGATTTATATCACAGTCCCAGACTCTGTGAATGCTCCCTCTGTTTTGTCACATTTACCTATATCAAGGAATTGCCACATTCTTTGGGTGTACAACCAGCACTGAATGTGGCCAATATTTGGGGTTTCAGGGCTTTTGAAGTTTCTGGTGCTTCTAAAGAACAGTAATGCAGGAAGATCTTTGCTTGGAGTTCTTTACTTAAATCATTTTCCTTGACAGCTCCTTAGTTGCAGGAGGGCTGCTGTAGGAGACTGTAGGTGAGAGCAAACCTGTTTTGACTCACTTTTTCAGTTCAGGTCTAATTTAAAGGATCTAAGGGATCAGCATGATATGTTATAGACTTCAATAATGCCTTGGACTGTGTGCAATGTGTTTGCATTTCCAGTCCACAGCTTTTGTGTTCAAATCTTCTTGTTGGAGTTTCACCATGTCAAAATGTGTGACTCAACAGGAGAGATGAATCTTAAAATGCCTTTAGTAACCTTATGCATTTTTCACATCTAGTGAGGTTTTTCCTGCTGAACATATTGTCAGATGTTCGGAGGAACTTTATCCAGTGACTTCTTGTCAATAGGTATGATTATAAGTATGGAATGAGCATACTCCTAGACATGTCTTTTAATATGTGGCTCAGCAAGGAGGGATATCCGCATGGAATGCTTTTTCTAAGGAGGGGTTCTGTTGGACATATTGTCAGATGTTCACAGTCCCTTTATCCAGTTTTTTCATGTCTATAGGAATGATTATAAGTCTAGAATTGAGTCTAGACATGATTAGGAAAGGGACAACAGACCTCAGAGTAGATTTTTGTCCATAGCATTTTTTCCCCTGTAATACAGCTACAGTGGCTTCTCCTCCTCAGCTAGTTACAGGGGGGGGGGGGGGGAGGATCATACTGAGGTATACAAGACTTCATCCTTGGAGTAAGGGGATGGTGTTCAACCAGATTTTTTGGTGGAAAAAAAAACAAAAAAAAAACGGGAGAAACAGCAGTTTTTGATAGAAGCTGTTAATGAAATGATCGACAAAAGGGCGATAACACCAGTCCAAGTGTCATATCGCTGGAAGTTTACAGTTTATTTCTTGTGATAGGCAAGGTAGAATGGCAGTTCAGTGATAGTTAAGGTCAGGTAAACAAGCTTTGCATGTACCTTACTCAATATAAAAACTGTTGCAATATTCGGCATTCGTTTATAGAAGGCGAGTGGATGACGTCACTCAGAATTATGGTTGTACACATTCTTCACCCATACACCCAGGTAACAAGGTATCTTCGCTTCATTGGGGGCGACAGATTCTACCTTCAGTATTCCTACAGTTTTTTCTCGAGTTCACCATGGTAGCAAAAGGGGTGAAGCTGATGGCTCTTGCAGAAGGCATCAGTATTCGCCAGTATATAGACGGTTGGCTAATAAGAACAAACTCAAAACAGCAATGCCAAGAGAACACCCAATGGTTGGCTTATCTTGTCGAAAGCCTAGGTTGGATCACAAAATTTCTAAAACTCAGATTTATTTCCAACTCAAGAAATCAAATTTTTGGTTACAAATTTGACCTCAGGGTAGGTCTAGTCTTCCCAACTCAAAAGGAAATAGATCGTCTTCTTGGAAGGACATTTACCATGTTGAAAGCTTCTCATTCATCTCCAGGGAAGCTCATGTCACTTTGAAAGCATGGCTTCAATGGAGAAGACTATACCACTGGGTTCTCTGCACATGAGGTCACTCCAATGGTATCTGGAAACACACTTCTTGTTTCTCTGGTTCACAGGGATCATCATCTGAAAACCCACTTCTTGTTTCTCTGGTTCACAGGGATCATCTTTAGTGGTCGACCAATCATTCAATTTTGAAGGAGGACTCACCACTCCTTCAGAAGGAGCTCAGTCTCTCTCCTTTCACAGAAGCTTCCCTAAGGGGTTGGGGTGCTCTCTTGAAGCATCCACAGCCATTGGTCTGTGGAATCAGGAAGAGTCAAGGCTCCACATAACATAACATTCTACAGCTAGAAGCAATGTTGTAAGTTTAAAATGATTCAGAAATCAGTTTCTGAATCGAAATTAGATGATTTTTATAGACAATTCATTAGTGGTTGCCTATATGAACAGCCAGGGAGGCATCCACTCTCAGGTAATATGTACCTTAATCTGTAGAATCATGGTTTAGTCGAATGCCAGAATGATTCAGATTCATCCCAGGGAATCTAAATGTTCTGGCAGATTCCTTGTCTAGAGAGACAAGTTATTTCAAACCAAAGGGGCTATGAATCATCAGGTTTTCAATCAAATTAGACATTGTTGCCATCAATCAGTGGTTGATGTGTTTGCAACAAAGATGAATCACAAGCTTCCTATGTAGGGAACATCTCTTGTGAAGGTCTGGATGGACATGTGTTTTGCCCAGGGCCTTGGTCCTGCAGGTGATGCAAAGATGTATATGTCTCATGTCCCTGACAGTCAAGCTTGGGAAACAGAGAGGGTCTGGTCAGTTATGTGTTTTGTCCAGGGGCCCTCATCCCTCAGATGTTTCAATAGATGACCACCTACAGGTGCATAATCATCATGATTGGGTGGCCAGGGATGTCTTGGTTTTGGGATCTGGTGAATCTGTCCACAAAACTTCTTCTAAGACTTCCCTTGTGGGTGAATCTGTTGGCTCAACCATTCAGCAACAGAATTCACAACAAGATAGTTTACTTGAATTTTCATGTTTGGCATCTGGAGTCAGACATGAATATTAAGGAAGATTCCCAGAGGAAGTGGTGAAACAATTAAGGAGCACTCCTCAAGGAGAATCTGTGAATCAATTGGTCTATTTTGGGAAGTACTTTAGAGCCAAGTATATATCTCAGACCCCACTATTCCAGATGGAGCAAATTTCCTTAACTACTAGTTTAAGGAAACATCCTAATACCATCCACTATTGCGGGCTATAGAGCAGCAATTGCAGATGTTTTTGGGGCTTAAAGGGTCAAGAAGTGTCTAAAAGTTGAGATGAATAAGAAATTAGCAACTTTTAGTAAGAGACAAACCAATAGTTTTGGATTTTGTCATTGGTCCTACATGCACTTATCAAATAACCTTTGAGCTTGTCAGGAAGGATTTCTTGGAGTTATTACCTTTCAAGACAGTCTTTGTTTTTGGCTTCAGGTAAATTAGTGACATTCGTGTTTGGACCCTTCCCTTAGTTATAGGGAGAATTGGTCACAAGTAACTCTGGCCCATTGACTGCCTTTTTGGCCAAGAACCAGTTGGCTTCAGATGGACCTACTGCAATTACTGCAATTCAGCCAGTGGTCTTAGTCTTGGTGAACTACAGATTCATGGTAAAGGAGTGAAATTCAAGCTTGGACATATTCTTCCTTTAGTTATAAGTAGAATTGGTCACAAGTAACTCTGGCCCATCAATTGACAAAACCAGTTGGCTTTGGATGGGCCTACTGCAATTAAACCTCTGGTCATGCCAGCTCTTAGCCTCTTTGGACAACAGTTTGACTCAATATGGGTCTGTCTGTCTTGTTAGGGGTTGATATAGTTGGATGATCAAAAGGTTTTGTTTTGCTCCCATTAAGAAAGTTTCTTAAAAGACTTATCTCTTGGCAATTATTTCATCTTGATTGAGTCAAGATTGAGTCACAGAAGCTATTGATGTATGTTTTTGTTTGCATCTTTAGTTTTATAGGTGATTTCCTTACATGAGTTCTTGATACATGTTATTGAAAATTCCATTGTATGTATACCATTTTCTGTCTTAAAAACCTCTGTTGTCACAGGGTCAGATTTGAAATTGGGTCCTACAGTTTATGCTCAGCATTTTGTTACTTTATAAGTATGTGTTTGATACTTATATTTGTACATTTGCTGGTTGTGGCTGGTACGTCTGCAATGCTGGATGTATTTGTAGTAGACATCAATGTTGCCTAAATCTGGACTTGGAAAGGATTAGGCATTACGCTGATAACACTTTCAGGTCGGTTTGACCTTGTCTTGGGGTCGGATGTTACAATGTAGATGGGTTATCTATTTATGACATCCAATTGCAGCACCAATATTGTCAGCATTTGTGAGAACTACAGCTACAGACTGCAATTTTTGGGAGTTGTATGTTGTGAATGTTTGGAAGTTTATATGTTCATTAATGCATGTAATTCCATTGAGAAGTTCTCATTATGTTATAGGTTAGGTAGTGGTTTTCTTAAAATAATTCCCTCCTTCCTACAAGGCTGGATTCAGCTACTGTTAGGAAATGCTAAGGGTATTTCGCTATAAAATTGGAAAATTTTATAGTAATTTGATTTTTTATTAGAAATACTTACCATTTCCTAACACTCAAATTTCCCTCCCGCCTCCCCGCAAGTCATTCTTTTACTTGCAACAAAAATAATGAAGTAAACAATGTGGTCATGTGGCCTAATTGGCGGGAGGACGGACTACTGTAACCCAATGGCTTGGTTAAGGTTGTTAGATAACCTTAAAATTGCATCTCTGCGTTGGCCATTGGGTTGGATGGCTCCAACAAATAGCAAGGAGGGATTCATTCAATACAAATAATCTGGTATTCACGTTTTGATTGTTTTATTTACTATTTACCATATTTTTATCATTTTATGGTACATTACTGATATATATGTTACAGTAAAGTTGTGTAAAGTTTTTCGCGAAATTACTGGTTACACAACTTTACTGTAACATATACATCTCATACTTTACATAGAAAACTGAAAAGGATTCTCTTCACATGTACACCAGCATGATAACTTGGCCTTAAAGCAATTGCCATTTGTTATATATGTTATACTGAACTAAACTGATTTACTCTACATTTTAGCATGGAAGAATGTGAGGCCCTCTGTACAAAAATAGCTATAATGGTGAATGGACAGTTCAAGTGCCTGGGTAGTGCACAGAAGTTGAAGAACAAATTTGGGGAAGGTTACACATTGATGGCCAAGGTTCTACTTGGTTCAGATGCTTCTGCAACAGAACAACGCACTACAGCATTGATGGAATTCATTGAGCAGGAATTCCCTGGATCCACACTAAAGGATTTACATCAAGGTTTGGTCATGTATCATATCTATGATGCAGAGTTGTCCTGGGCTGAGATCTTTGGGACCATGGAGCGGGCTAAGGATCAGCTGAATATTGAGGATTACTCAGTGAGTCAGACCAGTCTGGAGCAGGTGTTTATTAATTTTGCCCGCGCTCAGATCCCTCCGCTAGAACAGAGCATCAAGTTTGGCTCCAAGTGTAGGAGTTGTCTCTCACTGTTTTGCTGCTGCTGTTGTCATAAGTGATGTATCAGTTGTGGTGTGCAGTATACGTTGAACTGCCAAGTGGTGAGGTATAGCATTTTTTGAACTAGTATGATGCAGTGAGATATAGTACACTTTCAACTGTGAAATAGAGAACTATATGCTTTATGTGTATATGTAGAGGTCACATTTGTAAGGGGATAGTATAAGCAGGACAAACAAAGTTTGTGTTCCTAGCTTTTGAAAATGGTTTGGCATGATATTTACAGTTTATATGTAAATGCATTCTTTGGGTTATGTTGCATAGTATGCTTTGTTGAGTTAATCAAGTGCTAACTACATCAGTTAAAGTGTAGGCCACTTTAAGGAGAACCACCAATTTTGTGGTCATTGTATTAGAAAACAGCTTTCATACTGTGTCAGATTTAAAAGCAGTTTCAGAAATTGTCAAGTTTTTTTTGTTGAACGTGAAAAATTGCCTCCACAGTCAAGTGTTCTCAAGTAAAGTCTGAACTGACACAGTTTCAGCTTTAAGGTGAATAACCGAAATACCAAACCAATGAATTTAAATACAATAACTTTGCTTTATTTTATGAATAAATAATATGAGTCCCATATAAACAATATTATTGTATAGTGAACACATATCATATATCAGATGGTGATGTGGTTATGAAATAGCTGTAAAAACATTAGTATTGTCTGTAATATTCATATTAACATGTTGTGTGACTGTGAAAGTTGATGGCATTTATGTTTTAACTGTTCTTAAATAATACAGTGTCAATAGATTATGGTTATTAGCCACATTCCTTTAAACCTTCTATTATCCAACTAATGCATGTCTTCATAGTGAGATGCGAGCATACAGTCATAGCAATTTAAGTAGAGTATATTATTACAGATAAAAATTGTGAAGAAGAGGGAAGTAAGTGAATTCTAATGATTTTATTTAGACACTTCCTATCCTCTACCCAACAGACACCATTCTGTTTGTGTAGGCTTATGCCTTCGTACCACACACCTCACCCAGGTACACCTTATTTCAGTTGAAATGTTAAAATAAATTGAAGTAAAGCTCTGCCAAGTGGAACTTTCTTTAAAGTGGAAGGCAATATAGAGTCCTTGGTGGACCTTTTCTGTTTTCTGGACCATATTTACAACAAGGGATCAGTAAAATATGAGCCAGACATCAGCCTAAGTCTAGTGTAGAAGGCTGTATACTTTATGATTATACCTCAAGTGAGTTTCAGCGAATCAGAATGCAGTATTTGCAGGCAATATGATGTGATATTGCCCGTTTTGGACAAAAATATTACTCTGATACCCTTTTTGTCTTGAAATGTAAACAAACTACGTAGATGGTTTTTACTTGATACGTCATTATCATATCACATAATGACATTATTGAGCATTTGAGAACAAGAAGTTGGGGGGGGGGGGGGGGGGGAGATTACTGATTTTCTTTAGTCTTTGTAGAAGATAGTGAATTACGTTTAAATGTATGGAGTTAGTTTGTGACATCACATTTCATCATATTTAAAAAGACTTTTCAGAAACATTCTACTTTCTTCTCCTACAGTTTTACAGCACCTAATCTTTGCAAAGACAAATTCTTGCACGTTTGTATGCAATTCTTACTAAATAAAAAAGCTGAAAAATAAATACTTTTGGTATAATAAACACAATAAAACACTTCTTGCTGGGCAATATTGTGATGTATGAAGCCCATGGCCAAGTGATATTGCAATTTGGCCTATCGCCCCTCGGGCAATATCACTTTCCCTCGGGCTTCATAAATCACTCTATTGCTCAGAAAGAAGTGTTTTATTCTGTAAGTAATTAATAATTAGGAGAGTTTATACTGACCTTTGCCTGAGAGTCTTCATGAATCTGAAACCTGGGAAAATAATCCTAGATCTATTTAGGTTTTAAGCTGTGTGCATTCAGTAATACCCAATTCACATTACAGGTGGTATCAGGCGGTATCACCCATGGTAGCCCGTGTTTGGTGAAGCGTCCCTAATAAGGTGACCTAAGGTGAGTGGAGGTATTGGTCGTTTCATCACATGTTTGTCTGACGGCTACCAAAGCTGAGTGGAGGTTAAATAGAGGTTTTGTAGTACTGTCATCCTACTGTTATTGATGGTTAAAAAACCGTGTTAAATCAGTGGCCGTCCGCCTGTAGTGTGAACAACTTGGATACAGTGGGGTGACCTGGGGGCAGTTCCACCCCAGAGAAAAAGCTTCTAACCGCGGGACATGGCGCCTGTAGTGTAAATGGGGCATAAGAAACAGTTATAATTGTAAATTTGTAGAAGTTGTAAAATGTGCCCTGTGATGTAATTGTGTGATATTATGGCAAAGTATTTTATTTGACTTTTATCAAACAAATTTCCTTTTGGTATTCAATCCATACTGAGTCATGCGGGATGTATTACAAGGATTTGATTATCTGTAAGAACAGAAGATATTTATTTTACTTTTCAAAGTCATGTCAAAGTCAGCACCACTAATATCTTATCAGTTGGTATATCATTTGACATAGTGTATTGTATAGTAAATTGATTTCACACAGAATGGAAATTAAAACTATGTATATATATTTTTTATATTCTAGAATATCTACCATGTAACTTTACATTATTCAGTTTTGAAACACATTTAAATTTCTAAAATAATTTTTTTTCTGTTTCTTCTGTTTAATTTCTTCTTTTTTTTGGACAACTTTATTTTGTAAACATGTCTTGATTAACATATTTCAAATCTATGATTCTGCTTTTATGTCAGAGATGAGCTTAAATAGTTGTTTAACACTTTTAAATATTTTTATCAATCACAGTAAAGCACTTAAAATATTATACTTTTATTGTATATTTTAATATTGTTATGATTAGTTTTATTGTTCAGTTGCATTCAGTGATTCATATTCTACTGGTGTAAAGTGATTTATGAAAATATTGTTTTGTCATTGTGCCTTTCATGTTATACTCAGTATTTGTATTTTATACATTGTAATGTGAATGTGATATTAGATTGATATTATTCATACAGTTTAAACGGTCACACTTACATTCTTATGGCTTAGACCATACATTCTAATGTCGTAAACTCCAGGTCTGTGGTAGATATAACATGGAGCTATTTAGTTAAGTAAAACATAAAACTTTTTTTGTGTCTTCAAATGACATAAAGACAGTATTGTTTGGATATTTATAGAAACTTTTATTTTTGCACTTGCCTTTAATACATTTATTTTTCTAAGGTGACTCTATTGAGTCCTATGTGGAATCCTTGATAATTGAAAAACAAAAAAATGTATGCTACTTAAGAGATATCCTTTGGTGACATTTCTACCTACAGTGAATGTTCATATGTCAGTTACTTTTAAAATTAGTGTTTTACCAATACATTTTATGTTGTTTTGTTTGAATAAAGTCATAAAATACTTTAAATTCTTTCAACATACTTTTGGACTCGATCCTTCTGACAAGTTCAGATATGCCCTGTAATATGAAAACATTAAGTGTATTGGCCTACTGTACACACAGACAACATTCATGGGATGTGGGACGATAAAAGTAAAGAAATTGATAATATTTAGCAGCTGAGATTCCTTCAGCAAAATTCAGAGATTTAAAAGCTTTACTAACAGTCACTCAGTGTATGTTGTTTGGTGTTCTGATTCCCCTCATAATATCTTTTCATTAGTTCTGCAGTATGTAGATTTTGCACATAATGCTATTCAGGTATACTGTATATCTTTATTACATAGCTGAAAACATGCCAAAACATTATCCGTACCATTTCAAAAGTTCATGAATTTTTACTCATCAAATTTCTTAATTGAAGAAATAATATTTATTTTGTAATTTCTGTAATTATTACCCTAACATGGTGCATTCAGAATGCCATCTCTCCATTAGTCTTGGCTTCAATACCCAAGTAAACAACCAATTTAAAATATTTCTCTGTCAACTATATTTCAGACTTATTTTCTGTAGGTTTAAAAGCTGACAAAAAATGGCTCACAAATGCAAGATATTTGACTTTACTAAAACTATAAACTTTACATAGTTTTGAGCAGTTAATATAAAAGATCATAACTTGTACTGTTGGTTTATACTTTATTCAGATTAACATTTATATGATGTACAAGATCCACACTTAAAATCTGCAACTACTGATCTCTCACTGGGCTTCTCACGATTATTTTTTTTCTGACTAGAGGTTATTCAAGGATTGTTAGTAAAATTGCTGGGGGAATATAGGGGACTGGCGATTATTACAGAAATTACGGTACATATATATATGTATTTGCAACAAATTAGTTATTTTGTGTAGACTTTCTAAATACAATTATGATATTATTTAAATTCATAGAAAGTTCTCAGTCGTTCCAATGACCCACTGTAGAGGTGTTTGGGATTGGCAGATGCTGTCTATCTGAAGTCATACGTGAACACACAAGGGTGGTGGACATTTGAAGCACTCACAGTGACAGTACCATTCCTGCTCACATCGTAAGGATCTGTTACATCATAAAGCTGGGTGTACACTAAAGACGGGACCCTGTTATGCACTGGACCCCAGTCACCTTCTACATAGTAAGGATAAACAAATTCCTTCTTAGTCGCACCTTCCCTGGTCTGGTATTCTACCTGGAAACAGTGGCATTATATAAATTTTGGAACTCGAGTATTGTAAAGATATAGGAGTAATCATTTTGTTTACCTCAGTGGTTAGACAGTTGCACTGGTGATTGGAAAGTTTAAGACTCAGTTTCAGCAATATGGTAATCAATGGATTCCATTTCTTGTTATTGTTACTGCAGTGTCTTCTCTTAAGTTATTGATTTATTTGAAGGACCTATTACCTCAACACATCGTATAGAATATATTATTATGGGTAGTTTGGTAGGTGAAAGAAAATCTGGACCTACTAGTTAGTAATAAGTTAATTGAGATTCACAACTGGAAATATAGAAGACCTAGTGTGTTCACAGCATACCAATGAGACCCATGAGGGTCTTTGAGGGCAAAATCAATTTGAGGTAAAATAAATGATTACAGGAAAGTCATTCACCAATGCAATTCTATCCATACCTGTAATAGTAACACAGAGATGATGTCTTATTAAAACACCAGCTATATTAATGTGTGGTAGTAGCTCATATCCCAATACAGAGCCCTCAGTTGTAGACATAGGTTTGACCAGATGTATGATGCTGATGGCATGTCTCAATATGTATCAAACTGTTAAAAAGTCCATACAATTACAACAATGGCCTATCTGTACAGCAGACATGTTACTCTATATTACCATTAAACTGTATCCTATCAATACCACAGACATGTTACTCAATATCTCCATTGAACTCTATACGCTATCAATATCACAGACGTGTGACTATATATTACCCAAAATCTTTGAGTAAGAGTACCCAGAACTCTGTGTCCAGTATCAATACCACAGACATGTTACTCTATCATACCATTAAACTGTATGCCATCAATACCGCAGACATGTGACTGTATATTACCTGATATCCTTGAGTAAGAGTACCCAGAACTCTGTGTCCTATCAGTACTACAGACATGTTATTCTTTGAGTGCCAGCCACAGTACATGATAATGGGTCTACCTGAGTCTTGGTAGATGTCCATTACCAGACTCTGGTTTTGTTTGTGGGCTGTACAGGTGAAGTCAGAGTCCCAAGCAAATGAAATCACCTTATGAGGATACAGACCAGCTACAGACAGGGCCCAGTCTAATCTGAAGAAAGGAAAGTACACAAGCAATCAGTGCCTGTGAATGGGCTCTGTGTCAGCTGACTTTGTGTTTTGAGCTTTAGAGCACAAGTGAAAATAAGAGAAATCAATTAAAAGTAGCAAGGACTAATTTGACCTTGAAGGGAGGGTCAAAGGTCAAACACAAAGAGATTTGGAGCACTTGATTTCCTAGAAATTGCCTTCATATCCCAAACTTATAAGATCAATAATAAAGGAGACACAGAGCATTAAGAGTATCAATGACCCCATTTGACTTTAAAGGAAGGGTCAAAGGTCAAATCAGACCAACCAAAAGATTCAAGGGCGCGAGTTCCTATAAGTCGTTTTCACATCCCAAACCTGTAGAACCAATAATAAAGAAGATACAGGGCATTGAAAGTATCAACAACCCCATTTGACCTTGACGGAAGGGTCAAAGGTCAAAATGAAATACATTTTTCATTATAAAAACTGCTAAAAAGTGAATACCTATTACTAATTTATGCAATGAGCAACCAATCTGAAACTTTAATATGTTATAGTTCACAGAAAAGTAAGTGAACAACACCTTTGAAACTGTGTACCTTCAACACTTTTGAAGATAGAAGTGATTTATAGTAACTGCTGAAAAGTAAGAATGTAGCTATTACTCACACATACATTTGAAACTTAAATTTTGAAACTTTAATATGTTATAGTTCACAAAAAAGTAAGTGAACCAAACCTTTGAAAGAAATTGCATAGCTGTAATACTTTTGAAAATATCAGCCATTGACTCATTATGGTAACTGCTTAAAAATGAGAAAGTGGTTTTACTAACTTAGCTATTGTGATAGCCATTCCAAACAATGACCAACTCTTAGCTAAAGAGAAAGCATCTTGATAACCTATTTCATGAAAATGCTATAAATCTATTACTTTTCAAGGTACATGTATATGCAATTTACTCAACTATGACATAATAAAAGTAGCCATTACTCACTTATAATTTATTGCATTGAGCAACAAGTTTGAAATGTCAATAGTTAGAGTTCATCAAAAAGTAGATGAACAACACCTTCAAAGGAAGTGGGTAGCTGCAATAAGTATTGAAGACAAAAGCCATTTACTCATCAGGTAACTACTGAAAAGTAGATATTCTCACATAACTATGGAGATAGACTTCCAAACTTCTGACCATGTTTTAGCTATGGAAAAAGTAGCTGAACAACATATTTAAAAAAATGCTCTCTATGCAACAGTTTTCATGTAAAAGTAATTTTACTCAATATGGAAGGTACTGCAAAGTCAGAAAGTAGCTATGACTCATTTAGCTATTGGGTTAGACTGTCAAGCTACTCACCATGTTGTAACTATGGTAAAAGTAATTGAACAACATATTTTAACAAAATGCTCTAAATGCAATACTTTTCTAGTTACAAGTGATTTAGTGCATGATTTCATGAATTTTAATGCATTGAAAAGTATTAAAAAATACTTTAAAAAATAATTAAGCTAGCTTCAGGCCTGATACTCACATAAAGGAATCTACTTGTGGCCTGGTATATATATGCAAGATGAGAGACAAATCCCTTCGATAGTCCATGAGAAAATTGTGATAAAGTGTTGAAAATTTCACACTTTCAGTGGGGGTACCTTGTTTCTAATGGCTCTTGGGAACAGACCAACAAACATATCTGCATGCCTTGAACAATACTTTCATCCTTGATAAATAAGGTATCTTTTAAAAGAAACAACATGTCTCTGGGCCTTGTACTTTTGGAGGAGAAGTTGTTCACATGTACACATATGCGGATGCTGCAGAGCAATGGAATAATGTCATTAAAAACAGCATCAGAGATGTCCATACCCCAGAGCCTGGGGAAATAGTGTTGGATATCTTGAGATATTTCTAGAAATACAAAAATAAGTCTTACAGAACAGACAGCATAAATACTAAAGAAAGTGAAAATGTTCATAAATATAAAGTATCCAAACAAGATAATTTAATAGAAGATTACAGCATTAATTTGCAACGTAAAAGTTAATTGGTTTAAGCTGTAAAATTTATCAATTTATCTATGTCTTAATTGCAATATAGTAATGGAGATAGTACTATTGGGTAAAAACAAATATAATAATCCATCACAGTAATCCATATGTCTTTATGATAGCAGTAATATGTCTCAAATATGGTAGTAGAAAAAATTTTGGCAGAACAAAGGTCAAAAGTTGTACCATGACATTGCACATCTGCACCACCTAAACAATGTCCCTACCAAGTATCAACTTACTATACTTTATAGTTTCTCGGATACAACCTAGATAAAAATTTTCCTGGTAGCTGCTCACCCACCTTCCTGCCCACCCAATTGCCTGCCCACTAGCCCACAGTGTAAAGACAAGTGATAAAATACAAAATTTGTGACCTACATGGTCACTGAGGCCTCTCTATTCTGAAGAAATAAATGATATAATAAGATGACTAATAGAGTATCAGTATCTTAAACTAAGTAAGTCAAAGAGCCAAACCTGAACTTAAGAAGATGGTTACTGTACTATACAGTGCAAATTCTATTTCTTTTATATCACCTGGATTTAGTTGTCCTATCCAGTAGTTCTGCCGTTCCAGATCCCCGACTATCCAGAGGCAAGCAAGGATCATCTCTCAGGTATTCAAAAGCTTCTACATTCAGCCAGTACTCAAACTTTACACCTGCTTTGTGTAGATTGTCACGTGCCTCACCAAACAGCCTGAACAACTGATAGAGGTTTGAAATGAAATAAATACTCACTTAACTAAAGTAAACACATTGCTCACAGGTGACCACTGATGGAACAATGATAGACATTTAAGTTATATGTAAAAACTATAGAATTAATTGTTGAATCTGATGTAAACCTAAAGTTTGATCATGAGGAAATAACCACTTCAAAAAAACTTTCGGTTGACCAATTAAAGATTGAGGAATCACATCACACATATTTTTCTTACAAGCAAATCTATTTACCTCAAGTCCAGAAGAATTAACCTCAAAGCTATATACATTGTTATAATTTAATCTGAAACCTCCCAAAACACTTAAACATAAAAGTAACAACCTGCATTATGTATTCAATTGATAAATGATGTGCTATGTTCAGCTACAGTCTCTTCTCTTATGTATCACTAAATGAAGAAACTTCAGTAATTAAAAATAATGATACATAAGGAGAAGACAATTTTTGGTACCAAATGATCAATATTAAATGCTAATATATCCTACCTCTTGAACTGCGATGACATCTGCTGAACCAGATGTGGCAAGAACCTCAAAACCTCGCACATGATTCTGCAGGGTGTAATTCCCCTGTGACCTGTTCAGTATAATAAATGGAGATACCAATAGTTGTTTATGAAACATCTTGGTTAGTGAACCCAAGATTTTGTAGAATTCTACATAAGTACTCCCATTGCTCAGTTCAGCAAGGCATGCTTCATCTGATCCATAATAGCCCATCAGTGGGGACTTTACATTTGAAAGAGAATCTTGATCTTTTTTTCTCATTTCCCCTTCATCCAGTTCAGTATCTTTATTCATTTGGGGTATGTCTTCAACATTATTCTTATCGTCATTAAATTTGAACTTTGTGTGTGAACTTAGTGTCTTTCTGCTGTTGTATCTGTAGGCATGGTCTTTGAGGACTCTGTAAACAAACTGGTAGTAAGCTTGCAGGTATGTTGTCTGAAGTTCAGATGATGCTGATTTTGGAGCACCAGGAAGACTGAAATATACACTCATGTTGCCCATCTTCAGAGCAGACTGGATGAGCAGGTTGTGTGGGTCAGTCCCTGCAAATGATGTGAACAAAACAAGGACCTCATCTCCTGGCTTGAAGTCGCATGATCCTAAACTGAAAAAAAAGATGTAACATATTTACATATCTTTTTTCAAAGAGAAGGTGTGATGTAGATCTATCTGAAGGTAAATAGTACTTGAAAATTTTGCAGTTGAAATCCACCTTAGTCTTTACATTTTTCTTAATACAAGATTTATTTGATTGAACATTGTTATTATTATTATATTAGACCACATCTTTAACACTAACAAACCGTTTATAATGATTTCTCTAATTAAAAAAGGGAAAAATTATAAAAAGAGTTAAAAGTGATCTGCAATGCTCAGGTAGTTCAAATAGTGAATATATTATAACATATTCTATTGACGTAGTTGTGGAATTCTAGGTTTAATTCATTTTGTATCCATTATGTATCTGCAGATATACATGACTTTGAGGTGATAGTTACACCACCTAACATTTTTCATGGGTAGCACTAGTCTGTAGTATATTCTTGAACTGTTGATCATTCTGTCCAGCTTCCCACACATGATTTTGTCACTGAAATCCTCCTCATACTGGTAAGTGGCAAACCCAGTCACATTCAGTCCT
The DNA here is from genome assembly GCA_964017235.1 of Sabellastarte sp. h YS-2021. NCBI lineage: Eukaryota > Metazoa > Annelida > Polychaeta > Sabellida > Sabellidae > Sabellastarte > Sabellastarte sp. h YS-2021. The sequence continues at coordinate 78,295,218 of OZ024931.1, forward strand.
CTCAGCTTTAACTCGGTCTCTGCCTCTGTCACACAGTCAGGTGGACCTAATCCTGCTGGACTGCTACTGGATCCACACCACTGAAAGTTTGGATCTTTTCGGATGTTATCTGGTGTCCGGATCAACATATCTACAATGCAATAGTTACCTTTCAGTCTTTCAAGATAGTAAATGAATGCACTTTGAGTGCCTGGAAAAATAAAATGCAAGTACATGTATTTTCAATCCAAAGTTTAAGCTGTGAAAAAAGCAATGATCAATAATATTGCAATTTTAACTTTTAATTTTATATTTGCCAAACTAAAAATTTGAACTTTGTTGCAATAGGTAACAAGTTTTAAATACAACAAGGCCACTGCCGCAGTGGTTATCTCCCACCTTAGAATGAGTAATAATGGAGAACTAAAGGAGATATAAGGTCTTTGTAGTAAGATAACCCCATTTGACATTGAAGAAGGGGTCAAAGTCAGCAATTGGAAAATAGTCTCAGGCCTTGACTTTGTATAAGTTGTTTTCACATTCGGAACCCCTAGTAGCAATGATATAGGAGATATAAGGCCTTTTTAAATAGGATAATCCCATTTAACATTTAACCTAGCTGCAATATTTCAAGTTTTAGAGCATCTTAATGATTTTTAAATAATTGGCTATGGCGGCCATTTTGTTTTTCAAACTAAGGCCAAAATTTTTCTCAGGCAAAACATTTGAAGGCCAGGACTGATGATGGTTTGTCTTTATATTCTGAAGCCATAGTACCAATAATAAGGGAGAAATAAGGATGTTTTAGTGTGACAACCTCATTTATCCTTGAAGCAGAGGTCAAAGGTCAAATTCAACACCTGGAAAAGATTCCCTGGCCATGACTTCCTACAAATTGTTTTCACATTCCGAATCTCTAGGAGCAATATTTGGGGAGATATAAGGCCTTTTTAATAGGATAACCCTGTTTGACATCAAACATGTGACATGGTGGCCATTCTGTTTTTTAAACTAGGCCAAAATTACTATCAGGCTAGATTTTCTAGCCATATAGCTTTTGTGCAAATTTGATGAAGCTAGCTGGAATATTTCAAGATTTAGAGCACCTTTATGATTTTCAAACAGTTAGCTATGGCGGCCATTTTGCTTCTCAAAATGAGGCTAAAATTTTTCAGAGACAGGTTTTCATAGCCATAAACATTCCCTGCAAATTTGGTGAAGATATCTTTATAAATGAATGAGATATTAAGGTTTATGCAAAAACGTGACGAACGGACGGACACACGAATGCATGCATGCACGGATGGATGCACGTACGGAAGGTGTTTTATAATCTCCCGAACACGTCCTTAGGCCGCAGGTGGGAGATAATTAAGACAAACCAGGTGCTCTCAAGACAACTGTGTCTCCTCCAATAGACTGAAATTGTGTCAGTGAATCCATCTATTCATCTTTAGAGAATCTGTCTGCAAACCACGAGGCTGTAATAGGATAAAAATTCTGCCCATCTTTGATGTTTCTTGATTTCCAGTGTTTGTGGACCCTTGGTAAATATTTGATAACATCCATGCAAAACAGTAAAACTAGTGACGATAGTAAGAAAACCTTACATGAATGGTAAGCCATACTGCCATTGTACAGTGTACTGATATCCTGTCTAATTTTATTAATGTTTATTGTTCACATGTGATTCATTAGATAATTTGCAAGTACATCATCATTATCCATTATTACAATAACACTTACTCCTGGTACAAAGTATATGCAGACAGCTTTGAGAACCACTTATAACAGGCTAATGACAAATATTCAGGGCAAGTTTATTATGTCCTCAATTACATCAAGTAACAATATGAAACATAGCACATAATTTCATACAGCTGATGTTATTGTAAAATTTATTATTCATTTCACCAAATTTGCAGGAACGGAATAATTTAAGATCAACTATTTGTAAATCTTACACTGGGATAAACACATAGCTGTATTCAAACAAAAAACATTCTATTGTCTCTGGCTTGGTCATGTTAGAACAAGGCTGAAAGGGGGTTTCGGTCTACTAGCGTGAGCTGCAAAGCCATCAGAGACACGAGTAGTGCACTGAGGCAGTCACCCATCCAAATACTAACGTAGCCCATTGCTGCTTAACTTCTGTGGTGAGGCGGGTACTCATCATGCTACGCCACAATTTACAAAAGTCCGGAGACTATAAAAAAAATGAAAAAGGAAAAAAGAACGGAAAAAAAGTGATCCCTAGAAGCGTGAGCCTTGCTAGAGCTTGCTCTTAAAACAATTTAGTGGCACAGTTTGCAGATGAATTTGGATTTCTTGTTTTATAAATCTCAGCCTAACCATAAATTAGTAACAACAAGGCTATGGTCATACACTCATAATGTAGTCCCTGTCTTTTGTGTTTGGTCACGATGATCCTGGTCTAGTGTTGGTTGTTCTTGGACAAATCATCCCATAGATAAATAAATGTGAAGGAAGTGTGCACTGTTAAACAACAAAATAAAAATTACATAAATTCCAAATACCATGGTACAGCCATCACATTATAATCTATTGACCTCACTCTGTTACTCACGCACAGTTTCTTTTCCTAACAATACAATACCACTGTTCCACTATTGTGAATTATTGTAAGAATTAGCCGATTTTAAAATCTGGATGCCGCTTTGATGGATCCTGTCAAATATGGTGGGGAAACTGACAAACCACTTGATATCTCCTAAGTGAGAAAAGTTTGTTCATCTGACAGAAAAATACTGACAAGAAAAATCCCCCCTCTAAATAGTTTAAAAACATGTTTACTATTATTGATTAGCATGTCTGATCACATGATTGTGCTATTTGACCTTCATGATTGACAGATAAGTTGTACTGAGAATACAATTACACTGGAGACAACATTACTGAGGTGGTCGGGAGACAAACTCGTGACAGTACAACAGGAGTATTAGCCAATATTATCAATAGATTCATTCAATGTAGAAACCTGTAATAACCAAATAATAGATGCAGAAAAATTCAAAAGATACACCTGTTATCAGATACATTTCACACAATAGACATTCTATCACAGCTCAATTAACTATTGATTTGGAGCAAACTCTCTTTGACTGCAAATTATTATAACTGCCATCAAGTGAACATAAGTGGATATATTTCAAAACTAAAATTAGTTTATTATGGGAAACTTGATCATTATTTGAATACAATCATAATCTGAACTGAATTATAATCATAAAAAGTAAATAATAAAATACCTGTAACCTCCTTATTTTCAAATGGCACTGAAAATCCGGTTATTAAAGAAGTGTATATTAGTTGCAGTGATTATTTCAGTTATACAATTTATCATGATTTTATTCACACTGACAGAATCGGCTCCCCATATATTTCTTACCACTACTGGATATGGGTTACAATATAGGTGGAAAAACAAGGCTGGGAAGCCATTTGTTCTGTCCAAGCAACTGAATGTTTCTCTCAGTGCAGTTGGATATCCTCTTACAGATTATGTAAATGTTTTGGGAGATGCAGGGACTATACTCAGTGACTTTGTGTTTGCAACAGCTGTGTCAAGGTCTCATGTTCCTTACGTACTGGATGGAATTGCAACCATCCAGCAACAGTTTCCAGGCAAAAAGATAATACTCTACAACATTGGCGCAGAAGGTGATGAACAAATTGAACAGGTAATTAAAAAATGTACAGTGACAATAAAATCCAAATTTTAATTTAAATGTTTCATGTAAAACTTATACACTGTAATTGTGACTATATGGCTAAGGAGCAACATGTACTGAGACGTATGAAGTTTCTGGATATTGATTTACATCCATTGACTCAAGAGGTAACAGAAACATTAAGCTGGAAACTTCAGAAACAAAAATAATTACATTACACCTTCCTCTCTTTTTCTTGAGAGGAATATTTAGTGAGGAGTAAGAAGCTTCACTATCTAGAACTCTATCGGTAGAAAGCCAATTGGAAAAATTGATGAAATCGTGTTCAGCAAAGCAGAATAAAGTCATTATTTTATAGCAAAAACTTTTGTGTTTCAGCTAAAGAATCTCTGTAATGTTGAGGTGAGAACCTTCCATTTTAAGAGATTTCCAAGACATGTGCAAAAGCTGAAGAATTGTGCTTGGAAGATCTTAATTGTACATGTAAGTTTTTCAATAATTATATACAAGATTTTATATCTAATGCTGTAGTATTCTAGTAACATATTATTAATATATATATGCTATTATAATATACATCAAAGTTGCTTCCAAAATGTTGTGTGATTCTGACAGATGTACAAACACTAGAGTATAAACTCAAATCGACAACCTATTTGTTCCCTTTCAATTAATAAGGCTGATGTTTTATCATTGTACTCTTCGTGGTCTAAATGTGGGTTCTAATTCACAGCAACATATTTTATGGATTAAAGGTCTATTTTGATATGGCCTTACTACCTGTTGAAAGCCTATAGTTGACCTGTATTGTGTTTTATCTTCTCAGTAGACTCTTCTGGATTAATCTTGGGTAAACTCTTTACATACCACTTTTTCATCAGACCTCTAAAACTATTCAAGAATATTGAACTTGATTTTTGTTGACTCTTCTGCAAACGCTGAGATGACACTGATGCTTATTCTGTGCCCTGCTATAAATTGGTTAGAGTTACAACAAAGATTACTTCATTAAATACTGCTGTTCCACTGTCACAAGTAGTTGTAAGACCTTACCAGTTTTAAACAGAAGATACAACTGAGATTGATCCTTGAAAAACGAAAATTTGAGAAATCACCACCATTGGTCATCTGACCAGAAAGATCACCTTAATATCTGCTTCCGACTGCTATATATGATTCACAAAGATCACTCAGCTACATTTTGTATAGAAGACTGTAAAGGATAGGTGATAACACGTTAAACATCGCTCATAATAATCTAAAGCTAAGTGGAGACATTGTAAAGGTAACTAACTGACTTTCAAGCAAAAAGATGGTCGTGACTACTCACAAGAGAATTGCTTATTTACAAAGGTTTTTTTCAACACGTAGAATATTTTCAATGAGCATCTGAGATGCCCACGATTACACTCCACACTCCAGGTCTGGTATTCATAAAAATTTCAAACTCATTCACAGTCTCAAACTCAGTCCTAAATAAGTATAAAATCATATTTAGCATTCTCGAGAGCAATCCTTCCTAAGTAGTATATACTCAAACTCGAATTAAAGACATGGTCGAACAAATATAAATGAAGCCATAATCTCAAACATTTAACATTCCTTTCACAATTAAATATAGAGATTATACACGATTTTGAGCCGAGTTTAACTATACACTTGCTTGTGAATATTAATTTCGGTGTGAGTTTAAATTCAAATTTAGGTGTAAACCCTAAATTATATAGATTATATTTGAGTTTTAGTTCGAGACTGACTTTGAAATTTTTATGAATATCAGACCTGATTTTTATAACTGAAAAGGCTGAATGCCAATTAGATTACATTTGGGACAATGTTATTGGGGCAGTCAGTAGGAAAACCCGGGACAAATACAACAGAGATATTATTTGTACCTCAATTTTTAAAAATTTATTTGGGTTTTTTACGTCGCTTTCAACACAGTACAGGTCATATCACGACGGGTAGTTGGAAGGGCAGAGGAAACCAGTACATACAGTTCGTCAGGGTTGTGTACTGTAAACTGCTGACCAACGGCAAGCAACTTCCAGCTTTCCCACTTGAGGCCGTGCCGGGAACCGAACCCTGGCCTCAGAGGTGGGAGGCGAGAGTGTTACCACTCTGCCACCGTGGCCCCTATATTTGTACGTCAAGTCACCAAACCAATCAATATACCACACACTCTCTACTTCAGATAGTGTTCCATATTTACCGTAGTTACACCAACCCAGCACTGCATCATCCAGACTTCTCTGTTTCAGATGCTCCTGAGAGAATACCCTGGGGTATTCTGGGTGGATTCTTCCATAAGGTTCACTTCCAGTGACTTAAAGGAAACCTTTAAACTTGTCCAGTCAACTGGTGGCATCTGTCACTTCATCAGCACCTGGCATTCTAATTATGTGGTGTCCCAGCCAGTACACTACGAGTACTTCCCTACGGATATACAACAGCAGAAGTTGACAGAACAATCAGGTGCAGGGGTTTTTCTGATGTACAGAACAAAGCACATATATGAGAACATAATGAAGTGGTTGCTATTATGTGCTCTTGAAGAGCAATGTATTGATGTAGGACGTTATGGATGTACTTTCGAGCACAATCGTTGGACAACCAATGGGCGTTGTAGCAGATATGACCAGTCCATTATGAATTTATTGCTCTCCAATTACTTTGGGTTTGATCATCTTATCTACACCACGAGGACTGGGGGAGATAAGAATGCTATCTTTGACGTAAAGCGACAAAGTAAAGGACATTATACCCCAAAGAAATGTCAGTGATATTAAATGTCAGTGATATTTTTATATTTTAAGTGTCATCTTTAAATTGTTTAGCGTATTTAAAGTCTCATCAATCATTTGGTGTCCCAATATATCGTTTATGGTGATGGAAATATTGAAATCTCCAAGCGTTGATTTGGTATTAAATGTTCAGCTTTTCATGGTCGCAGTAGAATTCACCTACAAGATGAGTTCAGGCTGGTCATCTGAAGGAAGAAGTAATCTTAATGATATGCAGAGCCCTTCATGAATGCACCACTACAGTTACTGATGTGTTGTTTACTGTAATTTATATTATCTATTAATGTACTGGAGGTCTTCTAGGGGTTGAGTAAAAACAAATTAATACGTAGTTGTAACATTACTGTTGTGCTGAATGCATGTAAATAAAAGAATGATATTCATGTTTGTCAAAATACCAGATACTGTTGTATACAAGTTCTAGTTCCAGCTGGATGGATTTGCACTTTTAACTGCATAAACTAACAGATATTTTAACTTAATTCACATATAACAGAAGCTATCTAATCTAAATTACTCACCCTTTTGTGGCTCTATTTTCTTTCATTTTTTTTTGGCAAATTGGCTCATGATTTATTATTCTATTGGAGACTTGGTGATGTGGGAACTTAATAGACACAGTATCCTTCTCATGCCCGTGTGGAAATAACATTGTAAACACACACACGTCTGAGAATGATTAAAACCCAAACTTGACATGACATCTCAGTGGTGCTCGTGTGACAAAAATTAAATGAACAAATACTGTAAATACATACATCAAAAGAATGATTCAGGTTCTTAAACTGTATCAATCTGTAGTTTCCTCTCAGTTTGTCACGCAGGAAAGTTTAAAGTATCTCTCTTCATTAGAGTCAGTACGTGGGTAGAAATGGACGATTACATCAGGGAGTAAAAGTGCTTCATTTCCTGGAAACTGGGAGGATAAGAGACTACACTTCCATCATGTCAGACATCCCTCTATATATAAAGAATCCCAGATTCCATTTGTTAGAGATAACCCAAATGTGATAATTGATCATTATGTTTACCTAACTAAAGAAGTGTAGCACACAAAACTGTGGGTTTATCTTCACAAACCACTTCACCAGTAACTGATGCTTGCTGTAATGTTATATTACACCTTTTCTTTATTGTAACTTCAAACAGAATGACCGTTTTTTGATAAATCAAATCAATAGCTTGTTTAATATCCTTGCAATGCATTACTAATACATTTGCTGTGTTTTTCTGCGTTATCTGTTGGGTGAGAGAGGGATATAAATACACAGGGGGGAAGAGAAAAGAACACTATATTTTGGTCAGAGGAAGATAGCACAACTGTTTTTGTAGATAACAAAGAAAAGTATTTAAGTGATTTGAAAGGATATATCCTGGATATCTATGGAGTACATGACAAAAGAAATCGATGGATAAAATGGTTAAAAGTGAGAATTTTACTGCTACATGTAACTGGGTCTTTTAAATAAAAGCCCCAAAAAGGTTTGATAATAACTAAACTAACAAACTGTAAATTGTAACTTGTCAGTATAAGTGAAACATAAATCATTTTTAATGTGAGTGAACAACACTACTTTAAACGGATCTAGTTTGAATGAATCACATTTTAAACCATTTGATAAACTCTATCAGAAATTGCGTTGTATGCAATACTTGACCAGAGTCTGTGTTTTTGTGTGCAGTGAATTCAAGCACCCCAAAAGAAGTTTTCAATTACAGTTATTATGTTATGTCGATACCTGAATACTGAAACATAGAATTATAATCTTATTATAATGAGATTCGTGATATATGAGTGAAATTAGTTTATTAGAACAATGTTATAAACTAAAATTAAGTGGAATTAAATTGTTGACGCTCAAACATCAGTCTCAAACTGTGTATGTTTGTAAAGTAGACAACATGGAATATTCTAGAGGAATTGCCAAGCTCCAAAGCTATACACTAGTGCTTCTGCTTCAGCTATCAGCAGTGTGCTTCACCATGTCATCTGTATCTGAAGCCTCTACAGACCCTCTGACCTGTCAGCCAGAGCAGACACCACCAAACACCTGCCCGGAAGTATCTTTGTGTGGCCAGAGAAAGTTCTCCTTGGAAGAACCCATTTATTACAACTTTGCCAGGTACAACTGCAGGTGTGATGATGCCTGTCATGTGTATGGTGACTGCTGTGTGGACAAAGAACAGCTACAGGGTGACAGACCAGAAGATGGGACCATGACATGTGAAAAGGTCCCACTGGAGAACTCATTTGGACTGAATACTTACCTAGTGACGAAGTGTCCCAGTAACTTCAGAGGAAACGATAGTGTACGCAGAAAATGTGAACATAGTAAGGATACGGAGGACATGTTACAGCAATGGATTGTATCGGATGACAGTGGGTTAGTCTACGTCAATGTATACTGTGCATTTTGCCACGGGGTAGAAGACCCTGCGTTCTGGGTACTAAATATGTCATGTTCAAAGGACCTGTCTAAGATCACAGAAGGTGTTGAGTCAAATGAGACAGGACTCAACATACTGGATAGAGCTTTGAAAGACCCTTCTTGTGAACTGGTGTATTCACATCCCACGATGAAGTTTGGTAGTCGTTACTGTAAGCCAATGATATCATCCTGTTCTAGTGACTGGACACAGGACTGTATTAGAAAACAATGTGAACACAAGCAAGGATCTCTCTCACAGGTCTTTGATCTGAGTGCTCTTAACATCTATACAAACCCATACTGTGCTATATGTAATAACTTGACTGACTATACATGTAGAGATTTTATCACGTCACAAGTGTTACTCATGTATGTTACCCAACAAAATAAAAGAGGTTTTCTTCCCATATCTGTATTGTTTGACATAAAAACTGGTGGTATGACAGGAATTAGGAATCCAAAACATCCCAGAGACGATTCAGAGGTATTTCAACAGGAGGTGAAGTCTTGCCCTGATAAACAAGTATACAATCCATCTAAAGGCATATGTGTGGACATTGTGTGTGGCCCTGGCTACAAATACATCAGTGGGTTTTGTACTAAAACAGTAGATAGTAAAGCAGACTTAATACCTGAGCTAGTCACGGGGTGTACATATATAATGCTAACACCTTCAGAGTTCATCATAAACGCCACTATAAATAACTCGATTGTACTTCAGAGCAAAGAGCAGACAGCTGGGAAGATCTACTTAAATACCGAATTTCTGGTACTCGAGAATGGGTCAGCTTTAGTATGTACCAATTATTCCAGGAACTTCACTATCCGGGTGGGAAGCACCACAACAGAGGGAGTAAACTTCAATTTTGACAACTCACAGGCGATATTATCCCTAGTTGGGCAAGTCCTGTCAATAATTGCTCTGACTTTCCAGTTGGTAGTTTATGCAATTCTGCCTCCTTTACGCAACCTAGCAGGAAAGAATCTCATGTGTCTTTCAGCATCTCTGCTAATAGCTCAGATAACCTTCCTGGCTGGCATCTCAAGGACAGAGATCTATGGACTCTGTGTCTTCATGGCTGTTTTGATCCATTATTCATACTTGGCAAGTTTCTTCTGGATGAACATTATGTCTTTCGACATCTGGCGTACTTTCTCTAGGAATTCCGTTGCCCATGCGGAGAGTGGTCATGTAAGACAATTCCGGCGCTACTCAATCTATGGATGGGGTAGTCCATGTGTGTTTGTGGTCATTGCAATAATTATGGATTTTTCCCTGGCTCCTCACAATCCCAACAGACCAGCCTATGGGGAATACATGTGTTGGATCACCAATAGAAATGCCCTTTTAATTTTCTTTGCTGTGCCAATTGCATTGATCATAATCTCAAACACAGTCTTTTACATAGTTACAATTTATAATATACACCAAGTCCAGAGAAGTACCAGAATTATAACCACAAACAACCAGAAATCTAACACCTGTCAGTTTCTGCTGTATATTAAGCTCTGCACCATTATGGGTCTGACATGGGTATTTGCTTTTATAGCAATGTTAGGGAAATTGCCTGTGTTGTGGTATGTGTTCATTGTATTTAACTCTTTACAAGGAGTGATCATCTGTTTAACATTTGTCCTTACAGCCAAAGTGTTGAGATTGCTTTCAGAAAAGATGAGAAAGTTATGTAGTGAAAACATCTACCACGTGGTTTCACGAGATGATGATGACAGATCTCGCAGAACAAGCAAATTCTCCCTTTCACACACAATATCGCACGATGCAACCAGACAGGACCAAGTTGTGTTGCGTCAAGTGTCACGTGATGTTAATAATATAGGCCGGAAATAGATGTAAGAATTGGTGGTATTGTGGGTTGGGAGTCTATTACAAAATGTTTAGCCTGTGTGTAATTAGTGACAAAAATGAGGTCATTCATTAAGAGCCAGGGGAACATTTATCTCAGTCAGAATTTATGTCACTGACTACCTCAGCCAGCCGCACAACTGCACCTTTCACGAGCTATTGTGTCAATCAAAAACTACATCTCTCAGAAACCGCGCAATGTCTATGGTCCACTGTGTATCTACGCATTACTGTGCTCCATACTCTAACTTGTCAGTATTTTCTGATAAATATCCTTAAGTGCATGTTCCCATACACCCAATCTGTAATCAGAAACAGCAATATTTCTCTCCTGAAGTTTGGCAGTGTTTCAATGTAATAAAAAACAGGTCGGCTAAATAGGTTTATAATAAAAGGTACAGTAACATTTCACTAAGCCCTGGTCACACCATTCTGTGTGGTCTTGTCAACACATTTTTTGAGGTTTGGTTCAGGACTTGTCCTTATCACTCCCTAAATGGACCTCGTATGTGGATAGTGCATGTTCAAATTTGAGCTGCCATGTAAAAATAATACCGCCTCTCCTTCACTCACCCGTGTGTGTATGTTAGTTTGGCATGTGAGAGGTTGTGGTAGGCTTCTCAAACATTTTGAAAAAAAAGCCATCACATCCTGAAAATGTTGTGCATGATGTATCAAACAAGTACTATCCAAATACGAATCCCTTCTTATTGATCCTTATGGCTACTACCAAAACTCGAAATGCATTGATCCACAAACCAAGCCTGACAAGTTAAAATATTTTGTGCTTATGTGTAGGTTGTGAGGGCAGCACAGAGTAGTTATTTATTTATTTATTCGGGGTTTTACGTCGCTTTCAACACTGTAGAGGTCATATCACGACGGGTAGTTGGAAGGGCAGAGGAAACCAGTACATACAGTTGGTCAGGGTTGTGTACTGTAAACTGCCGACCAATGGCAAGCAACTTCCAGCTTTCCCACTTGAGGCCGTGCCGGGAACCGAACCCCGGCCTCAGAGGTGGGAGGTGAAAGTGTTACCACTCTGCCACCGTGGCCCCCCCCACAGAGCAGTTTGAACTAGACATTAAAAGTTATTGTGATAACATTATATACCTTCTAGTTCAGCTTATTTCATTGTATATATTCAATGTTTATTCTTGATATTTTCCGTCAAGGCGCCAGACCATGTAACAAAACACCTTTGGCTCAATTAAACCATGTCAATTATATTACTGTCAATGGTGAGGGTAGAATAGAAACAGAAATTTTTAAAACTTTCAACAGATACTTTTACATCTAAAAGCAAACGAAAAATCACATAAATGAAATATCCAAAACTTTTAATAATCTATAGATTTGCAAAATTCTTCCAAATATGACACTCGGTTTTGTTATTGTATTTTGAGCAGATTTTATAGCTATAAGTAAATGGAGATATATGGTTAATTTATGTTTTGGGCTTTATATATTTGCATAACTTCTATGTCAGATTACTTGGTGCAAGATTGTATCAAGAAGAGTGTTTGGTGCATGCAGCGCATAACGAAATAAAGTCAAACTCCTCAGATTTAATCCTGGGAACCTTAAAATTTATGTGTGCTGAGTAAGGGGGAACTAGGATGTCAAGGTGGAATAGTTGCAGCATTTTAAGAAACTCTATTTGCTTAAATACCACTAAAGATAAAAGAACAACAACAAAAAACACAAATTTGCACAAATTAATACCCCCCATAAAGTTTAGGCCTTACATTTTATTAAAATAAACATTGTTTTTGAAAAAAAATGTTGCATTTTTGACAGCTTTAATCCGACATGTAATTCTGAATTGTTTGGCTTGTGTACTTAGAACACAGATGCGCATGCGCGAGATTTCTCCTTTCGGTACTTCACTTTCAAAGTCAAATACACTCCAAGTGGTCGGCAAGACATATAATTTTTGTTGATGTTAGGCATTTTACTTTGTGTGCCAATTGTTTTGGGCACCTGTCAGTAATTATATATCACTGTACTTACCTAAGTCCTGTTTGTAGCAACATGATTCTTGTCGGATATAAGACAGCCAGATGCGACCCCAAACATAATTGGGGAAAAGTTTTCAAAACCTTTCCAGAAATAAGAAACATCTGGCCATTTTAAACAGAGCTCTGTGGTGTATATGCTGGTGAAACTGGTGTCAGTCAACAAAAAGAAAATTTTTAAACAAAGAAATGATTTTGTAGGCTACGATTTTATAAGAGCACATAGGGAAAGTAGCTTTCATCCTTAGTGCATTGAAAATGTTGTTGTCCTGTCTCAGTATGACCCTAGCTATTGAATGGAACGTAAAACGCCAACTTTTATCTTTGTCTTCATTGCGGGTGTTTAAATACATAGAATTTCACTGAAATGTTCCACTGAGGACAATCGTATTATTCCTTGAATGGTTGGCATTTCTATTAAAGCTCGAAATTATTGCACACTAAAAAGCCTATCAAATAATCTATGTTTATTTGCAAACACAAATCTATTTAGAACTTGGGTAACTAACTTATAATTCACCCTGGCAATTTACTACCAAGGCAATGTAACTAGATATAGAAGCCAACAGAAGAAAATCGAAGACAGTCGCCTCTTTCTTTTTGATTTCGTGCACAACATTTTTTTCCCTTAAAATTCATATGTAGAATTATCATCCAGGGTTCTTCAACCACATGTGGTTCTATTCCTCATATACCCCAACCAAGGAGGTTGTGTACTTGACGCATGTATTTGTCTGTTTGCTAGAAATGGTATGGACAAATTTTGATGAACTTTTCAGAAAATGTCGATGTTGAGCACAACTCGCGATCGGGAACATCTCGAGATTGTCCTTGCACAAACTCAAGATCTTGAGTTGAGGCAAACATCTCGAGATGGGACTCCCATCTCGAGATCGGGCTGCACAAACTTAAGATATTTATCTAGGGCTGTGATTGGCTAATTAATTGATGTCTACTAATAAGTTATTGGCTAATTTTAGTGGCTAGGCAATATTGTATGTGCTCCCTCAATGAGGTAGTTATTGCCACTTATAATTGCAATTATTAGGCATTATGATCAATCCTTTGTTGTTATTTTTTCTGTATAACTACAAAGAACCAAACAGATACAAGTATCCAAGGATTCAGAGCTATAAAGGTGTAACTGGTAATCTAGTAAAGAAAACACCTGACACTATATGTACACAAAAAATTATAGAAGTGCAATTAAGAATCTTAGAAAAAGTTCAGGCACCACTTTACACAAACAAATTCCTTTTATTAGATAATCAAAGAGTTTTATATTCAATGCAATTGGTATCCTTTGCCAGAATATATTTGGAAGCCACACTTGTGGGCGTCCTCTAAATACAGCCATGTTTAGAGCTAATGACAACTTAAGCTAATATCATCTTAAGTTTGGGCAGCACCAACTCGAGATGTTCTCCACAATCTTGAGATGTTTGCCTCAACTCAAGATCCCGAGTTTGTGCAAGGACAATCTTGAGATGTTCCTGATCGTGAGTTGGGGCCTAACATCGACAATGGCACATGGAAAAATGATTCGAGTTTGGTGAACCAGATCACCATCTGGTTCAAGAATTTTTAATAGGATTTTTTTCTTCAATGCACTCTAAAGCATTATTGAAGGCACTGGGCATTGGCGGAGGTATGTGCTCTTTGAGTGTTCTTGTTTTTATTGTTTTATCAGATGCAAAGTTAAAATGAAATTAAAATGCAATTGAACTAGACAATATACACCACACCATTGTCAAAACTGCCTTATATTAACAGCAGTGTGTGTCAATATTTCGAAAAGTTCAATTACTTTTCTCATCAGAGGCTGAGAAACAAATCCCCTTTTGTCCTGTGGTACAAAAATGCTATCTGCCCAGAGCCTCCATTTTATGACTCTCAGCCAGCGGATTAGAGGCTCAGAGGGATTTGTTGAAAATGAGGCTAATTCTCATTATAAAAGACGAAAAATTAACCAATTATGGTTATTATAGTCTGAATAATTGGTATATTATCCCAGTTGCATATTAATATATATGCATTTTAAATTTGAATTTATGAGTTCCCAGCCTGACAATTAGTGTGATATCAGGGCATGTTATATATAATAATGTTAAATATACACAACAGTTGATTTAGATGCTGTTTGTGTGTGTTGGGACAAACCGTTCAAATCAAACATGCGAGGCTGTCACAATTGGACATAAATCTCCATGTGATAGTGGCCCAATATAAAACAAGGGAAAAGTAAGGGCACCACAGGCATCACAAGTGCAGTAAGAGAGCCATATCTATCACATATTTTGTTGACTGCCAAACAGTTGTGTTGCGAAAGTCTAGCCCAGATAGCATTCCGCCGTCGGACCGACGTTGGCCCAACGTCAGCACATCCGTCGGTCCGATGTTGGCTGCCGACATTGGGCCAACGGCTTTTTGACCGTCGGCCCAACGTCGGCAAGCCAACGGTAAAAATTATATTCTATGTATAGCATCAGCCAATCAGATATGTTCACCAACAACTTTTTCAGTGCGAATTTATAATGAAAATACTATTTTTATGTCTAAAATTATTAAATGGTTACTTAAAATTTTTGGGCTCACTGAAATATGATTTTTAGACATACCATAATAAATCATTTTTTTTGTAAGTTTCCCCAAATCCCCTATTATTGCTCGCCACCATCTTGAACAAAAATCCGCCGTTGGCCCAACGTTGGCCCAACTTCGGCAAACTATTGAGACATCTAACCCGAGTAGTGGTTGGCAAGCCAACGTCGGCAAAATCTGCCAACCTTGCGACCAACAGCCAACGTCGGTCTGACGGCGGAATGCTATCTGGGAGGATACTGCCTTGCTACCATTTATCGCCAGGTACCAATTATCACCAGGCAAAATTAAAAGACATATAACTTGGAAAACAGTCACGCCTGAAACTTGTTATTAAGGCAGAACTGTTTCCAAAATGCATGTGACAAATACACGTGAAAAGGACATAAATATATATAGCCATTACAGAAATATGAACATTTTATTTACAAGTGGTGGTAATTGGTAACCGGCGAAAAGTGGTCACAAGGCAGTATATATAAAATACACAAGTGGCGTATCTAAGGAAGACTTCCTTTCTAACACACTGTAAAACTTGTAGTTCTACACCCATATCATTATGTTTCTATAATGAAGTAATTCAGATAAACAAATTTACTTGTTTTTTAATAAAATTCCGATAATTTTCAGGAATTTTGGCTTGTCATATTTTTATCTGAAGGCTGACTGTTTATGTATATATGAGTTCATAAAACAGTAATTTTGTTTGTCATGGAATATTTAAAATTAACCTATATGTAGTTAACTCAGCCCATGACTACAGTAATGAACATTTCATCAGTCAAGTTACTTGCAATTAACAGGCGATTGTGTCCACCAGAGTGCAAAGCAATTTATTTGTAATTAATGTGATGTTGTGTTTTGTTATATGAGCTTGCTTTTAATGTAAGTAGTTTTCTTTGTGACTTTAAATCACTTACAATATCCAGACTGCAATACACAATGTAATATATTGTATCATTTAACCAGAGTGTTTTAATACAATTACTTTTATGTCTCAATAAAGCTTTCAAAACCAGATATAAACATAGATTTCTTACAGGTTATTACAGAATCAGTGCAATGGATAAAGCCAATAACTGTTCATAATGCCTGATATCGTGTATTTCCTGGCTCCAAATTAAATCAACTGACACTCATTATAACCCTCCCCCCATGGAGTTATTTGTATTAAAACCATCCCATTTATCAGCAGTGCTCTTATTAATAACCTTATCCATACATAATAAAACAAATGAAGGTCAAACTTGGGGTTACATGACCCTTTCAAAAGTAAAGGCCACATCAGAATAGGCCCTCAGATATTTTCATGGGTTTGTTTTCTTGATTTCACGACTTCTGAGGTGAAAAACATGAGATTTAACTTGTTAACAATTCTGTTTGAATAGTGTTGAGTTATGTAAGGATGTTGCAATTAGATTATTGTCAAAAATGAAATTGCCACAATAAAAGTTGTGTGTGCTTAATTATGTGTCGATGTTAACCAATGTACTTCATGTTTTCATTGCAGACAGAGGAATAACAGACGTTACATGTGATATATATTATTTGCAAATCAAGGATTAAGTAGACCATAAAACAAAATAACTGTGTAACTATACACTGCTCACAAGAGGCTTATGACAAGGGGACGTTTTCATTAAACCTTCCTATTAAGGGCCGTCTACTAAGGGGTGTGTATGAAAAGTCTGCTTTAGTAAGGTGACCTTAAAAGCCCTATTCACTTACTATCATTTATGGTTTCCTTATATAAGGAAACCTTATATTTAGGATTATAAGTTATAGGTGTGTATTTAGCACTGTTATCTGTTTGGTAAGGTAACCTGAAAAACTCTATTTACTAAGACTGCTTAATGTTCTTTCTTTACTTCTAGATTTATTTATTTAGTGAATTTTGTGTTTATTCTTTGGTCATTAACTATAAGCATTACGGTATGATTTCTGATGTCATATAATGGTTATGTTTTATATTTTATGGAATAAGCAACCTACTTTAAAGGTTTTGTGTGAGGAAAGTGTTACAATAGCCACTTTTCATTTAGATATAAGAACAAGCAACTCAAACACATTTTCATTGGATTTGACAGCTCCAGTTCATCAAAACATTGGTAACACACTTGCCTCCCACTTCTGAGATCACAGTTCGAATCCTGGCCTGACTTCTTGTGGGAAAGCTGGTAGTTGCTTACCAAAGGTCGGCAGTATACAATACAGAACCTTGGCCAAATTTATGTACTGTTTCCTCTGGCCTTCTAACTATCCATCACAATATAACCGATAAGGTACTAGGCGTGACACAAAACACTAAATAAATAAATCGCGAAAACATAAAAATCGGATATCAGATAAGTTTCACTGGCAAAATATGGAAATATTGATTACAAGTACTGTTTCCTTTTTTTGCAAATAAAAAAAAATAAAAAAAAAATATAAAAACCCAGTATGTTTCACTAGCTACCTTAAATCTTAACATAAAAAGAAATCAAACCCAATTAAACTCTTATTTATTATTAAGAATTCATTGCCAAAGAAGGTTAGTGAATATTAAAGTTAAGGGTTTCCTCCTTAATTTTCCAAGGATTCCTTGAAATGAAGGAGGTTTCCTGTATACAGAACCTGCTATAAAACCATCACTATGACCACCAAAATAACACATAGCGCCAAGTCCTCATCACTCTTGGCAGACTCCTCCAACTTATCTTCTCTTGTCACAAGACCCCTGGACTCTATTTTACAGGATGATTAGTCGTGTCATGAAAATACAAGGTAGACATGAACAAGATGGCTTGTATACCTGAAAAGATAGATCATATTATTGAAACATAGGCCGTAAGGCAGTTTAGACTGAAAACACTGGGTACAAGCACTCGGGGGGGGAAATTCACACTCTCACAGATTTCAAGAGACTTTCTTTCCTTTTGTCTTTTTAGTAATACTTTGGTACTGTATGACTTTCTTAGAAACAGCCAGCCCTGACAAAATTTTTATTTTTAGAGATTACCACCCCCGTGCGCACACACACATACACGCACCCCCACCACACACACACACACACTCGCGCGCACCCCCGCACACACACACACTCGTGCGTACCCCGCACACACACACACGACTACTTTATTATAGAGCTATTCCAGCTTGGCGAGTCGAAAGTAATCCGACATTAACATTGGAAAAAAAATTCATGATCCATGGGTGTAGTTTGAGATAGGTTTAGGATAGGTTTAAGGTCCCATCCAGATAATGCCAAGATTGTCACATAAAGGTTCCCCAAAAGTTTGAGATAGGGATACGAACCTTAAAGATTAAGTTAAGATGAAAAAGATAAATTGGTTTAAGATCGGTGTTGAGAGATGACTTTGTAAGCAAAAAGATAGGTCTGTGATAGGTTTAAAATGATAAAAACCTGATAAGGATCACTTGCAGTATGCGATAATTTCAAACTGATGTTAATGGACTTGCGATCCTTTCAATCAGGAACATATCGCGAATTTCTGTAACTTCCGTACATGAGGGGTTTATGATGGCTTTAAAATCATTGTGATGAAAAGATCTACCCCCCACCCCCACCCCCCACCCCCGATCTGACAACTTACAGGATCGTAAACCTATTGCAGAGCCCTATCGCCATAATGGAACAGCCCTCTTTGGGCGGATGGGAGACCAACTTCTATCAAGGTTTCTAAACAAATATTAAAAGTGTGTAACATAATGATAAAGACTATCAATATAATATTTGAGATCAACCTTATCAAAATGAAATTGTCACCGCCTCAACTAGTTCCCCCCCCCCCCCCCCCCAGCTAATTACATTCTGCAAGCTGTGATTGAACATATCAAGGTCCAATCTCTAGTTTTATCTCTCATTAATATCAATACAGCCCTGGCATTTTATTTGCATTTAACTAGATCTAAAACCACGATGGGGAAAAAAAGAAAGAAAAAAGTTTTTTTTTTACCAGTTCATGATTGTTTGTTCTCAAATTAGACTGTGCAGAGGGGGATTTCAGCATCAGTATTCCCCAGATAAATATATTTATTTTTGCCATGTCTTCTGTTGATTGGATCATAAAATTGGGAGAACAAGGTGAACGTGTTAGTTCTTAGCCCTTAGTTCTACAATTGACTTGAAGCTAAACAAAGGCTATCAACTCTGTGTGGGTTCAACTCCAAAATGTGACAATGCTGATGTAATGTCCCAATGTTTTTCTCAATTTAGACAACCATAGGGTTTGGGGGGATTGGATTCAGAGTCCTGGACAGTCAGTTTGAGTCTGTTTGGGTCTGTTGTCTTCAGTATAAATATTAAACATGTTTGACATTTTTCATGACTGTAACCGATCCACTTTTGACCCCTACCCACAAATTCCCCAGTCTCAGGCTTACTGCGGCCTCCTCATATACAATCTTATGTTGTCTGGGGTGTCCTGTGACTCTTAAGCCCAGGACTCGTAGTCCCAGGAGGCCTGGACGTAGCCTCAGACCTCAACAAAAACACCTGTTGCTGTCTTGAAACTGATAACAAAAGTGGCTTAATCACCTCATAGTCGGGGAATGATCATGCATGATTTGTCTGAGGCTTCTTGAGGACGATCTGTGCTTGATCCCACACCTGCAGCAGGATTCCATTTTCCCGCCCATTGTTCAGATTTTTTTTCACAGACTCTCAAGGATTAAGGATCCAAGGACGAATTGGGGATAAATCCTTTTGTGGAATAGGTTCAATAACAATTTCCTGAACAGAGCCAAATACACTTGAACTCTAAATCAGTCAGTTTTAAAAAGCTTTACAAGACAATAGTTTTCACAATGTCAGACATGTCAGCTGCCTTCGACTCAGACATCTTGTGTTGGTCTTTCATAAATTGGTTTGAAATTGATCGGACTGTTTTGTGCAGGATTACAATCTACCTCCACAATCAAAAGTAACAAAGAAAGAAAAGTTGGTGACATTTTGTCTTACAATTTGTCACCCCCCTGTGGTATCCTTCATGGATCTGTTTTAAGACAACTCCTTTTCACTCCTTGTTAACCTCCTTAGCAATAGATGGCTAATGTGATTGTGAACAGTCAGTTAGTCTACAAATTATTGCTGTCCAATATTAGCAATTTAAATGTTTTTTATAATATTTTACCTCACTCAAAGTGGCACGGGTCCACTTAATGTCAAGATCTAGGCTAGGCCAAAGTCAGTTTTGGTTTGGGGATTGCTGAAACCAGGTATGGCTCAGTAATAAGTATTTGTATCTATTGGAGGCATCCGGTGGATATTTTGGTTTAGCGTTTGCTACGCCGCCGCCGCTCATTGAAAGATTTTTGGCGTTAACGCTCTCAGAGGAAAACTACACCAGCTAGGTTCACCAAATTTGCAGGATATCTTAATTGGGAGGTAAGCCTCTTTGGGACTGAAATTAGCCTCATTTTGAAAAAACAAGATGGCCGCAGCGGACATTTCTTTGAAAATTATCTACCTTTTTCTACTGGCTGGTTCTCATAGGTACAAGGTTGAATCTCTTCATAGGTGATATGTATATATCACATATACGTGTCTTCTACAATCTTGCAGACATTTGACCTTGAAGCTCTTAATTCAAGGTCATCCACGGAGTGCCAAAGTACCCCACATAGCGAACTTAAAAGTGCTTATAACTCGCTTATTATTGGTCCTAGAGGTTTGCGATGTGAAACCAACTTATGGGAAATCATGGGCTGGGATCTTTTGATGTGGTCAGATTTGACCTTGGGCCCTCCTTCAAGGTCAAATGAGGATAGCCAAACTTAAAGTGCTTATAACTCGCTTATTATTGGTCCTAGAGGTTTGCAATGTGAAAACAACTTCTTTGAAATCATGGGCTGGGAATCTTTTGATGTGGTCAGCTTTGACCTTGGGCCCATCCTTCAAGGTCAAATGAGGATAGCCAAACTTAAAAGTGCTTATAACTCGCTTATTATTGGTCCTAGAGGTTTGCAATGTGAAACCAACTTATAGGAAATCATGGGCTGGGAATCTTTTGATGTGGTCAGATTTGACGTTGGACCCCTCCTTCAAGGTCACACAAGGATATCCAAATTTAAAAGTGCTTATAACTCGCTTATTATTCGTCCTACAGGTTTGCAATGTGATACCAGCTAAAAGGAAATCATGGGCTGGAAATCGTTTTATGTGGTCAGATTTGACCTTGGGTCCCCCCTTCAAGGTCAAACGAGGATAGCCAAACTTAAAAGTGCTTGTAACTCGCTTATTTATTAGTCCTAGAAGTTTGCAATGTGACACCAACTTATAGGAAATCATGGGCTGGGAATCTTTAGATGTGGTTAAATTTGGCATTTGACCCCTCCTTCAAGGTCAAACGAGCATTGCCAAACTTAAAAGTGCTTATAACTTGCTTATTATTGATCCTAGAAGTTTGCAATGTGAAACCAACTTGTAGGAAATCATGGGCTGAGAATCTTTTGATGTGGTCACATTTGCCCTTGGATGGCTCCTTCAAGGTCAAATGAGGACAGCCAAACGCAAAAGTACTTATCACTTGCTTAGTATTGGTCCTAGAGATTTGCAATATGAAACCAACTTAAAGAAAATTATGGGCTGGGAATCTTTTGCTGTGTTCAGATTTGACCTTGAGCCCCCCTCTCTCCCCTTCCAGGTCAAACGAGGACAGCCAAACTTAAAAGTGCTTATAACTCACTTATTATTGATCCTAGAGGTTTGCAAGGTGAAACCAACTTATAGGATATCATGGACTGGAAATCTTCGGATGTGGTCAGATTTGACCTTTGGCCCCTCCTTCAAGGTCAAACGTTGGTTCACTGGGTTTGGTGAGTTGTCTTTCCGGTGGATACAAATTTACATCAGTTCTCCGATATGTAGGTCTAGCCTTTTTATTTTACTAGACCTTAAATGGTTCATATCTCACAAGTGATGTGAGATAGAACAATTTGAGACAGAGTTTGAGTGGATATCTATAGAAAAGTTGATCCCATTAAATACAATATCATCATGTTTAAAATCATAAAAGCCTCCATACCTCTATTCGCTGATTAAAGTCGAGTCCACATTCAAGGCCTGTCTGGACAGACACCTAGACTTTAAAACTGGAATGAGTCGAGGTAGAAAAGAGCAACAAGTTGCCCAAAAAGTGAGAAACTTCCAGGACAGCTTGACTGAACATGTTTGGTATTGCCTTGACTCCTGTTGTCATTTACGATTTTGATTTGAGTTCTCTTTAAAGTTAGGGATTTTTTTACGAAAACTTTAATCAACAGGGAACTAAGCTTTTTATTTACTTAAAAGTTTGCTAAGCGTATACTATTAGCTAACACATTTGTTAACAGAATGAAGGCTTTGATATGCGTGTCCCTTGTTCAGAAACCATATAAAGATCTAACTCTGTAGAAAGCCTATTCCCTCTCCTAGTATTTGAAACATGAAGTTTCCGATTTTCAGCAGAGAATGGTTCTCATCTATGTAACAGTGTACAAGTCCTTTTTATCTTTACATTTATATTACACTTTTAAATGACAAGAAGGTTGATGTTCCATCGCTGTTATGGAGTGAGATGGGGGGTTTTAGTGGGATTCATTTAATCTTCACCAGTGAAGGTTTTATTCCTGGATAAATGGGGTTTACCAGGAAATAATGCTTAGCTTTGAAATAAAAATGGTCTGAGGAAATAAATCATGTGAAGTATTTGCTGACGATAGAATCTTATTTAGGTTGTTTGTTTAACTGTTATACCAGTATGTACAGATATCCCTTTTTGGCCTTTCTAATCAGTTCAATCTGGCCTTTTTTTGGTACTTCTGATGTATAATGTAAAATGTATAAAAGAGAGAGATAAACCTGAACTTAATCATCTGAATAGTCTTTATGCATGTGGGTTTTCATCTACACTTTACCCCCTCCTGAAATTATTAAGAGTAGTATGACGTCTATGTACATAGACACTGAACATAATTATTGTATCACAGAAACAAAGACGCAGGTAAAGATATCAACAATGTCTATACTTCAATGTTTTTGGCCTAAAGAACACTGCTTTATTTCAGTAGTGTCATATAAATCTGCAGTACCCTATAAATTTCTGGTTTTGAGCTCAAGACATAAAGTATAGTCAATTGAGTTACAATGCTTATTGTGACAAGTTTAAGTAGGTGTATGACATCTGGGGAATGTGTAAAGAACTTGAGATTTCTATAAACTACAGTACCTCCATTTTTTAATTCTCTTTGTTTAATGGTCATACCATATGTTTCCTGTGGAATGTGTTACAAATGAATCATTTTATAATTAGTCTTATACTGAGCTTATAATGTGAAGGCACATTCTGTTGCCATTGTTCTAGTCTTATTTGTGTTCATAACTGTTACAGATTTGAGAAGCTTGTGGGCATAATGCACTGAAGTATAACTACACTATTGTTCATTGTACATCCAAATGTAAGACTTCTAGGAGTATTACATAAGTTGATCATTATGTCACAGTGGTTATGTAAAAGAAGTGAAGGTTTTGATTCATAGGTTAATTCTCAGTCATTATGATATGGAGCTTGTTAATTGTCATTGCAAATTGAGCAAAAACTCGACTTACAGTAAAGTCTCAAAGGTGAGCACAAAGTATTGAAAGAAGAGGCAAACAGCTAGAGCTCTCGTTCATATGTTCAGGCATATGTTTACCCATACCTTTCAGTCGAGTGTTACAATACATTGTGTGTGTTTTTTCGTGACAGTGCAGAATAGCTAAAATATTACCCCCCCCCCCCCCCCCTGTGTAGATGTTGCATCATAATTATTCTTTCATTGACCAACTGTTTAAAACAGTCAAATGTTTGTATTTCAGTCTGAAAATATACGTCATGACAGTAAACACGTGTCATCAGAAGCAGTGAGTTACCAGAGTGAAGGAACACAGTGCATAATAGTTTGTCAAAATTCTACTCTATAAATCATCACACACCAATTTTTCAACTTCATCTGAGGCCCCAAATTCAAAAGCCACAACCAGAGGTATAAGGCCAGTGTGCTATCACACTGAACTGCCATAACAGTAATCCATTTTAAGAGGCAATATATTGCTGAGTGTACACTACAATGCGGATCCTTGTCCTTATGTTAACATATTTCAGGAAAGAACTTAAACCTACGTATTATGTAGGTCTTTTCATTTTTTTAAAAGTTTTCTATTCTAAATTCATTTTTTTATGCCCACATAGTGATAATGTGACAGTATAATGCGACATAGTTCAAAGCTATATACAGCATCAATATAAACATTCTTGGTTCCATGCAGCCCTGGGGCCGATTTCTCAAAGGGACTTAAGCCCAGACTTAGACCTAAACTTAAGACTTTGGTCTTAAATTTTGTCAACAGAATGGTAAGTCTGTGGTTTTAGACTTAGAGGATTTCACAAAGCAGCTGAGTCCCTTTGTGAAATCGGCCCCTGGTTTATGACCTGAACAAGCCAGGTGGCTGAAGGAATATTGAATTGTGATTATCTTTTTGCACCTTACATGCAACTAGTGCATAGATTGGGTGCCATAAAATATTACGCATTAACTTTAATACAATAGTCCAGTTGACTTTCTACTATACGGGATGTGTATATGTGAAAACTAACTGTTTTATTGTTATCTGTGGTTGATTCAGTAATACATATATATATCCCTGTGGTTTGTTGGTCAGTTTTTTTAAAGTTCTCTGTTTCTTCTGTTTCAACACATCATGCCTCATTGACATACATAGCTTCTAGAAGTTGATTGAGAGTAGCAATATATACAATGCCTATTACATACCTGACTATGGACATAGAGTCACTTCCCCTGACAGACACATATGTATTATCCTTTTCTGTGTGGATATTTGTCAGAAGTAACATCAGTTAAATCAACTGTTTCTTTGTGTAGTAGCACTTTTTCAACACAATGCGTCAACAAGATGGAAACCTTGTAAGATAATGGATGAGCATAATAAATCAGAAGATTGTAAATAAGTCTGATTCTAGCTTTCTGTTATGGAAACTTGTTTCAAAATTGTTCCACTCCCACATGACTGTGTTAGTAAAGTCTCAAGTCAAGTTGTGGTATTGAGAAAATAAAAAGACTAAAACTGGTGAAACTGATGTAAAGTGTGATAACAACATACAGTAATAAACTTGATTTTATTATAATAAGCAAATCAATATATAATATACAATTACACATTACCTTTAATGTATATCTTAATTATAAAACTTGGAATCATGTAAGATATGATATTTACATGACCTATATGTGTGCATTATAGCAATAGCCACACAACAGCTCTCCATTTACAACTACAAAGTTTCGGCGTGGCTTCACCAACGTATGTTTACTGTTGAATTCTAATTTGTCAAAACAAATTCTCCAATAATACAAACAATATGTCATATAGATTTATGTACAATAATACTTTCAGTGGTTAAACATTATGAGGGAAACGTGAAATAATTGAGTCAGTCCTTTTCTGAGACTATAATTTCAAAGTGCAACAGACAAAACCTGTAACACACAAAAACAAGATAATGCAGTGTTTTCTCCATAAAGCTGACATTGATCTCTCCTACGACAGACACATTTGACTTAATGACACTGAAGGTATTACCAGTTAGTTGAGATGAACAGAGGTAACAAAGGGTCAATAACCTCAGGGCTGGTCTATCAAAAGTAATAATTTCAACTTTAAGGTGAGTGGAATTTGTAATAATAATAAATTGGTATGAGAATGTTTTCCATGTGTAAATGGTGATGAGTTGATAATATCTACAAAAGCAGATGCTGACCGTGAACGAGTTACTGCACAGAATATAATAGAATCAGGGAAAAGTTCCGAACAGAAGCCATGCTTGAGTATAGTATCACTGTCTGTTGTATTTATTTATGTATTTATTTGGGTTTTTTACGTCGCTTTTAACACTATACATGTCATATCATGACGGGTAGTTGGAAGGGCAGAGGAAACCAGTACATAGAGTTGGTCAAGGTTCTGTACTGTAAACTGCCGCTCCAACAGCAAGCAACTACCAGTTTTCCCACTTGAGGCCGTGCCGGGAACCAAACCCCGGCCTCAGAGGTGGGAGGCGAGAGTGTTACCACTCTGCCACTGTGGCCCACTGCCTGTTGTAAATCCACAAGTAGATTAATGGGCACAAACGGGAAGTAAACGATAAATTCACAAGCTGACCTTTAAGAATCGTTGTTTCAACAATTAATTTTGTAAGTTGTACAATAATTGATTTAAATTAATGACTGATTTAAATTAATGATTGATTTAATTCCACTTAAATTGGCTTATTGGCTTAAATTGATAATTGATTTCCTGTTTTTGCTGATTTAGTGTAGACAGCGAAATAAGTGCCATATTTTGTCATTTAAATGATGAAGATGCCGTAAAGTGAGATTCTGTACATCATTATACTTGTTTGCAGTGTGCCCACAAAATCCCACCTCATTCGTGTTTGATGGTAAACTCTGCATGTTTGGGAGTCTTACTGGCCATAATTTTACTGAGTTCATTCATACTTTTCTTTACTTTGTATCTGTACACCCAGGGGTTGTCTCTAGATATCATGAGCTTAGGTTTGGGCAGTTCACTTAGTGAGTCATACTGGAAGCCTTCCTCTATGTGTGGGTAAACGAGTGGCTGTGTTTTATTGGTCTTCTGACTTGTTCTGGAACTCTGGGAGCCACCGGAATGCATCCTTGCCGAGCATGTGGACTTTCTGGCAGATTTAGAGGTGCGCACTATTTCATTGGCTTGTTGCTCTGGCACTAGTTCAAGTATCAGTGGGGGTGTTTTCTGGATCTAACAAAAGAAAACAAGGTGTAACTTTAACAAGTAATCAACACTTGCATCCCTGGAAATTGTCAAAGGACTCTGTTACTATATAAGAGCATCGATGCTGGAGCCAAACTTGAGATCTGGACATTCTTAAGACTGGCGCAAGCCCGACTGAGGATCCTAAATTTGGCTACCAATCATAAGATTGGCGAGATATCAAGTTTGGCTCCAACAACTATCTCAATATCTGCTCACCTGCAGAGAGTAACTATTAATGTTACTATTTGCCACCAGAGAACAGTTATGAGTCTCAAGTGATGTCAGAGCCTCTTTTTTATCAGCTCCCCCTACACTAACTACATAGAAATAATCTGCAAGAAGGAGGGTACAGCTGCCCTGCATACAGCTGATTCATAATTTGCAGATACACTGACATATCAATACACACATACTCATAGATCATTTATTTAATGAAGTGTCAATAGGAGGAGGAGGAATCAGCACACGGCCAATTTCATCCAGAGAAGCACAATCACGTTCCGCCTTATGACGCCTGGCAATACTGTAGCTGCATTGTTCTTGTTTTAACAATTTTGTGATGTTGTCTATTTAACTGCTATAGGCAGAAGGATACTACATTAGAAGTGTTCCAATAGAAAGCTGGTTGTCATCACAGTAAACCTCTGCTGAATATTGAAGATTCACCGAAGAGTCTGAGGTGACAGATTTGTGGTGCACACTCAGTTTCTGTCTCTGGTGCTTGGCTGCATCATTGCTACGTTGTTCATGTTTTCAACCATGTAGTAACTCTCACGTGAGAACTGTGTAGAACTAGAATGAGTGTACTGGATAACTGATACATACTTGTGTCCACAGGCAGGATAAATAGCCAATGTAAGCAAGCATTTCACCTATCATTCATGCTAGGACCAAGAAGCAAGTTATAAGTCTGTTTATGTTTAAATACTGTTGTTTTACCTTGATGCAGGGATTATTGGTCAAATTATATCACATTAAAACAATCCCAGCCCATGATTTTCTACAGGTTAATTATACATGCTGAACCTATAGGGCAAACAATAATTAAGTTTCTAGGTTGGCTACTCTCGTTCGACCTTAAAAGAAGAGTTTGAGATCAAATCTGACCGCATCAAAAGAGTCTCAGCCAATGATTTTCTATTTATCGGTTTCACAACCCAAGCCTTTGGGACTAATAATAAATGAGTTTGAGAACTTTAACATTTGGCTACTCTGGTTTGACCTGGAAGGAAGGGACCAATGTTAAATCCAGCTTCTACAAAAAAGATGTTCTTAAGATCTCAAACCTAGACTACCAATGATAAGATGGATATAGGAACTTTCAAATTTGAACAAAACTGGGTATCATCATTTGACCTTGAAAGAGTAGACCAAGGTTAAATTTCCTACAGTATGGTTTGAGATTCCAAACATCTAGGATAAATAAAAATCAAGATATAGATAATTTTAATTTGGACCAAACCATATTGATTTTGAAAATGGGGCCAAAAGCAAGCATTAAATGGCAAGCTGTTTTGATGAAGAACATATGCTGTAAATTAGAATAACCAAGTTGTAAGTGTTTTCATGAGTGAAGCACTACAAAGATCAGAAGACTTCAGAACAGATAGTTTAAGTTATGTAAGGGTGCAGGAGAAATAACACTTAAGAAAGAGAAATGTGTGTAAAGAGAAAGTATCAAAACAAGACAATGTAATAAGCATAAAAGTTATGAAGTTATAAAATTTATTATTTGAAGTATAGTTAGTTATCAATGTATTCTACTATTCTCTTCTACTATGACTTTAATAAAGCTTAATCCTCATCCAAAGACAGACTGTAAGGCGCAACAACCAAGCAACAGGTTCAAGAATCCATAGTCAAGAGACATAGAAGAGGGGTCCACACCACAGAGACAATAAAAAGATGAAACTTAGGGTGGTAAGGCTTTTGTGAAGAGAAAAGCTTTCAGCTTGGAGACAGCGCAAGAAGGTATATATGATAATCAGTTGCAGCAATCCATATAACTTTGTGAGAGGAAAAAGGTGTCTCAAATATGGCAGTAGAAAACATTCTGGCAGAGCCAATGTCAAAGGTCACACCAAGGTCACACTGACATTGTACATCTACATCCCCAATGTCCCAACCATGTATCAGCTTCCTACACCTTATTGTTTCCATAATTTAGTTGGGACAAGACTTTAAAGTTCACAGTAACTACCACCAAATCAAAAGTCAAATCTTTGTCACACAATGACGTTGAGCATCTACTATCCCCTATATATAACGTACCCAGCAGGTATCATCTGTCTATAAGTTACAGTTTTTGTGATATAGCATGGACAGGACTTTAAATATATCAAGTTCACCAGGCAAGGTAAAAATACAAATAAAGGTCACGTATGAAGTATGAATTATACCTCATGCTTTCTGAGATACTGTCTGGACAAGATATCAGGATACCTGCTTGCCCACTCAGCCATGGGTGAAAACAATATTACACAGCCTCTAAATGAGTTGGGTAGAAATGACCTACCTTGTTAGAAAAGAAGCAAGAAATCTACCGTGTATAAGGGTTTTACTATAAGAGTAGTAATAGTAGTTATAGAAGTACTATTACTAGAGTAAAATTCAACAGAATAATCCACATGACGAGATAATATTTTTAATGCTAGAACTATTTTCTTTTCTCTGGAAAGAACACTTCCATTAATTCTCTACTGCGTAAGTTAGTGCATTACTACTATACTTAAAGCAATAATTTCATTAAGAAACAATATGATAAATTTCTTAAAGTGATGATTTAATAGCAATAGTAATACCATAGTGGATTATATAACAGCTTTATTTGATATTAAAATGAGTAAAAAGTTAAAAACAATTATCATTAAAAGTAATTCTTATCTTATTAATTCCACTTAGTATCATAAGCTGGGACCAAATTAGTGTGAAATTAAAAATAATAAACAAATTCCATAGTTAAAAAGTATGTCACTTATTGAACAATGAAATATCCTTTCAAAAATGTTATAATTTGGGATCTGGTAACCCTACAGATGAATTATATCTCTGAAAAAATCCCACTATGAAAATACATACGGAATTCCACTCACCGCTTTCCTGCTCCTACTTGACCTTGCTGATCTGGAAGAGGTTGATGTGCGTATTGTTTCTGTTTCTGGTGTTGATGGTGTAGCCACCCTAAGTTTTACTGGTGGAAAAAACCCACCCAGTCCCCTACACTCTTGTAATCCATTTTCCAGAAGAGTCATGCCATCGAACCCAACAACATGAGGCCTGCCCGTAGGCTTTGCCTTAAACCGGTCAGCATATTCCCATGGCGTATTCACATGGACCGTCTTCTTCTGTGGGAGATATGGCTGGTAGATATTGTCATTCTGATTCCCTTCCCCCGGGATTTTAATGGTCCGAGCCGGAGGGGGGACACTTCGGTAAATGGGGGAGGTCACCGGAGATTTGCCAGTCATCATTGTCCTGATGTTAAAGTTATAGACAGTTGAAGATTGGCCTGCTCCAGGTACTCCTGCAGTGTCAGAGCTGGCATGGTTCTGTAGGGAATCTATGGTCACACTGATATGGGGTTCCTGAAAACTCACTTGGTTATTGTCGGTCATAGTATTATTATTATTATTAATCCATAGCCATCCATAAAGACATTAAGGACGAGAAGACAGAATCCTACAAATCTCTGTATTGTTCAGTAATTAAGTCACAGATTTATGTCTTTGATCACATTATCTGCCTGGTGTCTATGTACATATATCCTCCTATTCATATTGGAAGTGAATATAGTCTAGATTGATTCAAAGTCAACCTATAAACACAGAAGTACCCGTTTGTAAGGTATTATCTCATAATTACTGTAACCCCTATAATTTCTACAAAGTTTCCATAGAAAAGCGGTAGAAATTATGCATGGTTTTAGTTCAAGATGTCAGCTTCATGTTGTCCTTAGCGTTATATTCTCTGATTATGCACAACTCTTTGAACAGGCTTTTCTTTAACAGAAAATGGAGTATGATTTATCTTGTAAGTATTAGCTAAGTGGTATATGCATTACTGTACCACATTAATACATAAAACTGGCACATTATGTTGTCAACGGTGTTTAAATGCTCCAGCAAAGGCTATAAAGCATGTTATTTTACTGTATTGATCAGAGTCTGTCTAAAATGCCAATAATCCGTGAAAATCCACTATTCATGAATAAATACTGGTGGGATTACTGTTAATAACTAGCTACCACTGTGTAAGGCCCGTTACATGGCATTTGACAGTAGTATATTAAGCTGCCCCTCCTTATAAATGAATGGATGAGTTTATATATAAACAGACCACATACAGACAAGCTATTCAGACCTTATCATGAATTACTGGATTCACAAGATGATTTTTTAACATATGTGTATGGTTCAATTCATGCTAAGTATCTAATTATTCCCATGCTGTTTATATTAGATGCTTTGTGACATGATTCATCAGTATACATCAAGTTCACCTCGACAAATATATACACAGAACTTTGGAACTCAACTTCATCCAAAATATCCTCAGCATATCAAATTTCCAAATATATATGAAAAGAATATCATTTACGTTGAATTATTTTTAGCCCAGCCTGATTTATATGGGATTGCAATCATTTAGTATGCTCACATTATTCTGTGTTTAATCTGGTGTGTCATATTCATAATCTGTTTACAATATGTTCAGTCAGTATATTGACCCAGATAAAGAGGAAGATCTCTACACCATGTCTGAATCTTAAATTTGCTGTTAAATAAGTTAAATTTCAATATGTACCAAGAAAAATATGATGTTTATTTGTTTATATATAAAATTCTTTCTGATAAACATTTGCATAAATTCCAGTAAGATTATAACAATCATTGTTACCAAAGATGTGTAATAACGTTGAGTATTTACAATTATGCAAAGGAACCTGGCCATCTAATGAAGGAAAATAGTGTAAATATTGACAGGAAAGGACTTTTATTATGACTGTTGATTACACTGGATTTATGTGAACACTTCTTCGTGAGAGTTTATTTATGTGACCCTCGAAGTAAAAACCTGGGAATTTATTACTCTACATAACAGCCAAAATTTCTAATAAACTCATCACAAAGAGCCACCATGCCGTGAATTTCTAATTAAAAATAAACATGGAAAAAAGGTCAATCAATTTATGAAAACTTTGTTTGGGTTTAACGTTGCTTTCCACACATTGTATAGGTTATCATAGGTAGTTTTACGGGCAGAGGAAAATACTAAATAAAGGTAAACACTAAATGGTCAAGGTTCTGCACTGTAAACTGCCAGGCATCTGTAGACAATTATCAACTTTCCACCATAGGGCTCAGGGTTTGAGAAGCCCCCTCAAGGATTAAAGATAGTTGAAACTTTATACACCAACTCCAAACTCTCTGCTTTCAGATTAATTATCTGCTTATTCATAGCAAAAGACAGGTCAATATATTTTCTTCATTTTCCCAAAGTAACTGGCGTCTTCACTGTGAGGTTTTGATGTGTAAATGTCTTCTTTAACAGCTGAGGTTGTATCAGGTTAATCCCTAGGTGCATCTCAAAAGTTGCCATGAGCTGGGTGTAAACCAACGATAACAGAGGTGACCTTGATATCTGACCACACAGCTTCTTCCCACGGATGAAAAATGCCTTTACCTTTTTAATGTTATTACATCGTATTTTGCTGTGATCTTGTTGTGCTTTTCCTTTTGCCAATTGCCTGGGTGATTATCACGTAACTTCCGGTAACCTGACTTATGTAAATTTATTTTACTATTTCTCTTGTAAAGCTTCTTAGAATAAAAATGGCCACATGACAGAGGCTTTGGATTCTATACAAGGTACAGGCAGATACATAGTGCCTCAAATGACCATGTAACATGACAGTCATCTGCCATTGGATCCTGTATCTATTGGCAGGCTAAATAACCTTTGGGACCCTGATAAATGATCATCCCTGAGCCTCTTTTTAATTAGAGGAAAGCCAGTCACTATAGCTTGGGCTGTAGTTTAGTATTCATGACAGGTTAAATGCTTTGATGAAAACAGTACATAGATATTGGTAATAAATGGCACAATATACCATGATTTTTGTAGGAATAATTGTGATATAATCACTGTAAAAGCTATCATTTATTTTTGTGGCAAAGATTGCTTTAATGATTTCACTTTAGTGTCATGTATTGGGAAATGAAAGTGGTGATAAAGCATCTATGTTCCGTCTCTGATGCTGTGGGTTTAAATATTGGTGCAGTTCAAAGTAGTAAATTTGGTGGTTGTTTTTCCATGATCCTATGGTGCACAGGACCAACTAGGACTCCATATAACTGCTGTGTATATATGTAAATGTCTTAATGTGACACTGTGGATAGATTAGTTAAACTCAAACATAAGACTCAATTGCAAAGAAGACGAAGATTTGGTTTTTGATCAGGCATTGAATTGAAGCACTGGTATAGTGGCACCTCTTGTCAGAATGGAAATGTATGAAGTGCAAGGAATTTCAGGAATCTGTGGATTTGCATATTACTGGAGTTAATTTCCATGAAATTTACTACAATGTACCAATGTTCCAACAATAGTTAAAGGGATGGAAAGAGTTTTTTCATCCCAGTTTGGGATGTGATGCAAGAGGTTGGGTAAACTTGCTAAAAGGGTACTCCAAAAAGCATTTCCACCACTTACACAGTGTTTTCACTTTCATGATTTCACTTGTTTACGAAATGCCTGATAATGGATTTTGCTCACACAGCATAACACTTGTCTTGAATGTGGTAATGCATTATAAGCTAGGTATGTTAACTGTCTCCTATATACAGCCCTAAAACACACTTCATTTGTTTAATTGTGGTATATACTGTTGAGATTTGGACAAGAACCGGATGTGACACCAAAAACTAATTACAGGTTAGATAACATGTGTCCTGAAGCAGAAATAACAAGCTTTCACCTCTAAAACAATAGCATAACAGTGTTATACAGGAGATCTCCATGGACTACAATTGCAAAATGTAGTTGTCGTGAATTACTAAATATTACAACTGAAAACAGTTCAGGTTGTGCCATTAATGTTTCAAATAATCATTCAATAATTTTAAACAACGTTTTCATCTGTATCTTCCTGTCAATTTCAAGTAAACATTACTTGAGTAAGTTTTTCCTTTTCATTATGTCAAATAATAATTATTGATTTTAACTTGAAGTATTACCTGCAGCGCCTCAGAGGATGCCTTCAGCAATTTAGCGCTTTATAAACACTTCATACTACTAATAAAGCTAATGATGTGTGATCAGTTAAAATGTATTACATTCCACGTGTCAAAAGAATTCCTGCTTCACATTACTAAACTTGACAGGGAGTAAAACACGGTTATTTCAGCAGTGTCCCTAACCTGTCATTGTTACAAATATTTTTGTGAGGGTGTTGAATTGCTGATCATTTCAAAGCAACTAGTATCACGTCTGTGAATTTTCTACCCAAGACATCAGGGTGTAATGAGAAACTCGAGGGATTACGGTAAAGTCATTCTTCAGACCAAATGGACGGGTAGATAGTGTGGACTGGCATTTCGGCACCCCTGAACTGGATACCAGTTAGCTGCAAATTTACTTTTCTTAATACTCATTCATACTCCTGAAGAGATATGTATAGCCCCCTTTTGGGGGCCATGGTAGCAGAGTGGTAATACTATCGCCTCCCACCTCTGAGGCCAGGGTTCGGTTCCTGGCACGGCCTCAAGTGGGAAAGCTGGTAGTTGCTTTCCGTTGGTGGGCAGTTTACAGTACAGAACCCTGACGAACTGTATGTACTGGTTTCCTCTGCCCTTCCAACTACCCGTAGTGATTTGACCTGTACAGTGATGAAAGCGACGTAAAACCCCAAATACATAAAAAAGTAGAGCTCCCTTTCCAAGATTACAGTCTCAACAACTAAAGTGAACATCAAACTCCAGACCTTCCACTACAAAGTCTAGCATTCTAACCTCCTGGTCAGATTGACCACAAATGCAAAGAGTCTGTGGTTCAAAAAATGACCCTGTGTAATTTTTTTAAAAATAAAAACCATTAATTCAGTCTAATTTATTTAATTCATATGATGGAACTACAACAACGTGTATGTTTTATTTAGAATAAAACACAGTCATAATGCGACCTTCTAGTTAATGTATTCACAATGTTCTCATGTATGATATGAAAGCCAAAAATTTATACACATACAAAGGAACCTATATTTCTGTTTTCATCATAGTTCATTTATATGTGATAACTTATATAACAACATAGACAAGTTAAAAAAATTATCTACAGTCAAGTCTAGTGAAAGCTATGCTTGGATGCGACTATGTTACTGATCAGTTAAATTAATATAGCACCAAGATATTTTTATGTTTAAAACAGCTTAAAGAAAAACAGCTTTGTATGAGCCCTATTAATAAAGTGCTCAGTCTTAAAACAGTGTATTTACAATGATTTAAAAATACATTGACTGTTCAGTTATTCAAAATTAATAAACAATATACACTAACTGTTTCCTTCTGTAGTTTTTTTAAATTAATTTTTTCCACATATGGTAATCTTTTTCTGTCAGAAAGTCTTTAATCAGCGGAGTTGTGTTGAAGTATCTAATGGAGTGAGCATGTATATACTGGCTTTAAAGTACTCACGCAATAAATAAAGCTTCAAGTGGTTTTAGAGAGAAACATAAATATGTCATTGAAAAATACTATTTAAACATAGATTTTCAATTATCATCGTAGCATTTGCAAAGTTTTGAAAAAGGTGTTTCTATATTATCTCCTATACTGGACAAAATTCAAGTTTTCGTTAAGCTTTTTTTCATGGATAGGATAGGTCACATGACCTCTTGATGATGCCATCACAGCAGTTGTAGGTGAAGTCGTCATATGCCTCTGTCCCACAACACCGGGGTGTGACTCCGTACCTGTAGCTGAGCACATTGTCACAGCAGATGTACACACTCATCATGTAGGGCTCATCTCCACACATCATGTACTCTGGGTACTCTCCGCCTTCCATGTAATAGTTGTACACATCAGGTCTCAAATTAGACCCATCAGAATCAAAGTCAGGCATTAGACCATTGACATTAGTAGGTTGATGACCTGCGGGTGTAGTAGGCTTAACATTTTTGAGGATGTTATTGGCTGCAGGAATATAAGGGAAAAGGTTATCTAAGGTATCGGGTTGCTGGTATTCATTTTCAAAGAGAACATTTTCTTTAGTGTAAAGTTCCGGTTTATCTGCTTTCTCATTAGGTGATGTAGTGGATGTCTTACCATTCTCATTACCTGCCGGTGAACTGTCTTCTGTTTTTATAGTATGGCTCCTAATATCTTCATCTTGACCAACTTGGTTGCTAGGGATATATATCGAATCATTGAGATACGGCCTGGGAACTGGGTGGACACTGGCATTTGGCTTTTTAGTATGATGTACTGGATAAATTGTGGGAAGTAGTGGTATGGTTTCCTTCTTTTTAGAGGTAGGGACATCTGTTGTGATCATGCCAACATTTTGATGTTTACTTTCATTGGTTGGATCATATCTGACTTTATAGTCAAGTTCTCCCTTAAAGTCTTTTCCATTATCTGAAGCTGGATTTACTTCCTTATGTGGATATGTGGGGTATCTGCCACCCACAGAAACATCGGGTCTTTCTGGTTGTGCGTTTGTAAGATCATGGCTTCTGCCATAATCTAACCCTCTATAGTTATTGTTTGTTACACTTTCAGTTACTTGTTTAGGATTTTTAGCTTCACTAACAAATGGCTGTTCAGTTGTTGTGGTTATTCGGGCATGACTGTCGACAACAATGGCTTTAATGGCCGGCCTGTTTCTGTCTTCTGGTACTGATCCTGCCTTCTTGCCCCACTCTTCAAAACTAGGAATATCATTGATACCTATTTCACTGACTATCCCACTGATCACATGTTCAGTGTTGCCAAATGGTGCATATTCTGGAATGAACTTGGGTTCTGGCTCCGGTTCAGATATTTTAATCCTTGACTGATAACCTGGCCTCTGGATGTGTTGTTGTTTGGACCTCCAGTCAACTTGATCAGTATTCCCCATATTTTCTTTTTCAACTGATGCAGAACAACAATATGGCAAGGTTCCTGTAGCCATGTATGCTTCTTTACAACAAGCCCTTCTGTCTAATAAATAACAGCAATGCTCATAAGAAGCAATGTCATTCTGATCCATTCCCTGTTGTAAATCATCTGTGTACTTAGTCGTGGTAGGTTTTATTGTACTACTAATACCTACTTGGTGATCTGGTAATTGTTTCCTCTCATTACTTTGACCCCTCTGGTCTTCTGTAATTTGCTTGTTATTTTCCTGAAATTGTCTTTCATTTGATACTCTATGAGATTCACCTTTGATGTATCTGTTACCATTACTAATTTCATTTATTCTTATGTTAGAAGCTGCATTAAGATTTCCACTATTGATTCTTGTGTTACCAGTCCACCTGTTAGAATCATGAATATTTTCTCTGACAATGCCATTCCCATTGACTCTTCTGTTATATTGCAAGTAATCAGTGTTCTTTTGATTGTCTCTATAGCCAGGGGTTACTATTGGTACACCTCGTTGTCTGGTTCCACCTTGTGCTGGTACATCTCCTCTGCCATGAGAATACCTGGCTTCCAGTGCTTGGTTGACATTCCCACTTTGATAAGGAGGAATGGTACTAGCCTGTCCTGTAGGGCGTTTTACTGAACTACAGCAACCAGGGGTGTAAGCTCGACTAGTATAACAACAGCTCGGTTTATTTCTGGAATAACAACATGGTTGCATTCTTAACTTGGATATTCTTGATGATGTGACTTTCGGGCAACATGTACGCCGGGTGATTGTACAGCAATATTTCAGTTTATTCTGAGAAGTCAGAGATCTGGAGAGCTGGTTATCCATTGTCTCTCCTCTGTCTGGCTTTTGCTGCCTGCTGGTACAGCAGTCTGGATTCTGATGTAATGAATAACAACATGAAGGTATGTTATGGTAGACCAAGCAGCATTTGGGTACCATGGGTGCTTTCTTTGTATATTGTGCCAGGTTGTATGATGGAGTTGGCTTTGATCTTGCTGGAGTTTGTCCAATGGGATCTCTTCGTATTGGCACACCTCTTCCCATGCCACTGTTACTGCCATTATTTCTGCAGCATGAACCAAATATTGGACAACATTCCACACTCCCATCCCATCGACTGCAGCATTTTGGTTTGAGATCTGGCTGTTTACAGCAACTTGGGAGTATTCCCGTGGTTCTTTTTATGTTTGCACAACATTCGGCTTTTTCCCTGTAGGAACCCCTCTCACAGCAGACAGGTCTGAAGCCTGTGATTTCCACCTGTCCACTTCCGGTGTACGAGCAGCAAGCTTCGCCTTTATTACAACACTTCCAGCCACTGTCTGTCATACAGCAATGACTGCCAAGATTCGTCTTCTTCTTCACCATTTGTCCTGAAACACAACCCCCCACTTTAGCAGCAGATAACAAGTGAAATACCGTCAGCATGAAGTTGCCAAACTATTGCATTTTAAAATGTTTGCATGATGCATTGTTAAAACCTTTAATTATGAATTGCCTTGTCATACCATGTTTATAGTTGTTTAACTATTTGCTTGAATATAAGGTATGTCATTCATGATCCATCATTATGTGTAATCAAAAGCAATATTTGCTATAACATATTAATAGATATTACACTGATAGAGTAATTTATATTTATTGGCTTGTCATGTATGTAACATATTTTATCAAATGTATCATTTCTTTATAGGAATCCCTTTTTTTGGACTTTCATGAATTGTGGCACAGTGTGATGAGTATCTGTCTGTTCACTGAAGTTAAGCGGCAATGGGGTATGTTAGTACTGGTTGCACTAGTTGTGTCTTTGATGGCTTGCAGCC
Source organism: Sabellastarte sp. h YS-2021 (assembly GCA_964017235.1). NCBI lineage: Eukaryota > Metazoa > Annelida > Polychaeta > Sabellida > Sabellidae > Sabellastarte > Sabellastarte sp. h YS-2021. The sequence continues at coordinate 78,334,404 of OZ024931.1, forward strand.
TGCACTTGTACACCGAAACGCCTTTCGGCCTTGTTTATACTACAATCCACAGATTCTGTCTGTCATTGATTGTTGCTGCTTAAGTGATCATCAATCTATTGCTGAGTATGGAACCTAATCTTTGGAATAGAAATGTCTTTTAAGCTTGGTATTTATACCTGCCACACAGTTTCCTTTCATCTGGTCATAACCCTGGCTTCCACAGCATCTCGGGATCTTGTATTGGTCTTTTCTGACAATATTATCAGAACAGCAGAGGTGGTTCCTGGCGTCAAAACCCACATTACCACAACATCCAGGCTGGACCCCTGACCTCACATAAATCAGGCCATTACAGCAAATAGTGGTGGAAGGGTTGTTTGGGATGGAACCACATACACTACCTGAAAAGAGAGGGACACAGATGTGAGTTTTAACCCAATATATCAAAATATCACAAGGGCCAAGTGAGACCCAATACCTGGCATAGATCCGGCAGTTACACTAAAAGCTAGTCGAAGGGTTGTTTGAGACAGATCCACATACACTACCTGAAAAGAAAGGAACATATGTGAGTCTTAACCCAAAATATCACATGTGAGACCACGTGAGACTCACTATCTGACATTGGCAGTAAAACTAAAAGTAGTGGAATGGTTGTTTGGGATGGGGCCACATACACTACCTGAACTAGCGCGAGTCTTAAGAAATCTTATTAAAGGACCAAATGGGACACTGGGCCTCACAAGCAGTTATAGCCAATGGGCTGATGAACTATTGAGATATTTAAATGGCTACAACACTGGATTCATAAAGTCTCAATACTGGTAGTACCTCCACATATTGCTATCGGTGAAATGTCTTGGGACTGCCACATAAAATGACAAAAACCCAAACACGAACACTGTCCCTTTGTTCCTTGTCAAAAGAAAACAAATATCATGAGAGATTTAGCTACAAAGACATGCGGAGATGGTTAAGAACATGTTCAAATGGATGATATCTGTCTGATGTAAATAACGAGTTCAAACTATAAATATTGGGGCTCTGTGGATAAAAGCTTGAAGCATGAAGCATTAAGGAAAGACTTTATTATTATAAGTACACTGGTCAAGTGCGAGAATTTGAATGGTATAGCAATTCATTTTATAGTGATTTGGAAGTCCTTTTTCTAAACTATCCCACAGCATCAGGTTTCTAAAAATGGATACTGTACATGTCATTTGAATGCGGTTTATAGCTCTCATCATTATAAAGTAGTATCTGTAACATGTTGGACTTTATGAGCTAACCTTACCTTTTTGCAGACTGGTAATTAATTAACATCTCACTAAAATGCACTGTAGCCATAACGTGCTCGTGTATTTTGTTCATATGTTAGCTTTATGGATAAATATTAAAAAGTAGAATTTATATAAAACATAATTGTAAACCCATTGACTATATTCCTGGAATGTGTAAGGTAATTCTGGACAGTGACTCTCAAACTGAAAGTGAAACTTAATACTGAGATGAGTAGACACTTAAGATAAGAATTGACAAATTAGATTTTGTTTTTATTTTTACAGTAGAGATTTGTGCCTAATGATACATCGTATTTTTTATTTCGAGGTCTGTAGATTCAGATATATAGACCAGTTATTAATGATAACACCAATCAAGAAGTTTTAGTGTATTTCCAGTCCTAGAGATAGAGCACTTCACTGTGATGTATACTCATGTGTGCTATTCAATGATTCTCTTCCTTTTCACACCACCACGGTACTTCATCACTAGCATCTAAAGTACTCTGCTGTTATTTCTAAAAACCTCCTGTTCCATTAAGATGCATTAATCTCGTTAATTTTATTTTTTCAGTCTTTCACACTTACTATTTCCTAGTGCTTTCATTGATGAACCTCTCCCATTTGTATTTATTGCTGAAGGGTGTGGCTTATCAGGGAAATGCTGTCTTATTGACTGTGTAAATAACAACATTTTGTATCTAAAACTAAGCCTGTGTTTGTTTGTCTAATCAGTGATTCCAAACTTAACTCTATTTCTTTTATTGGAATCATTGCCCAAACCATCTTAAAACACAACTGGGAGGTTTGACAGGTATGGTTAAAACTACACTGACACGAATGTCAAAAGCCCCTCTGACCAATGTTGACTGACACAGATGACCTATCATTGATGAAGATCTTTCTTCCCTTCAATAAACAACAAAAAAGACCTTCACTGGTAGTCCACGAGTAAGTAATAGGAAATATCAATTTAGTGGTGTATAAATCTTTCAGTTAATATATGAGTATTTTAATCTTTTCATACTGAGGGCACAGGTAAAATTTTTTAAGTGTTAACATACAGAATGGGTCACCAAAACTTGATGTGTGGAAACATTGGTCATTAAGTATTGGGTGTCATCGGTCCACATCATGGAAACAAAGGCTAAGTTTGTAATAAGTTCTTGCTCAATGATAAGTTAAAATGCTCAAATAGAACCAATTTGAAATGTAACTCGTAGTTTTGCTGTCTAGAATAACCAGAATAATTCCTATTCTTAAGACACTGCATTACCGCTCAATATTCCAAACTACATTTCTAGTTTTATACATTTCTTCATACTGGTTACCCTAAACACTTTAATGCATATCTTTCTCCCTATACCAGTTTGTGCAATCCTAGGGTGGTATCGATATGAAGATGAACCTCTTGTGGCTTCAAAGTTTTGTTCCTTCATCCATAATACAGTAAAGAAAAGTTGTTGCAGTTTTATGTTTGATGCACCAAGGGAGTGGAGTGACTGCAATGATGAGTTTTCCTGATTAAGGTCCGTGCTTCCTCCTCTATTGAATCTTTCAGAAGAAACTAAAGTCTTAGCTTCTTTGAAATGCATATCAACTGTAGCATATTCATTATTCCTGTGTTTTTGTGGTGTTCACTTATTTCCATCCCCTGATCTTTAAAATTGAATAATATTGTTTTGACTGTTGCAACTTGGAGTCTACTTTTTCAGTAGAGATTAAGTACTATAAAAGTTGATCGAAATTGATGTTCTAGTTTTAACTCTTCAGAGGCTATTTAATTAAATTCTACATGGTGTTTTATTTCTTTCATTTTTATCACATGCCTTATCTAAATCAACAATTGAAATAATGTAAAAAAACCCAAAAAACTTTGATTCAGCAGTGGGTTGTTAAACTGTTGTATTTCAATTTAATGAAAACATAGAAAGCATTGAAAGAACCGACTGTAGAAAAAATGAATTTAAAATTGACAATTTTGTCTGATTTGTCTTAATATTAAACACAATAAAATGTTTTCCACATTTCAAAGTTCATATTGCTGTAGGAACACAAACAGGAGTGAAGATATACCCTAGGACTTTTTGGTGCAGACCAAATTAATATTGTTTTTAACCTACATATTACACCTGCTGTACCCTATATTTTTAAATATCTACATGCTTCCTAAAGGGTTTTTTTCAGTACCAAGCTGTTTAGTTACATGGCTGTTCAACAGTCAAGACAGTTCAGGAGCAATCCCAATTCTGGCCATCCCGGATCATCCTTGTAGGTCTGCCAGAACACGTTTAAAATCTGCCTATTTTGTAAAAGTACAACCTGCTGCTCCCGACGATCGCATGACATGGACCGTCTTCACAGGTGATCTTTGTAGTTCTAACAATTTTATTTTGAGTCTTAAAGGACTACTTAAGGACTCTGTGGTCAAAGACTACATCTTTGATTTCTTTCAAAATATTTTCAAAGAAATATATGAAAATTTGAACATTTTTTCTTTGAATTAGAATCTACCAGGGTATGTACATGTACATTTGCTGATCACAGCAGGTGTTCATCTGGGCTGATATTCATAAAACATGCTGAGACCAAATTTTGTCTCAAGTCCCAAGTTTTGGTCTCAAATCTCAAGTTTTGGTCTCAAATCTCAAGTTTTGGTCTCAAATCTGAGATTGTTTTGGTCTCAGACTTGTTAACTACTCACAAAATAGTTGAGACCAAATTTAGTCTCAGATTTGGTCTTAAACTTAAGATTGGTGTATAGTTGTCTCAAATATTTTGGTAAAAGTCTCAAGCATTATTTTATCTCAGATTTATATTTTTACTTTTTATGGCTTAAGGTAGAGTAGAAATAATTTATAACATATATAATACTTGGCCTAAAGTTGACACAATTTTCTATTTTGTTTTTTATTTTAATAAACAATATAATTTTTGTTCAGTATTAAAACACACAAACACTTTTGATATTTAAAAATATTGGATATATTCGCAAGTTTATGGTTTGTTGGAAAGACTTGAGACTGGTCTCAGTTTGGTCTCAGCTGAGAACCTGTTTGTGAATACAACGTTGAGACTTGGTCTCAGCTCAGACCAAATCTCAAATCTGAGACTATTTTATTTTGTCTCAAACTTAAGATCTTTTTGTGAATATGGGTCTTGGACACGTTGGGGTGTGTCCCCTTGTACTAAATCCTAGGCCACTCTATACGGTCCTTGAAAGTGGAACAGCCGTATAAGGTTCAGAGAAAGAACAACCCAGCTCCTTGGAAGAGTCATGATGTATCTGTTTTATCAAGAGGTGGTGGGTGTTTATCAGTGAAACTTTTATCTGTTCCACTAATCTCATTATCTCATTGTTCCTGTCTTAGTTTTTGTCTATTTTCATGCTCCACCCAGCACTGTTTTCACAACACTTGTGGCATGAATTAGATGCTGATGCATTTCCCTTCAGTGTACATTTCAACGTGTGAATCACACATAAAAGTGAGGCAGACTCAGTTTTAACAGCATTTAAGTTTAATTAATGGGTCAAAATATTCCTAAATTAAATTTCCACATAATTTAGAGGAATTATCTGCAAGACTCAACTAACCCAAGTACCTTAATCTCATCTCATCTTACAAAGTGATTTCCTCTGAGATCACCCTATCTCCATTAGGTAGCAACTATTAAGCCACCTTACATTTAAAATACCAACCCTAAATTCAATCAAGTTATGGTCCCCACTAGTTGCAAAATGATGGCTGCTCGGCAACTTTAAGATGGCCTTGAAAATATGTGTTATTACTTCTGCCAGTAAGGTTATGTTTTGGGATCTGTTTATTTGCTTGTCTGTGTTCTCCATTAATTACTAACTAATCAACACATCTTTATGATTTTTTATGTGGGTAGGGTCTGACCAAAGGAAGGTGAGATTAAGTTTGGGAAATGATCCAGATCATAACCTGGATACATACAAAATCCAGAATTTGCAACAGTTCCATTTTAACCCAGTAAATATGTCTAGTGTTTGCAAACGTTTGAAGGAAAACGTTTTGTAAAATCTGAAAAAGCTCACTTACAATGGAAGAATTCATTACATTTCAGGAAAGATCTGGATTATATATTATGTACGCCATTCTCTTGGCGAAACTCCTGAAATGCTTTCTATACTTAGTAATTGTATTAACTACAGGCCTGTTCACACAGCTCTGTGCTGTCTTAGCAACTTGTATTCTAATTTTGCTTCGTGACCTTGTCCCCATGAGTCCGAAAAGAGACACCTTGAATCTTGTTAGTGCCCATTTAAGAGTGAGCTCCCCAGTAAACCCCTTCGGCAGCCCCCTTTCCAATGTGTACATTTTAGTTTAGCATGTGATGGTTTGTGGTAGGTTTTTCAAGCATCTTAAAAATCTACTATTTGTTGAAAATGCTGTCGGCGTTGTGGTGAATACATTCTACCTATGTATGAATTGAGACTTGTTTACAATTATGAAACCTGATGGGTATTACTAAAGCATGAAATGCATCGAAATGCATGGAAACAATTGAAGCGACTAGCCAGAGTATAGTCTGGTTCCTGACCACTTTGCAATAAATAAAGGCTTCCGTAATTACACCTAGCAATGATCAAGAAGAAATTAAATAAAATGTATTTCTATTTAACACATTTGGTACACATTTTGACACAATATCCCCCCTTTTACTATGTAATGACATCGCACAATAATTAAACAACATTTGTGACAAACAAAAAATGTGCATCAGTTTAAGCGTTGTCAATTCTATATATTATCACCCAAAACCGCATATTTGCTTCTAAAGATTATTGTCTTTCCAAAATATTTTGAAGTTTAATTAGCAATATTTGATGTTATAAGTCCAATAATGTATGGTAAAAATATTTCGAATGCATACAAAATTGATATAAATAATTAAAATAACGATCGAGATCTCCCAATACATAACAGACATTAGTGATGCATTCTTTTGGCTTTACAGCACTCTTACTTACCAGTTCACAGCCCATAAAAATGCGATTAAAAATGCGAAGAACTGTTTCATGGGTATTTAACACCACTTCACGATGTGCAAAATATAGCAATTGTAAATTTTAAGGTTTTTTGATTGGGGTTCAGCAAAATGCATTAATGACAGATATATAATATATATCATTGGAAAGGGAATTGAACAGTGCTTCTGTTTGTTTTTGCTGCATTTAAATTCTTTACAAAAAAAAGTGAGAAAAAATTATTGAAGGTCCGGTTTATTTTTTCACTATTTTCTTTGACATGATGTGTATAGCACTTATTCAGATAATACTTCCTCTAATAAAACAATCACAAAATTCTCTAATTTGCTTTCAAAGTGATATATAAATCATATCTATACTTTTGATAGTAACTGAGATGTGAATAATAAGTGTATGTAAGTTCAGTGCAAAGATAGAAATTCAAATAGGATGGAGGATCCCAACATACTCGTCTTTTGCAATTATTTGAAAAATTATTTAAAATACAAAACATTCGATAAAACACTTAGACAGGAAGTACAGAAATTTAAAAACTTGAAAATGAACCAAAAGACTTATTTTACTGTGAGAGTCCATGAAATAAAATAAATAACTCATAGTTTAGTAGCTGGAGCTATCTAAACATTATTTATTGAGGAATATGTGCAGAAAGTTACTTGTACCCCATTTTCACACTGTGGTACCCTGTGTTTGATGCCCCATGGGGTACAGGGTACCCCACATTTCATAACCCTAATATGAACACTGGTGTTGTTTACAGTAAGCCCGGTGGGCACCTAGGGTCATCACCTCCATTTTTTACATCTGGCAAATTTCATCCCCAGAGTCCAGCAGGTGGTCACCCAGGAATGGGGAAGGGTGTGAGAGGTCCTATTGGTCAGTCTTTTAATGTGAAACAGTCCCAAGCAAAGATAACAAGGCCACTGCCGCATCGGTTATCTCCCACCTTAGAATCAGTAATAATGGAGAACAAAAGGAGATATAAGGCCTTTGTAGTAAGATAACCCCACTTGACATTGAAGAATGGGTCAAAGGTAAAGGTCAGCAATTAGAAAAGAGTCTCAGGCCTTTACTTCCTTTAAGTTGTTTTCACATTTGGAACCCCTAGTAGCAATGATAAGGGAGATATAAGGCTTTTTTAAATAGGATAATCCCATTTAACATGTGATATGACTGCCATTTTGTTTTTGAAACTAGGCTAAATTACTATCAGGCTAACTTTCCTAGCCATACATATTTTGTGCATATTTGATGAACCTAGCTACAATATTTCAAGTTTTAGAGCATCTTATTGATTTTTAAATAATTGGCTATGTTTTTCAAAATAAGGCCAAAATGTTTCTCAGGCAAAACATTTGAAGGCCATGACTTTTGATGGTCTGTCTTTATATTCTGAAGCCATAGCAATAATAATAAGGGAGAAATAAGGAAGTTTTAGTGTGACGACCTCATTTAACCTTGAAGGAGGGGTCAAAGGTCAAATTCAACACCTGGAAAAGATTCCCTGGCCATGACTTCCTACAAGTTGTTTTCACATTCCGAACCTCTTGGAGCAATATTTGGGGAGATATAAGGCCTTTTTAATAGGATAACCTGTTTGACATTAAACATGTGATATGGCGGACATTTTGGTTTTTGAACTAGGCCAATATTACTCTCAGGCTAGCTTTTCTAGCCATATAGCTTTTGTGCAAATTTGATGAAGCTAGCTGGAATATTTCAAGATTTAGAGCACCTTTATGATTTTCAAACAATTAGTTATGGTGGCCATTTTGTTTTTCAAAATGAGGCTAAAATTTTTCAGAGACAGGTTTTTATAGCCATAAACATTCCCTGCAAATTTGGTGAAGATATCTTTATAAATGAATGAGACATTAAGGTTTATGCAAAAACGTGACGAACGGACGGATGGACGGGAGGCGGGAGATAATTAACAGCAAGATAAACACTTTGAAATGTAAGTAAATGATACAGTATTTGTCATGGATAGGGAAGGTTGTTCACTTCAGGATAGTATCTGATAGAGCAATGAATGATTCTCAACACCCTTCAAATACTTCAACTTTGGGCTTTCATGTCAGGTACATTTATAAAGTGAGAGTGATATGTTGGCTTCATAAAACCCACTGATTGTATCTTAATGATTAATGGAGCTCCATCTCAAAACTGATTTATAGCCTGTGATTTTTTTTCATTCAGCAATTTGTATAAAGTCTGATAAATGTATTTGTTACCTCTATCAAGGAGGTATTATTTTCCTGACTGTTTGCTTGTCTGTTTGTTAGCCGGATTGCGCAAATACATAATGGTGGGAACTTCAGGGGAAAAAATTATAAGATGGATTATGGTTGAACTTAGATCTCATTAAATTTTAGAGTGATCTGAATCCTGGTCTGGATGCAAAAATAATCCGAATTTTCCCTTTCACTTATCATAGCACGCCTTGATGAAATTCTGCACCCCTGAGTGCTCCAGTTAAAATGATGTGTTTAACAGATTCTGAAAGTAACCAGCTCAATGATTATTGCTTTAACAATAAAATTTGAAGGATGGCGTGACCAGCTCCGTGAATTCATGTGAAAACAAGCCAACTGACAGGCTACTTTTAATTTAAGGCAGGAATGTGTACAGTCACATTAACATAAGTATTGTTTTAGCATAGTGACAATAAGGTTTTCTAGTATTTAGCAACAGGAAGGAAAACAATATGATCAGAAGCACTTGGAGAACACAAACCTCTGCCAACACACAACACCAGAACTTGACCATTGTGTGTATGTAACAGTTTGCGTACTTTCTCAGGAAATCAGAAAGTATTTTATTAATTCATTTGATAACCTACATAAATCCTTTTATCTCCATAAGTCATATTACAAAAACTTAAGAATATGCTCAACTACCTTCAACTGCCTAAAATGTCATTTACAAATCTACCAGTTTTAATTTTCAATAGAGAACCCAACTTGCTCTCGTAAACAGTTAAACCTTTGAGATAAAGAGAAGATATTGATGTCAGCTAAAGAAATGACTGCTAATTGACCCATAACTTATAAACCCCTTGGGTAATAATATGTTAAGTCAGTTGTATAACATCTACACGAGTAGTTTATCTGAAGTCTGCTCTCAGCTTCTCTTTAACCTTTATAGTGTATTAATAGGAATCTTGGGGTCAATTTTTGCACATACATTAGCCACTTACTATACTTGACAACGGTATGTCAGTTCTTTGAGCCCATTTTTTTACGAAATGGGCGTATTTGAATTTCTTTTCCTGGCTAGACATCAGATTTACACATACTTGTTACAGTGATAGCTAATGTGTAGACCTGAGAGTCCAGTGGAGAGAAACTGATAGAGATTTGATTTAATGGTGTGTGTACAGGCTGGGGGAGAATTACTACATCCTTGGACAAGACGGTGACCAGTCAATCTATGGTTAAATAAATACCATAGGGCCCTGGGAATCTACACCAACTCTCAAAACATCGACTGCGTCAATAATAATAATATACAAGGCATGGTCAAATTATGATTGACTGTACCACTATCGTGAATTGCTCTCCCAAAGGACTTTTGTGTGCCCTGTTATAAATATGAAGAAAGGGGGTGCTCCCGTGGAATCCAGCTACACACCTCTACCTAAAGTTAGTTACAGGACAGAATCAGAAATTGGTAGCACAATTGCCAAGGTTTGACACAAGAAAGCTAATGTAAAGATCTTAAGGCATGTTGCGATAAATATGCAATTTGAATGGATACACATAATGATAGAGATAACAAAATGATCGCAAAATTTAACAGAACTAGAGCAATAATACAACACCCTGCAGTTACAGGAGGTCATTGGCAGGAACCCTGATATTATCATTTTTTAAAATGTGCACAATTTTTAAATATCAGTATGGATTGTCACAAAAAGCAGGAAATGGTACAGCATGCACAAATTTACTGACAGAAGGGTGACAGTATATTGAGATAGGAAGCAATTTACAACACGTCAATAAACGTAGTAAATACCACTTGTAATATGACTTGGCAGTGAGGAATTGAAAGTGTGAGGTGATGGGGGTGGGGGTGGGTGGGGATGGGGGGTGGGGGGGTGTGCATTCGAGTATCTATCACACCCTAAATTGATCGTGGTACTTATGATTCCACTTCTCTTTGATTCCTATATTGTTTGCGACGTTGGTACTCTGTTCCCAAGTTGATTCTCAGTGACATCTTCTAAATGTGTCCCTTATCTATTCTGCTGGAATAGCAGAAATGTGACATAGTGAGTACTGTTCCACCAATGAAAGAAACAACAGTTAGACCTGGCCTACCTGCCCAGTACTCGACAGTTATGTGCTGTCTGAACCCTGAAACTATTTTCCTTGCATGGTTTTTATTTTTAGAGAGACCATTGGTACATGCGGGGATAAAATGATTCACTGAGAATCTGCTCTAATATGACTGGATATTGGGAGGGTTGTGAAGCATAACTCAGATGTAAACCTTTTTATTAAAATTAAAATAAAAATCACCCAACAGCATCTGAATCCCGTACAATATGACCCTTGAAAACACTTTTAACCGAATCGTACATATAAAATCTAATCTATAACCAAAATGTAATAGTCTGCAAAACTTATGCATCATTTACCATATAGTAATTGCATGTTTTAAAGGCCTTTAGGGGGTGGTTACCCTTTAACATACACAGAGAATTCTCCAGTACACAACTACTACCAGAAAACCACTACTTTTCTGAAATATGAAACAAAGAAATCAATGCTGTGACAAGCCACAAGTCCACAGGTGATGGATACCCTTGCTCCCCAGCCAGCCTGTGTAATCCATTAATTATCTGGTATAATCTGTTTATGTAATCTTTTTAAGGGTTCACCGTAATCCCACTTGACCTCCTTGATAGCTTAGGAAAACATGTGATTACTCAGACTCTGGTTCATCCAAAACCACAGATATTCATCACTGGAATAACACTGTGATTTTTGTGTTAACATGTGACCTACTTTATATGAAATAACTGATATACTACACCAATCAAAAGAATGTATTATCTTAATATTCGTGTCAGAAAGTGGTTTTTGATAAGACAATTGTATTACAACAAAACACTTACAGTAGACTTGCAAATTATTATAGACATACTAGATTTGGACATGATTTTTCTTTTGTTAAAAATAAATTTGCACTTTGATGAGATGGCTTTGCATAATTGTGAGGTTACGTCATCACTGGAAATGGAAACAAACCAATTTGAAAAACGATATGCAATTTAATGCTAAAAACTTATGATGATGATTTAATACTAAATAAACAAGTCTCAGTATTTTGCATAAATGTCGGAATTTATTGGTAAAACATCTGGTTGGGTTATTTCTTTCCCATCTGAAGAAAACATACCACATAAAGTGGCTAGCCTTGTCAAAACACAGAATGTAACAACACAAATTGTAACCCTGGATATAAATGGTTGTCATATTGTATTGACCTCTGTAGTGATTGAGAGTATGGCTGTCTTCAATTTCATTCATCAATGAAGACATATATTTTAGGTTAACTCATTAATAGTTTTTCGCTATGGTAAAAAACCTGCTTATGCCCACAGCAGGTGGTACGTGCTGCAGTTAGAGGATTTACCCATTGACAAATCCACGTCCAAGGAAGCCTCATATCATAGTCTCCTTCCCTCTCAGTCTCACCCACAACTCTGGAATACTGACCTTGAACGCCCCTCAACTCTCCTTATTAAAAATGATTTTTGTTAACTAGCGCACCGAGTTCCCCTTAGGGAGGGAAGATATTGCGCCTGCAAAGCAGTAGATTAGATTAGATATCTTCTGAGATTTGGTGTTTCCATCGCATTACAGGCAGTACAAGCCATGCTTATAGGTGTTTGGTGAAATGCCCCTGTCCTTCAACTACCGTGTGAGGTTTGTATGTGAAGTTGTAACACAGTGGTGAAACGTCCAGTTACCTCCACTACCCTTATGTTGCCGTGTTACACCGAAAGATGACCAAGTCTCAACCTTATATACAATGTGCACTACACCTTATCATAGCAAGAAATTCATCTGTGCATGCTCACATTTGTGTGTGCATGCCCACAGTATCAAATTCAGTGGTGGAAATATTAAACATTTTATAACTTCTGTAGAATGGGCAAGATAATAAATGGTTTGCCACAGTGTCGCAGGTCGCATAAGAACCTCAGACGGAAGTTGAAGTTAGTTTAAGGACAGGCACGTTTCGCTCATCACCTATAACTACATGTTTTATCGGCTGTTGTGTGACTGTGATTCAGCCAAGGTGCAATAGTTTTAGGAACGTGTTTACCTGCAACACTACCCCATTGAATGTCCTTTCAGATAAAAATCAATGCCTAAAAGTAAAGCCAATGTAAGCCTCAGACAAGGTTATATCTAACCATTTCTATTGTGATACATTTTTGACCCCACAGGTGTCTTCTCAGTAAAGATATGCACCAGCATCATCATCATCATCATTTCAAGGGTCGCCAGAGTTCCTAAGATTCCTTAGTTAAAAGCAAATAGTGTGACATGAGTCTTAAAACTGTTTGACCTTGCCTGTCAAAAGTACTGACAAGCTACATACATTTGAATCAGTTACTAGCTGATGACATGGGAGAGCTGACATATAGATTCTGAGGTCTGATAAAAAAACAAGGGACCTCTACATCTTGGCAGCCAATTTAATGTTGTGATGTACATTGTATGTGGGTTTATGTCATACTTACACAGACTCCTAGTTTATATTGTACACACTCACAACTACAGACGAAACCAGAGAACTCATAGAGTGTAGGTATTCACCAACACATGACAACAGCTTCATAAGTCTTAGTCAGGAAATGTCAAATATATGATGGCCATATATGACATATGATGGCTATTCCATAACACATACCATACTTTCCATTTGACATACCATACATCCCATATAACATACCAAACATTAAATAGCAACCTTAATACAGCTGTTACCATCGATAAACAACTACAAACTTTCCCATACAGGGTCCAGAGTTTGAACCACTGACCTCAGAGGTGGGTGGGAGGGCAAGTGTGTTACCACTGTGCCACCATGGCCCCTGGTAGGACTGGTAAAGTTAGCTCAGTGACCTGGTCCTGATTGCCAGTATTTATAAAGATTAACCTGCATCATCGCCAGGTCACAATCAAGACAAGCATCTAGTTAGAAGATCTAACTTATATGACTAATCTTTTCTTGGGACAAGATCATTCAGCTGCATTTTGACAGCAGAGTGTACGGGATAAGTAGTAGCATCCAACAGATAGGTTGTGTAGGCCAAAGAAAGGTATCCACTCCCAAAAGATCACTCCTAGTCACTTACAAAGGATTTTCAAACAATTTTAATTGTTTATTCTGTGATAAACACAATATTGTCCGATTGCAGTGAATTTGCCTGATGATTTAAAGAATTGGCTCCTCAACAATTCTGCTGCTAACTGCGATAATGGGGTGGTTAATATACAGGGATATAAACAATGTTCAGTAGTCTAGACTTGTGAGCTGCTCCTTATGGCATTCTTATGAAACAAGTGGGAATGGATATTTTTCACGGAGTACAGTTAAAGGACCCTTTTAAAGTATAGTCTTTCAGCAAAATATATGTGCTGAAAACCCAAAGTTGAAGGGTCAAAGAATAAGGTATTCATCTGTGGAATATCATACTGGAAAAAACATACACATTCATGGCTGGCACCACTTAATCAACTAGTGAGCACTCTTACAGTGCAGACCTCAACTCAGGATGGGGGGAGGGGGGCATTTCTGAATATTTGGGATTTTTTTTGTATTCAAAAGACGCTCCAGATTTTTTCCCCAAAAGTAATCTCTTCTTCCTTTTGACATGCCCAACCAACATAATATACATGAGATCCACGTATTACTCTGGTAGTACTGGCAGACAAAGACAGAAACACAGACAAATGTACCCCTAAACAAAACCTCATTGTTGAGATTATAGATATATCAAAGAACAAATACTGCTTTGTGAACAAGTGCTACAGAGGGTTTGTCACGCAGGTATATAATATATATAATACCTCAACAACAGTCAGGTTTGTTGATTTTCTGAATACACCAAACGTAAAAAATAATAAGCACCCCCCCCCCCCCCACACACACACACACCTTCAAACTAAACTGAAACAGCTTTGGGCAAAGGTGTCCGGATACATTCTGATTGCATAAGTATTGCAAAAACTGACATTTGGACTTTTTAAAGAGATTATAAATTCTACATTGTACAATAGTTTTGTTAATCCTATGCTTAGTTTTCATGTTAAAGATCCTCATGAAGTGGCTTTTTAACTGAAATGTGAGAATACTGTAAATAAATGTATTATAGAAGTAACATTCTTTGAGCTGCTGGTCATTGTAAACCCATCCTTACAAGAAGACATTGTCAGATTAAAAAGTTCACAAAGGTGCACAGAGAGCAAATAAAAGATTTACTCATGTTACCTGGATGTGAAAAAGCCTACTACAAAATACATCATGCTATGTATTAGTATAGTAATGTAAGCTAATTATTCTCACCAGATCATCTACTTCAGTAAAAATCCTTAACTCAGACTAACATAAATCTACTTATGCTGTAGAATATCATTACTCTAAAAAACATTAGTCATTTACCTGTAATCTGTTGTGATATGCTGTCTGCTTCTCTGAATAAATCATTTTGTAAGTGTATAGCTGTATTTTTTGCACTGGTCTAGCAAAACACCATTGGCATGTTGATGAAATTTGTGAGAATACCTGAAATCAGTGACTCCATGTAAGACACCCTTCCAGAACCAATAGAGTACATCCTTTGATTGATGGGTTACAAACCATCTACTGTAGTTGGAGTTAGTCCAAGTTCTGACATGGATATAAACATGTGTATAGCTAAGTGCTAAGGTGAATATACTGGTCCACATCGGCGGTGTAAATAAACAATACTGATCTGCATTTACCAGGTCAGATGATGGGTTCACCAGTTGGTTTACTTGGTTTACAGTGGATCCCCTTAACGATACATCCTGTTCATTACCTAATAGTCTTCCCAGAATCTATATCTCCTGGTCCTTATATATCTGTTACAGGGTGGTCTATTGAAATTTAATGTTGCTGTTGCAGTGGATCATTAGGATAATCCCAAACATGACACTGACAACCACAAACTTCTACTGATAGCTTAAAGGGTAGAAATGACTCTAGTTGGCCTAGCTAGCATATCACAAAACAGGCCATGTACTGCTAGGTTAGGCAGCTCCAATCTCAAATTGTACACAGTTAAACGAGGCACAATAGGTATTGTGGCAGGATTGCTGGTTAAAATTGGTGGGACATTTTTTCTGATTTTAAGTTATGACATCATAATGAAAATAGATGTAGGTGATGGTGGTTCTAACATGACATGGTGTATCACCAATCGATGTCGATGGAGGATACTATGATAACGGATCTCAAAAGTACCAGAAAAGCAGAGAAACATAGAAACCCGTCTTCCAGGTCTTCCATAGTTTTAAATTATCTGGGGACTCTTGTTCATGATCTGAAATTGATCAAATTATGCAATTGAAACATTGTAACATTATGTAGGACTTACATTATGTTTTAAATGGCACTGCACCAAGCTACCTAATTACCTCCCTGACTTGTGTTTGTGAGCTGCTACATTTATGCTGTTTATGGGCAAAATTGTGTCAGTCGTGTAACCGATCTGTTCACTGATGAAGTTTTGTAATATGATCATGTCAAGCATAGATCTCCGTCCTATTTTAAAAAAAAATTGAGAGTGAATTTGTTCCAACTTATCATAACCTTGCAAGACAATCTGATTTATTCTCCTGACGACTTGTTTCAGTTCGGTCAGATGGTGCCACTTGTATTTTCATCATAATACAGTAAGCATTTTATTAGGGTGCCTTTGCCTTACCGTTTTGCCTCCATGATGGATTTAAAATCCTGAAAAGTGACGTTGTTTTGTTTGGGGCTTTTTTGAACTTCAATCTTAACATTCAGGATGCTTGGTTGAATTTCAGTAAATTTCAAGCACGAATCATGTACCTCCCCAGTAATTTCAAACTGAATTTGTCGTAAACTTTCTCTGTAATCCTTCTTAGATCTTGCATTCTGGAACCCAATCCTAAACCTGTCGTAAACCATGATGGGCAGGGAGGCAGGGGCATTTGTCAGCCAAGAGTGCCTTCGAGACCCTTCCCGAGGCCACATTATTCAACGCATCCAGTGATAGGGCAATCCCAGTCCTCTCAGCAGCCGCCAGCAATTGAAGTGATGACAATGGAGGTGACCCCAGCACACATAAAAGCCACCAGGGGCACCTGGGATCAACAGAAGACCCACAGACATTCTAATGCTCAGGCCTCTCCCCGACAAAGCCCCTTCCACAGCCCCTCCTCACCAGCCAAGTGGCACCCCCTGCAGTGAGGATGTCCACTAGCTCAAAGTACCAGAGTGGCAAAATATATTTGAAAATAGCTCTCAATGACTCCTTTGAGGATTTAAAAATAGAAATTTTTAACCTTATAAGACAACTCAAATGTAAGTTATGCAGCCAGAAAGAATGGATCAGGCGATTGTCATCACTTTTAGGTCCACAAACATATTCACCCATCCTGTAATGTCTCAGTAGGCAGTAATGCCTCCACTTCACCAACCAGCACAGCAGTCAATTCTTCTGCCAGTGTATCAGCCACTTCATCAGTCTGAAATCCAGTCAGCACAACAGCTTGTACACTATTAGAGACACTCTGCAGGCTATGTTTCAGCAACAATAAGCATGTACACATCTATCACCAAATCCCCAGGGGCCCGGGATCATGCCTCCAAGATCTGTAGGACCCACCCCACAGTATCCTCTGTAGAGAGCTAATTCTCCTCATTCATGAAAGCACTCCCAAACACAAATAAAAGTAACAAACAAACAAAAATAAAAAAGAGTGCCAAAACAATTAAATAAAATATAAAAAGGAGAAAAAAGTAGGGTTTCAATGCTACACCCCAAAAGCATGTCTAATGACACACTTCCTGGGTCTTCCCCCACCCACCAAAAATTGAACAGTTTCACCAGAATCGTAGGAACCGGACCGGACATAAGTCTCTCAGAAAGGAATCTTGTCAGTTTTAAACACTCATTTTCTCTTGGAGAGCATTGCGGCAGAGATCCAATTCATTATATATATAAAAAATCCCCCTAGTAAAACCTGGGCCGTGAGCCATAAGCTTGATTGATGGCTTTGTTCAACTGGAAGGTTGGCTTACAAATGGATCGGCATAATGGAACAGCCACCAATGGCAATGGAAAAGGGTTATACAAATAGAGTATAGATACCATACAGAAACCTTTATATGGCTGTAATTTGAGATTTCATGTGGGCTTGCTGAACCATTGAGCCCTATTCACCATATCACAAATGCCAAAGGTTGGTATTGCCCATGTAATATGCCGGAACCCATGTTCTTTTTGCAAGTTATATTCTGACATACGTAACAGACGGCCTCTATAAACTCATGCAACTTACAGAATCACTATTCACCACAATCCGTATTGGACTTCTGCTTAATGATTGTTCTCACAGCTATAATAACACTAAATATGCCACCAGTTTTAGAATTCAGCCATAAGGTAATAAGCGATTGCCACATTATGTAAAATAACCTTAATATCTTGAGGGAGAATATACACTATGATGAAAAACTCTTGTCTCAATCGCTTCATGGGGTCCGTAGAAAAGGCTCCCTCCTTTATTTATTTGTCTATTCATGTTATGCACAAAGAGATATGTATAGAAATATAATACTAGCAGTGTCAAAAAGTTTCAATACAACGAGACTTGAAGAGTTAAGTGTATTGGAGTCAGTGACGGTAAGACATAGTCTGGAGTAAAATACAGGTTAGAGACAGAATGACTATGTGCAGATGTTCTATTAAAGACTTCATTGAAACCTGATATATTGCATTTCACAGAGCCCATGATACAAACAGATAAGGAATGTCCATGCACACAGTGTCTCATTTATAAAAAAAGGTAAATAAAAACATAATTTCAAGTCTGAAGTAATAATACAGTAAGGTCCAGTGGAAAAAATCAGTAAAAACTTCTGCACAAAAACTGTGGGAGTTTCCATAGCAGTTTTAAATAGAGGAATATTGAAAATATCTTTGCGCGAGATACATCCTCTAAATCAACGGGTTTTGAAAGGATTCAGACATGACTATTGGTACAATCTTTGGGTTTCCAAGTCAGGTTATTGAGTGTCCACCTGGCTTGTCAGACCTGAGAGTCTTTCTGCCATATCTAATGTCCACTTTAAAGCTATATTTCATGCTCTGGTGAATCCCCAGGACATCTGACTTCCATGGTAAGGTTATATTCAACAGTATCAACTATTTATTGAATTAGAAACTGAGCTTTTGGGTATCTTTGCAAGGTACTCTGAACTCCCATTGGAGAGATAACACAAAACCTTAAAAACTTTAAATCTATTTGGTACATTTTGGGTTTGTAGATCCAGAAAAAGATTATTTGGACCATTAAAATATGTAAATAATACTGCAGCCTATTTACAATAAACCAGGTGACAATTTGACTAATGATGCAGTTTGTTTATCTTTATTTAATATCAGGTGTTTCTGGTAACAGTTACATATACGTGCCTCCCCAATTTGTGGACTAGTTTGAACTTTTTCTAATCTAATCTAATCTAATCTACTGCTTTGCAGGCCCAATATCTTCCTCACAAAGGGGGACTCAGTGCGCTAGCTTAACAAAATAATTTATCACCAGGAGAGTCGAGGGGCCTTGAAGGTCAATAATCCGGGGTTGTGGGTGTGACAAAGAGGGAAGGAGACTAAGTTGGGAAACTGGAATTAAAGAGGTGGGTTTTGAGGGTATTCCCGAAAGATGCGACAGAGGGGCTATTTCATATTTGGAAAGGGAAGGCGTTCAAAAGAACTGGGGCATAGTGACTGAAAGAATTAGAAATGTGTTTGATTAATTTATAAACTTTGCAGTCAAAAGTGGGGATATGAAGGAACTTAAGTTTAGGGGTGCTTTGCCTTGTATTTCTGGAAGAGGTGTAGGGATGAATTAATTCCCTTGGGTAAAATGGTTGACCCTGGTTGAGAATTTTGTATGTAATGAGGCTTATTTTAAATTGTACCTTGTATTTGACCGGGAGCCAATGGAGTGCTTCAGTTGAGGGGTAATGTGAGAGAATTTAGAGGAATGGGTGACAACCCTGCAGAGTGAGTTTTGGATTAACTGCAATCTCCTTAACTCAAAATCAGTGAGCGATAAATTGCAATAGTCCAATCTGCTGCTCACCAAAGCATTTGCTAAAAGAACTGATGTTTTAAGGTCTAAAAGGGGACTAATTCTGTAGAGGTCTCTTGCATGAACCCTTGTGGACTTTATGACCTATGACACATGGTCTGAGAATGTAAAATTGTAATGGAACACCATTCAAAGGTTCCTGACACTTTGTACTGGTGAGACCTGATTACCAAGAATATTGATTGGAAAGTGAGGAAGCAGTTGTTTACAGTTGTTTTTGGAGCCTATCAGAATAAACTCGGTTTTGTCAGGTTTAAGTTTTAATTTATTTGTGAACATCAAGTTTTGGATGTCGTTTGGGCAATTCTTTATTTTTTGTATACAGTGAGAGAAATTTGCTGGTGAGAGTCTTATGTATAACTGGGTGTCTTCAGCGTAGAAGTGGTAGTTAATACTACTGTGAGAATGAATGATTGAGCAGATTGGGTTAGTGTGGAGAGAAAAAAGAATTGGACCAAGGACGGAGCCCTGGGGGACCTCATACTGGAGCACAGCAGGATGTGAGAGTGTGCTACCTACATTGACCGAGTGTGTCCTCACCGACGGGTATGATTTGAAATGGTTGAGTGCTAGTTCACTGATTACATAGTAAACATTAAGTCTGTCCAGGAGAATGGCATGGTCAATGGTATCGAATGCAGCGGAGAGATCCAGAAGGGTAAGGGCTGTGACAGACCCTTTGGCCATATTGAGAAGAATATCATTGTGAATATTACAGAGGGCTCTTTCAGTAGAATGGTTTTTTCTGTAAGCCGATTGGAAGGCAGTCATAAGGCCAGCTTTATCAAAATGAGTTTGTAGCTGGACTGCTATAACCCTTTCAAGTATCTTCAAAATAAAGTTTAGATTAGAGACAGGGCTATAGTTTTTAAAACTTCTTTGTCTAAGGATGATTTTTATAGGATTGGGGTAACATGGGCCTGTTTGAAGAAATTAGGACACTTACCTTGTTCAAGATAGGCATTGATTATTGAAGTGATGGGGGTGATGAGATTATCAAGATAATCAAGAACAAGAAAAGTGGGCCAAGGGTCAAGGGAACATGATTTACTTGGAGAGTTCATAATGATTTTGGTATCTTGATTCTCAGTTACAGTAGAAAAAGTGGAAAACAAGGGGGGAGGAGAGTCTGGGGTGATGTGTTGCGAATTCAGGGAAGTAGAGACAGTTGAGCGTCTTTTTTCAATTTTTTTCTGTGAAAAACTCCACAAATTTGTCAGCCAAAGCTGAGGGGGATTTATCAATGGGAGCATTCAGGTGGTAGTCTGTGTAACACATCGCCAAGGACTCACCTTAATCTTTTGGGGTTGTGGTGATTATGCTAAATTTTTGCTTTTTGGAATTTAGATTTGGCCTGCATGCAGATTCTATTATACTGTTGGACTTTCTGCATGCATTGGGACCTATTGAAGATGGATTTATTTCTCTGCCAAATCCTTTCGAACAAATGTGTGGTCTCTTTTGCCACAATTACAGTTTCGTTAAGCCATCCTGGGATGTACTTCAACATGGTGTGTTTGGTATGAGGTGGTGTGTGTTTGTCAATAAGGGTGGACAAGGTAGTGTGATATTGTTTGTAGAGAGTATCGGCTTCCTTGGATGGATTACTAATTAGTTTAGAAGCAAGGAAATCTGTTTTAATTTTTCCTTTATTAATTTTATGGTATTTATGAATGCCAACAGTAGCATTAGTTTGGGATCTAGGGGTTGAGAGATTTAGGGTGAAACTAATTGAAAAATGGTCAGAAAAAGCATCAGTGGTATGGATATTAGAAATACTGTCATTGTTGGATTTGGTTAAAACCAGGTCAAGACTATGTCCATGAATATGAATCGGGAAGTTAACATTCAGAATTAAATCAAATGAATCAATCAATGAGTGAAAAGTTTTTTAATTTGAGCATGTTGTTTCAAGGTGAAAATTGAAGTCGCTGATGATCACCAGATTTTCAGTGGTGTGATGAATATCCTCCAAAAGTGACTGAAACTGTTCAACAAAGGTTGAAGTACATAAAACATAAAAACATTGTACATGGGTTATAACTGGGAATTCAAGCGACTGCAGTACTTTAGAGTTTTTACCTTTTAATTAATCTTTGGCCGTGACCATAACTTCGATATTTCTGGTAAAATTGAAAAACATGACATTATCTACTTCTAAATGCATTGAAATAACAATAAACCACCTAAATAGCATTACAATATTTGGAAAGATTGACAGATTTCACATGAACCAACAATTATTGCTATCGGTAATCAAGATATAATTGCAAATCTGTCAATGATGGTAGCCCAGCCACCTTGTCTTTTGAGCGGATAATGGAAGTCTTTGCAAATGTTTTCTTTCTGTACCAGGGGCCGGTTTCACGAAGCCTCTTTAAGATAAAGGTCACCTTAAATTCAAGGATTTCCTTGAATTTCCCCCTCCTTTAAAAATTCTCAGTTTCACAAAGCCTCCTTCCTTAAAGGAGACCTTGAAAACTCCCCTAAATTTCAAGGAAGCTAAGGACCTACCTTAAATTGAAGGAAGTGTCCTTCAAGGAATGTTTAATAACTTTAAATGGACATTTGCTCCCTGCTTGAGTTTCAAGGAAGACCTTTGGTAAGGAGAGGTAAAGGAGGCTTTGTGACACAGAATTTTAAGGTGGCCTTCCCAAAGGAATAAAAATGACTTTCCTTTACTGAAGGGGGTCTTTTCCAAAGAAGGCTTCGTGAAACCGGCCCCAGATATAAAGATTTTCATGCATGACTAAGTGGGCTGTTTCAATTTGCCGATTGCCCTCAAAAATAGGTTTATGGCCCTGTTAATTGTACATTCTGGAGGTCAATGTTTTTAATTTGGTATGCTCATAAACCATGATTGGAAAATTCAGGACAAACCTGAACCATCAGTTTTAGGTCAGGAGCATTTGAGAGCATTTGATAGTGAATCATGTGTATTCCCGATTAATTCTGTTTGAAATTATGCCAGCACCCTGTGAAGTATCCTTAGCAGATCTTGCACTTGGAAACTCAATCGCTAACATATCTTAAACTTATCTTGGCATTTGTAAAGCTATCTTTTCCATCTTAAGTTGGGCCTAGCAATTGTATAAACCTTTTTGTAATATTTATAACCCACTCGGAAGGAATTAGGAAGCAATAAAAGAGTTTTCTTTGACCAATCGGATTGATGGAAACATTTACAACATTTTCAGGCACGAATTAGAAGGTTTCTAGACCCAAAGGTAATGTCTCATAGAAAATTGTTGGAAAACTATCATAAAATCCACCTGTGGATTGTGAATGGTTTTATTTATCCAATCGGGGGGTTGGTTTCTAGCCCACTCGATATAATGGAATGGCCCAGTAAGTCAAAATATTGGGAACTGACAAGAGCTAAGGTCATATATAGACAGGTCACTGGTGAATCCCAAAAGTTGTCATGAGCTTGGTTGGATTCAATAGTCACAGAGGTTAGAAGTGATATAATGGCAAACTTATAAACCAATCACTGAGGTCCCTGTACACGTCACAGGGAGACCATGTCAAAGAATATCACCAGATTCCAGTGTAACCTTTGTAATTCAATAGTTGAAAAAATTGGGTCTGACATGAATGGCAGTGTTTGTTCATGTTCCACTGGAAAAGACGTTCGCATCGACCCGCATCATATTTGTTATATCAGTGTAACCTATTGAACATCCGGCATCTTAGCTTTTCATAACAGTACAATCTTATCATCACTTATCAGAATAAATGTTACTTTGCATGAAACAAAGCTGAAATGATAAATAAAATATTAAGATATATAACTTTGCAAGGTTTGTCTCACATATCCTTGAAAAGACAGGAACCCTTAGTGAAACACAAGATCAGTCTGATACTATCAGAAGCCTTTTTGGCTGCAAAAGCCACCCTCTAAAGAACTGGAAAGTTGAAATATGAGTGTGGTGTGTTAGATCTACAATGGGAATCGCAAGGAATACAAACTCTATGGAATAGTAAAACATGGTAATCAGTCAAACAATTTACCCACTATTAGTCTGTTTTGTTGTTTGTGATGTTTAAGAAAAGACAATGTAATCAGATAGAACCAGACACTTTAAGGTATCTGTTATGTCAGCTCGGGTGTAAGAAGTTCATATATGTGCAAACAAAGGTATACACAATTTGATATGGTGATGAAACATTTTTAAATAAATGGTGAATAAGATGTATTTTATTGTATGTATGCTCCAAGAGGATTTTGATAGCTTGGCTGGTTTCTTTTTGAAATTAAGTGGTGATGTTATACCTTCATTGAACAATGACTGTGTACCTTAAACACGGTCTTTGTTTCATTTGTATGGCTGTAACTTACCATGGAAAGCAATAAAACATAACCCTTGGTGAACCCCATAAACTCCCATATTCTGCATTTGCACGCCTGTAGGTTTATTCATTTAAAACCATTTTATGCTAAACTAATTTTATGGCTTTGGAAACAGATATTCCAGTTCAGGGATGGGCTCATGCATTGATTCTATTGTTATCGGGTGCCTGATTGGAAAGTTGTGAAAGAATTCAATACAATATGACAGTCAATAATGCAAGGGCAGACAAAATACCAGTCAGTTTTTTTTTGGGGGGGGGGACAAAATGCTTGTCTTATCAAATCACTGAAACTATCTTAACTCTGGTTGATAGTTAACGCCCTATCTCGAAAATCTCCTTTGGATTTTCATTTTATACGGTATCCTTTTCAAATATAACCTCCTGACTTATAAGGCCATCAATTTCTCCCAACTTTCCTATTGGTCATTTTTTATCAAGTCCTGTAGTGTAACTCATGTAAATAGTTTCCTCAGTTCGTCCCAGAAAAGCCACAGGTAGACATTGTTTTGCCATAGCTGCACTAGTGGAATGGAACAAGGTTCCAATTAATGTCAGATCCAAAAACACAATTTCTAGTTTTAGGAGTCAACTCAAGACTTACCTGTTTAACTAGCATACCCACTACCATAGTCACCCTCCCCTGGTTGGCCCTGACTGGGTTACAACTTTTGCTTGGCTTTTGAACTGTCCATTTTTGCATTTCAGTGCAGTAGATTATCATTGCCAATTTTGTGATATACAAATGTTTCTATTATTATTAAAATTAATTATATTTTCTGGTTTGAAAGACAAGTGTTACTTCGGTACTTTGTCATAAATTAATATTACTAATATGAATAGTTATTGTGAGTGTTGTGGGCATCTCTTATTTTCAAACGACTCCATTGGCTCCCAGTTGAATTTTGCCACTCTAGTTTACAAGTTTCTTCACAGTGGTCAACCCAGTTACTTTGCTCCTCTTTTGTCTAGTCATTGTGGAAGACATAGTACAAGATACAACTGTCCAGATAAAAGGATCTTGGAGGTTCCTCAATTCTGTCCATCTGTACATAAATTAAAAAAAAAAATTTTGGGCCACAGCTTTGCTTTTGATGCTCCCACAGTTTGGAATGATTTGCCTGATGAGGTCTCTTCTGCCCCAACTCTCGCCTGTTTCAGAAAAAGGTTAAAATTGTATCTCTTCAAAAAGGCATTCCCAACTTAGCATACACTCTATCCAGCATGGATATGGATAGATGATTTTTTAATTGGATTTTGGTGTTGCACCTTTGAGTCTGCCTAGCAGAGATTAAGCGCCATAAAAATCTCTGGTAGTTACTCATTTACTTCAAGCAGCCTATGGACAACCTCCCAAGAAATGGCAGAGGAAATCTAAAAAATCCCGAACAAAAATTTTAAATTATGTATACACCGATCAATTAAAACTATTTCAATTGAAAACTTATTGAATAGAATTGGACATAGTATTAGGCTAAAATTACAATTAATTCCTGTAACACAATGTTTTATAAGCACAGTGTTCTAGAGTGTCTGTGTTAATTTCAAACAATAATGACCTTATGATAAAATGTTGTACTTTTTGTGTGTTAACTGGCTTTGTATTAAAGCATTTGTATTTAATTTTAATCTACTGCTTTACAGGTGCAATATCTTCCCCATAATTTGTAACTCAGTGTGCTAAGTTAACAAACATATTTGTCGTTAGGATAGTCAAGATACAGTCAAGGTCCGTAATCCAGAGTTATGGTTGTGACAAAAGAGAAGGAGACTAAGTGGGGAAACTAGGGTTAAACAGGTGAGTTTTCAGATGTTTCCTGAAGGATGTGACAGTGGGTCTGTTTTTAAGAGGTGTAGGTGTAGGTGTGAATTAATTCACTTATAAATTGTGCACTGTACTTGACTGGAAGACAATGAAGTTTTTTCAATTAGGGAGGGAGTGGCAACTCTGCAGAGTTAGTTTTGAATGCGCTGCAATCCTAACTCAAAATCAGTGAGTGATACATACAGGGAAATGCAGTAGTCCAATCTGCTACTCATAAAAGCATTTGCCAGAACGACTGATGTTTTAAGGTCTTGGAGGGAATGAATTCTGAAAAGGTCTCTTGCATTGACTCTGGTGGACTTTATGACTTGTGTGTTGTGACACATGGTCAGAGAGATAAATTAGAATCAAAATTCACACATTCTTGACATTTTGTGCTGGTGAGACCTGATTGCCAAGAATTATGATTGGAAAGTGTGGAAGGAGTTGTGTACAATTGTTTTTGGAGCCTTTCAAGATAAATTAGTTTAATCAGGGATTAGTTATAATTTTTTTGTGAACAAGGCAATTCCTGAGTGAGAAAAATTTGCTGGTGAGAGTGTTGTGCATAATTGGGTATCATTGACATAGAGATGGTACTTGATACTACTGTATGACTGAATGATTGAGCTGATTGGGTTTGTATAGAGAGAAAGAAGTATTGCACCAAGAACAAAACCCTTGGGCACACCAAACTGGAGCTCAGCAGGATGTGACAGAATGTTACCTACCTTGACTGTGTCCTTTCCGACAGGTATGATTTGAACTAGCCAAGTCCCAGTTCATTGAATCCATAGCATGTGCAACTTGTCAAGGAGAATGGTGTGGTCTATTGTATCGAAGCACTGGAGAGATCCAGGAGAGTGGAGAATGTGACAGAACCTTTAGCCATATTGAGGAGAAGATCATTTCAAATATTAAGGAGGGGACTTTTAGTGGAATGACCTTTTCTGTAATCTGATTGAAAACTGGACAGCTTTGTCAAGGTGGACTTGAAGCTGGACGGCTGCTACCCTTTTTAAAATCTTTGAAATAAAACTGAGATGGAAACAGGCCTGTAATTTTTTTATACTTCTTTGTCTACAGATAATTTTTTGAGGATTGGAGTAGCATCAGCAAAAGACATCAGTGGTGTACACATAAGAGATATTATCATTTTGTGCATCAGAACGTCTTCCGTGCATCATTCCGTGTGACAGGGGTTCAAACAGTAAACTTATCACTCAAATGAACATAAATTAAAAATTAAGTGATACATTGCAAATGATGCCAACCTAAATATTAACCCTTTATAGTCTGAGAGTGGCACACCCACCACTATCACTTTCAGCAACATGGTATGAATAGTATTTGAAATTATTTTAAGTTTTTACATGATACACATAGATTGTAATTTACATCAATTCTCAATGAGATAAAAACTTGCTCATTTCTTCAACCACCATTCCTACAAAGGTTACTGAAACATGGAAATTCAAATTTACAAATATTTTGATTCAAAAATTATACAAACAATACAAGACACATAAAAAATGGAGGAATAAACAAAAACAGCTCAAAATGTCCACTTATTTGTGGAAACACTTTACCTGTGTGCTAACAAGGAAATCTGCTTGTGAACTTAATATGTCACACCAATTAGAAGACAAAGAAAAAGATGAAAGATAAAGCAACATGTTACATAATTTAAAACCTCGCCTGTGGATATTTCGTGAGTAACATTCCCTCTGACATTTATGTTTCTCTAGCTTGGTGGAAACTGACTGTTTTTTTCAGGAGACAGATGATAGGAAAGTAAGGAATGGGAGATCATTAGTGGCAAAAATTGTGTAAATTGGTGAGATGGTACCTGATCCCAGCATGCCATCTCATCGGTGGATCAAAGGTCATGGACTGTATGATCAAAGCAAAATGTTGAGGTGATCCAGGGCTTCTGTGGTGCTGTGCATTAATCACTTAATTTATATATTTTCTTCAAGCATTCTACATTCCAAAAGTACACTGATCCAGAGATACTTAGCAAATTACTGTGTAAAAGAACTATATATATATGTATACATCAAGTTCTTACTAATTAGCAATTCTAAAAAAATTCGTGTGAAAAAAGGAGAATTTTAAATCATTAAGAAATATACATGATATTTGTTATTCATAATTCTACCATAAAAATCACATCATCTGAATCAATGAACCTGAAAAGAGAATGACAGACAAAACAAAGAAGCTGCAATATAGTACAGGTCACCATAGTGACTGGGGAGAATGTGCCTTCTTTCCATCTCGGTTTTACTGGACTTATGTTGGTTTAGCATTCCTGTCAACCCACGTGTAGGCCAAACCACCACAGGCAGTAGTGAGCATGGAGGCAAGCCGTGCACTTTACTTGGTGTAGAATCTGTGCTGTAAACTAGGGACAACAATATCCAAGTATCTATCAGTTTTTATAAGTAATCACTTCAGGCCTCACTCCTGTTGGCACTAGTTGAAATCCTGACATCAAAACCCCAACTTGGACATTGTTTTCTAAACTGCGAGTTCTCTTTGGACACCTCTATGAAGTTTTTCATTTGAGGGCAGGTCCAAAATTGAACCAGTGGCTACAAAGGTGGGATGCATCAAAACAAATGACCACTGCATCACCACATGTGCCTTTATACAAAGTCAAAGTCCAGGTCAAGGTTATAAGTCTCATGGAATAACTAAGCCTATATGTGGCCATTCCCTGGATGTATTCATACACAAAACTACAGCATTGAGGGTGATGTTATTCAATGTCCAATCCACCAGGACACTGAAACCTTCTCTCATACAAATTGAAAAGTACAGGCTATCTGGTTATGGGGCTGTTTCATTATTGCGATATATCGTAAACCATGCTCCCGATTGTCAATTTCCAGGAATCGGGAGGTAAATCTTTTCAATCGGAACTTAAAGCCATTGTACACACATCCAGTATGGAAAACAGGGAACTTCCAGATAGGTTTACGAGTACAGCACTCGGGGTCCATCGGGAACAGTTGATGAGAATTTAAAACCATTTGAAATCATCGCAAACCTTTCCCGATCCTTATCAGATTTATAACATCGTAAAGCAATCATATTGTTATCTTAAAACGATCTTAAGTAGATCTTAAACCAATATGATTGATCAGGAAACTATCACAATCTATCAGAAGATTTTCTGAATCAATGGAAATGCCAATCGGGAAGCTTTTAGAAAAAAACCCATCTTATTCATCAGGAAGACATCCCAAACACGCTTTAAACTATCATAAACTATACCCTGAATCGTGCATTTTAACCCTATCATCAACCAGAATAGCAGAAATGGAACAGGCCCTCTTCAGAATCAACTCAGAGTACTAAGTCTAGAGCTATACCTCAACATAAAATCAATATCTTGGACATATCAAAACATCCAGTTGTATTATTAAATGTATTAGTACATTAAGAATAGCTGTGTTTGGCTTACAATCTGTATAACATATTATTCATATACTATAACTATTGTAGTTGTTGGTTTAACCCGAGACACACTGGAACCTTTGAAAATGACAAAAGTACTGACAAATTACATAATCCAAACCAACAGAAGTGATCAAACTAGTGGAAGTACTCACTGTATGCTGATGACTGCTGTGTGTTGAGACTCAGCATGAGAAACACAGGTATGGTGACCATACTGAGAACATGTCCTCTTTGTCCGCAGGTATCCATTGCAATAGGTTAACACAGAACTATCACAGGATTCAAGATGAATTGCGTTTTCTTGACAGTGTCAGAATTTCTCTGTCAATTGCTTATATATCTATTTTTAAAACTTATAATCAGTATTTATATCAAAGGCTTCTGATGTAGCATTTCCATTTTACAGATTGTTATCCTTGCTGAGTCATATCCGTACATTGCCAGATATCTAATGTTAAAATCAACCGTATATTCTAAGACATGAAGCAATGTGAAATTGCATAAAACTTCAATACTTAATCAATGTCCACTTGGAATTACACACACATATATTCTAATCTATCACATAATCCTTCATGCAATTATATATCACATTTAATACAATATATATGTATGGTACATTTTTAATGGCTACCATATTTTCATTGACAAGGCAATAAATCTATTTCACAAGAAATACAGACACCATTCCTCAGTAATTCCATTCAGCACCTAAAAACACATGAGTATCCTTTATTCAAACCATGTTTTTAGAAACACCTTCTTTTTCCACGCAGCTAGAACGGAAAAAGGAACCTCTTGAAGCTGTGTATTTTTATGCTTTTCTCCGCCTTTCTAGCATTGTATAATGGTGGTAAATTAATCCAATACAGCTCCACTCCTAATTACTGTGTGATTTAAAACCAAGACAAAAAAATGTGTCTGCAGACATATTGAATGGACCAATATCTGTACTGAGTTGCTAGACATCCTCATGATGTGTCCCAAAATGTGAACTCAAACTCGGCTTCTCTCATCCATCTATTTATCCCTGTTAATATATCCTGGCTGATTTCATGTGCTTGATAAGTATTATTCATGTTAAGTATAATTCTTATTCCATGACAGCTGACCTAGTTTTAAGGTACTCTCATTTGAGTATGCCAGTTTTTGGCATTGCCAAGTGTTTAACAATCTGATTGTTGAAGGGGTTTGCATAACCTGAAATATCTCTGGCCAAAATACCAACACTTCAGACAAGCAACAGTCTGTTTGATAAGCGGGATATTCTGAGAGGAATCTAACACTCATTGAGGTTAAATAAGAAAAATTCCTAATAGTTTCTTTTTTGTTAATTTACACTGACTTGGGATAAATCCATTAAGAATGTAAATAATACTTCAAAAGTAGTCCAATACTGGATGGAGATTTTAGCCTTAGCCGATGCACAAGTTTTAGTTTGAGTATTACATCTTTAAGTTGACTTAACATATTTGGTTGATGAAATACAAATTTCTTCATGAATACTTAAAAACATGATACATTTATTCCTTTTGCAATGTCAACTAATACTTCCAGGGATGATGTATGATAAATAAGATATGTACATGTGTAATTTGTGCATGGTGTCAGAGACTACAATTTCTGAAATGCTTCAGTTTCAGTCAATTAAATTTGTATTTCCCATTTTTAGTATTTAAATTAAAAGTTCAATCCTAAATATGATCAATCCAGGTGGGATATATGATAGTTAATGCATACATATATGTTAGTACATGCACCCAGGTGTGTAAGCAAGTAAGTGTTAAGCAGTCTACCCAGACCACTGAACTCGCTCTTAACTTACAAAGTTCGCTGGTTCTTATGTGCTTAAGTGCAAAAACGGGAGTTGTTTACCGTGTGAGTAGTTGGCTATAAGGTTACCTTCTGCTCGTACAGTGATATGAAAAACACTAATTAGTCTGCACCTACTGTAACCTGCTACATTGTACCCGCCAGGCAAAAGGTGATTGTCGTTTTAGACCTCATCACATGTCTCCCAGATGGGTTTATTTGGGGTTTTACGTCGCTTTCAAAACTGTACAGGTCATAGCACGACGGGTAGTTGGAAGGGCAGAGGAAACCAGTACATATAATTCGCTAGGGTTCTGTACTGTAAACTGCCGACCAACAGCAAGCAACTACCAGCTTTCCCACTTACGGCCATGACAGGGATCGAACCCCGGCCGCAGAGGTGGGAGGCACGGTCTCCCAGATGGGGTGTTACACTGTGCAATACAGTTGAACAGGGAGTCACACAGACCTGTTTTAAAAATGTTGACGAGTGATTTAGATCTATTTTTTTGTTTTACGCCGCGTTCAACAGCCAGGATCATATTGTGACAGGTAGTTTATGGGTGGAGGATCCAGTGCATACTGGTTGCTCAAGGTTCTGCACTGTAAACAACCGGGCATCGGCAAGTAACTACCAACATTCCAACATGAAGTACCAGGGCTGAAAAACGAACCGGCCACCTCAGAGGTTGAAGGCAAGCACTCTAACCGCTACACCACCAAGCCCCCATGTTGACAAGTGAACAGGGTAAAAAGGCTGAGGATCATATGTACCTTTTTACATAAAGTGGGAATGTTCATAGATGCTTGCCACTGCCCAATGTCTTTCAGTGCATAATGTTTACCAACTAGTATGCACTCCTTTCCTCCACCCCCTTCAGTCACCTCTCATGATCTGACCTACACAATGTACTGCATGCTATGTTTAATCAAATGAATAAATCAATGAATCAATCAGTGAACCAATCAACAAGGCAAGCAATCAATATATTAGCTTTGGTATATATATTGTGTTGTGTTGACACATATATTTACTCAACTCATTTTCAATAACTCTTTGAATGGTTCAACATGTGATGAAATTCTATATGTGTACATAACATGGGAATAGAGTAATTGGACGGTTCATAAACCTGAATGCACTCGGGAATATCTATATATGCTACTGAAGAGGTGTTTCAATAGTTTTTTTTTCGTGGGTGCACACACATTAAGAGATACAGTCTTGTAGCCACGAGAAGACAGGTGTACATTCCCAGCTTTCTTCAAATAGGTGCAATGTGATAAGGTCACTTTGTAGATGGAATGTGGACAACAAGGCAGTATAATAGCCGATTTTATGGAGTGTCATCCTGGCTGGATAGAAATATTACATAGGCTGAACCCAATGAAGCACATGCAGTCAGACTTGATATGAACACTTTCATGCTACACGCCCAGATTGAGGGAAACAGTGGATGGTTTGGCCAATGAGTGAAACATCTTGTGATAAATTACAGGGATCATATCCACTAAAGGAGAATAACTAAATCTTGAAAAGAAAAATTCACTATTGTTTAACGATAAAACGTCAATTTTCCTTAAACTGATATATCTGATCTTTTGTTGATGTTCTTGATGAACATACACCACTTCATTGCTCCTGTACATCGGTTACTTGAATTAGCTGCACTCATAAAAAGGAAAATAAGACATATATTTATAAATTTATAAAGTTCAAAGATTGTCTACTTTGTCCTGATGAGATTAAAAATTTACATATCACAAGAGTTATTACACATTTAATGTACACAAATCCGTTTGAATAAAAAGCAACATAAGACAATATTTACTTAAGGAATGCAAAAGTAAGTATTTTGTGCAATGTATACATGGTAAGGGGCATCTGTGGTTATAAAAGCTTCAGTTTATAACTTTAAAATTTCTCCACCATTTCTATACTAATTTTTAAGCTGTGTGTAATACCTTTCTGAAGGTATATGCCACATGTCTGCATGTTACATTATTATTGACTTAATTCTGCATAATTAACCTTCGGGCATGCAAAATCGAGAAAACTTATTCATGGTACTGGGCGCTGGAAATATATTCCCCGGTATTTAAGTCAATTGCATCGCATGATGGATGATAAAAAGCTACAGGCATTTATTGATTAGTTATTTTGAAAGAAAGACTGTATCTACACTAATAAATCATGACAAAAACAAGCTGATTGAAACCCCTGTCACATTTAGTGGTTCTAGTGCTACAGTAACGTCTTCAATACTTGTTGGATTGGTAGGATGCACATGATAATCGGTCTATCCTTGTATATGTGACACAAAGTCTGTAATAAGTCAGATCTGTTTTATGATTGGCTTAAAGTGGGCTAAGCAGATACATCTAGAGCACGAATAGGACAATTTCCGTTAAGCAAGGTTCATGTTTGATCATGTTCTAATATATCTTACAAGTAAGTTCTCCTTCTTTTATCTCACATGCATTTCCTCTTTTCCTTTTACCCCATTTGCACATTCACGATTGATCATAAGTCCCTGTAAATGTGAGGAACTGCTCTAACAAATCCTGTCAAAAAGGCTCCAAACCAAGAACGTCCTCACAAAACATATTACTGATTAGTCCTGTCACAACTTTTTTTACAAAGATAATTGTGATAATTCAATGTCTTGTGTGGAATCCCAGGCCTGATTTGCTGTAACTTCTAAAGACATTCTAAATGAATATGTAATCACTTTTATTAAGTAGAGGACATCAATTGATGAGACTTGTACAATTAATCTCCTATTAAAGAAAAGATCACTCGTCTCCATCTATGGGAAGATTGCTTGTATAATGATAAGAGCAGACATGAAAGGTGATATCATGAAAAAGATCAGACCCAATTGGTCTTGATTGAAATTGTCGCTCCTGCTTAAACGTCCCGATCTTCAAAATGGTCAAAGTTGGGGTATTACTTCCCATTCAACAGCCAGGGTCGTATTAGGACAGGTACTCAGCATTGCCATATGTGTGACCCGAACCCACACAGAGGTGACAGTATGTGATAAGATGCCAAACCTGTTTACCCACCAGGACCTAACGGTAATGGTTGTACAATCGGATCTAACGGAGTTGTGTGAAAGCACCCAAACACACTTCATATTTTTATTTAATTTGGCAGGCGAATGTTTCACATTCAAGTTTAATTAGCTCTGGAATTCCAGTAAACTGTGACACATCTCCTCTACTTAGCTCACAATCTGAACTCACTCCCACACATAGAGAGATTACACATCTGTTTAAGGAATCTAATTATCCAAATGTGTATATGGTACATGTTGGTATTTCCCCGTGTAACATTTCAGCACAGTGAATTTCCAGAATATGTAACAACTATGTAATTAACACATTCTGCACTGATTGATCACGCGATGTAATGTTCTGGATTATAACATTATCTGACATGTTTATAACAGCAGTTATCCTTTTGCAGTTATTGTCCAATGACTTGAGATGAATAATGTCAGTTACTAGATATGCACACTGCAGGTAACCAACTAGATATTTTAGTAACTTTCAAAGCCTTTTGGGTCCTTCTTTAGAAATTATGAAGGGAAGGCCAGATTTTCTGCCACTGCCAACCTGTCACGGTGTTTTATGTTTAAAATATTATAGATAACTACCTGTTTTTGTATCAATTTAAAGCGTAATGATGTTTACATTTGACGTGAATTTATTCAAGCCTTTTCAATGGCTCTTTTAGGGATCTGTCATCTCCTTGATAAGATGATGATAAAAAGTCATACTTTTAAAGAAATGATTTGCAGATTTTTTGGAGAGTGAATCTAAGTCTGTTGATTTACTCTGTGTTTTTAAGGCTAACCTCTGTCTAGTTGTTCATGTAGAGTTTTGTAACCTAACATAAATTTGCATGAATTATTTGGTAATCTGTCATCATGTGTTGATGAATTGAAACACAGTATGCTGTAAGTTATTCTCCCATCCAGTGCACCTTAAATAATGTACAAGGATTCAAAGAGTGCAGACCTTCGCCGTGATGGATGAAGCACCTATATTGTAGTGTTAGAGATTTGTTTTCATATCTTTAACTCTCTGTCCATAGGTTCAAATCTAACCTACTGCAAAATGTGTAAAATATTGCTGACCATGTTAAAATGGAGCATAAAGCCTAGTTTTTTTGGATTTTCTGTCATATATACACATGTTTTATTTATTATATTTTTGCCAGGTTCATGCCTACTCTGACCTTGGTATACATGTTCTCATTTTTTTATTCAGGTAGTTCTACACTCAGACAAGCAAACAATGAGACAAAAGTCATATAAAAGCCATAGGAACGTGTGGAAATGATCCATATCATAATGCCATTGATTCTTTCTTGTATCCAAATATATTTTCCTATTTGACCCATATCATAATGCCATTGATTCTTCCTTGTATCCAAATATATTTTCCTATTTTACCAAATATAGATCTCTTGCAGGAAAAAACATATATTTCATGAGAATTGATTTAATTATATGGGAAGAAAGGAGAACCAATTAACCAGATAATGCCTGGATCGCAATCTTGGGATGAACATATCAGCTTTTAAAATGTCTACAGTTCAATAAGGTACACCAATCTGGGTTTTATAAATATTATATCTGTGTCCCACCACTCTGTCTGGTGATATCTGTATGTGTTTGATTTCAACTTCATCCTTAGGGCTCTGAAGAGACTTCTTATCTGGGTAGTGCACTTTGAAGAATGAGCTGCCACATATATTTATCCCACCCCTTCACCCGTACAGCATGTAAAAAAATTACTGCATGAGAGGCTGTAACAGCAACATTTTTTTTAAAAAGTGGTCCTGAAAGTAAAATAAATTTCAAATTGTGTTGAATCATCCTGATTGCATCCTGTCGTAATGTTTACTCTCACTGAGTCACACCGAATGCATCATACCCAAATGTGAAGTTGCACTAAAATACACTGAATACATCCTACCCATATGTAAACTCTCATTGAATCACACCGAATGCTTCCTACCCAAATGTGAACTCCCACACCGAATGCATCCCACCCAAATGCAACTCTCACTGAATTGCACTCTCACTGAATCACATTGAATGTGTCATACCCATATGCAAACTCTCTGAATCACACCAATGCATCCTACCCAAATGTGAACTCTCACTGAATCACACTAAATACACCCTACCCAAATGTGAACTCTCACTGAATCACACAGAATACACCCTACCCAAATGTGAACTCTCACTGAATCACACCAAATGCACCCTACCCAAATGTGAACTCTCACTGAATTGCACTGAATGTATCGTACCCAAATGTAAACTCTCACTGAATCACACCAAATACACCCTACCCAAATGTAAACTCTCACTGAATTATACCAAATACACCCCACCCAAATGTGAACTCTCACTGAATCACACCAAATACACCCTACCCAAATGTAAACTCTCACTGAATCACAGCGAATGCATCCTTCCCAAATGTAAACTCTCAATGAATCATACCAAATACACCCTACCCAAATGTGAACTCTCACTGAATCACACCAAATACACCCTACCCAAATGTGAACTCTCACTGAATCACACCGAATACACCCAGCCAAATGTAAACTCTCACTGAATCACACCGAATACACCCTACCCAAATGTGAACTCTCACTGAATCACACCAAATGCACCCTACAAAAATGTGAACTCTCACTGAATTGCACTGAATGTATCCTACCGAAATGTAAACCCTCACTGAATCACACCAAAAACACCCTACCCAAATGTGAGCTCTCACTGAATCACACCGAATACACCCTACCCAAATGTGAACTCTCACTGAATCACACCAAATACACCTTACCCAAATGTGAACTCTCACTGACTCACACCAAATGCACCCTACCCAAATGTAAACTCTCACTGAATTGCACTGAATGTATCCTACCCAAATGTAAACTCTCACTGAATCACACCAAATACACCCTACCCAAATGTGAACTCTCACTGAATCACACCAAATGCACCCTATACAAATGTGAACTCTCACTGAATTGCACTGAATGTATCCTACCGAAATGTAAACTCTCACTGAATCACACCAAATACACCCTACCCAAATGTAAACTCTGACTGAATCATACGAAACACACCCTACCCAAATGTGAACTCTTACTGAATCACACCAAATACACCCTACCCAAAGATAAACTCTCACTGAATCACACCGAATGCATCCTACCCAAATGTAAACTCTCACTGAATCACACCAAATACACCCTACCCAAATGTAAACTCTCACTGAATCATACCAAGCACACCCTACCCAAATGTGAACTCTTACTGAATCACACCAAATACACCCTACCCAAATGTAAACTCTCACTGAATCACACCGAATGCATCCTACCCAAATATAAACTCTCACTGAATCACACCAAACACACCCTACCCAAATGTGAACCCTCACTGAATCACACCAAACACACCCTACCCAAATATGAACTCTCACTGAATCACACCAAATACACCCTACCCAAATGTAAACTGTCACTGAATCACACCAAATATACCCTACCCAAATGTAAACTCTCACTGAATCAGACCGAATGCATCCTACCCAAATGTAAACTGTCACTGAATCACACCAAATACACGCTACCCAAATGTAAACTATCACTGTGTTCGGTAGGACCGTAACGGACGCGTAATTTTAACAACATTTACAATTGATGGAAAATACCAAATAATCTGGGCTTTTAGTCGTACTTTTTCTATCATTACTGCTTTCCATGATATACCTTTAGTTATTTATCCTTTTTATATTGTTTTGAATGCTTTTAACTGTACAACAGTTGTCCTAGTTCATATTGCGGGTATTATTGCCCACTACCGGGAGTTACCCGGTGCTGTTTGGTTGTGTTTTATATTTTTTGAATGTTCTGCTAGTGGATATTACGGGCATTACTGTCCTTTACCGGGATTTACTCAGTCATTTTTGGTTGTGGTTTGTACTTTTTTGTCCTGAATGTTTTTGCTGTCAATTTTTGCATGTTTCCATTTCGTCTGTGGTTTGTAATTCCTTATGATGCGGACTGTTACACTCCTTCTTTGTATTGTTGGCCTCTTTGTACATTACCATAAAAGTCAAAACAGAATTCAGACTAGGTGCGATGTCGGCCTGCATGGACGTAAATATGATGGACCTACTACCAAATCCATTTTGTTCATTTATGTCAGGACACATAGAGTCACTTTTTGTGAAAAGGCATCTTTCAGGCAGCTTGCTCTGGTTCTATTGTCGGGTGATGTCGCTCTAAATCCTGGGCCATTGAAGTTTGGGTTTGCTAACTGCCGGTCCATTAGGAATAAAGGTCCAATTCTCTGTGATGAAATCCAAACTGGAAATTTTGATGTTTTTGGTCTCACCGAGACCCATATTAAAGCTCTAGACACACCCTCATTTTTAAATGAGTTAACGCCTGAAGATTTTTCCCTTGTTCACACCAATAGAGAAAACAAATGTGGTGGCGGTGCTTTTTTATTAAATCTGCTCTTGATTTTAAAATCATTCATTCCCCTGAGTTCTCCTCCTTTAAAAATCACACTGTCTGTCTCACTCTTGATGGGCGTCGCTTGTTTCTTGGGGTCATTTACCGGCCCCCTGCCTCATCTGTAGTAAAATTTTTTGAAGATTTTCTGTCATATGTGGGTTTTTTGTCTTCCTTATCCCCCTCCTTTGTCATTTGTGGTGATTTTAATCTTCATGTCGACATTATGTCTCCAACAGTCTCTGAATTTAAATCAGTCATGGATTCTTGCTGTCTGTCCCAATACATTGATTTTCCAACTCACCTTCATGGTCATACCTTAGATTTGTTGATGGCTCCATCTGAGTTCTCTGCAATTTCTGATGTGAAAGGTTCAGGCTTCATTAGTGATCACAAAATTATCTCTTGTGTGGTTGACTTTCCATCTTTGGATACACCAATTCAAAAAGTTGTTACCTTCCGTCAGTACCATAAATTGAATATTGATAAATTCAGAAGTGACCTCCTGACTATTCCGTTTGTTAGCTCACCATCTGATGACATAGATTTATTGCATGAACAGTACATGTCTGGTTTGTCTGGCCTTCTAGATATTCATGCACCAGTGAAGACTAAACAGCTCATCAAACCAGCCCCAAGCTGGATAACTGATGAGTATAGAACTGCCAAGTGCATGAGAAGGCAGTTTGAGCGTGCCTGGAGAAGAGACAAATCCCCTGAAAATCGTTCCCGTCTTCGACGGCAGATAAACAGATGTAACCACATCCTAAATAGAAACAAGGGGTGTTTCTATCGTGATCTAGTCAGTGAAAATTGCGGCGATAGCAAGAGGTTATGGCATGCACTAAACAGAACATTGAGTCGGTCAAATTCTACTGTCCTCCCATCCTTTGATGATGAAAAATCTTTAGCAAACAGATTTGGTTCGTTTTTCATTGATAAAATTAAAAAGATTCGAGACACCTTTAAATACACCCGATCTCAGGTTCTTCATCCAGACAAGGAGTCGCCGACTTTCTGTTCCTTTCAAGCTGTCACTGAGACTGAAGTCCTTAAGTTTATCAAGGAATCCCCTTCTAAAACTTGCTCCCTTGATCCATGCCCCACTCACATTGTGAAACAATGTATTGACATTCTTCTCCCTTCATTGACTAAACTAGTTAACTTGTCCCTCAAAAACGGCATTTTCCCTAATCCTTTCAAACAGGCTATTGTCACTCCCCTCCTCAAAAAGTCCACCCTTTCAAAAGAGGATTTGAAGAGCTACCGACCAGTGTCCGGTCTTAGCTTCTTGTCAAAATTGGTCGAGCGAATTGTGGCTGCCCAAATTAGATCTCATATGGATTCTCATGATCTTGGTAATACTTTCCAGTCAGCCTACAAGGTGGGGCACTCGACAGAAACTGCCTTGTTGTGCATCAAAAATGAGATTCACTTATCTCTGTCCAAGGGCATGCCTACAGCACTAGTGCTACTCGACCTGTCTGCGGCATTTGATACTATCGATCATGACACACTCCTATCCTGTCTGTCGTCTAGATTTGGTTTTGCTGGATCGGCATTAAAATGGTTTAGATCCTATCTCCAGGATCGTTTTCAGTCAGTCAAGATTGGTTCTAGTCTTTCGAATTTGTTCAAATTGAAGTTTGGAGTCCCCCACGGTTCTGTCTTAGGTCCCCTTTTGTTTTCCCTCTACACAACACCTCTTGGTCAAGTCATCAGAAAATATACCGGAGTCCGTTACCACTTCTATGTGGACGACACTCAGTTGTTCATTCACTTATCCCCTGATGATAGTCTCAAGTCTTTTGACCGTCTTAAATCATGTTTGAATGATATTCAGGTCTGGATGTCTGAAAACAAACTCAAGCTAAATCCTGATAAAACAGAATTCATAGTCTTCGGTGCCAAAGACAGACACAAATGGCTCAGTGACTCACTACCTGTCAATATCCTGGGTAATTGCCTCTCTCCCGCAGATGTTGTACGCAATCTGGGTGTTCTGTTTGATGCAAAGTTTTGTTTCACCAATCACGTAAATTCTGTTATCAAATCCTGCTTTATCAGCCTCAGGGACCTTCATCGTATCAGGAGGTTTCTTTCTGTGGATACATCAGTGGTGATTGCAAATGCTCTGGTCAGTAGTCGTTTGGATTATTGCAACTCTCTTTTTCGCAGTTTGTCATC
This sequence comes from Sabellastarte sp. h YS-2021, assembly GCA_964017235.1. NCBI lineage: Eukaryota > Metazoa > Annelida > Polychaeta > Sabellida > Sabellidae > Sabellastarte > Sabellastarte sp. h YS-2021. The sequence goes on from OZ024931.1 coordinate 78,375,259, forward strand.
CCGAAATGCTACAAGGCTCCAATATGTTCAAAATGCGCTTGCACGGTTTGTCACTGGTGCTTCAAAGTACACTCACATTACATCCACCCTTAGGACACTCCATTGGCTACCCGTTAGACAACGTATTATCTTCAAAACCCTAGTTTTGGTCTATAAGTACCTCACCACTGGCCAGCCTAAGTATTTTGCACCATATCTCCCCTTGTACAAATCTGCCGTGAATACAAGACATTCCAATCCCAAAAATTTGTTCCTTCTGGTTCCCTCTTACTGTCCTTCCATCCATAAATCAAAGGTCCATTTTAACAATAGTTTCTCATATGATGCCCCTAAGTTATGGAATGATCTTCCATATGATATACGCAGTGCTCCAAATCTCTCCAGTTTCAAAAGTCGACTCAAAACCTACCTATTTCAGAAATCATTCCCACCATAGCTTCTTACTACCGAACACCGGACCGCCTCCCTGGCAACAACTCGGAACATGTTTAATGTCTCATGATTTATGCCTTACGGATTGGATGGTGTGCCTTAGAATCCGTTGATACGGAGATTAAGCACCTGGACAACTGATTGATTGATTGAATCACACCAAATACACCCTACGCAAATGTGAATTCTCAGTGAAACACACCAAATACAGCCTATCCAAATGTAAACTCTCACTGAATCACACCAAATACACCCTACCCAAATGTGAATTCTCACTGAATCACATGAATGTGTCATACCCAATAGTGAACTCTCACTGAATCACACCAAATGCATCCTACTCTAATGCGACTCTCACGGAATCACACTGAATGAGTATTACCCAAATGTGAACTTTCACTAAATCACACCGAATGCACCTAAAACAAATATTAAGCAGACAGAAACATAACTGAAGGTAGATAAGCCTGTTTCGTTGCATTACATGGCCTCTGAACAGATAGGTATTTCCATAGGTATTTTACAAATGAATTAATCTATCACAACTATTCCACAGCCCTTAGATTAAGTTGACATAAATTCCACCAACTAAAACTTTTAGCTTTGATTATTTAGTACCAAAGTAACACTGACTTATCCTTTTTAAAAAAAAATTAGGTTCACCCTGAAAAATGAACAGACCTTGTGGTTGTGGTATTTCTAACTAAAGTTACCTTAACTTGGATAATTATAAACCTTAAATAATGGTCAAGTTATTTCATCTCAGCTGACACTCAAGTTAATACCTGTTAAACCTATTTTGTCAGTCAATGTTACCAGGATATTATGAGAAAAAGAAACAAAGCATACAAAGTATCAGTACACTTTAAAATAGAGACAGCTAGCAGTGCTTGATTTAGTACAAACTAAATCGTAATCAAATTGTATCTTTCAAACCATAAACAAAAAATTAATATAGGTGATAGTTTCTCTGAGGCGGTAATTCTCCCTTTCGGAGTCCCCCAAGGCTCTGTACTGGGTCCTCTTCTTTTCACCCTCTACACTAGTCCCCTCAGTCAAGTTATTTCAAAATTCAATGTTACTCATCACCTGTATGCCGATGACACCCAGATCTACCTAGCAGTTGACTCCAGGAATTTTGACTCTAGCATGGAAGAGCTGACCGAGTGTCTCAAGTCTGTACAGGAATGGATGGACGGTGTCAAACTAAAACTGAACCCAGAAAAAAAACGAATTTATCATTATAGGTCAAAAAGCCATCAGAGAGTCGCTTGCACCAAATTTCCCTGTTCCACTCCTCCAAAACAATATCTCTCCGTCGGTGGAAGTAAAAAATCTGGGTGTTATTTTCGACTCAGACAACTCCTTTGACAATCATGTTGCCAAAGTTTGCAGAGCATATTACTATCATCTTCGTGATCTGCGACGAATTCGCAAATTCCTTGGAGTTGAGACAGCAATACTTCTGGCAAACGCTATGGTCAGTAGTCGTCTAGACTACTGTAACTCTTTACTCTATGGAGTAAGCAAGTCCAACATAGCCAAACTACAGAGAGTCCAGAATGCTCTTTGCCGCATCATCTTCAGACTTGACAAAATGAGTCATGTTACACCCTTTTTGAAAAAACTCCACTGGCTCCCAATTCAACATCGCATCCTGTTTAAGTACAACCTTTTGGTATTCAAGGCTATTAATCTTTCACAGCCCCCGTATCTTTCAGCTTTAATAAGATCGAGCAGTCTCACTCGTGGCAACAAGCTATCTATCTCCTCAACCCGCCCCAATAAGCACATAGGAAGGCGTGGCTTTGCAGTAGCTGCACCAGCCGAATGGAACAAGCTGCCACAGACTGTCAGATCTCAGCAAACAATAGATGGTTTCAGAAGCCAGCTAAAGACCTACTTGTTTAGGCTGGCATACCCCCACCTTAGTTATACCCTGGCGGGCGCTTTTTAGATGTCAACCCATGCCTGTCCCTGGACTCTCCCTTCTTGGACTCAAGCGCATTAGAGGATTTGTATCAATTTTGCGCTATATAAATCCTACTATTATTATTATTGCGCAGGGACACGGGGCCAGATATTACAAAAAAGCCTTGTCCATCCCATTTCCTATGTGAATATTCATAGCAGGGGCATAGCAGCAAAGTAACACCAAAGCGTAGGAATGTGGCCCTGATTATACAAAAAACTCCCCATTTCGAAACATGCCTGGGCAAATGCTGATGGCTACTCATGTGTAGATTGTACAGATGAGGCCACAGCATTAGGAGTAATACATACCCTGCAATTAAACACAGTGTCAAAGTTATAAACTGATGTCATTTCAAAAATAGCTAACACCAATATTGAGCTTATTTAAAACTCGTACCTGATCCAGCGCAAATAGCCATGTCAAAACCAAGCAAGTCTGTTATTTAACAAAAGAATGTGGTTTTAAAGATGCCAATAAGCCTGATAATTTGATCAAAACCAAAACAAGCCTGTTAAATAACGAAATAATGTGGTTTTGCAGGTGTCAATAAGCCTGATAATTTGAGTATTATCTTCTCCCTGCTGTGAACTGAGGTATATTTATATCATTTGTACTATTTAACAGTGAGATATCATCTTATCCAGTCCACAATGCAACCTTCCATTTACCGTACAAGTATATTATGTGCATAGGGTACAGGTGCTAACTGCCTCTAAAATTTCACCTTGGTTCATGACATCCACCCTTAGTAATGTTTTAAGCAATTACTGATCATCTATGACTGCAAATGTAGCATATAAATTTCCACAAAAGATAAATCTTTTGTCATGGATGATGTAATTGATTTCTAAGGCCAATGGAGTCATGGCAGACGCAGTCTTTGTTAATGGTGTTACACAACAGATTCATTAATTCAGTATGACATTAGATACAAAGATGTTTTCCCCCCGATTGCTTAATGTGATAAGTGAATAGCTCAAGTAAACAAACAATAGTTAACAGTGAGTTAATGGTTTGGGATGTCAATAAAGCAGGCGATAATATAGTTAAAGCCTTATAAACACATTAACGCACAGATCAAAAGGGAGAACACCCTATCAATGACAAATATTGTGTCTTCTTCCGGAAATTGGTATGGTCCATGTGTTGTTAACAATTACTTAATGGTTAAACCTTTTTATTGAAAATAAAATCATGTATGATGTTAAAACAATTGCTGTCAGATATCCATGCATAATGCATGAGATTTGAAATCAGTTTGTCACGCAGTTCACTCTTTTAAAAGAGACTGCTTTTTGTAAAACTCTGAAAAAGAGTAATATTTTCACTGTTGAAGCTACTGAACAAACATTTCATTTTCTCCGTTACTTTGTCAGTCAGTATGTTAACATACACTGAGGATATCTTAACAGAACTGCCGTGGGCTAGTGTTTGTAATGAGATGGATTGATAGAGGGTTTGACTTGGTGGTGACCAGAATAAAACATGAGAATAGGAGGGTTTTTGAAGCTTATACAAGACTGCATCTACAGTTCATCTAAGATTGCAATCCAAGATTCCAAGATTAGAAGGATACTATTGGATTAGGGAAACTAACTAAGCATACATAGAGTGAGAGATTTTGCAATTTGCTAAAGTAGCATGGAGAGGGGAGGCCTAGCTGTGTGGGCTTTGTCTTTCACTTTGATATGTCATGGGTATCCAGATCTGAGCGGAGACCATACCATCAGTGAAGCAGAGCTAGAACCTCTCTACCAAGACTATGTAAACAAACTGAGGGAGAAGAATGAAGATATTCCACAGACTTGTCATACCAGTAAGCCAGAAAGCAGCATTTTTCTACATTGGCTGATTTTATTTTGTTGGTGTCAACATATTCAAAAGAAACTTTTCATGTCATTTTGTATTTGATAATTATGATTTTGCAAATTTCGGACATGTGGTCACACCTTTTAATAATGCACCTTGGTTGAATTAAATTGCAATACTATATGATTTATTCAAAGCAAAACTTTTATGTCTCAACATTCTTTGGGGAATTTGCTGCGGGACGTGATAGCATCCAACTGTCATATGTTCAACCTGATGGTAAAACATTTTGATAATATTTTATTGACTTGGAATACTCTCCTACAAATACATGACACACGCTTATGTGTCTGTTTCCATTTACACAATTTTGCACTCTGCTACTTTGCTATTTTTTTGTTTAATTTGTTACAAAGTTTTAGTCATTAATTCTAAATGTAGAAAAAAATCCTTTTAAAACTGCTAAATATTAACCAAATATGGGCATGGGGTTATAAAGTATCAATTTACATTTTTTCATGGCAACATAGCTTCAAATAAATAATAACTTCATGCCACCATATAACTTCAAGTATCTTTCTGTTTAGATCTATGCAGACAACTTGTGGAGTTTAATGCCAGAAAGGGAAATTTCCACTGGCCTGATATTATGGCTGGGCAGCTGGTCAGGTTGAGATGTCCTTTCTCTTTCAAGAACCCAGTGTACACTGAAAGGACTTGTACAGTGAACGTACAGGGAGAGGTTGTGTGGACTGAATCCAGAGACCTGAACATTTGTCCTGATCCACCATTAGCTGAGGCGGTGAAAAGACTCAGTAATCAGGTGAGATCTGATGTATATGACACACAAAATCCAAAACTCTCCATTTTATGAAAGACTGATTTCTTTTTATGAACTTAAGCTGAGGGTATTTGTTATGAGACAAAAGACACATAGGTTGCCTGTCCCCAGAAAGAAGTGTTTTAAAAATGTAGAGAGATAACATTTAAAAGAGATCTTTAACTGAAACGTAATCTAATTTTAATTGTGAATAAATATCAGATTTTAAGTCTGAACCTAATGTAAAAAATGAGGATTAAAAAAACAAACATGTTGTACATTATTAAAAGAAGAATCAAAATAAGCTAGAAAGAAAGACAGGAGTGTATAATTTAATTCTCCAAACTATGACAAATTATGATAAATTATGTTTTCAGCAATAAGATTTAAAATACATTCAAATTCCTTTTCATTTTAAAAGGTTCTACATTCCTTAAAAGTTTTAAAGAGCTAGAAAAGTCTAGAATAGAGTAGAATAGACGAAATGTTTGTGACTGTCTGGCGATATCTGATCCTGAAGTATTTTGTGATTTTGGTGTAATGTAAATATGAATTTTATTCATTTCTCAAATTCACTGATTTTAGTTGAGCGAATTAAGGAAATAAAATGTTTTGTCTGTACGAATTAGGGAATATCCTTAGTCCCTGAAATGTTCAGGGAAAACAAGAAGAAATATTCGTGTTTCCTTATTCTACACTTTCAATTATTACCTACATGCTATTAGGGAAGTCCAAGAACAATAATCAGGGGAACAATGTGGTTATATTAAGTCAGTCAGGTTTGAGAACCTCGTGTGAAACAATTGTAAATTAAGAAAAGGCAACATAAATCTCCTCGAGCTGCTGTACATGTTATTTACTGTTTGTGTTCATTTACTTATCCTGGGTTTTTGTCTTGACTTAGCTATCAATCCAGTCCACGATGCATGTTAGTTAAAAAAAACATCATGATCAAAGATGGGTCACATTATTTATAGTCACACTACCATGTACTTTGATCCCTATTGATTTTAACAACTTTTAAAAGTTCATTGTCTAATAATTATGATAGGATAAGCCATCTGGGTGCATGTGGAAAAACATAATTTATTCTTCTGTTATTTCAGTCACTCTCTATAGTCACTGGTAATACCACCGTGTTCCTGACTGACATAGTAGAACAGATTGTGGAGGTGTTCACTCTGTATAGGGACGCCCCAGTAGATCAGAAGGACATAGAGAATCTACTGCTTCTTATCAAAAACACATATCATCAGTCCACTGGGGAAAACTACGTCATCAGCAAGGAATCTGTCCTCAAATTTTTCACAGTGATGGATAATCTGATGGATGACGATTTACGTAAAATGTTCAGAAATGTAGTCATCGATAACAACCTTGGTGAAAGGTAGTTGGTGGCTTATTTTTTTCTTAGTTATTATCAAAATGACATTGAAATTGAACTCAGTAATATTTGGAATAAAATGTTATTTCTACCTACTTGTATACGTTATGCAATGTTGCATTTTGATTTGTTATTTAACTGTATGCCTCTATTCACAATTAAGAATCAGTAGTTTTATTGAAGGTTACTGAAAACATCAAGTTGTCAGTAAATATTATACCTGGTTCATACCATTCTGTAATGGCCTTCTAAGCTAAATGGGAGCTGAAAATATTTAACTCATCAGGGATTGTTTGATGCTTTATGTGTTTCATATTTCAGCAGTATCCATTAGGTTTCATAAGTGTACATAAGTCGGGATTCATATCTAAATAGGCCAAGTTCACAATTACACTGACAGCATTTGTAAACACAGTGGTTTTTTAAGCACGGGCCTCTTTATCTCCAGACTTACATTAATTGTGGCGTAGCATGATGAGTACCTGTCTCATCACTGAAGTTAAGCAGCAAAACCCTACATTAGTACTTGGATTGGTGACCGTCTCAGTGCACTACTCTTGTCTCTGATGGCTTTGTGGCTCACGCCAGTAGACCGAAACCCCCTTTCAGCTTTGTTTTTTTTTTAAATGTTTGTAACACCTGACACGAACTTTCGCTTTGCTAAACTAAAATGTAGCCAGAAGGGACAAGGATAGACTTGCTCCAAGACTTTGTATTTCTTATTTCAAGAAATCTGACTTACATGGAATCATTATGAATCCATACAATACAAAGACTTGTTAGCCTCACATTCTGTTAAAAAATCATTCAGTCCCCATATAATACCTAAGGCAAAATGATTTGAGGAAAGTCTAGGACAATGGGGGAATTGGCTGTTACAGGGATCGTTAATTAGGAGAAGGCCATGAACTAAAATTCAAGTACAAGATGTTATGACTGCATGGATCTGTGTGAACAAGCCTTAAGGAATGAAATTTGGATAATAGCCCATAAAATTACAATACACGCTGAATTGTATTTTGTAGGTCTGCGTAGTTGTTCTCATTAAAGAATTGTGTATTGGAAACTGTCAAAATATTCTTGACTTAAAGCAATTGCAAATAATTTTAATTTTCATTAATTTGATAAATACTCTATAAGTTCACGATGGTGCTTACATGATAATCAATCAATTGTGGTTTCATCAACAATCTGACCAATGTCTTTGTTGAAGTAAATGTGTCTATGCTTTCTGACAATAGCCTGAGAGAAATGATGATTGACCTGGTGTTCATGGCAGATTCAGACAATTTCACTATCAGTAAACTGAATCACATCGCTGTACAGACACTCCGTACAACAGGAAGGACGGGAAACATTTTTATCAGTGAATATAATGCTGCTCAACATTTGAAATGGTTTCCCAAAATTAAACTCAGCCTTGGAGAAAGCCCAAACAGTAAGTGAATGTAGTTAAACTATGTAGCATGTACAGATACTCTAACCATGCTAAATGCTCAAGTTTGTACCACATCTATTTCATACTTGTAAACAGATATTTGGTATTCATAAAACAATCATACATGGTAAGAGATATAAATGGGGACATTATATAAACTGAAACTTCATTATTTGAACTGAAAGTTTTCCCAAATTCCAAAGTAACTTGAGCATTTAGCAAGGGTACAGACACTGTAAATTGTATTTATCAATAGTGGTGTTCAGACATCACGCCTGTCAGTCCCTCCCCCTGGGGCCTTAGGTTTGCAACTACCTTAAAAAAAACACTCTGGCTGGTTAACATTGGAGCTTGTCCTTTAGTAATTCCCCACTTCTTAGTAACAGGTCAACAAATTCGAATTGATTGGCTGTCCTAGTTATTCACCCCTATTCTGGGCCTTTGTCCCTCACTTTTGAATCTGCCAGTAACGAGAATGGACTGTGAAAATGTTTTGGAAATGTTTTGTTTGTCTTGTGGACTGAACACTTTTAATTATTTTATGTTATTTTAGTTTATTTTTATCAAAGAGACGATTTTTAGTGTTATACAATATTATACAACAGTGTTTTATATGTGCTGATTACTGCAGCTGTTTTGTACGACCAGACAGTGTTTACATGTACTGTATGAACTTTATGCACTGGATCAGCTGGAACTGAACTGTCAATGTTTTTGGAACCATCACAGGGCGCAGTTCTTATTAGACAACCTCAGGCTTTGTTTGGTTTTGTATAAAGGGATGGTCAACCCTAATACTTATCTTGCGTCAGTTATAAAGCCAAACTCAGACTGATATTGTCCTTAGGACTGCATCCTCAGGGCGTTGTTCCTGTACTTTCAGCATTTAAAAATTAACTGTAAACTGATCATCATGGGAAAAAATAAGAATTGGTGCTCCGTATGCTTGTTGAAGCATTATCCACCAACAGGAAAAAAATGTCAAAATAAAAGCAAAAGTGACTCAGAACACTCTGATGTGGTGAACAGTGGTATGTCAAGTGATGAGCAAGTGAACCAGGACTTGTCGTTAAAGAAGAAGTCAAAAGCTTCTAAAGGTGCAGTCAAACGTACCAGAACAACAGCCACTGGCAAGAAGGACTTGCTTGTCAAGAAGGCTCTCGCCTCAGGTCAGTTGGACCTCAGTGGCTCTGGAGATGATTTGGTGGCGGCCCCAGATGCACAGCAGTCTTCAGATTTGCAGCTACTGATACTCAAGCAACTGCAGAAGGTCAACGACAGACTGGATCACGTGGAGGAACAAGTGACGGCGTCAAGGGATCACCAGCCGACAAAAAAAGACAAACATAAGTTAAGTACTTCTGCTACAGTTGTTAAAAAAGATAAGACATTTGTTAAAAACAAAGTTATTTCAGAAAGTAGTGAGTCATCTGAGGATGATATGCAATTGCCATCTTTGTCGACTTTGAGGTCCTCTAGGCGTGTACAGCGTCAAGTAAATCACACCATGGCAGATCTTGAGTCAAAACAGTGTTCAGAAGGTAACAATAATGTCAGTAAGATAAAATCAAAAAGGGGGGGACCTGTAGAAGTTGTTGTCCAAAAGAAGGTAGCTTGGCCCCATGAGCCCATTTTGGGTGGCCCTAGCAGGCAGCGTATTACTTATGATCAACTCAGTCTGACACAATTTGTGCAGGGGTTTGTGAAGAACATATTTGAAGAAGGTGATCGAAAATGTAGGGATAGGATGTTGGCATACCTTGGGGATATCATGGAGGATGCCACTGACTTTGGTTGGGCAAATGCCAAAGCATCACATGCCGTGATGCTTTGCGAGATGGAGAGAGGGTCCCTGTCATGGTTTGATTCTGAACGTATTGATAGACTTAGGCGTGCCCATGCCCAGAGGCACAGTGCACCAAATAAACAAAATTGGGGAAAAGGGTCTGACAGTAGCAGGAGGCCCTGGTACTGCAGGCAGTTTCAACTGGGCTTATGCAATCATCAGAAGGATCATGAGGTTGGGGGGAGGGTTCATAAGCATTTATGCTCTCATTGTTTATCTCAGGGCAGGTTTCTTAGTCACCCAGAAAAAGACTGCCATTTTGTGAAGAAAAGTCAAAGTACAAAAAACCAGGTAGGCGCTGTCCAACTGTAAGTCAGCTGGGCAGCAGTGTGCAAAGTTCATGTGATATGTCAAGTAATCAGTGCATTTTTAAAGGAATGTATGACAATGTTTTTAAATCTGATGTATGTTACACGAAATCTGATGTGTGTTACCCGGAAGGGAGGTGTGACAAGAGGTCTGTGGCACTGCCAAGTGATAGTGTAACTTGTGAAAATAATCGTGACAGTGTGATAGTTGTCACTCGAGTATTTTACAATTCAAAATGTCAAAAAGAAAATGTCAAAGCATTGTTCTCCAGAGGGAATAAGAGACGTTTATTGACACAGGGCAGGCGAGTTAAAACCCACGTCCCTCACATTCATAGAAATAGTGGTGTTCCAAAAACAAAACACAGTGCTTATGGTGTGACAGTCTCAACCCAACGTCCCCTTGCTAGTGATGTCAATGATATGTCTCAAAATATGGTCCACCAGGTCAAGTCAAATAAACCATCAGGTGAAGGTGCTGACCCCCAAATATACCCTTTCACCTCCCAAGTTGAACTTGATTCTAAATTGGGGGGCCACTCGGCTGAGGGGCATGTAAAAGAGGTTTCACCGGCGACAGACAGTTGTGAGGGCGATTTTGTACATGATCCAAACCTAACCAAAAATAGTGTTGCAGGTGGTAACACCATCACATATGAACAACAGGAGTATGGTGATACACAGGGGGGTGGTGATAGTCATGACTGTGTCCCCATATTTGACATTAATGAATGTTTAGAAGCGGACAAATACTTGAACACATTTGTCAACAAAAAACTTAACAGAGCCCTTAACGAAAACAACAACATGGCTTGTGGCATTTTTAGACTGTGGCGTGCCCAAAGTGAATTTGACTTTGGTTTCATACCATTGTCAGACTTCATACTGCCTAGTGATGAATCCATCAGTGAATATGTTTCATGTCCAATTGAATGTCACAGAAAGGTCAAGGCCAGTGGCAATATGAATTTCCTCAAATGTCGTATCCCTGTAAAGTCTCAGTTAAATATTGAAGAGTGGGAAGCTCAACTTCAGGGTTATTGGGATGTCCAGTTGATACAATTACTGAAATTTGGATTTCCCTTAGATTTCAATAGGAGTTCTGTTCTCAGACATGATAATAGAAACCACACTTCAGCCCTTGATTTTCCAGCCCATGTCGATGCATATTTAACTGAAGAACTCAAGTATGATGCCATACTCGGCCCATATGTTCAGGCCCCCATCCCTGATTGTCACTTCTCTCCATTCATGACTCGTGAGAAGAGTAATTCCACTAATAGGCGTGTCATAATCGACTTATCATGGCCCAAAGATTATTCAGTCAATGCGGGTGTAGATAAGAATTCTTATCTGGGCACAGATTTTGTCCTTTCATTCCCCACCATTGATAATATCACTGATGCAGTTAAGAAAGTTGGTAAGGGTGCTCATTTGTACAAGATTGACGTCAGTAGGGCGTTCCGTCACGTCAGACTGGATCCCCATGACTATGACCTGTTGGGTTTGAATTGGAGGGGCGTCACGTACGTCGACGCAACGCTCCCGTTCCGGAGTCGGCACGGGACGCAAATTTTTCAGCGTCTCAGTGACGCCATACGTCATATGATGCGTCGTCAGGGGTTTACAGTGCTCAATTACGTAGACGATTTCATAGGGGTCGCGACGCCGAGCGTCGCGCGTCGCTCTTATGACGCCTTACTCGAATTGCTTCAAAAATTGGGTCTGGAGGTTAGTGTCAAGAAACTGGTCAGCCCTGCAACTAAAGTGACGTGTCTGGGCGTTGACGTTGACAGTGTTGAACGTATGGTGTCCATACCTGACGCAAAATTGCGTCAAATTGTTCTTAGCGTCAAAGAGTGGTTACAAAAGCATTTCTGTTCCAAGAGGCAGTTGCAGTCCCTTCTAGGCAACCTTCTTTACGTCCACAAGTGTGTAAAACCTGGCAGATATTTTTTAAACAGAATGCTGGAACTTCTCAGAAATAATTATGACGCCTCGACCATTACTTTGACCCATGAGTTCAAGAGAGATTTGCGCTGGTTTGATAGATTTCTAGCCAAGTACAATGGCAGGTCTTTCTTTGATCATAAACCAGTTTCTGGAGTTCTGGACCTGGATGCCTGTCTGACTGGTCTAGGTGGCAGATACAATAATAAAGTGTACCACTTACCTGTGGTCAAGCATTTTCAAAACTTAGGTATTGTGCACCTTGAGATGGTCAACATCCTGGTAGCGGTTCGAATCTTTGCCCTTGAATGGCAACATAAGTCCATCCTGGTCAGATGTGACAATGCTGCTGTGGTTCAGGTCCTAAATAATGGTAAGACCAGAGACCCTTTTTTGGCAACATGTGCTAGGAATATTTGGTATTGTATTGCCCAGAATGACATTAACCTTACTTATACTCATGTTTTGGGTAAAAACAATCAGGTTGCTGATCTCCTGTCAAGATGGCAGAACACACAACAGCAGGTGGCCCAGTTGTGGGCCTGGGTGGAGAACCCAGTGTGGTTGCCAACCAGTCCCTCCTTGTTGGACTTAGATTATGAAATATAGCACAAGAGATGATGTAAGAGTTGTTTTGGCACATATATATCTAATTGCTTGTAGTACATATTCTGCACTTTGTTTCAGATGAGAAGCACCTCTCCAGGCTGATGGCTGGGGCTTGTGCCAGGGTTAGGACCTCTCTAAGACCGAAGACCAGGCGCTGCTATGAACTCTTGTTCAGAAATTTTGTGGCATTCTGCATGTGCCTTAAAAAATCTCTGTATGATGTTGATGTCGGTTTAGTTCTGGCATATCTTGAATATTTGGTAGAAAATAATGTATCCGTTCACATGGTGTCCAACAACATTTCTGCCATTAGGGCCAGTCTCATCATGTTTGGCCTTAACCACCTTTCCTTGGATCACCCACGTGTGAAGTATTTTGTTAAAGCTTTGAAAATAAATCGCCCTTTAGCAGTGGTTAAGAGGAATGTCATGTCCCTGCACACCCTTACCCGTTTGGCTCTCCTTTGTGATGAGATTCACTTTGGTTTTGTGTTCAAGCCTGTATTCCTCATAGCATTTTTTGGCTTCCTTCGGATCTCTAACTTGGCTCCCCATTCTGTTAGTGCATTTGATCCCTCCAGAAACATGACCATTGCAGACGTCACTTTTCATCCACATTCAATGCAAATTGCTATAAAATGGTCTAAAACCCTACAATCCCGTGATAAAATTCATGTTATCACTCTCCCTAAGTTAAACCATTCTCCCTTGTGCCCTGTCAAAGCTTTAAAAGCAGCCATCAAAGTATATAAACCCTCCCCCACTGAATCCTTGTTCCAAATCCCCTCTGCTGGAGTTTGGCACCCATTGATAGACAGTAGGATAAGAAAAGTGCTCAGCAAGCTTAATGTCAAACTTGGCCTGGCTCCCAATCATTACACATTTCACTCCTTTCGACGCTCAGGAGCCACCCTTGCATACAATGCCCATATGCCCATCCAAAGTATCAAACACCATGGCTCCTGGGCGTCTGACTGTGTTTGGACATACATACAGCAAGATAACTCCCATAGTGCACATATTGCTTCCTCCTTTGCCTCCCTTGTCCATAATATGTAACTACCCCTATTGTTGGGCTTTGAGGGTTTCCCATATGTATTTTAACTTAAAACCACTAAATCACCAAGAGTAATTAGGTATCCTTATACTTACCCAGGGATGACCTATGTAAGTGTTTTTGACCTTTAACCTTATCTCAGGGTCATTGGGGTTGAATCTTCAACCTCCCCCCCGTGTGGGTTGGTTCTCTCATTTACTGTTATGTTTTTGTGTACTCAGTCCTCATATTATGGCTGTCTTAACACTTTGTCATGTTTTTTCAAGTATGTGGTCGCCTTAATGTGGCCTTGTACCTATACGTAGCTTTAACCTTGTGTATTTTAGAGTGTGTCATGTGTAAGTGATATACAGTACAGTAATTGCATTTATACCATACCTTGGTCTGTACATAAGTATAGTAATTAGTAATTAGTAATCTTGTGATTTAGTACTTGTGTTAACTATGTGTAATAAAATTATGCTCCGCCATGTGTGTTTTCTGTGTCCCAGGGTGGGGGGGGGACTGTCAATAGTGGTGTTCAGACATCACGCCTGTCAGTCCCTCCCCCTGGGGCCTTAGGTTTGCAACTACCTTAAAAAAAACACTCTGGCTGGTTAACATTGGAGCTTGTCCTTTAGTAATTCCCCACTTCTTAGTAACAGGTCAACAAATTCGAATTGATTGGCTGTCCTAGTTATTCACCCCTATTCTGGGCCTTTGTCCCTCACTTTTGAATCTGCCAGTAACGAGAATGGACTGTGAAAATGTTCCCACCCTCCCTCCCTCTCAAGCATCAACTCCATTTTTAATTTTGTTTTAAATTTTTATTTATACATACATCTCTCAACATTATATTTTATACTGTTTTATAAATCCTGTAATGTTACTTACTGTTATTAGAGGGTTTCCCATATGTATTTTAACTTAAAACCACTAAATCACCAAGAGTAATTAGGTATCCTTATACTTACCCAGGGATGACCTATGTAAGTGTTTTTGACCTTTAACCTTATCTCAGGGTCATTGGGGTTGAATCTTCAACCTCCCCCCCGTGTGGGTTGGTTCTCTCATTTACTGTTATGTTTTTGTGTACTCAGTCCTCATATTATGGCTGTCTTAACACTTTGTCATGTTTTTTCAAGTATGTGGTCGCCTTAATGTGGCCTTGTACCTATACGTAGCTTTAACCTTGTGTATTTTAGAGTGTGTCATGTGTAAGTGATATACAGTACAGTAATTGCATTTATACCATACCTTGGTCTGTACATAAGTATAGTAATTAGTAATCTTGTGATTTAGTACTTGTGTTAACTATGTGTAATAAAATTATGCTCCGCCATGTGTGTTTTCTGTGTCCCAGGGTGGGGGGGGGGACTGTGGTATTATTATTGTACTAAATTAAGAAAATATGTCCTTAATTACAGATAAATCAGCCCACCTTGTCTTGGTTGTCCTGGAGTTATCTGAAATCTTCACAAACAACGACAAGTGGATGAAGTCCACATTTCATAGGAAAACTGTGGAGGATTTTATCTTCCCCAATAGGACAGTATAGTATGTGTTATTTATTTTAATATTATTTGATATAAATATATTTAAATAAAGTCACAAATACATTCGAATAAGTTCCTTCCATAAATGCGAAGATTGAGTGTGTTTATAAACTTTTACAAAATTTTATTTGAGAGACTGGTGTCAGTGAAAAAAAGTGTTTTTTGTTTGTTTGTTTGTTTGTTTGTTTCTGGTGTCATATCCACCTCGTCAATCTACACTTACTGTCTTCTTTGCTCACTTGGTCTTTGACCTTGTTTTGACCTTTGAGGTCGAACTTTTACGTAAAGCTTTTGATTTGACCTTTGCACTCTTTCTGGCTGACCTTTGCAGCCTGTATGTCCAGGTGGAGTGAATAGTTTCACGCTATACAAATTACTTAAATTACAATCCCAAATATATATTTAAAAACTATGTAGTTTTAATATATATATATGTCATGGTAGAAAGTCCAATCTGGTAGAATTTCAAATTCTACCGGTAGAAAGTCCAATTGGAGTTTCTACCAGCAGAAAGTCCAGTTTGGGAGATTTCGGTACTGCCCTGGGGTCCAAAATCTTATAATCAGAGATTGAGGTATTGCTCTTGTCAACCAGTATGTAATCTTTGTAGAAACTCAATATAAGATTGAAAGAAAGTCCAACTGAAACACAAAAAGTGAGCTTTCTATTCATATAAATCAGTCATTTAAGCAATGTACAGCTTTCAAAAATAAAGAAAATGCATATTAAAGAAGGTATTTTACTGTAACACAGATTTAACATAATCAAACATGACAGAAACTGAAATTTTCAGTCTATTTCAAGAATTTTACAATCAAGATCAAATCCCATCACCATTTTTCAAGGGAAAACTGTTGTATGGACATTACTGATGTAAGAGTTAAAAGTCCTATAACAGGTGTTATACAAAACTACAGCTTTAGGCAATTAAATTTTGACAGCAGTCACTTACTACATTGCATTTAGTTGAGCAATTCACACCTATATGCTTCTGCAGCAGCATTTATCAGATTTCGGACAGTAAGCCAATACCCAAATCTCCTAGATTGGACTTTCTACTGATTGAAACTCAACTTTGACTTTCTACCGGTAGAATTCGAAATTCTACCAGACTGGACTTTCTACCATGACATATAGATATATATTCCCATCTGCTTCTTTTACTTAAACTTGCAACTTCTAGGGAACCGAGTATGTTGGGTAATAGAAGTCTGATAGTGCAGAGTAGTTAGTTGAGATTGATGCACTGAAACCTTTTATAAAATTTGCTCCTAACCTCCAAGTTCTGGCCACAGTTTGAAACCTGACTGGATTATGACAGGTTTCTGTATTTATAATATCCTGCCAAGACCACCAAAATATTCAAATTGGGAAATATTAAATTGATGAGTAAGTACATACAATGAAACCCAGTTTCTTTATTGCAAGAATAAGCATCTTTGTAAAACTGATGCTTTCTTCACTTATCATTTCAGTAACTGGACAACAGAACGTTCAGAAAGAACTGGAATAACCACACACCAATCACTTGGTCACATGATTCTTCTTTACACAACACCTTATACAATGGAAATACTTGATAATATTCAAATATCATACAAAATAAAAACAAATGTCTCACCAATAAAGGTAAGTCTGGTCTGATTCAAGTAAATACATGCTATGAAACTTGTGATAGCTTTTGATGCCTAATGCCGAGCGAGCTGACAGTTAATAGCAAGTTATAATTTATCATAAGATTCTGACTAGTTAATTTGATTGTGTTTGAGAAGCAGTATCACTATACATGATTTACCGACCTGGATTTGTATCTATTCCCTTCTACTTCTTTAAATCATCTTAGATAAATGGCATGTCCTGGGGGTAAAAGTTTTATCATATAATGAAATATATATATTTTTGTTCTGTTTCAGACTTCTGTCAATAATGGGAGTTCTGAACCTGCTGCTAATACAGCCAATGATGCTGTTGTCGAAGTTAGTGGTCAAGTTGCCTCACAAGACAAACAAACATTATTTCCAAGTGAAGGAATTCAACCTTCTGGTCTTACAAATGCCCAAACTACTACATCTACCTCTTTTGATAGTCACCCTGTTAGCTCTGCTGTTCATACTGACAGTTTTACTGGTGTTGTTGATGATGATTCTGATGCAATTTTTGTTCTCAATACTACAAACGTTGACAACAATTACCAACCCTTCTCCACTGACAAACTACCAGACTCTCTTACAAGTTCCACTTTTCTTTCATCTACCAGTCCTGATAATGCCTTTATAGGGCAAACTAGTTTCCACAGAAACTCCACCATGGACTATTCTGACAGTTTTACTTCCCTTTCCAATGAGCCTCACTCAGCTAATGGATCTGACAATGTCCCTGATTCTGTCACTGATTCTGTAGTTAGTTCTCCTATTTCTAGTGATGTTCCTCTTGCTCCCAATCAGCCTACTGATGATTTTAAAAGACTGTCCGGCTCATTTAACACTTCAGGTCTAGGTTTAGATTCATTTGAATCACCTGATGATGTGGGTGGTCTTCCTGGTAACCCCCAAGTCAACTCTAGTCCTGATGGGTCAGTTAGCCCTCCAGATGGTCCTTCTGATGAAACTACTGTTCCTAGTGATGGTCCTCCTGATGGTCGTAATTCAGGGATATCAGAGGGAAACCAGGTAAAAATAGCTCAATACTTATATAGTTATATTTAATTATGAATGGTTTCACCAACAAACTGAATGATTTTACCAGGATTAGTTTAAAATGTATTTTATCTTACGGATATGAATGAGTTAGTCTGTGTTGTTTTCATACCATTGCAATATTGAAATCAATATTTTCAAAATTAAAGTGTTGTTTTTTTTTGTACTGAATTACTTTATTTACATCACTTAATAAGAATACCATTCCAATACCAATATGTAAATATCAATTATGTAGATCAATACAACTGATAGAACATTTTGCTTTTTATATTCCAGGAAATTCCTGTTTGTGTCAAGTTGACATCTGCAGGTGAGAGTAATGCAAGCATTCCAAATGACATAATTTTTATCTTTTTGTTCAAAACCCATCCATTCATGGGAGGGGGGCGATGGTTTAGTGGGCAACATACATATCTCTGTAGACTTATATTGTGGCTTTCAATCCTGTCCATGAACCTGAAGTGGAAAACTTGTTCTTTGACTGATGGTTACCTTGACTTATCTGTTACAGAAGTCTTTTCCTCCCTATATTTTCTTACTACCGAACATCTATTGTCCCCTGGTGATAACCTTGTTATGTTTTACAACATCTTATTTATGCATTACGATTTAGATGGTATGCCTTAGAATCCACGAGTTCGGAGATTAAGCACACATGAATACCTGATGGTTTTCAGTGCTGAATATAGACCAGCTATCCACCCCTTACTCATCATGATATGAATAGAATAGATTATCGTTCATTTTAGTGCCCTGTTTGTAATTAACAATAACAGTAAATTTCACACTTTTTAAAACAAACCCAGCCTCCTTTGGGCTTATAAGACACTTTCATCGTACATTATGTTGAACAAAGTGACATTAGAAGTAAAATGAAAATAACAAAATTCACAAAAACAAAAACATACAAGTTATTTGAATCATATCATATATTTCTAAAACAATTAGAGACCAAAAGGAAATACATACGAATCTGTTTTCAACATGTTGAGAATTTTAAATATTCTTTCACATCTTTGTGAGATTGTTTTTGTCTTTATTGTAAATTGTACACAAATTCCTTCTTTTGTACCATGCATTACTAATATAAGATGCCAAACAGTAAATCTTATTTGTATTCATGATTTTTACAAATAGTTTATCATGACATTTGAGTCTATATTTAGTTCCCTGTCTAAGATCATTTAGTTTCTTTCAGATATTTAGTTTCTGTCTAAGATCATTATAGAAAGTACATACATATATAAAATGCTTTTCATCTTCTATTCAGTTCTGTACAGAGTACATAGTCTATCTTCAAGTGGAGGGGGGGGGGGGGGGGGGGGGGGGCTCAGTGGTGTAGTGGTAAGAGTACTCACCTTCAACCTCTGAGGTCGCTGGTTCTAATATCGGCCTGGGCGTTTTATGTTGGAAAGTTGATAGTTACTTGCCGATGCCTGGTGGTTTACAGAGCAGAAGCTTGACCAACTATTATGCACTGGTTCCTCCACCTGTAAACTACGAGACATAAAACAAAAAATAAATAAATCTACAAGTGGGATTTTTTTAAATCTGCCTGTCTCAATGGCAAGTGGCAATGTACCGGTTCTTAACTTAGTTATTAGATATCTAAGTTGTCTGTGAGAATTTCTCAGTTTCAATATTTCTTTTAAATAGCTTATACAGTCTTGACTTTCGTTTATCAAATATTTTCTGCTGAAACTCTTTGTTATTAATGTATTCTAGTGCTTTGGCGAAGTATTTGTTTCAATGGTTTCATGATTTAGAAACATTTACTCCTTATTAAGAATTTGTAAAACATTTTCTGTATAACCCCACAAGTTAGTGTAATTTGGTCGGAAGGTATTTCATGGGGTACAGACGGATTCTTCCAAATTTGGTGTAATTTGTTTGAAAATTAAAGTCAGGAGAGAGTTTATTTTTAATTGGGCACATACAGTTAAATCTGCTTCTCTTCGTCACATACATAAAATCAATAGAGAGTTTTACATTTTACTGTCCTGTAACGCAAATATGCAGAGAATTCGGTTAATGTTCACGTTTCGGGGGAGATTTGATATTGCACACTACCACAGCAGTTTTGAAGACTTTATACAGATTTAAGCCAAAGGTACTTAAATGTATGTTTGATGTGTATTAAAAACCTGTTTTAAACCTATAAAAAAATCTGTCCTTTTACTGGTCATTTTACACTGTATGGATGCAATGAGCATTATAAATGATTGTACACATATTTCTTTAAATATATATTCATCATTTTTCACAATATAACATTTGAAGAAATATAATGTAGAAATATCGATAACTTTCAACAATATGTTGAATATTGTGTAAAATAAACACAAAAATGCACTCTGTTACATCTAGTCGAGCGTTCTGCTCTCTCCGAGTGCATCTTGTTTGTAATGTGGTGTAAACCAAATTTGAATGCTTGTTGTGTCAATCGATATGACCTGTATAGTGAAACTGACTTTTCACTTTAATCAATCAATCAATCAATAACCTTTAGTGAAAGTTAATTAAAATTAGATTTGCAAATATATTAAATCAGTGACTCATATGGCCGACAGAGGTAGTGTGTCTTTTTTAACAGATCCCAAAGCATTGTGGGACAGTAGTTTCCATCTATAATGGGATTTGTGTTGTTCCTATCTGGTCTGCCAGTAAATATAATACCCTGTGTTGTTTGCGCCGTAGGTATCTGGTCTAACAGAGTCTGCACCACAACAGTAGCAGTTGATGAGCAGGGCTTCACCCACTGTATCTGTACTGGACTGGGAAGCTTTGCTGTATTCATAAAGGTACTAATAGTCTACACTTGACATTATAATAATAAATACTTCCTGGGATAAGGCACAAGCTTATTTTTAGCTTTCAAGGTTACTGCATCCCAACTTACCGACCGATGGAGACTCCTATAAAGAAAAGAAGTAGGCTCACTTGTTAACATCTGCCCAATAAAAACTTGGCAATAATTGTCTGATGAAAGGAAGATCGGACTTAATAGCTGTCGGTGCCTTACCAAGCTAGCCATATATTTATAAGGCCATCTCATGTTATCTAAATGAGTAGTCATGAGAGGGTCATGTGTCTTGTAAAATGCATACAAACAGGTCATTCTGTGTCATAGTGCAACAAACAACCAAAGTGTTAATTAAGTTGTATTTTTGGTGTCTCATTTTTTTTCATAATGATCCAACCAATTATATAAATTATTTGCATAACTTGAATTAGCCATATATGTAATGGAATCATAATTATTGAGCACATAAATGATATATATTCATATGATGATGAGCTATTATACTTTACCATTTGTTACAGCACTTAAAGACACACAATACAACATGTTAGTTTAACATAACTACAACTGTACTTGAGTATTCAAGTTAAACTGAATATCCATTTATACTTTTTTTTCAGTCAGGCAATCTTGGTTCTGCTGGATTCCCAAAAATGAAGACTAGTGGCCCCGCTATCATTGAGGGAGACATTTCAGCCTTCTTGGTATGTCAAAACACAGTCTTTTCGAAAGTTTGTCATGTTTCTAATCCATTTGTACAGTTTTAGTCCTAATACATTGCTAAAATTGTAATATTTTATATGCTATGTGAAATCCATGAAATTGCCCCTTTCATGAAATAGGAAAGAATTTTGCCCATTTCGTGGCAACTTGCCCATTTCATTAGGCCATTTATCTAGTTTTCTTTTGCCCATTTTACAAAATGGACAGAAATTGAAATTCCCGGAAATGGCCATACCATGTATATAGAGCAAAGTTTCATGCATAAAAGTAATTTTTTGCTCGATTGTTGTTAAGACCACTTTTCACTTTATTGCAATAATAAAAATACAGCATAATAATTATTATAATATTACAACAGAAAATGATAATCATGATGATAGGTGTGGTAACACTGAACATATTTCACACAAACAGAAGTAATTAATTTAAAATATAACTCTAATATTTAACTCTTATTATATTTAAAACACATTTATTGTTTATGAGCAGTATAAGAACAGTATCCTCAGTGTTTCTGATATACAAGTCAATGTCTATTATTTGGTTATTTATCCACATTGTCAGAGGATTTGTGGCTGTACAAGTACCTTCATTCCCCCAAACTCCATGAAAGTTATAACTGGGCTTATAAATTTTATTAAACACTACAGGAAGGTTTTGTAAAACATAGTTACGTATCACACATTATATTCATAATGCACTAATATAATATTTGTGTATTTTTGTGTATTTATTTTATACTCGGCGCAATATCTCCATATACTACAGGACTCAAAGCGCTGTATATAACATATATTAAACTTTATAATTAACAGTCACATCAACACAGCAACTGTGTTGACCTGGGGTCAAGGTCAAAGGTCAGGTGCTAAAGGTCACTGCTGCAAAGCTCAGTGCCAGGTCCAACTAACGCACATGTAATATAAAGTAACCAGACCATTAAGAATTTAACAGAATGGGTTAACACATAAATTCAAAAGGGACCTATGAAGGTCAGCATAAAAAGGGTCAAAAGCGGAGGTTACATTAGGAGGCCCTACGGGCCATTTATACTTATGTTCTCAAGGTTTTGACCAGTGAAGCAACACCTAATTAAAATTAGGATAAGAAACTGCAACAGAGGCCACCCGGTAAAATATTGCAAGCCCAGCAGTAGAAATTTAAGGGTGAGATATAAAAAGGCTGAGGCAGAGATGATGGGAAAGCTCAGCAGAGCCGTGCCATAGATAATGAAATCAAAGGTCATCCTCCATCCTCAAAGTGAAGGTCATAATCGAGGTATGCAATGATGTGAGATACAATGTATTGAAATAACCAGTCATGACACCTACAGAAGGTCAAAATGTACAGGTCCAGCCAATTCCAACGACAGCTAGTGCACATACAGTTTATTCCAATCCATCATGATCAGCATCTGTACAAGATGAGATGAGCAAGATGCTACAACAAATGACCTGTAAGAGGTCAAACATGACGGTCCACTTACTTGGCAAACTTCACCAAAAGAGTAATCGTTCCATCTACGGTTGACACACCCAACTCCATCAAGGTGTGGACTCCGAGATATTACCTGTAAGTACTTGACCTGGCCCAAGGTCACACATACACAAAGGTCCAATCAGTTCTGGACTTGCAGGGAGGAGTCTGAAGTGGCACCACTTCATAAGAAGACTCCGGTCAGAGACAGGAAGGCCTGCAGTCTACCAATGTCACTAAACTGTTTCACATTGGGTGACTTACATTGGGTAGTGCCTCGCTGAAATGTTTACACAGCAACATCCATCACAAGTAATTCAGTAGCACAGACAGCAACTAAGTGCAACAAATGAAGCACACCATCTGGTCAAAAAAGTGGCACAAGAGGCAACATCCAGTCAATCAAGTGACATCTTCAGGCAACCAGGTGCCATGCACCGCCAGCAGAAGAACTGTCCCAGGTATCCCACAAGAGTGAGCAATTTCGTGGATTGGGCATGCCATTGTCATGTCACAGTAGACAATCGGATTGAGAGGACTCAGTGTTTCCACTTGTTGAAATCATGACCAGGCTTTCCAATAGAGCAGGCCTATAGTCTACACCAAAAAGTCTACAAATGTGTAACAAATATTGAAACTGGGTTATTTCTGGAGATTAAGGTCAAAAATGGAAAAATAAATAGCACCTTTTTTCTATATCAGTTGTTTGAAATATGTTATATCTTATGGGATTAAAATATCCGGGGGGGGGGGGGGGTGATTATGGCTTTATAAATAGTGGATCAGCATCTCTATTACTGGAAATGCTAATTGAGTAATTTAGAGTTCATCTACAAATCACAGTAAAATGACAAATGTATTTATTTTTTTAATATTTCAGGGCTTCCCATATAGCAGGGAATTAGAAATCCTTGGTTCTGTTCTTGGAAGTATTTCTTTGGCTTGTTTGATTGCCACCATCATCTCATATTCCCTGTACAGGTAAACCATCATTGAATTCGACTGAGTGGCTTCACTTTTAAAACATTTTATAGATCATATATTGACAAGGAATTATAATGGGCTGAAGGAAAGTACAGCATACTGCATGGTTAGTATTCTGCATTCTACACCAGTATTGCCAAGCACCTACATACCTACTTCATCAGTTAAGGTTGGGCTTGGATTCGAACCCCAAAACTGATGCACTGGAGGTGAGTATGTTAACCTTCACCACGAAATAACAAAATGCACAGTTGGTATCTACACCATTGCTTCATAGTAAGAGGTAAGAAGTGTACTTATATATAGCTGGTTGTCATGTTTGTACAGTAGCATACACGAAAGCTTGAAAAATAATCACTGTTTATTAAATATTCATCTAAACCAGTTGAACTGTATAATTTTGATTTTATAATCAGGAAAACAGTGACGACTAATGAGAAATACTGAGGTGTGAGAGTTAATTGCGAGATAGAGATGTAACTTGTCTTTCTACAGGTCTTCTAGAAGAGGCAGTCCCACCACCATACTACTCCACCTCTGTGTAGCCCTGGTGGTTTTGTCTCTTCTACTACTGGTTGTGCAGTATGTGGATATCATCAAAACAAGAACAGGGTGTACTGTGATCAACGTACTCAGATACTACATGGTCTTTGTCACTCTGATGTGGAATGCAGTAGAAGCCTTTAATATGTATCTCATGCTGGTCAAAGTGTTAAACAGCAAAGTACATCACTTTGCATTAAAGGCTGGGATAATAGCTTGGGGTAATTGGTGTGTTTAATATTGCTTTCTAAATATTGAATAGTTATATAACAAGTGATATCTTGGAAGACAGTGCATATTACCTGGTTAAGACTCTGCAGTTAATTGTATTAGGCATAAGCAACTACGCTATTCATGGCTCATTATAGAATGCGTAAG
Organism: Sabellastarte sp. h YS-2021; assembly: GCA_964017235.1. NCBI lineage: Eukaryota > Metazoa > Annelida > Polychaeta > Sabellida > Sabellidae > Sabellastarte > Sabellastarte sp. h YS-2021. Next base: position 78,400,027 of record OZ024931.1, read on the forward strand.
TAGTACTGTAAAGTGATAAAAATACATGTATGAGAAGAAGTAATGTAAACTGATAATAACTGAGCAACACGCATACAATATTTCATGTGTAGGTCCATGTACATTAAGATTGCTTTTGCCTGTATTATACGTGCAAGAATTCAAACCCATCAAAATAGACCACTGACAAGGTTTAGCTTGATTTTGAATTTGTGAAATAACTTTTTCAAAGAGACTTTTTGTCATGCTAAATGAGTTATGTTTCTGTGCTGTTCCAGGGTTACCGTTATCCATGGTGGGTATATGCTTCGCAGTAAACACAAAGTCATTCAATGGAGAATATGTGAACATTAACAATATAAAGGGGCAATGCCAGTTTAAGTAAGTCATCTAAATGCCAAAAAATATGGGCTAATATATATTTCTTATAGAATAAGTATAACAATACTGTCATAGTCAACTATATATCATATAATGATATGTTATATTTCTTTATTGAAGCATTAGTGGAAAATGCTTAACAAATGCTATTTAATTATGTGCGCAACCTTAACTTTAACCTCTATTTACAATCATGAAATTAGTTCCCTTTTCAAGATTTCTGTTTTAGTGGTAAGTGTAGTATTTAGCTAGTGCAATTTGCAATATTTTAAAATTTATTATTTGTAGGGGTTTTATTATTAAGTAACCAACCTGTATTTTCAGGTGCAAACTGAGTGACAGTATGTTGTACTATGCCTATCTAATACCGTTGGCTGTTCTCATTCTTCATAATCTTATCATCTACGTCACTGTTCTCAGGACCATCATGAGGCATGGACAAAAACTTGGAAAATGTAATTTAAATATCACTTTAATCAGATTCATGTAACATTTTATATGGTTTTCATATTATCATAAAAATATCAAAAGCTCTTATTTCAGCTTGGTTTTGATATATTAAACTAGCCCTTTGCTTGCATCATTGTCACAAATGAAATCGATACCATCAGGCTGAAGGTCTGCTTAACAGAAACTGAAAACTCCAACCACCCTGTCAAACATACATTTTACAAAGATAATGCATCCCTTTAATTTAGTTTTGTTACTAATTATATATGCAAAATATGTTTATTATAAATTTAGTCTATTGGAACAACACTTATGACAATTCTCAATATGAGTGTTTTGTGGTGTTACTCTGTTTTATAGCAAAACAAAGAAGCCATGTAGTGCAGTTGGTGGGAGCAGTAGCCACTCTGGTGCTACTTGGTGTACCCTGGATGTTCAGTGCTTTTGGAGCTATTGATGCAACAGTAAATGATGAGCTGGCTCTCTTGGAGGGGATTTTCCAGGTAAACACAACTGTTAATTTCTAATCAAACTCTGTATAAACTGTACAAATATGACATTTACTCCCTTGACTCCCACAGTAGATTTAACAAATTTGGATTTTTCTCAAACAGCTGTCATATCTATTTCTTTGGAAATCTATGCCCATTCATGCAAACTGTAGAATTTTCTGAGGACCATTCCTGTTATATATAACTTCGTTAGCTATTATTGTAAAGGGCACAAAACCAACGTTGACTCACTTAACCAAAATATACATAGCTATGTCACTTATTCCTGAATATTTACCATCAATAATCAAACTCTTTCATAGTTTCCAGTATATTTCCTAGTGCTATCGTTTCGTATTTACAGGTGGTTTTTGTGGTGTTTGTCAATCTGCAAGGAATGTTTATCTTCGCTTTTCACTGTGTAAGAAATCCTCAGGTGAGAAGTTCCTGGAGTAGTGCAGTGAGGAGTATACTGAACACAACGTCCTCTTACATGTCACCTTCTCAAACACCGAATACATTGAGCAAGGGAACCACAAAGACCACGGGGTCAAAGACAACAGATCACACCGGTACTGGTAATGTCAAAGAAAACATTGACATGGCAACTACTGACAGTCAAACTACAAAGCCTCAGGCTGCTTTTGAAGAAAATAACCAAGAATTTCATGACATATGACCCATTCGATAAAAAAACCTGACTAAAACAATATCATATTTTTACTGCATTTTTTACTCAAACAAGCATATACGAAACAAATGAATTTATGGATGATTAGATGTTACTTCACATATTTCGGTTGACAGATTCCTGGGAAATAATGTACAATCCGCAAAAGATCATTATTTGCTAATCTAAAGCATCAGTCTTTTTGTTGTTATTGAATAAAGAGTTTAGAAAGCTAATAAATGTAAATAAAATTTAATAGTTTAAATAAATTTTATATAACCAAATGAAATTATTTCTACTGGCTTAGAAATGCATGTTTATTTATTTTATTTATTAACATCGCTTTCAACACTGTACAGATCATATCACGATGGGTAGTTTTATGGGCAGAGGAAACCAATACATACAGTTGGTCAAGGTTCTGTACTGTCAACTGTCGACTATCAACTTTCCATAACAGGGTCTGGGGTTTGCACCACTGACCTCAGATGTGGGAGACGAGTATATCACCACTGCGCCACTGTGGCCCAGCATGTTTAACGTAAATAACAATAAAAGATAACCAGAAAGTTCTTTGGATTTACTTAAGATAAGTTTTTGGTTTATGGATATCAGAAATAATCTAGAATTGAAACAGCAAAAGACTGTAAAGTAATAATATTTGGTTGCAAGCCTCATTGCACTGCAGTCTCTATGGTGTTACCTGCTCAAATATTGAGAAGCATTTTCTTTCCAATGACAGAAGATTTGCTCCACAACCTGGATGTTACATTTAAGTGTGAAGCCTAGTACAGAAAAAAAACAAAGTTTAATTGTCAGATCTAGTTATCCCAAACTACTTGACCACAGTCATGTGTAAAATGCTAACCTCGCAGGGGATTCTACTGTTATAATGCTAAAACACTTATTAGCAGTTACTTGGATAATTGCAAAATAACAATTCTATTTCATGGTCACAGTGTCAAAAATAATAACACCGCTGCAGTGCAAACATATTAGCTCAGCTGGAATGGTCACCAGTTTCTTTATTACAAATATAACATTGTAAGTACATGCAAATAGATATAAAAGACTAATACTAGAATTTACGTACAGTTCAATGTAAATAGATATACAATTTATTTAAAGTTATGTATTTACATATATGTAATATTAACACAATGATAAATTATTTAGTAAGCATAATTCATAGTATTAACAATTGAATGTTGCTTAATATTCAAACCCAGTTCCAGTAACAACACTTGATAGAAACTGTTAGAATTAAAAAAGGGATTTAGGTCACCTTAAATAGCAGAGCCGAAGGCGAAAATGAATTACGTTCACAACTAGTCAATGCTGACCTTCAATCAATGTGATTTCCTACTCACTGAAGTGCCAGGCTACTGCCCGAAAAGATTACCTAAAGTTTACAATTACAATATGTGTGAACAACAAAATTACAATATGTGCAACCTCAAGCCCAAATGGTATACCAAAATACCAAAACGGATGCATTTCACTGTTTCGGACAATCTGGGGCATCCATTAATTCTGTTGTCTTCCTCAAACCATAAAACCCCACTGACCAGGGTCATTCCACACTGTGTGGTGTTACATTGTTACCATCGCTATCAGCAATGCTCCAGTCGTCTCTATTTTCAAAAAGTAACTACCACTCTTGAATATAGTACTTAACATTCGTCTTGCCTTCAATATGCTTGCTGTGGCAATGCATGAACACTCATTGTGTACGGTTAACAGTGTCAGTAGTAACAAGCTGTACTTTAATTTACTTTATTACTTAAAATTTTGCAAAGTATATTACTCATTCTGTTTGCTTGTTTGTAAGTTTATTTATAGCATAACTCCAAAACTACTACATGGATGGTTAAGAAAATTTTAAGGAGCATCAGAACTGTTACGAGGAAGAACTTATTCAAATATGGACAGGTTTGGATCAATAGCCTTGAGTCTGAAGCCAAATGAGTAATATACTGTGCCAATATTTTGCAAAGTCTGGCTTGCCTCCCATTGGTCTTGTATAATTGGTCATTGTGGAGTGTATTTCAAGTCACACCAATCCCAGGATAAACGGCCCAGTGTGATTTTTCTCATCACAACAATTAATGGGATGCTTACAGCTACTTATATGGCCCAGGTTGGGCCTAGTAGTCCAGATGCCAAATGGCCGTTTTGGGTTCAAGTGTGTTTTGTTGCTATTATGAAGTTTTTTGTTGATTCAGCATCTCTGAGGTGTCCCAATGAAAAATAAGCCAGGTGCCAGCTTGGCACCCTTGAGGATTTTTTAAAGCAAAAAACAAAATGGCCTCCATAAATAATTGAAAATTCTATATTTACACAAATCCTTACTTCTATTGTACTTAGAGACACAATATTGGTGTCTAATCCTAGGTTTTGGGGGTCAAGGAATCTATTTATGGTGTAATATAAGATTTAAATGGAACAAAAATATCATATTTGCAGGAAAACTCTAGCTTAATTGCCATAACCTTGATCAACACTTACAAACCTTAATATTATATTAATATTAATATACAATCAAATATCACCAAATCAAAACAATTAATTGGCCATTAAATGTTACCTTAAAATGTTAATACAATGTTATATCCAGGTCTGTATTTAATTTTAATATATAAGCTCCTTTCAGTTGGAGTTACTAATAATTTACAGTTAATGAGAGAAAAATTCTGTCACACCAGGCCAGTCAGCATTGAAAAATTCTTATGCAAAGTAAAATAATTTTATTGGTAAAATAAACGTTATCAAGTATCTGACTATCGGAAAACTTATGTATCCAGCATTGATCTTCCAAAATACTTCATGTGCTACAGGAATTTTTTGAAAGTTCCTGTGGAGCAATCAGGAAAAACACTGTCATGACTGGAGCAGGATCTTCCAGAAAGGGGACTAAAGTTGACAAATGTGTCCTGCTCAAATGATGCCTTACATCTAGCATGGATAAAACCATTTTAATGTGGTGATTGGCAAAACATTTTGAAATAATTGACTGATATGGACAAAAATCAATTTTCTGAAATGGATGATTCATCTCTGGAGTATGCGATCCAAGAAATAGGCAAGTCATTTTAGGAAGAGAATCTCAAGTTCTAAAAAGAGTATTAGAACAGTTTTGAAAATGAAATCGATGTTTGAAACTACCCTATATGGATTTTTTTACTTGGTGCATCCAAATCTGATTTTAAAGAAAGAAAAGAAATTGTATTACAAAGGTATTTATTGCGAAAAAAACTTATTTTTTGATGGTGGAATATCCTTGGGTACTTCATTTTTGTGGAACAATTTAACATGAAAATAAACTTTGTGTATTTTTACTCACTTAACCTCTCTCTTCCAAGGCCAAGTTGAATAAAAATGACAAACTTAAGATATAAATTGGATGACTGACACATTGGTTTTAGACTGAGGAGCTTCCAATTTTAAATACTCCAGAGAATTTTAATGACCAATAAAGTTTTGAAGATCTGCAAAATGCAGCATGATGATAAATGCAACTTTCATGGCACAGTATTTGAAAATATAGAACATATTTTGGGGGAATTATAGCTAAAATATATGAAATTTTGGAGGAAGGTTTAGGGATAAAGTAGTTGGCAAGCTGTACCTGAATAGTGTTCTTAACACAAAGTCTATTACTTAATGAGTGTTGGACAGAAATGTAAGAAGTTTGACAAATAGTACATGTATTTTTAATAATTAATAAAACTATTTTATGTAAATAAATTTCTGTCAAAAACTTAATATATCTGAGGCTCTGCAAATGATTAAAGAAACTACTGAATACAACATTGAGATTAAAAATGAGGTTTTTTTTATGGTAATGTGACTGGATACAGTGCTGTGCCATTTTCACCACCATGATATTCATATTTCATGAAGGCCAAGTGTGGGGGGATTAGACTGGGTCCCAGATTTTCATGTGAACAATTAGTGTTGAGGGTGATATACATGTTCAAGAGAAACTGATTGCATTGGAGGCAATAACTTCAATTTCAGGGCAGAACTGAATCTGAAGATTTTCACAACTGATAACGATGGGTGTTCGTAACACCTTCCACCTTGGACCTATAACATGCAGCAATGAAGGCAATTCGCTCGGTGATCAGATCTACTTCAGCTGCTCCAATATGACCTAGTACAGTGAGCTTTTACTGCCCTTCCAAATACAAAACAGATGGGCTAAGTCATGTCCAGCAGGCAGATATTTGGCAATCCATCCATGTTCTATTATGGTTTGGTAAATGTCTACTAATCCTCACGAACAACTTGGGCTCTCCATGTTGTTTTAAAATCTTCTGTTTTTAGATACAGAAATAAATAAGTAAGATGAGGACATCTTTAGCATCATAGATTTCTTTGATGTGTGAGTCATCACCTGCACCTGAGGGAGTTGGTGCTAATTGAAAAATGATTACATCTTCCTTATGATGACTTTCAAGATTCTGTCTCTGGAGAGGGAAATTGTTACATACTTGTGCTAGTGTAGGATCTTTTCTAGTGATCACAAGTTTGTTCTGTCTGTTGAAAATCATTTTTATCACATCTGCCAAATCAAATCAATCAGTTGCACTTTGTTGTAAGTGACATCACACACCAGTTTTTGTGCATGAAGTTTCGTTTGTAGGCTCATGTTTATTTCAGGTCTAACATGTGCCATTTAACTGTACTTGTCCAACATTAGTCTACATTCTATTGATTTTAAGTAAAAACTTAAGTTGGTGGTTTCTTTTTTTTAAAAAAAACAAGGCTAAATATTTTGTCATTTTCTGGTTGATACATGGCTTTAATGTAAATGCTGGTTACCTGATCAAAGAATTGTTAGAAACAATTAAAAAGCCAGTTAGTACAAAATTGGATTTCATTATAGTCTTTAAAGGGATTTAATCCCTTTTAAGGCATATGTGGTTGTGGTGTGGCTTTCTCTATAAAAGAGACAACAGAAAAGGAGATTTTATTCAACCCTTATTATACATCTATTTATTTATTTGGGGTTTTACGTCGCTTTCAACACTGTACAGGTCATATCACGACGGGTAGTTGGAAGGACAGAGGAAACCAGTACATACAGTTGGTCAAGGTTCTGTACCGTAAAGTGCCGACCAACGGCAAGCAACTACCAGCTTTCCCACTTGAGGTCATGCCGGAAACCGAACCCCGGCCTCAGAGGTGGAGGTGAGAGTGTTACCACTCAACTACACTACACTCAACTGGCCAAAACTACAGTGAAATTCTGTTCTTGAACAAGAAATGTATCTTAATGTTATTATCTTACTTGTTATTCCTTATACATATAGTATCATCATTTGACACTTATTTGGTCTTAATCATTATATTTAAATGAATAAACTTGTCAATTTACATTAAAATTTATTTTAAATGCAAGAAAATATTTTAAGTGTGTTTGACATGTCAATGTAACTGCTTTGGAATTTATCAAGTGATGTAAAATAGTTGTCTCTTTGCTGGATTGTAAACGAGTATCAACCTTTGAATATGATGAAGCCAATTAAAGTTTTAAATAAGTGTTAATATTAACAAATATATAGCAGATAACACCTAACTAATAAAGATTGAAATCTTCACGATGATTTCAGTAAATATATATATTTCTTCGACCAAAAAACCAAGTAACTACACATAGTTACTGAAATTTCAGGAACTATGCATATTTACTGACCAAACCATGGAATACACGTATAACTGAAAATTTTAGTAAATTCATATACCATATTGTAATTTCACCAAAATACAGCTTTTTAAATTTTAACCCTCACAATCAGACAGCAAGACCATGAAACTATGAATTATTTTGAAGGCAAAGCCAAAAACATTGACAATTCAGTGAAAATGGGACTTTCACTTTTCACGTTTTACATTCAAATTTTTTCTATACAGTATATGATCCAGATCTTTCCTGAAATGTAATGAATTCTTCCTTTTTATGGCAATACACTCGAAAATATTTCAGAAAAAATCTAAATCAGTTCATTTTTGATTGATCTCAGCTACAAACCCTAAATCATTGGATTGTTGAAAATCTTGGAATTCATTGTATCAAGAGTATGATCCAGGTCTTTTCCAAAATCTAATCACTTCTTCCTTTGATCAGGCGTTACCCACATAAAAAGGTGTACAAAGATGCTTTTATTAGGATTGGAGGTATCAAGAACATAGACAAACAGACAGACAAGTAAGCTCACCTCCAATAAAAGTCTCCCTGGTAGACGTATTGAAGGGCTGTTAAAAATCATTACCAGCTGTACATCGTCAATATATTTTAGTATTATTGGTTTTACCAACTGCTACCCACCGGAGTATGGGGTAAATTACATACCAGCCAAATACATATATTTTACAGCCGGTTATATCCAAGGCTTTAACTACACCATAATATTATACTGGACTTTTGTAACATAGCATGTCATTTGGAGAGCTGTATTTGTAAATATGAGGAACAATAATAAAATAAAGCTTATCTGGCGTGATAAATATCTAATGGCCAACTACAAGTTATATGCTGCACATTATCTAAGATATAAACCAGGATAAGGTCATTTTTCACATCTCCATTTGAAATCATCCCCGTTATTGCGATAGTTTTACGGTGTGAATTTGTGACGTCACTGTTCCTCGTAGTTCTGAATAGTTCTCTGGTGGTAACAGTACGTAGTTGAGATTTCAAAAATGTAGCTGTCAGTTTGCAGACTGGAACCCTGAACTACCCAAGTGTAAGTTCAATAGTTAAGACAATAAAACCCAAGTTACACATTATTATCATGTGCAATAGTTAATATCCTGGTTTACAAGTGGAGTGTGGTTATAATATAACCTTCCAATTCCAGAAAAGTGAGGATATGTGACCTTTAAGTGTGGTAAAACATGTCCAAAACTCTGTCACATGAGCTTGGCTTTGTTTAGGGACATTTAGGGATAAAGTCATTAGTCAGTAACATAAGAGCTTTCACAGTAATAGAATGGAAGAGTGGGACAAGGACTTTACACTGATGGTAATAACTGGCTAATATATGGCTTAATCTTTTAGGCTTAAGGTATATAATCTGGAGGGGTGACCTTACACTGGATACTAAAACACTGCAGTATTTCAAGCAAACCAAACAAAGAGAACATTTTGTAATGAGCTGCTTTTACAATAAAGTGAATCTAAATTCAAAACTTCTGTATATTAGATACTCAAATATGTAGCAGAAAACGTATATTTTAAGCGTTTTTTGCTTATCATTTGTACAAATTGTAGGCATTTTATAACAATATTTTATAATCATTATCAAGCCTGTTTCGTGGTATAACAGAAGATAAAGATCCTTAGTTTCTGGTCATAGATTTTCACAAAGTCAAACCTGTTTAACAGTGTACTTCGCGCAAGGCATTATTTTCTCATCGAAATACTCTGACATTTTAATAGCATTTGTTTCTTAAATCACTGTTTCTTACATCTCTGTATTCTTATCATTGCAGGTGTACATATAACTGATAAGAGTTTGACAAATAAGATGAACACAGGCTTGTGTCTGAGTTGGATTTCCTGTTTGATCCTGTTCTGTAATGGATACCCTGACTTTAGTAGTGACTACACAGTACAGGAAGTACATCTGGATCCTGAAGAGAGAGCTTATGTGAACAAGCAGAGGGAAATTAATGAAGAACTACCAAGGATCTGTCAATCAAGTATGTCAATACATTACAGATTTGTTTGATTCTTATTCGTACATATACTAGAGTTTTTACATTGTACACCAGTGGGAAGTAAGCTGGGTAGTTACATGCCTAATATGGCAATGCCTGATGTAAACAAATTTTGAGGGGTGGCAACTTTCTATAGATATATAAAGCAATATTTGTGTCCACATCCAAAACTGGACAATATGATGTGTTGTCTGTTGGAACCTTTTAAGGATTGGCCAGTATTGTGACATCTCAAGTGGCTGGTTATGTGGATCCTGTTTCTATTGGTTTTTTTAACAAATTAGTGTGTGTGTATTCTTGCTAAACTGTGGTCATATTTATGAGCCACAGAAGTAACACTTAATTATTTTGTTGATGATTGAAAATATAACAGTTGACAGTTAATAATTTTATGGTCACAATTGGGTAAAGACACTATTGCAGTTTTGAAATTGAAGCAATAACATTTTATTAATGTAATATGCCAGCCCCTTAGTTATTGGTTGGAAAACGGTAAAAAGCCCTACAGGAGAAAAGCCCTCCAGTTTTGATACCCATTTAAAAAAGCAATACACCATTTTTCCAGAACATGGAGAAAGCCCTATACATCCTGTTTATTTTATTAATGAAAGTGTTTATCATTCCTTAACTGAGTATTTCAATTGCTATTCAAACTACCCTATGTTGTAATTTCACTCCCAGTACCTCTTGTACTTTTAGAACCAATAAAATAGATTACTTTGTTAACATGGTAAAACCACTCTGGATTGCAGTTACTCGACCTCTAGATGATAACTGATCAAAAAGAACATGAAAAGTAGAAATGGGTTTTCATTCCAGAATTTTACAGTCAATTGAACTGGGAATTCGTTTCTGAAGATTGGGATTCACTTACTTTCCTTTCATTAGTAATATTATATATTTTTTTCTTTTATATGTTATTTGTATTGTGAATGTTAAAAATATTTCTTTATATTTCTGTTTGCAGAACAATAAATGTGCATGTCATATAGCAAATACTAAAAAAATAATAATTTTGAAATAATAAAAGTGACAAATAACTTTGAAACAGATTATGTTTGTACCTTGTACTATCTGTGAAAAGGACTTTTATCCACAGTCTCAAAAATGGTGTAGGACATTTTTCCAGAGGTGTCAACAAATTTTGTGACTTTTCTCTGTATAGATTTTTTCTGCAGATCTTTTCTATACTTTAGATGAAAAACTGGTGCAGGATATTTTGGAAAAGGAAATACAAAGAAATTGTTATTTCTGTAACTTGATAAACTTTACATTTAAAAAATAGATGATATATGTACTTTCCCTTAAATTCTAGAGTCATTTATTTTAGGCTCTGTGACAGGAATTCTGGTAAAGATGTTATAAATAATGTTTTCCCAAACTTCACACTTGCTCATGTGATATTTTAAAACACTGACCCCACACACTGGTGTATCACATTATCTACACCATTTTTCCACCATTCCAATACTCATTTAAGGAATGATAAACACTTTCATTAGTAAAATAAACATGATGTATAGGGCTTAAGTTTCCTAAAATCCCCTATTATTGCTTGTCGGGACATCCATTGATCCAACGTTGGCCCAACGGCTTTTTGGCTGGCAGAGATATTGGCAAGCCACCGGTAAAAATTTTACTGAATGTATAGAATCAGCTAATCAGATTGCATCATGGTGTTATGTGGCTATTGTTTAACAGAAGGCAAGTGATAGACAGATTGTGGGAGGATCTTGGTTAAGGGAATCCTGATAAGTCACATGTTAAGTGAATTTATAAAGAGAATATTATTTTTATGTCTAAAATTGTTAACTAGTTAGTTAAAATTTGTGGGCTTACTGAAAAATAATTTTTCACTAAGTTTCCTAAAATGCCCTATTATTGCTCGCCGCCATCTTGAATAAAAATCCACCATTGGCCCAACGTTGGCCAAATATAGAGATATCTAACCTGATATCTAACCCGGCATTGGCAAAATTTACTGACGATGTGACCAATAGCCAACGTTGGGCCAACGTGACCAACAGCCAACATCGGTCTGATGGCGGAATGCTATCTGGGAAGATATATAAAATGTAAAAAATATCTTAGAGCCTAGAACAAGATTACCCAAAACCAAAAGATGTACAATACTACACATACATGTTCCCTTTCATTAATCATTTGCATAGTGAATAGCAGTCATATTTGGCCCTGTTGTTTGGGAAATGTGTACTAAGTCCTCCATCCCTCTAACAAAATGGGTTCATATTAAAAATGTCTTAGTTAATAAGCTTACTTACCCCTTCTACACCACTGACAACCCATGCTACCCTAAAAGGTAACTTCAAGCTCGACCCCCCATGCCTGTTAAATGATTTCATTGGTAATTCACAAATAAGTCAGTGTACTACCATGAGTGTAGGAATGGTTACAATGTAAAAACTCTACTAAAAATGATTAAATGGTGCTTTGTAAATTAGCATTACATAGAAATATCCCCAGTATGATTTTTCAGAACATTGATTATTCTATCAAAGTCTTAAATATCTCTTACATCCCCATGACATGTTCCTTCTTGCCATGGCAAAAAAAACTCGTTCACTCGAGCACACAGACAGCACACCATGGTCCGTGAGAGGAAATTGGTATGCAAATTATTTATGTGTGGTAGTAGGCATAACTGACATGAAGTCAGGCCACAATATTCACTTGCTTTTTAAATAAGTGACAATTTCAAAGATTTTTTTCCCCCACAAACTGGCCGCTGCCTTGAAGTATAACAAATATGACAGGACCCATGTGTGTGCTCACCAGCATGGTCTGATGTAACAGTAGCTTAACTAGTACTTAACTAGTAACACTTAATATTTTTCACTTACAAGTTGACATTCATCTGACATTGGTAAAAATAAAAGCTGTGTTGACAATAAATACAACACAAACTACAAAACAACATATTTTTCTTAGATCTGTGTTTGGGGGAGGCTCTTTCGATTCCTGACAAAGGAGTGTTCCATTGGCCAGGCATCAACACAGGACAACTGGTGGAACTAAGATGTCCATTTTCTTTTGACAATCCTGTTTACATAAACAGAACCTGTATGGTGGATGAAACAGGAAAACCTACTTGGCTTGAAAACAACAACATCATGGAATGCCCAGATCCCCCATTGAATGAATTGCTGAAAGACATGAGTAACCAGGTGGTTTTTGCTAAATTAATGTGGCTTACACTGTATTTAAGTAACAATATAGGAAACTCAAACAGCAAAAGTTTGAAAAACCATTACCAAGAATGTTAGCTTTCTATATACCATTAAATTAACTCAAGATTTTAAAACTACATACATGATATTACGAAGAGATCTCAAAACTCTGAATTTTGAGAGAAATTAGTTCTAACTAATCGGTCATTAATAATTTTTTTTTTTATTGAAAATATTTTAGTTCAGCTCAATAACCAAAGAAAATGCTCCCTCTTTCTTCGCAACACTGATGGCTGAAGTTTCAGTAGTGTTCACACTTTATCGAAATGCACCCATTGCTTTTGCTGATGTGGAATTGCTACTCACTATGACAATAAGCACGTTTTCTAGTTTTGTTGTGGAAGATACATTCCTCAGTGTAGAAACAGTGGAGAATGTTCTTACAATAATTGATAACTTGATGAATGAAGATTTGAGAAATAGATTTATAACACTGGATCAAGAAAATATGGCTGGGTAAGCATGGTAATGAATCTCATTAGATATATATTTATGTGTGAAGATCTTTGATGGTGTACTGAACAATTTAAATGGAAAGCATCTGTTTCAAGTCATTCTTAATGTAACAAGCAGCCAGAGACTTTGAAGTAGGAGCAGAGTATGTGTTCATTTGTCTGCCTGTGTTAACAATATCTCCAAGAAATGAAATTTAATTTTTAAGAAAGATCAGGGGCCGTATTCACAAAAGGTCTTAGCCAAGTCTTAGGCTTAACTTTTGTATAAAAATATAGCCAACTTAAGCCTAAGACTTGGCTTAGACCTTTCGTGAATACGGCCCCTGGATCATAATCTGTATACAAGAATAACTCCAAATTTTCAAAGGTCCCATTTCAACGTATTTTCAATCAGGTTATTTTTTTAGTCCAGATTATTCAGTCAGTACTAAGCTAATTTTCACGAATTGGTTTTATGCGGCTAGAGCCTGGCATAAGGAAAAAGTGGTTACATTCCTGAAAGGATTCGGATCACATTCTGGATACACACACACCTCACATAAAAAATCAACAAAGTTTTGGAAATCCCCCCCCCCCCCCCCCCCCAGCGGAAGTCTCTGCTCTATAAATGTTTTGTAGTTACTACTGCAACTTATGTTATTTTTTTGTGGTGAGGATTAAATGTGGTGGTGAAACAAATCCAGTTAAAGTCTACAAATATTATAATCAATGCAGTTTTAGTACTGCATTTACTTTTCTTTGTATGTTTTTATGTAATAGAGTTTTGTATATTAAATTTAGAAAGCCTATTTAAGAGCTGAGAAAACTGGCACATTAACTTTCTGTAGCAGATGAAACTAGTTGAATTTGAAAATTTCATTGCATTTCATACTGCATAGTCAAAATTTGTTGTAAACCCCATGGCAACCCTGGACCCTTCCAGGGGGGGGCAGTTTATACATTATGCAAAATTATAAATATTTCTTTTTTTCAGAAGGGGAATGTTGTACTGAACACTTGGTGTAAAATAAATCTGTGCTTTTTTGTTTCTTTTAAAAAGTTTCAGAGACATGCTAGCCAAAATTCCCTTTATGGTTGAGAAACCAGCTCCTATAAGGTATCAACTGAACCATATTGAACTACATCTTATAAACGCCAGCATGTCTGGAAATGTTACCGAAGGGATGCCTTTGGTTTGGGAAGGAGAAGATATTGTAACTTCCCCTCATGTGTATCTCTCGTTTGCTGAAAATCATGGAGGTAAGTGTCATTACAAGTCACATTTTGTAAAATAAAACTCAACTAATGTCTTTCAGAAGATTACCACAATATTTTACATCCTATGAACTGTTTAAGTCTTATAGGGCTGTTCCACTATTGCGATTGTCCTCCCTATCAACTATCCCAAAAAATTGTGGTTTCGGAACTCAATCTTTTCCATATTTTAAATGGTAAACCTGGATTTGGACATTCGGGAGGGTTGTAAACCTTTCATGTAGCTATCACTGGCCTTCGAGCGTTTGAATTTATCATAACCTTTCGAGAAGGTATCTTATCTTGCATTCATAAACGTTATCACAAACCTATCATATGCATCATAAGTCCATCTTTTGGGCTGCATATTGATATTAAACCCATCGTATTGGTTGCAAACCTATTAGAAACTTTTTAATCATAAATCTTTTTTCATTGTTGGCGACATTTGAAAAGATTGGAAAACAGATAATTGGATTGTCTCCCTGGATGCAATAAAAGTATATGATGTCAAAAAAGCCATCCTAAACCAAAAGATGGGTGTTTTAGAGGAAAAAGATAAGGATAAAATTTGAAAGAGTTTGTGATAGGTTTAATATGGCTTCCCGATTGGGATGAGATTAAAAAATTACTTTAAAGCTGCACGATAATGTGCAGTCAAAATATAATCATACATTTATAAAACATTAACAAAAATACACAAAAACATTGACACCAAAATATTGTTGTATATCTTACAAATTATAAAAAAAACAATACTGAGATATTCCATTTTGGCTTTGCACCAGTGTCCAGATTTTAAATCCTCGCCAAATGCCGGTACACAGCTCCTTCATTTTTGGAATAATCTGCCAAAACTCTTCTCTTTGTCTTGGCAGCCTCAGTGAAGTTTCCCCCAATATGGCAGATGATTCCCCTGCAATACGCCCTCAATGTCCAATTCCATCTACATCTGGCTAGAAATGTCCTCTGTCTGATCAGATGCACAGTAGATTGTGTAAAACCACACAAGCTGTGATAATCCTCATAGCAACATTAGGCTTCTGCTGCCTTGGATATTGTAGCATCCAGAATCTACTGATCAAAATTCCAAAGACATTTTCGACCTCCCTGCTCCCACAGGAGATCGCTGTACTGGAAGACCTGACCATCTGAACTGGATCCAGCAGCAGTGATGTCATCCCAGATGAATTTATAATCTGCGTCCACTAAGGCTAAAAGGGCCATTGAGTGGATGCCGTTGCAAGTAAGGCAGAGGTTCCTCCATCATCTTGGACATCTCATGAGGATGTGGCACATTCCAGTGCTCTCTAAAGCTCCATTCTATCTCCTTCCAGTCATGATGGCTGGTGGGACACAGTAGCACTTGGTCTCAGAAGTGCCTGAGGATGATACCACACGCGACAGAGACGAGTTGGTTTATGATTGATTGCCCCACCCTGAAGCTGTACTGCAGGGATACATAACTGTCTTCTGTGGCCAGATGTCTTAGTGTGATAGCCAACTTAAGGCCTGGGCTGAAAGATTCTCTGAGGAAGATTCTCTGTCTCTACAGGTCTGGTGCTATAAGTGCTCAGTTTCACTAATGAGCTCTGGGGACATCTACATATAGTTTCTGAAAGTTGGTTGATCTTGCTGATACAATTCAGCAACCAGGTTGTGGTATTGACCGCTGTCTTTCGTCTCTTGAGCCATTGCCTGACCCAAACTTCTGGTTCCCTCCTCCTTCTCAATCTTGGGGCAAATCTGGAAAAGCAATGAGAGGATTGGCAAAATGTCAGTAAGTCATTGTTTCGATCTTTCTGGATCATATACCTGATCTTTTCTATTGTATACCCATTCAGGTGGTGATAAACTTGATCTGGGTGATTGTGTATCAATTGCAAGCATTGTATGTCGATTGTAAAAAAAATTCAGTGGATTGGGATCTGATAGGAAAGCCAGTCAAGAGGATCACCATAATGGAATTGCCCCATTATTGACTGGTAAAGAACAGTTCCTAAACAAGGCAAATGAGACAAGTATGGCATTCATAACTGAAACACACTATTTGCGAAGATGTTTAAAGAGAAACTACTGTATCAATTGATCTTTTCAAGACGTTTAACTGAAAACTACTGTGTAAGTCAAAATTTTGCTGTGCATTAATTTTAGCTTTTTCAGCTACTGAACTTGGATATAGAAAATTAATTTCTGGGGAAATATTAAATCTGTATTAATCTCTCAAGTAAAAAATGAATAATTAGTGAATTTTGTTTCTGCTTAAAATTTCTAACTTATACAAAAGTTTTGTATACTTCTGCTTATATTCAAATAAAAATTAATTTGCATGTATTTTGTATATTTGTGCCTGGAGAAGACAGGTGTGCTCTGGTCAGCATGGTTGTCCTGCAATATGCTAGTACCTTTATTAAACATGAAGTGTGGATGAACAGGTACCCTTACACAAATGAAAACAGTTGCCATGTCCTATATCCATGTTCCATTGCCAATCCAGTGGGTTGAGTCAAACATATTTGATATTTATATATATTTATATAAGAAAAGGCTAAAATCATATCTCTTCAAAAAGGCTTTGCTAACTTAGCATATACTCTATCCAGCGTCTCCGTGGTATTGGACTTGGCAACGGCTATAGAATGATGATTTTTTTAATTGGATTCTAGTGTTGCGCCTTAGAGGCTGCCTGGCAGAGATAAAGCACTATAAAAGTACTGAAAAGAATAGTATTTCTGTGTTCTAGTGACTGAAGATGGTGACCGCCCATATCACCCCTTCTCCCATGAAATTTCTTAATGACTGGCTGCATAGGGTGGGTCGTGTGTCCAGTCACACATAAAAAATTGTCAACGAAACATGGGTATTAAGGAGTTAAAGTTTCTATAAAAAGTGTTTTATATGCATAATCCGTTTAAAAATAAATTGCAAAACAAGTATTTTTTCCTGATAACACAAGTGCAAAGACATGTTTGTTTATTGGTGTTATGTTTACCAATATGATATTTTTGCAGTAGCATGTGCATTTTGTTGAACTTTGTTTAAAAAGTTGAGGTGGCCATAGATTATTACTATTATTGATTTCAGATGGTTTTGATAAGCTTAACTTTCTGTTGATACAAAACAGTGACACCTATAACATGTTTCTTATCAAAGTTTATTATTTTTGAAGAGCGGGACACCCATATCATGCATTGGGTAGTGTTATTATACTCCATGAACAACCTAACAAGGACTGTTTTCTGGATGACACACACCTGATGTTTAAATCCCTAACACGTGATACGGTTAATGATGGAAATCAAGTTTTGGTATGTGATATAAACGTCTTTTGGTGTGTACACAGTTATTGATGAAATGTACCTGTATGTGCATGCTAGCACTCTATGGTTATTGGTGATTTATACCTGTATATTCATGCTAGCTCTTCACAGTTATTGGCGACTTGTACCTGTGTATTCATGACAGCTCTTTGCAGTTATTGATGATTTATACCTGTATATTCA
Organism: Sabellastarte sp. h YS-2021; assembly: GCA_964017235.1. Classification (NCBI taxonomy): domain Eukaryota; kingdom Metazoa; phylum Annelida; class Polychaeta; order Sabellida; family Sabellidae; genus Sabellastarte; species Sabellastarte sp. h YS-2021. The sequence goes on from OZ024931.1 coordinate 78,418,165, forward strand.
TGCTAGCTCTCTACAACTATTCATGATTTATACCTGTATATTCATGCTAGCTCTTCACAGTTACTGGCGACTTGTACCTCTGTATTCATGCTAGCTCATTGCAGTTATTGCTGATTTATACCTGTATATTCCTGCTAGTTCTTTACAGTTATTGATGATTTATACCTGTATATTCCTGCTAGCTCTTTACAATTATTAACGATTTATACCTGTATATTCATGCTAGCTCTTTACAGTTATTGAATATTTGTATCTGTACATTCATGTTATTTCTTCATGTTGTATTGCAGAGTCAAGAGTGTGTGAAAATGTCAAAAGGTGTGTAGACATGACCTATGAGATGTTGTTCTACTTAAATTCAATCAATTTTTAAACTGACTTTTAAATATCAATACATTTAACAAATATATTGTTGGTACAGGGGCCTGGTTCTCTGAAGATTGCACTACCTCTGTAATGAGAGATGAACAAGGCTTCACTCACTGTGTCTGTACTGGATTGGGGAGCTTTACTGTTTTCATACTGGTAACTTATCATGTTTTCCTATTGAAATCTAGCTAGCCTTGGTATAATATTAATGAAAGTAAATTTACCCAATTCTTACAATTCTCGCGTCAGTGTGATTAATGCCCATTTAAAGTATTGCTGCATTCATAGATTTCCACCTAAACATTATAAGCCATTAAACGAGTCCCAATTCTAGCATTTGACAGTTTAAAGGGCCAATGCAATGAATTTTACATTTTCATTAAACTCTGGGTATATTTCAGTTAGTGTACATATAACCCAACAGACACAAAAACAACATCCCACAGTGTGCACAGTTAAATTTATACACATGTTATCCCCCCATTTCTGCCTTTTCAACAAGTGGGCTATAAAAGTATGTCAGGTCATAGCAGAACTGCACTACGTCAGAGTATAAACACATTTTCTCTAGTGTCTATGTTCTACTTGCACATTAGTAGTGTTTTATACACAAAACAGTGGATTAAATTTATTTGTGTATGGTTTATCTAAAGGTTTATGATGTGAAGGTACGTTATTATTAGAGAGTTATATAATGGTTATACATTAAAAATAACAATTAGAAATAATTTTAGTGGTTATAAAAGAGATTTAACAAAAAAAAACCCAAAACAATGAGTTACTATTACAGTATATTATATTACGGAAGAGTATTAGGGCCAAGTAAAATTTTTTTTTTCAATTTAGTGAGATAGTATCTTAATTTTTTGAGATATTAAGTCAATTTTTTGAGATACTATCTCAATTTTTTGAGATATTATGCCAATTTTTTGAGATACTAAGTCAAATGTTTTGAGATAGTTATCTCATTTTTTTTGAGATATTAAGTCAATTTTTCGAGATATTATGTCAATTTTTTGAGATACTAAGTCAATTTTTTGAGATATTAAGTCAATTTCTCGAGATATTATGTCAATTGTTTTAGATATTAAGTCAATTTTTCGAGATATCAAGTCAATTTTTTGAGATAGCAATCTCAATTTTTTTAGATATTATGTCATTTTTTTGAGATATTAAGTCATTTTTTGAGATACTAAGTTGATTTTTTGAGATAATTATGTCAATTCTTTGAGATATTATGTTAATATTTTTAGATATTAAATCAATTTTTTGAGATACTAAGTCAAATTTTTGAGATAGTTATCTCAATTTTTTGAGATAATATCTCAATTTTTTGAAATAATAAGTCACTTTTTCGAGATATTATGTCAATGTTTTTAGATACTAAGTCGATTTTTTGAAAACTTGAGATATTATCTCCAAACATTGACTTAATATCTCAAAAAATTGAGATAACTATAACTATCTCAAAAAATTGACTGAGTATCTCCAAAAAATGACTTAGTATCTCCAAAAATTGACATAATTATCTCAAAAAATCAACTTAGTATCTCAAAAAATGGACTTAATATCTCGAAAAATTGACATAATATCTCAACAAATTGAGATAACTATCTCAAAAAATTGATATAACTATCTCAAAAACTTGACTGAGTATCTCCAAAAAATGACTTAGTATCTCAAAAAATTAACATAATTATCTCCAAAAATGGACTTAGTATTTCAAAAAATGGACTTAATATCTCGAAAAATTGACATAATATCTCAACAAATTGAGATAACTATCTCAAAAAATGATATAACTATCTCAAAAAATTGACTTAATATCTCAAAAAATTGAGATAACTATCTCAAAAAATTGACATAATTATTTTAAAAAATCGACTTAGTATCTCAAAAAATTGACTTAGTATCTCAAATGTTGACATAATATCTCAAAAAATTGACATAATTATCTAAAAAAAAATTGAGATATTATCTCAAAAATTTGACTTAATATCTCAAAAAATTCAGATAACTATCTCAAAAATTGACTTAGTATCTCAAAATATGACTTAATATCTCACAAAATTGAGATAACTATCTCACAAAATTGACTTAGTATCTCGAAAAATTGACATAATATCTCGAAAAATTTACTTAATATCTCAAAAAATTGACATAATGTCTCAAAAAATTGAGATAACAATCTCACTAAATTGAAAAAAAATAATTTTTTTTTACTTGACCCTAATACTCTTAAGGAATATATACAATGTATCTATTAAATTCCCATTTCACTTTATATAGTTCATCATACAAGAAGGCTTTATATCACTGTATTATTAGTTGTACAAACTGTTTATATCAATATATATCATGATAAAGACATCCTGTGTTTAAATAGTTGCTTTTACTCAAAGAATATCATTGAACTATTACTTCCATAAGACAGAAAAGAAAGTATAATGTAACTATCACAAAATTAGATTCAGAAAAGCCCCAAGAGGATACTTGCAAAAAATAAATAGTTCTGTCAGTTCTATCAGACAGAAAAATGAATATACTGTGTAACTATCACTAAATTACATTCAGAAACGCCCAAACAGTATAGTTGAAAAATTAAATATATTTATATTAGCGAGTGTATATTTTGTCCATTTAATTTGAAATTTCATTTGATAGTAGAACTCTGTTACATGAATTCCTGTAAAGTTGAAGTAAATAATTGAGGTTTGAAGAAAACAGTTTCTATTGAAATGTAACTGTATATCTAAAATGCCTTAAAATATCTTTTTCACACGTTTGATATTTGTCTTGAAAGGTTTCAAAGATATACCAATATGTGAAAAACTCACATATATTCTGCAATAGATTAAACTAATTATGTAAAATAATCTTAAAACTCACACATTTAATAAGAATTTCCCATAATCTGAAGAAAAACAGCTAACTAGGTAAAACACTTATTTCAATGTTGGATTACTTAATTCCTCATCTCTCACCACTCTTATAATTTGGAAAATAATCTTATTCTGCTTTTATGACATCTCTAAAAAAGTAAAAATATATCCAATGTAGCATATACCTGATATTCTTATCTAGTGTTGGGTTGTGAATTTCTTTGCTTTCTTTTTCCACATTACCCCCAGTTACATAAAAATCCCCATCTTCTATGTGGTTGTGAAACTTTTCAGTTGATTTGTCTTATCTTTGAATAATGAGCTTATTTTTTTCTTTAAAAGTCATTTTTATCCAAGAACTTAGCTACTATTTGTTTAAATAAGAATTTCTGAATGTTTAAGAGTTAAAATCAAATCTTTTTGACATTACATCTGAAAAAAATAACAGGAATAATTGCTTATGAACAATTTGCATATTTAAAAAAAGCCAAAGAAAAGAAGTGAACTGCTTATAAAAACTAAACCTACTCTACAATTTTAATATTAAAAATATTAAATATTATTTTCAGATACTGGTACTGTTTTATTATTACTTGTTTTATGAAGTTGGAAATAAACATACTGAAATATACTAGAAACAAAGTATAAACAGTAACAAAACTGAGATCTAAGATTACACATTTTGTGCAGTACAGCAGTGTGTGTGGGTACCCTGAAGTAGCATAAACAATTCTGGGGTCAAATGATCAAATGAGGCAGACTCTTGCTTTCCAAGCTTCAAGTGAAGATTACACACTGGGTTTTTTGTTCTGGTTTATATATCATTTAAAATGTATGAATGAATCAACAGATGAAATATGTGTTTTTGGTTGCATTGGCCCTTTAAATTTCAAGAAGTAGTGATTGTTTGTGAGTGTAATATATAGCTTTTAAAGGATTTCGACATTTAAAAAGATCTTGTATCCATGTTGTTATTTCTGTGCAATGCACATCTTCATTTTAGATACAAGATGAGGTACTCCCAACTTTTGAGCCAACTGATCCTCCCATTATTGAAGGAGATCTCGCTTCATTTCTGGTACATTATTTAGTTTTTGTATTAATGAACACAATAGTAAAACCCAGTGCACAAAGCAAACGCGGCAGACATACACACATTCATTACGTAAGTCATGCTATGTTAACTTTACCATCAGTTTCAAGCTCCAACCCAATATCAATGAGTGGTATATAAATCCCGTACAACCGAGAAAAAGTGAAATGAAATATCTGTGTTGTGTTAGAACTCTCTAGGATTCAAACCCAGAATCACGAAACCAGTGGCCAACTCAGAGATAAGTATCACAGTCAAATTAAAGTCAAAAGCTGGAGAAACAGTTTAAACAGTTTGGGGATTTTATTTGCATGTTAGTAATGAACCGGGAATACACAAGCAGGTTTTCAAATTTTATAAATGACAAATTTGCAAAAATTTTAAAAGCCTCCAGACCCAGCTAAAAGTTGAGAGTACATGACAGCATGTACAGGTAGGTGGAAGTGGAATAATGGTAGGAACAAGGGAGGCATTTTCGAGGCAGGTCCAAACTGACGAGCTCAGCCAGAGTCCATGTGGCATGATATTCTAGATGGGAATGTTATTATCAAATGCGAAGGTGGCACCAATGAATCATAAGGTATGAAAACTATGACCTGGTAGTGAAATATCTTTTACTTTAGAGGACTTTTGGGGGGATCTCTGATATGTGTGTGAAGAGCTTGTGCATAGATGGGATAATCACATACAGAGAGAGGGCCAGAAGAGAAACAGTGGCCTGCAAGTGAGGAGAGCTTTGACAAATTATCAATGTATGGCAGTTGACCCATATGGTGGGCTTTATTATCTTGGAGGGTCTTGGTCCATTTAATTATAAGGTCAGCATCAGAATACTCCAAAATGACATATTGTCTAAGGAAATGTCTACAAGGATCAACAGCTTTGGAGGAATGTTGGGGGGGGGGGGGGGGGGGGCAAAATAAGATATCCTTAAAAAGCAGGGTAGGGCGAAAGGATGAATTTATAGAAATGATGCCGAATTCCAAATCCTATTACACTTTACAATCATAGAAGAAATAGAGGAAAGGTCGTTTCTTATGACTTTAGGTAACAATGCTTGCTGACAAAGACTCTCAGAGAAAGCTAGTATAATATTGAGATTAATGACTGTAGGAACTTTCATAAATATCACAACTGACAATTATGTCCTGAAGTGTAGTGAATGATCTGATACAGTAGCAGGCCTGTGCCCCTCGTCAACTCCCCTCAGTGACAAGAGGAAGGGAATTGATGGTGCAACCCATCAAATGTCTAAATCAAAGAAATTATGAGGTATTTTCTTCCATGTATTATTATTTGTCAACAGAAACAGTATTGAAGAATCAAGGTGTTTGTCAGAATATAGTTGTGAAAGCACCTTGCTATATTATTGTTTCTACCTTCTGTGCCTGACCTGAAGATCAATGTCTGGTGGCTGTTAGGAACCACACATTGCTAGTGCAGGCAGCCAGGAATTCATCTTTGTGACCACCTTGACCACCCCATGTTGTCAACAGTACACATTCACAGATAAATGCAGCCAGTGTTCCCTCCATAATCTAAGTGCTATGAGTGCATTCAACATCCTTCTCTGAAAGGAAAATAGGGGAAGAATGAAATAAAGCAGTCAAATCATAGTAGAAATCACCAGTCTAATGCGTTTGCTACTATGGTGTTGCGTAAATAGTGCAAGAATCCTATTGATAAACGCATGAACTGGCTTCTTTACACACTTATGTACACCAGCTTTCCAAGGAGAAATTTAAAGGCTGCCTTGCCCTTTGTACTTTTTCTAATGGACTTGTTCCACTGGAGCTGACTGTAACTGACTATACTGAATCTACGGTTGGTTAGCTGAAACGGGGATCGAAAAAAAGTGTGTGAAAATGAGTCAGTTTCACCTCCTTGACAGGATGTAGTACATCCCAGCTTGTCTGGGTCCAGATCCCAACCTGACTTGGGATCAGGATTTTTTTCTCCACGACTGGAACGGAAACCATCAGGACAACCCAGTACACATTAAAAACATTTTAAAATGACTTAAACGTTTATAAAACGTTTTTAAAACCTATTCAAATCCTATCTTTTGGGCTACTAAACATTTCCAAGTAAAGGTTCACAGTATAATGTTTGTAAAGTGTTTTATAAATATTCTCCACACAAACATTTTTGCTGAAAACATTTGTTAAACGTTTATAAAAATAACTCAAGAAACTAGGTTTGACTGGAAACGTTTTTAAACATTTATAAAATAACTGAAGAAATGAAGGTTTTGCTGGAAATGTTTTTCAAACATTCATCATGAAATGTTTGATAAAAACAGTATACAGAAAACGTTTAAACAACATTTGTTGACAATGTTTTGCAAATGTTTGCTCTGAAAATGTTTTACAAACTTTTAATAGCAACTGGTTTTCATATCCATTATTTTAAAACATTCTTGAAATGTTTTCTATCAATTTTTTTTAAAAAACATTTTGTCACAAACTTTCTTCTATCCATATTTTGAGAATGCTTATTAAACCTTTACCTTCAAACACTTCCAAACAAACACGGCGGTGAGCAATAATAGGGGATTTTAGAGGATTTTGCCAAAAATTGCCTCACAATTCCTGAAAAGTAAGTATTGAATGGGAGAACAATTTATAAGCCACTATCTTACAATTTTAGTCATAAAAATAATATATGGGTTTCATACCCATCATTTTTTAACCTTCAAAACATTTACAAAACTCAAAAATGTTTACTGGGAAGCCACAAAGCCCTAATGCCCAGGTCACACTGTGGCGATGTTTAGTGGCGAATATGCGCGATCATGCAATTCGTCCTTGTTGGTAGCATATTCTTGGTCCATCTTCACTGTTCTCCAACATTCTCCATGGATCGTCATCTGGCTACAACAGTTTCAAACTGTTCAAAACTATCGCCACGCTTCGTCCATTTCTTTGCAATTCTTCACAGATGGTGGTGGGTTCGTCGACTTCGTAGCACCCTCGTACCCCAATTAGCCACTTCGTAGCAGGCTTCTTCATTGTTCTTCATTGTTCGCCAACTTTCCTTTGAAGATTGTCGGCTGAAAGACGAAGAACAAACAACGATATTTGCAGCAGGGAAGCCATGCATCGTCGCCCCTGAAGAATATGCTACGAGGCCCCGGAGATATTCGTCGCTCCTCTCAGCCAATGAGAAGCGAATGTCGCAGTAGTTCGTCGGTGATTGGCGAACTGACTGCGCATGCGAAGAACTGGCTACCAATCAGCTACGACCTTCGTGGGTTGCGGCGAACTGGCTGGAGACTATAAAAGCAGGGCACCGCGAACAATTGTCATCACTTGCGAATTTTTCTTCAATGCGTGCACATCGACAAACTTTGGATAAATTTTTGGATATATTTCATACAAGAAATATGGTGAAGAGACCTGGACTTGGAAAGAGGAAGAGGGTCACTCTGCCTCCTGTTGAAGCATCTGAGGAGCCTGAACAGCCAGAACAGCCGGATGAACTGCCTGCCACTCAAGCTTCATCATCAGACCCAGGGGATACAGCCACTCTGGCCACCCAGCCGGAAGACACAGATGACTTGGAAGAGGCAACCCAAGACAGCCAGTCCCAGGGGAGGTTCAAGAAGAAGAGGCTGGTGAGGATGACAGATGGGCAAGAGGATGAGATGGCTGAGTGGCTCAAGAACCATCCGGAAATGTACAACAAGGCCAAGAAGGAGTACAGGGACACAGACAGGAAGGAGGCTGCTTGGGCCACCCAGGCCAGGGCCATGGGCCTGGAAGGTGAGTTAGACTAACCATTATGATTTAACCTTTTCATAGTTTCAGGTAATAATTTAAATTGTGATGGAGGTACTACGTGTACAGTAATGTGTAAATGGACTTATGTTGAATGTTTACTTATTCTGTTAATTTATGTTATTTTGAATTGTACTCTGTCATCGTATGATGTATTAGGCTTCACCCATTTGCAGATGACACCACAGATGTGAAGCAGTTTAAAACTTAATGTAACCCATTGTTACTTTGATAACCTACCTAATGTGTCCGTGTCTCCTCTTCCTTTTTCAGCCATCGACCTGATCTGGTTCAAAGGGATGAGGACAAGGTATGGCAAGCTTACCTGCAAGAAGTCTGGTGACGGGGCAAAGGAACACACAGACAGGGACACCTGGATCCTGAGGTCTTTCAGCTTCCTGGATGACCACATCTCCAGAGTCCCCTCCAGGCAGTCCTGCAATGTAAGTACATTCTCACAGTCTGACTCACCTGGATATCCTGATGTTTTTGCTGCGTTGTGTATTCTTGACTTGTAAACAGTGACTACCTATGGATACAAGTTTGTAGCTGTAACACTAATGTTTGGCAAAAATCTGTAAAGTTTTCTGTAGTGACACAAGAGTTCATACTTGTTACTTCACAGTACCTACCTAAACTGTTTGTTGAACATGTATACTATATGCTTACCATGTGTCTTTGTTCTACTGTACTTTCAGTTGAAACCAGCTTCCACCACAACTGCCTCTGCCGCAGCCACCTCAGCCTCTGCTACCTGCTCATCTGCTACCACCACTGCCTCTGTCATCACCTCATCGGCCTCTGCTGCTTCTGCAACTGCCACCATGCCTTCACACCTATCCACTGACTTGGATCCTGCAGATGAGCCCGTGGAGTCAGGATCACTGGGTGAACCAAGAGTGTGCAGCACTCCTCCTCCAGGTATCACCCTCTCTGGGACTAGTTGCAGGAGAGCCACAAGGAGAAGTGCCAGCACTGAGTCAGAGCTCCTGGACAAGATGTGCGAGCAGAGCGACAACAGTGCCCAGATCTCTGACAGGCTGGACAGACTCTTAACATCTATGGAGGCACAGACCAATGACAGGACTGCTTGGGCTGGCTGGATGTCAAGTGCCATGTTGAAGATCCATGAGGATCTCTGGCCCACATATCAGATGCGCAGTATGGACCTTCTCAACCAGACCATCAAGGAGTCCAAGCTGCTTTCGGAGAGGGACATCCAGAGGCAGGAGCTTGATAGGCAGAAGCAGCTGGATGATAGGCAGAAGCAGCTGGACGACAGGCAGAAGCAGTTGGACAGTATGCAGCAGCAGATAAAGGTGCAGCAGCTGCAGCAGCAACTTATTTTCCATCAGCCGCAGCCACAGCAACAGTACACCATCACACAAATGCCTCTGCCACCCGCACCTGGGCCCGCAGCTCTAGCCTCCTCTACCCCTTTGCCTCAAGGGTCAGACACCCAGAGCCAGACAACTGTTATTTTCCAGACCCCATCGGGGGCCAGTACCTCTGGACAGTCAGTGGGTTCATCATCCAGCACTTCATCCACCAAGTTTGTTATCACAGACACCGAGGGAAGGACAATAGGACTGTCAGACCTGAATTTGTCAGATTTAAATGCGTCATTTGCAGGTATTCCTACTGTGCCTTCAACAGCCATGACACCTATGGCATTACTTAATCAGGATGATTCTCAGGTTCTTAGGTTTAGAAATAACTTTGTCCTTTGTCTATAGACACTTAAGAAGTAGTTTAGGTGAGATGTAAGAAGTAATTATCAAACAGGTGTAAAGTAATTTATTTGTGTATTTTTGCTATGTCTGGCTCCAGTATTACTATGATTATTACTATTATAAACCAGGTTTCACTTTGACAGCTGTTCTTGTGGGTAGTTTGTTAACCTTAGCTGTTACTAATAGTATATGTAACTAGTTTCACTTTGACAGCTGTTCTTGTGGGTAGTTTGTTAACCTTAGCTGTTACTAATAGTATATGTAACCAGGTTTCACTTTGACAGCTGTTCTTGTGGGTAGTTTGTTAACCTTAGCTGTTACTAATAGTATATGTAACCAGGTTTCACTTTGACAGCTGTTCTTGTGGGTAGTTTGTTAACCTTAGCTGTTACTAATAGTATATGTAACCAGTTTCACTTTGACAGCTGTTCTTGTGGGTAGTTTGTTAACCTTAGCTGTTACTAATAGTATATGTAACCAGTTTCACTTTGACAGCTGTTCTTGTGGGTAGTTTGTTAACCTTAGCTGTTACTAATAGTATATGTAACCAGTTTTACTTTGACAGCTGTTCTTGTCAGTTGTATGTTAACCTTAGCTGTGAGCTAATGGTATATGTAACCAGTTTCACTTTGACAGCTGTTCTTGTCAGTTGTATGTTAACCTTAGCTGTGAGCTATAATGTGTCTGCATTTCTTTATTAAAAAGTACACTTACTATGTTATTGTGATTTGTCCTTTTTGACCTTGTTGGAATAATAAATTGTTTATGTGATTGCTTGTTTTTCTCATGTTTCAAAAACATTGGCATAATACTTGGAAGGTGTCACATCTTAACATGAAGGATCCAAAAAAAGTGGCCCAGTGGTTACCAGGACCTGTTATGACCCAATGTGAGTGGTTCACTGTGGAAGTTTCACTGTTTCGAATGAAATGCAGAAACGGAAGATAAACATATTTTAACAGGTGGCCAATGTTAAAATTTGTTTATCTTCCATTTCTGGATTTCATTATGCTCTGATTCCAAAGCAATCGGCGTTTGGTTGCAGAGTTTCCACCTTGCAGCTGATTAGATTTCTTAACTTTCCTTCAGTTATGGCCTTGATTGATTTTTGACCTTTGTGACCTTCTGGCCCCTGTGGTGGCAAAGTTGTGAACTGGTTTGTGTGACCTGTTACATGTTTGACCTGATTTGGTTTCAGACTTGACCTCTTTGACCCTACTATACACAAAATACATATATGAAGTGCAATAGGACAATAACTTTATTGCAATACAAGAACATTGCAACTTTATTTCAACAAGTATATAACGCCCAATACAAAATATAACACAGATAATGATGCAGCACTGAATCATAACAATAATTAGCACAATACAGTCACTACTAAGAAATGTCCTTGGCATATGTGAAAGTCTCAAATCATGTCTCTTTGCCACGCCGTGGCCCCTACTAGAGCATTTTTATAATGCTTCAAATACAGTCTCTGTCTCTTGGCAACCTGTGTGTGCCTGTTGCCACCAGTCACATCCTCAATGTCCTGCAAACAAGCACCTTGCCTCCACTGTCCTGGGATAACTCTGTGGTTGTCATCCTCCTCATCACCCAGTCCCTGGTGGATACCTGGATACCTCAGTCTCATGATGTTGTGCAACGTGCAACAGGCCAGTACAATAGAGGTAACAGTCTCTGGATTCTGACACATGGTGGTGAGGAGACAACCAAATCTGTTGGCCATGATGCCAAATGCATTTTCCACCACCCTTCTGGCACGAGACAGTCTGTAGTTATAGATCCTCTCCTCATCAGGAAGTCCTCTGGCTCTAAACGGCTTCATCAACCAGGTCCTCAGAGAGAAGGCATCATCCCCAATGAGAAAATATGGCATATCACGGTCATCACCAGGCAATGGCTCTGCATCCAAGGTGCCATCAATAATGCCTGAGCGCAAATCGCAGTCATTGAAGATCTGTGCATCAGAACTGGATCCATTGGTGCCAACATCCACCCAAAGGAACTTGTACTTGGCATCCACCAGAGCCAGAAGTATTATGGAATGGAAGCCCTTGTAGTTGAAATAGAGTGAGCCACCATTCTTAGGACACCTGATTGCCACATGCTTGCCATCTATAGCCCCCAGGGTGTGATGGAAATTCCATCTGGAAGAAAATTCTGCAGCAACCTGCTTCCATGCATCACTGGTACGGGGACACTGCATGACTTCCTCACCATATTCTGCCACGATGGCCTCACAAGTCTGTCTTACTATGACTGAGATGGTGTTGTGTGCTACCCTGAAGCCAAACATCAGACTCCTGTACTTCTCTCCAGTGGCCAAGAAACGAAGTGTGATTGCAAGTCTGCATCCAGGGTTGATAGACTTCCTGAACCATGTGTCATATTTCTCAATTCTGGGCCCCACCCTCTGCAAGACCTCTCTGAACATGGCCGGGTCCATCCGGACAAAATTTCTGAAAGACACCACATCCTCAGCCTCCAGCTCCCTCATCAAACGATCATAGTGTCCATAGTCCAACCTCCTGGAGAGCCAGGGCTTCACCCAATACCTCCTGGGCCTTGGTCGACGCCTTCTCTGTCTATCCACCAGTATCTGTGCAATCACAATCTGATTCTGTACATTTAAACGATGAGCCTCATACAGTTGCTGCAATAATCTGAGTCTCTGTAGATCCATAGCCTTTGATGTACACTGTCCGACGTCTGATGATAAATGAAGTGAATCCAGATGATCCAGGCTGTTTATATAGGAACTGGCATTATACACGAATTGGTCATCACTTCTTCTCAGCACGTTCTTCCTCCTCGTCGGGGGCTCGTCACAGCTCGCTCAACCCTCCACCATGGTCATGGCTCGGTGCAAGAACATCTCACGGAAATCGCTACACTTCGCATTAATTCGTACATACTTCTACGAAGTTCATTTGATCTTCATCGACGTTCTTCACAGAAACAAGATGTTCTTGACTGGGTGATGAGAACATCGTACCAAGATCTTCCACAGGATGAAGATGATGGTAGCCCATGGTAGCCGGATTGAAGTAATTCGTGGATTTTTCCAATTCCAACCACGGGACCACACTTTCCCGCCCTTTCTGTGGCGAACTACCACGATTTCTAATTCGCAGCAAATCTTCGTATTCGCCAGTTAATTCGTAGTGGCCTCGCCACAGTGTGACCTGAGCATTACCGACAAACTGTAACAGGACATGACAAGCCATAGTGACAAACCGACAAGGCTAGAGCAGTGTCTCGATCCACCCTGACTAGTCTGATTAATTTCTGGAGTCAGGACCAAACCAACACCATATAAATCCCTTCTGGCTGCTATAACTCATCATTTGTCACTGCAAAAATGCCAGCTCAACATCCATGAGACTTTCTACAGAAGCTCAGGGAGTGGTTGTTTTTATTGAATTATTATTATGATTTTCATTGTGATTTGTAGTCAAAAAAGGAAGAATCTGAACCTAGGACCAGCACCTGCCATACAGCCAGAACCTTCACCACAGCCCCCCACCACCACCCAGGAGTTCTTTAGTTGTACGTCTTGGTACCAGACATCACGTACATAAATTATTCAAAACTTTATTAATTCAATTATTAACTCAATACAAGCGTCCTCGAGCGTAATTTCACTGCTGGTGCAGATAACTGCAATGGTTTTATTTTAATGACTTGATGATATCGAACTTTTGGTGACTTTGATATTAGTGGTTTTCTTAAGAAGTATTACTTTATTCACTAAATATAATACATAAAACATTGATGTATCAAAATAAAGCATTAAATAAAGTAACAAGATGCACTCATAGAGAGCAACGCTCGGTGTGATGTCACCCGACTGGTGGGTGAAGTGCGGCAATATTACCTTTTTGATGATATAAATAACATATTTGTAGGTTACATGGTTTCCAAAATACACTAGTTCACAGGTGTGTTTTACTGGGACAGACTTCTCGGTAACTAAGGATTTTTCGAGTGTCAGGAGCAATTTTAACATAGTCGGTTAGGGTCAGTTTTAGTTTACCGGCTTGTTGTGGTGAGTCGGCAAAATATCAAACATGTTACCGACCCTGGACGACGCTTGTTCCCAACCATGGCTCCACCCACTTGGACACCGGATTGTCTTATCAATTCCAGTCTTGTCCTAAACACGTCCAGTCTTGCCTTTATCACTTAATACCAGTCTTGTCCTATCATGAACCCGGCTAGTCTTTTGTCACTTCAGTAGCGCTCATTTTCAGTCCATTTCCAGCATGATGTGACATAAAAATATGACCAAAAATTAGGTCAAGAATGACAACAACAAAAACAGTGCAAGTGATCATAATTTTGAAGTAAAGGTCCACATGTATGCTGTAAATAAGTAAGAACAGCTAAAAGAGTGTTTAAGTTTGTCATATAATAATCAAATTCTCAGCCTATTTCAACAGAGCAGTTTCTGGGCCAAAAGAGGATCAAGTGTTAGAATCTTAAACTAGGTCAATAGAAAATATTTGGATGCCACCACATGACCAGAACTACAGTATGCTTACCTCCATGTCCAGAATAGGGTCTTACCCAGAAGCTGGAAATTATCTGGTATAAATATGTAGAAAAATTGCTCACAGAGCCGGAATTTTGAGGTAAATTGGATAAAAAAGCCAGCAACAAGCAAGCGAGTTTTTATTGTCACGTGAGATATTGTTAGAAGCACATCTGCCTCTATTTTTGATTTTAGTGGCTTTTTTGTCATAATCTGAACCAGAAATAGATCGAGTTATTTCTTATGTAATATTAAAGCAAAAACCTGAAAACCATGATTGAAATATTAAAAATATAAATGCTGTACTTTTGGTCACATTATGGGATCCAAATATTCAACCTTAACTTAGTTTGGATTTGTTGATTGGCCGACACTTGATCCTCATTTTCCCCAGAAATTCATCAAAAACTGTAATGGATAAAGCGACCGTAAGTCTGGTCGTGGTTTTACTGTAGATTTCTCCAGTCCTGTCGGTTTGTTACTGGGGTTTGTCATGGCCTGATAGGGGTTTATGGTTTGTACTGGTAGTTTCCAGTCTAGTCGTGGAGAAAATATCCCGAACCCAAGTCAGGTCGACCTCTATATGCAGACAAGCCTGGATGTATTACGTCCTGTTGAGGAGATGAAACTGACCCAGATTTTGCCGCCCTTTTTTTCTTGATTTCTATCCCCGACCCAGTGCTTCAGTGGAATACCCCCTTTAAGGTTCTGTCTGACATTTCGAATATTTAATTAGGTAAAAAAAAAATGTCTAAGTAAAATTTTCAATAATTATTCCTCTTAAAATAATTTGTCATGGTAAAATTCTGCGTATACCGTGGATTGGTCAGGGGTTATTCCTATATTGTGTGGACACAGTGTTTTTAATGATTGTACACATATTTTTAAATATATATATTCACCAATTTTCAATATATAAAATTTATAAATACACTAAAAATGATAATTGAGACTATGTACGTCATTCCTCATGGAGAAATAAAAGTCAGAGTTGGCGTTAAAATATTATTTTTATTTTACATTTAAACTTTTAAAGCAGCACATTTAATAGCAGAATTATTTTAAATGTTTTTTTAACTTTCTGAACATGTACAGGGAACCAAAGACTACCAGTAACTTTGAGAAAGGGTAATTATAGTTCAAGGTCAAGAAGGGCCAACAAGGTCATGACAATGACCTTGAAACCAGTTAAAGGTCAAGCACACTGCCTTGAAATCTGGTACTACAAAAAGGTGCAAAAGTTTTGAAGACATACAAGCCCCAGTGGGCCACAAGCCCAAGGTCAAAGTGGAAGTAAAACAGCATACATGTATGAGATTATGAAGCAAAAGGGGGTTTTAAAAGAGAAATTGTAGCACCCATTTAGGTGATATAAGATATAAAAAATGGTTCCCATATCAGTTCTACCTATAAACCAATCACCTAGAACCCCAGCAAGAAAGGTCAAAAAGGAAATAAGGGTTATGCCGACAAACAGAGCCAGGGTGCAGTGCTCTAAATTTTATATGAATTTGCAGAGAGGTTCTGGGACCATAGTTCAAATGTTTAAACTAGAGTTACTCCTGCAGAACTATGTTCTGTCACAAACAAGTGGTCATACTAAAAGATCAAGTTAAAAGAAAAGGGGGAAATACCCCATGTCAATCCAATTACTCAGCCAAAAGCACAATATTGTGTTTTGACGTTAAAAGGTGGAGGTCATACTAAAAGGTCATACTAAGATATGTGCCCAATAGTTGTATTGTTGATAAGCCAGATAATAAAACACAACAAATAATAAGGTTATGACTCATCTCACTTAAAAAAAAGGTATCCCTGTTCGAACTGTGCATTACAGTTTATTAGATAACGGAAATCACTCATAAGCCATAACATATACATATTGGCATTTAAATTACTATGGATGCATAATATCTAATTCAAGCTGTAATGCCATAGATAATGTGACTAGTATGTAGTAATAGTTAAAATATCATTACAAGGTACATATAAAATACTAATAAGTGTAAAACAATTATGTTAGCATTACAGAAGCATTAGTTATACACATATAATTTGACTTTGGCAATCTAAGCCAATAGTGGCTTTATCTGTGTGGGACTTTTCTTGTCCCTTTCACTCAATTGTAATAATATGTCTCCATTAAGCTAACATATTTAGATCATGTAACCATGTGTTAGTCATATTGTTAATGAATGTATAATTCGTGTTGTATCATGTTTATTGTGTAATAAAGGCTCTTTACCCCATGACCGTATTTCAATTAGCAATCACTTACATAATCTTATTGACCTTTGACCTGGCTTTGACTGAATTTTCAATCAAATTTTACCAAATTTGGATGAATCTGTCTGTACCCCATGAAATATCTGCCCACCAAATTTGAGCTCGATGGATGTTATAGTTTTTGACTTATATGAGCAAAAAGGTGTACAGATAGAAAGACAGACGAGACTCATAAAATATAACTTGGCAAATTAACCTTTAGTTTACAAACAATACAACCCACATGTTGTTAGTGTGGGGTTTTTAAAAAAATTTCTGGAAAACATTAGGGCGAAAAGGCCTAAACCAAATCCTGTTAAATAAAGGTGAGAAATAGGATTTGAACACTTTTAAAGTAGTCTTTTGCATTAGTCTTTGTTGTATTCAGTAATCGTATCATTATTGGCCTTTATAGGGATTCCCCTACCGGAAAGAACTTGAGGTATTGGGAGCAGTCCTTGGTAGTCTATCTCTGGCATGTTTGATTGATACCATCAGCTCATATTCCTTCTTCAGGTAAATAGATCTTTCCTTAGTAGAGACATTATTGCAAATTCCAAATTCTTCAAGTCGAATTATCTCTTGCAGGAGTACTGAAAACCATTCTTTTTACACTGCAATATGTGCTGTATATGTGGGTCAAAATAATTTTAGAAGGATTTTAATAATTGCTTTATTTGGCTTTGAAATTACAAAGTTCTATTAGATTTTGTACCAAGCATAATATAACTTTAAGTGGAGAAAAACCAATACAGTCTAGTTGGTCAAAACTCCACAATGTACATAATCGATTATCGGTCAGTAAGTACCCACTCCAGGGGAGAACCTAGGCTAACTACACCCTAATTTTTCAGAAAGTTGTGGTTATATGCAATATTTGTTAGATAATGGGGCAATGAATAGCCAAAATGAAGGGTAAGTTGGAAGGAACCTCAATGTAACTATACATCATAGCAACTGTCAGTGAGTATTAAAAATGTATTTGTTAAATGTTGGTTCATATAGAAGAAACATTGTCCAACCTACATAGCCAGTTGCAATTATACTAACACAGTCAATTTATGTTGATTTGTGACACTATAAAACACTGAAAGATTACTGTCATGAGTTTTTATTACTGAGATAACATGATGTCATGAGTAATTCATGGTTTGGTCCTTGTTAATCTGTTTATATAGTATCATTGATTAATTGGAAATGTTTTTAAAATCGTTAATTTTATGCATGACTTGTCAGGTATATTTACATTAGCCTATTTTACATCTTAGTGTTTAAACGGGCTAGGGACAAAATATACCCTGTCAGTTCTTCTGCACTAGCCTTATCCATACACAGGTAAAATATGGGACAGGAAGGTATTACATATAGCCTACAATACCCATTGGCGTGTACAGTTTTAATCCCTGAAATATATCATGGGTTATTCTGAGATGGGATTAATCTGGCCTATAGTGATTCACCTTTCAGAAATAAATTCACAGTATTATAAAATATGTAATTTCAAGCGCTAGGCAAAACACCCTAAGTGGTGTAGGAAAGGTATATTTCTTGCTGGACAGTATCCAGCACTAGTCACAAATCTGGACAATGTACTAACCTGCATAGCCTCTCAAAGATACTTAATTTACTACATGTAGTCATCCACTGAATAGGTGTCTTCACAATATTCACCAACTGAGATCTGGCACACACAAAAAAAGATTAAAATTACTAACATGCATATCCCTGCTTCAAAGTGAAAACATAACTTTGGTAATGTATTATCTGCACATTATGAGAAAGGGGTTAAATTGTTTAAAGGTTCACAGAAAACATGGTAAATATGTTCTATAGGGATACAAGGCAAGGCAGTCCCACCACCATACTACTTCACCTCTGTGTAGCCCTGGTGGTTTTGTCTCTTCTACTACTGGTTGTGCAGTATGTGGATATCATCAAAACAAGAACAGGATGTACTGTGATCAACGTACTCAGATACTATGTGGTCTTTGTCACTCTGATGTGGAATGCTGTGGAAGCCTTTAATATGTATCTCATGTTGGTTAAAGTATTTAACAGTCGTGTAAACCATTTTGCCTTAAAAGCTGGAGTAATAGCCTGGGGTATGACTACATATTTTTAGAGAATTATCACACTGTTAACTCTTTTGTCAAGACATTGGCAATATATTTGCAGATGAAGTATTAAGTAGGCTTTTAAAGTGAATAACCAAGTTTTTAATTTAGTTTAATATTTCATACAGAAATCCGTTTTATCAGTGAAGTTACTATTATGAAAAGTGTTGCTAAATAAAGACTTCATAGAAGAAAATATTCTGAAATCTATTTATATAGCATTTTGCCCCCGTTCCACCGAGCAATCGGCTGGCGACTCAGTCTGCGACCCTTATTCCTGTACAATCTTGGACATTCTTGACAAAAATTGGTGGAGCAAGCAGTCGGTTGCTGGTCTTAAGCAGGCCTCAAGATTTATCCCAGGCTGCCTGCGGTTGCCTCAGATTGCCGCCAATTAACTCATGACTAGTCCCAGACTGAGCCAAGATTAAGCCTGGAATCATCCACGACTGACCAACGATTCATCGGCGATTGCCCCAAGACAGGTGTAAGACTCCCGCAGACCGTCTGGGGCCA
This sequence comes from Sabellastarte sp. h YS-2021, assembly GCA_964017235.1. Taxonomy (NCBI): domain Eukaryota; kingdom Metazoa; phylum Annelida; class Polychaeta; order Sabellida; family Sabellidae; genus Sabellastarte; species Sabellastarte sp. h YS-2021. The sequence continues at coordinate 78,437,459 of OZ024931.1, forward strand.
TCCCAGGCAGCCTGGGACTAGCCACAGGGTGACCCCAGGGCTCCCCAGGCAGCAATGGCGATTTTTGTTTTGACATTTTGACCAAAATTTTTGATATAAAAGCTGCAGTTAAAGCTGTAACAGTTTTACACAGTCTGGACTCAAATCAAGATGCCACCACGTCATTTTCAGATGCAAGTTAGGGCTTTTTTAGTTTTTATTCAGATACAGATCTTGTTTCTATTGCACCTAATCAGGGTTCGACCCCAGCAGCAAGCACCACCAGCACCACCACCTCAACCACAACCAGCACCAGCAAGGCCCAGAAGGAGGCACACATGTTGGGTCCGGCCTTATATAACACATCATGAAGAAAAGGGGGGCATATCACAACCTACTTGCAGAATTGTATGCCTTTGATGTGCCAGGATTCACAAACTTTATGAGGATGACCCCAGAATTTTTTTAAAATTTTTTAAATGATGAAGGCACGAGTCCACCCACACCTGGTTAAGCAAGCAATGAACTACAGCAGGCCACTCAGTGTTGGAATGAAATTAGCCATTACTCTACGTTTTTTGGCCACTGGGGAGTCATACCAGTCATTATCATACCAGTTTCTGGTTGGCAGATCTTCAATATCCAAATTTGTGCCGAAGGTGTGCAAGGCTATCCAAGATGAATTTCTACATGAGTATGTGAGATGTCCAACCACCCCAGATGCCTGGAAAAAAGTCGAGAGAGAATTCAGAGTCAGGTGGCAAGTACCACATGCCATTGGTGCCTTGGATGGAAAACACATAGCCATCAAGAAACTGAAGAATTCAGGGACTCTCTACCATAACTACAAGGGCTTCTTCTCCATAGTGATGCTGGCACTAGTTGACGGTGAATATAAGTTCAGACGGGTGGACATTGGGACAGCCGGATCGTGCTCTGATGCTCAAATTTTTAATGGATGTCAGTTATTTCATCCTTGCAGATGATGCTTTTGCCTTGTCAGTTATTTCATCCTTGCAGATGATGCTTTCGCCTTGAAGAAGTGGTTGCTCAAACCCTACAGTAGAAGAGGGCTCACTAGACAGGAAAGGATTGCAAACTACAGACTTTCAAGGGCAAGAAGAGTGGTGGAAAATGCATTTGGGATACTGGCAGCCAGGTTTAGGGTGCTGTTGACTACCATAGAACTTCCACCAGAGATTGTGAGAGACATTGTCATGACATGTGTAGTGTTGCACTACATACTGATGAGCCAGTACCAGAACCATGGTGCACAGCAACCAGGGGACGACGAGGACCCATACTTTGGTGGTGGACAGCTGGTTGGTGGTGGTCGAAATCCTGGTGTAGAGAGGAATCCATCCAGGGAAGCCAAAAGACAGAGGGACTACATGAAAGAATACTTCAACAATGCTGGTGCTGTGCCATGGCAAGACGACCGGATTCCAGTCCAGACAAATACCAACACAGCTACATCAGTCCTTTTCAGGACTACAAATCAGTCCTTTTCAGGACTGCCAAATCTTCCAAAAACAATTAATAGCTGCTGTTGTTTACCCATAATATCATTAAAAAAACTTTAAAGCCCCCCCCCCCCAAAAAAAAAAAAAATAATAATGCCTTTAGGAATCCTTTAGTAAAGACTTTAGAAATAATTGAAAACAAATAACGTAGATATTGAAATATGAAAAAAAATAACGTAGCCCTTTTTCTAATATTTTGTTTAAGGGTTTTTTTCTGTTAAAACTTTAAAAATTTATTTCTCTTTAAAACTTCAACGTTTTTTATTTATCTTGGAGCAATTAAACTAGTATCTCTATGCCCATATTTGATAGGGGAAATTAATTTAAGTTATGTATGTGGCCTTTGTTATAAATATGTACTGATACATTTGTGTATTGAGGGGTTAGTGTGAGTGTTGGACTTTTTTGTGTAAGTATTTGTACTGAGCTTTGTTTGTTTTTGGGGAGGGATGAGTATTAGCAACACAGCTTAATAATTGTTTTTGGAAGCATTTGTGGCCCTGAAAAGGGCTGATGTAAGGTAGGCTGGGTTTCTGGCTGGCTACTGAGGCGGCTGTTGCCGCTGCTGAGGTTGCTGGGAAGTTGAAGGTGTTGCTAGTGACGCAATGAAGACTTGCGGCGTGTTAACATATGAAACTCCTGTGATGTTAAGCAAACTCAAAAATCCTGACAAGTTGTGACAGCTACTCTCGTCCTGTACAAATCCCACTTGTGATGGTGTGTAGTAAACCAGGCTGCTGCTTGAACCTGAAGCTGTCGCTGTTGTCGTGGGTGCTTGTGGTGGTAAAATCCCCAATGTCTGTGAATCTGAAGTAAAAGTAGCTGTTCTTCTTGGCAGTGGTGTTGGTTGCCTTGGAGTAGGTGGTGGAGCTGGGGTTGGAGCTGGACTTGGAGTTGCAGGTTTCAGGTTGCTGGCAGTGATGTTCTGCAGTGCGTTGAAGACCTGCCCCTTCAAAGTGTGGTACTGCTCTTGGCTCAACTTGGTCGCCTCTGATGCTACAAAGTCGAAAAACAGGGTCGTTTTGTCCACCGGCTTCTCCACAAACTTGGTCATTATTGTTCTCATGGTTTCGAAATGTTCAAGTAACTTGGGGTCTGTAGCTAGCCCTGTGGATAACGGTGTCGACGTCATAGGTAATCCCTGTCGGCCACTTGTGTCTAGTGATTCAACGTCTGTACTGGAGCGAGTACTGTCGTTGTGCACAATGGAAGTACTCTCTTGCTCTTGCTCCTCCTCCTCATCATCAACAGCTGCCTCAGTAGTAGGCAGTATCTCATCACTAGGTGGAGAGTGGAGTGCTGAAGGCTGTGCAATGGTGTCAGTGATGAAGTCAGTAGTTGTTTCCTCCCCTGTAGCCTCTTCTCTCCTCTCCTCCTGCTGCTTGCTCTTTCCTTTCCTCTTATACATCGTATATCAATAAAAAAAAAAGAAAAAAAAGTAAAATGTGTGTCTATCTGTAAAACTTGCCCTAAACTCAACTCATATATTCAAATAATAACTAAAATCCCCTAAATAAAAACCCTGTTAAACACAATCGATGTTCTCAATAGCCAGCACAATAATTTCTTAGTCGGTGACTAGCAGTCGCAGATTGTATAAGACTGTCGGAGACTGCCCAAGATTCTGTCTGAGGCCACCTGCGGCAGTCTGCGGCTGTTGGAGATTCAACAAGATTAAGGTTCATGATTAAGGCAGTCGGTAGCAGTCATGGAAAATATCAAACATGTTTGATATCGCTCATGACAGCTACCGACTACAACCGACGATCGGAGACTGGCAAAATTCCTAAATCGGGAGGCTTAATCACTCGGTGGAACGGGGGTATTACGTTGACCCTGTTTATGAAAATTCATATTGCCTGTTACTCCCAACAATTTGTCCAAAATATGCATGGATTTGTTTTTTGAAACTTAAGTGGTACTGTTAAATATTTTTGCATTGTACTTAGGAATTCCTGTTGTTATGGTTGGTGTGTGCTTTGCAGTAAACAACAAAGCCTTCAATGGGCACTTCTTCAACATCGGTGACCAGCAAGGAGTTTGCTCTTATAAGTAACTGCAATTTTGCATCTTACAGTTACGACTCTGCTCATATATTTGTGTTAACAAGTCTCCATATATGTTATCTGACAGGCTTAAATAGTCCTTTATAATACTAATACTACTGTTAATAATTTATGTACAAACATCAATTAAGTAATCAAAGCCTCAGTGTCTGAGTCGTTTGGCATTTAAATACTAGGCTTCCAAATCAGTGGTCATTTGTTTGAATCCAACATGTCAGTTAAAATTTCCAACTTTTCTTTCTTTCTTTTATTGGTTGATAAATTGTATTAAAGAAAAGCTGTTGGGAAAACTGTTTATGTTAAAAGTAATCCCCATTTCTATTTCAGGTGTAAGCTCAGAGATGACATGTTATATTATGGATATTTAATGCCCCTTGCAGTACTTATTTGCCACAACCTTATTATCTATGGCGCAGTGCTAAGAACCATAATGAGAAATGGACAGAAGATGGGTAAATGTAAGTAACTATGTATGACATAAGAAGTTAGCTACTGGTGATTCTCAGGCGATAAATTTGACTCTCATTAAATCTAAATAAATAGAATGGCTACAGGTAATGATCATAATTGTAATTTTATTAGGCACGAGCTCTAGTGAGGCTTGCGCTTCTAGAGATCACTTTTTTTTGTCTCCAGACTTTCATGAATTGTGGCCTTGCTTGATGAGTATGTCTGTTCACTGAAGTTAAGAGGCAATGGGCTACATTAGTACTGGATGGGTGACCGCTTCAGAGCACTACTCGTGTCTCTGATGGCTTTAAAATTGTGGCTCACGCTAGTAGACTGAAACCCCTTTCGGCCTTGATTTGAAAATTACCAGCGATAAAAATATGTAATTTTATAGATATATGTATAAAAATGATACAAGATTCCGAAATTGAAGGCTCTCACTGGCTTCCTGTAAAACAGAAAACTACTTTGAAAATTGCAATCTTCATTTCAAAATATCTGGATTTGGGCCTACCGGAGTAACACCATGAATATGTAACTTATTACAGTTCTTCCAGACGGGCCGTGGCCACTAAGAAATACTTGGATGTTCCCACCTTTCCCTGTATTTATAACTCTAAAATTCCCATTGATGTTTTGCTAACGACGGACCCATACTTTTGAGTGGCCTTCCACTGGATGTAAGATCTGCTCCCATATTCTCAACATTCAGGAGCAGCCTCAAGGCTTACCCTCTTTCATAAAGCCTGTCCCCCCATAGCGCCTTCTCTTATGGTTCAAGCAAATGGTTTTGGTGCCTCCCTTTTTTCCATCCATGGACTTATGTTATTGCTTTACTTTTGTATTAAAATTGGATGTATTTCAAAATTAAGCCGCTTAAATGTTTCTAAATAACAAATAATCTTAAAAGTCATCATTATTTTTATTTATGAAGCTAAAAATAGAAGTCACATTAAACAGCTGGTTGGAGCAGTGGCCACACTAGTCTTACTTGGGGTGCCATGGGTATTTAGTGCATTTGGTGCTGTTGATGTAACTACAAATGGTCACCTGGCTTTTATGGAGGGAATTTTTCAGGTAAAACGAGAATAGTATGTTTTGGTGACATATTCCTTGCAAATTTTGTTTTGTGTCCTTACAAAATCATTTGAGAAAACACCATCGCAGACTGGTGTTACATTTGTCTGTCTTTTCCTCACAGGTAACTAGATGCAATGTACATTTCTTTTATTCTTTTGATAAAATATATTTCACAGGTGATTTTCGTAGTGTCTGTGAATCTACAAGGAATGTTTATCTTTGCTTTCCACTGTGTGAGAAATACTAAGGTAAAAAGGTGCTGGGGTAATGCAGTAAGAAGTATCCTGACCATGTCTCATTTGCCATCTTCACAGAATCAAGATGGATGAAGCAACAGATTTCATACATCAAGTCAACACAAAGAGAATCTAGAAGATGATATTCATGCTCCTCAGTCATAATATATAACTAACGTTCAATTCCTATTATGTTGTAGCCCAACTTAGATACCCCATCTTTAGAACTTAGGATCCTAAGTCTGGTCGCTCATCTTAAAGTGGGATTAGTCTTAATTCTTATTTTTTTTGACAATGGGAGGTTAAGTATGTGACACAGACAATGTTGTCTGATATTCAAACACTACCTCAGGGGTAAGGGTGATAAGGTAAGTGGGTTAGAATGTGATCTATATTTTTTTAATACAAAGTGAATATGTTTAACTATGTGTGTGATCTGGTAATTGGAGTAATTTCTTCTCATTTTTGCACATACTTTTACACAGTTTATATAAAACTGATTTTATAGGGTATTTATTTTACTATCCCAAGTTGGACAGATATGAATTCTAATTTGGCCTCCAACATTATCATGTGAAGTGTATAATAATTCAGTTACACTAGTTGTTGTTATTGTTATTGTTGTTTTGTGTGTTGCAGAGTTCCAGACAAACTTATGAAACTATCATATATAATAGCTATTAAGTGCTCTGCTTGGGTGAATGAGTGCAATTACAGTGTACAAATAAAATAAACGGTTGCTCCTGTTGTCATTTACATTTTCAGGCTGTTACATATTATCAATCTTATAATGATCCTAATGTCTTTGCACTAAAACATATTTTCTTTGCTTCATGGGGAAGTTTCTTCAAACTTGAATATATTTACATAAAGATGAAAAAAAATCTTTAGCTAAGGAGTTTACCTTTAAAGCATATTATCACACAACTTAATGTCAATATTCACGAAAAGCTAGGCTCCCCCATCCCCTACATCTGGACCAAACATCCTAGTTAAGAAATTGGATTAAACAAAGCCAGACTATATGTATATCACACTAAACATCAGTCACAACATGATTCACTGTATCTAATCAAATCAAATATGAACGTTTATAGTGTTTAATCTCCATCATGTGACAGATCCTAAGGTGCAACAATCCAAAGACTTACTGGTCCATTAAATTAGAAGGACATACAAAGGGAGACACATGAGGTGGGGTGGCTAAGGTGAACAGGCTTTTACAAGCAGATACGTTTTAGTTTCTCAAGCAAACAATAGATGTGGAATTATATATGTTATCAGGTATGTCATTCCAGAATTTAGGTACACCCAAAGCAATACTGTTGCCAAAATGTTTTGCTGATTCAAGAATGGATGCGTGAACATGTGAAACTCCTAAGTATTTCTGGTCAGGGTGACCATGTCTGGTGTTACAGGACCAACTGCTGAAAGACAAGGGAAGAGCATAATAGCTTGGGGAGCCTCTAGGAAGTCTCTAAGAAGGACTCTATAGACAAACGTAGTGGTTTGTAACCCACAATGGTACTCAACAATCAAGACTTCTGTATGCATAGGAATTTACAGTCCAAAAATATACTAAGCAAGGGATTTTCTGCAAAAACAGCCGCATCATATGTAAGACGCTGTTTGAAATGTTGGGGATCAGGTATGTGCAGGAAATGGGCTTTATATGTTTTCCAGTCATGTTTGGAAAAAGAGAAATTTGCATCGAACCAAGATGCTTTGGTTTCTTACGTTATCAGCAGGGTGGAGGAGGTTTCCAAGGGAATTAGACAACAGTCTACGGAGTCATTATCCATTTAAAAAAAAATTAATTTTGCCAGGATTTAGTTTTTTTATTTTCTTGGTGACAACCATCTCAGTACGCAAGAGTTTATCCAGAACAGTTTTTATGAGACAAAACAACAAGCTGCCAATACTAATTTTAAAGAATATTGATTAAATTAACTCTCAAAACAAAACTAAAAATAAAACCTACTCCAGTTACCATTTGAAAATAAGTTTAAAAATAAGTAAATTATTTCATATATATGAATCTAGAAAGCACCTGGAAAGCGCAAAACTCTACTAGGGAATGTTTCTGGAATATGATCCAAATCTTTTCCAACATCCCAGTAAATATTAGAAACGTTTTAAAATGGTATTGCTTGACTTGGCAGCAGTTATCAATACTTTTGACCATCATGATTTGGCTATCCCAAATCCTAGTTTGGCTTTAGTGGAGCTGTTATCAAGTGATTTGTCTCCTACCTGAGCGATCCTTGTCAGTCAAGTAAGACAGGTTGGACACTATTTAAATTAATCAAGCTTCTCTATGGAGTCCCCCAGGTGTGTGTATTGGGTTCATTGTTGTTTGCACTTTATATAAAACCACTAAGCAAAATTATTGACTCTCATCATGATATAAAATTCTATTTTCATGCAGACAACACCCAGTTATATGTCCATTAGTCCCACAATCATGCTTCTGCTGATCTGACTAAGCTGAATGCCTGCCTTCAAGATGTACGTCGATGGATGAGTCTAAGTAAATTGAAACTGAGCCCTGATAAAACCGAATTCATTGTTTTGGTTTCAATGGTCAAAATGTCAATAACTGTCCTCTCATGTTCCTGGCAATATTATCAGCAATCTTCTTCACCCTGCTGACACCGTTAGGAACCTAGGTGTGTAGTTCTATTCAGACTTTTGTTCTCAGAACATGTTTGCAAGATTTGTAAAGCCTGCTTCCTCCAAATGTTTGACCTCGCATCGAATTAAGCAGTATCTTACTTAGGATGTAGACATAATGCTTTTGTTAGTAGTCATGTGGACTATTGTAACATTCTGTTTAGAACTTTCAGAACTGGTTAGAAGTTTCAACCGACATAAGCTGCAGAACATCCAGAATACTCTTGCATGGATTGTCACAAAGTATGGTCATACTACACTCATCCTCAAGCAACTCCACTGGTTGCCCGTTGATTACCCATGCATGTTCAAAACCGCAACATTGGTCTACAAATGTCTTCATAGTGGCTCTCCTAGATATTTTGGACCATCCTTATCTCTAAACAGTTGTTTCTACAACACCAGGCATGGTCAATCTGACCGTCAATACCTGGCAGCTCCTCCATTCCACTCTTCACTCCACAAGTCAGTCAAACACCTATTTATTTTATTTATTTATTTTATTTCAAGATTCGTACACAGAGTACATAGAACTTTACAAGTTTTAAATAAAAAATAACAGAACAGAAAAGAAACACACATCAAAAATTATAAACATAGTTACATTCTATTTACATGATCACATTGAAATTATTTAATAGAGAAGTAGTCTAACATAGTATTTATTTCAGCCTTACTGAAGACATTATTATTTTCTCTTAAGTTTATAACATCTTTAATACAACATATATTAAATACATCATCGTCATTGGTGCAATCATTCTCTTTCATTAAATTTACTATTTTATCATGTGGTATCTCTAATTTTTTGTCAGTTGTAATACTAAATTTATTTCTCACATAGTTTAAACTTCTACAAACTGTTGAGTTACTGCCTTGGTTTACCAATGAACAACATAATTGCACAACAGGGTTTTCACTACATATTACCTTATTGTAAAATTTAACAAATCTTTTAATCAGCTGGTTTTCGATAGAAATATCATCCACAACCTTGTGTAAGTAACCACCATGTGCTCTTTGACTTAATCCAATTAATTGTCTCATACATTTTCTCCAGCACGCATAAAATTTGTGTATCACATCACATGAGAATTCCCAAAAAACACACCCATATAAAGACAAGCAGTAAATTTTAAATAGTCTGTACTTCACACTTACTGGGCAATGCCTGAACACACTCATCATTAAGTTAAATCTTTTGACAAAATCATTATTCGTTTTTAATATATGATTCTCCTGAGATTTGCAGCCAATAGAATGTCCAAGGTGGTCTGCTGCATTAGTAGAAGTAATAGCTACACCATTAAAATATATAACATGTGACTTGTGTAACTTCTTGCCTAGGATGACATATATGCTTTTACTAGGATTAAATTTAACAGCAAAATTACATCCAAATTCAGCAACAGCCTTTAACATGAGTTTAAGTGATGTCACAGAAGGTGCAAGTATAGCAACATCATCTGCATAAGCAATTGCACCCATGAATTTATTTCCTACATAACATCCAAAACCTAACTTTTCAAGCTTTTGCAACAAAGCATCCATGTATACAGCAAATAGAAAGGGGGATAACACTCCCCCTTGCTTGACACCATTTTTTACTGAGAAAGCATTTGACATACTATTACCCCATTTTATTCTGAGCTTTTGTTGAGTATAACAGGAAACTAAGAATCTGGCTACAATTGGACAAAGACCTCTCATTAACAGAAGAGTAAATAGTTTAACATATTCCACTCTATCAAAAGCCTGAGAGGCATCTATCATCATACAATGTACATAGCTACCTTTATTTATATAATACTGGCTTACTTCCTTAAACACAAAGGTACACATGCTTGTTGAATGGTTTTCCTTGAAACCAAATTGAAGATTTGATGACCTGAGCATCATGTTGTTCATTTTAAATAGTATAAAGTCATACAATTTACCTATGATGCTACTAAGAGTAATACCTCTGTAGTTACTTGATTCATTTACTGATTTGCTCTTATTTTTTGGTATGGGTATTAAGGTACCAAGCAACATTTCTTCAGGAACAAAACCATGAAGCAAGCAACCGTTGAATACTAGTGTTAAAAAGACAGCAGCCTTTTTTGTACCATTTATGACATAATCCGACATACCAGGAATACTACCATCACTTTTTGAACTTTTTAAATGTTTAATTGCTTCTTCAACATCGGTCACAGAGGCAGAATGGGTGGAATAACAATCCCCGCAATCACAAGTTGTTATTATTAAGTTTTTAATCTTTAACTTTAGAACATCCATTTCCCTTGTATTGTAAGAGACACTATTGTAGAGTGATTTATATTTGTTTGAAAATACTTCACATACACCATTCTCACCAACAGTGCTGTCAACTGTATTGGCTAACTTTGTTGTTTTACCATTCATTTTTTTCACAGTATTCCAGAAATTACTATTACAACCATTAGCCATTGAGTCACCCAACTTCTTAGCCATTATAGAATTCTTGTTCTTTTGAACATGCCTAATAGCATAGTGGTATTGAGAACGAGTATGTCTTCTCAAATCATACAGTACACCCGAAGTGGGAGAACCATTCTCCTTCCAGATTTTATGCCACAGTATACACGATTTACGTTTATCCTCAACAAACATTGACCAACCAGGAACAGATGCTTGTTTTTTTACATGTCTTGTAGATGGAATACACTCTTTTCCTGCAATAATATATCCATTAATAATCTTATTATAGAAATCATTTAACTCCCTAACATGGGCAGTACAAAATACATCTTTACAATGTAGAGCATCCCAGGGAATATCTATTTCATCTAGCCTTTGATCAAGTGTTACTTTATAATTTTCAATATGTTCATATCTTGCTTTGTTCCAACATACACTCTCACCACATTTAACATTTGATATTGCAACATAGCTTATTTCATTTGGTAATGAAAAGGTTACATTGATAACAGAGTGATCAGACAAGTTATCACCATCATGATTGACACCAAAGTTTGAAATTAAATGAAGCAAGTTATGACTTACAAAGACATGATCAATATTGGATTTACCTCCATTGGCCTTACTTACAAATGTGTAGTCAACAGTAGCATTAAGATAATTTGAAACACATGTCATAGTTTCCTGTGACATAAACATATTAAGAGAGTTGGAGAAAAAATTGCCTCTGCTAAAGTCTGTGTTGAAATCACCTGCTACAATGACATATTCAGAGTCAGAGTTGTTAAGCAATGCAGAAATTTCATTTAAAATGTCTATATATTCATTGTTGTCAGATGGTGTACCAGAATCACAAGGCATATATACATTACACAGAAGCAAAGAAAACTGGTGAAAGTTTGCTTTAATTGCACAGAGTCTTTTAGATGAGGTTACTAGGGGTGTTATGGTAGCCAGCAGAGACTCCTTCCATAGAATAGAACAACCACCATATGGTCTACCATGTCGAAGAACTGTGTTATCCATTCCTGACACTGAATGATGTCTTATTCCAGTAAAGTTTGTGTCCAAAAAATTTGAGTCCTCGTATAACCAGGTTTCTTGTAGTAGGACTATATCACAATCATCACATAGTTTTTGAACATAATTTACTTTTGTCAGGCCAAGCCCCTGACTGTTATAACTCATAATATGTAGTGAGGTAGCCATTATCTGGAATTATCAGAAGTTACACTCGAGATGACGTGTCCACCTTTTTTTCCCAATATCTTCTTACATACACGCCTTCAGGCCATAAATCTGGATCAAACAGTGCTTCAAATTCTGACACAGGTACAGACAATTTAAAAGACTTAAATTGCGATTCTGGTTTTGACATCTGTTTGAGTGATCTAACAGAAAAGCCTCTTTCCTTGATATAATTCTGTAGATCATTCAGTACAGTCTTTCCATCAAGCCTAAAAATGACTAAATCTCTGTTGGGTTCTGGAGCACCTATTACATTTTTAATGTTTTTAGCATTCCCTGACACTGTTTTCCTCTTTGCCACATTATTTGCAGCCCTCCTTTGTTGTTTCTTGTGATAAGCAGGGATTTGAAATCCCTCTTTATCTATATCCTTTGTGGTATGAGTGTTTATGTTACTAGAATTAGCTAATAAAGGGGGCAATAGATATTGGTTGTCTTTCAGCAGCATTTGATCTGTTTTTGATGACTTCCCCTTTGGCCTTACATCAGGGATGTTGGTAATAGCTACATTGTCTTTTGAGTAAGAAATTTGCTTACCAGTCTGTGGAGACTGTAGGCCAGATGAGACAGATCCTTTGCGACTTGACATACTCACAGTCTGTGGAGAGTGCAGGCAAGATGATTTAACAACATTTGAGTAACTGGAGATAGCACGTAAACTGTCTCTGAGATCTAGGTTCTGAGCAACCACTTCATCAAGCCCTGTCTGCATGTTAGACATACGTTTTTCCATCCTATTAAGTCTATCCAGGAGTGATATGTTGTTGAGTTCTTCAGGGTGTGACCTGGGTATCACTCCCAAACTGAAAGCACTTATAGCAACCATTGGTAGATTATCACTGGTCTCAAGTTTAGCCCATGCTTGCAAAATATCCATAACATCAGCTTCCCTGACAGATCTTGAGGGTGAGTCTTTTCTTTTTGGTCTCAAACCAATAATCTTTGAATCACAGTGACTCCACAGAATATCTTTAGCCAAGGATATCTGCTCTTCAGTAAAGTGACCTAGGACTGCATTCTTCACATTTTCTATGCTCCCACTTTGCAGTGAAAAACAATATATCCAATGACTGGGTCCAATAGGACCTTACTCCTGTCAAGTAAACCAGTATCTATCCCAATAATAGACTCCTCATTGTGATCACTAGACTTTGTTCCCTTCTGAGAATCAGTCAATAGGGCACTCTTTGGTACAGTGTCATCATCAAACTTCTTCTGTAAGGCCTTGACCTCTTTACATAAGTCATCACTAATATGGGCACCATTTATTTCTCTCCTTGCCTTTTCACAATAGGGGCACAAGTCCAATTCTGCATATTTGAATTTAACAATCTTTCCCTTAATATTTAAGGGGCAGGGTGAATCTGGTAAACCACAACAAACTGGCATGCTGGAAACATAAACACCCTATTAACATAACACCAATTAAGGTTTCCTTGTTTAAACAGTAGCACAATAGTTCAATGCATGTCACTAAATAATCAAGTGAAATGTCATGTGTCACTAAATTTGAAATATTTACATTTTGCACATAAATATATCCATAGTTTATGCTCAAAAAGTGAAATTCTTTCAGTCTAAATAATATATCATCACAATCTTGAATAAATTATCTTTCCGGTGACTGCTGAGGAAATAAAAAGTCCTTATATTTTTTCCAAAAAATCCCAGTGTTTTTAAAAAGCAGGTCTCCTCTACACACCTCTATTCACTATTCTATGCCTCCAATACCCCTAAGATTTGGAATGAATTTCCAGACAATATATACAATGTAATATATCTTGTCTCCTCATAGCTTACCTGTTTGCACAAATCTATCCACCATAGCCATCCTGTTACCCCCACGTCTTCTCTGGTGTGACCTGGCTATGTGGACCCATGACTGTTCAAAATCTGTGTCTACTTTGGAGATCTGTATATTAAGAGAAATTCCAAGTTCTGGCATTATAATTCAAGGAAGTATCTGTTAAGACCTTGGACTAAACATGGACATCCCTGAACTTCAATGGACTTGTGTTCCTGGACATCTATAGACATTGATCGCGGTGAAATTCAATGGATATCCTTGTGAAATCTATATCTGGACCATGGAGTCTGACAACAGTTAAAGTCCTTAGACTAGATCAATGTCATAGAGTTCATGGTCTTAATCATGATGCCACTCATAAAAACATGGACATGCATGGACACTTACTTCGGTTAAAGTTGATGGACTAGACCATGGTCAGTGAGTACATGGTCTCTGAACATTAACAGAACATTGATTTCCATTGATATCCATGGACAATAACCATGATCTAAGGCCATGGCACTGTGGTCTTGTGGGTAACACATTTGACTAGGAACAAAGAAATCATGGGATCAAACCCAGGTACAGACAGATACATAGTGGCTTGGATGACCACTAAAATGGCGGTCCTCTGTCATTGGGTTTTATCTCCAGTGGCAGGCTAAAAAACCTCAAAGATGTTGATAAATGGTCTTCCTTGAGCCTCTGTTTTTCAGTTAGGGGAATGTCAGTAACTTGGGAGTGGGGCTGTACTTGTGCAGTTGGATAGATCAAACAGCGCTTTGAGTCCTGTAGTACATGGAGATACTGCACAGAGTATAAAAATATGCAATATAATGGACAGCCCCAATTTTGGGATACAAACATGGACAATAAGTCTGTGTTTTCTGACCATGAAGCCATAAAAGTCCATGGTCAAAATTAGTTTCATTGGCAGGGGCCATGACTGCGAAAATCTACCATATGTATTAATAATTGTGATAATCTGTCCATCCCCCCATCTGTCTGAAACCCCAAGAAAATTGAATACTTGCATTTAGAATCACCTGGTAAATGTTTGTATAGAAATTAGAAATGTAGTTCATTCAAAGATATGTTTGCAATTTAATAGATGAAAAAGCAAATCTTGCTTCACAAGATATATATCTTCCAAGTCCAGGTATGAGTATAACATCATTGAAAGTGAATTATTATTACCCCTGAATACAGTTTTTGTAAAATGGATGTAAAGGACTTCATTATTTGCACCTACCACATCTACTGTCATACATCAGATGGGATATGTACTATTAAGGTACAAGTTATACATTGAAGAATTTTAAATGGAATTAAAGTAAGGGTATTGACTGAAATATAATGCATCTATTTGATTTGCTGTTTATCAGCTTACAAGCCACACTTTATACAGCATCTCCTGGAAATGCTCATGTCAAATTCTAAATATAAGCAATCTTTCTGTTGCTGAAAGTGCACAGACTGAGATGGTAAAAGTTTGTTAGTCTTTATAGAACTACAGTAAATGTCTTATGGGATCAACAGCTCCATAACCTCACAAACCGTGAAATAAATAGTAGCAATGTACTCTGGGCTTAGAGGAATATTTGTAACATGAACAGCTATGACCCACTGTCTCAATTTACATCAAATTCATACTCTTATGAGCTGCTCTCTTTTCCTCATTTCACTTGCATAAAATGACTTTTTTTCATTTAAATTAGCCAATTGGAATTGATAATGATGCACATTAGGGACATCAAAAGAATAAGATTAAAGGATTACTGCTCTTGGATTCCATCCTTATTCTCTAGAAGAGGAACCAGTTAACTTAAATCAGAGTTTCGTCAAACTCATCTAGCCATTGAATGTGCAAGGGTAATACACCATTTTGTACAGATAAGTTTCTGGAAATTTCAATACCCTACACAATTATGGAGTGGCTTACATATAATATTTTATTAGCAACCTGCATATGACTGGAAGCAAACCACTTTTTTAAAAGGATTGAAAGGAGTTTAACATCCTCTATCAAAAACCTTACTGGCTTCAAGGATCATAATATTTGTATTATGGCTGTCATATTTGGATTATGGTTGAGCAATATTGTCAAGTTGTTTTACAAAGGTACAACTAAGGATGATACAAGTAAAGTTATACGATTAATAATAACAATACGAAGGAGAAAGTATTTGTAAAGGATCAGATTGATGTCAATATCCTTCAAAGTGCCAAAGTCCAAAAAGGGATAATACAATCACAAGAAAGAATCTATCTCTTTAGCATTTGATAGGGGAGAAGACTATGGGGGATATTCTAGTCTGAATAAGCAAGTCTTCAAGCGTCATTTGAGCTCAGTGGCACTAATCTGGCTTGTGATGGCCTGGGGAAGTTTGTTCCATTCAGCTTCAGTAAAACTGTTCATCGCTATGTGTTTATTGGCCATGGTCAAGGAAACAGAAAAGTGGTTACTCATTGTGAGGCCAAGATTATTTTAAAGATTTTGCAAAATTTACAGTTTGGCAAGTAAAATATGTACGTTTCTGTTTAGTGGCCTACAAAGATAACCTCAGTGGCCAAGTGGCATTTATGCTGTGTTCTGGCAGAACTCACAGAAGTCACAAACATGAATTCATGGACTGTAAATTTACAAAGAACGATGTTACGGGCTGTATTTACCACTCATGAGGAGAGTACCTCAAGAAGCTTTCCGATTAATGACCTCACCTCTAGTGACAACAAAGATGCAGAATACATGTGGTTTCCTTATTTTAAACCTTGAAACAAAGTGTTAATAATACTTCGGGCTTTGTAAACAACCTACGATAACAAAGAGAACATATGTTTTTCATAGTGGATAGCAAATTATGGTGTTCTTTTTATTTCTTGGTCTGTCATATTTTTGTATGCATCCACATATAAACATACAGGTCACATATAACTAAAGGACACCCAAAGCTTCCCATCGATACATAGGAACTCACGAGTGGTGGGCTCTAGCTCACGACCTATCAAAGAATGATGCATTGATCACTTGCTTTTCACCCACACATTGATGCAAAATGCAGGATTCACCTGTCCACAACTGTCAACTTATTGTAGGGATGTAAAACACCAACTTTGTCATTGATTCTTTAATGTGAGAAGTTGGATAGAACCATCTTAAAAACTCTAAAAAGATGATCACAAGTATTTGTGAAAAAAAATTTTTTTGTCAAGTAACCTTCAGAAAGGTCAAAGTGAAAATATTGAACAAAGAAACCAAAGAAAACATATGAAATGTTTATATTATTCATCTTAAAATATATTATAAAGATAACATTTTGGTGGTGATGTGAAGAAAACAAACCCCAAACACCACTACCTTGTTTGACCTTTTAGGTGTCAGGTCACATCTGCCCCAGAAAGATATGAAACCCACTAATTTGAAAATTTTAATTACGTAAATGTAGCTTTTATAAGCTACAAGCTTACCATGTGGGACTTAATGCAGTTCTCGGATGGCCACAAGGCATCATGGCCAACGTCTAAGAAAAATAGACATTTATAGTTGGCCGTAGCCTCAAGTTGTCGTCACGTGATAACTTCTGACCAATCGCCCTACTTTCTCGTTGAAATTTTTTAAACCTACCCCTCAGCTGTAAACAGCGGGGAGGCAGGGTGGGACTCTTCTAAGTCCCACATGGTAAGCTTGTAGCTTATAAAGCTACATTTACGTAATTAAAATTTTCAATTTTATTGTGCTACAATAGCTTACCATGTGGGACTTAATGCTGAATGCAACCGCCCGGAGGCGGGGTTACAGCTGAGACTGGAAGATATGTCAATTTTTCTTAGATTTTGAAATAATAGATTTCAATGAATGTTAGAAATACCAGTCTGAGTCCCGTTTACAGTGCCCCAATCCCGAAGACCAGGCCTGTAGAGAGCCAAAAACCTGAATAGAATGGAAGACAGTGCTAAAATCTGTCAAGATGTTTTGATTGTAGGACAGAAGTGCAGCAGCGCTCACTTAGAGGTCTAAGGGTCCTTAGGGGCCCTCCACGCTTGACAAACCAGCCCAATGGTTGGAATTCTCATAAAATTTTTGCCACCAAATATGAGATTAATGACAACTTTAATAAGTCCTTATTAGATATTATATTTGATAAACTAAAAAACAAAATGACCTTACCCGTAACATCTTGAGAGGTAAAACTATACCTAGATCCTGGGATTAGACTCCTGAAGACTTGGTTGTAGCAGTTGTGCCCCCCCCCCCTTTTTTTCTTTCCGAGGACAACTGGTCTGAGGGGAAGGATCTAGGACTTGTTATGCCGCCACCACTGGTCCCAGATACATATTGTTATCGTTGTCTGACCAAGTAAGGTCTTTTAGGTAAAAATTTGTAAATGTGTTGTGAGCTTTCCAGTGACAGGCTTGCATGATTTGGTCCACCGATACCCCACCGTAAAAGGCCTTAGAGGCTGCGAAGGCCCGAATGTCATGCGCTTTAACTTGGACCAAGTCCAAGGCTTGTTGGTCTGCTTGTTTATAACAAAGTAGAGAATGGTTTGTTTCAACCAGGAAAAGAGAGTAGCGGGTCTGATGTCTGAGGTATGTCCTTTCTTGAAGGAGATGAAAAGGAGGGATCAAGACCCTCTCAGGTCTTTGGTTCGATCCAAATAGTACCTCAGGGCCTGCACCGGACACAGGGTCCAGGGTCTTTGAATTGTCTATCTACAATGGTAGTCAAAGCAGGAATAGTGACCAGAGACACACTTTGAGTACCTTCTCTTGCTAGTTGGTTTTTGGCTATGAAGTCAGAAGAAGGGAACAAGGCAACCTTTTCCCATTGGCCTAGATTAGATACTTTGTTTGCAACCCAGGCATGGATTTCGCTGCGGCGCTTGCCGGAGGCCAAAGCTAGCAAGAAAGCAGTCTTGAGAGTAAGATGTTTGAGGTCTGTGTCTTTCATAGGCTCAAAGGGTGCTTTTGTGAGCTCATTAAGAACAACAGAAAGGTTCCACTTAGGAAGATTCCTGGAACTTTTGGGGACGATCCCTATGAAAGCTGGAGAGTAACGTATGAAGGTCTAAACTTTGTGCAATATGGTGGCCCGCTGGGCCCAAAGTGTCAACAATGGCCGTCCTGTAACCATTGATGGTCGAGGGGCGCCTGTTTAGATCTTGGTACAGGTACATGAAAAAGTCCGAGACTTGTTTCACAGATGGAGAGAAGAAATCCACCGAATTTCCTCTGCACCATTTCTCAAATAAGGCCCACTTTGACTTGTAGATGGTTCTTGTTGATGACCTCTGAGGTGCAGCAATTCTCTCTGCCACCTCCACAGAGAAGCCTTGTTCTTGGAGCTGTCCACTCCTAGACACCAGGCGTGGAGGTTGAGATGCTGTGGATTGCTGTGGAACACATAATTGACGGACTGTTTGAGAAGAGTCATTGACACCGGAAGTTGCAGTGGGATCTCTGTTGAGAGCTGCACTAGGTCCCAAAACCAGGGCATCCCTGGCCAGCCTGGGGCTACTACGATGATCAGGCAATAGCATTGCCTGATTTTTTGGATCACCCTGTGAAGGAGAGCCGTCGGAGGGTAAGCATAGGCAGTGAGACCCGTCCAGTTTATGTTCAGAGCATCTATGTCCCAAGCCTTTGGGTCTGGGACAGGAGATACGTACAGTGGAAGTTTGTGGTTCAGATGAGTGGCAAATAAGTCTACATGAGGTGTGAACCACTTTTGGCAGATCTGTTTGAACACCTGCGGATGCAGTGACCATTCTGTTGACTGCACTTGGTTCGACCTGGACAGAAGGTCGGCCATCACATTCAGGCACCCTGGAATGTGTCTGGCTTTCAATGTTATGTGATAGTGATGGCACCAGGTCATGATCTTCCACAGGAGAGCACACATCTCTGCTGAGTGAGTTCCTCCTTGTTTGTTTATGTAGGCTACCACTGTTGAGTTGTCCGTTGCAACTAGCACTGTTTGGTTCTGGCACTGGTCTTTGAAGCTTCGAAGGGCCAGGGACAGCGCCTTCAATTCTAGGATGTTTATGTGTAGCCTTTTTTCCCAGTCTGACCACAGACCGTTTGTAGAACTCTGATCTAAGTGAGCGCCCCAACCTTTGTTTGAGGCGTCTGTAAAGAGCTTGATACTGTGGTCTTTGGGATGAAGGTCTGCACCTTTTATCACGTTTGAGGGATTTTGCCACCAGTCTAAGTGTGCTGCAGTGGCTTCTGTCCAAGGAAGGAGGCTGTCCAGCGACTGAGGATATCTCCAGTGCTCCTTGAGATGAAACTGAAAGGGTCTCATGTGAAGGCGTCCCTCCGGGACCATTTTCTCCATTGAGGCAAGCAACCCAATTAGCGACATCAAACATCTTGCAGTCAAAACATGTTTTGACTCGAGTCTTAGGATCAAATCCTGAAGTTTGAGCCATCTCTCTTGAGTGGGTTTTACAAGGGCTGAATCTAGATGGTATTCATAGCCCACGAACGAAAACACCTGAGTAGGTTTCAGTTCTGATTTTTCCTGATTTATGATCCACCCCAAGGACTGGGTTAGGTCTACCACTGCCTGAGTGTTCACTGCCCGAGTGTGCCTCCTGAGACTGGGACCTGATCAGCCAGTCGTCCAGGTATTGGTGAAGTCCGAGTCCTCTGGAGAGGGCCATTAGCTCCACTTCCTTTACAATCATCGTAAAGACCTGGGGGGCTGTGGCTAGTCCGAAAGGAAGGGAGGTGAACTGGAACACCTGTGACCTGTGGCAAAACCTTAGGTATTTCCTTGAGTTTGGGTGGATGGGGATGTGAAGGTAAGCGTCCGATAGGTCTATTGACGATACCCATTCCCCTGGAATTAGGGAGGTCCTGATGGACTCTGGAGTTTCCATTTTGAATTTGGCGAGGCTTGGGGACTAGGAACAGATGACTGTAAAACCTGAGAGATTTTACATTTTCCACCTTTTCGATTGCATTCTTTGACAGAAGAGACTGGATACAATCGGCTAGAGCTTGGTCTTTTTGAAGGGCCTTGTATTCTGATAGAATCAGAGGAAATCTGACCATTGGTTTCGAGAGGAATGGCAGTACGTAGCCATTGGTGATAATGTTTAACATGTTTGATGAACATTTGTTGTTTGCCAGTCTCTGGAGGCGATCTCCTACTGGTGGACTGAGGGAGGCTTTGAAGGAGTCATTGGGGGAGGGGTTTCCACGCCCTCATCCCCTATTGTGGGGTCGAAAACGACCCTTGGAGCCTCTGTAGTTCGGTTTCCCCCTTCCTGAGGAAAACAATTGGTTACTGCTTTGTGAGGAATTGCCCCCATAGGGGCGTTTCCTGTAGGAGCCTCTTTTCTTGTTGTGGGGACCACGAAGGGCTTATTTTGATAGGGTGCGAAACCCTGAGAGTCTTTAGAGGTGCCTTTTTTCAGGAGGAAGTATTCTCCCTCCTTCACAAATTGAGACTGGAACAAGGAAGAATGCCAAAAGTGTGAGTTCCTGGTGTCTCGTTTCCCCTAGATGTGGATGCAGAAGGGTCATTTCGCGCCTGAGTAAGCTGGTGTTACCCATGCAATATAACTCCCTCTGGAGTATATGGGCCAAGGATTTCCTAAGGCATGTGAGAGCTCTGTGTCGAATAAGAATAGTCTTATTGCATAGATCTAGGTATTCACAGGCTTCTTGATATCCATGTTTGGCTGCTTTCTCAGCATTGGCACCTTTCTGAATCTGAGATTTGACCTTCTTGGAAGGTCGACTTCAGACTATGTTGGCACTTCTCAAGAGTGACATTGCAAGAAGATGAAGTCTTGGCGAAGGCAGCAGTGTAGTTAAGAGTGGATATATTTTGCCTAGCTTGGTGTTCCAATTCCTTAAGAATTGGTAGGGGAACCTTGCCCATAGGGGCCCCAGAGGGTTTTGGAGTAATACAGATTTTTGAAAAATCTGTATTCAACTCCTGCATTTTCTCCTCATAACAGGGCTGTCCCACCTTGTACCACTTTGTAGTGGCAGGAGGAGGTTTGATATATTTACCTTCACATAAATTAGCGGCCTTGAAGTCATGCTCAAATTTATCAAAGGCATCCTTGATAACAGAGCTAAGGGGGAGCATGGAAGAAGGGCCTCTTGGTCTTAGCTCCTGACGGCCTTTCTCATCATCTAGACCCATTACTGAAGTAGATGACCTAGGCATAGATTCCCTGGGGTCAGGGAGGGAAAGAATGCGCCTAAAAGTGTCCACCTCTTCAGCATACTGGGAGGGAATGTCAGCCAGGGCTACTTCCCTGTAATAAGGAGGGTCTGGATCATGTTGAGGTTGGTCTTGATCAGAGTTAGCCCCAGAGGGCTGAGCCCCAGAGGGCTTAGAAGACCTGTGTTTAGCCACAGAGGGCTGATCTTCCTCTGAGGAAGATGAAACATATCTGGACCTAGATTTATATTTACTCTTGTCAGCATGTTTTTTGGGTTTGGTAGATGACATCCGAGGTTGGTCGGATTCATCAGAGTATTGGTCCGAGGTAGATCTTGGACTAACATCATGCTTCCTATGAGAGTGAGAGTGTCTTTTATGTCCATCTGAGGCCTTCTTAGAAGGTACCTCGGATGCATTAGAGTTCTGATCTGAGAAATTCTGATGATCAGCTCTGAGACCTGGAGGAAGTGCTGGACCATAGTCCACATCCATATCCTCGGTTTGAAGGTTAGTGGTAGGTCTCGGAGGGGGTAGGTCCAGGTTAACACTAGTTCCAGGCTTAGAAGCTGAGGCCGAGGTCTAAACTACCTCTGGCTGTTTTTTATTTGATAATTCGTCTCGGAGAGACTGGAATGCTTCTAACATGGAGGCCTGGAACGAACCCATTTGCTGCTGTAAATGCAAGTTTAGTGTGTTACCCAGGGATTTTTCTAGATTTGTTTCAATTTTCTGCTGTAAGGCAGTACCTGGGGTGGGTGGGACAGTTTTTGCAGGCGTTTAAAGTGACAAAGAACTGAAGGGTAGGGGCTGGGGACGTGGGGATGAGGTAAGTAAGTTGTCAGCAGTACTCTCAAGGTCTGCATTAGTACCAGTAAAAGATTCAACGTCGTCCCCTAATAGATCAAGTTCATCATCTTTAGAACTAACAGTATTGCCTTTTTGTTTCCTGATGTACCACTTCCTTTGTAAATTTTTTTGCATTTGTTCTTCTGTAAAAGAAGTGCAAATCGGACAAGGAGTTTCAAAAGTGACACAGGGGGCGTCACCCTTGCCAGATTCCCTACAGGTAGGGCAGTAATTATGTACATCAAAAGGGAAACAAAAATGCCTGCATTTGTTAGATCTCGGTTTGTCTTTATTCGATTGCTGAGAAGACATTTTAAACGCAATAAAATTACGTACTAAAAAGCCTGAACCGAGGAAAACTCAAAACACGCAATATTAAAGAAAATACTTACCATGTCAAAACGGAAATTTTACAGAATAATCTATGTTATATAATAAAAGAAATAACCAAAAATAAACCTCCAACAATACGTATATGCTGAGATATAAATGAAAATGTCTGTATAATTTACAGAAAGCTACCAGTTCGCGTGGCCAATGAGAAAGTAGGGCGATTGGTCAGAAGTTATCACGTGACGACAACTTGAGGCTACGGCCAACTATAATTGTCTGTTTTTCTTAGACGTTGGCCATGATGCCTTGTGGCCATCCGAGAACAGCATTAAGTCCCACATGGTAAGCTATTGTAGCGCAATAAAATTTTTAATTTTAAACTGAATCCTATTTACTGTGTTGAAAGTAATATTAAACCAGGAATATTTATGGTTTTTCACAGCCAACAGGGTGACTTCAAAAACACAGTAGCCAGATATATTTGAGAGCGTTAAAAGTTTTTGACCCATAAGGTGATAGTTCTAAGTTACAGAAACAGGATTTGGAGACTGTGAATCAACTTGTAAATGTCAGTTCTTATACCGACACTGGATCAATTACAGTACACTGGAAAAAACAACAACTGTTTTTGTTTTTTTTATTATCACATCATTTAAAATTGCGCATATTCAAAGTGTGACCTGGATGAAGTACAATACCTTCACTATGTATCTATGTAACATTTTGTATAGATCTAACAACAACAAAAGAAAACAAATAACAAAGAACACTTGTTCTAGAATCAAAGTAGTGTGTAATGAAAGGAAATGCCATGCTTCTGTATTTATTGTTCAATTCATTCAGAGCAAAGAGGTACAACTGACTAGGCCATAATATTCATAACCACAGTAAATCCATCAGACAGTGCTGCCAATAGAATGATACCACAACATGGAACAGTATGACTAGGCCATTATACTCATAGCCACAGTAAATCCATCAGATAGTGTTGCCAATAGAATGACACCACCACATAGAACAGTGTGACTAGGCCATTATACTCATTGCCACAGTAAATCCATCAGACAGTTCTGCCAATAGTATGATACCACCACATGGAACAGTGTGACTAGGCCATTATACTCATAGCCACAGTAAATCCATCAGATAGTGTTGCCAATAGAAGGAAGCTTTCTACCCAGTCTGAAAGGTTTACAGCAAGGTGTAATTCATCACTTGAATTTTTTTTAAATTACAGCATATTCTTCTGTGATTTTTGTGATTATCTCAGGCTAATTATCTCATCTATTTGCAGACATTTAGTAAATTTTAGTTTTCTTTAAGTTTAAGGGTGTCAATATACTGTGGAATATTTCATATTTCTTTTCAATCAATATTAATCATCATCCACTTGTAACACATCACATCATTCCCACCCGCTTCTCCTGGATAATACAGATATAACTTACGCATTGTACAGCCATTATTTCATAAAGCCATTTTACAGAGCTAGGTATACTACAATAATACAAACACACCTGAGGTAAGATACCAGCTCACCTCACCTACCTCACACACACTTCAATACGTATACAATAAGTCTATTATTTACACTAAGAAATAATTGCTACAATTTTAAAATTTACAGCATACCAGGTTTTATTTTCATCAAAACAAGATGCATTTGGATAGAGGAAAATGCTCAACTCGATGTGACCTGACATGCAGTGGTTATAAAGTCTTATTGATCATGGGAGATTTAAAAACATTGTAATTTGTAGCTGGGTAGGGAGACAGTGACCAGCAATACTTCAAAAACAATTCATATGGTAGACCAGTTTAAATATATTTCCATAACTCTTGCACAAGCCAAGTTTTCATTTGTAATTTCTTCTGTTTAGTAAGACTTGTTGACTACTTGTGGTGATGAGCAATGTGATGTCAAAGGTTTGCAAATCTTGAGGTTAGGGGTCACTGTTTTCTGTTGCAGTTTGAATATTGATTTGAAGGGAGAGGAAGTCTTTCTGAAGTTGAAACATAGAATATAATATAAAAAACGACTAGTTCATACAACACATGTGTGTTTTGTACAAATCATGGTTTCAACTTATTTTGGTTTGTAAAGATTTATTAGTACTAACTTTTTTCATGTAGTGTTGGATGCAATGGCCATATTCAATGCTCATAAATATTTTAAAATAAAATAACATTACCTCAGTGCTGTTACATTTCTATTTATACATAGTGATGTAAGCAATTGTCTGCAGATGGTTTACTTTTCCAATGCTTTCAAAACCCAACCTGACAGATGTGCTCATTATATTAACGATTTGAACATGTCCAAGAATAATTGTTACATTTGATCTTCAAGCAAATTCATATTTCAAAGTTATTTTTTCATAAAAAAAAACAAATATGAAGCAATTATATTGTTACACTGCCTCTGCCCACATGTTTCAATTGCTATATTCAAAGCTATATAAAATATTTCCACAACTTGCAAAGTGTAAAAACATCCCAGTGCAACTGCTACATAATATTTACATTTTATTTTTATAACAAATAGAAATGAATTTTTTGTTTAAATTTGTACAGTCATCACTATTTCTTAAGTATCTGATGTTCAAACAAATATATCTACACATTTGTCACTAGTAACTGAAAAAATAAAATGTTAATTTGAAGTATTACATTTGTCAAACAAATATCTGGCAAACAAATAAATGGCAGATGTAATTGGAGTTCTACAGATCGTTCCAGCAGAAGAACTTTCAATTCACAGCCTGATGGATCAAAAATTCATTAGAGAAATTTTTTAATGTGATTTTGATTTTGTTAAAGGTATATGACAAAGCGAAGCAGATTTATATATCTATGCCCCATCAAAAAAAAAAACTGCCTCCTGACTTTAATTTTCCCTTATATTCATCATATTTGGAGAATGCCTTCTGTGTCCCAAGAAGTATTTAAACACCAAATTTAAACCTGATTGATAATGCACTTTCGGAATTATAAGGGCAAGAAGTTGCACAGACAGACAGGAGAAGATAGCAAGAATAAAACATGAAACGGATTGCAATAACCCTACCTATCTTTGAGCACTTCTAATAAACACTAGTTTTATTCTTTCTTTAGAAGCTGTGAGAGAGTCTTGTATCACACATACAATCTCAAAACTAGGGGGAGATATTAGTTTTACAAGTAATAATAGGATGTGATTACATTTCGAGGTCTAAAACTTGAAACTTGACATTAATTTCATTATCTGATGTGGCCAAACTGAAATTCAACAGTAGCTGAAGCTGTAGCTTGCAATATTTAATGCATTACAGTTTAAATGCAAAAACTTGCAAATTTAAGAAGTAAATTAAATTTTTATAAGTTAATACCCTATCCAATGGACAATTGCTTATCCGGTCAGCGCGGACCGGCCCGCCAAACGTCAGAAAAAGACGTCCTGTGTCTCCACCGGCTAGGCCGGCCCAGTACTGTGCACTCGCCAGATGGCGTGTCGTACTTCCTTCCTGTCTAGACAGAGTGACGTCATAGCATCTTTTTTGTTGTCTAAACCTATTAGACCCCTAGTAAGCTGATAGCGGGGTCGGTGGGAGGGTCTTGTGTGTCCATTGGATAGGGTATTAACTTATAAAAATTTAATTTACTTCTTAAATTTGCAATTTTATTGCGTTAATACATCCTATCCAATGGACAATTGCTGAATAACTACCGCTTGGTAGGCGGGTAAGTTACTAGGGACTAGGTTAACTCATGTTGAATAATGAACAATTTCTTTTAAGCCTGGGAAGACCTTGTGGTTGGTAACCCTTTAGGCTATGGTCGAATATCATCACCTGGTTACAAGAGGTTGAACCGTCAGTCGACCTTGCCCCCCCCCCCCCCCCCCTTTTTTTTTTTAAGCAGACCTGCTCTGAGGTAGGGGAAGAGAGGGATGAGTTCAGTCCCATAGAGGTAATCCTCCCAGTGGAAGTACGTCCAGAATTATTTTTTTTTTTTTTTGAATATAAGTGCAATATATACAGAGATGTAGTACTATTTACATATATACAGGTCTCCTCTAATTCCTCGCCTGTTGGTGGATCTGCTGGGCAGCCACCACAGGACCAAGGTGATAGAGCTCTGAGTCTGCCCAAGCCACATCCTTCAGATAAAATTGGGTGAAGGTGTTATGAGATTTCCAGTGGCAGGCTGATAAGATCTGCTCTAAGGAGACTCCAGACTGGAAGGCCTTAGAGGCAGCAAAGGCCCTCATATCATGAGCTTTGACTTGATGTAGGGTGTGGGCCTGCTGATCAGAGAGCTCATAGCATAGGATCACAGTTTGCTTGATCCATGAGGAGATAGTGGCAGGGGAGATGTCTTTGTCGAAACCTTTCTTGAAGGAGACAAAAACTAACTCTTTGTGCTGCCTGAGGTCTGAAGTCCTGTCCAAATAGTAGCGCAAGGCTCTGACCAGACAAAGGGATCTGTCAGACTTGAGGGATTTATCCAGTGTAGGAGCCAGTGCTGGTATGACCACTGGGGCTACACTCTCCGGACCCTCTTTGGCCAGCTGGTTCTTGGAAAGAAAGCTGGGGGATGGAAACAAAGACACCTTAGTCCAGTCGGACTGGTGTCTGATGTTCCTGTGCTGCCATGCATGGATCTCACTCCTTCTTTTGCCCGAGCCTAGGGCTAAAAGGAAGACAGTTTTGAAGGTAAGGTGCTTCAAAGATGCTTCCCTGAGAGGCTCAAAAGGGGCCTTTGTCAGTTGGTGTAGTACCAAGGAAAGGTTCCAGGAAGGAATCCCTCTCCGCCCTTTGGGTCTATCTCGATGGAAACTTTCCAAGAGACGAGTGAGATTTTCATCTTTGCTGATATTGACTGTTGTGCTTCCCAGTTTATCAGCAATGGCAGACCTGTATCCATCAATGGTGCTGGGCTGTAACTTCTTGTCCTCAAAGAGGTGCATTAGGAAGTCAGCCACCGAATTTACAGGTGGTGACCTGAAGTCCACCTGATTAGCGTCGCACCACTTTGTAAAAATGGTCCACTTTGCCTCATAGACTGATCTAGTTGATCCTCTTTGAGGAGCCTCAATTCTTGCTGCCACTGCCTCAGAGAAGCCCTGTTCTTTGATTTTTGAGGCTCTAGGAGCCAGGCATGGAGATTTAGGTTTGTCAGATTTCTGTGAGGGATCTGATTGAAGGGCTGTGTTAGCAGTCTGGGCAGGTTGGGCAGGCTGAGAGGGACCTGACTGGACATGGTCACTAAGTCCCAAAACCAAGGCATGTTGGGCCAACCCGGGGCAATCAGAATGAGTCTCTTGCACGGGGAGTCCAGTAGCTTCTCCACCACTTTGCCCAATATGGCCGTCGGTGGGAAGGCGTATGCATCCAGATCGTCCCATGGCAGGGTCAGTGCATCCACTGCTACTGCCAGGGAGTCCGGTACTGGAGAGACAAACTGAGGTAGTTTGCGGTTGAATCTCGTGGCAAATAGGTCTATTTGAGGCCGGTGCCATTGATTGCATAATTCTTGAAAAACTTCCGGAAGGAGGGACCACTCTGTTTGGATGGTCTGACCCAGCCTGGATAGCTTGTCTGCTATCACATTCAGGTGGCCTGGGATATGTCGGGCTTTTAGAGTCACTTGTCTTTGGGAACACCAAGTCAAGATTCTCCATAGAAGGGCACACAGTGGACCCGACTTCATGCCTCCTTCTTTGTTTATGTAGGCCACCACTGTTGTATTGTCTGTGGCCACTAGGACTATTTTGTCGGTGCAGAGATCTTGGAACTCTTTTAAAGCCAAAAAGACTGCTTTCAGTTCCAAGTAATTTATGTGCAGTTTGCTTTCCGGAACCGACCAGGAACCCCTTGCAGTGAGCTCGTTTAAATGAGCGCCCCAACCTTCTTTTGATGTGTCTGTAAACATTTGCAGAGCATGCTTTATGGGGTGTAATGGTTGACCTTGAAGCACATTGCTTTCGTCTAGCCACCATTGTAAGTGCGGGTGCAGGGATCTGGGCAGAGGGATGATCTTCTCCAAGGATTCCGGTACTCTCCAATTGTTTTTGAGATGCCACTGTATGGGTCTCATGTGTAGTCGGCCTAGATGAACCTGTTTCTCTGTGGCCGTTAGTAGACCTATTAAGGACATGAACTGCCGGACCGGACAGGCCGGTAGACTCAGTAGTGATTTTATTTTGTCCTGAAGGCTTTGCCACCGGTCCGGGGTCGGTCTGACCCGGCTGGATCGGAGGTCGAACTGGTAACCTACAAAGTTGAAGACTTGTTTTGGCTCCAGTTCCGACTTTTCCAAGTTCACTAACCAACCTAGTTTTTGACATATTCTGACTAGAGTTTGTGTGTTTTGCAAGCAAATTGAGTGGGATTTGGCCCTTACCAACCAGTCGTCTAGGTACTGGTGGATCCTTATACCCTTGTGACCGGCCATCAACTTCACCTCCTTGGCTACCACTGTGAACTCCATGGGAGCTGTGGACAGGCCAAAGGGAAGAGCCTTGAATTGGTATGTCTGACCTTGGACATGGAACCTGAGGTATTTCCTGGACTGTTCCTGTATGGGAATGTGGAAGTAGGCATCCTTGAAGTCTACAGATGTTACCCACTCCCCCCGCTGGAGGGATGTCCGGATGGTTTCTGGTGTTTCCATTCTGAATTTCTCCGTCTTGAGAAAGAGATTCAGTTTGCTTAGGTCTAAAATGGGCCTCCATTTGTTGTTCGGTTTGGGAACCAAAAAGAGCCGGTTGAAAAACCCTAGAGATGTTTGATTGTGGACCCGTTCTACAGCATTTTTGTCGATAAGCTGCTGCAATGCTTCTAACAGGTAGCTGTTCCTGTGAAGATTGGCATAGCTGCTTACGACTGTGGGAAACCTTGACAGTTTTGGCCGGTTTTGGAAGGGAAGGGTGTAGCCCTGTTTCAGGATTTGAACTACCTTGGGACCGGCACCCATTTGTGACCACATTGTCCAGAAGTTTTGAAGTCTTGCCCCTACAGGAAGATTTAAGGCAGCATTTTTGACACTTTCTACAAGTTGGACACAAGACAATTGAGTGACACAAGAAACACTTTTCACAGATTTTAATAACCAATTCTTTGGGTAACACTCTGCCTGTCCGGGACTTAACTCTTTTTTTTGCGAGTGCCCGGACGCAGAAGGAACATGAGAAACAACAGGCTGTTTTACATTTAAAGTTTCTAGTGTCTGTGGGCTCCGGGCCAGCAGTCTTACATTGGCTTGTGTTACAGAGTAATTGTCATTTATATGACTGCTGGCCCTTGGCCGGTCGGGATGAGTAGGTGGAAGCACGGCCTCTGCCTCTCTTGGAGTTTCTCTTGCCAATTGTCTTCCATGCTGGTTTATCCGACCTGGAATCTTTATAGCTTGCTTTCTTGTCATGTCTTTCATACGGATGGTACCGACCCTTGTTGTGAGAAGAGGTTGAGTGGCCCTTAGACTCAAACTGGGCTATGTCTTCTTCAGCCCGCTTGACCACAGCTTCAGGAAAGAGGGTGGCAATGTGTAGAGGTGCGGATCTCAAGGCTGTCAAAGTGTCCGGTTTGATTCCGGTCCTGAGATGGCTGAGGTACGCATCCCTGCGTACAAGGGTAAGGTTTCCCATGGACACGAACACGAAGTCTGATAAGTGCTCCATGGCTTTTGCTGCAGCCCGAGATATGCTGGAATTAAAGTCTATGAGATAATTCAGTTCATCAGCTGCTGCAGTGAAGTTAGCGGAACCCTTGCCTTTATTTTCTGATCTAACAACCTTTAACTGATCTTTCATCTGCTGTTGTACTTTAAACAAGCACCTATTAAAACTTGCAGTCTGGTTGCATATGACGGATGCCTCCCTAGCTGACCTCTCCCACCTACGTAAGGTCTCCTGTGAGATTCTACGAGAAGCTGGTGGGGTAGAAGAAAGTCCTGTGTACTTCGCTATCCGGCCATAGCTGCTGTTTAGCTTTGAAGCGTCGGTAGACCAGTGTGAAACTTTAGACGGGTTGGTTGTAGGTTCTGTGTGTAGCCCGTACCATCTAGATTGCGACTTAGCCGGCCTGAGGAAGACATCTTTGGCTAAGTCACCGGGCTCAGATCCACGGGTAGGGTAGCCCTCCACTAGTGTGAGGTTTAACTTGGCCAGTTTGCGGCACAACCAATCTTCCGTGGGCATTTTTACTGATACTTTGCCTGGAGGAGCAGTCTTTGGCCCTGCGAAAGGGTTATCATCAGAGGTACTGGTAGGGTTGTCCATTTCAGGGATGTTGGACCAAGCCATAAAGGAGCGTATGCCCTGCATGGTGTCTCTGTAGTTTTGTTCCTCCGACACTGGCTGATCTTGGTTGGTGGCAGACTGATCCGGGTCCTCAGAGAGTTCCCCTTCTTCTTCGGCGTACAAGTCAAGGGGGGGTTGGTCTGACAAGCTAGCAGCCTCTGAGGACAGGCTAGATACACTATCCCGTCTGGTCTGATGTAGAGCCGGTGAACCTGTGTCAGCCGGATCAGAGGACAGTGACCGGTCGGTTACAAGAGGTCGGTGAGTGACTTGAGGGTCGGTACCATAATCCACAGTGCTAGGTCGGTGGGATTTAGTTTGACTGACAGGCTGATGCGAGGTCGCAGAGGAGCCCTGTCCAGTAAACTTAACAGTGGAAGCCGGTCGGCTGCTCTTAGTTTGACTGGCCGGCTGATGCTTGGTAGCAGAGAAGCCCGTACCAGTAAACTGATTTGAAGATGTCTGTGAGCTGGTGATTGCTTTACTGGTCGGCTGATGCTTTTCAGCAGAGAAGCCAGATCCAGGAAGCGAGGTTGAAGGTCTGATGAAAGGTTCAGTGATATTCTGTGTCTGTGGAGGGGAGTGGGACGGAGCCACTTTGACATCTGAAGTAAAAGAGGGTTCAAAACTCTTGGCCAAAATGAGGGCTTCTAAACGACTAAAGCGTTCAGACCATTTGTTGTCTAGATCATTAAAACGATCATCAGTGGTTGGTTGACTGGTAGAAGCCGTACTAGAGGGAGATTTCACCTTCTTAGTGTCCTTCTTGCTTTCTTTTTTAGGCTTTTTATCTGGTGGAGGGGCGGAAACAGAAGTCTTAACAGTTCCTTGATTATCCACAGCCCCAATAACGGCCACACTGGCCGGATCCACAAGCTCTTCATCTTTAGACGGAGTGGAATCAGCTGCTTTAGCTTCGCGTTTTTCCTTCTTGATTTTATAAGCAGGAGTTGCAAGTTGAAGGCGTTGATCAGATGTGAAACTGATGCAAATAGGACACTTATCCGCAGAAGTGGGGTTTTCAACACAGAAATCTTGTCCCTTACCCTTCTCTCTGCATCGTGCACAATGTGTATGTGTGTCAAAAAGGGCCATGGCGTGCCCACATTTCCCTCTACGCTGGCCAGGAGAAGCCATGATGTTGATACAAAATAATTATGTAGAAAGAATATCACTAAAATAAAATGTCCGCTATACAAATCAAATTATCTGGCAGAATAAAAATTTCCTTGTGCACAGCCACGCGCCAAACGAAAAAGATGCTATGACGTCACTCTGTCTAGACAGGAAGGAAGTACGACACGCCATCTGGCGAGTGCACAGTACTGGGCCGGCCTAGCCGGTGGAGACACAGGACGTCTTTTTCTGACGTTTGGCGGGCCGGTCCGCGCCGACCGGATAAGCAATTGTCCATTGGATAGGATGTATTAACGCAATAAAATACAACTTGCTCAAGACTCATACTAAATTCGTTACATCTGTTCAAAGCAAATTCATTATGTGTGCAGAATGTTTCACCCTTGCCTTCACTGCTTTGAGTAGAGAGATATTAAACATAAGTTAATATAAATGAAATCCAGAATAGATGAACACGCAACTCATAGAAATTCATTAATATAAATGAACACTGTCTTCAAAACAAATTAACTGTTGTGATCTGAAACATAGTTTACAAATTTGTTTTTAACAGTAATAAACAATGAATGCACATGCAAAGGATGTGATCTGACACAAGCCGAGATAAATTACCAGTGCCGCACTCTGTAACGCCCATGGGCAATGTGACCAAATATTTGCAAAAGTTGGGTATGGGCGTTTCGACAATGAAAACCAGCTGGGCGTTTCGAAAAAAATAACCCGAATTTGGGGAAACCGTGTTTTAGCACACACCGACTGGAAGTAAAATAGAAAATTTTGTTGAAAATGGACATAAATTAATCATGTCACCAATTATTGGGTTTGTATGGAGAAAGATTACCTTGAAACGACATATTAGTAATTTCTGAGCGATAACGAAGGATTGTGGATGGGCACTTTCGAAAGCATGAGCGTTACAGAGCGCGGCTATGGTAGCTTTGTGGCATCTACTGACTGAAATCAATCACATGACTTGAATTCTAGTGAAGTGAATGTAACAACATCTAAATTTATCAGGATTATTATTTTTAGTCAAATCTAATAACAGTTAGCTTTTGTTTGAATAAGAATGCGATACGCGGAAAGTGTGCACATCTGAATTTCAATGTTTTACTTCTATTTATAAAATACACAAATCAGAAATTGTTATGAGCATTCAAAACACTGAGAGCATAATCCCCATGAGAATTTTCCCAGATTGAACAGAGGCTGGCAAAAGGATGCATAAAAGGCGACAGAAAATGTAAACTAAGTAAGAGGATCAAATAACCATAATATCATCATTGCCATAACCTAAAAGAAAAAAAAAACGATTTATACTGACTCAAAATTTGACAATTACATTCTATTACACATACCTCCTTAAAAAGAAAACATTCGGTATTCAAAATGACATTCAAAGCTTCTCCTATACAGAAATGCATCTTATAATAGCAGTTTTTGGCAAATGCATTCAACCTTGTACAGTTAGTAAAATTTCTGATCTGTGTTCATCATTCTACCACATCATAATCAAATATTTTTTTCATTACAAATCAGATTACCAGATTAACCCCTGGTTTATATATCACTGTAGGTTTTCATAAGGGCTAGAAAATTAGTCACATCTTGCAAAATAAACATGGTTTGCATATCTATCTGAATATCAAGCTGATACTAAATTAGCTATCCACTTGGCTCCTCTATTATTTGTAAAGAAATACATGTTCTGCTACCACTTTATAAGTGTTTTATCAGTATAATTATCACTAAATATCTTACATTAACCTGTATTTTACACGCACTACATACAATGTTAACCTACTCAGTACAGTTAACAATAACTTAACATGTCTACCTATGTGCCATAAAAAAGCTTTTATTTTGTGCATTTCCAATATAAATGTTACAGGCAATCTGTGTAATGAGGCATTCATTATTGTTGTTATTTTTAAAGACGAAATGATACTGTGTAGAAAACAGCAGAATTTGTTTTATTCAAACCAGCAGAAATCTAAAATAGTCCTAATCAATGACCTTATTTTGTGTGATAAGAATAATAGGCATTTGATTTGCACAAAATATAAATATAGGTTACAATGCAGACTCTGTAACAATAACTCCTTATTACCCACAGGATTCGGTTCATGTTATGGCCAATTTTCACTAATATCTATCAAAATATGGCATTTTCTACCGGAAGATAAATTCCGCTTATAGGCTGCTTTAATTAAACAGGACACACTGTTGTCTATATCGACAGTAATGTGATTTATATTTCTGCAGAGAACAAGTAGTTGAGAGCGCGGTTGGTATCACAGTCTGCCGCTAGTGCCACTTGTGCTAGCTCTTCCTGCGGGTACTCCTCACCCACAATGTCCCGCAACTGGTCCAAACAAGTCTGTAGACGCTCTGTATCCTGGACATAGGGAAGATCATCCAGTGAGCTGGAGCTACAGGTTGTTAGGTTAAACATGTGGCTCTGAAACACAGGTAAGGGAAGTCAAGACTGGATATATGGACTTTAATCAAAGACAAACCAAATAAAGACTGGGCACACAGCTCTAAAACATAGGAAGGAAAGGGAATACTAGACCAATAATACAGGTATGGCAAGTAAAGACTGGACATATAGCCCTTAAACACAGGTAAGGCAAATCAAGTTTGTAATTACAGCCTTAAAACAAAGGCAAGTCAAGACTAGAATTATAGCCCTCAAACACATGTACTAAGTTCAGTAAAGACTAGACATACAGCCCTTAAAAACAGATAAGGTAAGTGAATATAGGACATACTGCCTTAAACTACAGGTATGGCAAGTTAAGACTGGACATAAAGCCGTAAAACATAGGTTTGGCATGCAATGTTTGGAATTACAGCCCTTAAACACAGGTAAGACAGGATTCGACATATGTACTATGATAGATGTTACTGAATAATGATAACTGACCTTTTAAAAATAGTAATAAGATATACTGATCATTTCAAGATTCTGTCTCTCTGGGCAAAATGGTGACTAACACAATATTAGTACCTTGACATTGGTTTCAAGTGCCTTTATACACTCCCCATTTCTTTTAACAGACACCATTTCTAATCTCTTTTCAATAAACGACTGTTTCCCAATACTGGGCTTTCATTTTTTGGGGACCCAAGCACATGAATTTGACTTTAATCTTTAATAATATACATTTTTATTACTTAACCTTAAAATTACATATTGCAAGGCATCATTGATTGGGTTAAGCAGTTGATTTTAATAGTGCTGGTATTGTTTATCGATATTGAAATATTTATCGATCCATGCTAAATATACTGATATCGATAATGTAGGGTACAATATCAATATCGGAACATACTACTAAATAGACGCAATTAAGCTGTTTTCCATGTAAATAAATCATAAAACTTGAGAAATATATTGGTTTCCCCTCTTTTTTTTGTCAAATTTCACTTACCGCTAAACCGGAAACGCCATATTTGTTTACGTTTCGGGAAATACTAAACCTCGCAAAAGAGTTTGGAAGGTCTCTCCCAAGAAAGCATCTAATACCCCGATATTTCAATATCGATCGATACGCAAGGCAAAAATATGGTTTGATATCGATGTGCATATTATCATTCGATACCAGCACTACTATATAATGTGTCTAAAACCACGATTTATAACCCAGAACAGTAATTATATTGTATACATAACATACAGTTCATGATTGATTCCAAATATTTTCAGACTTTTGTCTCCTGTAACAGTATTGACTGCCCCTTACTTTACTGTGTCCCCTGCCAAACTTTAACTGAAAACATGTACCACATGTAGGCTTCAACTATTAAAAAGTTATATATATTATTTTACAGCTAAGTATCACAGAAAATCTGTGAACAGTATAATAAAGTCTTCGTCTCTTGACTCAATATCCATGGGCCAAGTATATATCTTCATATTATGTATGTATACTCACAGCTCCAAGCTCTGCATCACTGGAGGCAGAACTAGGTGTGTCAGTGTGAGGCTGCAGACTCAGACTCTGCATGTGTGGCTCTAAGCTAGAAATGACAAAAACACAAAACGCTAAACCACTCTGACTGGTTAAACTCTATATATAATTGTTTTGAGCAGAAATCCTTTTTAAGTAGAAATAGATTGTAATTTTTTTTTGGAAAATAAAGCGATTCTGTACTTAAAAAATTTATACGAATTATGATCATACATGTACCTAATCATCTGCTATAAAAAGTGATAACTTGTGAGACTTCTATAATATTTTCACTTGGGGATCTTTGCCACACTAACCTCTGCCAGGTGACAATGCTGTCAATCTCTTCCTGAAGTTGCCGTGGTAACTGTTCAAACACCTCACTCTCCATCACATCACGGTGTTCCATGATAAAGTTGAGAACAAACACCTGTATAATAGACAAATTCCAATGTTTTTTTTAGTTTACGTTATTTTTGTGTTTTTTTTTGCCCCTTCGTAAAGTCATAAATAAAAAGCTGGGTTGCAGTATTCTTTTAAGATTAAAAAATGTGACCTATGGGTTGTGACTTTAGTGACGATTTTGTTAGACTGAATGAGAATACAGAATATTACCAACGAAACATCTTTTAAACAGATACCCATTGTCAACAAGTGACAAGAGTGCAAATCAGGTGTTACTGTCAACAGTCAGTTTACCTGAAATAAAGGATTTCTAGCAAACTAAGAGGGCAGTTCCACATTGCTGATTAGATTGTAAACCTTCTCCATGATTAAAAAGATCAATGGATTGGGCATGCACTCTCGATGAAGGGGTAAGGAGAGGAAGGCGAAGATTTTATTGCTGAGAAAAGAAATGTGATTGCTACCTAACTGCTTCTCCAGTGAAAATGAGAGTTTACTATCTATACAACAGCTTCCCGGGCAACTTTTTGATTGGATCTAGATTTATGAATATCTGCATACAATCAACATATGCCCAAGGCCTATACAATCATTCTAAAAGGATTACAAGCAAAACAATTGGGTTCCAAACTGAAAAAAATCAAATAGTTGTATGATAGTTTTGCAATTGACCCCTACTGTTCTCCAAATCCCTCTATGGATAGTACATACGAAATCATTCCAAAAGGTCAAATTCATTTTGACCATTTGGAGCTTAACGACAATGGATCAACTGAATCAGATGCTATAGTAACATCTGCTTTCATGCAACTCTTACAGAGTGGATGGATGAACTGATACTGAAACTGAGCCATCAATTAGTTCCAAGATATAGAAGAGGGCCCCACAGTTTTTGGTCAGGCAGTAGTTCAAAGGAAGGGAGGGTCAAGGGCATTACTACATACCCTGATGGCAGAGCCAGACAAGCCCTCACACAGAAACTTTTAGAGGATGCCTCCAGACTTGTCTCCGAGCTGCAGCAGTGGATGACCCTAGCACTCCAGTGGGAATTAAGTTAAACATGGTTCTGAGAATCACTATGCCCAGCACTCAACTTAGCAATACAGATTGCTATCCATAACTAGAAAAATGTTTTTGCTGACAAAAACGAAGCGGCCCTGATGAAAAAGTGCGAAGTAAGCCGTAAAAGATATCAAGATATGCATCACAAGGATTAGAAAATGTAAAGTTTATTGCATTGTATATGTTACCATATTTAACAAATGAAAGAACGACCACAGCTTGGCAGAAGAGAAATTGTAGGTGTGAAATTTACTTCTCAAAAGAATGTATGTCCGATGCGTGGAAAAAAATGCCTCCTGGAAAAAATGCCTCCTAGAAAATATGCCTCCTAGGAAATATACCTCCTAGAATTAATGCCTCCTGAATATTTTGTGACCAGGAAAAATACCTCCTAAGAAAAAAAGTTCTTTCAAGTATTATAACACTACAGGTTCAGATTACAACTTCAGAGGCATCTTCATTTTTTCCACTTGAGTCTTATAGTCGCCAATGCCTGTCAAAAATTCACAGTCTTTTACCCATTTTGCTTAGCTGTACAAAGGTATGTAAGTTTCTCTTGTAAGGTTTTGCTGGTGCTTCTCACTCTTTTGGCTGGCTGCTCATCTCTGGTTTCCATTATGACAGGTGTCGTGTTTTTCTTGTAATTATATTTCTGCCCCTCCTAGTGCATCTAACTGTGATCAACTCCTTACAGAGGGGATAACCTATGTTGTAATTTGATAAGAATGCATATTGGAAGCCATAAAGGCCACAACTATTTCATCAAGAAACCTCACAGCCATAAATCTTGCTTTTAAACTGGTCCAGAGTACAGCTGAAGGGATACCCTTTGAAGAAGATATTTGTAATTTGTACTTCATGATATTGTACATTCTGGTTTTGACTGTACATATCTGAAATTAACATGTTTTTGATATTTTACATTATAGGTTTCATGTGTAACATGTTTACAAGTTGAAATAACTTTTTTTTCTCAGGAGGCATTTTTTCCTAGTCACAAAATATCCACGAGGCATTCTTTCTAGGAGGCCATTTTTCCAGGAGGCATTTTTTTCTGTGAGGCATTTTGTCCAGGAGGCATTTTTTTCCTGGATTCTGTATGTCCTACATTCTTTGGTAATGTTCTCGAAGAAGAGGTCTCAAGTGAAAGGGTACACTGACCACAGACATTTCTGTTCAAAATGTCATTAGTATCAGACTTAAGTATAAAACACTAATTGAACGCAGTGGACTAAGATGCTTAAGAACTATTGTTTAAAATTACTGATTGTGCTTCAACTAAAAACTTAACAAAACCACTTTCCATGAATGTGCCTTTTGATAAATATCACACAAAAGCAAATACAGAGTTGGGGAGGAAGAAGAAAAGGACAAGTCATTCATTTCCACTCAGCTGGAGATACATAAAATGCTGTACAACAAAAACTGTTTATGAGAAAGTGTTTTTTTTTCAAGCATCTTATATTGTGAAAGAAGTCAGGTGTATACATTTGACCAATTTATATAGTCTATCTGAACAAGTAGCTAGATCATCAACTCCTTCTACAAAACAAAAGTTGAATCAATTGAAGCTTTTTTTCCAAAATGGAAAAGTTATATCCCCACAATTCCAAAAGAATGGAATCAGAAGAATGTGGTTTTTAATCTGCCTAAAATTGGGAATTTATATTATGTGAACACTGATCAGTTGCAATATGTTAATAACCACATCAGTGCATCATAAATAGCTCATTTTTTTCTTTGAAGATGTCATAATTTCATAAACACTAAGAGATTAGGTTTGCCAGACAGCATAAATATTTTAAAGTATACATATGCCAGGTGTGGTTTTAAAAAGTGTTAAAATAAATGAGGAGGGAGCAAGAAGTATATATTTATCATGTTAAGATGGCCAAAGCTTCTTAAGTACAGGAATTTTAAGTGAAATGTTATACAAAATCTTACTTTAGTAGAATCAATGTCAAGTTAAACTGATGTTACTGAACAGTAAATCAGTTAGGGGCTGAAAATCCTCATTTTCACGTCAAGATGACCATGACTGTACTTGTATTGGAACTCCAAGGTGGAAAGAAAATAAGAATGTCCCTAATGTCATCTTTAAAAGTGTACAAAATTTAACTGAGCTCTGCTGAACAATACGATAACTGGAGATTAAAAACTCCATAATTTCACTGCAAGGTGACCATAACTTCATCCATATTGCGACTTTAAGGTGACCATAAAATGAGAATGTCCCTTTTGTCATCTTTTATAAGTGTACAAAGTTTAGCTGAGGTCAGTTGAACAATAAGATAGCTGGAGGCCGAAAACTTCCTTTTTTTCACTGAAAAGTGACCATAACTTCATTCATATTGGGACTTTAAGGTGACCATAAAAGCAGAATGTCCTTTCTGCCAACCTTTATAAATGTCGCAAGTTTTACTTGAAAAATGTACACATTAACTAAGGTTAGGGCTGAAAAACTCTACAGTTTAAGTTTAAGATGGCCCTAACATTATTAATATTTCAATCATAAGGTAGTAAGAGTGTTCTTTTGATGTACCTCAATATCAATATATGTTAGATTTTTAAAAAGATGGAAAAATAACAGGCCAGACAATTTTATTCCAATTTGATGACTTTAGGGGGGCCATAGCCCTAATAATATTAACAGTTTAGGGTCACCATAAAGTCAGGATAATCCTTTGATGAATCTAAATATATATGCCAAGTTTAGTTGAAAAGTGTGGAAAACTAAGTGAACTGGAGGGTTAAAACCCACGTTTTGGTCATTAAGGTGACCTTAAGTTTGCAGATACAGAGCTAAAACTTTGGCATGTGAAAGATTATCAAAAAGTAGCTGAATAAGTTATTCCAACAAAACGCCGAAATTCTAACCGTTTTTGATATACAGACCAAGTACCCATTTTTAAAAAATTTACAAAAATAAAGCGCCTGCCATTCAAGTATCTATGGTGCGATTGATGAGAAAATCCTTTCCGACCTTGGAAATTTGGTCTAGAATGTACCAGATAAATTTTATAGCACAGGTGTGTGTGGATTTTTCCAAAATGCGATGACAGGGTGTTTTGGGGTTATGCTTAAGGTTACCTTAAGTAAAGCTTAAGGTCTGCGCAAAGTATCCCCAAAATTTTTCCCACCCCTATAGTTTTAAAGAAAGATAAGAAGGAAAGAAAAATTTGAAAGGCTAAGAAGTTATTCAAGGGAGACCATAATCCGGCGGCGGCGGCGGTGATCAGTCGAAAATTAATTTCGGTGAAAACAAATAAGCGTCCCTGACGGGCCGCTTAATTTTTAATAAATTATATTTACAAACCTAACTTTTTACTACTTTGTTTATGTGTTATGTGCGAGATGTGATACAATTTAATGAGGAAACAAATACCAAC
Source organism: Sabellastarte sp. h YS-2021 (assembly GCA_964017235.1). NCBI lineage: Eukaryota > Metazoa > Annelida > Polychaeta > Sabellida > Sabellidae > Sabellastarte > Sabellastarte sp. h YS-2021. Next base: position 78,478,542 of record OZ024931.1, read on the forward strand.
AATATATAAATGAAAGAAAAAGCAGACTAAAATTTTCAATACAAGTTTCTGCATTTTGTAGGAAATCCTACTGGCTGATGCGATTGGGGGAGTTAATCTGACTAGATGATGCACTCGTAAACAAAATGTTTGTTATGTGATTAGATAGGAAGGGCATATGATTTGCCAATTGGCAAAATGCTAATGCCTGCTCTATGCAAGATCTGATAAGAATCAGGGACAGTTTATAATAATTTTAAGACACTTTGAAAATATCAGGAAGGCACACGATTGACTCCTAAACACTACCAAATTTTATGTGGATATCCTGATCATTAAGTTTGTTGTTTACAGATGATCTAAATGAAAAGACTGCTTTTCTGGGCAATCTTCAGGACCATAGACCTATTTGGGAGAATAATCAGCACAGTAGTGACAGAGACTCAAAGTTTATTCTCACATGCCGCATACTTTACTGTATTATACCGCCTTTTTCGGGGGTCTCTGTTATTTTGCTAACACAAATTTTACAGTGTAATGCAATTTTTGTGCATTCCCTTTTAAAGTTATTTTAAATTAACCTAAGTATTATTGCAGTTTATTGTTTTTGTCTGTTTCTAAGTTAAGTTCATGTAAGATCGACTCAGTTTTAGTCAAGTGGTACTGTACTAATACTTTGTATGGCGAGTTATTTAAACTCACACGGAGTCAAGTGGCATTATTCTAATATTCTGTTTGTGGATATATTTCCACTCACACTAATGTTCAAAGTAGGGATTTTATGTCCCGTTCAACAGCCAGGGTCATACTGGGACAGGTCCATAGCATTTGCCACTTGTGGGGCTCGAACCCAAACAGAGGTGACAACCTTTGATTAGATGCCAAACTTGCTAACCATTAGGCCACTGAGGACCTCTCACTCACACCACATCAAGTGCCATTTATACTTATGTTTTGCATGGTGAGTTATTTTCAGTCGCACCAAGTCAAGTGCCATCATACAAGAATCCACATGGAGAGTTGGGTAATTTCTACCCACACTACGTTAACTGGCCTTGTATTTAGATTTAGTGTGGTCAGTCAAATTCTTAAACTCACCCTGAGTTTGGCGGCGTTGTACTGGTCAGCCAGGCTGAGCAGAATGAGACAGGACTCCTCATCTACATGATGCTTGAGCGAGTGCTCACACAGACCCTTCAGACTGTCCAGCTAATACACACAACAAAACAGTCAGCAGAAAATATTTTAATACAAATATAATTTTGGAGCTATCTGTTGTGTAGGTTATGCACATCGACACAGTTTAATAAGACATGATTTTACTGTACTACTTTGGTAGCTTACTGGTGGAATTCACACAATCTTCAGTGCTTATTTCAAGCAGAACTTATACTATCTTGAATACTGAACTTTCTAATTTACAGAAACTCTAGTGGAATTAATTATCTTTAATGGTCATTGCAGATTCTTGTACTAACAACACAATGTGTTTAATGGAGCATTAAGTAAATTTAATATAATAAATGGCTTCAAGAGTAAATCTTTAGCTAGAGAAACTTTTAACTTAACTTTTAAGCATACAGAAACTCCACCATAACTGCCTATTCGTCTCTCCTAGACAAGATCATTCAGCTCCATTTTAACAAAATTGATTGTATCATAAAAATAGTAGACAAAATGGGTCATATGACTAAAAACAGAAGCTTTAACACCCAAATGAACTCAATCACTCAAAAATGAAAGGTTCACTTGGAAAGGTCTTTATGATAGCTGCAATTATGCTCCTGGCCACAACAAGTGTACCAAAAGATCTTATAGCCGAACAGATCACAATACTGACTGCATAATCATGGTGGATAGGAGACAAACTCGTGACATTGAAACAGGGGTATCAAATTTCCACTTGGATATTAAGGTTCACTGTCTAGGCTAATTAGTTAATATAGCTTATATCTGTACCACGTGATGTCAAATTCTGCATAATACCTCATATCTGTCAGTAAGAGCCAGCAGGTCAGAGAGCTGTTCTGTGGACAAGTTGTCCAGTTCTAGCTGACCACTGTACAGATATTCCAGAAACTGTCTGAAGATGACTGGACTTGTGTCATGGATGCTAATCCTCCTGCACAAAGGTATCAACAAAATACAAATGTTAGTAATCTAGAATAGAACTTCTGTCTTTATGGGCTGGGTTTAAAGGCTTTAATTGAAACTTGTTTAGTACAGCTATCAAAATTATGTGGAATGCCATTTGAGGTTCAAGAAATTACCAAGTATTGTTGTGAGAATGTGTACTCTATTCAAATTTACCCAGCTATCTGAAAATCATGTTTATCTAGTCCTGTCAGATTGCTACACAGTTTTACTGTAGTGAAATTTAGTAATGTAACTATCTGATCTATTAAACTTCACCATGGTACTTAACCTCTGTGCTATATGTGCAACACACCCTAAATTTATATTTAAATATGAACATGTTATGCTTAAAATCAGTGCAAAGTAACTGAAGCCAAATCAAGTACATTGTATACATACTGTAGAGCAAAGACAATTATCAAAAAATGCATATTATGTAGAGATCTAATAGAAAAAACTGACAAACCTGGCTGGATTAACTGCCTCAAAATTAATTCCACTGGCATATCAATACATTCATTTACTTTTGAATCCACTCATTGTCTATAGACTCTTTCTCTCTCCTGAATAACTATTCACTCATCTATCCACCCCACTCCCTTATCAGTTTACTAATTTACTCTGTAATCCACTCACTTATCTACATGACACTGCCCAGAACTCTCTTGAAAACTATTTCACTCATTAATTCATTCCACTCCCTTATCAATACACTAATTTACTCTGTAATCTACTCATTTGTCCATAGACTCCCTCATGCCATTGTTATTCATGTTACTCCCTTATCAATACACTAATTTACTCTGTCATCCACTCACTTGTCTATAGATTCCCTCATACCACTGAGCAGAGCTCGCCTGAACCAGTTGCACCTTGAGGCCACAATGACACAGTGTGCGGGGATGGTGTAGATGTCCACCTCTTTCTGATGGTCAGTGCGGGCTATTGGTTCTCCATGGGTGTGGTCAATCACCACATCACCTGATTCTACACACAACAGCACCTTGCATTAATACCATTTCAAAATGAAAAGAAAATTTTGGAGAATTCAACTTTCCCTTTTTGACACCATGTTCTTTCTTATTTACTGTTTACATCCTCATTATTATTTCATTATCATATTAACTGTTATTGTTATATTATGAGGGAATGAACATGCTCACAAAATACTGTGGATAATAAATTGATTGTTATTATTATTTTTTCATTATCATATTAATTATTATTACTGTTAGGGAATGAATATGTTTACAAAAGATGGTGGATAATTAATTGATAATTAACTTTTTCCTAGTATCCAGTACTTTTCTGACCAGATATCTAGACTCTTCACATAAGGTTTCCCAATACCTCTCAATACATTCTAAAACTCTAAAAGAGATAAAAGGCAAAAACACAAAATCGGCTATTTTATGACCCCAGTTTGACCCATAAGAGGGGGGGTGGGGGGTCCGGGGGTAAATCGGACCAGCTATCTAGACTCTTCACATATGGTTTCCCAACACCTCTTAATAATTCTAAAGCTCTAAAAGCAAGAATAAAGGAGATAAAAGGCAAAAACACATAATCATAATCGGCTATTTTATAACCCCAGTTTGACCCATAAGGGGGGATCCGGGGGTAAATCTGACCGGCTATCTAGACTCATCACATAAGGTTTCCCAATACCTCTTAATACATTCTAAAACTGTAAAAGCAAGAATAAAGGAGATAAGAGGCAAAAACACAAAATCGGCTATTTTATGACCCCAGTTTGACCCATAAGAGGGGGGGGGGTCCGGGGGTAAATCGGACCAGCTATCTAGACTCTTCACATATGGTTTCCCAACACCTCTTAATAATTCTAAAGCTCTAAAAGCAAGAATAAAGGAGATAAAAGGCAAAAACACATAATCGGCTATTTTATAACCCCAGTTTGACCCATAAGGGGGGATCCGGGGGTAAATCTGACCAACTACCTAGACTCTTCACACAAGGTTTCCCAATACCTCTTAATACATTCTAAACTCTAAAAGCAAGAATAAAGGAGTTATAAGGCAAAAACACAAAATCGGCTATTTTATGACCCCCAGTTTGACCCATAAAGGGGGTCCGGGGGTAAATCTGACCAGCTATCTAGACTCTTCACATATGGTTTCCCAATACCTCTTAACACATTCTAAAGCTGTAAAAGCAAGAATAAAGGAGATAAAAGGCAAAAACACAAAATCGACTATTTTATGACCCCAGTTTGACCCATAAGGGGGGATGCGGGGGTAAATCTGACCGGCTATCTAGACTCATCACATAAGGTTTCCCAATACCTCTTAATACATTCTAAAACTGTAAAAGCAAGAATAAAGGAGATATAAGGCAAAAACACAAAATTGGCTATTTTATGACCCCAGTTTGACCCATAAGGGGGGGGGGGGTCCGGGGGTAAATCTGACCAGCTATCTAGACTCTTCAGATATGGTTTCCCAATACCTCTTAATACATTCTAAAGCTCTAAAACTAAGAATAAAGGGGATAAAAGGCAAAAACACAAAATCGTCTATTTTATGACCCCAGTTTGACCCATAAGGGAGGGTCTGGGGGTAAATATGACCGGCTATCTAGACTCTTCACATATGATTTCCCAATACCTCTTAATACATTCTCAAGCTCTAGAAGCAAGAATAAAGGAGATATAAGGGGAAAAGATGAAATTGGCTATTTTATGACACCGTTTGACCCCTACAGGGGGGTCGGGGGGGGGCGGGGGGGGGGGGGAAATTTGACTTGCTTTCTAGACTCTCCACATATGGTTTCCTACTACCTCCCAATACATTTTATGGCTCTAAATGCAATACTTAAGAAGACAAGACCACTGCCGTGGTATGATCTCCCGCCTGCACTACATCAAAAAGTAGGTGAACAACATATTTGATAAAACTCCTTGAGAAAAATTGGCTATCTGCAATACTTTTAGAGATAATTCGCATTTACTCATTTTGAGTAGGTGAGTAATTAGCTATGGGTCTGAAACTTCACCATGTGAAAGCTCTCCCAAAAGTAGGTGAATGAGTTATTTGAGAAAAATTGGCTATCTGCAATACTTTTAGCGATAATTCGCATTTACTCATTTTCAGTAGGTGAGTAATTAGCTATGGGTCTGAAACTTCACCAAGTGAAAGCTCTTCCAAAAGTAGGTGAATGAGTTATTTGAGAAAAATTGACTATCTGCAATACTTTTAGGGATAATTCGCATTTACTCATTTTCAGTAGGTGAGTAATTAGCTACGAGTCTGAAACTTCACCATGTGAAAGCTCTCCCAAAAGTACATGAATGACTTAAAAAGTAGATGAACAACTTATTTGAGAGAAATTGTGTAGCTGCAATACTTTCGAAGATATAAGGCATTTACTCATTATGGTTATCATTAAAAATTGACAAAGTAGCTATTACGGTTTGCGAGATATTTGTCATTTTTCACATTTTCACCAAAAGTAGCAATTGTAACAAATTTTATTGTAATTTAACTTTTTGTAAGTTAAATACTTACCTTATCCTCACAAATGCTTACTTGGTTTTGTGGAGGCAAAACGCGGCGACCAACAAGAATATTTAAAAATTATTTCTTGTTCGAGAGGTGAACCCCGTAGTTAGTGATAAGTGCACATGCGCACAACACATTGTCGGTTGGACTTTGTCGAGAGATCTTCATTTAATTTTTGGTCCCCTATGAAAACAAACTGTGAGGGGAGGAAGGGTGGGTCTGCCCTTGTGAGGATAAGGTAAGTATTTAACTTACAAAAAGTTAAATTACAATAAAATTTGTTACATTTTATTGCGTAAAATAGCCTTACCTTATCCTCACAAATGCTTGATTCCAACCATAACAGGAGGAGGGGTTTGTTTTGCAACCTCCCTGTTAATAGACTATGGGGTTCACCATGCAAGCATATGATGGAGAGGATAAGATAAGCTTAAGAACGCTGCATTAAGATTACTCATTACTGTGAAAATCTGTGAAAATAAGTAATGAATGCTAACCTCATGAATATTCATGATGCACTGTTGTTGTTGACACTTGCTTCAATTGATATGTGCTATCTTACAGCTACCCATCATCGATAAACTGTATGGTCGGGGATGGCTTCCTGGGTCCATCGAGCAAGATGCTGTCATCCACCAGAAAGGCATCCCCAAGCTGACTTCTATGGCTCCTTAAATATAGTCATGGGGCCATCTGAAAAAAGAAGAGAAATGTCAGTACAAGCTACTGGTATGGCTGAAGACATGAAAGTATGTAGGACATATGAAAAACATGGAGAACATACTCAAAAATTCACCACATGCTGAGCAGAAACCACTGGGCCTAACTTGAAATCTGATTGGTCTGTGGACTGCCAAGCTACATCCTTCAAATAAAAAGTGGTGAAAGTGTTGTGGCTCTTCCAAAAACATGAGCCTAATACTTGTTCTAATGAGACCCCACCCTTAAAGGCCAAAGAGGCTGACATGGATCTTATGTCATGAGCCTTTACATGAATATTGTCGGACATAGAATCCGAAGATTGATAGGCTAAAGCAACAGTCTGTTTGATCCAAGAAGAAATAGTGGATCTTTGAATATCTTTGTCAAAACCCTCCTTAAAGGAGATGAACAAAAGATTTTTGCCCTTTCTCTGTGTAGAAGTCCTATCCAAATAGTACCGAAGAGCTCTAATAGGACACAGAGTCATATCATCAGACAGATCAGAGCTCAAAAATGATTTTAGAGCTGGAATGACTAGAGGTCTGATCAAATCTGGACCCTCAGAAGCTAACTGGTTCTTAGCCAAGAAGGCAGGAGAAGGAGAGATAGTGACCTCCTTCCAGTGAGGCTTATGTCTGAGAGAAGAGAATGTCCAAGCGTGCACCTCCCCCCTCCTTTTGCCAGATGCCAAAGCCATCAAGAAAACAGTCTTGAAAGTCAAAACCTTAAGACTTGCATCCTTCAAAGGTTCAAAAGGAGCCTTAGTCAAAGCCATAAGAACCAAAGATAGATCCCAAGAGGGAATACCTCTATTGAGAATAGGTTTGTCCCTATAAAAGCTTGCAAGAAGTCTATTCAAGTGTATGCTCTTGCTTACTTCCAGACCAAAAGGTCCCACATGGTCAGAAATTGCAGTTCTGTAGCCAGCAATAGTGGCAGGCTTCAAATTTTTGACAGTAAACAGATGGTTCAAAAATTCTGCTATGTCTGAGATAGAAGGCTCTGCGCTGACCACCTTATTCTGTCGGCACCAGAGTTCAAAAATGGACCACCTTGACTCATATAATCTTCTAGATGAGGGTCTTTAAAGTGCCTTAATTCTATCTGCCACCTGCTTAGAGAATAATTCAAGTGATTTTGAGTGGTGTCTAGGTGCCAAACATGCAGATTCAGATACATGAGATTCTGATGGAACTTCTGACTGAAAGGTTGTTTTAGCAGATGAGGCCAGTGAGGCAGTTGCAATGGGGGCTTGGTTGACAGATTCACTAGATCCCAAAACCAATGCATTCTGGGCCACCCTGGTGCTACTACTATCATTCTGCACCTGTAGGTGTTCATTTTCTGTATGACCTTTGGTATGAGAGCTACAGGACAAAAGGCATAGCCGTCCAGACCCTCCCAGGAGATGTTCAATGCATCTATGTTCATAGCATTTGCATCTGGGACTGGTGAGACATAGATTGGTAACTTGTGATTCAATTTGGTGGCAAACATGTCCACCATTGGTGTGTGCCAAACTTTGCAAATTAGACTGAATATTTGAGGATGAAGAGACCATTCTGTCTGAATTATTTTGTCTTTCCTGGAGAGACTGTCGGCTATGACATTGAGGCAACCCTGAATGTGTCTGGCTCTTATGAGTATGTTTCGAGGATTGCAGTAGGCCAAGATGCGCCAAACCAGGAGACACATGTCCCATGAGTGTGTTCCCCCTTGTTTGTTCAGATAACTGACTACAGTGGCGTTGTCTGTTGCTATGAGAACCCTCTTGTCTAGAATTCTGTTTTGAAAGCTTTTTAAGGCCAGAAACACTGCCTTTAACTCTAGGACATTGATATGAAGCAATTTTTCCTGATCTGTCCAATTGCCACTGACTGTCAGATTTTCTAAATGAGCTCCCCAAACCTGATTTGACGCATCTGTGAAAATAAGGGTATTGTGTTCCTGAGGATGTAAAGGACAACCCTTTGCTAAATTTTTTGGATTTTTCCACCGCTGAAGATAACTTTTCAGAAGATTTGAAACTGGAATCTTCAGGTCTAGAGACTGGGGATATTGCCAATGTGTTTTCAGGTACCACTGAAACAGACGCATGTGGAGCCTGCCCATTGGTATTGTTTTTTCTAGGGATGCTAACACACCTATCAAAGACATTAATAGTCTTGGAGTAGTTTGTGATACGACCTCCATATCCTGAACAGCTTTTTCTAGAATTTTCAACTTCTTTTCGGTCGGAAAGACTTTTCCCTGTAGCAAATCGAAATGGTAGCCCAGAAAGTCGATTTTTTGTGTAGGTTCGAGCTCTGATTTTTCGAAGTTTATCACAAAGCCGAGATCTTGCACCACCTGAATGAGTTCTTTTGTCTGTACACGACATTGGTGGCTGGTCTTTGCCCTTAACAACCAGTCATCTAGATACTGGTGAATTCGAATTCCACGAGACTGAAGAACAAGCTTTACTTCTTGCACGATTCGCGTGAACTCTAGGGGTGCTGTCGCCAACCCGAAAGGAAGAGCTTTGAACTGGTACGTTTGCTTGTCTACATGGAAGCGAAGCAAATGATGCGAGGCCGGGTGTATGGGCACATGAAAGTACGCATCTTTGAGGTCTATGGACACTAGCCATTCCCCTTTTGTGAGCGAATTTCGGATGATCTCTGCAGTTTCCATCTTGAATGTGGGAACCTGCAGAAAGCTGTTCAGAACACTTAGGTCTATCACTGGGCGCCATTTCTTCACGGGTTTTGGTACAAGAAATAACCTGCTGCAAAAACCTAGAGTTGTGCATACCTTGAGAGGGTAAATAGCCCCTTTTTTGAGCATATCTGCTACGCAATCTGTTAGAAAGCGATGTTTTTCCGGTGTGCTGTAACCACTGCGAATTGTGGGTAGCACTGACTTGGGCGGATTCGATTGAGGAAATATTTGGTAACGGAATCTCAAGATTTGCACAACTCTTGGATGACAATGAAGGCGCTGCCATACCTGCCAATATCTTTGCAAACGGCCTCCATGTAATAGAAGTGGATAGTCACTTGCGTCTGTTGCCTCCTCGTCTGGAAGACGATTGGTAGGGCTTCTTATTGAATCTATCTGGTTGGCCACGAAAAAACTTGGAACCAGAGGAGTAAGAGGAAGAAGAACGCCTGTCATCAGAGCGACTATTCGACTGGAAAGACTGGCGATTATCAGTCTTCAATCTTTTAGGGGATCTATCCTGCTTCTTTTGTATTTGATCCAATGTAGTGGGACAAAATAAATCCGCAGATTTGAAACCAGTCCTTCATAAATTGTTAAAGTCGTGTTCCTGCAAGTGTGATGCACAGACTTTAAGGATGGAATCCCTTCTTGCAAGCTGTAAATTACAGGCCAAAGCAATGGAAAGATCTGTGACAGACTCCAAAGCCTTATCAAGAGAACTAAGGCATGCCGACTGCATTTGAAGGTGGGATAAAAGCTTGTCAGAGTCCCTGAAAACATATGAACCACCCTGTTGAAGCAACTCCTCCATAGAAGATGAAGTTTTGCCAATAGCTTTCATGAACCAATTGACATAAGACAAAATTTGAACACACTCTCTAGTAACAGTCTCCATATTAGTATGTTGCTTGATAGCTACATGAACTGAAGATGGAATCGCTTTTGGGAAGAGTGATCTGAAGGCATCTTGGCATTTGGGTGCAGAGTTCGAGAATTCTACCAAGGACGACTTGTAGAACTTCATGGGAGGCCTGTTATATTGTAAAAAATTGTCAGTGTTAACAGGACTGCACTGCAGCCTCTCAGGCTCACCCTTCTTTGGGTTACCAGAAGCTTTGGCCTCATAAAAATCCCAACGCTGAACTATGGCTTCCATAGGTGGCATGACCATGGGAAGAACTTGTTTTTTTCTTTGACTCTTTGCTCTTTGAACCAAAAATTTTGGTAGGTTGGTCAGAGGGTTCTTCTGGAACTTCAACCTGTAGTGAAGCTCTGATAGCAGCCAAAGTCTCCCTATAAGTGGGATCTTCTTCAACCTCCTCATGAGGAGATGGAGATCTGAGCCTCTTGCGTGATGAAATACTTGTAGCTTCATGGACCGAGCTGACATCAGAAAACGCGTCTTCACCAGATTCCAAAGCTCTAGGGCGAGGCTGGTGGGGTGTTGGTAAAGAAGATGAGGAAGACGAATTCGTCTTCAAGGAAGTAATTTGTGACTGCATATCTTCTAATCTCTGTAGAATTTTTAGCAAGGATTCCTCTGCTACAGGCTGAGATTTCTCAGCTGTAGGGGAACGATGAGGGTCAGATTCCTGCCCTAACAAGGAGTCTTCTACTTCTTTTGACACAATAATATCTTTAGATTTCTTTTTTGACTTAGAACGAAGTTTTTTCTTCTGTTCAGAAGTGAATTGTAGGCAGTTGAAGCAATCCTCTTCTTTTGAAGTGACGCAGACATCCTGACCCTTGCCTTTGTCTCTACAAGGGTAACAGAAAAGGTGGGTATCCCAATCGTACAGTGGGTGACCACAACCAGAAGCACGCTTCGTAGATTTCAACTGTGATTCAGCCATGAAGAACTTCCAAAGAAAAACGCGCAGCCTCCACGACGACCAAAAATTGAATAAAGATCTCTTGACAAAGTCCAACCGACAATGTGTTGTGCGCATGTGCAATTATCACTAACTACGGGGTTCACCTCTCAAACAAGAATAATTTTTAAATATTCTTGTTGGTCGCCTCGTTTTGCCTCCACAAAACCAAGTAAGCATTTGTGACGATAAGGTAAGGCTATTTTACGCAATAAAAAAGTAGCCATTACTCACTTGTACATTGAGCAACAGTTGTGAAACTTAAATATGTTACAGTTCACAAAAAAGTAGATGAACAACTTATTTGAGAGAAATTGTGTAGCTGCAATACTTTTGAAGATATAAGGCATTTACTCATTATGGTTATCATTAAAAATTGACAAAGTAGCTATTACTCACTTAGCTATGGAGATACACTTCAAAACTAGTGACCATGTTGTAGCTGTGGAGATAGTAGCTGAACAACATATTGGAACAAAATTGTGTAGCTGCAATACTTTTGAAGATATAAGCCATTTACTCATTATGGTTATCATCAAAGAAGCTATTACTCAGTTAGCTATGGAGTTACAGCTGTGAAAATTCACAATACAGTGTATCCAAAAGATAGGTGAACAACATATTCGACAAAAATCCTCTATATTCAATAGTTTTTGAGTTATAAGTGACTTGCTCAATGGTCAAATGTTAAACTTAGTATAGCTATTACTCAGTTAGCTATGGTGCTACACCTTGGACACCTCACCATGATATAGTACATGAAGGAGTTGTTGAACAACATATTTCAGGCCAATATTGTAAGTAACAGTTACAAAGACAAAATCAATTTACTCATTTTGCTCATTGTTAATAACAGAAAATAGCTATTACTCACTTAGCTATGAAGATAGAACCCTAAAAATGGTACCATCTTGTAGGCATGGAGAAAGTAGCTGAACAACGTATTTTACAGAAACACTCTAAATGCAGTCGTTTTGGAGTTATGAGCACTTTACTCAAAGTAGCCACCATTGCTATTACTCACTTAGCTATGGTCCTAGGTGTGAATTAACAGCATCAAATGAAAGGACATAAGCAATAAGGTCATAAAAAACATTGAAAAGGCCAAGGAGAAACAACCAGTGTGATGTACAGCCCTTTATAAAAGCGTGACACACACTCAATAGCATTTACTCATTTTCAGTAGGTGAGTAATTAGCTACGTGTCTGAAACTTCACCATGTGAAAGCTCTCCCAAAAGTAGATGAATGACTTAAAAAGTAGATGAACAACTTATTTGAGAGAAATTGTGTAGCTGCAATACTTTTGAAGATATAAGGCATTTACTCATTATGGTTATCATTAAAAATTGACAAAGTAGCTATTACGGTTTGCGAGATATTTGTCATTTTTCACATTTTCACCAAAAGTAGCAATAAAGTAGCCATTACTCACTTGTACATTGAGCAACAGTTGTGAAAGTTAAATATGTTACAGTTCACAAAAAAGTAGATGAACAACTTATTTGAGAGAAATTGTGTAGCTGCAATACTTTTGAAGATATAAGGCATTTACTCATTATGGTTATCATTAAAAATTGACAAAGTAGCTATTACTCACTTAGCTATGGAGATACACTTCCAAACTAGTGACCATGTTGTAGCTGTGGAGATAGTAGCTGAACAACATATTGGAACAAAATTGTGTAGCTGTAATACTTTTGAAGATATAAGCCATTTACTCATTATGGTTATCATCAAAGTAGCTATTACTCAGCTATGGAGTTACAGCTGTGAAAATTCACAATACAGTATATCCAAAAGATAGGTGAACAACATATTGGACAAAAATCCTCTATATTCAAGAGCTTTTGAGTTATAAGTGACTTGCTCAATGGTCAAATGTTAAACTTAGTATAGCTATTACTCAGTTAGCTATGGTGCTACACCTTGGACACCTCACCATGATATAGTACATGAAGGAGTTGTTGAACAACATATTTCAGGCCAATATTGTAAGTAACAGTTACAAAGACAAAATCAATTTACTCATTTTGCTCATTGTTAATAACAGAAAATAGCTATTACTCACTTAGCTATGAAGATAGAACCCTAAAAATGGTACCATCTTGTAGGCATGGAGAAAGTAGCTGAACAACGTATTTTACAGAAACACTCTAAATGCAGTCGTTTTGGAGTTATGAGCACTTTACTCAAAGTAGCCACCATTGCTATTACTCACTTAGCTATGGTCCTAGGTGTGAAATAACAGCATCAAATGAAAGGACATAAGCAATAAGGTCATAAAAAACATTGAAAAGGCCAAGGAGAAACAACCAGTGTGATGTACAGCCCTTTGTAAAAGCGTGACACACACTCAATAACACACGAACACATGCACGGAATGCATTTTATAATCTCCCGCCCGGCCGGCGGGAGATAATAATAGGGGGGTTCACATGAATGTTAAGCTTTCTGATTGGTACCTGTGAGAAAATCACTCATAAATCGGTCAATTTTCATCGGATTGCACCCAAAATCTAATCAGCTCACGTTTTTGATAGTATAAACATGTGTATGAAGTTACAAGCCTCTGTGGTCAGTAGATTTTCCTGAACTGCGATGATGGGCGGGTGTACCCGAAAAACTATTTTTTGATCATGTGACCTTGATAAAGATCAAAGGTCAAATTTAAGCATGTGGAAAAATTTTCCCACGCCTAAGGTATAGAACTGCCAAATATGGTTAAAAAGCTTGAAATAATAAGGGAGATATTCAAGGGAGACCATAATGCGGCGGCGGTGAGGAAACTGACGCGAAACCAAATAAGTGCCCTTTTAGGGACGCTTAATTAGCAATTAATGAAAACTAATTCTAGTGAATTTTGAATGAAAATTACTGAAATTTTCTTCTAGATAATCTTAAAATTATAGAGTGTATTGTCTTGTGACACAACTTAACATATCACAGATATATCATTTTATATCACAACTGATTTGTCTCACTGAACTGAGACCTATTCATCTGGAGCAATATGAACAAGGTATTGCAAGCACCTTGAACTGACAGTATTTCAAACACCATGTCGGTATGCTCTGCACTGTGCAGTAATTCCAGGGCTCTCTTGGCCAGAGTGCTGTCTCTTGCATAGGGTGGTTCACACAATGACTCAATGGAACTTAACTGAAAAATATATACAGGTACTGACTTGTACATTCCATCAGATTCCATCTAAAATAAGCGAAATATTATTCTTTGTTTTGATTGAGAGAAAAGTTACACACAACAGTCAATAAGCTGTTATGGCATTTTTTGTCACACTGGTTCATAATAAATTTTGCTTTAGTACACATTACCAAAACTCATGGTTTGTATATAATCACTGAAGCCAATTTTTTGCTGATCTCTTATTAATCTCTTTGATGAATATGGCCATTATTGTGACAAAAACAGGATTATTTTTCACTGAAAAAATCTCTAGGTTAAAAATAATGTGAAGAGATTTTGTATCCACAGGAAGGATAACTTGATTTAAAAGGCACACAACAGATTAGGATATTTAGAAAATGCGTACATGTTACAGGCAAACTGTGTTCCCAGACATTTCATTAAATCCCCAAAGATTCCAGGTATTTTGCAAAATCCCTGATTCATTTACACGCATTTCTGATTTTGAGCTCAAGGCATTTTGCAAAATGACTAAATCGGGTGCTCCAAACATTTTTAGTCTGTCTCCTGTTATTGCAGTTTCCTGATCAGCTTGTATTGGAAGTGGAGTAGGTATATCATCAGATGATGACACAGGTATATGAGTGGATGTGTCATCTTATTCAGAGGGTTCTGGCTCATTCATCACTGGCTGCTCTTCAGTAGGAGTGAATGGTTGCTGTAATGCAGACAAGAGGCTTTTTCATCTGTCCACAGATGTTCAATAATCTCTTCTTGTAAACGTGTTGTTCATCAAACCTTGGCTTCCATCCAAACATAGCAGTATCATCAAGGAGAACACCTAGCATGGGAAACACTGTTATGGTTTTGGAAAAATTGAGTCCAAGAAACCAGTCCATTTTAATAAAACTTATAAACATTTGAAAAGTTGTATTCAGGTTAAAATAGCTCCCTTTATGGCCTTTTGTGCTGAGCTTAATTCTTCATCTATGTAGCTAATTGCACTTTCAAGCAAAGCTTAATGCCTTCCCTACTGAAAGGGATTATTTTTATGAGATACCCTGTTCTTGTATTTATTACAATTCAATTAATTCACTTAAAGCTCACATGGTTTCCCTATTTCAAAGGATTATTTCAATGAGAAGCCCTGATTTGATTAACTTCAAGGCCCAGTTAATTCAAATAAAAGATTATGTGGTTCTCCAGTTTAGGAAAATATTTTTCATACAAACCATGCTGTTATATTCACCAAAGTCCATTTAAGATCAAGGCTCAAATGGTTTGTCTATAATTCAAGGGATCATTTCATTCAAAAGGCCTGCTTTAATTAAAGAAATGATCTTGTCTTCTCTATTTTAAAAATACTTACTTAGTTATAATGCCACCCAAGATAAAACTCTTCTAAGAAGAATGATCTAAACAGATTTATATTTCTTCTCACACCAAAACAGTGTCTATAATTTGTCTAAAGTATATGAAGCAAGCTGTGTAATAAAGATGGCCAAATTTTAGGCATTGTATAAAATGGCTGGAAATTTAAGGCATTTCGCGATATGCCTAAGGCAAGAAGGGATTTGGCGAAATGCCTGGAATCTTCAGGAAATGCCTGACTACACAGTTTACCTGTAACATATATAATAATTTGGCAACTGTAATACAAGTAATAAAATCTTAAGCATGATTTCAAAAGTCATAGTTTGGAAAGAAAAGTGATTTAAGTGAAAAGTATGCAGATACATGTGCATCCTCATGTTCTGAAATGCTCATGTATTTGTAACTGCCCCCCACCTCCCTACAATCTTACATTATCACCCATAAATTGCTAATATCATTCCAAGTTAGATTAAGTTCATTAAAACCAAATATAAGGTAGAAATTCATTACCTTATATGTGCTTTCAACATACTTTTATTTATTTTAGCAGTTATTTCACATTTTATTGTTGATAGATTTGTTTACATCAACTGCACTTTACTTCCACTTAGTGAACACTAATCTGCAAATACCTAAATTCAAGTCATTTCTTTTTTTTCAGAATACTAGTCGCCAGTTCTCATTCTCGTATCTGTCACTCCCCAACTTTTACAAATATCTGGTCACTTTGCCCATGGGCACTTCAGCAAGCAGATAGGATAATAAAACAAGACCCTGACAATAGTGGGTAAATTGTTTATCGATATTGCCGATATTTATTGTTTTGGAACTGGACTCCCGATATCGAGATCTAAACACGTATTTCAATATCGCCATTTTAAGTAAAACTGTAAACTTACACTGTTAATACTCGAAATAAAGCAAAAATCTGAAGACATTGTACACTTTTATCTCACATTTTTAAAGTTTTCAATGCGTTTTTGATGAAAACTGCATTGTTTTGTTTTGATTCATTTCGTTTCCTGTTAGCGGTTCAGGAAACACTAAAATAAAACGTTTTCAGTTTCCCAAATTCGGACTATTTGGTAGACAATATGAACCCCCCGATATCGCCCGAAATTGAAATATTTTTACATTCAATATCGATACCCACAAAGCCAAACGATTTACCCCCTACCTGACAATATGTTTTATAGTCTCTTTTATTTCCTTTTTCTTACAGTGACGTTTTCTGCATGCATAGACATTAATCCATTCCATATGAGATATTAATCACCTCACCTGTACATATTTGGTGAGTGTGGCTGGCTGCTTGCTGGTGAGTGCTGTTGCTCCCTGACTAGATGACTGACTTTGCATTGATGATGTTGACACGGCACTGTAGATGGCAGTACCAGCTGTCATCGTGGTCGCCACTGACAGGGCGGCAGTGGGTTGTTGAGTGAGAGAGGAAGAGGTGGGTGTCTGAGTGCTGGCGGGGTTAGTCAGTCCCAACATGGACATGCACTGGATGAACTGGTCACGGTGGACCATACTGCAAGTGTCTGAGATCAGAGATGACACAGTTGACTTGTGGGTCTGTAGCTTGCCCAGAACCCAGGCCTGAGACAAACAAATATACAAAAACAAGTACATCTAGTATGTGAGATCAATGAAAATATTGTTCTTTGGTCAATGAAAAGCTTGTCAAAAAACAAGTCCCAAAAATAAACACAGGTTGGGAGGCACAGAATAAATGCAACTAGTTATACTCAATGCACAGGATAAATAAATGCAGATATAGCCCAACAAGTACACACAGTGTGGATCAGGGTTAAGGTAAGAGATTAGAGGGTCTGAATCTTGCTCCGAACCCAAAACAGAGAAATATCATTATATAATCATAGTAATTTTACTTAGTATGATAAATGTGTGAGGGAGAACACTGTAACTTGGTCAGTTTAAAGCTTACTCAGAGCCAAGACCTGAGAAATACACACACACATATATATATAGATATACACAAACAAGTACATAGAGTATCTGAAATCATAACAACCACTGTAGTGGATCGTTTAAAATTTTCCAAAAGCCAGGCCTAAAAAGGCAAATAGATATCAACAGGTATGAAAGATTTACTCCTTTAAAATGCTCTTTGACAATTATGATAACTCATATTCAGGGGACGGATTCACTAAAAGATTTTATTCAATTTTTGGGGGGCTTAAGTCTAAGAATTTTATCTCAGACCTTGGTCCAAATTTTGCTATGGGATTCACAGAGAACTGAGCATTTTTCTGGACTAAAATTTTTGCTTTAAGACACAAAGGGGGCTTCAGACCTCTGACATAGTTCAACCATTTATATACTGCCCTCATATTTGCATCACTTTTGGACCAAGGTGCTTTCAACATGTCTAAATCATATACCCCAGCCTCTGTTATCCAAACAACTTTGGAAAATCAAAATATGTTAATTAGATATTATAGACTTGCCAAAAAAAAAGGTCACAGGACTTAACCCCTTTACTGAATCCCAACATTGGAGATAAGCCAATTTTGAACATAATCCAACTTTATAGTCACAGCTAAGTGTGGACTTTAGTACTTTTGTGAATCCCAAATTAAGCCCAAATTTAGCTGCGACAAAGCCAGGATTTATACTTGAGCAATGTGTTTAAACACCTTTTGAGTACTCACTATCTTGGAGGTTCCCAGTTTAAAGAGGTATTTCCACTCTCTCCAGGTCACCTTCTCATCCAGTGCAGACATCAGGTCCTCTATCTTTGTCAGGAACATTGGCACCTGTACAGCATTAACATGATTAAGTCAAAGACATGGAAAAACAACCATTTTACACAGACTGTCAACAACTAGCTGATACAGATTGGACGGCATAAAGCAAAAATATGAACAACTGCAAGGAATCAATTCTTACAGCCTTATATTACTAATACGATTAAGTAAGACCCACGAAACTGACCGAGCCAGAACTATGGCCAATACTAAACAGCTACTACAAATTCTGTTTGTAAGACTGACTCAGAAACATGAACATTTAAAAAACCAAAGACTTGTAGTTATAAAGAGGTTGAGTCAGAAAAATGGGCACTGCAAACAACCATATTAATACAGATTTACAGTGTTTCTAACATTGACCCAGAAATATCAGCACCTGTGAAAAAGTAGTACAACTTCCAAAAGATGAAGCAAGAACCAAAATAAGCTAGTGTCAGAAATATATACTGGGTCATACAGAGTCTTAGACAATCTTAGACCTGGTATACAGACAAACCATTTCAATGTACATCAGGGAGAAATACTGGTCTGCATACCTCATCAATCATTTGCTCCATGTTTTTGGAGACTGATCTGACTTTTTCTTCTCCTGTCATCTGACTAAACTGCTCCCTGAAGAACATGCACAAAGCCATCAGTAGCATACTAAAATACACAGTCCATCAACCTTGACTAAGTATATCAGAACCATATGACCAACTGAGTTGTACTTTGCAGTCTAGTTATTGGTAAGTTGACTTGCTACTATAAAGGTTGCTGGCCTGATTCCATGGAAACGTCACCAATATCTATAAGTGGTGGTGGGATCGTTGCAAATATCAAAACCCGTTATCGGGGTTTTGAAATGAACAAAATCAGCTTTTTCATATGCTTCTCACTGATATCGTGAAAATTAACCGCAAGCATGCATGAGCTTTAATTTACAAATAGAAATGTCTTTCGCAAGATATTATTACGTGTGAAAACATTATTTTTGCAAAGTATAACGTAAACATGTGACATATTTCACCAATGTACACTTTTTAGTTGTTTTGATAAAGTATGATCCATTAGAAAGCCTAAAATAAAAACGTTTTCAGTTACCAATTCCCAAATATTTTTTTCAGATTTTTTTTGTTTCTGCCACAATGAAACAAAAAAACTGACAGTTGGTTTATTGTTCACACAACTATTAGTATGCAGGGTATAGAGTACACTACTCTTAGACGAGAATGCAAACAGTAAGCAATAATCTCCTTTCTAATGCCTGATTCACAAAACAAGAAAAAAATATAACTCTGGTCTAACATCTCCTATTTAAATATAAAATATCTCTTGGAAGACATTTCCAGACTTTAAATTATTATATAATAGTTCATTTAAGTTTCACCATATCACTGACAAGTGTAGAAAACAGTCAAATTCATTTGTTTCAAACTCCCATAAAGAAATTTAATTACTATCAAAGACAATTCTAAAATGACAGTTTAATCTGACTAAAATATATTTTATTAAAAACTGAAGAAATGAAAATTATACTTGTAATTTTTTCAGTCGTTTAAGTATAGTAACTGTTGTAAATAGCTGAAAATGGTAAAAATGGATATACACTTTATTTTTTACTTACTTCTTTTGCATAAAGTTAAGAAAACTGGATGTCATTTTAGCATGGAAGTTTTTCAGCTTCAGAATCTCCCTCATGTGAAGAGCCTAAACAGCACAATGAAAAGCAAGCAAGAAATGACTGATTTATGGTTTACAAACTACTGATGCAGTAACAAGCAATTAACTCATGTCACTCAATACTTACAAATATAAAATCGCATTGCCAAAAATATCTTGTCTTTACACACCTGTAACAAGAGATTTTACTTCAAATATATATTTCTCCAAACTTAGGACCATTTCCAACATTGAGTTTTGGTAAATTTCATGACATGTTAGTTGGATTTATTTCAGAGATATTGAAGTATTTTCATTTCTAATACCTCATTCATACTATAGGTGGTATGTACTGCAGTTATACGTATTTGGCGAAACGAACTTGTCCTTCGACTACTATCCAAGATTCATATGCGACCTTGTGACAGAGTGGTGAAACATCCATTACCTTATGTGCCCTACAGAAATTTCAAAATGTTCACAATTTCTGCCTCTGAATTTCTTTCCGTGGGCATGTGCAGACGAATGAAACATGCGCAGATGAAGTTCTTGCTACAGTAACTGAAGTTGTAGTCCACCGTGTATACAAAGTTCTGACTCTGTCGTCTTTCAGTGTAACACGGCGACATAAGGTGAGTTGACATAAGTGGATGTTTCACCACTGGTTCACAAGGTCACATACAAGTCTCAGATGGTAGTCAAAGGACAGAGGTGTTTCGCAAAATGCTTATAGCCATGGGTGATACCACTTGTAGTGTGAATGATACACCAAATCTCAGGTATGTGGCAACCTTGGAGGTGAATCTGCCGCCGGGTAGAACCTCTAACCGTGGGACATACCACCTGTAGTACGAATGGGGCATAAGAGACATACTTGGCACACACTTTCTTATTAAGTTCCTTAGTGTCTTTCTGGAATCAACATCTTTGGGTGAAGATGAAATACCTCAAGTATCTAGATTTCCCAAGACCTTCTAAGTACTCAAATTACTGAGACTTTCCCATTAATACAATAACGTATTATACTCAGACATTTTCCCAATACTTAATGTACGTACATTTTGTAGAGACTGTCTAAGTACATCAAGCACTCATATTTCTGACACAGTTTCTCAGTACTCACATTTTTCAGCAATGTCCCTTGCACTTTATATATATCCACACTTTTGATAGACCTGTCCCAGCAAGTAAGTACTCGCATTTTAAGATACTTCTAAAAACCTAACATTTTTGAGAGACTTACCAAGCACTCCACACACTCAGATTTCTGAGAGACTCATCCAGCATTTAAATATTCACATTAAACTGAGTAGCTTCCACATCACTTAAGCACTCACATTTCTCAGACTTCTCCATCACTCAAGTACTCACATTACTCACATTTCTGAGAAGACTTTGTAGTATTCATATCTGTCAGAGACTTTCAAGTACTCACATTTCTGAGAACCTTCTCTTCACTGGAGTACTCTTGTATTTTAGAGACTATCCCATTACTTAATTGCTGATATTTCTGAGTGACTTCCCCATCACTCATCATGTATGCAGTTTCCAGTGTTCCTATTTGTCAGAGACTTTCCAGTACTCACATTTCTGAGAGATTTGCCCAGCACCTCTGCCACTTGGCCGCCCTTCTTGTGCTTGTCACTCCGGCCCTCTTTTTCTGCACTGCTTATGCTGATCACATGTTCCAGTGCAGACTTCACCTCTGCTGTCAGAGTGCTCAGCGTCTCCATGGAGTGCTCAATCTACACACACATTTCTGCTCATTACAATGTGTATTCACACTAGCACAGCTTTCTACATATTATTAATTTCAATTAAAAGAGCTCTGTGCATCCACTGGAAGCTCGTCCATCAGACCACAGAGAAAAGAAGACCCTGTGCAGTAATTCAGTTCTATTCTAACTAATGATCCAATTTTATTCTTATTTGTGTTATGCTACTCAACAAGTCCAGACAGTTTAACAGTAAAAGAAAATAATCAACATGTTTGCCAATTTTGCATCAGGGCAGATTAGAAGCCAAATATTATCTCAAAGGTCACAAATGTGTGGAGAATTTCAAAAAGTTAAGAAAATACAAGGAAAACTAGATTGGGCCAACTCGGCGCCAACATATCCCCAGACAGGTCATCACTCACGCCACAGGTTTTGATCGGGAATTTTTTAAAACATAATTACCCATTATTATATGAACTTCAGCACATCAATCTACTGTGTTTATATCTTCCCAAGGAAGATGGTGTATCCCCAGACGCCGAATACATAACTCAAATTATATTTTCAATCTTCCTGCAATGATAACTCTAAACCTATTTTCAAAGTATTTAAATGATTGATGATTGAATGTCCATTCTAAAATAATAATCCCAAAAGAGCATATCTGTTTCTATATTTGTTGACAAATAAAATATTATTTTTAACTCAACTCATCATACTTTTCAATCTTCCTTCAAAGTATTTAAATGATTGATGATTCAATGTCCATTCTAAAATTCATAATCCCAAAAGCGCATATCTGTTTCTATATTTGTTCACAAATAAAATTTTAATTTAAAAAAAATTATTTATATTATTATTTTATTATATTATTTTTAGAATTTGCAAATTGTTTTCAGTTATTCATTTCCTCTATACCTATATATGTGGTCCATATATATGCAACCTAAATATGTGACACAATCTCAGTTCTGACTCCCCTTTGTGTTATATGTAATGAAGCCCACCACCTCCCACCCCCACCCCTCTCCCCTTCTCCACACCTCTCTCACTATTACACAAGATCTGCAACCCCATTGAGTTCTTTGTTTCTCATCTGATATCATTAAATACCTTTGTTTATTTAGTGTCACTCAATATAGCTGGAGGTCCCAGAGGTGGGTGGGGGGGAATCCGGGTTGGGACTACAAAGAGATGGATTGCTACAGCATAAATGGTAAACAAACAATCTATATAAAAGGGGTACTCAAATACAAAAAGAATTGAGAATTTTAAGTATGTGATTATCAACTGAAATGAGTTCATAACTGTAGGAGCTGTGTCAAAATTAACTGAGGCAAGTTGAATAAAACTGGGCTAGTTGAGGGTTAAAAATCCCCTAGTTTTACTACATAAGGATATAATTTCATTAATATTGGAACTTAAAGCTCACTTAAAGTGTCCATTTTGTCTACTTGAATATGTTTAACCATTTTCATTTTAAAAAGTGAAAAACTCAGCAAGCAGAGGTATAACACACAAAAATAAGTTCTTAAAAGACTAAGATAGCCATAACATTATTAATATTCAAAATTTAAATAGACAGGCATTTCCTTTTAAAAATTCAAAGATTTCAGCTCTATAACCCACATAGTTTGACAGTTACTGGGCTTTAAAATGGCATAATGTCCATAAATTGGGTTTCTGTGGGCATTTTACAATTGTTAAAGAGACCTTAGCAATTAAACTACAGATCTGAAACTTTTTTGGGGCATACATAACAAACAAAAATTATATATAATACAGTTTAAGACTTGTCACACTAAGCATTTCCAAATAACAGGGCAAAATACAGAAAAAATGTCAAAAAAGGCACTTGGGCGAGTGTCTATGGCCCTCATACACAGGTTAAATGTCTACTAAAAGCCTTGATTTTCGGCA
Source organism: Sabellastarte sp. h YS-2021 (assembly GCA_964017235.1). Classification (NCBI taxonomy): domain Eukaryota; kingdom Metazoa; phylum Annelida; class Polychaeta; order Sabellida; family Sabellidae; genus Sabellastarte; species Sabellastarte sp. h YS-2021. The sequence goes on from OZ024931.1 coordinate 78,502,027, forward strand.
TATGTAAAAAGGACATAATAATGCATTCCCAGATGGGATTTCAGCTCCATCAATCACATAGTTTAACAGTCACAGGGCTTAAAGTTGGTAAAAAGTCCAAATATTGGGTCTCTGTGGGCCTTTTAGAGATCTCGATGTGGCTTTCAAATTAAAGCTTCAGACTTAAAATTTGTTACATACTAAGATTACACATAGAATATGTATCTAATAAAGTTAGAAACTTCTCAGACTTACCATTTCCAAGTTACAGAGCAAAATATGTGAAAAATGTCTTAAAAGGGTCACTCAGGTGGGTGTTTAAGGTCCTCATACACAGGTTAAATGTATACTTGAAGCCTTGATTTTTGGCACATGTAAAAAGAACATAATAATGTATTCCCAGATGAGATTTCAGCTCCATCAATAACATAGTTTAACAGTCACAGGGCTTAAAGGTGGCAAAAAGTCCAAATACTGGGTCTTTATGGGCCTTCTAGAGACCTAAATGTGGCCTTCAAATTAAAGCTTCAGACTTAAAATTTGTCACATACTAAGATTACACATAGAATATACATCTAATACAGTTTGAAACTTCTTAGACTTACCATTTCCAAGTTACAGGGAAAAATATGTGAAAAATGTCTAAAAATGGTCACTCGGGTGGGGATTTATGGTCCTCATACACAGGTTAAATGTCTTCTTAAAGCCTTAATTTTTGGCACATATAAAAATAACATACTAATATCTTCCCAGATAGGATTTGAGCTCTATCAGTCACATAGTTTGACAGTCACAGGGCTTAAAAGTAGCAAAAAGTCCAAATATTGGGTCTTTGGGAGCCTTTTAGAGACCTCAATTTGACCTTCAAAATTAAAGCTTCAGACTTAAAATCTGTTACATACTAAGATTACACACAGAATATATATCTAATACAGTTTGAAACTTCTCAGACTTACCATTTCCAAGTTACAGGGAAAAAGATGTGAAAAATGTCTTATAAGGGTCACTCGGGTGGGTGTTTATGGTCCTGATACACAGGTTAACTGTCTATTAAAGGCCTAAATGTTGGGGCACATATAAGAAAACACATAGATATATTCCCAGATGATATTTAACTTAGATGAGAGACATAGTTTGAAAGCTACAGTGCTTGAAAGTGGCAAAAAGTGCATAAATTGGGTCTCTGTGGGCACTTTTGAGACCTTAAGTCGACCCTTTTGGGTAAACCTACAGCCCTAAAATTTTCTACAGACAAGGATTACATATCAAAGTTATACCTAGCGCAGTTTGAGACTCATCAGAATTACCACTTCCAAATTATAGGGCAAAATATGTGAAAAGTATAGCAAAAAATCCCTAAGTGGGGGTATTTATGGGCCTCAAACACAATTTTCTCCTCAACTTAAAGTCGTGATTTTCGGCACATGTACTAAGAACATATTAATGTGTTGTCAGGTAAAATTTCAGCCAGCTGAGCATCATAGTTTGTGACCTACAGGGCTCTAAGTGGCCAAAAGTCCAATTTCTGACCTTAAGGTGGCCATAAGTTCTTTTTTACTGCGAGTTTAAGGTCACCTTAAAATAGGGATCTTCCTTTGGGCACCCTTAACATGTGTACCAAGTTTGAAAAAAAAATATTAATTTGTTTTTGAGTTATCGCGTCCACAAGGAAATTTCTACGGCGGCGGCGCGACGGACCTGAATCCAATATATCCCCGACTTTCGTCTGGGGATATAATAAAGGAAAGGGATTAAAAGTGGCAAGGACAAATTTGACCTTGAAGTGGAGGTTAAAGGTCTGATCTGAACCCACAAAAAGATACGAGGCACATGATTTCCTGGAAGTTGTCTTCATATCCCAAACCTCTAAGACCAATAATAAAGGAGATACTGGGTATTAAAAGTACGAATGACAGCATTTGACCTTAAAAGAAGGGTCAAAGGTAAATTCAGATCCATCAAAAGATTCAGAGCACAATTTCCTATAAGCTGTCTTCACATCCCATTCCTGCAGGACCAATAATAAAGGAGACACAGGGCCTTAAAAAAATCAACAACCCCAGTTGGCCTTGAAGGAGTGATCAAAAGTCAAGTCCAATAACACCAAACTATGTAAGCCACATGACTTCCTATACGTGGTCTTCAAACCCCAGTAATAGTTGTCCTGTTGTCATTACAATTGGATTTGAAGAATTAGAGCCTATAATATCCACAGGGGAGATTATAGTTGTGGCTAATTTCTACTTATATCTACAAAAATACATTATTATCTCACGTTAGGACCACAAAACTAATACCACCTGATGTGGCTCAGTGTATTTTTATACACATGATGCTGAAACTATGCGTAAGGCCAAACTGTGAGGTCTATGTAAATACAATTTACAGTAGCTCTACTGATGCAAATTCTAATCTACTTACTTTTGGAACCATATAAACTATAGGATTCTGTCTCTTCTAAATAAACCCACACATTTCTTACATGTACAACAGGTCCAGTTGAAGTCTGTATGTATGAATCTTTTCTTAACTCTTTTACTCATGACTTACTTCTGGCACCAGGTATACTGCAAGGTCGTGTCTCTGAGTAGATGTGAGAGTATTTGTATGCTGCTTGCACACTTCCAGAAAACGCTTCAACTGGGACATAAAGACTGGTAATCTGAAATGGATGTATATGATTTACGTTTTTATAGGCTTAAATGGCTTCATTTTTTTGGTTACATAACATTCCTCAAATTGGCTTTACTTTCTGCCAAAAGATTTTCAAATCCTACTGACAAGATTTCAACTCTTTCAACAATAACTCCAATGATTGAAGTCCAATCCATTGAAATAATGCAGATGTCAATTCTGATTCATACTGATGTTCACAAAAACTGACCGATTTATAGCTTTCCAATCAAAATCACATTATGACTTCTATTTTGATTGAAGCTTTTTTTCCTGAAATACAATTTTGGTGATCCAATACCATGAATGGGTATCACAGATTTAAAGACTGAGATTTGCTCAATAAAAAACAAGCATTCTGACGCATGCATTTATCTCCCGCCGTATAAATTAGATGTACTAAAGATAGTGGAATATAAATTTTCTTGTGAGATGGAGGCACATGTAGAAGTGACAACAAGCAAGAGGCACTTTAACGTTTGATTGCAATACTTTTAAAGACAAAAGGCATTTACTCATTTTAGTAGCTATTACTCTGCCATCCAAAGAGCTACAGTTCTGCAACTTTATTATGTAGTAGATCAACCCAAAGTAGGTTAAGGACATATTTAGAAGAAATTGTCTATCTGTAACACTTTTAGAGATAAAAGATATTTACTCATTTTAGTGGCTATTACTCTGCCATCCAAAGAGCTACAGTTCTGCAACTTCACTATGTGGTAGATCACCCAAAAGTAGGTGAAGGACTTACTTAGAAGAAATTGTCTAGGTCCAATACTTTTAAAGATAAAAGACATTTACTCATTTTAGTACCTGTTACGCGGCTATGCAAAGAGCTACAGTTGTGCAACTTCAATATGTGGTAGATCACCCAATAGTAGGTGAACAACTTATTTAGAAGAAATTGCCTATCTGCAATACTTTTAGAGATAAAAGACATTTACTCATTTTAGCAGGTATATGACTCAGCTATGCAAAGAGCTATAGATGTGCAACTTCACTCGGTGGTAGCTCACCCAAAAGGTGAATCAGTTATTCAGAAGAATTTGCCTTTTCATAACACTTTTAGAGAAAGACATTTAATCATTTTAGTAGCTTCTAAATAAGTCATTCACCTACTTTTGGGTGATCTACCACATAGTGAAGTTGCAGAACTGTAGCTCTTTCCATAGCTGAGTAACAAAGAAATTGCGTATATTCAATACTTTTACAGATACAAGACATTTACTCATTTTAGTAGCTATGACTGAGCTATGCAAAGAGCTATAGATCTGAAACTTCACTATTAGGTACATCATCCAAAAGTAGGTGAATGACTTATTTAGAAGAAATTGCGTGTATGCAATACTTTTGGAGATAAAAGACATTTACTCATTTTAGTAGCTACGACTGAGCTATCCAAAGAGCTACAGTTCTGCAACTTCACTATGTGGTAGATCAGCCAAAAGTAGGTGAATGACTTATTTAGAAGAAATTGCCTACCTGTAATACTTTTAGAGATAAAAGACATTTACTCATTTTAGTAGCTATGAGTGTGCTATGCAAAGAGCTATAGATCTGCAACTTCAGTATGTGGTAGATCAGCCAAAAGTAGGTGAATGACTTATTTAGAAGAAATTACCTACCTGTAATACTTCTAAGAGATAAAAGAAATTTCCTCATTTTAGTAGCTATTACTCAGCTATCCAAAGAGCTACAGTTCTGCAACTTCACTATGTGGTAGATCACCCAAAAGTAGGTGAATGACTTATTTAGAAGAAATTGTGTGTATGCAATACTTTTAGAGATAAAAGGCATTTACTCATTTTAGTAGCTATGACTGAGCTATGCAAAGAGCTACAGATCTAAAACTTCACTATGTAGTAGATCACCCAAAAGTAGGTGAATGACTTATTTAGAAGAAATTGCCTATCTGTAATACTTTTAGAGATAAAAGACATTTACTCATTTTAGTAGCTATGAGTGTGCTATGCAAAAAGTTATAAATCTGCAACTTCACTATGTGGTAGATCAGGTAAAATTAGGTGAATGACTTATTTAAAAGAAATTGCCTACCTGTAATACTTTTAGAGATAAAAGACATTTGCTCATTTTAGTAGCTAATACTCAGCTATCCAAAGAACTATAGTTCTGCAACTTCACTATGTGGTAGATCACCCAAAAGTAGGTGAATGACTTATTTAGAAGAAATTGCCTACCTGTAATACTTTTAGAGATAAAAGACATTTACTCATTTTAGTAGCTATGAGTGTGCTATGCAAAGAGCTATAGATCTGCAACTTCAGTATGTGGTAGATCAGCCAAAAGTAGGTGAATGACTTATTTAGAAGAAATTGCCTACCTGTAATACTTCTAAGAGATAAAAGAAATTTCCTCATTTTAGTAGCTATTACTCAGCTATCCAAAGAGCTACAGTTCTGCAACTTCACTATGTGGTAGATCACCCAAAAGTAGGTGAATGACTTATTTCGAAGAAATTGTGTGTATGCAATACTTTTAGAGATAAAAGGCATTTACTCATTTTAGTAGCTATGACTGAGCTATGCAAAGAGCTACAGATCTAAAACTTCACTATGTGGTAGATCACCCAAAAGTAGGTGAATGACTTATTTAGAAGAAATTGCCTATCTGTAATACTTTTAGAGATAAAAGACATTTACTCATTTTAGTAGCTATGAGTGTGCTATGCAAAAAGCTATAAATCTGCAACTTCACTATGTGGTAGATCAGGTAAAATTAGGTGAATGACTTATTTAAAAGAAATTGCCTACCTGTAATACTTTTAGAGATAAAAGACATTGACTCATTTTAGTAGCTATTACTCAGTTATGCAAAGAGCTACAGTTGTGCAACTTCACTATGTGGTAGATCACCCAAAAGTAGGTGAATGACTTATTTAGAAGAAATTGCCTATCTGTAATACTTTTAGAGATAAAAGACATTTACTCATTTTAGTAGCTATGAGTGTGCTATGCAAAAAGCTATAGATCTGCAACTTCACTATGTGGTAGATCACCCAAAAGTAGATGAATGACTTATTTAGAAGAAATTGCCTACCTATAATACTTTTAGAGATAAAAGACATTTACCTATATTACTCAGCTATCTACTCACTTAGCTATTGACCTAGATCTGCAAAAGCAACAAAAATATAAAGGGCACAGGAAAGTAAGCTTATCAAAGACTAGATGAATAACAAATGAAAAGATTGCCTAACTTTAATACTTGTGAAGGTATTTGACATTTATTTCCATCATAATTTTGCTACAAATAAGAAAATAGCTATTGCTCACTTATGACATGCAATGGAACCCCAAACGATATGCCATGTTATAGTTAAGGAAAAAGTAGCTGAACAAATTATTTTAGGAAAATTATTATTACTCAGCTATGCAATGTGCAACAGGTCTGAAACTTTACTATGTGATAGCTTACCAAAAACTAGATGAATAACATACTGAAAAAATTTCCCTAACTTTAATACTTTTGAAGATATTCGATATTTACTTATGTCACTATTTTGCTACAAATAAGAAAATAGCTATTACTCACTTATGGCATAGGACCCCAAAGTATGTACCATCTTATAGCTAAGGACAAAGTAGCTGAACAACATATTTGAAGAAAAACCTGTAAGTGCAATAGTTTTTGAGTTATGAGTCCTTTACTCAAAGTAGCTAAGATTGCTATTACTCACTTATCTTCAGGCCTAAGTCCATGAAACCAAAAATATTTTCAAGGGTGTGAAAATTCATTGGGACAATTAATTTACAAAAAAATCTGTAGCTGTAGTAGTTTTGGAGAAATGTACGTGATACACTAACGCACGCACGCACACACAGGCATCATTTCATAATCTCCCTCCCGTGCTAAAGCCCAGCGGGAGATAAAAAAAGTTTCCAGGTCCACTGGACCTTCAAATCAAAAATGTTATAGGTCGGTAGCAAAGTCACCAGTCCTTATTTAAATGTGGGTTACACCAATATAGAGCTTCACAATTCACTGATTGGCAAGTGCTAAAGACTAAATTGTTTAATGTTATTTTCTATAATAGCAAGAATGTTGTGATGATCCTTGTCCTGAAATAATTACGGCTGTTACAGAAAAAATATATGAACAGTTTTCTTAAGTGACAGGACATCTGGCCCTGTAACTATAGAAAGATACAAGTCCGTGAGAATAGTGTTGCCAGTCTTTGACAGGGGGTAGGTGTTCATTTTGTACACTGAATAGTGAATACACAAAAAGTTCTGACCTTGACTTTGCATATTTGATGATATTGTGTCTCTCTTCTCTAGATAATTCACTCTTTCTTCTTGCAAACAGTTCACATAGTATGAGCAGTTTGGCTCCAGCTGAAACAAAATTCAATCACTGTGAGACTCTTGAGAAGATTAATGTTCCCTATATTATCATAACAGGTATCATAACAGCTGACACATGTACTTACAACAAGAGGAGAGTGCCCGTGAACGGGCACTGTGTCAGCTGCCTGAGTGTTTTTGATTTGTGAAGGTGATAATGAGAGGAAAGCGCTGTACAGAAGTACAGTAAATGGTAATTGAACAGCATGCTCGAAAGAAATTCCGAAGCTGACAGAACAACAAGGTTGTGCCCTGCAAATGGTATTATAAAGGAAAGTAACAAGATAACTGTTTAAGTGTAAAAAGTAGGTTAAAACATATTTAAAGAAATACTGCAAATGCAATATCCTCATTCAACCTTGAAGAAGGGGTCCAAGGTCAAATCCAACCACATAAAAACATTCCCAGCCCATGAATTCCTATAGGTTCGTTTACCATCCCAAACCTCTAGGACCAATAATAAGTAAGTTATAAGCACTTTTAAGTTTGGCTGTCCTCATTTGACCTTGAAGGAGGGGTCCAAGGTCAAATCTGACCACACCAATAGAGTCCCAGCCAATGATTTCCTATAGGTTTGTTTACCATCCCAAACTTCTAGGACATAATAAGTGAGGTATAAGCACTTTTAAGTTTGGCTATCTTTGTTTGACCTTGAAAGTGGGGTCCAAGGTCAAATCCGACCACACCAAAAGATTCCCAGCCCATTATTTTCTATAGGTTGGTTTTCCATTCCAAACCTCTAGGACCAATAATAAACGAGATATAAGCACTTTTACGTTTGGCTTTCCTCATTTGACCTTGAATGAGGGGTCCAAGGTTAAATCGGACCACATCAACAGATTCCCAGCCCATGATTTCCTATATGTCTGTTTACCATCCCAAACCTCTAGGACCAATAATAAGCAAGTTATAAGCACTTGTAAGTTTGGCTATCCTTTTTTGACCTTGAAGGAGGGGTCAAAGGTGAAATCTGACCACACCAGAAGATTCCCAGCCAATGATTTCCTACAGGTTGGTTTACCATCCCAAACCTCTAGGACCAATAAAAGGGAGATATAAGCACTTTTCATGACTGACAAAGAAATGCCCTTGGCGACCATCTTGTTTTTCAAAATGAGGCCAAAAACATTCCCAGTCAAGATTTTATAATGAGGAACATATCCTGTGAATTTGATATCTCTACCCATAATACCCTTTGCTCTAAAGGACCAACAAAAGTCCTTGTTTAAAGTCGAATAAACATCCCTGGCAGCCATCTTGTTTTTCAAAATGAGGCCAAAAATATTCCCAGGCAACATTTTGTGGTTATTAATATATCCTGTAAAATTGAGAAGGCTAGCTATAATATTTTTTTCGACAGAGCGGTAATGGTGAAATCTCAATTAACAGTGAGAACCTGAAAGTAGCTATTGCTCAGCTATGCCATGACATACAGGTCTACAATTTCACTATGTCATTGCTGACCAAAAATTATGTGAATAACATATTTAAGCAAAATACGCTAAATGCAACAGTTTTCAAGTTATCACTGACTTACTCAACAGTGATAACCTCAAAGTAGCTATTACTCAGCTATGCAATGAGCTACATGTCTGCATTTTTACTATGTTATAGCTGACCCAAAAGTAGGTGAACAACATATTTAAGCAAAACACTGTAAATGTAATAGTTTTCAAGTTACAACTGATTTACTCAATAGTGAGAACCTGAAAATAGCTATTGCTCAGCTATGCCATCAGCTATAGGTCTGTAATTTCACTATGTCATAGCTGACCCAAAAGTAGGTGAACAACATATTTTAACAAAATACTCCAAATGCAATATTTTTCAAGTTACAACTGATTTACTCAACATACAGTACCTGAAAAGAGCTATTGCTCAGTTGTGCCACGAGCTACAGGTCTGTAATTTCACTATGTTATAGCTGACCCAAAAGTAGCTGAATAACATATTACACAAATTTCTGTAAACGCAATAGTTTTCAAGTTATAAGTGATTTACTCAACAGTGATAACCTCAAAGTAGCTATTACTCAGCTATGCCAGGAGCTACAGGTCTGAAATTTTACTATGTTATAGCTGACCCCAAAATAGGTGAATAACATATGAAACAAAATACTGTAAATGCAATAGTTTTCAAGTTATAAGTGATTTACTCAACAGTGATAACCTAAAAGTAGCTATTACTCAGCTATGCCATGAGCTACAGGTCTGAAATTTTACTATGTTATAGGTGACCCCAAAATAGGTGAATAACATATTAAAACAAAATACTCTAAATGCAATAGTTTTCAGGTTATAAGTGATTTACTCAACAGTGATAACCTAAAAGTAGCTATTACTCAGCTATGCCATGAGCTACAGGTCTGAAATTTTACTATGTTATAGCTGACCCAAAAGTAGGTGAACAACATATTTAAGCAAAATACTCTAAATGCAATAGTTTTCAAGTTACAACTGATTTACTCAATAGTGAGAACCTCAAAATAGCTATTGATCAGCTATGCCATGAGCTACAGGTCTGTAATTTTACTATGTTATAGCTGACCCCAAAATAGGTGAATAACATATTGAAACAAAATACTCTAAATGCAATAGGTTTCAAGTTATAAGTGATTTACTCAACAGTGATAACCTCAAAGTAGCTATTACTCAGCTATGCCATGAGCTACAGGTCTGAAATTTTACTATGTTATAGCTGACCCAAAGTTAGCTGAATAACATATTTATACGAAATTCTCTAAATGCAATAGTTTTCAAGTTACAAGTGATTTTACTCAAGATGGTAGTTACTGAAGAGCCCAAAAGTAGCTATTACTCACTTAGCTATTGAAACAGACACCTAAGTTACTCACCATGTTGTAGCTATGAAAAAAGTAGCTGAATAACATATTTTAACAAAATGCTCTAAATGCAACACTTTTCAAGTTATAACTAATTTAGTGCATGATTTCATGAATTTTAATGCATTAAAAATTATTTAAAAAATTTATTTAAAAAAAAGTAAGACAGATCCAGGTCTCATACTCACACAAGAGAATCTACCTCTGGCCTAGTACATATATGCAAGATATGAGAAAATCCCTGCAATAGTCACTGAGAAAATTGTGATAAAGTGTTGAAATTTTCACACTTTTGGTGGGGGTACCTCCCTTGTAACGTCTCTAGCAAACAGACGAACAAACAGATTTGCATGCCTTGAACAATTTTTCATCCTCGATAGATAAGGTATCTTTTAAAAAAATAGCATGTCTCTAGGCCTTGTAGTTTTGGAGAAGAAGTTGTTCACGCGGATGCGTACGCCCACGCCGCAGAGTGACGACATAATGTCAGCTGACATAAAAACTGAGATAAAACTAATTTGATTAAACAAAAAGTAGGAAATAGGGCCACAAAGAAGTAACCAGTTCTTTAATGCAATAGGTGTTTTTTGTGATTTAAATGATGTTCAAAATAGTTGTGCTGACAAACAAATAACAAATACATGATACCAGGGCTCTCACAGACTTTTGATAACTGGATTCAAGGTCTTTTCAAGGTCAAGAACAACAATTCTCAAGGATATATTTTAAGGCACGGCCTCCTTTACCTCCCCTTCTAGCCGTCTGCTCCTCCCACAAAATTCTTTATTGTCACATGATTTTAACATTTTATAAACTCATTACAACAATGCTAGTGAACACATTTTAGATCATACTTGATTTGCTGAGTCTGCCATAGCTGTAAAACTAGATGATGCAGATGCAGAAGATGGGCAATAACAAAGTCAAGGATTTTTCAAGGATTCTATTCAATTTTGGCCAAATTCAAGGACTTTCAAGGCCTTGAAAATGAAGCAATTTTTTTCAAGGATTTTCAAGGATGTGGGAACCCTGGATACTTTCTTTTTTTGCTTTGACTGCTTATCAATTATACTTTTGTCAGCAGTTGATATAGAAACTCAAATTTTGTGAAAATGCACATTTTAATGGGGCTACAAAATAGATCATTCAGCTAGCACACTATAATTTCTGCATTTAACTAGAGGATCGCTCGCCAAAAAAAAAAGATAATGTTTTTGCATAGCAAAAACAAAGCGTCCCGAAAAGGATATAAAGGTGAGTGCTAAAGTATTAAGAAAATGCTTCGTTTCTAGCCTTATACTGTTGTGGCAACCAAAGTCAGCGCAGTCTGCTCTATCTAGCACGGTTTTCAAGATATAAGCATTTTTGTGTTTTGCAAAAAATAAAAAAATTAAAAATGTCCGCTATATTTGGCAAGACAAAAATATTTTGAAAATTGGCATGGCTACTCTGCAGAGATACCCAGCAGGTCCAAAATTTTGTTGAGTTCACTCCATATAGCACGGTTTTCGAGATATAAGCATTTTTGTGTTTTGCAAAAACTTTGAAAATTCAAAATGGCCACCATTTTTGGGGAGACAAAAATTTTTGTCAAGACCACTGCCATGGTGTGTATCTCCCGCCGAGCATTAAAGCAGAAGAAATAGCTTTTCCGAGACATTCACAATTTTTCATTTTCGTGTGTGAAAGGTCTTCCAAAAGTAGGTGAATGAGTTATTTGAGAAAAATTGGCTATCTGCAATACTATTAAGAGATAATTCACATTTACTCATTTTGAGTAGGTGAATAATTATCTATGGGTCTGAAACTTCACCAAGCGAAAGCTCTCCCAAAAGAAGGTGAATGAGTTATTTGAGAAAAATTGGCTATCTGCAATACTTTTAGAGATAATTCGCATTTACTCATTTTGAGTAGGTGAGTAATTAGCTATGGGTCTGAAACTTCACCATGTGAAAGCTCTCCCACAAGTAGATGAATGAGTATTTGATAAAAATTGGGTATCCGCAATACTTTTACAGATAATTAGCATTTACTCATTTTGAGTAGGTGAATAAATAGCTATGGGTCTGAAACTTCACAGAGTGAAAGCTCTCCCAAAAGTAGGTGAATGAGTTACTTGAGAAAAATTGGCTATCTGCAATACTTTTAGAGATAATTCACATTTACTCATTTTGAGTAGGTGAATAATTAGCTATGGGTCTGAAACTTCACCAAGTGAAAGCTCTGCCAAAAGTAGGTGAATGAGTTATTTGAGAAAAATTGGCTATCTGCAATACTTTTAGAGATAATTCGCATTTACTCATTTTGAGTAGGTGAGTAATTTGCTATGGGTCTGAAACTTCACCAAGTGAAAGCTCTCCCAAAAGTAGGTGAATGAGTTATTTGAGAAAAATTGGCTATCTGCAATACTTTTAGAGATAATTCGCATTTACTCATTTTGAGTAGACGAGTAATTAGCTATGGGTCTGAAACTTCACCAAATGAAAGCTCTCCCAAAAGTAGGTGAATGATTAATTTGAGAAAAATTGGCTATCTGCAATACTTTTACTGATAATTCGCATTTACTCATTTTGAGTAGGTGAGTAATTAGCTATGGGTCTGAAACTTCACCAAGTGAAAGCTCTCCCAAAAGTAGGTGAATGATTAATTTGAGAAAAACTGGCTATCTGCAATACTTTTAGAGATAATTCGCATTTACTCATTTTGAGTAGGTGAGTAATTAGCTATGGGTCTGAAACTTCACCAAGTGAAAGCTCTCCCAAAAGTAGGTGAATGAGTTATTTGAGAAAAATTGGCTATCTGCAATACTTTTAGAGATAATTCGCATTTACTCATTTTGAGTAGGTGAGTAATTAGCTATGGGTCTGAAACTTCACCAAGTGAAAGCTCTCCCAAAAGTAGGTGAATGAGTTATTTGAGAAAAATTGGCTATCTGCAATACTTTTAGAGATAATTCACATTTACTCATTTTCAGTAGGTGAGTAATTAGCTATGGGTCTGAAACTTCACCAAGTGAAAGCTCTGCCAAAAGCAGGTGAATGAGTTATTTCAGAAAAATTGGCTATCTGCAATACTTTTACAGATAATTCGCATTTACTCATTTTGAGTAGGTGAGTAATTAGCTATGGGTCTGAAACTTCACAGAGTGAAAGCTCTCCCAAAAGTAGGTGAATGAGTTATTTGAGAAAAATTGGCTATCTGCAATACTTTTAGAGATAATTCGCATTTACTCATTTTGAGTAGGTGAGTAATTAGCTATGGGTCTGAAACTTCACCAAGTGAAAGCTCTCCCAAAAGTAGGTGAATGATTAATTTGACAAAAATTGGCTATCTGCAATACTTTTAGAGATAATTCGCATTTACTCATTTTGAGTAGGTGAGTAATTAGCTATGGGTCTGAAACTTCACCAAGTGAAAGCTCTCCCAAAAGTAGGTGAATGATTTATTTGAGAAAAATTGGCTATCTGCAATACTTTTAGAGATAATTCGCATTTACTCATTTTGAGTAGGTGAGTAATTAGCTATGGATCTGAAACTTCACCAAGTGAAAGCTCTCCCAAAAGTAGGTGAATGAGTTATTTGAGAAAAATTGGCTATCTGCAATACTTTTAGAGATAATTCGCATTTACTCATTTTGAGTAGGTGAGTAATTAGCTATGGGTCTGAAACTTCACCATGTGAAAGCTCTCCCACAAGTAGATGAATGAGTTATTTGATAAAAATTGGGTATCCGCAATACTTTTACAGATAATTAGCATTTACTCATTTTGAGTAGGTAAATAATTAGCTATGGGTCTGAAACTTCACCATGTGAAAGCTCTCCCAAAAGTAGGTGAATGAGTTATTTGATAAAAATTGGCTATCTGCAATACTTTTAGAGATAATTCGCATTTACTCATTTTGAGTAGGTGAGTAATTGGCTATGGGTCTGAAACTTCACCATGTGAAAGCTCTTCCAAAAGTAGGTGAATGAGTTATTTGAGAAAAATTGGCCATCTGCAATACTTTTAGAGGTAATTCGCATTTACTCTTTTTGAGTAGGTGAGCAATTAGCTATGGGTCTGAAACTTCACCAAGTGAAAGCTCTTTGGGATAGCTGCTCTGCAGAGATACCCTGAAGATAAAAAATTTCGTTGAAATCGCTCTATGTAGCACAGTTTTCGAAATATTAGCATTTTTGTGTTTTGCCATTTTTGCGCAAAAATTCGAAAATTCAAAATGGCCACCATTTTTGGCAAGAAAAATTTTTTTTGAAAATTGGCATGGCTACTCTGCAGGGATACCCTGTGGGTCAAAAATTTCGTCGAAATCGCTCTATCTAGCACGGTTTTCGAGATATAAGTATTCTTGTGTTTTGCAATTTTGCGAAAAATTCGAAAATTCAAAATGGCCGCCATTTTTTGCGAGAAATTTTTTGTTTGAAAATTGGCATGGCTACTCTGCAGAGATACCCTGCGGGTCAAAAATTTCGTCGAAATCGCTCTATCTAGCACGGTTTTCGAGATATAAGCATTTTTGTGTTTTGCAATTTTTGCGAAAATTTCGAAAATTCAAAATGGCCGCCATTTTTGGCGAGACAAAAATTTTTTGAAAATTGGGAAAAGTACTCCGCAGAGATATCCTGCGGGTCAAAAATTTTGTCGAAATTGTTCTATCTAGCACGGTTTTTGAGATATAAGCATTTTTGTGTTTTGCAATTTTTGCGAAAATTTCGAAAATTCAAAATGGCCGCCATTTTGGGCGAGACAAAAATTTTTTGAAAATTGGTCAAAAATTTCGTCGAAATCGCTCTATCTAGCACGGTTTTCGAGATATAAGCATTTTTGTGTTTTCCTTATTTGGAAAATTCGTAGTGACTAATTAATCATTAATTACTCGGCCATTTCTTGACCAATCAATGCCAAAATCTAATGATTTCCAGATTTTAATAGAATGAATGTATTTGCCAAGTTTCAGGTGAATTGATAAAATTCCTTTCAAGTTATCATCCGGACGAGCTTCCCCATCGAAAAAAGACATTTTTGGTCATGTGACCTCTCTGATTGGTTGAAATGTCACTGCAGCATATTCAAAAAAATTCCCCAAGGCTACTGCCTAAACCTGCCAAATTTGAAAAGAATCCGCCTAACGGTTACAGAGTTATAAGGAAAACAAAATGCGGAGCCGGAAGCTCTCCCATACACAAACAAAGGGACGCTTAATTATACTCTGCTCTTGGGACATTCTGTATTTTTTTAATTGGGAAACACTTAATTTAATTCACTTCAAAACTGTAAAAACATAATTTCTGGGTAACTGGCTATTCAGTAAATATACTACAATACTTCTGCTACTCACCTACAGCAGCCTCCCTGAGAGCCTGTTTGACGACATAGCAGACTTTGGCGGGATTGGCCATAAGACTCTGGTCAGTAAGAGGAGTGGCTGGATCACCTGACATACTGACCTTCCCACTGAACAGATCCACTATACGGTCACCACAGGCATGCATGTCTTGTACTAAGCTCTCAATCTCTGGAAATAATAGGGTGAAAGTTCTCAATATTGACACAAACAAACAGTGAAAACTCTTAAAAAATCTTAGCAATTTAAAGGGGTGAAACAGAAGAGTAAAGCTCTTACTCCTCACAAAACTCATGTATATCTAGAACCAAACTCTACGCATCAAAACACTTTGGGAATATTTGTGTCTACAATCACTACACACATAAGTGTCTTGAAACAATGCTTCAATACTAGTAATTTTTAAAAATTAATGTCTGAGGTATTTAAATTTGTATAAGCTCTTAATGTGACTTTTGATACAGGTAACTGCATTATATGTCTTAGCCATTTTATTGATTTAGAAAATTGATAACTTTTATGTTATAATCATAGATTAAATATGATTATTTAGAAAATTGATAACTTTTATATTATAATAATCATAGATTAAACATGATAAGCTTTACCTAATCGTACCATAAATAGTACATGATTTAATGAAGCTTCACAAAGCTACATGCCTTCTCTCAGTTATTTAAAAGAGTCGTGAAAACATTTGATTTTGGAGTTTTACATTTGAACTAAATATATAATTTCAACAGCACTTATTTGAGTTCCATATAACAAGTTAGTAGTGCTGAAGCCTGTTAAGTCAGGGGCCATATTCTACAACAATCCCAGATCTCAAGGGTCTGCAGAAATACAGAAAGTTCAAATAACAGAGTAAATTTCAACTAAAAATGTTGCCTGATTACCTGATAATTATAGTTCTATTAAATGACTATTTCAAAATCTAATAAATTCAGACTGCACAAAATACTGTAAAATAACTATATTAAACTTACGGTGCTTTAGCGCAGTGTTCTTGAGGAAAGTTTCACAAAGCTGTGCAAACTCTTTGAAGGCCTTGAGCTTTTCTGCAGCCTTGATACACTCTCTGACCGTGTCCTCGGACACGCCTTTGGGGAGGCACTCTGTGTACATGTAGTGCAGGAGAGTGGTGATTACATCCTCAGGGAGACCAGTCAGAGGGGTGGGAAACCGATACCAGTCTAAGCCTGGGGCAGACAACTGGACAATGGTCTTGTGGCATTGAAACTGCAAAGTACAGGGATACAGTTTGCAGGACACAATCACAATGGAGTCAGGACTGCAAAAATTGAAATAAACAGAGAAGCTGGGATAACATTACACAGAATCATAGGTGTGACTGAGTGGCACTGTAGCACCAGTTGACACTGACAGCTGAACTATGGATGTGTGGGTTTTACATGACTTCCATGTAGTGCTGTAACGAGTTGACCGAAACTCGAGTCGTAACTCGGTGGGCGATATTTGGGACCACATCGATTTATGTAATTTAAACTCGAGTTTTTAAGAAATAAATTATGATATACTAGTCTTGTTATAAAACCAGCACTTTTACAGTTTATCTAACCATAAAGACAAAAGATTTAATGAGCAATGGTCGTTTTTTTTATTTCCTTATTTACGTGGATGTTCCATAATGTGCTCATACATACCTGTCGGCAACAGAATATATTTCCTTGCAATAAAATGGTACTAAATACGTTAATGGCGGATCCCTTGATGACAATATTTGGACATTATTATTTTATTTATATGTGTGTCATTTACTCGAGTTCAACTCGAGTTCAACTCGCATCTAACAAGCGAGCGTCGATCTACAGAAATCACTGATGATTACAGCTCTACTTCCATGTGTCTCAGACCATATCACAAAGCACCTTCCATATTTATTGTATGCTATTATGAGCTATATTTGAACCAAAAACAGAAGGACAAATTCCTAGTAAATATTTATTAATTTTATCAATAAAAATACAAATATATCCTTCATGAACCAGAATCCGGTCCATTCCACTTTCCAGTCTAAATGGCTTTAATGTCAGACCGATGTGTGTTTTTGTGCAAAAATATTAACAGAAGATATATATTCTTAAAATAGAAGTACTTTTGGTTATGCACACGATTTTGTGGGATAAGAAAAATGCGCTAAAATGTTTCAAATGTTACAGCTAAAAAAGACTGCTCACTTTTAGTAATAGACTGGAAAATTGGACTTGTGAAATTTAAAGTTTAACCTCTGTGTGAAAACTGAACTTAAAACTGAAAATTTAAAACTGAACACTATAACACAATGCCTGAACATTAGTTAAATTTAAAATATTTTATGAAGCCTTTCACACATTTAACCCACAGCGTCACAATAAATAGGTAAAAGTCCCACCTCTTTTGCAGTATTAGCTCTGATGGTCAAGTCTGTGAAATACCTCTCATGTAATGCATTCAAAAATGAAAATGGTTCTTCATCCTTAGGGTCATACATGGACACCTATGAAAATATGCATGTGTTTTTACATAAATTTCACTTTCTGTAGCAACATACACATGGGCAACTTGGAATATTTTTATTAATTTATATAAATCTAAATAGCTATCACTACTCACACGAAACAAACATTTCATTTTGACTATGAACTGATGCATTAATTTTTACCAAAACAACATGGCACTGAGAACACATTACATGTAACTTTTTAAAAATATGATGTACATACTGTTAATACTACTGTTTATGCATACTGCAGCACACCTTTCTATGAAAAAGGTGGCATTTGAGAAAAAGTAGACATTTATAACAATGCCACATTAAGGTAAAATCATTCTTCTGATCACATGGCCATTCTGTCTGCAGGTTTACTTTCCCACCTAGTGTTGGTTACCATTTGTACTCTTGGGTAAAGAGGGACATATAGCCTACAGGTAACCAAGACAAACCAGATCTCATACATCTAACTAGGATTAAAGTAACAAGAGTCGATTGGGGTGAAGTTATTGTCAGTGTGAGTGTTGTTCTCAAAAGTATAGATTAAACAGGCGTCTTTTGAGAGGTTTCAAGGGTGACTCTATGTTATTTCCAAGCTTCAGTTGTGACTCTATGTTATTTCCAAGCTTTAATATGGCGGGTTTGCATATGACCTACCTAAATAGACTACATGGCAACAGTATTTCAATGTCTGCTTAAAACAGTTTTAACTTTCCCGCTGTCATGTTTACTATATAGTACTGCTAACCCTTCTCAATACATGAAATATTGACAGTATGATACTACAGTGTAATTTTAGGACAGAGGATCAGCAAAAAAAGTGAATAACATGAAAATATACAGTTTGACATTGTAATGACAATTTTTTCACAAAAATTAAGCAGTATATATACCTTTTGACACTGTAACATGCAACATCTTTCATAAGTAAGCAGCATTAGGTCATCAGACACTTCAACCTGCATAAAATATATTCAACACATCCACGTACATAGATGGTTGATTGAAATAAAAAAGAGAGCAGGAAAAAAGACTATCACCAAGTTCATCACTATCTTGATAGCCACTTTGGTTTCATGTGTCAGAGTAAAATTGACTGTTGACTGACTTGAACTAAGACTCAAGAGTGAACACAACACAATAAAATTTGAAATTCGAGCCTTACATCACCATATTTAGACATCCCATTGTTACACTTCAAAACATTATTTTTCTAGACTCCAAGTGCAAGTCTTAAGAAGTATTTACTTATTTATTTGGGGTTTTACGTCGCTTTCAACACTGTACAGGTCATATCACGACGGGTAGTTGGAAGGGCAGAGGAAACCAGTACATACAGTTCGCTAGGGTTCTGTACTGTAAACTGCCGACCAACGGCAAGCAACTACCAGCTTTCCCACTTAAGGCCATGACGGGGATCGAACCCCGGCCTCAGAGGTGGGAAGCGAGAGTGTTACCACTCTGCCACCGTGGCCCCCCCAAGTCTTAAGAAGTAAACCAATGGGTCAATAATTCATGAGGGCTTGGGAATTCGCAAATGACAATCTCAGACTTTCCACTTCCATGTTACAAAGCAGAATATGTGAAAAAAGAAGAAAAAGTCCTCTGGCGGGGTATTTATGAGTATAATACACACTCATTACTACACAGGTACAACTTCTTTATTACTGAGAGTTTGAGGTCACCTTAACATTGAGTTCCTCTCAGGACCCAAATACATGTGTGTGCCAAATTTGAATTAAATCTGTAAAAATGTTTTTAATTATCACACACATAAGCCACAACATACGGCAGCAGCAGTGCAACGTGAAACTGGTATATCCCCAACTTTCATCTGGGGAAATAACTTTCTTACATCTTCTCCATAGATTCCATTTAAGAACTTACTTTACTTACTTTTAACTGTAAAAACATGTACAAGAGATCCTTAAATTATCTTACCTTAAACTCAATAAAATGACTGGCAAATGTCCCAAAAAACTTCAGACATGCAGGGTCACTGTCACCCATTGTAACCTTTGAATACAATATAATTGCAATGTTTATTATGAAATGAAACTAAAAAGAAAAGAATTAAATGAAACAAGCATCAGCTCACTGAATGTACTTTCTTGAGTGAAGACATGTTAGAACATATTTGGAATGGTACCCACTACCCAGGCTGTTGGAACTGATCAACAAAAATTCATCATTAAAAGGGCATTAAGATTTGGGCATATTATTATTTTTAATCTGAGTTAGAATTATCTGTTTCTATATTCTTTGCACTACACAGCTACTCTGTACTTTCCGAGTATTAAAACAAGAATATATATATACATAAAAGAGAATTTCAAGAATGATACAAATTAAACAATTACTGTATTTCAAAATCTTATGGGGACAAGTGAGAGGGAGTCAATGTAAACTTAACCGCCTCACACAGCAGAGGTTGTGGGTTTAAACTCTGGCAGTTTAAGAGTGCAGAAACTTCACCACCTACCAGCATTGGGAATCATCCCCAATTATCCTGGACAATTAATCTGTCCATTTCTTAAAAAGTTGATTGAATGATTATTTGTTGCATTTTTTATTAATAAGACATAATACAACTTTCAAGATGAAATATATATTAATCAGGCAGAAACTTGACCAGTTAGGTTGTTTTTATTTTTAACATTTGGCATTAAGGACCACCTTCCTGTAAGGCACTTCCTATAAATATGAAAGTTGACATTAACAGAACATGAAGTACTTTTCGGTATTATGAAAGTTTGCTGAATCGTCCATTTACTATCAACTAGTAAATACAGTTTATGAAATAAAATATGACATAACTTTACAATATTTGATCAAAGTCACATTAAGCCAAGAAAAATAAATATAAAAAATCTTTACTTTGTACAGGTTGTACGACATACATTGAGGTCACCAAGAAAATTCTATATACTTGAATAACGATGATGTAAGGACTTCAATGGCTTGTTGTTCAAAGCATGCCGATAAACATGGTGTATGATTTTTGTTAAAATTATTAATATTGGTAAAAGTAAAAAAATGCTTAACAATTAATGAGTTTATTATCCCTGATAATTTGTCAGTACCTCATATGTTTCACAAGAGAAGAAGGGTAGAGGCTCAGCATCTTCTGATACCTTCCAGGAGACATCCCCACTCTCATCCAAAGTGAATAAAGTTCTAATAAAAAACATATGCACATTAAAATTAAATATCATCTGAACAAGTCACAAGAGCAAGACTGTGAACATTCATTAACAGAAAATCAAAAATGTGCTAGGAAACAACATCTTACCCTACTTCCAAACTGTTATTTTTGTATACTTGATTAAATAACAATTACAAAATTAAAGCAAAAAGTTTTTCCATGAATTAAACAGAGTCAGGTACCCCTGGCTCTTCTTAGGTATAACCTGGCTATGTCACTGGACTTACGACTATTGACATTGATTTCATTCAGTTGTACCTTAGAGTCTGCCAACTGATGGAGATCGAGTGCAAAAAGAAGTCCAAATTAGATCAGATTAGATGGAATTCTGTGACCTCATATTTTCTGAGGTCAAATCTCCAGTTTTATGTGAGGTTATGCCACAGCTCTACACACAAGTAAGGTAGAGCCAAGGGGTATCAGAGCACCTCGTGACCATGGCAGCTCATGACCAACAACTCGTACCCATAACTCACACCCAATATATAACATTTCTATCAAAAATAGAAAATATTCTCGAGATGCACCACAGACTCCCTTGACCTCATATGCACATACATGAATATTAATGAGTTGTACATGCACAAGAATATGAAGTATTTTATGTTCAACTAACTAGTACAAGGCTGTGACTTCATTTGAAAAACGACACTGGGTATTCGCCGCGAAAGAACCGATCCGAATTCGGGTAACCCTATTTTAGTTGTCACCCATTGTTATTACTAGGTAGTTGTATTTGTGTATGACTTGTTGGTCTCGAGCTGCTGTGGTCATGAGCTGCATGTAAATCAAGCCAAGGTAACCACTTCTATTCTACAGTACATGCATGGTTGTTTGCCGTTTTTTCGGCCCATTAAGCAAGTAGTAAATGTGACTTTTAATACCCATTAAGATTCACAATTTTATATGCACATTTGATTCAAATAAACGAATGACAGGTGTTTAACGTTGATAGACATTTTTAATATTTGTTGAAAAACAAGAATTTTCGGTCTATTTTAATGTCAAATATAGTATATAGTATCACGAGGATTAACCATAAATCAAATGTGGAAGTTTTATAAACAAAACTTGGAAAGAATGTTATGAAATATATGTAATACCTTAATTATGGCCATTCTTATAAATCAATTAATGTACGTCATAAAGTCACAGGTAAATGGTAACAGAAATTAAATAAACTACCTACTGCTCAGCCTGTGAAGTTCGTCACCCCAGTGAAGTTCGTCACCTGCATTTTATGACAATTTTAAAGAGTTTTTACTGTCCAGTTACGGCATCTATATACTTGCCGTTGAAAGAAGCTATTCCATTTATTTAAATGTGAATATTGCCTGTCCTTGAGTGTTTTTACGGCAGGTGACGAACTTCACTGGGCTGACGAAATTCACTGGCCGACCAGTATCTATCTAACATACCCTTCAATTCCTGTTGATTCAACATTTTCGGCCAATGACACACACTCAACAATCTGCAATACAGTGGTCACACAACGGTTACAAATAAACAATATGGTTTCCATAATATGCACTGTCAATCTTAATGACAGGAAATTGAATTTGTGTGAATATTATAATGTGAAATAAATGAAAATGATGTCAATGAGATAGCCTGTCACCTTCCAAGTTCCAAAGAAAACACTTTCGTCCGCCATGTTCCTTTGTTTACCTCCTCACGCGCATGTGTGAAATCATCATTTTGTTACTAAATTTAGAATGACATTACGGGGAAATCCCTGTAACAAGAAATGTCGATGAGACAAGTTATCGTATATGTATGAATTAAAATTAACATTGGAAAATTAACATTTCACATATTATTATGGGTATTCAGCTAGCCACATGATAACAAATGGTTGAAACTACTAAATGAAAAATAAAAAAAATATATAAAAGCCATGATTCCATTAAAAATAACCTGTGTTAGAGTAACATATATAAGATTAAAAACATTTGAGCTAAGAATAATTTGCAAATTCACATACTTTAACATTATTTCACCCATTGGATGTAACCTGATTTCAATGTTCATGCAAAATCTACATGTATTTCAAAACCAGATATCACCCTTGTATTCAACCTGATTTCTCCTGTTCTTCTGGTTCTACTTGAAATACTTCATTCAAAGATCACTTAATTGCTGTTTTAGGAAAGGAAAACTGTCCTATAGTTTGCGCCAAGCTATTATAATATGCCTACCCAAAGACACTAAAGATAGGCGCTTTTTAAAGAATTGGAGGCCAATCTCGCTACTATGCGCAACATATAAATTAGCTTCAACAGTAATTGCAAACAGAATGAAGCCATATATGGATAAAATTGTATCCAAATCACAAACAGGATTTCTTTCTGGAAGAAATATTTCTGAAAGCACAGGGCTAATATACGATATAATGCATTATACTGAGGCAAAAAAAATCAATGGAATCTTACTACTTGTTGACTTTGCCAAAGCATTCGATTCAATTTCTTGGACATTCATATATAAAACTCTTTCATATTTCAGCTTTGATAATGAGCTGCTAAAATGGATAAAAATGTTCAATAACAACATAATTGGAAGAGTTTGTCAATCTGGATTCCTATCGAACCCAATAAATATTGAAAAAGGGTGCCGCCAAGGTGATCTAATTTCATCCTACTTGTTTATACTTGCTGCGGAAGTTCTAGCCATTCTCATAGGCCTTAACCCAGATATCACGGAATAACTATAGGGAAAACACAATATAGGCTAGTACAATTTGCAGACGACACCTCTCTTATTCTTGACGGTTTACTTAGGTCCTTGCAGACTTCACTTAATGTCTTAGAAATATTTGGTACACTATCTGGTCTGAAAATAAACCATGATAAAACAAAAGTAATATGGATTGGAAAAAAGAGACACTCAAAGGACAAACTAAAAATGCCAGTAAACTTGAATTGGGGTGAATCAGAATTTAAATTGTTGGGGATACATTATTCTGTAGATATTGAAAAAAATCCCTGAAATTAATTATACAAATGCTATTAATAAAGTATGCAAGTTAATTAATTTATGGAATAACAGAAGTCTCACCCCTCTTGGAAAAGTTACTGTTATAAAAACATTACTTCTGCCTCAATTTAATCACTTGTTCCCATCACTATTGACTCCCAAAAAAATTCTTGACAGTATAAATAAATTATTTTTTCAGTTTCTATGGGACAAAAAACCTGAAAAAATTCGTAAAAATACCATATGTAGAGACTATAATCAGGGGGGCCTAAAAATGATTAATGTCTATCACTTTGAGAATTCACTAAAATTGGGATGGATAAAAAGATTAATATCACAAAACTCAGATGATCCTCCACCATGGTACACTTTTTTGACAAATTTAGTTGGTGATCTAGGCAAAATAACAACTTTGGGTGGAGACTGGTGTAAATTGCTAGAAAAAAATTGAAAGTAATAACTTTGTTTGTGAGAAACCTCACATACCAACCCACATTAAGATTCTGATAAAACCAAATAAAGTAAGTTGGGATTTCTATCAGCAGCAAAATAAATTTACTTTTACAGACAGTCCTTTATGTGAATTTGCATGGAACAGAAGTTTAAATATTTTGTTTAACAAAAGCCAATGGGTAATGTATATAAAGCTTGTTTCCAAGTATCATCTAACAATAGTGTTAAGTGGTTCCAGTATAGAGTCTTGAATCAAATTTTAGGAACCAGATATCAGCTTTTTAAAATAAACCTATCCACAAATAGTTTATGTGGGCTATGTAACTCCAATATTGAAACTGTTCAACACCTTATGCCAGAATGTTCAGAAAGCAATGGACTGTGGTCTAATATATGTACATGGATAAAAAATAGATTAAATATAGATGTGTGTTTATCCAGTCAAGACAAAATATTAGCCTATATTTCAAATAACAGCAATTTTGTTCCTTTAAATTTTGTTCTAATCTACTCACGCAAGTATATATTCTGGTGTGCAAAAAATACATACAAGCTCAACTTCTATATTCTACAACAAATATTGAAGAACTGTTTTTTTAAGAAGAAACTTTGGTGAAATTGCACCTTAAATTGGAGAGGTTTAATCGTATTTGGTCAAACTGGAAAAAACTGTTTGTGAATTGTTAAAATATATACTTCATTTCATAACCATCAATATTTATGTAACCAGATAGTAAATACTAATTACTGTGTTGTCCATTTAGCAACAAGACACAGTCTCAACAATCTCTAATTAATGTTTTATATTGCTTTAATCTCAGAAATTTATAGAAGAATTTGGAACTTATAGTTGGCTTTCAGCCTATAAATATTTGTAAAGGAAGACCCTAGCTGCTGGGAACCTCTTCCACTCATTGTAAATGGCAGATGTAAAAAAATATAAAAATATGAAAAAAAACCATAGTCAACCTAGCACTAAGCCTTGGGAAACCCCATAAATGTGCTTGCACACTTTGTAAAGTGGATCTTCTTGACTGATTGCCCAATTGAAATACATACCACTATGATTTTTTTACCACTCATACGAAACCAGGAAATCAGGCAATCAAAAATACATCAGGGTGGGTTACTATAGGGTGCCTTGTCACAATTTATTCCTAATCCTGCCAGAAGCTATAAGTGTCAGAAGTTTTGTCATACTAAATTTAACTGCAGAAACAATGAAGTTTGCAATAAATGTGGGCAAGAAGACCATACAGACTCTCAAGAATGCAACAAAATGTGTCAATTGGCAAGGAAACAATGCCTCAAATGATAAAACATGTCCAAAATGGAAAGAGGAAAAGGAAATTAAAAAAATAAAGACCGAAAGAGGAATTTCATACACAGACGCCAAGAAATAAATGGATATATTTAAGTCTGTAAAATCATCCAATGTCCAAGCAGTTGCAGCAACTAAATCAACAGTGAAAACATCGACTGTAGAAACACAATCAGAAATGAATTGGCCAGAAGTGGCAAAACGACCCAGAAAATGTGCAGTTGAGAAACGGACAAGCAAAGTGAATAAAACCACTGCATCAAGTAAGAAAAGTGTATCTAAAAACGACCCTATTAAATTGAAAATTAGCCAAATAAAACATATTTGATCAAGCAACATAAGGGATCTAATGACCCTATTTATTTTATTTATTTATTTGGGGTTTTACGTCGCTTTCAACACTGTATAGGTCATATCACGACGGGTAGTTGGAAGGGCAGAGGAATCCAGTACATACAGTTTGTTAGGGTTCTGTACTGTAAACTGCCGACCAATGGCAAGCAACTACCAGCTTTCCCACTTGAGGCCATGCTGGGAATCGAACCCCGGCCTCAGAGGTGGGAGGTGAGAGTCTAATGACCCTATTAAACAATACAACAAATATGATGCTCTGAGTGAGTGACAATGAAATGAGTGTTGATAAATCTCCAATCACAAATACACAAGGATGGAGTGGGAATAAAAATGCAAATAATGGAACCAAACAAAAGTAAAAGTACATTAGAGTGGAACTGTCGTGGCTTTAGGCCAAACTTTGAAGAAATTAAAAAATAAATTTCCAATTTTAAATACTACATTTTAGCATTGCAGGAACTCATTTTAAAAATACAGATAATGTAAATATTAGAGGATTTAAGGTATACCCCATGAGGGACATGAATTAGATAAAGAACTGCAGGCAGTTGCTGTAAAAGTATATCTCCATAAAAATATAACTGTATGTAATGTATATATTCCACATTTTAATATTGCACAAAGTCATCTTGATAATCTAGGTGTTGCTCCTCCTCCAAAAGTTTAGGGAATAAGGTTGATCACCTTCTCGAATCCTCCAATATTTGTTTACTTAATAATAAGTCAACCACCTACTTTCATCCTGCAACTGGTTCATTTGCATCAACTGATTTGTGTTTATGTTGTATATATATTTTTCTTGATTTGACATCACAGGGGCATTCTGAGCCAATGCTCATAAAGTAAAGAGGAAATCATGACATGAACATGTATCAAAACTAAATGCAAAAATACCAGCAAAGGAGGTATGGGAAATGATAAGGAAAATAATTGGCAAAAAGTAACACCACAATACACCATCTGGAAAATAATGATGGGACAAAAATAACAGAAAGAGTAGACATAGCAAAATAGGTTGGCCCAAGAAATTAGAAAGAATTCCAAAAGTAACAATTACTCTACAAAGTCTAAAAATTATCAAGAGAAAGCTGAAAAAGAACACCTGGATTTTGACAATGACAAGTCTGAAAATTACAATTTGCAGTTTACCATTAAAGGAATCTGTGAAGTCTCATGACACAGCCACTGGTCCAGATAAAATTTGTTATCAACTGCTTGAAAATTTACTCGAGACTCACTTTTGGTGTTACTTGATATATTTAATGATCAAACTTGATATATTTAATGGTCGAACTACACCAGACAATTAATTAGACTTGAATATTTTATTCAAGATTCCTTTTAAACCATGTAACCATGTAGGCAACCATGTAGTCTGTATTTTTGATTTAGAAAAGCCTATGATACTGCATTGAAACTTGGTGTTGCTAGAGATTTACCTAAAGCAGGTGTAAGGGGCAAATGGCCTTGTTTATTCAGAATTTTTTATCTGACAGTGTTTTTAGAGTTTGTTTAGGTTCTGTCTCTTCTAATGTACATGAACAAGAGATATGCATCCTTCAAGGCAGCATCTTCTCTGTTACTTTATTCATTTTGAAGAGCAATAGTATTGCTGATATTATTCCATCTAGCTTTGCAAAGTCTCTTTGATTTTTCTATAAGTTGTCCTTCTCGAAATATGACTTCAACAGAAAGGTAACTCCAGTTATGTCTCAACAAAGTTGAAAAATGGGTTGATAAAATGGTTTTAAATTTGTAAAACCAAAACTTCATCCAGACCCAACATTATCCATATACAATTCACAAATTCCTGTTGTTTCACAAACTAAGTTCCTTGGTTTTTTTAGACAATAAACTTAATTTTAAAGAACCTGTTGATTATGTTCATCAGAAATGTGAAAAAGCCATGAACTTGCTCAAAGTAGTTTTAAAAATGGATTGGGGAGCGGATAGAAGTGTTTTGCTGCATGAGACTTGTTCATTTGTTTGTTCCAGAATGAAAGATGGTTGTACTGTTTTTAGTTCTGCTCATAAGTCAAGGAATCCTTACAATCCAGCTTGTGATGTTGTTTTTAACCTCAGTTGTATGGTCTTTATGATAAGAAACCATTTGCAATCAAATCTTTTGGACATCGTACAGAGGAAGATTTGTCTGTTGTCTGTCATCCGCTGGATCTAATTTAGACTGTGGCATTGCCAGATCACCCAAACTGGAGTATACAGTAACCTGTATCTCACACATCAAAAGAAATATCTTGGTGATAATTGTCTTTTTCAAAGTCTATTTGCTTAGTTGAAAAGTTGTTATCCTGACCATAGAACTATATATACTGATGGATCGAAGACAGAAAATAGGGTTGCTAATATATTCACAGCTGAATTGCAGGCTCTAAAACTGGCTTTCAATATTGTGAAAAATTGTGATGGGGATCATTTTTTTCATATTTACTGATTCATTATCTAGTCTTCAAGCTGTTTATAGCAACAAGTATGATCATCCTTTTATTCAAACTATTTTAAAGCTTTTTAATGATTATTTGTGGTGAATAAGAAAGTTGTTTTAGCTTGGGTTCCTAGTCACATAGGCATGAAGGGCAATGAAAAGCCAGGCGAGCATGCCAAATAGGGCAATGAATTTTAATATTTTAGACTTGAAAGTCCCCTATATAGTCTGGAAAGTAAATGTAAACAGTGTTTTAAACAAAAGTGGCAAGCTCAATGGAATGCATGTCCTGAAAATAAACTATTCTAAATAAACCCTACTGTTGGAGAGTTTTATGTCTGGATGGGTTTATCTCATAGGGAAGAAATAGTTATTACTTAAACCCATATAGTTATTTTACACATAGTTATTTGCTAAAATGTGAGGAGATGCCATGGTGCATTCCATGTAATTGTCCTAATATAGTCAAATATATTTTATTGGACTGTATAGACCCACGTGATACTAAAATTAGATATTATAGAAATGTAGATACCATGCAAAAGTTATTCAGTGAAAATATTTTTAACATTATCAATTATTTAAAAGAATGTGACCTGTTTAAAAAGTTTTCATTAATTTATTTTGTGCTTTGTAACTATTTGATAATTTACTCTGTCTTATCTAGTCTGGTATTGTATTGTGATGTTTATTCATTATACTTTGTGTTTTTTATGTAATCTTGTCACATTGACAATTTAATTGTAATACACATATATGTAATTTATTTCTGGTTTAGTCTACATTTTATTTTATTAGCTATTTATATACAGTTTCATTGTCTATTTTTTTTATTCTAGTCATAAATTATGGTCTTATATGGCTATTTGTCAGATAATATGTTTTTGTATTTATTTGTTTACTTATTTGTCAATATTAGTGTATTTATCACTTTAACTAGTGCAATATAACAAGCAAGTGTTCTGCACTCTAATTGTAACTTAACTAACCAACTTATTTATAGATAACTGGGGTTGGTCAATACATCCTTTAAGAAGACATTTGGTTGGTAAATTTTCGATGGTCTTAAGCACTTCACTTTGAGACACTTCATTGAAACTGGAGGTGTGAAAAACTGAATTTAATAGCCAGTTGTAGGAGTTTATCTGGAAAAGAACTGCATATATTACTGATTTTCACAGAGAAATAGTCAGGAAACTAGTTTGTAAGAGGCTTATCTGCAGCTGACTGCTAAGGGGGATGAATCATCTCAGGGGCCCTATTAAGAGACTGACAAAGAACCTGCCACAGGTTTTTATTTTGAGAGTTATCAGTATTGAGTCTCCTGCAGTAATCAATTTTAACCTTATTGTATATATGATTGAGTTATGGTGTGTAATCTGTAATTTTAATTGATCTGCTCAGTTGAGACCTGACCCTTTGAGACATGCACTAAAATTGACATCTCAATGGTTTGGCCCTGTGACACACAACTAACAGCCACCCAACAGGCTTTTTCTTGAGTTCTCTTGTAATCTAAGGTGCATGTTTGTCAAAAGGGCCAACAAGGTCTTTCATGTATTACTTGAACAATGCAGTGGCAGTTTTTAGGATACTTGATGATGAATATCACGAACATCTACTCGAAATTTGTGCATGTCATTTTATAGTATTGTCAATGTGATAAGTATTATTTGTTTTAAGAGTTTTAAGGAGCATACAGTGCAGATGACATTTCACTATAAATAAACTCACTTGCACTAACATCCCTCAGTAAATTTAATGATTTGAGGGAAGTACGATCTGAAGAATATTGAAAATTTTAATTACTTAAATGTAGCTTTTATAAGCTACAAGCTTAGCATGTGGGACTGAATGCTGTTCTCGGATGACTGCAAGGCATCAGGCCAATGTCTAAGAAAAATAGACATTTATAGTTGGCCGTAGCCTCAAGTTGTCCTCTCATGGTACACTGTGAGATCTCGTCCTACTTTCTTGGTGAATTTTTTTAAACCTTACCCCTCAGCTGTAATACAGCGGGGAGGCAGGGTGGGACTCTTCTCAATCCCACATGGTAAGCTTGTAGCTTATAAAAGCTACATTTAAGTAATTAAAATTTTCAATTTTATTGCGCTACAATAGCTTACCATGTGGGACTGCATGAATGCTGAATCCAACCGCACGGTGGAGGGATTACAGCTGAGACTGGAAGATATGTCAATTTTTCTTAGATTTTGAAGTAATAGATTAAAATGAATGTTTTGAAATACCAGTCTGAGTCCCGTTTACAGTTCCCCAATCCCAAAGACCGGGCCTGTGAAGAGCCAAAAACCTGAATAGAATGAAGGACAGTGCTAAAAACTGTCAAGCTGTTTTGATTGTAGGAGAGAAGTGCAGCCGTGCTCACTTTAGAAGTGTAAGGTTGGAATTCTCATAAATTTTTGCCACCGTACATGAGATTAATGACAACTTGATAAGTCCTTAATACATATATACTTGATAAAATAAAAAAAATGACCTTACCGGTAAGATCTTGAGAGGTAAACCTATACCTAGATCCTGGGATTAGACTCCTGAAGACTTGGTTGTAGCAGATGTGCCCCCCTTTCTTTTCTTTCCGAGGACAACAGGTCTGAGGGGAAGGATCTAGGACTTGTTATGCCACCACTACTGGTCCCAGATACATATTGTTGTCGTTGTCTGACCAAGTAAGGTCTTTTAGGTAAAAATTTGTAAATATGTTGTGAGCTTTTCAGTGACAGGCTTGCATGATTTGGTCCACCGATACCCTACCTTCTCTTGCTAGTTGGTTTTTGGCTATGAAATCAGAAGGGAACAAGGCGACCTTTTCCCATTGGCCTAGATTAGATACTTTGTTTGCGACCTAGGCATGGATTTTGCTGCGGCGTTTGCCGGAGGACAAAGCTAGCAAGAAAGCAGTTTTGAGGGTAAGATGTTTGAGGTCTGTGTCTTTCATAGGCTCAAAGGGTGCTTTTGTGAACTCATTGAGAACAACAGAAACATTCCACTTAGGAAGATTTCTGGAACTTTTTGGATGATCCCTGTGGAAACTGGAGAGTAACCTATGAAGGTCTGCATTGGGTGCAATATGGTGGGCCGTTGGGCCCAAAGTGTCAATGATTGCAGTCCTGTAACCATCAATGGTCGAGGGGCGCCTGTTTAGGTCTTGGTACAGGTACATGAAAAAATCTGAGATTTGTTTCACAGATGGAGTGGAGAAATCCACCGAATTTTCTCTGCACCATTTTTCAAATAGGGCCCACTTTGACTTGTAGATGGTCCTTGTTGATGACCGCTGAGGAGCAGCATTTCTCTCTGCCACCTCCACAGAGAATCCTTGTTCTTGGAGTTGTCCGCTCCTAGACACCAGGCGTGGAGGTTGAGCTGTTGTGGGTTGTTGTGGAACACATACCTGTGGGACTGTTTGAGTAGGGTCGTTGACACTGGGAGTTGTAGTGGGATCTCTGTTGAGAGCTGCACTAGGTCCCAAAACCAGGGCATCCCTGGCCAGCCTGGGGCTATTACGATGTTCAGGCAATGGCAATGGCATTTTGGATCACCTTGTGAAGGAGAGCCGTCGGAGGGTAAGCATAGGCAGTGAGACTCGTCCAGTTTATGTTCAGAGCATCTATGTCCAAAGCCTTTGGGTCTGGGACAGGAGATACGTACAGTGGAAGTTTGTGGTTCAGGTGAGTGGCAAATAAGTCTACATGAGGTGTGAACCACTTCTGGCAGATCTGTTTGAACACCTGCGGATGCAGAGACAATTCTGTTGAATGCACTTGGTTGGACCTGGACAGAAGGTCAGCCATCACATTCAGGCACCCTGGAATGTGCCTGGCTTTCAATGTTATGTGATAGTGATGGCACCAGGTCATAATCTTCCACAGGAGAGCACACATCTCTGCTGAGTGAGTTCCTCCTTGTTTGTTGATGTAGGCTACCACTGTTGAGTTGTCCGTCGCAACTAGCACTGTTTGGTTCTGGCACTGGTCCTTGAAGTCTCGAAGGGCCAGTGAGACCGCCTTTAATTCTAGGGTGTTTATGTGTAGCCTTTTTTCCCGATCTGACCACAGACCCTTTGTAGAATTTTGATCTAAGTGAGCGCCCAACCTTCGTTTGAGGCGTCGGTAAAGAGTTGAATACTGTGGTCCTTGGGATGAAGGTCTGCACCTTTCATCACGTTTGAGGGATTTTGCCACCAGTCTAGGTGGGCTGCAATGGCTTCTATCCAAGGAAGGAGGCTGTCCAGTGACTGAGGATATCTCCAGTGCTCCTTGAGATGAAACTGAAAGGGTCTCATGTGAAGGCGTCCCTCCAGGACCATTTTCTCCATTGAGGCAAGCAACCCAATTAGCGACATCAAACATCTTGCAGTCAAAATATGTTTTGACTTGAGTCTTAGGATCAAATCCTGAAGTTTGAGCCATCTCTCTTGAGTGGATTTTACAAGGGCTGAATCTAGATGGTATTCGTAGCCCACGAACGAAAACACCTGAGTAGGTTTCATTTCTGATTTTTCCTGATTTATTATCCAACCCAAGGACTGAGTTATGTCTACCACCGCCTGAGTGTTCACTTGGGCTTCCTCCTGAGACTGGGACCTGATCAGCCAGTCATCCAGGTATTGGTGAACTCTGATTCCTTTGGAGAGGGCCATTAGTTTCACTTCCTTTACAATCATTGTGAAGACCTGGGGGGCTGTGGCTAGTCCAAATGGGAGGGAGGTGAACTGGAACACCTGTGACTTGTAGCAAAACCTTAGGTATATCCTTGAGTTTGGATGGATGGGGATGTGTAGGTAAGCGTCCGACAGATCTATCGACGATACCCACTCCCCTGGAATCAGGGAGGTCCTGATGGACTCTGGAGTTTCCATTTTGAACTTTTTTATGTGTAGAAAAGTGTTGAGCCTTTGGTGAGGCTTGGGTACTAGAAACAGGCGACTGTATAACCCGAGAGATTTTACATTTTCCACCCTTTCGATTGCGTTCTTTGACAGAAGAGACTGGATACAAGAGGCCAGGGCTTGGTCTTTTTGATGGGCCTTGTACTCTGACAGGATCAGAGGGAATCTGACCAAATTTGGCTTTGAAAGGAATGGCAGTACGTAGCCATTGGTGATAATGTTTAACACGTTTGGAGAACATTTGTTTGTTTGCCAGTCTCTCCTGAAATAACGGAGGCGACCTCCTACCGGTGGACTGAGTGAGGCTTTGGAGGAGTCATTGGGAAGAGGGGTTTCCACGCCCTCTTCCCCTATTATGGGGTCAAAAACGACCCCTGGAGCCTCTGAAGTTCGATTTCCCCCTTCCTGAAGAAAATGATTGGTTACTGCTTTGTGAGGAGTTGCCCCCATAGGGGCGTTTCCTGTAGGAGCCTCTTCTCTTGTTGTGGGGACCACGAAAGGGCTTATTCTGATAGGGTGCGAAACCCTGAGAGTCTTTAGAGGTGCCTTTTTGAGGAGGAAGTCTTCACCTTCCATCACAAGTTGAGACTGGAACAAGGAAGGGTCCCAAAAGGACGAGTTCTTGAGTTCTTGGCGTCTCGTTTCCCCTAATTGAGGTTGTAAGAGGGTCATTTCGGCTTCGTGCCTAAGCAAGCCGGTATTCACCATAGAATATAATTCCCTCTGGAGAATATGGGCTAGGGATTTGCTGAGGCATGTAAGGGCCCTGTGTTGAATAAGAATGGTCTTATTCCAAAAATCCATGTACTCACAGACTTCCTCATATCCACGCTTTGCTGCTTTTTCAGGATTGGCACCTTTTTGGATCTGTGACTTAATCTTCTTGACAGTTGACTTAATGCTATGTTGACACTTCTCAAGGGAAGATATTTTGCCTAGCCTGATGCTCCAATTCTTTGAGAATTAGTAGGGGGACCTTGCCCATAGGGGCCCCAGAGGGTTTAGGAGTAATACAGATTTTGGCGAAATCTGTATTCAACTCCTGATATTTGTCCTGATAACAGGGCTGTCCCACCCTGTACCACTTAGAAGTGGATGGAGGAGGCTTGATGTATTTACCCTCGGGTAAATTTGCAGCCTCAAAGTCATGTTGAAATTTATCAAAGGAGTCCTTGATAACTGAGCTAAGTGGAAGAATAGAGGAAGAACCTCTAGGTCTGAGCTCTTGACAGCCTTTCTCATCGTCCAGACCCATGACTGAAGTTGATGACCTAGGCATAGACTCCCTGGGGTCAGGGAGGGAAAGAATGTGCCTAAAAGTGTCAACCTCTTCAGCGTACTGTGAGGGAATGTCAGACAGAGCTACTTCCCTATAATAAGGGGGGTCTGGATCATGTTGAGGGAGGTCTTGATCAGAAACAGCCCCTGAGGGCTGAGCCCCAGAGGGCTTAGAAGACCTGTGTCTGGCTACAGGGGACTGATCCTCCCCTGAGGAAGATGACACATATCTGGACCTTGATTTGTGTTTACTCTTATCAGAGTGCTTTTTAGGTTTGGTAGAAGGGATCCGAGGTTCATCGGATTCCTCATTAGATTGATCTGAGGCAGACCTGGATTCAATTTCATGCCTACTGCGAGAGTGGCTATGCTTTTTGGGTTTGTCCGAGACCTTTTTTGGAAATAGTTCAGATGTAGCAACGTACTGATCCGAGGTATCATGCTGGTCAAGTACGAGATGAGGAGGGAGTGCTGGACCATAGTCCACATCCATATCCTCGGTTTGTATGTTAGTTCTAGGTCTCGGAGGGGGTAGGTCCAGATTGACAGCAGTACTGGATGTACCAGGTTTGGAAGCAGGAAACGAGGTCTGATCCACCTCTGTTTGCTTTTTAGCAGTCAACTCCTCTCGGAGCGACTGAAAAGCTTCCAACATGGATGCCTGGAAGGAACCCATTTGTTGCTGTAAATAAATATTTAAAGAATTGCACAGGGATTTTTCTAGATTTGTTTCAATTTTTTGTTGCAAGGCAGTACCTGGGGTGGGTGGGACAGATTTGGCCGGTGTTTTAAGTGATAAAGAACTGCAAGGAAGGGGACGAGGATGGGGGGGGGGGGGGGGGGGATCAAGTTCATCATCTTTTATATTAGTGTCCACCTTTTGTTTTTTAAGATAGCGTTTCCTGTGCTGAATTTTCTTCATTTGGTCATCTGTAAAAGATGCACAGATATCACCGGGCGTTTCAAATGTGACACAGGGGTTTGTCTTTATTCGTTTGATGGATCGACATTTTAAACGCAATAAAAGACGTAGAATATAAGGGCCTGAACAGAGGAAAACTCAAAACACGCGAAAACAAGAAATATACTTATCCTGTCAAAATAAAAATTTTACAGAATGATCTATGTTATATAATAAAAGAAATAGCCAAAAAAGAACCTCCAACAATAAGTAAAAACTGAGAAATAACGTTTTCAATGTGGCCAACGAGAAAGTAGGGCGATTGGTCAGAAGTTATCACGTGACGACAACGAGAGACTACGGCCAACTATAAATGTCTATTTTTCTTAGACGTTGGCCATGATGCCTTGTGGCCATCCGAGAACAGCAATGAGTCCCACATGGTAAGCTATTGTAGCTTAATAAAATGGATAATTAGGTTGTTTTTTTTCTTTTGAAGAAATTGTGCTAAATTTAAAGGATTTTAAGAGAATATAGAATTTGATTTGATCACTGCACGAAATATCTATATGGAAGTTGAAATCACCACAAATCATTAAATGGGAGCCAAAAATGATAAATAGCCAACAAAACTCCAAAAATACTCTAAACAGGTTGAAGTATGTGTGGTTGGGGCTGATAGGCACAAGAAATGACTACTGGTGCTGTAGAAGCTGAAGTTCATTGGTATAATATGTTGGTGAATACTTCTCTTTTGTTGATATGGCACTCCTGATCAGAAGACCATCCCCACCACATCTAATTTATCTTAGCTTTTGGACAAGGTGATAATCAGATGCAGTACCTGAGAAGAGGAGACTAGGCTTGTGCCACAAACAGGAACTTGCAATATGTCTGAATTTCAGCAAACAGTTTTATTGTGACATCCATCTTTAAGAACAGTGTCCCAAAAGTAGTAAGTCTTTATATTTTTATGACTAACGCTGTATACTATCAAGGGTTTTATGTTATCTATATGTCTGTGTTTTTATAAAAGTAATGGATATAAATGTGAGTTTGGCTGAGATATTAACCTCCTAATCCAGGTCAGTTTTAAAGAGTTTTCAGAATGGTATTTAGCAATTTCAATCTGTCCAAAGGGTAAACAGAGCATAACATGGACTGTTTTATTTCATCTTGTCATCCTATACAAATTACGAAATAGTTTATTGACCATATTAATAAAGCTTTCTGATCTTTCTATTGATGACAAGAAAGGCACACATTCCGACCTTTCCCAGAGGTGTGAGATATCTATTATTCCATTTCTTTATTGTGATTTTTTTCCCACTGCTTTGTCATAATTTAACTTTGGTATTTTATCAAGAATTGTGAACTCATGCAAGTCCAAATTAAAATCTTAATGACACCAGATAACATTTTCAGAAAGCTTTAATTTATCATTTACCAACTTCTTCCATTCAATTCATACAATATTAGTTTTGTCTGTTCACCAATAGACCAGATAAATTGCCACATATCTAAAGTGTATTGGAACTGTTTGTAAAGAGTGCAAAAGTTCAATCAAGTATACAGTTGGTGTGATCTGCAGACTGTATTAGTTTAAATTCGGAGATGCATTCTTTAGCATCAGTTGTATCAGGATTTATTTTGTTCATTACTAAATTATTTTAGCGGCTATCAAAAATGATATGATAAAATAGGATCACCTTGTCTGCAGCCTCATTAAAATTGGGATTTTTCTCATGCGTGTCACATTGTAAAATGCAGGCTGTTAGGTCCATAAAATAAGATTGTTACTGCATCCAAAAAGGCTCAAATCTTTATACATAAATTTCTAAGATAAGAAATCATAGGCCTCTTTAAAATTTATTAGCATTAAGAGACTGTTATGTTTTTTTCTTCATTTTTTTCGGTTTTACCTAGGTGAAACTGAATATTGTGTGACTTAACACTGTTTATTTCAGGTTCACCACCACAAAATCGCTTTTCCCAGTCAAAAATCAATTTGCTGGTTAATTTCAACACAAATGTTTCCAAAAATGTTTGCCTGTTATTTTAATTGTATGTCAACAGAACCCAGCAACATATGGTTCACCAAAACCCCTTGCACTGAAATGGTCAATGATTTTAAATACTTGAATAGAGTTTGGTGTTACCTATATTCCAAGAACAGTATTCAAATGATCAATTTAACATATCTATTGTTCTAAATAGTAACCCATGTATGTACTAGTATTCTATTTGAATCCTGCATGGAGCTTCTTTCGGAAAAAAACTTAGGTGTTTACTGAAAGAAGTAAATACATCCATTGGGCAACCAAAATAATACAAAAATAGATTCACAAGAAGAATTGTTTTATTTTGCATTATCAGGATATAGCTTTTCACTCATACATGCAATGTACATAAACAGAATTCACTCAGACTGGCTAATTCAAACACATACTGGCTATCACCACACACAGAGATTGTCAAATGTAATAGTTATGTTTATATAATTTCCTGAAATACTTGCACCTAAGTTGCATGTTTCTCTGACAAATTAACAATATTACATTAAATTAACAATATTTCATTAAATAATCAATAACACAGCAGGTAATAGAAATACATCATAATTAACTAAATGTACTCCAAATAAATAAATCTTCACACAACAAAACACCAAGCAAGTTTAAATGCACTATCAATCAGTTCTTGAAAGTAAGAAAGCAAAAGTTAACAAAATTATAAACTGATGCAGCTCTTAAACTATTTATAGGGGGCCACGGTGGCAGAGTGGTAACACTCTCGCCTCCCACCTCTGCGGCCGGGGTTCGATCCCCGTCATGGTCGTAAGTGGGAAAGCTGGTAGTTGCTTGCCGTTGGTCGGCAGTTTACAGTACAGAACCCTAGCGAACTATATGTACTGGTTTCCTCTGCCCTTCCAACTACCCGTCGTGATATGACCTGTACAGTGTTGAAAGCGACGTAAAACCCCAAATAATCAAATTAAACTATTTATAATATAAAATGCAATAAGATATAATTCTTAACTAGTAATTAACATTAACACAAAGTGTTTCATACAAGATAGTTGTTGAGAACACAAATTTCATTCATAATTATATAGAATTTGACACAAATAGACTTGAATTAACACTTGCAAGCAACATATGTAAGCACTGTCTGGGTCAGATATGCAGGTTTGAATGTGTTATACCAGAAAACAAAAGTAGGAGTACATATTTTTGCAAAATAACTTGATAACTGTACTTTAGAACAGTATAGGAATGGACACTCAGCTGCATTGGGTGTAAATTTGAAATATATTAAAAGTACAGTAAATTATTTAGATTTTTTGGGCAACTATTTCTCTGTAAATACTGTATAAATTGGAATAAAATATTTAATATGTGAAATGATAAATCATGGTACAGGCCATCAGTACTTAGCGCACACTGTGATCAGCTGGATTTAAACACACAACACAAGTGAAAACAAAATGATTAATGTCAAACTTTTAATAGCTCAGCCACTAGCCTTGCTTCAGTCCCAAATTTGTACCATATATTTTCATACATGTACACAGATATTTGGTATTCATAAAGCACCCATACATGTTAGGACAAAAAAGCTCAGCAGACACACTAAGCCATAGCCAGTACATATTAATTTAAGAGTACATCATGCAAAATGGCAATTTTTTTCCGTGTATTTCTCCTTAATTACAAATATACTTGAGTCTTTAGCAAGCAAGGCTACTCAGCTACTGAAGCTTATGCCAGACTGATAAACAGAGTAGGAACATTGCAAGATTTAACCAATCCACTTTCATCTGTTTTCATACAAAATTGTTTCCTCTATTTGATGAACTTTATTCATTACTTTAAAATTGACCTTGTCAATGAATAAGATCAGAGTCGAACAAATCAGATACAAATAAAAGAGATAAATCAAGACAACACATTTTCAACAATATATAATCAAAACTTGAAATAATTTACATCATAAAAGTACCACAGAAGTTTATTTTCAAAGTTCATTAAATTTTATAAAAAGCAAGAAGCCATTTGTTGGCTAATTGAAAAAGACAAACACACACAACACAAATAAGCTACAAACAACTCAGTGCTGGCAGAAGCGAGAAAACATAAAATAAGTGTGTGTACTCTGAACAAACCATGTTTAATCAAAGATAAATATCTTGAGTACATTCTCTGTTCACTCTATTATCTGAAAAGTCAAGTTGTGAATTCATACTTTTCATGGTCTATGAAACTCAGCTTAAGAGAGTTTGAACATCTAAATATATCCACAGATGTCACTGTTAATGCAATTTAAAGTAATTCAAAACAACATGCACACTTGTAGTGTAGTACTCTCTTATCTATACACAAGGAACAGACAGTTGACAATAAAACATATAAATTATGAAAATAAGACTTTAATCTGATATGTATTTCATATATAACAAAAAAGATATAAATATACACAAGTATGATATAAATCCTTTAGAACTTCTTTATCCAAACTTTTATGTTTCAAACAATTGCATTTCCTGAGAACATTTCTCCTACTTGTTTTACTTTAGAATGCTTCTTTTTAATTAACATATATGCCATGACAGAACTTCAAATTTGACAGAATTTCAAATTCAAAACTACTTGTGTCAACAGAACTTCCAATTCTTGTGTTTCATTAATTTGGAAATTCTGTTGACAGAACTTAAAATCCCATTGATAAACTTGAGGGTACTGCTCTTAGGTCCAGATTTTGGATGGATACGAAGTTCTATCGACACAATTTGAAATCCTGTTGACAGAACTTCAATTCTTGTTCATGACATTTGGGGGTATTGCTCTGATGTCCGGATTTTAGGTTATTTTGAAGAATACAATTTTCACTTCTTTTTTTTTAAAACAAATATACTCACCCATTTCTTTTAATCAAGGAATTATGGCAGTTGACTTATCATCCTTTATTTTTAAATTTTCCTTATTTTCCTGAGTACCAAGGATTAAATAACTACTTGCTTTTCTGTATTATTTTTTTTAATCAATCAATTTACAAGTTGTACTACTTGTGCCTAGCTCCTTCTGATAACCCTTATACCTTAAGAATCTTTTTAAAAAAACATTAACATATCCTGGAAACTTAAAAGGAAACATCATTTGAAATTGCAATGTTCATTTGTGAACCGAAAATTGATGCAATGCAAAAAAAAAAAAAAGAAAAAAAAAGCAAGGCACATGTAATTACAAGGATTATTTACAAGTAAGTTTACAAGTTTCAATAAGAAGTTCTCTTGACAGAACTTCTAATTGGAAGCTCTGTCAAAATATCTTGACACCAAATCCAATTGGAAGTTCTGTCGACAGAATTTGGAATTCTATCAGATATAAAGTTCTGTCATGACATATACAATAAAGTTGTCAATCTTTCTGTTTAGGGAGTAGAGGTTCGTTTGTGTTGCACTCCACCCACACACTGTACACAGTGAGGTACTTGTGTTACACAGACCTCACATCTTGTAACATGCAGGGTTATACTGAGATCTATACTCCAGTCAGATCTTTATACTGAGACTCCTTTCTATGTTTCCACGCTGAATGGACATACAGTTATGCAGTGTACTTTATATTTTTGCCAAACTAAATTCCGGCCAAGTCAATTTTTACCAAACTTTTGGAAAAGTAATCATTTTCTGCCAAGTCATTTTCACACAGATTTTTTGAAGTGGAACTTTTTGACCAATTTTTAAAAACATTTATTTGAAATAAAGAATTCTAGCAAGCAACATTTATTAAGTAATTCACATTTTGATCGGAACCATAGTAGTATTGTTTACACAGATTAAACTTCAGTCTTTTCCAAATTGGTGTTGACCATGTCTTTACA
Source organism: Sabellastarte sp. h YS-2021 (assembly GCA_964017235.1). Taxonomy (NCBI): domain Eukaryota; kingdom Metazoa; phylum Annelida; class Polychaeta; order Sabellida; family Sabellidae; genus Sabellastarte; species Sabellastarte sp. h YS-2021. The sequence goes on from OZ024931.1 coordinate 78,543,442, forward strand.
TAATAACCTTGGCAGAGTGGTAACACTCTCGCCTCCCACCTCTGAGGCCGGGGTTCGATCCCCGTGACGGCCTCAAGTGGGAAAGCTGGTAGTTGCTTGCCGTTGGTCGGCAGTTTACAGTACAGAACCCTAACGAATTGTATGTACTGGTTTCCTCTGCCCTTCCAACTACCCGTCGTGATATGACCTGTACAGTGTTGAAAGCGACGTAAAACCCCAAATAAATAAATAAATACATAATAACCTAGTTCACTTGACAAATTCCTATTTGATGTTGCTATTGCCTGTTGACTTCTGGGTGTACATTTGTCCATTATAGCATTACTTCTCCCCATCTCTGGTACTCTTGATGAAATTGCAAATGATTTATTGGACAGAATTCTGAGTCTTGTATATAGAGTTCATATGTATTGCAATTAAAAATTTGGAATTAATTTTCACTTGTAAATGATTCAATACTTACAACCTGTGGTAGGTAATTAATGGATAATGAATTATTTTTCATATTTCTAATCATATTAAGCCCTTACGCAAACTTTGTTGACACACAATGCTGTACAGTTATGAACAAAAACTTTTGTATCCAAGCCCTAATTATTGGACACAAAATTTGGGGTAATATGTCCAATTTTACAATTTGGGTGAAAATGAGGACCTGAAAACAAATCTGGGCAAAATTGGATTGGGCAAGAATGATTACCATGTACTATGTTCCTACAAAAGAGACTAGAACAATGTATATACATTAGCTTTTAATATTTGTGATTACTGCCAGTATTATCTAGTATGCTCTTACCACTTTAAATTCATGTAAAGGTATGACAATATTGTTTCAAAGGGGCAAAACAACTAATTTTCACCAATGACAATCAAAAGTTGTAAACAATGCCATTACAGTGTGTGGAGCAATCCCAAAGTAATCACCTTATCCTGAAATCATTATAGCACAAATTCACAGGTTGAAGGAGAGATGGGAGTTAATCTGTCATTTGTACTGCTGTTACACTATTCTACTCCACCAATAAAATTCTACTCCACCAATAAAATTTACAATCATACCATTTACCTTGATTGACAATAAGACATATATCTAAACCAATTCTAGACCTGATAATGAATAGTACGTGCACAAACATCTGATATAATTAAGAAACTTCTATTGCAAATAAGTTAGACCTTATAGTAAGGTTAGGTCAATAGTTCCAGTAACAATTTGTTGAAAGAACTTTACTAGCACATCTCAACAAAATGTATAACAAATGTAAATATCTCAATTGTCAGTTGATGAGATACTTCAACAAAATATTTTAAAATTAAGCCAAGTGGGTATGCAAAAAAACCTATTCCATATAATTTTCCTTGTAGATGTTTAAAGTTTTTCCCGAGATTTTGAGAAGAAGACTCCAGTGCAATTATTTTCACACTTTGCAAGAGTCTAAACAATCATGTTCTCATAGGACATCAACAAAAATGTTTAACTCTTTCACTGCTGAGAAAATTGGATGCAAAAGCATGGGGAAATTCGTGGTTACAGTGAGCTGAACGAAACAATTCACATATTCGAAACTACTGACCTCTGTTTATAACACACACAAGTATGTCTGCCCTGAATGAGATATACCTGGACATTTGTCAACAAGTACACTAAAGATATCTATTAATGCACACAGGAGCCATCAGCAGGCAAGATAGAACAAAATATGAATGGCTGGAGACAGAATATTGAAAGAGTTCATAGTGCTCAAACTATATACACATCTAACTTCATAACCACCCTTTAACTTATCACAAATTATGAAAATAGCATCACAGATGCCCATACCCCACAGCCAGGGGAAATACCTGGTTTTTCAAAACTATGAGAGATAGAAGTAGTGAAACTGTACAAAGATCAGGAGACTTTCAGAGCAGTGTAAAGGTCCAAATAATGTTTAAGTAGAGAAAATAACATTTGAAAGAAAGAAAATGTATGTGAAGACAAAATATTAAAACAAGACAATTCAATAGCAAGATGACAGCATTAATCAGTAAAGTAAAAATTATGAAGGTGTAAAATTTATTAATTGAAGCATAGCTGTCAATGGAAATAGCACAATTAAGTAAAAGTACTGATAACAATCAGTTGCAGGAATCCACATATCTCTGTGATAAGAAAAATAAGTTTCAAATATGGCATTTGAACAATACTTTGGCAGAGCCAAAGTCAACAGTCACACCATGATGATGCACACCTACACCCCCTAACCCATGTCCCTAAAAAGTATAAACTTCATACACCTTATGGTTTCCAAGATATGGGCCAGACAAGGTTTTAAAGGTCAAGGTCACTATGGCAATGTCAAATCTAGGTTATACCATGATGTTGCACACCTACAGCTCCCAACCAATTCTCTATCAAGTGTCAACCTTTTACATCTTATGGATTCTGAGACATAGCCCCAAGAAGATTTTGAAGGTCAAGGTCAAATCAAGGTCAAACCATGAGGTTGCACACCTACACATCCTAATCAATGTCCCTAAGATTTTTAAGGTGTAGGTCACTACTGTAAGGTCAAAGGTTACATCAAGGTCACACCATGTTATTGCACACCTATACACCATGAGCAATGTCATTACAAGTATTAACCATCTAGTCCTCATGGATTTTGTGATATAGCACGGCCAAGATTATAAAGTTCAATGTCAATGTGGTAAGGTAAAATCCATATAGCCCGGCCAAGATTATAAAGTTCAATGTCAATGTGGTAAGGTCAAAGGTCAAATCAAGGTCACACCATGATGCTGCACACCAACACCTCCTAACCAATATCCTTACAGTTTCTGAGATACAGCCCGGACAAACCTTTTCCGCTGCCTGCCCATCCAGACACCATGGGTGAAAACATTACCAACAGATAATTTAAAGGCTGTGGGGTAAAAACTCAAAATTATGACAACTTAAATTTAATCATATACTACAGAGTATTATAAGAACTCTGCCAGAACATCATGTAGAAAAGAAAACAAAACTAGACCAAGGAAGCATCTGTGGCCAGATGCAAGAAGTATCCACTGGAAAAGGCCAACTAACATAGTTTTGAGGATAAACAGCATTTTTCAATGATAATAGTTGTAAGCACTTTTAAGTTTGGCTATCCTCGTTTGACCTTGAAGGAGGGGTCCAAGGTCAAATCTGACCACATCAAAAGATTCGCAGTCCATGATTTACTCTTAAGTTGGTTTCACACTGCAAATCTCTAGGACCAATAATAAGCGAGTTATAAGCACTCTTAAGTTTGGCTATCCTTGTTTGACCTTGAAGGAGAGACCCAAGGTCAAATCTGACCACATCCGAAGATTTCCAGCCCATGATTTCCTATAGGTTGGTTTCACACTGCAAACCTCTAGGACCAATAATAAGAGAGATATAAGCACTTTAAAAAGAAACGCCCATGGTGGCCATCTTATTTTTCAAAATGAGGCCAAAAATATTTTAAGTCAAGATTTTGTAATGACAAACATATCCTGTGAATTTGAGATCTCTACCTATAATACCCGAAAAACGAAAGTCAAAAAATGCCAGTGGCGACCATCTTGTTTTTCAAAATGAGGCCAAAAATAATGTCAGGCAAGATTTTATGGTTATAAATATATCCTGCAAATTTGAGAAGTTTACCTATAATACCCTGGCCTCTAGAGGGGTAACCAGAAAATCTCTACACACTGCGGCGGCGTACTCATGCGTAATCCATAGTATCCACCGGATGCTATCCGGTGGATACAAATACTTTGTACTTCACCATTTAGTTCCCATATGTTGGTAGGTTTTACAATAAGTCGGTAATAAACCTTGTGTTCAATCATTAAAATCTGCTATGTGTCAATTTAACCATATAAATAAAAGACAAAGACAGCAGTTACTTAAAGTATAGCAATATATAGTAGTGTAGAAAAACATTTAATTTGCAAATTTAATAAGTAAATTAAATTTTTATAAGTTAATACCCTATCCAATGGACAAATGCTTATCCGGTTGGCGCAGACCGGCCCGCCAAACGCCAGAAAAAGACGTCCTGTGTTTCCACCGGCTGGCCGGTCCCAGTACTGTGCATTCGCTAGGTGGCGCATGGTACTTACTTCCTGTCTAGACAACATGACGTCATATCATCTTTTTCGTTGTCTAAACCTATTAGACCCCTAGTAAGCTGATAGCGGGGTCGGTGGGAGGGTCTTGTGTGTCCATTGGATAGGGTATTAACTTATAAAAATTTAATTTACTTATTAAATTTGCAATTTTATTGCGTTAATACTTCCTATCCAATGGGCAAATGCTGAATAACTACCGCTTGGCCGGCGGGTAAGTTACTAGGGACTTATGTGAACTCACAAGTAATAGCAAATTTTAACCTACGGTCTAGGCTGACTTTGTCAGGAGACCTATAGGCCCAGGCCTGGGTTGACCTTAAGGTCAGGAAACCCTGTAAGGCCATGGTCGGTTGCCAGCAGCCGGTTACCCGGGGCTATACCGCCGTTGCCCCCCCCCCCCCTTTTTGCAGACCTGCTCTGAGGTAGGGGAAGAGAGGGATGAGTTCAGTCCCAGAATGCAATAAACCTCCCAAAGGAAGCACGCCACACTTAATTCTTATGTACATGAAGAAACTGTTTATACATATATACAAATCTCCTCAATCTAAGGGCCACTAGTGGATCTGCTGAGCAGCCACTACCGAGCCCAATTGGTAAAGCTCTGAATCAGCCCAAGCCCCGCCTTTCAGATAGAACTATGTGAAGGTATTATGTGACTTCAGTGGCAGGCTGACAAGACTGTATCCAAGGAAAACTCCCGACTGGAAGACCTTAGAAGCATCAAAGGCCCTGACATCATGGGCTTTAACCTGATGTAGAGTGTGGGTCTCCTGGTCAGAGAGCTCATAACATAGGATCACAGTCTGCTTGATCCAAGAGGAGATAGTGGCAGGTGAGATGTCTTTGTCAAAACCTTTCTTAAAGGAGACAAAAACCACCTCCTTATTCTGCCCGAGGTCCTGCCCAAATAGTAGCGCAATGCTCTGACTGGACAGAGGGACCTGTCAGACTTGAGGGATCTATCCAGAGTTGGGGCCAGGGCTGTTATATCCCTGGGGCCACACTGTCTGGAACCTCTTTGGCCAGCTGATTCTTGGGGAGAAAGCTGGGTGACGGGTACAGGGACACCTTGACCAGTCGGACTGGTGTCTAATATTTCTGTTTTGCCAAGCATGTATCTCACTTGTACTCTTGCCTGACCCCAGGACCAAGAGGAAAGCTATCTTGAAGGTCAAATGCTTCAAGGAGGCCTCTTTAATTGGTTCAAAATGACCCTTGTCAGCTGGTGCAAAAACCAGGGAGAGGTTCCAGGAGGGGATTCCCTTCCGGCCTTTGGGTCTGTCTCAGTGGAAACTATCCAGGAGACGAGTGAGATTTTCATCCTTACTGATATTGATGGGCGAATTTCCCAGTCTATCAGCAATGTCTGACCTGTAACCATCAATGGTGCTGGGCTGCAACTTCCTGTCCTGAAATAGGTACATAAGGAAGTCAGCAACTAACTTTACAGGGGGGGGGGGGGGGGGGGGGGTGCCCCGAAGTCCACCTGATGAATGATACACCACTTGTAAAAATGGCCCACTTGCCTCATAGACTGATCAGATTGATCCCCCTTTGAGGAGCCTCAACTCTTGCTGCCACTGCCTCAGACAAGCCCTGCTCCTCGATTACTGAGGCTCTAGGAGCCCTGCATGGATATTAAGGTTTGTCAGATTTCTGTGAGGGATCTGATTGAATGGCTGTCAACAGGTTGGGCATATTGGGCAGGCTCAGTGGGATTTGGCTGGACGTAGCCACTAGATCCCAAAACCAAGGCATGTTGGGCCACCCCGGAGCAATCAGAATGATTCTCTTGCATGGTGAGTCTTGCAACTTCTCCACCACTTTGCCCAATATGGCTGATGGTGGGAAGGTGTATGCTTTCAGATCCTACCAAGGCCGACTGAGCGCATCCACTGCTGTGGCCAGGGGATCCGGTACCGGTGACACAAACAGAGGCAACCTGTTGTTGAACCTCGTGGCAAATAAGTCTATTTGGGCCGGTGCCACCTGCTGCATAGAGTGGAAGACCTCTGGAAGGAGAAACCACTGTTTGGATGGTCTGGCCTAGCCTGGATAGCTTGTCTGCTACCACATTCGGCCGGCCTGGACTGTGTCGTGCTTTAGAGTCACTTGTTTCCTGGTACACCAGGTTAAGATTCTCTATAGTAGGGCACAAAGTGGGCACGACCTCATGCCTCCTTCCTTGTTTATGTATGACACTACTGTGGTGTTGTCAGTTGCTACAGGTACTATCTTGTTGAGCAAAGGTCTTGGAACTCTTTTAAAGCCAGAAAGAACTGCTTTAAGTTCTAGATAGTTTATATGCAGCTTGCTTCCCGGAGGGGACCAGGTTGCTCTTGCAAGTGCTCGTTTAAGCGAGCGCCCCACCCTTCTATTGATGCGTCTGTAATTATTTGCAGAGCATGTTTATTGGGTTTAATGGTTGGACTGTAAGTACATTGTCTTCCTTCAGCCATCATTGTAAAGGGGGTGCAAGGACCTGGGGGTTGGGATCACCTTTTCCAGTGATTCTGGGATCCACCAGTTGTGTTTGTGATGCCACTGAATGAGTCTCATATGAAGTTGGCCTACATGAACTTGCTTTTCTGTAGCTGTTAGTAAGCCTATCACGGACCTGAATTCCCGGACCGGGCAAGCCGGTACGGATAGCAATTTCAGCATTTTCTCTTGAAGATTCTGCTACCGGTCTGGAGTCAGTCGGACCGGATCAGACCTGAGATCGAACTGGTAGCCTACAAAATTGAAGTCTTGTTTGGGCTCCAGCTCTGATTTCTCTAAGTTCACCAGCCAACCTAGTTGCTGACACATTATTTACTAGCTCCTGTGTATGTTGGAGACAAGCCTGGTGGGATCTGGCTCTCACCAACCAGTCGTCTAGTTACTGGTGGTTTCTTAAATCCTTGTGTATGGCCATCAATTCACCTCCTTTGGTATCACGATGAACTCCAAAGGTGCTGTGGACAAACCGAAAGGCAGGGCCTTGAACTGGTATGTCCGACCTTGGATGTGAAATCTCAGGCATTTCCTGGATTGTTCTTGTATAGGTATATGGACATAGGTATCCCTCCTTCCACAATTGTACTACCTAGGGTCCAGCCCCCAAGGCTTCCTAAGTTCCCAAAAGGGCTTAGTCTGGACCCTACAGGCAGATTGTGTGCCACATTTGGGACATTTGGTATCCTGACAATATTTCCTGTCCCTCCGGACACTGGTCCGGTCTGGTGACAATGATCCAAGTTAACAGTCTCTCTGTTCTTATTGTGGTCCGGTGGGGCTGACACAACTTTTCACATCAATAGACTCTTTGCCCCGGGCCAGCAGCCTGCAAGGTGCAGCATTTACCAGAGCAATTGTCATTTGTGAGATGTCTGACTCCTGGCTGGACATGATGACAAACTTTATTATCTCTCCAGTCAAGTCCAGCACCGATAACAGGTTGTTGAGAGATGTTGCCTAGCAGTAGCTTGGGACACTGTCATATCACTGTCATATCCCCAAGACCACTGACTGGTCTAAGAATTCTCTGTAACCAAATTTACTTTAGGCAACTCTGTCCAGTACCAGGACTCCCTACCCGGTACTTAACTGTGACCAGTAATTTTCTGTAACCGGCAAAATACTTGGAGGCTGGGGTCACCAATGAATTAGACAGCTACTGGTCTATATTTAGCCAGCTTTTTTTTTTTTTTTTTTTTTTTTGTAACCAGTTGGGGTGAAGCCCTGTACAGTAAGGACTGTGTAGCCAGCACCCTATTAGTAGACTTTGTAACCGGTAGGTTGAAGCAAGTGTACAAGACTGTGTAGCCAGTACCAGTCGGTACACTCTGTAACCAGTTGTTGAAGTAAGTGTACAAGGCTGTGTACCCAGTACCAGCCGGACACTCTGTAACCAGTTGTTGAAGCAAGTGTACAAGGCTGTGTAGCCAGAACCAGCTGGCACACTCTGTACCCAGCTGTTGAAGCAAGTGTACAAGGCTGTGTAACCAGTACCAGCCGGTACACTCTGTAACCAGTTGTTGAAGCAAGTGTACAAGGCTGTGTAGCCCAGTACCAGTCGGTACACTCTGTAACCAGTTATTGAAGCAAGTGTACAAGGCTGTGTAGCTAGTACCAGCCGGTACACTCTGTAACCAGTTGTTGAAGCAAGGGTACAAGGCTGTGTAGCCGGTATACTGGTGGGTACACTCTGTAACCAATTGCTAAAGCAATTTTACAACTATCTTTTGTGTTGAATTCAGCTTGCTGTAGGTTTCCTCCATTAATTAAAGAATTTCTTTAATCGCACGTCTTATTTGTAGATTTGACAGTTGCTGGGAAAGCCCTTGTGAGCTATATTTAGAAACACTTGGTGTTCGGTGTGTCATGTGACCAGCTTGCTGGTCGGAAAGACACGCGATTGGCTGATTGGAGCTCATCAGTTGTGGCGTTCTTTTGTGATACTTCAACATGCAAATGCGCAGTATCCTACTCATCCACAAACCCCACTACCGACAACGAAGCCGGGTCTGCAAGGTAGGGACTGGAATCACAGTAGACGTGAGTTCTGAAGAACGCACCTCCGACCTTCCTGGTCGGTGAAAACACGTGACCTGCTTCGTGATTAAGAAGTGAGTCACAGGATGTTCAGCACTACGTACAGCAGAACCTCCATCATCCATAAATATTTGATTTTATAAATACACATCTACTCCCCCAAATTAGTACTGTCTTACTGTTTACACTGAAATCAATCTATTTCAATCTTGTATTTACAAAAAATTTATTTTCTCATAAACTTAGAATCACACCAATTTACCTAAGTATCATAAAATAACAATACAACTGATATTGGTCTTATGTAGTCACACAATGCACATGTACTTTACATAATATTCATCAAAGTACAAACAGAACTCTCACTTTCCTAAACAACTTCAGAGTCACTATTCAAGTTCAGACAAGCAAGAAAATTGGGGAGCTGGGAGTGTGACTCAGCATGACGGTATTTCAGCATGATTTCAAATGGTAAACTAGACCTACCCATCAGAGAACCGATGCAAATTTGTATCCACCAGAAAGACAACTCACCAAATCCATTGAACCATCACTGACCTTAAAGGAGGGGCCAAAGGTCAAATCTGACATCAAAAGATTCCTAGTCCATGATATCCTATAAGTTGGTTTCAAATTGCAAACCTCTAGGATCAATAATAAACAAGATATAAGCACTTTTAAGTTGGCTGTCCTCGTTTGACCTTGAAGGAGGGGATCAAGGTCAAAACTGACTATATCAGAAGATTCCCAGCCCATGATTTATTACAAGTTGGTTTCACATTGCAAGCCTCTAAGACCAATAATAAGTGATTTATAGGCACTTTTAAGTTTTGCTATCCTTGTTTGACCTTAAAGGAGGAGCCCAAAGTCAAACCTGAACACATCAGAAGATTCCCAGTACATGAAGTTGGTTTCACATTGCAAATCTCTAGGATGAATAATAAGCAAGTTATAAGCATTTTTAAGTTTGGCTATCCTCGTTTGACCTTGAATGAGGGGTTCAAGGTCAAATCTGACCACATCTAAAGATTCCCAGCCCATGATTTTCTATAAGTTGGATTGACATTGCAAACCTCTAGGATGAATAATAAGCAAGTTATAAGCACTTTTAACTTTGGCTATCCACGTTTGACCTTGAAGGAGGGGTCCAAGGTCAAATCTGACCGCATCAGAAGATTCCCAGCCCACAATTTCCTATAGGTTGGTTTCACATTGCAAACCTCTAGGACCAATAATAAGGGAGATTTAGGCACTTTTAAAGTGGGGTACTTTGGCACTCCGTGGATGACCTTGAATTAAGAGGTTCAAGGTCAATGTCTGGAAGGTTATAGAGGACATGTATATCTGTTATACATACCACCTACGAAGAATCAAGTAGAAGATTCAACCTTCTACCTATGATAACCAACCAGTAGAAAAAGGTAGATAATTTCCAAAGAAATGTCCGCCGCAGCCATCTTGTTTTTCAGAATGAGGCTAATTTCAGTCCCAGAAGCTTACCTCCCAATGAAGATATCCCGCGTATTTGGTTAGCCTAGGTTGTGTAGTTTTCCTCTGAGAGCGCTAACGCCGAAAATCTCTCCACACGCGGCGGCAGTGTAACGAACGCTAAACCAAAGTATCCACTGGATGCCTCCAGTGGAAACAATAACACCTATAATCCTAATATACTTTTGATAAAAGGGAGATTCGATAAAATCTTCTGTTATCTCACATTAGATTTGACAAAGAATGCACTCCAAAGACTGTAGATAATCGTGACTCAAAAGTGTGGATTCTAGAAATTTTGAAATGTTGGGAGTACTTTTCCCCCGACGTCTGAAAATGTGGAGGCTTGGTCAAATTAGATGGGAACCTATTCTATACCTAGTCATGAAGGATAAACACAAAGTTTCGTAGCTGTTAATTACTAATTTATAGGAAAATAGCTTTAACTATTTATTTCCAAGACAAAATCAACCCCCATAGACAATTAACTAAAATTAATCTTTAAATCTGAATGGTCTGACTTATACTACGTATGGCACTAATTTTGTTTTCAGCTTCACACAGCCATGACTTCATTTCAATAATTGTTCTGACCCTTGTTGACTCAATAAATTACTAAAACAGATTTCAGTTTTTATTACTAATATGAAAGCATATATTATTATTGTTTGTATCTGGTGTTAAATTATCCACTTAAATTTTCCCATGATGTTTTCATAGAAAATGACATTTTTCATCCAAAAAATGATCAAATATAGCCTTTTTATCAAAATGTAAAATGTTTTCCATGAAACGATCAGTGATTATCCATTTTGTAAACACCAAGGATTGCATTCTTTATCAAATTTACTGAATCTACTAAACTGTGGTTTAGTACTAAAATACATAAAAAATCCCACGCTCTAGAAGCAACACTGCATTGTATGGAAAGACATTCCATGAATATCTGCATCGATGAAAATTACTGAAGAAATACATAGCCAATATTAATCTTTTTATTATCAGTTTTCTAGCTTTAAAAATTTATTTTTTTCATATTATAGAAAAATATTCATAAACATTCCACCCAAATAACAAAATGAAACTGAAAATGATTAAAGCCCAGGTGTAATTTACAGCAATAATTCTAACACATCATATGGAGTGTATTTGTTAGGGTTCAAAACTACTTACACCAATGGTCCACATGTTCCATAACCATAAAACATGGAATTTCAAAGTGTTTGCTGGACCAGTGACTAGTACTCCACTGACAACTCACACCATTCCAGTTCTCACCCACAAATAGTTACATTATGTGCATTAAAGTTTGATTTAACAGTGTTCCAAAAACCTTTAGTGCAATATCTATCAAATGTCCTTTGACAAGCTGTCTTTCTTGTTTTACATTCACAAAGCAATGAAAAAATTCTCTGTCATGTAGTGGCCACTTGAAGAGAGAAATATTTTAATATGTAATTCTTATGAACACCACCATATACTGAACATGTGATGGGTTGATCTGACATCCCATTCTCGTGTAAGGTGTGACACAGGATTTGGTCAATGTCCTTATCTGTCACCTCCATACAATGCAGTCACATGACAAACCAAACACAAGTCCCTCACATGACCTGTGGGGGCTACACATCAAGGATCTCATCCTGATCCCCTATAGTCACCTCCCCCTCTTCCTCCTCCTCAGCAGGGTAAGCAGAACCCCCTACTGCCTCATCTATTCTAGAATTGTCCTCTAAGTCCTCTTCTACATCTGTGTTAAATCTGCAAATAAACGGTGTATCTGTAGCAGACCAATATTTATTTATTCGGGTTTAATGTTGGTCTCAACACATTGTACAGGTTATATAATGATGGATAGTTTCAAGAGCAGAGGAAACCAGTACATACAAGTTGGTCAAGATTCTGCACTGTAAACAGCCGCACATTGGTAAGCAATGACTTACTTTCTTATACAGGGTCCAGGGTTTGAACCGCTTACCTCAGGGGTGGGAGGCAAGTGTGCTACCCACTTCACACGGAGCCTCGCTAATAAACCTGCCAAGAGGATGTAGTGCATCTGTAAACAATGCAGGGGAAAAGGCCAACTGCGTTTGATGTACTGACAGAATATTTTAAGTTTTGCAGCACATACACAAGCATACATGAAATCTCCTACTGCATCAGTTTTCAATGTTGTCTTCTAACATCTGTGTTAAAGTTCAAAGTGCACACAGCTAGTTTATTCCAGAAGTAATGTACGCTTAACTATACAAAATTTACTTTGAACACAGAACCTGAGAACCGTACTTATTTAATCCATATTGGTCTGTGTTGTATTTTTTTCAGTGGATAAAATATGTCATTTTGAATTTGTGATATTTTCACAATGTGGGGCCTAACCATGACTCAGTCCTCCTTTTAATATGGTCTACATCTGGATCTACATCACTTACCCAAAATATTTTTTTTTTGTAATTTTTTGCAATACTAACATGCAATCCTCAAAAAGTTATTCATTGGATCAGGGTTATATTTTCACAGAAGATGGAGTCTTCTCGTGGCTTGGTCCTCCTTTAAGTTAATCTAGACAGATGATCCTGAATCTGGATCTGAATTAAAAATTCAGTTAAATTAAAATTCAATGGACAGGGTTCAGTTAAATTAAAATTCAATGGACAGGATTACTGTGAGGTGTGAGCAAAATGATCTTATGCAAAAACATATAATTTACGAACTAGTAGTGACATATCTAATTCCTTTGTAATTCTTTTCACTGTTATATGGTATGTCTTTGCTGTCTTTTATTTTCCAGTAACCTTAAAGGCAAAGCATGAGAAAGTAGTGACTTCTGATGAGACTTGTCATGATATAAAACATACAGATACTGAAAATAGTACACAAACTAATTTTATACTGATCTGTAGAGTGAGTAATGTGAAAGTCTCCAGTGAGGAAATCTCCCTCCATTTCCTTCACTTATTCTTAAGACATTTGTAATTTCTGTGACTACATTTGGCCTCCTCCGATGTGTCCCCCACTCCCCCACCATCACCATGGGCCAATGCAAAATTATCAAAAATTTTTATTGTTTTTCCTTTGACTTTTTAATAGATGCATCAAGTGGCAACTTCACACACAGTGTCACACTGTGGTTTTATAATTTAACAGTTCTTAATGTAAACTCATTCTACACTGACCTATAAACAGTGACACCACTATCTGTCAGACAAAAAAAAAAAAAAAAAAACACAAAAAAAGTAAATCTGTAAGTGTCAAAAGATTAACTATTTAGGAATGTCTTTTTATCAATTCCAAACAACTCTGCTAAACTACAGTCATTTCCTCAAAGTCCCTCTTTTCATTATAAAATCCATAATTCTCAGTAATATTTTTCTCAGTCTTTCAGTCAAGATGCACCATCTTTTTGGAACACTCTTTCTCATCGTACAACAATCATTCCCCTCAGTAATATTCTTTAAGAGCATCTTTAAGACCCATCTCATCAACTCAAGCTTCTCCACTTAGTATCTTAACCTCATTCACACCCACAACAATGGATAACTGACCTAGAATATCCCTTTACTACCTTTTGTCAATTCTTATGTTGCACTAAGTTCTCCCCATGTTGGGAAAATATTGTGGCTGCAAAGTAGTAGACTATATTAGAGTAAATTCATTGAAGGGAACTGCCAGGTCTTTGTTTCCAAGATATTAATCTACTATAAATACTGCTCTTGCTTGGTATTTAATCTGATAAACATACAATAAGAGCAGAGAGCCCTGCCAAATCCACACATACCAGTACTCAATAACACAAGCTGTATATTTTACTGACCAAAAAATATAATAAACTCCATTTACAGGGATTACCTGAGAGAACGATAATCCTGTGAACCAGAATGCCTTGTAACTTTTAAAGGCCCTACTTATTCCTATAAAAATCTTTTAAGTCTGATTTAAAAGCAAACTACAGTATTGCTTTGTAAGAAAAAACAAATTGTTTTTGCACAGCAAAATACATAGCGTCCCAATCAGCATTAATGATTTTGCTGAAATAATTTTGCTGTTTAATTTGTTTTTCCTTTTATGCAAAACTTCGATCAGCCTGCAAAAAATGGCAGGAAAATGCTTTCTTGGAAGAGTGCCAGATGACTCTGTGTATACCCTGTGGGCCAAAACTTTTGTTGAAATCGCTGTATCTTGCACCATTTCTGAGATAAATGCTGTTTATTTTTATGCAGAAATTCAAGATGGCCACCAAAATGGAGGGAAAATTATATTTCCAAAAAAGTGCCAGATGACTCTGTATATACCCTGGGGGAGGGGGACAAAATTTTGTCAAAATCGTTCTATCTTTTTCCGTTTTCGAGATAAATACGCTTTTGCTTTTTATGCAGAAATTTATCATCAAAAAATTTTCAATCAAAAAAATCACAATCGCTCTATGTCATACCGTTTCTGAGATATTAAAGATTTTTTATTTTCATCATCAAGAAAAATTGTGGCATTTAGTTAATTGGAAAATTTAATAGTAAATTAAATTTTTATAAGTTAATACCTTACCTAGTGGACAGATGCATTTGTCCGGCGCTCTGCCGGTCACGCCAAACGTTAGAAAAAAAAACGTCCTGAGCTGGGCTCTGGCCGGGACCGGTAGTGTCCTGTTCACTCGCCAGGTGGCTGTACAGCTGCTCTTCCTCTTTTTGTTGTCTACCTTACGACCCCTTGTTTGGTTACTATAGCGGGGAAGGTAGGGTGGGACTCCCCCTGTCCACTAGGTAAGGTATTAACTTATAAATATTTAATTTACTATTAAATTTTCCATTTTATTGCGCTAATACAACTTACCTAGTGGACAGATGCAGAATGACTACCCATTGGATGGAGGGTAGCCAAATAAGGGGAACCCATATAGCCAATAGTACAATGGGTGAGTCCGGTACTGGTTAAATAAACCAACCTTTAAGGACCAAACACCCTTGCCCCCCCCCCCCCCCCTGAATTTTCCAAAAGGAAACAGTCTATGCACAAATTCGACCCGAATGTGCAGGGAGACCAAAGAGGGCATGAACTAACAAAATTCATGAATGAGGAAGAAGAACAGGAGCAAAGAAAACACCATCCTTTAGAAGCTCCTGGATCCACTTTGGATCATGGCAATCCAGTAGCAAAGGATAGTGGAGGTTTTTTTTTTTTTTTTTTAATTTTTTTTTTTATATACACTTAAAGAGAAAAAACCTAAAGACATATGTACACTATCTACAAGTAGGAATAAATCGACTACTTATTTTCGTGGATCTGCTGAGCAGCTACCACAGGACTAGGTGGTACAGTTCTGAGTCTGCCCAGGCTAGGTCCTTCAGGTAGAATTGTGTGAAAGTGTTGTGGGCTTTCCAATGGCAAGCCGATAGGATCTGATCCAAGGAAACCCCGCCCTGAAAGGCTTTGGAGGCGGCAAAAGCCCGAACATCATGAGCCCGGACCTGATGTAAAGCTTGAGCCTCCTGATCGGAGAGCTGATAGCACAGCAACACCGTCTGCTTGATCCAGGAAGAAACAGTAGCTGGAACAATGTCCTTCTGAAAACTCTTCCGGAACGACACAAACACCAGATCTTTGCCCGAGCGTAAGTCCTTGGTCCTGTCTAAATAGTAACGCAAGGCCCTGACCGGGCAAAGTGACTTGTCCTCCTTGAGGGACCTGTCCAATGATGGAGCCAACGCGGGAATGACAACCGGTGCCACAGCAGCCGGTCCGTCCCGCGCTAGTTGATTCTTAGATAGAAAACCGGGAGAGGGATATAGGGAGACCTGACTCCAGTTTTCCTGATGCCTGATGTTGCGGTACAACCATGCATGGATTTCGCTCCGCCTTTTGCCGGAACCCAAGGCCAATAGGAAAACCGTCTTAAAGGTCAAATGTTTAAGAGAGGCCTTCCGCATGGGTTCGAAAGGAGCTTTGGTCAACTGGTGGAGTACTAATGAAAGGTTCCACGCAGGGACTCCCCGCCTGCCTTTCGGCTTGTCTCTATGGAAACTGTCCAACAAGCGAGTCAGGCTTTCATCCTTTCCAAATTGAACCAGGTCGTTACCCACCATATCGGCAATGGCTGTTCTGTAGCCTTCTATAGTACTGGGTTGTAACTGTCTCTCCTTAAAGAGATACAACAAAAAATCGGCCACCTATTTTAGAGAGGGCGACCTGAAGTCCACCTGGTTGGAGTCGCACCACTTAACAAAAATGGCCCACTTTGACTTATAGACAGCTCTGGTTGAACTTCTCTGAGGAGCTTCAATTCTTGCTGCCACCTCCTCAGAAAACCCTTGTCGCCTGATGGACGAGGCTCGAGGAGCCAAGCATGCAGATTCAGATGATTCAAGTTCCTGTGGAGAAGGCCGTTGAATGGTTGAGTCAACAGGTTCCTCTCCAAGGGAAGACTGACGGGAACCTGACTTGATAGACTGATCAGATCCCAAAACCAGGGCATGTTTGGCCACCCCGGAGCGATTAAGATCATCCTGTGAAAGCTCTGATTCAACAGTTTGGATATGACCTGACTGAGCAGGGAGACTGGAGGAAAGGCGTACACATCCAGGTTGCTCCATGATAGGCTGAGAGCATCCACCGCCCAAGCTGTCGAGTCCGGAACCGGAGAGACAAACTTGGGAAGCTTGTGATTGAATCGGGTGGCAAAAAGATCTATCTGCGGCCGACCCCAGTTGGAGCACAAGCGATTGAACACTTGTTGAGACAGGCACCACTCGGTCTGGATCACCTGATTGTGCCGGGACAGCTTGTCTGCTATGACGTTCAAGCGACCCGGAATGTGTCTGGCCCGCAGAATTATCTTCCTGGGATGACACCAGGATAGGAGTCGCCAAAGTAGGGCACAGAGAGACCCTGATCTCATACCGCCCTCTTTGTTGATGTAAGACACTACAGTCGTGTTGTCGGTTGCTATGAGAACAATCTGTCCCCTGCACTGCTTCTCGAAACTCTTGAGGGCCAGAAGAACTGCCTTGAGTTCCAAGAAGTTGATATGGAGGCGACTTTCGGATTCTGACCAAACGCCTCGTGCTGTGGATCCCCCTAAGTGTGCGCCCCAGCCTTCGTTTGAGGCGTCTGTAAATATTTGTAGGGCGTGCTGAAGAGGGTGCAAGGGTTGCCCTTTTAGCACATTGGTCTTGTCCAACCACCAATCCAGATGTGGATGAAGAGAGAGAGGAACTGGGATAATCTTCTCCAGGCTCTCCGGCACATGCCAGTGTCTTTTTAGATGCCACTGAACCGGTCTCATGTGAAGCCGGCTGGCCCACACTTGCTTTTCCGTTGCAGTAAGCAGCCCGATGAGGGACATCATGAACTGACGGACTGAACAACAGTCCCTGCCTTTGATGAACTGTAGTTTCTGCTGAAGAGCGATCCATCTGTCCTGAGTGGGCAACACTCGACCGGACAGCAGGTCGAACCGGTAACCTACGAAATTGAAAACCTGTTGAGGCGTAAGTTCCGATTTCTCCATGTTTACCACCCACCCTAGTTCGTGGCACAGGGCCAAGAGGGTCTGGGTATGTGACTGGCAAGTTTCCTGGTCCGGGGCTCTGACTAACCAGTCGTCGAGGTACTGGTGGATCCGGATACCCCGTGCTTGAGCCATCAGTTTCACCTCCTTGACTACCTTGGTGAATTCCAGTGGAGCTGTGGCGAGCCCGAAAGGAAGGGCCGTGAATTGATAAGCTTTGCTTCCCAGAAAGAACCTGAGGTACTTCCGTGATCTCTGACTGATAGGGATATGAAAGTAAGCGTCGCTGAAATCCAGCGACGTTACCCACTCCCCCTTTTGGAGAGACAACCTTATTGTTTCCGGAGTTTCCATTTTGAAGGTGCCTGGTTTCAAAAAGAGATTGAGATGGCTGAGGTCCAAGATAGGTCTCCATCTCTGATTCGGTTTGGGTACCAGAAAGAGGCGGTTGTAAAAGGCCAGGGAGGATCTTATGACCACCTTTTCTACTACCAACTTGTTATGAGGTCTGTTAATGCCTGAACCAAGGCCTTGCTTTTTACGGGGTGGGCATAACCACTCTTGATCACAGGGGATCTGGTCAGAGGTGGTCTGATTTTGAAGGGTAGCGTGTATCCCTCTCGCAAAATCGAGACCACCCTTGGATTCGCCCCCAGAGTGAGCCAAACTTGCCAAAACTTTTGCAGTCTGCCCCCTACAGCCAAACTTGGGACAACATTGGGGACATTTGGAACATGTGGGGCAAAAAGACATTGACTTGCACAAAAACACCTTTCACATCTTTTATTTTTCTCTTTGGTATACAGGGACTTATACCTTTCTTTTGCGGTTGCCCTTGGAAACAAACAGAATGAACATGATTTACAGCAAGATAAGACACACTTGGTGTCGGATGAAATGTCTTTGAACATGGACTGTCTATTACTTCTGAGTTTACAGTCTTGTTTGAGATCATTTTGTCCAACTTTGCAAGAACTGATGTTGAGGGAGTTGGATCTAATAGGTAATTGTCATTTATAGTGCTTGTAACCTCTCGATTTGGAGAAACGGGGATTGGAACCACGTCCTCTGCCACGACCCCGGCCTCTATTCCGGCTAAACTGCCTCCAAGCCTGACGATCCTGATCTCCGGTACCGGTATTCCTACTGTCTCTGCTATCATAGGGACGGTACCTCTGTGAAGATCTCCAGCCGGTCTGTTGGGCAGCACCCGGACCGGGTCTGGGAACAGAACCGGCGGAGTGATGACTGGCAATATCCTGCTCTGCTGTACGTATAACGGCATCAGGGAATAATCCAAGCCCAAATAACGGAGCATTACGCAGCTGGTTATATGTATCAGGTTTGATCCCGTTCTTGACATGATCAAGGTAAGAGTCCCGACGTAGTAAAATCAAGTTGGACATTTGTACAAAGAGACTGTCCGCCAGGTGCTGGAGTGCAGTGCCCATGGCCACAGAAACATTTTGATGAAAGGCAGTAAGATCTTTCAAGTCGGAGAGGGCGGCAGAAACCTCTTTGGGTGCTTTTCCCTTGTTAATTCTGGCATGAAGCATATTGACATGGCCGGTCATGCGTTCCTGTAATTCACTGGTACAACGGTTAAAGCCTGCTGCATGATTTACTATGTATGAATTTTCCCTGGAGCACCTCTCCCACCGGCGCAAGTATTCCTGAGAAATAGGGCGCGACGGGGGTCCTGTGGAAGGGTAAGCAGATCCTTCACAATGCGGGGGAATTGAGAATTCACCTTGGCTTCTGAGTTGTGCCAACTAAACAAGGTCTTTCCCGGCCTATGCGGGCCCTCCGGTCTGATCATATGCATTTGGTACCATCTACTTTGCGATTTCGGCACTTTCACAAATTGATCCTTCTTTAAGCCAGCCGAATCTTGAGACCTGGAAGGGTACCCTTCTGCCACCACTGTGTTCAACTTTTCCAACTTCTGGCAGAGCCAGTCATCCGGCGGCATGGCTACTGAGATGCGGGCAGGTCTTTTAGGTAGCTTCCCTTTCCAGGGATTATTACTCTTGTCAGGCTCACTGAGGTCACTTTCAAACGTAGGGATATGATTCCATCCCATAAAAGACCGGATGGATCTAACTGTCTCTCTATAGTTCATATCTTCTGTCTGTTCAGGCCTGTCCAGGGTATCAGAGGATATTTCACCTTCATCAGACACCTGATCCTCGGAATAGCTGGCCTCAGAATGAGGGGGGTCAATGTCCAAGGAATCCGGCTCCGGTGGAGCCCAGTAAGCATCAGAAACAGTGGAGTCCCCAAAGAGAGATGAAGTTTGAACTACGGGTGGAACTTGACCGGAAGGACCGGGTTGAGCAAAAATTGGACCGGTTGTACCGGGAAGAAAAAGTTCTGACTGTTCCGGGTCAGAAGCCACAGTAGACAGTGGAGCAGGCTTAGATTTCTGCTTAGGCACTACCTCCGGACCGGAGGTGACTTGAGCCTGGACCGGTGGTTTAACAGGGACCGGTACTGACTTAGTATGAAGGGTCCCAACATCTGGGGAAGGAGACACTTGTCTTTTCTTTGAGCGTTTATCATCTTTAGTGTCTTTACGGGACTTGCGTGACTTCTTCTGTTCCTTTACATCCCTTTGAACAGTGTTACCATCCTGTTGTTTATCAACCTCACCTTCTGCCAGGAACTCCACCGGACCGGTGAGCCGGGCAGAAGGGGGAATAAAAGGAGTGTCTGAAATGGGAGCCTGGGAAGGCACATGCTGGACAGACGATTTAGGGGTAGAGAAAATGTTGCCCCTGGAGAGTAATGCCTCAAACCGGGCGAATTGTTCAGCCCATTGATCTGATATTTGTTGGAGCTGATCAGAGGTAACAAAAGACGTACTAGTACTTGAATCCTCTGGTTGCGCATGCGCAGCATACTGAGCTGCCAAAGGAGACGGCTGAAAAACTGGTTCTTTGTCTTCAACAGAAGCAATGACTGTCACTTGCTCCGGAGATACCAAAACACCAGACTTCTTGTCCTTGCGTATCTTATATGTAGGGGTAGCAAGCATATCCTTTTGGGCATCTGTGAGCCCATCACAAATAAAACAAGATTTCTTAGCAACACAGTCATCATCTCCAAGCCCTTTCTCACGGCATCTGGCACAGCGTTTGTGCAAATCAAAGGAGGCCATAATATGACCGCATACGCCTCGCCTCTGTCCTTTTTTATCTCCAGGGGATGCCATGATATATGAACACAATAACTCACTACAAATTTACCAAGAATTCACTTGTAAAACACATAAAACACATAAAATAGTTTCTCTTAAACTTCAAGCGTTTCAAATCCTCACGCGCCAAACAAAAAGAGGAAGAGCGCATGCGCGCAGTATGCCGGCAGGTAGGCTGTACAGCCACCTGGCAAGTGAACAGGACACTACCGGTCCCGGCCAGAGCCCAGCTCAGGACGTTTTTTTTCTAACGTTTGGCATGACCGGCAGAGCGCTGGACAAATGCATCTGTCCACTAGGTAAGTTGTATTAACGCAATAAAATATTAATATGTTCGCCATTTTGGATTGGATCACTTCCAAAAGTTAATCATTTCCATTTTCCAGACATATATGTAACAAACCTACTTGCCAAATTTTATGTGAATAGGTGAAGCGCTTTTTATCATCCAGACAAGAATACAAAGGGTAAAAAAATGTTTTTGGTCACATGACTTCTCTGATTTTTTCGAAATGTCAAGACACCATTTTCAAAAAAATTTCCCGGGGCTACTGCACACATGTGCCAAATTTGAAGAGAATCTGTCCAGTGATTGCCGAGCTATAAGCAATAGAAAATGTGTTGAAATTTCTCCTGTATACAACCAAACATGCCTTGTGGGATGCTTAATAAATATCTGGTTAAAATTTTTATTTTATTGGCATGCTTCAAAATCCCTTTGAAAGAAATTCACGAGGACAAACTGGCTATTTAGCTCGAGAAATTTTAAAAGAAGTTCAAAATATTAAATTTTTGCTCAATTATGCCTTTTCAAAGGCTTTGAGAATTAAAATACTGAACATATGTATTTCGAAATTATTACATTTGATTTTGTTGGAAAATGTTGAGAATCTGTTAAGTATTACTAGTCTAGGCGTCTTTTCTTTTCTAATGTCTACACTAAGGGTAAAAACTTAGAATCTGTGTTAACTGACAAGAATGACTATGATAAATAACTTGAAACATTAAACTTTACACAGTTATAAAAAGTTCAGAGAAAATATACTTGTGACTTTAGCCCACATTTACACATTCCAAATACTAGGGCGACACCTGACTTGTTGTGTCAAGCTCGCACTGTTAGCACAAGGTATCTACAATTTAACTATACGTAAATATTCTCATAAGAGATTCAATGACCATGGAGCATGAACTTAACTGAAGTAGCCCACCCTGTGTACCAAATATTTCAAATTGGTATTTGGTGAATGGAAAACCTTTATGATTGTAGGAAAACAAACACATTTTTGTTCTAGTTTATCCTGGCAAATGGATGTAAAGTCGGTGAAAATACTAATAAGTTCTTCTCAATGAAATGGCTATAAAATCTGCAAAATGTACAACACATTTTCCTCATATTTAATGTGCATTCATAGTATTTTAGGCTTGTCTCAATATAAGGATGACACATGTAGTATAAAAATGTTTATTTCATATTCACAATGTTTTATACATGTGTCTTGTTGTTTTATTCTTTCTATTTTTACCAATCTTACATTTATTTGGAGGCATACAAAATGACAAAAAGTAAAAGCATTGTCTAGCACAATGATTTATTTATTTAGTCTTCTTAAGGCTTTTGTTTTCACTCAATTTCATTAGTTTTTTGTACATTATCCACTGTTTACAAATAACATGCTGGATCAAAGTTTCCTTGTGGGTGTATTTGATGGTTTTTGTGAAAGCAGATGAAAAGGCTGACATATTGCACTAACAACATTCAATCAGACTAAAGCAACCACACATTTCCCAAATTTTATTTAACTCAAAATTGTGCAAAATGCAATATCTATTTCCGCATACAGTAGCTGAGTAAAGTGTCATCTGTTGAATTTCTTGCACCTTGCAAAGAAGTTTTCATATTAATCATCATCAACTTATTAAAAATTTTTAAAACTCAAGTACACTGCAATGTATGACACTTCTATATCATTAAGTTGACATGTATAAGTATGGTTATACAGAACACTAATATAAAGATACTATGACTAATGTATCACTTTCCAAGCAGAATGACAACACTGAATATGAAAATTATGTCACTCTGCTCTTCTGAAATTAGAGGGATATAGAATATAATTTCACAAATTATAAAATGAAATTTTAGTTTTGTTATATTGTATAGCCAGACTGACTTTGTTCTAGAATTGACATGAAATTGTACAGGAGTAGAAATGATGTTCAATTGTACCAGTGTGAATACAAGAATTTTACAGCCAATAAAAAGGCTGATATTCCATTTGAATACGTTATACTTACCATTTACTGTTTTGTTTAATACTAGTATCTTACATTGTTTCAAAATTATACGTCATTAAAAAATAAAGTTTATAAAACAGCGATCATCTTTGTAAGTTTCACTTATCTAAGTATATTAAGTAATTTATTTTGATGAAATGATAAAGTTAATGCTAAGAATTTAAGATAAAAAAAAAAATACAAACAAGACCACTGTAGGGATATTATCGCCTACCAGGAAGTGAATACTTTATGATATAAAGACTATGCTGGTCAAAGTGAAGAGTGTTATGCCTGATTTATGGAATTTGTGGTTAGCAGTTTGCTCAAAATTCCAAAATTGACCCTTTTAGGATCATCAAACTGACTTTAAACCCATTCAGTGGACAAAATCCTTTGCAGAACTTTCACTGATCTCCAAAGAATTATTATAAACAATCTTTATCCGTTCCCAAAAATACTTTGCAGGATATACTGTCTCATGAAACCCCTGAAAGGAGTGCTTTACTCAATAATGGACCTAAGTACTGAAAATTTGCCATGATGCACAGCATCAAAAAATAGCACCACATCCCATCCCATCCATTCAATTTATTCTTTTATAGTGACATGTATTATACTGTAACAAAAGGTATTACAAAAAATAGCATCAGAGATGCCCATACCCCACAGCCTGGGTAAATAGTTTTCAACACCATGAGATACACAAGTAGTGAAACAGTAGACAAATTGGGATACTTTCAGAGCAGTGTCAGTGTCATCTGTTACAATGGGAAGTTGCAAAAGTAAAACCCTTAATGAATTCTAATGACTTTAACAGTGCTTAATCTACATCAAAAGACACCCAAAGACGCAACAACCAAGATTCAAGAATAAAGACATAAGAGAGATATAAGAGAGATAAAATAGTATCAGATATCCCCGTAGAGAGAGAAAATAGCATCAGATATGCACGGTCAAAGGTCAGATCCAGGTCACACCATGACGTTGCACACCTATAACCCCCGACCAATGTCCCTACCAAATATCAACTTCCTACACCTTATGGTTTCCGAAATATAGCAAGGACAAGGCATTTTTGGTCAAGGTCACTACAGCAAGGTCAAAGGTCAAATTAAGGTCACACCATGACGTTTTACATCTGCACACCCTAGCCAATGTCCCTACCAAGTATCAACTTCCTACGACTTACGGTTTCCGAGATATAGCCCGGATAAGATTTTATAGGTCAAGGTCACTACGGCAAGGTCAAAGGTCAAATCATGGTCATGCCATGAGGTTGCACACCTACACTGCCTAACCAATGTCCCCACCAAGTATCAACTTCCTATACCTTATGGTTGCCGAGATATAGCCCGGACAAGATCTGTATGTATGGGTAATATTCAAAACATTCAAACCATAATTCGACCACACATAATTGTGATTTTTTCATTTACAGCTATTCTCCAGTTAAGAAATTTTACAGCTTCATAACTTTTAGTTTACTCAATTGTTTTGTTTTAATACTTAATCTTTGATTTAAACATATTTTATTAGCAATTAGGCAACAATCGTAAAAGATACAATTATATTAAGCCCTCTTGCAGGGTGAAGTATTTACAGATGATGTGAAGATGAGGCTGCACAAAAGGGTCACTGCTGGCAATTAAAGAATCAAAAGCGTTTAGACTTGACAATATATCTATGGACTGCTTCAAATATTTTAATATTATCATCAAAACATAAGTTTTGGTTTCCAAAGAGAATCTGGTCAAGAATTACTGAGTTATCAGACGGGGGTAATGATCGCAACAGTTCATCTCTGATATTTGTATATAGGGGGCAAAAAAGGAAAAAGTGTGATGTGTCTTCATTTGGGCAATTGCAGGCGCAAGAGGAGTCATCAGTTACATGCAGGTTCTCTTTTAAATGGTGATTAAGCTTACTACAACCTAACCGTAAGCAGGTATGCTGAATATTAACCAATCGGCTCCCAAAATTATAAAGTTTTTTTGTTTCTTTTTGAAGTAAGTCACTTGGAAATATCTTGTTTAGTGCTTTTGAGAAAGATCCCAGTGTTGGTTTAGTTCTTACTTTAGTAGGGAGAGAGTTCCAAAGTTTGGAACCTACTACAGGAAAGGAGAGCTCACTCAATTTTGTCCTCACTATTGGAATCGGATAATCTCCAATTGAAAGTCTTGAATTAATACCTTGTCTTAATCTTTTCAGGTTAGGGGGGATCTCTTTAATCTGAGGTGGGAGAATATCAGACAGATATTGTGGAGCGAGGTTATTTGTAATTTTGTACATCATCTTTGAAATATGAATTTCACGTCTTTTTGATAACAGCTGCCAACCTGTTTCTTTATACAGGTTAGCTATATTAGATCTTGCAGGAGCACCTGTTATTAGTCTCATTGCTTCGACAATTACGTGATCAAACTTGGCAAGTAGACTGAAAGGTGCTCCGGACCAAACTATGTCTGCGTATTCCATTATAGGCCTAATGTAAGACAAAAAAATCTTTTCAAGAAC
The DNA here is from genome assembly GCA_964017235.1 of Sabellastarte sp. h YS-2021. Taxonomy (NCBI): domain Eukaryota; kingdom Metazoa; phylum Annelida; class Polychaeta; order Sabellida; family Sabellidae; genus Sabellastarte; species Sabellastarte sp. h YS-2021. The sequence goes on from OZ024931.1 coordinate 78,569,085, forward strand.
TGGTCTATTTAGTTTGAACTTTAATGGTTTAAGTAATCCAAGAAGAGTAGAACATTTTTGAACAGAATTATTAATGTGGTGGTCCCACTTTAGATTATGTGTAATCCACAACCCCACATGTTTGTGTGAGGGTACATTAGCAATGGGAGTGTTGTAGAAGACGAGTTTTTTGTAGTTATTTCGTGAGTTTTGCTTTAAGGATATGACTGAGGACTCAGTTTTTGAAGGACTAAATTTTATCAACCATTGATTGGCCCATTTTTCAATGTTTAGTAAATCTTTGTTTATACATGTAGTTGCTATTGCAGGATTTATTACTTTTAGGAAAAGACAGGTGTCATCGGCAAATAATCTAATGTCACAGTACTTAACAACCGAGGTAATGTCATTGATAAATACAAGAAAAAGCAACGGACCCAACACAGACCCTTGAGGAACCCCTGCAGTAACTTTTAACCAATCAGAACATTGGCCGTTAATAATTACTCTCTGATAGCGATTTGACAGATAATCTGAAAACCACTTAAACAGTTTACCACCAATACCAAATTTGTTTAGCTTAAATAGTAACCCTTTATGCCAAACCCGATCGAATGCTTTCGATATGTCAAGATAAACAATCCTTACATCCTTGCCTTCATTGACTGCATTATAAAATTGGTGATACATTTCTAATAACTGCGTCACAGTTGAAAATCCTGGCAAAAAGCCAGATTGCCATCGACTAATAAGTGAATTCTCCCAAAAGTGATTATAAACATGTTTGAATATAATTCGCTCAAATATCTTGCCCAAAATACAAAGTAGAGAAACTGGCCGATAGTTATCAGCATATTGTTTTGAAGATTTCTTGTGCAAAGGCAGTACATTTGCTTTTTTCCAATTGGATGGAAATATTCCATTGCTAAGAGAAGTGTTAAACAACAATGTTAGTGGTTTAACGAGAGAGAGACCCGCCATTTTAATAAATCTTGGTGAAATGCTATCTGGCCCGTATGACTTGTTGCAATCTAAGATCTTAATTTGGTCCAAAACCTCTTCCTCTTGTACAACTATATCACTTAACATTGGGACGGGTTCAGCATTTAATGAGGGGATGGAAGCTGAAGTGTCATCAACCATAGAAGATTGCGTAAAGAATTTGTTGAAGTGGTTTGCCTTTCCATAATCATCAACAATTATGTCACCACTATCAGTGATTAATGGTGGTATAGTGCTATCCCTTGATGATGAAATGATAGATTTTGTGAGACCATAAAACTTTTTGGAGGTTAAATTTTCTGTGTTAATTTTATCAAACTTGGACTGTGAAAAATCGGACTTGGCTTTTTGAACTTCTCTTATATATATATTTCTGTCTGATCGAAATTTTGCCCAGATGTCAGGTGTATTGGTATTCTTGGCTTTATTGTGTAGCCTGTTTAACTTGTATTTCAGCTGTCTAAGGTGATGGTTGTAAAAAGATTTGTCATATGGCCTTATAGTTACAACCTTATTAGGGATGAACTGTTTCGCGGCACTCAAAATTATGTTTGTAATATTATCACAAGTTTGGTCAATGGACTTGCCTTGAAAACACTCATCCCATTTAACTCTGTCAAGAAAGGATTTATAACCGTCAGTATTTGCTTCAGAGAATTTCCAGATATGTCTCTTGAAAGGTTTAGGTTGTTTAATCTTAAAAGTAAGTTTTACATATATTGTACAATGATCATTGTTGGCCAGGGGTGGTATGATACCTGAAGTCCGGATTATCAAAGGGCAGTTCGATAAACACTGATCCAGTATAGAGCTAGACCTGTCAGTGATCCTAGTTGGCTGATTAATGTGCATCTTTAGTCTGTTAAGACTGGCAAATGTGTTCAATTTATCACCAGTGTGTGTATTGGGATCTGAATTTAAATCTCCTATAATTATATAATCCTGCATATTACTTTGTTGTCCTTTGTCTATGGCAGACTGAAATATATCATAGAAATTTGATAAACCAGGAGGCCGATAAGCAGTACATATAAGAAATTTTTTATTTTTGTACCTAATTTCCAGCCAGAGAGCTTCCAGCTCATTTAATTCAAGGTCCTTTCTTCTTTTAGCTACTATATCGTTCCTCACCCAGCATAAAACCCCACCCGCATGTGTAGGTCTGTTCAAAACAAAAGGGGTTTGAAAACCATCAATTAAGTAGTCTTGAATATTGTCTGTATCGGATAGCCATGTCTCACTGACTGTAATTATATTAAATCTGGGTGCAAGATCATGGCGAATAAGTTCCAGTTTGACATTGATTCCATTCAGTTTTGATTTTAAACTACGGACATTGAGATGACATATTGAAATTTCTGAAGAAGTAAAGTTATTTTCCGTAGAAAAACTATCTGGTCCCGGATTTAGCTCAATGTCCCATGCAATAAGGAAGTTTGAAACACAGAGTGCATACCCTTTTGAAGTATTTGATTTTGTGAAAATTCTGATATTACAAATTACAAAAATGTGGCTTTTGTAGAAGGGGAATCTGGTCGATATCGTAAAAAACAGAGCAGTCCAGTCCGGTAGTGTAAAGGTAATACTAACTAGGAGTGGTTAAACAGTAAGTACTTTGACAATGGCCAGACACAGTGATCCAAATGTGCAGCAACAAAATGATGATGAGAAAAACAGTCGACAGAAAAAAAAAAAAAAGAATATATACATACATAGAGAATACATAAGAGGGAAATTTACAAAAAGGAAAACAACAAAGTTCATCAGGGTAAGTTGAGTAAGAAGCAAACATCACAAAAAAAAGAAAATAAAAACAGTTGAAACATATAAATGTAACACAAAAAGTAACAGGAGCTAGAAATGCTTGGGGTACAATAAATTTCTACTGTTACAGCATAAACATCAGTTAGAATGAATAGAATCATAATATGTTACAGCAATGCTTAATTTTATAGCTCTTGAGTAGTTATCAAATACTTTGTCACATCTTGTAATCAAGAACAATGTGTAGATAATATTAATGTTCAAAATGGCTTGTCTTATAGTTCAAAGATGCAAGACACTGTTGATATAAAATCATACACAATGGGTGAACATGCGACTAGAAGAATAAGTACAATTTTCATATATTTACATCTGGAAGTTATACAGAGATATAAGCAGTATCAAATACAAATGTTTTGTAGGTGTGTACATAAGGAAGTGTTTAAAGAAGGAATTGTTTAACCACAGCAGAGTGTACAGTGTGAGATACTGAAACGCAACATATTAGTCATTTCGTTGTAATGTATCACGCAAGTCTTCCAAAAGGGAACCAAGCACATTTTTGCCCTTCCACTTGCTGCTGTCCCAGATTGTTTCATCCTGTAAGGCAAGACCTACTCCCCAGTAGCTGTCATGTGGGTTTGCTTCAGCAAGCCTCCTGGATATAGTTCCTTTGAGGAAGTTTGAGAGATGTACATTTTGACGGAATTTCGCGTAAAGACCAGTTTTCATGATCTCGTCACATACCTGGCTCCAACTTGACAAATCAAAATTTGCTACCTTTCTTCCAAGGGATTTGGCATGCTTGGGATCAGTAGTTTGGAGGATTTTAGTTGCAGTGTCTTTGTCATGAAAATAAAGAGCTTTCCTAAACATGAAAAACTGTTCAGTGGAATGGAAGGTCTGATGATCAATTGTAAATTTGCAACGATGGTGGTTAGATAGTGGAGAGTCTTGTGTGAAAAAAGCTGTAATATTGTTCTTTGTAACAGTTGACAAGTGATGAGGCTGAAGATCTGGTGGTAACTTTGAGATGTCACTGGTAGTATAGAGTTTACCATTAACTTGTAGTTTATCAGCTACCAGTTTTGCTTTGAATCTACCTTCTGACTTGTAAGCTGCCTGAAGTATGGGTTTAAACTGTTTCCTTTTCTCCAATACCTCAGTAGGAAAGTCTTCAACAACTAGGATTCCTATTTCACGAAATTTGTTTTTGGCTCTTAAGACTGCAATTTTGTCCTTGAAGTGATTGAACTTTACGATGATTGGTTGGCTGCTGTCTCTTATTGAACCTGTGCGGTGAGCTCTCTCGATTGCTCTACCTTCAAACACGATGCCCATATCTTGACACAAGGTCAACACTGTAGTTTCGCAATTCTCTGTACCATGATCAGTTGGCAATTTAATGTTCAGAAACTTCAGATTGTTTCGCCTCATGTGGCCTTCCAGGCTGATGATACGCTCAGTAAGCAAATTAATCTTTATGTCACTTGAGGCTTGGTTTGCTTTAAGTTTGGCGTTCTCTGACTCCAGAGAGTTAACTTTCCCCTCAAGAACTTCAACCACAGACATAAGATGATCTTTCACTGAATTTATCGATTCTTGAACAGTTTCAACTTCTTTATTGAGCTTGTCACCTACAGAGTTTATTGATGTTTTGATATTCTGAAATTCGTCATGTAAAGGGATTAATTCCTCTGCTAAAACTGACCGAATATCTGTAATTGACAATCCAGGTGATGTTGGGGAAACAAGGGTATGATCCCTCTTGGGTGTCTTAGCTGCCGGAGCTCCTGGAACCTGTGTTTTGGCTCCCCTAAGTGGGTTTCTGGATGCCATAATTGATAGCTCTGAGAAATATATTAGCTGAGCTGTGGTGATCTACAGTTACTGTTGATAATGATCTTTAAGATAATTTACAATTATTTGACCATAAGAGCAAAGTGACAGTCCATAATGTAAGCCAGTATGCTATAGTAACAGGCCTGGTTGATTGGTCAGATTGAAAAATATTTCTTGTTTACAAACAGTTCAGTCAAACAAGGAAATTGGGCAACACCCTTAACTCTCACAATGTGGTAGAAATATTTCTTGTTTACAAACAGTTCAGTCAGACAAGAAATTATGTAACACCATTAGCTCTCACAATATGGTAGAAATCTATTGTACCTGGAGCCTTTCATGGTCCTCTCCCAAATCTAAGACATCATGCACACTTGTTGACCCATTGTTCTGGGGTGGTAATTAATATCAACAAGGAAAGTTCAATTAAGGTGACAAGTTGATACACTTCTCTTTCTATCCTTGGAAATTATGTGCATTTGAAAAGTATTTGATACAAAGATAAAATATATGATAAATATCCTTTTCCAGATGTTATAAAGTTAAGAAAGGTATCCTCTGATTCCTTGAAATTTCTTGTTAACATGTGTGTAAATTTAGGTGATAACTCCCTGTATATCCACTAAATATATAGCAAAAAAGCCAGAGCTGATAAAAACACAACCTCACACAACCTGCCTCACACAACCACATACTTAATCTTTATATGCAGTGCTCTGAAAGTATCCCAGTCTGTGTACTGTTTCACTACTTATATATGTTCTTGTTATGGTATTCTGAAGTATCGGCCAGTTTCAATATGGAAGGGTAATATTCCCATCCTTAATTGTGCCAAAAGTCATCTTTGTGACCCTGTTATGGAGAATATTTTTCTTCCTCAACATCTTGTTTAAACTGTGTATAATTGCGCAATTTTGGCTTAAAGCCGACATTATTTGACCATTCCAAATGCATTGAATAAAAAAAGTCATTGATTATGTCAGTCATGTTTAAAGTAGAACCTGGGCTTATGACCTCTGTTCTGTTGATTTCCTCCACTATTTTATAAATATTTCACCACACCAATTATAGCTAGAGGATCGCTCACAAAAAAAAAAGATAATGTTTTTGCTATGCAAAAACAAAGCGTCCCGAAAAGGATATAAAGGTGAGTGCTAAAGTATTAAGAAAATGCTTCGTTTCTAGCCTTATACTGTTGTGGCAAACAAAGTCAGCGCAGTCTGCTCTATCTAGCACGGTTTTCAAGATATAAGCATTTTTGTGTTTTGCAAAAAATTAAAAAATTAAAAATGTCCACTATATTTGGCGAGACAAAAATATTTGGAAAATTGGCATGGCTACTCTGCAGAGATACCCAGCAGGTCAAAAATTTTGTTGAGTTCGCTCCATATAGCACGGTTTTCGAGATATAAGCATTTTTGTGTTTTGCAAAAACTTTGAAAATTCAAAATGGCCACCATTTTGGGGGAGACAAAAATTTTTGTCAAGACCACTGCCGCGGTGTGTATCTCCCGCCGAGCATTAAAAGAGAAGAAATAGCTTTTCCGAGATATTCACAATTTTTCATTTTCGTGTGTGAAAGCTGTTCCAAAAGTAGGTGAATGAGTTATTTGAGAAAAATTGGCAATCTGCAATACTATTAAGAGATAATTCACATTTACTCATTTTGAGTAGGTGAATAATTAGCTATGGGTCTGAAACTTCACCAAGTGAAAGCTTTCCCAAAAGTAGGTGAATGAGATATTTGAGAAAAATTGGCTATCTGCAATACTTTTAGAGATAATTCGCATTTACTCATTTTGAGTAGGCGAGTAATTAGCTATGGGTCTGAAACTTCACCATGTGAAAGCTCTCCCACAAGTAGATGAATGAGTATTTGATAAAAATTGGGTATCCGCAATACTTTTACAGATAATTAGCATTTACTCATTTTGAGTAGGCGAATAAATAGCTATGGGTCTGAAACTTCACAGAGTGAAAGCTCTCCCAAAAGTAGGTGAATGAGTTATTTGAGAAAAATTGACTATCTGCAATACTTTTAGAGATAACTCACATTTACTCATTTTGAGTAGGTGAATAATTAGCTATGGGTCTGAAACTTCACCAAGTGAAAGCTCTCCCAAAAGTAGGTGAATGAGTTATTTGAGAAAAATTGGCTATCTGCAATACTTTTAGAGATAATTCGCATTTACTCATTTTGAGTAGGTGAGTAATTAGCTATGGGTCTGAAACTTCACCAAGTGAAAGCTCTCCCAAAAGTAGGTGAATGATTTATTTGAGAAAAATTGGCTATCTGCAATACTTTTAGAGATAATTCACATTTACTCATTTTGAGTAGGTGAGTAATTAGCTATGGGTCTGAAACTTCACCATGTGAAAGCTCTCCCAACAGGTAGATAAATAAGTTATTTGATAAAAATTGGCTATCTGCAATACTTTTACAGATAATTAGCATTTACTCATTTTGAGTAGGTAAATAATTAGCTATGGGTCTGAAACTTCACGGAGTGAAAGCTCTCCCAAAAGTAGGTGAATGAGTTATTTGAGAAAAATTGGCTATCTGCAATAGTTTTAAGAGATAATTCGCATTTACTCATTTTGAGTGGGTGAATAATTATCTACGGGTCTGAAACTTCACCATGTGAAAGCTCTCCCAAAAGTACATGAATGAGTTATTTGATAAAAACTGGGTATCCGCAATAGTTTTTGAGATAATTAGCATTTACTCATTTTGAGTAGGTGAGTAATTAGCTACGGGTCTGAAACTTCACCAAGTGAAAGCTCTTCCAAAAGTAGGTGAATGAGTTATTTGAGAAAAATTGGCTATCTGCAATACTTTTAGAGGTAATTCGCATTTACTCAGTTTGAGTAGGTGAGCAATTAGCTATGGGTCTGAAACTTAACAAGTGAGAGCTCTTTGGGATAGCTGCTCTGCAGACATACCCTGAAGATCAAAAATTACGTCGAAATCACTCTATGTAGCACGGTTTTCGAAATATTAGCATTTTTGTGTTTTGCAATTTTTGCGCAAAAATTCGAAAATTCAAAATGGCCGCCATTTTTGGCAAGACAAAATCTTTTTTGAAAATGGGATAACTACTCTGCAGAGATACCCTGTGGGTCAAAAATTTCGTCGAAATCGCTCTATCTAGCACAGTTTTCGAGATATAAGCATTTTTATGTTTTGCAATTTTGCGAAAAATTCGAAAATTCAAAATGGCCGCCATTTTTTGCGAGAAATTTTTTTTTTGAAAATTGGCATGGCTACTCTGCAGAGATACCCTGTGGGTCAAAAATTTCGTCGAAATCGCTCTATCTAGCAGGGTTTTCGAGATATAAGCATTTTTATGTTTTGCAATTTTTGCGAAAAATTCGAAAATTCAAAATGGCCGCCATTTTTGGTGAGATAAAAATTTTTTCAAACCTGGGATAACTTCTCCGCAGAGATACCCTGTGGGTCAAAAATTTCGTCGAAATCGCTCTATCTAGCATGGTTTACGAGATATAAGCATTTTGTGTTTTGCAATTTTTGCGAAAAATTCGAAAATTCAAAATGGCCGCCATTTTTGGCGAGACAAAATTTTTTTTCAAAAATGGGATAATTACTCCGCAGAGTTACCCTGTGGGTCAAAAATTTCGTCGAAATCGCTCTATCTAGCACGGTTTTCGAGATATAAGCATTTTTGTGTTTTCCTTATTTGGAAAATTCATAATGATTAATTAATCATTAATTACTCGGCCATTTCTTAACCAATCAATGCCAAAATCTAATGATTTCCAGATTTTAATAGAATGAATGTATTTGCCAAGTTTCAGGTGAATTGATAAAATTCCTTTCAAGTTATCATCCGGACAAGCTTCCCCATCGAAAAAAGACATTTTTGGTCATGTGACTTCTCCGATTGGTTGAAATGTCACTGCAGCATATTCAAAAAAATTCCCCAAGGCTACTGCCTAAACCTGCCAAATTTGAAAAGAATCTGCCTAACGGTTACAGAGTTATAAGGAAAACAAAATGTGGAGCCGCCGGAGCCTGAAGGTCTCCCATACACAAACAAGCGTCCCTTGCGGGACGCTTAATCACTCAAATTTACTATTTGGTGTTCAAAAAGCTGTTGTGTTATACACTCACTACCACAGCACACAAATTTAATAATCTGATAGCCACAAAACCATATCCAGAACTACTTATGTTGGAACTTCCAGTTAATACATTTAAAACTAAAAGATATGTAACATACGTGTATACAGTAATAAAATGTCATCAACATTTTTACCCCTGTCTAAGTCTGAAAAAAATTAGCGCATCATTTATTTCTGTGAAACCAAGTGACAACCTCAGGAGTATTTTTTGATAATTATGGATCAGCTCAAAATCCACCAACATTGTTTTTCAATAGTGTTTTCATCCTGAAACAGAAACTTTTGTCTTTTTTAACACCACTGAAATGATTTTACTTACCTGCCATATGTCTGGTTTCTGGCCCTAAGCTCTTCCTCTCTCTTTTCTTTTATTGTTTTGAGTGTTTTCAGACAGTATAACAGACCACTGAGAATCATCATGCAACCTTGAAAATAGAAAAAAATACTGTTGCACCTGAAGGGAGTCTGGTACACCAGTGAAATTGCAATATTTAATTTGCATTAAACCATCTGAAGAGAAACACGCAAGATCAATTCAAAGTAACACACATTTTAACTTAACACATTAACTGCTGTTCTTTTAGACGATATCTTCAGTAGGATCCGTGCTTCAATGCATGTTTCGAGCCTTTAATCCTACACACGCTCCACACGGCGGCTCCATGGAAGTGATCAATTTCCATGTATCGTCTTCTAGTTACTTAGCCAGATTACCTCACCACTCTTAATCCTAAGCCAGTTAGATGCCCTCTCTGCTGCCTCAAGTTGTACTATAGAGATTGATTTCTGAGAAACTCTGTGGTAATCCTAACCATTTCCACAGCCATCTGTTCACTGTCTTCTGAATGCTTTCCACTGTTGATACAGGGATGTCATCAGCATGGGCCATGATAGTCTTGGTAGCAGTCCATGTTAATAACACCACAACTTATACTTCCCAGGAAGAAGACTTCTTTCTATCTTGGCCAGCCCACTGCTCACTTGCTGCTTAAATCTCTTGACATTTTCAGAATCGTTCAATGTTTCATCATACCATTTACCGAGGCATTTGAAAGCACTGTCTTTTATTGTTGGAATATCAGTTCCCTGAATCCTGAAGCAATACCTGGACAATCACTACACTTCTGGATTTCCTTGGTTTGAACTTCATTCCTGCCCACTCTATAGTTTTATATAGTTTCCTGATGATCCAATGAGCACTCATTTCCCTTGTTGTCAGCACTGTCGTGTCATCCATAAAGGCTCTTATGCTTGGTTGTCTAATTCATGATCTTGATACAGGACCTCGACCCTCCTTTTCTGCAATTTTGATTATGAGGTTAATAGCCATCACAAACAAGATAACTGAAACAGTACATCCTGTAACTATTCCTTTTTCCAACCGTTGGTACTTTGTTGTAAAGGTTCCAGTTGTGAAGTGAACCTTGATGTTGCTATAGTACCTTAATATGATGTCTTGGATCTTATTTGGAATGTGATACTGTACCATTGCTCTTTCTATCAGTCGATGAGGAACTGACCCATAAGCATTTGCCAAGTCCAACCACACTTTTGCTAAGTTGCCTTTGTCTTCCTTTGCTTCTCTTATTAGCTCTGTAATAACATTGTTGTGCTCCAAACAGCCATAGAAACCAGACACTCCCGCCTTTTGTATGGCTGTGTCTATGTACTCATCCTTTAACAGAAATTCAGTTATCCTCTTTGCAAGAATAGAATAGAATATCTTCCCTTCAATGCTCAGCAATGAGATCTGTCGAAACTGTCCTATAGCAGTAGATTTCTCCTACTTTGGAACATAGATACCTTCAGCCCTATTCCATTCGTCTGGCACTCTTTGGTGAATCCATATTGCTTTAAGCAATTTCCACAACCTGGATAACAACTTTGGGCCCCTTTTATATACTGCATATGCAAGTCCACTGGGACCTGGAGAAGAATTTGCTCTCCCCTTTTTCACAACCTCCTGGACTTCCTTGAGCTGTAATGGTCCTAGGTTGAATGCACACTTTGCCTCATGTACACTTGTAAGCCCTTCAAATGGTGGCAATTCTTCACCCCTGCATGGATCATGGTGCGTTTGGAATAAATGGTCTTCTAGTTCTGCCTGGCTACAGTTCAATGTACCAAATGTAGATTGGCGTAGCATCTGAGAAGTGTAGGAAAAAGGATTGGAGATAAATGCTGTTCGTTGCTTGTTTTTCTTCTTCCTTAGTGCACTCTTTTGTTCTGCCTTCCTGATGTTCTTCAGTTTGTCCCTCAAAGTGTCTCTGAGTTGCTTTAATGCTGCTTTTCCCTCTATTGGTGCCATTTTCCAGTTCTTCTTTGTTTTCCTCAATTTTTCTCTTAACTCCCTGATCTTTCTTTGCCTCCTATTCGGGTTTCCTTCTCTCCTCTTTTGGCCTGCTCTTCCATATACACCGAATGTTTCCAAAGCTGTACTGTGTACTAATGATGTCATCTTTTCAACCTTCTTTTCAGCTGGTCCCTTTAGTGAATCTTCTAAAATAATTTCCAGGTCATCATCAAAGGTTTTCCACTTACCAGTGTCGCAAGCTCTTGGCCATTTGATCTTTTCTCGTCTGGCTTGCAGGTCCTTTTTACCTGATTGCTGCTTGTCATGAACTTGGAGATTCTGAACACTGTGGTTTTCTTCCGGGTTCACATTCTCCACCGTCTCACCAGGCTCATGGTCTGTGCACTGTTCATTACTAGCTTGTTTATTACCTGAAGCTTTAGCTTTGCATTTAGTTCTTCCCATGTGGATTTTCAGTCCTTTACTATTCTTGCAAATTTTCCCACAGATACACTGTCTCTCGGATTCCTCTGGACTTTGCCTGTTCGTCATCAAATCTGTCAAAATAGACCTCTCTTCCACCCCTCCTCTCGGGAGATCTTGGGGGTATTCTTTGCAATTGTTTTCTATAGCTGGCTTGTTTCATGGGAGTGGGTTGCTAGCCCTTCCCACACGTACGGTCTTTCCCTGCTGTCATCTGTCTCTCCAGAAGTCGCCAGTCTTTCCCGGTAGTCAACCAAACTTTCTTGGTGGTCACTGGGTATCCAGGGATGATTTAACTTAACACATTAACTGCTGTTCTTTTAGACGATATCTTATACACAATATACATATTCAAATAAAACTTGACACAGTTGACAAAAGTTGACATAGTGTCATTAGCAAATCAAGTATACATCTGAGTTGTAGAACTATACCAAATATAGACTAAGTATGTCAAATGTTTCCTTTTTCTAGTTTAAAGAACACATACTATAAATTTAATAGGTTACCAAGGAAATATTCTACATATGACATTACGTTTACTGGAGTTTGGCCGTAGCTGTACATCACCTCACTGTGTGCATCGTCCCAACAAAAATGTTGAAACAATTTCAAGGGTTGTAGAGAGATAAAAACCATATTGAAGCCGGGCACAAAAATGGTTACCATGTCAACAGTTCCTTCTGGGTCATAACCAAAACAATATCAGGAATAGATCTTTTTCCATGAACATTTTTTGACCAAATTCTGTGAAAATCTGTCAAAAGGTTTAGTCATACGCAATAAAGTCCCAAAACCTGAATGCTGAATGAAGGAAATGGTGGCAATAGCATCTGTTTTTATTGGGTTATGTCCAAAACTTATGGTGGTTTAGGGTGCACATTTTTTACCAAATTTTGTATAAATGTGGCAAAGGATTAAGTCTACAATTCAAAATTTCTGAGACATATTAAAAATGGTTTCTACAGTAACAGTTCAAGAAGATTCAAGAAGAAATGGTTGTCATGGTATTTGTTTTCTAATGGATTATGCCCAACATTAAAACAGGTATAAATCTGTTTTGGAATTCACTTTTCACCAAATTTGACTAATTCTATGAAAGGGTTCAGTTTGTCTGACAACAAATTAATTCCAAAACCCTGAATATTCAATAAGAACATTTGGGGGATCGTGTCCAAAACTTAATTAAATTTCATATTTTCACCAAATTTTGCAAACATCTCCCAAAGGGTTTAAACTGTAGAACAAAATTTCCAAATTTTTCCTAAAACTGCTGGGATGGGTGGGTGAGGGTGTCTCTTCTTTAATAGGGTAAAAATACACTAGTTATAAAACGTAATATGGACTATCATTGTTCACACACTTGCACAAAAAAGACACATAAAGATATAAAACAAGCATTTTGACGCATGCATTTATCTCCCGCCATATAAATTAGATGTACTAAAGATAGTGGAATATAAATTTTCTTGTGAGATGGAGGCACATGTAGAAGTGACAACAAGTTTAATGTTTGATTGCAATACTTTTAAGACAAAAGGCATTTACTCACTTTAGTAGCTATTACTCTGCCATCCAAAGAGCTACAGTTCTGCAACTTTATTATGCAGTAGATCAACCCAAAGTAGGTAAGGACGTCTTTAGAAGACATTGCCTATCTGTAACACTTTTAGAGATAAAAGATATTTACTTATTTTAGTGGCTATTACTCTGCCATCCAAAGAGCTACAGTTCTGCAACTTCTCTATGTGGTAGATCACCCAAAAGTAGGTGAATGACTTATTTAAAAGAAATTGTCTACCTGTAATACTTTTAGAGATAAAAGACATTTACTCATTTTAGTAGCTATTACTCAGCTATCCAAAGAGCTACAGTTCTGCAACTTCACTATGTGGTAGATCACCCAAAAGTAGGTGAATGACTTATTTAGAAGAAATTGTCTACATGTAATACTTTTCGAGATAAAAGACATTTACTCATTTTAGTAGCTATTACTCAGTTATCCAAAGAGCTACAGTTCTGCAACTTCACTATGTGGTAGATCACCCAAAAGTAGGTGAATGACTTATTTAGAAGAAATTGCCGACCTGTAATACTTTTAGAGATAAAAGACATTTACTCATTTTAGTAGCTATTACTCAGCTATCCAAAGAGCTACAGTTCTGCAACTTCACTATGTGGTAGATCACCCAAAAGTAGGTGAATGACTTATTAGAAGAAATTGCCTACCTGTAATACTTTTAGAGATAAAAGACATTTACTCATTTTAGTAGCTATTACTCAGCTATCCAAAGAGCTACAGTTCTGCAACTTCTCTATGTGGTAGATGACCCAAAAGTAGGTGAATGAGTTATTTAGAAGAAATTGTGTATCTGTAAAACTTTTAGAGATAAAAGACATTTACTCATTTTAGTAGCTATTACTCACCTATCCAAAGAGCTACAGTTCTGCAACTTCACTATGTGGTAGATCACACAAATGTAGGTGAATGACTTATTCAGAAAAAATTGCCCATGTGTAATATTTTTAGAGATAAAAGACATTTACTCATTTTGGTAGCTATTACTCAGCTATCGAAAGAGCTACAGTTGTGCAACTTCAATATGTGGTAGATCACCCAAAAGTAGGTGAATGACTTATTTAGAAGAAATTGCCTACCTATAATACTTTTACAGATAAAAGACATTTACTCATTTTAGTAGCTCTTGCTCAGCTATCTACTCACTTAGCTATTGACCTACATCTGCAAAAGCAACAAAAATATAAAGGATACAGGAAAGTAAGCTTTTGAAAAACTAGATGAATAACAAATGAAAAGATTTGTTAAGGAAAAAGTAGCTGAACAAATTATTTTAGGAAAATCCTGTAACTGCAGTAGTTTTTCAGTTACAATGGATTTACTCAACAGTCACAATTTCAAAGTAGCTATTACTCAGCTGTCGAGTGTGCAACAGGTTTGCTGCTTCACTATCTGATAGCTCATCAAAAACTAGATGAATAACATATTTGAAAATATTTCCCAAACTTGAATACTTTTGAAGATATTTGAAATTTACTTATGTTATTTTGCTACAAATAAGAAAATAGCTATTACTCACTTATGGCACGCAACAGAACCCCAAACTATATGCCATCTTATAGTTAAGGAAAAAGTAGCCGAATAACATATTTTAGGAAAATACTCTAACTGCAATAGTTTTGGAGTTACAATGGATTTACTCAACAGTCACAATTTCAAAGTAGCTATTACTCAGCTATCCAATGTGCAACAGGTCTGAAACTTTACTATGTGATAGCTTATCAAAAACTAGATGAATAACATATTTGAAAAGAATTCCCTAATTTTAATACTTTTGAAGATATTTGAAATTTACTCATGTCGTTATTTTGCTTCAAATAAGAAAATAGCTATTACTCACTTATGGCATGCAATAGAATCCCAAACTGTATGCCATCTTATAGTTAAGGACAAAGTAGCTGAATAACATATTTTAGGAAAATGCTCTAACTGCAATAGTTTTGGAGTTACAATGGATTTACTCAACAGTCACAATTTCAAAGTAGCTATTACTCAGCTATCCAATGTGCAACAGGTCTGAAACTTTACTATGTGATAGCTTATCAAAAACTAGATGAATAACATATTTGAAAAGAATTCCCTAATTTTAATACTTTTGAAGATCTTTGAAATTTACTCATGTCATTATTTTGCTTCAAATAAGGAAATAGCTATTACTCACTTATGGCATGCAATAGAATCCCAAACTGTATGCCATCTTATAGTTAAGGACAAAGTAGTTGAATAACTTATTTTAGGAAAATACTCTAACTCCAATAGTTTTGGGGTTACAATGGATTTACTCAACAGTCACAATTTCAAAGTAGCTATTACTCAGCTATCCAATGTGCAACAGGTCTGAAACTTTACTATGTGATAGCTTACCAAAAACTAGATGAATAACATATTTGAAAAGAATTCCCTAACTTTAATACTTTTGAAGATATTTGACATTTCGCGAGTTTGTACACACTCTGGGGTGAGTTGTCGCAAAACGAACTCACCAACGCGTCTGTGCTGTCGCTACCAGGCGAAACACTCAAAACGGACTGAAGAAATTCGTCTATTATCGGAAGCGACAACACACATATTTCCTCATAGATCTAGAAACGGGTTAGAAAAGCAGTTTATTTTATTTTATATATCCAGCTAACAGTAATTCACGTGAGATTTCGTGTATTCTCGCGAGATTTCCGTGCTTTGTTGTCGATTTTTAAACTCGTCTTCTGCTTTAATGCCCCTGTTCCACCAAAAGATTAAGCCCCGATCCTGTCTGGGACCCTTAATCGTGCACAGTCGGTGGAAAAAAGACAAAAATGGGCGGGAATACTGGGTCGGTATTGAAGTCTGGGATTAAGAACAGATCGTCCCCAGGACGCCTCAGGCGGCCCCAGACAGTCCCCGACTGGTCTGGGACTAAGAACCGACTAAGCCAGTTTTCAGGTTGGTTTCAACCACGATCCTGTCGTACACATACCGACTGGGTCCCAGGACGCCTCAGGCCTCCTGGGACTAAGCCCCGACTAACCCACGATTAACTGCCGGCGTCCTCAGGCGTCCTCAGGACTCCTCAGTCTTCCCCAGACCAGGATCGCCGATTCTTGTTTTCCAAAGTTGCTGGATTTTTTGGGTATATATACGGGAAATTCGCGATCTAATCATCATTGCTTTTCTAGGAACACAGCAGGATGCCACCTTTTAATGGAAGACAGATTGAACAACAACTTAGGGCTTTTTTGGTTTTTATTCAGTTACAAATAATCATGTATTTCCATTTCTTACGTCGACCACAGCAACCACCACCAGCACCCATACAGAGACCTAGAAGAAGGCACAACATGTGGGTCAGGCCATGGCTACTGCAGAGAGAGGAGAGGGGGGGCCTACCACAACATTATGGCTGATCTGTATGCCACAGACATTCCAGGATTCACCAACTACATGAGGATGACCCCAGAATTCTTTGAAATGATTAAGACCAGACTGGAACCCCACCTAGCCAGGCAGGCCACCAACTACAGATCACCAATCAGTGTTGGGGAGAAGTTAGCCCTCACCATCAGATATCTGGCCACTGGAGAGTCCTACACATCATTGTCCTGTCAGTTCAGGGTTGGAAGATCCACCATCTCCAAGTTTATACCAGAGGTCTGCAGGGCCATCCAGGATGAGTTCACCAGGGAGTACCTGAAGTGTCCTACTACCCCAGATCAGTGGAAAGAACTGGAGAGGGAATTCAGGATCAGGTGGAATGTTCCACATGCCCTGGGAGCTCTGGATGGGAAGCATGTGGCCCTGAAGAAGCCCAAGAACACTGGAGCCCTCTACCACAACTACAAGGGGTTCTTTTCCATTGTGATGTTGGCCCTGGTAGATGGACAGTACAAGTTTAGATGGGTGGATGTGGGTACTGAAGGATCCTGCTCGGATGGCCAGATATTTAATGCCTCTCAGCTGAAGAGGAGGATTGAGGATGGCAGGATAGGCTTCCCTGACCCAGCTCCTATAACCCAGGGTGGGAGATGTCCCCTACTTCATCCTGGCAGATGATGCTTTTGCCCTAAAGACCTGGCTCATGAAACCCTATGGCAGAAGGATGTTAACAAGAGAGGAAAGGATTGCCAATTATAGAATTTCAAGGGGCAGAAGAGTGGTGGAGAACGCTTTTGGCATCCTTGTGTCAAGATTCAGGGTGATGAGGGCAACCATTGAACTACCCCCAGCAACAGTCAGGGAAGTGGTCTTGACCTGTGTTGTTCTACACAACATACTGAGAAGCCAGTATCAAGGTCAACCTGGTGGTCAGCAGCCTGGTGAGGACGACGATGATGATGCACCTGATGATTGTGGATTGATTGGGGGTGCTGCTGGTGGTGGCCAAGACAGAAACCCTGCCAGAGAAGCCAAGAGACAGAGGGATTACCTGAAGGACTACTTCAACAATGAGGGAGCAGTGGCCTGGCAAGATGGCAGAATATAAGTCCTGCTGCAGTAAACAGTCCTTTTCAGGACTAACTATAACAGTCCTTTTCAGGACTACCAATTATTCCAAAAACAATTAATCAGCTATGTTTGCCACAGACGGACAAACCCCATGCCAAACAAAACTTGTTCAGACGGACAAACAGACAAACCCCATGCCAAACATAACTTGTTCAGACGGACAAACAGACAAACCCCATGCCAAACATAACTTGTTCAGACGGACAAACAGACAAACCCCATGCCAAACATAACTTGTTCAGATGGACAAACAGACAAACCCCATGCCAAACACAACTTGTTCAGACGGACAAACAGACAAACCCTATGCCAAACATAACTTGTTCAGACGGACAAACAGACAAACCCCATGCCAAACATAACTTGTTCAGACGGACAGACAAACCCCATGCCAAACATAACTTGTTCAGACGGACAAACAGACAAACCCCATGCCAAACATAACTTGTTCAGACAAACCCCATGCCAAACATAACTTGTTCAGACGGACAAACAGACAAACACAACTTACTCACCCAACAAACAGACAAACCCAGTGTTAAAGAAAAGCCAAACACAAAGTCACACATAATATCCGAAATTGAATTATTTTTTTATATATTTTGAAATCCACATCATAATTTCACCAATTTCTTTTTGTTCATGGCTTGGAAATTTATTTGTAGCAGAAAGGTTTTCATGGAAATCTTCAATTTTAAATCTTCACTTCTAATCACAAAAATGTGGAAAATATAACCATGGAACTAGTTTTGCTTTCAATAATGGGGGATTGTGTTTTCAAAATAGTTTGTCAGTTTGTTGGCATGGGTTCTATTTAATTTTGGGTTTTTGCGTTTCTTGGTTGGTGGTTACTGGGGTTGGGTTTATTATTGGTATTTGGAAGTTGGGTTTCTTACTGGGTTTGTTATTTGGGGGTTATGTTTGGTATTGAGTTTGTCTGTTTGTGGGTTGGCAAGTATGTAATAATCACTTTTAACTCTAGGGGAGGTGTAAGTGTTGGACTTTTCAGTTACGGATTTTAAACTATCCCATGGATTTTACTCTAAAAATGGGCTGATTAATGGCCATATTGGGAGTTATTTTTATATTTTTTTATGTGGCCTTTTTTGTTATGTGTGGTACCATGGGTTATTTGTTTCATGTTTGGGGTGGTGTAGGTGTTGGACTTAAACTTTTTTTTCTTGTGATAAGTATTTGTACTGAACTTTTTTGTTTTGGGAGGGGAATTGGAATAACATGTAGCTGAATAATTGTTTTTGGAAGATTTGGTGGCCCTGAAAAGGGCCTGGCAGGTCAAAGACCCGCCCTGACTGGATGGCTACTGAGGAGGCTGCTGCTGCTGTTGAGGCGGTGCTGAAGTGGTGATAGTAAAGAGCTGCTGCTGCGGTTGCTGCTGCTGCTGCTGCTGCTGAGGCTGCTCGACGATCTGTGTTGATGTCAGATCTGGTAGCTGGCTTAAGATTCCACTCAGATTGTGTCTGCTCCCTTCGTCCTGTACAGTTAGGACAGATGTCGGGTTGCTGAAGCCAATGGGGCTTGGTGTATAGTACACAAAACTGCTGCTAGCTGCTGCTTGAGTGGAACTAGACGCCTGTGGAGTGGTTGTTGGCAGTAGGCCGACCCTCTGGGACTCCGTGATAACAGTGGCTGATCTTCTGGGCAATGGCTGACGTCTGCGGTTACTCTTAATAGTTTCGATGTCTCTAAATATCTTGCCCTTTAATTCTTCAAATTCTTCTTGAGTCATCTTTTCGGCCTCTGATGCCACGTAGTCAAAGAAGGGCTGCCTGTCTGACTTCTGATGCAGAAAACCTGAGATAAGTGTCCTCATCTGCTCAAAGTGTTCGAGAATCTTGGAGTCTGTAGTTGAAACGGGCGTTGATGTAATGATGGACTGACTCCTCTCCCTCAGGACACTGGACTCGAGGTGTTCTGTATCAGTAGTTGAGCCACGTGATTCGTCCTGCCTGCTGGTATTTGGACTGGCCTCAAAACCTAAACTTCTATTGGCCCCCTTTCTTCTGATGTGGGTTTTAAGAAAACCCATCTGTTGGTACACCCAGGACTGTCTCTTGGTCATCTCCCTCGGGGCTTGGCCAGATTGGAGCTTAGACAGCTTCCCATAACGGGTTCGCTGGGACTCGAACCAACGTCTCACATCAAAGGGCTGGAGCTTGAGTTCTGCAGATATTTCTGCCCAGAGAGCCTCTCTTCTGGTCCTGTCGTGGAAACGTGAATGTTCCTTGTCATACAGTTCAGGGTGCAGCTTTACAAATTCCACAATGGAAACTTCCTGGCTGTCTGTAAAAGTGGCACACACCCTGGCTCTCTTGGCTGAAGAATGGCACTCCGGATCTTCCTCACACCTCTCTTCTTCTTCTGCCACAGCTTCCCCAATAGCTGGATCTTCCTGAATCTCCTCCTCCTCTCTCCTCTCACTTCCTTCTTCTGTAATAACTTCACTCCTCTCCTCTACTTGACTTTCCTTCTCCCTCTCATCCATCTTTTTCCTTCCTCTCTTCCCTCCTTTCTCTTTCCTCATAATCCAGTCGACAAAATAATAAAAAAATAGTAAAATGTGTCTCCTAACTGTGAAATTTGCCCTAAGCTCAAGTATATAAAATATAAAATAAAAACTGAAAACCCCTACAAATCAGTGACACACGTCTCTCAGTAGCCAAACAGTCAGTAACAACGAGAATGTGTGCGCGGTCGCTTATATAGTCCCAGACCCCCTCATTGCCTCGTTTTAATTTCCGACGCGCGGAAAAGAGTCGGTTCTTAATCGGTTGTTAGTCCCAAGCCTCCTGGGGCGTCCTCAGGCCGCCGCAGACTGAAAATGCGTGGTCCCAGGCGTCCTGGGGAGGCTGGTTTGGATCGGTTAGGGTCGGTTACCCTTAGTCGGTTCTTAGTCCCAGACCTTGATTTTTGGGTCCCAGGACACCGCAGACGGTCTGAGGCTTCCGGGGACTAATGCAACCGACCCACTTTCAGACGCATGAAATTCATACGCATCATATTTGAGTCTGGGATTAACAACCGGCCTCCTGGGACTAAGCTAGGGAGGTCTGGGACTAAGGGTCGCAGGCGGCCTGGGACAACACACGACTGTGTAAATTTGGGTCTGAGGAGGCCTGAGGACGCCTGGGACTGGACATTTTGTTGACGGCGGGAAATATGAATCGGTTGTAGTCATGTGAAATATCAAACATGTTTGATTTTTCACACGGCCCCAACCGACAACAACCGACCCTTACAGAAGGTCTGGGACTAAGCAAATATTTCAAACCGACCCTCAAAAACCTTAATCGGGAGCCTTAGTCGTGTGGTGGAACACCCACAATAGTGTCACAGGCGAAACAGTCGAAACAACTACTGACCAAAGAAATTTGTCTATTATCGGAAGCGACGACGTATATATCTCCTCATAGAAATAGGTGAGAAAGACATGAAAGGGAGTTTATTTTATTTGATACATCCAGCTAACAGTAATTCACGCGAGAATTCAGGTATTCTCACGAGATTTCCGTGCTTTATGTCTATTTTTTAACTCGTCTTCTGCATATTGTGTCACAGGCGAAACAGTCGAAACAACTACTGACCAAAGAAATTCGTCTATTATTGGAAGGGACAAAAATATATATTTCTTCAAAGAAAAGAGAAAAAATGCAATTTATTTATTTATTTGATGAATCCAGATAACAGTAAAATAATAATAAAAAAAATAATAAAAAAAAACACCAGTAGCACCCAGCCAATAAGCCATTAAGATGTGGTTTAGAAGTGAATTAAAAAAAAAAAAGACAAATAAAAACAGCATTAAATAGTTTATTTATTTGAACTTTTAGTCATCTATTTCTTATTATTTAAATAAAGAAGATTTAATGCAGTCCCAACTTGGAACTAAATATTTCAAAATCTCTTGAAGTAAAACATGTCTCACATTTTTTCACAGTTGTCTCGCCTTTTCAAGTGAAGGGAGACAGTCTGTCTCGCATTCATTTTTGACGAGAGCGAACACTGATTAAGGACAAAGTAGCTGAACAACATATTTTAGGAAAATACTCTAACTGCACTAGTTTTGGAGTTACAATGGATTTACTCAACTGTAGAATTTCAAAGTAGCTATTACTCAGCTATCCAATGTGCAACAGATCTGAAACTTTACTATGTGATAGCTTATGAAAAAGTAGATGAATAACATATTTGAAAAGAATTCCCTAACTTTAATACTTTTGAAGATATTTGACATTTACTTATGTCATTATTTTGCTACAAATAAGAAAATAGCTATTACTCACTTATGGCATGCAATAGAACCCCAAACTATATGGCATCTTATAATTAAGGACAAAGTAGCTGAACAACATATTTTAGGAAAATACTCTAACTGCACTAGTTTTGGAGTTACAATGGATTTACTCAACTGTAGAATTTCAAAGTAGCTATTACTCAGCTATCCAATTTGCAACAGATCTGAAACTTTACTATGTGATAGGTTATCAAAAAGTAGATGAACAACATATTTGAAAAGAATTCCCTAACTTTAATACTTTTGAAGATATTTGACATTTACTTATGTCATTATTTTGCTACAAATAAGAAAATAGCTATTACTCACTTATGGCATGCAATGGGACCCCAAACTATGTACCATCTTATAGCTAAGGACAAAGTAGCTGAACAACATATTTGAAGAAAAAGTTGTAACTGCAATAGTTTTTGAGTTATGAGCCCTTTACTCCAAGTAGCTAAGATTGCTATTACTCACTTATCTTTAGGCCTGAGTCCATAAAACCCAAACAATTTTCGAGGGTGTGAAAATTCATTGGGACAATTAATTTACAAAAAATCTGTAGCTGTAGTAGTTTTGGAGAAATCTGCGTGACTAACTAAAGCACGCACACACGCACGCACACACAGGCATCATTTCATAATCTCCCTCCCGGGCTTTAGCCCGGCGGGAGATAATTAACTGAAAAGATTATTGCAAAATAATGGATTGTTACAACTTCATAGATACTGATCAATTAGAAATGTAACATGTGCTGCTGTACCTGGAACGATGGCCACCCATTCCGTCTTGGGTTCTATAAAACAGACTGAGGATAATGCTATGTAGAGTAAACCTTTCTTCCAGTCATCTACAAAACCAAACCCTTTCCTCCAGCAAAGAGTACAACAGGTTTTCTCATCTCTGGAAAAGAAATATAAATTGGACTTGTGTTAATTATCCCTTCATTTGTTTTCCTTATTTTATTATTTTATTTATTTATTTATTTTTTTTTTTGCTTATTAGTATGGGTTACAAAGGCTGACATTATCTGCCCCTCTCTGTCAAATTTGGAATTCTTATTGATCAAATTTATTACAGTCAAACTCCTGAAAGTCAAATTTTATTAAATAGAATTTATGTTTGTTCAACTTAAATTATATAACATTAGGATACAATACCTACTTTTTGATAAAGTCAATCCAAAATATGACTATAAACACTGCCTCAAAGAATGACATGACTAGAGCATCCAGTCTGAAATACAGGCAAAATCCATCGATAAAAAATAAAATTACCACAAATGTCATAAATATTTCCAGCTATTCTACCATCAACATGTTTGGGTTTTACAGATTTATGTATTGTACTCTTTATAACTTTATGTTTAATTAAAATGTAATCTACATTTGTTCAAATATAGTCTAATGCCTTTACATATAATCTAATGCCAAACTCATGTACCTACATCCCCAACATATGTCCCCACTCTTATACCTCATGGCTTCTGAGCAATAATCCAAATAAGAACTAGACCTATCGCATCGGAGAACCGATGCAAATTGTATCCACCAGAAGAAAACTCACCAAAGCCATTCTAACATCACTTAACCTTGAAGGAGAAGCCCAAGGTGAAATCTGACCATGTCAAAAGATTCTTAGCCCATGATTTCCTATAGGTTGGTGTGACACTGCAAACCTCTAGGAATACGAATAAGCAAGATATAAACACTAATTTTGGCAATCCTCATTTGACCTTGAAAGAGGGGCCAAAGGTCAAATCACACCAAAAGATTCCCAGCCCATGATTTCCTCAATTTTGGTTTACCATTTCAAAGCTCTAGGACCAATAATAAGCGAGTTATAAGCACTTTTAAGTTTGGCTATTCTCGTTTGACCTTGATGGAGGGTCCAAGGTCAAATCCGACTACAATAATAGATTCCCAGCACATGATTTTGTGTACTATCCTCGTTTGACCTTGAAGGAGGGGTCCAAGGTCAAATCCGACCACAGCAAGATTCCCAGCCAATGATTTCCTATATGTTGGTTTACCATCCCAAACCCCTAGGACCAATAATAAGCGAGTTATAAGCACTTTTAAGTTTGGCTATGCTCATTTGACCTTGAAGGAGGGGTCCAAGGTCAAATCCGACCGCAGCAATAGATTCCCAGCCCATGATTTCCTATAGTTTGGTTTACCATCCCAAACCTCTAGGACCGATAATAAGCGAGTTATAAGCACTTTTAAGTTTGGCTATGCTCGTTTAACCTTGAAGGAGGGGTCCAAGGTCAAATCCGATCACACCAAAAGATTCCCAGCCCATGATTTCCTATAGGTTGGTTTACCATCCTAAACTTTTAGGACCAATAATAAGCACGCTATAAGCACATTTAAGTTTGGCTGTGCTTGTTTGACCTTGAAGGAGGGGTCCAAGGTCAAATCCGACCACACCAAAAGATTCCCGGCCCATGATTTCGTATAGGTTGGTTTACCATCCCAAACCTCTAGGACCGATAATAAGCGAGTTATAAGCACTTTTAAGTTTGGCTATGCTCGTTTGACCTTGAAGGAGGGGTCCAAGGTCAAATCTGACCACGCCAAAAGATTCCCAGCCCACGATTTCCTATTGGTTGGTTTACCATCCCAAACCTGTAGGACCAATAATAAGCGAGTTATAAGCACTTTTAAGTTTGGCTATGCTCGTTTGACCTTGAAGGAGGGGTCCAAGGTCAAATCCAACCACACCAAAAGATTCCCAGCCCATGATTTCCTATAGGTTGGTTTACCATCCTAAACCTCTACGACCAATATTAAGCGAGTTATAAGCACTTTTAAGTTTGGCTATCCTCGTTTGACCTTGAAGGAGGGGTCCAAGGTCAAATTGGACCACACCAAAAGATTCCCAGCCCATGATTTCCTATAGGTTGGTTTACCATCCTAAACCTCTAGGACCAATAATAAGCGAGTTATAAGCACTTTTAAGTTTGGCTATGCTCGTTTAACCTTGAAGGAGGGGTCCAAGGTCAAATCCGATCACACCAAAAGATTCCCAGCCCATGATTTCCTATAGGTTGGTTTACCATCCCAAACCTCTAGGACCCATAATAAGCGTGTTATAAGCACTTTTAAGTTTGGCTATGCTCGTTTGACCTTGAAGGAGGGGTCCAAGGTCAAATCTGACCACACCAAAAGACTCCCAGCCCATGATTTCCTATAGGTTGGTTTACCATCCCAAACCTCTAGGACCAATAATAAGGGAGATATAAGCACTTTTCATGACTGCAAGGAAAAGCCTGTGGCGGCCATCTTGTTTTTCAAAATGAGGCCAAAAATACTCCCAGTCAAGATTTTATAATGAGGAACATATCCTGCGAATTTGAGGTCTCTACCTATAATACCCTTTGCTCTAGAGGGCCACAAAAAGTCCTTGTTTAAAGTCGAAAAACGCCTGTGGCAGCCATCTTGTTTTTCAAAATGAGGCCAAAAATATTCCCAGGCAATATTTTATGGCTATGAATATACCCTGCAAATTTGAGAAGGCTAGCTATAATATTTTTTTCGTTAGAGCGGTAACGGTGAAATCTCTCTACACACTGCGGCGGCGGTGGCGGCAGCGTAGGCGTAACGAAGTCAAATCCATAGTATCCACCGGATGTTATCCGGTGGATACAATTATCCCAGTGAGGGGCCATTGCAGGCTTTGAAAGCTGTGGGTATTAACCCATCTTTTTAAAACCCTTGTATCAATACCTGGTTTGCCATAATCCCAACAGAAATACCAACTAATAATGACTATCACAGCTTAGTTACGATCAATAAACATTCTTATATGAGATATACATCAATAAAAAATGTCATTAAAAATTGATACGCAAAGCACATTTTACCTGAGCTTGTGCTTTTTTAAAATTAAAACTTACATCAAAAGATACCCAACATGGAAAGCAGCACTTCTCCAGTAACATATCTCCACACCAACCCCCCACAGCACTAATATAAAAACAAAATACATTGACATCAGCAAGCAGCATTTTCGAAAACTGTAACATGATTTACTCAACAGTGAGAACCTCAAAGGAACTATTACTCAGCTATGCAATGAGCTACATGTCTGAAATTTTACTATGTTATAGCTAACCCAAAAGTAGGTGAACAACATATTTAAGCAAACTACTGTAAATGCAATAGTTTTCAAGCTACAACTGATTTACTCAA
Organism: Sabellastarte sp. h YS-2021; assembly: GCA_964017235.1. Taxonomy (NCBI): domain Eukaryota; kingdom Metazoa; phylum Annelida; class Polychaeta; order Sabellida; family Sabellidae; genus Sabellastarte; species Sabellastarte sp. h YS-2021. The sequence goes on from OZ024931.1 coordinate 78,595,142, forward strand.
TAGTGAGAACCTGAAAATAGGTATTGCTCCGCTATGCCATGAGCTATAGGTCTGTAATTTCACTATGTTATAACTGACCCAAAAGTAGGTGAACAATATATTTTAACAAAATACTCCAAATGCAATATTTTTCAAGTTATAGCTGATTTACTCAACAGTCAGTACCTGAGAATAGCTATTGCTCAGTTGTGCCATGAGCTATAGGTCTATAATTTCACTATGTTATAGCTGACCCAAAAGTAGCTGAATAACATATTTGCACAAATTTCTGTAAATGCAATAGTTTTCCAATTATAACTGATTTACTCAACAGTGAGAACTTCAAAGTAGCTATTACTCAGCTATGAAATGAGCCACAGGTCTGAAACTTCACTATGTTATAGCTGACCCCAAAATAGGTGAATAACATATTGAAACAAAATACTCTAAATGCAATAGTTTTCAAGTTATAAGTGATTTACTCAACAGTGATAACCTAAAAGTAGCTATTACTCAGCTATGCCATGAGCTACAGGTCTGAAATTTTACTATGTTATAGCTGGCCCAAAAGTAGCTGAATAACATATTTATACGAAATTCTCTAAATGCAATAGTTTTTAAGTTACAAGTGATTTTACTCATGATGGAAGTTACTGAAAAGCCCAAAAGTAGCTATTACTCACTTAGCTATTGAGACAGACACCCAACTTACTCACCATATTGTAGCTATGAAAAAAGTAGCTGAATAACATATTTTAACAAAATGCTCTAAATGCAACACTTTTCAAGTTATAAGTGATTTACTCAACAGTGATAACCTAAAAGTAGCTATTACTCAGCTATGCCATGAGCTACAGGTCTGAAATTTTACTATGTTATAGCTGACCCAAAAGTAGCTGAATAACATATTTATACGAAATTCTCTAAATGCAATAGTTTTCAAGTTATAAGCGATTTACTCAACAGTGATAACCTAAAAGTAGCTATTACTCAGCTATGCCATGAGCCACAGGTCTGAAATTTCACTATGTTATAGCTGGCCCAAAAGTAGCTGAATAACATATTTATACGAAATTCTCTAAATGCAATAGTTTTTAAGTTACAAGTGATTTTACTCATAATGGAAGTTACTGAAAAGCCCAAAAGTAGCTATTACTCACTTAGCTATTGAGACAGACACCCAACTTACTCACCATATTGTAGCTATGAAAAAAGTAGCTGAACAACATATTTTCACAAAATGCTGTAAATGCAACACTTTTGAAGTTATAAGTGATTTAGTGCATGATTTCATGAATTTTAATGCATTAAAAATTATTAAAAAAAAAAGTAAGACAGACCCAGGTCTCATACTCACACAAGAGAATCTACCTCTGGCCTAGTACATACCGGTATATGCAAGATATGAGAGAAATCCCTGCAATAGTCACTGAGAAAATTGTGATAAAAAGTTGAAATTTTCACACTTTTGGTGGGGGTACCCCCCTTGTAATGTCTCTAGCAAACAGACGAACACACAGATTTGCATGCCTTGAACAATTTTTCATCCTCGATAGATAAGGTATCTTTTAAAAAAAACAGCATGTCTCTAGGCCTTGTAGTTTTGGAGAAGAAGTTGCTCACGCGGACGCGTACGCCCACGCCGCAGAGTGATGACATAAAAACATATATATTTATTAAAACTGCATTCGCTTTATTGTGAAACATATATCGAACAGTAAATATTTGTAAAAAAAAAGCAGTAAACAATATTTTATCACTAATCCCTTTTATGCACCCCACCCATAGGCAAATGAAACAAATCAACATCAAGAGATATCTTCTGAAGTAATAATAATAGCAAATCATTATAATTGTATGTCAGTATTAAGTTAACTGAGTAATATTAAGCAAAGAAGGTGCCAAAAAGAAGGAAATCAGATAGCACTGAAAAAAGAAATTATGTTAAGCAAATGTATTCTAGCTCATCTACTCACATCTCATCTACTCAATTCACATAATATAATTTTCCTGTCACCCAGCCATATGGGCTTACAAATCAGTTTAATTCAAAATTCAAAGAATCCACATTAAAATAAATTACATTTTATATATATAAAAACACATTCTACGGAAAAATTTAGGAATCAGGTGAGGTTTCAAAATGGCCATGTTATTGATTTGGCCATTTTGAAACCAGGTTTTGAACTGGCCAGGCCGTTTCAAAACCAAGGAAGGTTTCTGGCCATTGGCCGTTTTCAAACGGCCAGGGTTTCAAAACGGCCGGGAACAGCACAATTAAGTAAAAGTGCATACTATAATCAGCTGCAGCAATCCATGTATCTTTTGTCATAAGAAAAATATGTCTCAAATGCAGCAGATAACTGGTGTCCCTACCAAGTATCAACTTCCTACACCTTACAGTATCCAAGATATGGCAGGAAAAGATTTAAAGATCAAGATCACTATGGCAAGGTCAAACGTCAAATTAGTTCTCACCATGATGGTACACACCTACAATCCCTAAGCAATGTCCTTACCAAGTATAGGGGTTGGTTCTAAAATCAAGAGAAGTACGACTCATCTTTGCTGGTTCTTAAATGTAAACAACTGTGAACTGTAAGCGGTGGTTCCAAAAACACTTCAAAAATGTTTTGCAAATACATAATTTCATAGAAATTTTGAAAAATTCTTCTTAGCAATTTTTTTTTTATTCTTAAAAAAATTTTTTTTTCTGAGAAAATGCCTATATTTTAAGAAATTTCTAATTCTAAGAGTAAGAATATTAGTGAATATGGGACCTAGTCAAATAAAAAATAATATTGTAAACCTGTTAGCAGAATTCAAAATAGCATCAGAGATGCCCATACCCCACAGCCTGGGGAAATAGTTTTCAACACACCATGAAATATAGAACTAGTGAAATAGTACAAAGATCGGGATACTTTCAGAGCAGTGTCACTTATATTATGGTCAAAATGATGTTTAAGTAGAAAAAATAACATCTAAGAGAAGGAAAATGTATGCAAAGATAAAGTATTAAACCAAGACAATTCAATAGCATGATGACAGCATTAATCAGTAAACTAAATATTATGATGCACACCTACAACCCCTAACCAATGCCCCTACCAACTATCAACTTACTACACTTTTCGGTTTCAGACATATTATCTGGACAAAATTTTACAGGTCAAGGTCACTACGGCAAGGTCAAAGCAAGGTCACACCATTATGTTGCACACTTACAACCCCCAACCAATGTCCCTACCAAGTATCAACTTCCTACACCTTACAGTTTCCGAGATATAGCCAGGACAAGATTTTATAGGTCGAGGTCACTACAGCAAGGTCAAAGGTCAAATCAAGGTCACACCATGATGTTGCACACCTACACCCCTATCCAATATTCCTACCAAGTATCAACTTCCTACACCTTACGGTTTCTGAGATACAGCCCGGACAAACTTTTCCTGCTGCCTGCCCGCCCATCCGGACACCATGGGTGAAAACAATACCCCGACAGCCCTTAAATGCTGTGGGGTAAAAATCTAAATTAATTTTTTACTACTTAATGTACATTATCCACATCATGGGCATATCTAGCCATGTATGAAACATCACTACATTACCAGCCAGTGGCAACAGGGTGGATACGCTGTGGCGATGATGAGGAGAGTTGGCCTACAGTTAATAATTAATTATTATCCAATTTAAGTCAAGTGGCGATGACCAGGATGTCTTTTATTTATAAATTGTTGCTAAGAACAGCCCACTGGGTACTCTTATTTTCTTATTAATATGCTTCACAATTTTAACTTTTAATTGATGTAAATAGTTTATATTCACTTAATATTGCTAGAAAACCCCCACAGAGGGCCTCACGCTGGCAGCTACAAGGAAGGAAGATTGACCAACAACCCCACAACCCCCACTCTCAATTGGTGCTGTAGTAAGCACTGCTTACATTGGACCATCGTCCTTCCCCCTACTGTAACTGCCTCTGAATTAAAATTAACATTGCCACTATATGTCTGAACAGCCATAGAATACGCCTCGATCTTTTGTCCACATTTAGGCTGGAAATACACCTGTCCTTAAGCTCATCTGTACCTGCATCCGTGTCCGCACCTGTAAGACCCTAGTGGTGGTGGACCAATTCATACCCGGGTACCAATTCAGGCCCACCCTCAATTTTCTAGAAGATTTATAATTTTTCAAAGAGATGGTGTTTACCACATCATAGATAATCATCAAATTGATCATATACATTTGTAATTTATTGTTTAACTGTGATTGTTTTGGATAAATTTAGGGGTGGGTGTGAATAGGTAAACGAGCGTGAATTGGTCCACCACCACCAATTCATGCCCAGGTACCAATTCAGGCCCACCCTCAAGTTTCTTGAAGATTTATAATTTTTCATAGAGAATATGTTAACCACATCATAGATAATCATCAAATAGATCATTTACATTTGTAATTTATTGTTTAACTGTGATTGTTTTGGATAAATTTAGGGGTGGGCATGAATTGGTACCCAGGCGTGAACTGGTCCACCACCACTAGATACTTTGGCAGAAAACCGTGAACTTCCATCCGCATCAGTAAAACTAGGGCGAAGTGGCTGGCTTTCTGCCAACCACAGAGTCGAATCTTAGGACAGCAGTGGGTGTTGAAATCTGTAAACTTGGTATTATCGCCCGCAAGACAGAGTGAAGTGCGGTGACAGTAAAATATTGCTGGATTATATATTTTTAAAATGTTGTTAGAAACCCCATCGTAGCCTCACGTTTTCATCACTCTGTGGGTGTACAACTACCAGCATTTGATATTTTATTTGTTTTATATATTGCGAGAAGACAGAGTGAGGTGCGGTGACAGTAAAATATTGCTGGATTATATATTTGTAAAATGTTGTTAGAAACCCCATCGTAGCCTCACGTTTTCATCACTCTGTGGGTGTACAACTACCAGCATTTGATATTTTATTTGTTTTATATATTGCGAGAAGACAGAGTGAGGTGCGGTGACAGTAAATATTGCTGGATTATATATTTGTAAAATGTTGTTAGAAACCCCATTGTAGCCTCACGTTTTCATCACTCTCTGGGTGTACAACTACCAGCATTTGATATTTTGTTTTAAATATTGCGAGAAGACAGAGTGAGGTGCGGTGACAGTAAAATATTGCTGGATTATCTATATTTGTAAAATATTGTTAGAAACACCATCGTAGCCTCACGTTTTCATCACTCTGTGGGTGTACAACTACCGTACCAGCATTTGATATTTTATTTGTTTTAAATATTGCGAGAAGACAGAGTGAGGTGCGTGTGACAGTAAATATTGCTGGATTATATATTTGTAAAATGTTGTTAGAAACCCCAATCTTGATAACTTCTAGGACATACAAAAGCGCCTTCTAGTAGTTGAATGTAGAACTACGGAGTTTGAATATTTTCAATTGTTTCTGCCAGACGTGTTCTCGATTCTGATTGGCTGAATGACAAATGTGTAGTACTACCGTGACGTCACTTCATTCATTAATTTCTTTGCGGTTTATTTGTTTGACAAATCAGTAATAGGCTGTAGATGCGCAGACAACAACTTTACATAAACAGTAACTGCGTGATAAACCCAGCAGTCAAATAAATTAATTGGGGATTCACGTCTACAAACCAGCAGACGTAACCGTTAAAAAAGACTCGTTCGAGTAGACCATTACAATAGCAAAAACAATAGTTTCTAGGACATACGGGTTCTTAGAGAAAGCCAGACGAAGTGCTAGACAAGCTTTTTACTTTATAAAATATAACTGAATACAAGCATTAAAAATCATCAAAATGGCAGAGTGTATAATATACACCTTAATGTACCAATATGTGAACAAATATTATTCAGAATTTGATATTTAAGGGTTTAAACGGCCAATTTAAAATCGTGGCCGCAACTCAGTACATAACTCGAATCAAAGATTCGACTAAAAAGGGTCAAGTTTCTTTTTTCGCGGGTGCGGACGAAGTTCACTGTATCATACCAAAACATCCAGGGTATCACGGATGCGGACAATTACGGATGCGGATACGGAAACGTAAATAAGGACAGGTGTCTTTTGCGAGTTACTGCCTTGCTACCAATTATCGCCACCAGAAAATAAAACATTTATATTTCAGTAATGGTCACATATTTCGAAAGCTTTTTGTTGTGTATTTACTCCATTCACTTTGGAAATAGTTGTACCTTAGTTGCGAGACTTGGGATGCTACCTTGGTAAAGTTATATCTATTTGAATTCTGTCTGGCGATAATTGGTACCCGGCGATAATTGGTAGCAAGGCAGTAGGACGACCCCATATGGGCGATAATAAAATATTTTCAAATAATCCTGTCCATAAAAACAGTACGCAATTTCAAATTACCAGACTTTGGTGGAGTTAGAAAATATCGTTATTATGAAGAGTCTAGACAGAAACACGTGGCAGTTAAATTTACAGAAAACAAAAGCCGATAGAGTCTACAGTACAGTAAAGTCGGATGATGTTTAAGTGCAGAGCACAATGTAAACAAGTGAAATACTAAAAGAAAATAAACACTCACAAAGGGCTGTCATAATACTCCAGATTCGACACACCCACACTAATACATCCCAACAAGAAAAGCATTTCAAACAACTTTCTTCCATTGTCATATCGTCTTTGATCACAACTTAAATCAAGAGTACAGTACAGATCATGCACTGACATCAACTACACTCTTCGCGAGTAGCAGTCGCCTATAACATCCATGAAACTCCGTGCTCGGTGCTCCATGCTCCGACTCCGCCCTCATTTTTGCTCCGACTTCAAAACAATCATAGTGTTAGACGGGAACCAGCCACCTTTAACAATAAAGGGACTGGTATCGGCCACGATGGCCTTGACATACATCATTGCTAGCCATCATTATCGGGAAATCTCGATCATTATTATATCCCCAGACGAAAGTCGGGGATATATTGGATTCAGGTCCGTCGCGCCGCCGCCGCCGCCGCCGCCGCCGCCGCCGTAGAAATTTCCTTGTGGACGCGATAACTCAAAAACAAATTAATATTTTTTTTTTCAAACTTGGTACACATGTTAAGGGTGCCCAAAGGAAGATCCCTATTTTAAGGTGACCTTAAACTCCCAGTAAAAAAGAACTTATGGCCACCTTAAGGTCAGAAATTGCACTTTTGGCCACTTAGAGCCCTGTAGGTCACAAACTATGATGCTCAGCTGGCTGAAATTTTACCTGACAACACATTAATATGTTCTTAGTACATGTGCCGAAAATCATGACTTTAAGTTGAGGAGAAAATTGTGTTTGAGGCCCATAAATACCCCCACTTAGGGATTTTTTGCTATACTTTACACATATTTTGCCCTATAATTTGGAAGTGATAATTCTGATGAGTCTCAAACTGCGCTAGGTATAACTTTAATATGTAATCCTTGTCTGTAGAAAATTTTAGGGCTGTAGGTTTACCCAAAGGGGTCAACTTAAGGTCTCAAAAGTGCCCACAGAGACCCAATTTATGCACTTTTTGCCACTTTCAAGCACTGTAGCTTTCAAACTATGTCTCTCATCTAAGTTAAATATCATCTGGGAATATATCTATGTGTTTTCTTATATGTGCCCCAACATTTAGGCCTTTAATAGACAGTTAACCTGTGTATCAGGACCATAAACACCCACCCGAGTGACCCTTATAAGACATTTTTCACATCTTTTTCCCTGTAACTTGGAAATGGTAAGTCTGAGAAGTTTCAAACTGTATTAGATATATATTCTGTGTGTAATCTTAGTATGTAACAGATTTTAAGTCTGAAGCTTTAATTTTGAAGGTCAAATTGAGGTCTCTAAAAGGCTCCCAAAGACCCAATATTTGGACTTTTTGCTACTTTTAAGCCCTGTGACTGTCAAACTATGTGACTGATAGAGCTCAAATCCTATCTGAGAAGATATTAGTATGTTATTTTTATATGTGCCAAAAATTAAGGCTTTAAGAAGACATTTAACCTGTGTATGAGGACCATAAATCCCCACCCGAGTGACCATTTTTAGACATTTTTCACATATTTTTCCCTGTAACTTGGAAATGGTAAGTCTAAGAAGTTTCAAACTGTATTAGATGCATAGTCTATGTGTAATCTTAGTATGTGACAAATTTTAAGTCTGAAGCTTTAATTTGAAGGCCACATTTAGGTCTCTAGAAGGCCCCATAAAGACCCAGTATTTGGACTTTTTGCCAATTTTAAGGCCTGTGACTGTTAAACTATGTGACTGATAGAGCTGAAATCTCATCTGGGAATACATTATTATGTTTTTTTTACATGTGCCAAAAATCAAGGCTTCAAGTAGACATTTAACCTGTGTATGAGGACCTTAAACACCCACCTGAGTGACCCTTTTAAGACATTTTTCACATATTTTGCTCTGTAACTTGGAAATGGTAAGTCTGAGAAGTTTCAAACTTTATTAGATACATATTCTATGTGTAATCTTAGTATGTAACAAATTTTAAGTCTGAAGCTTTAATTTGAAAGCCACATCGAGATCTCTAAAAGGCCCACAATGACCCAATATTTGGACTTTTTACCACCTTTAAGCCCTGTAACTGTTAAACTATGTGATTGATGGAGCTGAAATCCCATCTGGGAATGCATTATTATGTCCTTTTTACATATGCCGAAAATCAAGGTTTTTAGTAGACATTTAACCTGTGTATGAGGGCCATAGACACTCGCCCAAGTGCCTTTTTTGACATTTTTTCCGTATTTTGCCCTGTTATTTGGAAATGCTTAGTGTGACAAGTCTTAAACTGTATTATATATAATTTTTGTTTGTTATGTATGTCCCCCAAAAAGTTTCAGATCTGTAGTTTAATTGCTAAGGTCTCTTTAACAATTGTAAAATGCCCACAGAAACCCAATTTATGGATATTATGCCACTTTAAAGCCCAGTAACTGTCAAACTATGTGGGTTATAGAGCTGAAATCTTTGAATTTTTAAAAGGAAATGCCTGTCTATTTAAATTTTGAATATTAATAATGTTATGGCTATCTTAGTCTTTTAAGAACTTATTTTTGTGTGTTATACCTCTGCTTGCTGAGTTTTTCACTTTTTAAAATGAAACTGGTTAAACATATTCAAGTAGACAAAATGGACACTTTAAGTGAGCTTTAAGTCCCAATATTAATGAAATTATATCCTTATGTAGTAAAACTAGGGGATTTTTAACCCTCAACTAGCCCAGTTTTATTCAACTTGCCTCAGTTAATTTTGGCACAGCTCCTACAGTTATGAACTCATTTCAGTTGATAATCACATACTTAAAATTCTCAATTCTTTTTCTATTTGAGTACCCCTTTTATATAGATTGTTTGTTTACCATTTATGCTCAACCCACATCCCCCACCCGGATTCCCCCCACCCACCTCTGGGACCTCCAGCTATATTGAGTGACACTAAATAAACAAAGGTATTTAGTGATATCAGATGAGAAACAAAGAACTCAATGGGGTTGCAGATCTTGTGTAATAGTGAGAGAGGTGTGGAGAAGGGGAGAGGGGTGGGGGTGGGAGGTGGTGGGCTTCATTACATATAACACAAAGGGGAGTCAGAACTGAGATTGTGTCACATATTTAGGTTGCATATATATGGACCACATATATAGGTATAGAGGAAATGAATAACTGAAAACAATTTGCAAATTCTAAAAATAACATAATAAAATAATAATATAAATAATTTTTTTTTAAATAATATTTTATTTCTGAACAAATATAGAAACAGATATGCGCTTTTGGGATTATGAATTTTAGAATGGACATTGAATCATCAATCATTTAAATACTTTGAAGGAAGATTGAAAAATATGATGAGTTGAGTTAAAAATAATGTTTTATTTGTCAACAAATATAGAAACAGATATGCTCTTTTGGGATTATTATTTTAGAATGGACATTCAATCATCAATCATTTAAATACTTTGAAAATAGGTTTAGAGTTATCATTGCAGGAAGATTGAAAATATAATTTGAGGTATGTATTCGGCGTCTGGGGATACACCATCTTCCTTGGGGAGATATAAACAGAGTAGATTGATGTGCTGAAGTTCATATAATAATGGGTAATTATGTTTTAAAAAATTCCCGATCAAAACCTGTGGCGTGAGTGATGACCTGTCTGGGGATATGTTGGCGCCGAGTTGGCCCAATCTAGTTTTAATTGCTTATATGCTTTTTGTATGTATTTACAACATTTTAAACATTTATTATTGAAATTATAACATCAAATATTGTGAATTAAACTTTAAAATATTTTGAAATGACAATAATGTTTAGAAGCAAATACATGTTTGGGTGATAATGGAAGATCGACAGCACTTAAACTGGTTCACGTTTTTAGTTAGGGAACTACGGAAGCGTAGTACCCAAGATGGTGGGCGATACCCGACCCTATATTGCAGAGTAGGGTCGGCGGAAACCAGACTATCATAGTGTCCCCTTCAATAATGGCGAACAAGAAGAGACCTTTGAAATTGATTGGTTATACAAGAGAAACATATGGACAAAGTCATATGTTATAAAAAATCCTTCACCAGGAAAAGAGTTTTATTTATCCTTTTATTTATTTTTAAGGAAAAATATTGCCTCTAGCAAAAAAATAAAATCTTGATATGCTGAATTTTAAATGTTTATTTTTGTTAATAAATTATTTAAGAGGACATTATGAATCTATTTGTGGCGTGACATTTGACTACATGTGCTTTAATAAACCAAAAATAAATATCTAAACATTCTCTGAAGACAAAATATTTTATATGTATAGGAGTATGATAGTGAACAGTCATTTGAAGTGTCAGACAAAAAAATAGTAGGGGAGGAGGAGAAATATAGTTGCATAAAGGAGGCAGAGGGAGGTTGGAGATGGAGCAATATATTTATATATTTACATGGAGCAATTGTGCAATCCATGGGCTAAGGCTGCTGCTGCTCCTCCTCTGACTTCATTCCTCTGACCTCATTGAAACAGCAATATTGTTATATTTTGACAATCCTGTTGCTTAAAAATATTTATTTCTTAGTTAATAGGGTTATTAAGAATATTTTGACATCATGATATTATTCCATGGAGCAAACTTTGATTCCATGGGCCATACAGTGCTCAGTGGTACTTATATCACTCCTTCTTCAACCCATTTGAGAAGGAGCAATATATAAATGGAGCCTTTTTATAGTTGAGTCAATTAGGCATTGTGAGGTTGGAGAAGGAGTGATATTATTACCATGGAGCATTGTATGGCCCATGGATCAAAATTTGCTCCATGAAAGCTATGCTCCTCCTCTGACTTCATTTCCTCTGACCTCAATTGGACTGCACTATAAAATGGTTTATAATAAAAGGACATGATATTATTAAAGACCATATCAAATATGTTGCTAACATTATTAATCAAGAAATAAATATTTTGAAGCAAATGGCCATTCAAAATCTACCAATATTGCAGTTTTAACGAGGTCAGAGGAAAGAAGTCAGAGGAGGAGCAGATGTGTCATGGAGCATAATCAACCCATGGATTACACAACTGCTCCATGTAAATATTGCTCCTTCTCCAACCTCCCTCTGCCTCATTTATTTAACTATAACCACAATCTCCTTGTAAATATTGCTCCTCCTCCAACCCCTCTCCCCCCCTACCATTTTTGTCTGATACTTGTAATACGAGTTTGCTACCTTATTCAAGGAAATGTTTACAAGATATCTTAAGTTTTGGCTTACTAAAGCAATTATGTCGTATGTATCATGTGATGCCACAAAACACAATGAAAACATTTATAATGTACTCTTAAGTAATTGTGAACAAGAAGAGAGTTTTAAATTTTTGCAGCACCATTCGATCACAGTATTCTGAATATAAAGAATTATTTTTTCACCAAATAATAATTCTTCAATTTAAGGGCTTCATGACAGATTGATATGCTCCTGTGCTTTTACTTTCACTGTAAAAGTTGTATCTAGAGTGATGTTTGATATTTATGAGAAGTCAAGGTACGTAACTACAATTCACATACTTTTTAAAAACTATTCTTGTTATAAAATATTGGAAGAGGACATTGTGGACAAGTTGAGGTCGGAGCAAATGAGGTCGGAGGAAATTAGGTCGGAGCATGGAGCGCGGAGCACGGAGCTTCATGGATGTTATAGGCGACTATTATTGCTCTTCGAATAGAACGGGGATGTAGACAGGGTGATCCAATATCACCCTATTTGTTCATCATATGCGCTCAAATTATGTATCTATTAATTATAAATGAGAAATGTTTGAGAGGAATTTCAGTCAATAACAATGAGTTTAAGATCACACAGTTTGCCGATGATACAACCTTAATTTTGGATGGGAGTAAAAATTCTTTACTAGCTGCTCTCAATGTGTTAGAGGTATATGGCACTATGTCTGGTTTAAAGGTAAACATAGATAAAACCAAACTAGTATGGATAGGTAAAAAAAGACATTCGAAAGACAAATTTGATGTTGGAAAAGATTTAATATGGGGTACCAGCAGTTTTACTCTTTTGGGCATTAATTTTTCTGTAGATTTAACAAATATGATCGAGATAAATTACATTCCAGCTATTAACAGCATTGAAAAACTTTTAAATCTTTGGAGACATAGATACTTAACTCCAATTGGTAAAATAACAGTGATAAAAAGTTTGGCCTTGTCCAAGTTAAACCATCTTTTTATGGCCTTGCCTTCACCGGGAAAAGAAATTTTGAAACAGTTGGAAATAAAATTCTATAAATTTATCTGGAGTGGAAAACCAGACAAGATAAAAAGAAACATTTTGACAAAACACTACACTGATGGTGGATTAAGCATGATAGAACTGGATACATTTATATCTGCTATTAAGATAACTTGGATACGACGACTATATCAAAATTCGGATACGCAATGGGCTATGTTGGCAAAAGCATATCTAGGATCAGTAAAAAAAACTGTGTTACTTGGATCATGTTATAGTTCAATCATAGCGAGAAAGTTATCAAATAAATTTTGGTCAGAAACTCTGTTCTGTTGGAGTAAACTTACTGATAGTATTCCGACTAGATATGCAAGTGAAGCTCTTTCTGTACCCCTTTGGAACAACCCAAAAGTATCCAAGACAAATTTCTTTTTACCCGAATGGTACAATAAAGGAATTATTTCTATTGCTGATATGATATCTGGAAATGGAAATTTGATAATCCAAAATGATTTAACAACGGGGTATCACATTCGTACCAACTTTTTAGAATATCATAGAGTTACAGTCTGTGTCAAAAATTACTTAAGTAAACAAAATGATATATCTAAAACACATAATAAACCAACTATTCCAAATCAAATAAAAATCATTTGTAAATCAAAGAAAGGAAGCCAAGACTTTTATAAAATTTTGGTCAATCAGAATATAGTAGATGATACTACCTATTATTCTTTTTGGGAACAATCTTTGGGTATTACCATAAATAAAAATATGTGGAAACAAATATTCCGAGTATGTTTTAAAACAGTAAAAAATAATGATTTAATTTGGATGCAGTACAGAGTGATATATAGAATATTAGGTACGAATGATCTGTTGTATAAAATTAATAAACATGATGATGGCAAATGCAGCTTTTGCAAAGAACACACCGAAACTATACTACATCTTTTTGTGCAATGCACTGATGTACAAAATTTTTGGTCAGAACTAAAATTAAACATTCAACCCATTCTTGGAGTTAACTTGGATATAAATCCTACAACTATAATTTTAGGAAACCTTCAAACAAGGACTGATACTATTCCACTTAACACTATTTACTTTGCAGCTAAGTTATATATTTTTAGAATGTCAAAATCGAATAAATGTTTAAATTATCCGGCCTTCTGTAAATTTTTTAAAACAGTTTATTTAGAACAGGAGTTAGTTGCCAAATTAGAATTAAATGAGAGTAAGTTTAAAAAAATATGGGGAAACTTCATACAAATGTTTCTTTGCTAAATGTGACCAATTAATCGTGGTTCACTGATGAATTTCTTTGAACTTGTTAATTATGTATTTACTAAATCATTGCATAATGTAGTAATTATCTAGAGCAGTACTTGTATAGTGTCTTTGGTCAGAGTTTTGTTTCTCTATGTGTTGTAATAATTGTCTTTTTTGTCTATTGTCAATTGTCATTTATGTATAATTGTCTAATAAATATTAATAAAAAAAAAAAAAAAAAAAAAAAAAATTATTGCTCTTCGCACAGTATTTGTTTTCAAGGAGAACCCGTTTACTGTGATGACGTCATTTAGAAGGAATTCCCCGATTGCACGTGCACCAGAAAAAAAACTCCGGGAGCGCGAACCTCCGCTCCACTGTGGATAATAGTATCCAGAATTTGCCAGGATCCAGATCCTGGGTCTAAGTATATTGTAGACACCGTTGTAGGAATGTCTTGTATTTTTTGCTATGCAACTAGATTATTAATAATGGGGTTACTCGATACAGACATTTTATTTGTTTTTACGTAACTTCAGAATAAAACTTGCCCAGCAGGCACACACCTTGAAATGTCGTTGATTTAGAGTTGAAAACAGGTCCTGACATTGAACTGCACATTACCAACTACTAAATCTAAGTTGGTTTTCTGACATGAAAAAGTAGTGATATTTTGACCAGAAATCATGGTGATTTTTGGTTGAAAAACTGACACAATTTCAACACTATTTCAAAGCTGGATTTCTGACTGGAAAAAGTAGTGATACTTCATAAAAATCACCACTAAATCAAGTTAGGTTTTTCGACATGAAATCTTTTTTTTTAAATATTTTTTATTCATATAAACAACATACGTTAGACAAATAGTAGTACAATACATACATTACAATTGAACATTACACTACATACAGTACAATACAATACAGTAGCTACATTACATTCTACATTATACTACATACATTACAAGAACAAACATGGCTACGAGATCAATTTTATTTGAAAGGGGGTTACTGTTAAATATTGTAGCGGGCCTGTGGATTTCCAGCAGTGTTAAAGTTATGTGTGTATGTGGTAGTGTGGTTCGGGTCTCCAAATCCACCAATGGACCACTAGCAGTTTGATATTTTAACGCAATAAAATTTAGTAGTCACTTAGAATGGGTATCTGAATTCAGATCACCATGTATGCATAAGTGACTCAACAAAAGGACATTTCAATTATTAGAGAGTTTGTTAGACAATGTCTATCTCTCTAGACCTTCTGTAGGAACTGTTCTGTGTTGGCTTGGGTACCACTATCCCAAATAATAATAAACAACTATATGTTCAAAAATAAAATATATGAACTCAACAACTGGGCAATCAGTATGACGAGGTATGGCAATCCAAATTAGGTATCGGCAGAACTACTGCGTGGCTATTATATTTTTTGTTGTCACACAATGTATGGCAAGATACTTAAGTAAAGTATTCTATAAGTATAATTTAATCTCACTGCTGTCTCCACTCAGCTGGTTATCTGGAGTGGGATGAAGATGCATGCTAACTTCACCTGCAAGTGTTAAACCAAGCCAAGAGAGAGGAGAAAGAGGTAGCAAATTAAATGCTAATTGGGGTCATGTAAGTGTTTACGGTCAGGATATTTAGCAACTCATCTGCTAATTGGGATCATGTAAAATGTGTATAGTCACAATATGTAGCAATTCATGTACTAGCTGGGATCATGCAGATGTTTTAGTTGCACAATATAACAATTATATGCTAATAGGGGTAGTGAAAATGTTTGAAGGGGTGTAAAATCTAGCAAATTGAGTAAGATCAGTCTATATATACTTCAGTTGGACACATTTGCCACAACAGTTCAAAATAATAAGAAATTCAGTTCAGAGATATATAAAAATGTCATTATCTAACAGAATTACACATTAAATTGCATGCCAGCTAGATATAGTAGATCTAAGCTATTCAAGAAAATTATAACAAGTTACCAAGTCCCAGTTTGAAGTGAATCTAGAAGCTTGTCAGTCAAAATTGCTTAGTACACTAGATGTTTAAAAATCATCCAAGGTCAAAGTCACTTCAGCCAGGTCAAGGTCAAACACTACAGTCTCACACTAAATTATATCTGTTATTTCATTGGCTGATTAGTATGGGACACTGTTTCAGAGTTATACATAGAATTCCTTTAATTCTATCACCTCAAACAATGTTTCTCCCCAAAACAGCTCTATTTTAATTTAATTTAGGGTTGTAGTGTCTTGTTTGTGATAATTTATCTGATTCTATTCACTGGTACCAGCTTAAAAGGGTAAATTTGGAGATTTCCAATGATTTACGGTTGCGGTTGGAGTGCGGTTGCGGTGATTTTGATTTGTATGTCACTTGCCGCAAGATTTGCGGTTAGTATTGATTAGAGGGTTTTTACCTCTTATTTTGCGTTACGCAAATGCGGCCTCGTCATCTGAAAGCCAAAAAGCCACTGACGGTGTTTCCTTATATAGATTTCTGGGCCGTTACCGCGTATCCCTACGCCACCCTACCGCAAGTAGTTCCAATGCAAATCTGTTAGTTTCAACTCAAATTAAACAAAATATCACCTAAAAACGTATAAAATATGCAAATTGAATAAATTATAACACTGCAAATATTTTAAAACAATGGTTTGTCGCCTACTTTAAAGTCTTTCAGACGTGATATACTTGTACAACAATGGCGGCTAGTTTGACAGCTGAAATACTCCAAAAGCTACAATTCTTTAAAGTATAAGTAAAATATGTGGATAATGCGTGGTTTGTTAGTGTGAAAGGTTAGTGTGTGATAGATTTTTAGCTATTTATCAGTCTTTTTGTTGGAATCTCATGTGAAAAACCACTTTTTCTCAGCCCAAATGGCTGAATTATCACTAAGTTAGCCGTGGTCCACGATTCCAAACCAAACTGCTAGCCCATATTTCGTGTTACGTCGGCTCTCGTCGTCACAATATTAAATAAAATTTAAAAAAAAATTTTTTTTTAAATAGTCTGGATTAGGTTTGCAATAAGCATCCATTTCCTTTTAAACTTTTCTGTGGAGTCTGTTATGGCATGGAGGTAAGATTGTTCATCATACACACGCTTGATGTTAAGTTGTAATGCTTTAAAACTAGGTTTACGACCATCTTTTAGACATAGAAACAAATTTTTTTTGTAATAAGAATAATGGCATTTAAAGAGAATGGGATGGAGCCACGATCTTTAAGTCCGAGCAGTAGTGTTTTTTTATCAATATTTAAAAATGAACCTGCTTCATTTTGAATCCAATTTCTAAGTAAAATCCATATTTCAGTGGAATACGGGCATTCAATAAAAATATGGATTATAGTTTCGGGCATCCATTTTTTAAAGTTGCTTCCAAAGTTTAAATATTCTAAAACTTGATAGATAAATGACCAGGACACAGAATCAAAGGCTTTTTCAAAGTCGACCAGCATTATCAAACCAGGAATATTTTCTTTTTCTGTGTAATGAAGAAGGTCATACACAAGCGGAACGTTTTCCCCTATATACCGTCCGCTTATGAATCCCGTTTGGGATTTAGAAACTAGTTTGTCCAATACGTTTTTGAGTCTATTTGCAAACTCAGAGGATAGGATTTTGTAGACACAAGAGAAGAGAGAAATTGGTCTCCAATTTTTTAAATGTATCTTGGGTTTGTTTCCTTTAGTAATTAAGCAGTGTCTTAACGTTGTCGACATTTCCCCTTTGTTATAGGCACATTTGTATGCTTTTAAGATAAAATACTTAATTTTTTTTCCAAAGGGAAACCATCTATTCCTGGACTTTTCCCATTTTTCATTTGCTTTAGTGCCTCGCTTATTTCTTCCATAGACAAGTCTTTTTCTAGGCTCCTAGTTTCGTCCTCAGTTAATTTTTCCCGTATTCAGTTTATTTAAGATTTCATCTAGTTGTGGTTTGGAACCATTTCTAGTTTGTGAAAAAAGGTTTTTATAAAAATTTTTAACTTCTTTCAGAATATCTTTTTGGTTTGATATAAATTCGCCATTTTGTTTTTGTAATCGTTTTATTGTTTTGTCTATATAGCCCTTAGTTTCTAAGGATGTTAATAATTTAGATGGTTTTTCGCCATCTTTAAGCCAAGCTGCACGCGAGCGAACTCTAGATGCCTCAAGCTCCTTTGCGTGAAGGTTAACCAGAGTCTCCTTTTTACTAATCAGTTTGTTTATATTTCCTTCACTGCATGTGGCTTCTAGTTCTTCAATCTCTTTCTCTAAGGAGACCCTTAAAAGGCGTTCATTATTCCTGAGACGAGATGCCAATGTGATTGTTTCCCCTCTAATTTTCAAGAGCAAAGTTTCCAGGAATAAATCATCTGGGATAGTTATGTGTATATCTCTTTCGCTAATCTGATTTACTAGATTTGGATTGTAAACTAGCGCTGCATATAGTTTAATTTTTCTGAGTCTATCAAATTGTTTACCATAATTAGGTAGTCTTTATTTTCAAGTAGAGAACAATTTAGTTTCCATGTCCCTCTTCCTCTCTTGAAATTACACAATGTTATTTTTAGTTCTTTTATCGAGTGATCCGATCTGTAGCCTGGTTTAATTATGCTTTTTTCAATATGATCACAAAGATTATCAGAACATAGGAAATAGTCTAGCCGTGACTGTTTGATTGGCGTCCTACGTCGCCATGTGTAGCGCCTAGTAGATGGATGTAGGGTACGGAAGATGTCTTTTAAATTATGTTCTGAGATCATGTTTAATAATCGTGCACGTGCCCGTGGGTTGTTTATTGCATTGTAATTGTAACTATCTATATCTGGATTTAATACCAGATTGAAATCACCACATATTACAGTGTAATCTAAGTGATTAATTTTGACAAGATCATTTAATTTTTTGTAGAACCACGGTGAGTCTATGTTTGGGCCATAAATATTGATTATCTTTATAGTAATATTTTCCAGTTTCAGATCGACGCTTATAATATTTTTTGAATTATCGTAATAGCTATCCAATAACTGGTATTCAAAATTTTTTTTAGCAGAATTGCCACTCCACGTGCATTTGATTTGTAACCATTAATCAAAATTTGGCCTTGCCACAATTTGGATCAGGATTTTAAGTCTTTTTGAACCCAGTGGGTGTCCTGCAAGCATATGATTGACAAGTTTAAATTTTGAAGGTAGTTTAGAACATCAGTACACTTATTTACATCTCTTAGACCCTGACAGTTTGCCGACACTATACTTAATTCACTTGATAACATTAGGGGTTACTTGTAGAAGACTTCCTTTGAACGTAACTGCAATTTTTTTAACATCCTTTTTCCCTGTATGGTTTATCATAAAAAGAAGTTGGATAGTATTTATTAATTGACAATATATATACCATGTGTTATTTTGTGAAAAATTTTTGATACACTTGGTGTAGCCTTTTTTAAACATGCACCAGAAAAGAACAAGTAAAACAAAAGACAAATAGAAAAACATAAAAAACCGGGTTAACAGATATCTATACATTGAACCGATATTAATACAAGTTTGAAGATATGTATGAGGTTAGACGAAAAGGTTGCGAAAAGACAGAAATAGTGGCGTATTGACTAACAAAGTTGTATTAGCTCTTATTTATTGGATGAGCAAATATTATATATATATGTACAGTGACAAAGCATTTGCGGGATACAATATAGTCAGAGTAATATACAGCTCTCAAGGAATACAAATAATGGTAAGTTGTTTGGCCTCCTTTTTTATTTTTTCCCCTCTTCTTTCCCTTTCCTTCCTTGCTTTTTGTCTTGCAACTGTTTTATCGCTGGTGATGGAGAGACATTTGAAGTTACAGATACTTTCTAATTGGGTCAGAGAAATATTTTGTCACACCATGGAATTATAAGAAAACCACAGCTTGAAAGACCACAATAGACAGTACTTTACTAGTGTAGCAACAACATATTATAGTAAATGCCATATTGGCCTACCACGAAAATTTAAAAAAAAAAAAATGAAATCTTAGTCATGTTATTGAACAGAAAACAGGTTGAATATTGGGAAATGAATGACTGGTTGATTGAAAATTCATTTTCTAGAGGGTGATATAGTGATTAAGTCTAGCTTTTTGAAAGAACTATTATTGCAATTGTTTTTGAATTTGTAGGTATTTGTAAAGCAAAGACTAATTTTTAAAGATTATAAAGATGATAAAGATTATGTGTGCATGTACTGGTACATTTTTATCCATTCTCCTTATTAATTAACTGATGCATCCAAATATAACTTTTATAATTTATAATTATATGTTGAATAATACAATTCCCGATAATTAAAAAAAAACATTTTGAAGTCAAACTTATCTTAAATAAAAAAAAGATAAATTCAAACTTATTCATCAAAACTTAGCAATTAGAATTTGTTTCTCAAAATTCTCCCATACACAAAGAACTAGTTTTCAGTTTGCAAGTTTACATCTGAAAACTTCTCTATACCGAGAACCTAAGCTATAACATTTTATCACACAACAGTGAGGTTGGGGGGGTTCCTGGTTTTTCTTATCTGTACCCTGCTACACAGAACACTGGACCTGTGACTAAAGTAATTAGATAACACAGCAGGGGTGGAGGTGGGGGTTTACCCTTGCTCAATTGCATGTATGGTGTTTACTTCTTTAAGTCTGTTTTTTGTGGTCAGCACTGAGAACTAATTAAGGTGGGGAGTAATGGGTGGAGTTCTAATATTGTGGCTATTCTTGTGTTTTTTTCTCAGTTTATATGCTAAAGTTGTATGAGACACAAGCATCTGAACTGAGCATTGTGGCTTTGCTACATAATTATAGCTTCTTTATAATTACAATATAATTATAGTCAACTTAATAAAACATTTAACAGAAACTGATTGGATTAAATGCTGAAGATATAAATAATGTCACAATTGTTTGTTTTTAACAAAGAAAAAAAATATTTAAAATTTCACAAAAAGAATTTCAATTGAAGACATAGAATAATACTGGTCCTATTAAAAACATAAAATGGATATCTAGTTTGATAATCTGAATTTACATATCTTGAGCAATTATAATTATATTTGATGCAAAATTATGTATCATTACAATGTCATCAGAAATAGAATATTGAATATACAATGATTCATGAATACATGTCATCTTGGAAAGAAAAAATTACTTTGAGTTGTATCCAAAGTGTAAAATATGCATATGGATAGTTATTGTATAATGATATTAAGAAGCTATAATTATGACACACAAGCTACAATGATTCAAATAAAGAAGACAATGTAAATAACGTGATTTTACCCATTGAATTCAACCCTATTTCATACATTGGATCCAACCAAAACCTGTTTGCAAAATCTACACGTTTTTCAACAAGATTTCACACATAAATACAACCAGATTTCAACAGTTGGTTTCAACATGATTTCACTGGTTGTATCCAACCAAAAATGGTCTGCAAAATCTACACGTATTTCAACCTGATTTCACCCATTGAATTCAACCAGATTTCAACAGTTGGTTTCAACATGATTTCACTGGTTGGATCCAACTAAAAATGGTTTGCAAAATCTACACGTATTTCGACTAGATTTCACCATTGGATTCAACCTGATTTCAAAGTTGCATGCCTGCTGGGTATGAACCCTTTCACTGGGGAGCCACGAAACTTGCATAAACTTTGATTAAGCCACTTTTCTGTGTCACTTAAAGGTCATAATGTAATGCAAACAACTACTTTTTATCTTCAAAATGTTTTTGTTCAAAACCTTTTTTTATATTTTATGGGGTCAATTATTATATTTCCCTTGACCAGTAAATCTTCTAACTAAGGGGTCCATCTTTTGCCCCCTTCCCTATATCAAAATTAAGGTACAGTTAAAAATAATTTGTTTTGAGTTTCTTTTTTCAAGTTTTCACTTAATCAACCTGAAATACTTGTTTAATGGTACATGTGACAGCCAAGATTTTTGAGATTGTACATTTACAACCAAATGCTAATGACAGCCTGCAGTGTGTTTCAAAATTCAGTTTAATCTAATCTAATCATATATCTAATCTACTGCTTTGCAGGTGCGATTTCTTCCCCACCAAGGGGAACTCAGTGTGCTAGTTAACAAAATACAGTTATCATAACCCAGCAAGTGAGCAAAGGATGTCATTTAGATGTCAGTAGTATATATCGAGTGTATATCGAGTCGAGTTTCCCATCAATCATGTCACTTTTTGACAGCTGTGCAGCTGCTGGGGCAGATGTTAGATTGATGGCTATCTAGGGTAGGGGTCTGTACTAGCTCTATACAGGTGTTTGAGACTGCCTCTCTTCGTTAATGGGGCTTCAATGTTATTTGTAGCCATAACAAATGAATCATCACACTGTTTTTTAATGGGGCTTTGTCTGCTAGAACTGTGTTAATGGGGCTTTGTCCACATCCTTTAATGGGGCTAGATCAATATTACTTTGCTAGACTGTTTCTCGGCTTCTATGTTATTTGTAGCCAAAAAAAAAAAATGAATCATCACACAGTTTTTAATGGGACTTTGTCTGCTAGAACTCTGTTAATGGGGCTTTGTCCACTCCCTTAATGGGGCTAGATCAGTATTACTTTGTGTTTGAAAAATAAAAAAATGAATCATCTACACAGCTTATGGGCTTTGCCTGCTAGAACTGTATTAATGGGTCCTTTGTCTACTATAAAATGTTTAATGGAGCTTTCTCTACTAGAATTCTTTTAATGGACCTTTGTCTCCTACAACTGGTTAATGGGGCTTTGTCTTGCTAGCCAAAGCTTTTAATGGGGCTTGGTCTTCTAGCCAGCCTACTAGATCGTATTACTACTGGAAAAATGAACCATCACACAGCTTTGTTGTTTTTAATGGGGCTTTTCTCTGCTAGAACTGTTGATTAATGGAGCTTTATCTGCAAGCCCAAAACTTTTAAACCATGCTAGATCAATATTACTTGTGAAAAAATGAATCATCACAAGTCTTGATTTAATGGGGCTTTGTCTGCTAGCTGTCGCGCTTAATGGGACTGTTTAATGGGGCTTTGTCTGCTAGCCAAGCTTTAATGGGGCTTTGTCTCCTAGCCTACGAGATCAATATTACTTGTGAAATAAAAAATGAAGCATCCAAGCTCTTTTTAATGGGGATGGAAGAACTAGCTATAAAATTTTTAAAATGAAATAAAATCTAGACCTTATTGTAATGCTCTCCCAACCATCATGCTAAACACAGCTTGCCACATTGGAGCTCTATTGAAAATCTCCATTCCCAACTAAAATTAATGTGAAATTTCGGACTCCAGGGTAAGCACCCGAACGCAATTTCTAGCCTGATATACATACGCATTTTAATCTCCTACATTCATGAATGTAAACTTTTAGCTCTGTTGAAAATCCCCATTCCCAATTATTTGTTTATTTGTTTATTTGGGGTTTTACGTCGCTTTCAACACTGTACAGGTCATATCACGACGGGTAGTTGGAAGGCAGAGGAAACCAGTACATATAGTTTGCTAGGGTTCTGTACTGTAAACTGCCGACCAACGGCAAGCAACTACCAGCCTTCCCATTTACGGCCATGATGGGGATCGAACCCCGGCCGCAGAGGTGGGAGGCGAGAGTGTTACCACTCTGCCACCGTGGCCCCCATTCCCAATTAAAATTAACGGAAAATTTTGAACCCAAGGGTAAGCACTCGAACGCAATTCCTCACCTCATATACATTATTAATATCACTTGGTCAGTGCTTATGAAAACAAAAACAATTGCTCTCTATCGTATCTCTCACTTATTATAATGATTCTCTAATAATATGGCTATTAGGGTTAGGGCTTTGGAGTTAGAGATGAAAATCTCAATTGAACAAACTCCTAGATAAAGTTAATCTCATTTGCATGCAAATCTTTAATTTTCTTCAGATCACAAAGACCTTTAAATCAGATGGTGCACTCGCAAAAGATAAAAAAAATTTAATATCTATTCTGAATCTACTCTCCTTTGTTACTCTATTTCCTTTGTATGTTTCCCACCCAATCTGTTACCCTCTCACCTGTTCCCTTTTATATTGCTCACACCTGCATCTATGACAGAAGCCCCATTGTTCTATTAGTAAAAATGCGTCACTTATTTTATCATAATTTTTACATAAATATTATAGCCCTTACAAAGACCTCCCCAATCCCCCTCAAACCCACCCTTTCTTATTTCCCACCTCTATCTCATTATGCGACTGTCACTAGGAGCTCATACATTAACTGACAAATGCCTGTGTAGCACAAAGACTGCCTTAATTTTATTTTCCTATATTTAGACTTTCTCCTTTCACTCACTTCTGTCTAATAACTCTTGTTTTATGTAACACGGGGTATTTATACTGGCAATGAAATGCTGAGCTTGCTTTTTTTATAAAATTTTTCTCTGACATAAGGATCCTGACACTTTTTCCAATACATTTACTAAAAAATGCTGATAAGACTGAATCTTTTCTGTAGTGATTATAAACCCCTCAGTCGCTATATAAATCCCTAGGAAATCTCCTTTTGTGAAATATTAAATGCGTATCACTCTTGTGGAATTCTTCGAAAAATTATTTTTATATAAAAAAGAATTGTTAGAAATGTCTCAATCAGGAATAACTCTTAGGGATCTATTTCTACAGGTGGGAGATATGAACCTTCAGCACCCAGATTATTTTTAGAGATGGCACTCAATGCCTTTCAGATTAAAAATTGTACATGCCTAGGGGTGTCATTGTTTTATGTTTCATGCTTCATCTGGCATTATCCATCCTATAATCACAGGATTCTTCTCACAGCCTTTAGAGCCTACAAGAACAAACTTATTAAATCCTATTTAGGATGGAGAAAGAGGATGAAAACATATTCGACTCAGGCTCAGCAAATGCGAAGAATTATGATTAATAGAATGGTTTCAGGTTAGAGAATGCGTAGACAGGTTATGAGACAGATGGGTATGGAAATCAATGATTCAGACTCTGAAGACGAAGGCGTTCACTCTGTCTAGAAGTCATTAATCATCTGAAATCTTCAAAAAGTCAATAATAATTGCAAGACACTCTCCTATATAAACTGGAAAATCTTCAACATATTATATTATCTCCTTATTTTTCATATCTGAATACCCTGTACCATGGAGTGTAGTTGTTCAATGTGTGGCTCTAACCTTCTGAATCAGAAAAATCTACTTCATCACCAGAATTATTGTCACCAATTAACAGATAAGATACAAGAGAAATGCAGGATATGTGATCGACAATTCGATGATTACCAGGCTTTGTGCTTACATCTTCAAAAATGTGGAAAATATATCTGTAGGAGCTGTGATCTTCCATTTCTTACAACCGAGGCCCTCAACTCTCATGTGGAGACATTTCATAAGAAATCTACAGTTACTAAATCTTACAGATGTGGGATTTGTAAATGCAGATTTGAGGGTAGGAGGGCCCTGTACACCCATAGAATGAGGCAACATGGAGGCAACAATGATGACCCTGTCCTACCAGCCTTTATTATAATGATGATGAAAATTTACGTGAGATTTACATTACAAACATAGATCATATACAGGCTGACCATCAAGAGACTGAACTTAAGAATATCTACAATTTTCCAACCAATGATCTGCATGGGGGTTACAGGGAGATTCGAACCCAGGTGAGGGAAATCTATCAAAACCTACACAATGCCTACAGGATTAATCTCGCCTTTGGAACCATTTTATTTAACAATGAAACTAGGGAATACAAATATTTTGTTCCACAGTATAACAGTAAGATTCTTCAATATCCTTTTCGAATTTCGAATATGAATAGTATTCGCTTTTTGATGAATAAGCTAGCTGGAATCGATATAATTACACAAGCAAGATCAGATAGACCCTCTACTGCCTGGAGCCTCGCCTTCATAACTAATGTCCAGTATGTAGTTTTTAAGACAGACTTTCCATTGGGAAATGCTGAGGATCTGCCAGATTACATCAAACAGAATAGGAACCTGAAGACAATGTATATTGACAAATGGACTGGCAAACCATATACAGACAATCTCTGTTTCTTTAGATGTCTTCGACATCATTTTAAGGGTAACAAAGATTTCCTCGAATATTTTCGTGTATGGATAAATTTTAAAAAATCAGAAAAATTAGGAAATTCTACTGGACAATTTACTGGTGTGACTATGGACGAGATGATGGATCTAGAAAGATGTTTTAATGTAAAAATTTTGATATATTCTCTGTCTCCAGATGGAGTTGTCTGTAATCTGTATAAATGTGTAAATAATTATGATAGTAAGATGTATCTTAATGTACATGAAAACCACGTTAGTTATATTGTAGATATAAATAAATTTGCCAAAAAATTTCAATGTGAGAAGTGTCTCAAGTTGTTTACAAGAGAGTGGAACATGCAAAGACACTACAAAGTATGCTATGATAGAACTATCTACCACTTTCCAGGTGGCTTCCATAAGTCACCCTTAACCATATTCGAAAAACTCGAATCTCTAGGTACCTCTGAGCAATCTAGATATTATAAACTCTTTGCAGTGTGTGGGATATGTAGGTCATGCTTCAAAAAACAAACCACAGCACCACGGCTAAAATGAACTGGATATCCAAACATGTTCCTATTAGCGTGAGTGTAGCCTCCAACATAACCAATTTTGAATCGCCGAGGTGTTTTATCAATCTGGATCCGACAATTTTGATTCAAAATATGATGGAATATCTCAGACTGATTAGCATAGCCGCTCGTAAACAAATCTCCTGCAAATATTTTCATGTTTTATATGAACTGGATGAGCTCATTCAGAAATATAAAGAGGAAGGAGAGCAGGTGGATTCGGATTTCGAATCAGAGGACTGGGAAGAGGAGGTGGAGTCGGACGAATCCGATTCAGAATCTGATATTGTCTTTACTCCAAGTAAAAAGATTCTGTCACATTTCATTTCCAATATTCAAAAAGTTAAGAAAGAGTTTCTTACTTACATTACCCAACTACCTGTTATTGGATTTAATTCAGGTAGATACGATCTAAATTTAATTAAGACTGATATTCTCAAGTATATAAGTTTAAATTACACATTTGTGAAGTCATCTTTGGCATAGGAATAAATCAGCTTAAAACATCCTTTTATAAATTTTTGAATATTTTCATCCTCTTTGGAAAACATTACTTGAATTTTTGCAGAACAGACAAAAAAAATACTAATTTTGTAGAGTTTTTAAGTATTGCAAAGTCAAGAATTAAGTATTACAAAATAATTTTACAAAAGTCTGTTGCTGATAATAATAAAGAGTTATTAGATAGGATAGAAAACATAAACTGGTCCCCATAATTTTCATTTTCATTTAAGCTGAAATCTCTTTCTTGTACAACAAGAACATTATAATGTTATTAATATCACCTTAATGTTGCATCTTTGGTAGTTATAATGTATTAAAGTCAAAAGTTTATGGAGTTTACTGGAGTACTTATAATGTGTACTTTTTGTCTAATATTAAATGTGTTAGTTCTTGTAGCCGTCTGATTGTGTGTTTTTGTCTTGGCACTTCAAGTAATGTATTATGTCTTGTAATCTGACTTCTTGTATTGTAATGTGGTATATATATCCAATAAACACATTAAAAAAAAAAAGTTTAAATTACACAGAAAATGAAATCTTCACCATCAAAAAAGAAAACAGCTATCTCACTATAGGTACCTACACATGAAATTTTTAGATATTTCTAATTATTTGGCAGCTGGATGTTCATATGAGAAGTTCCTTAAAGCCTATGGTTGTGACATTCCAAAAGGTGTTTTTCCTTATGAATGGTTTGATTCTCTTGAAAAATTAGACTGCACCTCCTTACCGGAAATGAAAGATTTTTATTCTACAATGAAGATGTCTAACCCATTAGAATCTGAGTCTGATTATGAAGAGCTTAGAAATCTTTGGAATAAGAATGGTATGAGGACTTTTAGGGATTATCTAATACATTACAATAATCTAGATACTGGACCCTTCTGTAAAGCCCTCACTACTTTCATAGATCTTTATGTATCGGAAGGGATTGATATTTTTAAAGATTACATCACCTTACCTGGTGTAGCCAGAAAAATGATCTATACCTCCTCAGAGAGTAATTTTGCACTCTTCAATTCAGATAACGCAGACCTATACTATACATTTAAACAAAATATTGTGGGAGGGCCTAGCATAATTTTTACCAAATACCAAGAAAAGGGGGTAACAAAAATTAAAAATTTAGAAAATCATTTATGTGAGAGTGTGGTGGGTTATGACTGTAATGGGCTTTATTCTTATGCTATCAAGCAGCTAATGCCAAGCGGTGTGTATGTGAGAAGACTCCCTGAAAACCATTTTAGACCAGAGGTTAGCGAAAGATACATAGATTCATATGTTTGGCTAGATTATCTCAGCTGTAAAGAGGGAATAAAAATTCGACATAAATTAAATAATCAGAAAGAGGTGAGAATAGGGAACTTTAGGGTAGATGGTTTTTGTTATCAAAATAAAACAGTTTACGAATTTAACGGATGTTATTACCACGGCTGTAAATTTAACTGCTTTATAGTTAAAAACTTAAAAAATAAAACCTGGTCAGAAAGACTGAAAAAATGCAACAGAGGGATAAGGCAAGAAAGGACTACATAATTTCACCGGGTTATAAATTTGTTGCTATTCAGCAATGTCAATTTATTTCAAAAATTAAACCCAAATGCCTCCACTTTTATGAACATTACCTTCCTTCCTACTACAGGAAAAATAAGAGGGCTTTAACAGAGTCAAAAATTTTAACAGATGTTAAAAATGGAAGATTGTTTGGCGCATTAGAGGTGGATATCCAGGTGGAGGAGGGGCATGAAGATTTCTTTCAAGAATATCCCCCCTTTTTTGCTACTTGTGAGGTGCCGATGGAGGCAATTGGCTCACATATGCTCTCCTATTGTAACGCCAATGACATTCAATTTAAAAGTAAAAGACTTCTGATTAGTGGGCTTAAGGCTCGCAAAATTTTACTTGCCACCCCCCCTTTTGCAGTGGTATCTGAAAAATAAATGTCAAGTCTCAAAAATCTATCAGATAATTGAATTTCAGCCTAAACTCTCATTCACTTCATTCATAGATAAGGTGACCCATCACAGGATTCAGGGTGAATTAGAGGCAGATAAAGCAATTATAGGGGACACCTTCAAATTGATAAGTAATTCCAGTTATGGTTCCTTTCTCATGAATAAAGCTAAACATTCTAATGTCAGATATCTAGTGGATAAGAATAAAGTCCAAAAAATAATAAGCTCTAGTATTTTTAAAGATATGCAGGATATTAATGGCGTTTTTGAGGTAGAGACTTATAAGTCTAGAATTGTGATGGACAACCCTATACAAATTGGATTTTTTATTTTACAATATGCCAAATTAAGAATGTTGGAATTTTATTATGACTGCTTAGTGAAATACCTTAGACCCCAATCATTTGAATTAACGGAAGCTGACACCGATAGCCTGTATATGGCTATAAATCAACCTGATCTAGATCTTTGTGTTAGGGGTAGATACGGACAGAAATATCATAAGGAAATTTTTGGCTCCTGTTCTGATGAGGTGAATGCAGTCTGGTTTCCAAGACGCTGCTGCCCCCACCATATCACCATAGACAAGAAAATCCCAGGGATTTTTAAGAAAGAATTTGCTGGATTTTGAATGTTATCACTCTGTTCAAAATCCTATATCATAGAGGATCAGGATGGTAAACAAAAAATATCTTCTAAAGGTATTTCTAAAAAAAAATTAACTGATGCTATGGCTAAATTTTCTCACACTCTAAGCACTGGGGAGACGAGTTTCTCCACCAATTTAGGATTTAGAATGAGGGATGCTAATATCTTTACCTATTCACAAACTAAAATAGGATTCAATTACTTTTATTGTAAGAGAGAGGTGCAAGATGATGGAATCACAACCAGACCTTTAAATATAACCCTCTCACCATGGGAAACAGAATCCCTGGTAGTATCAGAGGTACAGGATCCCTTATCTAATCTCTACTATTCTCACATGAGAGTAGGTGCCTCATCTTATCATTCAATTGAACAAATGTTTTATCACCTTCTAGCCAAACATTATAAAAATATTACACTTTGTCATAAGATATTGATGGAAACAGACCCCCTTAATGTATACAATCATCTTGACAAAACATTTATCTCAAGAACTAGAAATGAAGAAATTAAGAAGGATATTATGCACCTATGTATCTCTGAAAAATTTAGGCAGTGTCAAAATTTTCGAGGTCGACTAGAATCTGTTAATGGTAAGGCTATTTTTTATAAGCAGCCTAATTATAGTAGAGAGGATGAGACCTATTGGGGTGTCAGTAACCCCAGTAAACTTATTCCTGTGCTTCCCCCTAATTCTCTAGCCGGGAATAACATCATGGATGAAATACTTATGGATTTTTGTCAAAAATTATCTACTTAACCTTTTCCATTTGACCCTGACTACTTGTCAGTTTTACTGCAACAATACAGACTGAGGAACTAAACTCTGAAGACATAGACTGAGGAACTCTGTTGAAATTCTCCATTCCCAATTAAAATTAACAGGAAATTTCGGACCCCAGGGTAAGCACCTGAACGCAATGACTCTGAATACTTGTCAGCTTACAGCAGTCCAATATGCGCAAGGCTTTTTTTGAAGAAATAAGCAAAAGAGAATATATTTGAATGTAATACCTTTATTTCTTATTCTGAATCATTACTTTACAAATTTATTACTAAAAAAGCTAATGACCATATCCTCGTTACTCTTTAGCTTTACTGAAAAATCTGATACAATACTTTGCATGCTTCTTCCTCTGCTACTGTGATAGCTATAATGCAAACAAAACAATCCACATGTATCTGTCTTATAATTTTGTACTCTCTTATTATTGTATTTGTATGATAATGCATTACTGAATAAATTATTAACTATGTCTCTCTTTGGTTGTTTTCCTGCTGAATCAAAGTGTTCCACAAGTTCATTATTCACCCGATGCAATACCACCCAATGGCTTCCCTTATCACTGGAGTAATCTAGATTAACAATAACTAGGGAGGGATTGGGTAATTTTTGAGGGATAAGGTCCAGGGAATAAACCCCATAGAATTGATCTCGAATTTTTTCATCCAAACTCATGTACCTTGCAATTTCGTAGCTATCCATCACCCAACAGTTACCATTTTAGCCTGATTGATCTTTAATATTTCAGGGAATTTTGCGTAGACAATAATATTTATAGTTTCTGGAAGGGCAGTCCCAAATCTTAGACTTAATCTCACATGTCCACTTCCGGAAGTCGTCATCACCTGACTGGATAGAAAACTCTGTGTTTCGAATTGGTACAATGCATATCCCTTAGGATAATCTGAAAGTTGAATAATCAGACCATTTTTTTCGATCAGAATCGTTTGGTAACAGACTTAGATAAGAGGCTAAATAATCTTTTTCATTGAAATTGGGTTTAAAGGGTCTATTTGGTACAGGCTGTCCATCCACACTCTATTCCATATAATTGAGATCCATATTTTGAAAGTTAAAAGGATTTTTACTGTAATCTCCAGAATAAGCTGCATTTGAAACTAATCCCACCACAATCTTGTTGGGTACCTTACCATGAAAGATGTTATCTGTCATAAATGTGTGAGATCCTTTGGCAATACTGAAGATTTTAATATCGCTTCTCCAGAAGGGGTACAGTACTGGACCTGTTTTCAAAGCCTCATTATGGGCCACTAACATATCTGGATTTAAGGAGATATAACAAACTTTTAAAATGGCCTCTGTGATTTTTAACCTCAATTTTTCTTTCCCATCTCTCATTAATCTGAACTCATTGAAGGATTGAAAAAACTTCAAGGTAACCGCCACCCCATTTATTATAGCCCTGGGTTGATCTATTCCAAAGTCTGTATATAGTAAACCCTCCACACTAGCCGTTCCTCCACTTCTAGTTGGTCTGCCTCTCTCTGTAAAGCCTGAATTACCCCTTGTGTAGGTAACAGTTTTCATGGCCCCTGGTTGATCTTTATGAAATAATGCAGCCTCCCCCTCTGATTGAACCATGTCGGTGCTGGTTGATGGAAGAAAATCAATCATTCCCTTATAAGGATAATTAGCACCTACATCTGAAGATACGACTTTTTGATTTAATGCAATATCAACCTGTCTAAAAATTGAATGGAGGGTAAAGTTAATAGGCGCCACCTGGTGACTAGGGGTTGCAGATTGACCACCTGATGGTGGCTTATCATGAATAGGAACCCCCTTCTCATCTGTAATGATATATTTTACATGTAACCTGGTTTTAGCTAAATTGATGTAATCTACTGAGGCCCCTGGGATATTAAATTGACCCTGCTATCTGTGATAGCAGCAATTGGATTGAACTCCACACAATACTCTTTCTGAATCGTCTTATCTATGGGAGGTGGCTGGAAGATGGTTAAAGGAGTTTGAATTACATCCATAATGAGTGCGAATTAGTTTTTTTTCTTCTTAGTCTTTACTTTCCCCCCCTTCTGGGCGGCTGATGGTGCTCTCCTAGTGCTCCTACCTTTCGAACTTTTATTTTTATTCTTGCTAGAAATTTTTCTTGAGGATTTCTTTGTGATCTTACTCTTTCTAGTCTTTCCACCAGTCTGTCCTTTGTGGGTTCCAGCCATGCTATTTATAGCTTTTTCAATTTTATCTCACTCTTGGCCTGCTCCACTGCCGCCTCTGTAGGTGTAACTAATGTAACCTCCACTGGTTTGTCAGTGACCCTATCTGTTTCTGAATTTTTAGGATTTAATTCATAAAAATTTGGGTTATATCCGACTTTTCCCTCAATACATTTCTTGCAAAAGTTTAAATATTTATCCATTTTCTTTTTTAAGGTGTAATGTAAGCTGTAGCTCCCCCTTTAATGTTACAGCATTGTTAAAAGAGCTATCTTTTATATAGATTTTGATTCGTCCTAGATTCGACTGCCTCACCCCCAAATAAAACCTGTCTGAAAAAATTTGGCTTCTTTTATTATTTGGCATTACCATTCTTAAAATTGGTTCTAACGAATCTCTAACAAAACTATAGTCGCAGATATCTGAACAGACCATCAGGTCATTTAAAAAATATCACAGAGCGCCACTTTCCAATTTCCTCTCAATTCCACTCTCTCAGGAAGTTCCACAGTGAAGTTATAACCCTTGTTATCAGGATGATACCTTAAGGAATCCTTCGAACTTAAGAAAATATAAAAATCTCCCTCTGTCATCGTCCCTCTTTTCATACAATTATGATTGCCTTTATGCAACCATAGGGTAGCATTGAACTATTTATAGATCCTCCATATCTTTCTCTGGTATCCAGGAATTAAATTTGCTAGGCCATCCTTTCCATTTCACCAGCACCTCTGATATCCCCTTTCTTTTCCTTTTTTAAAGAATTTTTCTATTTTGTAGATCATATTTTCATCCAAGAATGCTATTTGTAATTCAGGCTCATAAAAAATGACGTTATAACTTCATTTTGATAATCCTTTACTTGATACATTGGAATATCTTGGTTTAATTTTCTATCAATGATGGTGAAAATCTCACCAGACCATTTTTGAGCATATTCCCGATCGAAACTGTTCTTTAGATAACTTATTTTAACCCTATCACCCACCTTATACTTAAATTTCACCCTTTTAGGGTTAGATCTAGTCTTCCTCATCGTCATTTTTTCCTTCTTAATACCCTTAGATTTAAGGCCGTATTGATAAGACCATACGTCATACTGGTTTGAAGTCTGAGCTTTGTGGGACTCATCTTAACAGATCTATGCCTGGTGTTGTTGTAACTAACCGTAAAATTTTGTAAATTATCCACCCATCTGAAGGATTCATTAGCTGTTAAATATTCGAATATTTTGAGTTTAATCATTTTTATTACTCTCTCTGCATAATTGGCTTTAGTTTCATAATAAGTAAATATCTGATCCACCTTTGAGGTTCTCAAAAATTTGTTCACCTCCGAATTTTTATATTCACTACCTTGATCACTTCTTATTTTCTGTGGTTTCACCCCTGATTCCTCAAAAATATTAGACATCACTTGCTTCATTTCCTTTCCTGTGAGAGTATACATTGGTCTGGTATAGAGATAACGAGTAAATATATCGATGAAAACCAAAAAATAGGCATAATTATCATTCGATTTCCTGTATTTCAACATATTAGCAGTATCTGTATCCCATTGATAATTTTTGGAGAAGGAAAGGACCTTAGGTCTCTTAAAATGTCTCTGGACAGGATGATGTGATGTATACGCCTCCTGATTAGCTAGCCACTGTTTAATAGATCTCCTTGAAATCTTGTATTGACCTTTTTTTTCAAAAATTGGTACAATTTTTCAGCCCCACTGAAGGAGGCGGGACTACTGGGGTTATAATATGCCTCTTTAAGCACTACCTCTACATCAGGAGAGATTTTTATTCCAGAATTTAATCCATGCTGGTTTGCGCTCTCTGATAGACTCTGCCTCCTCCCCTCTGTTTTGTAGTCGATCCTCCTTGCTGTTTAACCCTTCCTCCATTGGAATTATTCGGGGATTTTTGATCGCCACTCATTCGCTTATTTACACTACTCTCAGGCAATCCTGGTGGGGGTGACATATATAGGCTCTCATTACTTCCAGTCTCAGCCTTGGACGATGTTACAGCATTATTCAATTGCTCAGATTCCTCCTCAGCTGTATTGCTTTTATACAAGCCGTGTTTTTCATTTTCGAGATATTTTTTAAATTTCAAAAATTGTTCATGAGGTATCATTACAAATTTATTCATTGTAAAATTTGGTTGATATATTTCCTTATGCTATATAATAATTCTGAAAAAATTATGTGATGCTTCTTCAGTAATTGAAGCTGCCCTCTAACCCTTCTTAGAAATCGTTTAATCAACCCAGAATATTTTTCAAATTTTGCCTTGGTCTTTTTACTGAGTGGCAGACGAAAAATATTGAAGAAAATCTCTGCAATGGCATTATATTTGTGACTGATTAGCCTCTGAGAAGATATACTTGTTTAAATTTTTATTGTTATCCAATATAACCTTTAGAAAATGCTTTGATCTAAGGAGATTAGAAGACATACTGATCAGTAGTCTTTGATCTAGCAACTATTTATAGCTATTTATATACGGTTAGGTACTCATCAGGAAAAATATGGGTACGTAACCAGGAGGTCTTATCTCTGGTAGGAGATAGATCTATCAGCAAGTAACTGAAAGATTCTGTAGTGGCGTCTTCATAGGCCAGGCAGACATTATCACACATTCCTAACTGATTTCCTAAGATTTTTATTTGATTGATATCCCTAGGATTTTAAAATAAAATAATGTGTATTCAGGGTAATGTCTCTACTATATTTTCCCGAATGGTAGAGATTTTGTAAAATCAAAAAGACGCTCAGATTTCTGTGATGTGATTCTCTACTAAATATATTGGTAATAGAGGGGCTATTCAATGCTGACGTTTGTAAATCATCAATAATAATCAGATTATGCTTAGAGTCGGCAATTTGCTTTATTCGAGCCTCATCTGGAACTCCTTGAATAAATTCTAAATTTTCAATTATTTTGTTGTCAAAAGAGTCCTGCCATACCCCATAAAAGTAGTACACCTTCTCCATAGGAGCTTCAAACATAGCATTTAAATTCTCCAATACCTTAAACACAAAGGTTGTCTTTTCAGAGCCCGTAGGACCTGCAATCATTGCAGTAGTGGGTGAAAAAAATCTGAACATTGTTATCTCTATCTTATCTCGTGAGTCACATAGTAAACAATCAGAAAGCTGGTTAGTCTCCTCTCTATTTATATTGTTTTCACTTGCCAAGATTACATTCGCCTGTTGCCAGATACCTCAATACCTGCCAGATATCCTACACAAAGATTTTGCTTGTATTTTCTCAAGTATTGTTGTGGCATAGAGTACATACAAATGAGAAAATGCAGGCTCAAATATTTAAACTCTTAGGCTTTTTACCCGGATTAATATATTCTAAAGCTTGTTTCCAGGGAATGTGTAACTGTGAGGAGGATATGGCTGTTTGTATAGATGTTGTATGGGTGGAATTTACCTATAATCCAAAAATCCGTATTTTATATCTGAAACAGTTGGAATATCTAGATATCCATCTAGTCTTGAAAAATTTTCCCTCTTTAAAATATTGGGCAATGATGGATATGATGTACTTCAACTGCAGTTGGATTAAAGAAATTCCAGTGCAAATTATAGTATCCACTAATATGTGCACAGATAATGTCCAGAAAGGTGAGTTTATTAACCTATGCAGATAAAAATGTAATCTAATAGTCAGAGAAAAAATGCCTTTGGGGTGCTTAGGCTCGGGTTCGAAATTTCCTGTTATTTTTAATTGGGAATGGAGATTTTCAACACATTTCCTCAGTCTGTACATTCACAGCTTACTCTCATTGCCTCCAAAGAAGCGCAGAAGAAAGCAATACATCATTAATATGTTTATGAGGTGCTTACCTTCGGGTTCGAAATTTCCTGTTAATTTTAATTGGGAATGGAGATTTTCAACAGAGTTCCTCACTCTGTACCTTCACAGCCTACTGTCAATGCGTCCACAGAAGCACACAAAGCAATACCTCATTAATATGTCTATCTGGTCTACCTTCGGTTTCGAAATTTCCTGTTAATTTTAATTGAGGATGTAGATTTTCAACAGACCTCTACAGCAATTTATTCCCTTTTTTATTAGCTACAACAGAGAGTGAGATATGGGAGGATATCCAGTCCTTATTGTCATCAAGAGGTCTCTGGGATTCAACTACCTCTGCCCAGTATTCGTCAAATAATTCTGGCCATAATATGACAAAAATTAGAGATTACAGAAGCACTCATAGCCAAAGGTACTACTGGATTTTCTTCTCGAGCACTATCTCATGCATTATAGCTCTATTCCTATTCGCATGGATTTTGAGAAGAAAATTATTATGCTATAGGGATCAAAGAAATTTGAATAATGAAGCAAATGCTATGGAAATGTCAGATGTGAAACATACTGGTGATGAGGAGGCTGATAGTTACCCAAAAAGGTAAGAAATCTCTTATGATATAGTAAAATGATAATTTTATGCGATTAAAAACAGGGACTGTGACGTCACATTACATGGAAAGAATACATCAGAAAAATGGTGACGCATTTCTTTACTTATGACGCATTTTTTCCTCCAGATTTGTTTACTTGTGAGCGGAGTATTGAATCACAAAGATTATGGCGTCGTTAATTTATATTTTGTTCTTAATAATAGTATCATCAAAGATTGTTATCACTTACCATATTGAATGCAACTATGATCAGCACAAACAGTTTTTATCAATTGGGAATTAAATCTAGCCAGGACTTTGAAAATTATGGACTTAAATGCAGTGATTATGAGGCAAAGACACTGGAATATGTGAAATGTTATCTAGGGAAGATCAGGCTACCATTGAATGAGTTACAATTAAATTATCCAACATTGAGGGAAATCTACTGGAGATGTGATGGTCACTGTGTAAAGGAAGGATCCGGGATAGATGTTTTTGGATGTGATTCCGGTAAGACATTCAGGTCTCATATTTGTCTCAGATAATATGACTTGTGATTTTCTAAATAGACTCATGATTTCCTTAAGATTTATGTTACATTTGGTGTAGTCTAACCCTCCGTTCTAACCACAGATACTGAAAAAATTATGATATGATATTTGCAAACATTGTGATTGCGATGAGGGTCTTTCCCTGACGTTCAAAATTTCCCGTTAATTTTAATTGGGAATGGAGACTTTCAACAGAGTTCTTCAGTGGCCAGCATTCATTGTGCTTGTAGATTATCCTCATTGTAATTATTTTTATTTATTTTTCTGTTTAGACCAGAGTGGAGAAATCCCGAGGAATTGTACCAAGGAGAGGTGTAAGATCATTGAAGATACTGATGATGATGTAGATGATAACCAGGAGGATCTGTATGTTTTGCTAATAGTGCCCATTCTTGGAGTTATTGGTGGTTTCAGTGCCTACATTTATCGACGATTCAGGGATAGGTTAGTGTTTTGAATCCTTGCTACAGTTTTGGATTGTTTTGCTGGTGGTGAAGAAGAACGTGAATCTACAATGGCAGACACTGAAACTACAAGTGCAGATACCACCTTTGTGAAGCAAAGGTTTACAGATCCGGGTTCATCGGATATAAGTTCCATATATCCAGCCAATTCCAGTTTAATCTCAGCTAATACATGGGAGAATAGAATGCAACGGATGCTAAAATTATTTTTGACACATTAAAGGATGATAGGAGTACCAACACTAGCATAGAAATGAGGGACATAGCTACTCAAGTTAGCTTATCCACTGACACTGAGATTGAATTAGAAGATATGTCAATCCTGAGGGCGGGGGACGAGGTAGCTCAATCTAGGGAATCTGTAGATGTAGTTGAAACCAGCTTTATTGAAACAAGATCAGGACTAAGATATGAGAAAGTGTTTGTACTCAAAAACTAGAATTATTCCTTCTGTAAACATATTGTTCAGGTTTTAACATAATTTTGGATAGTAGTGTCATCCATAATGTCTTGTAATTGATTGCATGATTGGCTGTTCTGATGTTTCTGCAATTTATTTTTTAATTTTTTCAGATATTTTTTTAAAGTAATTTTGGTGATATACTTTAGGAAAGCTAATCTCATACATAATAGCTATTTTTATTTTATGATATATCTTTTAGGTAATTTTGCTGATATTCTTTAGGATGATATTGTTATACATAATATCTAGTAATGGATTCCATGAATGTAATATACAATGTATTGGTGAAAATGTTCTGTTATTCCTGTATTCTGTTAATATATTACTTTATGTAATTTTTAGTAATTTTCTCTCTGGAAAGTTGTGCAAAAGCAATGAGAATAAGATCTGATATAAATTTAAATATTTTATTGTATAAAACACCCCATAACCCTTTAAAACATTCATACATACGACCTCAAATAATAACAATACCATAGAACGGCTACACTTTACAAAAACACTAATACATCAATACATAAGATTTAAGTTATTATTTCACAGGAGACATTTACACAAATACAGAGATTTTGTGACTCACAATGAGCCATCTTTGACTCCTTCTTTATAAATTTGACATTTTTATTTAACAGAAAAATATTTTAGAAACCCTTTGAGAAAATAGACTCATCATGTGCTTTGTTTATCTCAATATTTACACATGCTAGGTCGTACATCTTTGGTATAAGGACTAGTGTAACTGATTTATTGCTTTCCTCTCAGCCAGTTCATTAGTCTATATAAAAGACATCTCTGTAGAGTCATTGTAACCATTTTTCAAACAGGCTTTATAATGTAACTAATTTATTGCTTTTCTCTGTTGGATGTCCTAGTCTATAAACATATATTATTACGGCTATATTCAACGTGAGACTTAAATTTAAACAAAATTTCACTTTTATATTTCTAAAAAGTGTGCTACAAAACGCATTTCAGAGGCAAAAGCCCCCTCCTTCCATTGTAGTGTATTAAAAATAATTCGCAAATAAGTACAGTCCAATGGACGTTAAAAATATAATATTAAACAAACACTAAGAAACTACAGGGAAACCATCTAATAATACAGATATATTTACATTTGATTGAAATTATAAAGATGAGACTTTAATGTGAAAAAAAATTACGCTCTCAGACTGTCCCAGTTACAGATCTCATAATGAGACATCTTCGACCCCTTTTTTATACATTTAACATTTTATTTAACAGAAAAATATTTAAAAATATATAAAGAGATTTACTTTGAGTTCATTGATATTGTCTGATGATAGCTCCATATCTTCAGGTTGGTCTTTAACAAGATGAGACATTTCTTCTTATTATTTAAAAAGTTCCCAGTGCTAGGTACTTCAGACTACTCTGTACAGATTGAGGTTACACAGTATTCCTGGATATGGGAGGAGAGGTACACCTATAAAGTCAGACCCAGTTAAAAATAATTTAGTGACTAACCACTGGTTGATGCTGGTGGAGGCTGGAGGCATAATGCAACCACTAGGTTCGAAC
Organism: Sabellastarte sp. h YS-2021; assembly: GCA_964017235.1. Lineage (NCBI taxonomy): Eukaryota > Metazoa > Annelida > Polychaeta > Sabellida > Sabellidae > Sabellastarte > Sabellastarte sp. h YS-2021. Next base: position 78,635,326 of record OZ024931.1, read on the forward strand.
CAAATTCTGATTAGGAAAAAATATTTTTAAAGTTAACCACTAGTGGTTTATGGTAGAGGGACGGAGAATACTGCAACCACTAGGATTGGCCTCCCATAGTGTGTTACAATTCAGACCCCTGCTGTTGTGATGCCTCAGGTTCCCCGATATCATCGCCGAGCAGGTGGTACAGTAAAAATGATAGCAAGAGCTCATAAAAGCTCTTGCTAGAGGCAGGTCTTTTTTACATCACGAGCAGGTCATATTACCCACATGCTCCTGATAATAGGCTCCCCATTGAGGAGCTATCATGTTTTCCACTTCATCAGGGGTTTTGCCTAGAAAAAAGGCGCAACCAAATGCCATTTCAAAATCCCTGTTGGTAAGAGCCTCTATCAAAAGTTGGTCGTAATTAGTGTTGACGTATAGAGAGGTGGGTACCCATGTAAACAGGGATGTGGCATTCATTTTTGTGGTTTTGATGGAGTAAGGTTTAGAAAATTTGTGTTCCACTAGGCTGGTGCGACATACAGGGCACCTCAGGTGAGGTTCTGCCCCATCTTGCCACATCCTGGAATACTGACAGGAGCAATCTGCACAGAGTATGTGGCCACAAGGATTCGTCAGGATGATTTCTGTCTGATCCAGGTTGTCTTTGCAGACAGGGCACTCGGCTGCTCTCAGGAAATCCCCAAAGAACTGTACAAATTCTGGATATTTTCTCCTGAAAATATATATATGTCAAATTTTTGAGAATACGTACTAGGCAGGATAATAACATGGCATTGGAAAAACTAAATCTTGAGAAATTGGGTACAGTAAATATATTAAAAAAACCGAAATTACCACTGGCATTAAAATTTGTTTATATTTATAACCCTCAAAGGCATCGACCTTAAATCCACATTTTGCTTAGAGGGTGTATGGAGTCCTCCATTCCCAATTAAAATTAACAGGAAATTTCGATCCCGAGGGAAAGCAACCAGACATATTAATGAGGCAATGCTTCGTGTGCCTCTCCAGACGCAATGACAGTAATCTGTGAGGGTACAGAATGAGAAACCCTGTTGAAAATCTCCATTCCCAATTAAAATTAACAGGAAATTTCGAACCCGAAGGAAAGCACCACATAAACATATTAATGAGGCAATGCTCTGTGCGCCTTTGTAGATGCAATGACAGTAAGCTGTGACAGTACATTCTGAGGAACTCTGTTGAAAATCTCCATTGCCAATTAAAATTAACAGGAAATTTCGAATCCAAGGGAAAGCACCCAGACATATTAATGAGGTAATGCTTTGTGCGCCTCTCTGGACGCAATGACAGTAAACTGGGAAGGTACAGACTGAGGAACTCTGTTGAAAATCCCCATTCCAAAAAAAATAACAAGAAAATACCCAATTGAAATTAACTAGAGGTTAGGTCTCCAGACATAATGATCTACATTTTTCATATGAACAAAAAAAAATGAAACATGCGCTTTATATCCATGCAATTTGATAAACGACCCAAAAGCCTCTCTAGCCTTTTAAATTAGAGAGCTCATAAATTATTAAGGACCCCCAAGAAGGGTTGATACTCTGAACAGGAGTGCGATTACACTTTTCATCACAGATTGCTCTACATGACGTCTCCAATACACAAGCCAGATAGGTGATTTAATATTTTTATATAATTATTTTTATATAAGTTAGTACACAATAATGAGACCTTATGAACCTTCTTAAGTAAAATTACACCAAAAGAAAACATTAAAAGATTATATATTCGGTACTTACACTATAAAGGCCGGCAACACATCGTTGAGGAAGAGGTAGACGACCATCGCAGCCTGGAACTGCCCATTATCTATGAGATTCAACATCTCAAAAAATGTTATCAGATTAGAGATAATATGGGTAGGACGAAATACGTCCATTCTACGGCCCATCTGAACAAAATTATCCATCGCAACAAATTGAAATAAGTAGTAGCAGAGTAACCAGTGTAAACTGACGAAGTTGTGGTGGAGATTCATAGGGCTGGGGTCTTTTATAAAAGTGGCTATGAAAATCTGTTACTACTATCTCTGATAAAAAAATACTAAAAATTTAATGGGTTTCTATAAGGGGAGGGGAATCGGCAAGGGGTGGGGGAAATGGTTTGGTGGTGAAATGATATATTGCCTCTGTCTCTCTACTCTTTTTAAAAGGGAATTTCCACGTCTACCTCCCCCTTGGCTGATTCATCTAAATGCGAACATTCCTCACATGTCAATTTTGAATGGTTAGATTGATCAGGTTGAATTAAACATGGAACATATGTATATATCTCCATACTTTCACCAATTCCTCCAATTCTTTGGGTTTGCAGGACAGCCCTTCAGTGGTGGGAAACAGGTCTTCCTTGGCATTGGTCTTCCATTTCCTGATACCTACAGATTTATAGGGACTATTGCAGGCTACATAATAGGAACTGCCAATATGTACTTTCTTCTCTATTCCTTTGTCTCCTTTAAGAATAGCCTGCAGAGCATGGTTAATTAGTTCAGAAAAATGAACTAATACCACCAATTTTGAGATATTGAGCTTGATCCCTGGGTTGGTGACAATCTGACCATCCCATTCCTTTAAATGAATAGACTGCACTTGTCCAGCTTCCCCATGAAACACCACATACTTCTTGGAGCCCAGATGGAAGGTTTTTCTATAGGTAACAGAGAGTGGAATCTCTGTATAGTTCATTGCAGAGATCGCCCCATGGGTTTGAGGCTCTGAAAGATGATCTTTTTTCTTATTTTTAATCTGCAGTGAGAGATCCTTCTTATTCTTCTTTAGGGCAGGTTTCCCAAAGACTTGAGCCTCTGCCATATTCACTGGGTGATTGCTTGCTAGATTTTTTTCTTCCTAGATTAGTAGTTCAGATGATGTGTAAGGACTAGAGCGGGAGTATGGGTTTTTATAGACTCTGAGGGGATGAGTATATAGCACGACTCAGCATTGTCTCCAGAAAATGACTAGTCAGCATATGCTTTGTCTGAGACTACTTAGTCAGCAAATGCATTGTGTAAAATTACTTACTCAGCAAAAATGCTTTGTGTGGAAGAAATACTTGCTCAGCAAAATGGAAAGGTTTTGTGTTGAAGAAATACCGGCTCAGCAAAATGTATCCTGGGGAAACTTAAAACCAGACTAATATATCTAAATATTAAAAAGCCAAGAAAAACTACAAAAGTGACTGAGAAACGGATTTTATTGATATCATTACTTAACAATTGTAATTTCACTATGAAAATCAAGCTGTATATCAGGCAGACATCTGCCCGTCCTTTATATCTGTGACTAGGTATAAAAATATAAGTCAATTTTCATCTAATAATAATACATATGCTGTACAACAGATGAGCATCTCTGTAGGGTAACATCTTCTCTTGGACAGATGTCAGTTCTCTTTAACAGTTATTTATCTCTTTTATCTTCAGAGGTGCATGCCTTACATCTGTCTTAGGTAGAGTATTGTTCAAAAGTCACAGGTGTCTATCTTCCATCTGTCTTTGGTAGATTATTTTTCTAAATTTCAAAGCTGTGTGTCTTTCTATCTGTCTTATGTAGAGTATTTTTTCTAACATTGACAGGTGTCTGCGAGTGTATGTGAGGCGACATATTGCGTTTGTGTGCTTACCCTGGGGTTCAAAATTTCATGTACATTTTAATTGGGAATGGAGATTTTCAACAGACCTCCAATGTAGCTAGCATACATTGTGTGAGAAATCAAATGCAAATGCTGATCCTTTGCATTACAATAAAGTCTAGATTTATTTCATTTTAAAATTTTATAGCCAGTTGTTCCAGCCCCATTAAATATAGCTTCGATGATTCATTTTTTGCACAGGTTATATTGATCTAAAAGAGAAAGCCCCATTAAAAGCTTGGCTAGCAGATAAAGCCCCATTAAACATTTGTAGCAGACAAATGCCCATTAAAACAGTTCTAGCCCCATTAGAACAAGTCCCATTAAACAGTTCTAGCAGACAAAGCCCCATTAAAACAAAGACATATTTTTTTTACAAGTAATATTGATCTAGTATCGAGGCTCATTAAAGGGTGTGGGCTAGCAGACAAAGCCCCCATTAAAACAAGCTGGGGCTAGGAGACAAAGCCCCATTAGACAGACAAAGCCCCATTAAAATAACACAGCTGGGTGATGATTAATTTTGTTTTTTCACAAGTAATATTTTTGATCTAGTATTGACCCCCTTTAAACGACAGAGGCAGTCTCAAACACCTGTATAGAGCTAGTACAGACCCCTACCCTAGATAGCCATCAATCTAACATCTGCCCCAGCAGCTGCACAGCTGTCAAAAAGTGACATGATTGATGGGAAACTCGACTCGATATACACTCGATATATACTACTGATGTCTAAAGTAGGTCCAAATTGGGTTCTGACAACAATTTGACGTCAATTTTTACATCTATAAAATCCAGATGCAATCCAGACTGATTTTAGACATCATTTTTATATTTAGATTTAGATATCTAAATTGGATATAACCAGATCAAAATTTGATATCATTTGATCATCTAAATTGAACTTTATGTTGATGGTCATGCAATTATGCTTTATATTTGATTATATTTATGGAAGAATAAAAAATTGATTTAAAATTGATATCTTTGTAAGCAAAAGGTCAACGCCAGCAGCATCTCATTAAGCAGCCAGATTTATATTAGACAGGCCTGCTGCATTGCTACTTGTTGGAGTCCAACCCACACAGGCAACTGCCTGTAATTAGATGCTTTATTTATTTCTTTGGTGTTTTCACTGTCTGACATTCCACCTATATATAGTTCCTTAAATGTTACAATGTAACTGGTATAATTGGGAGGGCAGAGGGAAATTGAAGAGATAGCCAAAGGTTTTGCACTGTAGACTGCTGACCAGCTTTCTCATATGATGTGAGGCTAGGTTCCACACCCAGATGATCTCACAGATGGGAGGTGAATGAAGACTTAAATTACATTATATTCATATTATTCACACTGTTCATATCACTTACAAATTCCTAACATATATCTTGTTTTGTTGTTTCTTGTGATTCACTTTATTTCAGTTAGTTTTATGTCCTACTGAACAGCCATGGTCATACTGAGACGGACTCTCAAACTTTGTAACTAGATCTACTAAAGATAATTTAGCTACACAAAGATTATTTTTACATGACAATAATTTTTACACCCGTAATAGCCACTTGCTACTATAGTTACTTGTTGACAAACATAGCAGTTTACAGGAAAATTTAGGTTGTTATAATTTCCACAAGAAATAGAGAAAAGAGTAATATCGCATTTTGCCATTTTCTCTAAAAAATTTTAACAGAGAAAAGAGTAGCCAATTCTTTCGTTTATGGACGTAATTTAAAAGCTTGGCTTAACCTATTTTGATATACAGATTATGATTATGTTTCTAATATTTCCCTAAATTTATGCACGGGAATGTCTTACAAATTTATATATTTGGCCAAGTTTATGTTACCATCTATAGATGCGATTAAACCTACAATTGCATACAAAAGTCAAAGCTGGCAAAGAATAATTGTTAACCATATTGGACAGGATTTTTAGCATTGCTGTGCCTGTTAGACTTAAACTCATACACAGAGGGCTATATATAATGACATTATAACACAAATGTGTAGCACAGCCATTACATTGGTTATCTTCATGAGTGATATATATTTTTTAAATATGTCAAATGCGGGATGTTTTACTTTCATTATCCACCAATCCCAGCAGGCACACAACCTGATTTCAACATTGAAAAAAGATTGGTAAGCCAGCTAAGAAACTTTATAAGGCCAGACATTCTTGTTTTGTATTTATTTCTCAGAAATATATCATTTAGAAGTTATACTGTAAATACACTGAAACATTAGTTCATTGCACTAACAACAAAAAACCTTGAAGCCACATGCGCATATTTCAGCCATCAAAGGGCTAGCAGCAACAATATCTATTGTATATATATATATATATCCAAACTACAAGCACTAGATTTATGTAATACTGTTAGTCATGTGCAAAGTTACAAAGTTCAAGGATTGGGGTTAAATCATGCTCATCAACTTGTACGGTCATTGTAATGGAACAAGTCCACAGATTTTACATCTTGTGGCTGGGTCCAGACAAAAGCATTAATCTCAGATTAAATGCAAATATCTCTAAAAATGTTCCAGTCAAGATTAACTCATACAAATAATGATTAAATATGTTCCTTTTCATCAGCAAAGTGATACTTAGCTTTCCCATTGATTAGGTAGTTGGGAATAATATCCTGTACTACTGAGCTGGTTTTAAAAAGAGATTCTCAGACTTTTTAAAAGACAGTGAAACTACTGCAGGCCAGCTCACCTTTCTGGCTTTTTTAAGCGTGAGCCTTGAAAGAGTTCGCACTGTACAGATCACTTTTTTTTGTCTGTGGATATTGATGAAATTTACCTGTGCATTCTGAATTTCCCTCTCTTCCTCTCCAATAGGTAAAAGGACATATATGTCGTTTTGGCTTTTGCCCATACATATGTCCTTTTCTCTCCGGACTTTGATGACATCGACAACACTCCAATAGCTAAAAGGACACATGTCCTTTTTACTTTTTACCATACATATGTCCTTCTTGCATCAGACTTTCAGGAATTGTGGCACAGAGTGATGACTACTTGTCTGCTCACTGAAGTTAAGCAGCAATGGGCTATGTTCCCATCAGGCAGGCAACTTTGAAATCTGGTTGAATCCAACGTCGAAATCTGGTTGAAATACGTGTAGATTTTGCAAACCATTTTTGGTTGGATCCAACCGGTGAAATGATGTTGAAGCCAATGTTGAAATCAGGTTGAATTGAATGGGTGAAATCTGGTTGAAATACGTGTAGCTTTTGCAAACTGTTTTGGGTTGAATCCAATGTATGAAATAGGGTTAAATTCAATGGGTGAAATCAGGTTGTTTTTCACTGTCTTCTTTATTTGAATCATTGTAGAATGTGTGTCATAATTATAGCTTCTTAATAATATTATACAATAACTATCCATATACATATTTTACAATTTGGATACAACTTCAAAATAATTAATTCTTTCCAAGATGATATGTTTTCATCAATCATTATATATTCAATATTATATTTCTGATGACATTGTAATGACACAATTTTGCATCAGCTTTCAAGTATAATTTCTCAAGATATGTAAATCCATATTTTCCAACTAAATATCCTTTTTTATGTTTCTAGAACCGGTATTATTCAATGTCTTCAATTGAAATTCTTTTTGTGAAATTTTGAAATAAATTTATATTTCTTTCTTTGTAAAAAACAAACAATTGTGACATTATTCATATCTTCAGTATTTTATCCAATCAGTTTGTTTTAAATGTTTTATTAAGTTAGCTATAATTATACTGTAATTATAAAGAAGCCATAATCATGTAGCAAAGTCACAATGCTCAGTTCAGATGCTTGTGTCTCATACAACTTTGTCATATAAACTGATTAGTTGTCAGTTCTGACCACAAAAACAGACCTAAAGTAAACACCATGCATGCAATTGAACAAGGGTAAACCCCCACCTCCACCCCTGCTGTGTTATCTAATTACTTTTATTTGAGCATGGGAGCATTTGAGAAAGAAATTCAAATTACTAAGTTTTGATGAATAAGTGTGAATTTATCTTTTTTATTTAAGATAAGTTTGACTTCAAAATGTTTTTTAAGTATCAGGAATTGCATTAATCAATATATAATTATAAATGACAAAAATTATATTTGGGTGCATCAGTTTTGTTATTGCTATAAATTAATAAGGAAAATAGATAAAATGTTCAAGTACATGCACACATAATCTTTATCATCTTTAGAATCTTAAGTTTAAAAATTAGTCTTTGCTTTACAAATACCTACAAATTCAAAATATATTGTAATAATGGTTCTTTCAAAAAATTAGACTTAATCACTATATCTCCCTCTAGAAAAAGAATTATCAATGAACGATACCAGTCATTCATTTTCTAACATTCAACTTGTTTTCTGTTCAATAACATGACTAAGATTTCATGTCAGAAAACCTAATTTGATTTAGTGTTGATTTTTTATGAAGTATCACTACTTTTTCCAGTTAGAAATCTAGCTTTGAAAAAGTGTTGAAATTGTGTCAGGGTCAATTTCTGAACCAAAAATCACCATGATTTCTGGTCAAAATATCACTACTTTTTCATGTTAGAAAACGTACTTTAGTAGTTAATATTGTGGATTTCAATGTCGGGCCCGTTTTGAACTCTAAATTTACGATATTTCAAAGTGTGTGCCTGCTGGATTGGTACTTGAATGGGTGACCATCTCAGTTCGGGACCAACTGTGGGATGTACCTAAGTTGGAATTTCTTTTTGTCACAAAACGTTTGTAAATTCTAGTGCACTACTCTTGTCTGTGATGGCTTTGCGTTCGCGCTAAGGGACGAAAACACCTTTTGAGTATTCATGCTGTTATTACACGGATGCATAATTTGAAGAATGATGAAGCAGACATTGAAACCACAAACTATTGAATATATTTCAATCATAGAAGGTTCACAGCAGCTATATAGTATCGCTCAACTGACTACAATACCTTAAGGACAGTTGAGGGATGGTCAAGTTGAAAAATATGATGTAAGCTAAAACAAATAATAATCTGTACATGCAGCATAAATATGTTAATTCAGGGGCATAGGAAGCAATTTTTGGTTGGGGGGGCGAGGACCAATGGAACTAGATTGCGCCAACTCAACGCCAACATATCTCCAAACAGGCTATCTCTCATGCCACAGACATTCACTAGGTATTTTATAGCACCCATTTTGTGAATTACAATTATTATAAATTATTTTTTATTTATTTTTATTTATTTTTTGGGGGGTCAAACCATTTTTCAGGTCAATTTTTTTTTAAAAAGTCCTCTGGGTAGATTTTTCATGGGCATTATATACAGGTTAAATATCTACTTAAACCCTTGGTTTTTGGCACATGCAAAAGAACATATTAATATGTTCCCATATGAGATTTCAGCTCCATCAATCATATATTATGACAGCTATAGGGCTTAAAAGTGGCAAAAAATCTGTAAATAGGGTCTCTTTCGGCATTTTAGACACATTAAAGTGGCTTTGAAAATTAAAATTACAGACTTCAAATTTTCACAAACATTAAATAAAGAAGTCATATGAAATACGGTTTGAGACTTATCACACTTTCAAGTCACAGGGCAAAATATGTGAAAAATGTTGAAAAGGGGTTACTTAGGTGGGTGTTTATGGGCCCCATACACACAGGTTAATGTCTTGAAAAGCCTTGATTTTTCACTCATGGAAAAAGACCATATTAATATATTCTCAGATAAGACCTCAACTTTATCAATCATACAGTTTTACAGCTGTGATTATTCAATATGCTAATTTATTCTAGTATCCCCGACCTTGTCCAGGTATAGAAATACAAATAACCTCTGTGTTTGAAAGATATTTCTAATATCTTGACCATGTGATGTTCTTTTTCTGTAGGGGGACATAATAATGAAAATCACATAATTGTAATAGATGTGGGGCAGATTTCAAGAAAAGTTTCAGCCCAGTCTCAGGCTCAAACTTGAGAGTTTTATCTCAAATTATTGGAACATTTTTTTTGAGCCCATGGGATCAACCTTTATAGATTTCACAAAACGTCTCAGTCTCAGCTTTGGTTGAGTCACTGACTCAAATGCTGGGACTGGTAGGTAGTGAGCTTAAGTTTTGTAAACAGAGGCTCAAATATGGCTGCCATAATTCTTTCTCCAATTTGAAAATTGAAATGTCTTTGGATGTTTTACAGGTTTACAAGCTTTCCCATTGCAAAATAGCAGACCAGAGATGTTATGTGTCAAACAAGGAACACACATGTCATTAGTAGAATATTGTGACTGCAAAAAAGGGTCCCATGACACAGAAAAACCACTGTGGTTATTCAATAAGCTTGGTCTCAATTGAGACACCTTCTGTGAAAACCAGTTGAGACAAAGACGTAGCTGAGCCAAAAGGCTTAAGGCTTAGATTTGAACCTGAGACCTTTCTTAAAATCCACCACAGAACATGTGACTTTTCCCCCAAATACCAGGCTGATACAAGATCTATTTTTAGCAAGGTTAATCTCCAAATTTAGGTAGGATGTATAATCATTGGATTAGCTAGGTCATACACAGTAAAGAAAGAAGATTTGTTTTTACATATCTTATCAGCTGACAAATTGCTGTTCTAAATCGTTGCTTTGTCTGAATTTGAAACTACATATCTAAGTTCTAAATAATAAGCAACAAGGTAAACTAAATGTAAATGTTTGTTTTTTGTCCCTGGACTTTGAATTTGCCTATTGCTATTGTCTTGTTGCGCCTTAGAGTCCACTACTCAGTGGAGATTAAGCGCTATAAAAGTCAAAGGTCAAAGGTCAAAGTTGGGGTTTTACGTCCCGTTCAACAGTCAGGGTCAAATGTTCCTTTTACAAATCATGGAAATAAATATTTTATAGTTCAAATGGTAGAATACACAATAATACATGTGAAGAGTGAACAGGGTCAAAGTGTAATTTGATCACATATTATTGAGTTGCCTGTAAACATTTGCCTAAACTTCAAAATTAGACGTTAGTTGCATTGCAAAAAGTTGGGGGGGGGGCGAAAATATATCCCCGTCCCACCAACTGTATGGTTGGGGGGAACCGCCCCCGCTGCCACCCCAGTTTGTACACCTATGTAATTATGATCCAAATTCTGATATTTTACTAATGAATTTCCATGAAAAAGGCTTAGGAGGACTGACATCACGATTTAGCAAAATGCTAAATCATGGCTCCCTGGTGTATGCTCACCCATTGTAGTGTAATGTGCTGATACATGTTATTTTAAAATATTGATATTACTGCAAGTTCAAGTTTCTCCATCGATTTGTGTATCCTTGTACTATTTTATACAAATACGTATTCTGACATATTGAACAAGGGCTCCAGATTGACCAGATTATAATCTACATGTAATGCCCCAAATGCGCCCAAAAGGTCCTCCTTTATTGTTAAAACATGTATGAAATTGAAGAAGGACTCCAGATTGGCCATATTATGATATACTTGACATTACCCCCATGAGGGGGGCAGAGCAGGCCCACACCCCGAAACTGAAATTCCTAATATGGCTCTCGAGTGGGCCAGAGCAATGCAATTTTATTCTATGGTAAAAACTGAATTTTCTGCGAAAATTTCAGCCAGATTCAACAACTTTAAGGGAAGTTTTGGGCTGATTTGCCATTTGAGGGTACTCTCGCTACATGCACTCCCAATACATGTATTTTCAGCTTGGTGTGTATTTCTTAGGGAAACCACTACTTAATGCTCCCTCAGTGGCTCCCACCCTTGCACACAGTATGCTTTATAGCCCTTCATCTGCCTTATTTGGCAAGATATAAGCATATCTTAATGCACCCCGCAGAAGGCGAATTACAGGCCTGCTGGAACCCAAATAACACACCATTAGTCAAGGCTATACCTGATGTAATTCTGAAACCTGTGCAGTAAGATTTAGTAGGTTACAGAGTATATTTTGGCCAAATTTCAGGATTATAGACCAACATTTGGTACTCATTTTGGCTGATTTACATCTAATTTGGACCATTTTAACAGCAATATTTAGGTTGAATAAATTCTTTTCAGACATGTAATGCCCCAAATGCGCCCAAAAGGTCCCCCTTTATTGTTAAAACATGTATGAAATTGAAGAAGGACTCCAGATTGGCCATATTATGATATACTTGACATTACCCCCATGAGGCGGGCAGAGCAGGCCCACACCCCGAAACTGAAATTCCTAATATGGCTCTCGAGTGGGCCAGACCAATGCAATTTTATTCTATGGTAAAAACTGAATTTTCTGCGAAAATTTCAGCCAGATTCAACAACTGTAAGGGGTGTTTTGGGCTGATTTGCCATTTGAGGGTACTCTCGCTACATGCTTTATAGCCCTTCATCTGCCTTATTTGGCAAGATATGAGCATATCTTAATGCACCCCGCAGAAGGCGAATTACAGGCCTGCTGGAAACCAAATAACACACCATTAGTCACTGCTATACCTGATGTAATTCTGAAACCTGTGCAGTCAGATTTAGTAGGTTAGAGAGTATATTTTGGCCAAATTTCAGGATTATAGACCAACATTTGGTACTCATCACCCTGGAAGCCAAAGAAACCAGCGAATTGGGTTTAATATTTTTTACTAAAATCAGATTTTATCAATAACGTGTACATAAATCTATATCTGTATCTAAAACTTTATTGACAAGATATGTATAAAATATTTAATAATTTATTGAATCAGTTTGCTCCTACTGCAAGCTTCAGCTATTTTGCCAACATTCTCTGACATGTGTCCCATGCAGATGCAAGGAAATAGATAGTGATTTTTTTACAATTCAGGAGAATTTTGAACAACTAACTTCATAACCCCAATTACAAAAAGGTTAATCCCAAATGTGCCAAATAATGAATTCCGCGACCATAGCGGGGGCGGAGGCAATATACTGAAGCAAGAACCCTCCCATTTTGGCTAATTTACATCTAATTTGGACCATTTTAACAGCAATATTTAGGTTGAATAAATTTTTTTCAGACATGTAATGCCCCAAATGCGCCCAAAAGGTCCCCCTTTATTGTTAAAACATGTATAAAATTGAAGAAGGACTCCAGATTGGCCATATTATGATATACTTGACATTACCCCCATGAGGCGGGCAGACCAGGCCCACAGCCCGAAACTGAAATTCCTAATATGGCTCTCGAGTGGGCCAGACCAATGTAATTTTATTCTATGGTAAAAACTGAATTTTCTGCGAAAATTTCAGCCAGATTCAACAACTTTAAGGGGTGTTTTGGGCTGATTTGCCATTTGAGGGTACTCTCGCTACATGCACTCCCAATACATGTATTTTCAGCTTGGTGTGTATTTCTTAGGGAAACCACTACTTAATTCTCCCTTAGTGGCGCCCACCCTGGCACACACACAGTATGCTTTATAGCCCATCATCTGCCTTATTTGGCAAGATATGAGCATATCTTAATTTACATCTTTACATCTAGGTTATATAATTTCTGTTCAGAGATGTAATGTTCCAAATGGGCCCAAAATGTCCTCTTTTATTGTCAAAACATGAATGAAATTAATTTTTGGCTTCAGATTTGATACATTATGAGATATTTGACATAACCCCCCATGAGGGGGGGGGGCCAGACCAGCCCCACACCCCGGAAACTGAAATTCCTAATATGGCTCTTGAGTGGTTCAGACCAATGCAATTTTATTCTCTGATATAAACTGAGTTTCCTGTGAAAATCTGAGCCAGATACAACAACTTTAAGGGGTGGTTTGGACTGATTTGCCATTTAGTGGTACCCTCGCTACATGCACTCCCAAGACATGTATTTTGAGCTTCTTGTGTATTTCTTAAGGAATACACTACTTAATTCTCTCTTAGTGGCACCCACACTCGCAAAAAATATGGTTTATAGCCTTACATCTGCCTTATTGGGCAAGATATGAGTATATCTTAATGCACCCCCCAGCAGGCGTATTACAGGCCTGCTGGGGTCCAAATACCACCCCAGTAGTCACTGCTATATCAGATGTAATTCTAAAACCTGTGCAGTCAGATTTAGCTAGTTACAGACTATAGTCTCACCAAATTTCAGGATTATAGACCAACATTTGGTACTGATTTGGGCTGATTTACATCTTTTTTCGACCATTTTAACAGCCCTATTTGGGTTATATAATTTCTGTTCAGAGATGTAATGTTCCAAATGGGCCCAAAATGTCCTCTTTTATTGTCAAAACATGAATGAAATTAATTTTTGGCTTCAGATTTGATACATTATGAGATATTTGACATAACCCCCCATGAGGGGGGGGGGGGGGCCAGACCAGCCCCACACCCCGGAAACTGAAATTCCTAATATGGCTCTTGAGTGGTTCAGACCAATGCAATTTTATTCTCTGATATAAACTGAGTTTCCTGTGAAAATCTGAGCCAGATACAACAACTTTAAGGGGTGGTTTGGACTGATTTGCCATTTAGTGGTACCCTCGCTACATGCACTCCCAAGACATGTATTTTGAGCTTCTTGTGTATTTCTTAAGGAATACACTACTTAATTCTCTCTTAGTGGCACCCACACTCGCAAAAAATATGGTTTATAGCCTTACATCTGCCTTATTGGGCAAGATATGAGTATATCTTAATTCACCCCCCAGCAGGCGTATTACAGGCCTGCTGGGGTCCAAATACCACCCCAGTAGTCACTGCTATATCAGATGTAATTCTAAAACCTGTGCAGTCAGATTTAGCTAGTTACAGACTATATTCTCACCAAATTTCAGGATTATAGACCAACATTTGGTACTGATTTGGGCTGATTTACATCTTTTTTCGACCATTTTAACAGCCCTATTTGGGTTATATAATTTCTGTTCAGAGATGTAATGTTCCAAATGGGCCCAAAATGTCCTCTTTTATTGTCAAAACATGAATGAAATTAATTTTTGGCTTCAGATTTGATACATTATGAGATATTTGACATAACCCCCCATGAGGGGGGGGGGGGGGCCAGACCAGCCCCACACCCCGGAAACTGAAATTCCTAATATGGCTCTTGAGTGGTTCAGACCAATGCAATTTTATTCTCTGATATAAACTGAGTTTCCTGTGAAAATCTGAGCCAGATACAACAACTTTAAGGGGTGGTTTGGACTGATTTGCCATTTAGTGGTACCCTCGCTACATGCACTCCCAAGACATGTATTTTGAGCTTCTTGTGTATTTCTTAAGGAATACACTACTTAATTCTCTCTTAGTGGCACCCACACTCGCAAAAAATATGGTTTATAGCCTTACATCTGCCTTATTGGGCAAGATATGAGTATATCTTAATTCACCCCCCAGCAGGCGTATTACAGGCCTGCTGGGGTCCAAATACCACCCCAGTAGTCACTGCTATATCAGATGTAATTCTAAAACCTGTGCAGTCAGATTTAGCTAGTTACAGACTATATTCTCACCAAATTTCAGGATTATAGACCAACATTTGGTACTGATTTGGGCTGATTTACATCTTTTTTCGACCATTTTAACAGCCCTATTTGGGTTATATAATTTCTGTTCAGAGATGTAATGTTCCAAATGGGCCCAAAATGTCCTCTTTTATTGTCAAAACATGAATGAAATTAATTTTTGGCTTCAGATTTGATACATTATGAGATATTTGACATAACCCCCCATGAGGGGGGGGGCCAGACCAGCCCCACACCCCGGAAACTGAAATTCCTAATATGGCTCTTGAGTGGTTCAGACCAATGCAATTTTATTCTCTGATATAAACTGAGTTTCCTGTGAAAATCTGAGCCAGATACAACAACTTTAAGGGGTGGTTTGGACTGATTTGCCATTTAGTGGTACCCTCGCTACATGCACTCCCAAGACATGTATTTTGAGCTTCTTGTGTATTTCTTAAGGAATACACTACTTAATTCTCTCTTAGTGGCACCCACACTCGCAAAAAATATGGTTTATAGCCTTACATCTGCCTTATTGGGCAAGATATGAGTATATCTTAATTCACCCCCCAGCAGGCGTATTAGAGGCCTGCTGGGGTCCAAATACCACCCCAGTAGTCACTGCTATATCAGATGTAATTCTAAAACCTGTGCAGTCAGATTTAGCTAGTTACAGACTATATTCTCACCAAATTTCAGGATTATAGACCAACATTTGGTACTGATTTGGGCTGATTTACATCTTTTTTCGACCATTTTAACAGCCCTATTTGGGTTATATAATTTCTGTTCAGAGATGTAATGTTCCAAATGGGCCCAAAATGTCCTCTTTTATTGTCAAAACATGAATGAAATTAATTTTTGGCTTCAGATTTGATACATTATGAGATACTTGACATAACCCCCCATGAGGGGGGGCCAGACCAGCCCCACACCCCGGAAACTGAAATTCCTAATATGGCTCTCGAGTGGTTCAGACCAATGCAATTTTATTCTCTGATATAAACTGAGTTTACTGCGAAAATCTGAGCCAGATACAACAACTTTAAGGGGTGGTTTGGACTGATTTGCCATTTAGTGGTACCCTCGCTACATGCACTCCCAAGACATGTATTTTGAGCTTCTTGTGTATTTCTTAAGGAATACACTACTTAACTTTCTCTTAGTGGCACCCACACTCGCAAAAAATATGGTTTATAGCCTTACATCTGCCTTATTGGGCAAGATATGAGCATATCTTAATGCACCCCCCAGCAGGCGTATTACAGGCCTGCTGGGGTCCAAATACCACACCAGTAGTCACTGCTATATCAGATGTAATTCTAAAACCTGTGCAGTCAGATTTAGCTAGTTACAGACTATATTCTCACCAAATTTCAGGATTATAGACCAACATTTGGTACTGATTTGGGCTGATTTACATCTTTTTTCGACCATTTTAACAGCCCTATTTGGGTTATATAATTTCTGTTCAGAGATGTAATGTTCCAAATGGGCCCAAAATGTCCTCTTTTATTGTCAAAACATGAATGAAATTAATTTTTGGCTTCAGATTTGATACATTATGAGATATTTGACATAACCCCCATGAGGGGGGGGGGGGGGGGGGGGGCAGACCAGCCCCACACCCCTGAAACTGAAATTCCTAATATGGCTCTTGAGTGGTTCAGACCAATGCAATTTTATTCTCTGATATAAACTGAGTTTCCTGTGAAAATCTGAGCCAGATACAACAACTTTAAGGGGTGGTTTGGACTGATTTGCCATTTAGTGGTACCCTCGCTACATGCACTCCCAAGACATGTATTTTGAGCTTCTTGTGTATTTCTTAAGGAATACACTACTTAATTCTCTCTTAGTGGCACCCACACTCGCAAAAAATATGGTTTATAGCCTTACATCTGCCTTATTGGGCAAGATATGAGTATATCTTAATTCACCCCCCAGCAGGCGTATTACAGGCCTGCTGGGGTCCAAATACCACCCCAGTAGTCACTGCTATATCAGATGTAATTCTAAAACCTGTGCAGTCAGATTTAGCTAGTTACAGACTATATTCTCACCAAATTTCAGGATTATAGACCAACATTTGGTACTGATTTGGGCTGATTTACATCTTTTTTCGACCATTTTAACAGCCCTATTTGGGTTATATAATTTCTGTTCAGAGATGTAATGTTCCAAATGGGCCCAAAATGTCCTCTTTTATTGTCAAAACATGAATGAAATTAATTTTTGGCTTCAGATTTGATACATTATGAGATATTTGACATAACCCCCCATGAGGGGGGGGGGCCAGACCAGCCCCACACCCCGGAAACTGAAATTCCTAATATGGCTCTTGAGTGGTTCAGACCAATGCAATTTTATTCTCTGATATAAACTGAGTTTCCTGTGAAAATCTGAGCCAGATACAACAACTTTAAGGGGTGGTTTGGACTGATTTGCCATTTAGTGGTACCCTCGCTACATGCACTCCCAAGACATGTATTTTGAGCTTCTTGTGTATTTCTTAAGGAATACACTACTTAATTCTCTCTTAGTGGCACCCACACTCGCAAAAAATATGGTTTATAGCCTTACATCTGCCTTATTGGGCAAGATATGAGTATATCTTAATTCACCCCCCAGCAGGCGTATTACAGGCCTGCTGGGGTCCAAATACCACCCCAGTAGTCACTGCTATATCAGATGTAATTCTAAAACCTGTGCAGTCAGATTTAGCTAGTTACAGACTATATTCTCACCAAATTTCAGGATTATAGACCAACATTTGGTACTGATTTGGGCTGATTTACATCTTTTTTCGACCATTTTAACAGCCCTATTTGGGTTATATAATTTCTGTTCAGAGATGTAATGTTCCAAATGGGCCCAAAATGTCCTCTTTTATTGTCAAAACATGAATGAAATTAATTTTTGGCTTCAGATTTGATACATTATGAGATATTTGACATAACCCCCCATGAGGGGGGGGGCCAGACCAGCCCCACACCCCGGAAACTGAAATTCCTAATATGGCTCTTGAGTGGTTCAGACCAATGCAATTTTATTCTCTGATATAAACTGAGTTTCCTGTGAAAATCTGAGCCAGATACAACAACTTTAAGGGGTGGTTTGGACTGATTTGCCATTTAGTGGTACCCTCGCTACATGCACTCCCAAGACATGTATTTTGAGCTTCTTGTGTATTTCTTAAGGAATACACTACTTAATTCTCTCTTAGTGGCACCCACACTCGCAAAAAATATGGTTTATAGCCTTACATCTGCCTTATTGGGCAAGATATGAGTATATCTTAATTCACCCCCCAGCAGGCGTATTACAGGCCTGCTGGGGTCCAAATACCACCCCAGTAGTCACTGCTATATCAGATGTAATTCTAAAACCTGTGCAGTCAGATTTAGCTAGTTACAGACTATATTCTCACCAAATTTCAGGATTATAGACCAACATTTGGTACTGATTTGGGCTGATTTACATCTTTTTTCGACCATTTTAACAGCCCTATTTGGGTTATATAATTTCTGTTCAGAGATGTAATGTTCCAAATGGGCCCAAAATGTCCTCTTTTATTGTCAAAACATGAATGAAATTAATTTTTGGCTTCAGATTTGATACATTATGAGATATTTGACATAACCCCCCATGAGGGGGGGGGGCCAGACCAGCCCCACACCCCGGAAACTGAAATTCCTAATATGGCTCTTGAGTGGTTCAGACCAATGCAATTTTATTCTCTGATATAAACTGAGTTTCCTGTGAAAATCTGAGCCAGATACAACAACTTTAAGGGGTGGTTTGGACTGATTTGCCATTTAGTGGTACCCTCGCTACATGCACTCCCAAGACATGTATTTTGAGCTTCTTGTGTATTTCTTAAGGAATACACTACTTAATTCTCTCTTAGTGGCACCCACACTCGCAAAAAATATGGTTTATAGCCTTACATCTGCCTTATTGGGCAAGATATGAGTATATCTTAATTCACCCCCCAGCAGGCGTATTACCGGCCTGCTGGGGTCCAAATACCACCCCAGTAGTCACTGCTATATCAGATGTAATTCTAAAACCTGTGCAGTCAGATTTAGCTAGTTACAGACTATATTCTCACCAAATTTCAGGATTATAGACCAACATTTGGTACTGATTTGGGCTGATTTACATCTTTTTTCGACCATTTTAACAGCCCTATTTGGGTTATATAATTTCTGTTCAGAGATGTAATGTTCCAAATGGGCCCAAAATGTCCTCTTTTATTGTCAAAACATGAATGAAATTAATTTTTGGCTTCAGATTTGATACATTATGAGATATTTGACATAACCCCCCATGAGGGGGGGGGCCAGACCAGCCCCACACCCCGGAAACTGAAATTCCTAATATGGCTCTTGAGTGGTTCAGACCAATGCAATTTTATTCTCTGATATAAACTGAGTTTCCTGTGAAAATCTGAGCCAGATACAACAACTTTAAGGGGTGGTTTGGACTGATTTGCCATTTAGTGGTACCCTCGCTACATGCACTCCCAAGACATGTATTTTGAGCTTCTTGTGTATTTCTTAAGGAATACACTACTTAATTCTCTCTTAGTGGCACCCACACTCGCAAAAAATATGGTTTATAGCCTTACATCTGCCTTATTGGGCAAGATATGAGTATATCTTAATTCACCCCCCAGCAGGCGTATTACAGGCCTGCTGGGGTCCAAATACCACCCCAGTAGTCACTGCTATATCAGATGTAATTCTAAAACCTGTGCAGTCAGATTTAGCTAGTTACAGACTATATTCTCACCAAATTTCAGGATTATAGACCAACATTTGGTACTGATTTGGGCTGATTTACATCTTTTTTCGACCATTTTAACAGCCCTATTTGGGTTATATAATTTCTGTTCAGAGATGTAATGTTCCAAATGGGCCCAAAATGTCCTCTTTTATTGTCAAAACATGAATGAAATTAATTTTTGGCTTCAGATTTGATACATTATGAGATATTTGACATAACCCCCCATGAGGGGGGGGGGGGGCCAGACCAGCCCCACACCCCGGAAACTGAAATTCCTAATATGGCTCTTGAGTGGTTCAGACCAATGCAATTTTATTCTCTGATATAAACTGAGTTTCCTGTGAAAATCTGAGCCAGATACAACAACTTTAAGGGGTGGTTTGGACTGATTTGCCATTTAGTGGTACCCTCGCTACATGCACTCCCAAGACATGTATTTTGAGCTTCTTGTGTATTTCTTAAGGAATACACTACTTAATTCTCTCTTAGTGGCACCCACACTCGCAAAAAATATGGTTTATAGCCTTACATCTGCCTTATTGGGCAAGATATGAGTATATCTTAATTCACCCCCCAGCAGGCGTATTACAGGCCTGCTGGGGTCCAAATACCACCCCAGTAGTCACTGCTATATCAGATGTAATTCTAAAACCTGTGCAGTCAGATTTAGCTAGTTACAGACTATATTCTCACCAAATTTCAGGATTATAGACCAACATTTGGTACTGATTTGGGCTGATTTACATCTTTTTTCGACCATTTTAACAGCCCTATTTGGGTTATATAATTTCTGTTCAGAGATGTAATGTTCCAAATGGGCCCAAAATGTCCTCTTTTATTGTCAAAACATGAATGAAATTAATTTTTGGCTTCAGATTTGATACATTATGAGATATTTGACATAACCCCCCATGAGGGGGGGGGCCAGACCAGCCCCACACCCCGGAAACTGAAATTCCTAATATGGCTCTTGAGTGGTTCAGACCAATGCAATTTTATTCTCTGATATAAACTGAGTTTCCTGTGAAAATCTGAGCCAGATACAACAACTTTAAGGGGTGGTTTGGACTGATTTGCCATTTAGTGGTACCCTCGCTACATGCACTCCCAAGACATGTATTTTGAGCTTCTTGTGTATTTCTTAAGGAATACACTACTTAATTCTCTCTTAGTGGCACCCACACTCGCAAAAAATATGGTTTATAGCCTTACATCTGCCTTATTGGGCAAGATATGAGTATATCTTAATTCACCCCCCAGCAGGCGTATTACAGGCCTGCTGGGGTCCAAATACCACCCCAGTAGTCACTGCTATATCAGATGTAATTCTAAAACCTGTGCAGTCAGATTTAGCTAGTTACAGACTATATTCTCACCAAATTTCAGGATTATAGACCAACATTTGGTACTGATTTGGGCTGATTTACATCTTTTTTCGACCATTTTAACAGCCCTATTTGGGTTATATAATTTCTGTTCAGAGATGTAATGTTCCAAATGGGCCCAAAATGTCCTCTTTTATTGTCAAAACATGAATGAAATTAATTTTTGGCTTCAGATTTGATACATTATGAGATATTTGACATAACCCCCCATGAGGGGGGGGGCCAGACCAGCCCCACACCCCGGAAACTGAAATTCCTAATATGGCTCTTGAGTGGTTCAGACCAATGCAATTTTATTCTCTGATATAAACTGAGTTTCCTGTGAAAATCTGAGCCAGATACAACAACTTTAAGGGGTGGTTTGGACTGATTTGCCATTTAGTGGTACCCTCGCTACATGCACTCCCAAGACATGTATTTTGAGCTTCTTGTGTATTTCTTAAGGAATACACTACTTAATTCTCTCTTAGTGGCACCCACACTCGCAAAAAATATGGTTTATAGCCTTACATCTGCCTTATTGGGCAAGATATGAGTATATCTTAATGCACCCCCCAGCAGGCGTATTACAGGCCTGCTGGGGTCCAAATACCACCCCAGTAGTCACTGCTATATCAGATGTAATTCTAAAACCTGTGCAGTCAGATTTAGCTAGTTACAGACTATATTCTCACCAAATTTCAGGATTATAGACCAACATTTGGTACTGATTTGGGCTGATTTACATCTTTTTTCGACCATTTTAACAGCCCTATTTGGGTTATATAATTTCTGTTCAGAGATGTAATGTTCCAAATGGGCCCAAAATGTCCTCTTTTATTGTCAAAACATGAATGAAATTAATTTTTGGCTTCAGATTTGATACATTATGAGATATTTGACATAACCCCCCATGAGGGGGGGGGCCAGACCAGCCCCACACCCCGGAAACTGAAATTCCTAATATGGCTCTTGAGTGGTTCAGACCAATGCAATTTTATTCTCTGATATAAACTGAGTTTCCTGTGAAAATCTGAGCCAGATACAACAACTTTAAGGGGTGGTTTGGACTGATTTGCCATTTAGTGGTACCCTCGCTACATGCACTCCCAAGACATGTATTTTGAGCTTCTTGTGTATTTCTTAAGGAATACACTACTTAATTCTCTCTTAGTGGCACCCACACTCGCAAAAAATATGGTTTATAGCCTTACATCTGCCTTATTGGGCAAGATATGAGTATATCTTAATTCACCCCCCAGCAGGCGTATTACCGGCCTGCTGGGGTCCAAATACCACCCCAGTAGTCACTGCTATATCAGATGTAATTCTAAAACCTGTGCAGTCAGATTTAGCTAGTTACAGACTATATTCTCACCAAATTTCAGGATTATAGACCAACATTTGGTACTGATTTGGGCTGATTTACATCTTTTTTCGACCATTTTAACAGCCCTATTTGGGTTATATAATTTCTGTTCAGAGATGTAATGTTCCAAATGGGCCCAAAATGTCCTCTTTTATTGTCAAAACATGAATGAAATTAATTTTTGGCTTCAGATTTGATACATTATGAGATATTTGACATAACCCCCCATGAGGGGGGGGGGGGGCCAGACCAGCCCCACACCCCGGAAACTGAAATTCCTAATATGGCTCTTGAGTGGTTCAGACCAATGCAATTTTATTCTCTGATATAAACTGAGTTTCCTGTGAAAATCTGAGCCAGATACAACAACTTTAAGGGGTGGTTTGGACTGATTTGCCATTTAGTGGTACCCTCGCTACATGCACTCCCAAGACATGTATTTTGAGCTTCTTGTGTATTTCTTAAGGAATACACTACTTAATTCTCTCTTAGTGGCACCCACACTCGCAAAAAATATGGTTTATAGCCTTACATCTGCCTTATTGGGCAAGATATGAGTATATCTTAATTCACCCCCCAGCAGGCGTATTACAGGCCTGCTGGGGTCCAAATACCACCCCAGTAGTCACTGCTATATCAGATGTAATTCTAAAACCTGTGCAGTCAGATTTAGCTAGTTACAGACTATATTCTCACCAAATTTCAGGATTATAGACCAACATTTGGTACTGATTTGGGCTGATTTACATCTTTTTTCGACCATTTTAACAGCCCTATTTGGGTTATATAATTTCTGTTCAGAGATGTAATGTTCCAAATGGGCCCAAAATGTCCTCTTTTATTGTCAAAACATGAATGAAATTAATTTTTGGCTTCAGATTTGATACATTATGAGATATTTGACATAACCCCCCATGAGGGGGGGGGCCAGACCAGCCCCACACCCCGGAAACTGAAATTCCTAATATGGCTCTTGAGTGGTTCAGACCAATGCAATTTTATTCTCTGATATAAACTGAGTTTCCTGTGAAAATCTGAGCCAGATACAACAACTTTAAGGGGTGGTTTGGACTGATTTGCCATTTAGTGGTACCCTCGCTACATGCACTCCCAAGACATGTATTTTGAGCTTCTTGTGTATTTCTTAAGGAATACACTACTTAATTCTCTCTTAGTGGCACCCACACTCGCAAAAAATATGGTTTATAGCCTTACATCTGCCTTATTGGGCAAGATATGAGTATATCTTAATTCACCCCCCAGCAGGCGTATTACAGGCCTGCTGGGGTCCAAATACCACCCCAGTAGTCACTGCTATATCAGATGTAATTCTAAAACCTGTGCAGTCAGATTTAGCTAGTTACAGACTATATTCTCACCAAATTTCAGGATTATAGACCAACATTTGGTACTGATTTGGGCTGATTTACATCTTTTTTCGACCATTTTAACAGCCCTATTTGGGTTATATAATTTCTGTTCAGAGATGTAATGTTCCAAATGGGCCCAAAATGTCCTCTTTTATTGTCAAAACATGAATGAAATTAATTTTTGGCTTCAGATTTGATACATTATGAGATATTTGACATAACCCCCCATGAGGGGGGGGGCCAGACCAGCCCCACACCCCGGAAACTGAAATTCCTAATATGGCTCTTGAGTGGTTCAGACCAATGCAATTTTATTCTCTGATATAAACTGAGTTTCCTGTGAAAATCTGAGCCAGATACAACAACTTTAAGGGGTGGTTTGGACTGATTTGCCATTTAGTGGTACCCTCGCTACATGCACTCCCAAGACATGTATTTTGAGCTTCTTGTGTATTTCTTAAGGAATACACTACTTAATTCTCTCTTAGTGGCACCCACACTCGCAAAAAATATGGTTTATAGCCTTACATCTGCCTTATTGGGCAAGATATGAGTATATCTTAATGCACCCCCCAGCAGGCGTATTACAGGCCTGCTGGGGTCCAAATACCACCCCAGTAGTCACTGCTATATCAGATGTAATTCTAAAACCTGTGCAGTCAGATTTAGCTAGTTACAGACTATATTCTCACCAAATTTCAGGATTATAGACCAACATTTGGTACTGATTTGGGCTGATTTACATCTTTTTTCGACCATTTTAACAGCCCTATTTGGGTTATATAATTTCTGTTCAGAGATGTAATGTTCCAAATGGGCCCAAAATGTCCTCTTTTATTGTCAAAACATGAATGAAATTAATTTTTGGCTTCAGATTTGATACATTATGAGATATTTGACATAACCCCCCATGAGGGGGGGGGCCAGACCAGCCCCACACCCCGGAAACTGAAATTCCTAATATGGCTCTTGAGTGGTTCAGACCAATGCAATTTTATTCTCTGATATAAACTGAGTTTCCTGTGAAAATCTGAGCCAGATACAACAACTTTAAGGGGTGGTTTGGACTGATTTGCCATTTAGTGGTACCCTCGCTACATGCACTCCCAAGACATGTATTTTGAGCTTCTTGTGTATTTCTTAAGGAATACACTACTTAATTCTCTCTTAGTGGCACCCACACTCGCAAAAAATATGGTTTATAGCCTTACATCTGCCTTATTGGGCAAGATATGAGTATATCTTAATTCACCCCCCAGCAGGCGTATTACCGGCCTGCTGGGGTCCAAATACCACCCCAGTAGTCACTGCTATATCAGATGTAATTCTAAAACCTGTGCAGTCAGATTTAGCTAGTTACAGACTATATTCTCACCAAATTTCAGGATTATAGACCAACATTTGGTACTGATTTGGGCTGATTTACATCTTTTTTCGACCATTTTAACAGCCCTATTTGGGTTATATAATTTCTGTTCAGAGATGTAATGTTCCAAATGGGCCCAAAATGTCCTCTTTTATTGTCAAAACATGAATGAAATTAATTTTTGGCTTCAGATTTGATACATTATGAGATATTTGACATAACCCCCCATGAGGGGGGGGGGGGGCCAGACCAGCCCCACACCCCGGAAACTGAAATTCCTAATATGGCTCTTGAGTGGTTCAGACCAATGCAATTTTATTCTCTGATATAAACTGAGTTTCCTGTGAAAATCTGAGCCAGATACAACAACTTTAAGGGGTGGTTTGGACTGATTTGCCATTTAGTGGTACCCTCGCTACATGCACTCCCAAGACATGTATTTTGAGCTTCTTGTGTATTTCTTAAGGAATACACTACTTAATTCTCTCTTAGTGGCACCCACACTCGCAAAAAATATGGTTTATAGCCTTACATCTGCCTTATTGGGCAAGATATGAGTATATCTTAATTCACCCCCCAGCAGGCGTATTACAGGCCTGCTGGGGTCCAAATACCACCCCAGTAGTCACTGCTATATCAGATGTAATTCTAAAACCTGTGCAGTCAGATTTAGCTAGTTACAGACTATATTCTCACCAAATTTCAGGATTATAGACCAACATTTGGTACTGATTTGGGCTGATTTACATCTTTTTTCGACCATTTTAACAGCCCTATTTGGGTTATATAATTTCTGTTCAGAGATGTAATGTTCCAAATGGGCCCAAAATGTCCTCTTTTATTGTCAAAACATGAATGAAATTAATTTTTGGCTTCAGATTTGATACATTATGAGATATTTGACATAACCCCCCATGAGGGGGGGGGCCAGACCAGCCCCACACCCCGGAAACTGAAATTCCTAATATGGCTCTTGAGTGGTTCAGACCAATGCAATTTTATTCTCTGATATAAACTGAGTTTCCTGTGAAAATCTGAGCCAGATACAACAACTTTAAGGGGTGGTTTGGACTGATTTGCCATTTAGTGGTACCCTCGCTACATGCACTCCCAAGACATGTATTTTGAGCTTCTTGTGTATTTCTTAAGGAATACACTACTTAATTCTCTCTTAGTGGCACCCACACTCGCAAAAAATATGGTTTATAGCCTTACATCTGCCTTATTGGGCAAGATATGAGTATATCTTAATTCACCCCCCAGCAGGCGTATTAGAGGCCTGCTGGGGTCCAAATACCACCCCAGTAGTCACTGCTATATCAGATGTAATTCTAAAACCTGTGCAGTCAGATTTAGCTAGTTACAGACTATATTCTCACCAAATTTCAGGATTATAGACCAACATTTGGTACTGATTTGGGCTGATTTACATCTTTTTTCGACCATTTTAACAGCCCTATTTGGGTTATATAATTTCTGTTCAGAGATGTAATGTTCCAAATGGGCCCAAAATGTCCTCTTTTATTGTCAAAACATGAATGAAATTAATTTTTGGCTTCAGATTTGATACATTATGAGATACTTGACATAACCCCCCATGAGGGGGGGCCAGACCAGCCCCACACCCCGGAAACTGAAATTCCTAATATGGCTCTCGAGTGGTTCAGACCAATGCAATTTTATTCTCTGATATAAACTGAGTTTACTGCGAAAATCTGAGCCAGATACAACAACTTTAAGGGGTGGTTTGGACTGATTTGCCATTTAGTGGTACCCTCGCTACATGCACTCCCAAGACATGTATTTTGAGCTTCTTGTGTATTTCTTAAGGAATACACTACTTAACTTTCTCTTAGTGGCACCCACACTCGCAAAAAATATGGTTTATAGCCTTACATCTGCCTTATTGGGCAAGATATGAGCATATCTTAATGCACCCCCCAGCAGGCGTATTACAGGCCTGCTGGGGTCCAAATACCACACCAGTAGTCACTGCTATATCAGATGTAATTCTAAAACCTGTGCAGTCAGATTTAGCTAGTTACAGACTATATTCTCACCAAATTTCAGGATTATAGACCAACATTTGGTACTGATTTGGGCTGATTTACATCTTTTTTCGACCATTTTAACAGCCCTATTTGGGTTATATAATTTCTGTTCAGAGATGTAATGTTCCAAATGGGCCCAAAATGTCCTCTTTTATTGTCAAAACATGAATGAAATTAATTTTTGGCTTCAGATTTGATACATTATGAGATATTTGACATAACCCCCATGAGGGGGGGGGGGGGGGGGGGGGGGCAGACCAGCCCCACACCCCTGAAACTGAAATTCCTAATATGGCTCTTGAGTGGTTCAGACCAATGCAATTTTATTCTCTGATATAAACTGAGTTTCCTGTGAAAATCTGAGCCAGATACAACAACTTTAAGGGGTGGTTTGGACTGATTTGCCATTTAGTGGTACCCTCGCTACATGCACTCCCAAGACATGTATTTTGAGCTTCTTGTGTATTTCTTAAGGAATACACTACTTAATTCTCTCTTAGTGGCACCCACACTCGCAAAAAATATGGTTTATAGCCTTACATCTGCCTTATTGGGCAAGATATGAGTATATCTTAATTCACCCCCCAGCAGGCGTATTACAGGCCTGCTGGGGTCCAAATACCACCCCAGTAGTCACTGCTATATCAGATGTAATTCTAAAACCTGTGCAGTCAGATTTAGCTAGTTACAGACTATATTCTCACCAAATTTCAGGATTATAGACCAACATTTGGTACTGATTTGGGCTGATTTACATCTTTTTTCGACCATTTTAACAGCCCTATTTGGGTTATATAATTTCTGTTCAGAGATGTAATGTTCCAAATGGGCCCAAAATGTCCTCTTTTATTGTCAAAACATGAATGAAATTAATTTTTGGCTTCAGATTTGATACATTATGAGATATTTGACATAACCCCCCATGAGGGGGGGGGGCCAGACCAGCCCCACACCCCGGAAACTGAAATTCCTAATATGGCTCTTGAGTGGTTCAGACCAATGCAATTTTATTCTCTGATATAAACTGAGTTTCCTGTGAAAATCTGAGCCAGATACAACAACTTTAAGGGGTGGTTTGGACTGATTTGCCATTTAGTGGTACCCTCGCTACATGCACTCCCAAGACATGTATTTTGAGCTTCTTGTGTATTTCTTAAGGAATACACTACTTAATTCTCTCTTAGTGGCACCCACACTCGCAAAAAATATGGTTTATAGCCTTACATCTGCCTTATTGGGCAAGATATGAGTATATCTTAATTCACCCCCCAGCAGGCGTATTACCGGCCTGCTGGGGTCCAAATACCACCCCAGTAGTCACTGCTATATCAGATGTAATTCTAAAACCTGTGCAGTCAGATTTAGCTAGTTACAGACTATATTCTCACCAAATTTCAGGATTATAGACCAACATTTGGTACTGATTTGGGCTGATTTACATCTTTTTTCGACCATTTTAACAGCCCTATTTGGGTTATATAATTTCTGTTCAGAGATGTAATGTTCCAAATGGGCCCAAAATGTCCTCTTTTATTGTCAAAACATGAATGAAATTAATTTTTGGCTTCAGATTTGATACATTATGAGATATTTGACATAACCCCCCATGAGGGGGGGGGGGGGGGGGCCAGACCAGCCCCACACCCCGGAAACTGAAATTCCTAATATGGCTCTTGAGTGGTTCAGACCAATGCAATTTTATTCTCTGATATAAACTGAGTTTCCTGTGAAAATCTGAGCCAGATACAACAACTTTAAGGGGTGGTTTGGACTGATTTGCCATTTAGTGGTACCCTCGCTACATGCACTCCCAAGACATGTATTTTGAGCTTCTTGTGTATTTCTTAAGGAATACACTACTTAATTCTCTCTTAGTGGCACCCACACTCGCAAAAAATATGGTTTATAGCCTTACATCTGCCTTATTGGGCAAGATATGAGTATATCTTAATTCACCCCCCAGCAGGCGTATTACAGGCCTGCTGGGGTCCAAATACCACCCCAGTAGTCACTGCTATATCAGATGTAATTCTAAAACCTGTGCAGTCAGATTTAGCTAGTTACAGACTATATTCTCACCAAATTTCAGGATTATAGACCAACATTTGGTACTGATTTGGGCTGATTTACATCTTTTTTCGACCATTTTAACAGCCCTATTTGGGTTATATAATTTCTGTTCAGAGATGTAATGTTCCAAATGGGCCCAAAATGTCCTCTTTTATTGTCAAAACATGAATGAAATTAATTTTTGGCTTCAGATTTGATACATTATGAGATATTTGACATAACCCCCCATGAGTGGGGGGGCCAGACCAGCCCCACACCCCGGAAACTGAAATTCCTAATATGGCTCTTGAGTGGTTCAGACCAATGCAATTTTATTCTCTGATATAAACTGAGTTTCCTGTGAAAATCTGAGCCAGATACAACAACTTTAAGGGGTGGTTTGGACTGATTTGCCATTTAGTGGTACCCTCGCTACATGCACTCCCAAGACATGTATTTTGAGCTTCTTGTGTATTTCTTAAGGAATACACTACTTAATTCTCTCTTAGTGGCACCCACACTCGCAAAAAATATGGTTTATAGCCTTACATCTGCCTTATTGGGCAAGATATGAGTATATCTTAATTCACCCCCCAGCAGGCGTATTAGAGGCCTGCTGGGGTCCAAATACCACCCCAGTAGTCACTGCTATATCAGATGTAATTCTAAAACCTGTGCAGTCAGATTTAGCTAGTTACAGACTATATTCTCACCAAATTTCAGGATTATAGACCAACATTTGGTACTGATTTGGGCTGATTTACATCTTTTTTCGACCATTTTAACAGCCCTATTTGGGTTATATAATTTCTGTTCAGAGATGTAATGTTCCAAATGGGCCCAAAATGTCCTCTTTTATTGTCAAAACATGAATGAAATTAATTTTTGGCTTCAGATTTGATACATTATGAGATACTTGACATAACCCCCCATGAGGGGGGGCCAGACCAGCCCCACACCCCGGAAACTGAAATTCCTAATATGGCTCTCGAGTGGTTCAGACCAATGCAATTTTATTCTCTGATATAAACTGAGTTTACTGCGAAAATCTGAGCCAGATACAACAACTTTAAGGGGTGGTTTGGACTGATTTGCCATTTAGTGGTACCCTCGCTACATGCACTCCCAAGACATGTATTTTGAGCTTCTTGTGTATTTCTTAAGGAATACACTACTTAACTTTCTCTTAGTGGCACCCACACTCGCAAAAAATATGGTTTATAGCCTTACATCTGCCTTATTGGGCAAGATATGAGCATATCTTAATGCACCCCCCAGCAGGCGTATTACAGGCCTGCTGGGGTCCAAATACCACCCCAGTAGTCACTGCTATATCAGATGTAATTCTAAAACCTGTGCAGTCAGATTTAGCTAGTTACAGACTATATTCTCACCAAATTTCAGGATTATAGACCAACATTTGGTACTGATTTGGGCTGATTTACATCTTTTTTCGACCATTTTAACAGCCCTATTTGGGTTATATAATTTCTGTTCAGAGATGTAATGTTCCAAATGGGCCCAAAATGTCCTCTTTTATTGTCAAAACATGAATGAAATTAATTTTTGGCTTCAGATTTGATACATTATGAGATATTTGACATAACCCCCCATGAGGGGGGGGGGGGGCAGACCAGCCCCACACCCCGGAAACTGAAATTCCTAATATGGCTCTTGAGTGGTTCAGACCAATGCAATTTTATTCTCTGATATAAACTGAGTTTCCTGTGAAAATCTGAGCCAGATACAACAACTTTAAGGGGTGGTTTGGACTGATTTGCCATTTAGTGGTACCCTCGCTACATGCACTCCCAAGACATGTATTTTGAGCTTCTTGTGTATTTCTTAAGGAATACACTACTTAATTCTCTCTTAGTGGCACCCACACTCGCAAAAAATATGGTTTATAGCCTTACATCTGCCTTATTGGGCAAGATATGAGTATATCTTAATTCACCCCCCAGCAGGCGTATTACCGGCCTGCTGGGGTCCAAATACCACCCCAGTAGTCACTGCTATATCAGATGTAATTCTAAAACCTGTGCAGTCAGATTTAGCTAGTTACAGACTATATTCTCACCAAATTTCAGGATTATAGACCAACATTTGGTACTGATTTGGGCTGATTTACATCTTTTTTCGACCATTTTAACAGCCCTATTTGGGTTATATAATTTCTGTTCAGAGATGTAATGTTCCAAATGGGCCCAAAATGTCCTCTTTTATTGTCAAAACATGAATGAAATTAATTTTTGGCTTCAGATTTGATACATTATGAGATATTTGACATAACCCCCCATGAGGGGGGGGGGGGCCAGACCAGCCCCACACCCCGGAAACTGAAATTCCTAATATGGCTCTTGAGTGGTTCAGACCAATGCAATTTTATTCTCTGATATAAACTGAGTTTCCTGTGAAAATCTGAGCCAGATACAACAACTTTAAGGGGTGGTTTGGACTGATTTGCCATTTAGTGGTACCCTCGCTACATGCACTCCCAAGACATGTATTTTGAGCTTCTTGTGTATTTCTTAAGGAATACACTACTTAATTCTCTCTTAGTGGCACCCACACTCGCAAAAAATATGGTTTATAGCCTTACATCTGCCTTATTGGGCAAGATATGAGTATATCTTAATTCACCCCCCAGCAGGCGTATTACAGGCCTGCTGGGGTCCAAATACCACCCCAGTAGTCACTGCTATATCAGATGTAATTCTAAAACCTGTGCAGTCAGATTTAGCTAGTTACAGACTATATTCTCACCAAATTTCAGGATTATAGACCAACATTTGGTACTGATTTGGGCTGATTTACATCTTTTTTCGACCATTTTAACAGCCCTATTTGGGTTATATAATTTCTGTTCAGAGATGTAATGTTCCAAATGGGCCCAAAATGTCCTCTTTTATTGTCAAAACATGAATGAAATTAATTTTTGGCTTCAGATTTGATACATTATGAGATATTTGACATAACCCCCCATGAGGGGGGGGGGGGGGCCAGACCAGCCCCACACCCCGGAAACTGAAATTCCTAATATGGCTCTTGAGTGGTTCAGACCAATGCAATTTTATTCTCTGATATAAACTGAGTTTCCTGTGAAAATCTGAGCCAGATACAACAACTTTAAGGGGTGGTTTGGACTGATTTGCCATTTAGTGGTACCCTCGCTACATGCACTCCCAAGACATGTATTTTGAGCTTCTTGTGTATTTCTTAAGGAATACACTACTTAATTCTCTCTTAGTGGCACCCACACTCGCAAAAAATATGGTTTATAGCCTTACATCTGCCTTATTGGGCAAGATATGAGTATATCTTAATTCACCCCCCAGCAGGCGTATTACAGGCCTGCTGGGGTCCAAATACCACCCCAGTAGTCACTGCTATATCAGATGTAATTCTAAAACCTGTGCAGTCAGATTTAGCTAGTTACAGACTATATTCTCACCAAATTTCAGGATTATAGACCAACATTTGGTACTGATTTGGGCTGATTTACATCTTTTTTCGACCATTTTAACAGCCCTATTTGGGTTATATAATTTCTGTTCAGAGATGTAATGTTCCAAATGGGCCCAAAATGTCCTCTTTTATTGTCAAAACATGAATGAAATTAATTTTTGGCTTCAGATTTGATACATTATGAGATATTTGACATAACCCCCCATGAGGGGGGGGGGGCCAGACCAGCCCCACACCCCGGAAACTGAAATTCCTAATATGGCTCTTGAGTGGTTCAGACCAATGCAATTTTATTCTCTGATATAAACTGAGTTTCCTGTGAAAATCTGAGCCAGATACAACAACTTTAAGGGGTGGTTTGGACTGATTTGCCATTTAGTGGTACCCTCGCTACATGCACTCCCAAGACATGTATTTTGAGCTTCTTGTGTATTTCTTAAGGAATACACTACTTAATTCTCTCTTAGTGGCACCCACACTCGCAAAAAATATGGTTTATAGCCTTACATCTGCCTTATTGGGCAAGATATGAGTATATCTTAATTCACCCCCCAGCAGGCGTATTACCGGCCTGCTGGGGTCCAAATACCACCCCAGTAGTCACTGCTATATCAGATGTAATTCTAAAACCTGTGCAGTCAGATTTAGCTAGTTACAGACTATATTCTCACCAAATTTCAGGATTATAGACCAACATTTGGTACTGATTTGGGCTGATTTACATCTTTTTTCGACCATTTTAACAGCCCTATTTGGGTTATATAATTTCTGTTCAGAGATGTAATGTTCCAAATGGGCCCAAAATGTCCTCTTTTATTGTCAAAACATGAATGAAATTAATTTTTGGCTTCAGATTTGATACATTATGAGATATTTGACATAACCCCCCATGAGGGGGGGGGGCCAGACCAGCCCCACACCCCGGAAACTGAAATTCCTAATATGGCTCTTGAGTGGTTCAGACCAATGCAATTTTATTCTCTGATATAAACTGAGTTTCCTGTGAAAATCTGAGCCAGATACAACAACTTTAAGGGGTGGTTTGGACTGATTTGCCATTTAGTGGTACCCTCGCTACATGCACTCCCAAGACATGTATTTTGAGCTTCTTGTGTATTTCTTAAGGAATACACTACTTAATTATCTCTTAGTGGCACCCACACTCGCAAAAAATATGGTTTATAGCCTTACATCTGCCTTATTGGGCAAGATATGAGTATATCTTAATTCACCCCCCAGCAGGCGTATTACAGGCCTGCTGGGGTCCAAATACCACCCCAGTAGTCACTGCTATATCAGATGTAATTCTAAAACCTGTGCAGTCAGATTTAGCTAGTTACAGACTATATTCTCACCAAATTTCAGGATTATAGACCAACATTTGGTACTGATTTGGGCTGATTTACATCTTTTTTCGACCATTTTAACAGCCCTATTTGGGTTATATAATTTCTGTTCAGAGATGTAATGTTCCAAATGGGCCCAAAATGTCCTCTTTTATTGTCAAAACATGAATGAAATTAATTTTTGGCTTCAGATTTGATACATTATGAGATATTTGACATAACCCCCCATGAGGGGGGGGGGGGCCAGACCAGCCCCACACCCCGGAAACTGAAATTCCTAATATGGCTCTTGAGTGGTTCAGACCAATGCAATTTTATTCTCTGATATAAACTGAGTTTCCTGTGAAAATCTGAGCCAGATACAACAACTTTAAGGGGTGGTTTGGACTGATTTGCCATTTAGTGGTACCCTCGCTACATGCACTCCCAAGACATGTATTTTGAGCTTCTTGTGTATTTCTTAAGGAATACACTACTTAATTATCTCTTAGTGGCACCCACACTCGCAAAAAATATGGTTTATAGCCTTACATCTGCCTTATTGGGCAAGATATGAGTATATCTTAATTCACCCCCCAGCAGGCGTATTACAGGCCTGCTGGGGTCCAAATACCACCCCAGTAGTCACTGCTATATCAGATGTAATTCTAAAACCTGTGCAGTCAGATTTAGCTAGTTACAGACTATATTCTCACCAAATTTCAGGATTATAGACCAACATTTGGTACTGATTTGGGCTGATTTACATCTTTTTTCGACCATTTTAACAGCCCTATTTGGGTTATATAATTTCTGTTCAGAGATGTAATGTTCCAAATGGGCCCAAAATGTCCTCTTTTATTGTCAAAACATGAATGAAATTAATTTTTGGCTTCAGATTTGATACATTATGAGATATTTGACATAACCCCCCATGAGGGGGGGGGGGGGGGGGGGGGCCAGACCAGCCCCACACCCCGGAAACTGAAATTCCTAATATGGCTCTTGAGTGGTTCAGACCAATGCAATTTTATTCTCTGATATAAACTGAGTTTCCTGTGAAAATCTGAGCCAGATACAACAACTTTAAGGGGTGGTTTGGACTGATTTGCCATTTAGTGGTACCCTCGCTACATGCACTCCCAAGACATGTATTTTGAGCTTCTTGTGTATTTCTTAAGGAATACACTACTTAATTCTCTCTTAGTGGCACCCACACTCGCAAAAAATATGGTTTATAGCCTTACATCTGCCTTATTGGGCAAGATATGAGTATATCTTAATTCACCCCCCAGCAGGCGTATTACAGGCCTGCTGGGGTCCAAATACCACCCCAGTAGTCACTGCTATATCAGATGTAATTCTAAAACCTGTGCAGTCAGATTTAGCTAGTTACAGACTATATTCTCACCAAATTTCAGGATTATAGACCAACATTTGGTACTGATTTGGGCTGATTTACATCTTTTTTCGACCATTTTAACAGCCCTATTTGGGTTATATAATTTCTGTTCAGAGATGTAATGTTCCAAATGGGCCCAAAATGTCCTCTTTTATTGTCAAAACATGAATGAAATTAATTTTTGGCTTCAGATTTGATACATTATGAGATATTTGACATAACCCCCCATGAGGGGGGGGGGGGCAGACCAGCCCCACACCCCGGAAACTGAAATTCCTAATATGGCTCTTGAGTGGTTCAGACCAATGCAATTTTATTCTCTGATATAAACTGAGTTTCCTGTGAAAATCTGAGCCAGATACAACAACTTTAAGGGGTGGTTTGGACTGATTTGCCATTTAGTGGTACCCTCGCTACATGCACTCCCAAGACATGTATTTTGAGCTTCTTGTGTATTTCTTAAGGAATACACTACTTAATTATCTCTTAGTGGCACCCACACTCGCAAAAAATATGGTTTATAGCCTTACATCTGCCTTATTGGGCAAGATATGAGTATATCTTAATTCACCCCCCAGCAGGCGTATTACAGGCCTGCTGGGGTCCAAATACCACCCCAGTAGTCACTGCTATATCAGATGTAATTCTAAAACCTGTGCAGTCAGATTTAGCTAGTTACAGACTATATTCTCACC